>OX940919.1:15263498-17896331 GCA_954870645.1 Agrotis clavis | reverse complement strand
CTGTGTTTGTTTTAGATGTGTTGTCGGTTCAATAATTGTTCATAACTTATTTCATAAATTTATGGTTTTCAATAAATAAGTATAGCTGTATAGGTACTTTGCACACACAATTATTGGTACCGCTATGTCCACGTGCATGTGACTGGCAGTTTTTGCTTCATAAATCAATACAAATGCGCCCTTGAATCGATTTTATTTTTCCCAGGTACATTAGTAATAAAACTACCACTTTATAAAACATTTCATTTAAATGCTGTTGATAAAATTCTACCACAAAAGAAAGTCATATTACTATTTCAATTATTTTATGTGCAGCATTCTTTTAGTTTTCATTTATTATCGAGTTCGTTTGTTTTCCAAAAGTGATTGTTTGTGAACACGTTTATTTTGCAACATTGGTTAACTTTGTATGAAACAATCGGCAATCGCCATTATTTTTATTGTCGTTAGTCTCAAGAAACATTACGACGTAAGTTCTTATTTTTCAGTTTCATGGCCTTCGGGAATTAAATTCATTCCACAACTGAAATAGCTCCCTGAATAGTAGACATAAGTGTGAAAAGATCATTAAATTCTAACATTTTATTTACAACTAGCTTCTGCCAGCGACTTCGTACGCGGATCCTGTTGCTTATGCCAGCGACAATGAGGTCGTCAAAATCGAAGATCTGAAACGTCTGATGTCGAATTCTTAGAGGCTGGGGACGGGAAAACAACGGGACGCGCATGACAATTCCAGACGTTCCAGATCTTTCATTTTTGTAAGTAAACAGGAAATGCCCATCAGACTAAACAACTCTTGCTAAGACGTCATTCCTATATATGTTATAGTGTAGCTGGGCTCTTGGAGTTCCACATCAGGTGTTCCAGATCTTCAGTTTTTATACGACAACAGGGAGTGCTCATCAGGCTGAACAACTCTTGCTAAGACGTCATTACTGTATATTTAATAGTGTAGCTGGGCTCTTGGAGTTCCACATCAGGTGTTCCATATCTTCAAATTTATTTTCTCAGCAGAAAATGCTCATCACGCGGAACAATTTTTGCTATGGCGCTATTTTTGTATCTCTTATAGTTTAGCTGATCTATTGCAGTTCTGCATCAGGTGTTCAAGTTTCCAAGATAAATTATAGCTTATATGTTGCCCAAACTTAATAGCTATACAACAAAAAAAAACAATCAAATCCGTCCAGTAGTTCCGAAGATTAGCGTGTATGGAGTAACATCTCCCGTTTTCCTCACATTTCCCTTCACTGCTCTGCTCCTATTGATTATAGCGTGATGAAAAGTATACTATAACCAGCGCAGGAGAATGAAAAAAAATTGTGCCAAGTTTCGTCAAAATCCGTCTAGTAGTTTTTGTTTCTATAACGGTTATACAGACAGACAGACAGACAGACAGACAGACAATAATTTTATTAATTGCATTTTTGGCATCAGTATCGATCCCTAATCACCCCCTGATAGTTATTTTGGAAATATATTTCATGTACAGAATTGACCTCTCTACAGATTTATTATAAGTATAGATAGATAGATTTTATTTCAAAGCATTACTTGATCGTCCACGTAACAATGCAAAAGTCACATTATTGCTGATTTACTGGCTATTTTGGCAACTAAAATGGCGATTACGTCGGTTATCCAACTGTAGAATATTCTCACACTTAATTTATATTGCCTGTGTGACATCGATGGGCGTGACTGTCACTATTTCAGGCTTTAGCACTAGAAATTTTAGTAGACGCGAAGTTCTGAAATACTTTCTTATTTTAAACAGTGGAGTTACAGAATAACATCTAATCCGCATTGTTATTTTATAGTAGGTGTAATTGAATGGTTGCCAAAATATCTAATTTAATTACATGAATGATTATGTTTTTATTTCAAAGATTTTTTTTTGAACAAAACAGTGGCAATCATGTGATTAACAGTGATTGATATGTTTATATCACGGCACGTATTACACAAGGATATAGACATAAAGTTCTACTAACCAAAACTCTAAAAGAAAATGTAGAGTTTCTGCAAAACTCGGTAGGAACCAGGCGTTTTAGATGCTAAATAAATACATAGTAAAAAGTTAAAGGTCTAATTTTGATTAAGTAAATACTTATTATTTGCGGAAATGTAAAGGTTCTGTAATATTATGTATTACAGCTGTTGTATTGTGTTATTCATTAAAAGAGCAGCGATATTTCTGAAGATCCCTTTTTCTGTAATGGCCAATCCGAATCCAGGTCGCGGTTTTTGTACTCATTATTTTTAATGGCTGTCGTATAAGGAGCACTAGACAATAATTTCAATTAGGCTTGTTAGACAAGTGTCGTAGATCTTGTCAAAACTTGAGCTTTATTAATTAATTGAGTTTCTGAGAAACCATACTAAGAGGCATCGTTATACCGGCTTTACGCTCAAGAAATCACGTAGACATTCTTCATATCACGATTTTGGAGGCAAGCGCGAAACTGATGACTAATAATCACTTTAGCAGTAAAAATAAATTAGCATACTTTCCCTTATCAAATTGTAAGTGCGTACTTACCTAAGCTTGTAGGTATTTAATGTAGGTAATCAAATTGAATGTTGTAATGTCCAGGTTAATTGTGTCATGCCTTTAGTGTAAACAGGACACCGAGTGACAAATTCAGCTGGGTTTTACACGGCATAAGTTTATTTTACTCATCTTCCTTAAAATAAAATAATTCTTTACACCGTCTGCGTTCAACCTCGGCTGACGTTCATCAAATATATATCAGTTTATTGGAAATAGTCCTTCAAATATAACGTGTCTTGCGGTTTCAAGTATACTTAGTGTAGTAATAAAATATAATAGCAATAAGCAGTAACGTAATATCACAGTTCCTATAGGTATTTATTATTTTCAGCAACGTGGTTTTTATCTTCGGTAACATAAAACTTAATCAAATAAAATTGATAATAGTGATTGTGTGCGGATACATAAACTTTTATGGATTTGAAAAAGAAAAATGGTATGTGTTGATTTTTTTTACAATGTTTTTGGACAGTTACATTACAGGTAAAGTGAAATTTATCCTTGTACAGGTTGTGGTATTGTTTGTTGTCATAAATAAAGGTTTCTTAGTGCGAGTGTATTTTTGAAGCAAGTTATTATTCATTTAATTAACAGATAGGTACTTTTGTTCATTAATCTACAATGATGTATGTATATACTTACATTTATATGCGTGTTACGAAAATGCTACGTCTGTGGAAAAGTAATCGTTTTACATTATTGTGAATCAGCGTTTTGTGCCTGTAGGTACATAGTTAACACTTTTAATAATTGTGCTAATTTGTTACAAATTATACCTACCTACTAAGTACGTATATTTCCACGTCTTCGTATACAAAAAAATCTTGTGAAGGCTTACTATACTTTAATAATATAACAGGGCACCTGAGGCCTCATCACAAGGTTTCAGTCTTTTTTTTACAGCGTACATACAAGAAGTATTTACACCGTTTATTGTATGCAAAATAAAAAAGCGCCTCTTCACACGAGGAAAAATAAAAAAAATAAAATTTACGTCAAAGTTCCCGTTTACTTTACGTAGCATAAACGTGAAAAGTCATGTTAGGCTTTTTTCAGTTTAATTTTTGGAAAATGTTCATAACATAATAATGTTCAAATAGGCTGGTTTTTGTCAAAATTTCTAAACTTTAGTTATGTTTACTTTCGTCAGACTAGATCTCACAGTACCGGCCGTTACGTTAAAATTTCGTTACGGTATATAAAGGGCGGAGTGCGGACACTTAGATCATTGCGTTACTGACGCGTATTCGCTAACGCAACGCACCATAATTTGTCTACGTCTATGGTCTACGGCAGACGCTCTACGTCATAGGCCATAAATTCATAGTAGACTTGTTTACGGTCTATGACAGACAGTCTACTAGGCCGTAGACCGTAGCACAAAGAGTATGTATGCTACGGGCTACGGCTTAGTAGAATGTATATTATAGAGCATCAATTTCGATACGTTGTGCACTACTATACTCGGTAATCATTTCCCAAGTAAGTATACGAATACAAGTATACCGATATAATTGTATGTTGTTTGTTTGTCCACAGGGAGCGCACGCGAAGGCGGATTGGTATGGCGCGGGTGCTCAGCAGAGTGCGACGCAGAAGACGGCGCGGCGGGTGCGCTCACCGACGGCAACGCCAACCCAGGAGACAAGGTACACCAACCACAAAGACACACCACACAAGTAACTGCGAAACAGATACACCGCACGGCGTGCGGTAGTCCTGGATTTATAAATAGGCCGCATAGGCCGCGGCCTAGGGGCGGCAGCGTCCTAGGGGCGGCAGATTTCAGAGGACGGTCACTCGATTTAAGAGGTTAAAAGTCAAACACGTCCACTGATTTTCTCATGGTTTTACAAACTTTAAAGACTTTTCATTTTTAACAAAAATGACTGAACTTTCAACACAAACAGTTACAGAAAAAGCTCAGTCTCTCGTAAAATATTATACCAATGATTTAGAGGACGATTTTGATTCAAGAATGTGTGCATTTTCAAAGTCACATTTCCTCTGATAAAACTGCAGAGTGTGCAGTGAAGCCTGAATCAAACTCACTACTCTGTCTCTCAACTTTTTTGAGGAATCAAAGTCTGTCTAATGTATACCCTAACTTGGATATAGCTCTCCGCATTGCACTTTCCACTCCTGCTACAAATTGTTCTGGGGAAAGGAGTTTTTCCTGTTTAAAACGCGTAAAGAATTATCAAAGGTCTTCATTATCTCAAGAAAAAATGAATTCTCTAGCTCTTCTCTACATAGAAGCCGAGATAATGAACACCATAAACTATGATGATAATTATTATTAATGATTTTGCTATTAAAAAGGCCCGTAAAAAATGTATATATTGATTTTTATTTCATTACGCTCCTTCTTAATGACTAATTCTAATTTTATTTAACTGTAAGGCCTTCTTTACTAAAAATGGAAAATTATTATTTTAGAAAGGTATGTAAGTACATGGGGCGGCGGAAATAAAGTAGCCTACACTCATAAAAAACATAAATCCGGCACTGCCGCACGCCCTTGAAGTATCCCTAGGTACTTAACAAAGGGGAACACACGGGAACAACAATAAGATACACGGGCGTACCCGTTCGGTACTCCCTTTTTGAGGCAACGATGAGTCGATGACGCCTGTCTAAAAAACAAGGTAGGATTTAGGATACACAACTCAAAAGTGGAGAGAGCTCTGTTGTAAGAGATAACAGAAGGCTCAAATACTTTCAAGAACATAGCTATTTGGACTCATTTTAATGAAGTTGCACGTTGTGTAGTTTTTAAGAAATAACGTAATGTAACGCAAAGTCTTAATACGAGGTCTTTGATTTCTTAAAAGCTTGAAGCCCTCTTGAGACTGCAGCCGTAAGAAAGGCAAAAGGCACAGCACTATATTATACACCTGTTAAGTAAAGAAAAGACCACATTTCCTTGAAATAAAGATTAAACTACAACGTACACTTACCTAACATTAGCTCACCTGACACACTCTCCTACTCAAAGACCTATAAAAACAAACGTATCTTAAAACGGAGTGGAAAACTAACACCCACAGTTAATGGTATAGATCCTTGAAACGAACCGCCTCTTGAAAATTAAGAGTTCCCTTTAAATCTGCTGAACACCAGCGATGGAAGCTTTCCAATATACAGACACGATAAAAAGCAATTTAGTCATAAAAGCTTGATAAAGAAAAATGAAAACCTTATTTTCGAGTGTTTTTGACAAGCGGTAGCTATAGGCTTCTGGTTATTAGCTGTTTAGCTGGGTCATAAACTTACCTGTTTACGATGCTAGTATCGATTCGAATATAAATGCATACTCGTAGGCAGGACTTATCTGTATGTATTGCACCTATGTGGATTTAGTGACGTCGTAGTACTATTAGGTGTTCTATGGTGACGTACGTAGCTATGGTTTGGCTCATAAACTACTCCTAATAAAGGGCCATCATTGAAACGACTTACCATTTATTGATCTGAGCTTGTGGGAAATGCAGTGGAAAATTCTATAGGTAGGTACCCTTTTCTACAAGAAATTCTTGAAATTGAAGTAGGAATCTTATTTGGAATAAAATGTTTGCGCGAGGACATTCCTGAGAGGAATAATAAATTCAATAAGGCCTTCAGTGTTTACAGTGTTCTGCGTCGCAGTGAATCTTCTTAGCGGCAATGTCGCGAGCTTACATTGAGCTCGCGACATTGCCGCTAAGAAGCATTTACAAAGTTTTGCATTAAACCAGATTATTTCGCTCTTTTTGAAGACGTGATGTCTTCTTTGAGAAGCATTTTGCGTGGGACATTTTTATCCGCCCACTGCATGTGGTGTGGCCTTAATATATTTTAGAAAACTTTTCTACCAGCATGTATGGTCTCATGTAGTTGCGTAAGTGCACTCTAGTTTGGTTTAGTGTTTAGCATCTAGGAAGATTGTAAGATGAGAGCAAAGAAGTAAAATGTTTGATCACTTGGCCACTTCGTACTTTTTTTTAAAGTAAAAGATTTTTATTTTCAGAAATACTTTTCCACAGTGTTAACCTTTCCAGTTTAGTGTTAACGTGTTGTTTTTAATTGGTTTACGCAGTTGGAGGGGTCGGACGCAGCTCCGGACGACCCTGTTCACCTCAAGAGACGGGTGGGACTCTTCAGTGGGGTGGCTCTAATCGTCGGCACTATGATCGGTATGACGGTTTACTTACTACTACCTACATAGAACTGCCTGTCACTAATCCAACTTTGATTTATATTCAAATATATTATTTTGTTGAGGAAAATTTTCATGTACTTACCTATATTATACTGTGTTCACTTGTTCAGGTATTCCCCTACCCAGGTTATTGTTAGATTCTAATATATTCTGTTGAAAGCTTCCCGACCGGGCGACCCAAGCCTTTGTCACTGGAGGAAGCAATTATTCGGCTCGCAGCAGTACTCTAGAATACTTATATTATAATCAAGGATTCCAGTTTCTATAGAGTCGAGAGACTATAAAAACTTTGTTCAGTCAGATTTAGTAATAATAAAACTTATCTACATACGCTGAACTTTAATGGTTATTATAGTAGAGACCGGATAATATGCAACTTAAAATTGGCGAAATATGCATGCAAATAATTGCAACATAAATGCCCGAAATATGCAACAGTCGTTAAAATATGCAATATTAAATTGTTTAAGTACTATAATGTTAAATTACATATTTTAGCGACTGTTATTGTAGCTTTTATATTTATTTTCTTGGATTTAAGTAAATAAATTAAAATCAAAAACGTATTACAAGTATTAAAAAAAGAACTTTTTTTTTATTTTTCGGCTACAATTCGATATTTTGCAATATTGTTCTTGAATTCTTTACTAATCAGAGTACTGAAAGTAACTGGCATTTTTTTCATTTTTCTTAGTTGAAGTACTGTTCAAATTAAAGAAAAAATGCAAAATCAACCGATTTTAGGTAATAAATGCAATAATTGAAAAACTAACCACAATATATGCAATTGCATATGCCAATATGCATTTGCATATTATCCGGTCTCTAGTTATTAGTCATTTACCTATTAGTGTTTTAAATTAACATTTACCTACACAATTGCTTACAACTTATATGTATAATTGTATAAATACAATTTATAGGTATTTCCTAACAAATATTAACTTCGCCTACAAAAGAAGAGCCTTTTGCAAATGTTATGGTACATGTAAATAATTCATCACGTGATTGTTTATTTCATGTTACCGTCACACGTGCTTACCGCACCAGCTTCACGGGCTTTTGGCTCGCCGAAAAAATATTCAGATGTGCATCTGGCTCAAGATAAACATTTACTTACGCAAGATACGTAATTAATTATAATAATCCACATAAATTATAATTAGTTCCCGTAACATTGAAATAAATACGACGGGCACCAGAAGAATGAGCATGCGATGCCTGGTTTAGCCGCTCTTACACTATAGGTACCTATTTTCTTTTTTACTCAACTTTCTTTTACCGTGATCTGAATAGGAAAATATAGACCAACTTTACAAATGATAGTGTCATTTGAACATAAAACGGGATATTTACCATGTTGTACCATGTGCAATAGTGCCGAAATATATCAGAAACTCAAAGTAAATATTAAACATGGTAAATATCCCCCTCTCCCCCTCTAAGTTCCTTACACAGTAAGTATTAGTGACCATGTCAGTTTAAAAACCTGTGTCGACTATACCACTCTTGTAAAGACGAGTCATGCATCTCGTACCTAACTGCTTTTATACAACGTGGAACTCAACTCGTTGATAGTAATAGGCTTCGGGCCAGCAATCTGTCATTGTTTTAAAAGATTGTTCTTTGAATCCCACGCGTCAACACAGGACGTAGCGCCAATGTAGGTGCCAAAGTGCTAACCACGTGTCGATATAACTCATGAAACAATACAGAGTGTTTTGAAAAACAATACAATAAAAAAACCACACTCTTGAACTCATGGATTAGGCAAATTTATAGGCGTCAAGAAAAATTTTCCGTGATAGAATCAAAACTCGTAAAAGTTAGAATGATGATAAAAGTTACAATGTACCTAGTTTACAAAACCTATTAGTTTCATGGTACACGTTACGTTAACGTTCGATATGTAAGGAAGATGTGGATTCTGTAAAGAGAAGTACCTATAGGTACTAAATTAGGTATAGTGACTCTCCGCCCGCAACTTCATCCACGAGGATTTCGTATTTTCTCATATAATTTTCAATTTACCCCCACCGTTAGCATTTCCAAAAAACTGCTAGACGTGTCTCATAATTAGAAAAGTAACTTTCTTTAATTTCTCTACACAAAGGATCGCAAGTCTACATTCGAAGCTAAGACGACCCACTGACCGAAGTTTCGAGTAAATCGGATGAAATGAATTTTCATACAAAGTTTCATCCAATTTTTAAATGAGAGGGCTCATTGTCTGAATTTTCTAAAATTCTTTTGTAGTGCACAATAAAAACAAACGATTTGCATTTAAAAGGAACACTTGTGTCAAACATGCTTCTAAACCCAGCGAATTCAGCTGTGCGTTGATCGATCAGTCAGTCCGCCAGTTAGTTTTTCAGATTTGTGTGCAATAAATTGCATAATGTAAAGCTTTGATTATTTTTACAGGTTCTGGAATATTCGTCTCGCCCTCTGGGCTTTTGGAGCGCACCGGCTCAGTGGGCATTAGCTTCATCATTTGGATGGCATGTGGCCTGCTCTCGCTGCTTGGTAAGTGGCACATAAAACATTATGTATTCACTGATCAGTCGCGTGACCGCTTGACGTGTACTTCAATCAGCGAATTGGTTAACTGCCTCAACAAGCAATTGTATTTCTATCGGGAAGTTAAATATAACATTATATCGTACGTAGCTGTGGACGGATAAGATTGTAAATTGATAGATCAGAGAATCCTCCCAACTTTGTACCAACTTCTTGCCGGCTTCAGTAATAGATTAAATTTTATATTGACATTGCCATAATTGCTGTGCTTGTTTTGCTGTAGTTGACTAAAGCTAATCGTGATCTGTGGCACGTAGGTATTCGTTTCGTTTACTCAGCGTGCTGTTGTAATTATTGCCCAAGACCACATGAGTTCATTAATAATTGAGTTTATTTTTCAGTCTCTATACCTATGCTATTGTTTATAAAATATTATTATTTATCTAAATTAGGAGCGCTCGCGTACGCGGAGTTGGGTACGATGAACACGTCGTCAGGCGCTGAGTACGCCTACTTTATGGATGCGTTCGGAGGACCTCCCGCATTTCTGTTTTCATGGGTAATTGAATCAAATCAAGGAAAAAAATAAAATTGTGGTTATAATTAAAATTGATTAACCACAAAAAATGGTACTAAGCTATATTTCCTTATTGCAGGTATCGACATTAGTACTGAAACCATCACAGATGGCTATAATATGTCTGAGTTTCGCAAAATACGCAGTGGAGCCGTTCGTATCAGAATGTGAGCCGCCGGTCAGCCTCGTCAAACTCGTCGCGGTCATTTCTATTGGTACGTAAACGATAACGAGCACCATACAATTTATATAGTCTTCAATAAGCTTGATTAAAGTTCGAAATAGACGAATACAAATTGATATATAGCTAGTGCTAATTGAAGTCAATAAGATGCCGTCCGTTGGAAGCCATAAATAGTCGAGTCTAAATTAGAATTTTTCTTTTTCAGTGATGATATTAGCGGTTAATTGCTACAGCGTCAATTTAGCTACGAATGTACAGAACATTTTCACGGCAGCTAAACTCGTGGCGATTGCTATCATCGTGGGCGGCGGAGCTTATAAGTTAATATTAGGTAATACATCTATGTCACATGAGCAAAGCCCATGTTCTCACTCAAGAGCTTTTACCCATCATCATCTGAAACGATAAGGAAAGACGCGTTGGAGTCAGCTTCTGGGCTGATCAGATGCGGTTGAATATCGGGAAAAACCTTTGAGCTATACCTTTTTACCATCTACGATTTGCATTGAAAGGAAAAAAACTAACACACCCAAAAAAAAGAACAGTTCATTATCAAATGAATCACCGTAACTAGTCACCTAACTCAAGCTCAACGTATCCATTACCTACCTTTTTCATTATCCTAATGGGTTGTAAATATTTGTCCAAACACTGATGGTTGGTTGTTCGATATGGTGCAGGTAATACGCGACATTTACAGGAGCCCAACTTCGCAAGTAGCACGGCCACACTGGGTAACATTGCTACAGCATTCTACACTGGCCTTTGGGCATATGACGGTTGGAATAACCTGAACTATGTCACTGAGGAAATTAAGAATCCATCCAAGTAAGTGCTAGTTATTATTTTGGTAAACTTTCTTAAGGTCAGACGTCTTAGTTGCCTTTCGTTTTTGATTCAATTGATATTCTCGCCCGCAATGCAATCAGAACCTCTGACGTATGTTATTTATTTAGGCCTGCCTATCCCTAGTGGATTGAAAATTAATTCCTGTTGAAATTGAAACAATTTAGTAACCAGATGTGGCCTTGTAACCCACAGGGCAACAACATTTTTTATGTTCCATTCAATTATCCGAAATAATAAAGACTTGTTTAGGAAAAACATGATAAATTGATAGGATCTACTAATTAATCGTTGTACTAAAATTGTAGAAACTTACCGCTGAGCATAATAATCGGCATCCCTCTGGTGACGCTGTGCTACGCGCTGGTGAATGTGTCGTACCTCGCCGTTATGTCAGTCAGTGAGATGGCTGACAGCGAGGCGGTGGCCGTCACCTTCGGGAACCGACTCCTGGGGCCGATGGCCTGGCTGATGCCGCTCGCCGTCACTATTTCCACATTTGGTTCTGCTAATGGCACACTGTTTGTCGCGGGAAGGTACGCAACTACGACCTTTTATAATAAATCTATTAACTTTGCCTTTCCACTCAGTATTCATATTCAATCAGTAACGCTGTTTGCGTAATTTTCCTAGCTTTTTATCCAAGTACTGAGTCTTCGTTTGTTTGTTCAGGTTATGTTTCGCAGCGTCAAGGGAAGGTCATTTACTGGACATCTTATCGTACGTTCATGTTCGTCGTTTCACTCCAGCTCCTGGTTTGATATTCCATGTAAGTTAAAACAGGCAGTTTACCTTAATAAGCATCGTTTAGGTATGTTGTAGTTATATTTAATTATGACTTTTTTGTTTTTTTTTTCAGTCTCTCATAGCAGTAGCGATGGTGCTGTACGGAACAATAGACTCCTTGATTGATTTCTTCTCTTTCACTGCCTGGATCTTCTACGGTGGCGCGATGCTTGCTCTGATCGTTATGAGGCGTACTAAGCCGCATGCACCCAGACCATACAAGGTAACAACTTTCGGAAGTAAAAGTAATGTAGTGTATAACTCTAATGTAATGTGTAATGCTTTACAAAGGGCATTTTCAATTATAGTCTCCAAAAGACGCGTTTTAATCACTTTTGAAAGTTGAAACAGAGTTGACTAGCCGGTATAAGTTACAAGGGAGGTTTTTATTTTTGTTTTAGGGGTGGGGGTATTCTCAAATGATTTGTCCCTCTCAGATTGGAGCGGAACGGACTTTCACACACCCACCCTGTTTCTTCAATTGCCTTTTGCTTTCCAACTCAAATCTGTTTTATTCGAATCATAGTCCTGAGTTCCCAATAGTTTTACGTATTATTTGTATAGGTGCCGATAATAATCCCGTACGTGGTACTGCTGGTGTCGACGTACTTGGTGGTGGCTCCGATCGTGGACAAGCCGCAGTGGGAGTACTTGTACGCCACTGCCTTCATATGCGCCGGCGGATTGGTGTATGTGCCTTTCGTCAAGTGGGGCTACTCTTTGCCGTTTATGGGTAAGAATTTATACTGTGTACCTACTTGTATACTGGTTTTGTCCCCTACTTGTAATACAGAACCTTTAAATATTAATAAACTCTGGTGTTTGCCAACTAGTAGGCTTTAACCCAGTTGTAAACGTCCCTTTGTGACTACGGGTCTTGTTTTTTTTCTGATTAATTTCGGTGCGGGTATCAAGGGAATTTAGTTCATTCTTCGAATCCTGAAGAATGAACTGATTTGCCTCGTTACTTTTCTGGTGGTAGCCATTCTTGATCCCGGCCTGCAGTAACTGCAGTAGTTTAGAAATGGCGAATTGGGCTTGTACCAAACAAAAAAAACTAATTGATGTTGAATTGTGTTCCAGATAAAATAACAGTTTTCCTACAAATGGTGCTGGAGGTAGTGCCAACATCAACAACCTTCGAATATTAGAAAGAAGTCGGAGCTGGACTTTAAAGAAGCAATTGTGACAAAATTACTCTGTCGATTTATTGTACCATATCTAAGTATTATTTGGATTTCGTACATTGTTAACTATTTTGGCCCTGTTTCACCTACCTACAAGAAAGTTTAAAAGGGTAATGTTAACAAAAATATAAATATATTTTGTAACTAAAGACCTCAATTTCTTGGAGGCGGTGATGTACCTAGTTACTTAATTAAAGTTTGATATAATTTTTGACTGATAGGTATGTTCCTTATCCAAAATTATTGCCCACAATATTGTGTAAATGCAATAACTGTAAAATATAATTGTGAAATAAATATCGTGTTATATTGATGACTTAAAAATTACATGGTATTTTGATGTTGTTGCAGCGTAAAGCTTTTTACACTTTTCATTTTGAATTTTAAGAAAAAAAAATGTTGTACCTACTTATGAAATATATTTGGTAATAATGCAGTGTTTAAAAATGTGAAAGCCAAACGGCAATATTTTTTGCTATAACGTAGGTAGTAAAGGCGTCGTTCATTTCATTAGTTTGCACGAATCATTCCTATGGGGGACATGCATTTCGAGGTGTTAACGCTGCGCCATGTTGGATTGTAGGTGATCATGATAGCAGTAGACATCGAAGTGAGGGTTAAGGATAATGGTTCAACTACACGATACTCGTGCTAGCCTATTACGTTTATGCTCCACATAGCTTTACATCAGCGTTGGGACATTGAACTATGTCAATGGCCCACCTATTACAAAAGGTATACTTGGGTACTAACTACATACATTATGTTACTATACTTTGTTAGGAACTTCTTTCATAAGTGGTCCAGTCGATCGATAGTCGAGCTCGGCTAAGCTTTAAGTTGGCCTTTTGCTCTTAACCGTTTTTATGATAATGTAACACAGTTTAGTTTAGACGTTTGTTAGATGTAAGTCTGCTATTATAGTTACTTAGTCAAGGATATTTTGCATGAATTATCCTTAATTCTCAACTACGCAACGGGTAGCAAGAATTATCTATCATACGTGGTATGCAGTAGTTCTCGATAAGACTCGAGCCCTGTTCGCATCACTATGAGTGATTGTGCTAAACTCATAGTTTGTAGCTCATCGACTCATTCATAGCCAACCTTAGAAGTAATGGAGTAGCTATATTCATGTGTTTTATTTTGATAATATACATTTTAATTAAATTGGGTTTGCATTACAAACAAGGGGTTAATGATTAGTTTTGACGTACCTATTCGTTTACGGTGCTGATACGCTAGGATTTTACCCAAGAAAACAAAGTATGTACTTATTCTGTAGATTGCCACTTTGTACAATCAATGAAATGCTAATGTGTTAAACTAAATGTCAATAATCTCAATCGCTGATTGTACAAGAATGGTTCGAAAGGCGGCACAAAAGGTTAACATTAATTACATTTATGACGGAAAAAATCTCATCGATCTTGGGCGGATAATTTATCCCTTTTGAAAGACTAAAGTGTGTTATTAACAATAGTTTTAAAATGTTTCAATGGTTGATGTTTGCGACCGGTAAAATTTGGTCCTATCATTCCTTACCGGGGCAATCGACACCAGCGACTTTTATTGAAGATATTTTTATATTTATTGATTGTATTTTATTAATTGTTTTTATTACTTATTAATTTGAGAATCTTACAATTTAGGTACATTACAATGAATTAGATTTTTTTTTATAAAGCTAAGTTGCCCAATCGTTTTGTTCCATTGATCTAGCAGTTTGGACATTTTTAAGAGTACATAATTATTTGTATTATAACTAAATACTAAGCAAATACGGGCACACAGAAAGTACACACCTAACGATGTGATATTGTTATGGGTAAAAACTAATGGTTTTATTTTTGTGTACAGAAAATATCATTAAAAACATACATATACTTACTTAATATAAATGTGTGTACTTATCTCTGAAAGAGATCAGAATTATTTATTGTTATATACTACCATTGAAATGAAATTTTAAATAAAGACAAATAAAGCAATTATTGTTTATTTTAACTATTACCTACTAGTAGTAGTGTGGCTGTTAGTGTAAATAAAAAAGTCAATTTATGTTCAACAATTTATTGTTGTCAATAAACAAAGATCACAGATCTTTGAACAGTTCTATACCATTTGAAATATTTTGGCGATACAGCTACATCAATCAAGAGTAGGTGGGCACGAGTTAAAAAGAACACAGAAAACGTAAAACAAAACTCTTTACTGTTAAGTCATAAAATAATACATTTAAGAACGAACCTACTTTATATTATTGTCTATGTGATGATCATCACGCTAAAAAGCCGTTAATTAAAGAGGGACTGTATAGTCAAAAATCGTACTATAGTACAATATACTTTATTCAAATTTTTAACATTCAACATATCCACTCACATATAAATATTTCAAGCTATTCAATCGAGACTTTGTATACATATTTACGTAAAATATTTGCCAGTACATATTGCACATAGTAAAAAAATGTGTAGTCACATTGGGAACTACAGAATATTACATGGTGTTACTACCATACTGTCCGATAGGTATATTGTTAATTATAAAACTAGAAAGTGTATACAAACTGTCATAATTATTACAATTTAACCAACTGGTTATACCCTACTCAACATCTAATATCAGTTCTCTATGCAAATTGGCCAAAATATTTCTTAAATGGTATGAATTGACTTAGATTCGCTTTGCTTTGAAGGCATTCTGATATTCACATGGCATTATAATATACTATTAGGTATAATTATATAGTTACAATGGACTTAGAACCTAAGGTGCGGTTTATTCTTCATCATGTGCCTGAAACAATGAGAATGTGTGGATTAAACTATCAACAAAGTTATGAAGAAATGACTGTGTTTACACAGCAGTTTCATAACAAGGTGAGGAATGAAGGAGATCCTTTGAATGTATATTTTCAATGGTAATGGATAGAAGCCTCGACAAGAACTTGAAACTAGACAGCCAGACAGGCAATAAGCAATGAACAACTCTCACTATAGCATTTATAAATAGAAAATCGGTGTTATAGCTGCAATAACATCCGACTTCAAAATCACCTATGAATTTACGTATATGCGACCGAATTAATGACTGTTACCAAAAGAAGTTCGAAAATAGGAAATGCCTTCTTTATTGAGTACCAAAAAGTGCTTGAGTTACTTTTAATTTGTAAAGAAGTTATTAAGGTTTTCTATGGTTTATTGAGTACCCCTAAAGGTTTTCTGTTCAATATCTGCCCGTAATAAAGGTGTTATGTGGTTTAGTGCCTACCTCTAGGCGTGCATTACTTTGGTTAAAGTAAATCAGTAATACGTACTTGTCAAGTGTCTCCCAAAAGCCGAGTAGCACGGCGCGGTCGAGATGCCGCTTGGTGCGACTGAGGTTGAGCACGGTCACGGCCCAGCGAGCCACGTTAGCGTCCAACTTCATCTCATCGTACTTCAAGTGGAACGCACATACTGGGGAAAGAAATATATCATGCTGTATAAATGTTAAATAGGTTACGTTACAAGATCCCAACAGTAAGATGCAAAGATGCAAAGCATAGTCAGCCTATAATGTTCCCACAAATGAGGCATTTATACTGCATACAAGCCTCCTCAAAGTAAATTCAATACAACACATGTTGGTTCAATTTAGATTGTCATATAGCTTCATTTTTATTTTGTAGGGCATCACTTTCTCTATCATAATCAATTCACTCTACGACTCATCAGATTTAGGCATGTAAGAGACAGCTTAATTAATTAAATTCTGAGAACATAAGTTGGCCACATCCTTAAACGAAAAAGATTTATTGACAGTTTCAAGTAGAAACTGTTTTGAGATTAGTTACTTTTATTTCCCTTACTTCCGTCATTGAACCCAATAAATTGGGGCATAATCAACAACATTCGCAGGGTTACTCTTCGATCATTAATAACAATAAGATACACAATCCCGTACAAAAACGAACTTAAAACTGTCCTCAAGTAGGTCCGTAAAATAGAAAGAGAAAGAAAAATAACTGGTCAACATATACCAAAAGAAATTAAACCTTATTCGAATGAGTTAAAGTCGGATTTAGAACGGACATAAAAAAACACAATAATACGATCGCGACTCAAATCAACAATGTTACCCGACTAAATCATGTAGCCATGCAACAATATGAACTGTACATTTAGTAAAAATATTTTCAATTGAAGTGCATTTTATACCCTGCTATTTCACATTAAAAAAAAAAAAATGTTTTGCTCTTTTTAAACGAGCACGGAGGCATGTTTACGTTCCGAGCGTTGGAACAGTACTAAACTAAAAAACCGGCCAAGTGCATTGCCCAACAAAATACTTATGCGAACTAACTAAACTGATTCGCTGAATTTAATTTTAAAAAGAAGAATTTTCAAAATCGGTCCAGGAGTCTTTGAGAAATCGGGGACAATACATAAAAAAAAGATTACGACGAATTTAGAACCTCCTCCTTTTTCTGAAGTTATTTAAAAATAGTTGACGATAAAAACCTACCTATCCCCAAAAAACATACCTATAAAAGCTGTAAAAATAAAGTTGACAAACTTACATTTGCAGTTGAAAAGCATGTTCTCCGATACATTTTGTTTAAGAAAATATGATATCCAAGTACATTTTATAAGTTGGTGGACTATTACTCGTAAAGTTGTAAAGCCTACTCAGTCATGATAATTTTCTTTTAAATTTCGTTATATGTATATACTACTATTGTGAATTTTTTCACACCCCCAAACATAACCGTTTAGCTGGTAGAGGGGGGGGACACTCGAGTCGAGCAAAATTTAGCACTTTAAAGCTTAATATTTCACAAACGAATTTTTTTATCAAAAAATTGTTAATGGAAACTCACATTATTTTTTAAAGACCTATTTATTGATACCCCACACTAAGGGGTACGCGAGAAAGAAAAAAAACATCCCCACTTTACGTGTACAGGAGGTACCCTAAAAAAAAATATTTTTCGAGATTTTATTTTACCACTTTTTCGGCACAACAAATCCGTATATTTACACCAAATTACAGCTCTCTAGTACTGTGCGTCTCTGAGCTAAACTGCGGACAGACGGACGGACGGACGGACGGACATAGCGAAACTATAAGGGTTCCTTGTTGACTACGGAACCCTAAAAATGACCATTAATGAATCTTTGATTTGGTCATTCTTTTGGCGAGGACTTTTTTTTCGCTGATTGTGTATCTAGTTGTTATTAATGATCGAAGGGGTTACATAAATAAAAACAGCATACACTGCAAACTCACTGTTAGCAAATATTTGAACAGGGTTGCCATCCCAAGGCCACCCTTTGAACTGCCAAGCTGGTCCCTGAACAAATACGGCAACCACGCGGTCCCATTCTGCAGCTGAAAGTCTGCCTGGATTGTCTACCACGCGGTAAGGCACCTGGAATGAACATTAATGTTAGTATATGAAGGGAATTTGAGTGGTGAAATAGTCAACAGGTATGTGCAGACGCCAGCAACATCAACCTACCCGAATCTGTCAAATTTTACCAATCGAACATTAACCTTCCACTATTGTGATAAGGTTGAAAATCTATTAAATAATTTTGACAGATTGAGGTAGGTTGATGTGCTGGCGTCTGTACATTAACACTTATTTCCGAACCCGAACTGGTGAATACCTGTACAGAAAACCTGTATATTTATGCAAGCACCATATCCCAAAGCCTGCCGGGGTCGCGGGACTTATCTCATTACCGTGACCCCGGAACATAAAGGACTATTGAAGAACACCGTTTAGTCAGTACGAGTCTGACAGTCCCTCCTGCCCTGCCCTGGGTGGGAGGACGCATTTGATGGTTACACCACGCTAAAAAAAAAGCACCATATCCTAGTACAGACTGAGTAATGATAGAAGAGATATACCGTCATAGTGGTTGCGTTATTTGGTAAGTCCCCGCTGGGTCCTTTCCTTCTCTGCAACAGGACTTCATTTTCACGTGCTACGCCTTCAGCCTTCTTTTGCTCCACAGTAACAAATCTGAAAGCAATGTCAAAATGTTAATGACTTTATTACCATACCATCATCAGTGATAAGGGAATTAAAGTTAAAAAAACGGGGATTTTCTGAAATCAGATACCTATTCCTTTATCTAAATAACTTAAAACTTTGCGTCATTGATTGCTTCAAGTCGTGACCTGCATTACTACGTTTAATTTGTATTGACGCTGATAACTATCAGCAAATCTTTCAGGGACTAATCGATCATGCATACAGAGCTTTAAGAGGATCGTCTACCGAGCGCTCGTCCATACTAAAAGAGAAAACGTTTTCCTACCCCTAAATGTTATCCTATCTCAATGATTTTATAGAATGCTTCCTACACAGTAAAAAACTAGGTTATAGGTTTTCTTTTTTTCAAAATTTATAAGAGTAAAAGTTATAGGCGCCTAAGAGTTACTTTTTGGTTAAAAAAAATAACCACGAAGAGAATGGCGGGGTCTTTCAGACCCCGCCATCCTCTTCTAACCTAAATTGTCCGAGTCGGGGTGCCAGCAAGTCTCGAGTTCGCAAGAACTAGTTGAGCCTAGGCGAAATTAGTTTGTCCTAAAATCGGGTCCGAAAATATGAAATTACATCACAATTATTATTCTCAAAGTGAACTTTTAGTAGTTCGTTATGTATAACCTCACTTAGAAAAATCGATTCTATCTTAATATTGAAGTTGCCCTCTCTGTATTTCCAGTCGCTGACTTAGTAATGTAGTCGCTCGGATAAAATTTTAATATATGAAATGGATTAATCACAATCCACTTTTTGTAAGCTCGTTCTGGATTTTTTTATTAATAAATATTCGTCGTCAGTTTAGTTAATTTTTCGCTTACTCAAATTCATACCGCTCAAGTTATTAATACAGTATGTCATCATCAGTCGCAAAGCTTTTTTTAATCGCTCATTTTATAATTCCCCAATGTTTTTTAACAAATACTAAAGCATCATAATATAATTATACTATACCATAGAGGGTTGCAGTACCTACTAGTGGTGTTGCGATAGTTCGATTTTTGACATTCGAGAATGCGAATAGAATAGAATAGAATAGGTCTTTATTTGCTTAGAATGTAGGTACATAAAAATAAGATGTTGAATTATAAATAGGATCCATGCGAATGCGGGTGCGAATATTTATTTCCAATATTCGCGAATGCGAATGCGAATATTCAGTTTAAAATCAATCACGTTTCATTAAAACACTTTTAAATGATCGAACTACATAACTTAATTTAAAATTTTTGTATTTACAGCTTTTTTATTTACTTCCTGCCTGTAACGAGTATGGAAAAAGTATGTAAGAGTAGCTCTAAGAGCGTCAGTCAGTGAAAGAAAAGCAGAATGAAACACGTTTATCTTAGCACATGGTATTTTTTATGATTGATGTTTGTGATTGATTTGATGAACATATAAATTGATGAATGACGAGATAAAGGCGTACTGAGTAAAAGATGAATGGAGAGGAAGACGCCAGATAAGAATAAATGAAATGTGTAGAAGAAGGAGTTCCAAATATTGGTGTATTTCACGTCGTTCGTATTCGCATAATATTCCCATGAATATGCGGATGCGAATGCGAATGTCTAAAAATCTGCGAATAGATGCGGATGCGAATATTCGCAACATCTCTAGTACCTACTATCAATGATGAAGGACTTACTTAAGATCCTGCAGTGTTTCCTTAACATTATACATGGTTAAGAGCGAGGTGGTGGCGGCGGGTATGATAATGATGGGTGTGCGTGATGGTCTCTTGCCGCCCGCGCCTGTAGGCGGCCGCGCCGCTGTCACGGGGAGAAGCTCGCGACGACCTGGTGTGCTGCCACCCATGGATCCATTTTCTGGTTATGACAATATTAAACATTAGCAACAAGAGATTTATGTTGGTAGGAAAGCTGCTAGGCTGAAGTGGCGGGTCACGTCTGCCGGATGCAAGAGGACCGCTGGGCGAAGATCTCCACCCAATGGGTGCCGGGAGATGGACGGCGCCGCCGAGGCCGGCTCAGAAGAAGATGGCGAGACGAACTAGACGCTCACCATGAGAGCTGGTTCGAAGCGGCCCATGAAAAGAATTCCTGGAAGGAATTGGGGGAGGCCTTTGCTCAGCAGTGGGACAGTATAGGCTAATAAGAAAAAAAAAAAAAAAAGAGATCATTGACCGGGAGTGGGATGCATTTGCCATGTAGTAGGAGTAGAGTAGTACACGTTAGGTCATCATCTCCTGCATTGCATTGCCTTGCCAACTACCTTTTCCCAAGAGTATTGAGGTCAGGTTCCAGGTCTCTCCAGATGAAGTTGAATAGTATTTTAGATGGAGCGACTTAATTATCTGAACTCCAAAACCTGGTTACTACCAGTACTAACCAGGTTTTGGAGTTCAGATAATTATCCAGATAATTCCACAATACTCTTGGGAAGACTGGTTGTCAACTTTTAGGGCCAATAACTAAAGATCTAAACATGACACGAAAATGGCTTAATGTGCTTCTGCTTTCCCAAGCACAGAGTGAGGCATATTATAGTTTAAAAAATTAACCAATGATCGTCTTTGATACCTTTAAATTGAAGGCAAAAATTCTGGGCTAGTGGTTATTAATTACGTGAAAGGAGTTCTAGATCTGATTACTTAAGGCTTCAGTCTTGGTTTGCACAAAATAGAATCGCGTTCGGCCAGTCGATCGTACGTCAAATTTCGGGCTCCCTTCCCGCAACCCCCCGCATACATCCTGCCTACTGAATTATTATAAAACAATTTTGATGCGGTAAGAACATTGCTCTACTAAGGATTATTTAAAAGGAGTTATCGAAATTGTTGCTTAATAAGTAGTTTTAATATGACTTGGTTTGTAATAATACGAGTATCACACAAGTGTTTTAATAATAATAATAACAATCGTGTTTAACTAATTAAACCTAAAAAAAGGTCAGTGCAGCAGTGATGCTGGCGAAGGAAGAGGCGGGACGCGTGAGAGAGAGGACAGCGTAAACCTTACATCCCAGCCACAGTGGTAGACGCCCACGGTGACTCGGTCATGGTCATCTCTGGCCATCGTAAGCGCGTAATGGGCGACTCGCTGTCCGACCATGGACCATGTCCGCGTCGACGGCGCTTTGTATACCCTTTGTAAACCGAGAACGTAAAAGGCTATTGAAGAACACCGTGAATTTAAGTCAGTACAAGTCTGACAGTCCCTTCCGCTTGGCCTGGGGTGGGAGGACTCATTTGATGATTTTACCATGATAAATAAAATAAATATTTAAAAAAACAAAAAACCCAACTGCGTAAAAAAACTAAAAAGAAAGAAACAAGCCCAGTAGTTTAGAATTCACTCATTCACACTCACAGTCGGGGCCCATTCAAATTATACCAATCAAATCTTCCCAAGGGGCCCCGACTGTGAGTGTGAATGAGTGAATTCTAAACTACTGGGCTTGTTACTTTCTTTTTAGTTTTTTTACGCAGTTGGGTTTTTTGTTTTTTTAAATATTTATTTTATTTTACTTTTTTTATTTTTTGTTAGCATTTATCAGTCCAAATTAAATTGAAACATATGATATATATACATTTTGGTAAACCATTTTTAAAATCCTTTGATTTGACACCCCACTTGATAGAGTGTGAGAGATCTTAAAAAAATATTTTTAGTTAGGAACCCTTTGCACGCGAGTTCGACTCGCACTTGGCCAGTTTTATGTACCCAGTGACACTCTCACGTTTAAGACGAATCTAACGACACCTCTCAAGTTATGAAGTTAAACTCCATCAAGCCGTTTAGGCTGCAGAGCAACACAAAGAAATATACATACATACATACATACACTCGAAAAACATAACCCTCCTGGCGCAGTCGGGTATAAAAAGTCCTGGGCCATGCCCGGGTCGACGGCGCGTTGTGTTCTACGAGCGCCTCAAATAGCGTCAGCATGATGACGGGGTCCCCCTTTAGAGGGCTAAAGCCTGCTGGCGTCGCGGTACTTATCTCATTACCGTGACCCCGGAACATGAAAGGGTTATTTGAAGGACACCGTGGATTTTAGTCAGTACAAGTCTGACAGACCCTCCCGCCCTGGCCGGGGTACCACAGTAACATCCAAGGACTGCACTCCTTGTCATAGGCACAGTCCATTACCACCTGGAGACAGAGTAACCAACGCTTTTGTTCATAGCTGGATTTTAATGAAGGAGCAATGTTAGCGAACGTGAATGTGATACAATAACTTGCTATCGTTAAGCAATTTAAAAAACAGGTTCAATCGATTTTCGACCTTATTGACATTTATGCAAAAACCGCATTTTAATGAAGGAGCAATGTTAGCGAACGTGAATGTGAGAAAAAAACAAACCAAATTTTAAATGTTAATAAGGTCGAAAATAGCTTGAAGCTGTTTTTTTAACTTGCTATCGTTAAGCAATTTAAAAAACAGGTTCAAACGATTTTCGACCTTACTGACATTTATTCAAAAACCGGATTTTAATGAAGGAGCAATGTTAGCAAACGTGAATGTGAGAAAAAACAAACTAAATTTTAAATGTCAATAAGGTCGAAAATCGCTTGAAGCTGTTTTTTTAACTTGCTATCGTTAAGCAATTTAAAAAACAGGTTCAAACGATTTTCGACCTTACTGACATTTATGCAAAAACCGGATTTTAATGAAGGAGCAATGTTAGCAAACGTGAATGTGAGCAAAAACAAACTAAATTTTTAAATGTCATTAAGGTCGGAATTCGCTCGAACCTGTTTAGTTACTTCTCCATATATCTCTGCTTTATAGTATAATTATAATGTCCTCAGGACTACATTATGTTAACTTTATTTCAACAGAATCGGTTCACAACTGAAAATTCTGTAGGAAAATTGACAATTAATTTCTTTTTTTCTACCCATATAGGCCGCGTTTAGTTTTGATATTTAAATGGGACCAACTTTCAGATACACTACGTACAACAAAACTAAAATGATTTTTTGAAATTGGACCACGTAAGAAAAAGTAATGAATGGTCATAAATAAAATATAATATATATATATATATATACATGTCGAATTGAGAACCTCCTCCTTTTTTCCGTCGGTTAAAAAATATTTTTTAATTTAATCAAGTAGAGCAACCTGAGATGCGTAACTGTGCGTAATCACCGTTAGAGCGAGAGAAGGTGCGAGCGAGAGGGACCAATAAAAATTCGTCGTGGACCTCACGTCCGATCGCTCCGGCCGTCCACCGGCCACTAAGGAATTTCTCTTGCAATTCTCGTTTATAAACACTTTTTGAGAGGTTATTTGAGATATTTTTTATTGTTGAAAAAAAGTGCTTTAGGTACAATTTTTTTTTTTGTATTTGCTTTATTGATCTGTCGACATCAAAATAATCTAAATATTACATACCTACGATGCATAGTTCTTATGAAAAAAACTATTTATTGAGAGATAAAATCCGAGAATTTTGATAATATTCT
This sequence comes from Agrotis clavis, assembly GCA_954870645.1. Lineage (NCBI taxonomy): Eukaryota > Metazoa > Arthropoda > Insecta > Lepidoptera > Noctuidae > Agrotis > Agrotis clavis. The sequence continues at coordinate 17,871,989 of OX940919.1, read as the reverse complement.
GCCATCTTAATTTAGAAAATGAAAGATAAATATAAAAAACTAATCAGCGCAGTTTGAAGACGAGGATATTGCGGTCATTATGCGCTTCTCAGATTTTTAAATTAATTCTTCATTGTCTCAGATTGAGTGCACCAACGTAACTCGAAATGACGTTGGGCAGGAAAGAGCTGATTTGAACGCTTGATTTACCGTATATAATCCACTTAAATCAACTTAAAAAAAATAACTAGCTGTTACTTATATTATGGTTATTTATGTGCAATAATAATATTTCAAGCTATTGCACTATTTTGTTCAAAAATCACAAACAAAGTTACGCAAATAATTCGGCGTGAGTGAATTTTACAAGACCTGAGCCTTAAGATTTATATAAAAACCTAAAGTAACTGATCTAGAATACTGGAACAATACTTACGCGGCATTTGCCGAGGATGGTTCGGTGTTTGTGGTGCACGTGCAGCGGCTGGAGCGCTTGGCCCCTCTGTCACCGACTTCAGTGTCATACCATGATATGTACCCATGGTATCGATTTTGAAGCCCTCCGTTTCTAAAACAAAATAACTCAGGTCAAAGAAGAACTTATTTTACAAAGCATTCACTCTAAAAAAAAATGTATGGGAATGCGTGAATGCCGGAGAAATTATTAGGAGGTTATGACATACCTTCTTTTTGCCTAATAAACCTTTCCTGATCGTATCTGTTGTACTGTGTTTGCTGTTGAGGCAGGGAAGTGGGCGGCGGCATCACGATGGGCTGCGGCCGTGGCGCCCCTGGCCTGCCTTCCTCGCGCGCACGAATACTACCCAGGAGAGCCAAAATACTCTTTGCAAACATCTGGAAACGTTCGAAACTCATATTATGGTTAATGAGTCAATAGGATAGAATGGTTGCCAAGGTCAATCTGACCAAAGTTAAGCAGTGAGATGTCAAATTTTACCAACGACGATATAATACTAGACTGGTAATAACAGGCGACCGATGTCTGCCAACACATTAGGCAAAAAAGTCTTATATCCGTCTCATTTCGACCAATCCTGTGAGCCGTAAACATACGTTGAGACAGAACCGACCTTGAGTTAGCCAATCACAACGCAGTACCCCGCCTCCCTCGCTTACGTAGTACCTCAGCGAGTTGGCAGAATAGTTTTGTTCGTTAGATCGTGCAATGCGTAGTCTAGTATTATATCGTCGTTGAATTTTACACATCATTATGCGACTACTATGAGGCTTGCTCGTTTTTGCAGTAACTATCAGCTTTTTAAAAGTGGTAGCTGCATTACTTACTTTTCCATTACTTTGTAATACTGTTGTCCTAGTACGCCATTGTCTTTCTCGGCTGATAATATCCTTGGTAAGGTCTACATCGTAGTCGAGAATAGCTCTGAAGTCCGATCCAACGACACCCAGTGTGTCAGAATAATCATTACTCTTGATTGTAGTCCTCTTTTTAGCTAGACGTTTTGCTTTAATTGCAGCGATCTTCTCCACAGACATAGCCTCCGATAAGGACCTTTATGAAAATAATCATATTTAGAATAGTGGCAATTTTTGTCTTACACCAAAATATAGAATTTTAATAATACATTTCGAAATGACAACTGGAACTGGAGTCATTGAATATGTTGGCTTGCGGCTCATATTTGGAACGAAATGTTCGTCCGTAGTGACGGTGCATCGCAGATCGAATGTAGTGTAAGAATTTGTGAAAGTTAATCAGCTGTATTTCAATTTTGCAAATCAAAAATTTGGGGCAGTGTGCTGACAATGTCTGCTGACTAATTGTAGATAGTGCATACTAATCTTGGATTGGACACAATTTATCAGCAAGTACAATAAGTAATGGTGCCCCCGTAGAACCGGGCCCGACTTAGGAGTTGGTAGCATGTGGCCACAGCCAAGCACATTCACCTTGCCTAGCCTTTTTCTCTACTATGCTGGGTTCGGCTTCTAGTCTAACCAGACGCAGCCTGGTTGTCAGACTTTCAGCCTATTGGCCACCTGTCTATTGGATGGCTTAACGTGCTTGTCGACGCGCGGAGGAAACTCGGTATGTAAGGGCGGCCACTTACATCAGTTTTCCTGATCAGGAATCCTGATCCGTTTCCATCCGAACGCAGTGAATTCATACAAATGTGTGTGTTGTTCCCATCGATAACTTCCCGTACAGATTTCGAAAAACGGAACAGGATTCCTGATCAGAATCAAAGATGTGGTCGACGGTGAAGTACGCTTGCCTAGACGTAACCTGCTCACTCTTGACTTGTAGACACTAAGGTTGGCCCAAGGTTATAGCTGTCGGGAAATACAGAATATCTTTTTGAAGATTTATCGAAAATGTATCTGGAAACTCCACCAATACGGAATCTGGAACTCCACTCTGGATCTTGTTACTTCATTGTTTTTAAGACATTAATATTTAATACAATGTATTTTTGTTATATTTCTGTGTTTAATTATTCTGAATGTGAGGATCAAACCTTTTTTGCAGTTTATATTGATTAGCTGACAGTTTGAGTACTATATGTGGTCTAATCACTCATCTCAGATACCTGCATGGTTGGTCCTCATATGACTAAATTAATAAGACTTAGTGACCTCTTTGTTTCAGCTGTTTCTTTTCAGAATAGTCAGGTATGAAACACTGGCCTCATCTAGAAGTATAACTTAAGGTGATTTCTTCGTATTAGGCTGCAAAATTTAAATTTTCTTGTTTTTTTTTTTCAGTTTGCATTTCAGTGACAAGCTGTAACTTGATCAGAATATGATTATGCAACAATAACAAGTATAATTATTTTAAATAAAAGAATGATCATAAAATTCGCTCCATTCACTCTCACTTAAATTTGGTCAAAATAAGTTAGATTATTAGATAAATAATGGTTTTAATAGGTTGCTCTGCGTGCAATGGAGAGAGCAATGCTTGGACATTCGGAATGAAGACATTTGACAGAGAACCACAGTAATCGACATTGCAGTTGAATAAGCATGCTGAAGTGGAAGTGGGCCGGCAACGTGGGTACACAGACATCTACCATCTGGTAGATGGAGTAGATATTGTGCTAGAGTGGAGATCGCGAATGGGCAAACATAGTGTAGGACGCTCTGTGGTAAGATGGGTCTATCATTTCATATTTCAATCAAGTTACTACTTGTCACTGATATAGAAATTGCAAAAAACACAAGAAAATTAAAATTTGAATTTTGCAGGCTGATATGAAGGAATCACCTTAAAATAAATATCATTCTAATCATGCAAAACAAAAATTATTCTAAATGTTTGATGCAGCATCATTCAAGATGCAATTAAACGTACTTGAATCAAATCATCAGGTTTTCATTCCATTGAACATTTTGTTCAATGATCAAATTCATTTTACATGTTATCTAATTGATGAAAATATGAGATATTATTAGTTGAAATAACTTTTAATTTTAATACTTAAAATATCTTTTATTTAGTGCTACACATACAACAAGCATAAAATTTACATTTTCTCTTTGCTTACTTGATATTATCAACTGTAACAGATGCTTCCTTTGGTGCATCCAGTCGAGCAGCCAGTTGTTCACGTACCTTCTGCACATGAGTTTCTTCAATACGAGGCTTCTTTGCGGCAGATTCACCGCCATCATGATCATGAGTTCGTTTGACCTACAATCGTTCGTTTGATAGAGTTTTATTAATATATTTTCATCACTATGTTAACAATTTTAAACTAAATCCTTTACCTGTGTCGGTATCTCTAATGGCGCACTTTTATCAATAGATGCACAAGTAGCTGTTTCACCTTTCAAATATGCCAACAATTCTTTACGATCTGGACGACGGACAGCAGGTATGTTTGCAGCCTGTAGAAAATTAGATAGTCACTGCATATTCATGATGGGAGAGTTTCACACAAGAAGTTGCTGTACTTACAGCTGCTTGTCTAACATAAACAGGATGCGTCAGTTGTATATTTTTAAGGATGAAAAGGAGACATTCCAATGTATAATATTCCTTGTCGTTGCCCTCTTTTCCGGACCTAAAAGAAGTAATTATTTTGTTATGAAATCAGATTGTGGCAAATCACAGATGTTGAAAATGAAATCAGGTGATACATACCCCCACATAAGATAGTTAGTTTTGACATTTTTGGGCCACGAGAATTCTCCAAATATAATTTGATTATCACGTTCAATTATTTCTTTTTTGTTTACGTTGTATTGTCGAAGTAAACTCAGCGGGTCGGCCATGATTACCTAGTCCCACTGCATTCACTGCTGTTTTCGTTTTGTATTTTATCGATTGTAAAATGTAGTTCAGTTACACAGGACGGTAAATAGTATGTAACACAAAACGTATTAAAATTGTGAGGTAAAATAATTAAACATCGCGTTCATTTGCTAAGCACAAATCGGGACACTGATACACATTAGACATGGGTAGTTCGCGAACGATTGAAGTAAATGAACTAGTTCTTTTCCCAAAATGAACTTTTCATTCATTCACTGGCCATTCAAATGTGTCTTTAGTTCAGTGTTTCTTTTCGCTTAGTTACTCTGTTCACCCTAATAAGTATGAACTTTATTGTAATAGGAATATAGTCTTTACGGGAAACGGTAGGTCCGTTTCCCGTAAAGACTATATTCGTATTAAAGTATGAAGGAATATCGATATTCGTATAAAACTGAACTAGTGATTTAGTGAAATGCATCATTTCTCTAAATCACTAGTTCAGTGAACTAGTCCAGTGAACTAATTCAGTGAACTAGTCCAGTGAACTAGTCCAATGAACTAGTTCAGTGAATCATCTCATTCAAGAACTCGTTCTGATTTGTTGGACTAAATGAAGTACTGAATGAATGAATGAACTACTTCATCAAGTGAAAAGATATACTTCATTCATTTTCTTTTTACTGACACATTTTGCGCATCTCTAATACACATGATACACATCAACACACACCAACACATTCTGACATTCTTCTGACACAATCCGCCATTGACCACAGAATGCACAGACTAAGTAGAGAGTATACGCTTGACATAAAAATGTAGAAAACCGGAAGTCGCCACTTTCTTCGCGCTACCAGCACTTTGAATGATTTTATTTAATTATTTTTCACTTATTACGTTAGTTTTATGGCACAATAATAAATCTAACAAACCTGCGGTCTTTGTTTACATCAAATATCAAAGATTTTAAAACGCTGTCAGAAATAAAAATTTTAGTTCCGTTTCAATCCGTTCTGGCCAAGCTTGTACAATAAAGAATGCCACGGAATCACAGACAGATAAAAAATAATTTCTACTCAGCCGTAGACAGACATTATTTCGACTGTGTTCGTTCACTTGTATTCAACAAGTTGTCGGATCATAATTTCTGATATTATGCGGTGTGAAATCAGAAGGAAGCAGCATAAGCATACTGAGAGAAATTCCTAAAGGTGGATGCAGACTTTATGGAGCATTCGCAACTCAACGAACAACGCACAACGAATGCCTTGGCTTGAGGTAGGCGTGCGGATCAAAAAAAAACTAACAGCTCGACATAAAAATGTAGAAAACCGGAAGTCGCCACTGTCTTCGCGCTACCAGCACTTTGAATGATTTTATTTTATTTTTATTCACTTTTTACATTAGTTTTATGGCACAATAATAAATCTAACAAACCTGCGGTTTTTGTTTACATCAAATATCAAAGATTTTAAAACGCTGTCAGAAATAAAATTTTTAGTTCCGTCTCAACCCGTTCTGGCCAAGCTGTACATTTGTAAAATGTTTGAGTCAATCCATAGAGTACAATACATTAATTTGTATATAGAGTCAATCCATCGCCTATCTTCACTGTCGCTGTGTTTATTCATTTGGATCAGCCCGAGCATGCCCTAGTTGGGATGACCCGAGCAAACTAGCGATGGGCCGAGTCGACGTTTTGATAACTCGAGTAGCTCGAGTTGACCCGTTAACGAACTCGGGCTGCAACTCGAGTTGACTCGACCCGGCCTGCCCGCCCGCGTCGCTGCGTCGTCCGCCCGAGTCAGTAAACGCTCAACTCGGTGCATCGTTCCGCGGGTTGCTAGTTTGCTACGATCATGGTTCACCGGGTTGGGTCCGACGGGCTGCGTGGCGTCGAGTCAATGATAGTCAAATAAAATTGAGCCCGTTCAAAAATCAGACGTCACAAAACGAACTACTCATGTACCGCAAAATAATGGTAACATCGTTACCTAGTAAATAATAAGAAACTAAAGAACTCCCACGCAACACTTTTTTTTACTTCCATTTGCATTTAGCCATTCTTAACTTATTAAAGTTAACAAAACAAACAACACTTAAACTAATAAAACTGCAACAAAACAATAAACAACGTAACAATAACAAAAAAGTAAACAAAACAAATAAAATAGAAAACTCTCTGATCACAAAGAGATTTAAAGAATTGAAAGAACTGCTCGTGTTTATATTTTATTATCTTTGCCGTCTGTTATGAAACAACGAGAACGATCTCTATCACTCGCGGCTTGCACGTTCGGTCGTTCGGGCTGATTCGGGCTCGCTCGTAATCGTTCGGGCCTCGCGACTCGCGGGCTAGGCGGTTAGCCACGGGCCGCCAACCCACCGCACCGCTTGCCGCGCGCGCTCTTCGGGTCAACTCGGGCTACACTCCGCAAACCCACCGCACAGCTCGCCGCGCGCGCTCTTCGGGTCAACTCGGGCTACAGATATATTGACTCGGGCTGACTCGCTCACGGTCCGACCCGAGTTACTCGAGTTAGATAACTCGAGTTGCCCATCGCTAGAGCAAACGCAGTTTCTTATTTTCAATTGAGGCGTGGTATCGTACGCGCACGCCAGGAACCTGCATGCAGGATTACATCTATGACTAAAATAATGCTCCATAATACTCCACATAATGCTCGCACTGAGGCGCTTTGATCTTGAAACTTTTGACGACATACGTTGGCTCACCCTAAACGTGCATAACACATGCATGCCTCGATGCCTGGCCAACAAAGAGATTTAAATGAACCTATAGAGCGGGCATTGGGAAAATTGACATACAAAATTGTTGATGCCATGCGTCAGTAGCAATATCTAGCGTTGCATAACAACGCGACTACTAGATTGAGCGACTTTTTACCTATTGGTAAAAATTGGATCACAATTTTCTTCGTGATGTCCCGTCTATTGCTCGTATATAGTTTAATGTCTTTGCTCGCCACTAATATGAAGATACACATCTTGTACACAATCATGGACCTAAAAAAAAAGGCGGACGGAACTTCACTAAGAAACAATTGAAGCACCCATAGTAAGTCAGTGCGCTTGTCCACACAAGCCAGCACACACACATTCACACCATAGTAAGTCAGCCGTCGGCCATTACGCTTCGAACGACACTCGCGGTTTCATACGGTGTTATTTTGTCTAATAAAAATCAAAGTATGCCGTCATGTGTTGCAAAAAGTTGTCTAAACCATAGTAGTTCAATTAAAAAAGCCAGGGGATCACTTCTCATAGTTAAGCATGTCAATTTGAAGCTTATTTCTCGATTTTACGTCAATAAATTTTATAAACATCTCGAAATCAATCAGTGTTGCAACTATTTCAAGGTTCAAATTATTTTAAAATTGGGAGATTTATATTTTATGTTACTATTTATCGTTATTGTATTCTTCTGTATTTTTACAGATTTCCCTCGGCAAATGATGCATGGAAAAATGATTGTATAAAAATAATAAGGGAGTGTAGACATGGAATAGGAATGTAGAAGTGTAGGAATGGAACATAAAATAGCTTTAATTTAATATTTATAGCCGAAAAATACTTAAACATTCGTTTTCACCACTTAAGTAAATAGAAAGGATTTCTAGATGTGTCGATAGCAAAAGACAAGTCTACAAAAATTTGAATCAACAAAAGGGTTTGTAAAACTTTATTAACATTAAACGAGTTGTAAATATTTTAATATCCAATGTGTTTTAATTATTTTACCTTTATTTAGGTAAAAAAAATATATCCGTAACAAAAAAATTGTAATTAAACTTAAGTTCAAGGGAGATCTTAATTAAATATTGTTTAAAAATGGGTAATTTTTTCCTTCATCTGGCATCCCTATACAGACGCACACATACATAAGCATCCGCCATTTTGGTGCTTCACTTGTTTCTTAGTGAAGTTCCGTCCGCCTTTTTTTTAGGTCCATGTACACAATCATGAAAGGTATTCGTTTTGTGCCGTTCGCGGTGTATGCCTCAAAAAGTTTGTATCCACCAAAGAGATTTAAAAGAACGTATAGAGCGGGCATTGGGAAAATTGTCATACAAAATTGTTGATGCCGTGCGTCAGTAGCACTATCTAAGCGTTGCATAGCAACGCGACTACTAGACTGAGGGACTTTTTACCTATTGGTAAAAAGTTTTGGATCACAAATTTCTTCGTGATGTCCCGTCTATTGCTCGTATATAGTTTAATGTCTTTGGTATCCACCTTTCTAACTTGCAATAGCGCTCTAACCTCGCTCCAGCATGCGCAATCCATCAACAATATCGATAGAAATGTAAAAGAAAGAGATTAATGACATAACACTTGATTTCTCTCAGCTCTTTCTAGAGGGCATGATACGGCCAATTTTGTTTTTACATTTGTTTATGAGGAGGCCAAGGAGATACAGGAGTTAGTGCTTCTTACTAGAAAAACGATCCCAAATCGGTGACCTTGAAACGAATGAAAGGCACACAGCTTGGGAATCTGTTTCTTTCTAATAGTGTGTCCATGATACAGTATTTTGGGGATAATATTATTATTATCATAGATGAATGATCCTCTAGATGGAGGTTTGGCGTAGCCACATGAGATAGAGAATGTTGACGTCACAAATGGGGAGTGTTGTCATACTGCAAACTTTTACCCGACTAGCGGGTAAATTATTATCACGCGTGATCGTTAATGGTCGATAAGGGTAATAATTTATGTCCAAAGGATAACCAGTTTATCACACGAATTGCCTTTCGGTGAAAGAAAACATCATTGCATGTGACCTTTTCCCTTAATCTGCCTAATTAAGTATAGAGAAGAATTTAATGGCGTAAGTTTGTGAAACCTGCTAAGTCATACTAATTCAGCATTAAGCTGTAAGCAAGGCGGAGTATGACGTGACCCTTGAATGTTAGGAATATATCAGGATTGGAAAAATATAGTTTTTTTTTTTATTTTGTAAAACAATTCGTTCAAATTATTTTAAACAGTGTTTTTTTTTTGTTCTTTTTAGTGGAGGGCATTATTTAATTCGAACTAATATTTTATTTCCAGACTGGATCTTTTTAAAAGGGCCAATTTAAACTCTTATCAATATTCTTGTAGTAATATCAGTTATAATGTTGATTTTTATATTGGGCGATATAGGGACTTTACTATTGGGTCCGGCGAGGAATTACCTGTGTATGAACTATGAATAGGGGAAACACCAATACATATATCTAACAAAAGAGGGGAATAACCATCGAATGTACTCAACTAATGTTATGTCAAGCTATTTAGACTTATATATTAATTTATTTTCATTTTATAACCAGTCATTCACAATGAAAAGTATTATTAAAACTTGTTTGAATACAATGTTGAAAACTTGTTTTAATCTTTGTTTTTAAACGTGTGATAAAAACACGGTTTAAATGCAAACCATTTTAAACACTGTTTTAATCATACACACAACCCTGGTCTATATCCCAGCAGACGGATGCTAAATGATTGAAGATAAAAAATAATTATGAAATGAAATTACAAAATAAAACCAGTTTATTAAGTATTAACAAAAACTCCTATTATAATATTCATATAAATCCTGGTGTTATGTTAAAATCAGATTCCATAACACTAAAATAATACTAATTTTTATGGGCTGATCTAACAAAAAAAGAGATTCTTACATACTTATGAATTAAATTATAATCCTGGAACTTAAGAATTTTTTGGTTACCTCACTCATTTACGCGGACAACTCACTCTTGGCCAACAAATAAAAAAAAAAAACAAAAAAAAAAATTACATCAAGAAAGAGCTAAAGTCTCCAACCAATTTTATTTTTATATCTCTTACGGATTGAATCTCCTATAAATTAGTAGAACATGTAGAATGTTTGTTGGAAAACAATTATCAATTTTCATAAAATATTGTCGTACAGACCAAATTGTCCGGGAAATATAATGTCTGAATCTGGTATCGCTAAATATGCCCTAAAAGTCCAACTTGTTTCGTAATTAGGTGTTGCTGGCCTTGAAAAAACCGGCTACGCGCTGAGGGATGGAGATAGGTATGCTCTGTCCCTTTTCTTCTTATGCGGTTTGTCGATTTGTTTTTCTTTCTTGAGGGAAAGAGAAAGAAGTATCAATCGTTCTATACTCTTCTCATTCTACGATTATTATAGTGTTACAGAAAGTAGGTACTTATAGTATTACGAAATGTGTATTTTTCTCTTTAAATATGGGCAGACAAGATTTTCACAATCCGACTGTATTTTTTAATGCTTGGTACCTGATATTCATATTTTACAACTGGGTTGTACCGTTTCTGATGATTCTCTTTTTGTTCCATGAAGTATACCTGTCATTTGGTACGATGAATATTTCTTTCAACTACTATTGAACTAAACGTTCGTTTTTTGATGAATGAGCATTTCTTATTGTGTACTTGGATGATGTTTTTACCAGTATTACGGATTAAAAACTTATTTGACAAGAATTTGGGTTGAATATTTGAACTAAAAATGGTAAAATAAAATGTTTTCAAAAAAAGAAGTAACCGCCTTCAAAAACCACTACCACAGAATACTTAATAGTACTATAAAACATCAGCTTCTAAAACGAGAGCAAATATTGCAGAATGGTGCCCGAGTGTGCAAGGGGAAGTTTTGTGGGTTTTGAATTACAGCTTGACATAAAAATGTAGAAAACCGGAAGTCGCCACTGTCTTCGCGCTACCAGCACTTTGAATGATTTTATTTTAATTTTTTTCACTTATTTCGTTAGTTTTATGGCACAATAATAAATCTAACAAACCTGCGGTCTTTGTTTACATCAAATAATTATCAAAGATTTTAAAACGCTGTCAGAAATAAAAATTTTAGTTCCGTTTCAATCCGTTCTGGCCAAGCTGTCTATTATGTGTGTACAATAAAGAATAACGAAGTTTTCTAAAAGGAAGTTGAATACCTACAGAAAAACGGTAAGAAAAATGTCACATTCATATTTACAGTGTACAGTACAGTAATCTAGCCTAGTCCTACATAAACATCTTATAATTAGATACTCACTATAAATCGAAATAAACTATTCCTCATAATAAGTTAATTTAACATTTCTTTTTCTTTAAAAACGATTAATCTCAGAAGCCAGTTTAAATTGTTCACCCTACAGCTCGACATAAAAATGTAGAAAACCGGAAGTCGCCACTGTCTTGGCGCTACCAGCACTTTGAATGATTTTATTTCATTTTTTTTCACTTATTACGTTAGTTTTATGGCACAATAATAAATCTAACAAACCTGCGGTCTTTGTTTACATCAAATATCAAAGATTTTAAAACACTGTCAGAAATAAAAATTTTAGTTCCGTTTCAATCCGTTCTGGCCAAGCTGTACAAAACGACAACATCACAGGGTTGCCATTTTAAACGTTAAATACACCTCCTAATTTTTCGGGAAACATCATTGGAGTTTTGTAATCTTTTTTTTTTTCATTTTACTTAAAAATATGACTAACTAAAATACATTACAGAATATAAAAACTATCACAAGCTACAAAAAATGTAATATAATTGTACAAATATGCATTTAAAAAAAACTTTAACTCAATAACTATGTAAATATTGGTAATGTTTTTACTTTGTGTAAACACTTATCAATGCCAGAAGGAGAAAAATCCCAAACTGTGTGCCTTTCTTTCTTAAAAAATAAAGCACGGTTTTAATGTTACATGCCTTCGATCCCTAATATTTTTAAATCCATGGCACACGCACATCACACCACAGACTACTAGAGATACAAGCACACAAACTTACACAAACAATATTGCCCTGCCATCTAGTGGAAAATATTACCATAATTTTTAAGATATTCTCTTTACTTTGGATAGGTGGCGGTAGCAGCAACGAATTATAAATTGTTTTCTAAACATGGCTGCCGGTCGAGTCTAATGATATTTTTTGTGAATTCTGCCCTAATAACTATTTATAAATCAAATAAAACTTTGCTATCGGTGTTAATATGACATAGCAGTAACAGTTTATATAAAATGACTTCCACTCCAAAGACTGACAAATGCGGACAAGGTAAGTTATTTCTAACTTATTGCTTTTCATTCTGCAGTAATCTAACATAGTTTTTGTTCATCTGTTTTTCTAGTTCTATTTATATTTGCTAACTCAATCTACACGAAATTGATTCACATAGCTATCGTAAATTAAATTATAATTGTAAGGTTTTAAAATTCAATGTAAGCTGAGGTAACTATTCTAGGGAAACAGCCAGCTAACAAATCATACGTTCCTACTTTATTGTTCCTGTACAAACTTTCAATTCAAAGTTATGCTATCCGCAAATACAATTTAATGTATGAAACTTATCATAGCAGTTTTGCTTGGAAACTTTCTGACTGTTTTTTTCTGTAGAATAGTGCTACTCTCACAGTCCGAATTTCATCTTCTGGGCATTTTTACTTTAAATGGCGCAGGCTGTTTTCGTGTTGTCCCATGAAAACAAATAATGATAGTTGAAAATATTTTGAAAGCTGCCATAAAAGCTTTATTTTAAACACAAGTAGAACTGTTATTCTATTCAATAAGTTTTTTTACGTATCAATAAATATGACTGTTTTGCATTCCAACAAAACAGGTATTATGTGTTGAATAAGACACACAGCGTCGATGAGAAGAATGCTGTTGTAAATTCGCCTTAAATTGATTATATGTGGTTAAAAACTTACCAAATTGTCCATGTTCTATACCTGTCTCTTTCTTTCACCAGCGTGCATCCTTTTCTTACCGTGATTGATGCTTGACAACGAAGCTGTCAACCTCATAGAGTCTTCGAGGTACCAGCAAGAGACTTGATGCGACGCTGTGTGTCTTATTCAACACATAATACCTGTTTTGTTGGAATGCAAAACAGTCATATTATGTGCTTTCCTAAGATACACAGCGTCGATGAGAAGACCTGTTTGGTATCTGCTGGTGATAAATACAAACGCTATGATGAATTAATTATAATACTGTTTTAAAGCATAAATAGGTTTAAATATAGTTTTTAAAGACCTTTCATAAAACCTTACTGTAACAAGATTTGTAATGTTCCTTTCTAATTAGTAATTTCTTCAGAAATCAAAATAATAGTTAATTGATAGAGGTACCTGGTATAAGGAGATAATTCTAAATTAAGTCACTATCCAGGAATAGGATAAAATTATGTCTTTTAAAGGTATAACCAATGAAGACAATTATTTATTTAATGAATTAAATAAAATAATAGAATAAAATGAAAATTGCATAAATCTAACTGTAATAAATAAGCATTGGAGTTGGTGACATCAATCATGTTTACTGGTTGACAGTAAAGCTTCTGATACATTTTATAACTCTATCAGCTTTCCCTGTCAAGTATTGCTTGAACAAGTATTATTCTTCAAGTAGCTTCTTGAGGCTATAATAGCCAACTTGTTATAACCGCCCAGTGGGGCACTAATATTAGCAACTTTAAAAGTAATGCTATGTTCCCAACTTGTGCAGAAGCTGGCTTTAACTTTTCTGATAGAGGAATTAATTTGTGACTGTGTTGTCTGTGCTTTTTCTATTTTCAGACAGTTCTAACATGGTCTCGATGTTTCCGCAACAACGAACCTTACTGTCTGTGTGGTTTTGATTCTGTTTTTATACCAAAATTTTGGACAAAGACTTTTTTCATATTTCATGGAAATAAGATTTTCAGGGCTATTTTCTAATGATCTTGATCTGATGTGAGATCATGAATTCTAAGACCTGAGGGTGGCAATAATATTAGAGCTATTCGCCTAGCTATCTCAAAACGAACAACCTGGATATGCAGAATTCTTTATTCAATTAAAAAAAGCAAAGTAATATTGTAATATTGCAGTTTTTGTACTGCAAGCTTTAGCAAGTGAAATAGCTTCTAAAACTTTCTGAATGAAAGATTTTCTTGAGATATCTACCTCAGAAGTTGCTCAGTAAGTTGAGATAGTTTTATGCAGGCAAATAGGTCTATAACCTAGTTTGTTCTCTTAAAACAATAATTAGCCTGACCTCTTTATCAGTTTGTACACCTACAGGTGTTTCAGAGTTAATTTGATTGGTATAACACCAGGATCACCATCTTTTAATTAGGGCTTTATATTGTTGTAAAAGTGAGGTCCGCCAGCTACTTTTTTAATAAGTCTTGTTCCGCTAGAGTTTAGGGAGAGACTTAGTCAGCCCACCCCTAATTTTCCAAGCTAGGGGGATAACACTTTTAAAAGCACTTGCCTGTAGTCCAATATGTTAAGACCTTCCAAAGGTTTTTTTTTTTTTATCGGAATTTGACCGCCTGTGCAAGGCACTAGCCTGTAGTCCGATCTAAGACCTTCCGCAGGTACTTTATCGGAATTTTGTCCGCCTGTACAGGGCACTTGCCTGTAGTCCGATCTAAGACCTTCCGCAGGTTCTTTATCGGAAATGGCTCCCGCTCTGGCTCTCGCTCTCGCTTGCAGATCGAGTAGAGAGAAGCATTTGGCGAACTCTGGCGTTATTAGAATGTACTATCAACAAATTTGAATTATGACCCTTTTTGACAATTCGTTTGAATCTGTCAAAATAACAAAGATCAAGGTCGTTAATATTCATATTTACGTTTATGACTATGGACCTAATTGTATTTGAATGTCTGTAAGAAAATAATGCTTCTGGTGGGTCATAATTCTTTGTCGATTGTAAGATTGTGCCTTGTTCAAATAAGTAGTTCATACTTCTGGTATTACGCTGGGTGAGGGAATGCCCAGCCCAGCCGATAGTCCCATTGTCGGCTGTAAACATCGCATATAACTGCGTAAGGTTTTGGAACCTAATTTTTGCGTACTTTGCAGTTTTGGTACGAAAACCGTTTCTCATAACGTGAATAAATCTACGTCTGGGACGCCCCACATCTTTAACATGGCCTCCGCGGCCTTGGGGTAAAAGATGCCACTCTGATACATTGCGGCCCCTTGAGAGGCGATCCGCAATTTTGTTTGCCTCCACGGCTTGGGGTAAAAGATGCCACTCTGGTACATTGCGGCCCCTTGAGAGGCGATCCGCAATTTTGTTTGCCTCCACGGCTTGGAGTAAAAGATGCCACTCTGGTACATTGCGGCCCCTTGAGAGGCGATCCGCAATTTTGTTTACTCTCCGGGAGTAACTGGCTGAGAGAGTTAGACGCAACTGCTTTGCAAGTTTCTTGAAGCCTGCTTGTCAGCCTTAGTATTGCAAGGGAGTATCTTCCCCCCCCCCCCTTTGTTTCTGAGGTATGCAATAAGAGTCCTGTTGTCGGACTTAATATTTATGTGTGCAAATACGACATCTGCTTCAGAAACAAAATTTGAGCGCCAGGGCATCTGGCATGGTGCTCACCTTACAGATGAGTAAGTGATGTTTAATTGGGCTCCCTACCCCTAGTTGGGTGTATCCGTGGTCAAGAAGTGAGTTGCACCTTTCTTAACTCTACGGTATTGAGTTGTACTCTATGGCTTTAACCACCCTTGTTGAACAGGCAGAGGAAACTTACTTTTCTCTAGTAACCTGTTTTGATAGAACAATTTTACAAACAGTTACCTTCTGCAACAATATAGTTCTTTTGATACTGCGTAATTATCATAATTCAGTAAAACCAATAAAGTCTGAGCTTCTTGTGGACAACTGATTAAATTGCTCTATCTTGTTAAAGATTAGTTTAATCTTTATTTATTTTATTGGAGGAACGTTATACCCAGTTTTGCTGGGTGTCCCATACTAGGCCAATATATTCTGCTTAAAGAGAGGACTCAAGCAGACTTGTGATGATTTATGTGATGCCCCCAGATTTCCAATATTCTCAGCGTTTCCGCAACCTGAGAAACAAGTACTTGTACGATCCTGATTAACCAGGAACACAGTCCAGGCACACAATAATTATACAGAAACATTGTTCGCACAACAACATAATTGAAGCCATAGATAGGCCATAAACAAAGGCTGTTAACAGCAGCACTTCGTTGTTATAGATCACAAGTAGGGGACTCCCGTGTGTCTCTGCAATAGGTTATTGAAAATAAGCATAGTAATTTATGAATGAATGGTTATCTTCACAAATGTTTCACTGCCATTATGAATTGAGACCTCCGCGGTCTACTATGGGAAATAACCCACTTTTATAAATTTTTCTTTTTTTTTTTTTCTTTTACTAAATCTTTTGACATAGTAAACTCGAATTAGGTACCTATATGGCCTTTTGTAATTGGGGTTGCAAACTTTTCTAAAAACATCTTTGACTAGATACCAAGGGGAGGTTCGCTTATGTTATTAATATTAATTTCAAAATATGATTGCTTGCTCCCTGTGGTTGCCCTGAATGTGCATGGTCCTTTAGACAATCGCTCTAAATGTTCTGAATAGTCAAATATTCAAATAGTTTTTTGTCTATACTTGTTTAATTAGCTGGACCTTAAGTCCACCTAAAGAACCTTTGATAGGGTGCAAGGCCTAAAACTGAATAGATAATTATGAGTCCGACGTTGGTGGACCAAAAAATAATCAAAATCTTTTCAAAGTATGTGTTAAAATGAAAATAATTAAGGTATCCGATACCCACTTAAGCAAGCCCTGTAATGTTAATCATAATAGTTCTCTCAATTTCAAAATATTGTTGGATAGTAACAACTCCGTTGAAACTTATTACTCTTTGGTCTTGATAAAATGATACAATTAATCATTAACTTTAAGACCTTTAACCGATTTACAATGACACACATCCGTGCCTAACGCCACACGCAAAAGGTGATGGCTTTGAAACATGCTTCCGCAACAAATCGGTTAAAACAAGGAGTAGCGATACAAGATTGTACGGGGGTTTTGTAAAAATATATCAGACAAATCTGATTAAATTTTGGATTTGCTTGTAATCCTTCATTGAAAGTGGAATAAATTGTCTTTCATCCAGTTCCGTACTAAAACTTCGAAATACACAAATATTTTTTTCAAAATATTTGATGTCGGATAGCCTTCTCGTTGTCAGAGGAGGTAATACAAGTAGTTAAATAACTAGAAATAAAGTCCTCGTCTTGAATTTGTGTCTCTACACGAGGCGCTAGGGTCCGGACAAGTTTGAACTTGTTTGTACTTACGTGACTTTGCGTCTTCTGTTGGGTGGATGTGAAGCTATGCTCTCGTCGTTCAAGGATGAAGATGATGATGATGATGACCAGTCATCATGTCTCACCGTATTGAATGCTGATCTATCGCCTGAGCGTCAACATTCAAACCTCGTAACCTCACACCACACTTACCCACTCAATTTAGTTCGTAATCCTTCTAAAACACTAATTCACAAAGGAAAACGTGTCACGGACTCTAAATAAACGCTGTGTGCTAATTAAATACAATTAATTATTGTATTTGAACACTTTTTTAACTTTGGAAAATTTTCCGATGTCTAACCGGCAAAATTTACAAACGCTATGAGGTTGACAGCTTCGTTGTCAAGCATCAATCACGGTAAGAAAAGGATGCACGCTGGTGAAAGAAAGAGACAGGTATAGAACATGGACAATTTGGTAAGTTTTTAACCACATATAATCAATTTAAGGCGAATTTACAACAGCATTCTTCTCATCGACGCTGTGTATCTTAGGAAAGCACATAATAAGGTATTATAAATTTTATAGTAATTTGAAGTTAAACAAAACCTTGATTTGAAGCTGTCCCAAGACCGGTTTACCCGCATTAAATAGATATTTCAAAAGATTTTTGTTCCACTATAAGTCTTGCAATTTTTTAATTCAATTGTGTCATAGTTATTCTTACATTTAAACTAAGTATTAACAATAGCTATCATAGTAAAAGAGTAAGAAAATTAATTAAAATTATTGTCCCATAGATTTAACATTACAGGACAAGTCTACATAGTAACGTTCTTTTAGCTACTAATTTACCCATTTAGAATTTATTTTTTATTTTAATGGCAACCTCAAGCACAAAATCTACGAAAAAAATGCAGGCTTATTGAATTTAGTCGCGACAGGGAGAATTGGTGGACGTATGTGTGCGCAACGAAAAATTGGTCCAAAAAATTTGTCTCGCTAAGTAACGTGTTTTTACATAAAACCATTTATCTGGTTGTTAATTATTTTGGAGCAGTAACACCTTAAAGTATATAGATGCCTTTTTTGTATGATTTAGAAGCCTTATAGTTATATTTTTTGAGTATTTCACATTTGTTTTGAAACTGAACTACTTGCGTAACGTCCTGTTCGTAACTGTTACTATAGGGCGGACAAAAACGTTACGAAAAATACAAGTAAAGCTTAGTGCACATTGCATTATGAGTACCTAGACGGTATTTAAAATTTGCAGGCCATCTGATTATAAATGATAAATTAGATCCTATTACCAGGTTGCACACACTTTAAATTTTAATGTAGGTTGTGAGCAGTTCTCATTATTGTCTTAGTCCGCATGATTCTCGGTTATATTATAATCAGTGTCATAGTGAGGACTACTCTTAACAATTCCGTATCGTAACATTTAATGTCTCTCTAGTAACGGTCCCAAATATTTTTCCTTGTTTTTCTTTACAGCAGCTGAATTATTAATAATTATTATGTACTATAGTAGGTTTTTAATAAATAAAAACATATTACAAATAATATCTTGTTAAAATTTTATTATTAGCTCATCATTTAAATAGTTAAAACTTAAAATGAAACAAACGTTTGGAAACTTTTGTTACTAAATGGATATTTTTTTTGAATTTTAACAAAATGTGGTTAATTAGTACGTTCTTAAATATATTTCTTTTAATCTATTAAAAACGAGTAATAAATTAGTAGTCTATTTTTTTCAGGTCATCTAGTCAGTGAATTTTTATCAAGTTTTGATTTTTGTGACTATCAGGACAAAATTTTCCTTACTCACCTTGTAAAATAACGATTAATGTAATATATACGCATTTGTAAAAGGAACTTTTAGCTAATTCATATAATTAATAACATTATCTATTAAGAATCATCAATTTCAAACCCGAAAAGAAACCTAAATTTTTAAAAGTGGTTTTTAAAACCTGCGCCGTTTATAGTGAATTTGCCCTTCTATCACTTTACAACCTATCAATGGGAATCCTAAATAAAATTTGCCCTGATTTTATTTGGCGACGTTGACGTTACAGATCACAAAGTTATTAAACTATGCCTATCAGATAATTCCCATGCCATTCATGTAGCTGGATAAACAAATTCTAATTTTGATAATGTACCTATAACTTTCAAAAATATACTAGTAATGTCACAGAAATTATTTAGATTTATGTTAAAAAAGTGAGTGTCATGAATAAGAATACACAGGTATTAACTTATTTTATCAGGAATTAATCACTTTGAAATGTGTGTCACATTGAAAGCCAATGACACATTTTTGTGATACCCTAAAATAAAAAAAAATATGATTTCTGATCAAAAATTAACTTTTAACAATCATTGAGAAATTTTTTGAAAATAATTTTTTGCAGTGACTGCTGAATCCGAAAGAATTCATATCTTCTTATAATTGACTAGCTCAATCAATTAACTGATTTATTTTGGAATTGATTTTGATTGACTACTGAGCTACAACCACCAGGTTTGACTGTACCCTTGAAGTTTTTTATTAGGTGTCTAACCCCTTGAGAAATACAGGCCTCACTCTTCTCATAAATATGAGAATTTTATTTGTATGGATGAAATTCCTTTAGACACAAGTAAACATCTTGTGATTTATAAAAGCAAACAGTACAAGGAATGTTATAATAATAATTATAATTTTCCCATTAATGGTGAAATGAAATTGTTATAACCATCACTCCAAAACCTCTATAGTGTAGCTTTTTTTATACAGAATTATGTGTCGAATAGATAACCTATTTTATATAAAATCTGTTACAAATAACTAATCTGATAAATAGTTCAAACAATATTACTTAATAATTTTTAGGGTTCTGTAGTCAACAACCATGTCCGTCCGTCCGTCTGTCCGCAGCTTTTTTTTTCTATTATTAAATAGGCTTTAAAAAATATAATAGTTTCCACTAACTATTTTATGATAAAAAGATTCGTTTGTGAAATATTAAGCTTTAAAGTGCAAATTTTTGCTTGACTCGAGTGTGGGGGACACCCTCTACCAGCTAAACGGTTATGTTTGGGGGTGTGAAAATAATTTTTTTTAACATTTATAAACACATTGACATAAGAAAAAGTCTGTAATAAGATGAATTTTCAACTGGGCGTGGATTGCTTAACTATGAGGAATATCGAAAAACGTTGAATGGAGTCTCGAGACCGAGCCGAGCGGTCGAGCAAGCACGTGTTAGCTACGAATTTTGCCGAACGACGCACGAAAATGCATGAACACTTGAGTTTCGGCGGGGCCTAAAGTTTCGGCTATATTTAGGCCGAAATCGAAACTAAGGATGAAACTAGAATTTTTGGCCGAAACCGGCCGAAATCCAAACCGAAATTTCCGCCGGTCACTAGGTACTTATTAAAGTTATTATCGACCAGCCAGTGATTGGGCTTCCACCAAAATTCACTTTCTTTGCCATATTATAAAGTTTACCTATGCAGAATTTCATACTCTAGGCCAGACAATAAATGCTAAAAAAAAGGTATTGTAGAAATGCCCTCCTTTGGATTAGTAAATTAGTTAGGAGATGAACATTGAACATTTCAAAAGTCCCACATGTAGCCTTTGAACCCGTTTTTCCGTTTTCGTTTATAAATCAGAAACTGCGCTCTAGCAACATGACCACTGTCAAAATGAATGCTGATTTCATTTTTTTTTTGTTGAATGAAAAATTCATCATCTTCCTTCCCATTTTACTCGGGGGTCGGCAAAACACGTGTTTTTCTTCTATTCTCCTCTATCAGCCGTCACAGTATCATTTACTCTTTTTTCTTCCATATCATTCCTTTGACAATCCATCCATCTTTTCTTTGGCTTTCCTCTTCCTTTCCATCCATCAACATTATATTCATCTCTCTCTTAGTCACATGAGTATCATCCGTCCTCATCACATGTCCATACCAAGACAGACGATTCCCTTTAATTTTTTCTGTAACAACACTTTCAAACTTCCCCTAATAAACTCATTCCTTACTTTATCCATTCTTGTCACTCCACACATCCATCACAACATCCTCATGTCTGCCACATGCAATCTTTTCTCATCCATCTTTTTCACAGCCCAGCATTCCGATCCACACAATACGACAGGTATAATCCCGGATTTGTATATTTTCCCCTTTAACTTGAGGGGCATCCGTGGGTCGCAAGTTGTTCCGGTGATTTTTCACCATTTCATCCATCCCGAGTTGATCCGGTGTGTTATGTCCCGGTCTACATCGCCATCTCAACAACAACTTGGACAAGCGACCGTAGGTACCGAAAGTCGGAACAGACTGGTATGGGCGTTCCGGCAAGAGTAATGGGCACAGGACTGGAGAGACCGCCAAAATCGCAAAATAAATATTCTGTTTCGGTTCTGCTCAATTTCATGCCAACGAACGTTCTCCAGTCTTTGGCACCACACCTGCAATCTGCTCTCATGCTCTGGACCTCTAGGCCTCAATCTGTTGAATGGGAAATTAAGGGAAAAAAATGGGAAGTTCCTTTTCAGTGTGCTGTGTAGTCAGTGATCGTTGGCAATTCGACAATGAATAGAATGTAAATATATTTATTTGATGTAGGACACACACACACACACACACACAGAAATTATAAAAACAAAATACAATTTAAAATACAATAAGAAATTTTGCTGAGCATGTCCACACCAAAAGGGTTACCAACTCAGCATTTCTTAATGCACTTAGTGTTAACAGAAAACTGTAATTAATCTGCTATTCATCACGACAGCACAGCATCAGAGATTCAATTTTTGAAAAAAGATGAACACGAATATATAACCTATGCTGGCAACCCTAATTGCCAATCGGTGAGCACAGCATCCGCCGTGGCAGTTTTAGTTCCGTCCCACATTTTTGATTGGATTCGTTGCATCTGCGAACTTGTATCACAGGGGCTGTATTGGCTAAATATTTGCGTTTACGTCCTCAGCATACCTATAATAATTTATTCACTTTGACATCGTCTTCGATTTTCACCATGAATTACCTACCACGGCAGATGCCTGACTAGACCCCGTGTTAAATACAACGAAAGGACATAGTTTTTGTCCAGCTGTATATATTATGCTAATACTCCGCTGGCAAAATGACAACTAATCTGTGACAATCGAGAGCGACGGCGAGACACTTTTTCGCGCTTGAATTCGAAACTCGTGTCACGGTAGTGGGTTTTAAAAAAAACTTTTTTAAAAAAAGGGAACCGACTTCAAAACCAAACACAAAAAAACGATAAAATAACTTTACTTTCGGAAGTCGGTGGCTTTGTTTCTTTTTTATTTCATTGAGTTATGGCCACCGACTTCCGAAAGAAAAGTTATTTTATCGTTTTTTTGTGTTTGGTTTTGAAGTCGGTTCCCTTTTTTTAAAAAAGTTTTTTATTTTTCCCTTTTTAGTTGCGATATTCAACAAAAATCTTCATAAAATCGGCTTCTTTGAAAATCTACAATCCTATTAAGCAACAAAAAAGGATCTATGCGAGCAACTTCACGAGATATCCATTATTGTTATATACTCGAACCTTCTCCAGAATGTAACAAACACTTTCCTGAAAACTGCATCAAAATCGGTTCAACCAAACGCGAGATAATCGCGGACAAAAATGCAATCGTCCCTGAAAATCTACGATCCAAGTAAGCAAAACGGATCCACGCGGGCAACGTCACGGGATATCTATTAGTGTTATATACTAAAACCTTCTCCAGAATGTAACAAACACTTTTCTGAAAATTGCATCAAAATCGGTTCAGCTAAACGCGAGATAATCGCGGACAAACATGCAATCGTCCCTGAAAATCTACGATCTAAGTAAGCAAAACGGATCCACGCGGGCAACGTCACGGGATATCTATTAGTGTTATATACTAAAACCTTCTCCAGAATGTAGAGAACACTTTCCTGAAAACTGCATCAAAATCCGTTCAGCCAAACGCGAGATAATCGCGGACAAACATACATACATACATACATACAGGTCGAACTGAGAACCAACTTTTTTTTTTGAAGTCGGTTAAAAACAAGAATAAATTCTAAATAAGAGAAAAGGGGAAAAGGCGTGAGTATATCTAAGCATTTAGAATTCATTTTGATTTGAATAACATTAACAATAGCTTTGTGATAGGTATAGTAGAAGTTGATTTCCCCAAGTTCCCTTTTGGTATTTTCCCCCTATGTGATGTAAAATGTACAAAAACGTATTATTCATCGTCCATGTCGAACTTGTAAAAGGCAGATCGTTCGACACCGACTATGATGAGACGATAATTCTAACTGAAAACCGTAACGGAATCGCGTATTCTTAATGGGGCTATTAAAATGAGACATTCCTGTGTCGAACGATACTGGCAGAGACGCGAGATTATTGAGTACCATGCGTTCTGTCTCGCACCGCTGAGGTTTCACATTTTCAATAAATAGGTTGTTCTATTTTCTAGTAAAGTTAAATCAAGAAAAAAACACAAGTAGTAATTCTGTACAAATGTTGTAATTTTTTTTGTTAATTAAACTAATATCCTGTTTCTTTTTATCTGGCTGAAAGTTTATTTAACCGACTTCAAAAAAAGTAGGTTCTCAGTTCGACTTGTATGTATGTTTGTCCGCGATTATCTCGCGTTTGGCTGAACGGATGATGATGATGCGGTATTCAAGAAAGTGTTCATTACATTCTGGAGAAGGTTTTAGTATACTTATATGTAACACTAATAGATATCCCGTGACGTTTCCCACGTGGATCCGTTTTTAACCAACTTAAAAAAAAAGTAGGTTCTCAGTTCGACCTGTATGTATGTATGTATGTTTGTCCGCGATTATCTCGCGTTTGGCTGAATGGATTTTGATACAGTTTTCAGGAAAGTGTTCATTACATTCTGGAGAAGGTTTTAGTATATAACACTAATAGATATCCCGTGATGTTGCCCGCATGGATCCGATTTGCTTACTCAGATCGTAGTTTTTAAGGGACGATTGCATGTTTGTCCGCAATTATCTCGCCTTTAGCTGAACGGATTTTGATGCAGTTTTCAGGAAAGTGTTCATTACATTCTGGAGAAGGTTTTAGTATATAACACTAATAGATATCCCGTGACGTTGCCCGCGTGGATCCGATTTGCTTACTTGGATCGTAGATTTTAAGGGACGATTGCATGTTTGTCCACAATTATCTCGCGTTTGGCTGAACCGATTTTGATACAGTTTTCAGAAAAGTATTTGTTACATTCTGGGGAAGGTTTTAGTATATAACAATAATGGATATCTCGTGAAGTTGCTCACATAGATCCGTTTTGCTTAATAGGATTGTAGATTTTCAAAGACGCCGATTTTATGAAGATTTTTGTTGATTATCTCAACTAAAAAGGGAAAAATAAAAAAAACTTTAAAAAAAAAAAGGGAACCGCCTTCAAAACTAAACACAAAAAAACTATAAAAGAACATTTTTTTTCGGAAGTCGGTGACCATTTATATGTCAATGAAAAAAAAAAAAACAAAGCCACCGACTTCCGAAAGAAAAGTTATTTTATAGTTTTTTTTGTGTTTAGTTTTGAAGTCGGTTCCCTTTTTTTTTGCTTACTTGGATTGTAGATTTTCAGAGACGATTGCATGTTTGTCCGCGATTATCTCGCGTTTGGCTGTACCGATTTTGATGAGGTTTTCAGAAAAGTGTTCGCTACATTCTGGGAAAGGTTTTAGTATACATATAACAATAATGGATATCTCGGGAAGTTGCCCGCATAGACCCGTTTTTGTTGCTTACTGATTTGTAGATTTTTAACCGACTTCAAAAAAAAAAAGTAGGTTCTCAGTTCGACCTGTATGTATGTATGTATGTATGTATGTATGTATGTATGTTTGTCCGCGATTATCTCGCGTTTGGCTGAACGGATTTTGATGCAGTTTTCAGGAAAGTGTTCTCTACATTCTGGAGAAGGTTTTAGTATATAACAGTAATAGATATCCCGTAACGTTGCCCGCGTGGATCCGTTTTGCTTACTTGGATCGTAGATTTTCATGGACGATTGCATGTTTGTCCGCGATTATCTCGCGTTTAGCTGAACCGATTTTGATGCAGTTTTCAGGATAGTGTTTGTTACATTCTGGAGAAGGTTTTAATATATAACACTAATAGATATCCCGTGACGTTGCCCGCGTGGATCCGTTTTGCTTACTTGGATCGTAGATTTTCAGGGACGATTGCATGTTTGTCCGCGATTATCTCGCGTTTGGCTGAACCGATTTTGATGCAGTTTTTAGAAAAGTGTTTGTTACATTCTGGGGAAGGTTTGAGTATATAACAATAATGGATATCTCGTGAAGTTGCTCGCATAAATCCGTTTTTGTTGCATAATAGGATTGTAGATTTTCAAAGAAGCCGATTTTATGAAGATTTTTGTTGAATATCGCAACTAAAAAGGGAAAAATAAAAAACTTTTTAAAAAAAAGGGAACCGACTTCAAAACCAAACACAAAAAAACGATAAAATAACTTTTCTTTCGGAAGTCGGTGGCCATAACTCAATGAAATAAAAAAAAAACAAAGCCACCGACTTCCGAAAGAAAAGTTATTTTATCGTTTTTTTGTGTTTGGTTTTAAAGTCGGTTCCCTTTTTTTTTAAAAGTTTTTTATCAAAGACGCCGTTTATATGAAGATTTTTGTTGAATATCTAAACTAAAAAGGGAACAATAAAAAACTTTTTGAAAAAAGGGAACCGACTTCAAAACCAAACACAAAAAAACTGTAAAATAACTTTTCTTTGGGAAGTCGGTGGCCATAGTCAATGAATTAAAACACAAAGCCACCGACTTCCGAAAAAAAGTTATTTTACAGTTTTTTTTTTGAGTGTATATGTAGATGAATTTGTGAAAGTTTAAAGAAAAAATTAACCTGTTACATATCTTTGTATTTTTGTAATTTATATTAATCGTCGGGATTCTATAGGTAAACCTCTAATTGATAAGTGTTTGACATTGGCCACTCAGCAACCGCTACAAATCTACAATGAACAATCGTAGCTTATACATATTATTATTGACACAATTTCTGTGCGTGTTCAGCAATCCACTATGAGTTTTTCCTGCAAAAAGGAACACATTAACACAGGTATTGTCTATCGAGCTATCTCAATTTAATCCACGTGCGTGCACAGGCTTCTCTCCCCCTATTCAATTCTGCCTGTCCTTTCGGAAGAATGAGAAGTCAGAAATCTAGGAGACGAGCTAATTTTTTTTTTGAGTGTTTCAAGCACATTAATTGGCTCCCTAAAAAAGGAGTGTAGATTAGAAATTATTAATTGCTTCTAGTCACGCACAGCAAAAAATGTGTTAGCCATGTAGACATTGAATAAATGGGACATTAATTGATAGTTTGGCGTCGCACTGTGCCACAGTTTGCCAATACAACATTTTAGTAAATCTATGATAGATTCTTGTGTCTGTTATAAACAAAGAACATAATGTAGTCCGTGTGCATAGAATTGGATGGCGAAGCAGTCACGGACGCAGCCTGGACGTGATTGCGGTCATACAACTTCGTTTCGCTCCTAAGAGAACAACGTTCAGCGACTGTTATTTCCTGTAACCGTTGTAATTAAAATAAATGTTTTGGTTTCCAGGCTTCACGGTTCATTGTTATGAGAAGAATATGGGATAGTTCAAATGACAACGATTTTGTCGCGACTGTAAATTCTGCTAACGGGGTTTTTTGTCAATTTAGCGATTTTAATTTTTCAGACACTTTCCTATTATTTCTGAGATGAGAAGAGTACGTCAACTCAAATTATTGTTGTCGTTTAAAAGTTCAATGGTGGATCAATAACTCTGTTGAATGTTGGTAACACTGTTTTTGTGGTTTAACCTATTTGTCGCTCATGGTTTGTCAAGCTATTGAGAAGGGGAAAAGGAAATCCTCCTCATAAGTTGTTACTATTGAGGAACGAACTTTGTAAGTGAACCTCCATTTCTTGTGGCCTGTGGTTTGATAGATTTTGCCACGTTACGAGTAGAACATGTAATTCCTTTTAGAAATTAATTAAATAACAGTTCTTCCGCAACTGCTCGAGTAAACCTAGAAAAGCTACATTTATTTATTAGTTTCTATTTTCGTGCATCATCATTACATCATGATAGTCTATAAAACATATAGTACGTAACTACCCAAAGAAGTGTTACGTTGACGCAAATTTTATTCGCATAATGTGTACTGTACCTCAACAGTTACCCGAGCTATTTCGTATTGCTCTTCTGAATATAGAGACCCGTTATATGGAACCCATTTGCACTTGCCACATGTTACCTCCATTACAAAGCTATTCACATAGCGTCTTCTATGCAAATGTGTGTTTAAGTGCGCCAATTCAATTCTCTTCGGTGACTCTTGATTGATGTTGCTGGTGGTTATCATATTGTACAATTTTGATAGGAGTACAACTGGATAACTGTGATTCATATTTTGACGAAAGTGAAAGGAAAGAGGTAAACTGGCAACGTTTCTAACATTTTTTGCTACTGCAGCGTTTAATTGCTTAATTGACGGTATTGTTGGAATGCCATAGGATTTTAAACGAACAATTAAATAAAATTACTCTCCACGAATCTCGCATTATTAAAATAAATATCTGGCTGATGGTTTGTTCTGGTTTTTATTTTTATAAAAAGTCTATATCTTGAGAACCGAGCTTTTCTCGAACCTGGGACCTTGATAAATCGATTCCTTGAGCCGAAAAATAATAAATAATAATAATAATTTTATTTGTCATCATTTGTACATGAATAATGTAGACACATACATAGTACTTAAAAAACAAAGATCAAGAAAAATTGATTAATGACCCCCATGCTAGGAAAATCCTGTGTTATGGGGATCATTCAACCGACCAAATGATATGACAGCGGTGTTTTTAAAAGTAGAAGATAGTTTACAAATCAATGTAGTATGTACTGACGACAGATAAATCGCACCTTTAAAGTAAAACCGTTACTAAACGAAATTATACAATTTTACAGGAGAGCCAAAATTAGAAAAAAGTCACCATTTTTTGTCAATAAAATCTAAATGCAGGGTTCTATAGGACATTTAATGAGGTGATATTATAGATCTCTGTTTACATTATAACACGTGATTTAGAAAAGTTTTTATTTTGATTTACAGTATTATTTATTTTGATTTATGTTATTATAGTAACACTTTACCATTAATAATTTTGTTAATTAACTCAGAAAACTGTGTTTAAACAAATTGAAACACTTTTCCTATTAAAAAAAATTAACATCTTACCTTTTTTTGGTACATTCAGCGCCGTGTTTATCCAAATAATAACAGTTTTACTTTAAACTTCCGCTAACAGTCTTCCATGAACACGTTCTTAATGGTATAGACACAATATTGTATTTCGTGAGCCGATCATAACTCGGTTTAGTAACGCTTTGATTTACCGCCAGATGGCGTAAAATACAGTATTTTATTAAAATAACAAGTTTATGTTGATGTTTACGTATATTTTACATAGATGGCATTGATAACTCAATTCAAGAAAATTTTCGTTTAGTAACGGTTTTACTTTAAAGGTGCGAAATAACATTGCTAGGAACCAACAAATATAGTAATGACAAATTATAATATCGGTGTGATAGTAGTGAGGTGTGTGAGAGGAGGAGAGTGTAGTGAGATGAAATCCCTAATCTGTAACTTTCATGAAAATCCTTGGAGCCGTTTCAGATCCTGATTATATATATAAACGAGCTTTATATAGTATAATATACAAGAATTGCTCGTATAAAGATATTAGATTAGATAGATGTACATATTAGTGTCAGGCGTTTCGAGTTTTTAGGGTTCCGTAGTCAACAAGGAACCCTTATAGTTTCGCCATGTCCGTCGGTCCGTCCGTCTGTCCGCAGTTTAGCTCAGAGACGCCCAGTACTAGAAAGCTGTAATTTGGTGTAAATATACGGATTTGTTGTGCCGAAAAAGTGGTAAAATAAAATCTCGTAAAATATTTTTTTTTAGGGTACCTCCTGTACACGTAAAGTGGGGATGTTTTTTTTTATTTCTCACGTACCCCTTAGTGTGGGGTATCATTAAATAGGTCTTTAAAAAATATTGATAGTTTCCATTAACAATTTTTTGATAAAAAGATTCGTTTGTGAAATATTAAGCTTTAAAGTGCTAATTTTTGCTCGACTCGAGTGTCCCCCCCCTCTACCAGCTAAACGGTTATGTTTGGGGGTGTGAAAAAATTCACAATAGTAGTATACATAACGAAGTTTAAAGGAAAATTATCATGACTAAGTAGGCTTTACAAGTTTACGAGTAATAGTCGACCAACTTATAAAACGTACTTGGATAGCATATTTTCCTAAACAAAATGTATCGCAGAACATGTTCTTCAACTGCAAATGTAAGTTTGTAAACTTTATTTTTACAGCTTTATTAGGTGGGTATGTTTTGGGGATAGGTAGGTTTTTATTGTCAACTATTTTTAACTAACTTCAAAAAAAGGAGGAGGTTCTCAATTCGTCGTAATCTTTTTTTTTATGTATTTTCCCCGATTTCTCAAAGACGCCTGGACCGATTTTGAAAATTCTTCTTTTTAAAATTAAATTCAGCGAATCAGTTTAATTAGTTCGCATAAGTATTTTGATGGGCAACTACGGAACCCTACACTGTGCGTGGCCCGACACGCACTTGGCCGGTTTTTTCTTAAGCACGAGCATTTTTTCCTATTAATTGTTAATTACCTATTGTATCCTGCTTATGCGTAAAGAGTTTCGTTAAAATCGGTTCGATCATATTTCCTAAAAATAAGGAATGTTTGTATGTAAATTATTATCTTATCTTATGAAATGCCGTACGGCGTACACGCTCTGCATCTGTGAGTTTTTGCCTAGACAAAGGTTAAATCTCGCTATTTCCTCTTAGTTTTGTATCTAAATCGGAATATTAATTAAAATTAATATGCTTGGCCGTGTGTAAAACAAGACTGAGATTGTTGCCTAAAATAACCATAATATTGTTTTTCCAGTCTTAAATATTTTATTATGCCCCTGAGATACAAGTACGGTTCGTCTCGTCTATGTATTTACGCAATTATAATAGTATGGTGTTACCACAACGTACGTAATGATCGTGCGCTCGATTTCGCAGTATTTCATTAATATTTCATTACAAGTATGAAGCTTATTTATCTTTAATTTCCTTAGTATTAAAGAACGTGGCATATCGTTTATTGAAAACGTGCATTTGTACAAAATGGAGTAGGTTAAATTTTATAATTAATGTTTCCGAAATATAAATGGTAATTCCGCAGTAGTGCAGCATAAACGTGAGAACTTGCGTGTGGATTACTATATGCCAATTGTGGCAAATTACATACACGAAATGACAAAATGGCTGTCGAAAGGATGTTGACCTTCAAATGTTTAATATAAATCTATGTTTTTTGTGGTTTAAAATACGCTATAATATTCAAATGTTCTGTGTTAATTGAGGTGTTAATTAAATAATTATTAAAAAGGGACTATAATACATTTATAACTTCTTACTGTTGAATCGAGCTATTACTTTACTTAGACACTTACTTAGCTTACAAGCTTGCTTTTTTGTAAATGATTAGATTGACGAGGGGGACTGCGGAGGTCAAGTCTGAAATGCAATACATTCTTCTTTTTCAGGAAGATTTTTGTGCATTTGTGTAAGCATTTTATACGGATTAGGCGCACAATGCCACATTCGCAAAATGACATTTTCAAATTTCGCAAAATGCCACATTCTCAAATTGTCATATTCCGAAAACGCCACATCGCAAAACGTCACATTAGCAAAATGCCATTTTCGCAAAATGTCATATTCGCAAAATGCCTTATCGGGAAAAATACTTTCGAGTCATAATTCTAATTATTCTTCTGACATTAATTACACAGATTGGTCCAGGCCAGATGGATATTTTTTTTAAATAGTCGGCTTTGGGACCTATTTGTACCCGTCAGGAAAAAATTGCTTGTCACCCGCTTACAAGTTATGATTTTTTATATATATAAAATATAATATATAACATATAATATCACCACTTTTAATGTTTTCATGATTTTTATTTACTTTTTAAATGAAAAATTATATTATATTTTTATTTTAGGTGTTTACTTAAACATTGCACTCTCTCAGAAAGAAAAAAAATTTAATCTAATCTAATTTAATTTAATTTCAAATTAACGCAAGAATCGACAGATTTTTCATAAACTCCAACTAAAAAAAAAAAAAAAACTTAAAAAAAAACTTTTTTATTTTAATTTTCCTGGCGGTTACAAATAGGTCCCTGAACAAACTACCTAAAAAAAAATTTATACCCATTGGGCCTGGACCACCCTGTATGTATTATCATTGTATTACAGTTGCATCTAATCATTATTGATTGAATGAGCGAAGGTAGATATGGAATAGAAAGATAGACAGAAATAGGTAGACAGAAATTAAACATGGAAAATAGTATGAATGTAATGACAATTAGATTATTTGTTATCCTATTATCGATATTATGTATTTCAGTTCACATTTTTAATTTATTTTATGTTAAAATAAATGAGAATTAATAAATCATGAGTAAATACGTAATTAAATTATCTATAAAACATCGACTCAGAAGTCACTAAAGTGGCTTTAACTTTTAAGAATGTGTCATTTTGAGCATGTGTCATTTTGAGAAATGACATTTTGCGAATGTGTCATTTTGCTAATGTGGCATTTTGCTAATGTGGCATATTGAGAAATGACATTTTGCGAATGTGTCATTTTGCGTCAATTATGTCATTTTGCGAATGTGGCATTGTGCGCCTAATCCTTTTATACCTTTCGAAGGATATGGATGGATATAAGAAAATTCGAATAGTTTCTAATTATTTTAATGAATGCAACTCGTCATTCATCATGGTTAACATACTCCCACTAGTTTCGTTAGTGGTCGCTGGTGGGTCACAGGTCCGAACAAAACGACCGTTTACCTTTATCCAATAAAGAGATCGGAGGCTTCATGCGCTAAAGCAGGAAGTTATGCGATCATCATAAATTGTACAAAATTTACGATACCGATTTGGACTCGAGCAAAAAATATTGCGAGTTTGCAACCTCCAATTGCAGTGTAATTCGCTTTTACATTACGGTTTTTTATAGTGAAGAATCGTGATGAGATGGTCGTCACCGCAGACGCAATGTTAAGGCGCTGCCTCACCGGGAGCATTCGACTTTGACCATTACATTTCAATACTAATTACTACCTCCCTGACTGACGAGCATTCGCGTACATCTATCTTCTTCTTTTATCTTCTTCTTCTGTAATACTGGGTGTAAGGGACAGCCCTCCACAAACTTTCAGGGCTTGCTCAGTAGACGAAACTGAACAATCTTCCACAAATATTTTTTTCAAGAAATGAAAAAAAAAAATCAGCCTCTCCATACAAACTGTCCAATCAAGTTTTATAATTTTCTATACTGAAAAAAAAATTGTGGAAGATTGTTCAGTTTCGTCTACTGAGCAAGCCCTGAAAGTTTGTGGAGGGCAGTGTCCCTTACACCCAGTATAAAATCAATGGCACTTTTCGTTGTAATTTTATAACTCAAGAACGGGCTCACCTATACAAACCAAAGTTTTAGGCTTTGTCCGGACTATTTAGTAGATGGTTTATATGAAGTTTGCACAAAATCGGTCGAGCGGTTCTTCATTTATAACATTTTTTGTAACAAATGAATTCAATAAATGGCGTATCATTTTGTTGGGAATTTTGCTGTCAAAGTAGCGAAGCACGTACCGGGCCGCTAGTTTAGTATAGATTTGATACAAGGTGCGCATAGTGATGCTCGATTGTCTTCCCTCACTGATGAAATGTTCGAATCTGTAACGTTACATTACAGAGGAATCATGGTCCCGGTGAGGAAGCGCCTTTATCTTAACCATCACGTTGTGGCGGAATGAACTTAGATTGTATAATGTCATATCTATAATAGAATCGAATTAAATAAGAATGCTAAAATACGGTTGCAACCTTAAATAACAACAGCACTTATAACGCTGTTATAGGTGATGGTCAAATGTGAATTCATTACAACTTTACAAGCTATGATATCGAGCTTGCGCACGCAATAATTCAATGGTAACGGACGACGGCGTACCTTACATTATCTTGAGTGTAATGATCAGGCTGCAATTCACCTAGAAGTATATGATCCCGTTAGCTAGGTATCACGACCGCGGCCAGTTTATTGGAAAGTGAGTTACATGGACCGTGGCCGGTGGCCGAGTGCGCGTGCGCCCGTGTGCCTGTTGTCGGAAGAAAACCCTAATCCGACCGTTAAAGCAATAAATATTATATTTTTTTTGTACAATTCATAATTACTGAAAAATATAAAGTATCTTTCGTGTTTCTGGTCTATTTCATATCTTAATTATTATATGTATGTAATGAATTTTCCGCAGTCATAACTTCAGCTACAGATTTGTATGAAAGAGTATCATTGCGCGGTTATATTTTTGTTCCGTTGCTTCCATTATTTTATTTTGTGTTTACCATGTTGGAGGCCTATGTTCAGCAGTGGACGTCTTCCGGCTGATGATGATGATGTTGGCTGGCAATTGGCACGCCCATTGTGGAACTGTTATTTATTTTGCTCTATCTATACGCAGTTTTGGGATGTATTCATCAAAGCTGTAAATGCCATTCATCTCATTTCTAAAGCGAGTTAGCCACCTATTTCGTTAAAAGAAAATTGAAATTGAGTAATACTTAATCTAATTATGTATAGAATTCTCGTGTCACAGTGTTAGTTACCATACTCCTCTGAAACGGCTTGACCGATTTTCGTGCGAGAATCGGCTACCTATTTTTCATACCCCTAAGTGATAAGGGTTATCCACCCCTAACATTTTTTTTTTAAATTTTTTGGCCAAAACTGTTTTTTTTTTTTTTTAATGTGGCACTAGAAATAATTTATACGGCAAAACATGGTTTGCGGATTTAACTAGCTACTAACTTTTTTTATAAAATACGATGCCAGGCACTTAAATACCTTCATAATTAAGTTATGCGGCTATACATATAATTATAGACCCTACGGTCCCTACGTGAAAACTAGTAGGTACTTGTTTCTATTATTCAATAACTGGAATAATCATTATTATTTTATTGCATCAATTTAAATGTTTATTATGTGCAAATGATCGAAGATGTGTAAATAAAGCCTGAAGGCACTGACAGGTATGCGGGATTCAACTTTTGTGTACACACTTAAACAATCTTGCTTTGGCCATATTGCATAATATAAGAGAAAACGACTGTTCCGTCTGTTGTATGATGTAAAGTTGTAAAGCCTACTAGAGTATAACCAATTATAACTTTCTTTGCCAAACTTGTCATAATAATATGATATTTTTGTGTATTCATTACACATGCACTTAATTGAGAACACATCAATCACGATTAATTATTCAGGCCAGTCCTACATTACATAATTAATTTTGTCAGTGTTCTACATTTATTGTATGTCACAGACAATTTACGATGTGAGACTGCAAGGAAAGAAGAGATTACGATTGTTATGCAATGAGCACGTATTAGCGTAGGAATGGTGTATGTTGTTAGGACAGGTGTGCATTGGTTAGACGTCGGAGATGTGCGGCGGTGGCTGCACTTTCACTCTCGGTGGTGTGACAGCACCGGGGTACCGGTCACAGGCTGGCAGTGGTGCCGCGCCTGTGCTCGCCGCCGCCGGCTGCGCCGCCCAGCTCCGCGACCGATCGACACCCTGTGTCAATACTATGGTCCGCTGCGCATGAGCTCGCTCACTCGTTGCTCTGCTGAATATCGAGATCGTGTTGTGAAAAAGCACACAGATATTTTTAGAATAGGTGTTGTTCGGTCGTGTGTTGTTACAACAAATTATGTGGTGTAATGTAAGCCAATCATTTCCATTTTTTGGAATGTAAATTCAGTGTTTATTCAAATATGTTATAGTGAAAATTATAGTATCCAAAATCAGACGTTCGTTTTGCAGAGAAAGTATAAAAAAATCCGATGTCAAGTTTCCCCCTTAGTGTACTGTTTTGATTCGGTTACTTTCTTAATTTATAAAACAAGTGGTTAATTAATTAATTACAAATCTGACTTGGTGTGCGAGTGTTGGGAATTGAGACGCGACTCGTGACTACTCGTGAGCTACGTTCATGAACCAAATAATGTTATTGTGCTAATGTTAAATCGGTTTTATTGCGCTCGAATTTGTGATGTCAAGGTTGACAGTGGACGCGGAACATCAGTCAATGTAAAACAAACGCGCGTGATACTCATATTATGACGGCCGTCACCATCTACACCGACGACGGGAACATACTGTAAATAAATAGTGATCTAATTGTATCTTCCAACGTATTTGCTATTTCTGTGTCTGACCGTACCCTGCCTCATACAGACATTAATGTCGAGTCAATGTAAAGCCATGTATTAAATGCCAATATTTTCACAAAATGGTGAAACTTAGCAGAAGTACATTGCCCACTTTCTTGGATTTCTAGAGGGCCCTCCTTTTCACCGCGACTCTAGCATCCGCTTCGTTGCTTGCGATCACCTGTTACTATGGAAATATCCGCAATGTGTGACCCCAACTAGAAACGAACAAGTCGTCAAAGTTATCGGAGACAGTACAGAAATTGCATGTTAATCTTTACTCAGAAAATACTGTTTCATGGTGTTATTGAGAATAGTAAAGTGATAAAAGGATAAAATAAAAATTAAGGAGAAAAATGCCTCATTACGACGAAAGTTTCATCCACGACGACAACCTAAATCAAAGAAGAAATAAAAGAAGCTATCACGTTTACAAAAATGGGTTAACTCCCCTGAGGCTGATAGAAACAAGTGATATGCTTCAGGCTCTAGAAGAAAGAGGATCATCGGTAATCAAAAATAATATTAGAAGTATAAAGTGCCGTGGAAATCGATATAAACCGGTAGTGCAGAATGGATTACAAAGTACCAGTCCAATGAAATATAAAACCCCAGATATTATCGTAGATCACAGTCCATGTATGACTGTGTTCGACCCCAACAAATATTACGACCTAAGAAACAATAATGTGTATTCCCTTACACCTTGCAAAAGTTTTGACAATTTGACGCTGAAACCGTCGAGGCAAAACTATCCTTACAAAAACAAAATAAGAAACGGGAGTAGTCTTCAAAACTTGGTGGATGACGGACAGTTGAAGCATTTTACCTCTTCATTGGACGATCGGGACACATCAGTGTCACGCAGAGAAGACGCTAGGAAGTCATATTCCGTAGTAGATGCCCAAAGTCGACCAGCGCATTGCCGTACTTCTCTAAATACTCCCGCGCCAGGACCTGGAGTATACCGCCAAATAAACAACGAGGGCAATTCTGACAGAAAAGGTACCACATAAATAACTTATAATTAATTAACGATGTAATTAACACTAATACTTTAACTGTAGGTACAACCTATTAGTATTATGAGAAATTGGATGCGTTCTTTTTAAGCAACGTAAATGTCCATAATGACACAACGAGCACTACGTAAAGTAACACTCATGTGTCTCAGGCAGTCTCTGAGTTGAAAGTTGTTTCTGTCGTCGAAAGATTTATCCACAAGGAATTTCCACAAGCGAAACGGAAGAGAAGTAGCTACTAAGCTTTCGATTTTTCTTCCTTGTTCGTATCTTTGCAGTTTATAAACAGGTAGTGCATCTAATGAAATGCTAGATATTGTGTAACGAGACGTAAGAGACGCGGGAACTGCACCATTGTGTCTATTGTTATCATAATGTTAAGGCCGTTGACAAAAAAAATGATTAATGACTAAACAATGCTACTACGTTACTCGTATTGCTATTTATTAAATGATGTGTATTCTCACATTAACATAATTCATTGTAAGATATTTTAAGTTTACTAACCGGTTCCTAGTTAAAACGATTAATACAATTTTCTAATGAGGATTTAAGATTTCATTTGGAATATAACTTATCAAAACAACTTTCGATTTCGAAGACTCACTCATAAGGTCAGTGAGTTTCCAGATGATTGTTAAATCAAGAATCTCACTTATTTGCATGATGATTAGATAAGTTTTAACTTTCGTTAAATATGTAGTTCATAGTTTAAAATTATGTGTCGCGACAAAACAAACGTTTGCTTGCCTTATTTATAAAACGAATAGGGTGTCTACTGACCAGAAATGATAATTCAGCACGCACCATGACACCCTGTATTAAAACATTCAGGGGGCTACATTATTAATTAATTTTCATTGTACAGTGTACACCTTGTAGGGTAATATCTACTTTTCTGATAACGTGGGATTTTGTTCCTACAATTTAAATTCAATCTACTATTTACTTTAATTGGTGATTTGACCACAGTGTCATGGTCCATAGATCATGCTGGCGATTTACTGAGATGTCTGTGCCAAATTCCAAATCTGTGCTTTGGTGTGAGTATAGAGCAGCTGGATCAGTTGAATAAGAATAACTTGAATAACCGTGCATGGAGTTAAATGGCGAACCATTAACGACCCCTATGTTCAGAAGTAGACTGATGTACGCTAATGATAAAATTCACACATTAAAAATATGTTTGCAATTTTTGGCACGGAATATTATAAACAAAGTAGTACCATATGAGCCACATCACATCCAATAAATTATACAAGGCACGCGATGTAAATGCAAGAGATTATCTACTCGGTCATGAATAAAATATATGTGTCCTAGATGTTGCGAATGTCAGTAATACTAAAGATGCTATTTCAATGCCGTTTTCAGTATTTTTTTTTTAATCTGAATTAAATCTTGAATGAAATTATATAAACATGAGTTTTTCCTTTGCGCCGGTGCTAAAAGATTCTTCGTCAGTGATCTTGTACGCACAAGGGACTGCGTTGACAGGACAGGCGTGTTATACTGAAGTCGCATGCTAAGTAGGACTTAATACCGAGTGTGTGTGCACTGCGCTGGTGAGCCTGGTGATGTGTTATGTATGACGCACTCTGGCTTGGGAAGCGAGTATGTACCGCGGCGTCCGTCTGTCGCGGGCGGTGCGACTCGCAAGTGCGGAGGTTCACTGGTTCAGTCGACGCCAGTCGTCACAGCGACTTTGGGCGCGTCCTCCTGTCGCCTTCGCGTTTATTTATATACTCACGCGTCATCGGCATTATAATTGATAAACTGCTGTTTACTACGCTATTCTCCCGTTTATTGTGACCCTAAGTTCAATTTCCATACTTGTACTATATTTGATGTTGTGGATAGAGGAGACCTGTTCTGCGTCATAGAGATCTGTTGAGGTATTTTTTTCAAAGTTATTTTTTTTTTGTATCACCTTATTTATTAAAAATATTTCTATTACAATTGCTTATTTCAGTAAGTTTTTGTTGCAGCATGAACTGTCATTCTCCAAATATGTATATTGTTACAAACTATGCAATATTTTCCTTTAAAGACTAACTAAGTTACCTTATTTAGTTGGTGTCTTCCTGCTTCTGAGGGAAAAATATAGGTACAATCAACGTTAACTCAAATAAAACAAACAATTATTATTTTAGTAGGTACATACTCGACCGACATAGTATTAAAATCTTTTAATTAAATAGTAGGTACCTAAATACAAAGTTGAAGTGATTTTGATGATGAAGCCTGTCTGACAGATAAAATGTGCTTTACAGTGACACAGGCTCCCAATGTTATCAAAACAGTACCTAAAAAAATACGAGAAGTGGGACCACTAAAGTGATTCTATGGGACCATGGGCATTGTTAGTTGTTACATTTTGAATATTTCATTTCATGAAATCATATTACCGTTATTTTAGTTTCAAATGAAGATTGTAATAAGTACAGGATAACTAGTTGATCTTTAAAATGTTCCCCATTGGTTTTGTGCAATACAAAGTACCTTTACGTACTTGTTCATGAAATTCTTATTAGATGTCGTCATCACTTTAATAAAGTATAACAGGCTTAAGTTTAAGGACCCTTTTGTACATCATAAAAATGAGATAATTTTGGAGGTAGCCGTAGGTTAAACAATGACTAGAAGCTCATTTTAATTTTTAAATAATACAAAAATGAACAAAATATAAAAATAATGTAATATAACAAACAACAATTATGTTCAATATTCATTTAGCCTCCAGTGGACAAGATCATGAAATATTTTTTAAAGAATGTCATTGATTTTGTACTTCCCGAAATAGTTTTTTTTAAGGCCAGATCCAATAAAACATAACAGGTATCTAATGATACTTTACTCAGTAATGGCTAGTCTCAAAATAAATGCTATTCTGATTGATTATTATTTTTCAAGTTGTTAACTAAGGTCCAAATACAAGGTGTTTTCTTATGATCAATGTCAGAATGACGCAACTGTATGACTGTATCGTGTGTAAGGTCATTCAAAAAATGTTAATAATTATTTTTACGTTAGTTTTTGTTTACCCAGCTATAATATTAGTGTGCCAATGTTAATTTTACATTATACTGATTTTCAAATAAATTATTGTTGTTTAAAGCCCAAATCAATATTTCGGATGAAGTGTAACTCGAGCTAGGATTTATTCGGTCTATAGTAGAATTGGACCTGAGATTGCTCTAGCATCCAATTCCATTCTTGGAACACGAATTTGAGCCATGATGCGTGGATAAGTAGACTTTGGGTGGGGACATTTAGGCACATAAAAGTTGGCGAGACGACGTAGACTCTTTCCTTAAGAGCTGGCACGAAGCGGCCGAGGAAAAGAGTTCCTGGAAGGAATTGTGGGGAGGCCTTTGCTCAGCAGTGGGAAAGTACAGGCTAAGGAAAAAAAAAGTTAGTAGATTGTTTGTTTGCGGTCCCATACAAAATAAATCCAAAGTTTGCCAACTCTTGTATTTCCTCTAAACTCATTACAGTTATTATTTGTAGTAATTAATTCAATTAAAATTTAAATTACAGAGAACGAATCCGGCAGCGAGGGGAGCTCGGGGCACCGCGGGTCGTTGCGCGGCGCCAACAAGTTGGCGAGGCGCGCACGCTCATTCAAGGACGACCTGCTCGAACGCATCTCTAACATGCGCTCACCGGCACAACAGCATCACCGGCCGCATCTCTCCTCAAATCTCAGGTCAACATACGTGCACATCCGCTTCTATGATAACACGCCATGTTTCCGCGCATTATGATACATCCGTAAAGAGTCAAGCGTGATTTGGACACGCCCGTCGCACAGGGCTTCGTACCTTATTAAGCACATGCTCCAAATACGCTTCATTAATCTATTTCTAAACAATAAGTACGTGATAGTATCTCAATCACATAGCAATGTTTTTAATTTTTATGTTCTAGAGCAACATCCAGTAGGTGAGGATCTAGCCTATACGACACAAACGTTATCTTTACAAACTGCAGATGTTTTGTTCATTACATCTTATGGTGTACTCTCCTTATCTAGTAACTTGTTTACATTGCAATGAAATGTTATCTATATTGATAAATTTACATACATAACTCTCCTATCTTTCGACTGACAGCGACAAGAAAGTGTCGCTCATACGAACACAGTATTATCTTTGCCACTAGTGCAGGAACAATGTTTTTGTGTTAAGTTTTATCATATTTTTTATTGAAGTAGTCACGTAAATAGTTGTGTGGTGTCGTAATATCTAAAAGAAGTCATATAATTTCGTAAAAAAGTAACTAGTCTAACTATTGGGCTGGTTATTAGTGTGGACATTGCACTAAATGTGGCATTAATTATGAGTCATGAGCGCGACCCGCTGCTGTCGGACTCATTAGTACATTGTCCGCTGAAATCTCATTAGTTTAGTGCGTGCAATGTTAAGTGATTACATTTTAATGTCCGCGCGGGCTGTCAGCGTGACCGAATCACTTTTTATTAATTGAACGGCTGGTGGACACCAGTTTTTGTTTTGTCTCAGTGAGGTTGTTTGAAAGTAGTTCGCCAACCAAGAAGTTTGTAAAGCAAAAGTAGTGCTGTGGAGTGTACATAACGATTGAGAAGTCGAAGCCAAGATAATATGATGTCAAACACGCTAAGATCGCCTGTCGGCGGATGGTTTCACAAGCGAACAAATAAACTTCATCGGAGATTTGTTAACAATGGAAAACGGT
The DNA here is from genome assembly GCA_954870645.1 of Agrotis clavis. Taxonomy (NCBI): domain Eukaryota; kingdom Metazoa; phylum Arthropoda; class Insecta; order Lepidoptera; family Noctuidae; genus Agrotis; species Agrotis clavis. Next base: position 17,830,426 of record OX940919.1, on the reverse strand, counting down.
ACGAATTGAATATTGTGCCATAATCAAAAAATAAAGATAAACACGATTATTTATATTATGTTGGTACAAATAACTTCATAATAAGAAATATGTAGAATATATTTAATTATTAAATTAATTAAGGGGCGTAATCGATGTAGTTGGTACACAAAGTAAACACAGGCGAGATAAAGAATATCAAAAAACAAACATAATAAATGATGACTCGATAAAACATAATCATTATTCATTAACGACGCCTCACAAATTTACAATATACAGCTGTAATATTGCGTAGGTCATACTATTCGATTAAGGACAAATAAAACTGGTTTCACTATAAAAATGCCAATTAAATAGCTATAGATTTTGTAGTAATATCTACTGAGAAAATATTACCTAAAAGATATCTTAAAATAGTACCTACTTGGAGTAGGCTTACTGCGTGACATTATCACAATGAATCGCATAATTTTTACATTTTACCAAATACCTACATAAACTACCTACATTGGCTGGCAAACATTTATGTACAGACGCCAGCAGGTCAACCTACCCCAATCTGTCAAATTCTACCAATCAAACATTAACCTTCCAGTATTGTGGGTTGCAACATGTACAGAAATTTTAATTTGATAAAATTCTGTACATTTGAATCCTTACAATTAATATTTTGAACCTATCGCAAACTACTTATTGGTAGGGTTTGGAGCAGCTAATAAATCTAAAAAGAATAGTTAATTGTTAATACTCCATTAATTCATACATTATTGTTACAATATTTACTGTACAAATAATCTAAGAAAAAAATTACGCTTGGTAGCTACTAGTTTACCGAGTACCTAGATGTAGTATTTTTTCTGACAAATGTTTATTTGCTAGATAAACACCGGACGAAAATCACGAGTTTCCATAATTCATCATCTACGAAAAATCGCAAACATCACTAACGCACACATGATTTCTCTTAAAATAAAATCTTATTTCAAATGCTGCTAGATTTGTTTACCAAATATGAAGAGTAGTAAAAGAAACACACATTATGCTCAAGCCGCGTGACCTTAATACCTAGCAATTAATAAACTATATCAGGCGTATCAGTCAGTACTGTTTTTAGTTGAACTCGCATAGAGTAAGGTGAACCGGGACCTCCTACTTGAATATCAAATATAGCTCAGCTTTGTATTCGCGCACAGGTGTGGGCTTGCATGCAAAGCAGATTCTTTCGCAACGCATACCAAGCAATGACATTTTAAATGATCATTTATATAATAGATAGTACCCACATTGATTGAATAATCAAGTGGTTTATTTTTGGTATAATTGAATGTAACGTTGTGTCGTCAAGTTCGTAGGTCGTAAACTAGAGATATGTATGTTCGGAATTTTATTCGGTCTTTTAAGTCTTTTTTTTTTACTATAACTTGGCTGGCCTTCACACGTCTAGTTTACTATTGCTTGCTTGCTATCAATAAACTGTATTTATGGTTTTATTTGATTTTGTTACAGCAGATCGCACTCGCCACTTAGCCCGAAAATTCGGAATATGGCTAAAAATCTCAATAACACCGCTGAGGAGGGGGAAGTCACACCAGCCAAAGAACTCGAACGGCTAGTCAAAGAGGTCAGTAGTCGCCACGTCGAAGTAATACCTCACCGTCTGTTCTGGACATACATTTTATCTTAACACATCTATTGTCCGCAGGTTACGTTCGGCTTAAAACACTTCTCGGATGTTATTACAAAGGGGAAACTGGAAATGCTCCCCGACAATGGCACTATTGTTTTTGAATCAATTGCAAATATACATAAAGGTAAATAATTTGCATGATTTAAATTCACTTATTGCACGTTACAATTATTACTTTATATAAGTACCTATGTTACAACCAGACCTAACAAATGTTTCCTGCTTTTCGATATAAATAGAAACCTAAAAGTTTGTTTACTAATGTAACCGAGAACCTATTAAGGTAAATTCAGAAGTCCAAATGGATGATTTTGTATAATTACATTTCAGCAATAAAACCATACTGCAGCCGATCGCCACAGCTGACAAGTGCCGTAAAGCGCCTCTGTGCGGCATTAGCAATGCTCATACGACTGTGCGACGAGATCACGGCCTTGAGTTTGCGAGCTGATGCCAGTAACGAGGAACTAGATACGTCGGCTGAGGCGTTGTCTCCAGAGTACGTGAGCTCCGTGGTGAAGGGGGTGACGGCAGCCGTGGAGGAGGTGGCGGCGCTGGCGCAGCAGCACATGACGCGGCCCGCACTCTCCCCGCGCCCCGCGCTCGTCTCGCCGCGGGCTTCGACACAAAGGAATTCCTTGCCAGGTGCGTTATTCATTTCTGTTGAAACGCTATCATACATAATAGAGCCTCCATTACAAAACCACTCTGATGGAACTAATCAGTTCCGCCAATTAAATACAACGGCTAAATTCTTACCTATCATTTAGCTGTACATAAATAATTGTAGCTGCAAAACCAACAATCTTTAGCTGTAAACAATTATTTCTTCATGCTTATCTTTAGTTTTCATTTTAGATTTAATCTTAAATTAAACAGATGTTACTGTGGGAAAAATTAAACGTTAAACAAATAATGTGTACGTTTTGTAAACAATTAGTAAGCATAATATTACGGCTTTTGTAGATATTCCGCTGACGCCGAAGGAGCGGTCGTTACTGACAGGCGAGGCGGGCTCCGAGAACAGCGGCGTGCGCGCCTCGCACTCGTCCGAGTCAGTGCTGGATGCGCCAGACTCACCGCCACCCAAGCCAGCCAGGCCCAACCGGTCAGTACCTGACATGCAATTGAATATTACTAGCCCTTTTAAATTCAACCTACAATCATTCGCATAAAGTTGATAGTAGAACATGTCAATTGCAAACAAAGATTTGAATAGGCTTTACACTTTTACTTCAACATAATGTAGCCGCGCCAACAAACACTTCTCAATCGTTTCGACTTTGTGAAAGTCACAATAGCACATACAGTATTGATGGATGGCGTAAAATTTAATGGCGACACTATAACACTTTCAAAGTGTTGCGGCACCGTTAGCTGTTGGTGCTATGGAACACAGGACGCAAATTTTAATTACTGTATTCCCCAATACAGTTGTTATTGGTGAATTGCATAATTATATCATCTATAGAGAGAGATATATCGTTTTCAACTGTGCGCATGATAATACTAATTAATATCAGGGTGTTAGATTAGAGGGATAGTGCGTAACTCTTGATTTAATAGTTATAATCTTACTAACAGGCTATTAAAAAAGATATGGTCAGTGAGAGTGCAATGTGTGTTTGCAGGAAAATCGAGTTGGCCCCACCCCTGCCGCCTAAGCGTAAGTCAGCGAATGACAACTCCCTCCTGGCTCACTCTATTGATAGGTTAGTTCAACGTTTAACTGGGTTGCGGTTCGAAAGCTTGTTAACATTTCACATACTTAGATACATTCATGTTTTAAATTATGATTGAGAAATTAATTGTATAGTTTACTTTTTATTGTTTTCTAGGCTTTTCAATTATGCAACAATGTAACAGTTCCTTTTTTACATTTTCAGACTGTCCTTGCAATCTCATAGTAGTGGTTCGTTGGACTCCATGCTGAACGTATCCAATGATGAGGAGAGGAACGCTCACGACTCCACTAATCACGACCACGTGTTTGCTCCGCCTAACTCTGAATTAGTTGGTGAGTACAGCATTTACTTGTAAATTGTATAAGAGCTGTAACTGTAACCAGAACTGGTGAACGATATTCTGAAGGTCGCGGGTAAAGCCTGGTTAAAGGACTTTACCCATAAAGCGTGATCCGTTCCGGCGATAAGATCTGAACCTATGCGATCTCTGTAACAGTGTAACCTGTGGATGTCTATTTGCCGATAAGGCAGAATGCGATGCGATTTGATGCCTGCAGTGAAAAACCACATTAAGACTCGCGCTTGCAAGGAAAATATGGCACAAAAGATGAGGCCTGTCCTCACAACTACGCTGCCAATGTTTTTGTTATTTTTTTTTTCGTGCAAATATTATCAAATGAGTCTTCCCGCCTTTGGGACCGACTAACCGAACGACTGTCGGACTCTTACTGTCTAAAAACATCACATGCCCTTTACGTTTCATGGCCGCGTTGACTTTTCGGACAGTCCCGTGATCTGCACATTATTATTGATGACTAATCTAGAACAGGGTATATTCCGATCGTCATTTAAAATTTCTTATATCACTTCATGTAATATGCGCCATAAAACACTACGACGTATTCGATTAACTGCATTCTAGTTTCACCCTTTGATTTCTGGTTAATAACGCTTTCTCTTGCTTAGAAAGTCAACCATGCGAGACGGGTTTAGTTTATGTACTTGAGTGCCCATGGTTGTTTCGCCAATAACAGTTCTCCAATATAATCAAAATGTTGTTTTACGGCAATCTCGCCTTACAACTGTCCATTTTCATTAATGAATGACTCTTACCTACTAATTTAAAGATTTGTTGTTGGAATTCCATAGAGAATGAGTCTATTCATGTACCTTTTTCCCACGTTTTTATTTATATTATTTTATTTCCTTAACTTTATGAATAAGAGGGTTGACTCAATTGTACAAGTGGAGGACTTTGTACGTTAACAAAACTGTCATTGTTTTATTACTAAGAACGTATTCGTAATAAGTAATTACGTTATAGGCATGTGCAGTTGCAACAACGTCAACGAGATGCGCGCCTCTGTGGAGTCGCAGGAGTCGCACATGAACTCGATTCATGCGCACGCTAATTCTAACCACAATCGGTAAGTCATATTATAATAATTACGTAATGTAGCCATATTAGTTACGTGGTGTTTAAGATTCAGGAAATAAGGTCACAAGTAGAGGTGCTTTAAAAAACAAAACTGTTAGAAGTTCTCGTCCAGAAGTAGTAACTTTTCAATATAATAAAAGTTAAGGACTTAAGGATAAAGCTGTTACGCGCAAATCTCCACAACGGTTGAATCAATTCCGCTAATTCTTGTCGTTGTTATTTTCGTAATTTTCATGAAAAAGATTATAAGATTGAACATCTTACTTGAAACAGACATAATCATTTTCTTCATTAGAAAATTGCGTCCGTGTCAATAGTTTGCTAGATAGTATAATTAACATAACACATACAATTTTCTTTTCTGAACAAGTCTGATCAATGTTCATTTCTGACATACTTACATTTACTGTCCAACTTTGTATAACGGGAATATGAAAGGTAAATCTATTTGCGTATCAATTGTTTTGTATGGTTTTCCAAAGTTTCTCCAATGAGTCCGGGTTTGTGTCAGTCGGCCATGCGGAGATGTCGGCTGAACACAGTTTCACATCTTCGTTCTCATCACACCACTACACTAGCCATGCGGACAGGTAACTTCCTTTGTATCACCTCTATTATACTCGTTTGCCAATCTTGTCCACTGTTTGTTTGTTTGCACATCAGTTTTTAATACACCTCTATTATTAGATTTTAATTATCACTCTTTTCTCTTCTTCATGTTTCTGGTTTCTGTGTTTTTTAAAACATTTAATATACTTTGAATGTGATGGGATAAAAATAACATTTAAAATTATTCAATTAAATGTTATTCTGGCTTCAATTGACCATTCATAGCAAAGTATATGAAATATTTTTAGTATCATGCTTTCTGTTATTGTTTTTGCAGTATTTTTAACAGTACAGACTGTGTGACCGAAATGAAGTGCACAGTACAAAGCTTTGAGAGCCGCATGAATGTAACCAATATGAACAGTATAACCACGCACCATTCTTCAAAGTGAGTGTTCCTATGTTTTACCACACACAACACCTTTCATTCCTGTAGTTTTATAAGAACTTAGTGAATTGGCTTGTTTTGGTTTTGTAAATGTGATTAAATCCAATTATAGTAAATAGTTTAAAAATTAATTCACACACCACCAATAATAAAATTTACACACATCGTTCTAAAATAACATTCCATTCTTGGCATAAATAACCAGCACTGATACAATCTTGTTAACTTGATGAGCACATCAGCACAGTGGTTTTACCTACAATTTAACATACTTTGGTAAATTATGTTAGTAAAAACATCGCAACACGGTATAAATTACATCACCAAGGACGCACCGCGGACTAACCAATTTAGTTGTTTATTTTCGTAACTTAATTTTCTGCCGGCCAGACTGGCGAGCATCACATCAGACGAGAACGAGACGCCGCCCGAGCTGCCCGTCAAGACGCGCCGGAACATTCGTGTCGACGTGCAACAACATTTCCCAACTGTCGAAATCAGGTGATTAGCACACACAACCTTCACGCCTATCGCCGTCTGTCGTAAACAATTACTGTAGTGTGGTGGTTGTTCATGGTGAATACTGAATAATGTATTGCGTGTGCAGACCCATGCCGGTGTGCTCGCTGCACGGCGAGGCGCGGCCGCACACGCTGGCCGTACATCAGCCTCCGCGCCCGCCGCCGCTGCCGCTCAAGAAGAAACACAGTCAGTATATTTTTTGTTCAGCTTTTCACAATCCTGAAAAAAATAAACTATAAACTTCTTGACCCAGTTTTGGTGGCGGAACGAAATTGTTCGTTTAAATAAAAAAGATTAATTAATATAACCATTTACTTCAATTGCTAACTTCAAGTTTTGGGAATGCCTGCTGATCTCCACAGTTAATAACAATAATGGGTGTAAATACTCCTGTCGATAAAAGAAAACTGAATGTATTCTGTACACTGTCACATTGTCAATGGCACTATTCATGTTTGTATGTTATCTTAATCAAGTATTGTTTTCATTTGTATGTGATCTATGAGAAAAATGCTTCAAATATTCACTCAATGGTTCCGTGACTTTCTTTAAGAATCCTTTGGTTTGTTTCTTGGGTGCTATGGTATAAGAATGATAATGTTATGTGTGGGGGCTATAACGGCATGTTTGTCTGTTGTGCCGGTGCGGCGCGGCAGTGTTCCAAAGCGTCGCGTACAGCGGTGAGTGGATCTATGCATGTAACGCGCTAATTAGCTCCAAAATAAAAAAAAAATCGTTTCTTTAAAGACGCAAGCATACGTGTTTCATTATGACTAGACATAAAGGCCTACTCCATGAACGGACATGTTGGAGACTCATCAGACATGCTTTAACAGTCAGCAAGCTTCTTGTCACTTACACTAGCAAAAATAGGCGCCAATTTCACTCGATGTTTGAAGGCCCTACCATGAGTTAATATTCAAAACTTTATTTATGGTCCATATTTTCTTTTAAAGTGATATGGTAATAAAAAGTTGCTATCATGGTGGATGCCTTGCTTGCTTCCCACCTGCGAAATGATTACGTTTGGACAAATAAGCTTCCGCAGCTTACACGCGTTGGTTGACGACAGCGGAACTCGGTTCTTGCCGTAGTTAATTATCACCAGAGATGAGGAATGTATTTAGCGCTTCATTACGACCATGTGTTATTGCTGTTTCATGTTTTAATATGTCTGTTATTCGACGGAATATACATTTTCGCCTTCGCTCTTAGTGTATCAGATCATCTTTTGACTAACTGTAAGGTGTATTGTAATTAAACAAGTCGATAAAAAATAACTATTGATGATAAGATTATTTTTATCTTTCTAAAGTGTTGTTTTCTTTCTTCAAATTACTTATTAGAATGTCAAGTGTTTAATTCGAATACGCCTTGTGATATCATAGTAGACAGTATTACAACTGATGTGATTATCTGTTTAGTTATGGCGTACATGGAGATGTTTGGTAACTGCAGTCACCCACCGAATGCTCCCGGAGCCGCTGCACCGCCGGACATGTTCCGTCACTCCATACACACATACAATGTAGCCAGGTAAAATACCTCCACACTTTTTAGCTAAGCAGATTTTTGCAACAAAAAATATTATGGTGGTGCTTTGTTTATTTCAAAACCATGACCTTTTAATTCGTTTAGCGTAGAATGTTTTACAGTTGTTTATTATGGTGCAACTGAGTCTTAATGTTCGTTATGCCGTGCAATAAACCGCAGTCAAAGTTTCTAGCTATTATTTTAATGTCCATTGTGCAATGAATCTATCTTGACGATTATGAGATGAGTGGTTAATGGGTTTAAACTTTTCTTTAATTTATAACCTTTATTATATTACCCATTATAGTGCCAAACAACTTGGGGACGGGGCGATTAGCATGCAACGTCAACAAGTACAGCGATCTATTGCGCAGTCGTTCACTGTACAGCACTTTGGAAATCCACCAATGAGGTATGAGAACTATGAATTTATTTTCCTTTTTACTAACGATAAATAATTCAATTTTACGCTACTTACTTAATTTACACAATAAAAACGATAGGAATTCGTTCTGCTAAATATATGAAATACATTTTTTTTTGTAATCACCTCTAAAATATCATCATCATTGCTAAGAGATCAAGATGATCCTATTGTTAGGTAGATACCGTTTATTGCACACTGAAATGAACTAATTTTAATCCAATTTCAATGATGTCGTCTTCATTTCATCAAAATTTGTCCTGTTACTTAGAGCACTTTTCGCTATTCCTCATACTTTTGGATTTGGTCCACTTGGAAAATTCATCCTGTGTATTTATTAATGATTAGCTGATGCCCGCGGCTTCGTCCGCGTGGATGTCGGTTATCGTGACCAAACGTCGTTTTTTCGCGACAAAAGGTAGCCTATGTCCTTTCCCAAGCTCTAGTGTATCTCTGTGCCAAATTTCATCAAAATCGGTTGAGAGGTTTAAGCGGGAAAGCGTAACAGACAGACAGACAGACAGACAGAGTTACTTTCGCATTTATAATATTAGTTTGGATTCTGTTTAATTTATTAGCAGTGGCTCTGAAGACAGCGTGAACATGATCACTTCGAGTGGTACTAGTCCCATCCCGTTGGAGCCGCCTCCGGCTCTACCGCCTAAGATGAACAAGAGTAAACAGGTGACTATTACATTATTTACAGTATTTTTAATATAAAATGTATGTTTCTGCACATCAACTTAACACATTATATACATGAACATTAGAGAGTAGGTGCACAGTTTAAATTCGTTATTCAGTATGAATTGCGAATGAATTCGTTATTAAAAAATCGTAATATGGCATATTCTATTCTTGTAGTCCCCCTTGTCCTGGATTGTAATTAAATTGATAAAAAGAGAAAGCAAACACTATACTATACATCTAACAATTTCAAATTTATTTGTATTAGCTTACTAGCTTAGTTTATCATTATTAATGAATACTTTTATCTGTTTTTATAGCTCTCAGTGAACTCGAGCAACGAGTTATTGCCTCCCCCTTCGCCGCGGCCGTCGTCACACAACAGCTCCACTGATGAAACTATGTTGAATAATGTAAGTTTTTTATCAGTTTTACTAGTCCCTGTGATTTAACCCGCTGCGCGACTCCTTGGGGTCGTAGCGTAATTTTCTATAGCCCAATCCAGGGGTTCCCAAACTGTGCGTCGCGACGCCCTCGGTGCGTCGTAGAGAGTACAATACGGCCGTCGTATCTTGGCGAGTCTGAACATAGGCTCTGCGAACTTTAGCGCATGTACAATCGTGAAGAAAACTGTTAGGTATTGTCATTTTATTAAACTGTTTTATTGTACTGTGTTGTGCCAACTGACACTTGCAAATAACACACAAAACGATCTTAAACACTAAACAAACACCTTAACATTACTAATAAAACTTAATAACAGTAACAACAATCTTAAACACTATTACATAAAATTTAAAAATACCAATAAAACTTAACAGTAACAACGAAAACTTTTGTAACCGACTGCGCTCAAGACAGAGATAGCGACAACAACACGACACCGACGCTAACGTGTGACCGAGACAATATCGTGTACCGAGCATTGCCGAATACGCACGAAGCTTTACGAAGTAATGAAAAAGGGATGTCCAATACGCGTGTTCTGAGGGTGTTATTTTATCGATTTTCTTCAAATCGATCGAAATTAAGTTTCAATAATATATTTATTTTCAATTATATAAAGAGGTTTTAAATTTCTCAAACATTTGTTACTCAAGTAGTTATGAATAGATAACTGATATATAAGTTAATCATGACTTTCAACTAAGAAAATACTATTTTTTTTTAGTTTATTTTTATACTAAAGTCGAAATCTCATTCATTTGTAAATCTTGTTTCGTTTCATATATTACATAAACAAAAATCAATAAATTCTAAATGAAACTTATGGATTACGATATTTAATCGATAAAGGGTCGATTGTATTAACATAAGGTCAATCTCTAGCCTAGACCACCGCTCCCGCACGTCGCCATTTGGTTCCTAAAAAAGGTTATTGCGCAACCATCTGCGCGAAGTTCGGACTCGCCAAGTTACGTCGGCCGTATTGTACAGCAGGGCGTCGCGAGACGCGAGGGTCGACCATTCTCTGGATTGATATTGTGTGGAACCAAGATTCCAAAGGTATAAATTATCCACCAGAAAGAAAAGGATAGTCTCATTGATCTCTTTTGGAGCTACAAACCCAAATTCACGTACTCTGATGTCGTGGATTTCAGAACCAGGTATTATTGTTTTACTAGCTGAACCCGCAAACGTTGTTTAGCCATATAAATTTAAAAAAAAATAGATAGTAGCCGATACTCAGACCTACTGAATATGCATACCAAATTTCATAAAAATAGGTCAAGCCGTTTCAGAGGAGTACGGTAACCTAACATTGTGACACGGAAATTTTATATATAAGACTATTCACCTGTTATCAACTACCTAGACCACCGAGAAAAGATTGTATGTACCTGTATGTGCGTCACGAGCTGAAAAAGTTTGGGAACCCCTGGCCCAACCAATAAAAACACTTATTTTTTTAAATACTTTACTATTTAGACCAGTAGTTTTTGAGATTAAAGCGTTCAAACAAACAGGCTAACTTTCTTTCTCTCTCTTAAAAATATGAAGTATTGATATATGACCAGGACAAGTTTTAGGCACTTTTTAGTTAATTTTATTTTCACTTTTGTGCCGGTTAGTAGAGCCTATTTGAGTATATTAGCCTCTAATTAATGTTTAATTGCTCAAAACGATCGTATAATGTTTCAGAATTCCGATGAGTCATTTACAAGTACCACGGCACCCGCACCAGGAAAGTTCCCGCTTGAAGACGAATTGGAAATGCTTGTGCAACAACCGCCGACGCCTTCGCCTGTGCCTTCACAGGTAATACATCAAAACAATACTTTAATTAAAGTGCGGTTCAACTAAGAAGCACAGCGTCTAATGGTCAAAAGTCACTTGGAAATAACGTTTAGCAGTAAAATGCTCTGTGCTTATTAATTTTTAATAGTGTATAATTATCTTTATTATCTCGTTAGACTTATTTATTGTTTATTTAAAAGCTTACAAGTGTTTGAAAGGGGCTCATGACGTCACAATTTGGCGTCATCAACTGAACTTGACTGACCTGACTTGAAAAACGCATTATACTATAAGAGTGTCAAGAAGAGGAAAACGTAACATTTTATTTTATTTTTAACAGAGGAGCGAAGGCAGCACGGAACCTGCCCCGGCCACAACGGAAACAAACAGCGAGCCTCCGCAAGCAGACCCAGAAGATATCATCCTGCAGACTGACGTCAGCTCGTGGCTGGTGCTGAAGGGACCCAGCAAGGATGGACCGGAGGTGCGAGGAGGACAACCAGACGCACTCATCGTACTCGCCACCAAAGCCACCAAAGGTCAGTCACCTGTTCAAATCATATGGATAAGGGATCATTAACTTTAATTGACTATTTCGATCATCCTGAATGATAAAGATTACATTTAAATTCCTAATTCATCTCGTAAATTCATTAATATGGTGGTTATAGGCATGTATGCATTTTGGGTACTGGATATCATACAACTACAGACAATACAGAATAATCAATCTATACTAATATAATGAAACTGAAGAGTTTGTTTGTTTGGTTGAATGCGGTAATCTCGGGAGTTACTGGTTCGAATTTTTCTGTTGGATTGCCCATTTATTGAGGAAGGCTAGGCTATACAATACACGCTACGACCATTAGGCGCCGAGCAACGGGGATGAAAACGCGGGGAACAGCTCGCTTAAGGCCGCATAACCAGAAAGTTGGCAACGTCGCTAATAGCTGTCAAATATTTACAAGTTTTAACTAATTTGGCAATGTTACTGTATGGAAATAAGAAATATGGCTCTGTAGTGCACTAGAAAACTGATACACGAATGCAATTAAAACACTGAATTTTATGTTGTAACCGTTTCAGGTGTATAAAAGGCATTTGGAAAGTTTCCAGATGCTTTTTTTACGTCTAAAACTATATATTCGGTGTAACGATATTAATTATTGCATTCCCAAATCAATTTTTAGTGCACTACAAAGCCATATTTCTTATTTCCATACAGTAACATTGAAAATTAGTTAAAACTTGTAAATATTTGACAGCCATTTGCGACGTTGCAAACTTTCAGAATATGCGCCCATAAGACTTAAATAAAACCACCTTCATAAAATCTGTAACTACATATTCCTTTATCTAAGTCATGTCTTATCATTGCTTCTAACCTCTCAACTCTCATGCTTTCACTTTACAGAAACGGACGAGTGTAAGTGGTTGAACCATTCTTTAATATGGGGCTGGAAGTCTTGCTGGTTTTTATTTTTACTAATATTTGGAAGCTTTTTGAATGTTGCTTCAAGTAGCCTTGGAAGCCTGTTTTGAGTGGTGGTATTGATGCTTCTGAACTACTTTTAAACACATGAAAATTCACTGATTAGCTATAGCACACAAAGCTCTGACGAGATGGATGTATCGTCTTTTGTTGATTGAATTTGTAATAGATTCGACAAAATACGCGAGATTTTGTTATTGTGTGCGTTGGCTAATGCTAGCCACACAAACTTAGTTTACAAATGTGTCACTAAAACATAACACAAAGCTTTAGATGTAGTTAAGTGTGTGCAAATAAACTTCCGCATTGGCTTAGCACCGCAATTTTATAGTAACATACGTTTTTGATGATCCAATTTATTTAAAGCCATCATGCTATAGTTTTTCATAGCAAACAATTCGATTTCTTACTACAGTTTCACTCAAAAATATGTTACCAGCTTTTATTCTGCTTAAATGTAGACTACACATTTTGAGTGTCCTTATAAATCGATCTTTCGATCGATAATATCAAAATAATAGGCGCTCACAATTGGGTAGTAAAAAGATATTTAGAAGTTATAGGTAAATGCTGGAGTTCGAGTCACAGTGTCTTATGTCACAAGGGTCTTCAACCCATAGTAAAAAGGAAACTTTCTCTGTATAATTCTGCAATTTTGATTTTTTACCCAATACTGGAACTACACAGGAATCCCTGTATTTTTGTTGTTGCTGATTCGTTCTTTTCATATTGAAATGCGAATATTTGTCATAGTGACTGTAGACTCCATCGTTACCTGTAACCTGTTAGACGTGTGTACTGACGACGGCTGTGTGTGCAGACTTCACGTACCAGGAGGCGTTCCTGGCCACGTACCGCACGTGGGTGTCCCCGGGCGGGCTGCTGGCGCGGCTGGTGCGGCGCGCGCATCACTTCCGGCCGCGCGCGCACGAGCTGCGCTCCACGCTGTGCCTGCTCACGCGCGTCGTGGCCGACCTCACGTCAGTAGCACTACCGACATCTTTATTCTAATCATTGAGATTTCACTGAATATGCAACAGTAAAATGAACATACGACGTAAGTCGTAAACATAGCTGGCGATAAGTTTTTCTTTCAGTACAACTCTGCCTGGCCGTTTGGATGTTACAGGTTTTAAATAGTTCCATTATCCATAAAAAATAATAGTTCGAGAGTTTGTCTATTTGCTAAAATTTCAGATGATCGGTGACGAATCGAAATAATTTGTATCTACACTTTCGGCCAGATAGACGAAAAGGGCAGTCTAATAAAACAAATGTAACGAAAGTTACAACTTCTCAACGTTAGAATTTAATAAAATTGTTTTGTTTGACTTCAGGATGTCCGATTTGGATTGCCCGCTTATGCAGGAGATAATGGAGTTTATTTACTGGCTCGTGGACGCCGAGGAGCTGATTATTGCGAAAGCGCTCAGGCAAATTCTAGTCGACAAGCAGAAACAACTGCATTTCCAACAGGTGAGTTCAGTTGCAAAATAACAGTTAGGTTCAGTTTAGGATACACACGTAATTGCGTTTACGTAGTTAATTTTAATTATCTAGTAAAGTTCTTTGAAACAAAATACAAATAATAATTTTCTGAACTCTTAAATTATATGCAAGATTGAACGTATTTTCAGTTTCAAATCGTATCTTCGTTAATTGAGGCATACGATGCAACTAAAGGTATTTAACGCACGTTTTTACAGACTAACAACAGATACGAGTACGAAAATCCGTGCTACGGTAGCGTATCAACGCGTCGTGACACTCTGCTCGACTTCAAAGCGACGGAGCTCGCCGAGCAGATGACGTTGTTGGACGCCGCGCTGTTCGTGCACCTCACCACCGCGGAGGTGCTGCTGTGGCCGCGCGACCAGTGCGAGGAGAGGGCACCCAACCTCACGCGGTTCACGGAACACTTCAATAAGATGAGCTATTGGGCACGCTCTAGGATTTTGGAACAGGTTCGTAAAGTCTAATAAGTTGCGAGCTTTAACGATGTCTGTGCTTAAGACATAAGTTTTGGGCAAACATAATAGAAGATGAAAGAACTATAAGTCGGGATTTTAGTATGCCAGTCTGTTAGAAAAGTACTATACTTGGTGTATATGAGTCATTTCAACATTTTCTCTGAACTCCAACGCACATGCGAAGACTCTCATCAAAAGCTTTACCTGCATATTTATGAAATAACGTCTGTTTATAGGAGGAAGCTCGAGAGCGAGAGAAGTACGCCAGCAAGTTCCTGAAGGTTATGAAGGCGCTACGTAAAATGAACAACTTCAACTCGTACTTAGCTCTAGTGTCTGCGCTGGACTCGCCGCCCGTGCGGCGCCTGGGCTGGCCGCGCTCCATCGCGGACACGCTGCACGACTACTGCACCATCATCGACTCGTCCTCCTCCTTCCGCGCCTACCGCCAAGCACTGGCTGAGACACAGCCGCCTTGCATACCGTACATGTACGTTTCATTATAATATCATTTACTGCATCTAAAGTGCCTGACTTTGTGTGCGTTAACATTCTAACCTCATGAGGTCGCCGGAAACCGCTCATGAAAATCAGGCTTTCGGCTGTGCTTTCGGCCAAAGTGTAGTGTAACCTATTGCTGTGGGGGACACGTCGCCAAGGTCCCATAACTGTTTAAAGCAGCGTTTCCCAACCTTTTTCGGCCACGGACCCCTAGGAAATCGAGCACAGTTTTTCATGGACCCCCTTAATAAAATAATAATTTAATTGTAATCTCAAATCAGATTCGACTTGTAATCTGATTCTGTATTTGTTTTTTGTATATACGCACACACTTATTTCACTCACATTCATTCAGTCTCGCTCACCGCCGTGCTAAGCGTAGCGATTACGCGACATTAGCATTTATGTATGGTCCACAGATGACACCGTGGACCCCCATACATATGCTCGCGGACCCCCAGGGGTCCGCGGACCACAGGTTGGGAAACACTGGTTTGAAGTATTAGTTTATCCTGCTGTTTTAATATGATGTCAAACTTAACTAACATTATTTATTTTTTGCAGCGGTCTAGTCCTTCAAGATCTGACTTTCGTCCATATCGGAAATCCGGACCTCCTACCGGAAGGTTGCATCAACTTCACTAAGAGGTGGCAGCAATACCACATCATGGAGAATATGAAGAGATTCCATAAAGAGTGCGTAATTCACTTGATTATTTTACTTTGTACAGTTCTTGTCTTTGTCAGTAAAAGAAAATAGGTTAAAAGTAAACTGCTTATTGATTTAAACTTCTACTTCATAAATTAATATAACTTTTGTTAGCAGGCAGTACAAGTTTAAGAAGAACGAGCGCATCTTGGCGATGTTCAACGAGTTCGACGACGTCCTGAGCGAGGAGGCGATGTGGCAAGTGTCCGAGAGCATCAAGCCGCGCGGCGGACGAGCGCGGCCGCAGCACGCCGCGCAGGAGGCCGCCTGACCGACGGCGAGACTGCTCATCGGTACGGATCCCTCATCTCTACAGGCACTAGATAGACGCTATGCCTTTACTTAAGCTTCCATCACATACAGCGACTAATCGCTGCGAGTGCATTCGCGACAAAAATGTAACATGCTCAATTTAAAACGCGTCGACTATTCGCTGCGAATAGCCTGTCACATACGGCGAATACTCGCGGCGAATAGGCATTCGCAGTGGTTGGTATCTAGATCTCACTGGCAAAAATCCATTCTGTGATTCACCCGGGTTAGGGTTCACATATTATTATGCTAAAAATTTTAATAGAACCTTCCTTTTGCAGGTAAATTATGAATCCAAAGAAAATGAAGACGGAATAGGAAATTAAACGAGTCGCTTGAATTGTATGTCGAGGAGATATATTAATTTAGAGAAAATGTGATTATCTGTCCTAAAAAGGCCTAATTAATATTAGTGTATTTATTAATTGTGCGATTTTCTCGACTGTGATTGAACCGAGTGCGAGTGTGACGCGTGAACAGGTCGATGCGACGAGGATTGAGGTTACGCGCTTACGATTACAACGCTTTTCATGTGCAACAAATGATAATAATCGAGTAAATATTATTTCTATCAGTATTTAAATCGAATAACTGTCGTCTATTACATATCAGCATGTGACTTGCATAGTGTACTAATGGTGAAACGAGCGACGCCTTGGGTGTTTAGAGTAAAGTCCTTGAACCATCTCGTTGTTGTATTTGCCATTGATGTCATTATATACATTATTGAGTAAGCCAGCTTCGGGAGTTAGCTTTCTATACATCGAATTAGAGGAAACTTTTTGAAGTCTTAGAAATGGTAGCAGAACTACTGTTTGATCATAGTGACTTAGTCGATATTAAGCATTTCGAGTGTATTCATTTTTAAAGTCGTTTACTGTTCACCATGTTTGAATAACATAATTTTAACGCGTAAGTAAGTACCTATAGGAAATGGGACAGTTCATTTTAGTTTTAGTGGAAAGTTCAATGTGCATGCTTCAAATCTCAATATGTGTCAGGGGCTTCCATACATATAAATGGAGTGAAAAGTTTTAAAAGCCATAAGTAATATTATGACCTGTCATGAAGTTTTAAAATAAAAACATTATATTTTTGTAAACATTTGTATTTAAATATACTCCCTCATAACAAAGCGTCACGACATTAACATATCATTTTAAAATGTGTGCCAAACTTTGAAACCAACAGAAATGTCCCATTTCTATACTTAGTACAAGTAATTACTTAATAAGTACCTAAGCGAAAATGTTGCGTATCTTAAATTTGTAGAAATGCTCCAATGGTACAAAATTGCAACAAAGACACACGTTTAAATATACTTTGCTTTTCGCAGAAAGGAAGTAATGAAGAGATCAATGTAATTAATATCTTGAAACATTATTAGGCTATAATTGACCGTCGATGGGAAATACTACTCATAGGGAGTCTATTAGAAGTTTGTAAATGCATTGAAATGCTAATATAATACTTAACTTCAATAGGTTATGATAAGTAGTCCATACTTTAATATGAGATCTGTCTTATATTTTTATGAAAAAAGATGACGCTGTTCAATCGCGTCGATGCCATTTCATTCTTGTTGAAGTATTACTGTTAATGCAATATTTTTGTGCATGCTCTTAAAGTATTCATATGAATTTGATGCATATTTTATTTTTGATATTCAAAAACTTTTTCCTATAGGTTGCTACCTGCAAGGAAGCTAACGATTAACATACTTTTGAGATGTATACTTGTTTACATTATTCTTCAGTGTTTTACTATAATGTAAGATTTAGATACAACGCTGCTAGCTCTGAAGCTACACGTAGCTAGGTATTGTACGAAACTTTGGATAAATATTTAAATTCACTTGATAGTCTCATGTTCACAGTAATAGCATTTTTAAATAGATAATGATAGGTCGAATTGGAATAGTGTAATATAATCAACGTTTAATTTGCCTTAAGACGATCGAGTCTTCAGTGAAATAGCAATAAAATTTAATTGTTGTTAGAATTGCTGCACAATTTGTGATACTAATCATGTAGCGTGCCGCTTACTACTCAGTCTTATTGACGTCCTGTACGCGTAGGCAATTGTATTAGAGGAATATTAGTAGTAAGCGTAATAAACCCCAATATGATAGTGTTGCTGAGGTGTGCGAGTGCACGTATGTTACGTTGACGATTGTTGCCGAGCTGCCTCGTTTGTTGCGACTTGCGATTGTACGCGCAATATGTGTAATCGAGCTACAACAAAGTATCACTGTAACTATCAATAGTCAAGATTTGAAACAAGCAATACCATATTTACTACAGGCTAAGAATAAAATGTATTTGCATCGATCAGGTAGTTCGTATTTTCAAAAGGAACATAATGTTCCATGCAATAATAACTAGACCAATATTTAGAATGTTTTACAGTGCTTTACTGAATTATGTGCTGATATTGTATTTTGTATGTAAAATATTTTGATTGATAGTTAAGTTAATAGGGTACGTTACCATTCTTTAACTGGTATTATTATTTATTTAGTGTATTATGAAAATACGGAGCGATCAACGGATATAATTATTATCTAAAGTATATTAAAGACTGCCTAAATTAATTATTCACTGTATTTGATGTGTAAATTAGAGAAATATTTAAAATGTCCCATTATATCACCAAAGGATATCTTATACGGGATCAAATTGCATCAAAGTTAATCTGATTTCCGCAACAACTTGCTTGTAGGTAAATCTATATTACTATGATATTGTGTATCCAATTTATCTTGAAATCTAACTTTGGTGCAATCACTCGGATGTAAGATTTCTAATCGCAAGCAATGTAGCCTTGGCTTAATTTAACAATACACAATAGTAAATAATTTGTCACAATGTTCATATTTATTACATACACATTAAAGTATTCATAAGAAGTATAAAGATCACATTATAGTGAACAGCGTACATATTTTTGTTGTATTAGCAAGTTCAGTATTACGTTAAATTAAAGAAATGCCATAATCTTATGAATTGAATTAAATATTAGTATATTTTTATCTTTTTGGGACCGTTTTTTATGTTTAATTCTTACTTTAAGTAAAGTTTTGTTTTATTACGAGTATATACCTTTTTATTATACTTTATTGTACCTATGTACATTTATTGAGTTAGTTGGTTTAAAGTAATCAAAACCGCAGGTGTGTACAGTAAAATTTTGTGTGTCAAGTTCTTTTTGTAACTATTTTGTAAAATAAATATAGCACTTTATTTACAACATTTCATAATTTTCTTTAAAACTGCAACCCTTTTAATTTTTCCCAGTCCTAGGCAAAGGGGAACAGTGTATAAGACGCTAGCGTTGCCCGCGGCCGCTGCCGGTCGCTGCCAGTCGCTGCCATTTCGGTGTGACTCGGCCCTAACGTAGCGCAAGCGCCATCTGGACGTCATTTGCAAGCGGCCATTACCAAATGTTGCCATCCGCCCGGTTTCCCCGGATTTGTCCTAGTTTAGCGGGCAACCGGGGAGCGTCCTGGGTGGGCTTCATTTTTAGTCGGGGTTTAAAAATTTAAAGTCTTGGGCCGCCCGCAACACGTCACCGACGACGCAGTTGCCACGGTGCGCACTTCGACTCATATCTGGGTTCTGGATTCATAAATCTGGGGTTTTCACGCGTGTCCTGGTTTCCAAATAGACGGTAACCCTTAATAAATGGCGTCCTGTTGGTGCGTGCGCTACGTTAGTATTGTGTAAGTTTGCCTTATGTGTGTGATTTCCCATCATATCTCGCGTCCCGGTCTTATACACTGTTCACCTACCCTTAGTTCTTTTACCAAAATATAATATATACATAGCACCACAAAAATAGTCTAAAATTACAATAGCACAGACTAGCTAAATAGTCACGTCACGACTGCACTTCAAATTGTATTCGAACATCAAATGTAGTAAATGATCACAAAGCGAGCAAATTAATGCGCTATTTCTGCCTAAAATAATGCCCGGGTCGACGGCGCGTTGTGGTCCACGCGCGCCTCAAAGAGCGTCAGCATAATGACGGGGCCCTCCTCTAGAGGGCCAAGCCTGCCGGGGTCGCGGGACTTATCTCATTACCGTGACCCCGGAACATAGAGGGCTATTGAAGGACACCGTGGATTTTAGTACGAGTCTGACAGTCCCTCCCGCCCTGCCCGAGGTGGGACGACTCATTTGATGATTTTACCACGCTAAAAAAAAAAAGTAAACCACTATGATTGCCATAAATGGAGATTTAGCTAAGAAAGCATTAATTATGCAGTAAAACCAAAACTGTGGAAATTGTATTGAAAAAACAAGATTACCCGGTGATGAATGCCCTTATGAACCGTGCAGCTCTTTATGTACCTGCGCTGCGTGAGTTTCGATGCGCCCCGTAAATAATCTACGACGTTGGTTGAATGCGCTATTTAAAAACTCATGCCGATTTATGACTTTACGGCTTTTTAAATTAAAATTAATAAAACCATGTCTGATGAAATTTAAATACAGAGTCATAGAATCAAAATCACACTAACCACCTTATATTTTACCTACCTAGCTTACTAGCGGGCTCAGGAGGAGATGGCGGAATGAGCAGCTATACTATTGCTTTAATATTATACTCTGAGAATCTCATGACTGGACTCTACCATAATGCTCTTCGACGAGTCTTTGAAATCTTCAAATCGCACATTTTTATCGGATTGGATAGTGTTGCTGTCAGTAGCTTATAGTGAATGGAAGAGA
Source organism: Agrotis clavis (assembly GCA_954870645.1). Lineage (NCBI taxonomy): Eukaryota > Metazoa > Arthropoda > Insecta > Lepidoptera > Noctuidae > Agrotis > Agrotis clavis. Next base: position 17,809,510 of record OX940919.1, on the reverse strand, counting down.
TGTGGATTTCAAGCCATTTGATTAGTGAATCGCCCTCCGCTCTGCTCCGCTCCGCCCAGTCGGACCACAGCCTTAGTCCCAGCATGCGTGAGCGCTGCGCCGTCACAAGGCTGAGTTTACAGAGAATAGCACTGCTGGACTCACCTTTGAAGTACTCGTATAATCGTATTAGATTGCGAAAGGTGGTAGGAGGGAAACGAAACCTTTGCTTCGCCGTCGTGGCGTTTTCAGCTGTTTTCAGGGATATCATCCAAGCTATTGTTAGGCAGTGTCCTGCGTGAGCGACAAATACGACGCGACGCGACGCGACACGAAGTAAATTTTAAAATAATATTATAATAGTAGTTGAATTAGTTCGAATCGCGTCGCGTCGCGTCGTATTCGTCGCTCACGCAGGACACCACGTTAGCTTTTATGATATCCCTGAAAACATCGAGTCCTGAAAACTTAACTAAGTACTTATATATTTTAGGGCACCTCGTTTTAGCTGGGTCAGGTTTATTAGTAGTAGTGAGGTACCTACCTATGTATTTAAAAGTAACTATTAGGTTTACGGTATAAAATTCGATTGAAATAAAAAAATATCATAACTATGAATAAAATACAGGTTTATTGTTCGTAGGTCGAAAAGCTGGGGTGCTAAGACAGGAAACCTCCACGTGCGCCCGTGGACTGCATGGAGTTCCCTCTCAGATACGTCCGGGGGAAGGACAGTTTTTCGGGCCGGTGCACCCTGGGATGCGGGAAAAAACTCTTCCTTAGGCACTGTGTGCCTAAGGGGTCTTTATGCCCGTATGCGACGTCGTGTCGTGTGGACGCTCCTACGCGTGTCCCTCTGATCAGCAGAGGGCACAGCGGCGGAGCGAGCTTGCGGACGGTGAGTAATCGCCGTCTGACCAAAGACCAAGCCCGGGTCGGTGGCGCGTCGTGTTTCGCGTCAAATGCCTGCAGCTGGGGTCGCCAGTTTTTTCATAACCCAGGATACCGTGGCCCTGGAACGTAAAGGATCCCGAAGGAACACGGGTGGATTTTAGTCAGTAAGAGTCTGACAGTCCCTTCCGCCCCACCCAGGGCCGGAGGACTCATTTGATGATTTTACCACCTGAAAAAAAAAAGGTCGAAGAGCTACCTGATAAAAATACTTTAATCTTTGGCAATACAAGCCTAGCACTTTTTATATTCATTGCAATATTATACCTTAATAGTGGCAGCAAAGTTGTTGGAAGAAACATGAGTAATGGCGTGAGTTTAAGTGTTAACGATCATCCATTTTTTATAATTATCCTCCGCGCGACCCCGTATTGAGTGGACGTGTTTTTTGTGCTTGCGAACATTTTATTCTCGCTAAATAGTATAAAGTGCAGTAATCTTTTATAAAGTTTCACGATCATTTGGTCAACAATACTTGTAACAAATAAGTGAAAAATTGAAATCAGTGTATAATCAATAAACAGATTTATAAGCAAAAACATTCAGTACCTACCTGGATTTTAAAGTGAACAAAATTAATTTCTCTGTGTCGGTGCTAAGTGTCTTGACCTTTGAATGGGTCAATGACACACGTCTGGGCTCCCTAAACTGTCAGAAACTAAACAACTATTTCGCCACTGTTTTCAAATCGTCTGTGGTCTCGAGGCGTAAGACGTCGTCAAACAGCGCGTGAAGTCTCGAGTTCGAACCCCGCAACCAGTATCACTTTTTGGAAGATTGCAATTGATTCTCTGATTACTTGTAACCGACAGACCTCGTTAAGAAAGCAACAAGGTCGAGCTAATTGCTTACACGAATTCGCAAGGACATTTGTTTAACATGTCGGTAGAAGATTTAAATAAATCATTGTCGGAACCAAACTTGAGTGTTTTGAACACCAATAAAACACCTCCAAATTTTGTCTCTATGCGCAATAAAAGGAGGAGAGAGGATGATTTTACTACGGAACTAAATAATTTTAAAGAAGAGATGAAGGAGATGTTTTCTAAATTTATGTCTACTCAAAAATCGGAACTTATGACATTAACAACCAATTTAAAGGAACTTCAACAGTCAAATAACAAAATAGAAGCTACTCTCGCTCAACTGACAAATCAGCATGCAGATTTTCAAAAAAAGATAGAATTCCTTGAGCTCCAGAGTAAAAAAGATCGGGAATGCATAACAATGCTGGAAGAAAAAGTGGAAGACCTCCAAAGATGTTCACAGAAAACCAGCATTGAGCTTAAAAATGTTCCTAGGAAACCGCAAGAAACACGAAATGATCTTATAAATATGGTCATGTGCCTTTCAAAGAATATTAGTCTTGATTTGGATGTTAAAGACATAAAAGATATACACAGAATTCAAGGCAAAAAAGTAGAAGTTAAAAACACCCCAATTATTGTTGAATTGGGTTCAACAATAATAAAATCGGATATTCTTCAGAAAGCTAAGAACTATAATATAAAAAACAAAACCAAGCTCCAAGCTAAACATCTCGGGTTCACTAGTAATGAAGACAGCCCCGTGTTTTTATCAGAACAACTTACATCCAAAGGAAACCGATTATACTTTTTAGCAAGGGACTTAGTCAAAACTAAGAAATATAAGTTCTGCTGGACGTCATTCGGACGAGTCTTCGTGAAAAAGAATGAAAATTCACGGGCTATTCTTATCAAAAATGAAGCTCAGGTACATCAATTAACTCAAGAAAAATGACTATTTTATGTAAAAATATACAAAGCACTAACTGCAATTTTTGAATGTACTAATTATCTAAGCGCCTATCGCTTTTCACTAGCAAAGGCGCATATCTTAACATTAATTTTAATTTATTACTTTTTTATTACGGAGCATGTTCAACTATCATTTATTGTAATAGAATTTAATAACCACATTATGTACTCAAAACAATTATCACCAACGATTACACAGTTTTACTCTCTCATTCGAACCACACTCTCACCTACACAAAGACTTTACGCACTTCCAAACATTTGCAAACTTTCAAATCACATCACATTTTCAAAACAATTAATAAATGGCTATACTTATGATATGCAGTGGCTAACAACTATCTTATATGACAAGCAGCACCATTTGCATCATTCACTCTTCAATGGATAGTAATCTTAATTCTTTACGGGACCTCGATGAAATCGAGATTGCAAAATCAGAAGTAATAAGTATGGGAGACGTTCACAATTATTTACATACGGACCGCTGCAACTTCACAGTTGTCACGCAAAACATTAGAAGTATATACAAGAATTTTGACGACCTTCAGCTTAACTTATCACAAATAAACCACGACATCGATGTGATCATCTTGACTGAATGTAGGCTTAACTATAATAAACACATCCCTTCACTTAGTAATTATTCGTCCTACTTTACAAAGAAACAACATAACCAAAGTGATGGAGTTGTAGTTTATATAAAAATCGGCCTCTCAGCTCAGGTGACAGAACTTGCCATTGCAAATGCATCAGCTATCCAGGTATCAATAAATAACTATACAGTGATAGGTATATATCGTTCTCCATCCAACGCCTGTGCTGATGGTTTTATCAATTCACTAAATTTACACCTAGGTACACTGGAAAAACACAGTAACATTATAATTGTGGGGGACATCAATATTAATTTAATAATAAAAGACACAGAAGTTTCACAGCAGCGCGGAAATAGGCTGAACTATCTTAATATGCTAGCAGTACACGGTCTATTGCCGGGTCATTGCTTACCTACTAGGGAGCAAAATTGTTTAGACCATGTTATTATAAAAATTGACAACACATGTCATTCGGCCTTTGTGGGTATTTTAAAGACGTCTATAACAGACCATGCCATGGTTTTAACTAGTATAACCACTAGCCAACCTGTTGTAAGTAAAAAACCTGTCAAACAAAAACGTGTAACAAACTTTGAAAACACACACACTAGTCTTATAAGTACTGACATGACATTCTTCAACTTGTATAGTGACCCTGATCTTATTGCTAATAAATTTATAGACGTTGTTAATAAGGCTATCCAATCTAATACTATAACCAAAACAATTCCTAACAAATTGAGGTTACTTAAACCCTGGATGACTACCGGTGCACGTCGCTGTATAAATCTCCGGAACAAAATGCAACAGAGGACCATATCAGACCCGTATAACATCACTTTAAAAATCACATATAGACGTTACCGTAATTACTGCACAAATTTAATAAAAAAACTAAAGAGAAAATTTCAAAGAGACCAAATAGATGCCTCTGTAGGAAATCCGAAAAAACTTTGGTCAAAAATAAATGATATAACACGATTTAAATCCCCCAGATCACCTAGCATATCTCTTCTCAATATTACACCACACCCTTTAAATTCGCTAAACCGCGTTAACCAATTTTTCGTGAAAATTGGTGGCATTTTGGCCGGGGAGATATTACAAAAAGGTACTTCTCCTAGCTACACTTCTTCTCGCCGTACTGCCTCGTCATTTGTTCTACTTGATACTGATCCTTTAGAGGTGGATGGCATACTCATGGCTCTTGATTCTGAGGGCTCGCCTGGTTGGGATGGCATACCAACAAAACTCCTTAAGATCTCTAGAGACCTTATTGTACCACTAATAACTCAATTGATTAATTTGTGTTTTAAAACCGGAAAATTCCCTACTGCTTTTAAGCGGTCTATAGTCACGCCTGTGCATAAGGGGGGGGACATGAACGATGTCAATAACTACCGTCCGATTTCCGTCATATCATGCTTGGCAAAAATCTGCGAAAAAGTACTAAACCGAAGGCTTGTCAGTTACCTGAATAAATGTAGTTTACTATCTAAATCACAATTTGGTTTTAGGAGGGGACTTTCTACGCAAGATGCAGTTAAAGCGTTAACTAGTGATATTGTCACCAATGTTGATAAGGGATTAAAATGTCTAGTAGTTTTCCTGGACCTAAAAAAGGCCTTTGACACCGTCTCTGTCCCAATCCTTCTGCGCAGGCTTGAAACGATCGGTATAAGGGGATTGCCACTTTCTCTCTTCAAAAGTTATTTATCTGATCGAACACAGCAGGTTAAACTTGGAGAATCATATATTAGTGATGAAGAAAGGGCTGAATTTGGTGTGCCACAGGGCAGTGTACTTGGTCCGACGCTGTTCCTGATTTATATAAATGACTTATGTAATATTGGGTGCAGCGGCGGAAGAATCTTTTCATATGCTGACGATACTGCAGTAGTATTTACCGGTGAATCTTGGACTGCCGTGCAGACGATTGCTGAACGTGGCTTGAAGGAGATAGCTGGTTGGTTAAACGCGAGTCTTTTATCCCTAAATGTCAGTAAAACCAATTTCATCTGCTTTACTCCTAACCAGAGGTCACAGCCAGGTCCAGAATTTAGTGTTGTGATCCATGAGTGTGTTAATTCATCCAATCAGTGTAATTGTAGCATCATCACGCAAGTTAAATCCATAAAATACTTAGGTATAATAATTGATCAACGACTGTCCTGGCATACCCACATCGAAAACACAATGACCAGGATCAGAAAGTTAATATGGATCTTCAAAACCTTGCGTCATGTAGTACAGCCTCAGTTGCTCAACAAAATATATATCGCTCTCGCACAATCAGTTATAACCTATTGTATACCAGTATGGGGTGGAGCCACGAAAACAAAATTCCTGGATCTTGAAAGAGCCCAAAGATCCCTTATAAAGGTTATGTATTTTAAGCACTTTAGATATTCCACAGATAATCTTTATAAGACCAGTAATCTGCTTTCGGTCAGGAAGTTATACATATTGAATATTATAATAACAACCCATAAAACACTGTCATATGATCCTACAACATTGAACAGAAGACGTAAAGACATCGTGGCCTACTCACCGATGGTCAGAACTGTCTTTGCCAGACGTCAATTTACTACGCAGTCAACTTATATATATAATAGTTTGAACCACAAATTAAATATTTATCCCATGTTACTGTATGAATGTAAAATAGCATTAACTGAATGGTTACAAAATTTATCTTATGATGAAACAGAACTTATCCTTGCCCGCATTTGTTAGCGAAAGTCTCACAATCACAGGATATATTCACAAACACACACGTACTCTCTCTTACTCACACACACACACACACACACGCGCGCGCACGCACACACACGCACACACACACACACACACACACACACACACGCGCACACACACATACATTCACTTATACATACATGCTCCAGTTTTCCAGTTTTTCAGTTTGTTACTAGGTTGTTGCTAATTTGGTTCCAACTGTCCAAACATGTTTGATTTCTTTTTAATAATTCTTTTACTTTTTATTTTTATTTTACTAAGGTTTAAAATCCAATATTATTGTCTTTGAAGCTAAGGGTAGGGCGAGGCAATCCCATCACAAGTATTGTATAACTTAACGGGGATGCCTCAATTTTTGTGCTGCACGTCTATGTACAATGAAACAATAAACTTTTATTTATTTATTTATTTATTTTATTATTTATCTAGATGATAATAGATAATGTTTCATTAAATTATTATCATGTGAAGAAACTGTCAGACGCTAGCAGGTCAACCTACCCGCATTTGTCAAATTTTACCAAATGAACATTAACCTTCCACTGTTGTGATAAGGTTGAAAATCTATTAAAGAAATTCACATTTTAGGTTAGTCGATGTGCTGGCGTCTGTACTTTGAAAGGGATATTTAATTTTTGTCTGTATACAGACTACACACTAAAGCAGTAGGTATGACCCAATAGGTACTAGTAAGTAAGTAGGTAGTAGTTATTTTGAAGTCGGTTTCATTTTTTTATTAGGTATTTTATTTTATTCTTTTTAGTGGATTTGGCATGGGCCAAGTGCGATTAATGCGGGCAGTATTCATAATGCCCGGGCAGTATGAATATGCCCAGCCATATCGGGCCAAGTGATTAATGGCACCCCGACTCGGACAATTTAGGTTAGAAGAGGATGGCGGGGTCTTTCAGGCCCCGCCATCCTCTTTGTCGTTATTTTTTTTAAACCACTCAGAAGTAGCAGCCCCGCATAGCGGGGCTCCGTCGATCTTTCGAAGAACTAGTTTATTATTCACATTAATCACTTGGTCCGATATGGCTGGGCATCATTCATACTGCCCGGGCATTATGAATACTGCCCGCATTAATCACTTGGCCCTTATCAGAAACAAGCGTAGATTGCGGAAACAATACAAAGTGAAAACGGTTTCTTTTTTCCCACGTTTTTATAAACTCACTTTTCTTGTTTGTTTATTTGTTTGTCGTTCCGGTTGGACTTTTGCAATTCAATTTTGAGGCACTTCCCGATAAGCTAGCAAGCTGAAATTTTGCACACCCTCTTAAGTTCTGATGACAACACATGACTAGCTAAGAAACGTCATAACAAATCCAATTATGGTGGCCTCCCCAAGATGGCAGACTGGCTGTTTGAAATCCACCCCCATGATATGGGTATCAAATGAAAGGATTTGCTGTCAGAAATACGAAAAAAATAGTCACATGAGTTAAATCCAATATGGCGGACGTCCAAGATGGCAGACAGGCTATTTGAAATGCACCCCTATGATATGGATATCAAATGAAAGGGTTTGCTGTCAGGAATACGAAAAAAATAATCATGTGACTTAAATCCAATATGGCGGACGTCCAAGATGGCAGACTGGCTGTTTGAAATCCACCCCCATGATATGGGTATCAAATGAAAGGGTTTGCTGTCAGGAATACGAAAAAAATAATCATGTGACTTAAATCCAATATGGCGGACGTCCAAGATGGCGGACAGGCTTTGAGGCACTTCCCGATAAGTTAGCAGGCTGAAGTTTTCAGGGTAGCTTCAAACCCGATGAACAAAGATAAAAATAATAAAATAATTAATAGATTAAAAATAAATCTAAAAACTTTGCAAGTTATACCCACGATCTATACACGTCATGTAAATATATCCCATAAATAATCCCTTACATAATATACGCCCCCACGATTTGAGTGGCCCCTCTCTCAGCCCCGTAGGGTTATTTTCTTATTTTTAAGGCACTTAAAAACGTGGGATTTTAGATTTTTTTTAATCTATTAATTATTTTCAAACAGTTTTTTATTTTGCAGTTACCTTTTAAAATGCATACTCAAACTTAGCAGTGTCCTCATCAGTGAGTGCGCACCAGGGTTCTTTAGCGATAACTCGAGTGGCGAAATAAAAACCACTCAATTTCGTAAGTAAACGCGTTAAAAGATAACCTGACTATCTAATTAGGTGATCGATTGTGATGTCCCGTTGTTATACCATTGTGAGTAGGAGCAGCACACGTTTAAAAAGGCGTGGAGAAATGTGACGATGTTCAGTGCATTCGTGGTTCATATAAGTTGGCGGTCGAAGCGTAACTAAAGTATTTTAATATGGAACTGTTTCATAATGTCTTATTGATAGTTATAAGTACAATCTTAGTTTCTTCCACAGCTGCACCGCTTTGGGAGGACGAGGGTGTTCAGAATGACGGTAATTATTAACTATTCTTCATACGTAATAATTTTTGGTTTAAAATTGTATGTCGCATTTTCCTCATATTAAGCACTATTATTATTTTTGTAATGGTCTGTGGATATGATGTGAAGTGTGAACCTTTGTTAACGAAGGTTGCTTCATTGCTAGCACTGATGCTTTCCCTGTCAAGCGGATATGGGTGCAGCGGATTATGGGTCCGCTCCGCATAAATGAGTTGTTAAGCCCGGTTTCCACCGCGAGCGGAACGGACACATTAATGACTCAACGGGTGAAAAGAGTAAAAATGAGCTCGCTCCGGGAACTAAAAAACTCTTTGTTGATGGAAATACAAGTATGCAGTTTACGCTTGCGAGTTTAACGGATTCCTTAATGGGTCCGTTCCGCTCGCGGTGGAAACCGGGCTTTATTGTATGCGTCAACCCGCATTCCTCATCGGAGGACCATACTGTATCGAATTTGTAACTTACTTTGCACAGACTATCGCAGATAAATATCGAGCAAAAATAAAAGAACTCCGAACTGGTGAATCGATATTATTGGAGGTCTGCTGGCCTGAAACGCAATATTCCGAATGCTTCACTTCTTGCATTTCCAGCATTCAGTAAATGAATCATTTAAGCTAAGTCTAAGTGGCTGGTCGCGGGACTTATCTCTTTACCGTGACCTCGGAACGTAAAAGGCTATTGAAGGACACCGTGGATTTTAGTCAGTACGAGTCTGACCTTGCCCGGGGTGGGAGGACTAAAAAAAAAAAGTCTAAGTAGCTGGTTTAGACCTGGTGTTGTTCATTGTTTTACTAATGAAAATAAATGATTTGATGTCCAATGATTTCGGTTTAGGTGAGTTTGGAGAGCACTTCGAGGGTGACATGTTGCTGACCAAGTCCCAGAGAGAAGCAATAACCGAGGCTTCAGACCCTGACAGTCGCAACGGACTTCGGGACGTTGCAAAGCGCTGGCCGAACCGCACGGTCGTATATTATATCGAAGAAGAACACTTTGGTATGTATTTGCATTATATTTCTAGTTCATAGAGCATTCCTTGAATAGCAACTTCTTTACATAGTACCATTGATAAATATTAAAACCCTATATCTATGGTACTCTATAAAGAAGTGGGTTTTTATATTTATATCAATGCATAGTACAGAACAAAGTTGCTTCCTGTATTATGTTGAACTGAATGAAACAATTTAATACATAATTATGAGTTTTATATTTAGCTTCACTGTTAGCTTCACAGAGTACATTTTTGATGTTGTCATCGCTCACATCTAGACATCGATCACAGACTACAGACTATCTCTAGTGTTGTTCCTCTATCACTATTCAGTAGTGATGTTGCTACATACTAAACAATAAATACATACTACACTTCCCGGCTGTGCTTACACGCTTAGATCTTTCAAACTACGCAACGGATTTCATGAACAGACAGACTGATTCAAGAGGGATTACATAAAATACATAAAAAGTTGCATCCGTTGCGTGAGAAGTCGGGTCGGGTCGCTAGTGTTTATAGCTATGTCCTCGCCCGATATCATATTTGTTTTCTTTTTAACCGACTTCCAAAAGGAGGAGGTTCTCAATTCGGATGTTTATATTTATATTTTTTTTTATAGAGTGGGTAATAATTATATTATAATTGCCAAGACGCCTTGTCCAATTAAATTTCTTCATCATTAGCCTAAAAAAAATGTTCTCACTGCTGGGACACAAGCCTTCGGTCTGTGAGATGGAGTGGGCCCATTGGGCCATAATCCACCGCGCGGGCCTACTGCGGGTTGGTTTGAATTTGTCAGTAATAAATTATTACTCACGATTTATATCATATCTCTGGTTAATCCCTACCTTTGTCTGCCAATTTACCTTTTTTTGAGGGAGCCCCGTTTTATTTACAGCTTTTATTTATTTTGGAGCTAAGCTCTGCTCCACATTGACAAGGATAACTTCAGTATATGGACATTTCTTTGACGTGATTCAATAATCAGTCAAAACTTCAAACAATGACGGGATAACGGAGTAGGTAACCGCTCCGTTACCCACTACTATGTCGTGAATACTAAGTGGGTAGCTAGGCTGGCGATGCAGGCTGTCACAAACAATGACGTTGATCACGTAACACAAACAATGTGTACCTAGGTACAAAGCTTTTGAGACCATGTCGTGTGTTGGTACATAAAAGAATAGAATTGAGTTTCTTTTGATGCCTAATACGTATAGTTCTTTAACATCCCGATTTTAAACAATAAATAGACGTTTTGGCTTTTCGTGAACTTTTTCTTTTACTTAATCATTACCTAATTTAGGTTCACTTTGTATCTTCAGTTAGCTGCCACGTTTACAATCATGAGTATTATAAATACGAGAGCAAGAGATAAGTTTGTGATATTATTTAATTAATATTATGGATTTTTTTCGAATTGTACAGGGCGATGTCGCTGGCAACAGCTCTATTATTTACATTATTATTTTAGTGTCAATTGAATGTTGAAGTAAAGTCACCACAGCAGAACTCGTAATGGCATATTAATCTCTAACCCCTTTTTATGGTAAAATCGGCCAATGAGTATTCCTACCTAGGGCAGGACGCACGGTATTTCGCCTAGAACATGCTAGGTGGACAAAATTCAAGTTTTCATTTCCAGGAAATCTTAATTGCATAACACAAACAACAACCCCAAACTCCAAATTCCGAGAAAAAGTTGTTTTTTAAATGCTTAACTGATGAGTTATAGAGTTCAGAAGTCAGGCAATGAGTTTAATGCAAGCGTTCCGGTCAATCAGTTGCAATTTAGCAACACTTTTGTGCACATCTAATAGTGGTTTATAGTGATATTGTAAAAGTTTTTTGTGATGGATATTAATACTGAGGGTATGTACTATTATTATATCCATTATTTTTATCAGAATCTATGAAAATTAATTTTTAGCATTTTTTTAACTAAATGCATAAATTTTAGCGCAATTATTTTTATAAAGATCACTTTGAACGTTCAGGAAGTACATTGATTCGCCTCTATTCGGGCTAGTTTTTAGATATATGGTAAGTATAACTGTGTAGTTTGTAAAAATACACATATTGTTCAGCACACTTCAGTACATCATATTTTTATCTTTTTTTTTTTCAGAACAGCTTTACTCTATTTCAAGGGTAGCCTTTTTTGAAGACTGGTTCAAACACACGAAAAATGGTAAAAGGTCGCATATTTATGACCATCTTTCTTTAAAATTTCACTTTGGTGACATTACTGAAAGCAGCGAAAGAGAAATAAAGTTGAAAATATCCAACTTTTCTACGAAGATTGGAGCCAAATGGTTGGCTTCGGGAAAATCAAAGGAGCGTTTTTTAATTACAAATAAGACTTGGCTGGATGAAGGAGAAATACAGTTTACTGTGAGTTCTTTAGCCCCACAACCTTCGACATCTTGTGAGGCTGTGACATCTGCAGGAAGACCTCGCAAAGATTTCGAGGAATCGTCGTTTAAGACAAAGAACCGTCGAGTCGTGGATATGACGTGCAGAGGTATTAAAGTTAATTGTAAGCCCGACTATAGTAACATCATCATCTGCCTAGCCTTTTCCCAACCATGTTGGGGTCGGCTTCCAGTTAAACCGGATGCAGCTGAATATCAGTATTTTACATGTAGCGACTGCCTATCGGACCTCCACAACCCAGTAACCGGGTAATACGATACCCCTTGGTAAGACTGGTTGTCAGACTTTAGAGCTTCTGACTAAGGCTAGCCGCACACACAAAATAATAATATATTGTAACGACTGTCAAAGATCTACAAATGACAGCCGGGACCAACGGCTTTACGTGCTTGTCGAGGCCCGGAGGAAACTCGCTATGACAGATGGTCACCCATCCACAGACCAACCTCGGCAAGCGCGGCTTAACCCGTTAGATCGGCCTGTGCGGCTGTAATTATTTAGCCACGAGCTGCTCATAATAGCCCGACCACAGTAACATCAAGACCGGAAACGTCATCATTTGTTGCACATTGCCACAAAATGATGACGATTCACCAGAAGATTTTGATGATGATTATGATGATTAGGTGTAGGTTAATTTGTGAAGTAGATATTTATTTATTGCAATTTTGTTGTTTGTTTATGATTTTTAAATATTTTTTTATGTTTTATATATTTTGTTTTGTTTTTTACTACAAAATCATACCAAAAACTATTAATAATGGCTCAATATGACTACTTATATATAAAAGCATCGTTAAATATCATAAAATAATATTGTCCACCTAGCATGTTCTACGCGGTACACTGTGGGACGGGAGGGACCTTCTATAATATATCTATGGGAGGGACTGCAGACTTGTACTGACTAAAATCCACGGTGTCCTTTAATAGCCCTTTACGTTCTGATACGACAGTCCCGCGACCCCGGCCCCGGCAGGCTCTTACCCTGGAAGTTGTCATTTTTAATGATAAATGCGCACGCTACGCAAGACTAAATGGCGTAGATTTACTACGCATTATACTACGCATGCTACGTATTACTAATCAGTGGTCAGTGTTAGTAATCAATTGTTTTTGAAATTATTTGTATTTATAGCACTTCCTGTACTAAACAAAGACTCATATTACCCTTCTTATAGATGTGTCAGGATTCAGGCATGATTTATTATTTCGTGTCCCACTTTCAACCGCAAAATAATTTCCTGAATAGTCGCGTCGTCATAATTATAATTCTTATCGTCATCGAAGTCTACAAAAAAAAACTTTCTTTAAAAAAATACCTACTTAAATATTACCCGTTAAAACTATATCTAGTTTTACCCTAATATTCAAGTATTTTTTGGATAATTATGGTATTTTATAATAATAGGTACTTACTCTAGTTGACAAAACGCCCCATCATTCTAGCCACATGAGAGCCCATGATAAATGCCAGTAGGTTAGTAATGAAACGGTTGCCGTAGCCGAAAATGGCATGGAAGGATTATTATTATTACTCTAGTTGACAAAACGCCCCATCATTCTAGCACTCTTTACTGCTAGGAACCACACGCGAGTACCTACCTGTTGGCGTATAATATGGCCGAGGGCCATGTTGTGTTGTGCTAGAGTGAAGGGGCGACTTGTCAACTAGGGCGTATTCCCTAGTTTTCTTCTACTTGTCCAACGTTTTATTTGACAGATGAGGAGCAGGTGCAGAAGATTGACGATGCTCTAGCTGACATTGCGAACAAGTCGTGCCTCACATTTCGCCGGAGAGAAAATGAAGACGAACATGCTGTTCTGATACACGTGAATATCTGTCTTTCATTTCATGCTTAGGGTGCTTGTACACGGCGCATGTAACCCGCGCAAGTGCCTCAACATGCTCAAGCTACATGCGCAGTGTACAAGCACACCGCGGGTAGCTTGATCAAGTAGCTTGCGCATGTTACTCGCGCGGGTAATCCGCAAACCCGCACCTTTACTTGCGTGAGTTGTATGGTCCATGTACAAGCACCCCGCGGGTAACTTGATCAAGTAGCTTGCGCATGTTACGGCCTGGCCACAGCTTCAGGCGGTGCGGTGCACGGCGCGGCGGGAGGCGCAGCGGTCGGCGCGACTTGCGGTGGTATGTCACAGCTCGACTAGTTGCGACCGCGGCGGCGTCAGCGGTGGACGTATTTAGAGAACGGCCGAACTATTAAAATGGCCCTATCAAAAGTGGCACGGTATTGCCTTGAATCAAGTGTATTCTTAGCTCAAGATATCATTCAGTCAAGAATAGGATCGCACCCAGTTAATCAGAGAAGGAGAGAACTTGGCGAATTTCACACGCTTTATTATGAATATAGGAACTACTCCGACAAATTTTTTGAATATACGAGGGCAAGCATAGAAACTTTTGATTATATACTCGGCCACATACGCATACATGAAGACTTGAAAGCTAAAGTTAATTTCAAGAAAATTGTTTCACCTCCAGAACATAATTATTCAAGGATAAGAACGCGCGTAAAAAACAAAATTATTTGTTTCGGTCCCGCGATGACCGAATGCGTCCACCGATGCCGCCGCGCGCGCCGCTCTGAGCTGTGGCCACCTCGATACTCGCTAGTGCATTTGTTTCACTCGCACAACGCGCCGCAAGTCGCACCGCAATTCGCTACGCCGCCGCCGGTAGCTGTGGCATACTTCATAGGTTTTCTACCATTTGTTTTTACCGCTCACCGCTTGCCGCGCCTCACACCGCGCCGCAATTCGCGCCTGCGGTTAGCTGTGGCCAGGAGGTTAGGTACTCGTGCGGGTAACCCGCACCCTCACTTGCGCGGGTTACATGCGCCTATACAAGCACCCTTAGGTACAGAAGCCAGCACATCTATCTTTTCCAATCGTCTGATTTTCCCAATCGAACGTGAATTATCTTCTTTTGTACTATAGGTGGAAATCTATTAAACAATAATTTTAAAGGACCTGGGGAGGTTGCTGTGCTGGCGTCTGTACATATCATGGTTCTCATGCAAACCTTTCGAGGACGATCTCGCCACATTTAGTTTCAAAGTATTTATTATAATTATGTAGGTAGTATGTATTCTAAATAGTATCGGATTGTATTTGTTGGAGTACATTTAGAACAGCAGAAATATGCCAATAATACTAAATGACTACATTACTAGTTACTCCTTTCAATCTGTCTTCTCACAGAACCTTAAATATTCTAAGACTATCGTCTTCCATTCATCAGCAAACAAGTCCAATCCAGGGTTGGTGAATGGTAAATGCTCAATATTAAGTATGAAAAGATCAACTTCAATGTAATTTTAGCTGAAAGTCCTCTAGTCGCTAGAGATTTAAAGCGCATTTCACACAGAGAGCGGGCGCGGGTAGGGCGCGGGTCGGGCGCGTTTCGGGGCGGGAGTACGGCGGGTCTAGTTCTTTGTATTTAAATGGAAGACTTCACACTGAAAGCGTGCGCGGGTCGGGCGCGGGGCGGGTCGTGCGCGGGCTTTGTGAAGTCTTCCATTTAAATACAAAGAACTAGACCCGCCGTACTCCCGCCCCGAAACGCGCTCGACCCGCGCCCGCTCTCTGTGTGAAATGCAAAGCGAATTTCACACAGAGAGCGGGCGCGGGTCGGGCGCGTTTCGGGGCTCTATTACGGCCCATTCATAGTGGGACACAGGGCTTTCTATTACGGTCTTGAGGCTGTCTTTAAAGGGCACCGCGAAGTAACAGGGTGGATGTTTTAGTCAGGAAGGCTCGGTTTCCCGGTTTTTGGACGAGAAATTTCCAACGAAGCTAAGCGGAGAGGTGTGGAAATCTGATTGGTTATTAAAAACACGTCTTCGCTCCTTTCCGGTTTGGTGGAAACTGGGCCTAAGAATCTGAAAGTGCTTTCGACTCTAGGGCGAAAGGACCTATTTGATGATGTTACAACTCAAAAAAGGGCTTCCTTTAACGTGAGTTCATCGATCTCTTCCTTTTTTCTCACATCCATCAAAGTCCTCAGCTTCAGTCATCAGTCTAGTTTGTGTATATGTAAATTCATATTTCCATTTCATTCTGTTCCCAGGGCAACAAGAGTGGCTGCTACTCAAACGTGGGCTACAGCACTCCGAATGAGGAGGACGAAGTTCGGCAAGTGCTGCACCTGGCTAAAGGATGTTTCAAACACGGCACCATTGTGCATGAGATGCTGCACACCATCGGCTTCTATCACATGCAGAGCACTTATGATAGGGATGAATTTGTTACCATCCAGTGGGAAAATATTAAACCTGGTGAGTTATTTTTTTAAAAAGGACGAACGTCAAGAAGACGATGTTTTTACTTCTAAAAAAATTGTGGCCGCGTCTTGCGGAAAATTCATGGTACTACATTTTTGTAATTGGAATTTGGTGTCAAATACAAAGTAATGACATATTTAGCGCCGTGTCAAAAATACTTGATCTCATGAGTTCATGACTGATCAAAACGTAACATTATCACGCCTGCCAACAAGAAGGGTACTACAGAGGTGTACCTAAAAGTATACCCATATTTAGCCGATGTGGGTGTACTTTTAGGTACACCTCTGTAGTACCTTTCTTGTTGACAGGCGTGATAATGTTACTTTTGTTTGAGTCCCATGTAGAGAGCGTATATTGCTATAAACTCTAGACTCTGTCTGACGCCTGTGAAATTCTATAACATTGATGCCAATCTGGAAATCGCGTCTAGGACTTCATACACCAACGAGTCAGTCGAAGACATGGCCGATCAAAATTTCGTTACTTTACTAGTGTCTAAAGTCATTCAGACTTTTTAGAATATCCTAAAAAATGAGGCACAGGTCAATGATTTGATCCAGCAAACCGTACAATTGGAGTAATGTTGCAATGTTGACATCTGCAGGTCATGAACATAATTTCGCAAAATACAGCAATGACACAGTGACGGATTTCGGCGTACCGTATGACTACAATAGTGTGATGCACTACCCGGAGAAAGCTTTCTCTGTGAATGGCAATAAAACCATTATTCCATTGAAGGTAAAGTTGCATACTTTTGAATTAAAAATTGTTTTTCGTACCACTTGCTCAAAAAAGTGACATTCTATGCCACAAAAAGCGTACATAACAATAGTCATTTTTAATCTGTTAAAAACAGGGAAAGAAAGTTGTACTGAATTTCATTCATCCTCTAGGGAGAGAATGTAATTTAAATAATGAATACTTACCGAT
Source organism: Agrotis clavis (assembly GCA_954870645.1). NCBI lineage: Eukaryota > Metazoa > Arthropoda > Insecta > Lepidoptera > Noctuidae > Agrotis > Agrotis clavis. The sequence continues at coordinate 17,792,323 of OX940919.1, read as the reverse complement.
ACTGAACTACATCAGTCTGTCTTTACAACATTGAGTTTGTATATATAGCATTATACAACTTTTTGAAAAAGGAATACGCATTTATTATGTAGTTATGATTATTTAATAAAATTACAAAAACCGAAGAGGCCGTATGAGCTTGATGCCTTTGCTTTTCCGACAAAAAAATATTAGTCGAGGAATTTGCCGCATTTTTGCTTTCTTCAAATACATAAACGTTAAGTTTATTTTAATTTATTTTTATAAATAAGTTAAATGTTAATGTTTAATAAATGCTTATCTCATATTATTATTGTGTTAAGTTTTTCGCAAATGGTACGAAAAGTAGAGTATTTTCCTCGGTGATAAAGCTGTCTTAGTCTTGGGTGAACTTAAATCCCTCGCTACACTCAGGACACGTCTTAAATCCCTCGCTTCGCTCGTGATTTAAGTTTTTAACACCCTCGCTACGCTCGGGAGTAAACCTCGAGTCCTTCGTTAAGACTATCGTCTACCGAGCGCTCGTCCATACTAAAAGAGAAAACGTTTTCCTGCCCCTAAATGTTATCCTATCTCAATGATTTTTTAGAATGCTTCTGACACTGTAAAAAACTAGGTTTATAGGTTTTCTTTTTTTCAAAATTTATAATAGTTTGAAAGTAACAGGCGCCTAAAAGTTACTATTTTTATGACAAAATCTTCATTGAAGTAAAACCTTTGTATTTTAAAAACAAAGAAGTTTTAGAAAAAAAGCAAAACCTACAAACCTAGAATATAATATGCTGAAACGATTGACACTAGAATCTAAGAGATTGGACGTGATTTAGTATGTGAAAAACGTTTTCTCCCGAGAGACAAATTTCATATAAAAAATACTCACAGTCAGTCGCGAGCTGCAACGCTCTCTATCGCACGATCGGGGGTTTTTCAACGAGCGAGAGGGACAGCACGAGTTTTTCTAAATACCTATTTTTTGAAAAGGCAGCTGCTATACAATCCTCTTAAGCTCGCGATTTAAATCGTCACCCGCGACAGAAGACACTGCTTTATCCCCTTGGTTAATAATCTACTATTATTTTGTGTTTTAGTTGAGGTTTTATAAAGCCGCGTCATTTGATTTTTTGTTCCTTTTCCTTGTTTGATTTTATATCAATGTATTAAATTCAACCACTTGAGTCATGATAGGAATAGGTCACAAAAGAACGTTTCTGAATATTATAATGAATCGCATGCACTTTGTCTATATCTACATACAAAATGAATTGTACACGGTTTTTTAAAAAAACGTAGACAGGTTTGATTGCTCAATTTTCAGATCAAAGTGTTTACGTTACATTTTTGAGAAATAAAACCTACTTTACAAAAAAAATAGCGTGTTACAGCTTTCCTACTCAACTGCAGCATCGTACATAAATTGACATACTTACCCAACACACTTTATTGTATAATTCTAGGAAAATGTGACCATTGGCCAAAGAGATGGACTATCTCCAAGCGATATATTGAAGCTGAACAAAATGTATTGTGAAGAAACCGATGATATGGAAATATTACTGATTGACAATATTGATGGCGATAAATTGGTTGTGATTGTTGATGAAATGGATGATTAATTATACACTTAAATAGGATAAAAAATGCTGTTTAAATTGTATGATTAAGTGTGAAATAAAACGCTTGATTATCATCTACGTAATCCTGTTTTATTCTTAGTTTAAGGCGAGGGACAGACACATTGCACCCATCAGGTAACAGCTATCTGTTAAACCGAGTTTTAACATTAAACAGGAAAGTTTTTAAATGCTGGGGCAGTTTTAGTAGTCCATTAAGGAGATCTAGGGCTCTACCGTAGATTTTTTTTTACTGAAAATAGTCTCAAGTATCACCCTGTTTATTAGTCAGTCTTCAAGTTTGCCTTATATGATTACTTCCCAGAATTTGATTCTTATTAGGTAGGAACTATCGAATGGTGTAATACAGGGTGCGATTTTTTTCCAAATTCAGCGGGTTTGATTCATGGCCTGGATTATTGAATCTTCTAAAATACAATAATGCAGTTTTAGTTTTCGTCAAAATCGGCCTCGAGACTCCTTTCAGCATTTTTCGATATTCCTCATAGTTTCGGATATCGCCATTAAAGCCCAGTTGAAAAATTCATTCTGTATAGGTCCTTAGGTACAAAAAAAAATTCATTCTCTTATTAAGCGTATAGTTCGGTACCGCCCCCGAAATGGGCGCGACAAGTAAACCTACGCTGGCTCAATAGTGGGTCCAAAAGGGGCAGACGTTGTAGTCATACGACATCCTCATTATAAATTAAAAAAATATAATATTCCCTGCGTAAAATCCTATGAGTGCGCATTAATTAAGAATGTTCAATAAAAATCTGATTTATTCACGAAATTAAAACTTCTACATTTAGCGCTTATTTTCTTAATTTACCGTAACAATATCCAAAAGTGTAAATACGATCTTCACCATTTTGATGGCTGTGCTGGGTAGGGCTAAAAATCATAAAAAACGTGGTTTTCGGACATCCAACGGATCATTATAGGAGGAATGAATAACTTCTCATTTAGTATTGTAACGAATTCATACATCATTCAACATAAATTAGCAGTGGTAATGAAGAATTTGATATCTGAACTCGAACTTTCGCGCCACTTTTGTTTGTTTACATTTTTATTTTTCACTTTGATCACATACGCGCGCTTATACCCAATAACAATTAAGATAATTATATATCATGCCAAATGTTATAAATAACGTAAAAAAGTACAGATCTTGGCATAATTCTCTAATAAAGGGCCAATAACACGTATTTTTCATTACCACTACTCAATTTGTGTTCGTAAATGACAACCATGTTTATTTTTTTTAATCGTAATGATGTGTGAAAGCGAGTATTCTAATCGATTCCTTATTTGACTTTTTTGTCAACTCGAGTGAAAAAAATAAGGAAACTAGGAAATCGATTAATAAAAATTAAAATAAATTTGTTTTAAGCTTAGAATCAAATTATTATCTATTAAAATATTGTTTAAAGCTTTTTTAATAATATTACGTACATTGTCATTCCCAAAAAACAATAATAGACAAAAGAACAATGTCAGTAAAATGTTTGAATGCGCGGCAACTATTTAATTCTAAAATTTTGAATTAGGAATGCGCTTGCTGTGGTACTCGCTATTCAAAATATTATGTAATAACATTTTTAATTTATTAGCTAATTTTTACTGTACATTTTATTTTGTACAATAATATAATTTTTAAGGTTGAATGAATATAGAATGCCTTGGATCTTGATAGGCTTTTTATAAATGAGTTTGTTTCTTACCAAATAAAAGTTTTTTTTTATCGTGGTAATCTATAATAATATCGTGGTAATCGTGGTAATAAAAATCATCAAATGAGTCCTCCCACCCCGGGCAGGGCGGGAGGGACTGTCAGACTTAAAATCCACAGTGTCCTTCAATAGCCCTTTATGTTCCGGGGTCACGGTAATGAAATAACTCCCGCGACCCCGGCAGGCTTTGGCCCTCTAAGTCATTATGCTGACGCTCTTTGAGGCGCGTGTGGAACACGACGCGCTGTCGACCCGGGCATGGTCCATGGTCCATGGTCGGCCTTGGTGGCATGCCCGTGCCTACGGTGGCCGGAGGTCGTCTGCCGACTTCCGACGCCGCAGACGTCTACCACTACGGTTGGGGCGGAGGGAGGACGCTGTCCCTCTCCCTCTCGCGGCTCCAAATAAAAGATAACCAAATTAATTATTTTATTGTACAAAATTTTTTCGTGAGATTGGTTCGGTCATGTAAGTATTACACGTCAGAAATCGAGCTTTTGAATTAAAAAAAGAAAATGCTAGGTATGTTTTTACACTATTCGATGTCGCTGTTGAGGATCAAATTCGGTGAAGTAATGATAATTTGGTAAAATATGAACTAATATACAAACAATAATTTAGTCATTGTTCAGCAGATCAAAATCAAAATTCGCGCAAACTCACTTAAAGTTGCACCGCGAAGTGATAATAAAAAGGAGAATGGCCAATTTTGTATGGAGCTTGGGCGGTCAGCGGCCAAGAATGATTTTATCATATTTTAGTGTGATTTAGTCCTACAATTATTGTGTAAAAGTTTTATCACTGTGGTGTACTTCTAAAACCGATAAAATACATTTTTGTTTTTGAACCCTTATTTTATTATTTTACTCACTGTTTTGGCTTATATCCAATACAAAAGCAAAGTGAAACAACAAATCTAGATAGTTTTAAAGTTTTATTAGTACGGGCACGCCACAATTGCGGCGGTAAGACCCCTCTTTGAGGAAACGCTGGATAGGCGTCATTGCGTCCTGTTCTACCACCTAACGTAGGTCCTCACCGGACACGGAAGTTTCGGGAGGTACCTGTGTCGGATAAGGAGTGAAGAAACGCCTGGGTGTCACCACTGCGAGGATCGCCCAGAGGACACGGTGCAGGACTGCCCCGCTTGGGCAGAGCACGGCCGTGTCCTCACGCGGCGTTAAGCGGCGACCTCTCGCGCTGAAACTAGTCGAGGCCATGCTGCGGGGCGAGAGGGAGTGGGAAGCGGTAGCCTCCTTCTGCGAAGCAGTCATGCTAGCAAAGGAGGAAGCGGTACGCGTGAGGGAAAGAACAGCGTCCACCTCACAGCCCAGCCACAGTGGTAGACGCCCACGGCGACGGACGTCGCAAGGTGATCTCGAGCAAGTAAGCGGCGAGTACTGGGCGACTCGCTGTCCATGGTCGGACAGTGGAAGTCGAACTATGTGGCATGACCGTTCTCATGAACATCATAATGTATCGAGCATTTGCCTGTAGTATAGCAGAGCACCGCTGTGTCCCCACTGAAGCGATAGGCTGCGACCTCTCGCGCCCGGCATTGGTCGAGGCTATGCTACGGGGCGAGTCGAAGTGGGAAGCGGTCGCCTCCTTCTGCGGAGCAATCCTAGCGAAGGAGGAGGCGGGATATGTGAGGGAGAGGACAGATTCCACCTCACCAGCCGCCGCGGAAGACGCGGCGAGTCGTGGGGTGATTTCCGCCTATGGACCGCATGCGGACGGCTAGTGATGGGCGACTCGCTGTCCGATCATGGACCATGCCCGGGTCGAAGGCGCGTCGTGTTTTCCACGGTGTCCTTCTATTGAAGGTAGGAAGGTTTAATCAGTACCCGTATGACCTCCCGTTCTGCCCTGGGCGAGACTCATTCGATGATTTTAGCACGTAAAATCTTTTTGAAGAAAAAAAAGGGACCGACTTCAAAAACACAAAAACGCGTAAAATAACTTTTTTTTCGGAAGTCGGTGGCTTTGTTTTTTATTTATTTAATCGACTTCCGAAAGAATACGAGACTTCCATAGTGATACATAAAACACTGACGACCGTGCCTACACACGGTGAATTAATCGTGGATTTTCACGGCCGAAAAACGTGTGTTTACAAGAGGTTTTTAAAACCGCATAAAAATCGGTTCAGCCAAACGCGATATAATCGCGGACAAACATACATGCATACATATAGGTCGAACTAAAAACCTACTTTTTTTTTTAAGTCGGTTAAAAAAAGGCAATTTGGCGATGGATAATCCGCTAGCTACTAGATTGTGTCATTAGCAAGACAAAAACAACAACAATATTGCATATGAACATAATTATTGTGCGATATTGCTTCATGCACTCAGGTTATATTGACCCTCAAATATTTTTTTTCCTAAATGAAATACAGAGTAACGCCCATAGTAAAAGTTATTCCTAAATAACAGTACTTTCATTTGACACTAAATTAATTGATGGCCGCCGAACGCCCAGGACTGCCCATTCTCCTTTGAAATGAGAACAGTATGTTATGAACATGTAGCGAAATTTGATTTAATGGAATATGATTCCATCCCTCGTAAAAAATCGAATTATTAAAAAAAATCCTTATACCTCAAGTTTGTCGCATGTTACTACTTCACAGAATATTGATAGTTTGATTGCAGAATTTATATTTCAAAAAATTATTTTTATGATGTTATTTTAATTTTTATCAAATCGACTTCGAGACTGCCTTCAGGATTTTTCGCTATTCCTCATAGTTCAAAATTTAGCCATCCACGCCCCGTTCAGCAGATGATCTCCGGCTACCGTAGGCGCGGGCATGCGGGCAGCGAGTAAAGGGCAACTCGCTGCCCGACCATGGACCATGCCCGGGTCGACGGCGCGTTGTGTCCCACGCGCGCCTCAAAGAGCTTGAGCATAATGACGGGGCCCCCCTCTCAGAGGGCCAAAGCCTGCCGGGGTCGCGGGATTATTTCCTTACCGTGACCCCGGAACATAAAGGGCTATTGAAGGACACCGTGGATTTTAGTCAGTACAAGTCTGACAGTCCCTCCCGCCCTTCCTGGGGTGGGAGGACTCATTTGATGATTTTACCACGTTAAAAAAAAAAAAAAAAAAAAACCACGCCCCGTTGGAAATTCTAATTGTTTATTACTGCAAGGAATCATTTAGAAGTACTCCCATCTCTCAGCATTAGATCCGAACCCGGTGTTTGTCTTTTCACGTATTTTAGATCCGTTTTAAAAAGATAAATTTACAATGATAAATTTAAATTAATTAATGAAAACACAAAATGGGTATAGGTAAAACCTTATGATTGAATTTAAGTTTAGAAGACACACATGTTTAGCCTCCAATGAAACACCGATATTTATTACTATATAAAAATAAAATTAAATAAATTATTGCGTAAACGACAATACTTGAAAAATTATAACATGATTCAGATTTACTTTCATAGACTTATTGCATGGACTGAGCTTTCTATAGTCAAATAAGCGGATAAATCAGTCCATGCTCTATGTCTTGTTTTACTTTTATTCCATGTTCGATTATGTTGCGAGTATCGATTAGGCTGAATGAACGTTTTTAATCGTTTTGTGAACATTGGGTTTACGGTCAGCACTAAAAAGAGTCATGTTGCAACATAGTTTTGCTAATTTTTATCCAGACTTTGATCGTTATTATTTATGAAATTATGTATGAACACTAGCAAATCTAATAATTTATATAGTAAGTTATTTTATTTATTTCACTGAGTAACCATTATTATCATGTGATAAGCTTGTTTATGTACATATTTTTCTGCACATCTAAATTACCTAGTTTTTGGAACGGTGTAGCATTTTGTATGTTACACACATTTTACAACAGAATGAGGCAGTTTTATTGACCTCAACATGTTCTTAGAGATATTGCTCACAAACTTATCGCATGAAATAGCTGTAGTAACATATTTTTGATCAAAAATTGGATGCTGAAAGTTGACAAAAAATCTTGTGTAATAGTTCAAATTTCGAATCACCCGGTCGACTCAGCTGATGTGTCATGTGTCAAAATGTTGTCGTGCAGAGTGGTTAAAACAAGCTGAATCCACAAGGTTTAGCAACCTTGCTACACAAGTGTCACTTGCAATGTATCAGTTTCAGTTGAGTGGGTCAATTGGTGCAGAACACTTCAACAATGGGTGCACTTTAGATTAATCGCAACATCTTTTCGTCTTTGGTAAATGGGTATTGTAGACTAAGATCGAAAGTAGGACTTTAATACAGTCGCGCGGATAGCTTACTTATAAATCATCTGAATTAAATAACATAAAAATAATTTAAACAAAATATTTACATACATAAAAAAAAAACTAATTTACATAAAATAAAGTAAGTTGTGTTGGGACAAGAAGTAAGAGTGAAAATAATAAATAAAGCTTAGTATAACAGGCTAACAGCACTAAACATTTTTATCTGAACTAAACAGGCAGAATTCTTGCAGAAGTCACCTTGCTAGATTAGGCATGGCTGAAAATCAGACTTTTTAAAACTTAACATCCAAAAAATTAGTATTCGAAAATATTAATTGTTAGGCCCGTATAGATTGAGTGGATTAGATACTTTCAAAATAGTGATTGAAACAATCAATATCTTACTATTATTTTATCGTAATTACTAGTCATAGTCACGGTCATTTTTCTTTACGACATCGACCTCATTTCGTACAAGGACGCTAAAATAAAATAAAATATCCGATAGTTTTTGCATTCTTGAAATTACCCGCGCACTGACAATGGCATTGAAGATTTCAGAACGCTCTGCAAGAACCGATAATAGTTTATTTGTATTGTATAATGTCTTCCGAGTCCAACTAATCAAGAATGATCTCTTGTTTTGCTCTGATGAATTTGTCGTAATTATTACGACGCTGTGACTGGATGAGTAATGGAGAAAAAAGCTCTCTTCTTACCAGCTTAACGCTTCGTTAACTTAATGTTCCAGAAAATTAGCTGAGGGATAAAATATAACAGTACCTATTCTATTGCCTCGTTGCCCGTGACCAGAGTCCTCATGAATACTTTAATTAATATAGATTTATACCCTTTTAATATCGCCGATTACGTCTTGAGCACGACTTTATACGACGGCCACTCATTACTTTATAGTACGACGGCCACTCATTATTGATTTTGAATAGGTACTTGGTTTTGGAGTTGTGCAGTGAAGTTTTGGTTATGAAGATTCCACTATCCGTTAAAAGACAGTCAAGTAGAATCCAATAATGAATGTATTTTAAAGAATTAAGAAACAATAAACCTACTTTTGAAATGTCTTTTCATTGAATGCTGTTTCAGGTGTAAAATATTGTTTCAACAAAGGGAAATATTTATCCGATTGCATGTCAATACTTATTTCACCGGAACGGCCGACTGTTACTTTCCCTTTACTATTTCACTCATTCAATTACAAAAATGGCAAGTTGGTGTTATTGTTGGAGGACGCAAACGTTAAGAATAACTGGAGCCAGCAAATGTAGCAACTCTGTGTTGCACGAGTTATGGGTGGCGGCGCGAAGTGCTGCCGCTGTCACCAGGCAGTGCCCGCGCTGACGCAAGCGGCGCCGGCGCAGTTGCGGCCTACCACCTTGTGAAATGGTCGTATCCGAAGCTATATTAAACCTCGCCCCACCCCGGCGGGTTTTGTCCTATACAAAAAATCACGCGGGGCTGGAGTAGACCAGCAGCTCAAGTCATTAACATAAATAAAAATTCAAAATATTTATAAACGCAATATATGTACCGTTAAATTAATATGACACACTTTTTTCGAATACATCGTGTGAGTTAAGTTTACAAAAAAGCGAAATCAATATCGCATGCATTCATGAATATTAATTAAAATCAGGCGACGATTCTGTAGTTATCATGCGACGGACAAAGTTATCGGTGGTGCTCATAATCTTCTGTGCGGTCAAGTGTTTGTCGATGACTTATGATGAACTGGAGGATTTTGCGGAACACCTCAAGAAGACGTCGCAGCTGAGTCCAACTTTGAAAAGTAAGTGAATCTTATTTTTCTCATTTTCTGCATTTAATATAGTCACTTAAAAAGTTTAAATCAGATTTACTAAAAAAATTAAGTGCAAAAGTTTCATAAATCAGTTTTTTCGGAATCGGAATTTAAGACTGGGTTCAGGTATCTATCATTCAGTCCTATCTAATTTAGTAGACCTAAAAAGTGAATAACAACAATGCCTATCCTAATTTACCCATTTGGCTATTTCTATCAGGCTGCTAGTAAAGTTTAATCACCTACAGTGTTTCTTATGATAGTAATCAGAGATGGTTAACAATGAAAAGTGAAGTGTGTACCCTGTGTACCTACCACTCACTATGATTTGTTTACTTCTGTATCTACCTTTCCCGACTATTTGCAGTTTGTTTATAGTAAGTAGGTAGGTACCATCAGAGTAATCATTGAAAATGTTCAAGTTCACAGTTGAACAACTAAGTATGTGTACCTACCCGTTCAAAAATAAATTCGCGAAACTGCATTTTAGCAAAAAGTTGAATTCTATGAGGTTATAATACCGGTTCAAAAGCATTGAAAATGAAAGTGGTCGTTTAAAAATTGCATTATTTTGTTCGTTTTGCTTTTTCTGGTGGCCAACATCACATGGTATGTGCGTGTGCATTAATAAATTGTTTCATTTGAATACTAAGCACTTGTATATCGTATGTTGTTAGCTGTCACAGTTTTAGGCCGGCCACATTCATAAATTTTCCTGATCAGGAATCCTGATCCGTTTTCTGTCCAAACACAGTGAATTCATACAAATGTGTGTGCATGTTTTGTGTGTGTTGTTCACACTTCATTCATCATTTCGAATTCCGAACGGAAAAAAAACTGATGTGTGGCCGCTCTTATGCTTCAAAATGTAAAACTGGTCTACATTGTGGTACACATAATTATAAATATTAGATTATTTCCGATCTTACATCATAATTAGTAGGTACTTAGTTCACCGTCCGACCATACTTACAAGTTGATTAACTAGTAATGGGGAATAAACCTACAGAAAGAAGCTTTATTTCTCAGCAGAAGAAAAATTAAGAGCTAATTATAATCATCATGGATCGAACTACTTAGAGCCACTCAAGATAATTGAGATATTGAATTGATATCCTTTTCGCCAACTCATTCTACAGAAGGTGTAGACCCCGACCTTGACTATGATGATGAAGAAGTGGTGTCTGACCACGCTTGGGAGGAGAGTGGCAAGTTCGAAGGTGATCTGATCCTCAACGAGCGCCAGCGGAGGCTGATCGTCGAGGATGTCGCCGAGGGCCTCGCTAGGAACGGCATCAGAGACGGGGCTAAGAGGTGGCCTAATAATGAAGTCATCGTTTACATCCAAGTAGAACATTTCAGTAAGTATATTATATAGTGTTTCTACAAGCTTTTGTTTAGTTTCATTAGTCCCCTTGTCTGTCTGTGATCAAATCTCACTTCCTGAGTTCCAATTGAGCTGAAATTTTGCATGTGTTCAAAAAAATTGCAATATTGTGATGACATAGAGCTGACATAGGAATTCTGTAATAAAACGACGCAACCCCATCGGGAGATCATGGAGCAGTGGTGGCCCAATGGTATCGGGTCCCAACTTACGAATTGTAGGTCGTGGGTTCGAACCCCGTCAGGCGCATTACTTTGTGTAATTTATTTCATCACCACTGCTCTCAAAACGGTGAAGGAAAACATCGTGAGGAAGGCATGTCCTAGAACCAAAAATTCGAAGACATATTATGTGACATCTACCAACCCGCACTGGGCCCGCGTGGATTATGGCCTACTCCCTCTCACAGAGAGGAGGCCTGTGTCCCAGCAGTGGGAACATTATAGGCTGATGCTGGAACCCCATCGAGTTTACACTCGTTTTTTAAACTTACGAGCATTTTTAATAATAGTTTGCATTTTTTTAATTGATAAAATAAGTAGCATTGGTTTAACTAGGTATCGTTGGAATGTGTGAACATCACCCTCTTTATAAGACTGACGGATTTTTTTTTTTTAATAATGCTTAATCCATGAATAATGTGGCTCTCATATCATTTTACAGCTAGCGATCAATTGCAAGCTATCGAAAGTGGTATAGAGGACCTTGCACGCGCGTCTTGTGTCAAATTCCGTCCGTACAGGAAAGGTGATCGTGATGCAGTCGTCATACAGGTAAGAAGTACCAACTTATTAAGAGTTAGCATTGTAGGTTACTATACACTCGTCATCTTTTGCTTATAGGAACGTAGATAGTACCTACTGATTGAAATTAGAGTTTAATAAAGTCAAATATTTAATTGAAAATGTACTCTTAGCGGATCACTTTAGACACGAATTTGGACAGAAAACAATCGCAATTTGATTATTGATATTCAACAAGCTTCAAAGAGGACTTCGCAAGTTTGATATCACCGGAAAACTACCTGTTTGACGGAGAAAACGCGAAAAAATCATAGTTCGAATTCAATTCGCACGACCACTATCATAGGCTTAAGTACGATACAAATTTGTGTCCAAAGTGGGTTCGACTTTATACATATACTTACCAGCAAGTTCGTGGACACAACTTTTTAATATTTTTTTAATATCCTGTACTGATATTTCATAATATTTTAACTCAATCAGTCCTATTATGTTATTTCAAAGGAAATTAGAAAACGAACAACTGCTCTACTGTTGCAGGGTAGTCGACGTGGTTGTTTTTCTCAAGTGGGCTACCAGGGCGGGTACCAAGTGCTGAACCTGTCAGGTCGGCACCCAGTCGGTCGCGGCTGCTTCCGACACGGCACAGTCGTGCATGAGCTACTCCATACTCTTGGCTTCTTCCACATGCAGAGCAGCCCCGACAGAGATGACTATGTCAACATTATTTGGGCCAACATAGTACAACGTAAGTAATCATTGCCTACCTACTAAATCGTTAAACACTAACGATTTTGTTACAAATATGTACTGTGCTAATGTCAGCGACCGGCGACAAGCCTGTCGTGAACGCTACACTGAGAAAACTGGCAATCATAAAAGAGGTGAATTCAGCTTAAAGTATGATGAATTCACTCCAAGGACGGAGCATAGTGATTCACCAAAAAGAACGATGATAATACTGATGTTGATGATAACAGTATTTAAGATGATGTGTCACCATGGATTTAGTAGGACGAGCATACATTATATAATAATATTTCCCACAATTTTTCAGTGACGTTATCATATATCCAGTTACGCCCTACTATTTTTCCTACTATTTTACGATGATTTCCTCACATATCCAGTTACGTCCTACTATTTTTCCTACTATTTTACGATGATTTCCTCTCATATCCAGTTACGTTCTACTATTTTTCCTACTATTTTACGATGATTTCCTCACATATCCAGTTACGTCCTACTATTTTTCCTACTATTTTACGATGATTTCCTCACATATCCAGTTACGTCCTACTATTTTTCCTACTATTTTTCGATGCCTTCCTCATATATCCAGTTATATCCTATTATTTTTCCTACTATTTTTCGGTAACCTCCTCGTATTTTAGGTTAGGTCCTCTTACTTTTCCTACTATTTCCTCATATCTCTGGTTATAGCCTATTATCTTACGGAGGTCGCCCTCAATAGGAGGATTGTGTTTTTTAATAAACCAATTAATATCTCTATAATACACCATAGTGATTAGTTGTAGTTCTACTCATTCTCCATCAGTAGGACTACAACTAATCACTGGTGGATTACACAGAAATTGTTTGGATTATTAGAAATCACAATCCTCCTATAATTGAGGGCACCACTGGACTTATATGATATCCTTATTTTTAAGTATCCAATATTGGTTCTTTCCTTTTAAATATTATTAGGTGTGAGCTCAATATAAAAAAAAAAAAACTGAAGAACCATATAATTGAACCTTAAAAAAATGGGGAGCAAGTAAAAAAATAGGAAAAAGTACCTTGGCAAGAATGGTAAGAAGGTAAGAAGGGATGTATGTATAAATTAAACAGAAATTTGAATCAATGGTATTTTTATTTCCATAGTATGAATGAATATTATAAACTCTAAACATTTATTCAGTATAAAAGAAGACTAAGAAATTCATTCCGAAGCGCCGGCCGACTGCAACTGCAGCCGGTGAATTTAATCATACAATAGCGGCGCTAGTGTGACTTATCCTACGTCCTAAGGTGATTGCTCCAACCAGCCCGCGAAATTCAAATTTGTTTACGTTTTTTTGCAATTTGCAGGCCAGTGCTAGGGTGTATGTTGATGAAAATTTGATTCGCGGCTGTAAGACGTATGTAGTTACAGAATTATAATCATCAAAATCATCAATACAACCCTCCGAGTTCATAATGGTGCAGGAACAAAAAAAAAAACAGAAAAAGTCATTTCTACACCATTATGAACTTGGAGAGTTGTATTGATGATTTTTTTTTAACAGATACTCAAAAGTGACATTTGACAATACGAAATCTAAAGTTTAGGAGCTGCTCAAATGTTAAGCAGCCCTTTAATTTTGAGTGACGTTTCAGTATTCATGGGTGAGTCCGCACAGCGGCGCCACTAATCGATTAATTTTTTAAGTGTAAATCAGTTAAATTTTAAACAAAACTAGGAACGAATTTGACGAGTAAGTTATCTCTAATATTTTCTGAGTCGGTGCAGGTGCTACTTATCGAGAAAATATTATAAACTTTTTACTAGTCACATTCGTTCCAAGTTTTGATTTTAACTGAACAAGATGAAAAATGTTAAATTTATAGTGGCGCTACTGTGCGGAAGATACACATGGAGTGCCTCGCCTTAATGTTTACAGTATCTATTTGTGGGTCATTATAAAGAATCATTAAATAAAATCATTATATACATTATGTTCAATAATTCTGGTTTTTATAAATTAAAATAAAGGTTGTTTTAAAGGTTAATTTACAAAAAATAACTAACTTTACATTAATGTACCTATAACCAAAACATTTTTGCACTTAAGGTGATTGCTTCAGGGTAGCCATTTTGTTTTCGTTTTTTGTAATTTGCAGGCCAGTGCTTTTACTTTTTCGAGGTCAAAGTCATTCCTCGAATTATATGAACTTTGAGGGTTGTATTGATGATTTTGATGATTATAATTCTGTAACTACATACGTCTTACACCCGCGTCCAACATTTCAATCAACATACAACCTAGCACTGGCCTGCAAATTGCAAAAAACGTAAGAAAATTTGAATTTCGCGGGCTACCCTGACGCTTTCACCTTAAAGCTGCATACAATAAATTGGTTATATTATTATAGTAAATATCTATTTTCAAGTAAAGTGCTACTATAAACACTCCGATGAGACTTATCTATCCCTGATACAAATACTTTACTTTAAAAATCTATTACTAAAGGTGAACGCATACTTTTCAGAGCCGAAGGAGGCGAAAGAATCGAATTTTAGAATTACTTGTTCAAAAAAAAAATATATATATAAATCCTATGAAACCTCGCACACTTACCGAATCGGACGAATAAGGTCGTCCGATTCGGTGCGGATAAGTGTGCGAAGTTACATTGGATTTCATTCAAGTAATTCTAAAATTTGATTCCTTCGCCTCCTTCGGCTCTGATAAGTATGCGTTCACCATAAACCAGCTATTGGTGCTGGCTCATACCATTACTTTATGCGGACACCGTTATCGGGCCGTCTTTATAGGATATCCTAAAGGAATATCCGATAAATACCGTAACTAAGGGTAGAATACTAGTTGAGCGCACCCTGCTATAAAAAATTAACTGCCCTTTGGACTCTGCAGTGCCTCAAACTAGCAACGCCGCGTACGGTATAAGTACATAATTAATAATTCTAATAATAATAAGTACCTAATTAAAACTTCAGAATAGGATACTTATTGAAGTACTCCTGTAATGTCCCTTCCTCGTAGTACAAGTACCGGAGGCGAGCTCGCACCGTCTCCCGCCAGAGGGCACTGACCTCCTGCCACGGACCAGCTGAAGGACTTGACAGCTGCTCTAATGCTGACGCTACGTCCTCCACTTCACCTGCACACAAAAATTAAAACGATTAATAATTAGTACAATAACAATAGCGGTTCTTAGATTCAGATATTTGTAATTTGTAACGAAAATTTATACTAATTCAGATATTTTTCTCAATAATTTTGTTCTTGATAATTTAATTCAATCTGAAAACATAAAATTTCTTGAAAAGGAGTTACCTTCTTTAAGTCCGGTTAGGTCGATTCCAGCGAGTGAAGGGCTGTCTAGCCTAGGACTGGACTTGGAGCGAGAACGTGACTTGGGCTTTTCAATAAGCCCCAACGAAACTAAATGCTGCCGTCGAGCCCTTCTGGCGGTGACTAACCAGCCAGAGATATTGCGCTTAGCCTGGTAAGCATCAGCCGACAGGTACGGCGCGTAGTATAGGGGTGGTGACTCCTCTTTAAATAATCTGCCAATGTCGTAGGATAGAGCAAGCAGCTGCGAATCTGTCAGAAGTACCGGGTTTTCGGCCGTAATGAGCTTCTCCATAAGCAGCTTGCATAAACGCCCACGCACGTTTGAGGGTAAGGCCGTTTTCTGCCCAATTGCTATTATTTGTTTTCCCTCGACTGATGAATTCAGTATGACATTCGCCTGAAACACAAATAGTATAAGTATGGCATTACAAACTAAATATGCAAGGTAAAAGTTTAAAAAAAAGCTTGCAAAAATGTGCCAAAAATGTTGAAAATACAGGTTCAATACCTACCTTCTATTCAGTATAATGATTAGTTGGAGTCGGTGCCAGTCTAGGCATCATGAATTTACTCGTTAGTTATAGCTGTCACCAACTCCAAATATATTACTAATCTTTGTGACAGTATTAGCTCCTAAACGGCCGTCCGTACACACATACAGGACAGGACAGGTACAGACGTTAAACTTATCTGTTTGTGGGGTTAAAAATATTGAATGTCAATTTAAATTCCTTATCAAAAGTACAGAGTAATAGGCAATAACTTACTAAATTGCTCCCGGTGGACTCTTGTGTAACTGCTTCACCCACTGACGACGACGAGTCCAGTGGTATCACCAGTATGTCACCATCCTAAAATAATATTTAATTTGAGACAATGTTATAATAGTACATGTAAAAAAAGGTGTGATAATATGAGTATGTACGGTCAGTTAACCTCAATAATCGTTGAAATAATCACTAAATGTGTCTGAGTGCGACCGTTAACTAACAGGCTATAGCTAGCCCTAGCCGGGGTTAACTAAGGGAAGTGTTATATTTTTTTACTAGTAATCGGTTCAGCATTGCAGGTGTGAACGGTCCTGCCCTCGTCCCTTGATCCGGCCCTGATAAAAACTAATCGATCAAGATCAGGACTGATCCTGGTCTCAAAGAATGTCTATAAGTACCAAATTTTGCATCGGTTCAGTGTCTTAGGTATGAAAATGTGAAAAGGTCCTGCCCCAACCGACTGATAGACAGACAGACTTACTTTCGCATTTATAATATTAGTATGGATGTAAGTACAAATTAATACATATTGCTCTTGAACCAAACAACAGTAAGTACGAGTACTTTTCTACAATTTTGCATAACTTACCAAATTTTCCTGGTTAAGTCCTGCTTCGCAGTCTTGGTTGAGGATTGAGCTTTGCAGTCCTTCACACGGTGGCAGAGGCTCTAAGTTACAAGGTAGACTAGTTAACAAGTCATTCCTTAGGACCTCTTCAAAGAGTGATGAATTGTAGGAGTTATCCTAAAATTTAACAAGAAATTTAAAAAGGTAATAATAATGCACTTAGTTGGTAAACTAACAAGACTGATGAAAAGTTAGGATTTTATTCCACTTTTTAAATAAATACTGCACCGGTTAAATTGTTAGGTATTTTAATTTAACTTACAGACTTTAAATAAAAGTTAATAAGTAGGTACCTACCTACATGCAAGTAGGAGAATGTGCATTTAAGCGACGCAGGGCATATTGTGTAAGCAAAAAGTTTAAAACAAAATTTACTTTTTTTAAATAAAATTTAACAAGAAAACAAACCATATCTTTTGGTTGGTCGCTTTTTAACATGGCCAGAGCTGCTTCGAACCGGAGTCTGTCCCCTAATTGAGGGAACATACTATGTATGTCTTGTTTACTAAGCATCTGCATTGTTGCGATATCAATTCTTTCAGCTGAAAAAAAGGTAAATTTAACAGCGCCCTGATTGCAGCTGTGAAATGCACTACGTCGCATCGACTTTATAAAATGTAATGTGTGAGCTCATGCTAGCAACTTAGGTACTAGGTTTGTCAACTTACTTTCAAAACGATCGATGTAGCGTTCCAAATTCCACTTCTTCAAAAGATCACGCGTAGCCGTATCCATTTTTGCAATCACACACGTTCACTGGCACGGATAGAATTGTTATTGCTATAACAATTAAACGAGTCGTGTGTCGTGACCGGCTGGCTGTAGCGGTAAAATAAAAATGGCGCGGCGGCGGAATGAAGTGAGAGAGGGTTGCTCATTATAAAATTCCGTCACCATAAATTTGTAGGACATCATTCAAAATTTGATGCTACTCATAAATGGGTTTCTGTAATAATAATTCAGTAGGATACACTTAAAATAATATGACTATATTATTGAACTTTGATGCTTACTCTAAAAATATGAGATTATTTAATCGTATTATCATAGGATTCACATAAAATAATATGACTGTAATATTAAAAAATGATGCTTACTTTAAAAATATAAGTTTATAGCATTATAATTTAATATAGTACATTAGGTCCCAGGTCATCGTATTTTTAGAGATACTTCTTCATATTAAACTATGAAATCTACATAAATTACGGTGACATGTCATTGTGTTTTTTAATTAGAATCTTATTTATAATTATCATACTAATTTATGGGACAGTGGACCATTTTCTATTACATTGTGTTATTATTTGAAGAAGACAATGTTATTTTAAAATTACAAATATTTACGATGACAAGTATCATAATATTGCATTATTTACCCAAACAATTCGATTCCATCTTAACACATTTCAGTTCTAGCGTAATATTTACTTATTATCAACATATTTTAGGACAACGCATCTATTTTAAAGCAACGTCACGATATTTTAAGATTATGCCAAAATGACATTTTTCTCAGTGTACACAATGCGAATGTCAATTAACCCCGCCTGTCTAAGCAATAAAATTACGGTGTGAAGTAAATTCGATTTCTATTGAAAGTTTCTTTGTATGTTAACAGAAACTAAGTCGCATTTTTGTAGTCGAGAAATCAAACGTCCAAACGGTGTTCGTTTCTGAGTCGATATTTGTTTGTTTGCAGCGGCGAGGCATAACTTTCGCAAATACAACTCGTTCTCCGTGTCAGACTTCGGCGTGGGGTACGACTACGACAGTGTCCTGCATTATAGCCGACGAGCTTTCTCCTCCAACGGTCAGGACACGATTGTTCCAAAACAGGTGATTGAGATAATTTAGTGAAGTTATTTAAAAACATTAATAAGCAGTCATTATGTATGTATAATATGTGTGATTTAAATACCAACCCGTATACTTTTTCTGCATAATATACTTAGTAGCTTTTTTTCATAAAAGCAAAAAGCAAGGCCTAAGTGCCACCTATAATAACCTATTTTTCCGTTCCAGGGTGGGGCTGAAATCGGTCAAAGAGTAGGATTATCAGAAAAGGACATACAAAAATTGAACAAAATGTACTGCGACGCTGATTCGGACAGCGGACAAGCAGATGAAGCGCCTCCAAAGAAAACCGTCACTAAGAAAAAGAAGGGGAGGAATAAACCATTTGAAGGTCACGGGATTGGATATCACCAAGGTAAAGCTGTGGCTATCAAAATATTACCAGCAGCTGAAACATATAAGTTACCTGACGTACCCAGTTTTCATGTGTTTGATTATTTTAGTAAAGAGCCGCAAATCCTGTCGACGTCGGAAAACGAAGGCTTTCGTATTGGTAAAGAAATAGCGTATACCTACAGTCCACCTGAACCCATGCAACTCCATCAAATGATACCAGTAAGCCATTCAGCAGCTAATTTTGACACCATGTCAAAATTTAAACCGGATCATAATGAAGAAAACCACCAAGGGACAAATGATGGTCTTGCAGAAATTAAAGAAACAAATACTCAAAATAAGAAACAATTAAATCAGCCTCAATCGGCCGTTGATATTTCTACACATGATGAACATTCTAGTCCACCAGATGCAAAAGAAGTTGATGCAGACTTAATTGATGCATTTGATAGATTATCTAAGATAATTAAAACACACGTGTATCCTTCTCAGACACCAGATCTGAGTGTTTATAGACTAAATGGTCACTATACCAATAACTATGATATCCCGATAATGAAACAGTTAAATCCTTTGCCAACTGAAGCAAATAAACCTGAAGAAGATAAGATGAAATCTGCCATTAGATTTATCAACAATATGTACGAGGAAAAATATGAACAAAGAAGAAAGATTGTAAAGGATGAACCGTTGAAACTTGTGGAAAATGAGGAAGACGATGCATCTCCGTGGCACAAACATTATGAAAAAGAATATTATGATTCTGTGCCAGATTATAAACCACTAGAACATTATCGAGAAGAAGATGAATATACAAGTGAACACACTCCAAAAATACGTAAGAAGGAAAAGAAAAACGATAGTGAAGATGACTGGTATCAAAAGTTTATTCGACACTACCCTGATCATGACTATCATGACTATTCAAAGGACAGTTCGGAAAGACCAACGAATGAAGGGCATGCGAAAGAAAATGTTTATAGTTCTTCAATTCCAAAAAGAACTCAAGACCATTCTGATTTCCGTTTACCAGTAAAAATTACTAAAAGCTGGTACAATGACGAGAGTCACGACGATAGATAAGTTGGATACCATGATCCTTTTTTTTAAGTAGATGATAAGGATTTGTTAAGACATTGTACAGTTCGATTTAATTTCTATAAATAAATAAAAAATTATACGATTACAAGTTTATCATTGTTATGCTACCTTTAATTGTTTTCATATGAATTTTGGGTCCGTTACTAAACATAATATTAAAATAAAAACTACACGTAGAGTACTGCTTCACCTTATGATGTTGCTTAGTTTTCACATTTTGTGTGGAAAAGCACCCTAATCCTACTATATTATTTGGAAGTATACCTAAATGGTGAAGCGATTCTGATTAATTTTGGCACAAATATAGTTATGGACTATTTATGGGGGAGATTTCCTCCAATGGCTGTCTGAATTAAGATTTTCTCTGAGAACATGAATTCTGGTGGTAGCTATTGCTGACCGCGGACGGACGCTATGATCCCGAGCTTGACGGCTAGATAATTTCTACTAACAACCGTCTGTCTGTCCTAGTTCAGGTCCTTGCAATATTGATTTTAAGTCTATCTTTATAGAATTTAGGGCACGTTAGAACTGGCATGACCCTTTTCGGCGCGACAACCTGTGATCGCATTTCTGTGTCGGATTCAGAGATTCATTCCGTGTTTGTGTGGACCGCGCGGATGACATCACAACACGGTAGAGTATTCGACAGAGGTCTATTATCCACTTAAGGCCGCATATTCTGAAAGTTGGCAACGTCGCAAAAAGCTGTCAAATATTTACAAGTTTTAATTAATTTGGCAAATTTTCTGTATGAAAACAAGAAATATCGCTGTGTGCACTAAAAAAATGATATAGGAATGCAATTAAAACACTGAATTTGATGTTGTAACCGTTTCAGGTGTATAAAAAGCATTTGGAAAGCTTCCAAATGCTGTTTTTACATCTAAAACTATACATTCGGTGTTACGATATTAATTATTGCATTTCCTTATCATTTTTTTAGTGCACTACAGAGCCGTATTTCTTATTTTCATATAGTAACAATGCTAAATTAATTAAAACTTGTTAATATTTGACAACCATTTGCGACGTTGCCAACTTTCGGAATATACGCTCTTAAGCAGAGCACCACCGTTTGCTCAAGGAGGCGATATGCGGCGGCGCCGGCGGCGGCGACTTCAACAGGTCACGTCCTTTGTTCTAAGCAGTAATGCGCAAGCGATTGTGGAGGAAAACGTCCTCACGCCCTAGCCACCGCGGTAGACGCCCAGCCTGTCAGGGATCACGAGATGTTTTTCGGTCATACAAGACGCGGGTTTGCAGATGGCAGACGGTAAGTAATGGATTTGGGCGCGTTGTACCTATCTAACGCGCAAGTCACGAAGCTAGAGACCGAAAGGTACATTTCACAAAGAGTAACCGACTTCAAAAACAACCTCAAAAAAAGGGTAAAATAACCTACATAGTAACTTTACTTTCGGAAGTCGGTGGCTTTGTTTTTTATGTCTTTGGCTTTTTTGCCACCGACTTCCGAAAGAAAAGTTATTACACAGGGTATTTTACCCTTTAGTGATTGTTTAAAAAAAAAAACCTTGTTCAAAACCATACACAAAAAAAAATCCCTATCTAAAAAACTAGAGGCGGGCCGCGTGAGGGAGAGGACAATATCCTTCCTCCGCCCCACCCGCGGTGGTGGACGCCCACGGCGACAGACGTCGCAAGACGATCTCCGGCCACCGTAGGAGCATGCGGGCGGCGAGTAAAGGGCAACTCGCTGTCCGACTATGGACCATGCCCGGGTCGACGGCGCGTTGTGTTCCACGCGCGCCTCAAAGAGCGTCAGCATAATGACGAGGCCCCTCTCTAGAGGGCCAAAGCCTGCCGGGGTCGCGGACTTATCTCATTACCGTGACCCCGGAACATGATGGGCTATTGAAGGACACCGTGGATTTTAGTCAGTACGAGTCTGACAGTCCCTCCCGCCCTGCGCGGTGTGGGAGGACTCATTTGATGATTTTATAACGATAAAAAGAAAAAAAACTCAAAAACTACTGAACCGATTTTGATGAAACTTGAACAATACCTAGTACAAACAAAAATTTTAAAATTACTCCCACTCAGAAGCGAAAGGGAAGATCTTACTTAATAAACGATCCGACAGGGATACTCGTATAATAACTGTCCATGTCTTATAAAGGTTGATCAAACATTTAAATCATTCTGAAAGAGATCGTTTTGAAAATTATAAAATTAATTCATAAAAAATACTTATGCAAACTAATTAAACTGATTCGCTGAATTTAATTTTAAAAAGAAGAATTTTCAAAATCGGTCACGTCTTTGAGAAATCTGGGAAAATACATTAAAAAAGATAACGACGAATTGAGAACCTCCTCTATGGGAGAACATGTTCTTCAACTGCAAATGTAAGTTTGTCAACTTTATTTTTACAGTATTATAGCTGTAAAAATAAAGTTGGTATGATTTGGGGTAGGTAGGTTTTTACTGTAACTATTCTTATAGTGCGAGAGCCGGCTGCAAAAATACCTACCTTATCGGCTACCCCAATAGGCTATGTATAGAGCGTTAACCGACACCTAAACACGTAAAAAAAATCAGGTCTGCCAGAGCCGATCCTGCCGGGTCATAGAAATAATCGAGATATTTTGACGTAATTTTTTTGTAAAAATTACGTCATAAGATACCCGAATGAAAGTGCTGGCAGCAGTTAACCATTGTTTAGTTATGTAAAAAAAAGTGGGTCTGCCATTGCGCACCTTGCCGGAAGTACTTGGCAGATCCCTAAATTATGCCCTTCTGAAACACTAAACCTACCTCATCGAGTACCCGGATGGGACCAACGTTAAATAATAACCAAGATGCCTCTGATAATGGATCAAAAGGTCTGCCAGGTCTAAGCTTGCCGGAACTTAGTGTTCAAAGCATTTGAAGTTGATAGGGAGCATAATTTCACCTGAAGTCAAAATAACATTTAATATTTAAAATAACATTTTTAAACATTATTTTGTTTCTTATTTTATACAAATTTATGAATATTAAATAATTTTATCAAAACATTATATAAAACAACAAGTGTAGAGATAAAAGATGTACATTCAAAATTTAGCAACAATCACTACGAGTTCAATATCATGCTTACAATTTATATACTTACAACTATCAAAACTTAGTTTAAGTTGGCATTAAAATTACCTGAATTCTGTATATATGTAGGTTTAGGGAACTAATTAGGCTTCCGAGTGTAGAACCTGTTATTGCGTAAATCATCGTAGGAACGCCGAAAGGTAGTCAACGCCTAATCAACCTGACCACCACCAGGATCTTTCTAGTCCACCGAAATCAGGTCAAAGTTTAAACATTAATGGTTAGGTTGACTAGCCATTTACTGTCAATACCTGAGTAGGTACGATAACTGTAAAAATTAAAAAAAGACGAGTGTTTGTGTGTAGTTTCAGTGAACGAGATCAACGACGGGCTAGCGGAAACTGAGCGGAAACTGTCCTCACGGTAGGGTCTATGTTTTTTAGACCCTGCCGTAAAGATAGACCTCAGAAATTGACCGAGCAAACCTTAAACCTCATGGCCTCATGGCTGGAACGACGCTTGCTACAGTTGCAGTCTTCCGATGACGTTAAGTCATATAGGCGGCTCAATAGACCTATATCTAAGTCCTTGCGACACGATCTGCGTCTCTTTAATACGAATCGTGTTAAAGAGACCATACAGCGAAACCAAGGCTCTAAAGTGAAGTGCTTGTATAATAACGGCACCATGTCGGTCCAAGTACAGGAGCAGAGCACGAAGGCGATTCCAATGAGAAGAGGCGTAAGACAGGACTTTATCTCCCCGAAACTGTTTACTGCCGCAATGGAAGACGCCTTCAAGCTCCTGGAATGGCAAGGACTTGGCAGCAACATCAACGGTAAATACGAGTACATCACTCACCTTCGGTTTGCCGACTACATCATAGTCATGGCAAAGTCGATGGAGGAACTCAGCGTGATGCTCAATAGCGTCGACCGAGTTTCACAACGGTTGGGCTTGAAAATGAACATGGACAAGACGAAAATTATGTCAAATGCCATGCCCACCCCAGTCTCTGTTGGAAACTCGGTACTCGAAGTTGTTGAACATTATTATCTACTTAGGACAAGATAGTAGTCCAATTAGGTAGGTCCAACTTCAAGAAAGAGGTCAACCGCCGAATCCAAATCGGTTGGGCAGCGTTCGGGAAACTACGCAATGTCTTTTCGTCCGACATACCTCAGTGCCTCAAGACAAAAGTCTTCAACCAATGTGTATTACCAGTGATGACTTACGGCACCGGAACGTGGTCTTTCAGTATCGGGCTCATCTCAAAGCTCAAAGTCGCTCAACGAACTATGGAGAGGGCTATGCTCGGTATTTCTCTGCGTGATCGAATCCGAAATGAGGAGATCCGTAGACGAACTAAAGTCACCGATATAGCCCGCCGGATTAGCAAGCTGAAGTGGCAATGGGCAGGCCATATTGCTCGCAGAGCAGATGGCCGATGGGGTCGAAAGGCACTAGAGTGGAGACCACGGACTAGCAAGCGCAGCGTAGGACGTTCACCAACAAGATGGAAAGACGACCTTATAAAGGTCGCCGGAAGACGCTGGATGCAGATCGCTTCCAACCGGTATATTATATATATGTGGAAATCTAAAGGGGAGGCCTATGTTCAGCAGTGGACGTTCTATGGCTGAGATGAAGAGAAAGATCCTGGTGGTGGTCAGGTTGATTAGGCGTTGACTACCTTTCGGCGTTCCTACGATGATTTACGCAATAACAGGTTCTACACTCGGAAGCCTACTTAGTTCCCTAAACCTACATATATACAGAATTCAGGTAATTTTAATGCCAACTTAAACTAAGTTTTGATAGTTGTCGGCCATTCTCCGGTTGCAAGTTTTTATTTGTCCGGGCTTACTTAATCCGTAATATGATCATATTCAAGCGTGGTTTTTTTTATATGTTAGATTACGACCGTATCTAGCTGTAAACAAAATATTGGGTTTTGTTTTTAACTATTAAGCCTAAATTAATTGATTCTCTGTTCGAAAAAGCACTATTTTCTAATTACCGAGGCCTGTCCGCACTCCAACTTAATGTTAAAACTTGCTTGTAATTTCTCAAACCTGCAGATTTACTTTAATCCATTCAATGTTTTAAACAATACTAAGCAACGTGTATCACCTACCAAAATATGGACTCAATAGAACCAGTCTATAAATAATTATAATTAAATAACCGCGTGTCCGATAGAAAGTTATAATTACCGTGACATTATCTGTTCTCGGGTGCACATGCCTAAATAACGGTATTTGGCAAATCAGTAACGCACGCGTCGAATGTCCTCAGGGTGTGCTGCCGCCCATTAGCAGTCGTACGTCTCAAACGTTACTGTAGCGCCAACGAAGCACTTGAGTATATAATTTCCGTAGCCCTTGGTTCAAAACTTTTCTAATTACCGTTATACTTATTTTAATACTTGATTTTTTAAGTTAGACCCTAATTGATAATGTAAATGAAACAGTACTTTGGCTTACGTATGTTATGATAAGCCAGTATTTGCAGACTGTGTTGGTTTTCGAAATTTTGAAGAAAGTCTATCGTTTTCTAATTACCGTATACTAATTACCATGTGTTAATAATTACCGTTATATGAAAAACTTATTCAGAAAAATCAGATTAGAGAGTAATAAAAGACAAAAGGAAAAGGGAAACTTGGAAACAATCGAGGAAGAAGTAGTCATAGATCTAGACGTGCTTGATAACAGCTTATCAGATCCTCTTGAAACTCTGTCAACACCATTCATCATCTCAGCCTATTGCAGTCCACTGCTGGACATAGGCCTCTCCCAGGAAGCGCCCCAGCGCACGATCTCCTGCTTTTTGCATCCAGCCACTGCCAGCCACTTCTTCAGGTCATCGGTCCATCTTGCCGGGGGGCGTCCCACCCTACGCTTACCTACACGCGGTCTCCATTCAAGAACCATTCTACTCGACCTATCGTCGGTTCTGCGGCAGACATGACCAGCCCACTGCCACTTCAGCTTGCTAAAATGCTTGAAATTGGTTCTGGGATGACATGGTCATTGAACATGACCTTGGTCTTCTCCAGGTTCATCCCAAGACCCACACGTCTCGAGGCAGCATTGAGACTGTTCAGCATTTTTTGCAGGTCTTGCAGCGATTTCGCCATAATAACTATGTCGTCGGCAAAACGAAGGTGCATTAGGTATTCACCGTTGACATTGATGCCCAGTCCGTTCCAGTCCAGCTTCTTGAACAAATCCTCCAGCGCGTTGGTAATAAACAGTATAGTTAGATATTACAACTCCCTGTCTCACACCTCTTAGCAGCTGGATGGTGGTTTTGTAGATACTTGGATACTTGAACATTTTAATTAATATCAATCAGGAGAAAAGTTATTGCAAAAATATATGTTGATCCCTAGACACTTTTGATGTGTGTAAATAAAAACCCACGTTTTTAAATGTCCTTAAAATAAGAAAATAACCCTACGGGGCTGAGAGAGGGGCCACTCAAAACGTGGGGGCGTATATTATTTAAGGGATTATTTATGGGATATCTTTACATGAAGTGGTGATTGTGGGTGTAACTTGCAAAGATACGCCCCCACGTTTTGAGTGGCCCCTCTCTCAGCCCCGTAGGGTTATTTTCTTATTTTTAGGACGTTTAAAAACGTGGGTTTTAAGATTTTTTTAAATCTATTAATTATTTTATTATTTTTATCTTTGTTCATCGGGTTTGAAGCTACACTGAAAATTTCAGCCTGCTAGCTTATCGGGAAGTGCCTTAAAGCCTGTCCGCCATCTTGGACGTCCGCCATATTGGATTTAAGTCACATGACTATTTTTTTCATATTCCTGACAGCAAACCCTTTCATTTGATACCCATATGCCATATCATGGGGGTGGATTTCAAACAGCCAGTTTGCCATATTGGATTTAAGTTACGTGACTATTTTTTTCATACTCCTGCCTGACAACAAACCCTTTCATTTGATATCCATGTCATAGGGGTGGATTTCAAACAGCCAGTTTGCCATCTTGGACGTCCGCCATATTGGATTTAAGTCACGTGACTATTTTTTTCATACTCCTGACAACAAACCCTTTCATTTGATATCCATATCATAGGGGTGCATTTCAAATAGCCTGTCTGCCATCTTGGACGTCCGCCATATTGGATTTAAGTCACGTGCCAATTTTTTTCGTATTCCTGACAGCAAACCCTTTCATTTGATACCCATATAATGGGGGTGGGTTTGAAACAGTCAGTCCGCCATCTTGGGGAGGCCGCCATATTGGATTTGTTATGATGTTTGTTAGCTAGTCATGTTTAGTCATCAGAACTCAGAGCGTGTGCAAAATTTCAGCCTGCTAGCTTATCGGGAAGTGCCTCAAAATTGAGTTGCTAAAGTCCAACCGGAACGACAAACAAATAAACAAACAAGAAAAGTGAGTTTAAAAAAACGTGGGAAAAATGATCACACTTTTATATTTAAAATTATACTTGTTATTGCCGCGAATCACATTGTGATAAAGTTACAATAATAATATGTTACTGGCCTGCAAATTGCAAAAAACATTAGAAAATTTGAATTTCGCGGGCTGGTTGTTTTCAGAATACGCGCTCTTTAATTAAGGAATGCGTCAACCGGAACAGTAGGTAATTCTAAGTGATATTGTCAATGTCAATGCCGCTAATGTCAATCTGCAATCTGTCAGTGTCACAACTTCACAAGGTGCCTCTTCAAAACATTCTTGTCAATGGGGATGGCAACTCAAAGCTAATCGTAGATGGCGCTGCGATAGTTGGTCCCTACGTCAGATTACTGTCTACCTTGTACAAAAAACAAACAAGATTTATTGTTATAAAAATTGAGTATAAATACAAAACAAATATGGAAAATTATTCGTCAATGCAAGTGCATATACTAAAAGAAGAATTAAGACGCCACGGTGCATCTACAAGAGGAAAAAAAGTGATTTAATTGAGTGGTAATACATTTGATTTTACCGTAATAAATCCACAATTACTTGTAGTTGAGGTTTCAATTTTTGAGTTTAGGTAAGGTTTACTTGTCCTCTCCTATAACAAGAATATAATGCTGCTTCTGACTTTCTATTTTGATAAAATATCATAATGTTTTAAGTCAGTAATTTTACCCCTTTTTTCTATTTAGATTCGAGAAATATCACAATATTATTTAATTTCTTAACACCACAACTATCACAAAACTCGTTCCAGGTGATAATTCTTCCACCAGACGAACCATTTCATGATTTATGGAGCGATGCATTACAGGTACTTAACCTCCAATAGAAAAGTACAGCTTGACATAAAAATGTAGAAAACCGGAAGTCGCCACTGTCTTCGCGCTACCAGCACTTTGAATGATTTTATTTCATTTTTTTCACTTATTACGTTAGTTTTATGGCACAATAATAAATCTAACAAACCTGCGGTCTTTGTTTACATCAAATATCAAAGATTTTAAAACGCTGTCAGAAATAAAAATTTTAGTTCCGTTTCAATCCGTTCTGGCCAAGCTGTAGATATTATTTTGAAAAGTGTATTCGATTGTTTAGATATGGTATAATCATAGAATTTCATTAATAAACTCAACTAACGGCCTGTCTCGGCTTCGCAAGGCTGGATATTTGTTTATTATATGGCTTTTCCTTAGTTATCATTCAATTTTTGTTCTCAAGGCAGTCACAGCAGCTACCCATTATTTCTTGATAGTGTGAATTGTCGGAAATTTGTATGTTCCATCATTTTTACAGCTTATTACACAACATCTAGTCATTTTACATCAATAAATCGTTTTATTTCAGAAAATTCCTTTGATTTGACAGTTCTTTTGGGACCAAACTGTCACTTGCCACTTTGACACTTGCCTTCCCCATTCGTAGTATTGCTGATGCTGATTGATTATTTACTATTGTTTATTGGTTTATTTGTCATAATTGCCTGATAATGAAGTGGAAGCTATGTTAATACTTTCTACGTAAGATTGTAGCATAATACTTTTGCAATGAATATTCTAAGTCGGTGACGATTGTGAAGCTTGATAACAAATTAAACGCATTGTTTAATGGGTTGTGCTGTGTCGTGCGTCAACCGAGCGACAATGTCGTTGTTTGGGAGACAAAATAATGATAGTAATGAAGCTCGAGCCAGACTAGAAAGGAAGTTATACATTGCTAAAGAGTCGCCTGAACCTGATTTTGACTTGTCCGATTGTGAGCTGCGCCAAGTACCGTCCGGTACATTTTCGATATGCAAGGTTTACAGGAAAGAACGTTTGTATTTGTACAATAACAGATTACAATCATTGGAAGAAGGAGGTCTATTGTCAGATTTATACCTTCTTCAGGTCATAAATCTTAGCAGTAATAAATTTTCACAGCTACCCAGTGATATTAGATATTTGGTAAACTTGACTGAGCTCTACATTCAATATAATCAAATTAAAACCCTACCCGATAGTATACAGTTTATGCAATCATTGAAAATATTAGATGCATCAAATAATAAGCTGCAAAATCTGACACCATCAGTAGGTAAGTTGAAGAATCTAAGAAAACTGAACCTCACTGAAAATAGAGATTTATATGAACTCTGTCCAGAACTATGTTTAGCTACTAATTTGATAACACTTATGATTAATGGAGAACAGTTTTTATTCCCTCCATCAGAAATTGCCACTCAGGATACTGCAGAAATTATGAAATTTTTGTGTGGAAAAATGAACATAGACTATTACCCTCCAATATCCATCGAACAAGATATGCCTACAGTTCAAGTTCCAACCATAGTTTTGGATCCATTTGCAAAAAGCAATACACTTACTTGGGAGGAACAAGAAGCTGCCATCATAGAACAAGAGCGCAGGTTACATAAAGCGGCAAAAGAACAAAGAGAAAAGTTATTAACTTCATTTATACAAGAACAGACAGAGCTAGACAATGAGATTGCTAAAGTTCACAGTGGAAGGGAAATAGAACGACAAAACCTGATCAAAGCTATGAAAGATGATGAAAAGGAAATTGAATGTTTAGTTAAGAACTTCATTCAGTCTGTAAATTTAAAGCCAGAAGTAATACAACAACAACTTGCATATGAACAAGCTGAACATGATAGACTACTTGAAATCACTCGACAAAATTATGATAATATTAAAAAGGCTGATGTTTTAAGAGCAATGGAAAAACTTATAGAAGAAGATTATTCAATGAGGCATTCCAAGAAACATTATGAAGATTCTGTGAATAATATGAAACAAAGTGTGCTCTTACAAGATTTAGAAGTAAGTGAGAAATTAACACAATTATTGAATGCTAAAGATCAGTCACGCACAGCTTTAGTAGGACAACTTCTGGAAGATCAGGATGTTCAAATGGCAATGGTTGCATCACTGCTAGAAAAAACTGATGCTAGAACCTGGAGTCTTAACCAAGAAATAGCATTGATTTCTTCACATTTAGCACGCCTTAGTGTTATCGAACAAGAAAAGAAGAAAATGCAAATATCTTATAATTATAATGAGTTGCTCCAACAGAGGGTTCAATTAGTTTATTTATTAGATGATCTTTTTGGTCAACAGAATAAAAGACGAAAACAGCTTGTTGATACTTTGAGGGAAATGGATGATGAGAAAAATAAATCTAATGATTTTTGGTTAAGAAATTATCAAAAGTTAATCAACTCAGCACCAAGAACTTTACTGGAGATAGGGAAAAATCTAGACCCAGTGTTGGCAAACTATCTATTACAGGAAGGTGTTATACACTGTCTGCCTTTCTTGGTTAATTTCTTATTTTCTGAAGAACCCTTGCTGAACATCACTCCGGAAGAACTAAAGGAGTGTGGTGTTTCATTGAACACTGACAGAGAGGGTATAATCAGAGCAATTAACTCTTATGTAGCGGCTAAAAGTCAAAACCACAACTTTGAACCATCCGTTGCGCCAAGTGCTCCAACTGATGAAGAGCTTGCTGAAGAACAGCAATGCACAGGAGTGGTGACAACTAGCCAATCTGATGATACATCAGCGGCAGAGTGTGTCATTTGTATGGAGGTGAAGAGCGAAGTAGTATTTGTACCCTGTGGACACATGTGTTGCTGTAACCCATGTGCAGGCAAAGGAATATTGAACTGTCCTATGTGTCGGTGTACCATAGAAAGGGTAATTAAAGTTATGATTGCATGATGATTGAAAAATAAGGTAAATATCTTTGCAATAATAATAAATTATTTATTTATGTCGTAGTAAGAATAGTATTTCTCGTGGCCAGAATGCAAACCATTTAATGTGTACTTAATTTTTTTTATGTCTATTTCAGGATGCCCAATCTGCAGACAAACAAAGAAACTCAGCATTTATTACAAAATTTTCCAATGTCAAGTTGTCCTCATTTTTGTAAGTTAATCAATCATTTGTTTATCTATTACGTGAAGCGACAATCTGTGGGTGTATTCTGTGTACCGAATACCTAAACCTTCTAGGAAAACAGGCATATTGATGAGTCATCTATGACCTCATTTATTAAGGTTAACCATGTTTAGTTGATCAATTAAGCTTTTTATGCCATCTTTGCGCTATAGTAAACAATTTAAAATCTTAGAATGTTTCCAGTTGTGAATGTTTTCGTTTTTTTTTTAACCGACTTCAAAAAAAGGAGGAGGTTCTCAATTCGTCGGAATCTTTTTTTTTTTTTTTTTTAATATTCATTTAATGTAATCTGTGTGTGTTGTTATTTGACGTGTATTTAAAATCTGGCAGGGAAAAATGTAAACTGATAACATGCTGAAAGTCACGTGATTTTAGTAGTCATGAAAAAATCCGAATTCGATTTTCTCAGGAATAAATTGGAGGATTGATTAGATTTCCCTAAGTACCCAATATTCAAATTTAATATTTTAAAAATTAATATTATAAAAATTCAAAATTATTGGAATATCCTGTATATTCCAGGTTTCCGTGACGTTTCCTATCCGTAAAACACAAGTTTTAGAAACAACAGACTTTTGTTTAAAAGGTTATTTATAATATTTGCCTTGTTTTAAGGTAATTCTATTAATTATGTTCGTATACCATTCTTTTGCATTTACGAAATTTATATAATTTCCGAAAAATATAATATTTCATAATAGACCAGGCCGCCAGAAGACATCCGTATGCAAAATATGAGGACCGAGTTTTGAGTTTTGTAATGTATTTTAGGGATTGTCAAGATATATATTTTTGATGTTGCCAGAAATTATCGTGGTCCAATAAAAAAAAAAAAATGGCACTATGGTCTTAGATCAATAAAACGTTGATATTTTGTGGGTTTTGATCTGAATAAATATCATATGATATGGCATTACATACTGATAATACTTTATTATGACGAGACCTTGATAAAATGATTGGAAAATATAGTAGAAAAACATTATGAATACATAATCTATAGTAAAAGAACAGGGTTTTTTATTAAGACTCGACTGCAGCCGAAACCGCTAAGCGCAGTAACTTGAATTTTGGACAGCAGTTGCAGCAGTTGTAGGGAAGCAATAAGACGGGATTTTGCGAAAATCCTCTTCTAAGGGGGTGAAAACTACTGTATGAAAAATCCTATTCCTTGGGTTTATACATTTGAAACTAGTCATGAATAAGAACACAAGTAAATAAAAAAATAAATATTAAAAAAAAAACAAAAATCCCGACTGCGTAATAAAACTAAAAAGAAAGAAACAAGCCCAGTAGTTTAGAATTCACTCATTCACACTCACAGTCGGGGCCCATTCAAATTATACCGATCAAATCTTCCCAAGGGGCCCCGACTGTGAGTGTGAATGAGTGAATTCTAAACTACTGGGCTTGTTTCTTGCTTTTTAGTTTTATTACGCAGTCGGGTTTTTTGTTTTTTAAATATTTATTTTATTTTACTATTTTTAGTTTTTGTTAGCATTTATCAGTCCAAATTAAATTGAAACATTTAAGTTATATATATTTTGGTAAACCATTTTTAAAATCCTTTAATTTGATACCCCACTTGATAGAATGTAAGAGATTTAAAAAAAATATTTTTATTTCGGAACCCTTTGCACGCGAGTTCGACTCGCACTTGGCCAGTTTTATGTACCCAGTGACACTCATGTTAAAATCCATCAAACCGTTTAGGCTGCAGAGCAACACAACGAAACATACATACATACATACATACATACACTCGAAAAACATAACCCTCCTGGCGCAGTCGGGTAAAAAGATAATCACTATTAGTTTTTTAAAACTACCCTCCATTAGTGATCTAGTCGATGTTAAAGTTTGTATGGAAAAATCATAACACTTGATCCGATTACTTTGAAAATCAGTATTTATATACGAAAACAGAAATTATCAAACACGTGTTTTTGGATTTTTCGAAAATCACCCCCAAAGTTAGTGAAAAGGGGTATTCAAGTTTAAAGGGAAGGATTTTAAAGCGCTAAACGTATAACCTGAATTTTGTATGGTAGTTGCAATTTATCATGTAGGTGAGCACCAAGAAAGGATTGACCTTTAAGGGGGTGACAATGGGCATTATTAGTTTTTTAAAACTACCCTCCAATGATACTCTAGACGATGTTAAAGTTTGTATAGGAAAATCATAACGTGCAAACCGATGAATTTGAAACCCGTTTTAGGGAAATTAGATCAAAAATAATCAAACACGTGTTTTTGGGTTTTTCAAAAATCGCCCCCTAAATTGGTGAAAAGGGGTGATTAAGTTTTAAGGGAAGGATTTTACTACGTGTAGTGCAGTAGTATTTTACAAACTGGACCACTCCAGACACTGGCAACATGCATTTTTAAATAGTCCAAGAACCCATTTGCATACTTCATAAAACAGATTGCGGTCCTCATATTTTGCAAACGAAATTCCTTCTGCGACCTGCACTATAAGGCATACGACTATAATGTTCAGAAAAATGATGTTAATATCTTTTAGCTTTATTACTAAATTATTGTTAATCAAATAAAGAAGACTGGACCCACATCATGCCTATGTGTATATGGAATTAAATTGTTAATGTAATGTAAATACCTACATACTAGTCACTGTAATATAACACAACAATTTGGTCCACCAGATGTTAAATATTTCAGGTTTAAATTGTCAAAATATCTTGTAAAATGTAACCAGCTACCGGCTGTGACTTTGTAATGAGAGTCAATCTAAAAGATTGTGCCTTCTAGTTAATGTCAGTGTCAATATGGGCTTTGTTTCCATGAATTTTCTACTATAAAATCGTTCATGCAATGAACAAGTTTTATTAATTATTATTGATGCTTCTAAATGATGAAAGAAAATACTTGCAAGGGCTGTGCCAATTGGATCATGAAAAAATTCTAGTTCTAGTGTAATATATTTTCTATATCTTTGTCCATAAAACGCTCATTTATTCTTTAAATAAGTCATAATGTTGTACTATTATAAATAGATTTTTATTAATATATGAAAAACGCTTTTTTTATATTAAGTTTGATTGGTTGTATATTTCAAAAAGTATTGTTTTTTAGCCAAAGCACGTTATAATACATTGTATAAACGAAATTAGATTGTAAGTTAACCATGGTATAGTTGATGCCCATCACTATCGCACGTCTCGTCAGTTGACTTTTATGCCGTTGGCATAAAGTCTAGATTGCAATGATTGGCGAGCGTCTGTGGAATGCAATAACTCTAAACTACTGTACTGTACATTGGATAAACATACAGTAACACACGCAATAAGATGCAAATAATATGAGTTATCGATGTAAGGTCAATAAAATAAGTAATTAAGATGAGCTAGGTTGGGTGGACTATTAAAAATGGTGGTATTCAGTATTTACCCGAACAACGGAGGGTCATGATAAATGACAGAGCTCGTGGCAGCCGATGCCTGCGTGTGCCATCAAGTGAAGTTCACAACGGGTACTGGTATGTAGGATTCATGAGTTCTTCGGAAAGAACCTGGTGCCTACCTCTGGAGTCTACGACCGTTGGTCTCCTGTATATATAACAACTGCCCCCACAACACGACGCAGCACACTCTAAAAGAGTGCCCAGTTTGGGCAATGTGTCCAAGTGTCCGTGGCCTGTGACGCACGTTCTATAAGACTATGAGGAGCTCGTTGACGAGGTTTTAATTTCAACTTTATTCTCTAGATTGTAAAGATTAAAATCCACTAAAGACAAAATATCTTTACTACCGCGCTGCCGTGACGTTGAGTCTAATAAACCAAGAAATCATCTAAAATACCGTGTACAGTTAAAATAGTTACAGAAATGCCTTTGTATTATAATAAGAAAATTGGCTTTGTATTGAAAAGTTCTCAGAAAAAATGCAAGATACTCGTAATATTGAAAACATACAATATTATGCATAAATAATATGAGTCCGATGTTTAAATTTTTGGAGGTACTATTATATATTCTGTGTTTTTGGTGACTAATAACTAAAATTACGGTGCTGACCGGTATTAAATTTTACAAGCATAAATAATGTTTGACACAGATTTTTATTTAGGACTAGCTGTACCCGCGACTTCGTTCGCGTGGATGTCGGAACTCAACAATGTATTTTTTATTAAAATAAAGGAATTTGAAAAGTCTGTTGCTTATTAAATCAGCTACCTGGCAATAGAAGTCCCGTCAAATTCGGCCCAGCCAATTCAGAGATTAGTCATTACAAACAGACAGACAGAAAGACAGACAAAAATTGTAAAAAATGTTATTTTCGTATATATATTCATAATTATGCATGTAATAAACAATTATTTTAATATTACAAACAGACACTCCAATTTTATTTATATGTATAGATAATTTTCTAGAGCTATTACATTGATAACGCAGATAAAAATGCATCGTCGGCGTGTTATACCACAATATGCCTTAGAAGATCAGAATACAAGCTAATAAAATTAAAAGTAAAGTCCGACAGCATAAAATAAATAATCCCCATTCATTTGTAATTAGTCTAAAATAATTGTTTATTCTATGAATAATATTTATGCAAAATGGAAGTTTTGGAAAAAAAAAAGGGAACACCCATAGATTCTTCCAATAAGCGGTAAAGACTAATTATTATAATAAACACACTAACATAGTTGTTTAAAAAATACACATAAATAAATAGGTTTCAAAGAATTAGAACATACAATTATAGATTTGCCATTTAGAAATAGTAATAAAGATTTGGTATTGTAATCAATTTTAGTATAAATAGTAAATATAAATTCTAAATAATAAGATATCATACTCACATGGGCTAACAGACCATAGAATACATATTGTTATGAAATATATTGGAACAAATTAAGACTACTTATAGCAATAAAATTACAAAATAAGAATCGTTACACTAATGCACAAAATGTTTGCAGTTATGTATGATTTAAAAATAAATACCGCATCATGAGCAAAATTTGAATATTTGAAAGAACTGTGTCGGTGTCCCGTACCTCTTTTTATAAAAAATAAAGTTCATAACTATGCAAATAAACATACGAAAGAGGATTCCTACTCTGTAAATATAAATCTCAATAGGAAATATCCCGAATTTTCAGGTTGTCACTCGTTTTTACGGCTATCCGACAGATGGCGTAAGTGAGAGGAATAATACCTTGTACCTGTTCTCTCATAGTTTATTTACCGATAGAGTTCTTATGTTGGCTAAACTTTTTTGAGTGAAAATTATGTTGTAGAGTCTGCGCAATAAGTCTGAAAGTCCCGCCCGCGCTGCCCTGGGTGGACTCGATGTACCACGATAAAAAAAACGGTTGGCATAGTGGCTGAGCGATCAACTGCTGTGTCGCCGGTTCGATCCCAGCACGGAACAAATATTTGAATGATCTGCAAGTAGTTGTTCCGGGTTTGGGTGTTTGTGTATGTGAGTTTCTATTTGTAAATGCTCCCACTATACATCAGGAGTACCTAGGGGCAAGGTTTAAAAAATAATACAACGAATTGCATTAAAAAATTGTAGTATCACTTATTTTCCGCAGTACTTCAGTCGTGGCGCGGACTTCGTTCAAAACTCAGGTTAGCCAACATAATAACTAATTAGGGATGAATACAATGTGGAAGGGCTACAGGGTAAACCCGGATAAGTATGACCTTTCATACATGAACCAATACATCATAATTGACCAAAATATCGGATTTATATTTCTCAATCAACTAACTACTTCTACTTTAATTTCATACTATAATTGCTGATGAAACAAGCTTTATGGATAATGCAATACATTGCGGAATTTAAAATATTTATCGAAAATAAGATAGTCATATCACACGTCATTTATATTATGTATTTATTTTATACAGTGAATCAGACATGACGTGGATATGACAATCTTAGTCATAAATATGTAGATACCTATTGCCCGTTATCACAGGCTGTAGAATTTTCAACTTTCAGCACTGAACCGAGTGGTGAAAATGCTTTCTCGTGTTTTAAATTAGTAGTCCTGACCTAGAGCTAGTGACAACGGGCATTATTACTCTTTATTGTATATTATTTACCCTTTGCTTTAGGGTCAATTAGAGGAGCTCGTGGCTAAATAATTATAGCCGCACAGGCCGATCTTCCGGGTTAAGCCGCGCTTGCCGAGGTTGGTCTGTGGATGGGTGACCATATATCATAACGAGTTTCCTCCGTGCCTCGGAAAGCACGTAAAGCCGTTGGTCCCGGCTGTCATTTGTAGATCTTTGACAGTCGTTACTGTTAGTCAGAAGCTCTAAAGTCTGACAACCAGTCTTACCATGGGGTATCGTATTACCCAGTTACTGGGTTGTGGAGGTCCGACAGGCAGTCGCTACATGTAGAATACTGATATCCAGCTGAATCTGGTTTGACTGGAAGCCGACCCCAATATAGTTGGGAAAAGGCTAGGCAGATGATGATGCTTTAGGGTCAATTCATATCGAGACGCGTCGCTACGCCCACATTTCAATAGAGCGACTCAAAATCTAACTTTATTTACTACACGAAAAGATACATTGTTCCAGTATCATCGCGTCGCGTCGTGTCGCGTCGCGTCTCGGTGCGTACTGACCCTTACTTTAGTTTTAACTACATACGTTGCCATAATGATGAACGAGTAGGATGCCTTGTGAATAATTTAATTAAGAAATCAGACTGGCGTTGATTTTTTTTTTCTTTGATTTGTGGAAACAGAACTTTTATTTAGCTTTTATCTTAGTATTAGTAATGTAGTCTTTAAAAATATATACCGGCCGTATATTGTACATCGCATTTAAGAAAAAAACGGCTTTATTAAGTGTCATCTCTGAAAGCTTTAGGCTGCCTGTCCATTGATGCGGAGCGAGCTGGCGGAGCGGAGTAACGAGAAAACATTAACCAATAGGATTGCACCATTGGAGAGGAGCGGAGATTTCGTACAATCCTATTGGTTAATATTTTCTCGTTTCTCCGCTCCGCCAGCTTGCTCCGCATCAATGGACAGGCAGCCTTAATCTCTGTCCCTTAGACAACTTTTAACTTATACCCTAGCGTCTAATGTTCAAAATCTTTTTTCCGGGCGTTAAAAGTCAGTAGGCTTTAAGAGCGTATATTCCAAAAGCTGGCAACGTCGCAAATGGTTGTCAAATATTAACAAGTTATAATTAATTTAGCATTGTTACTGTATGAAAATAAGAAATATGGCTCTGTAGTGCACTAAAAAATTGATAAGGAAATGCAATAATTAATATCGTAACACCGAATATATAGTTTTAGATGTAGAAAAAGCATTTGGAAGCTTTCCAAATGCCTTTTATGCACCTGAAACGGTTACAACATCAAATTCAGTGTTTTAATTGCATTCCTATATCATTTTTTTAGTGCACTACAGAGCGATATTTCTTGTTTTCATACAGAAAATTTGCAAAATTAATTAAAACTTGTAATTATTTGACAGCTTTTTGCGACGTTGCCAACTTTCAGAATATGCAGCCTTAATAGATTTTCAACTTAATGCACTTGAGTATAAAGTTGAAAATGTATTAAACACTACTGAGCGTTTACATGTATCGCTTGCCACTTGTCTGCAGGGCCTGGCCCTCGCCCTATAGCCATGTAACAAACGATAAACGCAAACGCTGAGCCGGCTTTAATAGATAATTATTCATTTTTATTTGCTTGGGTATATCGTTGAAGTTATAGTGAAGATTGCTTATAGTTTTCGATCTTTCCTGTCGCAAACGCTCAGGAATCTTAAATAGATTTTCAACTTTTTTTTTTAACTTTAGACTCTAGGCTATAAAGTTCAAAATCTATTGGGGAGTACCGAGCGTTTACGATTATCGTTTGCGACTTGTTGTGACTTGGCTAGGGGGGCTGATGTGTCATATTAACATACGGGTTCTGTATATTAATTATACGTATATTTACCCACCTTTTTCCATTTAATATTTTTGTCATTATTCCCTAAAATAATATGCTTTGAGTGTGTTGTTTGATACTTGAGCACACAAGATATTGCTTTTGTTAAGGATGTTGAGCATGCCTACTGATATTGAACACCTGATATTCACGCGGAATACGTTTTTAAACGTGCTGTGAAATTATTTTCCTACTTTTTAAATTGTTAACACTTATTTATGAAAAATATATGAGTTATAGCACACAACGCTTTTTTTTACATTTTGTAAAATTATTACGTAAGAACGAACCGGTTTCCATGAAAGCTATACCACACAGCATACCTAGACATATCAAAAAAAGTATGCGATCACTTTGAAGAATCGAAAGCTTTTTTGTTACGGTAGATTATATTGTAATGATTTTATTATTCCAAAATATATATTTAGAATATAAAACAATAACATAGTTCAATTGTTTCTTCATATAATTAAAAAGTATATCAGCTTATGCTAGTGATCACAAACTTTTTTTGATGTCTGTATCTAAGTACCACCTTTTTGTCTCATGAACGAGATACATATATCAATCTGGCAGGTCGCGACAGTATCAACCTGATATGAGCATTAGATTTATCTACGAACCCGAGTGCTCTGAAATAATAGCCCTTTGTTACATGCGACGCGACCTATAATAATGGAGTTTACACGCAAATAGCAATTACGACGAAACCTTTCATGTCAACCCTCATTCCCTTCAGAAACATGAAGGCAATTTTCTAATAAAGGTAAAGAGCTGTTCCAAAATATTTGGCGAGAGATCTTTATTACCTTTGAATCAGATTTCTTGCAAAATACGATTTGCTTATTTAATATGCTATTCACAACCAGACGTTATATAAGTAAGGATCAGTTTAAAAAGGCTACAATTTTTGTGTAACAAAATGGATAAACGCTCACCAAATCTAAAACTAGTTTTAACCAGATTCAGGGAGACCCCGAAGTTCTTTTTGGTTAGGTTCCTGCAAACCCTGCAAACAGAAACAGTATTGTGTATTGTGCAAATTAGACAGCCGAGTATATTACTTATATTTATTAATGACTAGCTGTGCCCGCGACTTCGTTCGCGTGGATGTCGGAATTTAACAATGTATTTTTTAGTGCGAAGCGCTTAATTCTCGCCACGTTTTTTATAAATCATATCGTTTTGATGTAATCCCTGTATTTAGAATTTATTTTTCATGAATATTTGAGGTGATTATAATAAACGCCCTCTGTCGTTCAGATTCAGAAGAATTGCTACTGGATTAGAGCACCCGTTCTATCTCATTCCATCCCATTCCATCCCACTCCATCCCACTCCATCCCACTCCATCCCACTCCATCCCCCTCCATCCCACTCCATCCTACTCCATCCCACTCCATCCCCCTCCATCCCACTCCATCCCACTCCATCCGACTCCATCCCACTCAGTCCCACTCCATTCGACTCCTCCCACTCAATCCCACTCCAGCCCACTCCAGTCCATTTCATCCTACTCCATCCCACTACATCCCACTCCATCCCACTGCATCCCACTGCATCCCACCCCATCTCACTCAGTCCCACTCCATCCTAATCCATCCCACTCAGTCCCACTCCATCCCACTCAATCCCACTCCATCCCACTCCAGCCCATTTCATCCTACTCCATCCCACTACATCCCACTCCATCCTAATCCATCCCACTCCATCCCACTCCATCCCACTGCATCCCACTCCATCTCACTCCATCCCACTCAGTCCCACTCCATCCTAATCCATCCCACTCCATCCCACTCAGCCCCACTCCATCCCACTCCATCCCACTACATCCCACTCCAACCCACTCCATCCCACTCTATCCTAATCCATCCGATTCCATCCCACTCCATCCTACTCCATCCTACTCCATCCCAGTCCATCCCAGTCCATCCCACTCCATCCCACTACATCCCACTCCATCCCACTCCAACCCACTCCATCCCACTCCAACCCACTCCATCCCACTCCAACCCACTCCATCCCACTACATCTCACTCCATCCCACTCCATCCCACTCAATCCCACTCCATCCCACTCCAGCCCATTTAACCTACTCCATCCCACTACATCCCACTCCATCCCACTCCATCCCACTCCATCCCACTCCATCCCACTCCATCTCACTCCATCCCACTCCATCTCACTCCATCCCACTCTGTCCCACTCCATCCTAATCCATTCTACTCCATCCCACTCAGTCCCACTCCATCCCACTCCAACCCACTCCATCCCACTCCATCCCACTCCATCCCAATCCATCCCACTCCATCCCACTCCATCCCACTCCATCCCACTCCATCCCACTACATCCCACTCCATCCCACTCCATCCCACTCCATCCCACTCCATCCCACTCCATCCCACTCCATCCCACTCCATCCCACTCCAACCCACTCCATCCCACTCCAACCCACTCCATCCCACTACATCCCACTCTATCCTAATCCATCCCACTCCATCCTACTCCATCCGATTCCATCCCACTCCATCCTACTCCATCCCACTCCATCCCACTCCATCCCACTCTATCCTACTCCATCCCACTCCATCCCACTCCATCCCACTCATTCCCATTCTAGTGTGAGTCTAATAAAAACCTTTTCTTTCTTTCCATTCCATCCCAAACCATCTCATTCTATTCCATTACACTCTACTCTACTCTACTCTACCTTAGTCCACTCCAAACCACTCCACTCCAGTCCACACCATATTTGAATAGGTATGTAGTTTTTCTATTCCAAGCTAGATCGCGCTACTGAACTGCGCGTCTCGGTGTAAACTGACCGTAATTTTACTTCTGGGTCTGGAACACTTTAAATTCAAATATCTTTTGATAGACTTAACCGATTGCAATGAAACAAAAACTAAATTAGTCCTCCAGTTACGCTCGATCGTTGTGTATAAAGGTTATCTACATTGCCTTCGTACATTTTACGTGATAGAGCCACAAATAAACAGACAAACCGACAAACGGACAAAAATTCTAAAAATGCTGGAAATGGGTTCTGTTGCTTGTCCTTCAACACCCTAGCTATTTTTTTTGGATTTTATTTTGATGTACAAAAACGATTTTCCTACAGTTTTATTATATGTATAGATTAAAATTTACATGCAATGCAATGGCGGCGCAACCTGCAAGGGCGCGCCGGAACAGAATGGGGCAGGGGTGCGTTTAAATCAGCCGGCGATATTTCGCCGGATGAAAATTAAACTAGCGAGGGTTCGCTGAACGGAGTCATAAGTTTCTGTCAATGTTAGCTGTCAAATTCAATTGACAGGGGTGCGTTTAAATCTTCCGGCGACATTTCGCCGGAAAAATATTAAACTAGCGAGAGTTCTCTGGGCTGCGTTTAAATCCTTTATCCAGTTTAAATTTATACTGACTAAATGTCAAACACCCCGTTCAAGCACACCGAGA
Source organism: Agrotis clavis (assembly GCA_954870645.1). Classification (NCBI taxonomy): domain Eukaryota; kingdom Metazoa; phylum Arthropoda; class Insecta; order Lepidoptera; family Noctuidae; genus Agrotis; species Agrotis clavis. The sequence goes on along the minus strand of OX940919.1, from coordinate 17,749,153 downwards.
GGTGAAAAATGAAACTAACTAAAATTTAATCTGCCCCGTTTACGGTCGTCCGCTGGCATGAGTTTTTACTGAAAGGAATAAATATTTGCGACCTTTTTACCACGCAAAATTTTATCCTGCTGTCAGATTGACATTAAGTTTTGTTGCTTTGCTGCATTCGCGCCGTAAAACGAATATTTTTATTTTAGAGAGTGAATATTATTTGTGGATTATGGATTTAATTAATATTTCACCGGCAAATTGAATATTTGTTTCAAAAACTGAGCTGTCAATTGAATTTGACAGCTAACATTGACAGAAACTTATGACTCCGTTCAGCGAACCCTCGCTAGTTTATTTTTTTCCGGCGATATACCGCCGGAAGATTTAAACGCACCCCAGAACGGAGTCATAAGTTTCTGTCAATGTTAGCTGTCAAATTCAATTGACAGCTCAGTTTATTAAACAAATAATCAATTTTCCGTTGTAATATTAATGAAATCCATAATCTACAAACAACATTCGCTCTCTTATATAAAAATATTCGTTTTTACGGCGCGAATCGAGCAAAACAACAAAACTTAATGTCAATCTGACAGCAGGATAAAATTTTGCGAGGTAAAAAGGTCGCAAAAATTTATTCCTTTCAGTAAAAACATAGACCAGCGGACGACCGTAAACGGGGCAGATTAAATTTTAATTGGTATAATTTTTCACCTCTCGGTGTACTTAAACGGGGTGTTTGACATTTAGTCAGTATAAATTTAAACTGGATAAAGGATTTAAACGCAGCCCAGGGGTGCGTTTAAATCTTCCAGCGATGTTTCGCCGGAAAAAAATTAAACTAGCGAGGGTTCGCTGAACGGAGTCATATCTTTTTGTCAATGTTAGCTGTTAAATTCAATTGACAACTTAGTTTATTAAACAAATAATCAATTTGCCGGTTTAATATAAATCCATAATCCACAAATAATATTTACTCTCTAAAATAAAAATAATATTGTTCGTATTTACGGTGCGAATCGAGCAAAACAACAAAACTTAATGTCAATCTGACAGCAGGATAAAATTTTGCGAGGTAAAAAGGTCGCAAAAATTTATTCCATTTAGTAAAAACTTATACCAGCGGACGACCGTAAACGGGGCAGATTAAATTTTACTTAGCTTCATTTTTCACCTCACGGTGTACTTAAACGGGGTGTTTGACATTTAGTCAGTATAAATTTAAACTGGATAAAGGATTTAAACGCAGCCCAGAGCTCACGGGAGTTGACATTGAAATGTGTCACAGATTATAAGTATGCGACAAACAGAAGCCCCTTAATTTAAAATAGGTAGGTACTTTTCTGGTAGGCTTTTGAATAAAAACCGTTTAAAAACCCCGAGAGTACCTTTTTAGTGACGAAAAAAACATTTTGCCTACGTCAATATTTTCTATTTGTCGACGAATTTTGGCACGAAAGTCTGATGGCAGTTCTCCTACGAGTCAACAGAGGTAGAATAAATAATGGCCACATTTTTATTCAGCTCATGTCCTGCTGAGGGCACGTCAACAACGCAATGTCGAAGTGGCGGGGGAAAGATGTTGTTTTATAAAAGTGGAGGGAAAGCACACACTCAAATACAATTGTGCCTATTATTTTTTACAGGAGAATCAAACGTTTATCTCTGCTTGCCTAAGAATTCGACAAGAATAGCAATGAGTGGGTGTAGAAATGTAGACTGATCATGATGAGTCTTCAGAGTAGATACCTAAGTTGTTTAGCAAATAAAGTAGCTGATCATAAATATTTAAAGTAGGTAGTCTGAATGTATCTAACCTTGTGCCGAACGAATTTGTTCAGCGGCGTGTCGGAGTAATTTTATGTAAATAACGTTACCTACTTATAATATGGAGTAGGTAACAGGGTTGGCATGATTAAAACAAGTTGTTTTAAAACACCTGTTTAAAACAGTTTGAAATTAAACAGTGTTTTGTATTACCCGTTTCAACTACTTTTCATTCAAGGCAGATGAATGCATATAAAATGAAAATAAATTAATATTCAGGAGTCTAAATAGTTTGATATAAAACCTTTTGAGTCTAATGCTATTGTTATGTCATATTTTTAACTTTTATTGGCATTGTAATGAAACAATGCTAAATTATTAGAAAAAAACATCACATGTTTTTTTTCCATTGATCATTTTTCGTAAAAATTTCATTACAAAGGGCGAATTTGAAAAGATGTAGTCTAGAAATGAAACATAATTGATTTATACGTTTATACATCAACAAACAAGGTGGAATTAATTTGAAAAAAAAAAACAGAAATATTAAAAAAAAAAAAAAAAGGTTGCACTCCAGGAGTGCCGGTAGAAGTGAAAACTTTTTTGTTACTATGTTTTATTTTTAATTTGAATGACGTCTTACTCATTTTCGATCAGGGTCACGTGACCCTGACGGTCACGTGACCCTGACGGTCACGTGACCCTGACGCGAGTTTTAAATTTTTTACCCATTACAGAAAAAGTGTACAACGCCGCTAAAGAAGTTTTCACTTCAAAAAAACAAAAAAAAACGCTTGTTTAAAACATTTAGAACTGTTTCTATAATAAATTTGAAAAAAAACTTTTTTTTTCCAACCCTGGTAGGTAAGAGGCGCATCCCGCATGGGCTCGTTATATGTATAAACGTCAGTTTCAAGATCTGAGCCGTGCCTAGAGATGTGCCGTTGCCGGCAATATTGCCCAAGGTGGGAATATAGGTGGAAATATTGCCGGCAATATTGCCGGGAGTGGAAATATTTGGGAATATTGCTTAATTTTAAGTCAAAGTGAGTGCGAAAACTATGTAACACACTTAAAATTAGCATTTACAGACCATGGTCTACATTATATACAAAAAAATTTATTTTTTTTGTAAAATTGCCAAAATTGCCGGCAATTTTGGCAATATTCCCGGTATTTTACCGGCAATATTGCCCATTGTTGCCGCACACGACTGTGAATATAAGAAATTACACATACATTTTAAGATAAGAATTGACGATCATTGTATATTGAATAAAAAGGCATAAATTCGAATAATTTATTTTAATGCTGTAGTTAATCTAGTCAACGAATGCTCAAAGCATAGAGGGAAATTCTAGAAACACATTTTTTACTACGTAACTTTGTTTGGACTAGTTAGGAGGTGAACATATCAAAACCATGAGCTCTGGGGGGGGGGGGGGGTTGAAGATACCATTTTTTGGTTTTTCGCTTACTTCTCGGAAAACCATACGTTCTAGCAGCATAGCGTGTGTGAACAAAATAAAAAACTAAATCAATTTTCCGTAAGTTTTACCCAGTAAGCATTTCAAGATCTTGTAAGTTTTCGAGTTTTCATAGTTTTCGAGGTATCCGCTTTTGAAAGTCTGTAATTTAGGGGAAAAAACATTTTTAGTTTCGCGCATTTGGAAAGTTGTATTTGATATCGCCATAGATCCAGAAAGCAGTAGCAGTTGATTCAGACCCTCTCTTCACCACCTGCGATGAACAGAGCCAGCATGCTGCATCTTGAGGTGATATGGGCCTCCAGATCTTTATCTGGAGGCCCACGGACATTGAGAGAGACCCCCTCGGGTCTCTCTCAATGTCCACCAGCTATAAGTAGTTCTTTAATTCGGTGACCACCATCAAGCTTGATATGTCTTGTCTTCCCCCACCGAGGGAGCAGTAAAAATTAGCTTAGAAACTCATTTTAAATTATACTAGGTACTTACAGACTAGGTGGGACTGTACTATGTAGGAGGAAATCCGCACCCATAAGAGATGCGGAAAATCTATCTTTGGAAACTTTAGTTCTTTTTTCTTGTAAACAATATTTTCGTATAGGTAGGTATTAATTTTTGGTCAAGTGTGAGTTGCCCACAAAAACACACGGAGGAGTAGGTACTACAGGGAGAGCCTGAAAAGACTGCTGCTGCTTTCTGGATTTATGGCAATATTAAATAAGACTTTCCGAATGCAAAAAGGTAAATATGTTTTTTTGAAAACTATACAAGATATCGAAATGGTTACTAAATAAAACTTATAGGAAATTTATTCAGCCTTTGTTTTATTCATACAAACCATGCCGCTAGGAGGCATGGTTTCCGAGTTATAAGTGAAAAATCAAAAAATGGAACCTTTAAACCCCCGCAGCTCAAGGGCTAGTGGCGGGGACTTTTGATAATTATATTCACCTCCTAACTAGTTCAAACAAAGTAACGTAGTCCTAAATCGTGTTCCAAGAATTTCCCTCTATAACTGTTCGTTGAGTGGGCTACTAGTTTTTCATGCAAAATCACATAGCAAAAACAACGAGTATAAGTACCTATTCAATATGGAAGTATAAATCTCTGTCAAAACTACAAATAATCAACAAAAATAACATTACTTTAATGCATTTGTTTCGGTAATTTTTACATAATCAGTAAATCACCGCTTAGAGTAACAACTTAGTAGTTTTTATAAGGCGGACTTAAGGTGATTGCTTCGATGTAGCCCGCGAAATTCAATTTTTTTTACGTTTTTTGCAATTTGCAAGCCAGTGACATGTTGTAACTTTATAAATATATGTGTTGCGGTAATAACAAGTATAATTTTAAATATAAAAATTATCAAAAAATTCGCTCCATCAGCTCTCACATAGAAAAGGTGCATCGTAGTTAGATTTCGGAGATTTTAACATGATGCACCTTTTCTACGTGAGAGCTGATGGAGCGAGTTTTTTGATAATTTTTATATTTAAAATTATACTTGTTATTACCGCAACTCATATATTTATAAAGCTACAACATGTCACTGGTCTGCAAATTGCAAAAAACGTAAAAAAAATTGAATTTCGCGGGCTGGTTGGAGCATCCCCCTTAATGCCGCAACGTATTATCTGCAATAATATAAACTGCACCTGCAGTAATAATAAAATATACTGGTGTTATTTGACTGGCAACTTTGGCAATATTGCCAAAGTTGCCGGCAATTTTGGTATTTTACCGGCAGTGGCAATATTGGGAATATTGCCGGCAGTGGGAATATTGCCATCAGGCACATCTCTAGCCGTGCCCGAGGAAATTGAATCGAAGCAGCTTACGTACCAATATCAGTAATGAAACTGAAACCGGAAGCGTGCGTGGCGCACTTCCCTCCTTCACCGCGCCTCCCCCCAAATGTTTATGATTTTGTTGATATCGCACGTGCGTATAGCGTAACTTACGTACTATACCTCCGTGTTCCAAGCAATCGCAAACTAATGGTGTACGTTTAATGTTTCGGTACCTATCTCCGTATTTAAAGCATTTCTTAGTTTCGAGGATCAATCACAACGACGGTACGGTTGGCGCAATGACAGATCGACTGCTCGCACCCACGATACAGGAGAAATTCATAGTGTAAGGCAAAGTTTTTTTAAACAACAGAACATAATAAACAAAAATTGCATTAACATCGCATACATTTTTGAGGCATACCATACCTACATGAATAAAATCCATGAGCTATTGTTCTGTTCATACAACTCTTGGCATTCTAATGTGGTCATATCACATAATCTTGATGAATGCTTACCGTCCTGTAAATTTTTCATAATTTAGATAAAATTACGCTAACATTTCGTGGCACCGTAGCACGTGTAGACCGCGTAGCAATATTTTACAAATTATGATACCTTCGTATTTTAGGATTCCGTTGTCAAAGAATTATTATGAAAAGGAAAAGTAAAGAAAACATTTTATTAGATAGATACAGGTTTTAAATTATATGATTACTAATCCTAATTCTTACTAATAGGTATTATAAACTTGAAAGTTTGTTTGGCTGAATGTTTGTTAATCTGTCACACAAAAATCACTGAACGTGTTTGGTACAGTCAGCATCAAAAGTTGCTGACCACATTCAGATTTTAAATAAAAACATGGGAAAATCGCTGTACACCGTAATACCTACTAGGATTTTTAGACTGTGGTAATACGGTGTACAGCGATTTTTAAAATCTGAATGTGGTCAGCAACTTTTGATACTGACTGTACTTTGGTACACAAATAGTTTATAACCTGGATAAAGTATAGTTATTTTTATCTTGATTTTATCTTTTCATCAGATAAATTTCGAGTGATAACGGGCGAAGCCGCTGGCAACAGCTAGTATTAAAAACGTGTATGTGTATGAGAATAAATGTAAAAACTACTGAACGGATTTGGATGGAATTTGGTACGCAGTTAGTTTGTAACATGGATTAACACAGAATAGTTTTTATCCCGATTGTATGTTCCCTAGGGTTTTTTTTTTGAGTTTTAGCGGGTGAAACCTATAGCAACTGCTAGTATTATGGTAAGGAAAAGATAACTACCAGAAACTCGATTTTATGAATAGGCATGAAGAGATCGGCTATAATCCGATGTTACTGGTGTTCAGATAAAGTCAACCGTAGGTATATCTAGTCTTTTGGACACGATATATTGTGCTCTACTAAGCCGGGTTCATAGGGGCCGAGATATTACTTTGCTTCTTTGAGATAGGTGTCGCAGTAAACGAATACGATCCTTACACCTTTGGCATAAGGGTTTTTCGCTTGGCCTGTATTAAGCAACCACGGAATTTCACATTGGCGACCAATGGATTGAAATATAATTTTAATACTATGTATAAAGTTTCTAGTTTATCTGGGTGTATTTTGCGACCGTCGTAACATCAAAGATGTTTCCAGTAACTTGGGTTCGGTTCGGTGTTTGACTTGGAAATAACTTTGTGTAAACCTTCGTCCTCTGTTGGTAGTTGGAACCTTATAGGTTGGTGGTAGGTAGTGGTTCGTTTGGAAGCTTTAATATTACCTGGTACGTACCACGTAAGGGTAACATTCGTCATTTAGGGCTCCCGCACACGGGCCACAAAACGCCGCCACACGCTCGCGCGAATACGTACCTCTCTCTCTCTTATTATACCCCAGTAATGCATTGGTTGAAACAAGTAGCAGCCAACGACCGCAAGTGTCGACCACCGGCAACGACGATATAATACTAGACTCCTAATAACAGGCGACCGATGTCTGTCAACACATTAGGCAAAAAAGTCTTATATTCGTCTCATTTCGACCAATCCTGTGAGCCGTAAACATACGTTGAGACAGAACAGACCTTGAGTTAGCCAATCACAACGCAGTACCCCGTCCCCCTCGCTTACGTAGTACCTCAGCGAGTTGACAGAATAATTTTTGACTTTTTGTTCCTTAGTATTACATCGTCGTTGACCACCGGCCACAAAATGGTTGTCGCGCGCTTCAGCTACCTCTGTCGCCGCGTCTAGTTTGTCGTGGCGGCGTTTGTGGCTGTCGTGAGTGGCTCGTGTGCGGCGATACTTACAGACTCAGCACATCAAGGTACCAGAATCTGTTAAATCTCTTTGATAGATTTTCAACCCTATTGCCATATAGTGGGAGTTTAATGTTAGATTGGTAAAGTTTGACAGATTCGGGTAGGTTGACCTGCTAGCGCTGTACCTAGAGATTATTAGAACAATTAATTTTGTAGGTCTGTAGGTAACCGCTACAGAGATGATGGTGATGGACATTATCTACTCCCAATAGATAAGGCTTTTCCAGATAATACAGTAACATTAGAATCATTTCTTATGTATTTTTATCTTATTCAAAATACGAGTAAGTATATACTATTACTATGTAGCTGTTGCTAATAGCACTTTCACTCTCGTATCTTATATTTTAATCCAGGTTATAAACGATCTTTGTACCAAAATTAATTCAGTTCAGTTTCAGTAGCTTTTGCTGAAAGAGTAAACAAACATCCATTCATTCATCAATCAATCCATCCATTCTCACAAAGTTACATATTGACAGGCCTGTTGGTCTAGTGGTTAGTGAGCCTGACTGCTATGCCGGAGGTCGTGGGTTCGATTCCCACCCAGGACAAATGTTTGTGTGATGAGCACGATCATATTTTGTCTGGGTGTAATTTATCTATAATATGTATGCATTTAGAAATATATAAGTATCTTTATCAGATGTCTTATAGTACCCATAACACAAGCTCTGCTTAGCTTGGGACTAGATGGCGTTGTGTGATAGTTGTGGAATATTATTATTATTATATTGTGACGCTTATTTCAGCTGTCCGATCCCTATGTACCTATTTCTCGCTGGCATCGCGTCCGAAAGTCCGAAATCCACGGTGTCCTTCAATAGCCATCATAATTTATACATTCCGGGGTCACGACACGGTTCGTTATAGTCCCGCGACCCCAGCAACACTTTTCCTCTTGTTAAAATTATAACGTTCTTCAGTAATAACTAGATTAACATTCTCCTCCGTAACTAAATATCAATCAGTGTGCCACATCTCGCTAATACCAACGTATATCAACAACCGGTAATTATCAGCCAGGATGCAATCAAATGGCAATCGTATCTGAATATATTTGGGCTTAGCTGGCTAAAGAGATTACGTCCCAGTCCTATATAACATCGATTTGCATGTAAATGAAGCTTGTTAATTCTGGTGAAGTGTCTTGAGCAGAATATACGCCATAGCTGTTTTGGTTTTACCAAATATCGATAAATTAGCACGGTAATGCAAATGCCTTTTTCTTTCTACGTGTTAAAATCATCCAATGAGTTCTCGCATCGTGACATCTCAACCCGCACTGGGCCCGCGTGGTAGATTGTGGCCCACTACCTCTCACAGAGAGGAGGCCTGTGTCCCAGGTCCCAGCAGTGGGAACATTATAGGCTGATGATGTGAGTCCTCGCACCCTAGGTGGGGCGGAATTGTCAGACTCATACTGTTTAAAATCCACTATGATCTTTCACTTTTCGGTCCGGGGTCACCTGATCTGCTAAAACACTTCTGCGACCTCGGCAGGCTGTTGGCTCTCCTGCCGTGATCGCGGGACTGTCTCATCAGGTACAAGCGGTACAAGTCTGACTGTCCCTCCCGTGGCTCTGGGTGGGAGGACTCATTTTGATGATTTTACCATGACAAGAAAGAAAAACAATGTCGAGCCCAGTCAGGTTGCTGAGAGGTCTTTAAGGCGCGCGTGGAACACGACGTGCCTACGACCCGAGCATGATCCATGTTCGGACTGCAAGTCACCCATTAAGTACTCGCCGTCCGCATGCCCAATGCTAATGGCTGTATTTTTAAAGGGGATTAACTCTGATTTATCCTTGTGTTTCTATAACTCTCTAAAAAGTCGCAGTTTCATGTTATTTTTCGGATTTTCTTCATTATAGAATTTATTTTAATATTGTAAAGCTGAAGATGTTATTTGTTTGGTTGAATGTGTTAAACTCAGGTTAACTACTGGTTACGCTACGACCAGGAGTCAAGTAGCGGGTGTCAAACCACGGAGAAAAGTTACTATTTAAATATGTTTAATAAATAACATTTTTAAAGATAGATAGAATTTAAAAATATAAGTAAAATAAAAAGGGGTACCAAAAATAATATCTTCATGAAACATTTCAAGCGTTCAGGACGTCCGCTCTTGTAGTATACTTAATTTAATTTGTCAAGAGATGAAAGAATATTATGATCCGTCGCTTTCTTCACTCGCTTTGAGTCTTCAACGCCTTTTTTGCATAATATACTTGTTTGATAAAATGTAGAGTGACATAAAAGGTCAAGGGCGAATTGTATGGGAAAAAAACCCACGGCGGACATAAATCAAATCTTGAGGATATATAGCTAAATGTCTCTTGGTTACCATGGTAAGGGTCGCATTCTTGTGGGCTGTGGGAATTAAAAAAAAAAATGAGTATTTCACATTATTTATTCGGTGTAATTAATGCAGTTTCATCTAAAAATATGGCAGGGGTCGATTTCGCGGACCGTCTGATTAGCAGAGGGCACAGCGGCGGAGCGGGCTTGCGGACGGTGAGTAATGGGTAGCTCGCCGTCCGACCAAGGACCAAGCCCGGGTCGGTGGCACGTCGTGTTTCGCGCCAAATGCCTGCTGGGGTCGCGGGTTTTTTCTTAACCCAGGATACCGTTGCCCCGGAACGTAAAGGGCATCCGAAGGAACACGGGTGGATTTTAGTCACTAAGAGTCTGACAGTCCCTTCCGCCCCACCCAGGGCGGGAGGACTCATTTGATGATATTACCACCTAAAAAATAAATAAAAAAAGGGGTCGATTTCCTGCCACCGCAAGCCGGATCGTCCGGAGGATACGGTGGAGCATATGGTGCAGGTCTGCTCCGCTTGGCCAGAGCACCGCACTGAGGCGATAGGCGCGACCTCTCCCACCCGGCATTGTTCGAGGTCATGCTGCGGGGTGAGACGGATTGGGAAGTGGTCGCCTCCTTCTGCGAAGCAGTCATGCTAGCGAAGGAGCATGCGGGATGCGCGAGGGAGCGGATAGCGTCCACCTCACGACCCAGCCGCCTCAGGAGACGCCCATGGCAACGGACGTCGCGGGACGATTTTCGGGCATGCCCGGGTTTCAAAGGGCTGTCAGCAATATGACGGGGCCCCCCTCTTTGAAGGTCAAAGCCTGCCGGGGTCGTGGGTCTATTGGGTCAACGTGGCCCCCGAACGTAAAGGGCTATTGAAGGACACCATGGATTTTGTTCAGTACAAGTCTGAAAGTCCCTGCCCTATTTTTTCCACGTTTTTATAAAGTCACTTTTCTTGTTTGTTTATTTGTTTGTTTTTATGCCTTAAAGCTTCTTCAGTGAGCTGACAAGACAATATTGTCTTGACAGTTTAAATGTTCAATTCAGTCTCACGCGATTTAATAAATAAATGTATTACTGCATTTGGGATACACAAAACGATATCGAAAGCATGTTAATATAAAACTTAGTGCGTGTGGTGTTATTTAGTGTATTACACGAGGTAAGTTAACTAGTGAATAACACTAGGTGATTTCAATGTCATTATAAAAACAGTTCTGAAAGTATGTATTTTCTGCGACATAACATGGATTAAATGCGTTAATCATAAAGCAGGTCGCAGAAGGCACTTTGTTTGCAAAATATGAGGACCGCAATCTGTTTTATGAAGTGTGCAATGCAATGGATTCTAGGACTATTTGAAAACATGTTGCCACGTGCTGGAGTGGTCTAGTCCCCTGCCACACCTCATCTCTCGGACTCCGTATGATATGAACCCAATCAATATGTACGGCAAGTCTATTCTTTGAGAAAAGCAAGCCAAATACTCAGGTGTGACCCGCCTCTATAGTCTCCTTACCTTCCGTGCCCATGTAAAGGCTGTTCGCGTTCGGCTGTCTTTACTGGAGATAGGCTTAATTTCTTGCTTACGGCAAGAAGCAAATTGTCACTCAAGTGCAAAGTGCGTCTTTATAAAGCTGTCATCCGTCCTATTACACGTACATTTTTTTAGACCACGATAATTGCTGACAACATCAAAAATATACATCTTTACAATCCTAAGACTAAATGAGAAAAGGCAAAACTTGGTCCTCATATTTTGCATACAGATATCTTATGGCGGCCCGGCCTAATAAAGACATTCTAAAAAAAACAGTGAAAACTAAAAAAAAGGAACCGACTTCAAATCCAAACACAAAAAAGTGTGACTTTTCTTTCGGAAGTCGGTGAAATAAAAAACAAAGCCACCGACTAGACTGGATATTGTTTTTTTTTTTATTTACCCTTTTTTCATCGAATATGTGGCCATATTCGAAAGAAAAAATATTTTACCCTTTTTGTGTGTTTGGTTTTGAAGTAGGTAGGTTCCTTTTTTTTTTTTTTTTTGTTTTACTGTTTTTAGTTTGGATGTTCAACAAAAATATTCGTATAATCGACGTCTTTGAAAATCGACAATCCAAGTTAGCAACAAAAAAAGGGCGGAAAAATCTATGCGGGCAATGAGATATCCATGATTGTTATAATACTAAAATCTTTTCCAGAATGTAAGGAACACTTTTCTGAAAACAGCATCAAAATCGGCTCAGTCTATAACCGCGGACAAGCATACATAATTATGTACAGGTCGAACTGAGTACCTATTTTTTTTAAGTCGGTTAAAAATCAGGTTTAGTGGCTTGTAAACTATTGTATCTAGTCGATCAAAACAAAAGAGAATCTGAAAACGTACAGATCAAGAGGAAAGACAATGAACGGAGATTTTTCGATTAAATACATTTTTGGTTAAAACTTTGTTCTCCAAAGGATTACAACAAAAATAATTGAGTGTATTATTATGTGAATTATGCTCTTTCATTCTAGACCATTTTCATTCATGTCCGCGACCGGGTCGGATTGCGCCCGATGACCTTTGGGCTTATAGGTTTCTTTAAAGCTTGCTCTATATCATGCTTGGGCAGAAATCTCCTTCCACTTCACGCGAACCTGTGTATCCTCCTTCCAGTTCTGGCAGGACCTATCTAGTTCGTCTCGTCATCTCCTTCTTGGCCTGCTGCGACTCCGCCTTAGAGTTATTTTGGCCTACTGTTTATCGTTATACTAATTGTTCTCCGTGGTTTTACCCCGGTTCCTATGATGATGTTATATAGCCTATAATAATGTTATTATTAGCGACTCTTCCCGGCTCCGCACGGGTGCAATCTCTACTATATGCATGTTATATACATATAAACCTTCCTCTTGAATCACTCTATCTATTAAAAACGACATCAAAATTCGTTCCGAAGTTTTAAAGATCTAAGCATTCATAGGGACAGACAGAGGGAAGCGACTTTGTTTAATACTATGTAGTGATAAATGGACTATAATTATAGCCTATAAATGGACTAAGTATCTTAAACAAAAATAATTATTGAATGAAAAACCAGTAGTTTCTGAGTTCGCGTTCAAACAAATAAACAAACAAACTTTTCAACGTTACACGAGTAGCATTGGGAGTAGCATACATAGATTAGATGGGTATATTTCGAGAGAAAATAACGACGGGGTTCGTAAACATTACTTGCTTTCAAGCTTAGGTTCACAATGTAAACAATTTTATTAAGGGCCTAAAAAGGTGTAGGAAAACATGGCAAGAACCCGCCACGATAATAATAAATTCCTAGAGTGTGTAGTTCCGTGAAAAGGCGATAGGTAGCGCTACTGCCCCGGACTCCCGGTAGGAATGTGAGGCCTATATAATGGAATTGTGTGACTTTTCGTAATTTCTTTAAAAATGCGTGTTTTTGTTATTTTTGAAGAAAGCTTTTGGCTTTGTTAAAATAAGCTGAAGTGTAACTAAGCTTGAGTTATTTCCAGATGATACATAAAACCACGATATATTATTGTCATTGGGTACGCAGAAACTACATTACCGTCAGCAATCTGCTACAATCCTTACATACTTCTTTCGCTTCTCTGCCAGATGTGTTGTAAGAAATATTATGACCGCAAATAGTAATTTTGTTAAATACTGAATATTCGGCCACATACTACTTAGAGATACTACGTATTATTCGGCTAGGTTCTTAGCCGATACGGTGTAGGTACCTATATCCGGCGACACTTTAAATGTGAATGTGAAAAGTTGCTGAATGGTTACCATTTAATAAAGAATCACCTTTTCCTTGGTTCTCTTATTTTCATGATTTGGTACTCGGTATTCGGCCAACTTTGGACATTAATATTCAAATGTATTGGGTTGCTAGCTATGTTAGTAGTGAATACAAACCCTTTGCAGAACTTTAAAAATATTCTAAAAGACCGGATTCCAATAATAGACTTTTATAAGCGCTTTCAGAGTTTTGAGTAGGTACCCATCAAAATACATTATGATGAATATTAATTTCGAAAGTCAATAAAACTTCTGTGAATTGGCTCGAAACGAGTATTAAAATAATCCTTTTAACTACTTCTGAAACATTTGTAAAGTTTTCTCGCGAAATTCAGGATCCTTGCTTATGTGAGCTTTAGTTATTTATTACAAAATTAAACAGTTAGGTAGGTACTATACTTTGCATAGCTGAAAGTAGTTATGGTTATAATAGTACAGCATTGTTATCCAAGGGGTGAAAGTTACTTATTTAGTGCCGAGACGGGGTTTGGCACCCGTAACGTAGTGAGGGCGCCAATAGTTCGAGGGATAAGTAATTTACCCGAGGTAAACACAGTGCTTTTCATTACGAATACGAGGACAGTTAAAATAAGAACGTAAATAAAATTAGCAGCTAAAGAAAAAGTGAGTTTTGATCGAATTGTCACTTTCCCGCTTTTTTTTTTTTTGTTTAATTATTGGCCTGAGAACGTGCACGACATCAGCGCCACCTAGCGTTCGCAACTTTAGGGGCTCTGACCGTTCTGAAATCAGATTCTTTAACAAATCACTTGGTTTTGGATTCGATGGCGATTCATTGGCACTGAACAAAATTAAATAAGCATAGGCAAACTGTATTCTATAAGAAAAATATCAATTAAAGGATTAAAATTAGGGTTATGATGTTATTCACTTTTTCTCTTCACGGCAGCTAACCATCTCCTGCATTATTCATCTTTCCAAGAACCGCTTGGGAATCAATAAAACTTAAATTTACTATTTCTGCTAGTATTCTTACAGTTTACAACACAAAAACTATTTCTTCCAGCGGAATAATGCGATTATAAAAAATTACGTACAGACGACAGAGCTGAATGTCAGAGCCGTCGTATTCCGACTGCGCCCCAACACCTGCCGTTGAAGAAACTACGATATCACGTCAGATATTCATTGAAATCAAATGATGTCAAGGGCATTTTGTTTAAAATTAAATGCTTGTAATGATTAACGTATTTTTTTGGATATGGATCAATACTATATTCATTAAAACTTTGTCGCAAGAAATGTATAATTCTTTTAAAACCAATTTGATTTCGAAAAGAAAGGTTATGGTGAGTTAATCTTTAAAGATAGACATATGTCGCGGACTTTATTTTAGAACGTTTCATGAGGAACAATTCCGTCATACATCATTTTTGCGTAATATAAACCGTTTACGCAGCGTACGCAAGGGAAGCTCTCAAGAAGAATTTCCCGATTTGACAACATTTTTCATTACTGCTCTGCTCCTATTTGTCATAGCGTGATGCTAAATAGGCTAAAGCCTTCCTCGATAAATGAACTATCTAACGCAAAAAGAATTATTCAATTCGAACCAGAAGTTCCTGAGATTAGCGCGTTTTTAGCAGTTGGCAAAACTGAATGTCCTCTGAGATAATCCCCCATTAGTTCTACTTTTCGCCACCTTGAGCGCTGCAATCGAATAGTACTACTCCCACCGCCGTCGTGCACGTACTCAATACAGCCATTATTTTTCATGTTCAATCTATGTTATTTTAAGAAATAGTTGAAACAGTCCTAATAAATATTCTTAATACTTAATTGTATGTAATTTTTATTGCGCTGTAATTTAGTAGCTGTTTAAAAAGTTATCAATAGAAATGTCATAAAACCGTTTAAAAAAAAAATCAAACCGACGAAACATCGAACTGAAAAGCAAAAAATAAATTTTGAGGCGGCGCCAAACAAACAAACATATAAATTAACTATTTGAAGAGCAGATTAGCTCGTTGTATAGCTTGTCGTGGTTGAATAGCTCGTTGATTGTTTCTTTGGCGCCGCCTCAAAATTTATTTTTTGCTTTTCAGTTCGATGTTTCGTCGGTTTGATTTTTTTTTTAAAAGGTTTTATTTTTTACTTTTGAGTTTCCTATCTCGTGTCAATTTCTGTAACTAAAAAAAAATATAATTTTTTTTTTTAATACCTATTTTTTTTTGTGAACTATTGACGACCTCCTACACCTGCTTTCTGTCCTCATTCTCAAACTCTCAACGACTGTCATACCCCAGCTACGTCTAAAGTTCTCATAAGATGAGTGAAATGAGCCCAAATACGATACAGTTGCTGTTAACTGTTAAGGATCTCTTGCTACTGCCCTCTGTCACCATCCTCAGACCCTCGATGACAATTATATCCCAGCTAGATATAAAGTTTTCATCAAGACTAGTGAAATGAGCCCAAACACGATAAAGGTGCTGTTAACTGTTGAGGACCACTT
This sequence comes from Agrotis clavis, assembly GCA_954870645.1. Lineage (NCBI taxonomy): Eukaryota > Metazoa > Arthropoda > Insecta > Lepidoptera > Noctuidae > Agrotis > Agrotis clavis. The sequence goes on along the minus strand of OX940919.1, from coordinate 17,733,197 downwards.
GCCCCTGCTATCCGTCACCATTCTGAGACCCTGGATGGCAATGATACCTCAGCTAGGTCTAAAGTTCTCATTAAGCTGAGTGAAATGAGCCCAAACACGATATAGCTGTTGTTATCTGTTAAGGAACTTTTGGCACTGACTTCACAAAATAACAGGGATCTGGAGTTGATCTGATGATGGTGACGCCATCATGTTATGTTCTCCACATCTCTGCTATATAACAATGTCCTCAGAACTACAATTGTTAACTTTATTTCAACAGAATCGGTTCATAATTGGAAATTCTGTAGGAAGATTGACAATTAATTCCTTTTTTTCTACCCTTAGAGGCCGATTTTAGTTTTGAAATTTAAATGGGACCAACTTTGAGATATACTCTTTCCAACAAAAAAAGAATTTTTGAAATCGGACCACGTTAGGAAAAGTTATGCATGGTCATACATAAAAAAAAAAAAACATAAAAAAAAAATATACATGTCGAATTGAGAACCTCCTCCTTTTTTTTTCGTCGGTTAAAAATAGAACTAGTTTTTTTCTTAAATTTGACAGCTGTCAGTTGAAAGCGATTTTCCCTAGGCCTGCAATGGATAACTCTCAAATCGCTAATCAGACATGTAATGACCTACTTTCAGAGTATGATTATAAAATGGAATATTTTTCCGTTGACGACGATGTATGAAACCAACTAAGCGTTGGTACCTAAGAGGACGGGTAAATTGAAATGTTGTTCGAAGGTTGAAGGACACTCATTAGTATGTATATTTCGTTCCCGATTAAGTTTCCAAACACATAAACAAATGTATAGTTTTAGAAAAACAATTTTATAACCAGCATCATTATGTTTAATTTTCGATTCATCTTCAAATATTTTGTGACTTTTTCAGAGTAGGTATTTATTATTCTGAAAACAGTTTAATGTACACTTGTATAAAGTTGAAATTCGTAAAAGAGGAAATACCACCAATTTCTGTATCTGTAATTCAGCTAGCACCCGGGGGCTTCCCTAGGGACCTGAGATTAGTGAAAATACTGAGGCCGTATTTGTATATGTTTCAACGTACAGCCGCCAGCAGTTCAACCTACCCAAATCTGTCAAACTGTCAAATTTTACCAATCAAAAATTATCCTTCTGTTATTGTAATAAGGTTCAAAATCCATTAAAGAAATTTGACAGATTGTGGTAGCTTGATGTGCTGACGTCTGTACAACATACATGGAAATACATCATTATAATTATGGTATGTAAGGTACATTCACTAGAATTGTAATAAACATAATAATCGAAATACTAAGTGCGTAGTATCTACCTATAGATATAATACCGTGGTATAAGTACCTTACCTGTTATACTTAATTAATTACAATTATAGCTATTCGTATGTTAAATGAATAACACTATAAATAAAATAGTATAATAATGAAACTGACATAATGCTAAGGGCATCGATATCTTTGATGGTTCCTAAATGTGAATCTATAGGTACTATTATTATGTTATGAAGCGCCAATTTCAGGAAATACTGGTTCAATACGAGCCGAGCAAGAGCCGAGCGAAAACCCACGAGAAACGTCAGTTTATACAAGCAATTAAAAATCTCTCTCTCTCGATCTCAGATACATTACGTTGTATATTTTCATATCAAGCGGTATCTCAACCGTTACGCAGAAACAAGTCAGTGTCAAGTAAAGGATTAACAGATAACTTGAATAATTTTACTTGCAATTGGCTGTTTAATCCGCAGGTCTTAGACAGAGCCACGGTGTACGTACACATCAAGCAATACAAAATCAGTCTATTAGGCGATTCTCACACTGCCCCGCATGATGCAGCGTAGCGCGTGGATGCGTGTTCTTCCGTTGCTTGTAACAGTTGTAAGTATCTCCGTTTGTATGGAAAACACGCAAGGTCTAACACACAGAAAATGCATCCACGCGCGTTCATGCGGATCACGCGCATACACGCGGAGAAACATGCACCCCCGCGCGTAGGTGCGGGTCGAGACGCAAGGTATGGCACACCGAATCCCGCAGTGCCGCGCGTGTTTATCAAAACTATCGTGATGCTCAGTACTGCACGACCACCACAGAGAACGGCGAATAATTATATGAGAGTCGCCCTGTTCCTGCGGGAGTGCAGATGATGCAGATCTGCACTCCCGCAGGAACGCGCGTAGGTGCGTCGACACGCAATATGCAGCATGATGCGGGGCAGTGTGAAAATCGCCTTACGGTCTTACTTTGTATGATCTTTCCGTGCATCGAATGGTCAGCTTAAACTGGTTTTGTATGGCTTGATGTGTAGCCGAGTGTACATAATGTTAACGTCAAGTAAGTAAGTATCTAGTTTAGTTTATGTTTGTGTCGTCAACGCTTGTCGTTAATTAAATAATTAATTCATTCCAACCACAGTTTCGCTTGCGTGGGATACGGAACCTCACGCTATAAACTGAACTTTTTTTAGTACGAAATGAGATTAATGTTTCTGTTACAGTATCAAATTTGATTTCACTTACAGAACAAGATTAAAGTATTAGGATGATTCACGCTACACCGGGGACCGGGACCCGGACGGGATACGGACGGGGCACGGCACGAACGGTCGAACATTGTGGTGTACTTTTTGTATGAAATGATTCATGCTTTGGGCCCGGTCGGGGCACGTCCGGGGCACGGACGAGGCACGGATGGGACACGGCCCGGTCACGGCACGGTGTAGCGTGAATCATCCTTTAAGTGTAGATTCCATGTTATAATTTTTGGCTGGTTTAACGATCAAATGAGTTCCCCCCCACATTGAGTGGAGCGAAAAGGTCTATCAGACTTCAAATCCTCCCTGTTCCTTCGGTTGGCATTCTAGGGGGTTTATTCCACTTTGTTCACCTGGGTGAACAAAGTCGACCAGTTGGTGTCCTCAATTCACCTCGGAAAAATATCACCTGAGTGATATCACCCAGGTGAATTGCGGACAATGTTGACCACTTTGTTCACCTGGGTGATATCACCTGGGTGAACAAAGTGAAATAAACCTTCTAGGGTAGCGTTGCCCTGGGCACGCCGCAAATTGCGGCGGTAAGACCCCTTTTTGAGGAGTGGCTGGAGAGACGTCACGGCGTCCTGACCTATCGGATGACGCAGGTCCTCACCGGACACGGAAGTTTCGGGAGGTTCCTGTGTCTGATAGGGAAGGAGGAAACGCCCGGGTGCCACCACTGTGAAGATCACCCGGAGGACACAGTAGAGCATACGGTACAAGACTGCCCCGCTTGGGCAGAGCACCGACGTGTCCTCACGGCGGCGATAGGCGGAGACCTCTCGCGCCCGGCATTGGTTGCGGCCATGCTGCGGGGCGAGACGGAGTGGGAAGCGGTCGCCTCCTTCTGGGAAGCAGTAATGCTCGTGAAGGAGGAGGCGGGCCGCGAGAGAGAGAGGACAGCGTCCTCCCTCCGCCCCAACCGCAGTGGAAGGCGCCCGCGGCGTCGGACGTCAGCAGACGATCTCCGGCCACCGTAGGCGCGGGCATGCGGGCAGCGAGTAAAGGGCAACTCGCTGCCCGACCATGGACCATGCCCGGGTCGACGGCGCGTTGTGTCCCACGCGCGCCTCAAAGAGCGTCAGCATAATGACGGGGCGGGGCTCTCAGAGGGCCAAAGCCTGCCGGGGTCGCGGGATTATTTCCTTACCGTGACCCCGGAACATAACAGGCTACTGAAGGACACCGTGGATTTTAGTCAGTAGAAGTCTGACAGTCCCTCCTGCCCTGCCCGGGTGGGAGGACTCATTTGATGATTTTACCACGCTAAAAAAAGAGAAACGATACAAGAAATGGCATTCAAGTTTCATTACATTGCTGACAATTAATGCACCATGAATTCAGTTGATGAAACAAGTACCGCAATGTAGTAAAACTTGCAAGTTTTTACACTGTCTAAATGGGGCTTAAAGGTCTTTAGCACATTATAAAATTCATAATGACGCGACGACGACGCCACACAGTGGGCTGAAACGGGCCGGTAGAAGACTTAGCGTTTAAAAAAAAAAAGTTTCTTTTTCTGAAATTTTAAATAGTGCGTTGGATTTATCTATTGATTATAAGTAATTATTAATATGAGGGTCGTTTAGATAACTTGAGTATTTTCGGAGTTATTAATAACCAAATTAATTTTTGTATGAAGCAAAACAAAAAAACCTGAAAATCTAGAAATTCTCAAATTTTCTCAAAAAATTGACCTTACGAATGTATAGTACGTATTTTTGTCCTATTTTAGCACCTATGCTCGGGTTGCGATTTTCTGCGATTTGGTCGCAATTTCAAATTTTGTTCTCTATTCCACACCACCATGATAGAGGTTAAGAACCAGGCGCGTTTTTTTTTATGTAGTGGTCTCCCTGTTAGGCCTAATCCACTAAGGATTAATAAAATAAGTAAAAATCACAATCAGGTACTGGTCACTGCACTTTTTTAATTTAATCACTATCAAGAGTATCCATATTAACGAATGCAAAATTTTCGTTTTCGTCATCATCAAATGTTTCCGTTTGTTCAAATAAACTTTGTGCCTCTTCTGACAAAGTTTTATGTTTTCTGCGAAGTTTGTGGCGTTTCGCTGAGATGAGTGGATCAGAGCTGGTCAACAAATTATTTAAAATGTCTTCATTTGTAGTTTTTCTACTGCATTTCCTGGAATGGTGTTGGCGGTACCTACGAAAGTCTTTATTTCTAGCTTCAGCAGCTTCTTCAGATAGCTGTCCAATTGGTATTAGACCAAAACTTTCAATAATAGCTGCACCATGCATAAGAACTTTATGAACACTTGAAGGCATATAATACCAGCCATATAATTCCAAATACAGTCGCATGGTCACTTGAGCATATTCGTGAAATTTGACTGTGTCAATGTGGTAACCTGATGAAATTGCCTCTAAAATGGTTGCGAACCGCCTAATTAAGTCTTCACTAACACCAGTTATCTCAGCAGTCACGTTTGGGTTTGCAAAAAATCTTCTAGCAGTATTTCCGTCATTCGTGGAGCCGTGCCCTTGTTTGACAACATCTATCAGAAGTCCCATTCTATTTTTAAAAGCATCTTGTAGATTTTTCTTCCTACTTTCCATGACGCACTTTTTGTCTCCCTTTACTGTCCATGTCTTTATCGTTAATCTGTAAGCTATATGCAGAATGCATTCCATCATTCGTATCCAGATATGCAATGATGACAATCCGTATTTACAGAGATCTAGATCAGTCGGTTTTGATGCAATTAAGGGCAAATTATTCATCTCAGTTGGAGTGGCTTTACAAATGTCGCATCTCTGAGATGAAGTATCACATAAAATTGACGTTGCTTTTCCGTCTATCATTGTCATTAATAAAGAGTGTGAAATCTTTATTTCTCCAACTTCTGTTTTTACTAAATTAACAATCTCTTCCTCAATAGCACTTTTTTCACGCAAAATTGTTATTTTATTTTCTTTCACAAATTCGAAAAAGATTGGACGACACCAGTATGATGAATTTGGTGAATCGTTTTTCCAGATAACTTGTTTGCCACACATTAATTTTATTGGCACTAAACTTCCCATAAATATGCTTGAATCATCTAGTTCACTTTCTTGTTCATCGTTTGTTTGCACTTTTTGTTTGTAATTGGCTTGATTTGAAGCACCGTCAAAACCCCACTTACTGATTAGTGTAAATTCTTTACAACCACTATCCATGACGAATGACGACATTATTCTTCTTGCCGTTATATCCAATAGAGCTTGTAACTTTATTTTGGCTGAGGTGTCCGTCACTGTAATAGCATCTTTTGGTGGATAGCATTCCTGTTTCGCATGTTGCACTTGATAATAAGATGGAAATATATTACCGTTATTCTCGTTAACACTTTTTCTTAAAGTATTGTATTGCCACTTGGTCAGCTTAAGTGATAAAAATAATCCTAAAGCCTCATCCGGAGAAAATAAAAAGGTCAAGGTTGGTCACCAAATCTTCAAACATTTTCACAAACACAAAATAACTCACACTCGCTTCACTTATTTGTATAAGTAATAAATATGTGAGGGTAGTGCGTCTATTATGGTGGGTATTAGAACACTGAAGTACGTTTGAATGCAATAGTACATTTTGTGCCCTATTATCGTTGCACCAATCAGGTAACGACACGTGTCATACCTTGATGTTGCGGTCGCGCATTCCTATCCCTTGATTCCCGGAAATAAGTGTCAAAACAAATTACGTCATACCTACCTACCTATATTACCTATGGTGGTGGAAAATGAACAATTTTTTTTTTTAAAGTACTAAGTAAGTATTGAAGTACTTCAGGTCGTTTAGTATACATTATTTTCAATTTCAAATTAATTTGCTAAACTTAAATTTCATGACTCTTCATACAAATTTGATATGGCTATATCTCCGAAAGTACGAGTCCAATTAAAAAAAGTCAAAGAGTAAAAACTTTTTATATTTATGTCTAGATACTAAAAAAATACATTTTAGTTCTTAAGACCCAACTTTGTAATCTCAGCCCACTGTGCGCCATGCTGCTGCTGTGCAGTTGCGATGCCGGTGTAGTGTGCCATAGTCTTAACTGTGTTGATTCTGCATGAGATCCTACTAATATTATAAAGGCGAAAGTTTGTAAGTATGGATGTATGGATGTTTGTTACTCTTTCACGCAAAAACCACTGAACGGATTTGGCTAAAATTTGGTATACAGATAGTTTATAACCTGGATTAACACATAGGATAGTTTTTATCCCGATTTTATGTTCCCGTGGGATAATTTTCGAGTTGCAGCGGGTGAAACCGCTGGCAACAGCTAGTCATTAATATTACTCTTAGTGTGTCTGTGTTGACACCGGCTTCCAGTCTAACCTTATGGAGTTGAATAGTAAGAAGATAAGCATAAAATGAGCTTGCTGAAACTGAGATACTTTCTGACCAGTTTTCCCATACATTTTTCCAAGTTCGAGTATAAAATAATTGTGTATGGAATAGTTGCCCAAATGACATCCATTAATATAATAAGCATGTTGACAGCATTCTCAAAAAATTGTCCGTCTGCTAGAATTTAGAAAAGCAATGGACACGTTTTTTTTTTCATTAAATCAATGCGTATTTACAAAGCACTAAAATTCGAGTTCGTGAAGTGCCGTCCACTGCAGAACGTAAGCCTGACCAAAGAGCGCCAACTATCCCGGTCATGGTCAGCCCGCATCCATCCACTTCCAGCCACCTTCCTTAAATCATCGACCCATCTTGCAGCAGGGCGTCATACGTTTGCCCATTCGCGGTCTCCACTCTAGCCCATGTTTGCTCCATCTACCGTCTACAGACGTGGCCGGCCCACTTCCACTTCAGTACTTATGCTGATTGAAAAACTGCTTGTGAAGTATTTGGCTTGTGAAGTATTGGCAATTTTGGTTTACGTAGGTAACAAAATAAAAAATACGTATCAAACATTTTTTTTAGCAATCGAACTGACATGGAGTAATAAGATTTTTTCAGTCCAAAACCCTATGCCCAAAAATTTCAAATGCTTTCTGTTTCATACACGGTAACCCATTTGCAGTTCGACCTTATCAAATGCAGCTTAACTTAGAAGCAACAGCTCTGACTTATGGGGCTGTTACTGTGTAGCCAAAAGGAATGTAACCACGTGTTACAACGACGAAACCTCTAAGTTGTGTCGAACTGTGTTGTGCCCAATACCCAGGTATGTACGTAGGTTTACCGCTTCGTCCAGGATGCACGGTGCATTGAAAGAGCCTATCGGAATATTTCCTCTTTTTGAAGTTGCCCCAATTACAACAGTACGTAGACTTTTTTTATCGGAATTCTTTGAAGTTGAATTGGGAATCAGTCAATGGGAGGTTTCACGCAAAGCTCGGCTCAGATGGCGCTACCAGTGTATGATGTCATTTACTGTATGATTAATTTGACATACACTTCACCATAGATAAATAACTACACACTCGAAGCTACACTTAAACGTTGTTTACGTTATGCGCTTGTAGCGCCACTGGCGGCTAAAACTCGGAGTGAAACCCCCTATGTGACGAGTTGTTTTATTCTCATGAATTTTCTGGTAAACAGTTTGACTAAGGTTATTTTTTTGGACAAACCCACCACTGTCTTCCCATACCACTGCAACTCCTGAAAGCCAGAATCAACAGTGGCAACCATGACAAAAATGCCGAGACAAAGGAAGTTCGACGTATCTCGGAGAATGAATTTACGACTCTTTGGTCGTTTGACCCCGCCCTGGTGGGACCCGCGGGTCCAAACGACCAAATGCGTTTTTGAATTGGTCGTTTGGACCCACTTTTGGACCGTTTGGACCTGTCTTGCATCCTGCAACAAAATTAGGTAGCACTTTCTGTTTGGTTTCCAAGAACATCAACGTCACACACCCTCATCCATCATTGTATTTTGCTTATCTAGCTAGCTATCTATTATTATCACCTAAGTAACTCTCCTAAAGAGAAATGCAGACTTTATGTACACCTTTAGATACAAAGTTAGGTGCTACTCGTATATTTGTGATTAAACATGGTTATTCTATTCAACGTTCTCCTTCATATTAAGGTGCTGGAACATCGGGAGCATGTACCTGATGTAACGTTACAGATTCGAGCATCACATCGAACATTACACCGTCAATGCGCTCCTTGTAAAAAAATGTGGCCAGCGAGCGGGCTGCATAAGTTACATTATACGCGAATGCTCGTCAATCGAGGCGGTAGTATTGTTATGACATGCTGAAAATCAAATCTGAAATGTTACGCTACTCGCGAATGCTTTTGGTGAAGAAGCACCTTTAAGTTAGCGCAAGCACCTAACACAGTCCAAGTAGTTAAGTCAGACTATTACAGTTTGGCTATTAAGGTTCCAAGTGGCACCCACATTATTATACATATTTCATGAAATGTCTGTAGAGGACTTGGCGAAGTTGTTTCTACATAACTACCTTCATAATGTACCTAGGTACAGTATACCAGGCAAGTTTATTTATAGTGTAGTTAACAGTCACTTTACCGGCTCGGTTACGCACTACAACTTTTGGGTCCATGCACCTTTTTGAGGTCTCTAGTTTACGCAACTGTGAACGTTTTAACTTCTACTAAATTACCTATTTAAGGCAATTAATATGTGTTTAGTAGTTTAATAGAAGTTACAAGTATGTGGTGCGGGATATGGCGCGTGGAACCAATTTGTTGGTGGCAAAACTTTGTGGCATTTTCTTGTTATTACTCGTAACCACATAGGTTGGGACTCGATATCGTCATTAGTGTCAAGGAAATCTTTGAAGTCCTAAAGATGCAAATTACGACTAGATTTGCAAAAAGGTCAATCTACTTACATTCATATTTAGATGCTTGTTATAACATAATCATTATTTAGGTGACAGACGCTCATAACTTTGGTAAATCTGTTCGTAACTTATGTAACAGAAAATGTAACTTATTGTGTGTATTTAATAAGTGATGTGAATGCCTTTTCCACAAAAACGTCGACCACGCTTTATGGTGAAGCTTGGCGACGTTTCTGTCACCGTTCCTTTATAAGAAACGTCTATTAATGTCCGGACTTTGGATATATATTTTATATAGGTTGACTTATTCGACCTCACATTTCCTTCACGATGTTTACTTCCGCCGGAAAGCGAGTGACAAATGTTTTTAGGGAGTTTGGTAAGCCGGGATCGATACAGGGTCAGCTATTCAGAAGGCTGCCTCCTGCCGGCTAGCCAGGGAGCCAGGGTCACTCCAATGTGAACAAACTATTGCTGACGTAACCGCTCAGTTCTTTGATAAGTAACTAAGTAGAGGCTATTATATGTTCTGTGGTAGAGGTTCTCTGAAAATGAATGAAAAGGTTGAGTGGTATTAGTTGAAAGAGAGTGAGTAATAAATGTTAAACTTAACAAGTTTGAATAATGACGTATATTACGAGTATAACTATAATGCCTTTGTCAAACTGAAAAGCGTGCCGAAGCGTTTTTGTTTGTAATGTATGGAATTTATTGTTTGAAGCCTGTCACATAGACTATCGGACCGCCTTCGCTTTTTTATATGACAGGATTCGGATCGCATTCGCTTCGCCCTGTCTTTTATCTTGACAGGGTTGCGTGAATGTTTATGCAAATTACCGCGGCGCTGGAACCCGAAGAGCAATTGTAGGTAGAGGGTGGGTTTTAGTCAGTACAATCCTGACAGTCCATCCGCTGCACCCAGAGCGAGAGCAGCCGTTTTATGATTTCCCCTTCTAAGTGATTCACGAAAAAAATCACCCTTAAGATATCCTTATAGTCTGTCGGAGTCGCGGGACTGTCTCATTAGGTAACCGTGACCCTGCAATGTAAAGGGCTATTGAAGGACACCGTGGATTTTAGTAAGTGCGAATCTGACACTCCCTTCCGTCCAGCTCTGGTGGGAGGTCTCATTTGATCATTTTCCCACGAAAAATAAGATATCCTAGTTGATAATCATTAAATAAACCTACATATAGGTAAATAACTAAATATTTATATCGAATCGGATTAATTATTGTACACGGTACTAAATCGAAGATATAAATACCGTTATGTATCTCAGATTTGTCAGCTCAACATAATCAATAGTTAACCCTCTAACGCGGGATCTATACGGAGGCAGACGTTAACAATTCGTCAGGGGAAGTAATCCATTCAATTAGTTCAGGATTAGTCGATTGGAGGATTACCCCAGTTAGTGTCGATAGTTTCAGCTTCACTTACAACTACCTAACACAACTCTGTGCAAACAGCCTCTGATGTTGTTTCATTATATTAGTTTACCTAGTTAATTATGTTGTGTGAGCAAATATGACAATGTCTTGGTCTGTTGGTTTTGTGATAGGAACCTATTGTTCTATTTAGATATTATTGGGGAGGTGGGTTTCTCGAGTACAGAATCAATCAGGACTATTGTTATTACAATAATGGACTCTATGTTAAACCTGGTAGTGGACAAAGCTGATCAGTTCCTGCGAAATACGAGAAAGAGAATTATCAGGGTGGTTAGATTTACCTTACCTTCATTCTTTAGATTTAGAAGAGGTCAACGCGAGATGTGGAAAATAATAGATCTGAAAAGGAAGAAAATAAGAAGTGAAATAATAAAATGCGTTTTCTCCATAACCTACCCATCAAGATTGAAAATACGTATTCTCGTTAGAAAACGATCTCCTGAGTAAGCATTTAAATAAATTCAAACTTTTTCCTAGCAATTTGATCAGGAATGTTGGCGGAAACATTTGGTTCGATAAAATTGGAGGCGTAATGAGGCGTGCTAATGTGAAGGCTTATCCTCGCCGTTTACGGAGAATATAAAAACTGGCTACGAATGTATGCGAGGGACGGAGTGGCTTACCTTATGGATTAATGGTATACGTTTTGTTTTTTACCTACTTTGCAGGTGAATTATAGCTTTTATTCCAATGTTCAGAACGTTCCAGATAAAAGGCGGGTGGTAATATAAGTTCCAAATACTTTATTCATGAGTCCTGGGTCGCGTGACTAAAGAAGTTGTAAATAGATTGCGTTCTCATTATCTCCTTTCGAACATCTCAATGCTGTCGTTAACTGTGTTTACATTTCATTTATCTTTGGTTTATTTAGTCATGTTACACAAGACGGATTAAAGCTGTTTGTTGCTAATGGGAGTAAGTTGTGAGGACGCTTCTAGTGCGACAGAACTTGAACTAATGTTGAGAACTTTGCCGTCCGTCCGTAGGATATTTGTTGCAACTGTTTTGTATCCTACATTTGACGTATATGAGTTAAAACAAGTTAGTCCAACTTGTAGAATATTATTATCCTTTACACATACCCACATTTCGAGTTGCAAACAAGCCAGTTGCAGGAAAGTTTACCTACTTTAAAGAAAATATTTAACGAGTGTCAAACACATACAAAAGTTGGGTGAGCGAAACTCTGTCAGCTAGGGCTCACTTTTCTGACTGACAATTTAATTGGTAAGTTAGAAGAATACGAAATTAAATCGAAAACTTGTTATGTACGAGGACAAGGGAACGAGTGATACTCAAGGCTGCTATTAACGCACTGACGTTTATTCGTCTAAGGACACATTGCGTGGCGCAGCACGCACACATACATAACAATTCCTCCCCTTTTAGTTAATAACTAACGTTAATTTATGTTCAACTGTGGGTTGTAGACTGTTGTGTAGAAGGTTCATCCCCATCTATGGCCTCGTAGAAATCGTCGGTATCGTCTAACGGAGCGGGACGTCGAACTCCTCGGTTAGTCGTCACCCAGGCTGGTGACGACGGCACGTCTTGCTCGCCGGTCTCCGCAGTCGATGGCGACACCGTAATGTCCGCCTCGCTGCCCGATGTGCGAGTGGGTTGTCGCACACCTCTCCTAGTAGTCACCCAGGATGGCGGTGACTCCATCCTCCCCTCCTCCAGGGGCATTGCAGCGACGGTCTCGTTAGTAGGCGTTACGTCTAATGTCTCTGCGGTTGCATTTCCATCAAGAGATGTCATTAATTCAGTAACATCCCACAGTTGCGCATTGTCTTTTTTACACTTACAACGGATGATTTGATTTTTATGTTTTTTTATTACTCCTAAAGTTAAACTGTCTTTAATAAGATACAAACGTTTGCCTATGTTTTTTATAATTATTCCTTTACACCAACTGAATTTATCTTTATTACTGTAACGTTTATACAATACATTTTGCCCAGGCAGAAACATTATATTTTTTCCTCCACATGTTTTAACTTGTGAACACTGTTTTTCATTGACAGATTTAGCCAACGAGGTAGACGAGTGCGATGTGGTTGACGGATGCATTATGTCTAGACGAGATCTTAATTTACGCCCAAATACTAATTGAGCCGGTGATGTATTTGTTATAGAATGCACTGAGTTGCGATAGTCGAACAAATATTTTAAAAGGTTAAGTTTGCTATCTCGTACATTTTTTGAATTTAAAATACTTGACTTAATCCCCTTTTTTACAACCTTTACAAATATTTCGGCTTGGCCGTTGCTAGCTGGGTGATAGGGCGGTGAAGTGACGTGAGAAATACCATTCAAAGCACAAAAATGTTTAAAATCTTGCGAGCAAAAAGCTGTACCATTATCAGTCACCAATACTTTAGGTAACCCAAACCTTGACATAAACTCGTACATTTTATCGATAAGCGCGATGGATGTGCAAGATTTCATTTCATACGCTTCGATCCATTTCGAGTATGCGTCAACAATAACCAAAAACATGCGCCCATTCAAAGGCCCTAAGAAATCGAGATGAATTCTGCAAAAAGGATGTTTGGGATATGGCCAAGGTGACAATGATGCTCGTGGCGGCGAGGGACGCAACTGTATGCACGTATTACATGAACTTATCATCTTTTCAAGTTCTTCATCTATTCCCGGGAACCACAAGCGGGAGCGGGCCTCGGCTTTGGTCTTTACAATACCCAGATGAGACGTGTGGAGCTCACTGAGAACTCGCTGACGTAATGACTCCGGTATAACTGCCTTATGACCTCTCATTAGACACCCATTTTCATAAGCTAACTGCGATTTACATAAAAAAAATGGTTTCAGTAAATCATCATTATTTTTCGCAGGCCAACCATTTAATACAAAATTAATAACTTTTTTTAGTATTGCATCTTTTGACGTTTCTATTTTTAAATCTTGAACTGTTATCGGTAACGTACCGTGTGTAACAAAATTTATAAAAGCAGCGCGATCACTCGGAGGCTCGTCGTCGACCGGTTTGTGCTCGCTCACACCGCTTGCGCCCGCGCACGGGCCCGGTACACTCGCACGCGATAAATAATCTGCACAGTTATCTTTACTTTTTACGTATTCTATGACATAATTATAAGCACTTAGAAACAAAGCATATCTTTGTAATCGATTCGCCGATATCTCAGGGACACCTTTGTTAGGTCCGAAAATAGCTAATAACGGTTTGTGGTCTGTACGTAATACAAACGGCGCGGACCTTCCATATAAATACTGGTGAAAACGACGAACACCAAATATTATCGCCGTTGCCTCCTTTTGTATTTGTGAATATCTTTTTTCCGCGCTCGTTAGTGTCCGCGATGCATAAGCAACCGGTTTCTCCAGCTGATCATTACCTATTTGCGACAGTATCGCCCCGAGCCCGCTAGGAGAAGCATCTACCGTTAAAATGATTTTAGCGTCCGGATTAAAATGCGTTAAAATTTGATCGGATGTTAATCTTCTTTTTATTTCTAAAATCGCTTCGTTTGCTTTTTCCGACCAGTGCCATTTCGACCCTTTTTTTAATAATTCATATAAAGGTGAAAGAACAGTCGACGCGTCTGGTACAAAACATCTGTAATAGTTGATAAGACCCAAAAAAGATTGTAATTGCGTAACGTTACTTGGAATCGGTGCTTGTGCGATGGCTTTAATTTTTTCGGGAGATTTTTTCAATCCGTCTTTATTAATTATGTAACCTAGATAGCTTATTTCTTCCTTAAAAAATTCGCACTTATCCTTTCTTAATACAAGCCCTGCATCTTGTATGCGCTGTAATACTTGATGCAACCTAGCCATGTGTTCGGACCTAGTACCTGCTGTTATCAAAACGTCATCCAGCAGGCACAGCACACCGCTGATACCCGCCAGCAGCCCCTCCATGACTCGCTGGAATATAGCCGGCGCGGGAGCGAGTCCGAACACTAGTCTAGTATACGCAAAAAGACCGCGGTGGGTATTAATGCATGTATACTTTTGTGACGCCTCATTTAAAACTAACTGGTTGTAAGCCATAGATAAATCAAGTTTTGTGAAATGCTGTCCTCCGTGAAGTTTTGCAAACAATTCATTTATTGTGGGCAACGGATACTTGTCAACTACTAACTGTTTATTAATGCTGACTGAATAATCTACGCATAGACGTACTGACCCGTCGCGTTTCAGTACCGGTACAATAGGAGACGCATACTCGGAATGATCAACTGATCTTAAAACACCTAACTCGACTAGTCGATCGATTTCTTTATCTACCTTATCTCTAAGCGCAAACGGCATAGCTCTTGCCTTCATAAACACTGGCTTGGCATTTTCTTTTAGAACGAGATTTACTTCGAACTTTTTAAAACGCCCTAATTTATCTGAAAATATTTCTGGATACAGTGTATCTAACGAATTAATATCATCAGTATATTGAACATTGCAATTATATACTGGTGACAATTGCAACTTAAATGTAGCTATAAAGTCGCGCCCTAGAAGTGGCGGGCCGCCATTATATACAATATAAAGCTGTATTAAATTCGTGCGGCCCCTCCACGTCAGTGGCAACCTTACGCATCCTGCGCATTTCAATACTTCTCCTGCATAACCTATCAACCGTTTATTAGTTTTTGATAATGGTACGCTATTGAAATGTGATTTAAACATTTTGTCAGATATTACTGACACCGCTGATCCGCTATCAATTTCGAATCGCAAACTCTTGCCGTTAATACACACCGTTTCAACTAAAGGCTCACCCTTTAATGATCGAATGTTATAATTTGTACATATAATCAACTCACCGTCGTCGTCATCGCCCTCGCTTACCTCGTCCTTTTGCACGTATTTTACCGATTTACACATTCGCCGTAAATGGCCTTTTACGTTACATTTTTTACAAGTGTAATTAGCGAAACGACACTCCCGAGATTCGTGATTAGAATACCCGCACACAGAACACTTCACTTTTTTTCTTTCGATTTTATACAATTCTTGTTCGGCGGCGGTCGTGGCCGCTGGGACGCTCGTGGCCGCTGCGGCGGCGGCGCTCGCAGCTGCAGCGGCGCGGGCGCTCCGCAGATTCTCCACCAGTTCCACAGCCTTAGCTAAAGTTAGCCCGGCTAAATCTTGCACATACAGTTTCTCTTTCTCGACTCCCGGCTGCATCCCCATGATGAAACGGTCTCGCAGCGCCTCTTCAACGTTATAAAAATTGCATCGCGCCGTAAGACCGCGCAACCGCGCAGCCCATTGTGATGCCGTTTCAGTCGGCCATTGTGCAGCTGCATAAAAATTGTGTCTTTCTCCAAACCCAACTTGTTTCGGCGTAAAATGCGTATCCAATAGCTGTACAATGTCTTCATATGGCACTGCTTCCAAAGTCTTCGGCTGCGCAAGGTCGGCGGCAAGCCTGTATGTACCTTCTGCGAGTGCGCTCAGCAATATCGCCCGGCGTTTGATTCCCTCTGGATCTTTTTTTGTATCTATCTCGTTGGCAATAAACCATTGCGTGATTCTGCCCTTAAATGTCCTCCAAGTCTGTTGAGTATGGTCAAACGTTGAAATAATGCCGAACGTTAACGACATTTTGATATTTTATTGTAGTGGGTACTCGTCGCCAATGTTATGTACGAGGACAAGGGAACGAGTGATACTCAAGGCTGCTATTAACGCACTGACGTTTATTCGTCTAAGGACACATTGCGTGGCGCAGCACGCACACATACATAACAACTCTTTAATGAAATGAAATACCTACTATACATTTTTCCACACAAAACGCTGACGCACTTTTAGAAGATGAGAATAATTTATAAAACTTTCATAAAATTAAACGCGAACTGAGAGCTTGAATATTTGGAGATGTAAGGCGGTTTCAAAGAGATTTTGAGAGATAGCGGGTAATTGATATCAATTAGGGTTGCGCTGGTGGCGGCTCGCCGCGGGCCCGATCACAATAGACTATGGTGGCCAAGAAATAGCCTCGGGAAACGCGTCCTCTTCACTCATCGAGATCGTCGAATTTATCTGAATTGTTTATGGGGAGCTTGGTTAATTCTGCTGCTATTATATGTTAAATAGAAGCTTAAGAAGCGTCGGGTTTCATTTATTTTGGTACCTACAACTGATAAATGAGACTTGTGATCAGTCCCCAGTCGGGTGGAAGTTTGTGAGTAATCATTCATGAGGGACGCATCCGTTACCGTACACTAATGAAGACTGTAGTGTTGTCCTCTGATGGCTAAAAAGCCAAACTGCGAACACGGCGCGACGCGACGCTAGCTAGCGTGGCGTGTCTTTGCCCTGAGTCGTCCTGCTTTTTTTTTTTTTTTTTTTTTTTACGTGGCAAAATCATCAAATGAGCCCTCCCTCCCCGGGCAGGGCGGGAGGGACTGTCAGACTCGTACTGACTAAAATCCACGGTGTCCTTCGTTAGCCCTTTGTGTGCCGGAGTCGCGGTATACGTATGTCCCGCAACCCCGGCAGGACTGTGGCCCTCTATAGGGGGGCCCCGTCATCATGCTGACGCTCCTTGAGGCGCGCGTGGGACACAACGCGCCGTCGACCCGGGCATGGTCCGAGTCGTCCTCCTAGATGCTGTGATGTGTGTGACGACTTTTATTTATTTTCATAGTAAGAGCGCCTTCACACGCACACACGCACAAGTAGCGCTCTAAAGCCTTTAACTGTCATCGTGTTTAGTGAAGCGCACGTGTCTCACCCACTGATGTCGCTCATATTCTGTTAATGGGAGATTAAACTGCGGAAGGGGCAGCGGGTCTCGTGGATATGGGAAGGGTAGTTAAGGAGTTTTAACGACTGAGGACTTAGCGAGCCCGGGGAGCTGTGCTTCACGTAACTCTGGAGGAAGTTTGCAAATGTTCCTTTAGTGTTAGCGCATGTCGATTATGACGCGGTCGTTCAAGAAAACTTCATGATTGTTAAGTTTTTGGGTTAATATACGAACAAAATGGCTCAACATCATTAAACTTGGTATGAATGACGGTGATAAGCGTAAAGTGTATATTCACTGAATGAAAACACACCGAAAAAAAAAGTAACGGTTACTTTGAAAAATCGAAATCGTTTTTTGTTACGGTTTATTATATTATGATTTCTTCTTATATATAAAACTATAGATTTAGAATTTAAAACGATATATATTTTTTTTATTAAAAAAATACTAGTTTTTCCATAAAATAAAAATAAAATTATCAGCTTATCAGCTTAAGCTAGTGATCCTGATCACAAACTTTTTTTGATGCGTGTAGGTACCTACTTGATCTTCCCTATTAAGCTTTTTTTATAAGTCCAATGAGTAGGTATGTTTTAGTTGATAATTACATAAAATTCTCCAAGATTTGATAAATCTAACCTTTCTCAGCCATGCAGTCGAATTCAGTCTTAAAACAAATTAATTTAAAGATAAAAGATTTCAATTAAGCTTTTATTTCGTTTAAACATTTTCTGATTAAAACTGATATTGAAATAAAGACAAATAAAAGTACATTCTGATGAGAATACAAAGCTTTTATTTGTTTACGTTATTTTAGAGATAGAACAACAAAACATTTTAATGAAATTTTAAGGTTATTGACATGACCTTTGTTATTTAAAAACTGAGAAAGAAAATTTATTTACTTAAATGAAGATTGATTTAAATAAATATTTAAAGGTGGCGTCAAAAAGTGAATAAAGCCTTACTTACCTATGTTTTTTTTTATCTATACCTACTTATAATAAATCTGTAGAGAGGTCAATTCTGTACATGAAATATATTTCCAAAATAACTATCAGGGGGTGATTAGGGATCGATACTGATGCCAAAAAAGCAATTAATAAAATTATTGTCTGTCTGTCTGTCTGTATAACCGTTATAGAAACAAAAACTACTCAACGGATTTTGACGAAACTTGGTACAATTATTTTTCATACTCCTGCGCTGGTTATAGTACACTTTTCATCACGCTACAATCAATAGGAGCAGAGCAGTGAAGGGAAATGTTAGGAAAACGGGAGAAGTTACTCCATACACGCTAATCTTCGGAACTCCTGGACGGATTTGATTGTTTTTTTTTTGTTGTATAGCTATTAAGTCTGGGCAACATATAGGCTATAATTTATCTTGGAAACTGGATAAAGTCTTAGTAATCGGATCTTCTTTTATCCTTTACGTACGGAACCATAAAAAAGGAATAATATTTATTACAGTATAGGTATATTATAAAAACGACAACGACGCTATATTAAAAGTAAACCAGCTTTTACTTACGTTTATACATATAAATCCACTTTATCTAGCCCCCGGCTTAGCTTTATAAACTTGAATATCCCGGGTTATTCAGTTACTAATCCTCTGTTCGTTACGTTAAAACTCACTGATACTATCAAGCAATGACTGGGTGCGTCCTGTGCCTAACTTTTATCTGGCTCCCGAACTACTGTAGTTATAAAAAGTTTGGGTAACTATGGCGTATGTTAAAGGCTACTGAGCTGCGAGCTATGCTATGGATGCTTTAGCTATTATAGGAACAGTGTTTCCGTGTATTTTAATTATTTTCTCTCTCTTTCGTGTGAAGATGTGGCAACCCTCTGACTCAGAGGCGTTCCCTCTGTTTCTAAAGGCACCTCTTTGAGCCTCACAAGCCTCTGACATGGCTTTGGATATATTGAAAATAAATGCCATATAGAACATTAATTTTTGTATATGCGAAACCTGACCTGATACACCTGTCTAGTATTTTTGTGTAAAGAATCTATGTAAAAAATTTCAAAACTGTATCATGAAAAATCATAAAGTTATGAGCTTGTTATGTTACCTGGCTATCCGTTCAAAAATATGCTAATTTCGCGGTAGGGCGCCGCGCGGTACCCTGGCTCAACGTACGCCTCCTGTCACTCCTGTGTAAGTGTGTAGTACACTCATTGATAATAATAATAGTTTTGCAGTAGGTATCTAACTGTGACTGTAATGTAATTAACTAGTGGTAAAATTTAATTAAAATATTTTTGGAACAAACTATAACATGGTGTAAAGTATTGCAATCGATTCAGTTCCAAGATGAATTTAAGAATTACGGTGCAACTGTTGACTGTTGCTGGAATTAATGAGTAAACTGTAAATCTTAGTAGAATTCGGATAAAATGTAGTACACAGAAAGTTTAAAAGCTGGTTTCACACATAGGATAGTTTTTATCCCAATTTTAAGTTCCCGTGGGATAATTTTGGCAACTACATACTTATGTCGATAACTAAGTACATATTCTTGTACCTATTTCTTAGGAATACGCTTACTCGCAGAACATAGGAACTTTCCTTTGAAAAGCTCAATTCAATAACATGGCTCAAACTTAGTACCTCTTGGTAGCACTTTCTTTCTTTTATTGCGTTAACTACACAAAAGGAATCCTTAAAATTATTTCGTTCAATATCCATTAACTTACTCTTTGTATAATAGAAATTCGATGTCTCAAGTGGCATTCGTTGCTACGCTATTTGTTCCGAAGTGGCTATGGAGATACTCGTACGTATCTATTGGTAATTGATTTTCATTAAAACTAACTAGTTGGAGTATCTAATTCGGCTTATAAATTAGGAGCTGAATCGATAGGTACTCTCACGGGGTACTCAGTTCTGATCAGGGTATTAGTAAGATAAAAAAAAAGTAGATTTTTACATTAGGCAAGTTGAAGTATGGCAATGGGCAGGCCACATCGCTCGTAGAACTGACAACCGATGGGGAAGAAAAGTTCTCGAGTGGCGACCACGGATCAGAAGACGCAGCGTAGGCAGGCCTCCCACTAGGTGGACCGACGACATCGTGAGGGTCGCGGGCAGCCGATGGATGCAAGTGGCGAATTGTCGTTCGGCGTGGCGGTCTAAGGGGGAGGCCTATGTTCAGCAGTGGACGTCTTCCGGCTGATGATGATGATGATGATGATATTATTACTTGCTGTTCCCTGCGGTTTCACCTGCTGTTCGCCCTCTATTTTTCAATAAATGGGCTTTCCAAACCAATTTTTTTTTATTTCAAGTACAACCCGTAGTTTCCGAGATTAGTGCGTTCAACCAAACTCTTCAGCTTCATAATATTAAGTATTGATTTTTTATTGGGAGATTTATGAAAAAACTAAGTTTGCTAAACAAATTGTTTTCAGAGAAACAAATAGATTCATTCATTGATTTACGTAAAAAGTACAAAACAAAAAACATGCCTGGATTTAGAAGAGAGTTCGAGAAAACTTTGAATCTTAATACAAAATAAATTCAAGGGCCACTGTTACAATAAATTTTATAGAGTAGGTACCTATAATATATCATATTGTTTATTGTGTACATAATTATGTAATATCTGGTTGACCGAGCTTCGCTCGGTTTTTGAAATGTCTATATCTTGGGAACCGAGCTTTTCTCGAACCTGGGACTGACTTGATAAATCGATTCCTTGAGCCGAAAAACCCCTAATCTGTAACTTTCATAAAAATCCTTGGAGCCGTTTCCGAGATCCTGATTATATATAAATATACAAGAATTGCTCGTTTAAAGATATTAGATTTATAAGCTGTAGGTTGTATTAACAATTAATGTAGGTTATTTAATTTTTAATTTACATTAAATCTGTTGCAAGTCGTTACTATTTTAGAGGGAAAACAATATTCACAGTAAAAAGTTAAAAAATAACAGCTGTGCCAACCAAGTCCCATACGTTATACAGAGCGAAGAAATTCTTACATTCGCGACACACTGCGAACATTCTTAAGAAATATGTCACGAATTCTTACACAAAACTTTTGTGTTACTGAAACAGAAACATAAAATCAGAGGAATGGTGTGTCAACAAAGTAATAACGCGTGTTGTATTATAATCGCGCGCTTGAAACACATGCGTCGTATCTACAAGGCGTAGAGTAGGTACCAGGCTACCAGAAACTATAAGCTCCTTCATACACAAGACGACGCAAGTTTCCGATACCTTGCGACTTTGGTATCCATTGATGCGTGCCTCAATGAAATTGTGTTGCGATAGTCGCCTGGATACCAAAATCGTGAGGTATCGGAGACTTGCATCGCCGTGTGTACGAAGGCGCTAAAGCGTTTACACTGCAGACTTTATAAAATTTCAAAGTTTGGGGCCTTGTCTGTAACTTTGTTTTTGACACGTCTCCCTCAATATTCGCCAAGACCGGGAGGTTCAATCGAAAGTTGCCGTCGGCGAAGAAAATGTTCGCACGCAATTTTATATCGATATTATTTTCTTTGGGTGTTGTGCTGCGGAAGTGTGACGTCACGTTGACGGCTACGTCATCAATGAATAACGATAAATTGACATGCTGAAAGAAGCGAAAAGGAGCGTGAATAATGGCCGCGTATCCGGATAAGATTTATAAGCTTTGTACTGATTTGGATACTGTCTTTTTTTTATTTGTTCATGAATTGTGTAACATGAACACATCAACAATTTGCTTGCAGCAGATTTCTGTTGAGAATTACTTTGAATGATTAATATTTCCGGCATCTTTGTCTAAGATATAAAAGTTGGAATCTGAGGCCCTATAATGACTTTTTCCGTTTTTGAGACGTAAAGTAAACTGGGACTTTGATTTTAATTTCAAAGAAAAAAATAGTTCTTTGTTCCTACACTAGAGGCGCCTCTTTCATTTCTCCATACAATAAATCAAATCAAAAGCATTTATTTCAAGTAGACCAGTTACAGGCACTTTTAAATTGTCAAAAACATAAAAAATATAATTTAATACTACAAAGTTATGGTGCTACAGTCCCAGTCACAAGACATAAAAACTGTGAAAGTACCGTAGACACCCATTCCAAGAAGTAGGTCTCTATGGAGAAGAACAGGCAAGAAACTCCATGGACGCACTCTTTTTAGATCGCCAAAATTATTACAAATCAAAATAAACGCAGAAAGCACTTCAAGTAGACTTTAAATAAAATACTGAAATCAATGTTTTAAGGCCTCCGATGGATGGAATTCTACTACAGGAGTAAATGTAATAAAAAAAAAACGTTTTATATACCGGTCTCTATAATTCAATAAAACCAATTCCCCACACAATCAATTTACATGAAAGGTAGTGACCGACCGAAATTTCGGTTTCGGTTTCGGTTTCGGCCGGTTTCGGCCAAAAAATCTAGTTTCGGCCTTAGTTTCGGTTTCGGCCAAAATATAGCCGAAACTTTCGGCTCCGCCGAAACTCAAGTGTTCGTGAATTTTCGTGCTTCGTTCGGTTAAATTCGTAGCTAACACGTGCTTGCTCACCGGGCGCCCCGGCTCAGTTCGCCACCGTCCATTTAATCGTGAGTTGAGGTTATGTTTTTTAATTTACTGCCAAGGGTAAGTTGTTTATTCATGTCATAATAAAATTTGTTACGAGTGAGTTCGTTAATGAATAAAGAACTTATCAATCGTCAAGGCAATGACTGTATTCGAAATATAATTTAACAGTTTCTTCATTGAATAATGCTATTTTATTTCAACTCAAGTAATTTCATAGTGCTGAGGATAGTGCGATTGTTGAGACTTGTAATCCAGTGAAACATTGAAAACAATGAATTTTTAGATTGTGAAACTTGAAATCCAGTGAAACATTGAAAACAATGAATTTTTATTATTTAGAATAGATGGCTCAGTAAAAGTTAAATAGCATAAAAAAATAGCAATTTCATAAAAATCTGCTATTTCCATTAGTTAGCCGTATACCATTCCTTTCCAGAATTTGATCCTTATTAGCAACCTTATCGAATGGTGTAATAATATAGGGTGTGATTGTTTTTCCAAAATTTCGATAAAGATTCAGCAGTTTCGATTCTTGGCCAGGATTATTGATTTTTCAAAAATCCAATGATGTACTTTTAGTTATCGTCAAAATCGGTCTCTAGACTCATTCAACGTTTTTCGATATTATATATATATATATATATATATATATATATAATATATATATATATATAGAGGATATAGCCATCTACGCCCAGTTGAAAAATTTACCCTGTATATATAATTTTTCTCATGTGTTACTAATGTTAAAAAAAAGCAGTAGGGGAAAGGTGTACGAGATGATCCGTCGAGGCAAGATGATCCTTTGATGTTGCAACGAAGCCAGTAGCGTCATCTAGTTGTTTTTAATGGTAAAACGTAGTCCCCGATATTCCCCCGCCTCAGTCAAAAGTAGTGGTGTCGAGAGTGACAATTAAATTTTTTGAGAAAAAAAACAAATATTCCGTTACTTTGATCTAAGGTAAGGGTGAGTTGAAGTTTATATCTAATTTGTTCTAGGTACTTTATTACTAGGCTGTGGTATAAGTTAGCTTTGAAAATTGCTCTATTTTGTTTTTTTAATAGCATGGTAACAGTTGAAAGCACATAGTTTAAGTTATCGAACATTGAATAAAAAAGTTTATGTTGGGGCAAGATGATTATGTTACCGGTGTACAAGATGATCCCCACGGATCTTCTTGTAAACCGGTAACATACCTACTATTACGGGGATATTTTTAACCTTTGTATGTTATTATGTTTAAGTTCATATATTTTTGGTTTAAGACTATGCCTCGTAATTATAAAAAAAAAACTAAACGCGGATTGTGGTCAGAACACTCCATGATCAAAGCACTGGATGCTGTTAAAAATGGCATGCCATATAGCACAGTTTGGATTGCCTGTATTATCACTAAAAACGCGGGCAAAAGTCAAAAATAAGGTGGCTGTCAGTACAATCAAATATATAGGTGAAAAAATAAACCGAGATTATGGTTTTATGTGGGTTATTCTCTTCCTGGATCCTGGGATCATCTTGGACACCGGGGTGTACAAGATGATCCTTTGACAACGTTTTAAAAATGTGTTTTTTTAATAGTAAAGCATCGAAAAAATCAAAATTTTGAGTATGCCAACAATAAGATAAATAAATTTACTATGTATATACGTATTTACATTCGCGCTAAATAGGATATCTTTTAATCTACAAGCAATCTCCCTTAAGGGAATCATCTCGTACACCTTTCCCCTACCTAAATTTCAGAAAATAATCTAAATTTTAAATGTGTTAAAAAGTTTCGGTTTCGGTTTCGGCCGAAACTGAGAGCATGGCCGAAAGTTCGGTTTCGGTTTCGGTTTCGGCTGAAAAATCAGTTTCGGTCGGACACTAATGAAAGGTATTAAAAACTTAAACTTGAAACCAATGTAGGTCAATGCAGCTATAGACTAAAACTTTATGTTCTTAGAGACGAGTATCCGAACGAGAAGTTCTGCGGTTTTCAATTTATTTTTGAGCCAAGTAAGCTGCTCTACATACGAGTACGGATGTCGAAGAAAATCTTACCTACTTTATGAACATACCTACTAGGTGTTGCCTGGGTTTAGGCGCAAAAAGCCCAATTCTCAAAATGGCAACCTAGTCGCAAAAGGAGTTCTCAAAGTGGCCAATTCTCGAAACGCCTAATTCTCAAAATGTCCAATTCTCTAAAAGCCTAATTCTCAAAATGGCAAATGAAAATTGATTTTTTTTTCTACATTTTGAGTGTAATTCAGGTAATTCTTCCGGGTCGACGGCGCGTTGTGTCCCACGCGCGCCTCAAAGAGCGTCAGCATAATGACGGGGCCCCCCCTCTCAGAGGGCCAAAGCCTGCCGGGGTCGCGGGATTATTTCCTTACCGTGACCCCGGAACAGAAAGGGCTATTGAAGGACACCGTGGATTTTAGTCAGTAGAAGTCTGACAGTCCCTCCCGCCCTGCCCGGGGTTGGAGGACTCATTTGATGATTTTACCACACGCAAAAAAAAAAAAAACCCTGGCTTATATAAGGTGCTTTATTATTATCTGCCACGGCTGCAATGGGAGATAGTATTGCGTTTATAGATTACAATAGTAAAGATAATTAATTGATTATTTGTCATTTTTTTTTCATACAAAAAAAAAAATACGTATAATAAAAATACAAATCTAGTCAGCTGATTTCAGTTTTCATTCTCAGAACAGATGGAAAGAGATAGCAGTTGTTTTCATTGACGAAGCGACACATCGCGCGTATTTTGTGAACCAAGTTATGCAGAGTAGAGCCAATGTTAATTTAACTTGTTTACTGTCTCAAATTGAATTGACTGTTCCGGGGTACGAAATTTCTTCACTATTGTAATCTATAAACACAATACTACCCCCCATTAAAGTCCTGGCAGATATTAATAAAGCACCTTATATACATATATCTATGAATTCATCCTTACTTCCCAAAAATCTATATTTATAAGAATTACGTAGAAAAAATCAATTTCTAACATTAATTGCCATTTTGCGAATTAGGATTAGGTACTTATTTTTTTTTTAAATAATTGGCCTTTTTGAGAACTTGTCCTTTTGCGACTAGGTTGCCATTTTGCGAATTAGACTTTTTGCACCTAAACCGTTGCCTGTGGCTTCACCATCACCACCGTATAACTAGAAAGTATCCGATTCGCGGGTGATACTGCTAGCGTAAGTATACCAACCAAGTAACAACGGTAAGTAACGATATCTGTTTCAAACTATGCCTATCTCTGAATCAAATTTTTTGTTTTTGTTACCCAATCAGTTTTCCGTGATTGGGTAACAATCCTACATCTATACATACATATAAATAAAATTGGAGTGTCTGTTTGTAATATTCAAATAGGTAACCGTTTTTTACAACATGCATACGAATATATATACGGTACATACATCAAAATAACATTTTTTACAATTTTTATCTGTCTGTCTGTCTGTTTGTAATTGCTAATCTCTGAAATGGCTGTTCCGATTTTGACGGGACTTCTATTGGCAGGTAGCTGATGTAATAAGTAGTAACTTAGGCTCTAGGTCTAGGTCTTTTAATTTACAAATTCCTTTAAAAAAATACAGTGTTGAGTTCCGACATCCACGCGAACGAAGTCGCGGGCACAGCTAGTGATCCATAAAAAATATTCCTCAACGCTGTCAGCTGGGTAATGTGCCCAAGAGACTGGCGTTGTTGCCTCTTTGGAAACCCCTGGGTTCCAAACTTTGAGTCTCGGGAATACAGATTAGTTGGTCCATATTTCTCTAATTTATAAATCCAAATACATTATTATCAAACCGACCATTTAACATACCATTCAGGTTTTAAAACCTTTTACATGATTTCACAATACATACCCGCTTTCGTACAATGGACGCTGGGCGTTAGTTTGAAGTAAAATTAATAGCTTAGCCGGCGTGAAAGCACTTTGGTTCACGATCGACCTCGACTGTGCGACTAACGAAATTGAGTATCGGAAATAGGATTAGATTAAAGTCTTTTATAACTGCAACTGTGACCCCAGATTGGATTCTGTTTTATTTCAACGCCATTCGGTTATTTAAACTCTGAGTTTTTACTGTAATTGTCTTTGGTGTAGTTAATTTTCAGTATTTTTACCCGACTACGGCAAAGCCAAAAGGAGGGTTATGATTTTGACCGGTATGTATGTATGTATGTATGTACGTATGTTTGTCTGTTCCCTCATATCTTCTAAACTATTATCATTACATGACAAATGAGGTGTCGTTAGAAGCGTCTCAGTTGTCCGCTGGTTATAGGGTAGGTGACGTGTCACCAAATCCAATATGGCGCCCTCTAGGTGATGTAAAGTCGTGACCTAAAAAAAATTTATTTCGCACAGTGTCGACATGGGTATCAAATTAAAGGGCTTGATGTGCACATTTGAAATATATATACATAGCTTTTATATACATTAATAGCTACTTTGCCTGTTTCTAACAGTGTCAACATGGGTATCAAATGAAAAGGCTTAATGAGTAGAGTCATGTGGGTCAAGTGTGCGCAGCGTCTAAGTGTGCGCATTCTAAATATCTCGAATATTAAAAAGCGGCCAGGAACGGCAACCCCTCTCTTCGGTACCCCGCGGGATGTCCTGTGAAGCGTTCGAATTACAACGGCTTCTCGCGCGCCATTTTGGATTGACACGTAAATGAAGATTTTTGCTAGAATATTTACGATATTTTGTCACATTTGACGCGTTATCTTTTGTAGTCATGTATTTTTTTTGAAAATATGCGTTTTGGTATCGAGTGCAACATAACATCAAGTTTGTTATTTGCCAGTGTTTAAGTTGTTGTGATGACGCAATAATCAACGATATTCATATAATCCTGTTTCGATGGTTTGGGTTAAGTGTGCGCAGCGTCACCACATACCTATATCTCTGATCGTCACAGATGTACGCTGGAAGGAAGTCCCTATAAATCTGAGTTAGAAGTTAAGAAAGAAGAGCAAAAAGAGAAATTAGCCATAAAGAAAGAACGACTAACTTGAATGTAGCCTTTTTAGCCCTTTAACCTGGTGGCACGAACAGTGCACCAGCTCCGAACACGGCACTTTTTGATTTGTGATACATGTAATGACGAAGTTGATCTCTTATTTTGATTTAAGATGATTATTATGTTACTACTACTACTACTTTAAGTGCCTATGATGAAAAAAAATAAAATATAATATTGTTTATCTTCTAAAATATACATTTTGTGTTGTTGCGCACACTTACCCACAGTGCTGCGTACACATACCCCGATACTGGGGTAAAAGTGCGCATACGAAAGGGTCTTTGTTTTCTATATTTTCTTAAAATATAAGCAACTGATAATATTAGTGTTGTGTCTAAGGTGATTACAAATAAACAGTCTTTCTAATTAATACAGTTTTATTTCATTCTACTAATAATATTCGAGTTTATGAAGCATCAAAGAAAAAATGCGCACACTTGACCCACATGACTCTACATTTAAAATTTACTCGCTACTCTGCTTTTATTATTGTATACTTATAAAATAATTAATAATATACCTAACCCCAAAATAGTGTAAATAAAAAATAAGTTAAAAATAACTTAAACCCGACTACGACAAAAACGTGCACTGAAAAGTATAAAACAAGAACAATATTAATTTGACCGATATTGTGCTAGCCGTGGTCGTGTACCACCTACCTAACGAAGATTGTGTGAAACAACCGCAGGTGGCACACGACCACGGCTAGCACAATATCGGTCAAATTAATATTGTTCTTGTTTTATACTTTTCAGTGCACGTTTTTGTCGTAGTCGGGTTTAAGTTATTTTTAACTTATTTTTTTTATAAGTAGTCCAGTTTGAGCACCTATTTCTGAGTACCAAAGTATTCCCATAGAGCTACAATCAATATTTTGACGAGGTGCTCAATGGAGAACAAAATAATGACTTTTTTTTCTGCGTGGTAAAATAATCAAATGTCAGACTTTTACTGACTTTTTTATCCACGGTGTCCTTCAATAGCCCTTTATGTTCCGTGGTCACGGTAATTAGATAAATCCCGCGACCCCGGCAGGCAAGAGAACAAATGACTTAGTGGTAAAATAGCTTCAACGTTCGAGTTTATAGTTCACGGGTTTCGAATCCAAGCAGGAACCACATGGAAAATGTCAAAGAAAATTATCATAACAAAATCGGCAAGCCCACAATAGATAGGAAATTAGGAAACGTATACAATCAGCATATCAGCATTGAACCCATCATTTGAATTCCTGCCGCTCTCATTAAGTGATGGAAGCTTATATTTCAGCAGCCTGCCTACTGCTGTTAAAATGAAAACCTTTTTTTATAGAATTTATAATATTAATGTCACTTACGGGATAACTTCCGTGATTATATTTTTATGTTTGGCAACCCGCGATCATGACGCTTGCAACAGCGTCGAAATATCGAGAATTCAAACATTAATCACGGAAGATATGCCGTAAGTCACATTTTAAATTTAGAGACAAACCGTGAAAGCTTAAAACAGTCTTTTTTTTTAAGCTTTGTAAAATCATCAGATGAGTCCTACCACCCCGGGCAGGGCGGGAGGGACTGTCTGTCTTGTACTGACTAAAATCCAAGGTGTCCTGCAATAGCCCTTTACGTTAAGGAGTCACGGTATTCGTTTGTTCCGCGACCAAATTGAAAACCTTAGGACCAGTTTTTTTTTTCAATAATAAAACTAATTTTTTGTTAATTTTTTATTAAATGGTAAATCGTTAAAAAGTTACAGGATTTAACAATTAATTAGTTTAACTACTGATCAAGCAACGCAGCTCAATTGATTCCAATCAATTTAACACTCTTTTAATCTAATCCGTTTTAAAGGTGACAAGCTTGTCTCGACCTTTGTCTGGATTTTTCAGCAAATCGCATTATACCAAAATATCTTTACGCAGCATTATTATCTTCGTTCAAAAAGAATAGAAAAATTCAAATTCTCTATAAAGTGATGGTAAAAAACAAATATTTGTTTTACATTATTCATGATGGTAGCTATCCCGAAAATATTTAAGAAAAATATTACGGCCAATCTTTTCGTACAAATTGGCAACTTCAACAAATTATAAATTAAATGCAAATTGAGAGAAAATTATATTTTCTCATAAGTGGTTTTGAAGATAAATTACTATTGAAGTTTCATAAATTATCATAACAAGTTTTAATTTTCTCCTTATGATTCATAAAATTGTGTAGTAATTTATTATACTCTCGCTGAGGTATATGCAAATGGAACTTGTCCCGACCGCGGATATTGTAGCGTCAACCTAACATTGTCGGACGATCTTTCATTTCATCTTTGTCAACTACATTACCTACTTCGAATTTATTTCTGTCAACAGTCTACTAGTAGTAGAAGGGAAATTATCTGTACGATTGTTAGGAGTTCGATTCTTAGGTCGGGTAAAATCTAAAGCTGAGAGTTTTAATTTAGTGCCCGATTGATGCGGTAATAGACTCGCCTACAGCTACATGGGACTTAATCTAACTGGCAAAATAGGTACTTTCTAGGTATTCGGTATATTTTCTTTTAAGCAGAGAAAAATTTCGCGGGCATGCGGGCAGCGAGTAAAGGGCAACTCGCTGCCCGACCATGGACCATGCCCGGGTCGACGGCGCGTTGTGTCCCACGCGCGCCTCAAAGAGCGTCAGCATAATGACGGGGCCCCCTCTCAGAGGGCCAAAGCCTGCCGGGGTCGCGGGATTATTTCCTTACCGTGACCCCGGAACATAACAGGCTACTGAAGGACACCGTGGATTTTAGTCAGTAGAAGTCTGACAGTCCCTCCCGCCTTGCCCGGGGTGGGAGGACTCATTTGATGATTTTACCACGCTAAAAAAAAAAAAAGCAGAGAAAAATTTAGAAAAAGTAGGTACAAGATACCTAAATACCTGAAAACGAGTAAATCTCACTAGACGTTATCTAGATTAAGGTGTCTAAATAAAATAACATTAAAACCTGCGATATCTCACAGCAAATCTTTGCTCAAGGCTAGGTACCAGGGTAATCAAGACGAAATGAGATATCAAATACATATTCGGAAGGTCGGTACTTAGGCTTTCTTTAGAGAAAATAATAGGTTTCAACAAAAAATCACAGTACTTTCTTCGTTATTTTCTCATTTCATGCCCTAAAAACAATACTTGTGTTGCCTAATCAACCATTATTCTTTTGATATGTAATAAACTTAGGTCCTACATTCAGTATTCTGACTCCGTTAGACAAAGAGCTGTAACTCAACATATCTATTTCAATAAAGCCATTATTAAATCAAAGTGTACCTATACGAGTATATTACTCTCTCGGTACAAAAATGGAATTTATGTTTTGTCCTGCTGAATCGTCTAAATATTCTGATACAAATAGTGTCAATCAACAAATGCGATGCCTAAATTATGATCAGGAACAAAAGCACACGCTTGTACACACTTATAAGTACCTATTTCTGTTTCTTATATTAAATAATTATACTTATTCTAAAATAATACTTTTCAATGTAACAGTAAGGTTAAAAATATGCATTGGTTGGACCTTAACTTTAAACTAAAGACTATTTGGAAATTCGGAAATTCCTTTTTTTAACATATTATTTTGGTGAAATGTATGATAATGAAATCTTGATAAATTTTCGCTCTCTTCTTAAGTTAATGTTTGAAGAACTTATGTTAATTGCTCCACCAAAACTCGACTCACGATAAAGCATAAATGATCGGTTTTTGTATGGAACACTTTTGGGCATGATTATGTTTTTTTTTGAGATATGGCTTTTTGGTTTACGAGGACAGTGTCACGTCGCGTCGGTGAGTGGGCTATTCTGGCGTTAATGAGAAAGCTAGGCAGATAGTGATCGTGTCAGTGACGTCACGGCCTAGACGTTAATAATGTACGAAACAATAGGCCGACAGAAAATTAGAGGGACGAAAATAGTTGTACAGACTGTACCGTACCCATTATTTTCACACAGTCATGAGTAACTAATGTGTTTACAATTAGCAAAAATCAAAACTAATATGCTCGAGGAGTAATCATTGTTTTATTTTATTTTAATCCATTTTTTTTTAATAATTGTATTGGTAGCAAAATATTATGTTCGTAGACAAACAAACTGCACTTATTTTTAAATATTATACGAATTAACGTAACGAATAAAAATTTTTTTTTTCTCTTCTCGACGTTTTATAAGTGCCCACTGAGGCCCATGTAAAATAAAAATATTTTGATTTGATTTGATTGATTTAAAAAATAACAAAGATTTTCTATGGAAAGAAAAATTCAAACTCCGAATGGGATCTTGGTTTCAGTACATCCGATGCTTTCACCAAACGATTTATCAAGATATAGCCGAATAAATACGAGCGAAGCTGCGGGCAATAGTTAGTTAATCATACAAAAGAAATGAAATGGAGTAGGTACCAATATACGTCCCACTCCTACCTAATTAACCCATTAATTAATAAACTAGCTTCTGCAAGCGACTTCGTACGCGGATCCTGTTGCTTATGCCAGCGACAATGGGGTCATCAAAATCGAAGATCTGAAACGTCTGATGTCGAATTCATAGAGCCTGGGGACGGGAAAATAACGGGACGCGCATGACGATTCCAGACGTTCCAGATCTTTCATTTTTGTAAGTCAACAGGAAATGCCCATCAGACTAAACAACTCTTGCTAAGATGTTATTCATATTAGGTTATAGTGTAGCTGGGCTCTTAGAATTCCACATCAGTTGTTCCAGATCTCAATTTTCATACGTCAACAGAGAGTGCTCATTAGGCTGAACAACTCTTGCTAAGACGTCATTCCTATATATGTTATAGTGTAGCTGGGCTCTTGGAGTTCCACATCAGGTGTTCCAGATCTTCAGTTTTTATACGACAACAGGGAGTGCTCATCAGGCTGAACAACTCTTGCTAAGACGTCATTACTGTATATGTAATAGTGTAGCTGGGCTCTTGGAGTTCCACATCAGGTGTTCCATATTTTCAAATTTATTTTCTCAGCAGAAAATGCTCATCACGTGGAACCATTTTTGCTATGGCGCTATTTTTGTATCTCTTATAGTTTAGCTGATCTATTGCAGTTCTGCATCAGATGTTCAAGTTTCCAAGATAAATTATAGCCTAATTATGTTGCCCAGACTTAATAGCTATACAACAAAGAAAAAAACAATCAAATCCGTCCAGTAGTCCCGAAGATTAGCGTGTATGGAGTAACTTCTCACGTTTTCCTAACATTTCCCTTCACTGCTCTGCTCCTATTGATTGTAGCGTGATGAAAAGTAGATATACTATAACCAGTGCGGGAGTATCAAATATCAAATATTTTATTAAAATAAACATAAGTCAAAATATACAGATAAATCTTTGATAATATAATTATGTATGAAAAATAATTGTACCAAGTTTCGTCAAAATCCGTCGAGTAGTTTTTGTTTCTATAACGGTTATACAGACAGACAAACAGACAGACAGACCGACAGACAGACAGACAATAATTTTATTAATTGCATTTTTGGCATCAGTATCGATCCCTAATCACCCCCTGTTATTTTGGAAATATATTTCATGTACAGAATTGACCTCTCTACAGATTTATTATAAGTATAGAAGATTAAGACCACAAAATGAAACAGGTCCCAAGTCCGACTATTTGAAAGCATAATTATACCCCCAAAACGGGTAATTATAAATAGCGAAGGCTCTTGTTAATGTTATAATGCCTTCAGGGAAAGGCTCACATTCCTGCAGTGTACAGGTGGGCTTTTTCTCCTCGACTTTTCCATAATAATTGTAAAGGCCACGTTTTTTCACCCTCTCTGAGAAACTTCCAGAAAGAATTGGTACGGCTTCGCTTTGTTGTAAGGTATATACTCGTATCACGTAATTTGATGGACCTACTACTAGGGAGTGCAAATGAAAAATAGGGATGAATTCCGATACGGTGTAGTGTTGACAAAGTCCTGAAATTCCTTTGACATGTAAGAGACTATGACAATATTGTGTTGAAGAAGCTGAGAAAGAGCAGTCAGAGAAAACTGTACGATGACTTTACATGAGTCACGCAAACGTAAACCATAGTGAAATACCATATTCGTCGACGACGGAGAATATAGAAATATGGAAGAAGAAAGACATGTCGTATAATGGGGCAAAAGTGAGAAAAATGCTGAAACCCAATGAGACTTTGACCCATAAACTATAATTTCGGGCCATCTCTTGTGTATTTTCCAAAAAGACGCAAATTACTCCGAATAAAACAGTAGCACGTGAAACTGGTAGGTACTTTCAAAACTTCCCAAAACAACTGAAAGGAAGAAAATAAAAGAATGGGTAAACTTATGAGAAAATTTTCTCAAAACGTATTACGTAAATTCAGGGGCGACTTGTAGAAATAATGACATCGACAGGCCACCCAAGTTTTTTAATATTGAACTTTTTTACCGAACCAAGTCGCCAAATATGAAAAGCGCCTTCGGGTAATAAATCATTTATACTGTTTGAAATTCAAAATTCGCGTTCGTTGACTTTTAAATGTTCAATATTAACTGCTGCTTTAAATATTTAATGTGGACTCACGATAAATAGCTTTTGTAAAGTGTTTATGCACTTTCTCGAAATTATACACAAAAGCTAGTGAAATTTTCATGACTTTAGCGTTTATTCACCTTGAGATTTATTTTCCTTTGTATATTTATACGCATACGTTACCTATTATAAAAAGGTAAAACTCGAAATAAAGTAAATATTCATAAAGTCATTGATACCTTAAAATAATGCAAAACTCTGATAATTTTTGTATTTTTCCATTGTTTTTCATAAATACAATAATAATATTGACTAACAGAAAGAAAAACGAAACTGAAATAAACGAAATATTCCTTTTATAACATAACCAAGTCGTTTCCTTTGATAACATTCCCTTCAAGTTTTGCGTTATGTTCCAGAACCTTTGAAAACAAAGCTAAGTAATTTTAAGAAAGAACGTAAAGGAACCGCTGTGTTCGCAAGGGTTCGTACCTAATACGAATTGAGAAGAGTCAATTTTTATAAAACACTAGGAAGGAAGGTTGTAGGTCAGCAGTAAGTCGACAATCTGTGTCGGACACCTATTCTGGTGTTACAGCTGTAATTTGCTTGAGTGGGGACGGAACGTGTCGGTCATTCGATTAGTGTGGTGTACGAACATTCACCGGTGTCTATACTCGTCCCCCGTGCGCACAGCTTACCACTATTCACTTTTCACGTAAACGCTGAATCCGACAGCCTCGTACAAATGTGCAGGAAATTATATCTTTTCATTTCCCGCAAATACTCGTAACATTTTGCCTCTTTGCCGAGATTTGATGTATTACTGCGGAAAATCAAAGTAAATATTCGTACGAACGAACATATTTCCCACAATCCCAACTCTCATAAGTGTATTAAGGTCAATATACTTTCTAATTTAAATTCTCTCTATTACCTCTAGTCTAAAATATTGTTTATCCAGAACTTTCAGCGTGAGATACATACTGATTATTGTTTAGTTACCCCAAGTTAGTATCTAAGGCCGAGTTTATAGCTTTGCGAATTAGTTACGAATTGAAAATGTCTAGTGGTTGGATCGGTGGGGTGTCACGACGTGGAGGCCTTCGTTATAGGCCGACGCTAATTAAGAAGTTTCCCCTTCGATCGGCGTAAATTTTATTACATCAGGGCTGTCCCAAAAAGCTTGTAAAATTAAATTAGTTCAAATGATGAATCGGATTTCCAATTTTAAGGTTGAGATGGTTGCCGTACTGAGAAATTCTATGTGCACACTGTAATTATAGTTCGTTACAGTCTTACTTATTACAGTTTTTAATTGCTACAGATATCTCTATATTAATGGTAATTACTTTAGCACTGACTTTTGGTAACAAGCTGTTGTGGCCAAACAAAACCAATTTTACCGGCCATTGGTAATTATGTTGATCGAATAAATTGAAAAATTAATAACATTATGAATACTCTACTTAATATCGAATTTTAAACTGATTCCATTAAATTGGGGCTATGATTATGAGTGAGTACGAGTCGCAGAGCCGTAAAGCGTGGCATGAAACGATATGAGCCCAGCAGACGTTGAAATTACACCGATATTTACGTCGATGAGTTTGTAAATCCGACGATTTTCATTACTATATTTTCTTACTTAATTGGAGAATTTAAATTAAGCTGGGTATTAACCAGTAAATGACTAATTATGATTCTACGAAATAATTTGCTATTGGAAATTCAATACAAGTACATAATTATGATTTCTATGAAATGTGTCTACTAACTAAGTAACTCTTGGTAGAATGTTTATTATGACATTGACATCTTGAGCCTATGCACACCACGTTTTTTAAACGCGCCGTTGACCTTTTAACTCGACTGCGCCAGGAGGGTTATGTTTTTCGAGTGTTCCTACCTATGTATGTATGAATCATTCTTTGTAATTTTATTAATGAACGTATTAATTTTATAGCTTCACCGGCTTGATGGATTTTAGCTTGAAAGATGTCGGTATAGTAGATGAGACTTACACTGGCTACATAATTTTTTCCATTAGATTTTTTTTAAACCCAAAATTAATGCAAAAAATGCATAGATCAACTCTGTGTGATTAAATAATGTACCTACACGCATCGGAAAACAACTAATGCTGCTTTTTCACGTACCGTTGCGTTTTTAGGCCTTTACAAGTTACACCGATATTTTATTTTCTTACTTCGTTGTAATCGTTCTCATGTCGGTAATTTACTTGAAGCTCCGGATTAATAAAGCGCTCTTTATCTAAGAGGGACTCTTAAGTGTCTACTTGATGTTTTCTGAGATACCTAAATGAGTTTATTAAATTACATTTTTTATCGTTAAAAATAATAATTATTTGTTTGGCAGTTTTTCGTTCGATTAACTGTATAATACAGCGATCGCAAAAGGTTATGATTTAAAGGGACACACAGTATTTATAAGTTACAGTCGAAATTGACATCTTAACATTGCTCCTAGACTTTCTAGTTATACCTTTAATCCGAAAAAAATCGGAGTTCTGAGACTTTATCACGAATTTTCACGTATTTGTGATGTCAATTAAATGGGATCTGACGTAAATTTCATGCAAAGAATATACACTATAAAGGAGCTTTTTCATTTTCCATACAATTAACGTCGTAATACTTCAAGTATGGTAAATACGGAAATGTTTTGGTAAGGCATCTGATATATAAGTACCTACAGCTTTATCATTGTATTATGCGTAGGTATCACATCCACAAAAGAGAGAGAATAGGTACCGCTTTAATCATATTTTGATACTACCATTCATTTAAAGCTACCTGTTAAAAGCTTACAGTACAATTTGCTTTGATTGATAGAGTGGCCCATTTATCAATGTCGTTTGCGGAATCAGCGAAATAAAGCTATTGGTACGGAACTTGGGAGTATTCCTCCTGTTTTATGAGCCGCTTCATTTTAAGATCCTGTGGTTTAATATGAAATGGATGGATATAAATCACGGCTATATACGGCGTTACTTAGGTACTTAGTAAAGTTTCTGTAAGGGTTTTACTTACCTTTATTACTTTCGGTTTAGGTATCAACAACATTGTTTTTATGGGAGTTTTAACGCCAAAAGGGCCTTTAGCCAGCGAGAAAAAATAAACGTCAACAAAATTTGACAATGCAGTTCTGTCATAATTGACAGCTGCGGTGAAATGAGTGATGTTCGTTATTGTAGGTATACCTATAAAAATCAACAAACATTTTAGATTATAGATGTTCACTTGTTTTACGTAGGAATCGAACGACGACGGGGGTAATTTAAAAGGGTTGTTGTTTTGCCACAAAATTAATTCCCCAGGAAAAAAGTAAGTACCTATGTATAAATTAACCAAAGATTTTTGTTTTTTTTTTTTTTAATTTTGATTATTGTAAATTCGCCCCATTTTTTTTCCACACGGATAGCAGAACAATTAAATAATAAAATCCAGCACAAAACTACCGAAAACGAGGACACAATGTGGAATCTGAACAAAAAGAACCATGAGAACAGGATCAATACTTTTTTTCGTGGGGAATTAATTTTGTGGCGAATTTACAACAACCCATTTAGCCCGTTTAGATAG
The DNA here is from genome assembly GCA_954870645.1 of Agrotis clavis. Classification (NCBI taxonomy): domain Eukaryota; kingdom Metazoa; phylum Arthropoda; class Insecta; order Lepidoptera; family Noctuidae; genus Agrotis; species Agrotis clavis. Next base: position 17,694,946 of record OX940919.1, on the reverse strand, counting down.
GGAATCTGGATCTAAGACACATACTAAGTACATCACAAATCAGTGAGTGCGAATACTGCAACGCGGTGATTAACATTAGAGAAAGGAACTAAGTCAGACAACATTACGCAATAAACCTACGGAAACTGAATGAACTTATCTCTGAGCTTTTCATAAACAAACGCCGACGCTTCACATTCACATAAAAAAAACGTGTGGCACTCGGGGACTGCCGAAGCTATTGCATAGCATTTTTATCAACGTATGCATTTTCTTTCCTTTTTTTTTTAGGGTATGATCACTCACGTCTTTCAAGTGAAACGTCAAGAAAAACAAACACCGTCCGAAGTCTCCCGAACTGACGTTAGGCGATGCGGGTTGTTAGGTTTATTTTCGTTACGAAATTTCTTGATTCGGTCGCCGCGCTCAGAGCCCGCGATAAAAGCTATGAAATAGCTTAAAACATTCAGTCGTACTGGTTGGTCTATTTATTGTCCCTTTGGAGGGCCAAGCACTCATCTCATGTGACATTAATCATGCTTAAGATGGATAAGCGAGCGACGTCAAGAATCGAGGTTCGTAATTATTAGGTAATTAGTAGGTCGTGTGTATATTATACATTTTTTTCTTTTTTTGTTGTGATAATTTTTGTAAGGACTTCCCCCTTGTTACCTGCAGGCCTACGTTTTTCTCACATATCTAAGTAACTATTCAAAAATTGTAACAATCAGTTTGTAAAACATACCATATTTTTAAAAGAGTAACCATGGAGTTTCTTGCCGGTTCTTCTCCATGTCCGACCAACCCGAACCGAGCACCTGTTGTCGATGTTTTATAAGTGCCCTCAGGGGCCTATATGTGAAATAAAACATTGATTTTTATTTTAATAATAATAATACTTTATTTCAGACCAAGATAGTCCATAGAGTGTTAGTAATACACAGGCACTTAAGAACTAAGTTAGTAACACACAAAAACACTAAAACAAACTAAAACAATATTAAAATTATCCTGTATGTAGGCGGCTCCAATGCCTCCATATAGGACTCTCCACGTGTTCTGCAACCACCCTCAGGTAGCAGCTGTTGGGACTGTCCCTCACTCTTCGCATCAGCGATGCTGCTCTTTTCCTAATTATTGCATAAAAATCATCCACTAGTGCTTCTGCAAACATTGCTGATGCACTGCAATAGCGAGGCAGTCCCATCAACAACCTGAAGGCATTGTTGTACTGAACTCTCAGAGTGTTCACGACCCGCCGCGTGCAATTGGCCCTCAGGCTGCAGGTATAAAATGATTGACAGTAGGCCCTAAACAAGGTTATTTTGACTTTATTTGAACATCTGGCAAACCTGCGAGCCAGCATGTTACAGCGAATCGTGAGCCCCCTGCGTTCACGTTCTACATCTAGGTCATCTGTTAGGCTTTCATTGACAACATGTCCTAGGTACACAAACTGAGACACTCGCCTTAGCGCCACCCCGCTCAGTGTTACCGGCGGTACATATGAAGGATTCATTTGCCCCGCCCGAAACACTAACAATTCACTTTTTTTGACATTATATGTCAATTCATGTGCTTCAGCATATGCCTCACACACCCCTAGGAGCTTGCGCAGGGCACTTACCGATGGGCTCAACAACACCATGTCATCGGCGTAACTAATGTTGTTAACTATATGATTTTGATTAAGACTATTATTCTTCTGATAATTTTCAGACAAAATATCCAAGCTCAATCATAAGTTGATGTCTTTAATTTTTTTTTTTAGAAATAGTTGATTTTTGACAAACGTTATTTATTCTTCGGTATTTTGGTAATAATTACATAAAAATCAATTGTTGTGTGTTAGACTCGCTTAAACTCGTGAACAGCTAAACCAATTTGGCTAATTTTGGTTTTGAACTATTTTTGCAAGCCCAGGGAAGGTTGAAAAGGACAATATTAATGATAAAAAAGTTGATTCACCAGAATCAACTTTTTTATCATTAATAGCTTGTTTTGTTTGCAGGGTCAGCTAGTATGTAATAAATAAAGATTAGGTACTAAACAATTTAGGTACTTAAAATTCTTGTTTGATGATTTAATACAATATAATAATACAATGATATTCTAATATACAGATATGTTATACGCTTACAAAACAACAGCAAAAACTGTTCCGCGCCGAGCGCGGACTATTTTATTTAAACATTACATTTCACTACAAGTAAAAAGGATAGCTTGATAAATCGCAATAAGAAAAAAAGTGACAGCTAGATAAACAAACAGCGCCACGCCACCCACGCGTCATCAATCCCCCCGCACCGCCCCGCACGTCGGCATCACCTTGTCGTTCTTACGACATCAGAATATTACGAAAATAATTGAAATATATTAATAAACCGAAGTATATTGCTTACTTACGTGTGGTATGAGATCCCGTGTGTTTTAACAATTTTTTTATCATGATTGGTACACTTCATAAATACACACGATGGCATTTTTGATGACAATTACGTAGCAGCGCGCAACGTGTTACTCGTAGTCGTGCGAGACATAGACTAAAAGCAATTGTCCGACGTAGGACATTTTCTGGTCTTCACGTTTTGCGCGCTCATAACATATCTGTTTACTAAAATATCATTGATAATAATATGTATATATTTTATTATTATTGAATTGCTGATAAATAATTAGTGTTATTTTTTAATTATCACTTCTAACCTTATTTTACAAATATAATTTACTCTCTTAAAATAAAAATAAAACATTTTTGATCATTGGTGGTTGGGCTATGCCAATAACACATGTAAATTTTAAAGTGCCTCGTAAGTTCCGTCCCAGAATCTATTAGGTCAGAAATGGCCGCCGGTGGTCGTTTCCATTTTTATCAATTACCATTTTCGGTGTAAGCCTAATGTCATAATAATGTCATTTAAGAGTACGCTTGTGAAGCAATTTATGAAGAAAATTGTAATTTAAAACTTGAATAAATAAGGAACGCTAGTAAAATATTTACTTGTTTGATATTTGAGCCTAAATCTAACCAAAGTTGAAGTTAATGAGGAGTGGAAAATGTTGAGTTACTATGTCGCTATTTTATTTTGTCCAATTTATTTTGAGAAATATATTTATCTAATATATTACCACTGAGAGTTTAGTGATTATCACTCATAAAGAAAGAACTTGACTTAGCAATTTATGAGCTATAAGTATTTTTTCACACCACCTGCTCGTAAATGTCAAATTATATGTCATGCAAACAAGGAATAAAGCAAGGCATTGCTGCCCCCCATTCGAGCCGGGCAATAATGTTGGACTGAATTTCATTATTCCCGTGGGTTAAGGTTTGAAATTATTTTATAATACTAACACAAACGCCTGTAACATACTCGTAAAACTATGTTTCACCAATTACGTACGAGTAATATATGGTATATGATGAAAAACTTTAACAAAGAGACCTATGTAAATAAAGTTTTTCTTTTCCCATTTTATTTGAGTTACACCTCGTCGGTCGGTTTAAATTGCTACAACTTGTTAAGTCAGTTAAAGTCGAACATTACAGTTGAAATCTAGAACTTGCAAATAACTTACAAAGTGAGTGAGAGAGCGTAAGCTGATGAAAACACTCAAGGCTTCGCGCTTGACGGCGGCCGTCGCGTCTACATCGTCTGTTTCTAGTAGATGCTCGTAGCTTTATGATTGGCGCAGGTCTTCGTAGTACAAGCCGATACAGGTACTAAGATTCACGAACTAGGGATAGTATGAAGCTGTGTTGGAAATATTTTCTCTTGTATCGAGCCAAAAACTTTCCTCCTTTAAGTAAGTAACGAACTCTTGTTCGTTCGTAGAGCATCTAGTGATTACTGAACATAACTAAAACTAAATAAACAATGACTAGACTCTAGTCATTGTTTACAGCGGCCAAATGTACTTGAGAATGGTACTATTAAGCACCACCACTAGTGTTAGGAGTAAGGTATCCAAATGTCCAGTCCCGAGCAGTCTGTTGAAGCGTTCAGTCTGTAACTCCACGTTGCTGTCCCCAAAGTGGAGTATATCATCCATGAAGATTACCACCTTGAAAAAGACCCATGTCTTTTTTGGAAAACAAGGGACCCAGGTGTAACAGCAAAGTCTTCGCTTGGCATCTTGAATAAGAAATACCTTCGGGCAACGTACCTGCACTATCCCTTCCATAATTTACTTCTCAATGCAATGTTCTAAGTCTAACCCACCAACGTTATGAAGTTAAATTAAATTCATTAGTCCGTTGATAGTTGCAGCGCTTCAAACTTGTAGGAGTTGTAGGCAGACGCTGTTTGAACGACTCTTCTGTGTGTAGTTAGAGGCGCGCTCAGCGCTGCAGATAAGTCGACATCAGCTCAAGTACTATCGTGCGAGAAACGTTGGCTGACTTGTTCAGACCTAGTCTGTCTCCCAACTGGAATAGTTCTCGACGTTTCGAGTTCACTCCAGTCTCAAGCCCCACACGGAAACAGTTACTTCTTTTGTTTCAAGCTTCGGTTATGAACGTTTAAAACTTTCAAGATTCGAACAAATAGTATAGGCCCTAGTCTGGACGAACTATTTGATCAGGCAGTTGACCTATTGTCTAAAGAGGGTAATATAAGAGCCACTAGTGGCCAGCAGTGGTAGATCTGTTATGAGGGTCTAACAACATTATGTCACATTATGTAGATGAGCTCACTTGTGACTTGCCTCGTGTTGTATACGTTAGGGATAGTAACATTTTCCTGGTTCAGGAAAAAAAAAGCTGTAGCCAGAATTACGACATAAGTAGCTAAATACAGTATTGATATTAGGAAAATAGCATTGGTAATACGTCAAGTTAGATATTTTTATAAAAATAAGCTCGTGTTTAATTGCTCTCATAGGTACCTGATATAGAGAGGTTTATGATTACTAATTTGGGTTTACATAACAAAACATCCTTCCGTAGAACCCGAGCACTGTACACACGAGTACAGAAATAATGAGAAAAATCAAGTTACCTCGTTACTTGACACTATCGCCGCGGGCAAAACAAGTGAGGAAATGAAAGAGCGAGCAAATACCAAATAAAACGAAATAGGTTTGACAGAGTATATCACAAAATTGATCCAACATTCTATACCGTACCGTAACCCAACAATGGCGCCCGGAAAATTGGAGTGTTGCCATTTTTTAAAACAAAATGTCAACTAGCAAGACGAGCCCTGATTCGTGCAATGATATTAAATTTTACCTGAGACTTGATTTATGGAACGCTGGGGAGAGGCAATTTCCTTTGCGGAAGCGTTGCCATGGCGACATGTTGTTCCCGGCCTACAGCGTGGAATCTTGAAAATATGACCCTAATGTGATGGTGTTATTGTTACGTGTTTTTATGTTCTCTTTTTCGGACACCATAAGAAGTTTATAACATCGTGTAGACTCGCCTTATGACCCGGTTTGTGCTAGAACAAAAATAAATGTCGCAGTGTTGCCAACGGTCCAATAAATGATTGCTATGAACGGCGACTACTTTATTTTACTTAAACGTTTAAGAATTTTTCTCGGCTACACGTACTCAGAACTTTGGTCTAGTTACGTTTTTCCTCAAAGTGTACGGCAAAGTTGAAACCTTAGAATATTTAAAACTGTGGTGAGTTTTATTCGATTGTATAAAGTATTGAAAAGAACACGTGAGCAATATATTTTTCATTTGAAAAAGAATAAATATTTATAGTTTTTCTTTATAAATCGTGATTTTGAATCTTTTTGAGTGAAAAAAGCGGGATTCTTTCATCGAAAACAGGACATAGTAAAATAACGTATTTAATAATCAGACGTTTTTAAATGTTTTTTCTTTTTATTCGACTTTAAATTACGTTTACGTGACAGTAGAAGTAGAAGTTAATAAAAGTATATTTTAAATCAGATTTAACCTATTGTCAATTGAGTCTTCAGAAAAAGAAAAATAAAACTAAATTCAAAAAAATCAAAGTTACGAGTACCTATATCCCCGAAAGCGGACCAAGCCTGTCCCGCGCGGGACAGTTAATTTTCATTTAAAAATCGGGACGTCTGACAATGCTGGCCGATAGATATATTTTTCACAAAATATGTTTTGTTAAACACTTACTATTAGGGTATCGAACCGGGAAATCCCGGTCCCGAAAATCCCGGGATTTCCCGGTTCTTGAAGTATATTTTTAAACCCGGAACATGCGACTGAGAACCGGGAAATTCGGGATTTTCGGGACTCAGAAAAACAGTTTAAATAATTTGTTTAAACTTGTTAATTCTTGTATATAACAAAAGAATCAAATTGGATGTAAGGTATTTATTCACTTCGCCGTTAAATACGGAATAACATGTTCAGATACAAGTGTGGTTGACAGAGAAGAAAGTTGATAATGTAGTACTGGTTATATCTCGAAAGCCTTTGACAGGGTCTCGAGACAAAAAGCTTCCTTGCTTTTGGTATCTCAATTTTTGTAGCTGGATATCAGACTTTCTTAGTGAACGATCAATCAGAGTTATCGTTGATGACTGATCCTTTGAGCTTTTGGTTATTGACTCTGGAGTTCAACAGTTATCTGTTTTCTTTGCAACTCTTATTTTGCTGCACATTCCTTACCTACTTCGGCCGGGTATTGTTGGGTAGGTAGATAACAGTACTGTTTCAGTGACATACTTGCCCACTGCAAAATCCAGTGGGGATGAAGTTCATTGCTTCAGAGAGACCATGGTAGAGCAAACAGATTTGATACTTAGTATCCCATAAAAGAGAGAAGTTTCTTGTTCGCTCACACAAGAAACTTCTCTCTTTTAACGCCACCAACATACAGGCGTATATTTCCTTAGTGAAGTAGGAGTAAATCAAAACTACATCTTTTATAGAGTAATTTGGACCAACTCCTATTTTTCCTGTTTCTGTAACTGATGACCTTGAGCTTTTGGGCATGGAACTGACATCCAGTGTCAACTTTGACGTGGGCATCCTAAACAGAGTGAAGCAATACCTTACACCTGGATATGTGCAAGCCCATTTCTGCATTGATTGCGTCGCAGTAGCCCGCGAAATTCAAAGTTTTTTATGTTTTTGCTAACGGAGTATTGCAGCAACCTTACTCAACTTAATCATTGGGATGGCTCAGATAAATACAACTTACTGCACTAGACCCAGTAGAATGCAGAGCTCCTTAGACTAATTGGCAACGTGAAACTGGTGGATGGTTACTCTACAGCTTAGCTCATCTCATCGACGCAAGCTTAAGGAATAATAATAATGTAAAGATGTACATTATAGCACGATACATCTCATTACATCTTTCCATAGAAATCGTCAGGAGACCACACACTGCAGCAATAATGTATATTATCATCACATCTTCGAATCTAAGGTACTGAGCGATACGAAAATATACATTTATATTTCGATACACCTATACATCTCAATACATTTCCGTATATCTCTCTTCGAAAAGGATGTTGTGAAATGTAGGGAAATATACATTACATTACCTGTTGTGTGTGTGATACATCAAGATAATTTAAAGCTATACATCCCGGGATGTAATGTACATTAATATACATTATAGCTGCTGTGTGTGAAGCCCTCCCTCTTTTCGTTTTTTTTATTGGGTTCGGTCGTGCTAAGATGAGACCTAAAATAGGTCGAACTCATGAATTCTACAACCTCTTTCCACCGGCCTACTTGCATTAGGTACATCTAATGTCCAGTATTGGACATCTAGATGAACTGCAAGTTTCCATAGTTAGTACAGTTAGAGTGAAAGATTTGCCACCTCTGAATAGAAAAGAGGCTAGAGCAAACCCATGTCCATGAGGCCGTCGAATAAGTTGGTCGTATGATTTAAATCAGAATAAATACTGTACCATAAAGTTATCTTATTATTTTCATTGTTTTCTAATGCCATGGAAAAAATGCATTTTTGTCCCGAAAGTCCCGAAAATCCCGGGATTTCCCGGTTCCTTGGACGCCTGTCCCGAAAATCCCGGGACTTTCAACAAGGACCGGTTCTCGATTCCCTACAGTTACTATATAATTATTAATCTTAAATAAATTAATAATTTATAATTGTACCACAATATCTCCATCTCACTCTACTTTACATATCCACAACGAAAATAATAAGATTAATACGCACATTATGTCCCACACTTAAACACTTAGGGACTTTACTCATGGCGCGATGCGATATCGAATTGCTTCGATTGACGATATCGGTCAGATATCGCACAAGCAAGCGTCCGGCCGAAGAAAATTAATGTATGGATAATCGCTAGTTTTTGATAATGGAGTCTCACCTATTGACGAGATCTGCTCGATATCGAATTGCATGATGCAATGTACGTACTAATGACAATGCAAATGATTCTGTGTTCGAAATTCGATTGCGCAACTATTCGTCTCTGGCGATATTTATTGTCTTTGGTTTGCAGCGCCTTTATGTCGTAGTAGTAAGGTGGATTTTTGAAGTGCAGGTCGAATTTCATCGCATCACTCCATTATTAGTAAACACGTGCGATTTAAATCGGCAATCGACTCGATATCGCACGAATCGCGTCGCGTCGCATCACCCCATGAGTAAGGTCCCTTAATGTATCATGTTTCGGGTCTCATCTTTTTGTCATTAGTCGCACAATGGCGTACGATATGAGCTCTCGGCACACAATTAATATTGCACGCAATAATAAAGGATGACTTTTCTCGACGGTGACGTGACGAAGATCCCGCCCTTACTCAGCCTCGAGTATAAATGTGTGAGTATTAAGTTTCTATTAGACTTTGCTCAAGTGTGTCCTCATTATATAGGGATTGTAACACTAGGTAAGCATATTTGAACTACCTTATTGCTGTTCTGACTCAAGTGTTCCTTACAACACCTTTAGTGGGTGTTTAAGTTTTATAAAGTTAGAGGAAGGTAATTAGTTAAGTGCCTCTTGCACGGTAGATAGTAAAAGGAAAATCCCGGTAAGTAGGTTAACTAGCATTAGAGAACAGTGAGGTATCGGGCCCGACTTACGTACTAGTTCGTGGATTTGATCCCTGGCAGGCACATTACTTTGTGTAATTTATTTCAACACCACAGCTCTTAAAACGGTAAAGGAAAACATTGTGAGGAAACCGGAATGTCATGATTATAGGCCACTCCCTGCGACAAAGAGGAAACCTGTTTCCTAACAGTGGGATAAAGGATGAGGACAACGACGATATAATACTAGACTCGTAATAACAGGCGACCGATGTCTGCCAACACATTAGGCAAAAAAGTCTTATAACCGTCTCATTTCGACCAATCCTGTGAGCCGTAAACATACGTTGAGACAGAACAGACCTTGAGTTAGCCAATCACAACGCAGTACCCCGCCCCCCTCGCTTACGTATTACCTCAGCGAGTTGGCAGAATAGTTTTGTTCGTTAGATCGTGCAATGAGTAGTCTAGTATTATATCGTCGTTGGATGAGGATAATTTTATTATGATTACGTTGACTAGACGTGTTACGTGTCATGGACAAAGTAGAGCAAGTGGAAGAACGTAAGTAAAGCTCTAAGTAGAAGAACGTCACTCAGACTAGGACAATACATTTTGGGATTCATTTTGGTGACTGTGCTGGTCAGTTTTTTTTTTTTTTTTTTTTTTTTTTTTTTTTTTTTTTTTTTAGGTGGTAAAATCATCAAATGACTCCTCCCGCCCAGGGTGGGGCGGAAGGGACTGTCAGACTCTTACTGACTAAAATCCACCCGTGTTCCTTCGGATGCCCTTTACGTTCCGGGGCCACGGTATCCTGGGTTAAGAAAAAACCCGCGACCGTGCTGGTCAGTTATCCCAGTTTTGGTGGGCTCCGGATTCTTTATTAGTACCACGGAGTTTTCTATGTTGATTTTATATCATATTTAATATATTGGTTACTAGCGTGTCCTATGAGTTAATTCTGGTCGTTAATTACTATCTGTGTACTAAATATCCAAATGGTACAGTGGTGGCCCAGTGGTATCGGTCCCGACTTACGAGTTGTAGGTCGTGGGTTCGAACCCCGCCAGGCGCATTACTTTGTGTAATTTATTTCATCACCACTGCTCTCAAAACGGTGAAGGAAAACATCGTGAGGAAACCGGCATGTCCTAGAACCAAAAATTCGAAGACATGTGACATCCACCAATCCGCACTGGGCCCGCGTGGTGGATTATGGCCCACTCCCTCTCACAGAGAGGAGGCCTGTGTCCCAGCAGTGGGAACATTATAGGCTGATGATGAAATATCCAAATCGGTTCAACACAAATCCACTCATCCGCCCTCACGAAACGCATTTATAAAAATAAAATAAGATAAGATGATAAAAGCAGCTAATAAACCCAAAGCCGTATTGAATCGTTACAAAATCGTCACGAAAATAAAATTGAATGAAATCATTAGACTCGTGAAAGTAATTACTGGCACATTGTTATATTAAAGTAAATGAATAAACTTTCCTTGTAATTTATCAGCCTTACTTTCCGCTGAAATACGAGTACATTTTCGTAGAAATTGGAAAAAGAAAAACGTTACTAAAATATAATGTTTTATTCGAACTGTGTCCGGGATTCGAGCTGTTTAAAAATAGAACATAAATTACGTAAGTAGGTTAAAATTGGGGATTCTGTATCACTCGCTCTCGCGCAGTCGCTCGAGCTGCGTGATACAGAATCCCCAATTTTATAATCGAGAACTAATTGTGTAATTGGGGTTTTCTTCATAATTACAGATTGACTTATTGATGTCTTTTTAACCACTACGGTTTTTAAACTGATGAGCGAATGTTGTCACCGGTTTCGTTGTAATTGCCTCCAGTTCACGGCAGTTCTCCGAACGGGTGATACAGAACTCTTCAATTTATGCTGTCGTATACTATCGTGATCTGCGATTCGGTCTATAATATGGCTGTGTTCATTCATTCCCTGGCGCAGCGTCGAACTACAGAGAAGCAAAATTATAGCGTTGAATCGAAACGATGAGGTGCACCTGGCACACATCTTTGTAAGTATCTAGTGATGAATGTATTAGGCTTTCCGTTTAATGAGAAGTCAGCTTTTGCTGGAAAGTATAACTTGATGTAGGTACAGCTGTGTAAAAGTAACTTATAATGGTTATTAATACTGCGATTAAAATGTTTGTGCTGTAAAATATAATAATTATAAGTATAATTATTATAATAATCCCCCACTCACAGAGTTCAAACAAAACATTGAAGAAAACGCATAGCATATTGCATCTAATAAATGTATTCATCAACATTCATAAACTTAGGTACATCAAGCAGCGGTCAGTGGATAATGTGAAATGATGTCATCCGCTTGTCGCATCGCTCGATGTATTGAGCGCTATGACAGCGTTCAATATATAAGCAACCGTGCAAGTTAATGCTATCGGTGCCTTGGGTACGGATAGAAATCCAGAAAAAGGATTGAACTCAAGATCTAGTATTTAACTGTATTAGGGAGATAGAGTAATTGATTATGTTAAAAAAGAATGTAAATAATCATAAAAACCAAACCGGAACAAATATTCATATATGTTCTGTGCGGGAATCGAACCCGCAAAAACACTTTTGATGCATTCGATAAGACATCTATTAAACCTACTATTTACATTGTGATGTAGCACTCTTAGCCAATGCACCAAATGTGTTTTTAAAGATGTGACAAAATATTGTATCACTTTGTCCTTTCGTTAATAAAGATAAATTATTTAATTTATTATGTTTTTGGAACTACAAACATAATGTAACACAACAACCTTCTAATTCCAGTGCAACCAAAAATTATAGTTAAGACCTTTTTCTTTGCACTTCAATAGTTCCAGTTGCAGTTTCTAAAATAGATCTAATTTTTACAAAGTTTAAGTTCATATTGCTTTCAGTAGAAATAATGCGTTTGCCAATATTATGTACACAAGCACATTGTTAATATCGACATGTTTCGACTTGACCACCAAGCATGATGTTTAGTTTTAATAGGTATTATTATGAAGAAATTTAAACCTTAAAGACATGAATTTGTTTCTAAAATAGATCTAATTTTTACAAAGTTTAAGTTCATATTGCTTGCAGTAGAAATAATGCGTTTGCCAATATTATCTATGTACACAAGCACATTGTTAATATCGACATGTTTCGACTTGACCACCAAGCATGATGTTTAGTTTTAATAGGTATTATTATGAAGAAATTTAAACCTTAAAGACATGAATTTATACACCATAAATAAAAGAATCTGTTTTGTACAGATCGTAGAGAGCCTTTGACTGCAACACAGTAAACATATTTTTTTTGTTTGATTTAAGCACAATGTCGGTAAGTAATAGTTATAATTTATTAAATTATTATTATCATAATGTAGGCATTGCACGTATTTATATTCAAAACACTATTTATTTCTGTTTTCAGGACAGCGAGGATCTTTTTAATTTTATCCCGAACCAGCAGCTCAAAGAATCTGTTACATCACGACTCAATTTGAAGAGAAAAAAAAATGATGCGGCAAGCACTCCACAGAAACGTGAACGACAGCAAAACTACTCGTACATCAAAACCAGGGCGCCAAATACATCTTCAAGGACATTCGCAATCAAAATTGAGATATATGAGAGTGATAATTTACCAGAAAAACCTTGCGAGTGCAATGCAAATAAGTGTGTGCAATTTGTATCTGAAAATGCGAACGCTAGTGATATATACTTAGATTTAGAAAACATTATAAGTAAAATTCGTGAAAATGTATAGTTGTAATGATTTTATATATGCTCTGTAATAGTTTAGTTTAGTTTTACTTTAATTTAGTATTTTATATTTATATAGTTTAGCTTAATCACAGAATATTTTCAAAATGTCTTCCATAAATAAAACTTAACTTTAATAACTTATAAACTAATAAATAATAAAATTTACTAATTTTATATATATTTTTATAAATGTCTAAAGATAATTAAGATAACCAATAAAGTACGAGCGATTGTTTTATTTATGTAGCATAATAAAAATAGCTTCTAATATTATACGTTTCTAGTATTAAAAATAATTACCATTTAAGGTAATTATTTTTAATACACATTGATTTTAAGTAATCTGTAATTTCTTAGAAAATTAATTACTCTTTTAATTAATAAATTATTATTTAAAATTCTGAGTGTTTTATTTCCCAACGCGCAATATTCATTTCTGTATACATGGCAAATAACTACCACAGACCTCATTTTATTGGTTTCTTATATGTTTGTATGTATTCCGCCAGAGTTAATGGACACCTCATTCCTTTTATGATGTTCGTCTCAAGTCGCCTCCAAAACTCTAATAAGGATAAAGTGCTGTGAAAACACTTTCCATAACTAGAGTATTCGGAAGCATTCACATTGCGATTTCAGTACGAATAATGAAAAAAATAAAGTCTACTTTAAGTGCTCAGGTGTTAGAGGTGAAATTCTAATAACAAATATTGTCTTAAATAAAATTTCCAAGTAATTATTGTTGGAAACTAACTTATGACTAAGGCTTTAGGATTGAGGTCTATAAATAAGCATCTGCCGATATCATTCCCTCATTTCACTGAGCAGTGAGTTTAAATTTGTTTGTGGTTGTTCATAAGTGTTGCAGTTGAAACAAAGTATGTGAGTATTATATTTTACCTTATCATTTTTTTCATCAATATACAACATGTAACGTAATTAACGCACCCCCTCAGACACCCCCAATTAGAATATTCATAATACATTATTGAATTTTTAATTTAACATGTAAATGCATTGTTATTAACTAAATTAGTTATTTTGCAGTAAGGTTTATTTTTCTTTATTTTGTATTGAATGACGGAATTTGTATTAATACAAATAAAATTGCACTTTTAAGTCTTGTTGCCTTGATTTGCGGTCTATCTTAGTTTGTTTAGACTGTACAGGGGTAATGTGACTATAATTTCCATAGTTTTAATTATTTTTGATAAAAAATTACCTTTAATAAAAATGATAGAAATCGATTCAGTAAACGATTCTGAACAAACTAATTTCAGGATGTGCGTTAATTATGTTACATGTTGTATACGACTGTAATAGTTAATTGTTTTACGACTGAAATTACTTAAGTTATTAATTAGGTTAGATAATAAATGTATATTCGTTTAATAATTCAAAACTATTGTACATAGCTACGTTGGTACTTGTACTTGTACTGTATTTGTAGTTACATATTATTATGTTTACAAACGTTAATAATAATTATTGTTTCGTTGCTATATCATGCAATAAACATAACGCCTGGGTCCGATTCCTAAGTCATTTAAATTATTTTATTTTTCTGATACTTACCGTAAATTATTTCCTATTCGATGAGATTTCAAAACGGGGTGATCAACTACACCTCTACCTAGCCTTTGAGGAAAACGGGTGCTGTTGTTTCATGTTGCTACGAACGTTGTTAACAAAAATATGTATTGCATTTTAATAATGTTTTCAGGGCTCAGTCGATGAATAATCCTTTTTGGGTTGAAGAAGAGGACTCCGAGCCTTCAACGTCTCGAGCAATAAAAGAAAAACCAGCGGCGGCTCATAAAAAAAATAAACCTGTGAAAAGAGTTAGAAAAGTGACTCAGAAGAAGAAGGCTTTGCTTTCTAAAAACCCTTTCGCTTCAGAATCGTCAGATAGCGACGGACCACCAGCAGTGACAGCACCAGTTCCAAAAAGAAAACGGAGCACCATCGTTTCAGATTCTGAGGTACGATTTTTTTATAAACATGTTAAATTTTCATTTCATTATAAAACATTCATATACTATCAGTGTTTCACAGCGTATGATTTTCTCCATCAAACATTATACTTATTTGCAGACACAAGAGTTTAAATAGACTTTTCTAATAGATTATCTATAATTATGGTAACGATAGATTAAACAATGTAGGAGTTTCGAAACTTGCCTGTTTTTATTTTTTAATTTATGTAATTTTTAATTACTTGCCCTCACGCATTATTATTTTTAATTAAAACTAGATTTTATGTATTTCAGGATGAATCGTCTCGTCCGCCGATCCGTGCTGCCACTCTAAAAAGCTGCTTCACTCAACGAGTCGCTGATGGTTATACCTTCCAATCAGACCCGGGCAGGGTTGGAAAGTATTATTTTGAATTAAAAGTTTATAATACAAACGAAGTGGAAAAACTTGCCCCAAACGAGCGTTGGAAACAATCGATTGCAACGTTAAAATTATCAACTGATATAGATAACGCTGTGTGGAAGGCTTTAACACACCTTGTGAATACTGGAAAGGCCGAATTTAAAGAGATTCTGCCTGTTCTATACAGCCAGCCTTCTTAAATGAAAATTCTTTTTATTCAGTTTATAACTATAACCACACTATGCGCTCTATTGTGCAAGTTTTTGTAATTTGATAATAACTTTAATATAAATCTGTTTAATCTTGTTTATTCATAAGTATAAATCTATTTAATCTCATTTTATGTATACAAACTGAAATATATTAGATAGTCTTTATAAAGAAATGTGAGAATATTTTTTTTTTTTGATTTATTATAATTATTTTACATGTACTTTTTCAGAGTTCTGAAATGAGAAATGCAAAACTGAGAAATTTGAAAATCCGAAATAAGATATTCTGATATAAAAAAACTGAGATATTTTAGAAACCGAAATAAGAAATAATAATTATTTTACATGTACTTTTTCAGAGTTCTGAATACACGAAATTTGAAAACATGATATTAGAAAACACGAAATAAGAAATTCTGAATTAAAAACCTAAAAGTTTAAAAACCTGAAATGAGAAATTTAGAAATTGAAACTTGAAAAAATGAAAAAACCCGAAATAAGTTATTAGGATATCAAAATTAAGATATTTTAGAACCCGAAATAAGAAATTCTGAAATAGGAAAATTGTTTTATAGATAGTAATTAAATTGATTTAAAATAATTATTTTACATGTACTTTTTCAGAGTTCTGAATACACGAAATTTGAAAACACGAAATTTGAAAACATGAAATAAGATATTCTGAAATAAAAACTGAGAAGTTTAAAACCTGAAATAAGAAATTTAGAACTTTAAATTTGAAAAATTTTAAAAACCCGAAATAAGAAATTTTGATATCAAAACTGAGATATTTTAGAACCCGAAATAAGAAATTCTGAAATTGAAAAAAATATAAAGTAATTAAATTGATTTAAAATAATTATTTTACATGTACTTTTCAGAGTTCTGAATACACGAAATTTGAAAACACGATATTAGAAATTCTGAAATTAAAAACTGAGAAGTTTAAAACCTGAAATAAGAAATTTAGAAATTGATACTTAAAAAATTAAAAACCAAAAATAAGAAATTCTGAAATAGAAAAAATTGTTGTTCTACAAGATAAGTTTAATAAGTAAATATGTTTTTTTGTAAAGACTGTAATATTTATGTTTCAAAATTATCAGCACATAGTAGAACAAATATTCATAAATCTAATCGATTGCTCTGCTCCGAATTCGAAAATGTTCAAATTATTGCCACAGCGTTTAAAAATAGAATCATAAGTTACAAAGTGAATCCACTTAAATCTAGTGAAATAACAATAACTCCAGAAACGTTTTTAAATCAAATTTCAAAATCTGTATGTGATATTATCAATCTTATGATTCAAAAACATAAAGCAATTAAAGTCAATTTTGAATTATTTGTGTCATATATTTTGCCAAAAAATAGTGAAAGCTCTATGAAATCTTTCAATACCAAATATATGATAGCAGTTCCGAATACAAATATTTACAATATGTATTTTAAATGCTCTGAAAAATTAATATCTAAATGTTTAGAGTTTGAACTTGCCGAATCTGGTTGGACTATTGATTGTATAAACCATTTGGAAATAAACATAAATAAGTACAATCCTTTAAGAGCTGGAACATACTTAGAATTGCCTAAGGTTATAAAAAACACAAAGTCATGTTTGAATATACGCAATAATGACAATCATTGTTTTTTGTGGTGTATTATTGCTCATATGTTCCCAAAAAGACTAAATGCAAATAGAATGCAATCGTACCCACACTATACGTTGCTTTTAAACATAAATGATATGTCTTTTCCACCAAGTTTCGATGATATCAAAAACTTTGAGAAAAATAATCCTTCTTTAAGTGTGAATGTTTATGGTCTTGAAGCCAATAATCATGTAACGGGCCCTCTATATTTGACACACGAACGAAAGCTTACACATGTCAATTTGTTGTACATAACGAAAGACGATAAAGCCCATTTTTGTTTAATAAAAAACTTTAGTCGCCTTGTGCATAGACAATTAACCAAACATAAATCTAAAGTATTTTTGTGTGATGAGTGTTTTTTGTATTATGACAATGAAGATAAATTATTAAATCACAATTGTAGTAGAATGAAAACAGTTTTGCCTGATGAACATAGCAAGTTAAAATTTTCAAACTTCGAAAAAACCCAAAGAATTCCAATTGTAATATACGGAGATTTTGAAAGTTTGCTTTGCAATTACTCAGACAAAAATAAATCGCTTTTTACTGAATCTGTACAGTCACATCAAGCATCATCGTATGCTTATTATATTTGTTGCAAATCTAAACCTGAATTAAATGATTTTGTTAGTTATAGAGGTGCAAACTGTGCACAAAAATTTGTTGAAACCATTACAAATGACCTAAAAAGGCTGTATAAAATTTTACAAATTAAACAACCAATGTTACCTCTTACTTCTGATGAGTTAAAATCATTCAAAACAGTTCAATTATGCCACATATGTAAAACCAATATTGCCCAAAATGATAAAAAAGTTAAAGATCATGATCATTTCACAGGTAGATATAGAGGTCCTGCACACAATGCTTGTAATTTAAATTTGAAACAATGCCAGTTCATGCCTATAATTTTTCACAATCTATCTGGATATGATTCTCATTTATTTATAAAAGAGCTGTCGGATATAATTGGGAAAATAACTTTAATTCCTAAATCGAAAGAAAAGTACATATCGTTCACAAAAATCATGTCTATTGATAATAAAAATAAAGTTCAGTTGAAATTTATTGATTCGTTTAACTTTTTAAGTACTAGTTTAGATCAATTGGTAAAAATGTTACACTCGGATGATTTTCAACACATGCGCTTGTTTTTTAATCAGGATCATTTATTTAATTTAGCATGTAGAAAAGGTGTATATTGTTATGATTATGTAGACAAATGGGAAAAATATGATGAAACTCAACTGCCAGAACAGTCAAAATTTTTCAATAAACTAACGGGCGAAAATATTTCAGCTGAACATTATCAGCACGCTTTAAACGTATGGCAAACTTTTAAAATAAAAAATTTAGGAGAGTACACAGATCTTTATTTAAAATGTGATGTACTGTTATTATGCGATATTTTCGAAAAGTTTAGAGAAATGAGTTTACTTTATTATAATTTAGACCCGTGCTATTATGTTTCATCACCATCGTTAAGTTGGGATGCTATGCTAATTTATACTAAAGTAGAGCTTGATTTAATATCTGATGTAGAAATGTATCAAATGTTAGAAAATGGAATTCGAGGAGGTCTTGCCCAATGCTCATTAAGATATGCCAAAGCTAATAACAAATATCAATCATCGTATAATAAGGACAAGGCAAGCACATACCTTATTTATCTGGACTGTGTAAATTTATACGGCTTTGCAATGATGCAGAAACTTCCAATGCGTAACTTCCAATTTCTTAATAATAATGAAATTAATAACTTCAGTATAAATGATGTTGACAAAAACAGTGATAAAGGATACATTTTAGAGGTAGATTTATATTACCCGCCTAACATTCATAATGCTCATTCGGATCTGCCATTCGCTGCCGAAAAATATTCACCTATGCAAAGCAAATGTAAAAAATTAATTGCAAATTTACACAGCAAACATCGTTTTGTTATCCATTATATACATTTAAAAGAGTGCTTAAAAAATGGTTTAATTTTGTTAAAAATTTATAGAATATTATCATTCTATCAAGATAACTTTTTAAAACCATACATTTTATTAAATACTTCTCTTAGGCAAAAAGCTAAATCGGACTTTGAAAAAGATTTTTTTAAGAAACAAAACAATTCTATTTTTGGAAAAACAATTGAAAACAAACGGAAACAAGTTGATGTAAGGCTCGTAAAATTATGGAAAGATAAGTTAAATACAACCAACAAATTGTATGGCGCTGAAAGGTATATTAGTGCACCGAATTTTAAAGACTTGTCAATTATGTCCGAAAATTTAGTAGCTATTCAATTAAATAAGACAAAAGTTGTATTAGATCGCCCTATTTATATCGGATTTTCTATTCTTGAAATTTCTAAAACACATTTATATCATTTTCATTATTCTGTAATTAAAAAAATGTATGGAAATAATGTAATTTTATGTTACACTGATACTGACAGTTTACTTTATTTTGTAAAAACTGATGATTTTTATGAGGATATGAAGAACAATATTCGTTACTTTGACACAAGCAATTTTGAGGATAACAATATATATGGGTTACCAAAAGCCAACATGAAAATGCCAGGCTATTTTAAAGACGAATTGGGTGGAGAGATTATTTCAGAATTTGTAGGTTTACGAGCTAAGTTGTATTGTGTACGCACTGAAAATAAAACTATAAAGAAAGCAAAGGGAGTAACAAAGCCGATAACGAAAAAATTGGATATTGAAAAATATAAAAGGGCATTAATGTTTAATGATAACCTGCGAGGTGATATGTATGTTATAAGATCTAAAAATCATCAAGTATTTACACAAAAAATAAATAAGCTCATACTAAATAGTGAAGATGATAAAAGGCAGAGAATTGAAGGTAATTTCAACACTTTACCTTGGGGACATTATAGTTCAATACTTTAGTACTTGTAGGATTATTTTATGTATTTGTTCTACTGAGCTTAAACTATGTTGTAAGATATAAAAGCTATAAGCTATAATTGTATAATCAAATAGAAATTGTAATAAATGAATGTAACTACTTAAAATCAATAAATATATAATCTATATTCTTTGTTTTTTTTTCTTCCTTTCAGAAAGATTTTGTCTCTTATAAACACTGTGTATAAAATTATGTCATGAATAACGTTAGTATAACTATACTTTTATATCTAAGACTAAGCTTGTCATAACTATATGCAGTGTTTATTAATAAGAGGTATCACCTATACTAGCTTTTAGGTGATTAAAACACAGTATATAGAATCAATTTTAATTTTATTGTTTTACATATAATTAAACAATAACTTATAAAGTCTGTACAGTCTACATTTAAGGTCTGTATGTAGGCGAACTTAATTTTTTAACTATTTTACCGACGAGATATTCTGCTTCATCCATAATTTCATCGTAATTGTCCTTGACTAGATATTGAACATTCATGCAAGCACAATCACTTTCACTGCAATCAACACGACTTATTAAATTATTATCACTTAAATCACAAATAGATATTTTTATTAAATGGTGTGCTTTTCCTGGTTCCTTGCGAATAACGTAAGATGTAGAAGGTGCATCCAATAGTTTGGATAAGGTAATTTTTGAAGTTAATTTAGGCTTTTTGTTTTTTACTTTTATTGGTCTTTCTCGAGTATCCTTGACTTTATTTTGCTGATTTTCCTGGAACTCAGATTGTTCAATATTGTTCCCAGCTAATTCTTGAGTAAAATAGAATGACTTAATAACATCATCCGCAATTTCAAGGTCTTCCATTTTTCTGAAATAAAAAATATATAAAATTAATTTCCATTGCATAATTAGATTAACATTATTGTATTATTCGTTTTGACAAATTTACTAGTTACTCACAATTATAAATAGATGAATTAACGATTAAAGATAATTTAATAAAAGACAAAAAAAAACTCTGTTCGCGAGCACTGCCGCTGTGTAACTCAGTCGATGACATCAAGTCGTAGATTTCACATGCAAGTCCGCTTTATATAACATAGGTTCTGACCCATCTCAACTTTCAATGCATACTTACCTAGGATGAGGCCTATATTTAACCATATCAATTTGGACAGACCTATCTTGTAAGATGAAAAAATAACCGTTCCTATAGTGACGTCAAAAGAAGTGCAAAATTAAGTATATATGCCTATGTTAGATATTAACTAAATTAATTGACAAGATGAAGTTGATCAAACAACCCATATCACTAAACGTTAAAAATATAAATCTTGACGAGTCTCCTCACCAGATTAGACATAGCGCTTTATTGCCAAATACGATTCGTTGTATAATTTGCGGTCCCTCTAATTGCGGTAAAACAAACGTTGTGATCAGTTTGTTATTGCACGAAAATGGACTCAAATTTCAAAACCTTTACCTTTACTCGAAGACTAATTTTCAGCCAAAATATTGTTTTTTACGAGAAGTATTAAGAAGAGTACCTCAGATAAAATTCAGTGAGTTCAATGACGATAAAGATGTCATATCTCCGAGTGAAGCTTTACCAAATTCTGTTTTTATATTTGATGATGTTGTGTGTGAAAATCAAATAAACATCCGGAATTATTTCTGTATGGGTAGACATAAGCAAATTGACTGTTTTTACTTATCGCAAACCTACTCGAAAATTCCGAAACAGTTGTTACGCGATAATGCCAACTTTCTTATAATATTTAAACAAGATGATGTGAACCTAAAGCATATCTATGAAGAACATGTAAATTCTGATCTACTATGGAATCAGTTTAAAGAAATTTGTAAAACTGTTTGGAGTAACCCTTATAATTTTCTACTCATTAATAAAGAATCGCCATTAAACAAAGGAAGGTATAGGCAGAATTTTGATATTTTTTTCAACTTTGAATGAAGGTTCATAGGTACATAAATATGAATTACACACATAAATGCCGTTAGTATTATTTCTTTCTTAGCTGAACACAGTTGTTATTTTTATTGAAAGATGGAGACAAATATTAAAATGGAATTAGTGAAATCTGTCGACTCCATAAAGAACAAAATAAAACAAATGAAAAATCAGGAACATACAATGAACTTGTCACTTGATAAAATGCTAAAACCTGTCACAGATCCTCTAAAAACTCTAGTTGAATCTAATAGATCTGAAGAAAACATGAATCAAATTGGAAATACAACTCTAAATAACTCTGAAAGAATCGAATCCAATGAAAATAATACTAGTTCATCTACAAAAATCGATGACTTTTACGATGCAAATCTAAATTCTGCTCAATTCATTGAAGAAAATGCTAAAAAGGAATCTATAGATAATTTAGAAATGTCGTTGGAGGGTGATGATATCTTTGGTATTTATGAAGGTGTTAGTATACCATTTGGAATTAGAAGTGAAAACAAAACTTTAATGATGGGTAATTCGGTGGTATCATTTTCTAAAATTGATAGTTTGAATAACGATACTATCATTTTGATTAAAATCGGTGACAAAGCTTACAATTTAACGGCTGGTCTAAAAGAACTTTTACTTCGAAGAAGACCTGATTTAAAGTTAATATCGAGCGAAGATAAACTTGTCTATAAGGATATGTTACATTATACAAATGCACATAAAAGAGATTTCAATCCTAAAGGTCAAATAAGAGGTGACAAAGGTATAAAATATTGTAAAATAATCAAACCCCTATTTGAATCGTCAAACGATGATAAACCTTCTAACACTAAGCTTGGCGGAAGCTTGCCAACGCTAAAAAAATACAAAAACAATACCGACTTGGTATATTGGGATGATCCTAACGAATTAGTCGAGAGATTGAAACTATTGGTAGCTTCAAGAGATGCTGGCAATACGAACCATGATAATGAAATTTTATCGATAATAGAAGAATTAAAAGAAGCTGGCATAATTAAAGAATAAATAGTCGGAATAATATGCTTTACATTCAGTATTATACATGAATTCAAGACAAATGTACTGAATTCTGAAAATGAGCAAAGCCGATGTGGTTAACGAAATTCATAAAAATGTAAGGGTAAACTTTCCTCGAAGACATGTTATTATGAAAGATATAGACGATCTGTGGCAAGCAGATTTACTTGATATGCAATCAATTTCAAAAGAAAATAAAAATTGTAGATTTATTCTTGCTGTTATTGATACATTTTCAAAGTACGCTTGGGTCTTTCCTCTGAAGACTAAAACCAAAGATGATGTATGTAACTGTTTCAAAATTTTTCTAGATAAAGGACGGGTTCCTAAAAATCTGCAAACAGATAATGGACTAGAATTTTATAATAATAAATTCCGAAAGCTTATGAAGTCTAATCAAATTAATCACTATTCAACCTTCTCAACAAAAAAGGCTTCGATAGTTGAACGATTCATTAGAACATTGAAATCTAAACTTTATAAGGAATTTAGTTTAAAAGGCAACTATAATTGGGTAGATAAAACCCTTAATGACATAATTTACAAATACAATCACACTTACCATCGGACAATTGATGAAATCCCCGCTAACGTGGATAGCAGTAATAAGCAGCGAATATTAGAAAGATATTTAAGGTTGGTAAAAAAAGATAGTATAAAAAGCAAGTTTAAAGTAGGTGATTATGTACGTATCAGTAAGTACAAAGGAACATTTGAAAAAGGATATACCCCTAACTGGTCAACGGAAATATTTAAAATTCGAAAAATACAAAATACAACTCCTATCACCTACTTAATTGAAGATACAATCAGAGGTCGGCCTATTTTAGGAGCATTTTATGCACAAGAGCTTCAAAAGACAAAACATCACAATGTATATCTAGTCGAGAAAGTTCTTAGAAGAAAAGGAAACAGGGTTTTAGTCAAATGGTTGGGTTTGTCTTCTGCTGAAAACAGTTGGATTGATAAATCGAATATAGTATTATAAATAATAATAAACTTAACTCGAAGTATGTAAGTATTTATTACAGTGTTCGATTTAGATTCATTAGTCTTATGATGTGTATTGGAGAGAGTAGTCTTCTCAATTGGATTATAAACAATTTACCATTTGAATTACACTTACCCGGATACAATTATTGCGGTCCCGGTACAAAATTAATTAAAAGGCTTGCAAATAGAGATAAAGGTATTAATAAATTAGACGAATATTGCAAAGAACACGATATTGCCTATCACAAATCATCAAACTTAGAGGATCGTCACAAAGCTGATTTAATTTTGTTAAAAAGGGCAAAAGAGCGAGCAGTTGCCTCGGATGCAAGTGTATGCGAAAAAATCATGGCCCGTTTAGTAAGCAAAGCAATGTCTGCAAAAATTAAAACCGGCTGTGGCCTAAAAAGCAGCAACAAAAAGCGCTCTCGGAAAGTTACATCGGGAAAAGGATTAAAAAATAAATTTAAAAATGTTATTAGTAAAACAAAAAGACGCTTTAAAAAATTAAAGCCAAAGTGCAAAAAAGTGGCGATTGAATTAGCTATGGCGGCCGCCAGAGAATTAGCTGGCGATTCATCCATTAAACTTCCTCGAGTTATTCCTATACCGAAAAGTGGTGGTGTATTACCTTTGATTCCTATTTTTGCTGGATTATCGGCGGTGGGAGCGTTAGCAGGCGGTGCAGCTGGTATTGCCAAAACTATAAATGAATTCAAGATGGCCAAAAAGCAATTGGCTGAATCGAAAAGACACAATGAAAAAATGGAAGCTCTTCGCATTGGAAGCGGTTTACACCTTAAACCGCATAAACGTGGGCTTGGAATTTTTATATCAAAAGAAAAAAACTAAGAGATCGGCTACCCAAACGAGCCTTAACTAACTTTGACATTTTGAAGTATGGAAATAATATTCCTTATTTCCGAGGGGTATTTATGAGAGATGAGCTCCCTAAACAGCCTTTTAAAAAAGAGTGTGGAGTTGTTAATTTAGATAGTTCTAAAAATCCAGGTTCTCATTGGGTAGCCTATGCAAAAAGCAATGATTATATTGAATATTTTGATAGTTATGGAAATCTTAAACCACCAAAGGAGTTTATAAAATACTTAGGTGCTAAAGTGCACTATAATTATGATAATATACAGCGCGACCACCCTTACAATTGCGGACACCTATGTTTAC
This sequence comes from Agrotis clavis, assembly GCA_954870645.1. Classification (NCBI taxonomy): domain Eukaryota; kingdom Metazoa; phylum Arthropoda; class Insecta; order Lepidoptera; family Noctuidae; genus Agrotis; species Agrotis clavis. The sequence continues at coordinate 17,669,887 of OX940919.1, read as the reverse complement.
ATTTTTTAAAGAATTTTTGGTGTAGTCAAAGAATAAAATGAGCAGGATCTGCTAAAAGTGTTCAGTCTACTAGCATGTCTATAACGGTAACCATCTCTGGAAATAAATCAGAATTGGATACATTCTTTCAACCACCTCTGTATTTATCTGGTCAATATGAGTGCGGTTTGTTATACTTTTCAGTATTAAATTCAATACCAAATGTGCGTACTAATAACGACATTATTCCAGTGATCAGAATCGAATGTGATCTTGTACACGGCTCCTACTCTAACGGGTTACCAACTCATATAATTCATGAATTTATATGTAATCCTGCTACATGTCAGCGAATCATAGAAATACCTCGAAACCTTATTTACTTTCCAGTGAACAAAAATATTATTACATCGATATCTATTAAGATAGTTGATCAATTTGGCTTCTGTATTAACTTTAGAGAAGAACATAAAAATATTGAACTACGCCTTCATATAAGGGAAATAAAATGATATTATATTATAAAAACCCTGTAGTTAACAAAAAACATCCTATTTCTTGTACAACCACTAAGGTGCAAAGACGTAAGAAAAAAGTTATAAAATTAACTAAAGCAAATAAAGATTTTCTTAAAGCCCTAGGTTTAAAAGTATGAATATGCTACAGATTACTGAATTACCACGCTTCGATAATTCGATTGAAAGTTATGAAGTCCATTCGTACAATCCCTACAACAACAGCTTTAGAGAAAACGATGAAATCAGAATTCCCATACACCAGCAAGACGTATATGTGTTGCCATCAGCCAGCACAATTCACGTTGAAGGACAAGCAAAGTTCTTCGGTAAAGATGGAAATCTTATTAAGAAAACTATTACGTTCAGTAACAACCCTGTTATGTTTTTGTTTCAAGATATCAGATACGAAATAAATGGTATAGAAATAGATCGCATTAAAAATTCTGGAATAACATCAACAATAAAGTCATACGTTTCAATGAATGATGGAGAAAATAAAGTCGCTGCCTTGTGGGGTTGGAACATGGATGGATTTAAAAGCGATGGTTATTTTAGTGCTATTGTTCCTCTTAATAAGATTTTAGGATTTGCTGAGGATTACAATAAAATAGTAATAAATTGTAAACATGAACTTATTCTGAATAGAAGTAACTCTAACTTAAACAGTTTTATAGTAACTGACGATGTTGCGCATTTTCAAATAGATATGCAAAAAGTGCAATGGCGGGTGCCACATATAAAAGTATCAGATCGGGAACGACTGACGCTTCTTAAACATTTAGAAAGAGATAAACCTATTCAGATAGCCTTTAGAAATTGGGATTTATACGAGTATCCTTTACTCCCTAAAACTACAAAACATTGTTGGTCTGTTAAGACTGCCTCACAATTAGAGAAACCTCGGTATGTAATTTTTTGCTTGCAAACCGGTAGAAAAAATAGTAAAACCAAAGACAGTTCTCTTTTCGATCACTGTGGGGTTACTAACATAACTTTGTTTTTGAATTCACAATATTATCCTTACGAGCCTCTATGCTTAAATTTTTCCGAAAACAAATACAGTATATTATATGAAATGTATGTGAAATTTCGTCAGTCGTATTACAACTGCCCTGCAGACCCCTTGCTTGACTTAACCGGTTTCAAGGAGAAGGCTCCTCTCTTTATCATAGACTGTTCAAGGCAAAACGATAGTTTGAAAACAGGTCCCGTAGATGTGCGTTTGGAGATTGAATGTTCAGCACCAATACCAGATAACACAACTGGATATTGTTTAATTATTAACGATCGACTTGTGGAATATAAACCTTTGAGTAACATAGTACGCAGGTTATCATGACTGCCATTGTAGATGTTCAAGGTTTCAAAACAGAATCAAATTCATTTATCATTAAAGAAATTGCCATATTATGTAATAATAAAATTCAAGTGTTTTTAATTAAGCCGCCATTTCCATTTCGCGGTTTGACGGAGCCAGAAAAACGACAAGTTAGTTGGATTGAACGTAATAGGAAGATATACTGGGGTGAAGGATTTGTGTCTTACGAAAATTATCGGTATTTGATTGAGAATATTTTAAAAGATAAATGTGTTTACACCAAAGGTATAGAAAAAGTATTATGGTTAAAAGATATTTCAAATAATAATAATGTAAATAATTTAGAAGATAAAGATTGTCCTAGTTTGATAAGCCTGTACAAAAAATATGAAGATTGCCATGATTTGTATAGTTGTATTTATCATGATTCAATATGTGCTTTAAAAAATGTTTTATGTTTAAAAAGATGGTGTACAGATAATAAAATTTTGATGTAAATATTTTCTTGTTTAATTTTTACGATAACAGTTTCTTATCCCTCCCAAACCCCTAATTGTTAATCTTTATAAGTTGCTAGCAATAACTATAAAGCCTTATTATACTATTATAATTATCTGAAGCAAGAAGTAGAGAGTGAGTGATCACAACATGTCTCAAAATAAATACAATCCGCGCTATGACTTGTATAACACGTATAAAATGCGTGAAGTTTCATTTAGTAATTATTGGGCAACGGTTGATTCGAGGAGAAGATTAGTGATGGAAATGGCTGACGCAGGATTTTTTTATTGTGGAAACAGTGTAAATGATAAAGCGGCTTGTTTCTCATGTGGAGGTGTTATAGAAGATTGGGAGATTTACGATGATCCTTGGTTGCAGCATGTTTTAAACTTTCCTGATTGCTTTTATTTAAATGCTGTGAAAGGTAAATATTATGTCGAGAAATCAAGATGTCTATTTTTAAAAGAAACAAAAATATAAATCTATTCGTTAAAATTGATACATCTACGAAAAAAAACAATAAAAAGAAGAAAAGAGACTCATGAAGGATTCGAACCTCCAACCTCCGTGTCTCCGAACCTTATCGGCGGCGCTCTTACCAAACTGAGCTAACGAGTCTTATTGATACCACTCTAAAACAATGACCACTATTGCTTCTCTGTAGTTCGACGCTGCGCCAGGGAAAAAATGAACACAGCCATATTATAGACCGAATCGCAGATCACGATAGTATACGACAGCATAAATTGAAGAGTTCTGTATCACCCGTTCGAGCGAACTGCCGTGAACTGGAGGCAATTACAACGAACCGGTGGCAACATTCGTTCATCAGTTTAAAAACCGTAGTGGTTAAAAAGACATCAATAAGTCAGTCTGTAATTATGAAGAAAACCCCAATTACACAATTAGTTCTCGATTATAAAATTGGGGATTCTGTATCACGCAGCTCGAGCGACTGCGCGAGAGCGAGTGATACAGAATCCCCAATTTTAACCTACTTACGTAGTCACACAATTTATTAATAATATTACAAAATTACATGTTTTATTTATTTAAACGTGTTTGCGAAATACGGTGAACTTTTGTTTTTTCTTTGGTACAAACGCCGCACAAACCCAATCTATAAAAATTATTTAATAGATTTCCAACTTCATCACAAAAAAATAAGTACTGTATGTTCGATTTGCAAAATTTTACAGATTTCGGTAGATTGATAAGTTGGCGTTTGTTCAGATGCCAAGCACATCAAAATCAAAGCATTTATTACAAGTAGGCCATTACAGTCACATTTGAATTGTCAAAAGACTAAAATTAAAACTATAATTAAAAATAATTCTGGTGCTGCAGTCCCAGTCACAAGACTTAATACTCGTAACTGTGAAAGTACCGTAGATGCCCATTCCAAGGAGTAGATCTCTATGGAGAAGAACGGGTATGAAACTCCATGGACACTCTTTTTCAATCGCCAAAACTATTACGGAACCTTTGTTACATCATTCAACTTGAGATGGTACATTATGCGAGAACGATGTAATAAGCAAAAAAGAGATAAGTAGATACATCAACCTACTTCCATATGTCAAATTTCTCTAATAGATTTTCAACCTCATCACATATATAGTGGAAGGTTACGTTGCCCGCGCAATGTTGAACCGACCATTTGGGCGTTTATAACCGGTTTTTTGAACCAATCTCAAATGGTCAACATTACATGGTTTAAAATTATAATAATAATTTTCCACACTATCACACAACACCATCTAGTCCCAAGCTAAGCAGAGCTTGTGTTATGGGTACTAGACAACTGATAAACATACTTATTTATTTCTAAATACATACATATTGTAGATTAGTATTGTGTAGTTTGCGAACGAACTAGTTCGAAAAAACTGCTCCCATAGATGAACTAGTGAACTAGCTCCCACATTTCCCGCTCCGTAGCTCATTAGTTCGTGACAGATTGAACGCGTCGCACGGGAGCAAGACAGCACTACACTATATATATCCCCGTTCCGTCCGGCTCACCAATCATGCGCGCCTCTCGTTTCGTACTTTCGTGAATTTCGTAGTACTTTAAGTATAGCACCAATATTTTTATGCATATTAATTAAATAAGAGGTTCTCGCTATTTTTGGAGATTAAAAGTATTCCACATATTGTCGCATGCAGCAGGAACCGTATTAAAACGAGCGAACTATTTGATCGCTCTAAATACGAGCTATGAGCTAACGAACTAGAAGAGCGAACTAGTTCCTTTAAGAGCGGAGAACTAAACTGAGCGCTCTCAGTGGTGAACTAGTATGCCCAAGACTATTGTAGATAAATCACACCCAGACACAGAACAAATGATCGTGCTCATCACACAAACATTTGTCCTGGGTGGAAATCGAACCCACGACCTCCGGTATAGCAGTCAGGGTCACTAACCACTAGACCAAAAGGCCAGTCGATATGATAATGTTCGATTGATAAAATTTGACTTACAGATTCCGGTAGGTTGACCTACTCGCGTCTGCGTACATAAGCAATTAATATTCTAAGGAAGAGTATTTGTTATGAAAAGGATGAATAAAAAGTGAAAAAAAAAAACGAAAAAAAAAGGATGAGAAAAACCCCGTAAAACTACGTTCTCCAAAAAGAAATTTAAAATAAGCAAAGGATTGCTATTCAATTTCCTTTACATTTTCATGTGGAAATGGTATTTTCTATTTGTTCTTGTTCGTACGTGTATTCCCGTGCGCCCGTTCGCTCACGGGGACGAGAAATATCAAATTCTTTGAGTCATAGCCGTCTCCGTTGAGCACTATGGAGTCCTGTTGTGCACTTACAAACGGGAAATAATGTCTCACAGTGCATATTTTAAGACTTTATTTCAAAGACTCTATTGCTTTTGTTCTTGAAAGGAGAGTGGACTCAAAGTGTAGTGTGTTCCTTTAGAAGGAGAGTGGACTCAAAGTGTTCCTTTAGTGAAAAAGTGAATAAGGAATTTGAATTACCTTCGTTTCACGGGATACAATTTTCAGTAACTTTTAAAAAGAGCTGAAACATCTGTTTTTCATCTTGTTAATAAATTGTGGGTACCTACTACGTTAAGTGATCACATTTTTCTCGGCAGCAGGACTGTTATTGTGGTAATATCATCAAAGGAGACCCATATTGGAAGAGACGGTTAGACTCGAACTGGCTAAAATCCACGGTGTTTTTTCAATAGCCTTTTACGTTACAGTGTTACGGTAACCTGTCTAGTCAGCTCCGTGATCTCCACCGACAGGGCTGTGATAGCTTAGTGACCTCACCGACAGGGCTGTGATAGCTTAGTGACCTCACCGACAGGGCTATGATAGCTTAGTTAGCTACGCGTTTGAACTACTTATCCAGAAGTAGGTACGCATGCTCGAGTACTGCTTGGTATGGAATCAGTAGAATTTTTCTTATCCCAAAAATATTTACGATTAGCTGACCCGGCAAACTTCGTACCGCCTCAGAATTTGATTTCTGAACGACTTTTAAAATTATTTGTTTTGTGAACGACAGGACGAAAATCAAATATTCGACATGTAGGAACAATTTCTATGGGAAAACGAAAATATCGCTTTGAGTATATTCCTAATATTATTGTCATATTTACTCTACTTTTAAACGTACCTTGCACTTCCAAAAATAATTCTAAACCAAAATCAGCCAAATAGATTCTGCTATTCTCGAGTTTTAGCGAATCTAACGAATAGCAATTTATTTTAAACACAAAAATGGATAAGCTACAAATATAAAATTTTGACAAATGTCACGTGCACTGAAATAATGTTAAACGATACTAAAGTAACCAGGTTTACTTATTTAGCACACGTAGATATCGAGTGAGGTCTGTGTTATGCAAAACTGAACAGAAAATTAACCTTAAAATTGCCTTGTAAAATGTGCAAGCATTGCGTGTACGGTATATGTTGAGATGAGTGCGCGTGCCCCGTCAAATAGGTACCTAGCTTTGGCTTGTCTGTCAGGCTCGGGAATTTCGTTATGTTTCGTGCAAAATGATCTTTCGTGGAAAAGCTGGATGAAACGGCTTATTTTCAGTGAATGCCCTGAGCCCCTGGTAGATATTTAATACTATTATAAAATTAATGAACTTATTCACGCAAAAACTACAGAAAACAAAACAGTACCTGTACATTTTTTTTTACGTTATAACTGTCATAATATCCTGAATGGACGCAATAACGCAGTCATTGCATTTATTTACATTTAATTAAGGGATACAAATAAAAATTTACATGCAAATTAAATTAAAAAATGAAATACGTTTCAGTAACTGCCGTGTTGTTTTTAACTATGCTTTACACTCAGAGTAAAAATTTTGTGCATTTTATTGAATTGTTCAGTTCTTTGTTTAAGGTATTTATTGAAGAACTAGCTGTTGCCAGCTGTTTCACCCGCTACAGCTCAAAATGGGGACATAAGATCAGGATAAAAACTATCCTATGTGTTAATCCAGGTTATATTCTATCTGTGTACCAAATTTCATCCAAGTACATGCAGTATTTTTTGCGTGAAAGAGTGACAAACATCGATCCATTCATCCAAATATACTTTCACATTTATAATATTAGTAGGAAGTAGTATATTATGATAAGCAATATCTATTTTGATACATTTATTCCCTCTTTCGGCACTATAAATATATAAAAACCTTTTTCTCTTTAGCTTGTATTATTATGTTTATTTTGATGATTCTAGTTAAAAAAAATATCAACGACCAATAATGTACAATGCGTGTTTAACAATGAAATGGATAGCGCAATGCGTCTGAAGTTCAAGACAGTAAGGAAACATTTCTCAACACTAATGCGTTTCCTTCTTTCTTTTTCTTATTATTTCTATTTTGTTTTCAAGGCTTTCATTCTTCAGTGACACGCTATAGAGTGCTTGTTGCTGTTAATGATACGATGAAGAGCTTTACCGAATACAAATTACTATGCATTGCTAAAACCAGAATTGAATTAGAGGTCCAGAGAGAATAGGCATTATTCATTCCGTATTATTATTCCGGATGGATGGATATATTATGTTGTTAATTTAGAAACTGATGGTTACCTAATATAAGCCTATGACGTATGTACTAAGTAGTACTGCTAGACTGCATCATCCCACAGTTGGGCAAAGGTTCCAACCTATGATTTACAGTTTCCTCGATACAAGGATAATAATAGAGTAGACCACGGTCCTTGGTTTTTTCCAGCAGTATAGACCTACAGAGCACAAGTAGTTATGACACGAATAAGGCTGCGACCGTATCCGACCGGCTGCGAGCGTATCCGACCGGCTGCGAGCGATTCCGACCGACTGCGAGCGCATCCGACCGGCTCCGAGCGCATCCGCTTTCAGGTCGCTTCCAGCCGGTCTATGTGAAAAAGTTGGCGGCTCCGCTCCGACCAACGCCAAGCGCATACGATCCGGTCTGTGTGAAAAAAAAATGGCGCGCCGATGCTCTCCGAGCCGGTCTGTGTGAACGGACCCTAAGGCTGCGTTTCCACTAGAGATGTGCGAGGATGTGTAGCGAGGAATGTGTTTGTAAAGAACCAATAGAATCGCTTCATTTACCTCGCCTCGGTCAGCACAGCTCTGGTGGAAACGGCTCAGCGGAGCTAGATTTTTGCGCATATAAAACAAGCGAGGGACTTGTGCGAGGGATGTGTGCGAGTGATGTGTTGCGAGGGATGTGTACGAGGGATGTGTGAGTGGGATGTGTTGCCAGGGGTGTGTTGTGTCTCCGCTCCCACTATACCGCACCCTTGTCGACACATTTCGCAGCTTTGCAACGCATCCTCGCACCACACATTAATGCGCATTTTCACAGCTCCGCTCACATCCTCGTGGGCACATTTTCATCGCATAGCTTTGGTGGAAACCCCCACACATTTTCACAGCACAGCTAGACATCCTCGCACGACACATTTCCATCGCACATCTCTGGTGGAAACGCAGTCTAAATATAATAACAATGTTTATTAAGTAATTTTAAACTTGAAAACAGTTATCGTAGTGACCACATTCTATGATCTGCATGGTTAACCCGTGTAACCGTGCTAAGAGAACTGTGTCTCTTTGATACATCTATTTAAGTAATTTGAAAACGCCCGTCCGATATAATAAGGTTTTTGAAGAGACAATTTTGATACGTTCTCTTCATTGTCTCTAACAGAAGTTCACTAGCAAACTGACGCAAAATTTCAATTACAAATTATTCACATACGAGTAAAATCGCTGGGAACATGAAACGCGAATATAATCAAAAGTCATGACGAATTCACTCACAAATATATACAATATCAAAGACCAAATTGTATAGCATATTGTGGCAATTGAATAGCCTATTCATAGGTGCTACGTATCGCCCCAATTTGCATGAAATGAATTACTTAGCGGCGTTGTCAAAGGGCTCGCTAGGAAAGCTCGCTGATTGGTGTATAATGTATGTATGCTACCCTCAACATCGTTTGTTAAACATAAATCGATGCCTGTTCTTTGAAGGCGGAGTGTACGTTTGTACTCAATCAAACAGTACCCGGGGTGTGTGATCGGAGCTTACTCGGGTGCGCTCAAACAAGATGACAGTGTGTTCTGAACCACAGCTATCACTTAATATGCAACGTTAACTGAGAGAGATAGCATTGGGTAAAATTATCTTAAGGGGTTACTGCGGCTGGGCGACTCGCTGTCCGACCAAGGACCATGCCCGGGTCGACGGCGCGTTGTTTTCCACTCGCGCCTCAAAGAGTGTCAGCATAACGACGCCCCCCCCCGGGGTCTAGAGGGTCAAAGCCTGCCGGGGTCGCGATAATCGAACATGGAAATAAAGTAAAACAAGACATAGAGCATGGACTGATTTATCTGCTTATTTGACTATATTAGAATGCTTAGTCCATGCAATAAGTCTATGAAACTAAATCTGAATCTTTTTATAATATTTCAAGTATTATTTTGTTTTGAATGTAATATGGTTTCGTTGGGTAAGCGTCGGCTGTCGACATGATTGGTTTATTACGCAATAATTTGTTTAATTTTTAATTTTATGATTTGGTTATAATAAATATCGGTGTTTCATTGGAGGCTAAACGTGTCTGTCTTCTAAATTTTTAATTAAACTATAAAGGTTTATCCATACCCACTGTGTCTTCGTTAATTAATTTCAATATATCTGATTATTTCACTTCCTAAAACGGATCTAAAAAACGTGAAAAGACAAACACCGGGTTCGGTTCGGTGTATATGTGTGTACTTTGCCAGGTATTGAATTGAATGTCCCACAAGTAGTTGTTCGCAGGCTGGGTGTTTGTTCTGTGAATTTAAATGTTTGTAAAAGCACCCACGACAAAGAAAAATCCGCTAAAGCATGGGGCAACGTTTAAAAAATGTGACGTCAAGAAAAAAGTAAGTTCCGTTCTCATAACAATGTGAGCTGCTGAGTCCATACCTACATTAAGGTATTCTTGAAATTTTGTTACTCCTTGTCCTCCCAAGAGTAATCAAAGCCGTAGCAGTATCAAAGGCACACTATACGATAATAACCCTTCCTATTCCCTTTCTACCACACCAATTTCCATCATGCCGCTCAAATACAAAGGGGCACATGTAATATTTCCCATATTATAATAAAGGCTATATGCATAGGACCCCGGGATAGGAACCCCGTCATACATCACCCGGCTCTCATAATATTAGGAACAATAAGGGCGTCATATGTCCATAATGATGGCATGACTCCGGGGAAACTAAATGTACTATCATCTAAACGATTCTTTATAGTAAAGAATGAATGGATCCTCTTAGATTTTGAATGATTCTGGGGCCTGAATTACTCTTTCGCTAATATCGGTCGCGTATTTTAGCGAACTAAGGGAATGTAGTACGCGCCGCTGATGACATCAGGGTTGTAGTATGAGGTGCTAGTTGAACACAATGTATATTCTTACGCGCGACAGACGAAGCGTTGGTTTTACGGTCAATAAAAAAACGTTGCCCCACACTAGGAATTTCTTCCTGTATCGTGGGTGCGTTTGCAAACATAGAAACTCACATACAAAAACACCTGAACCCGGAACAACTTAATGCATCTCATACAAATATTTTCACCTCACCCGCTCGGAAAGATTCTATTTCTCATTCAAAATCTGAGCGCAAAACTCCATTTTGTGCTCTAGAGCACAAAGTGTTGTTTAAAATTCGAACACGTCTTGTATTCAATTGTTTTCTACTTTTCTACACTGGCAGGCGAGCCACCCCCACTACATTTCCTCGCTGTGTGAGGTGAAAAGTTGTGTGTTGCACTCGGCAGCAAAGTTTTTCTGCGTCTCGTACCTTTGAAAACTTCGCATCGCTCAGGATTCTATATTTGAACCGCTCGTTTCTCTCGCGGTTCAATCTTAGAATCCTTCGCTCGCTCAGTTTTCAATTCAAGTACTCGCGCCAAAAATCAACTTTGCAGCCTTGCATAACAAATAACTATTTCACCTCACACGCTCGGAAAGATTCTATTTCTCATTCAAAATCTGAGCGCAAAACTCCATTTTGTGCTCTAGAGCACAAAGTGTTGTTCAAAATTCGAACACGTCTTGTATTCAATTATTTTCTACACTGGCAGGCGAGCCGCCCCCACTGCATTTCCTCGCTGTGTGAGGTGAAAAGTTGTGTGTTGCACTCGGCAGCAAAGTTTTTCTGCGTCTCGTACCTTTGAAAACTTCTTTGATTCTATATTTGAACCGCTCGTTTCTCACGCGGTTCAATCTTAGAATCCTTTGCTCGCTCAGTTTTCAATTCAAGTACTCGCGCCAAAAATCAACTTTGCAGCCTTGCATAACAAATAACTATTGTTCCGTACGGGGAACGAACCCGTGTCACGCTGCCCAGCAGTCGATCGCTCAGCCACTGTACAAACCGTCGTCAATTTAAAGTCTTACATACAAAATATCTGAGTTAACGTCTTAATAAATATGTATGTTTTTGCTAAAACGGAGTAACAAATCTTAAATAAAAAAGCTCAATAAGCTTTATAACAATTGTAACAATATTTTGTAACACAAGGAACGCGTATACATAATCACGATATCAAAATAACAAAGAGACGAAATCCTTACAAATGTGCGGTAATTCTGAGAATCATGTAACATCATTACGCTATGTATGCTACAAGAATAATATACATGTACAAAACTTTACTAAAATAATAAAGCCCGGTGGGCATTGGAAAGAACAAAAGACTACCCTAATAAGTTTCCTAAGGATTCAGAGATCATTGTGGAGGTTTTATTAAAAGCGTTGTAAGCCTCAAAAATTCGCTCAAAATGTTTTTAATTAAGCAACTGAAACATTTGCCGAAATTAAACAGCTCTACTGTTGTAAAAGCCTCCTTTATTATATAACTTTATATTTGTACTTTGTTTTCAAAAGCCTTGATTTTTTTATTTAATCTTTTGTGAAGTAAGGATAACAATTCATAATTATATGACAACATTTTTCATCGCGTTGCTTTTCGGAATATGTTGTAGGTACGTTCCTTTTTGCTTTCAAAACGTATTGTTGAAAGGTGGCTATTGTGAGGATAAAATTTTTAGCTCCGACAACCACTCTAATTCTATTCGAAGACATATTTTTTTGTTAAATTAACTTGACATTATTCATAACTATTTGGATGGCTATTGTTGTTTTCATTTCTGTTATGAAGAAACTCGACAGAAAAACTTTAGGATGCTATAAATTGAGAATCAAATTCAAAACGTTTCGTCTTGGTAAAGTAAATATTCAGTTCCCCATAGGAATGTGTAAGTGCAGTCGTGATTATGTGCAGGTAAATTACATTTAATATGCCAATCCCTCAGTTCAACACGCGTAGCATGATAATATACTGGGTGTAAGGGACAGCCCTCCGCAAACTTTCAGGGCTTGCTCAGTAGACGAAACTGAACAATCTTCCACAATTTTTTTTCAGAAAATGAAAAAATCAAATCAGGCTCTCCATACAAACTGTTCAATCAAGTTTATAATTTTCTATGGTGAGGCTGATTTTTTTTTTCATATCCTGAAAAAAAAAATGTGGAAGATTGTTCAGTTTCGTCTACTGAGCAAGCCCTGAAAGTTTGTGGAGGGCTGTCACTTACACCCAGTATGTTTGTCGGCGGATGAATAGACATAATGACAAAATGTAGAAATGTTTCTATCGTCCTACGAATGGCGGTGCTTAATAGTAACATTGTTATCCGAGGGGTGAAAGTTACTTATTTAAGTCCCGAGACGGGGTTTGGCGCCTGTAACGTAGTGAGGGCGCTAATAGTTCGAGGGACTAAATAAGTAATTTACCCGAGGTTAACACTGCTTTTCATTACGAATACGATGAAATTAAAAATAAGAACATACATTATATTATCAGATAAAGAAAAAATGAGTGTTGATCGAATTGTCACTTTCCTGCATATAGGTATTGTATTTTTTAATTTTGTTCAGTTTTGTGCGTTCATAATTTCAATTTTTATTGCGCTTCAATTTAGTGGCTGTATAAAAGTTACAACATGGTTCAATAGAAATGTCAAAATTGAATTAGTTCTTTTTTCTAAAATTTGGCAGCTGTCAGTTGAAAGCGATTCTCTCTAGGACTGCAGTGGATAACTTTCAAACCGCTAATCAGACATGTAATGACCTACTTTCAGTCGCCTACGGGTGGTGCCAAAATCGAACAAAAAAAATCGAACGATATAGAAATCAAATCAAAACGTTTATTTCAACTAGGCCAATTACAGGCACATAAGAATTGTCAAAAGACATAAAATAAAACAATTACAAAAATAGTTATGGTGCTACAGTCCCAGTCACAAGACATAAAAACTGTGAAAGTACTGTAGGTGCTCATTCCAAAGCGTAGATCTCTATGGAGAAGAATGAGCAAGAAACTCCATGGACACTCTTTTTCAATCGCCAAAATTATTACAAAACTTTTGTTACATCATTCATCATCAGATGGTACATTATGTGAGAACGATGTGGCAAGTTAATAGTGTCCATAGTAAAAATAAAAAGACAATTCAAAATAAAGTTACTAATAATTAAAATAGGCCGTGGCAGCTAAGAAATGACCAGTCCCAACTGACAGCGCCCGTTCACGAACATGACACATATATCAGCACCATTCAGCTCAACCATTTTGAAGGGAACTAAATGATCCGACATACACGCCACCATCAGCGAGACCTTTGAGTGAGCATGACATACTCTCAACTGCCAAGGTCATTCAAGTCAATGAAAGACGTAGGTTTCTAGTCAAAGATAGCTCTGAAGTACATGGTACTCACACAATGCTGGCTATGACGCTATATAATACTAGATGAATACACTCTATACAATGCAAAAGATAATTTTACATTCTTCATCCGCTCCGACAATTTTTTTTAAAGATCAAGGAAACCTACGACTGTCGTACTAAAAAAAAAAAAAAAATACACACAAAAAGACAAGCAATAAAATGTAAAGTAGGACAACAATGTCCGTAAATCAAATGAAATAATAAAACAAATACAAACACATAAAATAAAACAAGATGACTTAACTAAGTCATAAAAAAAAATAACCTATTCTTGGTCTAAACTCTAATATTTGGTAGAATTTTTTTACTAGCAGGTATACCTGTACTTAGAGTAGAAAGCTCTAAACATCGAGATAAGCAAGTCCTGTCCACAATAAATATTATTGTTTCATCTATAAAAAACGTGCGGCTGTTTTTCTTTCCAAGAAAAATCAACAGAAATTTCAAATTTTTCTCCCTTGTTTGTTATTTGTCTTGTTCAAACTGTACGTTTCCAATAAAAATGTGTTGCTAGTGTTGTGCCAAAAATGTTGGAGCATGTTTGAAGCAAAGAAGGGTGAGAGAGAGGAACAGTTGAACGGCACAGTTTCCTTTTTTAGGGTTCCGTAGTCAACAAGGAACCCTTATAGTTTCGCCATGTCCGTCCGTCCGTCCGTCCGTCCGTCCGTCTGTCCGCAGCTTAGCTCAGAGACGCCCAGTACTAGAAAGCTGTAATTTGGTGTGAATATACGGATTTGTTGCGCCGAAAAAGTGGTAAAATAAAATCTCGTAAAATATTTTTTTTTAGGGTACCTCCTGTACACGTAAAGTGGGGATGTTTTTTTTTTTCTCGCGTACCCCTTAGTGTGGGGTATCATTAAATAGGTCTTTAAAAAATATTGATAGTTTCCATTAACAATTTTTTGATAAAAAGATTCGTTTGTGAAATATTAAGCTTTAAAGTGCTAATTTTTGCTCGACTCGAGCGTCCCCCAACTCTACCAGCTAAACGGTTATGTTTGGGGGTGTGAAAAAATTCACAATAGTAGTATATATAACGAAATTTTAAGGAAAATTATCATGACTAAGTAGGCTTTACAAGTTTACGAGTAATAGTCGACTAACTTACAAAACGTACTTGGACAACATATTTTCCTAAACAAAATGTATCGCAGAACTTGTTCTTCAACTGCAAATGTAAGTTTGTCAACTTTATTTTTACAGCTATAATAGGTGGGTATGTTTTGGGGATAGGTAGGTTTTTATTGTCAACTAACTTCGAAAAAAGGAGGAGGTTCTCAATTCGTCCTAATCTTTTTTTATGTATTTTCCCCGATTTCTCAAAGACGCCTGGACCGATTTTGAAAATTCTTCTTTTTAAAATTAAATTCAGCGAATCAGTTTAATTAGTTCGCATAAGTATTTTGATAGGCAACTACGGAACCCTACACTGTGCGTGGCCCGACACGCACTTGGCCGGTTTTATTTTTTACAGCAAGCGGCAACTTACTTCAGGCATTGCCGCATGCCGTGTTAACAAAACACCAATAAAATTGTTCCCCGCCGGACCAGTGAAATATGAGCGAAACGATAAAGTTTAAATTGCTCTTGTTCCATCCATTCCATTTTATATTATTTATTGTGAAGTCTGTCACGCCGCGATTGGCTCTTGTACATTATGCTAGGACTTCAAAGTAGTTATTGTCTCCGAAAATGGAGGAAATAGAAAACAGTTGTTTTGTGGTATCATTTTGGGAACTGCTCTAGCCTTTAATGGTTTCATTTTCTAATGTATTTTGCCTTGAGATAGTTGTTTTAATATTTACATTTAGAAGACTCAACAAATTGGGTTCTATTTTAGTCTTAAAATACAAGACAAGGCCTAGCCTGTCTTCAGCTTAAGTGATGTCAATTTATTGTTTCACTCTGTTGTGAGCCACTCAACGCAAATACCCGTAAGCATACAAACAAAATACATAATAGATTGCATAAATAATACCCACTCAATAAAAGTGCCCTCCCCACACAGCCAAAGAATACAATCGTGTGACGACTCTATAGAAACCATTACTTTGATGTTTATTTCAAAGGGCGACCTTCCTTTTCATATTTGTGTGTTGACGATACGAATTGCGTGATTACCTATTCCGATAAACAAAAACATTAAAACATACGATATTAAAACTTTTCACTTTTAATTTTGCATTATTTAGAGATTAAATTATTCTAATAAATAGTTCTGCTGCCTGTTGAAAAAAAGTTAAATAAAATTGTACCTTTTTTTTTAGCCTGGTAAAATCATCAAATGGTTCCTCCCACCCAGGGCAGAGCGGGAGGGACTGTCAGACTCGTAAAGCCTAAAATCCACGGAGTCCTTCAATAGCCCTATACGTTCGGGGATCACGGTAAATCAAAGTAGTCCGGGCAAAAAAAAAAAATTGTGCCTTGGACTTCATACTACGCATGAAAATAATAAGTACTAGGATTACCTAAGATTCTACACTCAGCTATACTTATTGTATTTGATGTAGAATTACAGAACTGGTAATTAAAAAAAAGAAAAAAGTACTTCTTTCTTCTCTTCTCCTACTTTAAGAGTAAAATCCCATTGTTTTGAAATTAGAATTAGACTTTCTTAAAAAGTTCAAAATAACCTACAAAAAAACTTTTCTTTCGAAAGTCGGTGACTTTATTTTTCATTTCATTGACTTTTTGTCACCGACTTTCCGAAGAAAAGTTTTTTTGTAGGTTATTTTGAACTTTTTTTGTGGTTGTTTTGAAGTCGGTTACATTTTTTTTGAAAAAGTTTTTTATTTTATCCTTTTTAGTTTCACTATTCAACCCAAATTATTGTCAAATACATAATTTTCTTACATGTGCACTAAAATTTTGTAATCCGTAGCACCGGTAATAACAACGCCCATGTATGTATGTACACAATGAGCTAAAAATAAAAACTACTGCACCAAACTAAATGAAAATTTTATGGGACTCAAGTGGCATATATACTGTATCGAACAAAAAAATAATCATCGAAATCGGACCAGAAACCTCGGAGTAATCGGTGTAGACAAAGTTGAAAACTTCTTAGGTTTTTGTTGATTTTTCAAAAAGTGCTAGTCCGATTTCGATAAAATTTTAATGGGACCTTTCCGGAAGTATATCCTATCCAACAAAAAAAGAATTTTTGAAATCGGTTATTAAACGACGGAGTTATGCCCGAACAAACATAAAAAATAAAAATACAAACATCCGAACTGAGAACCTCCTCCTTTTGGAAGTCGGTTAAAAATAAATCGCAATTTTGTGACATCCATCATATTGACATTATTATCTTTGTACTCGTCCTATTTGGTCAATTTTGCGGCATTTTGGTAAACGAAAATTGTCATACTATGAATTAAACGAGTGTACTATAAATATCACAGCTCAATCTTTCACTAGAAAGTGGAACTAAACCAAGCCAGACATCGAGTACAGGCCGCATCTCGTTGAACGTATCGAAGCCAGTTATATAGCTCAACCCTCTTCCGCCATTCCACCACCACGACCCAACTAAGCTGCATCAGTCGCTGATCTCGTACAGCTTAAGGCGTCTGTCTGTATCATTTTTGAGGGAGAATCTAATCAGCTGAAACTCAACAACGTCCTGTAAGCTTCATCACGCTTCTCTTCGTTTGCTCGGGGTTGTCTTGTATGCAAAAACCAACGCCGTTTATAATGTCGAATAATATTAGATTATAACCCCAGTCAGTATTCGAATAGTGAAATGGGGCGAATATTCGAAGTATTCGGATATTCGAATTGGAAGCCCTAGTCACCCAATGTTATGAGAGCTCAAAGTGTAATCAAGAGATATAAAATTATGACGGAATCCTAACGAGAAGATTCCGTACGTGTCGGACAAACAAAAGATTCGATTTGATCCACGGGATGATTATATTGTACTTATTTTAAAAATGTTAATTGACCTTGAGTTTTTGGATATTTTAATTAGCAAATTAGGTAGAATTAATAAATAAACAGAGCAGAAAAGATGGATAAATCTGATCAAACGATCCTTAAATGAAACAGAGATAAACGGCATCAAAAAAATTGGCCTCTTTCACTCATTTTTGGGGATAAGTCAAGTAAAACAAAATTGTTAACAAAAAAAAAGCTAAAGTCTCTTAACAAAGTTATTATGGACACATATTTCCTCCTGTTCGCCAGATTAAAAGAATGACTCTGTATATCTGGCTGTCTGTCTGTGTGAGTTTTTTAAAATGTTAGTAAACGCCACTATACGGTCAGAATATATAGTTTCCGCCAGATAAGTGTGGAATAAAATACGTTGACCCCCGTGTACCAATATATTGCAATATTTCAAAACCATTCGAAAAAATGTAAAGAAAATGTCGTAGAACAACCAAAAGGAACGTATCGTGGTAAGAGGCGATCTTGACCTTATATTTTATTTTGAAATTCGAACGATGGTGTTATGAAATTCGAATCGATGCAAGGATCAATGACCTTATTCCAGACTTATTTGGCGGGGTAGGGTAAAGTTTAAAAAAATGCTTAGCCCTAACTGACCTATCTGCAACTTATTAGCATTCATGTATATAATGATCACATCTCACGCAATATGCAAGTCCAATCGAGTGAAACGTCGCCGCTGTAATGTGATGATATTACAATATCAATTATTTTTGATGTGATAATGATCTTGATATTTGAATAATAATAATCGCTAGTGTCGTAACTGGAAGTGATCAGGGTTTCTCAATTCTTAAGTATCAGTGAGACTATAATTAATCAATTGTCAATCACACTGGAATGATTGACATCCAATAAGTTCAGGTTGTCTCGCGCTGTGGTTCGCCTATTTATCATCAAACGATTGCTGCCTCGTCCAAACTCCGGCTGTGCTCGCTTCCATTTTGTGTTTCTATTGTAAACAGTTTTTAAGAGTTTTCAAATAATGCACACGAACAGCGGATTTGGATGAAAGGCGTATGGCAAGATTCGGCCCGATTCATATTGTGTCAAAAAATTGAATGATGTGAATTTCTAAATAAAAATAGATAATTCATAACACAAAACAATAAAACATAATAATAATAATAATAAGAGAATTATATGCAAAAAATCATTAATTATTTAAGTTAAGTTTCTTTTATTACATTAAAGTTAAAACCCAAACAAAGATGTACAGTCTATAAGTATATTATTACTTTACTACTAGAGTTATTAGTTTTCCATAAGAAGTCCACAGAAAAAAATATGTTTGTATGGACACAGGTATGGAGTTGACCACTCAATAGGTCTACATTTTTTTTCGGTGTACTTTTTATGGAAAACCAATTATACCACCAAATTCTATAATTGTTTTCTTTTTTAATGATAATATAGTTAATCTTTGTTGGGTTTATGGGACGAGGCTTCAAGGGAAACTTGACAATAGCTTTTGGTACACAGATAGTTTATAATCTGGATTAACACAAAGGATAGTTTTTATCCCGATTTTCCCGTGGGATAATTTTCGAGAGACAGCGGTTGAAACCGCTGGCAACAGCTAGTATTATAACATATGCGAAAGTTTGTAGGGTGAGTGGGGGTAAGTTTAATGAGATGAACACTTGAACAGTGTTGATTTGAAACTGTTGTCACACAATGAGATTCAAGGTAAATGCAAAAAAAATGTTTTGGGTAAAAAAGCATGGTCAAGTTGTTAGTATAATGTTGAAAGAAATCTTTTTGAAACAATATTTTATGAAAAATCTGTTAATAAAATTGGTCATAAGAAAAACAATTTATAGGGGTAAGACGAAATGCTCAAAGGGTAAGATTGAAATAGTGACTAAAATCGTCTTTATGGTAATGACTGCGGTTCGCGGCACGACAAAACGCTGGCTACAATGATGTTGCCAGCATTAAAAGATTTCCTTTATATACGGCGTTATTGTATCTTTTTTATCTTTCGCCGTTTTTCATCTTACCCCCACTCACCCTATGTATGTTTGTTATTCTTTCACGTAAAAAAACTACTGAACGGATTTGGACAAAATTTGGTACACAGATAGTTTAAAACCTGGACTAACACATAGGATATAGTATAGGATATAGTTTATACCGATTTTATGTTCCCAACAGCTAGTTGATTAAAAATAAATAGGTAGGTTGCTCTATTTAGTTTTTCGGAAAAGTGCTTTGTTGACTATAAATTGTATGAGAAATGAAAGGTCGTGAGTACAAATGAAAGACTCCAAGAAATAACGTCGAAAATATCCAGGGTTTGTAGTAAGTGCTTAGGGCGCAACTCTTGGGTGCTCTGACCGGAGCATAAAACTATAAATTCCAACCGCAAATAAGTGAGTTAGAATTATGAGTCGCTGCCCACAGAAGTCCACAGAACCGGACTTTATTTATATTCTTTAAAACCACTGTTACTTTATACGAGCGTCTCAACTATGTAATAATTTGTAGTGTAATCCTATTATTGAGTTATTTTAACAGCGAAAAGCGGACTTGGGACTGAGATTAAGTCTTTATGGACTGTTGCTGTGTATGTTTATGGCTGTGGTAATGGTCGTCGCACAAGCCTCGGGAACAGTGTATTTAATGGGCTGTAAATGAAAAATGGCGCAATTGTCGTGACGTAGTTGCCCAGGGCACCGCGCCTCCTCAGGGGCCGATGTATGGCCATCGTGTCTTTTATCGTCCGTATGTTTTCGCTTGACGCCGGTACCGAGCTGTTACGGTATTTAATTTCCAGATTTTACTGCCGTTCGGGGTGAACAAAAGGTTCAATTTCCACCGTTCGTGATAAATCCTGCATGATTGAATCAGTTAATGCATTTTTTTTTGTATTATTTGTGTTAATCGTGAATATTTTTTGGGGGATGTGGAAATGAGGATTGCACCTAGTTAATCTTCAGGTAGTACTTAATAATTGTGACTAAACGCTATTTCTGGAGTAGCCGCATCCCTAACTGTTGTTATTACAAAGTAACAAACTAAATCAAATCGTTTATTTCAATACAACAATAAAAACATGCGTACAAAATGTATTCCCAACAGATTTTTTTTTAAATAATATTTATAAATATAACGCTGTTGTTATACGAGCCTTCTATATTTATTTATGATTTTGTTATATTATTTATCTTTTAGATACGTGTGTAGGAGGGTAGCTATTTGTTTTGGACGAGCAACAAACACAATAACTCGGCCTGAACCATTTGCGTTCTAAAACAAATAGAAAAATATAAGGTGGAATTTCTGAATCAAAACAAAGAGCAATATATCCCTGGAAGAGATACGGCGGCGGGGGTCAATCGATTACCTTACACATCGTTGTGACAAATAGTTCCATTTGCCGTTTCCAGATGGCGGGCGCTACCTTTTATTCTCTAACCATTGCCGACGGCAATTTCATATTTCGTAACAAGAAAAAGGATTTCTCGTCCAGCTTCCAATTGGAATCACGATTGCTCAAAGGAATCATTTCGTTACGATACACAGGTGCTTTCAGACGTTTTACTGGAAAATAATAATCGAATAAAGCTGCACAACTTCACAAAAACAGGTTGTTTTCCTGGATCTCGCAGAAAGGAAAATCTATTGAGCGTAACTAAATAGTTGCTCTACTTTGTGAGGGCTGCATCTGTTGCAAGATTACTGCAAATTTAAGAAACTATTCTAGCATGAACGTGGACGCGACTAAAGAAGTTTATAAGGATTGTAGATGCTCGCGTTCTGAAGTTTTTATCTACCCCCACGGGAAAAAGGCGTAAGTCTAAGTAAGTGTTTTACTGTGTTGTATAAATCAATAATTTGGGTTAGTTTTATACCGAAACTACGGTAGTTGATAACCTTCAAAGGGTATAAATGTCCCTCGGCTACAGTGTGCCCCAATCCCGGGATTTCCGTCTGTTTTCCCCTGATAAAAACGCCAGTTGATCGACAAGTATTACGAACAAAGGTACGATAAAAGCTTACCTATATTTGCTTCGACAGTTGGATAGACAGATAAAGTGTCAATGGGATTGTGTGCGGTGGCTGGATACGGATCCCAAAAAAACTTAGGATCCATTGATTGTGTGGAACAACAAAAGCTTTTTACAAGACAACTCGTTGCGCGGTTGAAATACTTTTCACTCATTGAGAAACTGGGATGAATAAAACTTCACGCTTTTTGGAGCATCACAAGTGAACACCGTTTCTCTTTCCAAATATTAATA
Source organism: Agrotis clavis (assembly GCA_954870645.1). NCBI lineage: Eukaryota > Metazoa > Arthropoda > Insecta > Lepidoptera > Noctuidae > Agrotis > Agrotis clavis. The sequence continues at coordinate 17,648,020 of OX940919.1, read as the reverse complement.
TTTGCCAATAAAAAGCGGCCTCTGATAGAAATTATTTTTTCCCTAAGATATTAGGGAAAAACAATTTCTATCTGAGCAAAAGCTTGGATAAAATTTTCAATTCTATCCTGTGGTATTTTACCACAGGGATCTGAGAATAAATTAGGTGTAGTTGTCACCTTCGCTGCTCCCGTTAATTAACCTAGCGCGATACACGAGGGAACACTGCGGCTTAAATTCATTAGTGTTTGAGGTTTACACAGTCAACGTCAAGCAATTGGAAAAAAAGGAAAAAATGTTAAAGGCGAGAGCGGACATTTCCACTGGGAGCTGACAGCCAACGGGTTTACTCTCCTTTATTTGTCGACTTTCTTTGAGAATAATCTTTTTTCAACGTCAGACGTGTTGTATGGAAAACTTTATAATTAAAGAACTGTTGAAAGGTCCCGGGTTTGGAAAGGAAAGTGTTCCAAACTTAAAATTGTATCAAGTTCGTCTATTGAATGAAGAAAGTTCATCTTTTGGTAGAACTCTTCGGTTGAGTTCCCGGTAGCTTATACTTATATGGGCATATAATCAAAAAGTAATGACGCAAATAAGGCATTGTATAAGTAATTGATGTTAATTAACTGAATGGCAAGTAAGAAACTTCATTGTGTTTAATTAATGCGTTGAAAAGTTTAAAAGTCTTCTGTGCCCCATTAGCCCATTTAGAAGTTATCTTTTAACTTTGTGAATTGGAGTTCGCAAACATTAAGGTGGAAATTTGAGAGGATAGAATGTTTATGTTGAATATTCGAGCTGATATCGTTATGACTGACTCTCAGCATCTCATTTGTTTCAATTTGAAAGTGAATTCTAACTTTCGGTTTGTAGTAAAGTTGTAATCAATGGCGTAACCTTGTTTTATTATTATTCGGTAAAATTACTTCCATTTGTTTATTAGTAGCTTTAATTTCTCACCGAATAAATCTTACTGAATCTGGCGCTAAACGTGATTGTAGGTAATTTATGCATTTGAGACTAAAAATAAAAGCTACGAACACATGATGTACAACAGCAATATAAACACTAGGACACATAATGAATGTCCTGGCAAGAAACAGAGCAGATAACATCAGGTTAAATTAAATTCTACGAGATTAAATTGAACTAGAAGCAGTGCAGGCGTGAACGGGATTACCATGTAAATATTTGTGCCTAAGCCTAGTACTCACGAGATGAGGCAACGCGGTGCAACATCGCGGGAGTCTTGACAAAATATTAGGGCATGAATAGACATATTTGGTAATTGATGTAGCCTCTATAATCATTATTTAGCAATAAAAACTCCTTTCATTTGAATAGTTGGGCGAAGGTTACTGTTAAAACAATGAGTTTGCCCTTGACATTGTCTCGCGATTAAGATCTCGATGTGTGTACATCTTTCATTTTCTAGCTAAGTCTTAGTAAATCACTTGGTTATGCCCGCGGTGAATATCCCTCTCAATACAAAAAATATCCTTTGTATTAATCCAAAATATCCAACAATATCTGTGTACATTTCATGTAATTCCTTTAAATAGTTTTTGACAGAGAGAGCAGTATACGCATACGTTTTCGCATGTTACAACGGTAGATTTGATTTCGCTGAGAAAGTTAATTTAAACTAACGAGAAAACGATTGGGGGAATCATGTGATTTCCACTACAAAGCGCAATGAGAGAAATTGCTTGTTTGTTAGGTGCTTACAAATTGGGTGATCGTAGCGTACCTAATTTACGAAAAGCACTGTCGTTATTTAGGTACAAATACCGATAATGTGTGTCAATAAATCTACCGCTTTACTAAACAAGCGGCGCACCATGAACGCAAACGGTCTTTTATTGATTTTCAACTTTGTGCTCTAAGGTATAAAATTAAAAATCTGTTGAGTAGTCTTTAACAGATTTTTAATGTTGTGACTTGTGAGCCGGGAGTGCATGTGCGCCCCGCGTGACTCTACCTACACAAAAAAAAAACAATCAGCTTGGAAGGAGGAAAGAAAATGCTTAGTAACACCTTAACGGTCTATCACGAGCTTCTATGAGCGGTGATTTAGCGCGGGGCGGCGAGTGGTAAGATCAAATGTTTGAAAGACGCCACTAGGCGGTGCCAGTAGCGAATTCACATACTATGTCTTATTCATGCAGCCCGTCGCAACGCTCACTGCTATGACAATAATCATGAACGGGTTATAACACTTATTTTGCCTTTTTTCTACTCCTCCGATATTCTTTTCCGATTAATTTCATTCAAATCTAAAATATTTTAATTCATTCTCCAAAACTTCGTTGATATTCGGCCTAGGCGCCACTGTTGATTTTTTTTTTGGTTACCTCCGATAAAAAATTGAACCTAATTATTTAATAAAAACCGGCCAAGTGCGTGTCGGGCCACGCACAGTGTAGGGTTCCGTAGTTGCCCATCAAAATACTTATGCGAATTAACTAAACTGATTCGCTGAATTTAATTTTAAAGAGAAGAATTTTCAAAATCGGTCCAGGAGTCTTTGAGAAATCGGGGAAAATACATAAAAAAAAGATTACGACGAATTTAGAACCTCCCCCTTTTTTTGAAGTAAGTTAAAAATAGTTAACGATAAAAACCTACCTATCCCCAAAAAACATACCGTAAAAATATACCTATTACAGCTGTAAAAATAAAGTTGACAAACTTACATTTGCAGTTGAAGAGCATGTTCTCCGATACATTTTGTTTAGGAAAATATGTTATCCAAGTACATTTTATAAGTTGGTCGACTATTACTCGTAAAGTTGTAAAGCCTACTTAGTCATGATAATTTTCTTTTAAACTTCGTTATATATACTACTATTGTGAATTTTTTTACACCCCCAAACATAACCGTTTAGCTGGTAGAGGGGGGGGACACTCGAGTCGAGCAAAATTTAGCACTTTAAAGCTTAATATTTCACAAACGAATTTTTTTATCAAAAAATTGTTAATGGAAACTATCAATATTTTTTAAAGACCTATTTAATGATACCCCACACTAAGGGGTACGCGAGAAAAAAAAAAAACATCCCCTCTTTACGTGTACAGGAGGTACCCTAAAAAAAAATCTTTTACGAGATTTTATTTTACCACTTTTTCGGCACAACAAATCCGTATATTTACACCAAATTACAGCTCTCTAGTACTGTGCGTCTCTGAGCTAAACTGCGGACAGACGGACGGACGGACGGACGGACGGACGGACATGGCGAAACTATAAGGGTTCCTTGTTGACTACGGAACCCTAAAAATGGAGCCTAGCTGATACTTTTTTAACTATTCACTTTACAGTGGTTTTGGAATAGTGAAAAAAAGTATCAGCGCAAGTCTGTAATGGGTTTAACATTTACATTACACACCTAAAACTTGCATAAATATCTAGGTACGTCATCACATACGAAATTCAGATCAAATCTATATTGATATGTCGCCGCGAAGATTATTCTGCTGATTTATTAATAATGGTTTTATTACCCATCTAATTTAATAACCTTACTTTAAAATAATAACCTCATTGCTAATTATAAATCTGTTTTATCAGTGCTATTATTTGGAGTAGTTTTATGTTTTTATGAAAATATCCTCTGATTTGGTTGGTGACGGTGTTGACATTTAATTAATGTAGAAACCGTCACTAATTAAATGCGATAAACATTTTTAAAAATAAATTGTGATTATTTTAAATAACTAAAAATTATTAAAACATTGTGATGTCGCGGGTGGGTACTAGCTGGCTAGTGGTTGTATCTCCATAGGTTATATTAAAAAAAAAGAAAAGGGTAAAGAACACAAGATTGAGAAGAGCTGCTGGTCTCGCGATTAAGGGAAGAAAATTGACTAACCTTAGCACCACGGCGGGCAGTCCAGTTCAGGGCCTCGCTCCACCTGCCAGCGCTGCTGCGACCTTGATGCGCTCTTCTCGGTCTTCTTGATGATGAGGACGATGTGAGGATCGTGCACGGCACGGAACAACCTCAAAGCGGTTTTTAATCCAAAATTGATGATATATTAAATGGAGCAGCACGGACACGACCACGCGGCGACGGTGTCAGTCGTATCTCTGTCCCTCAGTACAAAACCAAGCAGCGAAAAAATCAAAAAATATAAAGTAAAAGGCGGGTATAAGGAAAACTATACCTAAAATAAAGAAGCGCCAATGCAACGGCGCGAACATGCTCCCGGCTTTAAAACCATCGGTTTTAAAATAAACAAAAAAAAATACACTAAACTATAAGCCGGGGAGCTGAAGAGACGCTATTGCGAAGGTAGAGGGCAGAGGCGGACGGCAGGTCTCGTATAGATCCCTGTCGCCGTCTTGACAAGAGCGACTCTGCTGATCCCATCTTTACCGGGATAGGTTTCAAGAATTATACCTAATGGCCAAGATAGAGGTCCAACGTTATCAGTAACTACAACCACGACGCTACCTATCTTGATAGGATCTGAATGAGTGTTCCATTTCCCTCTGGATTGTAGAAGGTGAAGATATTCACGTTTCCATCGTTTTGCGAATGATTGCACCAATTGATCTAACAAAGCGTATCGTTTCTTTAGATTTGTGTTATCACCGGTGGCTTCGCAAGCGGGTAAACTCTTTAGCGGCGTAGACGTTAGGAAATGCGATGGAGTCAATGCGCTTAGCTCAGACGGATCCTCACTAAGGGGCGTGAGCGGACGCGAATTCAAAACGCATTCAATTTGTGTTAAAACAGTTAACATCTCTTCGTAGGTCAGCAATTGAGAACCTATTGTCCTATGTAAATGAGTTTTGAAGCCCTTAACGAATATCTCATAATGTCCACCGAAATGTGGAGTGCGCGGCGGATTGATTTTCCACGTTATTTTCCGTTCGGCCAACTCGTTAGAGAACGCGGTTTGATACTCTTCAGAATTGACTAAAGCGTAGATGTCCGAAAGAGCGTTCTTCGCACCGACAAAGACAGTTCCTGCGTCAGAGTACATAGTTTGTACAGCACCCCGTCTCGCTAGAAATCGTTTAAACGCTGAGAGAAATGTACTCGTACTAAGATCGGTAGTCAACTCGACATGAACAGCGCGAGTAACTAAGCACACGAAAATGCATAGATATGACTTAATAGAGCGAACGCCACGTTTACGTTGCGGGATAATGCTTATAGGACCCGCGTAATCAACAGCTGTGCGTGTAAAGGCTTTAGCTTCCGTTACGCGGCACGTGGGTAAGTCCCCCATGAAGGGATGCACGGCCTTGGGTTTAGCGCGGAAACAGAAATTGCATTTATGTACGATACGACGTACGACATTACGACAAGACAGTATCCAATAACTCTGCCGCAATATTGACATAAGAGCCACCGGACCAGTATGACAGTTGTGGCGATGATAGTGCGACACGATCAAATCGGTGATACGGTCTTTATGCGGAAGCAGCAACGGATGCCGTTGTTCATTGGTCAAATCAGCGTTACGGAGTCGACCGCCGACTCTCAATAAGCCCTCACTATCGATAAAGGGGGAGAGGCGTCTTAACGCGGTGCGACAAATTTTGTTCGCTTTTAATCGTGCGATTTCGTCAGAAAAGTAAAATTCTTGCAACGCGGTAATTAACATCCTTTCAGCAAAAATCATATCTGATGCGGTAACCGATTTAGATCGCGGCAGTTTACCCAAGAACTTGTAAACGTAGATAACGGAATGAAGCAGCACCGTCCACTTAGAAACGCGATGCGACAATGCAAGAAGTGGATGCGGGTCTACACATACATTTGCTACAACCGGCAATGAAACCACTTTGGTTTCCGGCAATCGTACATCGATAGCACTAGTGTCGACAGAGGTAACAGGCCACGTATCGACGCTCCGTTGAAGCCACGACGGTCCACTGAACCACATCGGGTGCCACAACAATTGCTTAGGAGACAAACCTCGCGATAAGCAGTCGCTAGGGTTGTCGGTACCGGGAACGTGAAAGAAATGTTCCGCGGGAAGACAATCTAAAATTTTTGTAACACGCGTAGCGACGAATGTTTTTAAAGTTTGGGGATCTGAATGAATCCAATGTAATGCGACCATTGAGTCGGTGAAACAAAATATATTTTCAATTTTGTGACGCGGTTTATAAGTGTTCTTAACTCGTTGCACCAGTTTAGACATAAGTAAAATGCCGCAGAGCTCAAGTCTGGCAACCGATATCGTTTTGAGCGGAGCGACTTTAGATTTCGCGCACACCAGATTGACGACCGGTGGGGAATGGGGATCCTGCTGAACTTTGACATATACGGCGGCTCCGTAAGCTCGTTCACTCGCGTCGGAAAATGCAATAATAGTGACGAGGTAATTTCTAAACACCTCAAGATGACGCTTTATCTTTAGGTCCCGTAATGCGGGCAGTTCGCGAAGGTAATTTTCCCAAAGGATCATTACATTCTGGGGCGGCTTGTCATCCCAGTCCAACTTGAGAACAAAGAGCTTTTGTAAGATTAATTTCGCATAAAGAATAATCGGCGCGATCAAACCTAAGACATCAAACTGGCGAGCAATAACCGATAAGATGTTGCGCTTGGTACATGGACGGTTGTCAAGAGTGACAGAAAAGGAAAAAACATCTGTAGTGGGAGACCATTCTAGGCCAAGAACCTTTAGACTTTGATTAGATTCATCGAAATTTACTTTGGAAGAATAGCGGTGAGTATCAGGCAATGACTCGAGTAACTCTGTTGAGTTACTTGACCATTTCATAAGGTTAAAGCCCCCGGCCGTAAACAATCCTAACAGCTCATCCTTGAGCCGCAAGGAGTCCTGGACGGTGGGCACGGAGTAACAAATATCGTCCATGTAACAATTATGTACAACAACATCCGCGGCGCGCGGGTAAGATGCGCGTGCGTCGTCACAAAGTTGTCTTAAAACTCGCATGGCGAGGAAAGGACTACAGCGCAATCCAAAGCAAACGCGGTTAAATTGATAGGTATCAAGCGGTAAAGAACGATCAAAACGGTATAAAAATTTTTGAAACATTCTGTGATCCTCTTTAACCAAAATCTGTAAAAACATCTGATGTATGTCACTGGTAAAAGCCACGGGATATAAGCGGAAGTCAAGTAAAATTAAAAACAAATCGTTTTGTAAATTCTCACCCTGATATAACAAATCATTGAGTGATTTACCCGAACTAGTTTTGGCGCTGGCGTCCATAACCATTCGCACCTTTGTAGTTACTTTATCCTGCCTAATAACGGCATGATGTGGTATATAAAAACCCGTAGGTAGCGAACCAGCATTATTAAGTAACGAGATATAACCCTTCGATAGGTATTCTTTAATAATAGCGTCATATTCCACTCGCAACTCTGGGGTAGCGGTTAGCTTACGCTCCAGGTACATATAACGACGCATAGCAGTTTTGTATGAGTCACCGAGCTCAGAGAGTTCGCGCGCAAAAGGTAACGCCACACTATAACGTCCTGTGTCATCACGTGACACGCTTGAGACAAACAGCTTCTCGCACTCCCTAGACGCGGCGTTCAGCGGGCGGTTGGGCGCTATTTCTTCGAGCTGCCAGAACCTTTCTAGCATATTTGATAACGGAGGCTCATTCTGTACAAACGAGCACAAAGAAACGAACTCAGTAGACGGATTACTAATAGGACAATTTCCTACGATTATGTAACCAAAAATAGTTTCAATACCGGTAGGTAACCCGGGCGGACCGTTTACGCGTCCGGAGAGTAAAATTTCGGCAAACTGCGGTGCACCGATGAGGATGTCAATTTCCCCAGGCGAATGGAAACTACTGTCAGCCAACTGAACGTGGTTTAAATAACTGAGCGAAGCGGGCTCGATACGAGCAGAAGGCAAATTATCCGTAATTTTATCAATGACGTAAGAGTCCAGTGTAAGTAAAATATTTTTATTGTTCGAAAACAAATCAATGCTGACGGAACCCCTAATCGGATTAGGCGACGAACCGATCCCCTTTACAACAGCGCGCGTTATTCGATTAAAATTTACGTTAAGTTTTGTTAAGCATGTCGCTGCAATAAAATTGTTTTGTGATCCGGAATCAATAAGCGCGCGAGCCTTGTGCAGCACACCCGCAGAGTCAGGTAATAAAACTTGAACCGTGCCTAAAAGACAGGTAATATTATTATCACGTCGGTTATTATTTTGCACAGGAGGAGGCGACGACAGGGCTGATAAGGCAGTGGTATGTACCTGCTGCGAGGTAGATGCCGGCAGCGGCGGAGTAACATTATTAGGTGCGGGCGCTGCGCCGGACGCGGGGGAAGTCAGCTGTTGTTTTCTACATAGCAGCGAGTGGTGCTTACAATCGCAATAGCGGCAACGTACTTCCGATTTACAAGCGACGTTGTTATGGGACAAACTGAGGCAGTTCGTGCATCCATTACGAGTTTTGACAAAATTAAATTTATCATCGAGCGGTAATTTTTGAAATTTAAAACATTTAAACAAGTTGAAATGATTTGCCAATTCGCAAAACGGACAAGATTTATTTTTATCTTTTGTCTGCAACGGCGCGCTAGTACCTACAAAGGAGTGGGTAGACTTAGAAACATTTCTGTTTAAGTCGGTACCGACGCGCTTCGTCGTAGTGTTAGCCGAAGTGCGGTCTAATATTTTCGATTGTTCACGCAGAAATGTGATTAAGTCCTCGTAGCTAGGCAAAGCAGTCTCTCGCTTAAACATTTCAAAAGCGCGAGCGGTCTCCGGGTCTATTTTCTTTAAAGCGAGATAAAGAAGAATAAAATCGGACAAGTTGCTAAGTTTTAACGTTTTTAGACTCGACACGGCAGACGCAAAATGTTCTAAAAACGAGTCTAAATTCTTAGTGTTAGCAACGGAAAAAGATTTGAATTCGAACATTTGATCCAAATACGCGGTAGCTAAATAACGTTTATCTTCATATTTCTTGACCAGCGTGGTCCATATCAAAGTATAATTGTTAGCGTTCGGTGTAATTCCCGACACAGTAGCAAGTGCCCGGCCCGATAACTGACCCATCAAATATTGAATACGTTCGTTATTGGTAAGATCGATATTCTCGTGTATAGTAGTCCTAAATGTTTCGTAAAAAGTCGACCAATTTGCGGGTGAACCGGAAAAACTCACTAATTCTAGTTTGGGCAAATACAAGTTAGATTTTTTATTACCGTTACTGGAACATGAAGATAATTTTTCATCTTTGGGCCTATCACGGCTAGCAAATATTTTGTTGGCTTCATATTTACAGCGACAGTATAGGTCCTCAAATGTAGACAAACTTTGATAGTTAGGTATGAAATCCGGATCTAACATCAAACTCACCATATTTAAATCATCGACAATTTTTATAAATTCGTCACGCACAGTATCAATGGTGACCATGCTACATAGAAAATCCTCCTCCTTACTATCACTAGGGTCCTTAATCATTTCCTTTCTTGAGTCATATATTCTCTGAAGCCTAGCATAAACTTCCTCGCGTTTCCCCCTGAGCCTTTTAATGGTTGAATTATGCTTTTCTTCTTCCTTAGAACCCGGGGCCATGATGAGATATTGTTAAAAAATATCCAAGTTATAAAATATCCGAAACAGCGATACTGACTGCAACATAGACGACTTCGAGAACAAAAGAACTCACGGAACGGCCGGCGATAACACGTTGTTACCTACGCTTCCTTAATTAGCTTATAACTTTCGACAAAAATGCAACATAAATACGTTTAGGTACTTACTAAAGGGAATGAAATTTATCCGTTTGAAAATGGAACACGAATAAATGATGTAGATAAATTATAGCGGGTATGTAGGTAATTACAGCAGGTAAATTACCTTCGTAACTAGATAAAACAATAGTTTTAAAACTAAGCGGAAAATAAATAGTTTTGAAAACTAAGCGGAAAAACAAATAGCGGGATATAGGGAAAAAATGTGATATACGGCTATGAGGCCGAAAAAGAATGTAACGTGCGGCTCGAGGACCAAAAAAAAATGATGTCGCGGGTGGGTACTAGCTGGCTAGTGGTTGTATCTCCATAGGTTATATTAAAAAAAAAGAAAAGGGTAAAGAACACAAGATTGAGAAGAGCTGCTGGTCTCGCGATTAAGGGAAGAAAATTGACTAACCTTAGCACCACGGCGGGCAGTCCAGTTCAGGGCCTCGCTCCACCTGCCAGCGCTGCTGCGACCTTGATGCGCTCTTCTCGGTCTTCTTGATGATGAGGACGATGTGAGGATCGTGCACGGCACGGAACAACCTCAAAGCGGTTTTTAATCCAAAATTGATGATATATTAAATGGAGCAGCACGGACACGACCACGCGGCGACGGTGTCAGTCGTATCTCTGTCCCTCAGTACAAAACCAAGCAGCGAAAAAATCAAAAAATATAAAGTAAAAGGCGGGTATAAGGAAAACTATACCTAAAATAAAGAAGCGCCAATGCAACGGCGCGAACACATTGTCAGGCTAAAAACTTCATATTTAATTTTGAATTTAAACTGTTTTGTCAAATAACGATCGCCCCACCAGAGGGCGGGGCGACGTTACAAAAGAGTGTGCTTTGAGTGCGGAGCTCACTTTGCTGCCGATTTTTGGAGAGACAACATTGTGAGTAGAATCTATGTCTGTTTGCTTAAAATAATAATTATTATGAAATTGTGTTCCTTGTTTTTCTTGCTGAATTTCCTAAGTTTGTCTATAGGTTAGAATAAATTCCATTGTAGCTATATAGCAGAACCGTAGACCATGGTAAGGTCGGCGGTTCTGCGACTTTTTAAAAATAACTGCCATTTCCCTTCTTCGACATCAGAAGTGGGATTCGAACCAGCTTTTTCTGCCCTTTTTATTTTTATTTTTCAGGTTACCCAAATTGAATAAACTATCCTGCGTGACACGATGGATGCACCAGACCAGAATGGATCGGTGCCACCAAGTTGTACCTGCACCGTATCCGGACCAGTCACCGGGGACGATGGACCAACCGCACCTGCCGCCGCTACAACAACAGGGCGGTAACGTACCTCCTGAATTTTATTTACATATGATAAATATGATGCAAAGTATGAGTGAACGACTGTCAAAGCAACGCGATAAAATCAAAATTACCGACGTGTTTCTGCCTTCATATGACCCAGATGGCAACGTTGGGGTCCGCGAGTGGTGTGATCATATTTCATCGGCTAAAACTAATTATGAGCTCAGTGATTATGATATCCGCATGAAAATGACTAGTTTACTGAAAGGCCGGGCTAAGATGTGGGCTGATAACTGGCTCGTTACTACATCCACGTGGGACGAGTTGCGTCAGAATATTATAACTACATTTGAACCCGAAAGTCGCTACTCAAAGGATGTGTTAAGGTTTAGGGAACATAATTATGATCCTACCAAAGACATTGCCGAGTTTCTTTCGAGATCATGGATTCTCTGGAGACGTGTTACTAAGGATAAACTCGATGACAATGATGCGGTAGAAGCGGTGATAGGAACTATTAGTGACGAACGCCTTCGGATTGAACTCATGAACGCCAGAGCCACCTCAGTGCCAGAGTTAATTTCTGTTGCTTCATCTATTCGTGTTAAACGCCCCAATACTCAACATTCTAACCAACCGCCAAACAAACGCTTAAAATACTCTATAGATAATCGAAACATTCCTTATTGTAACTTTTGTAAAAAGTCCGGGCACGCTTCTAGTGATTGTCGTAATAAAAATACTGCTGTAACTGTAGAAAAACAAACAACCGAGAAGACCCCTAGTACCTCAACGTCATCAACACCTAAACAAAGTGACAATAGGTTCTGCTCGTTTTGCTCAAAATCCGGTCATACATTTGATACTTGTTTCCGTCGGGAGAAACAGATAACCTCTAATGTCAATTCATTTATAAAAAATAAACACAGTTTAAATACCATGCGTATGAGGGTAGGTGATACAGTTATTGATACGGTATTCGATAGTGGTGCGGAATGCTCTGTGATGCGCGAATCCATTGCAAATAAGTTGCCAGGGAAACGTCGACAAGTAGTTAATTATTTACGGGGAATAGGCCCGTTTCCTGTGGTTTCCATGAGTTTATTAACAACGGTGTGTGTTATTGATAATATTAATGTAGAGATTGAATTTCATATTTTGTCCGACTACGAAATGACTGCAGATGTGTTGATAGGTGCAAATCTTTTAAACACAACTGGACTAACTGTCATCATAACCCAAAATAGCGCGACTTTGTGTACTCAACCTCGCGTCATGCACATGCAATCAACAACCGGCTTATTTGATAATATAAACCACGACTTGAACGATGCATCAGAGGTTGACCAGCTATTGAGTCTCCTTCATAAATATTCTTCCATTTTTACAAGAGGTTTTTCTCGATCTCGTGTAAATACAGGTCAGTTAGAGATTCGTTTGAAAAACCCAAATAAGTTTGTGGAACGAAGACCTTACAGGTTAAGCCCAATTGAGCGTGAAAAAGTTAAAGAAATTGTTAACGAATTAATAGATAATGATATTGTGCAGGAAAGCAAATCCCCATATTCAAGCCCCATTATACTAGTAAAAAAGAAAAACGGTGATAACCGCATGTGCGTGGACTACCGAGAGTTGAATTCGAATACTGTACGCGATCACTATCCCCTCCCATTAATCGCAGACCAGATTGATCAGTTGGCTGGTGGTCAGTACTACACGACCCTCGACATGGCATCTGGATTCCATCAGATCCCTGTTGGCGCTGATTCCATAGAGAAAACGGCGTTTGTGACTCCAGATGGCCTGTTTGAGTACAAAACCATGCCATTCGGGTTGTGTAACGCACCTTCAGTGTATCAGAGATGCATTAACCGTGCTTTAGGCCCTCTCTTAAGTCCAGGTAGCGCAGATAAAGCCCATAATGACAGCGTAGCTCAGGTTTACATTGATGACGTCATTAGTAAGTGTCGCGATTTTTCATCCGGTCTTGAATACTTAGAAAAAATCTTCATAGCGTTACGTGAATCGGGATTTTCAGTTAATATTGATAAGTGTCTGTTCTTCAAACGGGCTATCGAGTATCTCGGTAACGTAATAGAAAATGGTCAAGTTCGCCCCAGTCCCAAAAAGGTTGAAGCCTTACAGAAGGCCCCAGTACCGACTAACGTTAAACAGGTTCGACAATTTAACGGGCTTGCAGGATATTTTCGTCGCTTTATACCTGATTTTGCTCGAACTATGACTCCTCTTTACGAACTGACTAAACAAGGCGCTAAGTGGCAATGGACTCATGTTCATGAAGAGGCACGTCAAAAGATAATTCATCACCTAACTTCTACACCGGTCTTAACAATATTCCAAGAAGGAGAACCCATTGAACTATTTACTGACGCCAGTAGTCTTGGCTTTGGAGCGATACTCGTTCAGATTATTAAAGGTCGACAGCACGTGGTAGCGTATTTCAGTATGCGTACGACAGAAATCGAAAGTAGGTACCACTCCTACGAGCTGGAGACCCTGGCCGTGGTCCGAGCCATCAAACATTTTCGGCATTTTCTCTATGGCCGCCAGTTCAAGGTGATTACTGATTGCAACGCTCTTAAAGCCTCGAAACACAAAAAGGACTTGCTACCCCGCATTCATAGGTGGTGGGCCTATCTTCAAAATTTTGAATTTGAGATAGAGTACAGGAAGGGCGAGCGGATGCAACATGCAGACTATCTAAGTAGGAATCCAGATCCTTTGACGGTCAACGTCTTGACCAATAATCTGGATTGGATAAATATTGAACAAAGACGCGATGATCACTTGCGGCCTATCATAGATGCTCTGCATGGTGGTGGAAATGTCCCCGGATACCTCCTCGAAGACAACGTCCTGAAATATGAGAGGCTAGATGCTATCTTTGGTTTACAAAAACTCGTTGTTGTACCAAAGTCTTTCCAATGGAGCTTAATCAATACGTTCCATTGTGCTCTCAAACACCCAGGCTGGGAAAAGACCCTTCACAAAATAAGGGAAACTTATTATTTTGATAAAATGAGTACCACCATCCGTGACTTCGTCGACAACTGTATTGTGTGTAGAACTTCCAAACAAACATCGGGAGCTACACAGGTACAATTACACCCCATTGCCAAGCCAGTAGTTCCATTTGAAGTAATTCACATGGACATCACGGGTAAATTGGGAACTCCTGATGAGCGTGAGTACGTTGTGGTTACGGTGGACGCTTTCACTAAATATGTTTTACTGCGCTACACCAACGACAAGAGCCAACACAGCACTTTAGCAGCCCTAAAGCAAGTCATTCACCTTTTTGGAGCCCCAAGGCAAATAGGGGAAAGGTGTACGAGATGATCCGTCGAGGCAAGATGATCCTTTGATATTGCAACGAAGCCAGTAGCGTCATCTAGTTGTTTTTAATGGTAAAACGTAGTCCCCGATATTCCCCCGCCTCAGTCAAAAGTAGTGGTGTCGAGAGTGACAATTAAATTTTTTGAGAAAAAAAACAAATATTCCGTTACTTTGATCTAAGGTAAGGGTGAGTTGAAGTTTATATCTAATTTGTTCTAGGTACTTTATTACTAGGCTGTGGTATAAGTTAGCTTTGAAAATTGCTCTATTTTGTTTTTTTAATAGCATTGTAACAGTTGAAAGCACATAGTTTAAGTTATCGAACATTGAATAAAAAAGTTTATGTTGGGGCAAGATGATTATGTTACCGGTGTACAAGATGATCCCCACGGATCTTCTTGTAAACCGGTAACATACCTACTATTACGGGGATATTTTTAACCTTTGTATGTTATTATGTTTAAGTTCATATATTTTTGGTTTAAGACTATGCCTCGTAATTATAAAAAAAAACTAAACGCGGATTGTGGTCAGAACACTCCATGATCAAAGCACTGGATGCTGTTAAAAATGGCATGCCATATAGCACAGTTTGGATTGCCTGTATTATCACTAAAAACGCGGGCAAAAGTCAAAAATAAGGTGGCTGTCAGTACAATCAAATATATAGGTGAAAAAATAAACCGAGATTATGGTTTTATGTGGGTTATTCTCTTCCTGGATCCTGGGATCATCTTGGACACCGGGGTGTACAAGATGATCCTTTGACAACGTTTTAAAAATGTGTTTTTTTAATAGTAAAGCATCGAAAAAATCAAAATTTTGAGTATGCCAACAATAAGATAAATAAATTTACTATGTATATACGTATTTACATTCGCGCTAAGTAGGATATCTTTTAATCTACAAGCAATCTCCCTTAAGGGAATCATCTCGTACACCTTTCCCCTAATTGTGGATGGCGGTCGCGAGTTTCTAGGAGAATACAAAAACTATTGTGACACATTTAATATCGAGATACATTGCATAGCACCAGGGGTTAGTAGGGCAAATGGGCAAGTGGAGCGGGTGATGGCAACATTAAAGAATGGTCTTGTAATGATAAAAAATTATGAGACTCCGGACTGGCACACAGCACTGGAAAGCCTGCAACTCGCTCTCAACTGCACTGCCCATAGAACGACAGGCGTGGCCCCACTAGCTCTCCTGACTCGTCGTCAAAACTGTGCCCCACCAGAGCTACTAAGCCTGGTTAACCTAGACGAGGCAATAATTAACATTGAAGCCCTCGATCGTCATGTGCACCAAAAAATGACGCAGATGGCTTCTAAAGATAAAGAAAGGTTTGACAAAGGTCGAGCTAAAATTCAAAGATTCCAAAGAGGCGATTTTGTTTTGATAAAAAACAACCCCAGAAACCAAACTTCCCTAGACCTTAAATTTAGTGCACCTTACGAAGTTCACAGGGTTCTTGATAATGACCGTTACCTCGTGAAGAAGGTAGTAGGACATGGTCGACCGCGCAAGGTCGCACATGACCAGCTGCGGCGCGCCCCACAACCTGGAGGAACCACCCAGGTGGCCGTGTCGCCTCCAGACGAGCGACAAGCCGGGCCGTCCGGCGTCGGAGCGGTCTCACAACCTTTGACCACGTCCGATGCATCGCCGCCCACAGATAACAACAATGAAAATTAATAATGGTGAGAGCCTTCCAAATTATAATCATTGATTGTTGTTCATACTATTGTTTATATTTTTGTTAACAAATACAAAAAGATGCTATTGGCATGATGAGTCAACCAATAAGCAAACTTATAAATGAAAACAAAAAGATGCTATTTGAATGGTGTGCCATTCAATAAGCCAACTTATAAACAAAAAGATGCTATTGGCGTGTGGAGCCGTCCAATTAGCCATTTAACAAACCTATCCTAAAAGAATTAAAAATCCCCTGTGTACCACGGCGCACGAGACCGCCCAGAGCACAGCATCGACCTATCCCATTATCCTTAGAGCCTCTGTTTTAAACAGCATCGACCTTTCAACCACCTGTCCTATCCCTTTTACAAATATATTGAAATCTGTTGTCATGTGGAATGAGCAGAAATACATTGTTAAAAATGAAATAAAAACAAAGTTATAAGCCTATGGTTTTCATGTGAGATGAATACTAGGCCCCCATTTTATGTTATTATTATAAAATGTTTACTTGATTTGTGTTCACAAGAGAGTGAAACATTTCTGTTGTAACCCTTTACATTATAGGCTAGTGTGTACTGTGGAAGTGCCTAGCCTCACAAACTTATGTTTCTATTGCAGAAGAGAACGGGAGCAATGCAGGGCACGCATTGCGCATCAGAATGGCCGTGTCGCCGCGAAGATTATTCTGCTGATTTATTAATAATGGTTTTATTACCCATCTAATTTAATAACCTTACTTTAAAATAATAACCTCATTGCTAATTATAAATCTGTTTTATCAGTGCTATTATTTGGAGTAGTTTTATGTTTTTATGAAAATATCCTCTGATTTGGTTGGTGACGGTGTTGACATTTAATTAATGTAGAAACCGTCACTAATTAAATGCGATAAACATTTTTAAAAATAAATTGTGATTATTTTAAATAGGTAACTAAAAATTATTAAAATATTGTCAGGCTAAAAACTTCATATTTAATTTTGAATTTAAACTGTTTTGTCAAATAACGATCGCCCCACCAGAGGGCGGGGCGACGTTATAAAAGAGTGTGCTTTGAGTGCAGAGCTCACTTTGCTGCCGATTTTTGGAGAGACAACATTGTGAGTAGAATCTATGTCTGTTTGCTTAAAATAATAATTATTATGAAATTGTGTTCCTTGTTTTTCTTGCTGAATTTCCTAAGTTTGTCTATAGGTTAGAATAAATTCCATTGTAGCTATATAGCAGAACCGTAGACCATGGTAAGGTCGGCGGTTCTGCGACTTTTTAAAAATAACTGCCATTTCCCTTCTTCGACAGATATGTTATAGTCAGAAGAAAAAACCAAAACCGATACATTAAAGGAAACGTAATTGATGGAAGACAACCTAGATGTGTCACCTAAAAATATATCTTTTATACATAAAAGACTGATGGGTAGGTAATATAAAGGTTTTCCTTTGCCTTTATAAACGAATATCTATGCTCACGGCATACTGCGCCTAGATAATTGTATTGTTGCCAGGTTCGAACTGGGCTGAAAAGGCCCGGGTACCTGGTAAAAAAAAAAAGGTTTCTTGTTTTTAACAACTTTGCCCCTCACTAGTCCCCTACAATGTGGGTGTGTTTATAAACTTGCAGATTTTACAAATATTTGATCCGTGCAAGCATACTAGTTTCATGGATGACCTACTCAGGTTCAAGCATATTTTAATTTATTCTATTTAATTTCTCTGTAATTGTGTGAACGAACTGTCTATTTAATTTCTCTGTAATTGTGTGAACGAACTGTTTTATCTAGTTTATACCTAGCCTGTACGGCCCCCGATCTAGCCAAGCGCCTGGAGCCCCCTCAAGTTAGCCTCTTAGGAGCCCAACCAAGCATACTTGGGCCCTGCAGGCCGCGATCTAGGTTATAATTTATGATTATTTCGTGGCTTGATTAGAAATGTAAAGTCTACCTTAGATGTTTTCTAACTAGGCTAGGGATTAGGCACTCAATAGAAGAATGGACAAAAAAGAATACTGGTCTTATCGGACTCGCCTATAATCGGTTCCGTAGCACCAAAAATAATAATATTTTGTTCCCATATTCCGCAATACGAGTAGTCCAACTCCAACCGGGGGTTGTCCTTGGATATACTGGCATAGTGCATACAGAGATAGCCCCGGTTGGGCCTCTGCAAGATGGATTCGGCTCCTGGCATGCCCTCCAAAAGCCCGGGATCCCACGATCCCGAGATGTCAAAAGATACAGTAGAATTATAATAATTCTACATTTTGAAGCTATTGTATGTCTCATTCATCATCGACATAATATTTTAAGAACCTCGACATCATACATATTTATTTAACAGTTACATAATTATTAATATGCTTTGATTTTTTTTTCAACATTGATGGAGGTTGGACCTCCGTACATGTAAATACACCCATATAATATTTCTTATACTATAATATCAATTGACTTATGTGAAGCGAGTTTATACAAGCAGTCCATTGTAATAATTTTCTTACAGTAAATGACTGTGAAATACGAACACTTTAGCTACGGAACCTTAAAAAAGAAAGGTTTCTGTAGTAGGTATCTATCTACTACAAAAGCTGATCAGAAATAATAGTCACGGATATTTGTGTAATTTGGTCCATACTCGAAAACCGTACTCCATTATGACATTGTCGTCATTGTTTATCGATAATTGCTTACCTACAAGTATACTAAATATACAATGTATCTGTTGCTGTAAAAGCTCAAACTAGGGTAAATTCTAATAAAACCTTTATCATTGCTTGATGGTAAAAGTCCGAACTGTTCTGTTCAGTCACAATTTTGTTATAATATCAACGTTCAACACGGCCAGGTTGTGCCCCCCCCCCCCCCCCCCCCCGCAGCGTGGGGCTTCAATTTCTGTCTGCGGGAGGAACCTAATCAAACAACCTCGGGGTGCCCCTGACGTCGATCTTTGGACATTTACCAACTCTCATTGGTAAAACAAAGTACCTATGTTCCAAAATTTTAGTAGTATCTAAAAACCCGGAAAAATGCATCTAAGATCATCTATTTCATTAAGATTCTAACATGTACAGTCACGAGCAATAACATGGATACACTTAACAAAATTCAAACGCAATTTACTTGTGAAATACTGATTTCCACTTTGAAATAAGACCTGATTCGTAATAGTATAGTATGGCTTTCAAAATAGAAGTCTAATGAAAAGGCAAAAGTTTAAATCAATATGGTAGCAGAACATCGCTTTTGAATACTGCTTAGTGTATATATACCATTGCTCGTGACTGTACACCAAATTGCTTTGGTGAATCCTAGGATTTACTGGCAAAACTTAATATTGACCACTGTACGAGCTTTTACAGTGACATAATTATCTACATAACGAACAGCAACAGGGGCGCCACACGTTTGTTCAATCTTTGTTCAAAATGTTTATAAACCCTTAAACACACCAACATCGTGATACAAGACGTATTGTACTCATCATTTGCTTAGTCCTTTCCGAGCTAAATTGGAACTCTGTGGTGGCCCCGTCAGTTTAAAGATCGAATCATGCGTTTGTTAGTATTTTGCCACTAGCTCGATCCTCCAAGGGCATCGCCAGCTTATGACCGAGGGGGGGGGAATCAGTATTTTACATAGAGCGACTGCCTGTCGGACCTCCACAACTAGGGTTGCCAACTATACTGTTTTGAACAGTATTATACTGTTTTTCACTAAATTATACTTTTTACTGTTGAACAAAAAAAAAGTATAAAAAATACTGTTTTCAGCATCACAATGCAGACACATTATTATGTGTTACACTTAGACGCTCACAAATTTGTTTTTATTTAGTCCGAGGGCGCTCACTGCTCAGTGCAGCGCAGCCACAAACAAATCACACTGAGTTTACAAACAAAGATTTTCTTGAAATGAGTACTAGCCAAAAGTGGTGCCATAATTTATTAGTAAACACTTCAGAAGAATTTAAAAACATAACTAAAATTGTCTCATATCTACTTTCTGTTCCTGCTACTTCAGCATTGACTGAAAGAGTTTTTTCAGTAATGAATTCTAAGTGGCGGGATGACAGAAATAGAGCATCTATCAATTTAATAAAAAATGAGCTCCTCATTTATTTTAATTTCAGTTTTAATTGTGATGAATCGTATGAAGTTTTTAAAAATGATTGTAAATTAGTAAGTTGTACGAGAAGCTCCAAAAAATATGTATTTAAAACAATAAATAAATAATATACTGTTCGTTTTTCTAAAATACTGTTTAATTATCTTCATAGACCTGAAAATACTTTATTTCTTGAAAAAATAGTTGGCAACCCTATCCACAACCCAGTAAGTGGGTAATACAATAACCCTTTTTTTTTTTTTTTTTTTAGCGTGGTAAAATCATCAAATGAGTCCTCCAACCCCGGGCAGGGCGGGAGGGACTGTCAGACTTCTACTGACTAAAATCCACGGTGTCCTTCATAGCCTGTTATGTTCCGGGGTCACGGTAAGGGAATAATCCCGCGACCCCGGCAGGCTTTGGCCCTCTGAGAGGGGGGCCCCGTCATTATGCTGACGCTCTTTGAGGCGCGCGTGGGACACAACGCGCCGTCGACCCGGGCATGGTCCTTGGTCGGGCAGCGAGTTGCCCTTTACTCGCTGCCCGCATGCCCGCGCCTACGGTGGCCGGAGATCGTCTCGCGACGTCCGTCGCCGTGGGCGTCCTACACCGCGGTTGGGGCGGAGGGAGGACTCTGTCCTCTCTCGCTCGCGGCGCGCCTCCTCCTTCGCGAGCATTACTGCTTCGCAGAAGGAGGCGACCGCTTCCCACTCCGTCTCGCCCCGCAGCATGGCCGCAACCAATGCCGGGCGCGAGAGGTCTCCGCCTATCGCAGCCGTGAGGACACGTCGGTGCACTGCCCAAGCTGGGCAGTCCTGCACCGTATGCTCCACCGTGTCCTCCGGGCGATCTTCGCAGTGGTGACACCCAGACGTTTCCTCCTTCCGCATTAGACACAGGTACCTCCCGAAGCACCCGTGCCCGGTGAGGACCTGCGTCAGGCGGAAGGTAAGGACGCCATGACTTCTCTCCAGCCACTCCTCAAAGAGGGGTCTTACCGCCGCAATTGCGGCGTGCCCAATACGATAACCCTATATGATAAGACTGGTTGCCAGACTTTAGAGCTTCTGACTAACAGTAACGACTGTCAAAGATCTATAACCGGTACTTGTATCGTACCTACGTTTACTGTTAGTGGTGACACTAACGTCGCTATTGATACTGTTAGTGCTAACCTCACTTTAGATTCTGTTGGTAGTAATACTAACATTACTATACACACACCTAGTAGTTTAAACTGTTAGGTGCGACAACGGGTGAGTCGCATATGTTGAATGTTGTACATCAAAATATGCAGGGTTTGTCCGGCAAAGAATTGGAGGTAAGCTTATTTATAGAAAACTATGATGTTCATGTGTTGTGTTTAACTGAACATTGGTTGAAAGAACATGAAGTAGCGTTTATCAATGATGATTTTTTTTCTGTACAGAGTGCATTTGTGAGGAAAAATGCTATTCGCGGTGGATCTTTAGTTCTCGTTTCAAACAAGCTAAAGTGCAAACAACGTTTAGACTTAGTCAAGCTTTCCATTGAGCGCACTGTCGAGTTGTCTTGTGTTGAACTAGAGCGGCACATTATAATTTGTGTTTACAGACCCCCTTCTGGGGACTTTACTAGTTTTGAATCTGTAATGGAGGATGCACTTAATAAGTTAAAAAACAACAGTAAAAATATTATTTTATGTGGAGATTTTAATGTTAATATTTTAGATGTTACTCCACTAAGTATCAGGCTTCTCAACTTATTTAAATCTTATAATTTAGTTAACTTGTTCTTTGAGCCGACAAGGATCACGGTGTCTTCGTCGACTTGTCTTGATAACATGTTTTGTGATTTTGATGTCGAAAATAAATTAGTGTTTAGTGATTTATCATCGGATCACTGTGGATTGATGGCTAGCTTCCCTATGCCGTCAACTAAAAAGTCGCGCAAAATAGAATGCAGGCCTTATACCGTTAGTCGTTGTATTAAGTTTAAAAATAATATAGCTCTTAAAGTTACACCGTCCCTAATAGAACACGAAAATCCGAATGAAATTTATGAAGCTGTTTTTGACGTTGTGCAAAATGAATTTAAATCCATTTTTACAACTAAAACTATTAACGTTACCGGGACTTCCGCTGGTTTCAACCAATGGGCTACACCAGGCATTTACAAAAGTCGAGAGAGATTATATGAGTTGTATGGTTTGAAACGGTACAGGTTTGATAGCGCTTTTCTAGAGTATGTTAAAAAATATTCTAAATTATTTAAAAAGATTTGTGGTATTGCAAAATCTAAATTTTTAAGTGATACTATTAAAAACTCTAATAATAAAGTAAAAACCACTTGGAAAATTATAAACAATGAAACGGGTAAATCTGTTAAACAAGAAAAACAACTGGAAATCATTGTTGATAACAAATTAGTTAATAGTCCAGCTGACATAGCTGAGGCATTTAATGAGTTTTTTGCTAGTATACCTACTACAACGACTCGTTCCTTAAGTTCGTCACCCTCTAAGGCTGAAAACCTTTTGCATAGTAGCGTCCCAAAATGTAGTCAAGTATTGAAATTCGAACATGTAACGACTCATGATGTGGTTAGTGTTTTTAATTCACTGAACTCCAAAAACACTGGTGATTACTGGGGCATTTCGACTAAACTATTGAGCAATATAATTGACATCGTAGCCCCTTATCTTGCTATTACTTTTAATAAATGTATTGATTTGGGCACTTTTCCTGATCTCATGAAGTGCAGCAAAGTTATCCCTCTATTTAAATCCGGCAGTAAAAACGACATAGGTAATTTCAGACCAATCTCTATTTTGCCTGCATTCAGCAAAATTTTTGAAAAGTTAATTCTCAAACAGTTACTTAGACACTTTAATTCAAATAACCTCCTTCACAATGATCAATATGGGTTTACGAAAGGTCGCTCGACTACTGATGCGGGTGTTGCTTTGTTGAAGCACATATTTGACGCATGGGAAAACTCGCAAAATGCAATTGGTGTTTTCTGCGATCTCTCTAAAGCTTTTGATTGCGTACAACACGATATACTTTTGCGCAAACTTCTTCATTACGGTGTTCAAAAAGAAGCCCTTAATGTAATCGAGTCATATTTGCAAAATAGATTCCAATGTGTAGATGTTAACGGCGCGAAATCTTCTAGGTTACCTGTTCAGCTGGGTGTACCCCAAGGCTCAATACTGGGTCCGTTCTTATTCCTTGTTTATATTAATGATCTACCATATTATTTAAAGAGTGTTTGTGACGTTGTACTGTTTGCGGATGACACCTCTCTGATCTTTAAAGTAGATAGGAATAGACAAGTTTTTGATGATGTGAACAGCGCACTTTCAATGGTCACAGATTGGTTCACTACAAATAACCTTGTCCTTAATGCCAAGAAGACTAAATGCATAAAGTTCGCTTTGCCTAATGTTAGAAATCTCGGTCCCAACATTGTCCTCTGCAATGAAGAACTTGAAACTGTAGATTCAGCTGTGTTTCTTGGTATAACAATAGATTCGAAAATACAGTGGGGCCCACACATATCTAACCTATCGGGAAGGCTTAGCTCGGCTGCCTACGCTGTCAGAAAAGTTAGACAATATACTGACGTTGATACAGCAAGATTAGTCTACTTTAGTTATTTTCACAGCGTCATGTCCTACGGTATTCTACTGTGGGGCAAAGCCGCTGATATCTATCTATCTATCTATCTATACTTATAATAAATCTGTAGAGAGGTCAATTCTGTACATGAAATATATTTCCAAAAAAACTATCAGGGGGTGATTAGGGATCGATAATGATGCCAAAAATGCAATTAATAAAATTATTGTCTGTCTGTCTGTCTGTCTGTCTGTCTGTCTGTCTGTCTGTCTGTATAACCGTTATAGAAACAAAAACTACTCAACGGATTTTGACGAAACTTGGTACAATTATTTTTCATACTCCTGCGCTGGTTATAGTATACTTTTCATCACGCTACAATCAATAGGAGCAGAGCAGTGAAGGGAAATGTTAGGAAAATGGGAGAAGTTACTCCATACACGCTAATCTTCGGAACTACTGGACGGATTTGATTGTTTTTTTTTTTGTTGTATAGCTATTAAGTCTGGGCAACATATAGGCTATAATTTATCTTGGAAACTTGAACACCTGATGCAGAACTGCAATAGATCAGCTAAACTATAAGAGATACAAAAATAGCGCCGTAGCAAAAATTGTTCCGCGTGATGAGCATTTTCTGCTGAGAAAATAAATTTGAAGATATAGAACACCTGATGTGGAACTCCAAGAGCCCAGCTACACTATTATATATACAGTAATGACGTCTTAGCAAGAGTTATTCAGCCTGATGAGCACGCCCTGTTGTCGTATAAAAACTGAAGATCTGGAACACCTGATGTGGAACTCCAAGAGCCCAGCTACACTATAACATATATAGGATTGACGTCTTAGTGTCTAAACACACTATGCCGAACGTACGCGACCGAAGTTCCGCGGCTGATTTTACGTTCCAACGTATTCGGCTGATATGACACACCATAAGTGCCGAACTTACGCGGCAGAAATTCAGTTGCGCAATTTTGTGTGTATATTCAGTGTTTCGAGCGCTGTCGTGGCGTCGTGTCGTGTTATCTGTTTAGATAACACGACACGACGCCACGACAGCGCTTTATTTTGCATTTGTCTGTCTGGCTGTTTAGCCGGACAGACAAATGCAAAATAAAGTGATCCTGTTAGGGTTCCGTTATTACTTTTGAGATGCGAAACCCGAAAAATGGACTATTTTACAGTAATAGCAATTGCAGAGAACCGAACTTCGGTCGCGTATTATGTGTGTTCTACAGAATACGTTGCCGCCGAATTTCCGCTGAACTTACGCCCGACTGAAGTTCGGCTGTACGCTATAACGCAACGTAATTTCGGCATAATGTGTCGCCAGTAATTCAAATAGCATTGCAGGCGTAATCATGCCGAACTTCCGTCGCCTATCCTCGGCATAGTGTGTTTAGACACTTAGCAAGAGTTGTTTAGTCTGATGGGCATTTCCTGTTGACTTACAAAAATGAAAGATCTGGAATGTCTGGAATCGTCATGCGCGTCCCGTTGTTTTCCCGTCCCCAGGCTCTAAGAATTCGACATCAAACGTTTCAGATCTTCAATTTTGACGACCCCAATGTCGCTGGCATAAGCAACAGGATCCGCGTACGAAGTCGCTGGCAGAAGCTAGTACAAAATATATTTGTGCTCCAGAAGCGAGCGGTTCGTGCAATTTATCAACTAGGTGCGCGAGTTTCACTAAAAGATTTTTTTAAAGAGATTGGTATTCTCACAGTGGCTTCACAATACATATTAGCCAACATTTTATATATTAGGCAGAACATTCATATGTATAGTAAAAACAGTGATATTCATAACTTTAACACTAGAAATAAGCATAAACTACGTGCACCCTTTCACCGGCTTCATAAGGTGCATAATTCATTCGTAGGGATTGGTATAACTTTTTATAACAAGTTACCGTCTTCTTTTCTAGACTTACCTTTTAATGCATTTAAAGCAAAAGTTAAAGCCAACCTCTGTTCCAAGGCGTACTATTCTGTTAACGATTATTTAGAAGATAAAGATAGTTGGCCGCTGTGTTGATCTCAAGACAATGATGTTCATGTTCTTTTACCAAGATTAGCTTGCCGACAGGTTATATGTTTTCATATAATTCTGCATTATTATTAGTATCCATATTTTTTACAATAGTTCTTAATTGTTTTTTATTTTTCTTTATTATTATTTTTTTCCTCCATTTATTATAGTACAGGTCGTAGGATATCATTATGTTACTATGATATGTGTATTATACCCACATGTAAACGGACATAGATAGCATTTTAAAACTATTGTCGGAGCTGATGAAGATTGTAAATCCACCTTTGCAATGTATAGATTCAATTTCCTAGTATTATATAGCTGCATTACCGGCATTGTGTGAGTGCTATGTGCTTTAGAGCCATTATTGATTAGATACCTACGTACTTTACTTTATTGACTTGAATAACCCTGGCGGTTGAAAGTATGTCACGCTCACTCGAATGTCTCGCTGATGGTGGCGCGTGTGTCGGATCATTTAGCTCCCTTCAAAATGGTTGAGCTGAATGGTGCTGATAGATGTGTCATGTTCGTGAACGGGCGCTGTCAGTTGAGACTGGTCATCTCTTAGCTGCCACGGTCTGTTTTAATTATTTTAAATTGTCTTTTTTATATTTACTATGGACACTAATAACTTGTCACATCGTTCTCACATAATGTAACACCTGATGATGAATGATGTACAAAAAAAAAACTGTAATAATTTTGGCGATTGAAAAAGAGTGTCCATGGAGTTTCTTGCTCATTCTTCTCCATAGAGATCTACCCTTTGGAATGAGCACCTACGGTACTTTCACAGTTTTTATGTCTTGTGAATGGGACTGTAGCACCATAACTATTTGTGTACTTGTTTTATTTTATGTCTCTTGACAATTCAAAAGTGCCTGTAATGGCCTAATTGAAATAAACGCTTTGATTTTGATTTTGATTTTGATTTTATAAATGACAGCCGGGACCAACGGCTTTACGTGCTTTCTGAGGCACGGAGGAAACTCGCTATGACAGATGGTCACCCATCCATAGACCAACCACGGCAAGTGCGGCTTAACCCGGCAGATCGGCCTGTGCGGCTGTAATTATTTAGCCACGAGCTCCTCCCTGAATTGCTCTGAATATTGATAACTATTGAAATTAATCTGAATATTTTAATACTTTCTACAATATACATTAAACATTGTGAAGTTATTTAAGTTTTGTCATGCGATGCGGAATTTATTAATAGGTAAGGAAGTCATTGCTCTCACTTTGGTCGCTTTGCGGCTAGCTACATACATTTGATCTCTATGAGGGGCATCTGCCCCCCCGGGGCTTGGCGAGGAACTGATCTCCTCCAAAATGTTAACAAGACCCTCCTTTAAATGCTACTAAGCAACGTCGTGATACAAGTATTATGACGTAATAATTTTGGACGTTTCACTAATTCAAGAGAGGCAAGCCGACTCCTGGATATTAATGTTGCACAAAGTAATTAGCCGGAAGAGCTTTACAAATGGTCTTGGCACCACCTTTATTGGGCTTTGAGCATGTTATGTTACACATTAAGGGAAGCATTGTTTGTAGAATGCCAAATTAAGAACGGTTAAAATTATGTTTAAGCACAGAATGTTTAAGTTACAATGTCCTTTGTGTTACGGAAATATCCACTTTATAAATAAAATTAATATGATTAAAAATACTGTGTTTAATAAATTATTGACTATATAGATTTTTTCGCAGACGATAGGCAAATATAAGAAAAAAAACCTTGTTTTTGCAAACATTTTCCTTTTTTTTTAACCTAATTATTTCCCAGAAAACCTTCCCTACATTGATTTTATCAAGCATAATAGAATACAATGAATAGGGATTGGATGATTACCTGCCGTTCCGTTACAATTCCTGTGCTATTCTAAATGAATCGTGTAATCAACCACGAACGCAGGTGAATACCTAATTCATTTTGATTTCAGTAGTCAGACATCGTTGACCCATTTGTTCAGCGCCCAATCACGGGCCAAGGAATTCAATTTCGTCCACTTTTATTCGCTACGATAATCTTGAAAGATACCACAGGAAATAAGAGAAACCCTATTATTATATCTCTTTCATTACGAAAGTTATTGGTGTGTTACTCGTTCATCCAAAAACAGGATATTGGTACTTCGGAAATAGAGAATAGTGGTTGCAGCGAGACACAATCACACAACTAAAGAGCCTTTTATTGTAATAAAAAGTATTTTAGTAGCAGACGGAATTTGTAACCACAGCATAAATATACATTTGGAATATGTTAAAGGCTGTACAGGAAACGAGGCTCTGTTCGCGTGGGCGTGCAGTGCCATTACCCACGTTGTTCGTGCTAGCAGTTGTAAAGATAAATTGTCGCAAGTAAATTCTATTGCAAGTATAATATGGGGCGGTGTCCGTGTCCCTGACCGGAGTGTCCGTTGCCAGTTAACTGGCAGTTTGCGCGGCCGGCGACACCACAACAATATAAACGTGCCCGCGCCCGTCCTAATGTGTGAACATATACCAAATGAAAGTTGAATTGCTACGAAGGTACGGAGATGCTTTCCCTAATGTGCTGTTTATCTAGACACGCGACTGAGCGTGGCCAGCCAAGCTCCGCGCTCACAGTGTGTAATATTACACGAACCATTTGGAGGCACTTTTTAGCCCCTCATAACTCAAAAACTATTTAACCTAGACTTGTCAAATTTGGCATATATATTGAGACTGGCGAGATATATATATGTTCCAAATTTTATAAACATATCTCAAACGGTTATTTAGATATTGACGTCCAAAAATCGTCATTTTTATGACTGACCTATAGATCAAAACTATATCCTAGTTCTAGATGACCTAGAAAGTTCAAATTTGGCATGCAGATAGGTAAATATGTGAATAGAAAGGAAAAAATCAGAAACTGGTAATTTTTTATCATTTTATTATAATTTTCACTTAATTTATAATTAGTGCCTGTAAATCTCTATATGTGTATTTTAAGATCTTTACGTGAATATATAACGAGTTAAACACCACCCTTAATTTTTTTTAATCCAAACATTCCCGTTTATGTACTTATAAATATGAATAATAGTCGATTTTCGTATTTATTACGCGTAACTATAACCGTATTCTACAACCAGTAGCGCCATCTATTATCATTTTCAGAAACTCACTGCTCGATGCACATCAATGAATGTTTGATTTATTTGACTGGCCTGTTGGTCTAGTGGTTTGACTCTAGATGGCGCGTTTCACGTCGCGATCCTGAATCGCCGTGTGTCGATTTTCTGTGATACACCACCGTTAATTCTTTTTAATCCAAATATTCCCGTTTTTAAGAATATAGTAGATTTTCGTATTTATTACGCGTGACTAACCGTATTCTACAAACGCTAGCGACACCTATTATCATTCTCAGAAACTCACTCACGAAGTCACGACATCTCATCCGCCTCCATTGATTTATTTTAAAAGTGGAACTAGATGGCGTTGTGCATTTACGTCACAATTCTGAATCGCGGTGTTAAGATTCTCTGTGATTGAATCACCTCCGCTACTCTACTTTTCAATGTATCTGATATCTGGCGTCTTGTTACAAAGTTGTTCAGGTGGTTCTATTCTGACCGATGACCGATAAGGCTACGATTTTTACTACAAAATTCATGAGATCCTAAATAAATAAATAAGAGTTACAAATAAAAGAATACTTATTTAATGTTTGTGGGTATATCGTTATTACATTTTTTTTATTATGGCAATTAAATACTCTTAGAATCAATAAAAAAAACCGGCCAAGTGCATGTCGGGCCACGCACAGTGTAGGGTTCCGTAGTTGCCCAACAAAATACTTATGCGAACTAACTAAACTGATTCGCTGAATTTAATTTTAAAAAGAAGAATTTTCAAAATCGGTCCAGGAGTCTTTGAGAAATCGGGGACAATACATAAAAAAAAAAGATTACGACGAATTTAGAACCTCCTCCTTTTTTTGAAGTTATTTAAAAATAGTTGACGATAAAAACCTACCTATCCCCAAAAAACATACCTATAAAAGCTGTAAAAATAAAGTTGACAAACTTACATTTGCAGTTGAGAAGCATGTTCTCCGATACATTTTGTTTAAGAAAATATGATATCCAAGTACATTTTATAAGTTGGTGGACTATTACTCGTAAAGTTGTAAAGCCTACTCAGTCATGATAATTTTCTTTTAAATTTCGTTATATATACTACTATTGTGAATTTTTTCACACCCCCAAACATAACCGTTTAGCTGGTAGAGGGGGGGGACACTCGAGTCGAGCAAAATTTAGCACTTTAAAGCTTAATATTTCACAAACGAAATTTTTTATCAAAAAATTGTTAATGGAAACTCACATTATTTTTTAAAGACCTATTTATTGATACCCCACACTAAGGGGTACGCGAGAAAGAAAAAAAACATCCCCACTTTACGTGTACAGGAGGTACCCTAAAAAAAAATATTTTTCGAGATTTTATTTTACCACTTTTTCGGCACAACAAATTCGTATATTTACACCAAATTACAGCTCTCTAGTACTCTGCGTCTCTGAGCTAAACTGCGGACAGACGGACGGACGGACGGACGGACGGACGGACGGACATAGCGAAACTATAAGGGTTCCTTGTTGACTACGGAACCCTAAAAATATAAAATATTTTATTATAGATACTTTAACTCTGAATGAGTTCGAGAATTAGAACTTCATCATGGTAACCAATTGTTTTTCTTGAGAATTCAATAGACTGGTAATTTGTTACGAAACCGCTTTCAATAATTATTGTCTTTTTATTGCATGTATTGTACAATGAGTCGTACAATAGAATTACGGGTGGGTGACACACTTAACTTACACCGAATTGTTCCAATGCCTCCCGATGGAAGCTGCCTTTTCCATTCGATTGCATATTCTTTGTTTGAGTATATTAATATACAACAAACAAATAGGTTGCGTGAGGCTATAGTAGATTATGTTTGTCGTAACTGGGATGATTTAAGTATGTTCACTAGCGCTCCAAACGGGGATCCTTACTGCTCTGAAGAAGAGTATCGAAGAAGCATGCTTTGTTCGACAACTTATGGAGCCGTTTCTGAATTAAAGGCTGCAGTAAATTTGCACAATATTAAGATCGAAGTATATAATCAGGATGGGGTTCTGCTAGGTTTGTTCGGCGAAGAGGGATATCCTACAAAGCGCTTGCTCTATAATATACTAAAATTTGGCTTGCTGATAGAAACTAACCATAATAATTAGTATATTATGAGAATTAGCCAGGTCAGACCTTAGGCTGTTATATATATATTTATAAGTACCCACTACTAATTCATGTACAAAAAGTAATGATATCCCATCAAAAACATAAATGTGAAATGAGAGCCAAGCTCAATAATACGTATGATATATGTATGCCTTGGTTGTTGACTTCAAAGAAAAAAGAAGTGAAATCTAAATGGGTGCCAAGTTCAATGGTCAGCCCTGAAATTTATTTATAACAAAATAAAATATATTTCTTCTTATAACTAAGGACCATACATTGTAGCCTAATTTCTGGCTTGGCTATTTCTCATATACGAATTATATATCCTTCTTAAGTTCTAAACATTTTACTTGTCAGTTTTTATTTTATTACACCGAAAATTTGGTTTGCTGGTAGTACTAACCATCGAACATAATAATTCGTATATGAGAACTAGCCAAGCCAGAAATTAGGCTACAATGTATGGTCCTTAGTTATAAGAAGAAATATATTTTATTTTGTTATAAATAAATTTCAGGGCTGACCATTGAACTTGGCACCCATTTAGATTTCACTTCTTTTTTCTTTGAAGTCAACAACCAAGGCATACATATATCATACGTATTATTGAGCTTGGCTCTCATTTCACATTTATGTTTTTGATGGGATAGTTGTAACACCAGTTTAGGGGTCGCACAGCGTGTCGCATTCCTTCGTGAATTTATTTTTAATGTCATTTCGAGCTGGTAGGTTGCGGTCGCCCGAGGAAAGTTTCTGTTGTAAAAACAAAAGAAAAGCGCTGGTAGAGATAATGTTATGGTTCCTTTGTACTCGTACAATGGCAAATGTTGAACATTTTGTGGATATATTCTGTGTAGCTACTTACTGCCCTACCTATATAGTTAGCATTGGGTTGATTACAGCTTACGTGATCTCTTACATGTTGTCAAGTGGAACTTCGGTAATACTTAAAGTAGCCATACACCATACTGCCTATCGTACGATCGATTTGACACAACTTCAAATCTGCAGCAGTAATGCCAACTCATCATTTTTATAGCTAGATCTGGCTATTATTCGGTGACGACAGCTACAATTTTATAAAATTTGTGGCTAAACTTTTTAGCTACTTTTTCTAGCACCTTTTCATTTCATCATGAGACTTTCGAAATTAGTCAAGTAGGTAGTGTCCCGAGTGGAAATACAAGATAATGCAACAGTGGCTCATTCTACATATAAATAAGTGGCATTCTGAAGAAATAGTTCAGTTTTGAATTAAAATAAAAAAAAAAATGAAATTCTTCCGGTGACAATAGTTATTTGTTATACAAGAGTGCAAAGTTGCTTTTTAACCGCGTGCTCACATTTGATGACCGAGCAAGCGAATGATTCTAAAATTGAATCACGAGTGCAACGAGTGATTCAAAAATTAGAATCATGAGGCGTAGCGACGGAATCAAAAGAGCACAAGGTGAAAAATCTTTGCACTCGAGTGCAACACGTAACTTTTCATCCCACCTCAGCGAGGAAATGACTAAACGCAAAACAAAAGATGTGCATTGTACAAACACAAGATAGGTACTTTTATTTCAGTTTAGGTATTGACTACTAACTACATTATTATAGGTAAGTATTACAGAATATTTTTAAAATTAAAACAAATATAATTATAGTATTTGTAGTAGTTTTCAAGTTTCATAATTTATCTTGGTTTGTCTTAACAACATGACGTGAAAAGAAAACCAAACAAAGCAAATAAAAAAAAAAGGTTAAAAAAAGTTCTGAGTCAAGAAGGTTCCGAGTCTGAGATTGTAACAAAATAATAGTAGATTACGCACCAAAGGATTCTGGTTCGGGATTCAAGTTAGCCCAAGGCAACGCACCTTTACTTCCGAGGTCCTTACTCTGCTTTTCACACCTAAGGCACCTAATTCTATTTTTGAAATTTGATGCGGTACGACAACCTTCGAACGTCAAGTTGGCACCACAGCAAGCGATCAGCTGTTGGGGTCAGCAGCCGCCATTACTGGTACAACTCTTTAGCGCACGTGCATGTTCTAAATTCAATTTACTTTATCCACTAGAGGATAAAAACGGCTTTTACGCTCAGATATCGAAGAGAAAAAATAGCCTTTCCGAGATGGGGGGATGAAATAGTTATTTGTTATGCAAGGCTGCAAAGTTGATTTTTGGCGCGAGTACTTGAATTGAAAACTGAGCGAGCGAAGGATTCTAAGATTGAACCGCGAGAGAAACGAGCGGTTCAAATATAGAATCCTGAGCGATGCGAAGTTTTCAAAGGTACGAGACGCAGAAAAACTTTGCTGCCGAGTGCAACACACAACTTTTCACCTCACACAGCGAGGAAATGAAGTGGGGTCATTGACCTATACAGGGGGCGGCTCGCCTGGCAGTGTAGAAAACAATTGAATACAAGACGTGTTCGAATTTTGAACAACACTTTGTGCTCTAGAGCACAAAATGGAGTTTTGCGCTCAGATTTTGAATGAGAAATAGAATCTTTCCGAGCGCGTGAGGTGAAAAATATATTATTTAAATATACAAGGTGTTAAAAAATTAACTGCAGGAATTTCGTGTGCGGACTCGGTATCAAAAACGACGACGATATTTTTTTTTTCAAGCATTTTTTTATTTTAATGAATTTGATTGCTCTTTGAGGTCGTTCACCATCGTTTGTAGCGTTCTCAGATATATTTTGTAACCGGAAGAATTTCATTTTTTTTTACTTTAACCCAAAACTGAACTATTTCTTCAGAATGCCACTTATTTATATGTAGAATGAGCCACTGTTGCATTATCTTGTCCTTCCACTCGGGACACTAATACTTGACTAATTTTAAAAGTCTCATGATGAAATGAAAAGGTGCTAGAAAAGTAGCTAAAAAGTTTAGCCACAAGTTACACTTTTAGGTACTTTTCTAGCACCTTTATAAAATTGTAACTATCGGTCACCGAATTATAGTTAGATCTAGCTATAAAGTTGCTAAGTTGGCATCACTGCTGCCGATTTGAAGTTGTGTCAAATCGATCGGATCACTGAGGGATCACTCGGATGGATTCCACGCCCACACACGGTCAATTCTAACTGATCAAATTGGCAGTATCATGCCGATTTGACAAATAGGCAGTATGGTGTATGGCTACCATTATGTAGAGTTAAATTTAGATCGTAACTCTACTTACCTGACCTATCAAAGTCAGTGACAACCACGGTTCATTATAATTGTAAGATGTTGGTAAGTCGAATACATAGTCTGTTCTAATGTTTCAAGGCAATCAATGATGAGATAAGAAGTATGTAGATACCATTATTCGTATTATGTGAACCCATTGACAGTTCTAGTTCAATGGCGCTAACACTCATGACAGCCATTTTCACATAAATCAAGTCATTGTCTATGTTTTATTACAAACTCGTACAATGTGGAATAACGTGCCTCTCATGTTATTTTCCTCCATCATTTACGTCAAGTTACATAAAGAAAATTTAATGCGAGCGAATGTCTTTAATCATCGGCTCTAATAAAAATTGATTACGAACGCTCCGATATATCAGGTTTAAATGGAAACTGTTATAGGCACATTATGTAGGCATTTATGTTGAAGAGAAGATGAGGAGTTGGTACGTGAGAAGGATAATATTGTCATTTCAGATTACCGTCGCTCAGCTACTTGGCTTGAGGGCCGGGCTCGTGAGCGTCGGCATTATGCAATAAAAAGACTTTAATATTGCCATTTTGCAGGCAATTTAAACTCCAATTTTGTGATGGCACCTTACTGTACAATACCGTCTTTACGTTTTATTGCGTTTAAAGTTTGTTTTCGACTTAATTAGTTTTCTGATAATGTCAACTACTCTGAAGATATAAAATAAATAAAAACGAACAGCTTTTTATGTTTCTTGTTTTATGAGACTGAATTATTAGGTTTGTAGATTTAATTTAAGGAATTAATAAAAATGGAAGTTCTGCTGGCAGTCAGTTGTGTCGACGCCATAATTTTGTTTTATTTTTTACAAGAATAACGAAATGTGTGTGTGTGTGTCTTTCTATGGTACGGGTTTTTTTAACCGACTTCAAAAAAAGGAGGAGGTTCTCAATTCGTCGGAATCTTTTTTTTTTTTTTATGTATGTCCCCCGATTTCTCGAAGACGCCTGGACCGATTTGGAAATTTTTTCTTTAGTTTGAAAGGGTATACTTTCCAATTGGTCCCATGATCACCAGGTCAGGATCTGATGATGGGATCCTAGGGAAATCGAGGGCAACCTTCAAATTTTATAGGCACATAGTACCATTTTCATATATTTTCTAAAGCTGTTCAAGTATTTGCATCTGATAATCATAATCTCAGATGGATGACCTGATGATGGAAGGTAAAACTCCTTAACAGTAAGGAGTAGGCATCGATTGATTTACTTTGTGTTCGCATATCTCCGGAACTACAAGTCCGATTTAAGTAATTCTTTTTTTGTTGTACTAGGTATCATTTAACTTAGAGAATACTGCAAGTTTCATCTAAATCGGTTCAGTAATTTTAGAGATATTGAATTTTATTAGCTTAATGTGTACATGAGTGATGTAAGTACTGGTGCGAAGGATTACAAAATTCTAGTGCACATGTAAGAGAATAATGCTTGACAAGAATTCGGGTTGAATATTTAAACTAAAAAGAGTAATATAAAAACTTTTTTCAAAAAAAATGTAACCGCCTTCAAAAACAACCACAAAAAAGCGTAAAATAATCTACAAAATAACTTTTCTTTCGGAAGTCGGTGGCTAAAAAGACAATGAAAAGAAAAAAAAAAACAAAGGCACCGGCTTCCGAAAGAAAAGTTATTTTGTAGATTATTTTACGCTTTTTTGTGGTTGTTTTTGAAGGCGGTTACATTTTTTTTGAAAAAGTTTTTATATCGTATCGAAATCATCCAATGAGTCCTCCCTACCCCACGGAAGGAGAGGGACTGTCAGACTCGTACTGACTAAAATCCACGGTGATCCTTCAATAGCCCTTAATGTTCCAGGGTCACGGTTACCTAATGAGACAGTCCCGCGACCCCGGCAAGCTTTGGCCCTCTAAGGGGGTCCCGTCAGATTGCTGACAGCTCTTTTAGGCGCGCGTGGCACAAAGCGCCGTCGACCGGGCATGGTCTGCGACGGCGAGTTACCCATTACTCGCCGTCCGCACGCCCTAGCCCAAGGCCTTAAATGGGTGGATCTATTTTTCATTCATATGTAGAAAATCAGTCGTTTGAGGCAAACAATTTTTTTTTATTGAAATTGTACACACTTCGTGTTGTGTCATTTGGATCATCAAATTATTAAAGAAATATGATAGCTAACATTATTTTAATTTTATAAATAACCTTATCCTCCCCGTCTGTGACATATAATGATGGCATGAAAAAAATATCATAAGGGCAGATTTACTATCGAATAAATAATAGTACTAAGTATGGATTACCATTTTGAAAACACTCTTGTCCAAGAGCTTATGTCCGTTCAGTATTTCCGCTGAAGCGCTGTAAGAAGCACATCGTTTAATAACGGCATTATAAACTTAATAACGGCCGCATTTATAACGTTGGCTCATGTAAGTATACTTAGTTTGTTTTTAGAATTACCAAATAAACTATAGTCCCCGCCAAATAAGTCTGGAATAAAGGTCATTGATCCTAATAATGCATCGTTCGAATTTCAAAATAAAATATAAGGTCAAGATCGGCCTCTTACCACGATACGTTGCTTTTGGTCGTTCTACGACATTTTCTTTACATTTTTTCGAATGGTTTTGAAATATTGCAATATATTGGTACACGGGGGTCAACGTATTTTATTCCACACATAACTGGCGGAAACTATAAACGTTTTGGCTTTAAGTTGTGGGAGTTTATTAGGTCGCGGGACTTACGATTTACCGTGATCCCGGAAAGTAAAGGGCTATTGAAGGACACCGTGGATTTTAGTCAGTACGGGTCTGACAATCCCTCCCACTCTGCCCTGGGTGGGAGGACTCTTTTGATGATTTGATCACGGTAAAAAAATAAAGTTTATTAACAAATAAACTTTATTTTTTTACCGTAAAAATAAAATTAAAACTCACACATCGACCCCTTTGTTTTGCTTGCTAAAATTATCAGTTCTGGGTGGAGCAAAAGGGATTTTTCTCCTACTGGCTGGAAATCCACAATGTGATTTTAATAGCCCTTTACATTCCAGGGTCGCAGTCAGCTGTTTAGACGGTCTCGCGAGCCCGTCTCACTGAGCCCTTCGTCTTACCAGTGCAAACAATGTCTGATTATAATGTAAGACGGAAATCTTGATTTTCAACTAGTTTATACAAGGGTTATTTGTAAAAGATTAACAACCTTTTAGGGTTCCGTAGCCAAATGGCAAAAAACGGAACCCTTATAGATTCGTCATGGTTGTCTGTCTGCCCGTCCGTATGTCACAGCAATTTTTTTTTAGAAACTATAATAGCTATCCTGTTGCTAACTTGGTAAGTAGATGTATTGTATAAACCGCATTAGGATTTTCGCACAAAAACAATATAATTTTTTGGGGTTCCCCATACTTAATTGTCAAAAAAATTTTTTTCACCAAACCCATACGTGTAGAGTATCGATGGATAGGTCTTTAAAAATGATGTTGAGGTTACTAACATCATTTTTTTGTAATCTGAACAGTTTGCGCAAGAGACAATTCCAAAGTGGTAAAATGTGTGTCCCCCCTTTAAGGCGGCGCTAGTCGCGAGCTCGAACTCACTGGCAGGCATGGTCAAAAACCATGATATTTCACCGGAAATCGAGCCATATTGTTCATGTGTGCGCGAGCGTCATCCCCCCGTGGAGAAAACAGGGGAAAACTTATTCAGTGAGATGCACGATCATTCAGATTAAAAGCACAAAGGCGCGCGTAAAAAAATACGAAAAAGCCTTTGGAAGTTGGGGTTTTATGAAAAAACCACTGCACCAATTAATTTCAAATAAAATTTATTGAATTCTTCGATAAATTTGCTGTGTCGGTACGGACTTCGTTTTGGAAATTTGATGCTTCTTTAGCTTCCAATTTACACCTAAAGTTGTGTTAAAATTAGCAACAAAACGAATCTTTAGAAGCTCGTAACTTTTTAATAGCTTCATATTTTACAATTCTGCTTCCGTACAGACAAAATTAATAATGAGACAAAACGATACCATTTTTAATTTTGGATGTACCTTGTCAAATAGTGGAGTAAAACCCCAACGAAGTTTCTATGGAAAAAATGTTGACTTGTTTGACCTTAACTTCTATAAATAAGAGAATGATAAAACTAAAAAATATATAATATGATGTACATTACCACGCAAACTTCCATTGGAAATTGGTTTGAACAAGATCAAGTAATTCGTTTTTTTTTAATACTAACTACTAAAAATCGTAAACCGTAGTGTACCTTTCAAAGTTACAATACAAGAACTTTTTTATCATGATACTTGCTGTTACTTTTTATGGGCGAGTCCGACTCGGCCGGTTTTTTCATACGTTGTCAACAACAAAAATAAACTATTTCGTATGAAACACCAGTTTTATTTTGTACTTTCAGTGTTGGTTATATAGTAAAAATTGTATAAAACTATTTCTATTTCAAAATTGTTTATTACTTTCAGCTCATGAAAGATTGTTAATGTTTTACAAATATCCCTGTTCAAAATAGTAGTTTATTTAAACTTTTACCTTGCTCTATCAAACACATCCAAACGATATATTCCCTTTATGTCGAGTCTGGAAGTCTATTGTTCTCCAAAGTATTGATATTTTACGCTTTCTATTACCTTTATGTCGAGTTTGGTGAACAAGTACAGTCAGGAATGTAAATTAAAAGCCAATGGCATAAAAACATAATAATATTAATACAAGTATAGGTGAAGATTACCTAAAAAAGGAAGCTCAACGGAGCCCCGCTCCGCGGGGCTCCTATTTCTGCGTGCATGGTTTAAAGTAACCTAACACGAAGGGGATGGCGGGGTCTTTCAGACCCCGCCATCCCCTTCGAACCTAACCTGTCCGTGTCGGGGTGCCCACAAGTCCCGAGCTCGCTTCGCTCGCTCTTGGATCCCAAGTTCTCCTAATAACAATTCCAATCATTAATAATTCTAAATTATGAGCATGTATTCATTTCATTGGACGTGACTGTACTTCTAAAATATGATATAATTAAACTCGACTTATAGGTAATAGAAGCGTGGTAAATAAACTCGGCATAAAGGGAATAGAAACGGGACAGAAAACTAAACTCGACATAGGGGTAATAGAAGCGAGACAAGGTTTTCGGCTCGACGTAACGGGACTCGACATAAAGGGAATCAACCATCCAAACCTCTTGTTTAGTAAGTCTTATTTACATTTAATTCCGGGAACAGCTACAGGCGGCGCAACGGTAAATAATGGTGGTTAACACATTCGCGTTCACAACGTATGGATACGTAAAAAAACCGAGATACGATGTCGCACAACGTATCGATACGTCAAATTTTATATTTTTCTATCATTCAGTACGTAAGGAAACGTCCAATTCTCATTGAATGCTCGTATAGTGACGTCACAGTGCCACAACATATCAAAATCTTGATTTCGTAGTGTCACACAGCATCGACATTTTAAAGCGTTTTGTGGGTGCTTCTCACACATACAAAGACACCTACCTACCCACAAACGCAGAACGTCCATAGTCGTCAACTGGAGTATGCTCCGCCATACTGTCAGTCGGGCTGTGCGCTGTTACGCGACCCACGTGCACAGTAGTGTGAGCTCCAGGGTGACGAAACTTTAAAATCGTAAGTTATCACACATTTTATACTGGATTTAAATAATAGAGTGTCAATTATATAAAATACAATAATTATTTTTATATTTGAGCAACTAGAGTAGTTTTATTTTAGTTCTAATCATAGAAATCCCATTGTTTTAGATGAACAAAACAAAGCGAGCAAGAAGGAAGAAAAACATTAAAAAAGTGACAATACAAACTCGGATCCATCACAACCATGTTCTTCGGGCATTACAGTAAGTACTAAATCTTGTTTATATAAGATTTAAACACTTTTTGAATTACATTTGACCTACGTCCTGTTGGCTGATTGAAATATATTTCATGTGTGTGTATTTCATGTGTATGTATAATAAAATATTTATATACCGATAATTACACTTACTTTAATTAATTTCATTTATTTGTTGTAGATGGAAACGAATTTGATGAAACTCAACAAACGACGTATAATAAAACGTATAATTTAATGCGTTTTTAAGGATAAAATGTGGCAGAACGTAACTGCACGTCGACGTATCGAGACGTAGTGTTTAATAAAAAAAATGAAAAATGATTATATATTGCAGAACGTCACCATACGTCTAAAAAAAATGTATGGGGGAAAACAGTGCTCCATCACATGTTTCGAAAAAGTGAGCACCGCGCGCGAACGTTAAACATAATTATCTATGTAGTACACAAAACCTTGGTAGAAGAACAAGCAACTCTGTCCTGAGGGAAGGTGTCGGATGGTCAACATACTCGTGTTATCCACTGGAACAGGGCCGTATTTAACATATGTTGGGGGCCCCGGGCACATTAGGTTTATGGGGCCTATAATTTTGAGTGAGATTTTTTCTTGTTAAAATAGATAAAAGATACGCAATGTTCTTAATATTTCAACTATAAATATGAGCCCAAATCTGTGTTAAAAAATTGGCAATTTTACTATGCATTTCAATTATCAAGGTGTAGTTACGCCATAATTATTGTGACATCATGCACCCCTTTTTAACACTTGCACGCTTTTAAATCTACCATTAACATAAGAAAATAACTCTAACAAGATAATAACGATTTAATGAAATTTTTTACAAAGTATTTTATTGCTCTGCCTTGGGATCTGGAGGCGACTGCCCTCCAGCGCGTCTATGAGTGGCGCGTGGAGGCGCAGCGCCGGGGCGTGACCCCGCTGCCTCGCGAAGTCGAGGCGCGGCGCGAAGACCTCCGGCGCGATCTCAGGGCAGTATGGAAGGAACGACTGTCGCGACCGACGGCCGGGCACGCCGCAATTGCGGCGGTAAGACCCCTCTTTGAGGAGTGGCTGGAGAAGTCATGGCGTCCTGACCTACCGCTTGACGCAGGTCCTCACCGGACACGGAAGTTTCGGGAGGTACCTGTGTCTGATGCGAAAGGAGGAGACGCCTGGGTGTCACCACTGCGAAGATCGCCCGGAGGACACGGTGGAGCATACGGTGCAAGACTGCCCGGTTTGGGCGGAGCACCGACGTGTCCTCACGGCTGCGATAGGCGGAGACCTCTCGCGCCCGGCATTGGTTGCGGCCATGCTGCGGGGCGAGACGGAGTGGGAAGCGGTCAGCTTCCTTCAGGACAGCGTCCTCCCTCCGCCCCAGCCGCAGTGGTAGGCGCCCACGGCGACGGACGTCGCTAGATGATCTCCGGCCACCGTAGCGCCACCGTAGGCGCGGGCATGCGGGCAGCGAGTAAAGGGCAACTCGCTGCCCGACCAAGGACCATGCCCGGGTCGACGGCGCGTTGTGTCCCACGCGCGCCTCAAAGAGCGTCAGCATAATGACGGGGCCCCCCTCTCAGAGGGCCAAAGCCTGCCGGGGTCGCGGGATTATTCCCTTACCGTAACCCCGGAACGTAACAGGCTATGAAGGACACCGTGGATTTTAGTCAGTAGAAGTCTGACAGTCCCTCCCGCCCTGCCCGGGGTTGGAGGACTCATTTGATGATTTTACCACGCTAAAAAAAAAAAAAAAAAAAAGTATTTTATTGCTAAATGTTATTTTCAAGTGACAGTTGACAGATGAAGGTCATTGATACCTTGCTTCATAGTTGAACTGCTTAAATACATGATAATTGCCCTCATGCCCTCGTCCTTAAGCCTCTGTTCAATTCCTTAAATCGGGTATTATACTCGTATATTATTAAAAATATTTTTGTGGCGTAGGATTGAAATACATCATAGTTGCGAAATTTAGACTGTATTGATCGATGAATATCCCACTGGCTATCATTACAGCTAGAAAACAAAGTAAGGTATTTATACAAATATAAACATGGTCCAGCGAAAGTTACGTCGATATGCCCATCGGCGACGTTGTAATTGTATTCTTATTAGATAATACCAGATCATAATATCGAAAACCATTATCTGATTGGGCCTGCGGGCAAAACTTTGTTGCGTTCACACTCCACGTGACGTTCTAATCAAAATGAAAGGTAAGTGCTATAAATATAAATGAAATAAAATAATGGATTAGTATAGACAAAGGGCGCGTTGTTTAAAAAAAATAAAAATATATTGAAAATTGTTCCGGAGATCCCCCCCCTTACTTACGTAAAGGGTAATCTCCTTAAAATATAAAAGCGATTTTTTTTTCTATAAGGGAGTTACATAATTTCTGAGCGCTATAAACAAGGCTATAATTACATTTATAGCATGCATATAAGCCGAGCTATCGTAATTTTTGTCTAGCAAGCCAGAAATAGTGGAAGTCCCTGAGTAAGCCCCTTAATTGGTACACTAGGCGACGCGAAGTCTCCGATACCTTACGACTTTGGTATCCAAGTGACACCTGCAATGCAAGCCATAGAGGTTCGTGCACAGACACGCGTCAATAAAAACCAAAGTCGTAAATATCAGAGACTTGTGTTGCCTAGTATACGAAGGAGCTTAGGACGAGTATTTTGATCTGTAGTTAAACTAAGAATGAGTTGGTTTCCTTTATTTTTTTACCATCTGTTTCTGTTTTAAAATGTATAGGAACGCGAACAAAGTCGCAGGTAGAAGATAGTCAGTCATAAAGTCGTTTTTGATGACGGTATGTGTGATAGCGCTATTCTTCTGAACTGCGCAAAATGCGATTTTCACCATCGTTTAGACATTTGGCTCCAAGAATCGGAGGGTTGCCCTTTCAATAGAGACATTTGGGGAAAAGAAATCTCTGTTTTATATTATAAAAGCAAGAGCGTATCGCTTTTTTACAGACACAACTAAATCTTCCATAACAACGAACTCATACAGATTCCTGCTGGCTCTAACACAAAACGTTTTCAAATCGGAAAGGATACACTGAGTTGAAAATAAACAAAACTAAGTTTCAAAAACCTATCACAGCTCCTATTGGAACTTTATTAGTTTATTACTTTTCAATAGATATGTCACTTCATGACTAGTCTATATGCCTCCATACCATTATAGATAAGTAGCATCTTCAAAAGATATTGACTCAAACATACTTTTCAATTTCTCCTTCAATATTTATTATCTATATCTATATCTATACTTATAATAAATCTGTAGAGAGGTCAATTCTGTACATGAAATATATTTCCAAAAAAACTATCAGGGGGTGATTAGGGATCGATAATGATGCCAAAAATGCAATTAATAAAATTATTGTCTGTCTGTCTGTCTGTCTGTCTGTCTGTCTGTCTGTCTGTCTGTATAACCGTTATAGAAACAAAAACTACTCAACGGATTTTGACGAAACTTGGTACAATTATTTTTCATACTCCTGCGCTGGTTATAGTATACTTTTCATCACGCTACAATCAATAGGAGCAGAGCAGTGAAGGGAAATGTTAGGAAAATGGGAGAAGTTACTCCATACACGCTAATCTTCGGAACTACTGGACGGATTTGATTGTTTTTTTTTTTGTTGTATAGCTATTAAGTCTGGGCAACATATAGGCTATAATTTATCTTGGAAACTTGAACACCTGATGCAGAACTGCAATAGATCAGCTAAACTATAAGAGATACAAAAATAGCGCCGTAGCAAAAATTGTTCCGCGTGATGAGCATTTTCTGCTGAGAAAATAAATTTGAAGATATAGAACACCTGATGTGGAACTCCAAGAGCCCAGCTACACTATTATATATACAGTAATGACGTCTTAGCAAGAGTTATTCAGCCTGATGAGCACGCCCTGTTGTCGTATAAAAACTGAAGATCTGGAACACCTGATGTGGAACTCCAAGAGCCCAGCTACACTATAACATATATAGGATTGACGTCTTAGTGTCTAAACACACTATGCCGAACGTACGCGACCGAAGTTCCGCGGCTGATTTTACGTTCCAACGTATTCGGCTGATATGACACACCATAAGTGCCGAACTTACGCGGCAGAAATTCAGTTGCGCAATTTTGTGTGTATA
This sequence comes from Agrotis clavis, assembly GCA_954870645.1. NCBI lineage: Eukaryota > Metazoa > Arthropoda > Insecta > Lepidoptera > Noctuidae > Agrotis > Agrotis clavis. Next base: position 17,603,784 of record OX940919.1, on the reverse strand, counting down.
TTCAGTGTTTCGAGCGCTGTCGTGGCGTCGTGTCGTGTTATCTGTTTAGATAACACGACACGACGCCACGACAGCGCTTTATTTTGCATTTGTCTGTCTGGCTGTTTAGCCGGACAGACAAATGCAAAATAAAGTGATCCTGTTAGGGTTCCGTTATTACTTTTGAGATGCGAAACCCGAAAAATGGACTATTTTACAGTAATAGCAATTGCAGAGAACCGAACTTCGGTCGCGTATTATGTGTGTTCTACAGAATACGTTGCCGCCGAATTTCCGCTGAACTTACGCCCGACTGAAGTTCGGCTGTACGCTATAACGCAACGTAATTTCGGCATAATGTGTCGCCAGTAATTCAAATAGCATTGCAGGCGTAATCATGCCGAACTTCCGTCGCCTATCCTCGGCATAGTGTGTTTAGACACTTAGCAAGAGTTGTTTAGTCTGATGGGCATTTCCTGTTGACTTACAAAAATGAAAGATCTGGAATGTCTGGAATCGTCATGCGCGTCCCGTTGTTTTCCCGTCCCCAGGCTCTAAGAATTCGACATCAAACGTTTCAGATCTTCAATTTTGACGACCCCAATGTCGCTGGCATAAGCAACAGGATCCGCGTACGAAGTCGCTGGCAGAAGCTAGTTTCTGAATAAACATATTTATGATATCCAATTACCTACAGATATTGCTCTGATATCCACTAAAGCCTTTTACGAATACAAGATTCGGATAAATAAACTATGTCGCTATATTATTATGTAGGTAAACAAGCTCGGGCTGAATGTAATTATCCCCAGCTTTATCTCTTCGTCTTTTAATCCTGAAATCGATTGGTCTGAAATTCAGGCGCCGTACTTAACGGTACACTTGAGGCATTCCGAAAAAGATTCAACACAAATCGAAAATAATTAAAAAGTTTCGTTTAAATTCCGCTAACGTTCACTGCGACAAAGGAATAGACAATAAGGGGACAGAACATAAACAACATAAGAACGGCCCAGTTTTTCTTGGCACGCAGTGAGATGGGAAGCCAAATTGAAATGTACTGAAATTGACATGATGTTATTGACATTTGTTTATGTAAACAGTGCCACAATGAGCTGTCAAGTTATACTGGGCTCACTGTAAATGGAACACAAGGGTAAGTGTTTATGGTACACCCAAGAACTCGAAGGATTTTTTCTTGTGTACGTTTGTTAGACTTTATCTTGAACAAGTCCAGTGTTTTGGGGAAAATATTGCTAGGTCGGATGGTCGGCCGGCTATTCGTCTAATGAGATTGCGCTTACTTTCGGTTTTTGCTTCCTTACTCCCATAGAGTTAATGTGCGGCCTAAAGTATGTTGTTACAATTTCCCGGACCCTTTTTGTTTTGTGTATTTTGTTGTTCAATGCTCAGTCTCATTTGAGGTTGAAATACATGAGCAAACGTATGCATGCTTGAATTTATTGCGGGCCGAAAACGTTTTATTTATCGTCAAACTACACTCATGATTTCACAAACCAATCTCACTAATACACAGTAACTTTACCCCTAGCTTGTGTTAGTCAACAGCAATATGTTTCACATCGTCGGGCCGAGAGTGTAACTGACGAACAACAATATTGGAGATTAACTCAAACAGAGGCCTGGCCTGGCAGCCTGGGTAATCACATCTGTGGCGGTCAGTGTAAGCGGCCCAAACAACAGGCTTGTTCAATTGGATCCCGAAATAATTAAATTATCGGCCGACGATCGCAAAACAATTTTCGGCATTATTGACTTACGAGATCAGAGTTGCTGGCTGAATGGAATTCTTACTCCTAATAGAATCAAATTAAAACCAAAAGCAAAGAGATAGTGAAAAGCCTTAGCAGAAAAAACGAGTGATGTAACATAAAAGTGCGCAATTTAATGCTCTATTGTCTTCGAATGTTCGAATCTGTAACGTTACATTACAGGTGAATGCTCGCGGCGAGGGAGCTCCCTTACAATAATCGCATGTGATGACTGACACCTCGACGAGAGTTGCTACTGCCGTAAGGCGCTCCCTCACCGCGAGCATTCACCTGTAATGTAACGTTACAGATTCGAGCATTTCATCAGTGAGGGAGGACAATTAGCTGGAGAGCTACTGAACCCTGCGACTAACGGTCTTCCTGTAAGGTTAGAAATTTGTACACGTAATATTTATAGCATGCTAAGAGCAATAGCGACGACCTGGCAGGCGTCAGCCGTGCACATCATTAGACAATTTAATTTTCAAAGTGTAAAAAAAAATGAAAAAAAAAACTTGTTCCTGTAAGCTTAAAAATTTAACAGGATGTAGTTTATTTATTGTAAATCTTGGAAAAAAAATGACAGGCGATTACAAGGTGCACAAGTATGTGACAGGCGAATTGAAAAGTGCAAAGTTGATGAGGAAAAATAAACTTTCTCCTGTAAGATCAAAATTATCTCGCGTTTGGCTGAACTGATTTTGATGCCGTTTTCAGAAAAGTGTGTGTTACATTCCGAGAAAGGTTTTAATATACAGGGTGAATTTTTCAACTGGGAGTGGATGGCTATCTCCGAAACTATGAGGAATATCGAAAAACGTTGAAAGGAATCTCGAGGCCGATTTTGACGAAAATAAAACTGCATCGTTGAATTTTAGAAAAATCAATAATCCTGGCCAGGAATCGAACCCGCTGATTTTGGAAAAAAAATCACAGCCTGTATTATTACACCATTCGATAGTGTTGCTAATAAGGATCAAATTCTGGGAAGTGACCATACAAGGCAAACTTAAGGAAATAGCAGATTTTCATGAAATTGCTATATTTCTATGTTACTATCTTCTACTGAGCCATAATTTATTTATAATTGTTTTCAATAATTCAGTGGATTTGATGTCTTAACAATCCCAGTGTATTCAGCAATGCGAAATTATTGAGTTGAACAAAAATAAGCGTTATTTCAAAGAAGAAACGGTTAACTTATGTTCCGAATACAGTTATCGTCTTGAACATTCATCAGTTTTTTTTTTCAATTATACGTTTTCCTAAAGTTTGCCGTATATGATTACTTCACAGAATTTGATCCTTATTAGCAACACTATCGAATGGTGTAATAATACAGGCTGTGATTTTTTTTCCAAAATCAGCGGGTTCGATTCCTGGCCAGGATTATTGATTTTTCTAAAATCCAACAATGTAGTTTTATTTTCGTCAAAATCGGCCTCGAGATTCCTTTAAACTTTTTTCGATATTCCTCATTGTTTCGGAGATAGCCATCCACGCCCAGTTGAAAAATTCACCCTGTATATTAAAACCTTTCTCGGAATGTAACGCACACTTTTCTGAAAACGGCATCAAAATCAGTTCAGCCAAACGCGAGATAATTTTGATCTTACAGGAGAAAGTTTATTTTTCCTCATCAATTTTGCACTTTTCAATTCGCCTGTCACATACTTGTGCACCTTGTAATCGCCTGTCATTTTTTTTCCAAGATTTACAATAAATAAACTACATCCTGTTAAATTTTTAAGCTTACAGGAACAAGTTTTTTTTTATTTATTTTTTTACACTTTGAAAATTAAATTGTCTAATGATGTGCACGGCTGACGCCTGCCAGGTCGTCGCTATTGCTCTTAGCATGCTATAAATATTACGTGTACAAATTTCTAACCTTACAGGAAGACCGTTAGTCGCAGGGTTCAGTAGCTCTTGGACTAAATCGAGTATCACAATGCGCACCTTGTATCAAATCTAGGTTTACTAAATGTACGCGAATGCTCGTTAGTCAGGGAGATAGTACTGTAATGTAATGCTCAAAGTCGAATCTATATGTTACATTACACGCGAAGGCTCGTCAGTCAGGCAGGGAGGTAATATTGTACTGTAATGCTAAAAGTCGAATCTATAATGTTTAATAACGCGAAATGCTCCCGGTGAAGAAGCGCCTTTACAGCTTACTTTATATGTACATACTTATTGATTGGACCAATCCTGTTCTACATCCTTTACATTTTATGAAATCAATCCCATAGAAGGATAACAAATACATACACATCTAAAATGAAAAGGAGGAAATTTAAATTCATTCGGCAAAGCCCGCCAAAAGGGTTGGATATACGAGTACTATTGATTGACATCAAAAAGTATCAACCAACAATCTAATGAGTTCTTAAACTTCTCTTCATACAATACGTTTTCATTATTTTCATTGATAAATTAAATATATCATTTGTATACGCTCTGTATCAAATTATGCAGGATTAGTCGTAGTTATAGCGACATTTTTTATGTAGCATTTGAATTTTCTGATACCAAAAGACATTAAGAATTTTGACTTGCAATGAATCGTTCTTTGTTCTGCAACAGGCTACCTCTTGAACTGCATATTGGAACAAGGGTTGCAACTCGGAACATACAACAGTGTGTTAACAAAGCGTGCTACATAGAAGCACGTCAAATGCAGCTCATGTGTGCCGAGATCAACACTGAAACTGTTGGCATAAACGGCAAACTGAACTTCAATTACTGAATGGCGTGTTACAGGACAAAACTGTTTTAATAATAATAATAATAATAATAAATATTTTATTTCGGAATCATCCATATTTGTTAGTAACAATTATGAGGAATGTAAACTAACAAGTTTGGAAATTAATCTTGACGATATTTAAGACAAACATAATGCGTCTGAACTGAATGAATTCGAATTATACATTTTTATGTTAAAAATATATTATAGGATGAAAGTTTTGTTCAGTTAACAGAAGATAGTTATAGTTTGTGTAACAATGGGCATTGTTCATTTTTTTCAATATGTTGTAATTGAAAAACCATTTCTAGGAATAGCGTTACTAATCATTAGTAACCAATCAAAAATGAAAAATGTTCATATTTGATTGATATTTTTGATAAAATACGCTTGACCTTCCTTGCCCTTCAAGTGACGTTATTATTGGCTGTACCGTTTTGTATCGTTGCCTCAGACAATAAAAAGTAAGTGGCAAGTATTTTCAACAATCTGTCAAGTGTCAAATTAAAAATGTCAAAAATGTAAACAAATAATAATGTTTAGTTTTTTATATATTTTATGATTATTTCTGCAACATGCCTCATAATCTAATATATAAAATTCAAAACTGACTGACTGATCTGACAACGCACAGCCCAAACCGCTGGGCCTAGAAACTTGAAATTTGGCATAAGCCCTCCTTATACCACGTAGGTGAGCACTAAGAACGGATTTTGCGAAATTCGGCCCCTAAGGGGTTGTTTTTGGGGTTGATAGTTTGTATGAAACTTCGCTACTACAGGTGCTAGGAATTCCAAATTTTGCATGGGGTGTCTTTTTAGAACGTAGATGCTCACTATGACGGGATTTTGCGAAATTCGACCACTAAGGGGTTTGTTTCTGGGGTTGATAGTTTGTATGAAACTATTTTAGTACAAGTGCTAGGCGTCTCAAATCTTGCATGGTGGTACTTTTTAAGATGTAAATGCTCACCAAAGTGGAAATTTTGAGAAATTCGACCCTTAAGGGGTTGTTTCTGGCATTGATAGAATTGAGACTCAAATTTTTACATAGGGGTTCTTTTTTGGACGTAAGTAATACTTAAGACGGGATTTTGCGAAATTCGATCCCTAAGAGGTTGTTTTTGGGGTTGACAGTTTGTATGAAACTCTGTCAATACAAGTGCGAGGAGCCTCAAATTTTGCACCGGGTTCTTTTATAAGACTAAGATGGACACCATGGCGGGATTTTGCGAAATTCGACCCCAAAGGGGTTTTTTTACAAGTGCTAGGCGTCTCAAATTTTGCGAGGGGTTCTTTTTAAGATCTAAATGTTCACTAAGATGGTTTTGCGAAATTCGACCCATAAGGGGCTTTTTCGGGGTTGATAGTATGGAGACTCAAATTTTGCATAGAGATTCTTTTTTGGGCGTAGTTGCGGGTGTTTTGTGAAAATAGACCCCAAGGGGTTGATTTAGGGGTTGATATTTTGTATGAAACTTCGTTTCTACAAATGCTAGGAGTACCTATAAAATTTTGCAAGGTTGTTCTTAGATGACATAAATGCACACCAAAGCACTATTTTCTGAAATTCTACCCCTAAGGGGCTGTTTATGGGGTTGACAGTTTGTATGAAACTTTGTTACTACAAATACTAGGAGTTTCAGCATGGGGGTTGTTTTAGGATCTAGGTTCTCACTAAGAGAGGATGATACGAAATTCAACCCCTAAAAGTTTGTATTGGGGTTGATAGTTAGCTGGAGTCTTAAATTTTTAGGACCTAGGTGTTACCTAAGACGGAATATTGCGGGTTGATAGAATTTTTGTTGAATATTGATTGAGTTTTTCCAACAGTATCCCTTATAGAGGGTGGCCGTGACTAGAAATTCACAAAGGCAAAGTTCAAAAATCACGCGGACGAAGTCGCGGGCGTAGTGCTAGTCTCTTTATAAGATTTGCGAGAAAAGTGATGCCGTGATGTAGGCGTGTAATATTGCAAGGTTTATAAAATGTACCTACTGTTGCGAAGATCATTTTGATGTAAGTAAGATATCAAAGCTTTAGATACCTTTGTATATTCATTAAGTTAATGCTAAAGTATTGCTCAGGAAAACGAACAATAATGTCACCTCGTCGACGACTTTCCGTTTTAAAAAACAAAAATAAAAACCGATTTCAAAAATTTATTGCATTTTTATAGTAGGGGAGGCGAGGATTCTAATTTGCAGTTACTCGAGCATCATGGCGACCTATTGGATTTGAAAGAATATGTTCTAAAAAGAAAAAAGTTTCTGGCAAGTTTTCTATTTTAGTGGGGGGGAGGGCGTGTAAACGGTTTTAAAACTGTAAAAAAAAACAGTTGCACAGAAGTACTCGAGCGCGTCAGCTATTTACAGTGTAAACGCGCTTTTCTATTTCTGATAACCAATACATATTAATCGGACGATTAACTCGAGGGGGCTGTCTGTGGCAAGCGGTTGAAAATCCAAAAAAAAAGTTAATCAAGCGCGTCAGATATTCAAAGTGTATGTAAAGTAGACCTTAAAAAGTGTCGTATTAAAATGTCTGACGATTTGGATGTGGCACAAAGTAATAATTCATATTTCTATTGGTAAAAAAACGTAATCTTGAAATACTCGAGAGCGTTCCATTTTTTTTAATTGAAACTAACACTGTAAAAATCATACTCACTAATAATCTGACGTTTTCCATGGGGCGATGTCGGTAGACTCGCGGAGAAAAGGTGAACTACCTGTTAGTTCGCAAGTATCGGTCGTGATTTAATGTCCGCCATCTTCAATGTACATAATCATATACAATTTTTGAACGTAATTAATCTACCTTTTCGTAATCTGACTCGCTCAAGTATTTCTGTGGATCGATTTTTTTTTACTAATCTGGCGGGTTCTCCCACACAACCAATGGTGGGGACCATATGAAGGGTTGATACTTGGTACAGGTACATTAAAGGGTGCAAGATTTCTCCTTTATGATAATCTGATGCGCTGGAGTCACATTAAAATTCCCTCCCTGGGCTCCCCGACTAAGGATGTTAACTGACGTCTACTATCAGGAGAAAGTGACGTTGTGTTGTCAGGCAGTTTTTTAAATTATTCACTGGTGAGGCAACGGCACAACTTTTTGGTCAATGGTGACGTCAGCTACCTCAAAAATTAAAATATTAAAAATAAAAAAACTATTGAGCCAATCATAAAAATATTCAAATTAGTTTCTCAAAATGCTCTAAATTTGCAGAAAATAAAATAAAATCGAATGTTTGAAAAATTAAGACAATCCCCATTGGAAATAAATGATACATAGAAAACATTATTATACAAGAACTGAAAAAATATACAGTGCAACAACAACAACTAATCGTGCAATGAATTGTACAAAATAACAGTAATATAGCATCACAATCCTACCCTGAATAGTGAATGTGCAAGTTTCATTATCATGTGAGTTACAAATGGCAAGACTTTGTTGCAAGGACCGAACAATACGCAATCAGCGATAGGCGCTAGTCGATCACTTACGACCAGCATCTTAATGAATCCTTTGCTTCTCTTATACCTTTGTTGACAACCAACATTTGTCCCTTGTCATATCAGCATGCTAAGATAGAGACATAACACAAGGCGAACAATCACAACGCATTTGTAAGAGTTTGCCCTTGACATTTAGAATATAGGTAGCTCTACCTTCAGTCCTACCTTCGTTTGCAAAGTTTCAAAGGTCTACACTCCAGCTATGAAATATGCAAAGCGCTCCGCGAACGAATATTGACGCCCCAATTACATAGAAAGGCGCATGTCTGTGCCATAGCTGTGGTGTTGGACATATTCGTCGGGCCGTTGGCGAAACACGTAAAAATGGGAATTTAATTGATGAATCATCGGACGCGAAGTGCTCCACAGAAGGCATGCATGAAAGCGTTTTAACGAATGAATGCTCACGGAAATGAATTTCGTCACAATATTCCCGCTGTCGCGGTTGTTACAAAAACTGCGTATATTTATTTGTCTTAATTAATCTGTCGAGCTGATTGCGAATTTAATTACTTTTCGGAAGAGTTTGAAATACACTACAAAGTAATTTTTTATAAATTTTCGTTTGACACAGTAACTTCAAAAGAAATGCAGATTACGGTCGGTTTACCGCGGCGACAAACGAGTTTAAACTTGATGCAAATAAGCAAATTAAAATTTCAAGAAGTTTAGAGGTAGCCTCCAGTCAGTACATTTTATGCTGCAAAAGACGGTTTAATGAGCTTTTATTATTCGCTATAGACGGTAAATAAAGTTTTCAAAGATATAAAAACAGGAGGTACGGTAAGTAGTTTACGTTGGAAAATTAGCTTGAGTTTCCTTTGTTTTAAGAAAATAATAATATCGTCTTCATCTTATTAATTTAAAGGCAAAAATACCTCACTCAGTAATAATTTATGTTCTTGAAAGTTGCTCAACCCTATCATTCACAAAAATAAAAGAATTAGTTACATTTATGTGATCTTACCAATAACAGAATGCAAATAATTTCGCTGAAGATATTAGCTTTAGTTATTTGACTTTGAATCACACAAAAGAGACATCTACATAATAAATGAATCCAATAGAAGTATGCGGTATTCGTGAATAATAAGTAAGTAATCTTATCTTGCTACCGAGACGGTTGGGAAAGTTTGTGGTTGGATGGCTGGATGTTTGTTACTTTTTCAAGCTTTTAAACGGATTAGAACATAAGGCACATAAAGTTTACCTCGATTTATACATTGTCCGTCATACCACAAAAAAATTAAACACCCGTTGAACACTTGTCTAAATAAATTGACAACGTCAAAACGACATTTTCTCCTTGATATAAGGGTCGTTTTGCAGTTGCACTTTTTTTTAGACAAGCGTTCAACGGGTGTTTTTCTTTTTGTGGTAAGGCGGTGGATGTTTTATTCCGGTACCACGACAACGACATCGTGGGTGTAAATTGTCAAAAATATATCTAATCAGAACTTCTAACTTAATTTATTATGAACTAGCGACCCGCCCCGGCTCCGCACGGTTGCAATCTTTACCATATTATGCAAGTTATATACATATAAGCCTTCCTCTTGAATCACTTTATCTATTAGAGAAAACCGCAATAAAATCGGTTCCGAAGGTTTAAAGATCTAAGCATACATAGGGACAGCCAGCGGGAAGCGACTTTGTTTTATACTATGTAGTGATAGTGGGGAACACCCAAATACTCCGAAATATTTTATTCCGAATTTCGATATTCCGATTTTCAAAACTCCGAATATCATAATACCTAAAAATTACAATATCTATTATTAAGAATCTCGAAATTTATTTGACCGAAAGTCGTATGTCCGATTTCTTCTTTTTCCGATTTTCACATATTCGAAAAATGTAATGCTCGATGAGTTCTCATTCCGAAAAACGAAATTCCGAATTTCGATATTCCGAATAAACTGATTTTTTCGGAATATTGAAAATCGGAATTTCGTTCCTTTTCCACAAAGTCAGTGACAGAAACGAATTGGTGCAAAACCGGCTCCACGTAATTTTGTCTACCGTACTCCCAGAGTGTTATTTAAACCCGTGTAGGCACCGAGTGGCGAGGCGTATCCTCTTAACTTTCACTGTTTGCCTTCAGGATTTTTATTGTTATTAGGAGAACTTAGAATCCAAGAGCGAGCGAAGCGAGCTCTGGACTTGGGGCACCCCGACTCGGACAGGTTAGGTTCGAAGGGGATGGCGGGGTCTGAAAGACCCCGCCATCCCCTTCGTGTTAGGTTACTTTAAACCTTGCTCACAGAAATAGGAGCCCCGCGAAGCGGGGCTCCGTCGACCTACCTTGGTAGGTGGTAGTCAACAAATCGACCAAGGATGTAAGAGCGAGCGAAGCGACCTCGGGACTGCGGACACCCCGACACGGACAGGTTAGGTTCGAAGGGGATGGCGGGGTCTGAAAGACCCCGCCATCCCCTTCGTGTTAGGTTACTTTAAACCTTTCTCACAGAAGTAGGAGCCCCGCGAAGCGGGGCTCCGTCGACCCACCTTGTTAGGTGGTAGTCAACAAATCGACCAAGGATGTAAGAGCGAGCGAAGCGAGCTCGGGACTGGGGACACCCCGACACGGACAGGTTAGGTTCGAAGGGGATGGCGGGGTCTGAAAGACCCCGCCATCCCCTTCGTGTTAGGTTACTTTAAACCTTGCTCATAGAAATAGGAGCCCCGCGAAGCGGGGCTCCGTTGAACCACCTTGGTGGTGCTATTACTCAGGATGCAATAGCGAGCAAAATGTGTCTTGAGGCACCCCGACTCGGACTTTTCGACCTGACGGACACGAATCGGAATTCCAATAATCGGAATTTTAATATTCGGTATTCGTGTTTTTGATGTTTCGGAAAATATGTTAAGTCGGAATTTTTGATATTCGGTCCATTGAAATTCGGTATTTTGAAAATAGTAATTATGACCGTTAGGAATTTAGAAATTTCGGAATTATTGAAATAGGAATATTGATCCATCGGAGTTGTTATATTAGGAATTTTGAACCATTCGGAATTATGAAAATCGGTATTTTGAAATTCGTATTTATGAATTTCGGAATAAAGTTTTTCGTATTATCGTAGTGTACCCAGTGATAGTGATAGTGAATGGGCGACTCACTGTCCGACCATGGCCCGGGTCGACGACGCGTTGTGTTCCACGCGCGCCTCAGAGTGTCAGCATTATGACGGGGCCCCTCTATAGAGGGCCAAAGCCTGCCGGGGTCGCGGGACTAAGGAATTACCGTGACCCTGGAACGTAAAGGGCTATTGAAGGACACCGTGGATTTTAGTCAGTACGAGTCTGATAGTCCCTCCCGCCCTGCCCTGAGTGGGAAATGAGTCTTTCATTTGATGATTTTACCACGCTAATAAAAAATGTAGTGATAGTGAAACGAATTATTGTGAAAATGGATGGATGGGTTTTTGTTACTCTTTTACGATTTGGATGTTTGGAATACCGGTAGTTTTTATACGGGTATTACATTCCCATAGGATAATTTTCATATAACAAGCGAGTGAAGCTACTGGCATATCGTTTTCATATAATCCCTGTATTTAGAATTTATTTTTCAAGAATATTTGAGGTGATTATAATAAACGCCCTATGTCGTTCAGATTCAGAAGAATTGCTACTGGATTAGAGCACCCATTCTATCTCATTCCATCCCACTCCATCCCCCTCCATCCCACTCCATCCTACTCCATCCCACTCCATCCGACTCCATCCCATTCCATCCCACTCAGTCCCACTCCATCCCATTCAATCCCACTCCATCCCACTCCAGCCCATTTCATCCTACTCCATCCCACTACATCCCACTCCATCCTAATCCATCCCACTCCATCCCACTCCATCCCACTGCATCCCACTCAGTCCCACTCCATCCTAATCCATCCCACTCCAACCCACTCAGTCCCACTCAATCCCACTCCATCCCACTACAACCCACTCCAACCCACTCCATCCCACTCCAACCCACTCCATCCCACTCCAACCCACTCCATCCCACTACATCCCACTCCATCCCACTCAATCCCACTCCATCCCACTCCATCCCCCTCCAGATCATTTCATCCTACTCCATCCCACTCCATCCTAATCCATCCCACTCCATCCCACTGCATCCCACTCCATCTCACTCCATCCCACTCAGCCCTACTCCATCCTAATCCATCCCACTCCATCCCACTCAGTCCCACTCCATCCCACTACATCCCACTCCAACCCATTCCATCCCACTCCAACCCACTCCAACCCACTCCATCCCACTACATCCCACTCCATCCCAAACCATCCCACTCCATCCCACTCCATCCCACTCCCATCCCACTACATCCCACTCCATCCCACTCCATCCCACTCCATCCCTCTCCATCCCACTCTATCCCACTCCATCCCACTCCATCCCACTCCATCCCACTCCATCCCACTCCATCCCACTCCAACCCACTCCATCCCAGTCCAACCCACTCCATCCCACTACATCCCACTCCAACCCACTCCATCCCACTCCAACCCACTCCATCCCACTACATCCCACTCTATACTAATCCATCCCACTCCATCCCACTCCATCCGATTCCATCCCACTCCATCCTACTCCATCCCACTCCATCCCACTCCATCCCACTCCATCCCACTCCATCCCACTCCATCCCACTCCATCCCACTCCATCCCACTCCATCCCACTCCATCCCACTCCATCCCACTCCATCTCACTACATCGCACTCCATTCTAATCCATCCCACTCCATCCCACTCCATCCGATTCTATCCCACTCCATCCCACTCCCTCCCACTCCATCCCACTCCATCCTACTCCATCCCACTCCATCCCACTCCCTCCCACTCCATCCCACTCCATCCTACTCCATCCCACTCCATCCCACTCATTCCCATTCTAGTGTGAGTCTAATAAAAACCTTTTCTTTCTTTCCATTCCATCCCAAACCATCCCATTCTATTCCATTACACTCTACTCTACTCTACTCTACTCTACTCTACTCTACTCCACTCCAAACCACTCCACTCCAGTCCACACCATATTTGAATAGGTATGGGCGAGGCCACAACAATGCGTTGCGGCGTCGCATCGTAAAAATCTTTGACGCTACACAATGAAATTGTATTGCCATACGTCAACGTTTTTGCGATACGACGCCGCATCGCAGTGTTGTGGCTTCGCCCTATGTAGTTTTTCTATTCCAAGCTAGATCGCGCTACTGAACTGCGCGTCTCGGTGTAAACTGACCGTAATTTTACTTCTGGGTCTGGAACACTTTAAATTCAAATATCTTTTGATAGACTTAACCGATTGCAATGAAACAAAAACTAAATTAGTCCTCAAGTTACGCTCGATCGTTGTGTATAAAGCTTATCTACATTGCTTTCGTACATTTTACGTGATGGAGCCACAAATAAACAGACAAACCGACAAACCGACAAACAGACAAAAATTCTAAAAATGCTGGAAATGGGTTCTGTTGGTTGTCCTTCAACACCCTAGCTATTTTTTTTGGATTTTATTTTGATGTACAAAAACGATTTTTCTACAGTTTTATTATAAGTATAGATAGATAGATACTGGAGTAATTCGATATGTCTCCTCAACCGAATTCCACCGTCGTCGCACGCACAAAAGCTGAAGACAAAGCAATAATGAACGATTAACAACGTATATTTATTACATTTCGATTGTTTGCCTCCATCTAGTCAATTATTTGCTTGTCAGAGCCAAACAGGGATGGCACAAATTGGTTTATCTGTTATAAGATTATGGACGTCCGCAGAAACTAATCAGCTGTAGAGGTCCGCTGTTGATGACTGGTTGAGGAATGAGGGGAATGAGCGACGCTTTTGTTGGAGGAAACAATTATTTTTGTTGGGTATCGCCATCGTTATAGTTAATGGCATCGTAATTTTCTGGTTCTTGTCCATGGTAGGCTGTTATTCGGGACTTCCTTGTATTTTTTTATAATATAGTATTATATATTTAAAAAAATATATAGCAGGTATAATTATAGTATGTTTTTTTTTTGTAGTAGGTATTTGTTTTATGAACAAATTATTTTCTACACTAATATTATAAAGAGGTAACATTTGTTTGTAAGTTTGTAACTTTGTATGTAGGGGGTTATCTCCGGAAGTAATGAACCAATTTTAATAATTGTTTCACTGGTAGAAAGCTACATTATAAAGATATCATGCATATTAGCCGAACTATCTCAATTTTTGTCTAGCCAGGCGGAAAAAAAATACTCTTACAACAGATTTATTTGCATGCGCTGCCTTAACAGTTGTATAAAATTGAAAACAATGTACATGGCAACCTGGTCTGCTTTGAATAGTTCTACAAAAATGTCCGCAACACCATAATGTCTATCCTTTATATTTTAGCAGATATAGTAGCTTTTATGTGTTAAAAAAAGTATTTTTCGACGTACTTACCTTTTGACGATTTTTTAAACAATAAAATATTAAACCTTTCATCTGTAGACCTCATTGGTTAAGACTGAGCAAGGGATCCTGGATTCGATTCGCAGATTATGAAATGTGTTGTAGGGGATTTCCATCACGAACATAACAGTAACAGTCACGGAGTCAGCCGAAGCTGATTGATTACAATAGGTTCGCCTTGTATAACTTGTTAGTAAAAATAAAATTATTATAGTAGTATTTAAAGGTTTTCACGGATACTGTAGGTACAAGATTCACATTACTGAGAATTCCTATGGATAAGTAGGTAGGTAGTAATATTTTCAGTATCTGTCACTCATCTCCCTGAATGTTCGTGAAACTATTTTCAACAACCACATCCATAATATTATCATCAATTAAGGCCAGCAGATTCTTCCTGTGTGAACAGTTTAATTAAATTATAAAACGTATTTCGTTAAGATAAATCTTTTTCAACGTTTTCAGAACATAGGTATTATTTCAATTATCGTGTTCATTGTTACAGATCGGAAATTGGTTTCCTTTTTCCCAACGACGACGTGAATGTCTGATTGAGCTTAATTATTATTGATATAATGACGTCTCGTATTCGGTCGGTGGATTGCGATAATTAGTATTAAGTCTGGCAACTCTTAATACCTATGAACGGTAAGTCAAAAATATTCTAAGGACCTTATTAGTAAGTAGAAATAATGAAAACAGAAATTAAAAATATCAACGAATACCGTGACCCCGGAACATAAAGGGCTATTGAAGGACACCGTGGATTTTAGTCAGTACAAGTCTGACAGTCCCTCCTGCCCTGCCCGGGGTGGGAGGACTCATTTGATGATTTTACCACGCTAAACAATAAAAAAATGCCCGAGTGTTTGCTCATACATTGTCGTAATTGCTCACAAAAATATTTCACAGCAACTATGCAATGTTTAATAACTTTTTGATAGAAAGTAGCTCACATACTTTAGAAAAAAAAACCTGACTGTCTTTCTCATTAAAAAACAAATATTGTGATAAGATCTCGAAAACTGATACAATGATTCTTCAGTCAGCAAAAGATATATTTATGTGAGACGAGTGTTGGCCCGGCTCTTATGGTTGGCTCAGTGGTATCGGCCCCAGCTAACGAGCTGTCGGTCGTATGTTCGAACGCATCCAGGCGCATTACTTTGTTTATTTTATGTCATCACTACTCTCAAAACGGTGAAGAAAAACATCGTGAGGAAACCGGCATGTCTTAGAACAATTATAATTCGAAGACATGAGGCATCTACAAATCCGCACTGGGCCCGCGTGTTGGATTATGACCCAATCTCTCTTACAGAGGAGGCCTGTGTCCCAATAATGGGAACATTTATGGGCTGATGATGATGATTTTACTTGCTACATCGTTCTCACATAATGTACCATCTCAAGTTGAATGATGTAACAAAGATTTTGTTATAATTTTGGCGATTTAAAAAGAGTGTCCATGGAGTTTCTTGCCCGTTCTTCTCCATAGAGATCTACGCTTTGGAATGCATCTACAGTACTTTTACAGTTTTTATGTCTTGTGACTGGGACTGTAGCACCGTAACTATTTTATTTTACTTTTGTCTTTTGACAATTCAAAAGTGCCTGTAACTGGCCTACTTGAAATAAATGATTTGCTTTTGATTTTGATGTGATTAAAGCAAAGAGATTTAAAAGAACCTAATAGTTTAATGTCTTTGGATTAAAGTCTTTTAATTCACAGCAGAAATCCCTTCGATAAAATCTCATGTACGTGATAACCTGCCAACTTTGCCAAGGATAAATGTAACATCGTTCCGGCACGTATGGGAATCTTTTAACTTCTGCAGGAAGCTCTAATTTGAGTTTCAAAGACACGAAGCGACTTTTTCGTGAGTTTTAATTATTCTTCCTTTCCATGTTAATGAGGGTGAGCCGTTTCGTTGCTGACTCACAATTGTGATTAAAATTCTTTTCGGAAACTTAGGCGCGTACCACCACCTAAAGGCCATGTTTTTTTTAATATTTACACAGAAAAAAACGATATTTTATTTTACCAGAAAGGTACTGATTAGCTACCTAATTACTAAAATTTCGTAAATTTTACGTACGTTATTTGATTTTAATTAACTTCATTGTAACAAAAATCATAAGCTCTTATTTCAAACAATAAAATAAAAAAAGAAACAAAACAATGATTAGTAACCAAACAAAGGAAATCTACAAATCATACGACTTTTATAAGGAAGGTCCAATTTCACAATAATTTGTGAAGCGACGCGACGGTTCGCGTCCCCTTTTGAAATTCCCTGCTGATAAAAATACGGGGCTCATTTCAGGAGAATTGTGGCTTATGCCACGTCAGACGAAACGAACATACAAACCCACGCATTATGTAAATAAATAGATAAAGACAGCGATTCAATTATGGGAACACTTCACGCACGGTCGCGATCCACGCATGTCAAGTAAGTCAAGATTTTCATTAATTAACTCAATTATATTCCCGCATATCAAATTCATGCTAACTCGCATTGGCGTTGAATAATATCTGAATATATTCCTGAGAATGTCTGATTTGATTTCGTCAAACGTCTCCGCAAGTTTACAAGGACTTTCAAGAACATGCTTCGGAATTTTCATTAATGGTTGATAATAATAATGTATAATCTGTTCTTAGTAACCGAGCTGAAAATTGTTGTCACATGTTGCATTAATTTATTACGAACGAAATGAACTCTATTTATCATTCGAGACGGTCGAAACCTCAAATTAATTGGAGTTACAGTCCATTGAAAAGTAAATGTGAATTTGTGAGTTTATCTTATCGTTCTCTAAAACTTAACCTCTTATTAAAAATAACCCCTCTGGAATATACTGATTTCTCTTTTCCCCTTCCTCTGGTCATCCGTCGCATGCACAATGCACACATGAAGGAAAAGTGAGAAAAACGTTAACACACCATGCAATGCAACCAAACAATATATTCTCTGAGTTTTTCTCGCTTTTTCTGATGTGTGCATACGAAGGATGACCAGAGGAATCGGCAAAGAGAAATCAGTCATGATACTGCATCCTGCATCGAAGCCTGGATTTTTGTCTCGCGAAATAAAACTAAATATTTTTCATAACATTTATTTTCATAGATGTTCCTTTTTTTCTATGATAATATAAATATTATAATCAGATAATACATTAACCAGAATTATAGTACACTACACAGAGAGTACAAGGATCTGATCAGTGATGCCGTGTCATCGTTTAGCGCATGTGTTCCTATTTCCCAACCGATAGCTGAGTCGTACCGACGGATACAAGTGTCGCTAACGAGGACGTTATTAGAGCACTGCCACAGAATAAGTACATTGGTGCAGAAAATCAGTTTCATATACCGCATCTTCACCGATTAGAGTTAAAAAAAAAAACCACGGTTGGAGAAATATTTTAGAACAGGGCCTTTCTGGGATTTTGTATCTTAAAAAGGCCCTGTTCCCTGTTGCCCTGTTTGGATTTTGATCTTGTGTTGTGGGTGCTTTTAGAAACATTGAAACTCACACTAACACATGTGAAAACTATCTGTAAATTATATTTTTTGTCATGTGCGGGAAACAAAACCAGTATACGCATTGCAACAGCCAATTTGGTCAGTCATCATCGGCGTACCACAGTCTGTCAATGTTCTTTAATAGATTTTCACCTAATCACAAAACCACAAGGTTTTTTTCGGTTCGATAATGAAAATTTTACAGATTGGGGTTGATTGAACTGACCTCAAACGAATGTTAGTCCGTGCATATTTTCCAGATTGTCTGAAGCTGACTTTCTGTTCCTTTTCTCTTTTGTAACAGGGATGTTCAGGCGTATATATACGTATCTATACAGGTACCTGGTCCTACATACGTGCAAATACTCTCCTACCCAGAAGAGCGTTCGCAACTGATTGCTCAATTAAGTTCAGCACAAAATCATCAATCAATTGCAAGCCGTGCTCTGCTCACCTTTGATGGATACGCTCATTATGCTGAGCTGAGGTTGTTCAAAGAACTTTTAACAGTGTATTAGATCAGCACTTAATTGCAATATCAGTGTTTCACAAAAATATGGAGCTCTGTTATGGTACATTAGCATTACAAAAAGTTGACAAACTTTTCATTTTTAGTTGTGCAAGTAGTTCAAGATTTCGAATTTTAATGTGACTTACTTATTTACGTTTTCAAAAATGGAATGGAATGGAATGAACGATTAACAACGTATATTTATTACATTTCGATTGTTTGCCTCCATCTAGTCAATTATTTGCTTGTCAGAGCCAAACAGGGATGGCACAAATTGGTTTATCTGTTATAAGATTATGGACGTCCGCAGAAACTAATCAGCTGTAGAGGTCCGCTGTTGATGACTGGTTGAGGAATGAGGGGAATGAGCGACGCTTTTGTTGGAGGAAACAATTATTTTTGTTGGGTATCGCCATCGTTATAGTTAATGGCATCGTAATTTTCTGGTTCTTGTCCATGGTAGGCTGTTATTCGGGACTTCCTTGTATTTTTTTATAATATAGTATTATATATTTAAAAAAATATATAGCAGGTATAATTATAGTATGTTTTTTTTTTGTAGTAGGTATTTGTTTTATGAACAAATTATTTTCTACACTAATATTATAAAGAGGTAACATTTGTTTGTAAGTTTGTAACTTTGTATGTAGGGGGTTATCTCCGGAAGTAATGAACCAATTTTAATAATTGTTTCACTGGTAGAAAGCTACATTATAAAGATATCATGCATATTAGCCGAACTATCTCAATTTTTGTCTAGCCAGGCGGAAAAAAAATACTCTTACAACAGATTTATTTGCATGCGCTGCCTTAACAGTTGTATAAAATTGAAAACAATGTACATGGCAACCTGGTCTGCTTTGAATAGTTCTACAAAAATGTCCGCAACACCATAATGTCTATCCTTTATATTTTAGCAGATATAGTAGCTTTTATGTGTTAAAAAAAGTATTTTTCGACGTACTTACCTTTTGACGATTTTTTAAACAATAAAATATTAAACCTTTCATCTGTAGACCTCATTGGTTAAGACTGAGCAAGGGATCCTGGATTCGATTCGCAGATTATGAAATGTGTTGTAGGGGATTTCCATCACGAACATAACAGTAACAGTCACGGAGTCAGCCGAAGCTGATTGATTACAATAGGTTCGCCTTGTATAACTTGTTAGTAAAAATAAAATTATTATAGTAGTATTTAAAGGTTTTCACGGATACTGTAGGTACAAGATTCACATTACTGAGAATTCCTATGGATAAGTAGGTAGGTAGTAATATTTTCAGTATCTGTCACTCATCTCCCTGAATGTTCGTGAAACTATTTTCAACAACCACATCCATAATATTATCATCAATTAAGGCCAGCAGATTCTTCCTGTGTGAACAGTTTAATTAAATTATAAAACGTATTTCGTTAAGATAAATCTTTTTCAACGTTTTCAGAACATAGGTATTATTTCAATTATCGTGTTCATTGTTACAGATCGGAAATTGGTTTCCTTTTTCCCAACGACGACGTGAATGTCTGATTGAGCTTAATTATTATTGATATAATGACGTCTCGTATTCGGTCGGTGGATTGCGATAATTAGTATTAAGTCTGGCAACTCTTAATACCTATGAACGGTAAGTCAAAAATATTCTAAGGACCTTATTAGTAAGTAGAAATAATGAAAACAGAAATTAAAAATATCAACGAATACCGTGACCCCGGAACATAAAGGGCTATTGAAGGACACCGTGGATTTTAGTCAGTACAAGTCTGACAGTCCCTCCTGCCCTGCCCGGGGTGGGAGGACTCATTTGATGATTTTACCACGCTAAACAATAAAAAAATGCCCGAGTGTTTGCTCATACATTGTCGTAATTGCTCACAAAAATATTTCACAGCAACTATGCAATGTTTAATAACTTTTTGATAGAAAGTAGCTCACATACTTTAGAAAAAAAAACCTGACTGTCTTTCTCATTAAAAAACAAATATTGTGATAAGATCTCGAAAACTGATACAATGATTCTTCAGTCAGCAAAAGATATATTTATGTGAGACGAGTGTTGGCCCGGCTCTTATGGTTGGCTCAGTGGTATCGGCCCCAGCTAACGAGCTGTCGGTCGTATGTTCGAACGCATCCAGGCGCATTACTTTGTTTATTTTATGTCATCACTACTCTCAAAACGGTGAAGAAAAACATCGTGAGGAAACCGGCATGTCTTAGAACAATTATAATTCGAAGACATGAGGCATCTACAAATCCGCACTGGGCCCGCGTGTTGGATTATGACCCAATCTCTCTTACAGAGGAGGCCTGTGTCCCAATAATGGGAACATTTATGGGCTGATGATGATGATTTTACTTGCTACATCGTTCTCACATAATGTACCATCTCAAGTTGAATGATGTAACAAAGATTTTGTTATAATTTTGGCGATTTAAAAAGAGTGTCCATGGAGTTTCTTGCCCGTTCTTCTCCATAGAGATCTACGCTTTGGAATGCATCTACAGTACTTTTACAGTTTTTATGTCTTGTGACTGGGACTGTAGCACCGTAACTATTTTATTTTACTTTTGTCTTTTGACAATTCAAAAGTGCCTGTAACTGGCCTACTTGAAATAAATGATTTGCTTTTGATTTTGATGTGATTAAAGCAAAGAGATTTAAAAGAACCTAATAGTTTAATGTCTTTGGATTAAAGTCTTTTAATTCACAGCAGAAATCCCTTCGATAAAATCTCATGTACGTGATAACCTGCCAACTTTGCCAAGGATAAATGTAACATCGTTCCGGCACGTATGGGAATCTTTTAACTTCTGCAGGAAGCTCTAATTTGAGTTTCAAAGACACGAAGCGACTTTTTCGTGAGTTTTAATTATTCTTCCTTTCCATGTTAATGAGGGTGAGCCGTTTCGTTGCTGACTCACAATTGTGATTAAAATTCTTTTCGGAAACTTAGGCGCGTACCACCACCTAAAGGCCATGTTTTTTTTAATATTTACACAGAAAAAAACGATATTTTATTTTACCAGAAAGGTACTGATTAGCTACCTAATTACTAAAATTTCGTAAATTTTACGTACGTTATTTGATTTTAATTAACTTCATTGTAACAAAAATCATAAGCTCTTATTTCAAACAATAAAATAAAAAAAGAAACAAAACAATGATTAGTAACCAAACAAAGGAAATCTACAAATCATACGACTTTTATAAGGAAGGTCCAATTTCACAATAATTTGTGAAGCGACGCGACGGTTCGCGTCCCCTTTTGAAATTCCCTGCTGATAAAAATACGGGGCTCATTTCAGGAGAATTGTGGCTTATGCCACGTCAGACGAAACGAACATACAAACCCACGCATTATGTAAATAAATAGATAAAGACAGCGATTCAATTATGGGAACACTTCACGCACGGTCGCGATCCACGCATGTCAAGTAAGTCAAGATTTTCATTAATTAACTCAATTATATTCCCGCATATCAAATTCATGCTAACTCGCATTGGCGTTGAATAATATCTGAATATATTCCTGAGAATGTCTGATTTGATTTCGTCAAACGTCTCCGCAAGTTTACAAGGACTTTCAAGAACATGCTTCGGAATTTTCATTAATGGTTGATAATAATAATGTATAATCTGTTCTTAGTAACCGAGCTGAAAATTGTTGTCACATGTTGCATTAATTTATTACGAACGAAATGAACTCTATTTATCATTCGAGACGGTCGAAACCTCAAATTAATTGGAGTTACAGTCCATTGAAAAGTAAATGTGAATTTGTGAGTTTATCTTATCGTTCTCTAAAACTTAACCTCTTATTAAAAATAACCCCTCTGGAATATACTGATTTCTCTTTTCCCCTTCCTCTGGTCATCCGTCGCATGCACAATGCACACATGAAGGAAAAGTGAGAAAAACGTTAACACACCATGCAATGCAACCAAACAATATATTCTCTGAGTTTTTCTCGCTTTTTCTGATGTGTGCATACGAAGGATGACCAGAGGAATCGGCAAAGAGAAATCAGTCATGATACTGCATCCTGCATCGAAGCCTGGATTTTTGTCTCGCGAAATAAAACTAAATATTTTTCATAACATTTATTTTCATAGATGTTCCTTTTTTTCTATGATAATATAAATATTATAATCAGATAATACATTAACCAGAATTATAGTACACTACACAGAGAGTACAAGGATCTGATCAGTGATGCCGTGTCATCGTTTAGCGCATGTGTTCCTATTTCCCAACCGATAGCTGAGTCGTACCGACGGATACAAGTGTCGCTAACGAGGACGTTATTAGAGCACTGCCACAGAATAAGTACATTGGTGCAGAAAATCAGTTTCATATACCGCATCTTCACCGATTAGAGTTAAAAAAAAAACCACGGTTGGAGAAATATTTTAGAACAGGGCCTTTCTGGGATTTTGTATCTTAAAAAGGCCCTGTTCCCTGTTGCCCTGTTTGGATTTTGATCTTGTGTTGTGGGTGCTTTTAGAAACATTGAAACTCACACTAACACATGTGAAAACTATCTGTAAATTATATTTTTTGTCATGTGCGGGAAACAAAACCAGTATACGCATTGCAACAGCCAATTTGGTCAGTCATCATCGGCGTACCACAGTCTGTCAATGTTCTTTAATAGATTTTCACCTAATCACAAAACCACAAGGTTTTTTTCGGTTCGATAATGAAAATTTTACAGATTGGGGTTGATTGAACTGACCTCAAACGAATGTTAGTCCGTGCATATTTTCCAGATTGTCATATGAAGCTGACTTTCTGTTCCTTTTCTCTTTTGGAACAGGGATGTTCAGGCGTATCTATACGTATCTATACAGGTACCTGGTCCTACATACGTGCAAATACTCTCCTACCCAGAAGAGCGTTCGCAACTGATTGCTCAATTAAGTTCAGCACAAAATCATCAATCAATTGCAAGCCGTGCTCTGCTCACCTTTGATGGATACGCTCATTATGCTGAGCTGAGGTTGTTCAAAGAACTTTTAACAGTGTATTAGAGCAGCACATAATTGTGCTCAGTGTTTCACAAAAATATGGAGCTCTGTTATGGTACATTAGCATTACAAAAAGTTGACAAACTTTTCACTTTTAGTTGTGCAAGTAGTTCAAGATTTCGAATTTTAATGTGACTTATAGTAGCCATACACCAACCTGCCTATAGACGATCGATTTGACGCTTGCAATTGTTTCAAATTGCAATTGTTCAAAAATGCCAATTTGATGGCATGACATGCCAATTTGATAGGTCATCAAATCGATTTGACACAATGTCAAATTGGCAGCAGTGATGCATTTGGCTATTATTCGGTGACGACAGCTACAATTTTATAAATTTGTAGCTATCGGTCACCGAATAATAGCTAGATCTAGCTATAAAGTTGCTAAGTTGGCATCGCTGCTGCAGATTTGACGTTGTGTCAAATCGATCGTACGATAGGCAGTATGGTGTATGGTGTATAGGGACGAACTGCCAATTTGAAACAATTGCAAGCGTCAAATCGATCGTTCGATAGGCAGGATGGTGTATGGCTACCATTACTTATTTACGTTTTCACTGTCACCAGGCAACTACTGAATGGACTTTGAAATATTATTTCATTGTTGGAAATTCAATTCTATTCTATGAGCATGTAAATCCAAATTAGTGGAAAGGACCAAAAATACAACTTTCTTACATTGCAGTACTCAGTACCGAGATAATCCACCTAACTATCATTTCTATGTATATGTCTTATACAAGCTCATAGTACTTATCTACGTAAAAACAAGTTCTGTTCTAGTGTTCACACCAATTTCAACATAGTGGTCGCGACTACAGATTCTTTCACGTATAATAACATCTTGTAAACAACCGAGTCTTATGAAATTATGGGAAGTAAACAACTTATTTACTCTTCTAACCAAGTATAATTAATACTCTACCCTGTTAACTTCAAATTAAAGTTCTAAATCAAATGTGTACTTATAAAGTACCTAAGTAAATATAATTAAGATTCTACCCTGTTACCTTCAAATTAAATTTCTAAATTATATGTGGAAGGTAATGTCACCTGATAACGACATACAGGTTGCTTTGTTACCGTGTCCCACAAAAAGGTATGATTGATGCCGACTCGGTGAATGCTTAGTGCCTGAAGCGATTCTTCACTCAGCTCATAATGTTGTGATCTCAAAGGAAAGGGGAACAATACTCAAGTCACCGAAACGTATTCACATATTGTGAATGCTTAGATACTGAGAAAACCGTTTTCATTTTTGTGAAAAATTTAGATTTTCGAGCGGTCGACAGTGCAGACGACATTTGTGGGGGTGGAGTTGTCAATATACTGTCGAATATTATGTATACCTAAGGTTTGGGTTAATTTGCATATTTCGCTATTCCTGAATTTAAGGGGCAAGCTACAACTTGCACCCATGTAAATAGTGTGGAGTCAATTGTCAATCGGAGTTAAAACGAAATACTCTTATTTTGCATTAATGTAAAACTTGATTTTCAGCATAGAACAGCTTTGTTTCTTAGATAAATCGCCAACGACAACAATAAAAATCATTGCCGAAGCTGACAAGATGTTAAATAAGTTACCCACAGTCCCACACTCAAACCACGAAAATAAAAAGAATGAAAATAAACTAAATTGTATCTTAAATTAACCAGGGACCGAAACCGGTATGATCAATACGGGTATTTTTTCGGTAACAACCTTTTTTTCTTTTACAGGTAATTTTAAAGATTACCTTTATTATTAAAAGTGAATGCATAACCAGTATTAATACCGGTTACCGAAATAAAAATTACCCCTATCTTGCACACTTCACACGTGCCGTCGGCAATAGTCACAGGGCGCGCATCGCATGTGTGTGTGACAAAGAGTCGTTATCTTTAGTTAACCGGTATTTAAACGGTAACCTGAATAGAGGTTACATTTTTCTTCGGTCTGGTTACCCAGATAGCGGTTACCTAAATCTGAAAAATAACCAAAATTCTTCAATACCGGTACCGTAATTTATAAAGGTTTTCGGTCCCTGAAATTAACTAAGCAGTAATGAGTTTCCATTCCTTCTGAATTGACAGGGTTTGTTTTTACAAAAGTACTAGGATTTTCACGAAAACAATATTATTATTCTAATTACCCTGAGACATAATACATCAAGGTATTTGTATCCAGTGCAAGCTGAGCTCTCATTATTCAAGCTTTTCATAAAGTGAGAGGTCAAGTTATACTGATAATGTAGATTGTTAAGTCTCGCTTCAAACAAATGGGATAACATTGAATTGTTATTAGAAGGTATTTTTAGAACAAGCCTAAATTGTTATTGGGTAAAGCGGTTTTATCCCACAAAAGGCTTAAAATGGAAATTCCCGGGAAAATGTTATTTTTATTACAACAAATGAAAAATTACTTTGAGGATAAATTGATTATAATACGTTATGAATTAATGTAAGAAAAGTAATTTATTTTTGTTCCATTAGGACGTGTGCCCTTGCATTATGCTAAGCGGTTTATAATAACATTGAATTCATTTAACTCTAAGCGAATAATCCGCTTTATCTCGCTTAGTCCCTAAGGTTGTTTGAACCTCGCTTAAAAATGTCGCCAGTCGTTATTTACTTTTTAGATAAAAAACTGTAAGCTGGATCAGAATTCAGGATTTATTCAAGAAAACTTTGATCGAAATGAATCCCTCGAGCTCATTGTACGATATAGTGTATTATTAAGCTTTCGTTTTCAGAGGACTTGGAGCCTAATAAGACAGTCTTGATTTGATTTACCAATAAATGACTCTTTGGTGATGGTTTCACAAAAAACACGGATGTGCATTTTTGTGATCTGATCCATTCTAGTGGCTCACGATCACTACTTTGGTTTGAGCGGTGAGGTATGCAAATTCGCTACTGACGGCGCCTCGTGGCGTGTTCCAAACATTTGTTTAATTTTACCGCTCGTTGCCCCGCGCAATGTCACCGCTCACAGCAAGTTCGTGAACGGGCCGTTGCGAGGTTAAAATTGTGATAACTAATTTTCCCAGAACCGCGAAAATACATTTCAAAATTACCAATTGAAAAAAGACAATAAGCATCCGGTGGTTTCTATCTGAACGTATTACTGGCAAACAACTGGCAAATGATCACGTTTTTGTTCTTCTTTTTTTATTCTAACGATAAAATTGGCCCGGGATACCGGAAGCAATCGCATGAGAGACTCCCGGATTACAATATCGGCAGGTGAGATGAATACGGTGGGAAGCAATAAGGAACTTTCTCGCATTACTCGGGGGCCCGGCGCGGCGGCGGCGCGTGAAACGACTCTGTACAGGTACGAAAGTTACTCGGAACTTTTGAGTGAAGTCCGCTCTCTATTAGTTCTGAATTCATTAGTTCTGACAACACATCGGGAGTCATGACAACTGTCCAGTCTTGTTCTCACCAATTTTCAGTTCGTACCACTAACTAATCTTACGTCGGTAGTTGACAAAAATTAAACGCCGAAACGTTGGCCGAAGCTACGGGTTTCGTGCTTAGATAGTAGAACCCCTGCACTGTAAACTCGCAAAATGATTGTGCCGCCGGCATCGCGTCTACCACAATGTTTTGTTTCAACTGATAAACTGTTATTGGCTGCACAGCACACCGAGAAAAACTTTGGCGTTTCACAACCCCGGGCAATGGGCACTTGTGTGCTTGTCGGGTTTCGCGGCGACATGTTGACACAAGCCGTTTTTTCAGTCGCCGAGAGCTGTTGTTGTCGAAGCGACGAGAGAATCGATTAATTCCAAGTGCTACTCTGAGAGACAAACAGTCACCACCAGTAATTACTCGCGACCATTCTGATAGTTTTAGATGTTAAACGGGATGGGAGTTTTGCTTAACAACAAATTGAACGCCATTATGCGATGAGCTCGAGCTTTAATTCAAAATCAATTTCAGCACAACATCGACTATGAACGGCTGGTTAGGCATAATCACCGATTTGTTTAGGTGCAGAAAGACTAATTCCCAAAATGGCAAACCAGTCGCAAAAGGAAAAGTTCTCAAAACGGTAAAATTCTTGTGAATATAAGTTTTTTCGAATGACTTGACATAACTTACTTATATCGAAGAGTAGAAAATCTTTTATTTTTACGAATATACTTCCAGTTGTAGATTATTTTCCATTTTAATCATTTTGAGAATTACCTAGGCTTTTCGATAATTTGTCAATTTGAGGTTTCGCCAGTTTGAGACTTATACTTTTTTTTTTTTACGTGGCAAAATCATCAAATGAGTCCTCCCACCCCGGGCAGGGCGGGAGGGACTGTCAGACTTCTACTGACTAAAATCCACGGTGTCCTTCAATAGCCCTTTCTGTTCCGGGGTTACGGTAAGGAAATAATCCCGCGACCCCGGCAGGCTTTGGCCCTCTGAGAGGGGGGCCCCGTCATTATGCTGACTGAGACTTATACTTTAAGAGAATTTGTAATTTTGAGAACTTGTTCTTTTGAGAATCGGTTGCCATTTTACAAATTAGGCTTTCAGCGCCTAAACCATCCATTTGGCCTGTTCCGTATCTTTGAATCGTATAATGGTTTAACACAAATTCGCTAATTGCTGTAGGTTGATCGCTAAGCACGAGTGTGGTCCAAATTTCGCGACAATGCCGGCCGGCCAACGAGGTTTATTCGTCCATAATTCAGAGATAGGTTTGGTAGCTGCTGGCAGACTAATGGGCGGACCGTCGCACTTCGTTATTCAATTTGAATACATCCCGAGGACAACTAAACAAACTGAGACAACAAACGACGTGTCAGCTTGTTGCTTCGTTTGTTACTGGTAAATCAGCCGCGGTTAAACACACCCTATTTTTTTAAAGTGGTAAAATCATCTAATTAATCTACCCTAAGTGGAGCGAAAGAGACTGTCAGATTTATACCGACTAAGATCCAGGGCGATGTTTGGTCAATAGCCCTTAACAGTCCTGGGTCACGGTTTTCTGATGAGATGGTCCCGCAAACCCAAAATTATGGGTTTTGAATATATGGTAATTTTGAATCTGATAATTATGTTATTGCCGAGCTCGTGGCTAAATAATTACAGCCGCACAGGCCGATCTTTCGGGTTGAGCCGTGCCTGCCAAGTTTGGTCTGTGGATGGGTGACCATCTGTCATAGCGAGTTTCCTCCGTGCCTCGGAAAGCACGTAAAGCCGTTGATCCCGGCTGTCATTTGTAGATCTTTGACAGTCGTTACTGTTAGTCAGAAGTTGTAAAGTCTGACAACCAGTCCTACCATGGGGTACGGTATTGCCCAGTTACTGGGTTGTGGAGGTCCGACAGGCAGTCGCTCCATGTAAAATACATATGATTCGATTGGAAGCCGACCCCAATATAGTTGGGAAAAAGGCTAGGCAGATGATGTTGATAATTATGTTATTGTGTCCTATTTATGCTTACCTTTTCCTAGGTAAAAACTACAGGACGCACTTGCTATAAACGTATCTTTTTTTGACGTTCAAAATCATCATGTGTCGCCTCCCACCCTCGGTGGAGATGTAGGAATTGTCAGACTCCCAGCCCCTTCACCTTTGCTGATAGCTCCCTGAATCGCACGTGGAATACATTACACCATTGACTGCGGCCTGGGATCAGCTTCCCAGGCCTGATGAGCTACATATTACACCTGCTAATAATGTTTACGTGTCTACTTCATAGTAACAGGCTGTAGCAAGCTGAAGTGGCAGTGGGCTGATCATGTTTGCCGCAGAACCGACGGAAGGTTGAGTAGGAAGGTTTTCGAATGCAGACCGCGCTTAGGGAAGCGTAGCGGGGACGCCCCCCGGCAAGATGGACCGATGACTTGAAGAAGGTAGCAGGTAGTGGCTGGATGAAAAAAGCGGGAGGTCGTGCGCTGTGGCGCTCCCTGGGAGAGGCCTATGTACAGCAGTGGACTGCAATATGCTGAAATGATGATCTTCATTTGCTATATCCACGTTATTCATACCTCTGTAATACCTATCTGCTAGTCTAACTATTTTCGGTTGAGTATAAAGTGTACCATTAAGACCCTGCCACAATGTCGTCAAGCATCTCCCAGACTACTGCCTAATATTAATTTCTGCGTTACAAGCACGCATGTAATGTCTATCATATACGGTCCAAATAGGCATTAGAGGGGACGTAATACTGAATTAACTCGCACAGGCGGCCTTTATCGCCTCGCATCCTACTAATAACTTGCGGTCTCAAACGGTGACGTCTCGCAAGTGGCTATTGGCTGTAGCAAGCGAAATTGCTTATTGCCTGCCAACCGACACCCATCTCCGCAACAACCTATATTACGAAGATCTTGAGTAGTGAGAAGAGCGACAGTTTGTAGTAAGATCTCTTGAAATTAGAACTACCAAGTGACATAGTATAATTATTATTTAGTTGAAGAGATTGTTTAAAGATTAGCGCGTTCAACGCTAATCTCAGAAACTACTAGTTCGAATTGAAAAAATATTTATTGAGGACTGTTATAGGCAAATATAACATTACGCTATGACCAATAGGAGTTGAGCAGTGGGTAAAATCGCATCAGATCGGAATGGGGTCAGCTATAGAGATAAGATTCTGCCACACGGGAGCTGATGTTGCTTTGTGACACACAATAGTTATTTTCACCTCACACGCTCGGAAAGATTCTATTTCTCATTCGAAATCTGAGTGCAAAACTCCATTTTGTGCTCTAGAGCACAAAGTGTTGTTCAAAATTCGAACACGTTTTGTTTTCAATTACTTTCTACACTGACAGGCGAGCCGCCCCCCTACATTTCCTCGCTGTGTGAGGTGAAAAGTTGTGTGTTGCACTCGGCAGCAAAGTTTTTCTGCGTCTCGTACCTTTGAAAACTTCACATCGCTCAGTTTTCAATTCAAGTACTCGCGCCAAAAATCAACTTTGCAGCCTTGCATAACAAATAACTATTGTTATGCAAGGCTTCACCTCACACAGCGAGGAAATGCAGTGGGGGCGGCTTGCCTGGCAGTGAAGGAACCAATTGAATACAAGACGTGTTCGAATTTTGAACAGCACTTTGAGCTCTAGAGCACAAAATGGAGTTTTGCGCTCAGATTTTGAATGAGAAATAGAATCTGTACGAGCGTGTGAGGTGAAAACAATGTTGTCGCAACGCCAACGCAATGACGCCATTACTACGTAGAAGTGTTTAAAAATCGAATATCTTGATCAATACTGCAAAATTGCTCATTGTCTGCCAATCGACACACATCTTCACAACTACCTATAATAAGAAGATCTTAAGTAGTGAGAAGTGAGAGTTTCCACTAAATTAAAGCTGCCCAGTCAATTAGAGATAGGGTTCAAACCACACGGGAGCTGATGCGTCGGTCATTGTAACGCACTGAGTGAAACACGATTGTCGTCGTACTAACTGACGTTAACTAGAACGTTTTAAAATATATTTCTAATTTCTAATATAATTGAAGTATGAATGAAGAAGTCATGCTGCGCCGACGCCAAGGAATCAGGACAAGTCTGATGCATACGTGTTGCATCGTCACATGTTACATGTACGAATACGTCGTATACTTCGTTTCAACGCATTATGTACCACATGTGTGTTACATATGGAACGACATGGAGGCACCGTACAGGCGGACGTTCGACGCGCGAGAACACAACGTCTGGCATCTCTCTAAGTTATAGGAACTAAGCCCAGTGAATCAGCAAGTCGAAGTGGCAGTGGGCAGCCCACATAGCACGCAGAACTGATGGCGGATGGGACCGTAAGTTTCTCAAATGGAGACCACACCGACAAGCGCAGCGTAGGACGTCCACATACAAGATGGATAGACGATCTGATGAAGACCACAGGATCGCGCTGGATGCAAGCCGTTGCCAACCGTTCCTATTAAATAATAAAATAAATATTCCACAACTATCACACAACGCCATCTAGTCCCAAGCTAAGCAGAGCTTGTGTTATGGGTACTAGACAACTGATAAACATACTTATATATTTCTAAATACATAAATATTATAGATAAATTACACCCAGACACAGAACAAATGATCGTGCTCATCACACAAACATTTGTCCTGGGTGGGAATCGAACCCACGACCTCCGGCATAGCAGTCAGGGTCACTAACCACTAGACCAACAGGCCTGTATGGGAAATTTATTAAGGAGGCCTATGTTCTATTGTTATGAAGATGAAATGTATAACATTGAGTAAATATTAAATAAACGAGTGTTTTCTATTTTAATAACGAAGTGTATAATTATTTACTTTACGTTTATGTCGCGTACTCGTGCTACCGCCTCTGGTGCTACTGTGTTTGGCGTCTAAATATAACCTACGAGTACGTACTTATTTGCCTAGCTAGGAGTCTGATGAACTTCGTCGTCTACATCGTATTATATCTTTGTTTCTTGGAACAAATTCAACTCGTGCTTGAGCCGCGCATCCATAAAATATGAAGTTAAAGCAATTTAATGTTAAATTGGAACAATATCTAGACTTAGGTGAAACTGAAATACATTATTCTGTATATAATTAAATGTTCAAAGAAATGTAATAGGCAAGATTCTATATTTTATTTTAAAGATATATCGCCAGCTTCTATTTAATTTGCTGAATAAAACTGAAGAATAACTTAACACAAAGTAAGTTCGGAAAATCGTTGAGGTGTACAGATGCTTGTTTTTTCTTTCGCTCTCACCTACAACTTCGAATAAAAGCTTTTATAACAAGTTGCTTATCTTTCCCTTTCTTTCGTTGCCAAGATAAACGTCAATTCACAAATCGCATAAACTTTTCTCAAGTCCTTGATTGATCGCCACTGGAAGAGTTCGAAGTTTTTCAATACTTCAACATAAGCCACATCGTACGTGCAAGGGAGACCGATAAAGCTTGCCAGCTCAAATAGCTTGACCAGCAGATGTAAAAAGGTCACTTTTGCAACATCTTTACGATCAAAGTAAAACGGAATATTTTATACTATTGCTCAAGTAATAGACACTGCTCAACAATTTTAACGCCTTTTGTATTTGCAACATTGCATGAGTTGCGTTTTATCTACCTGTCATTTTAATAAGGAGCTAGGTTGTCTTGCATAATTATAATGTTTTCATTGCTGGGACACAGATCACTTGAGCGGAAGGGGGAACTTGGAAAAAAAAAAAAAAAAAACTTTGATAGAAAGCAGGAAATGGTGCTTGCATTGACGTGGAGCTCTGGAGCAACAAACTGATAGCATTGCCAATAAGTTATTTACACTACAATTAACTCTAGTATCTTTAAAACTGGGGTTTTGTCAGAATTTGCGTAGGCCCTGCGTAGAGCCCGCGTAGCAACCATGTAGCAACGACGTAGAAGCAGCGTAGCAAAGTGATGTTAAATTGTTTAGTTTTAAGTTCTATTTGTTTGTTTCTTTTCGTAATAAGTTAAGTATTGTGTGCACTTGTGGCATGTGAAAGAAAAAATAGTTTATTGGAAACTATTTTTTCTTTCTTTCTGATGGATACCTATAAAAGTAGATTCAAATGATTTTCCTAGAATTTAAAAGGTTTTATAGCATCAATACTAATGAAGTGAAATAATCGACATAATAAATAGTAACTACAGTTCAGCGTCACGGAAGGCCGCAATGCAGAACCGGGACACGACTGGTCACGTTTGTCGCCACTCAAAGGTATGCAAAGTGAAACAATTGTGACCAACATTTGCACACGAGCGTATGAAGCGTCTATCAAGGGCAAACATTCATCAGTTTATCTAAACAGAAAAACTCTTTTTTGTTTTTTTAGTAAAATATTGAGTGGTACAACTAGAAAACTTTTACACTTTCCATTACTTTAACAGGTCTTATGGTAAATCCAGAACTTCATGTAGGTACTAGGTACTATCTTCTTATTTTTTGTGATTGTATTTTCTTTACACATCATTGTGAGTGACTCGTAGGGGAGGTAAGCCCAAGACGCGTAATTTAACAAGCATATATACCCGTTTTAGGTGGGCTACCCGTTACACACGGCCACTTATTGCACTAAAATTGGTCAAAAATTACAAAATTTTTGGTTCCGAAAATCAACTTGATGATTCGGTACTATGTCGCGGGACTGTCTCACCTGATAACCGTGGCCCTGGTACGTAATGGGCTATTGAAGGATCACCGTGGATTTTAGTCAGTACAAGTCTGACAGTCCCTCCCGTCCGACCCTGGGCGGGAGGACAAATTGGATGATTATAATACTCCGATAATAAAAAAAAGATTTGGTACTATTCTCATTATTCACAGAAGAAGGTGTCTCTTACTTCGGGTTGAGCTCAACTCGCCACAGATAGAAAATGAGGGGAAACCTTTACCGTTTTTTAACGTGCTAAAATCATCAAATGAGACCTCTCCCTAGTTGGAGAGGAAGGGACCGTCTGACTCGTACTGACTAAAATCTACGGTGTTCCTCAAAAATCCCTTTAACGTAAAGGGCTTTCTTTTTCAAGGTCACGGGTATTAGACAGTCCTTTGCCTACAGTAGGAGGCATCACGCTCATAACTAAAATAAAATCTTATTAGTACACAATATTTTGTCCAAATACACTCATCTCCTAGCCTTTTTCCCAACTATATTGGGGTCGGCTTCCAATCGAACCACGATGCAGCTGGGTATCAGTATTTTACAAGGAGCGACTGCCTGTCGGACCTCCACAACCCAGTAACTGGGCAAAACGATACCCCATGGGAAGACTTGTCAGACTTTACAGCTTCTGACTAACAGAAACGACTATCAAAGATCTACACTATTACACTTTAGTGTATATTGTCCAAATACACTAAAGTATAATAATTAAGGTAAGAACGTACATTGTTAATTTAATATTGTATTATAAACCGGTATTGTGGTTGTAACACAACAAACAGTAGATGTGATAATGTTGTTCCTGATATAATTAGCTAACGTCAATAGGTAATACTGTTAAGTATCTTAGAGTGAGACAAGCTTTTGTGAAGCTAACAGCGATTTCCGTTTAGATGTAATATAATTACTGGCATAGTGCTGCATTAGCATTAATTGGATGCTGTAACCAGATTAAATCAGCTTGTTAAGTGCGTCTCTTCTCATTATTAATCACATTTATATCGATATTTCCATCAAAACGTAATTTAGTTAAAGATCTCGTAAATTATCGTTTTTAATATGAAAAGCAGAAGATAATTTATAAAGCGGCGTTATAATTCCTTCCTTAAAAGCCTCTTCTAATCTTAGGGAGGCGCGTTACCATAATCTTAGCTATCAAAACCCCTTAAAATATACTGACTGGCATTATTTTAATGAATTTTGAATGAGATGGTGTCAATCATTATGTTAAAATCTAAGGCGTTTCAGTATAAACGGCCATAATAATTATCTGATGACTTGTTTTCGTGTACAAACTAAAATATTCAACGAAGAGTGAAATTCCGCGTTAGTCTCGAATAAATCAGTAACTGTTAAAAGAGTAATGTACACTTCTGAAGAAAAGAACGATTCGTTCGCAAGAAATGTCGGTTTTAAACTCCGACTGCGCTGCACTTGGAGAGCTGCGGAAAATGTTTTTGGCACTTTCTTTAAACGGTGGGTACAAACTGACACGGAGAGGACAAAACGAAAAGTTTAAAGGAAAATATTCGCGGATGTATGGAGACCGTACAATGGTGTATCAAAATCAAACTTGACATTGATCATGATCATATCGATCCATTTCATATCCATTGATATAACATCCACAAAACATATTTTTAAATAAATCTTTAAAATTCTGAGATATTTTATAAAAACGAAAATAACTCAAAAACATAGGTCTATTTTGTTCGAATCTACCTACGACATCCTACTTCCTACTAATATTATTATAAATGCGAAAGTTTGTGAGGATGTATGTATGTGTATGTAGGTATGTTTGTTACTCTTTCACGCAAAAACCACTGAACGGATTTGGCTAAAATTTGGTACACAGATAATAGTTTATAACCTGGATTAACACATTAGATAGTTTTTATGTTCACGTGGGATAATTTTCTAGTTGTAGCGGGTGAAGCCGCTGGCAACAGCTAGTATTTTATAAAGTCGCGTTACAAACATTGTTGCTATAAAACAGCGTAATCTACTAATATTAGTAACAATTTATTACGAGTTATAATATCGTCAGCGTTTTCATTTCATAACGCAAATACTTATAACAACAACCATACTTTTAAGCTCAAAAATAAAATCAAATACTTTCAGTCGGAAAAACTATAAACGGTTAGTCTTTATGCGCGAGACTTTTTATTGCTACAAACGTTCATTGTCTTTCAAACAACACTGTTCCCTTTGGGCGTTTGTGCACTACAAGGAATTTTACCGTTCGGCAGTCCGATTTCTTACAATTGTCAATGAATTCTCAATGAAAGTTGATGTATTTCTTACTGCCGGACAGTAAAATTTCGTGTAGTGCACAAACGCCCTTTGTGAGCTTTCACATTTTCAATACCTACATGAATGACCACATTAATCTAACTGTTTTATAAATACGTCTGAGCATAAACTAAACTAAACTCGGTGAATCCTAATCCGCGCAAACGTTTGGTGCCACAAAACGTATAATAGGACGGTTCAAAGGAATTAAATTATCTGTGTAACGTTCCGTGAATTTTCCACTTGTTAAAAGAGACCGCTGTTCATAACGAAACCAAACGTAAGCATGAAATTAATTCATTCGTTTCATACAATGGGGCTTATACACGGATTTGCAACTGGGTTCTGCTCTATTATTAGACGGGGAAGCGTTGAGTTTTGTTTAAGCTTTTCCTATTTTCACAACTAGGTAAGTAAGAGTACCTTGCTTTTATTTTTTTAATAATTAATTAAGCAAGTATATATAGGGTGACTGGTAATTAGTGTACGATACCTAAACACGTGATTGTGCTCATGATAACCAACAAACCCGAAAACGCGAAAAAAAATCAGTTGTTCAGTACATTTATGTTTGCGTAATGTACTGAACAGCTGATATTTTTTTCACGATTTCAGGTTTGTTCCCATAGTAAAAGTTGTTGGTTATCATGAGCACAATCACGTGTTTAAGTATCGTACACTAATTACCAGTCACCCTATATTTTAATGTCGGCCCGGTTTTCGCAGCGGCTGAGCAATTGTACTGCGCAGCATGCCGCGCATTACATTTCCGCAAGGAACACAAGGAAGGAACATAATAATATGGGTGTTTGTTTGGAAATTCCTAGCGGGACTTATTCAATTACCGTGACCCTGGAACGTAGAGGGCTAATGAAGGACACCGTGGGTTTTAGTCAGTACAAGTCTGACAGTCCCTCCCGCCCTGCCCTGGGTGGGAGGACTCACTTGATGATTTTATCACGCTAAAAAAAAAGAGAGCGGTTTAAAAAGTGTTTCTTTAATTATGTTTTTGCTAATTTATATTTTAGTTAAAACCTTATTTTCATCTCTGATTTGTCATAACGTGAAGCTTTCCAATTACATTAATTAAAAAAAAAAACGTTGCCCCACACTAGGAATTTCTCCTGTATCGTGGGTGCGTTTACAAACATAGAAACACACATTCCTACACAAACACCCAGACCCAGAACAAATACTTGTAGGTCATACAAATATTTGTTCTATTCGGGAATCGAACCCACGACACGTTGCGCAGCAGTCCAATCGCTCAGCCACTACGCTAACCGTGCCGTTGGGGAGCAACTAGTTTAGGTAACTACAGCTGAATCCAAGCCTGTTAGTACTGGGTAATTACCAACCACATCTTTTGGTAAGACTAGTTTTCAGACTTTTAGGCCACTGGGCTACCTATAACGACTGTCAAAGAACTGTCAGCCGAGAACAGCAGCTTAGGCGCGGGCCACATAGAAAAGACGTAAGAGGACGCGTCGCGGACGTGCGAAAACATATGAGAGTCGCGTCCGCGTCCGCGCCCCGTCTCTTCTATGTGTTTTACGTTGCGACGCTTCTATACATTTTGTATGAAAGAGACGCCGAAGAGATATATGTCTCCGCCCCGTCTGCGTCTTACGTCTTTTCTATGTGGCCCGCGCCTTAAATTGCTTTCCGAGTCACGGAGGAAACGCAGTTTGTTTGTTTATGATCCTTTGACTAAGTGGAAAGTGAGGTTTAGATTGGCATGCGGCTGTTACTACTTATAATAACCATGAGCTCCTCCTATTTATAAACAAGGCTTTCCAACACCTATTATTAAGTTTTCATACCTATTGCGAAAGATCTACAAGTGCCATTTTGATATATACTGCCGAAAACATACATATAACAGCCGGGACCAGAGATTGACGTGATTTCCGAGTCTCAGAGGGTCTGTTTATTCATTCCATCGCACACGCAAACATTACAAACCAATATCACAGGATCTTGACGGCCGCTCATGTGTGAAAGAGATAAAGGAACAGTTAACACTATTCGGGCCCTAAACGCTTTATTGTAGTTACTCT
This sequence comes from Agrotis clavis, assembly GCA_954870645.1. Classification (NCBI taxonomy): domain Eukaryota; kingdom Metazoa; phylum Arthropoda; class Insecta; order Lepidoptera; family Noctuidae; genus Agrotis; species Agrotis clavis. The sequence goes on along the minus strand of OX940919.1, from coordinate 17,565,749 downwards.
CAGGCTCTCTATCACTATAAAGATGTTGATTGGAAAACCGAATTGTCGACGCGCCGTGACCCGGAAACAATAAAAACTTTACGGGCGAGCTTCGGCAGCAGTCGGGCCCCGCCGCTAGGTGGCGCTGTGGCCTGTTGTCCTTTTTACGACCAGATTACGGGAAGATTAAATAAAAAACAGAATCCCCGAGCTCATCGCCATTTTTAAAAGGTTCTGTGGACGCTCGTAAAACTTAGTTCAACTTTATTTACAGCTGAGTTTGTCCGTGTGCGCTAAAGTGGACAGTGTTGTTTTAAACTCTCGATATAGTTTGTTCTACATCTGTTTAAATAATTTATGGATTTTGTTCGGTGTTGCCAGTGACCCGGTCTGCTACTTTTTACGGCATTGTCGGTGTTGTTATTGAAACTGTACGATGTAAATACATGATGTTAAAGCGGTACTTTATCTCTTGATTTATATTGCTTTAGAGACACAAACCGTTTAGTTTTTCAGGGTATTTGTTGCTGAACTGTGTAGATCCAAGAGTGCTCGTAACTACGTGCTCATAGTTTTAGTTCACTAAAGAACTATGCTAAACTTACTGATTTCTCTCTGAAAAAAAAGCCTTTTTCAGGCGGGTAGAGTAGGCACAGTGTAATTAACACGAAAGGCATAGTGCTTTCTTGGCCTAAAATGGGCCCAAGTGAAGAGTTTAAAGAGCATTTTACGTTGAAGTGTAGCTATTACATGGCTATTATAGCATTTACACGTCTGTAGAGCGTTTTTATAACTGTTTTTGTGTGATAGTGAACGAACTGACTCAAATAGACTAGAGTCCAGCAGTTTAGAGAGAAAATCTGCTTATGAGTTGAATGTGTTCCTTTGACCGCACTTTTGTATTTTTTTTTTTTTTTTTTTTTTTTTTTTAGCGTGGTAAAATCATCAAATGAGTCCTCCAACCCCGGGCAGGGCGGGAGGGACTGTCAGACTTCTACTGACTAAAATCCACGGTGTCCTTCATAGCCTGTTAGGTTCCGGGGTTACGGTAAGGGAATAATCCCGCGACCCCGGCAGGCTTTGGCCCTCTGAGAGGGGGGCCCCGTCATTATGCTGACGCTCTTTGAGGCGCGCGTGGGACACAACGCGCCGTCGACCCGGGCATGGTCCTTGGTCGGGCAGCGAGTTGCCTTTTACTCGCTGCCCGCATGCCCGCGCCTACGGTGGCCGGAGATCATCTAGCGACGTCCGTCGCCGTGGGCGCCTACCACTGCGGCTGGGGCGGAGGGAGGACGCTGTCCTCTCTCGCTCGCGGCCTGCCTCCTCCTTTACGAGCATTACTGCCTCGCAGAAGGAGCTGACCGCTTCCCACTCCGTCTCGCCCCGCAGCATGGCCGCAACCAATGCCGGGCGCGAGAGGTCTCCGCCTATCGCAGCCGTGAGGACACGTCGGTGCTCCGCCCAAACTTTTGTATTTATTTGACGGAACGTTCCCGTCAAATAAATACAAAAGTGCGGTCAAAGCGAAAATACGAACCACAAGACGAATTTGTATTTCCAAAAACGTTTAGGACGCCAATATCCACCAGCAAAGGCCGGACTACGTACGACGCCATTTTATATTTCTCGTCACGAATCAACCCTTACAATACGTGACTTTATGAAGGTAGCTACGTTTTCAGTCGTGTACTATTGGATCATCGCAAAAAACTGGGACCTTGGCGTGCCTTCGAGGCCTCAATTCACTTTCGCAGTTTTGCGCGGTGACCGCCAACCGGCACCTGCTTTCGATAAATGAAATTGCTTTATAGAGATTAATAAAGGTATGTTACTATTTAATGAATTGTTTCAATGTTTACGCTTAATGTTATATGTGTGTATCTTGAAATCGTGGAGAGATATGCGAAGTGTGATGCACTATTGTCACTCTGGACTACTTTAACAACACTCATATTCCAAAACCCGTGTTAAGTCGATTGCTCAAATCAGCTAAACACAGTCATCATGACAATAGTTCTAAAAATATTTATCATCAATCGCATTATTAGCCGCCATTGGCACATACTCAAAGGCAGATGAATCCGTATGAAAATTCTCCAGTCTTTGCATTACAAACAATAGCGGTCAGTGTGTTTAATGGGGTTGATTTGGGGCGTCTTAAACTTGACTTGAGCTGAGTACAGCAGCGACTAAGGCCCTTCGTACACAAGGCGACTCAAGTTTCCGATACCTTATGACTTCGGTATCCAAGCGGCTATCGCAATACAAACCCATAGAGGTTCGAACACAAGCACGCGTCAATTAATACCAAAATCGTAAGGTATCGGAGACTTGCGTCGCCTAGTGTACGAAGGGGCTAAGAATCTATGCGAAAAACGGAAAAGAACAAAAGCCCGCGTTTTCGCACCAAACCAAAAAATCTTCTGAAATAACCAACAAAGATGTCATACAATTGATCGCACTGAACTTGATAAAGTACTAAATGCCCCAAGTTATAAGTAGCTCTGCTTTGTAAATACTCCATTGCTAATTTTAAATACTCTCATTCTGAATTATTACGCCTGACTAATGTGGCTCATTTTGCATGAACGTAGCTACTAATTTAACTGCCTGACTTTAACGTTTATTGTTGAAATATGCATGAATACTCATTAGCTTGTGGGGGTGATAACTTATTTAGTAGCGCTTTGTTATGTTGCTGCAAACTTTTAATGTTGCTGCACTGCGTTTGACTATACTTTTTTTTATAAATCGGGGGATTAGGAATCTCCTGTATAGTGTGGCGATTACAAACTTTTTAACTCAGTTACACAAACACCCAGCACCTAGCGAAACCGAACCAGCTACTAGCAGCAGTGCAGGGCTTCACCACTGCGCCAACCGTGGCGTCAAATAATTTGATATAATTTATAGAGGTACTTGTTTGTATGTTGGGGTAATCTTCTTTTTTTTCATTGGTAGCGACATTATTCCCAAGTGTTATACACTTTATTCATAACATGCCTATTAGCCAAGCTAAAAGTAAAAGCGTGGACCGGAAAAAGTTGCTGGCAGAAGCTAGCATTATATATATAACGCCAGTAGTCCGCCAAAGGTGAGGTAGAGGTGTGCTTCAGCAGTTACATTCACATTTCGATTTGTTTAATGTTTTGTAACATAGGGGGCAAACGGCAAACCTTGTGCCATTAACTGCACAATAGTCCAGATCCCAACCCTGACCCAGAGGCTGGTACCAACGAGTTCCTAACGAAGAACATTCAATAAAACTTTAAACAACCTGGAAATTTGTACACACTTTTGTAAAACACCACCCTAAACAGTAGCACTTGTAAGCTAGTGCTCACAAATGCTACTATTTAGCGTGGTGGCAGACAATATTGTGTAAAAAGTTGCGTTTGAATGAACTGCAAACGCTCCTTTCCTTTTCCCATATTGAAAATATTATGGCAATCTGCGCTATAACATAGGTTCATAGACTAGGTTCTATTCTTTCTCAACGCTCAACATTCCAAAGACAAAGAATCGCTACTTTCTGTTGCCAAAAACTTAGTACTAAGCAGGCGGTTGAGAGAGGGGGAGGGTGTATTAACCTCACATTATCGCAATATTTCGAGCTGCATCATGGCTGCCTGAAGGTTGTTAGCATTCAATACCAGTTCCGCGTCCACTCTGACATTGTAGTACAAGTACGTGGCCTTTTATACTCACAAAATAGCTTCCACCTTTTTATTGGAACGTAAACTTACCTGCATTTTATACCGTTCAATATTTTAGTGAAAATGCAGATACCTATGTAAATGTATGCATTCACTTGATTGCATTTGTCATCAATTTTAAAGCCCTCACGACTGTCATTTGTTTCTAGGACTCTAACAACATGTCTATGTGATTGATTTAAGCACACCAACGACGATATAATACTAGACTCCGCATACACGATCTAAGGAACAAAAACTATTCTGTCAACTCGCTGAGGTACTACGTAAGCGATGGGGATGGGGTACTGCGTTGTGATTGGCTAACTCAAGGTCTGTTCTGTCTCAACGTATGTTTACGGCTCACAGGAGTGGTCGAAATGAGACGGATATAAGACTTTTTTGCCTAATGTGTTGACAGACATCGGTCGCCTGTTATTAGGAGTCTAGTATTATATCGTCGTTGAAGCACACATATCTATCATGGACTGTGTGGAGTCCAATGAATATCAATGGAAAATTCAATAGAAGCGTGAGAAGCCCGATCCGGAATATTGAAGCCTATTTAAAGTTGGTTCGCAGCACGAGACAATACTATAGCAAAAACTGGCGCAACTTAAAAATACATTGTTTTAAAACACAATTTCTGAAGCTAATTTAAAACTTAACACATAACTATAACACAAGACAAAACTAACCCAGTTTTAGTGCGATATGTTATCCAGCAAAATAATAAAGCGAAATCGGCACAAAACAAATGAAAAGGAAATAGATTTCATACGATATGCGCGAGGATGTATCCCAGCCGTAACAGCGGAATCGTGTGAAACTAGAACAATGGACGTGAGATTAGAACCACGTACCCGAATAAACTAAATATGTAAATAATATTTATATGAGAACAGTGGCGGAGCAAGGCCAGAAGGGGCGGGTGTCAAAACTTTTTTGGGGCCCTTATAATCTAAGTGTTTATAATTTTGCAGAACAAAGATAATAGCATCCTGACTCGTGTAATTAATGCTGTTACTGATGTCATTAAGAGATTTTTTAAGGGAAATTAGAAAGCTAACAAATTGATTAATTAGAAAAAACTTAAACTAAAACTTATTAGAAAGCTAGAAAATTTAAAATGCTGATTGTAGATCATTTATGTCGACTTATAGCCTTTTTGAAAATTGAACTAAGTTAGGAGTTTTATAATTGAAGCTTTACAGCCGTTATAAGTGTTCATTTAAGGGTAACATTTTATGTTTTTATTTTTATTCCTTTCGTCGTCGGGGGCCCTTGACACTTGGGGGCCCGTATAATTGATACGGCGGTAGCTTCGCCTCTGTACGATAAACACAATAGTGGTACCAAGTTCTGACGGAGGCTCGACCTGTGCGGAAATAATGCCATTATATTTTAGAAGTGACAAAGGTAAGGAGTTAGCTTGTTTTCCAACAAATATTTACGTTTAATAAATAATATAATGAGATAGCAAAATCCAATAAGTCAGCAACTTTTATCTGATTTTGGTGAAGTACTTTATTTAGTTTAGTAAGTGTTTCGCATTTGAAGAAGCGACAATAGGATTAATGAATCTATATTTAGGATCTCCCAAAACCTTTTAAAGCTCTTTTCAGGGTCAATAAATACTTAATTTTGTTAAGAAAGTAAATGTTTGACTGAGAATTATTTATTATTCCAAAAGATATAATTAGAATTTCACCTGGGATTGTCTAAAACTCAAAGGTAAAATGGTCACGGTGAAATCAGAAACTCCCTGAATCACAGTTTGCTTGCAAATATTGAGTGGAGAACCAAAACGATTTGCCAAGGCTAACCCTACCAGTTCTACCTGCTAAACACTAAATAATTGAGAAATATATTCCGTACAGTACATAAGATGCTTGCTTTTAAACAACGGGTTGGGCAGAGTAGCTGCCTACGTCTCATTGCATGTAACATGGGTAAGCCCAATTGTAAATTGGCTCAAAAACTATACTCTAGGGTGCTATTGAAAAAAATCTCATTGAAACACCAATTACCACTTTGCCTGACCTGAAGCACTATCAAACGTGCACGACGTAAAAGGAAAGGACTTAAACATTTCGATTTTAGAATTGGAAATACTCGTTTCTCATACAATATTTACTGAATGGGACGGAGATTAATACCTAAAACCTAACCAAAAGTAAAGTCAATATGACTTTACTTTTTGCCAATAATTGGATAATTTTGGACTAGTTTTTGACTCTTGAATTTTCTATTTTCTATTGAAAACATTTACGTTACGCGATCATGCTAGTGCTTCAGGTATTCGCAGCTAGAACTTCAAGTTCCGCAGGAGCCCTTGATACCACCAAACAACAACAAAGTCAGTTTTAAAATATTCACTATTGGTTCAGGGAAAAAATCTCCAAGTAGTGTTCCGGGTCTGGGTATTTGTGTAAGTCTGTAAACGCAACCACGAAAATAGTTATTTGTTATGCAAGGCTGCAAAGTTGATTGTTGGCGCGAGTACTTGAATTGAAAACTGAGCGAGCGAAGGATTCTAAGATTGAACCGCGAGAGAAACGAGCGGTTCAAATACAGAATCCTGAGCGATGCGAAGTTTTCAAAGGTACGAGACGCAGAAAAGCTTTGCTGCCGAGTGCAACACACAACTTTTCACCTCACACAGCGAGGAAATGCAGTGGGGGCGGCTCGCCTGCCAGTGTAGAAAAGTAGAAAACAATTGAATACAAGACGTGTTCGAATTTTAAACAACACTTTGTTCTCTAGAGCACAAAATGGAGTTTTGCGCTCAGATTTTGAATGAGTAATAGAATCTTTCCGAGCGGGTGAGGTGAAATAGTTATTTGTTATGCAAGGCTGCAAAGTTGATTTTTGGCGCGAGTACTTGAATTGAAAACTGAGCGAGCGAAGGATTCTAAGATTGAACCGCGAGAGAAACGAGCGGTTCAAATATAGAATCCTGAGCGATGCGAAGTTTTCAAAAGTACGAGACGCAGAAAAACTTTGCTGCCGAGTGCAACACAAAACTTTTCACCTCACACAGCGAGGAAATGTAGTGGGGGCGGCTCGCCTGCCAGTGTAGAAAAGTAGAAAACAATTGAATACAAGACGTGTTCGAATTTTAAACAACACTTTGTGCTCTAGAGCACAAAATGGAGTTTTCCGCTCAGATTTTGAATGAGAAATAGAATCTTTCCGAGCGGGTGAGGTGAAAAAAAAATTGCCTCAATCAAACAAATTATTAACTTTTAAGAAGAGAAGGCATTCAAGCATATTTTCGAGTTTCGAGTGTGAATAACCTCTACAAAGATGTCTGAAAACTATAAGATCCATAATTATATTCTGTTGACATTTCCATAGAATTTTACATAAAGAAAGAAAATAAATGATAGATTAAAATAAAACATAGTAAGATTCTGAGTGTGCTTTCTCGAGTTGACTGACGGATCTGACTTACATTGGAGTGGATTATATTTAAACAAAGTCTCTTTGATCTTTGCCATCCCCTCTGGCATCGCAAGACTTGATTTCTTTTGCAAGCATGTTGACCACAATTTCTTTTTTACATATTTTTACGCTATTTATTATGGCATTTCATTGTACGCTATAGGTAAGTATTTGTCTGTTGTCTGCAAGTTCTTTACAGTTCAAAACTAGGTTCCGACAGACACTTATTGACAAATTAACCTATAACAACTCTATTTTTTGGAGCGGTAAGTCTTGATGGACCGGACAAGGCTGCCTATGTGGTCTCCACAACCACGGAACTGGGTAATGCGATACCCCTTGGAATGACCAGTTGTCAGACTTTTGAGCTTTGCTTTTGACTACCAGTAACGATTGTTAAATATCGCCAAATAGGAAAATGCTTTTAAATGCTTTACGAGGTACGAAGGAAACTCGCTATGATGATAGCCACCCGGAAGATTGGCTTATGCGGTTATAATTATTTGACCATGTGCTACTCATCAGAATAAATTATGATAATAAGAGAACCCTGCTACCTGAACCATACTAAAATATATTGTAAACAATTTGCAAAACCAATGCTTTACAGTCCAAAAAGCTGAAAGTTCAACATATTAAAGTGACGTCACATATAATGACCGCTAATTAAGGCTAGCCACCCACAGCATTAATTATTTGTCGCAACAGCAAGTAGTGTTGTAACCAGAAACAGTGCTGTGCTGAATAAACAATGATGCTTAATGCTAGTCCGTCCGACCCAATTACTGATCATTTGTAAACAGGTCCTTAATCAGAATTGAACATTGCTTCATCGTAGAAGAATGTTTGTGTTCTTTCTGATTTGTTGTTGTTTTTTGTTTTATATTACTGTCTAATGTGTTGTTTACCTAAAAGTGACAAATGGTTGACATAGATTTTGATTATGCCTTTTTTGTGATAAAACTGAATACATAGAGGGTTGGTAAAGTAATTTTAACGTATTATTATCCTAAGTTAGAGTGTAGTGTGTCTTCTTCTAGGGAAGGTCACTAATTCATAGGCTTCGTCTCTATCACCTACAGACATTTAAAACTAGAATCAAGAATTAACCCAGCTCAAATAAAACAATCGGCAAAACGAAAATTGTTTCTGCTTGACCAGTCGTATCGTACCAGCCGCTTTATTTAAGAATGAATCTTTTTTTTTTCCAAAAAGAACCATTTTCTCTATTAACGAAACGTTACTAAAACTATTAAATTTAAAATCGTAAATTCAGCCAGGTCATCGTTTCTGTCTTCACAAATCGATATTTTCTCGGAACTGCCACGGCTGGGGTCATAATTTAAGCCTGGAAGTGAATAATACTGACAACTGGCCATTGCCTTTCAGCTTTACGAGTATAGTAGAAAATCCTCTCTTCGAAATCAACGGAACGACAACCATTACTCTCCGGAAAAAATCATCGCGAGTGAAATTCGCCAACATTGAATAAGTGTGTCACAGCCTAACTAAAGCGATAGTCGTATTTTCTTGTTCGGCTTTTTTTCTTGGCAATAGACACTTTTTTACTTTTCCGAACAAATGAGTTATGCCCGACCAAACCTTTGATTCCGTCAAATTATGTCGAAAAAACTTCGTGGGGCGGAGGGAGGACACTGTCCTCTCTCGCACGCGGCCCGCCTCCTCTTTCGCGAGCATTACTGCTTCGCAGAAGGAGGCGACCGCTTCCCACTCCGTCTCGCCCCGCAGCATGGCCGCGACCAATGCTGGGCGCGAGAGGTCTCCGCCTTAACTGAGTATGTTAGGGTAAATAAACCTTCAATTTTGGCTATTGCAGAAGGTAGTGGCTTTATCAGTGGCTTCGGACAGTAACTGTTTCAATTTCAAAGATAAAGCTTATGAAAAGATATACTGAAGTTAGTAATTATTCACACTTTATAATGTTCAAGGTGTCTTTAATCCTTTTTTGTGTGGGTAGAGCCAAATAGAATAATTTTACGAACCTGGCAAATATTTTAATTTATGAATAAAACCTGCGCCTTTTTATTACGCCAAAGAAAACACATAAAAGGTAACCTTCGACTTCAATCACAAAGAGGTAATAAAATATAAGAAACGTGGATTGAATATAGAGCAGTAGAAATGAAGTCTGCGGTTGGGGAATTCTACCAGTCTCCCTGAAAAGAGCGCAAAAGTCAAAGTTTACTTAATCATAGAGAATATTCTTCATTATGAAATCTAAATTGAATTGCGAAGTTCACCGAGTAATTTGAGTAATCGTTCAGGTCTAGCTACACTCTACAGCCAGCTATCGGTTTGCGGATAAAACTCACTGAGCGGCGAAAATTCAAATCGAGAACGCACAGTTAACGGTTCGGGGATTATACGCCATGGACTACACTAGCCGAAATTAATGATTTGGGATCTTCTGTTTACCCAAAATATTAAATTGGGAATTTGAATATGTAACTATTAATATTGTGCTGTTAAAACGGAGATAACAAGGGCTCATGTTTAATTAGAGTATAATTCTCCTAAATACATCCTTGTACAGTTAATATTTACTACGAGCCGGGCTAACTACATAAATAATAATGCTGAAACAATCAAATATTTCCGAGTGCCTGAGGCGCACGCATATCACTTACTACGTTATGGGAATGAGAGAAACACACGCACAGTGCGAACTTGTGTGGAAATAGACATTTACCTTGCAAGCTTGCCCATTCATATGATGACAATTAGAACGTTTTTGTTGTTTCCGTTTTACACATTATAAAATGCTTGTGCAATGAGATATATACCTTTCAAATAATTCACAAAGGCAAAGCACGGTCTTAAGTTAGAACTATCAAGACTCGAGTTCGGGTTTTCCTGTGAGGCTGTGTTGCGTCTGTCTCGCTCTAGCAGGTGGGTTTGTGGAGCTATAAATGTTCTATCTCGTTCTAACTTAAGAAGGCTTGCGCGGAAAGAGAATGTGGGTAACGAACGACCTTTTGCCGTTATGGGCAAGCAGTGCGGCCCGTGCGTTCACCGGGAGCGGTACATTTGGCTGCGGCTACACTACATCGCGCCGACAGACTGACAAGCTGAAAAAAAAATTACGTAAATATTACAACACTCACGCATTGATTATGAAACGTCTGTAACTGTAAGGCCGAGTCCTGGACATCCCTACGTAACAGTGTGCATGGTGTGTCCGCGTTAAGTTTGATTGTGCGATCCTGTTTGACCCTGGTGATTTTATTTTATTATATTGTTTTGTAACCCTCTCCGTGGTGTTCGTTGTATCGTCCATTTCTGTGTTTCTGTTGTGATTTATTTCTGTATCTTTGGATTGTCACTGGAGTTGTTGGTAAGTTATTTTTTTTTTCATAATTAGCTTTATAACATAGATTAATTTATACAATTTCTTATACAAATGTTCAGTAGAGTTGCTGCATGGTTGTTTCTATCCAAGTAACCTAAGAATATATGTATTTAGAGAAGCTTTTGGAAAGCCGAGCATGACAATTGACAATGTCACACGTGTTTTTGGTTATGTTACGTGGTTCTCTCAGCTGAGTAATGGTAGCTGCCCACTGTCCTTTATATCGTAGATACTGTCATATTTTCTCTAACAGTTTTCGTTATAATTTGATTTATATTATGTTTCACTGATACTCAGATCAATTTCGGAATGACTGTTAAAATAAACAAATAATTACTTAATATTATGGTCTCCTGTCAAACGAGGGTTTGTTCGCTTGATCTGTTCGTGAAAAATAATAATATATCTACCTCATATTCAAAATCTACCATTTAATAGATGTTGAATTAGGAACCATCACCATCATCATCATCATCTACCCAGCCTTTTCTCAACCATGTTGGGGTCGACTTCAAATCTAACAAGACACAGATGAATATCAGAATTTCACGTGGAGCGGCTGCTTATCTGACTTGCACAACCCAGTAACTGAATAATGCGGTACACCATCATAAGACTGGTTGACAGACTTTCAAGCTTCGGACTAACAGTAACGACTATCAAAGAACTACATAATAATATGGCAGCGGCGAGACGAACGCCTTAACGTGCTTTCCGAGGCATGGAGGAAAGTCGCTATGAAATACAGTCACCCATCCACAGAACAACCTTGGCAAGTGCGGCTTAATATACCCGCAGTAGCATCTGGATTTGATGGTCAGACTAATGTCGAAGGCAGAAGGAAGCTGATGATGGTCAATGTCAGTCAGAACAGAAGTGACAGCAGCTTTTACAAATTGCAAATTGTCACACTGCAAATTGATATTTATAACGACGTTTTCTTTTTATCACATTAGAAGCAGAAGTCTTGGGTTCAGGCTTAAGCAAAGGGCTACTTCGCGGTACTATCTTAAAAGGGCAATGTGTCCCTGGAAAGCAAAGGGTCACAGAAGAAACACAGTGGATTTTTAGTCAGTTTAACAGTATTTTCGGCTGCAACTAGGGTGGGAAGACTCTTTCGATGATTTTATCAGGCCCAAAGAAATGCACAGGTTTTCTATTGAATTTATTATTATTGGCGTAATGATATTTAGAAACGTAAAGAAGTTACGAGGGGGTTATAACTAGTACAAGAACCTTTTTCGGTTTTGTCGTAGTAACCTTCTACAAAAAAATATCTAGGCAAGGCATACATTTTGGAAAAGGGTTTTTTTTGATTGGCTACAATTTAATCGTCTCATCAATAATTCTTTTTGTATAAATAGTCAAAAATGGATAAATAGTCACAAACTCGTTTAAGTAAGATTTCAGGGACACCCCGAAGTTTATTTAGATTCCTTTAAACCCCGCAAACAGTAATAGAAGCCCCGCTAGGCGGGGCTTCATCGACCCTGCTTAAATTGATTTTTTATTATAACAGAAAATAGGTAAATATAATATAATGTAATAAATGTACAATAAATACTTTTCAAGTAGGCGTTTAAACACAAGCCTTTATTGATTGTGTAAATGAGATGTAATTTCGTATCTGATCTAATGTTTTGGTTTTTGAAGATCTTTTCATTTGTTTTGTTACTAATAATTTAAAAAAAAACTTTAAAAGAATAGATCCCTGCAAAGAATTCTCTTTTTTTGACAATTCAGTGACGTCCACACATCCGCCGACAAATATAAGTTTGGCAATGATACAATAGGCGTGATCAACGCTATTGAACGGGAACAAGATTTATCTCGAATTCTTTTTGAGAATTCGCCAACAGGAAACTCAATTACCTACTTGGGTATTGATCCTAGGACCCCAATGATGAAGCTACTGTTATTGCAATTGCTGAACGAACGAGACTGTCCTTAAAGGCCTTGACTATTTATTGTTTAAAAAAGATGAAAACGGTAAAGTACCTGGTACTAGGTACTTGAGTGAATGAACTAAATTCACATTTCTTCTTCTTAGCGCTGGACTAATGTGGCCAAAACTTCTACAGCGTCAATGGTGGTAGAGCAATACGACTACGTGTTTTGAGGTAACGAGGGCCGGATTAGGAATTAGGAGGCCACATTTGACCACACATAAATTTTCACTTTGGGAGAATAGAAAGGTTGGGTATACAATAGAATTATAAAGGAAACAATTCTTTCTTCTTTAATTTGCACAAATTGACACATTACTGCGGTAGGTAAAAGCAGAGGTACAGCTTTGCAGATTATAATAAATGAGAAGCATCAGGCTACTTTTATTTGGAAGAATTCTTAAGATAGCACTGCTTCTTAATACCACAAAGGTGAGAAATGGCATACCGTCCGCCTGATGGAAAGTTCTCACCGTAGTCTATGGACGCATGCGAAATCAGAGGTCAAGCGAGGGCTGGGTGGTGTGAAGGATGGTGTGAAGGAGCTTATGCTGCAGTTCCCCCCCCCCCCTGATGTAATTGAGAACATAATATTCTTTAATTTACTACTAAAATATCTCTCACGGCCGGATCATACATTCCGTCAACACAGTTTGTGAACAATAAACAAATAGCTACAGAAGATAAATAAGTGTTTCAGTTTTGATCATTAAAAAAGATGAATAATGCGTGTGTGGAACCTTTTGGGAATTAAAAGTTTGTTTTTCGAAACAAGGGGGCGTTGACACAATTTGTTATCAAAGGCTGCTAAATAGCTTATCAGCTTTAATCGAATCCGCCTCTCAGAATTTTCCAAAATTATCCGCCATGCATGTAGTAGGATTCCAAATTAATGGTTATGAGTAATGAGTAGCTCACCCTCAGGGCCGGGCCGTTCTGGAGCCTTACCACGAGCTCTTAAAGCAATCCAGTTTAGGCTGTGGGAAAGAGACAGAGCTACACAAGTCGTCTAGCGTCATCTCTTTCCAACAGCTTAAACTGGATTGTGTTAAGAGTTCATGGTAGGCCACCAGGCCCGAGACGAAGATTCATTTTCACGTGCACCTCAGGGAGCTGTCAGCAAACTGTGACGGAACCCTCGTAGGGCGAAACGCTTGAAGGAATCGCGGGACTGTCTCAACAGCGCAGTCTTGGTAAGCAAAGGTCAACCAATAAGTCAGGATGGTTTTAGTCAGTAGGAGTCTGACAGTCCCGCAGTTAGAATCAATTAATTATTTAGGTATAGGTTCCAAACATCTTTGTTTTGCGATTCTAAAAGACGTTTTAGCCAGAATACTGTAGCATCCTCAAGAAATTAAATGAATGGAATAACTTACATTTAACCTTTATCTAAATAATTGCTAAGGACGTCTGAGATTTCTCACGAAAACGAAGATATATTTATTTTATTCTGATGACACACCTACTCATTTCGGCAAGTAAAAGAAGTTTGGAAATCCCTGAATTGGTTTTGGATATAATTTTTTTTGAGTCACCGTTTCTCGGTAGGTACGATCGTGTATCCATACTAATACAATAAAGCTGATGAATTTGTGTTATCGCTCTAATCTCTGGAACTACCATTTGGATTTGGATATACTTTTTGCATTTCATAGCCCAATTTTTGGTTATTTGACATTCGACCCGTGGAGTCGGCAAAAAAATCAAAAACGTTGTTTAACCGTGGGGCACATTACTAAATATTTTGCAATCCAACGTAGCAGAAATAATTGCGATCCTGCTAAATAAGGTTTATTTATAATTAATGATAGATAAACAGAATTTATACAAAGCAGTGATTAATTCAGCCTTTTAAAACCTTTTACTTCATACTGTTGCTAAAATGGCCTTTGTTTTTATACAACGTAGTTACAATGAGTTGAGTGAACCATGTTTATCCAATAAGGCTACTAGAATGTTAATGTAAAATGCATAAATCAAATAGTTTTTTTGTTAAAACGCTTTAATCTTTCTTTCGAAGAATAGAATTTGAAAAACATACATTTGCTTTTAGTATTATTAAGCTTATTTAATTAAAATAACGTGCAAATAGAATCGCAATGCATTTTTGTAATAAGTGGTTTGTGTAGTTAGTCTATGTGGGCCCGCGATCCTACCTATTTAGTGCCTAGCTTGGGCAAGCCCCCACATGCCCTAAGCCTCTAAGCACGAAACGTGTTGTTTCGGCCTTAGTTACAGGCGTTTTGACACCTGACCTGCGGAAAATTCGTGGTACTAATTTTTTAAAATGCAAGTTGATGTAATGAAATAGACACTAGGGCCGCGCCAAAAAGACTTCAGTGATGGCGCGGTTTCTAAGTATGGTCCGTCAGCGATTTTGACGTCAGTTACGTTCGTTCATCAGTATCCATACACGTGTCCTCGTTAACGGACTTAAGGTACAATTCCGAGACGGGCCGCAGACTGCAACCGCAGGCGACACTGTGGCTACCGGCTGCGGTTACCGCAATGCTGCCTGCGATCGCTATTCCAACTACGGCTGCATGCCGTGGCTGCACAATGCACAGAACCGTGCCTCAGTTGTTCCAATAGCTTCATGCGAGACAGAATGTTAGATAACGCTACCGATAGTGTACTAATGTGTCTTTTACTAGAAGAGGAAGATGATGATGACTTTTATTTAAATCCTTTCCTATTGCTTTCCACACATTATCTTTGACCAAATTATTGCGGTAATTTGGATTGGATGTGTCGTAAAGAACTGGATGACCAGCTACAATGTTAATAAGTTTTTCTTCATCGTCATCCGAAAAAGTCGACATTATACGTGTGAAGTCTCTGCGGTTCGCGACACGACTGGCGCTGCAGTCTGCGGTCGCTGCGCGCCGCGGCCGCACGCTGCGCGTTGCGTCTGCAGGCAGCAGTGTTGCCGCGCTTAGAATCAATTTCATAGATGTTCATAGAAACAAGTGCTGTCGCTTGCAGTTTGCTGTTGCAGTTTGCGGTCTGCGGCCCGTCTCGGAATTGTACCTTTAGAAAGTAAACATCCTGGGCCTACGGGGCAAGCGTAGGTTGCAGCCCGTCCAGTATACGCCACCTCGACTATAGCCAGAACGACCCTGAGTAAAGCTATTGTCAAACAGACAGGCGAAGCGAATGCGATCCAAAGCGTCTTTATTTGTAATGTATGGAATTGTTTGAATCCAGTCACATAGAAAAGCGAAAGCGGTCCGATAGTCTATGTGACTGGCTTCAAACAATTCCATACATTACAAACAAAAACGCTTCGCTTCGCGTTCGCCATGCCTACCTGTCTGTTTAACAATAGCTTTAACGTATATTCTTCGCAGAATACTCAACAGAAAGTTAGTTTTGTTAATTAGTTTGATCTTTAAGAAGCTCTTACGAGTAGATCATTCCACTCTTTATGTATTTTTCGTACCTGAAGGTAGCCAGAACCGGCTTCTGGCTACCTTCAGGTACGAAAAATACATCGCGGTCGCGGGACTGTCTCATCACGTACCTGTGACGCTGGAATACAAAGGGCTATTGAAGGATCACCGTGGAATTTAGTCAGTACGAGTCTGACAGTCCCTCCCGTCATGTCCTGGGTCCCACCCAGGTCACACCAGGACTCATTTGATAATATCACGATAAAAAAAAGGTAGTTGTACGTTG
The DNA here is from genome assembly GCA_954870645.1 of Agrotis clavis. Lineage (NCBI taxonomy): Eukaryota > Metazoa > Arthropoda > Insecta > Lepidoptera > Noctuidae > Agrotis > Agrotis clavis. The sequence continues at coordinate 17,549,634 of OX940919.1, read as the reverse complement.
TCGTCAGCAAATAGATTGATCAACAATTATTTTCCAATGACGATCTTTCATAACCCACCTCTGAAAGCGGAAATGTTTTTGTAAATAATATTTGTTCTTTAGAAGTAATACTTTACACAAATACTGTTATGTAAAAAGACAAAGGAAAGTATACGAAATTTATACAAATATTGTCTTCTATTCTAAAACAATTACTGGTAATAGACAACGAGAATTGTTTGTTAACTGCCAGCAAGTTTTCTCCACATCATTATCAATCATTGCTTCAAACGTTTCACAACGCAATCACATAGTTATTTTTTATCTAATGATACGAGTATCCGTAACTAGATTTATTATATTACACGCGTTAACTAGATCCGGTTCGAAATGACAGTTTGATTCGTCATTGACAACAGAGGCTGTTGGAGCAGTTTCAAGGGAAATTATTGTTTTTGCTGTAAGTAGAACAGAACGTGTTACAATCATTACTCCAATATATAGGGTGACTGGTAATTAGTGAACGATACTTAAACACGTGATTGTGCTCATGATAACAAACAATTTTTATTATGGGAGCAAAGCCGAAATCGTGAAAAAAATATCAGCTGTTCAGTACATTAGGCAAACATAAATGTACTGAACAGCTGATATTTTTTAAAATGTTTGTTATCATGAGCACAATCACGTGTTTAAGTATCGTTCACTAATTACCGGTCACCCCATATTTAAAAGCGGATTCTAAATTATAAAGTTATTCTCTTTCGACAACGTGCGATTGAGCGGTGATGCGGATCTGATCTTGCATTGGCTTGTATGAAATCAGTCCTAAACCAGACACGCGCATCCGCACACCGGCTGACCGCGCGGTGTGTTATCTATCACCATAGATTTAAAAGGATGTACTGCGCCTTTCCTAGTCAACTGACCGATAAAATTGGCCCCTCTGGAAAATAATTATTTGCACAAAGACTTAAAAGCAAATAATTGCTTTCCTCTCTTTCTAGAGAGTATGGTCAATTTTTGATAACTATTGCTGAATTCATCCTTTTAAGTTTTTGGTTCATCATCATCATCAGCCTATAATGTTCCCACTGCTGGGACACAGGCCTCCTCTCTTGTGAGAGGGAGTGGGCAATAATTCACCACGCGAGCCCAGTGCGGGTTGGCAGATGTCACATGTCTTCGAATTTTTGGTTCTAGGACATGCCGGTGGTGATGAAATAAATTACACAAAGTAATGCGCCTGGCGGGGTTCGAACCCACGACCTACAACTCGTAAGTCGGGCCGATACCACTGGGCCACCACTGATCTCAAGTTTTTGGTTATCATCTAAATACTCGGTTCTTTCCGATTTTTGAGATTTTTGTAGAATCGGGAGATTTCCTCGTACTTACTTATCAATAGTTTATTTGCTATAATTTCTGCACGGCATCATCATCACCATTGAAAGCTTTATTTCGTGTATAGCTGAGTTTTATCATGTTAAAGTCATCAAATGAGTCCTCCCTGAGCGGGATGCCAGGAACTGTCAGACTCGTGCTGACTAAAATCCACGGTGTTCCTTCAATAGCTAGCTAGTCCCCTTTAGCTTGCTCAGCTCTTTAAGGCGCGCGTGGAACACGACGCGCCGCCGATCCGGGCTTGGTCCATAATCGGACAGCAAGTGACCTATTACTCGCGGTCCGTGTGGCACATATTCTGTGTTACCTCAGTCCTAAGTCTGGTTTCGTCTTGCTCAGTGACCTATGCTCTGACTCATCCATCTGGAAAAAGGCCTAACTGGAAAGTAGGGTCCCGCGATCCTTTTTCCGTTATCCTATGATGTAACTATTGATCTTGCCATATTATGTGCACATATTTTACGTCATGTTTGACTTCATCTAACTCTATTAAACATTATGGACCTCAAGCGCTTACATTTCATTTCCGACCCTGATTTTACTCAGTCGCTTCGTTGGGATAACTACCCATAATAATATGGGACATTTGCGTATCATTTAATTCAGTCGAGTCACAATGTAAAATAGTTTTCATTAAAATTAACTGCATCTTCCCTTTTGCAACAAATAGAATTTCTGGGTTCATTAAAGGTTTATATTATTAGTTTTGTACTAGTGTGTACGACATATCTGTCAAGTTTTTACTTTTACTGTGTTTTAATCTACAACGATTTCATTCAATAAGTCACACGACTATTTGCCTTAAAGGATAATTCAATAAACCGTTTGAGACGCTCGAGTTGAGCTGCAAAAGCTAAGTCAAGACTTTGTTGGTCATTTAGACGTTTTCTGCTAGATAGAACTTCGCACATTTCTGCTTCAGGAATTGTAAAACGACGCATTCTTTACCTAACTATCTTTATTCCGCTCAAGTGGACACTGGCCGGTTCTCGATTCAATCTCGTTCACTTTGTTCCTTCATTCTCTTACATTACACTTAATTACATTAGTTACCGTGTACTTTTTCTCCTATTTGGTGGTTTCTACTAATGACGACGAAATTAGACGCTTCTCTTTGTGTTTCCCGACATCATTTTGTACTTACATCGAGCAGTTGCGGGTCCTAATTTATCTATGCTTAGTTATTATATTTCACTCGCCGACCCGCTCCGATCTGGGGTCGTAAAGCTCGTTTATTCACTACACGTTATATATCATATTAACCTTTCCAGAATATATTTTAAATATATAAAAAAGGTACACATTTTTAAGCTTTTAGAGATTATCATACTTGTCTAGACTTATCTATTTCGTGAGCAGTAAGGTTGTTTTTCTATCAACAAACCATCTTTATGCAAATCCTCCTTTACACATCAGAGATCACACACGCTTTAGCATGTCAGGCACCCTCTCTGTATCCCGAGTAAGATGTCAGTCAAACTACGCTTGAACCTGCCTTCCTGTTACCAATATAATATGATACCGACGTAGATGCTGATCACAAATTAATCGTTCAGAAAGCCAACTTCATGTTAGAGGTGAAAACAGCCACGTATGTACAATCGACCAAGTTGAATCATGACCCACCATAAGCTTATTTTCCTACAGACTTTAAATACAATTAGGTCCACATTCGCGTAAACATACATATCCATGGTAACAACTTTGATCTTTGTCAATTTGACGGATTCAAACGATTTTTTGTCAAAATGGGTCATGATTCAACTTTGTCGATAGTACATAAGACAAGACATGTATGGAGATCTCAATGAATGCATGTTGCAAGTGCGCTCGCACTCATCTGTGAAGGGTGTCTACGTGTATGTGCTTTTTCACTTAATGTATCGATTTTACCTTCTGTATATGTAGTTTGTGTTTGTGACTTTAGAGAATTATATCTGTAGTATATATAATTCGGACAAGCATGTTAGCTTTAGTCCTAGAATACAATGCAGATAAGACATGACTTATCAGCGTGTCCATTGTTCTAGTGATTAGGTGTTGTTCAATTATAGGAAGTGGTGGCTAATCAAAATTACCGAATAAGACGATAATGGGAAAATCTCAGATTGATTTGCCACACATAACTGCATTCATTAATGTTTGCTACAAATTAAAGAAATACCTTTTTCTGGAGGAGGCTTCACATAAAAGAAATCTCAATTACCTTTCAATTGATTGCTCTAGGTATATTTTGCAGAAAAACAAAGCCATTGTTTCTAAGCCGACAAGTGAATGTCATACACATAAGGTTATTTATTAGACAACAGTTGGGTGTCATGACATTGAAGGAACAGAGGTGTGGGCAGAAATATAGGATTCTCTATTCGAATGAGTCACAATAGTATTGGAAACTTAATCGAGGTCGGTCAACATCCGCCTCCAATGCACTATACACATAACTTTTCATTACACAACGGAGGCAGGGACGTAGCTAGGGTTGAATTTAAGGTACCACAGCGACGATTAAATTAGGGCCACTCGAAAGTTAAAATTTGAAAGTTATTGTGAGTAATGTAGGAGACTTTTTTTTTGCGTAATAAAATCATCAAATGAGTCCTCTCACCCGGGCAGGGCGGGAGGGACTGTCAGACTCGTACTGACTAAAATCCACGGTGTCCTTCAATAGCCCTTTATGTTCCGGGGTAATGAGATAAGTCCCGCGACCCCGGCAGGCTTTGGCCTTCTAGAGGGGGACCCCGTCATTATGCTGACGCTCTTTGAGACGCGCGTGGAACCTAACGCGCCGTCGTCGACCCATGGTCCATGGTCGGACAGCGAGTTGCTCTTTACTCGCCGCCCGCATGCCCGGATGTAGGAGACTAGGAGTAAATTATTGCGACAAATGGATCATTAAAATTTTTTAAATGTCGCAGTTGCTCAAGTTGTATTTAAAAAAAAAGTATCGCTCTACAATGTACAAACACTTTTCTAAGCATAATATTTGTCATTTTAAGAAAAGGTGTTGATATTTTAAGGCAAGCCATTGCCCCACGATGCCCACCCCTAGCTACGGCCCTGAACGGAGGTATTAACCTATGTACTACGCACTAATCAAGCAAAGAGATCACGCACAAGAACTAAAGTCTTCGAAAAAAGTAAGGATAAAATGCGGTGACTACACTTACGTGCAAGTTTTACAAATCACTTTAGTGTATGTTTAAAGGTAAGGTTGTATCTTAGTTATCTCACGTGAAAGTTATTCTTGGTATCTCAATTTTGCCCGTATTTTCGCCACCGTAATTTGTAGATCTTCGTAGACATTCGATACAGGGAGCTATAAGCCAAAAAATCTGAGAACCATTCCTATCAAAAGGTATCGTAAGATCTAGTTGCTGTTCGGTCGATGTACCAGTAATTCATACTATTACTTAGATTTAAATCCGGCCGCATAATCATAGGAAAAGACTCGATAGAACGTAGTTAACTGACATATTAAAATTTCTTCTTCTTCTATATTTAGGTAAATTAATATATAAACTTATCTTACCGCTATCAATTTAGTTTCATTCTCATTACCTACATTTCGCCTATTGTTCAGCCACGCGCGTACATACCTACCATTTGTAATCAAAATTAAGCACGAGGTATTCCAATAACGGTTGTTTCAGCTCTTGATTGCAAATTAGTTGAGGAACTAACATTAATTCTCTTCTATTTAGTGGAATTAAAGCTAATTTCCGAGTTGACGCAAATAGCACCCCCGGAGGGGATAACTTTACTAGGATAACGTCAAACTTGCTGTCTTCGCGTTGATTCTCAAACTAGTTTGGGCACCTGCTTTAACACGACCTTGGAAAGGAAATTAAGTTGGTATGACATTTTTCCAACAAAGGTATTGCGATGTAGGTTAATGGGAAATTCACTGTTTCCAGTTTTGGAATTTAATTAAACAAAATTCCTGAAATTATCGGATATTTTAAGGGGATTCATTGAGCGTTACACTATAAACACGTATGTCTTATAATTTATTAGTGTTGCTCTCGTTTTCCTGTAAAAAGGGAAAGAAGGTACCCAGGATTTATTCATGTTAGTGATTCCTAACATGAATTGAAAAGACCGTCGATGATACTTCTTGTTGCCCAATCTCATTTTTAACACAACTCGACTGTGCCTTATTCCTAGATTCATCTTGTATCGTATTTAAAGGTCCTATTCGAAAAATGCTTTGTATTTGACTTTGTATCTAAAACACGAAGATACATGGTTAAAAAGGTGATCCTGACAATCATGTCCATCATTAAGAAAACAGTAAAAATTGTCATCTAAAAGGTTTCGAGATCCTAATCAAGTCGCACAAAAGGCAATTAATTAAATAAATGTTCAAAAGATAAGCACACGAATTAGTTACAAAAACTAAACGTACGTAGTGTTACATGAGCATGTATTTTTTATTTGTTCTCTCAAGTTTGAGCACATTGTAGATACATTGCGCACAAAAGTTCACCATGTTTGTTTTCCGCAAAGCTTGTACTTGCGGGCAAACAGATATAGCTTTTATTGTATAGTATAGCTAGGGGTTCCCAAACTTTTTCAGCTTACTTCGTACTATGTATTACTAATTTTACTACTAGTATTTAGTTATTCGATACCAGACGACAATGTTACCTGTGTTGGTTGCTAAAATTCTCAAGCAAGAGTGTATAGGTAGTAAAGGACAATTTTAGAAACATTCATATGCAACGTAGATAAAGTGGCGATTTGAGACTCGCTGATCGGAATACGTGAATCTAACTTCAAATAGATTATTTGTATCTTTTCTCCTAGAATTAGTGCATAGAAACAATTTGCGTGACTGAACCCGACCAAATTCAATCCGGGGTCGGGTAAACATAAGCATTTCATGGCCCCTTCCGTACTCTCTACGGCTTACCACGGGTCCGCCGTGTACAGTTTGGGAACCCCTGGTGTAGCCAGTCTTTACAGCTTACCACAGACAACAAATATTGTTAAGAGTTTGACACCCTTATATTTGAGATATAAAAGTATACGTTTGAAGTGTAGAGTGGCGTTTCGAATATCAATCAATGGTATTTTCCAATTACACTTTGAAATTCTTTATAAAAAATCCAGAAATTCTTAAAGCGTCATAAAAGCTTCTATCATAAAAGCTTCTATCTATAAAGTCTTGTATCGTTAATTTTCTGAATAACCTTGTCCCATTGTTTCATCTTTATACCTTTTATGAGTAACTAAATAAAAGTCTTCATAAAGACAAGATAAACACGACCTTGTTTACTATGATTAGTATGTAATAGACACTTATTCCCTTGGAGAAGATATGCCACAACAATATGACGCAACGTGTCTGTGCCTTCAAAGTGATTGCATAAGGTCGTTCAGTGACACAACTTTGTCTTAGCAATAAGGTTTAAAATTCCTTCGAGTGTCTGTCACGAAAACAGGCTGAGAATGAGTCATATATAATAATAATAATAATATTCCACAACTATCACACAACGCCATCTAGTCCCAAGCTAAGCAGAGCTTGTGTTATGGGTACTAGACAACTAATAAACATACATATAATAATATATTTCTAAATACATACATATTATTGATAAATTACACCCAGACACAGAACAAATGATCGTGCTCATCACACAAACATTTGTCCTGGGTGGGAATCGAACCCACGACCTCCGGCATAGCAGTCAGGGTCACTAACCACTAGACCAACAGGCCAGTCAGTATATATGGCGATGATACAGGACGTACGTCCTTTCTCACATTTTTGGAGCCTGTCTTTTGTCCTGAATCAGGTTTTAAAGACATGGTCATCTTAAATTCGCAGCTTTTGTGTTTTTTTTTGCTGTGGGTAATCTGTAGTCGTTACGAAACAAATTGTCATCAGCGTTTATCTAAAACAAAAACTACTTATGGTAATAATAATTCACAATTTCCCTTTATAGTAAAGTGAGTTAAAAACCGAGAATCCGTTATTCTAACAGTTATTGTACGTGATCGACTCGGGTTTCGTAAAAGTATTCGGAATTAGTTTAAACTTTGTACGGTAATTTGAATTAATAGCTGGAGAGCTACTGAACCCTGCGACTAACGGTCTTCCTGTAAGGTTAGAAATTTGTACACGTAATATTTATAGCATGCTAAGAGCAATAGCGACGACCTGGCAGGCGTCAGCCGTGCACATCATTAGACAATTTAATTTTCAAAGTGTAAAAAAAATTGAAAAAAAAAACTTGTTCCTGTAAGCTTAAAAATTTAACAGGATGTAGTTTATTTATTGTAAATCTTGGAAAAAAATGACAGGCGATTACAAGGTGCACAAGTATGTGACAGGCGAAATGAAAAGTGCAAAGTTGATGAGGAAAAATAAACTTTCTCCTGTAAGATCAAAATTATCTCGCGTTTGGCTGAACTGATTTTGATGCCGTTTTCAGAAAAGGGTGCGTTACATTCCGAGAAAGGTTTTAATATACAGGGTGAATTTTTCAACTGGGCGTGGATGGCTATCTCCGAAACAATGAGGAATATCGAAAAACGTTGAAAGGAATCTCGAGGCCGATTTTGACGAAAATAAAACTGCATCGTTGGATTTTAGAAAAATCAATAATCCTGGCCAGGAATCGAACCCGCTGATTTTGGAAAAAAAATCACAGCCTGTATTATTATACCATTCGATAGTGTTGCTAATAAGGATCAAATTCTGGGAAGTAATCATATATGGCAAACTTTAGGAAAAAGTATAATTGAAAAAAGAAACTGATGAATGTTCAAGGCGATAACTGTATTCGGAACATAAGTTAACCGTTTCTTCTTTGAAATAACGCTTATTTTTGTTCAACTCAATAATTTCGTATTGCTGAATACACTGGGATTGTTGAGACATCAAATCCACTGAATTATTGAAAACAATTATAAATAAATTATGGCTCAGTAGAACATAGTAACATAAAAATATAGCAATTTCATGAAAATCTGCTATTTCCTTAAGTTTGCCTTATATGATCACTTCCCAGAATTTGATCCTCATTAGCAACACTATCGAATGGTGTAATAATACGAGCTTTGTTTTTTTTTTCCAAAATCAGCGGGTTCGATTCCTGGCCAGGATTATTGATTTTTCTAAAATCCATCGATGCAGTTTTTTTCGTCAAAATCGGCCTCGAGATTCCTTTCAACGTTTTTCGATATTCCTCATTGTTTCGGAGATAGCCATCCACGCCCAGTTGAAAAATTCACCCTGTATATTAAAACCTTTCTCGGAATGTAACGCACACTTTTCTGAAAACGGCATCAAAATTAGTTCAGCCAAACGCGAGATAATTTTGATCTTACAGGAGAAAGTTTATTTTTCCTCATCAACTTTGCACTTTTCAATTCGCCTGTCACATACTTGTGCACCTTGTAATCGCCTGTCATTTTTTTTTCAAGATTTACTATAAATAAACTACATCCTGTTAAATTTTTAAGCTTACAGGAACAAGATTTTTTTTCAATTTTTTTTACACTTTGAAAATTAAATTGTCTAATGATGTGCACGGCTGACGCCTGCCAGGTCGTCGCTATTGCTCTTAGCATGCTATAAATATTACGTGCACAAATTTCTAACCTTACAGGAAGACCGTTAGTCGCAGGGTTCAGTAGCTCTTGGACTATAAGAGGGTAATTGCTGAAGCAAATAACCAAATTGATCATAGTTTCGTAGCTAGATAAATCCAAATTCAAATAAAGAAAATACTGTCTTCCATCTTTAAGTAAACTAAGATTTATAGTGCTACTATAAGAGCTAAGCATCTTCCAGCAAATTATCCGCTCAATTTGCTCCACGCTACGCTTCTCGGTGGAAACTTAGGCGTCTGGTGTCACCGTAGCGGAGCCGAGATTTCACTACGCACGCGATACGCTGCGAAAGTCACGAATAACTCTGGAACAGTCGGAACCAATTAGTCGGTAAATAGGTCTACTACAATAGAATAGACGTCGCGACTAATACATCATATTTCTTGTCACGTATTAGGTTACCGTTCCTTTGTTACGTGAGCCACTTTCAGTCAGTGAATAGAGCCGAAGGACCGGGATGTGAGCTGAATATGATTAATAATAACTTACGCATAAATATTAACTGTGAATGGTTTGATTGAAGCGGTTTTATGTGCGCGTTTCTCAATGTCCGTTTATAATATGATGGCAGCTCCCAGGGCCCCCGCTACCATATGTGCAATGTGTGCAATGCACACGGGCGCCATCCTTTAGGGGCGCCAAAGCCAAGGGTCCAGAAAAAAAAATCAAAAATAATTGTTAAAAGAAAAGTTGAGAACCTAACTAGGATTACTTTTAAGTACCTACTAAAGACTTCAAATATTTGATCTCACTTTTAGATTAAAACTAGAAGTCCGGAAACGTTAAACTTTTAGAGCTCACTGCGTTCTTATATGAAGAATTGCCTTGTCCTGTTCCAAAAAGCTAAAAAATTTCGCGCTCGCTTCGCTCGCGCTTAAATAAGGTTGACATTCGCTTTTCATGACCTCGCTTTTGATAGCTCATTTTTCAATAGCAAATGCTTAATGTTAGTTAATCTTGGATTCAAAATGCCTTAAGGGGCGCCAAAATCCTTTTTTGCACACAGGCGCCAGTAGACCTTACGGGGGCCCTGGCAGCTCCACATTAGTGCTGTGAAGCCCCGTGAACAGGCGCGAACGAGAATGTGGATGGTTTTCGCGGGGTTCACGCGCGTTCGCGCCTGTTCCCCGATCAGTGTCGGTATTATGGCGAGAATTCAAAGCGAGAATTCGCGGCGAGAATTCGCGGCGTGAATTCACGGCACTAATGTGGAGCCGCCATGAGACGTAGTACGCTTTGTGGTGCTCGTAAATTAAAGTGACCCAACTATCGATGGCGCTAGAAGTGGTCCAACTAAGTTGCACGAAGTGTACAAATTATACGATGCACTTAAGGTTATGTAGAACAAGTCCAAGTGCCACTGCTCAAATTAATGTTCTACGAATGTAAGAATGTTTTCTCTCATTCCTAATGGAAAGTTACATTTTCTTTGATATTCAAATTTAATAAACATATTTTAAGGTAAAATATTCATTTAATGTTCGTCTGTTACTTTAGGTCGCTTTTAAGTTAACTTGATTTAGTCAGTCAGTCTTGTGAGTGATTTCTTTTGAAGTGGTATAAAGTAAAATTCCTGTAAATGTAGAGGCATCAAAGAGAAACAAAAAAAAACAAAATAGCACTTATTAAATTAATAATGAATGGGCGCGTGTGTAAATGGGATTATTCAAATGATAATAACAAACATTAATTTCAAAATATTTCAAATTTATTCGACACCTCGCCTAAATATTAATCAGAGTGCGTAATTTATACAAAGAGTAATGTAAAAATGTGTATAACACGTTCCGGTAAGTAAGCTAAGTTTCGTTAATTTATGTGAAATTATAACTCGGCCTTTATACGTTGGTACTTGTAAAACAAACAAGCATTACAAGTTTTAAGGAGTCTAATAAATCTGAACAAATGGCTGGGAATGTAACCTGTGTTTGCACACAAAAAACCAGTTTATCTTGGCCTTCCTTAATATGATCTGTCCGCACAATGAACGGTCAGCTTACACTGGTTTTTATAGCGTGGGTACACAAGTTATATGTTGAATACCGTTGGGTTTTTTGCGTTAGACCCAATCGACCAATCCGCATGTTTGCCATTCACGAAAAGGCTATTTTTTGGCTTTTCCATTTTCATTCCAACAAAAAATTTAGGCTGGGATTTCAGAAAAAACAGTACTAGGTATTTTTCTAGATTTCTTAATTTTCTGTTGAGAAAAATTTACAACTTTTGACAAGAAACACAGGTACATGTTGGCTAGTAGAGATCTCTTTCAAGAAATAAGCTCACCTTTGTGTACAAAATATTAAAGTATGGTTACATTGTTTGTACACCATAAAGAATCTATACATTTAATAAAATGGAAGGAAAGTCAAAACTGTACATTGAATATTTCTTTAAAGTATACTTGGGGCCGATGGGGCAGTAAGGTTCTCGAATGGAGACCACGCACCGGCAAGCGTAGGACGTCCACCCACTAGGTGGGCAGACGATCTTATGAAGGCCACAGGATCACGCTGGATGCAGGCCGCTTACAACCGGTCCTACTGGAAGTCTAAAGAGGCCTATGTTCAGCAGTGGACGTCTTACGGCTGATATGATGATGATGATGATGATACTTGGGGTGTGATCTACAATCGATAACGAAGCTAAAAATATAGTTTTTAGAATTTTTGTCTGTTTTTATCTATACTATGTCCGAGATAAACTCAAAAAGTACTGCATGGATTTACTCCTTTGGCACGAATATTATTAAGTAGTCGGCTCAACATATAGGCTATTTAATATCACGCTATCACCTACGGGGCACGAACAGTGAACCTTTATTTCTTCAACGCATTCACGCTGATGACGTCGCGGACAACAGCAAGAAAATGGCCACACTTTTTTGAAAGAAAAGTCACAATTTTCTCAAAGAAACGTCACTATTTTCGTGAAAAATCAAATAAAGGCTAGTTCCTTCAAAGAGTCTTATGTACATAAGGGTGCGTTCCCCGCCGTCTTTGACACCGTTTATTCAATCTGTCTAATCTGACTGGGCTAGTCTAGGGAAGTAACATGCCTTTGAGACCTCGAAGCTCTCTCGGATAAGCTAAGAACATCAAAGTGGTTGTTGTTGTGAGAAAATTCCTTTTGTATTGGTATTCAGTGACAGCTGCATTTACAACTATTAGTTTCTATAACAAAGCAAAACTTAACAGATGTTCTAAAACGAAAATAAATGAGTTCTTTTCACGTCTTCATAAGTCTGAGTTCTGAGCTATGTTTAATTAAAATAAAGTTACTAAGCAATTATTCAAAACTTAATTATTTCCAGTTTGCTAACCAAAAATTTAAGTAAGAAGCCTAAAGTTGTATCCACGCCAGCATTTCTTCAACCCTTTAATTAAACTAAATTCCGTAAAAATGTTAACATTAATTTTACGTACTTGCCTTTTTAGAGTAGCTTGGGCTCACGCAGTGTCATTGGCTTGAATCCAAGATGTCTCGCTAAGGTTCAAAGGCATGGAACAAGTATTTTTTGTCTGGGATATAATGCTATCATTCTCCTTGAGATAAGGCAATAAACGCCACTTGAAAGCAAAGCTCATTTATTTGCGGAAGACACTGCAGTGGACTCCTTTTTAATTTCCCCGCAGAGAATTTGGCCCCACTCAATTATTTTTAAGCCGTATTTCGGTATAATGGAGCTAGTTCCAAGTAGAAATTATTTAAATTAGGGCCCTTTATGGTCGTTACTTAACCTCTTATGATTTGAGAATATTTACTCTAATTACCCAAATTAAAAGCTACTAAGTACTCATAGTTTACCAAAAGAATACCTACACTGGTAAATGATAACCAATTTTATTTGCCCTTTATTATTTTTTACCCACTCATGAAAATGGAAAATATTCAGGAGATTCTTATTACGTAAAGGTTTATTTACCTGCAGAATCAGAAATGTTCAAACTTTTTCCGACTCGCGTCAATGCAACTTCGACCATTCAAAACGGGTTCACACTTTACGCTTCATCTTTCGTTAAAATTGCCTGACTTTGTATCCCCTTATCTCTCACCCTCACAGATTTTCCAAGAAAAGGGGCAATTTGAAGTCCAAACTTGGCAACAAAGTCGAAAATATAAATATTTTCTAGAAAATATTTCATAGAAAATTAAAAAGGACTGTAACGAATCAAGACTTTCCATTATATATTATAATAAGTTGAGGGCCCGGGGCGTCGCGGCTAGCGTCGTATGTAAGAACATTTCCTCCCCTGACAGCGTCTTGAATCTTTTTGTTTTGTTTGCGACATCGCCGGCTCCCCCGAGGACATCAATCCGTCGTGTTCGGGATGAAACTTGGCTCACTCTAAACATTAACTAAATTTTCTTCTGAAATAACGGTGTACATACTGAAGAGTCGTGTTTTCGTACCCGACGACCTCAATAATAAAACTTTTCCCCTAAATTTATACTATTTTTAGTATTTTGCGTACGCGCGCACCGCCTACGCCAGCTTGCCTAATAACCATTCATAATATTGATGGAAACTCAGTGAAGACTGAATTTATACAGAACCTTTCACCTCAGTATTGTGAGGTATTGCTATGATTCTTATGTAATAATAAAATGGAAATCGAGGGTCCTATATGCTGTGTGTCGAAAGGAATTTGCACAATTGTGTGACCCAAGCTATAATTTGTGTAGCGAGCGAATCACAAAATTGTGGAAAAACGATGTTTTAATAAAACGTCCCCTTTGACTGATGCGTCGAATCTCCGCGTGAGAAAGTAACACTTGTGTTTCACAGATTTCTAATGCAAATATCAATAGATGGTGAACAAATACTTTCTAACTCGTCTGTTTACTTTCACCGCTAATTATGGAATCGGCCCTAAAATATTTAGCATGTGATACTATCGTTCATAAATCAAAATAATTAATAATACATAAATCCGTCATGCATAATCGAGTGGCATGAAAATGATATAACAGTGTGGTCGTTCAATTTTATTACGCGCGTGCATATTATAAATAAGCCATGGAAATAATATGCCACATTGTGCTTGTAATGTTACCACTATATATTTACCAACAACATACAAATTGCATTTCGTTCGAGGCCTGATTTATATAAATGCCGTCATTCTTTTGGCAAATAACTAAGGCAGCATTGTGAAAGAATCGTTTTGTTTTGTAAAAATACGGTTTTCATAAGCGTGTAAACACATTTTGATTGCGCATTCCACGTCGGCATCACATGTAATAACAATTATGTAAATAGCAGAATGAAGCAATTAAACCCATGTAGTTTGATTATTTTTTTCGAAAAAAGCTGCTAGGGTTGTGCTTCTAATGAATTGAGGTTGGCACTTATAAATTATACTTTGTCTCTGTCATTTGGACTAGAGTCAAGCAAGTCCATCTAAAGTAATTAAACTTATACTATCGTTTTATTTTAAAAAGAAGTGTTACAATTTAAAACTTATAGAAAAATCCGGTTGATGATATGACTGTAATGTACGAGTACAGGTACACTTCGTAACTTATGCATTTATCTTTAAAAAGTCTTGTTCAAAATATTCTTTAATGCACGAAAATGCCCAGCAGAGCGGTGAGGCGGTGACATGTGACACCAGAGCTGCTGTCAAGATTAGCATTTTGTTGGGGCCGGGCAGCCCTATCCACGGGCAGGCGACATCGGCATGCGGGGAATGTGACCGCAACGCAATGGCTTATGCTCACGACGCGACGCGGGGCGGGCCGCGGGGTCGGCAGAACTTCGCACTCGCACTGCCGCGTACAACCCACGCAATGCCGACTCACTGCACGGCAAAACCCATGAATCATTCACGCATCCACGGATAAAACTGTTTTTTCTCCTTTTGTTGTGGGTCCCTGCGTGAATCGGATTTTTTCAGTCGTTTTTCGACAACGGTTCAACCACAAGCGTTTGAGACGAATGGTATCGTTAAATCAAAGTAAAGCTGTTGTAAAAATCTCTATTGTAGAGCAGTAGGATATATTTTTCCATGTTTATGAAATATCAATGTGTATCATACTGGCCAGTTACTTTTTTGTCATAACTATAGTATGTGCCGTTTAACATGGCAATAGCGGTCATTGCTCCGACTTTCATCCCGATATCTCAATATTAGCGATACTTCCTCTTCACCCGTACAAATCTGTCGCAAACAGTCGCAAAACTGACATCGCTTGAGTCTCATAATACATAAAAAATTACCACAAAAACAACACAATGCACAACTCAAAATAATAGAAAATCTAGCAAACGTACCCTACGAAATATTTTTTTTATAATATTGTATTTTCGTTTTTACACAAGTTTATCACACTGAGACAATTTAACAAAAGTAAATATATTATTATGCATCATATAATTTTGCATTAACCTATAATACAATACTGAGTAAATATAAAGTTAGTGCATATTGTATGGATATAAGTATATTAATATTCTTTTGATACCAGGATGGTAAAAACACCTTATTTTTCCTAAAATAAATTACAAAAACTATTTCATCACAGAAAATGCTAATTTTGATCTTATGTCGTTTTTGTTTTACGAAGTCATCACGTCAGGGGTGCAGCACCCCCGGCAGCAGCCGCCATTTAGATTTAACATTCCGTGTGGAAGTTCGCTTGCGTTCGGTCTGTGCAAAGACATTAAACTAAATACGAGCAATAGAAGGGACATCACGAAGAAAGTTGTGATCCAAAACTTTTTACCACTAGGTAAAAAGTCGCTCAGTCTAGTAGTCGCGTTGCTATGCAACGCTAGATTGTGCTACTGACACACGGCATCAATAATTTTGTATGACAATTTTCCCAATGCCCGCTCTATAGGTTCTTTTAAATCTCTTTGGGTCTGTGCTATAATTTCTTTGCTTTTATTGTTATCGTTGTTGAGTTTGTTACAGTTTTGTTTTTGTGTTCTGTGTTGTTATTGTTACTTCATTTGTTGCTTGTAAAGAAGCATGAACCAGAAGCTGGAACATCTACTGGTGAAACCAGTAAACGCCGTCGTCATCCAAACATATTCCAACCTCAAGAAGGTTCGGAATCGATACCGTTCACATCGCCGCCAGCAAAAAGACAGAAGACGATTCTCACCAGCGGAGAACGTCTTATGATTATTAATATTTTTAAATAATTATGTCCAAAACACAAAGCTCGAGGATAAATATTTAACTAACCATGATCTTGTCAAACGTACGTCAGAAATATGTGGGGTGAGTGAGAGATCGATATATCGGGTAATACGTGAATACAGAAATACTCATAAAATAACGCAACCTGAAGGTAAAAGGAGTAGACCAAACGTTCTCCAAAAAGTTGATGATTTTGATAAATCGGCAATTACTAAAACTTTTGGAAAAAAAAATGATTTTTCATACAAAATGAGAAAATGATCGAGCCCATCAGTATGAAAAATCTTTTTTTTTTTTTTCCAAACGTTTTTGAACAAACATTGTTCAGTAACATGGGCTGAGTTACTCCACGAGAGGTTTTGCGCTATTAACGTTACACGTTGTATATTACATATTTATATGTATGTATGTATGTGTATTTTATTTTATTATTAATGTTAGTGTGTATTGTATTTATATTATCGGTTATCTATTATTTGATGTGCATTACTGTCTACCCTCATTTTTTTTAAAGTTCTACAAGTCCATCATAATTGTCTGGAAGATATCGCTATTAGCGATAAGACCGCCGTTGTACCCTTAGTATTAATAAAAACTTTATTTTTTAAAGTACCGACTTCAAAAACAAATACAAAAAAGTGTAAAATAACTTTTCTTTCGGAAGTCGGTGGCTTTTGATTTTTATGTCATTGACTATTGCCACCGACTTCCGAAAGAAAATTATTTTACACTTTTTTGTATTTGTTTTTGAAGTCGGTACTTTTTTTTTTAAAGTTTTTATTTTACCCTTTTTAGTTCAGACATTCAACAAAAATCTTCGTATAATCGGCAACTTTAGAAATTTATATCCAAGCGAGCAACAAAAACGGATCCATGCGGGCAACGTCACAACACATCCAATATTATAGTATATTAAAACCTTCCCTAGACTGTAATAAACATTTTTCCGTAAACCGCATGAAAATCGGTTCAGACAAACGCGAGATAATCGTGAACAAACATACAATCGACTTTGAAAATCTACTATGATCCGCGCGCGGACGAAAATACATATGACGGGAAAAGGGCCGTTACCTATCACTACATCCATTAAATCCGTCACACACAGTGGAACATTTTTAACGTCACGCGTAAATTTTTTTTTTTTTTTTTTTTAAATCTTTTATTAAATTAATTTGGGTTTTTTATCCAAATGGATACGTCAAACCCATCATGCCGTACACTTACTACTACACAGCAATGGTTACAAGCCTACATTCACTTAAATAAATTAAATTAAAAGGAGAATCCTAATTAACAAGGTACACCAGCTCACTAAATCTTTTCGCTAAATTTGACTTCGGTTGTGATAAAATTGACTGAATTAAACCTACTTGCGATATATTTAAATTAAACTCATTGATGAGAATTCTCCGTTCCTCTTGGTTTTTGACGCATTCCATCAGCAAATGATAAACATCCTCAATTACATTGCATGTGGTGCAGTTGGGAGAACTTACTTTCTTCATGAGGAATGCAAACTTTGCCGATGGAAAGTGTCCAGATCGTAATCTTACAGCTAACTTCACATAATTTCTACTAAACCTACCACTGTCAAACCAGGCCACTTGAGGAAGCTCATTTTGAATAGTTTTGTACCATATTCCCTTGTCTATTGATTTACTATTAAAATGTTCTTTCCAATTACTAAAACTTTTTATTTTAAACTTTGGCACAAGTTCTACATAATCTGGTATAAAGTCCAGTTCGACTCCTTCTTTTGCTGCTAATTTAGATGAACAATCAGCTTCCTCATTACCCTGCAAACCAAGATGCGCTGGAACCCATTGCAACTTTAACTGTGTGCCATTTTCAATAAACATGAAAATATGTTTTAAAATGTCGTAAGCTATCGATGTGCCTCTGAAGCCAGAGGCACATCGAGCCACGTGGTGCAATGCACTTTTGCTATCCGTGAATATAACAACCTTATCAAATTTTTCCTGTGTTACATAGGACAAGGCTTTTAAAATTGCAATTAATTCCAACGTCATGATGGATACCTCTGACATTAGTTTAAAACCTGCTTTATAATTACAAAAGGAATCGTAAAAAGCTGCGCCTAATCCATGAGCGCCCTTAGACCCATCTGAATATAGTTTCCGCCACCCACTATATTTAGTATTCAGTTCTGTTATTACTTCATTAAGTAAAATATTAGGCTCGTACCTTGATTTAGCAAGTGATATACAATCTAGACTTAAAGCTAAATATTTATGAAAATCAACCGCTGACAACCAAATGTCGAAAGTAAACATTTTAAGCGTATCTACGGAAAAACCTTCAGTTTGTTTCACATCTTCAATTGTTTGTGAGAGTAGAGGCTTTTTTTTATTAACCCAATAACTAATCTGCGTAAGGGCACTCATTTCAGAAATTAAATAAGTATTACTATTATTTGACCAAGCACTGATTTTTAATAAATATTTATAGGCCAGATATTGTCTTCTTATAAATAAAGGGGCAATGTGTAACTCGCTCTCCATGACGTGGATTGGGGTGCTTTTGATAAATCCTCCTACTATTCTCATGGCTTGATTCTGGATTTTATCGAGTTTAGAAATATGGCTTTTAGCACTATTATCATACAAAACTGATGCATAATCTATACGGCTTCTAATTAAGGAAATGTATAATCGTCTCAAATGAACCATATGCACCCCCCAAGACCTCCCTGCTAGTAGCTTTAATATGTTTAAGAATTTTGAGCATTTATTGACCGCTTCATTAATGTGTCGTCCCCATCTTAAGCTCCTATCTAGCCATACTCCCAAATACTTTATAGTTTCTGAATAAGCCAAAGGTTTTTCTAAGCTTAGTGAAGGTAGTTTTTTCCTGCGACCTCTACTAAAAAGACAATATTGTGTTTTATTGGCGGAAAGTACCAACCCTAGCTCGTTTAATATTTCTACAACTAAGTTTAAACCATTTTGAATATATCTTTCACAAATTTGAATGTCCTTATTAGTAACATATATAACAAAGTCATCCGCGTATTGCAAAACTGAGACATTTTGAAGTTTATGACATATTTTGTGAGTAATCAAGTTAAAAAGCAGCGGAGATAGAGGGTCTCCTTGTGCCAGGCCTTTATTTGTGAATCTACTAATTATATTACCGTCACATAGCTTTATCTTCAAATGTCGCTCATTGAGAAACCTCCATAGATATCTACAAAGCTTGGAACCGATTCCAAGACTATCCAGAACATATGACGCTGCGTCGATTGAGACATTGTTATAGGCGTTCTCAATATCCAAGAAGCAGGCTAATGTTGGCAAATTCTTGGAGAATCCAATCTGGATACTAGTAACTATATGAGTCAAGCAGTCTAAACAGGACTTAGATTTTCTAAAACCTACTGTGAATGGAGACAATATCTTTTCCTTTTCAGTATACCATTCCAAGCGTTTATAAATCATCAAATGAAAAGTTTTACAGATGCATGAAATGAGAGAAATTGGTCTCAATTTTACATCACTGCTATTATTGCTACTGCTTTTGGGAATAGGCACTATTTGAATGTTTCGCCACTGACAAGGTATAACACCAAATTGATAGATTTTATTATATAAATTAAGTAAATATTCTTTAGCAATATCCGGTAAATAATAAAGCATCGTATATGAAATGTCATCTTCACCCGGTGATGTATCTTTTTTTTTTAAGACGCTGTGTAACTCTTGGATGGAAAACTTAGATTCTAACAAGTCATTTTTCGATGTGAAAACTGGTTCTGTGGTGGACGCATAATCTGCAGTAAGAGAATATAGTAGATCGAGAGACTTCTCAACGGACGGATATACCTTTGACTGCTTAAAACCTTTGACCCACTTCATACGTTGCCAGATATAAGACGCTGACACTTTTTCATCGAAGGAATCGCAAAGTTTATGCCAAGCATCAGACTTTGCTTTTCTAATTAACAACTGAGACTCATTTGTTATATTTTCTAATTTTGTAAGATTATCAGGCGTCGGGTTTCGCCTGAAGTTAGCTAAAGCTAACCGTCTCTTCGCGACTATTTTAGACAAATCAGGAGTCCAATAATCTTTAGGTTTGAATTTTTTGTCTGGTTTATTATTTATTTTAATTAAAGGTATATGTTTATCCGCGGCCCTGTTAATGACACTCACAAAATTGTCATAGTTCTCTTGAATATTGTCTTCATAACACGTATAAAAGGTAGGGTTTTCTGAAATAGTTTGTGTATACTCATCCCAATTTGCACGTTTATAATTGCGTTTTTTTATGCTTCTGAAATCATCTACTATATCAATGTTCAGCTTAATTATTAGGTGATCACTCCCTAAATGCTCGTTTAAGACTTTCCAACGAAAATTAATAGCGATGTCGCTAGAAACAAACGAAATATCAGGCGAAGTTTGTTGCAAATGCCCGTTAACCAACTTGACCCGCGTAAAGTCCCCGTTATTAATAGATATGAAATCGTGATCTAAAGATGAATCCATGATTTGAGTACCCCGTACATCTGATTTCACTGACCAATTGGTGTGGTGCCCGTTAAAATCGCCAGCTATTAAAGTTTTCGATGAAAAGTGTGAGAAAATCTCATCCCAATCGTAAACTTGTGTTTGTATACTAGACGGACAGTATATAGACGCCACATATTCTAAGTCCTTGCAGTTAATTAACTTTACACAAACTATCTCAATACCTGAATTTTTTACTACAAATGGCTCTAAAGAAGATTGTATCGACTTGTGGACGATAATGGCGACACCGCCATACGAATCCGTTCTATCTTTTCTATATATGTTATAATTATGAATATTTATGACGGATTCAAAGTCTAGCCAAGTTTCACTGATAATCGCAATGTGTATAGTTTCACGAGCTAAAAGGTCTGTAAATGATACTATTTTGGGGCGCAGGCTTTGAGCATTCCACTGAACTAAGTTAAGTCTAATATAAGCAGTACTAGTATTATCCATTAACAAGATTAGAAAAACTTAATAACTTACTAACAACATATTGTTTTACTTCTTCCCATATAATTCTACATATTGCTGAAACTTTGTCCTCCAATTTGTCTTCTGACATAATTATACGTTTCATTTTAATCCAAAATTGTTTGAAATCCAACCTATCCTTGATGTGTTCGTCTCGTTTTCTGTTTTCTTCTGAACTATGCGAACTCTGATATTGAACCTCCATATTTACTTCTTTTGAACTGTCTGCATTTTCCACTCCCTTAGACACTTTTCCTGATTTACTAGGCACATTTCGACCTGATTTTCTAATAAATCTTCCTATGTTTTGTTCTGAAGTTTCCTGGGAAACCACCTCCTCCTCCTCCTCCTGAATAGTAACCTCTGAACGCCCTCCTGAAGATCTCTGCTGATTTAATGTGTTTTCCTTCACTACACTGCTGTAGGTACCTCTTAAGTCCTTTGTATTATATGAGTCTGCTGTCAATATATCTTCTCGACTTGATGACTTCTTGTTTACTCTCATTTCTGTGTATAGCTGTAACGCCTTTCTATAAGTAACTTGTTCTCTACTCATTATATCTCTTATTTCCTTTTCTTTAATAAATGATGGGCATGTTTTGTCCAAAACGAAGTGGTCCCCTTTACAGTTCAAACATTTGAACATGTTGATATCACAGTTATCATGTTCTGAGCTACCGCATTTTGGACATAATGACTTTTTCATTGAGCAAAACTTTTTAACGTGTCCGAATTGCCAACACCCTGAGCACTGGGATACGGGAAAATGGTATGCGTCTACTTTAAAACGGCAGTCATATGCGTAGATATGTTTTGGCAAAACACCTCCTTGAAAACATATTTTGATAGCTTCGCTTGGTGTCCATGAACCGTTAGTTGATATTCTGTTCATTCTCTTCAAACTCAAAATTTTAACGTCACTCGCAATAATTTTGAATAGTTCTTCTTCACTCAAATCTAGATCAATTCCTCTTACTACCCCATGAATCATGTTTAATTCATATGTTAATTGGCAACGAAGCCCTAACTCTTCAATTTTTTTGCATTCCACCAACGAAAGGGCATCTTCTTTCTTCAAAAACGTAATTATTGCTTTGTTTACGTTTTTATATTTGATGTGGTCAATACCTGTAATGTTTTGTGATCTTAACAACTTAGCCATCGCAATTTGCTTAGGCAGACTTTCTATAGCCGTGATACAAACTTGATGATTCTCCAAAATCTCAATTTCGTCGTTATTTTTTCCTTCACCTACCCTCATTCTTGTTTGTGTATCTAAAGAATCACTCCTGATCAACCGTTTCGGCTTCCTTCGAACAACTGTAATAAAACCTTCTTCATCACTCTTTAGGCCATCTTCACTGCTTCCATCTCTTTCTTTTCTTTTTTCCGCTTTTTTTTGGGAACTTTCGTTTCTTCTCGTTATTATATTTTCACCAACTGATAAGACTAACTCACGTTCAACATTCTCTAAAAATTCTGAATCACTCATGTCCTCCACTCTCTTACTGCCCTCCATCTCGAAGTCGGAACTTCGAGTGGAGAGAAAAAAAAAACCGTTATTCGCTAGCGAAACTAGATAATTGTACGTAAGCGTGTCAACCGAACGTCCGCTCGCACGCGACTGTGACGCGTAAATTTATAAGCACACAATTTGATTTCTAGAAATAAAAAATAATAATTTTGAATTAGAGCAACACAAGATTCACAACCCCTGTATGTCAAGCAGGCTGGTACCACGATACTGTAGCGATAGAAGCAACTATCGCTTATTAGTAGTTTTAGCACAGTTTTAGGTAACAATAAGGGTCATTATCGCTTAGTGATGAAAAACTTGGTAGGAGGGAGTGAATGACCTCTATTGCCATGTTAAATGGTACATACTATACCACACGTTTCCTTACAAAAACTTACAGTACGTGTAAGTAGTATGTTTGCGCTAGATACCACATCGTTCACGCTTGATTTATTAACTGCTTGAATTTCAACATGGTTAGATAAGTACCTGGTATTCATAAATATATAACCAGATATCTGATTCTGATTCAGAGGTCGTTAATTATATCTAGCTTAGGTATGCTAGGTACAGTAATCAGTTACCTTATCCAGCATTGCTATGTTACCTACTTATTTCTTGTAGCTTGACTAAGCACTGCTTCGGTGTTACGGGACCATATCTTTGTTACGGTATATACTTACTAACCATGTGTGTCAATATCAAGATTAGTTTTGTTTTAATTGAGTGATAGGCTCGCGTTTGAAGACCTCATCTATTGGTAAGTGATGATGAGGTCCACGGTGAAGAACGCTTGCCTAACCTATATTTGCTATTTTAAAGACTCAAGCAAGGTTGTAAAATAAAGTTCTTCAAAATTATATGCTGAAGACGTGCAGTTTGAAAAGTGCCGTTATCTTCCTTATTGTAAAATTTTTAAACCAAAGCAATTTAACTTCGAAGAACTGACAAGAAAAATAGAGCTTACATTTTCAGCTACATATTACTTCCGTCGTCGTGTTTCGTATATGAAAATATCTTACTTGTAGGTAGTTTTTGCGTCAATCCACGCCGGAGAGCCCCGCCCGAGACAATATTGAAATTCCCTCGCCCTCTCTATCGATAAATATTGAGAACTCGCTATATTGTAGCTACATTTAAACTGAATCAGATGTAGGATGTCTATTTCAGAAATTATTGAAGCGCGTGTTTTGCCGGCTAAAAATAGCTTTCCGCAATGGCAATTTATTTCTGAAATTTCGTTTAAGAAAGTTTCATCTGTCTTCCCTGAGGGATAAAGAAAGTGCTTCAATTGCCCTTTGCGTTCTGGGACCGTGATAAGCTTTTAATTATGACATTCCAAGGACCCCGGATTGCCTATACTCTCAAATACATATTTGTCACCGATTTCTGATAGACACTGATATCCTAAGTTATTTTGTAGGTAGGTACCTATCACATTTCATTTTGTCTTACCAAAGACTTTCATTGAATTCCTAGGGCAATTAAAATTTATCTGAAATCGGAAACTGCTTTCAATCAAACCAAGAAATAGTTACTCAATTACTCCAAAATTAATTAAAATGTTACTTCTTAAATAATTCTTGAAATACACAAATTGACTCAAAACAATTCGCTAAACATTACAAAACAAAAACACAAACTTTCTCCTACACTTGATCAGATTAAACGTTTAACGGTGATTCACGGAAATAAAGATTATAATCGTTCAACGTGTTGTACACATTTAGATCTAAAGATAGGTACAATTTGCTGACAATTGTTGAGTAGGAAACTGAACCTTATCTACTCAAGTTGTAATAAAACTGCAAGTGACATGAACTTGCCCGGTACTTCTAGTTTAAGGATGAATAAAGTTGGTCGGGTATAGTTTACACTTTACACGATGTACTTTTAGGAGCGAGAATAAGAATTGCACTTTTTATTTGATTTTGATCTAGCTAGACTTTACTGCTTCTTCATGACTTCTTTTACTTTCCTTTACATTATTTACTGATGTGGCTTATCTTTACAGCCAGTTTCTTAAAAGAATCCAAGTCATCATCTAGCTTTTCCCCTACTTTAGGCTTTTTCTTTCTATGATAAAGTCGATTTCCAGTCTAATTGAGTGATTGCCTTCCTCAACCCTTAAAATTGTTCCTATTAAGAATTTGACTCAAAACAATACGGTTAAACGTTCCCCTTTGGTGCCTTTTGGTCTTCTGACCTACTACTAGAAACGACAGTCGTAGATCTTTGAATGGCTTGGTATTACTTTGACTAACTTATGTTATTATTACGTACCTGCAAGCTTCTAAATCGATATATAAAAATCAATGCCACTTTTCGTTGTAATTTTATAACTCAAGAAAGAGCTCACCTATCCAAACCAAATGTTTATGCTTTGTTCGTACTATTTAATAGATGGTTTAAATGTCAAGTTTGCACAAAATCGGTCGAGCAGTTCTTCTTTTATCACATTTTTGTAACAAAATGATGTAGAGTAGTGTAGTAGTATTAATTCTGTGGCGCTAAGTTCACGAGGTCAGCTCAGAGAGAATCAAAAGGGTAATGAGTTTATTCCTAAAGTAAACCTCCATTATCAAAGTAGTGCAGGAAACATGTTAAAATTCAAGCTAGTTTTAAACAAGTTGAAAGGGCGACTTAACAGAATCTTATAGCTACTTACAGGATAAGTAAAGTTGAAGAAGTTGCGACACAAAAACGGCTCATAATGAAATATGCTTTGTAGGTGAGTGAGGCAATTTTCGTCGTTGCCGGCTGCACCGCCTATATTACAGCGTGTCGCCTTCTTCAAAATTTTAATAAATAGGTACTGAAGGATTTATTCAGCAAGTAAAGAGGAGAGAGATTTTATGAACACTTGGTTTTTAAGGTCAATATATTGTCATTTATTCTTTGTACTACGACTATTACTAGTTTTCAAGTTTTCTGCGATCTGTTTGAAAAAAAAAATTAACAAAACAGTTTAAAAAATAACATTATTATTGAAAATTTAAGTGTTATATTTTTTTTATTATTGTGAAAAATATAAAACAACCCATCTTATTATCCTTTTTGACATCTATCTCACACCATCTTATTCAAATAAAAATAAAATGATAAGTTATACAAAGTTTTAATTTTATGTAAATTATTGGAGCAAATGAAATGAGTCTGGAAACTTTTCGGCAACGTGCATAATTGCATATACATGGTAGGTTATAAAGTGATCGCCTAAAATATTTTGCACTTATAAAATGTTACAATATATTTAAAAAATGCTTCTCATTGCTATGCTCGAGTTGTAGTCCGAGGTCAGTATAGTATTATTTGTAGAGCTTGACGTTAAAACGTTAAGTAACAAGTCCTTGAAACTATTCCAATTCATAGTTTTCCGATTGTTCATACCTACCTTTAAGTGCAATCGATTAGTTGTGTTTTATCGTGCAGCTGATAATAATGCTTTTCTGTTTAAATTTGTTTATTTTTGTTTGCTTTATTCTAAACACCGTAATTAACGGCTAATCTATGAAAAGTTCTATAGAACTCCGGAAATCACGACCGCTAATTTCAATGTGTTTATTTTAGACCAGAAAATCACTCGTCTAATATTTAAAACTACAACTACCTAGACATTGAAATGTTTAGTTTGTCTTTTCCATGTCTTCTCATTCAACAAATTAATTTCTTTTCTGTAAAGTTATTTTCAAGTCTTGAATTCAGGTAAATTTGTTCAAAAACCAATTAAACTTGGAAGCTACAGGCTTAACTTAAGTGACTTCCTAAGCTCTGACTTAGATTGCTATTGTGTACCTAATTGAGTTTTGAAATAACAAGTTTGATCTTCCACGGACCACATCATAGAGATGAGATAACCGCCGGTAACGTAACATCATTATGTAGTTAAAAGTTCTGCACTATTTATTTCTTTTACTTTGAAACTCCTGCTTCTCTCTTGCCAAGATTAAGTAAAGTCGGAGATTTATTAGATAGAGTAACAATCAAGAACTTCTACTTATTTCATTCGTGCGAACATTTAAGTTTCTCACGACGTATAAACTTTGCACCTGATAACTTAATTCGATAACCCTTTATTGGAACTGACTGACGATAAAAACGATTACTTGTCTTGTCATATACGACTTGAATTATTCTGCTTTTGTACAAATAAGCGATTAAAGTTCAGGCTGTGTTCCCAGTGACTCAGTCTCAGGCATCGACTTTGGAAATACTAGTACGAAATTAGACTTAGATGACGTAACCACCGCGCCTTCTCGTACATTGTACTGATGATCTCAGGGTCAAACAATGCTTGGAAAAATAAACATATTTGACATATTTGCAGTCAAACTATATCCTGCTCCGTGTACGGTCACAAGCGAATAATTAACATGAAAAATCTACCTCGTGGGATTATTTGCTCGCGTCAAATTAACAGCAGCAACGACCATGCTGTGATTCGCGAAAATAATTGGATAGGACACAGCTGCTGCACACCGGAATTTCCTCGTTCATTGTCAAGCGTTTCCCATTAAAGCCGGTGTACCGTCCCCATGACGAATCGAGAAATTCACAAAGAACCGAGTCCGTGGAGCGAGAGCCGAGCGCCCTCAGCTCGCTACAGACACTCTTCAGTTCTGTTAATGACATTGGAAATCGACCGGGTGACTCTACGATTTTTCGGTGCCTTTAATTTAGTGGAACGCTCCAAACATTTCCGTTTGGTAAATAAATTATTATTCTGCGTGAAAAAATAGCACTGGTCTTTGAGTTTTTGCCAGATCAAATTATGGATCGAAATCGTTTTTTTGTGGCTATATTTAGGACATCGTTCCGAGTGGTATTGGATGTCATTCAAATTCAATTATTTATCGGGTTTGAAGGACATATTCGTTATGATTTTTGCCGGACCGCCATTTCTATTTTTACCAGGAACAATCGAGTCAAAACGAAACTGGTATAATTGAAATCGATGGTGCGACATACTCGTACATAATAATTATTGACCCTTCGGAATGTCAATCCATCTGATGTTTAATTATGTAAGGTTTAGATAAGTATGTTTCTAAAATGGAGCATTTTGTTCTTGTATGTGGTGGAGAACTTTTACTGAAATTATTGTTTATTCTCTCCTACACAGTGTGTAAACATGAAGAACACGTTAAACGTATTCTGGATTTATTGAACTTAACGTATATTTTTACTCTATTGGAAGATATTTTCCAACGCCTACGCGATGTTAATTTTGGGGAATATCGAACATGTATGATAATGATTTAGTTTCGAAGCTAATAAAAATCAGGTTTTTAGAAAATTCGTTAAAGTAGTAGATTCATTTCCATTTTTACAATTTCTTCCTCTTTTTATAGCTTTAATAACCATAAAAGGCATTGTCGAAATTTCTCTTTAATAAAACGAAAAGTTTTACAATATTGTGTAGACATATTGAATGTAGCATATGTAATCAAGCGAGCTACAAATTAATATGCAAAATACCTATATTCCGAAACAAGTCATACAAGTTTCTAATATTGCCAAAGCAAAATCGACGCGAATGTGCAGAGCAGTGTTGATAAACAAGTTTAGATCACGAATCACGCGCAGGTATGGCATGTGAACGGCGACAAGGCGTGGTGGGCCGAGGTCGTCGTGTGCTCAAGTCTGAAAGTGCGACCACTCGGTAGCCGCAGGAACTAACTAGCATCTAGCTGGACCACAGAGTAAAGTAGTCCAGAAGGCTAAGTGTCTTCCACTGGCTTTCTATGACATAATAGCAGAGATGTAAACTTACACTCTTACAATATTGGATTAAGCGGACAGATGGGTAAATGATATCCTGAAAATTGCTGATAACACTTAGCCTTTTGGACTACTACAAATCAGGAAATATAGCACAAAATGGAGAAGGCATACACGCAGCAGAGGGTGGAACAAGGCGGCCATTGAATGAATGAATGTTCGTGTTGTGAATGAAAATCGCTAAGCCATTATTGAGAGCTTTCAATTCAAAATAAACAGATGATGAATGACTTGCTTGTAAATTATGTAGTTGAGTGGGATAACTGCTCTATATATTATTTCCTCATCCCACACATTTAACTCACAGTTATTGAAGCGTTAAAAGTTCTTGACAACCTAAATATGTAAACACGCACGGTCTAAATAAGAATGGAAATAAGTCGAACTGCCAGTAGCATAAATGAATATTGCATGTTATTGTTTATTTATTTAACACTAGGTATAGAGGCGGATTTAATGCCACAGGTATTTTCTACCAGTCGACCTTTGGGTTTTTGATATATACAATACTTACTTTTGCCCGCGACTTCGTACGCGCATAACGTTTTTTTATCGTTCCTGTGGGAATTTCGGGATAAAAACTATCCTATGTCCATTTCCGACTCTCAAACTACCTTCGTATCAAATTTCATCTAAATCGGTTCAGTGGTTTATGTGTGAAAAAGAGACAAACAGACAGAGTTACTTTCGCATTTATAATAATATATATTAAGTAGGGATTGTTGCAATCGAGGGTAAAATTTTAATGAAACAGCCATAGGAACATGGAGATTAATATAAGAGAAGAAAGAGAGACAACACAGGCTATACATGAAGATGCTAGCTCTTTCGAGTGCATCAGGTCGCATTTTTTATGTAATAGTTAAACTTCTGTAATTGACTATACTCTGTGGTAGACTGAACTAGTTGCTACGGACTAACCATAATACTAATTGTAGTGTCAAGGAGTAGAAGAATTTTCTAGAAAATATGATTTTATCAGTATTACCGTGGTTAAACAGAAAGTGTTTTGCTTCAAGGTGTGTCGGAGTGCTAAGAATAATATTTAAAAAGCAGCTATAATATGAAATATTACTAGTAGAACCTACACCTGCTAGTGAAATTGGCAGAAAAGAAAGAAAATAAACAGCGCTAACTGTTTTTTAGAAACATTAATAAGCTATCTGCAGCACAAAGTCTGATGAAGATTTGGATTAAACAACTTTTATGATTGTAGGTATAATATTTGACCAAGATCTACATTCTACAAGAAGTCTTTTCGAGGAAAGATAAAAATTAATATCGCATTATTCAACATTTAACTTTCACTTAACATTTCTCAATTGTATCGACAAAATTCATTAAACATCTCTTAAAAAATGATTTTTTTTATGATTTCATCTTGTATTATACAAAAACTATCTAGTCAATGATATTCTAATATACAGATATGTTATACACTTACAAAACAACAGAAAAAACTGTTCCGCGCCGAGCGGCAGCACACATACACACTTTTTTATTCACACATTACATTTCACTACAAGCAAAAAGGATAGCTTGATAAAACGCATTTTGAAAAAAAGTGACAGCTAAATAAACAAACAGCGCCACGCGCCATCAATCCCCCCGCACGTCGGCATCATAGACTAGGAAATTGTCCCACGTAGGACATTTTCTGGTCTTCACGTTTTGCGCGCTCATAACATATCTGTTTACTAAAATATCATTGCTGTCTAGTAGTATCTGTAGGCGGTCCTCAGGTACACACAGTTAGGCGAAATGCCTGTGTTGAATTCTGAATGACTAAAAAGGTTTGTGTCGTCAAAGCCTGAGGCGAGTCGGCCGCAAAGTGCGTCAAATATTTACAAAATAATCGAAAGTTCTAGGCGAAGTTTTATTAACAGTTCTGAGTAGAAGGAGACTTTATAAAAACCTTTCTCGATTTGTAGTTTATATTTCAATTTAAACTTTAATTGAGAAAACTTTATTTAACGTACTTTATTGACGCCTCCATTTAAATTAACCGAACGTAAATTCTAAACTTGGATGTTAGGAAAACGTTACACCAGTTGTTGGTAAAGCATATTGACTTTTCCCGTTTCCACCAACTATAAAAATGAGAGCGAATAAAGCAACATTCAGTCGCGTTCAAGATCGATTGCATCCGGGAAGCGAAGGAATGTAAAACACAAGAGAAGTATTTATGTGACGGCTTTTGCGAAGCTTCGCGTATTTGTTTGTTGTTTTGTTTTCGTTGATGGGCTCATGCAGATCAGAAGGGAAGGCAACCCTCCCTTTAAGGCTCTTTGTACACAAGGCGACGAAAGTTTGATACTCGACATTTTGAGGGTCTTTACGACTGCCGCATTAAGCTCTGGTGGCCTACCATGAACTCTTAACGCGATCCAGTTTAGGCTGTGGGAAAGAGATAATAATAATATCAGCACATCACAGGCGCGTGTAAAGCAATAGTCCAGACTGATTATAAACACAGGCATGACCAAATAGCAAACATAATTCATCAAAAATTAGCAATCAAATATAATCTAATCTCCACACCACCAATACCTTACTATAAATACCAGCCCAAACTTGTCCTTGAAAACGACACTCACAAAATGTACTTCGACCGAGCAATCCTCACCGATAGAACTACACACTTTAACAGACCAGACATCACCCTAATAGACAAACTTAACAAATCCGCGCAAATCATAGACATCGCCGTACCAAACACTCACAACCTACAAAACACTATAGCAGAAAAACTTTCAAAATACACAGATCTCAAAATAGAAATTAGCAGAATGTGGTGTCTTAGCAATGTCACAATAGTCCCCATTGTGTTATCAACTACAGGTATTATTCCTAAACAGCTCCACCAATCTTTAAGAACACTTGATTTACCACCATACACATACCAAAGTCTTCAGAAAGCCGCAATCTTGAATACTTGCAGGATTGTTAGAAAATTTTTACAAAATGAAAATAACTCATTCACCAGCTCACACACACAGCCTCCAGTCACCACACCTACACAGTTTGATACACACAGAAACCCATCATCCCAAAATTCAGTCTCATTATCAGCTTATCATAACACTAATATCTTAGGGTAGTACTTGGCTTTGGCTCGTGCTATCCTCAAAATCCGGCAATAAAGCCGAGATACATAAAAGTATACAAAGAAATAATAATAATAATAATCTCGTGGTAAGGCTCCTGGTGGCCTACCATGACGCCTTAAAGCCAGAGTATTTCCAGTGTGAGAAAGAGACAGAGCTATACAAGTCGTCTAGCGCCATCTCGTTCACTCATTAGAACTATTCTGGCTTTAAGACGTAATGGTAGGCCTCCTGGATGCTGACTATTTAATGATACGAAAGTTATGTCATAGAAGTTATTTTGCCTTTATCGATACCAGCAAATTGACCCGTATCCCACATGAGATTCGGTAAAGTATTGCCAGATCTTTATTACACACATTTTGCCGACAAAATTCTAACCAAGTACATATATCGTTTTCGTAGTATTTTATTCGGTACTAGCTTCTGCCAGCGACTTCGTACGCGGATCCTGTTGCTTATGCCAGCGACAATGGGGTCGTCAAAATCGAAGATCTGAAACGTCTGATGTCGAATTCTTAGAGCCTGGGGACGGGAAAACAACGGGACGCGCATGACGATTCCAGACGTTCCAGATCTTTCAGTTTTATAAGTCAACAGGAAATGCCCATCAGACTAAACAACTCTTGCTAAGACGTCATTCCTATATATGTTATAGTGTAGCTGGGCTCTTGGAGTTTCACATCAGGTGTTCCAGATCTTCAGTTTTTATACGACAACAGGGAGTGCTCACCAGGCTGAACAACTCTTGCTAAGACGTCATTACTGTATATGTAATAGTGTAGCTGGGCTCTTGGAGTTCCACATCAGGTCTTCTATATCTTCAAATTTATTTTCTCAGCAGAAAATGCTCAACACGCGGAACAATTTTTGCTATGGCGCTATTTTTGTATGTCTTATAGTTTAGCTGATCTATTGCAGTTCTGCATCAGGTGTTCAAGTTTCCAAGATAAATTATAGCCTATTTGTTGCCCAGACTTAATATCTATACAACAAAAAAAATTAACCAATGAAATCCGTCCAGTAGTTCCGAAGATTAGCGTGTATGGAGTAACTTCTCCCGTTTTCCTAACATTTCCCTTCACTGCTCTGCTCCTATTGGTTGTAGCGTGATGAAAAGTATACTATAACCACCGCAGGAGTATGATAAATAATTGTACCAAGTTTCGTCAAAATCCGTCGAGTAGTTTTTGTTTCTATAACGGTTATACAGACAGACAGACAGACAGACAGACAGACAGACAATAATTTTACTGATTGCATTTTTGGCATCAGTATCGATCCCTAATCACCCCTTGATAGTTATTTTGGAAATATATTTCATGTACAGAATTGACCTCTCTACAGATTTATTATAAGTATAGATAGAAGATAGAAGAAGATTATTTGCCTGTTCAAACGACATCCAAAATACTGAACGGTGGCTTTTGTGAGGCAACCGCTCGAGGCATAACGAATATTAGCTCACGTTTATCTCCGCCAAACATTGCCCTATAGGTAGAAAGAGGCCAAAAAAGAACAGTGAATAAACCGGAGCAACTTTATGGTTGCACGATAAACCATGACGTGATTTCGTCACAGAAATAATTAATTTGGAGAAGGCTAAGAAAATTTACGAGCAAAAAAGATAGATTAAACAGATTTTTACCATTTTCTTTGTGTCGTACGTAAAGGTTTACTATATGTATGTCTATCAGGTATGGCGTATCTAGAAAGAGATTACTGTAGGTATAAATTTATTCTTTGTAGAAGAAATTCCTGCATAAATAAGGCACGACAAAGCAAGGTCGAACGCTCACTGATATGTGGACATGACCTCACAATTTTTTTCATACTCTGATTTTACTGACGTAAAAACATTTGCATCTAATTGCTATAATAGCCATTTTATAACTATATAGGAACTAGGAAGAATTGATTTGATGACAAAGAATTTAAACAGTCAATTAACTCTTTAAGATATTAATTTTAATAGAAGATTAAGTTCCGTACAAAACTTGTTATTTTCTGTAGATAAATGGAACAAGTTGTTTTGCTCTTGTAAACGTTTTTGCTGCGTTACAAATTGCTGGAAAATCTGAACTATATTCTTCAATGCTTTTAGTGTTTTTCTAACATTTATCAAAGAAAATAACGTAGCGAAAGCGTGGTTATATCCGCAGTGAAGTTTGAATTATGCCTAGTGAGTGGAATTATCGATTTAACTAATCTAGCTTTTATGAGATACAACAAAACAATTATACAACCTTAAATAACGAGGAAATGATATGAAAACTTTCGAATTGCAATCAGACACACGAGTAGGCGTCACGTTTAGATATTAAGTAATAAAATACCTGCAACTCATAATTGATTTACAAAGTCGCCGACTTCGTAACAATTGAAACCGCCTTAATGTGATTTGGTTGTTAGTTAACCGACGGTTACCTATTTTATATCTAAGTTAACAAGTTAAACGGTTTTTTCACAAGCCAGAGCCACCCAGCGAGCCAACTAGAATTATTTTCAACGCTCTTGGAGAAATGGTAAAAGATTTATAACGATTTTCGTCGCCGACAGCAAGTTGCCGAGGCGGATATAAAAGTTTCTTATGCGGTGCTATAACTCTAAAACTTAGCTAATATTCAAGTCGTAATAAATTGCCGAGATAATGTTCTTTACAGATTTCATTAGAGGGATCATGAAGGCTCGGAAATCGTAATAGATTCCATGAAACTCATTAAGTTTAATACTCATTAAGTTTAATACTCCTAATATTGTAATTCCGTCCCCCAATTTTGATTTATACAGTTCTTTGTTATTAGATTTTATATAAGGCTTTACTTTTATCATTCTTACGGTAATTATGTCGTTTTTCTTGTAGTTAAATTGGAAGTTCATTATTTTCATCAAGGCCTAACTATTAATTAATTTCAAAAAGGATTTACTCCTCAAGGACAAATCCCACGCCCAAATGAAAATGATTTCATTCTGTTTAGATTTAGGTACTATTGTGAAAATTAATTGGTTTGTTGTTAAAAGCTGAATCAAAATCGTTACGTGAGTTAGCTCGATCAAAAGCCTAGAAGACAGAGCCAGGCAACACTGAATGAGCGCTTTCATATCGGAGTGAATTCAATGAATGGATGCCAGTATTGCAGAGGTTATTCCACTAATTGGAGGAGGGAAACGTTAATTTGATAACTCTGCGTACATTTACATAATTTGCGGTAATAACAGCTCGATGGTCGATATTCGCTGCCATCGCGACGTGATTTCGTCAAACAAACGAGCTCCGCCGAAATTCCACACAGCTGCCAACTCTTGTAACGTCTGTTTAATGTGTTCGCTATTATGGCATTTATTATTTTGACGCTAAAGCTGAAAATAGCACGAGCACTAGTTATCACGATCCCTGTTTTGTATTGGATAATGACAAAATTTGCCTTTTGACGTTGTACACAATTTGCAAATATTAGTCCCTTAGTTGATGGTCGAATGAACTTGGTTAGTTGTGATAATTGAGTAGCTGTCGTTCGCAGACACAACAACGATTTAGTTTAGTCGAAGCCTTTAAAGTTGGGCTTGTCCGAAATAGATGGGTCGGATAATCTAAAATTGTTATTGGTTATCAATTTGCTTTCATGAATT
This sequence comes from Agrotis clavis, assembly GCA_954870645.1. Lineage (NCBI taxonomy): Eukaryota > Metazoa > Arthropoda > Insecta > Lepidoptera > Noctuidae > Agrotis > Agrotis clavis. The sequence continues at coordinate 17,514,434 of OX940919.1, read as the reverse complement.
TTAATCAAACTTTCGTAATGGAAATTATGAACTTTTGCAAAGTTCAATTGAATATGTTTCGGACACAGGTTATATGATTAGTGATTACATACATAATATTAGCATATGTAAACGTATAATTAACATAAACAAGATATGCAGGCAAAAACTAAACATGTTTGCATGGTGTACGCAATACCTATTCATTATGATTGATAATGTTTATAAACTTTACCTTATAAATACTCTTAGGAGCTATGTCAAATATTTCATATTTTATTAAACTTTAATTTGTCACAGCAGTGATATACACCAACTTACGAGTTGTAGGTCGTGGATTCGAACCCAGACATGAGCATTAGGTACTTTGTGTAATTTATTTCATCACCACAACTCTCAAAATGCTGATGAATGCCCTAGAAACAAAAATCAAAGTCATGTGACATTTACCAGCTGCCCACTCTCACAAAGCGAAGGCTGTCCCAGCAGTGGGAACATTGCATAAAAGCCTCAGCTTTTATGTTATGGCCTATGTCATATTTTATATTAGCCAAAGCTTACACGTTCTACCTATGGTTTAAAAACTCCTTGGTACATACCGTTCCACTTCCGCAGTCGTGTCTGGCTGGATACTTTACTTTTTTTATCGTCAGTGTACATAATATAGTTTTTTTTTCTCTTGTATTGACGTTTTTGCGAAGGTCCGCTTTGCAAGGACGTTGCAGAACTGGTCGCCATCTGGTGTCGCGTCATCGCCGAATTCCTAATTTGAAGTTGCTATAATAGAATTTCGTTCGGATGCGGTATAAAGAACACTTTGTCAGGATAATAATAATATAAATATTGTCAAGTAATTGTGTAGATAATTGATAAAAAATATATTATAAAACGTGGTCTTTAAAGATCCCCTGAACAATGTAGCTACTCAATTCAAGCCTTATTGTGAACGTCTGTTTGTTTAAAATTATATTATTATTATGTTTTAAGTTTTGGGCTCCACTGTTTTCACTTCAGACCTATAAGCTTTTGGTCTTTTTCGTTTCTTCTAGCGTTGAAAATTAAGTAAACTCAATCTATTCTAACTTTCTTATCTAAGTAATATTGTAAAAACAAAAGCTTATGAGGATGGTTGAAAATAAAATTGGCCTCGAGACAGTTCAGTATTTTTCGCTATTCCTTATAGTTTCAGATTTGGCCATACGGACCCAATTGAAAAATACACCCAAAGCAAAAATAGCGAGACGAGTTAGACCACTCTATACACCGTGACTTTTACAAAAGTGGTCCACTTAATTTATCCGACCTAAAATACCACTAGGAGAGTTTTTTTTTTAATCGTTAATAATATTTTTTATTATTAATAAATTAGTACATTAGAAATATGAAACACCCTGTTAAAATGTTTACGTATCAAGCTGTAGAGTATACTTAGCCAGTGCAATAGTCGGGCAAATCATTCCATCTCCATTTTATATGAGACAAGGGTGTTTCTAATTACGCCTTGCGTCTTAATAACGAATTAAGATTTTATTTTTAAACTAGCTTCTGCCAGCGACTTCGTACGCGGATCCTGTTGCTTATGCCAGCGACAATTGGGTCGTCAAAATCGAAGATCTGAAACGTCTGATGTCGAATTCTTAGAGCCTGGGGACGGGGAAATAACGGGACGCGCATGACGATTCCAGACGTTCCAGATCTTTCATTTTTGTAAGTCAACAGGAAATGCCCATCAGACTAAACAACTCTTTCTAAGACGTCATTCCTATATATGTTATAGTGTAGCAGGGCTCTTGGAGTTCCACATCAGGTGTTCCAGATCTTCAGTTTTTATACGACAACAGTGAGTGCTCATCAGGCTGAATAATTACTCTTGCTATGACGTCATTACTGTATATGTAATAGTGTAGCTGGGCTCTTGGAGTTCCACATCAGGTGTTCTATATCTTCAAATTTATTTTCTCATTAGAAAATGCTCATCACGCGGATCAATTTTTGCTATAGCGCTATTTTTGTATCTCTTATAGTTTAGCTGATCTATTGCAGTTCTGCATCAGGTGTTCAAGTTTCCAAGATAAATTATAGCCTATATGTTGCCCAGACTTAATAGCTATATAACAAAAAAAAAACCAATCAAATCCGTCCAGTAGTTCCGAAGATTAGCGTGTACGGAGTAACTTCTCCCGTTTTCCTAACATTTCCCTTCACTGCTCTGCTCCTATTGATTACAGCGTGATGAAAAGTATACTATAACCAGCGCAGGAGTATGAAAAATAATTGTACCAAGTTTCGTCAAAATCCGTTGAGTAGTTTTTGTTTCTATAACGGTTATACAGACAGACAGACAGACAGACAGACAGACAATAATTTTATAAATTGCATTTTTGGCATCAGTATCGATCCCTAATCACCCCCTGATAGTTATTTTGGAAATATATTTCATGTACAGAATTGACCTCTCTACAGATTTATTATAAGTATAGAAGATATAGATTTTTCAAATTTCTTAAATACCTATTTTTTATTATAAACGTGTACTAGTCATTGGATACATGAAGTGGGCTGCCGTTGCAAGACGACTAAAAAGTCACACACAAATAATCGCGAGTAGTGGAAAGAGAGGAGCCCAACAGTGGGACACTATGGGCTGATATAATAACAACAAATCCATATTTAAGAGCGCTATGACATACTGAAAGAACACAGTTTCTGTCAATTTGACATCGTGATGCCCCCCGCATAAAAACAAAACACTAACGAAACAGATATGCCTCGTATACCAGGAAGAAAACAACATGAGCTTTTGTCACTTTTCTTTCGAATAAACAAAGTAAGATCCCGGGCTTCTAGACACTACTTATATTCATAAACGAATGGATAATATGATAAATGTATACCTATCAAAATTAAATAAGGGCCACTCATTATTATTACACTTTAAACCGCACATTGTGTCAATCTGCGAAATGGATATATTTGTAATTTACAAAGTGCGCATTATAAAGATTATTCAATTCCATTCTATAATACGAGTAAATTATCTTGTTATGATATCTTTCAAGTGTTAATTTTGTTTCTAGTGGCTAATTTGAATTCATAACTTATTTAATTAGATTTTTGAAATTATTTAGAACTAGCTTCCGCCCGCGGCTTCGCCCGCGTGGTGTTTTGATAAAAAGTAGCTTATGTTGTTTTTCAGATTTCAGACTATCCATATCCAATTTTGTAACAAACGGCTCAGCAAATTAGCCGTGAAACAAACATTTACACAGTTATAGTAAATTAATTTGAATATTAAGGATTATATTAATGGAACGGTATAGATTTGGGTATAGCATTTGGTTAAAAGAGAGTAGGTATGTTTAAAAAAAATATAAAATATCTGTTTACAGTAGGTATAAGGTACCTATGTATTCCATTAAGTGGCAGAAAGTAGGTACCCAGGAAAATTTATTGGTCCCTTATGTCCAAGAGACACTTCCAGGGGTCAGCATCACGTTGTGTACAAAAATATTTTAAAATGACCTAATTTAAAACATTTTTGTACACAACGTTTGCTGTTTTGTTATTATTTGTTAAAATGTGGAGATTGTTTGGACTCGACATTCTCTGATCGCATGCGTCCGACAATGATGTCTGCCCTCACGTGTCTGCCCGTTCGGGTAGGCATAGTTAGATTCGTGCGCTCCCCCACCACACGACAGCGCCGTTGCCTGCCGCCACACTTCGGCGAATGTGCGCGACGGCGACCGGCGACCGACGGCAGCGGCGGCGATGCAGAGTACCTATTCGTTAAAAGGAACTTTAACTTCAAAAGCCAATTTTTTTTAACTTGATACACCCAAAACTTCTAAATATGATGTTCCTAGGTTCAGTGGTTAAAATTTTGAATACAAAAAGTTTGGCTTCGTAGTTCCCGTTCCGAATCCGTTCCGTTCCGTTCGAATTTCGGGAATTCCGTTTGTAGAATTTCACCCCCACGGTGGTGAAAATTTCAAAATGCTAGAACAAACGATTTTAAATTTCAAAAACGCTAGAACAAATTGTTATTTATTTCTTATCATGTTCCTAAATATAAAGTTTCATGGTTTTATCCCCAGAAATGACAAAATCCCATACAAACTTTCAACCCTTATTTCACCCCCTCACTGGTCGAAATTTCAAAAACGCTAGAACAAATGTTTAAATATATCTTATCAAGTGCTTAAATTATTTTAATTGAGAGCAGTGGTGGCCCAGTGGTATCGGTCCCGACTTACAAGTTGTAGGTCGTGGGTTCGAACCCCGCCAGGCGCATTACTTTGTGTAATTTGTTTCATCACCACTGCTCTCAAAACGGTGAAGGAAAACATCGTGAGGAAACCGGCATGTCCTAGAAACCAAAAATTCGAAGAAATGTGACATCTGCCAACCCGCACTGGGCCCGCGTGGTGGATTATGGCCCACTCCCTCTCACAAGAGAGGAGGCCTGTGTCCCAGCAGTGGGAACATTATAGGCTGATGATGATGAAGTGCTTAAATATAAAGTTTCATGGTTTTATCTTTTAAAATTTAGAAATCCCATTCAAACTTTCAACCCCTATTTCAACCTCTTCATCCCCTTTTTCGCAATAAAAGGTAGCCTATGTTCTTTCTCAGGGTCTAAAGATTGTCTGTGTCAAACATCAAAATCGGTTGAGAGGTTAAAGCGGGAAAGCGTAACAGACAGACAGACAGACAGAGTTACTTTCGCATTTATAATATTAGTTTGGATTTACGATTTGGTGTTTAAAATTTTTCAAACTTTTTCTTTGACTTATACATCAAACAGTCATTTATGCCATCTATTCAGAGACATAATGGACGCAAAACCAGCCCCTTGGGGTGATTACGGTGACATAGATAAGGAGATATAGCCAGAAGTGGTCGGTTTAATGCTCGAATATTTCCAACCAGTGGCAGTGGTACAAAATATTTGAAACTAGTGTCAAAAGAGACGGGTAATATCACCAAACGCCGTGATCCAGGAAGAAAGTGAGTAAGGCCCAAGAAGACCATCAAGTTCGTTAAACCGTGTAAAGAGAGCGATAATCTACTGCGCGGATCATACAAACTCCATTGCGACCAGCCACAAGCTCCCCTATAATTATTGACAAGACAATTTCGAATCGACACCAGATTAAAAATATTCAAGAAGATTCTTGGTTCGCCTGCAGTTAACTGTGAGCGGATGGTGCAAATCGTTAAACATTTGCAAAGGAGAAAATTTATTGAACTGTTTTGACTGGGCTTCAGTGCTTCTTATACTGGGTTACAGCTGGTTTATTTTTTTAATAAAGACAGATCTATCAGAATTCAACAGGTTTCAGATCATTTCACTCTTAAAACAGAATGTTTTGGTGAGCTTTAAATTATAATCTCTAGAGGGGGAGGACACCGTAACCCTGAAGTCTGGTAACTTGCTCTACTACCGGGAGGGCGACCAACAGTCCCAAGGTGGTGTCGGGTTTCTCGTTCACAAGTCCCTCGTAAACAACATAATAACCGTCGACAGTGTGTCGAGCAGGGTGCTATACCTAATACTCAGAATATCCAAAAGATATTTGCTGAAGGTCATTCAGGTATACGCACCGACCTCGTCACACTCCGATGATGAAGTGGAGACAATGTATGAGGACGTAAGTAGGGCCATACATAGCTCTAAAACCCACTTCACTGTTGTTCCCATAACTTTAACGCAAAGTTGGGTAAGAAAAGCAGTGATGAGTTGAGAGTGGGGCAATTTGGGTATGGGCAACGGAACCCTAGGGGACAGAGGCTGGCCGACTTTCTGCAGAAAGATGAACTCTTTATGATGAACTCTTTCTTCCAGAAGCCGCCTCACAGGAAATGGACCTGGCTGAGTCCCGATGGATTCACGACAAACGAGATAGACTTCTTCATGACCGACAAGAAACGGATATTCAGCGATGTCTCTGTGATCAACAGGGTAAAAACCGGTAGCGATCACCGAATCGTAAGAGGCTCGCTGAATATCAATGTTAAACTTAAAGGGTCCAGCCTAATAAAGTCTACGCTCCGACCTACTCGGCCCCATATTCAAAACCCCGAAAGCTTTCAACTCGAGCTCTCTAATCGCTTTGCTTGCCTTGAGAACTTAGTGTCAGTGGACGAGATCAACGACGGGCTAGTGGAAACTGTCCGCACGGTAGGGTCTAAGTTTTTTAGACCCTGTCGTAAAGATAGACCCCAGAAATTGACCGAGCAAACCTTAAACCTCATGGCTGAACGACGTTTGCTACAGTTGCAGTCTTCCGATGAAGCGAAGTCATGAAGGCAGTTCAATAGACGGATATCTAAGTCCTTGCGACATGATCTGCGTCTCTTTAATACGAATCGTGTTAAAGAGACCATACAGCGAAACCAAGGCTCTAAACTGTTCGCAAAGGACAAGTCTATTCGGGAGAGCCAGATGACAAAGCTGAAACGGGAGGATGGCAGCATAGCGTCGACCAAAGCAGAGGTTTTAGGCGAGATCGAGAGGTTCTATGGACAGTTATACACTTCGGTCGCAAAGCCCGTTGACCGCTTGGTAGGAGATCCAAGAGCCAAGCTGTCCCGACATTATACCGAAGATATCCCGGACATCAGTCTGTACGAGATTAGGATGGCCCTGAAGCAGCTTAAGAACAACAAGGCGCCGGGCGACGACAGAATCACTTCAGAGCATCTGAGAGCGGGTGGAACACTGGTACTTAAAGTCCTCCAGAAACTCTTTAATTCCGTCCTCTTTGAGGGCAAAACGCCTGAAACATGGGGTAGAGGTGAGGTGGTGCTGTTCTTCAAAAAAGGTGAAAACAGCCTATTGAAGAACTACAGACCCATCACGCTTCTAAGTCATGTTTATAAGCTGTTTTCAAGGGTTATCACGAACCGTCTCGAACACAGACTTGATGACTTCCAGCCTTCCGAACAAGCCGGCTTCCGAAGAGGCTATAGTACCATAGACCACATCCATACGCTGCGGCAAGTTATACAGAAGACCGAAGAGTATAACTTGCCATTATGCTTAGCGTTTGTGGACTATGAGAAAGCCTTTGATTCAGTGGAAACATGGGCGGTACTTGAGTCACTCCAGCGATGCCGTATTGACTATCGGTACATCGTGTATATAAGTGCTTGTATAATAACGCCACCATGTTGGTCCGAGTACAGGAGCAGAGCATGAAGGCGATTCCATTGAGAAGAGGCGTAAGACAGGGGGACGTTATCTCTCCGAAACTGTTTACTGCTGCAATGGAAGACTTCTGGAATGGCAAGGACTTGGCATCAACATCGGTGGCGAATACATCACTCACCTTCGGTTTGCCGACGACATCGTAGTCATGGCAAAGTCGATGGAGGAACTCAGCATGATGCTCGATGGCCTCGACCGAGTTTCACAACGGGTGGGCTTGAAAATGAACATGGACAAGACGAAAATTATGTCAAATGCCAATGTTGTGCCCACCCCAGTCTCTGTTGGAAACTCGGTACTCGTAGTCGTTGACTCATATATCTACTTAGGACAAGTAGTCCAGTTAGGTAGGTCCAACTTCGAGAAAGAGGTCAACCGCCGAATCCAACTCGGTTGGGCAGCGTTCGGGAAACTGCGCAATGTCTTTTCGTCCGACATACCTCAGTTCCTCAAGACGAAAGTCTTCAACCAGTGATGAGTTACGGCACCGAAACGTGGTCTTTCACTATCGGCCTCATCTCAAAGGTCAAAGTCGCTCAACGAGCTATGGAGAGGGCTATGCTCGGTGTTTCTCTACGTGATCGAATCCGAAATGAGGAGATCCGTAGACGAACTAAAGTCACCGATATAGCCCACCGGATTAGCAAGCTGAAGTGGCAATGGGCAGGCCATATTGCTCGCAGAGCAGATGGCCGATGGGGTCGAAAAGTACTAGAGTGGAGACCAAGCGCAGCGTAGGATGTCCACCAGCAAGGTGGACAGACGACCTTATAAAGGTCGCCGGAAGACGCTGGGTGCAGGTCGCTTCCAACCGGTATAAGTGGAAATCAAAAGGGGAGGTTCCTACGGCTGAGATGATGAACTGGAATGTTTGGGAAGTTAGCGAATCTGAAATTACATTTAATTACCAATTCAGAAAAAAAGCTATCAGAATTATTTACATTATTTTATTATCTACAATTATATCCACATTCGAATATAGTGGGAAAATACAATCAACACATTTATATATTTACATTGCAAACAGATCAAAATTAAATTAATTCAAAATATTAGCTTGTATCAAGAAAGGTAGGTTATGCTGTATTCTTGGCGATTGGGAAAATTACTGGCCACCACTCATGACCTGCGGAAAATTCGAGGTACTACATTTTTCACATGGAATTTGATGTCATGACAAAGACACTAGCGCCGCGTATGAAGGTCATGAATGGTGGCGTGTATTTTAAAATTTAATAATTACGTGACTAATGTCAAAATGGTTGCGAGCGATACGTCCTCCCTCAAAAGGCGCCCCGCGCCGTCTAAATCAAAGAACAAACCGTTCTTGGTTTTATGTTGAATTTTGTCATTGCATATTATAATGTTTAATACAATTATTTTACTTTTAAATGAGCTAATTATTTTTTTATTGCAAGCTAAGATAGTAACCTTAGTTATTCAATACTTTTTGATTGAATATTCAGTAAATATTGATAGATAAAAAATATAATTTCGGACGAAAAAATGTCAAATTCTTCCTGTTTTGAAAAATTATTTTTGGTGTATTTCTGAATGAAAAATAAAAAAGTGATTAATGCAGTCCAAATATAATCTTTCAGATGTACCACGGACATTTTCAAATATTATTTTACTATTATACCTTCTATGTAATTCGGTACCAAAGTATGACAAAAAGTAGAATTTTATGAAACATCCTTTGCAGAGACAAGGTTTTTACTCATGTATGTAAACAAATCTAAAAATTTGTTTAAAGCACTCCACACAGAAATAATCAAACTTTCTCGAGTATATATCTTTTTTTTATTTGTGGCTATGACATACCCAGAATCAGGTTCCAAAAGTCGCACAAAAACAACGAGACGTGTAAAAGCCCTCTTAATCAACGAAACAAAATCTCTAGAATAATTATAATTAAAAAACAGTGGGTTGTCGTCTCGTATTAATAAATATGACCAATAATTGAGACGCTGTCCTATCTGGTCGGTTTTGTCCAGAAGGTGATCAAGTGACATTTAGTTTTTCTTCCGCGACTCGGACAGCCGCAATTTTGTACTCATCGTGGGATATTTGCATAAACCGGTCCTTGCAGCCATCTTGGTTTTTTGTAACACGTTTCTTTGCACAGGTGAACATTCTTTTCATATCCGCACATGAAACTTTAATTAGATTACTAGATAGCTTTGTTTTGTTTTTTTTTTTTTTTTAATCATAAAATGAGTCCGACCCAGGGCGGGGCGGGAGAGACTGTCAGACACGTACTGACTAAAATCCACTGTATCCTTCAATAGCCCTTTACGTTCCAGGGTCACGGTGATTGGATAAGTCCCGCGACCAATCGGCTTTGCTTGCTTATTTTTTTTTATAGCTTGGCATCGGAAATAAGGATAATTAATATAAGTTTATTCAGTCATGTTTGAGGAATAACTTAATTTGTCTAATTTTAATAAACTAACTAAATTAGATAAATACGTGTTTTATTTTACTACGCGTAACTAGTTTTGGTACTTTGACGGCACGGTTGGGACAGTAATTTGAATTTTAATGTTTGTAAATTATTATCATAAAAAACGGGCGTGTTTTACGACACAGGGATTTCTAGTGTGGGGCGAATAAGTTTTATTAATAAACAAAAATCAAATACAATCAATATTTAATGCATTTAAGTAGAGATTTAGTTACAAAAATCTTGAAAAAAACATTCTCATGATGTGTGAAGCACATGACTGTCGCAACGTCAAGTCATTCAAAAGACATCAACGCGTTAGTCATCAGCAAATTTTAATAGAAATACCTTGTTTTATTACTATTGCTTACAAATAATCATTTACTTTACTTATTACCAGTTAATATTAGGGTCAAGTCATGGCTATAGTTAGATTAATTCTCTGCGCAGTTGCGGTATGACATAATATTTTTTAGGCCGCACCTAGAGGCCGTTTTTTTATTTAATATCGGACGAAATGGCTAAATTATTAAAATTACTCCATACGATTTAATACTATTCATTTATATTTTATAAATACTTATTATACGCATTAACACATGCGTCGCATATTTCAAAGATTTTCTATGGAAAAAAAAACCTGCTCGTGGTTCGAATTTTTATTTCTATAGAAAATCTATCCATGGAAATATTATACATATTTATGAGATGGCCGGATCATTTAGCTGATCAGATCTACAATGTATTATTAGTTCGTAAATTAAAACTGTCAAAGGAAATAAAAAAAAACAATTATTATTAAATTGTTGAAGCAAAAGCAAGAATGTTTTCTCATATTTCACATGGTTTCTTTTGGAACAGTTTGAATACAATAGTACTAATCTTTAGAGAAACTTTTCTTAAACATATCCGTTTTAGGAGCAGGCTCACGACAAAAGAGTTTGCATTTCGTTTCATTGAAAACGCGGATCCATACAAACATTCTTGCAAAACCACCAAACAGCCACAAGGAAACATTATTATTCAAATTCGGTATTTCTTCGTACACAGAAATACCGAAGACGGTCGAAGAAGGCCGAGAGAGGCCGAAGCATTTGCCCGAGTAGCCAAGCTAGTGAAAGTGAATCGAGGGCGATGGAGGGGACTGGGAGAAGGGGGGGCAGCTGGTATAGAGAGGGGGAGGGGGGCACAAGGTTGCGAACCGGCTGCACCGACTCTAGACATGCCAAACAACGCATTGAGTAATAAGTAATAAGCGTTGCGTTAGCTGCTTTAATGATTCGGTGATGTATGGTGCTATTGTGATGTTGAGACACTCAGGTTTCCTATTCAGATAACATGGAACAAGGTTAATTGTTTTGTATCCAAATTATATGCTGTTTCAGTGTGGTCTGTTCGTATATAATCAGTAATTATGATTGCGTTAAAGATGTAATTACATAAAACATCTCCGGGCTTGTCTGGTTACGTGAGCACCTCATGGTTCTTCGTCAAAGATGCTTGAAAATTGCTTGGAATAAATAGTACGTCCTCAATTGGACGAAAAATAATATTTTAATGGATTTTGCCGGCCATCGCACCAGACCCAACTCCTTTGACATGATTCCGAATTTAGAACATGCTAGCACTGCGTAGGCTTGATCTGCAAGAGTCGGTGGCCCTGAGATAAAGAAAAACGACACAAATAAAGTAATACAGAATAATATCTATTCACAACAGTCCATCGATACTTGGATCCACTAGACTTATATGGATTGATGACTTTTACATATTCAACTAGCAGTTTTTGCAATGCATTCACAAGGCAAAGCTAGCAGAACGCTGCAAGCAAATACAGTATACGTTAATATAACTCGGTCAGATACTTGACCACTCTAAACTTGGCAGGCGTTCACGTCAATACTCGAATTTGAAAGCATGCGCTTGCCAAATGAACTGGCCAATTTTTATACACTGCCAATTCATTTTGGACTTAATTATAAAAGAGTTAAAGTGTAAAATGTGATTGGGTTGCGGTTGAGGTGATCGAGCTCAATCGCCACGATCACACAAAATAATTCCATTGAGTAACGAACATTATCGGCGCGCACCAGTAACTGTACTCGCCTGTGAAATAATATGATTGGCGTTACTTCAAAAGCGAGAATTTATTACGCTCCAGTTATGTGTGTCCGTGTGCATTGAAACGTGTCTCATTGCGTTATTTTTGCCGCTGTTGAGAAATATCATAATTTAATATTGAGAAAAATTACGAAAATTGAGCCAGGATTCCATTCTTCGGCGGTAGAAACCAGTCGAGCATAAACATTCCGCAAAGCTGACGCTGGGATACGGAGATTACTGAAATATTATGCTATGAGGAACCAGTGCAGTCAGATGTAAAGATGATTCGGGATAAGTTAGTAACACGGTAGTACATAATATCGCGGGCAACAGCTAGTACATAATATGTATGAAAAAATATGCCACACCTCTACAAGCTGCTTTTATAAATTCCCAGGCTGTAATTACACAAACAGTAAAAACCAGATGAATCCATTGCTATCAACGTCGGTTTATCTTAAATCAACGTAACCCCGAGTTTTGGCCTGACGTCTACAGATAAGTGTATTTTTTTCAAGCCATTAATCACATTTTTCATTACGACGAGCTCGCGATGACCTGGCAAAGGTTGAATTTGATCCTTTTCTTGAAGACCCGAGACTTGAGTCATGTTATTAACGTCGAGGTAATAAAACTACAGAGATTCTAGACAAAGATAGTATGTTTTTATAAAATTTGCTGGCAGTGCGGTGGATAGGGGTTCGCATTAGTGGTCAAACCCAAGTAACACAAACGTGTCTAGAAACGTACTACTAGATAGCTTATAGAATTAAATTGAATTGTCTACCATAAGAATAAAATATCTATAAGCAATCTTCTAGAACGCTTATAGACAGAGTTTAGTAAAAGTGGGCACATTCTTGTACCCTCTCTTAAGAATGAGTTAAGAAAACATGACTAGATAGAGTTCAGATCAAATTGACTTATGAGATGTTTCTAGTGTCTCTCTAAACCGTTTATAGACCGCACGTTTATCTAGTAGCGTACTAGTAGATAGTTTATAGATAGAGTTAAGACCTTTAAAGGAATCATTGCTCGTCAAGTTTTTAAACCAAATGATCTTAAGACTAACAACTTTTAGTAACATTTTACTAGTGACGCATAATGGCGTGGAACTTACAAGAGTTATTTTACTTAATAATATTTGCATCATGGCGTAACAAATTTATTACTTTTTATTAATTTGTGTTTTAATAATGGGTAAATAAGCAAATCAATATGCGATTGAAATTCTATCGTTGAATATTATGTAAAACTCTTGTAAAATAAGAGCGCCCGCTGTAAATGTAAGATTTAACATTTTTTTTTCAAAATATGAATATTATTTGGTATAAGCAAATTTTCGAATTTACATTTTAATGCTTAAAATACTCATTTTATTTAAAACATAGTAATTTAAAACATATCAAATGTCTAATTAGACATAATTTAATGATAAAAACATTAAAATACGTAACAAAAATTATTTGAAGCAAAAAATAGGGAATAAAAATGGCGTCCAGATAAAATTTACTAGAAAACCGATTTCTATAGAACAAACAGTCTAGAGATTTTTTTTGTAGTAAGGCTCTAGAATAATTTTACTTACTACATACTAAACTATCTAGTGAGAGAATAAACAGATTTAAGAATGGTTTAAAATTATCTAGTACCTGTCACTCTGTAATCCTTTTTATCTTGTCACAGTATTTCTAGACGTTCTTCAGTGAATAGGTAATTTCATGTGTTGTGACCGTAAGCATTTTATGCAGTAACAAACCAATATAATTAATCAATACAAGAGGGTACCCGAGTAAAAAGTATTTCTGATTTATTTAAGTATAAACAATGTGAGAAATAATAATTATAATTGTAATTACATTAATACCCTTTCATTTGATACCCACATCATTGGGGTGGATTTCAAACAGCCAGTCCGCCATCTTGAATTTAAGTCACGTGACTACTTTTTCGTATTCCTGACAGCAAACCCTTTCATTTGATAACCATATCACGGGGGTGCATTCCAAATAGCCTCTCCGCCATCTTGGACGTCCGCCATATTGGATTTAAGACACGTGACTATTTTTTTCGTATTCCTGACAGCAAACCTTTTTATTTGATACCCATACCCATATCATAGGGGTGAATTTGAAACAGCCAGTCCGCCATCTTGGATTTAAGTCACGTGACCATTTTTTTCGTATCCCTGACAGCAAACCCTTTCATTTGATACCTATATTATGGGGGTGTATTTTAAATAGCCTGTCCGCCATATTGGATTTAAGTCATGTGTGTGACAGCAAACCTTTTCATTTTCGATACCCATTTTATATCATCAACAATTTTCTTCTTCATTTTTCTTTCTTTTTAAATACTTGCGGATTTTTTGACGAAAACCACCAGATCTTTTAATTTGTTTCATCTTCTCCATTGCATAAACTCATCCAATTTAAATTTCTAGTACAAATGCACTTAACTAAGCCACTTTTAAGGATAAAAACTCTAAAAACACGACTTCTCTATCAGTTTTCTAGGCAAACTTAAAAATATCTAGTAAAGTATTTTATCTAGACTGAAGTATCTATAGAAAAAAAAGATAAGAGTACCATTAGCTAAAATAGAATATCTGTAGAAAGTTTTGTCTTCAAATATATCGTTTTATCTATAAAACTACTTCAAAATAGGTACCTTTAGGCTTTTTTAACTATTTGTAGAGCATTTTATCTAGAAACATTCGTTATAACTATAAACGTACTTAAAATAAGTGTTGTATAGAACAAATGCTCTTAAAATAATAAAGCTTTAGATAAAAAACTCTATAAGATTAAACGTTCTATATCAAACCCATCTTTAGAAAGCCCGTATCTAAAGATTAACCCTGAATAGACAGTCTATAGACAGATTGGTTTTAAAACTTCCAGACTGTGTTACTTGGGAAGCTACGTCGGTGGAATACTAATTCATCGGGGCAGCGGTTTGCGATGGAACGAACTCAGCGAGGAATTAATCTGATTTATACTTTATTCACATTCATCATAACATTCGTATCTTACCACCGCAGTAAATTACTGCTTTTTGTAGAAAAAATGTATGTGATGTGAGTAATACAGTGTAATAGACCCGAGTATTTAAGTACTCAAATTCCTTTCAGAGAATTTGCCTAATGCACGTAAGCTTTTCGTTCGCTTGAAGCTCGAAAACTGTCTTTGAGGCAAGATTACTTTGAAAATCATTTAAGAGCCTATTTCCTGGAGCTAACGCGCACCAATTTACTTGTAATTTAAATGAGAAGACAAACTACTGAAGCGTCTCGTTATTCTTTCATTAACATAGAAATGACAGTCAACAATGAAGAGCATTTCCTACTAGTTTGTTATACTCTGCATAATTATACCGTCCTATTAAAACTTTATTGTCAAGCTTATATTGAAGCATATTGCGTTTTGCAGACGGATCTACCTTTCTAAAAAAGTAATCTAGAGAATTTTATTTCGTACCTTGTCAAAGTTAATTAAAGAAACAGATTTTTCAACACATTTGCTCGAAAAATGCATTTACGAAGCCTGTATGCATTGTTCGAAAGTTAAAAATTACGCACCATACCACGGAGCGTGCGGTAAAATAGGTACTCTCACCCAAGTACCTACTTTACCGCACGCTCCGTTGTATAGCACCGTGCGTTTTCTTTACGGTTTTTTTTTTTAATTTCCATTAAAAAAAAAAAGAATTCCACCAAAGAGTTTATTCTCATAATAAACAGCCTGACTGATCGAACCTCCTTGGAAGCGCTTTTGATCAATACGTTGTCTCACTTTAATACTTATGAGTAAATGAGACGAAAGATGTAGTTCTAATTTCCACCACGTGTATGTGGCGCCATTTGCAAATTCACGCCATTTTCATATTAGGAACTTCAAAAATTGTTGCGACTTTTCTACTGATAAATAAAGTTTGTTTAATTACATATTGTACTGTTTTCTCGCAAATGTGTTGAAAAACATTGTATGACACACGTGCAGAAATTGGTGTTTACAAACTCGTGACTATGGTAAGCCCTCGGCTTCGCCTCGGGCTTACATTCGTCTACTCGTTTGTAAAAACCAACTTACCGCACTAGTATCATAAATAACTATTACGACTCTCTCACTCCCTAAAAACGAAACCTAGTATTTGTTTAAGGTCAGCCACAGTTGTTTGTTTGAGCAAGTTTTGTGACGGTCAATGGGCTATTGACGATCGAAAGTATAGACAAGCTTCGCAAAATAGGCCACTCGATGTAACCCTTGAAAGTGGGGCAAAGCGCTAAGAAATCCGGGCGAGAACCTCCATAAACCATTTATTATAAAAACTTACTAAGTGTGCAGACGGCCTTTACTTTTATAGCCTAAAGTATTTTATATTTACTACTATCCCTCGAGCAATAAAACTGATTGATTATTATTTTATCAGATTACTCCAAAAAGGCGAGGTCGGAGTAATGTGGGGTAGAAATTGAGCTCGGTAATAAATAAAAAGAGAACCTGGTGTTCTTTGCCAAATTATTCAAACCGAGATGCTGGCTATCAATATTCGTTTTTTTTATTTAAAAAAATTGACTTTTCAAAAAAAGAAGAATGTAAAATAGTTACCTTGTTTACCTATCGTAAACCATAAAATAACTTTATGTTACTCAATCAAGGGTATTTATTACCTTCGGGGTTATAGGCTAACCTGGCTAACTGCTTACTTTTCTCTTTCTACCATTTTACAATTTTGTAAAGGATTATATACTTTCATCATCATCACTATCACTATCTAGTATAAAACAAAGTCGCTTCCCGCTCTCTGACCCTATAATATGAATACTTATATCTTTAAAACTGCGCAACGGATTTTGATGCGACGTTTTAATAGATAGAGTGATTCAAGAGGAAGGTTTTAGGTATATAACATGCATAATAATAGTAGATATTGCACCCGTGCGGAACCGGGGCGTGTCGCTAGCATAAATGTAATCAAGTAAATTCTTTGGAAATCATCAAATAAATGGCCGGTGTACCAAGAAAAATAAATACTAGACCATTAAAACGAAAAATTATTGAAAAGCCTTGTTTTTATCACCAATAAGGCGCAAAGGTCACTGCTGCTAAACATTTATCACATTGGGCGTATATTGTGTACGTATTTATAGGAGAATCGTGATTTATTTACGAGTATATGGCGTATTTAGTGTCAAATAGACCTTCATGGAGTTGTTAGCACGATAATTGTGCCTTGAAACAGTTGAGGGTTGACCAAAACTCCGTGACCTTTGAGAGCCTTTGGGTTGACATTGTCATATATTATGTAAAGGTTCGATTGAGAAATATGTGCGGTCTTGGCTACTTTAGAAATGCGAATTAGTTTTGATGAAGGCGCTGTGAGGCAGTGCCCTTAAGTTCGTGATCTTGTCTCTAACTTTGAAGTTTATTTATACCTCTTGAAGCTATAATAGAGGTATTCCATGTCTTTATAAAGTGAAAAGATTAAGATTTTGTATGTTTATTTGTAATGGACAAACCCAAAACCTAAAATAAGTATTTTAAATGTATTTCGCCTATCAAAAGGTTATACCTTTTGAGTTTTGATCGTGGTAAAATCATCAAATGAATCTTCCCGAAATGAGTGGAACGGAAGGGGCTGTCAGACTCATGCTGACTAAAATCCACGATCTTCCCTCAATAGCCCGTTACGTTCAGCCAGTTAAGACAGTTCCGCAAACCATTTATCTATAAAAATGCTGAATATTTCTGTAAAATCGAGGCTGGGTACTATTACGGTGTTTAATGTGCATTTTATTAAAAAAAAGTTGTTTTTTTTTTCTATTTGTATGAATGTTGAGTGAGAAATGATTGCATATCATACATTTAATTGAAACTTTTCATAATAACTTTACGTAAGTGTTGTGGTCATTTAAAATATCAATCGTTATTGTATCGAAATGAAATACATTTGGTAATATTTTAGCACCAATATACCTCTTAAGTAATCACTCGTCAAACTTGTTATTTTATATTTGGCAACTTATTGATTAAACTGTTAACGGCAATCAATGATCCCTACTCGTATCATAACAAGGTTTTGTGCTTTGCAATATTATTGTTAACACTCGAAAGAATTATTCATCGGAAACTGCATAGTTGATTGTTGTTGCTGACCTCCGCGTTGATATGGCGTTTTGTGGAAATCGTTAGTAAAATGATGTATTTAGTTATCCATTAAGATGTTTGTATACATGTTGTATGGATGGTACCTATATATGATGGTGTTGGAGACTATCAAAACGGAGATGTGCAAAAAGGGACGCACCCGTGAAGTGAAGTGCGTATCAAGTTTATTATGCACCACAATGTTTTTAAGTTAGTACTTTTTTAGGTTTAATTTTTGTTGGAAAACAAACCGTAAATGTTTTCAAAATATCTAGTATGTGAGGAGCTGTCATCGCGCAATACAGCGTATTGAATGTGTATGGGCTTAGCATACTCATACGCGTCGGCAATGAGCCGCGGGTCGCGTCGGCCGTGAGAATGTGACGCTAGTGTTGTAACACACACAATAGCCCACAATAGGGGCAATTTAAGTCCGCCTCAGACACGCTCGGACTTCCCATTTGCATGCGAGAACGCTTTACAACAACGTACATGCAATTAACTTGCGTAGGTACTACTCGTCGACACATCCCAATATTTTACTTGATCGACATTTTTAGTAAAGTGTGAATGAAAATTTCACCGCCCACGTCCGAAATTGTGAAATTCGTATAAAAACTTTTAGTATACTTAGCTCGTTAAAAGGTCGCGGTGCAATTTAAAATTTTCTTTCACTTTTTTAGGTGGGCAATTACGTAGGTTAAATTGCTATTATGAACGAGTTTCAACAACTTCGTGAATAAGTACTTTTTACTTTAAATAATTAAGTGGCAGAAGGTAAAATGGAAAAGTTTGTATTTAGGAAGTTTATTAGGCAAAATAAGATTTTGTGGTAATAAACTACCTCAAGCACCTCGGACCGACGGATTTAGCGGAAGATAAAAAGCTAAAAAAGGTGTTATGCGCGAATGCAAATTCAAGCGACCAAACAAAGAATTTAATTCCTTTGCAACCTTGATATTAGCCCAGGAGCCAGCAATCCTGAAAGCTCCGTGATCACGGATTCTAATATTTTTAGTAAAAAATATAAGTTAACGTTTAGACGAACAAGATTTGCTTGGTCGGCGTGGATTTGATTGGCCGGAAATATTTTAATTAAATTTTTTTATTATTAAATTTCCATAATTTTTTTCCGTCATCACGGATTTTGATTAATCTTATATAGAATTGTGTGAAATATTCTGTTCAACAAGAAAAAATCCGGCCGACCAATGATTTTTAGCCGGGAAGGTCACGCATACCTATTTGAATGGTGTGATAAGGGGTAAAATTTATCCATTATCACGGAAACCTTTTTTTTTTTTTTAATTCACGCGTTTTAATGTCACATTTATGATTATCTTGGTATGCGTGCTTACAAACTGCCGAAAGTATCGCGCATACCAAATTTTATTGTGTGAGTGAGGATCATACTATTATAGATTTCACTTACTTGATGACATTTCTTTTAGTCTTTCTTCTACCTCTGGTCTCTTCTTCAAGTTTTTAACTATTTATTATACTAATTAATATGGAAAAGAGGAAATACAGGAAAATTTTTATTTGGGTTGATTATATAAGAAATGAAGGTTGATACAAAAAATATGTTCAATTCAAGTTTTTTAATTAATAATCATCTACATCATTATCATCAAAATTATCATTTCTCTCTTCTTCTGACTGAATCAATCGTCACTATATCACTAAAACCGACACAATATCACCAAAAAATCAATATCTGTTTAAAATATCAAAAGATGTACAAATATTAGACGGTTTGACAATTTTAAACTTGAATTGAACATATTTTTTGTATCAACCTTCATTTCTTATATAATCAACCCAAATAAAAATTTTCCTGTATTTCCTCTTTTCCATATTAATTAGTATAATAAATAGTTAAAAACTTGAAGAAGAGACCAGAGGTAGAAGAAAGACTAAAAGAAATGTCATCAAGTAAGTGAAATCTATAATAGTATGATCCTCACTCACACAATAAAATTTGGTATGCGCGATACTTTCGGCAGTTTGTAAGCACGCATACCAAGATAATCATAAATGTGACATTAAAACGCGTGAATTAAAAAAAAAAAAAAAGGTTTCCGTGATAATGGATAAATTTTACCCCTTATCACACCATTCAAATAGGTATGCGTGACCTTTCCGGCTAAAAATCATTGGTCGGCCGGATTTTTTCTTGTTGAACAGAATATTTCACAAAATTCTATATAAGATTAATCAAAATCCGTGATGACGGAAAAAAATTATGGAAATTTAATAATAAAAAAATTTAATTAAAATATTTCCGGCCAATCAAATCCACGCCGACCAAGCAAATCTTGTTCGTCTAAACGTTAACTTATATTTTTTATTAAAAATATTAGAATCCGTGATCACGGAGCTTTCAGGATTGGTGGCTCCTCGCCTATATGGCCTGATGGCTCATCGAAGTGTTCCGTAGAAGCGGACAGGTCCGGTTTATTAATTGTAAATGGTTGAACACAGCGCCCACGAAATTAGGAGATGATGTCAAACAATGTAACGAAACAAACCGACCGACAGATGAGGATTCTGTCAGAGACAATAATTGTCTGGCTGTCACGTTCTAACGTGAAATTATCCCCTGATTGAAATTATCATGACGTGAATGGTTTTGTGTTTTAGGTCCATTATTTCGAATTTTGTTTGACTAATAATTTTCAATATTTATTCATCAATATTTATTTATTTATAATCTAAATTTATTAAATAAAAACAAATAAAAAATAAAACATAAAATAACACATAAAATAAATGCTTATGTACCTCAATTGTACGTGAAAGTTTAAATAAATAAATTAATTAAATTTATAATCTTAATATTAATTTTTCCCAAAAAATGAAAAAATTATGTGACTGTCAAGTTGAATAATTTGGGTTTTTTTCGATCTCTAATGCATGTTACAAATAAAGAAAACTGTAAATACTCAAGTTACTTATATTTTATTCAATACTCTACTCAAAAACTAGTCAGGTATCTCAGCATAAAGCTTAATTTGACAACGCAAGAAATTGAATGTGAGGTTGCATGCAACTTTGGCTATATTGTGGCATCTGTTTGATCAACTGTATTCATTTCCTATTAATAGTCCGCAATTTAATCAAATTTGCATGCAACTCGCATGCAATAACATGCAGCGTGTTAATGGGCTTTTAATCGGGTTAATAGGTTGCTAAAAAACTTGTGCCATCACTTTTCTTGCGAATGTTACATTACAGAAAACACACGAAAGCGTTTTAGCGAGCATTCTAACGAACGTTCTGACGAGCTTTTTGCCCAGCCGACTGTCAAATCTAGCAAATAACTGAAAGTTTCACAACTACCGATGAAACCATTTGCTAGAAATATTGTGAAAATGTTCGTAACGATGTTTGATTCTGTTCGTTGTTCAGTTCAGCAAAATTAAAAACGGCGAATGCTCGATGTTCTGTTACAAGTGAATGCTCAAGTCTATCAGAACCTTTAAGCAAGAAAATACATAAAACATCGTCACTCCTACTTACTCTCGACTGTGCGGACTGTGTTTGTTATAAGGTCAATTAATTAAATATTGTTCAACGTGACTTTGAGCATTTTGTTGCTATTTTTAGTAAAGTGGTCATAAAATAAAATGCTCTGTGTTTTATTAAGGCTGTACACGAAATTATATGTAATTAAACGTAGGAACACTACTTAAAAGTAAATAGATAGGTAGGTAAAAAAAAAGAATTACTTATTTATAGAAAATATTCAGATTTATTTAAGCAAATAGGCAATTAGCCACCCATTGATTTATTTTACGAGGTTCTACATTAAATAAATAATAAAAAGAAAGGTAAATATGCGTATAAATGAAAACAAAATACAAACAGAATTACGAAGTTCCCAATTATAATTATTTGACAGGCAGCCATCTTGTAATACGATAGATTTAGCAGCCATTTTGTAGCCCGCAGCCGCACAAGTTATCATTTTCTTATTATCAACATTACCATAACAGATCGGCATTAAATAATTCGTAATTCAAACACAAAGTACCTAATATTCATGAACATTGAGACGGTAACGAAATATGAATTTGTTACCTCACATAATTTATTCTGAAAATAAATTATCCGGAGAATATAAGTTATATTAAAGTAATCAGAAGGAAGGCGATACTTAATTATTTTAACCCCGACATAGATAGTTCGAGATTGCATTTGGCAATGAGTTGGTTTATTATGTCGCTCGTTGGACACTCATTACCATAGAATTTTTAGAATTAGCACAAAATAGGCCTTCTGTATTCCTAAATCAATGACAGATGCGGTAGAAATCCAATCAAAATTGTTATTCTTTAGTAACCAAATCAAATCAAATTTTGAAGTTCTACAATTTTATGATTGGAAACTAATCCTAACTTTTCCATTTTATCTTGAAACAAAGACATATTGAAATGGTGTATTACGAGACTCCTAAAACGCAATTAGAACTTCATTGTATCGAGTCGCGTCTTCAAGTTAGTTATTCTCGTATAATATGGAAATCCAGTTGGTATATAGCATTCAAACGTCACCTTGACAGGTATAACTTGTCAAAATTTCAATTAATTTAAAGTTTTTGGCATTCAAAAGTGATGAACTAATGACCTATGACGATGAGTCATTATTAATACTAACGTCACCGTTGGTAATCTATACTTACTAATATTATAGCTGAATTATATATTACTAATTTCTTTGGTTGAACTAGGTTGAACGAGTGGTTTTAATTGAAAAGTAATTTAAGTGTTGGATAGTCAATTTATCGAGTAAGGCTATTGGCACTATAAAATTACGCGACGACCAAAAGGAGTCGAGCAGCACGGATAAAACCAGGGGAAACAGCTATATTAAATAAACAATAGTGTTTTTTCTTTCAAAGTTACTCATTATTTTTAAATTAGTTTTCTTCTTTCAGAGTCAAAGACATTAAACTACATACGAGCAATAGACGGGACATCACGAAGAAATTTGTGATCCAAAACTTTTTACCAATAGGTAAAAAGTCCCTCAGTCTAGTAGTCGCGTTGCTATGCAACGCTTATATAGCGCTACTGACGCACGGCATCAACAATTTTGTAGGACAATTTTCCCAATGCCCGCTCTATAGGTTATTTTAAATCTCTTTGTTCAGAGTATATTTCGTACCTGTCAGGTGTACCTCATTAAACTCATATTGAATAGAATATACGAGGTAGACTTTATTCAAAAATCTTCAGATCTAACTTTTCTAATTACACGCTTTGACAAAAACTCTCGTCAATTTCGTCGTCTTTTAGACTTTCTATTGTTATTTCTCGAGTTATTTTGTTGATTACGGGAATTATTAGTGAGACATTAACGCATCACCGTGTATCGGGCTACCAGTATGTGTTCGAGAAACTGTCCGTCGAGCCGGAACGCGCCGCTTTCTCGACTCGACCGGCGCGCGGCGTACGCCGTAAGCGCGCGGCGTGTATCTATACGTGACGCGAAGTGACGTCACTACACGTTTCACTACCTCCGCTAATAGGGACCTAGATGTTGAACCACCAGAAGTGACACTAATCACTGTAATCAGCCAATGAGTATAAATTATGCCAGTGTTTGGCGATCATTTTCATTTGTGGTTTTATCGAATTTGTGAAAATTATTTACGAACGATGCCTGTGTACTTAGTAATTACTCTGTTTGAAGTATTCTAATGTGTCTCGCAACTTCTATGAACACATTACAAAACGTTTGTCAAATAACTTGATCTAGGTCTTATGATTGTCAAATGCAGGCACTAGTTAGTCGCACCTGGATTAGGGTCGACATGAGGACGTTACGACTTATTCAGGTATCTGATACTAATTGAATAAGCACTTAAGATTAATTTCTCTCGATAGAGGAACCATTTTACATTACCTACCAGTCTCTAAATATGACAAGAAACAGTAACATATCTTATGTTTAAGAAACCTTTATGGAAATACAATAAAAGGTAAGTACGAAAGTAGTGCGAAGTGCGTCGTTCCTTCGGGAGCAAGAAACCTGCGTAAATAACAAGACATAATATTCCTCCCGAGTACAATTTAACAAAGACACTACCAAGAATACAGCTAGGACATAAATATAATTTATTAAACACAATATTTATAATGCCACTTGCAACTCTCCTGGGGAGACGGAAATAGATATTTTCCGGTTCTTAATGCTGGTATCAGGTCGTTAAGGGTCAGTTCACACCAAGACGCGACGCGACAGGACCTGACGCTACGATACTGGAAGCACGTTTCTTTTTGTGTGGTAAATAAAGTTCGGTTTTGAGTCGCTATTAAGATGTACGCACAGTGCCGCGCTGTGTCGCGTCATCGGGGAAATGTGTATATTCTCTTGAAGTTAGATTTTAAATCGAATTATAATGTGCTCGCAGCGTCGCGTCTCGGTGTGAATTGACCCTAAAGCGAGTGCCTCACTGGTATTTTCTCCGTCCTGTCACTCCTTATTCGTTCCGACACCTCTATACTTGCTTTTAACCAGTTCACTTGAAGGTAAGAGCAGCTCCAATAACAACCCATTAATGAGTTGACTCAGAACCGTCCAAACTGTTTATTTTGACGGCTCTAGTAACTGGAAATTTTCGATTGAGTTGGCCGACTATTGACTTGCAACCTTATTCAGAAACTACGCCATAACCCCGAAAGGTGTTTTAGCACCCCGGAGGCTTCAAAGTGATATTATAGACAAAACCCCTTAGAGCGTCGAACTAATGAATCAACATCCCAAACTGAATCAAATCAAAACATCAAAGGCGACGCAGTGACAGTTGATAGCGGCCATCATTGTGGTCACGTCGCGCGTCGGGGCCCGTTCAAGTTTTGTAACTTGGGACCAACTTGACAGTGAGACAGTGTGATAGGACACTGTCACTGTCAAGCGAGACCCAAGTATTATTGTCAGACATAGGACACTATGTCTGACAATAATACTTGGGTCTCGCTTGACTTATCATAATTATGTAACAACTAATAATGTTGTAGTTGTCGTGTTTCAAGACGTAATTGAGAAAGGAAAAATAGCACTCTAGCATGTTAAGGCGCATCCAGCAACTAAACGATACATAAAGATATTTTTAAGGAACGAAAAGACGCCTTAACCAATTAGGCCATCCAGAAAACCTGCGTTTTCTGGATGGCCTAATTGGTTAAGGCGTCTGGAGTACCTATCCAAAAGACGCAAGTTCGAACCCTGCTCGCAGCAGAATTTTTCGTTCCTTAAAAATATCTTTGCGAAGACGCGACGCATGCGTTATTGTGTATAAAAAATATAACTTATACGGAATATACTTTTTTAAAGAAGTACCTATTTTTAAACGATTATATATTTTTTCATCGATACTGCTAACCCACTTGAGCACCACGTGCGGCGAATGATAGTTTTCTTTTAAGTCAAAGTTCCTGATGGTTTGGCACTTATTGAAAACGGTAATCAAAAGAACAATGTATTTTAGTAAGAACAATGTAGTAACGCTTGTTTTGTTTGTTTCAGATGTGACAGTGCTACCGGCATGGCGTAGCGAAGACTTCAAATTTCTCCACTGCCAAGCATGGCTTTCTCCAAACCTCGGGACACTTCAAATGTACTATAAAGTGGACATTCAAGTGGTGTGTGTGACGGTATCAATGACTCGGTGAAAATTAATCATAACAATGGGGAGGCGACGTTGGAGATTAGTTACGATCACGGCGTTCTTGCTGTTCGTTTTAAAAGACACGCAGTGTCAAGGTGAGTGTTAATCTCTTCGGTGCAAACAACTTGTTCTCGTGTTTGACATTAAGTAACAGTGTGTGGTGGATGTGTAGTAGGGCTGTACACACATGTAGCGTGATCAAAGTTGGCTCGATCATCCTCTTATCTATGTGTAACTATCTTGTTCCTCGCTTTTATAAATGCGAATGTTTGGATCGATGGATGGTTCTTACTCTTTTATACAAAAAACACTAGACGGATTTGGCATAATGATAGATAAAGAACTACACTCTTAATCCCAGTTTCACATTCCCGGGGGATTTTCGACCACCACGCGGGAGAAGCCGCTAGAAAAACCTAGTGTTTTATAAAGTTAATTCTCAACGGTATTGCTATTACATATCCTCCCTGAAAAGTCTTCTTAAAAAGACTTTAAAAAACTAATTTATGTATGAAAGAGATTGATTATAAAATCAAGTTTAATCGATGTATTTAGAGCGCCATGAATTAATAATGTACCCTTTGTATTCCCAAGTGACGTAATTTGCTCAGGTAAACAAAGACCACAGTGTTGTGTAGGTAGAATAAGAAATTGTTATGTACGAAGATAACATTCGCTCTCCAGCAGAATAAGGTCATTTGAAAAATAGGGTGTACGGGAGAGTCTCGAGTCAATACTGGCTTTATAAACTAGATAAACAAGGAGACAATAAAGGCAGAAATGCCGTAAAATGACATAAAAATGGCGTGCAAGCGGAGTGTGGGCAGACAATGCAACGAGCACCCACGTGCGAGTCACTGCTGCTCTATTTATTTATAATTCAAGAGCCAGGCCGTGAATAGCAACAGCCTGTGATCGACTTCAAATTGCTCTCAAATAGATTTCTTGCCTTATTAAATATGTATATAAAAATAAACATGAAAATATCAACATGGCGCAGACAATACCTCTTTTGAAAGTGTCCGCCTAGGAAAGGCTAAAGTGATGCTTTCCATCAGGTGGCCCGTACGACTGTTTGTCACCAATAAAGTCATTAAAAATGGGTCACATTTTATGATACGTCCATAGACAAATCGTTCATGTTTCATTATTATTATCGAAAATGTCAAGTATGTATGCTTGGTACTTATTGCGTGATTTTTGTATAAAAACCATCAGCAAATTGTATCTTTTCCGTGATATTTTGACGCCCGCTCTGTAATTACAACATTCCTTTTGACATTAAACATGATTGAATGGCGTTGATTTTCCGGTTTATCTAATCAAAAGCAACTAAGTAAGTATCTGTTTTGTAACATGTAGGTACTACTTAATTTATGACGTTTTTAATAAAGTATTGTAAAAGAAATTCAAAAAAATGTTTAATAGAGACAGCAAAATATAAGGAAAACTAAGAAAATAGGTACTGCGGTAAAGCTGAATTTATTCCTCGTTACTTCAGCAATTTTCTTTCTACAGATTTCCATTTCTAGTCTTGACAAATAATTTATTACTATTGCCGCCTTCGAAGCTGTGGCTCCAGCACGGAAAATATAGAAATCAACTATTATGACTCTCGGAAATTCAACACAATATTGCAACCATTATTAAAATCTGACATTTTGATTAACAATACAGAAATTGATTGTATACTTACATGTTAAATTAATTAAACAAAATTGTGAATGTCGACAAATCCATTTGAATATTGTCATGTTTTTGCACGAAATGAACGCATTCGTTAGTAAAATTAATCGGATCTAGCTCAATGTTAAAATGTAGGTCAATTATTTTAGTGTTTCCGGTAAATTGAAATATAAGGTCTGTGAAACCTTGTTACAGAAATTACGTTGTTCAAGGATATTATGCGTCGGTTCTTGTTTTTATTAAATGCACTTCAGAACAGCATTAGAACGTATAACGGTGCGTACAGGCTATGAAACATAACATGTTATATAACATTGTTATATAACATTTTACATACATTTGTAGTGTTATATAACAATGTTATATAACTTGTTACATGGTCTGTACGCACCTTAATAAACCCCACTTTTCTAACAAGAAGTGTTTATAATTATAAAAATCTCGTGTCACAGTGTTTGATGTTGCTCTCCTCCGAAACGGCTCGACTGATTTTAATTTTCGTCACGAATTTTGATTCACTTAACGCTAATTAGAATTTAAATATTTTTTAAATACTTTTTTTAAGCGTTATATACAATTTTTCTTCTTACTCGGCCGATACGATACTAGCATGGGATGTATACAAATATACACAATTCGAAATGGTGTACTTTTGCCGATGTTTTTGAGACGCTAAGTGCCCATTCGCACGGGCGCTTTTTTCGTTAAAAAAGCGCTGAGTTGGAACTTATGGTAAATCGAACTTAAGTGTCACCGCCCAGTAGTCAAAAACAGTTCGAGAAAAAGCGCCGCGCTTTAATAGCACTGACGCGATGACGTGTGAACAGATAGGTACATGGGAATGCATTTGTTCTATTTCGAGCGCTTTTTTAAAGGCCATAAAAAAGCGCTCGTGCCAATGGGCTCCAAGTGTGTATCTTAGTTTTTTATACACAAATGTATCGCAAAGACAAAAGAGGGCGAATATCAGGACAGGAATAGTGCTTGAGTTTTGTTAAAACCTCTTCAAACTGTTATTAAAGCCGGATATTTGGAGATAAGACGTACTTCGGAGAGGCGCCGCCGCCGGCCGAAGTTGGACACTTCTGACATCCCCCAATGGCGGTCTTACGATCAACGTTTGATTGAATATTAATTAGTTGATATTCTTAGAGATAATTTTCCTTTAATAAATAAAGGATATTGCGGTTTGATGGCGCTCTGTTTCTAAACTTGAAATTGTTGAAAACTCTGTCGGCTTCGCCGCGTTGAGGTTACAAATAATTATTATTATAAACATTTAAGTAATTTAATTAAAAAAACATTAAAGGCCACGAAATTCGGAATTGACGTATTGCGAAAGTATGTTTGTTACATTTTCACGCCTAGAGTAGAGAACCAATCGTCCTGAAATTTTCCAGTGTTCAAAAAATGACATAGAGTTTCCTTTCACCCCGAAAAAAATACTAGTCCTGAAAAAATATATAATAACGTTTTTATCATAAAGATGTCACCGTTGTCTAGAATTCTAAATTAATGCGAGCAAAGCCGTAGGCAAGACCTAGTTTTATTTAAAAATATAACGGTGCGTACAGACTACGTATCAGAAAATGTTATATAACATTGTTATATAACATTGTTATATAACACATTAACATTTTTCATAGTGTGGTCATGTTATATAACATTTTACATACATAATATGTAGTGCTACATAACAATGTTATATAACATTGTTACATGGTCTGTACGCACCTTTAGCTATAATTTCGAAACTGACAGTCTTATTGTCTAGTCTAGTACATCAAACTAAAAGCTTCTGAGTTCTATAATTGAATTTTTCGAATAACAATTCCAAGTTATTGCCGAGTATTGGAATAGTTTGCTATAAATTGGGACAGTCTCTATCATATGAGACCTAATACTATGATCGGCTTATACGAGAAGACGACACGAATGTCGGACCCATCTCCGTTTGGAATCTCAAAATTCTACGATAGTTATTTCTAAAACTGATACTGTTATAGCAAGTTCTTGTGTTTATTCTTATTCTTTAGGAATAAAATTTTAAAAATCTGTTGGTACCTACTCTAAGATTAAGTGGGTGAAAAGTAATTAAAACATTAAGTAATTAATGAGTTCAGAAAATCAATTTATCCAACTTCACAATTCACGCCACAATTGACCGATTTAAGGCCCTGTTTTCACCAAGGCGTCAATCTGATTGGTTATTCAAAACACATCTCCTTTCGTCTCTGCTTCTCTCCTCTTTGACGGAAACCGGGCATTCGGAACTTGATCAAAGCCTTTGAAATTAGCCTTAATATAACTGGAAGATAAAAACAGTACCAAAATAAACATAAAAAAACATCGTAAAGCAACGTAACTCTTGTTCCTGCTAGTAAGAATTTACAGTAAAACTTGATGAAGTCGACATCACAAAAATACGGGAGACAATGAAACGAATGTCCTAGTTCATTTCAAGTTACTGCTGTAACATAAATTAAATATCCTGAGAGAGGCTTTACAACCTACATACATTGTTGTAATACCTACATTGTAATGGGATATGTAAAACCAAAATCAGTAAAGATTTTTGATAAACTCGGCCATTTGTAATCTTCCCCTCGTTTTTACCAAGAAATAAAAGTTAGATAAAAAAATGTAGAATACTTGTCAAGATATATTTTTATTTGTTTTAAGCAATTTTAATAAGACTTTTTCAAACATTCAACTCGCTTTCATCAAGATTTTTAAACATGTATTCTACAAGTTTTGTTTATGTCGCAGGATAATTTGATGAACAAAATTTTCGTAAAACTTCTAGGGATTTAGCGAAAACACGAATAACTAGAAAATGGCTATGATATTTGTCAATTTTATAAGGGATTTCTCAAAAACGACATGCTTTAATAAGGTTTTGGGGACGCCCAGAAGTTCGGGTTGGTTAGGTTCCTTAAAATCCGGCAAACAGGAATAGAAGCCCCGCCAAGCAGGGCTTCTTCAACCCTGCTTAGCTCGAAATTCTACTGAGTCATAGTCATTTTCTAATTATCCGTGTTTTCGCGAAATATTCCCTCTACCTAAATTCGGTTTATCAAATTATTCTGCGACATATACCACATAGTCTAAACATGTTGTATACAAAACCTTGGTGAAAAGGATATACAATGATAAATCTATTTTGAAACCAAGATGTCACATGTATCTTCCCACACAGTCCGTCACGTTCTCTGCTTATTTTGGAACGTAGGTGGGTTCTACCGATAGTCTTCTAAATGTAATGCTATCTTAAATAATTCCAGCCCCCACCAGTGAGCGTAGGTAGTCCCCAATTAAATTCGACATTTCGGTTCCGCTTTTTAATTTCCTAAAGGGAAAGTTACTGTGTCTGGTTTGTTACGTTTTAGTCAATAAATATAGGCAAGATGACTAAAAAATCCAACAAGTCCGTCAGATAAATTAAGAAAATTAATTAGTCGAACATAATTATGTACCTTAGACTCGTGAAATTCACAATACGTCATTTCTAATATAATTCTATTTTCATAGTACAAAAGTCACTCCCGAGTTTTGATGCATTTTATCTTTGCCAAAATTCAATCAAAAAGTTCTGAAAAATAAAAGATACGTCATTTATTTTATTTTTCAGAACTAGGTTTGCAATTTTTGATGCTGTCAGCTTTCAGTTTCTTTGCTTACTGACATTTCGAAAGGCATTTTAAGTGACACCGATGTATAAAACTATGGTCGTGCGGGCTTCAAACATCTCTTATTCAAAGGTTTGCAGAGGTGCGTACGTGAGGGCCCTACTTAATTAGGGATCAAGTGGCTCAATGTGGAGCCCTCTCATATACTACACAAAGTATCTGGATCAAAATATTTTGCGTATGTTGCTCATATATCTAAAATTCCCACGCGAACAGAATATTAATTATAAGCTATTTACATTTTTATGATTCGTCTTAACCCTTGTTTGCACGTGCAATTTATGACGCGACGTAAAAGGTTAAAAGTCTTTAGAATTTATTTTTCAATTGCAGAACTCTTTAACAAGTGCGCGCTACAAAAATCGCGTTAAAATCGCACGTGCGTTCAAGCCTGTCTAACATTTCATTTTAACCCAAATAAAATATCAAAGCTTTGGTAAATATCATATCATTTACAGAGATCGATTGAGTCGAGTAAATATGTATGTATTTTGATTCACATTTTCCCCGTTCTGTGTACCTGTCCAAGCTAATTTCACTCGATTGAACCTACATCAAATTTTTGACAAGCTTATTACTTGTGCTTTGCTCTCAGTTACCTGTCATATCCTAAATGGGGTTGGAAAATATTAAAGGAAAATATTTGTGTGGGCAAAGTCAGAGGCGGCCGCTAGTGTGAATATAATGAAACAATAATTTATCGAAACTTCTCCCAGACTTTGTGTCTTCTCGCATTAATTCTAAATTGTATTTTGATTTATTCTTTGTTACGGACATTCTAAAGTATGGAAACTTTAATAATTTAACGCTTTGCATACTCTGGTAACGGAAAAATAATAAACAAATCTTATATGAAATACTCTTCGATGCATGTTGTCTTTCTCCTTTGCTTGCAATTCACGAAGTTTTGTCGACAGTAGTTTGCCTTATAGAAAGATATTCAAATCAGTTCAATATTTACTAACATTGGAACGAACAAACAAACTCATAAACTTTCGCTGTTATTTCTACTTTCGTAGCAATAGTTGAAGTTGACTCTTATTGACTAGCATTCTTGGTATTGTTCTGTCTAGACAAAAATCAATATGTATCTACTATCTACCGGAGTTATTTCCAATTTTGAATAACAATGTCTGAACTGCAGCACTTAGAACTGCCTCCACTTGCCTCCCCGCACTAAGTCACCGCACATAACGGTAAGGTCATGAATAGGCCGTAAGTCGCGGTGACTTTATGTTTCCCCATCGAATGCAATGTAGATAGGAGTGCGCTGATTAAGGTAATAAATGAGTTTCTAGGGGCCGGCAACACTTCAATATGCGCGACAAGAGATCAAAGGTGGGCGGTCAGCCTTAGGCCTTAATAGCCATTATGCCAAAATAGACAACAAAATGGACTTTTTCATAAATCCCTGAGCGTTCTAAATACTTTTTGAATCCGACCTTTTTGCTCCTCCAAGTAAACGGACCAACTGCATAGCCATACACCATCCTGCCTATCGTATGACGCTTGCAATTGTTTCAAATTGGCAGTTCGTCCATATACACCATACACCATACTGCCTATCGTACGATCGATTTGACACAACTTCAAATCTGCAGCAGCGATGCCAACCTAGCAACTTTATAGCTAGATCTAGCTATTATTCGGTGACCGATAGCTACAAATTTATAAAATTGTAGCTGTCGTCACCGAATAATAGCCAAATGCATCACTGCTGCCGATTTGACGTTGTGTCAAATCGATTTGATGACCTATCAAATTGGCATGTCATGCCATCAAATTGGCATTTTTAAACAATTGCAATTTGAAACAATTGCAAGCGTCAAATCGATCGTCGATAAGCAGGATGGTGTATGGCTACTATAACTTTTTCTCGTTGGTACACCAAAGACTTTCCCCGAGATATTAAAAACATCCTTTCACGTAAAAGAAAAGAAACGGAAAATAGAAAAGCGGAGCTCGCGTTAAATGTCGCTAATTATTATACTGTACCCTCCCATCAGGAGTTCTGCTAATGATAGTTACTTTTCCCTTTTTGAAGGTTCCGTAGATGAACGGCCCCGAGCAATTAAACCTTTCCCGTATAAGGTACTCGTTTTCCCCTTCATTAGGGGGGCATTAAACCGGCGGTAATTCGAACGGGTAAGTTACATTAATATTACAAAACGGTAAAACTACGCAACTGTTGTCTGCAACACAGGTGTACCTGCTAAATATTACACCAACTTTTCGCCTCTGCCTCGCTTAAGGAGAACTTTTCTATCCTATAAAAGTTGATGCGCTTCCTTTTTGTTTGTTACTAACATTATCTTTAATACAATGAGGATAGGCGAGTTTTTAACAAGGTTTCATCATAAAAAGTAAATGTAAGGTAAAGAGAGGCGTTGTGCTTAGGATCTTATCTTTACCAAAATGGTAAAACTGCTTTTGGTCAGACGAAAAATAAATATAAGTAAAAATAATTCCAGCATTAGTCACGTACAGAACATTGACGCGTTACTTATTAAATATTCTGTTAGCATAAAATAAAAATAATTACGTTCAAGATTTCCATTAAACTTTGCGGTTCAAGAAACTGAAATCTCTCGCAGAATTTTTATGGTATTTAAGTAGAACGATGTACAGTCAGCCGCTAGATTTTATATAAAAACGCGAGATGCATACGGTCTATTTGCGAGTACTAATAACGGTGCTATGTGCTCTGCTCGGATTGTCCAGTTTGCATACTAATTGCCTCGTCTGGACCACATAGCGTATATCTGTTAGTGTGAAAGATTCATAAATTGATCTAGTCCGAGAAGACTACATGATAGGTAATCTAAATTATTCTCCCGTCGAGGTCGACGTAGACATTAATCTAATGGAGCCGCAAGCTCTTTTCTACGTGTAATTGGGGAACCGTGCATAATTAACTCTAATACATAATATATAGGGTGACTGGCAAAAGTGTACGATACTTAAACACGAGATTGTGCTTATGATAACAAACATTTTTTATTATGGGAGCAAAGCCGAAATAAGGGAAACATAAATGTACTGAACAGCTGATTTTTTTTTTTCAGTATTTCGGCTTTGCTTCCATAATAAAAATTGTTTGTTATCATGAGCACAATCACGTGTTTAAGTATCGTACACTAATTGCCAGTCACCCTATAAACTGGTTTTACTTAATATGTTTTTGGACAAAATTTGTCCCGGATGTTTATTTCAATAAATTATGCCTTCCGGTCGACCATTCTATGCTTATTATAAAGCTGTAGAGTTGGTATGTTTGGTTGAACTAATCTCAGGAACTACTGGGTTGAATTTGAAAATTCTTTTTGTGTTGGGTAGTCCATTTATCGAGGAAGGCTATATATGCCACTTAACATCACGCTAACGCACCACGAAACCACGAGTAACAGCTAGTTTTACCTACTTATACAACTTTTTTTTTTTGGGTGGCAAAATCATCAAATGAGTCCTCCCGCTCTGGGTGGGACGGAAGGGACTGTCAAACTCTTACTGACTAAAATCCACCCGTGTTCCTTCGGATGCCCTTTACGTTCCGGGGCCACGGTATCCTGGATTAAGAAAATTCCGCGACCCCAGCAGGCATTTTCCATCCCGTCGGTGACGCGTGAAACACGACGCGCCACCGACCCGGGCTTGGTCCTTGGTCGGACGGCGAGCTTACCCATTACTCACCGTCCGCAAGCCCGCTCCGCCGCTGTGCCCTCTGCTATTCAGAGGGACACGCGTTAGAGCGTCCACCCGACAGGCTATTCGCATACGGGCAAAGAGACCCCTTAGGCACACAGTGCCTAAGGAAGAGTTTTTGCCCGCATCCCAGGGTGCACCCGGCCCGAAAAACTGGACTTCCCCCCGGACGTATCCGAGAGGGAACTCCAGTCCACGGACGCACGTGGAGGTTTCCTGTCTTAGCACCCCTACTTATACAACTAAGTAAATTATGTCAGCCTTATAGACGTGTTATCTTTAAGGCACTCCATTAAATCTCTTTATAATTAACTACAGAGCTATCACCTTGATCAATACGAAGTTTTCGGTAACGTCTGGGTGTCTAGCCTTGATGTGGTTAGAATGTAAATTAATGAAATAAGACATGTTCGCATGTTAATTTATCTTAATTTTAATGTAAAGAAATACAGTTCAAAATTCTGCCTAATTACACGTGATGGACTACCAAACATTTTTTGGTCAACCATTTATTTAGGTAGTTTAACGAACGTCCTTTAAAACGATTAAATAGCAGGGTACAAGCTACAGTGACGTAAGCAAATTGCTAAAATGTTGCCATAATGAACCTTTAAAAGGGATAAATGGGTTTAGAGCAGAATTTTACAAATTGCTGCAAGATTTTGTCGGGAGACTTAAGTAATGTTAAATGATATTAGACTATGGCGCTAGTGATAAAGTTGTGATCGTACGGCGCAGCAGTGTGCTCCAGGGATTACACTTCGTCAGACTATGATCCAGTTCCAAAGCCCCCAGGTACCCGAGCACTGAGGAGAGACTAATCCAGTTTCCACGTTACGAGTTCATTGGGGGCGCACTTTTTGAAACTAATGTTCGGGATAATCGTCTACAACGTTGGGGGTTTCCGTCCTAATATTATTATTACAAACTGAAAATTAAGTTGTTTTACCTCCAGACCCATTTAAGTAAACATGAACCTGTTTAAAATTTTGGGTCGTCACGTAAATATTAAAATGTACTAATCGACTTCAGTTACATGTTCTTTATTGTCATTCTAACTAAACGATGACATTGTCTGTGCAGAAAATAAAAAGAAAACAAAACATATACAACCTTTTTTTATTTTATCTCGTAAAAAAATTCCATGCAAACATTTTACGGTGGAAATAAAAAGTGAAATGTTTACCTTTAAGCGCGCTACACATCGGGCCAGCGGTATTACAAAGAGCTTTTAAGCCCTTTCCGCACACGTCACGTGCAGACCGGCCTTAGCCGACGCGTGTGCCTGCCTAATTACCTGCGATTTACGACGTGGGCCCCTCCCCTAATATTAATTACAACATATTGTTCTAATGGAAGTTGTTTTTTAGACCGCAGTGACTTCTAATGAAAGTTCAAAATGTTTGCGAAAACCCTGAAATATTTTTTTGTTGGTATGTAATCCTTATGAGTCATTGTTTTGTTGAGTTTAAATATCCTTGAAATGCCTTCGGGTTTATTGGATAAAGTGGGTTATATTTCACGAATGTGTGTTGAACTTCTTAATTTTACAATCTCAAAACAGTGTCCCAATTTTGCGGCTCCCACTAGTTAAAAGATCCCTAACAAACATGGAATTTGAGGCGAAGGATAAGTGAGATTAGTGGAACCATAACATAACACATTCAGTCCCAAAGGCCTCGTAAATCCTGGTCGTTTTCATACAGACGAGTTAATTTTTCATGTGTGTCTCAGCGAAACATTTTTACTGTACCTACATAGCGTAGGTGTATCAGGGTTAATGAAGAGTTTCCCTGATGCTGTCGACCTATCTAAACATAGACATCCTTTGATCCTCATTTGATTCTAGATAGCTTCATGTAAATAATGTTGTTTTGATACGTCGGCCTCATTAACGAGGGTTGCAAACAAAATTATACTTGACCTTAATTTTATCTTTTTATTATTTTTGTGCTGGGATTTTATAAATAGAAGGTCGTCGGTTTCTTTTTGGGATACTGAAAGGGTAATCTCGAATATAACCTGATAGTTTGTGTATTCTTTTGCTTCATCATTGTTGGTTGGTTGACTTGTTCCAAGCCAGTTTAATTTATTTTACGTCGAGTTTCATTGTCTTGGCGTTTTCCTGCTGTTCACCACTGTTGAGTCTGGCTATCAGGAGTTGCAGTGGTTTGAGATAGTGTGGAGGGATTTTCCCCAAAAAAAAGCAAACACTGATTAGTGCAATTACCTTTGCTTTGGTGCTATATTTTACCCGCGACCTTCTAAATATCGTTTACTCTTTTTTCTGCTAAGTATAACTAGGTCGCAATTGCGGCGGTAAGACCCCTCTTTGAGGAGTGGCTGGAGAGAAGTCATGGCGTCCTGACCTACCGCTTGACGCAGGTCCTCACCGGACACGGAAGTTTCGGGAGGTACCTGTGTCTGATGCGAAAGGAGGAGACGCCTGGGTGTCACCACTGCGAAGATCGCCCGGAGGACACGGTGGAGCATACGGTGCAAGACTGCCCAGCTTGGGCGGAGCACCGACGTGTCCTCACGGCTGCGATAGGCGGAGACCTCTCGCGCCCGGCATTGGTTGCGGCCATGCTGCGGGGCGAGACGGAGTGGGAAGCGGTCAGCTCCTTCTGCGAGGCAGTAATGCTCGTAAAGGAGGAGGCAGGCCGCGAGCGAGAGAGGACAGCGTCCTCCCTCCGCCCCAGCCGCAGTGGTAGGCGCCCACGGCGACGGACGTCGCTTGATGATCTCCGGCCACCGTAGGCGCGGGCATGCGGGCAGCGAGTAAAGGGCAACTCGCTGCCCGACCAAGGACCATGCCCGGGTCGACGGCGCGTTGTGTCCCACGCGCGCCTCAAAGAGCGTCAGCATAATGACGGGGCCCCCCTCTCAGAGGGCCAAAGCCTGCCGGGGTCGCGGGATTATTCCCTTACCGTAACCCCGGAACTTAACAGGCTATGAAGGACACCGTGGATTTTAGTCAGTAGAAGTCTGACAGTCCCTCCCGCCCTGCCCGGGGTTGGAGGACTCATTTGATGATTTTACCACGCTAAAAAAAAAAAAAAAAAAAAAGTATAACTAGGTCAAACTGGATACTCTTAAGCTATTGTCAAACTGACAGACGAACCGAATGCGTGGCGTAGTGTTTTTGTTTGTAATGTATGGAATTGTTTGAAGCCTGTCACATAGAGTATCGGATCGCTTTCGCATTTTTACATGACATGATTCGGTTCGGTTCGCTATCGCCTGTCTGTTTGACAAAGGCCTTAAGCTATCGTCAAACAGACAGGCGTGGCGAACGCGAAGCGAGGCGTTTTTGTTTGTAATGTATGGAACTGTTTGAAGCCAGTCACATAGACTATCGGATCGCTTTCGCTTTTCTATGTGACTGGATTCAAACAATTCCATACATCATAAGTCGGGTTTTCCTTCCTGACGCTATAACTCCAGAACGCACAAACCGATTTCTACGGTTTTGCATTCGTTGGAAAGGTCTCGGGCTCCGTGAGGTTTAAAGCAAAGAAAATTCAGGAAAAAAAACGAAGCCATCTGGTGGCGAAACGGAGTTCGCCGGGTTTGCTAGTTACAAATAAAAACGCTTCGGATCGCATTCGCTTCGCCTATCTGTTTGACAATAGCTTTAATTCTACATAAAAAAATGAACCTACCACTCTCTACATAAGAGTGAGTGGGCCGTAGTATTAATGAAAGAAGTAGCATTTACTCCAAATAAATATTGTAGGCGTCTTGACATTTTATCTAAGTCCAGAATTCTCTTATATTAATTAAACTGGTACACCTACGTCACTTCCCTTTGTTACCTAATACACATAGGTATCAATCACTTGATCAAAATGTGAGAGTACCTTATATGAATAATCGCTGTCAGTAGGGTTGCCACATCTCAAGATTTGTCGTGACATCTCAAGAGTTTTAAGCGTTTTCTCGGGGTTGTGGCAAAAAATCTCTTAATATTTAGGATTTTCAAGAAAGAGCAAATTTTTCTCATCTTTTTAATGTAAATATAAATACTAATCTTCTTTATACATAATGTAGACTAATTAAATAGATTTTGGCCGTGAACTGCACCATAAAAATAAAACATAAACATTTTTAAGCATAAGACAAAGGTGGATGGTATTTGCTCGCACGACCCACGCATGTCGGAGGCCTCTAGTTTTAAATCTGTAAATTAAGTTTGCGAGATATTTCGCAAAATTCAAGAAAATCTCGGAGTTTTCAATGGAAATCAGTCTTTTCTCCGGGCTTTTAAGTTTTCTATCTGGTAACCCTAACTGTGAGTGACTACCTACAGGGAGGGAGGGGGTCACGGTACGGGGTGCGAGGTGCGGGGTTGCCATGACGATGCGTGTACTTGACATGTGTTTGTTTTACAGAAAGCCCTTTCATTCTACCGTGAGGCAGCAACTTTGTTGCTACGGCTGTTATTGCAATTAGAATAATATCGGTTTAAGTTTTATTGACTGAAACCTTAATTACTAGGTACCAATCATCATCATCATCAGCCAGAAGACGTCCACTGCTGAACATAGGCCTCCCCCTTAGACCGCCACACCGAACGACAATTCGCCACTTGCATCCATCGGCTGCCCGCGACCCTCACGATGTCGTCGGTCCACCTAATGGGAGACCTGCCTTCGCTGCGTCTTCCGGTCCGTGGTCGCCACTCGAGAACTTTTCTTCCCCATCGGTTGTCAGTTCTACGAGCGATGTGGCTAATTTATGATAGTTTTCAGAAATAGATAGATCAATAGATGTTTTACACATTGATTATTATTAAACGGATTTGGTTAATTATCATCATCAGCCTATAATGTTCCCACTGCTGGGACACAGGCCTCCTCTCTGTGAGAGGGAGTGGGCCATAATCCAACACGCGGGCCCGGTGCGAATTACATATAATATTAGTTTCTTTAAATCCATTGCCATTGAATAATATTATACCTTGTGTTGAAATTATTCGATACGTCTGGTGATTGTTCCAGTGCAGAATATATATCACCTATTCCCTAAGAGAAATAACTAAATAAGAGTGATCGTCTTGTACCTCCTAGTATTTATTCCCTAGACTTGATATCATTACCCTCATTTCCTAATTAATCTCAATAACTTAAAATATTATAATCAATAAATCTTATACCCACATTAGCCTCTATATGGGTAGTTCTTCAAATCGGGGAATTTTAGGTGGCTCAACTTGCTGCTTCTTAATTTACCTATTAATGATTTAAGTTTTGGAGTATTAATAAAGTTCAACTCGGCTTGCACTTGGTCACTGAATTTCAACACGATTATAATAATTATATAAACAAAAATCCAGAGAAAAATTGCTTCAAATAGTGAAAATTCTCACTTCCCTGTGGGGCGAGTTTCCAGAATCGAAGTTATAAATCACAATAAAAACATATTAAAATGTAATTACTCAAAAATAACAATACATTTTAAGTAACCATTAGTGTAACTTGCATTTAACCTATCTATGGGATGTTTAAATTCCCTATTTACATAATTTTTCGATTGTTGAACAAAGGTGACACGAATTTTATATCACGTTACAGGTCTTACGTTTTGATTTTATGAAGTATGCGGTGAACTTTGACTAGTAGGTACATAAATCGTTTGTTTTATCCAAATCGCCAGTCAGTTCCCTGTATAAACGTAGACAGGGAAGTGACAGCCCGTCAGGGAAGTGAGATTCAATTTAAAGTTAATTTTTATTTATTCTTGGATTAAATTTATTAAAGTTACATTCATATCGTTACATTGTATGTTATTGGATCACCCTATCTCTTTATGTTTGTTTTTTACATATTTTTTACAGTTGAAGTTATTTTTGTCCTGTCCACCGAACATTAAAAAAAACCTTATAAAATCCATATTTATTATAATTTTCTCTGGGCCTATTGGATATGTTGTAGTAAATTCTTGGACTCTAGTCACTTATTATATCAATTTATGACAAAAAAAGGAAATTCATTTTTGACCCATATAATTCCACCGTTAGTAGAACTACCCATATGATTTATCACATACAGAAAAGACAAAGTAATAATATATTTACTTCAACCCCCCCCCCCCCCCCCCATAGATCCCTTATACTTAACCGATTCGTTACATTCTGTATTCATAAAGGAAAGTTTTGAAGGGTCCACACCTACTACTGCTACTTAGGTCGGTATTGCAATTCCGTTCTCATAATCAACCTCGGCGTATAAACATTGACATGAGCGATAAAACCACGAAACTCGGCCAGTCTCAGGGGAAATTCCAGTTTCTTGCGACCTTACAGTTAATCAGAAAATATATTGAAGGTACTCTGAATGTTACAGTATTTCTTTCATCAGGCACACCTTGCCTATCGATTTTGTGCCTTTTTGAGCAAAGGCTGATGTTTGAAAAGGATGAAATTAAGTTGAAATTGGCTCAAAGATCGAGCGCCAGATAAGTATATGATTTATGTGCGCCCTTTTCACTTTTGTAACTTGTTTAAGTAATATTTTCTACCTGACAACGACAGAGATTAGCTCTTTTTGGAGTTTGCAAAAAGAAAAGCGACGAATGAATTTAAAGAATCCAATATTTCTTTCACTGAAACCAATCTTGTATAACATCGAGCTTCGCTTCTTATCAGAATTTTCTCCGAGCTCTGACAGCCGTATAAAAGAAAAGCAAGAATACAATACATCAAAATTTATTCTAATCCATCAGTTTCCCGGAGTATATTTAGGGTTGGTAATTTGTTCTGATAAAAATACAAAATTTTTCCGGGAGCCGCGAGGTCAGGCGTCAATCAGTTATTATAATCCGCCCCATTGCCAAATCTTCGTATAAAAGGAATGCAGTAATAACACTCGGTTGACTTCAAAGCATAATACATTTCGTCTCACAATAGAGATTCTTTTTTGTGGAATAATGAATTCAGCGATCTTTGTAAAGCGACAGCAAATGAAGGTAGCTTTATAAAGGAATGTCGTAGGCAACTAAAGAAACAATTCTGTGTACCTATACCGTACTGAAACGCTTAGGTAGCGTAATTTGAAATGCGAATAAAACCGTTCGCCAATTTACATCGAACATGAAAATGCTCTTTTACCCATATTTACTTTAGTTCCAAAGGCACTCCTGACTCCCATAATATTAAATTTAAAAACGCCGAGCTTAGAGGCGTGCCCTAAACTGTAATCGGAACATAAATCTCTTTAATTTGCTTTAAATTTTCGTCCAGCTTGATATAAACGATGGATCTTTAAATTTTCAGACAAATGGCGAGAACATTAGTATTCTGATTTTAAATGTCTCTTAATTTATTAGAGTTATGCATTTCTCGGTTACGATATAAGCAAGTGGAGCAATCACTTAACATAATATCAATAAAAAAAGTTAATTAGCTTACCTTGAACTTTTCTTGGCACAAAAATGTAGACATTAAAATTACTAAATGTCGAGATAATTTTAGGTAAATATACGAAACACTTTTGGCAAGTTACAAGGGACCTTTATTGCTATAAATTGTTCACAAAGTACTCTTATAATGGGTACACCAGGTATATATTACGTAAGCAGGCCTGAAAGTTTCCACAGCTGAAGAGTCCTTATAGTTTATGAGTTATATCGTTGATCGATTTCCTATTAAGCCTACGATACTCCCATTTGGGACCTGATGAACAGCACAGCCGCCATTCTTAATTAGGGATATGATCCACAAGAAAGTAATTTCCTAAAGATAATCTTTCCGAACGATATGAAGGGCGAAACCAAAAATGAGATAAACTGGAGAAGTCATAAAATGTGATTAGAGTTCGCGGTCTGCTTCGAGATAATGTTTTAGATTGTAGGGTCGAAGTAGCTAATGTACGTAAGTCATAAAGAAATTTCAGGTTAAGGGGTACTACTACCTAAGCAAGATACCCGTAGCTTCGGCAGATGTTTCGATCGTTTTTTATTCTTTCTAAATTACCGATATAAAATTAGTTAGTGATACGAACTAAAAATTTGGTGACAACATGAATGGTCAGTTGTCTTGACTCCCAATATGTTGTCAGAACTTATGAATTTAGAACTAATAAGGAGTAGAGTTCACTCAAAAGTTTCGAGTTACCTTCGAGTATTTTTGTTGACGTACTGAAAGAGTAGACCCCTACATACAAAGAGAAGAAGTTACACCAGAAAAATAAGTTCTAGAACAATCATGAATGAAGAATGAAATCATGTATCTAGGTACTTTAATAAAAGATAAGCAGCTAATAATAATAATTATGTTCTGCCGAAATTACAATTTTTCATTATCATTATTGAAGCCTCGGGCACGCCGCAATTGCGGCGGTAAGACCCCTCTTTGAGGAGTGGCTGGAGAGAAGTCATGGCGTCCTGACCTACCGCTTGACGCAGGTCCTCACCGGACACGGAAGTTTCGGGAGGTACCTGTGTCTGATGCGAAAGGAGGAGACGCCTGGGTGTCACCACTGCGAAGATCGCCCGGAGGACACGGTGGAGCATACGGTGCAAGACTGCCCGGCTTGGGCGGAGCACCGACGTGTCCTCACGGCTGCGATAGGCGGAGACCTCTCGCGCCCGGCATTGGTTGCGGCCATGCTGCGGGGCGAGACGGAGTGGGAAGCGGTCAGCTCCTTCTGCGAGGCAGTAATGCTCGTAAAGGAGGAGGCAGGCCGCGAGCGAGAGAGGACAGCGTCCTCCCTCCGCCCCAGCCGCAGTGGTAGGCGCCCACGGC
Source organism: Agrotis clavis (assembly GCA_954870645.1). Taxonomy (NCBI): domain Eukaryota; kingdom Metazoa; phylum Arthropoda; class Insecta; order Lepidoptera; family Noctuidae; genus Agrotis; species Agrotis clavis. The sequence continues at coordinate 17,471,046 of OX940919.1, read as the reverse complement.
GACGGACGTCGCTAGATGATCTCCGGCCACCGTAGGCGCGGGCATGCGGGCAGCGAGTAAAGGGCAACTCGCTGCCCGACCAAGGACCATGCCCGGGTCGACGGCGCGTTGTGTCCCACGCGCGCCTCAAAGAGCGTCAGCATAATGACGGGGCCCCCCTCTCAGAGGGCCAAAGCCTGCCGGGGTCGCGGGATTATTCCCTTACCGTAACCCCGGAACTTAACAGGCTATGAAGGACACCGTGGATTTTAGTCAGTAGAAGTCTGACAGTCCCTCCCGCCCTGCCCGGGGTTGGAGGACTCATTTGATGATTTTACCACGCTAAAAAAAAAAAAAAAAACAAAAAAAAAAAAAAAAAAAAAAAAAAAAAAAAAACATTATTGAAGCCTACTACAACGGTAGGTACTTGGAAAATCTTAGCAAAAAATGTTGAAGCCTTTATTAAGGAGTGTTAATTAGGAACGGCATGTACTTTCATAATTGGCTCAACCAATTTTAATTAAATAGGTGCTGACCTATATTTTTTTAAACAAAGTACTTACCTCTTTTCCGCTAATAACCTCATTTAGGGTTCAAAAAAACAACACCTTTAAAAAAATATTTGCCAAAATTATGAATCTAAAAATAAATGTTCAACGATTTTAACAACAAATTTTATAATTCTATTCAAATAACAAACATTTTTAGAGTTCTATATGGATGGTAAATTTCCGACCGGGGTCAGCAGAAACTAAAAGTTTGCTTGCTGCGTTCCTTACAAACTTCGTCAAGGTTCATAAACTGACAAAAAAGCACCCGTTTCCTACCCATGCCCTTTGCATTCCACGGCCGCGGTATCTTCCATAGACAGTCCTGCGAACGCACCGTCTAAAACTCTAAACCAAGTAAAAAATCTTTACCATAAATCCATTGAGTATATAACCTAACCTAACCTGTTCACTTAGATCTACTTAAACTGCAGTATTTATTACAAGGTCAAAGAAAATGTCAGGAAAGTCCTGAAATATTCGCATCATACATATTCGTGTTACAAAGAGACGGTAAATTTATTCCAGGATAGAGAATGTCTATTCATCACTGTATTAATCGTTTCGTAGTCTCGCACGTAGTGGCTATAAATCCCGTTGGTTATTGTACCTTCGGCCTTATTATGCTTTAATGTGAACTGGGTTAACCATAGTATAAGCTGTTTGTGCGATGAGAGCGCCACCTAGTGAACACTTTATTTCGAGACTCATGGGATTTGCTTCTTCTTTCCAAATATAAAATTTCGAAAAACATTTTCGCTTGATTTTTTTTATAAAAATTAAATAAATCCTAAAAAATTACTTAAAAAAGTTGTGGTGTATATTAAACTTGAGACATGTCACTCCTGAGAGTCCCCAGTTGGTTCACATCTCTGTCAATGGGTACGGTTAGCCGATACAAGATCTAGACAGAAATCGACAATGCTGAACAGCATTCAGCCTATGCTGACTAAATTATCGGCTGAAACCATGCTGAGTTCAGACGAGAGTGAAGCATTTTGACAGCTGTCTCAGCCAATGCTACTCAGCATTCGCCATTTTTCTTTTAAGCTATTGTCAAACAGAGAGGCGTGCCGAAAGCGAAGCGAAGCGTTTTCATTTGTAATGTATGGAATTGTTTGAATCCAGTCACATAGAAACGCGAAAGCGATGCGATAGCGTTAGCGATCCGAAGGCGTTGGCGATATTACAACTCGGCGAGGCGTGGCGAAGGCGTTTGCGAAGCGTTGCCGAACTATTAGTAATGGCTGGCTTTGTATGCACGACGTCAAACACAGAGCGATTCCGAAGCGAAGCGTTAGCGAGGCGTTTCCGAGGCGAATCCGAGACTTGACAGTGCCACAGTGACACTGTCATGCCTATTTAAAAACTAATATTATTTACAAATTAGCTGTTCAGTATTGTGAGAAATGTGGAATAATCGAGGACGTGCATCATATCTTGACCGAGGATGAGTGGAGCGAACGCTTCTGGTGAAATCTGTTTGGTCCTCACGCTGGATATTGACGACAAGCTCAGGATGCGCACGGAATTTACTTTCACTGGTGCTGTGTAAAGCTACTGCGTAGAGTAGCACATAGACCGGGAGTGATGCTGAGGGAGCTGTGTGGTGGAGGCGGCACGCGCCACCGCTTGCTGTGTCCGGTGGTCAGGCCCAACATACTGACCAAAACACCTCTCACTAGAACAATCCGTGTAATGAACGAAGATCATGAGTGAATAACGCGTACAAGTTCTTTTAAATGAAGTTATTTATGTAAGAAATCTCTAAATACATTTTGTTGTTGTAATTTGTATTTTTATGTTGTTATGTGACACATAACTACCGGTCTGGTACGGCAGCAGGCAACAGTGCTGCGCAATAATAACGCCTTTACAGAATATAATATAAATTATGAGGATCAGTATCTAGTACCGCGGTATTCGTTTGCTATCCTCTATAAAAAAAACTAACGCACGTAATTGGGGCACCATGTAAAAACCAAACAACATAATTATTATTCAATTATTTTATTGTGATAATATGATCTATATCAACAACTTCAAAAATCCTGCTGTTTAACATTTTGTTGATGGTGTAACACATTACCATACAGAACACACAATCATAACATTTTTTTTTACAGAATACGCACAAATGAACAGTATTTTCAATCACATGATTATGATAATAGCATTATTGTTTCCAAAATAGGCCTGAAATTGATAAATTTATTACATTGAAATCATGCTTCAGCAGTCAATTGATTAATTCAAAGACATTGTGACAAAGTCTTGGCATTCAAATATCATCATTTTAATCCTCCTTTTGATGTGGTACTGTCATCTTCAACAAAACGGCGGCTGGGCCAATGCAAATTGAAGATACGAGTACTTGGTACCTCCTCAATAAAAATATTACTTAGGTATTGTTTTCCTTATGTAAACCAATCCAGTTTTCGAATAATCCGTTAACCGTATCTTGAGAACTGTTAAAGTCTAACGACAGTCACAAATGTGTATTTGGTCAACACTCAGATCAAAGAAAAAGTTAAGGTTAATGAATATTATTTACAAAACTAAATTTCTTATCGGATACTGTGGCTATTTGGAGAACTATTTAAGTATGTGCACACACACAACAGCTGCACATTTTCTTGTTGCATATTATTTGATCATTACTTTACGCAGTCTACATAATAATATGAGCAAACAATCACGGAAAAACATGATTAATAGAAATTAAGAAATAAATAAACAATCAATATCAATAGACGTCAATCTGTGACAAGTTTACGGTATCACTCTTTTTTTAAATATTTTTTTGTCATGACTTCAAGGCCTTGCCAAACGGTGTGGCACAATGATAAAGCCACAGACTACATAGAAGTACTACGTATGTCAAAACCGCATGTTTATTTTTAAAGGAGATGAGTCCTCCCATCCAGGGCAGGGCAGGAGGGACTGTCAGACTTGTACTGACCAAAATCTACGGTGTCCTTTAATAGCCTTTACCTTTCGGGGTCACGGTAGCTCGAAAGTCCCGCGACCCCGGCAGGCTTTGGCCCTCTAAGGCTAAGTCTAGAGAGCCAATGCCTGCCGGGGTCGCGGCCCGTCATTATGCTGACACTCTTTGAGGCGCTCGCAAAATGAAGTTTTATGTCATGGGTATCGTTTTCATGGTTTTCGAGGGTGTTGAAGCCGATAGTGCTGTCAAAGTGTAAATCCAAGATGCCGGCTGCAAAAAATATCGAGGTTTTCGTCATGGGTGTCGTTTTCATGGTTTTTGAGGGTGTTGAAGCCGATGTTGCTGTCAAAATAGAAATCCAAGATGGCGGCTACAAAACATATCAAGTTTTATGTCATGGGTGTCGTTTTCATGGTTTTGGGGGGTGTTGTAGCCGATAGTGTTGTCAAAATGTAAATGAAATGTGACTCACGCCAAATCTTGTAAATGGTTAGGCCACATTAACAAAGCTCACAAGTTGTTGTGATTAATATTAAACTGTTCCGAGTTATAAATCTTTTACTGATATTAACCGAAGTCATGAGATTACCTATTATATGTAAACTAGTTATTTTAACTCGATTGTTTGATCACTACTGAACACAGATGTTTTAATAAATACAGTTCAGTTTCAAAAACATCAAGAGTGACAACCCTTATGCTGTAGTGGAGCGTAGGTAATTATTTCCACAGCTAGGCCTAGTTTCCTTAAAGTCCATATTTGTTATTATACAGTGTGTCCGGGCACGAGTTAGCGATATTTGAAGGGGATATTCTAGGCTCAATTTCATCGAAAAAAATGCTTTAAAAAAATTCTTACTCCAATACTTCGCGAATGGCAGCCATTTTAATTTTTTAATCCGTCGAACTGGGGTGTGTACAATAAAATGCAAATATCTTGGAATCCAAGAGAACTACATTCATGAAAATGACTTTATTGCAAAATTAAACGTTGAGGCCTATTAAAAACTTACGAAAATTTTCTAAATAATATGTAAAAATAACCAAAAAACATGGGCAAACACGAAATTGTACACAAAAATTACTGAATAATTTCACATTTTTAACTCTAGCTCGATAATTACCCCTGAATTTTGATAAGATTTTTGTATTAAATTAAAAGTGTTTGAGTCAGGCTATAAAATGATATCAAAATGATCACTCTACGTTAAGTATCTTAGGAGTTATTATCACTTGAACATCACCCTTCCTTAGCGCACGTACCCCAATATTACAGGTGTCGCATTCTTTGGGCGAGCTAAATCGTTCCAACGAATATTTATCAGCTGGCATTATTGACCACCATAATCCATAAACTGAAATGGTAATTTTTTTTATTATATGAAACCACTTCTTGGAATTATTGCTGCGGGGCGAGACGGAAGGGTGATGTTCAAGTGAGAATAACTCCTAAGATACTTAACGTAGAGTGATAATTTTGATATCATTTTATAGCCTATCTCAAACACTTTTAATTTAATGCAAAAACCCTAGCTAAATTCAGGGGTACTTATCGAGCTAGAGTTAAAAATGTGAAATTATTAAGTAATTTTTGTGTACAATTTCGTGTTTGCCCATGTGTTTTGGTTATTTTTACATATTATTTAGAAAACTTTCGTAAGTTTTTGATAAGCCTCAACGTTTAACTTTGCAATAAAGTCATTTGCACGTATGTAGGTCTCTTGGATTTAAAGATATTTGAATTTTATTGTACACACCCCAGTTCGACAGATCAAAAAATTAAAATGGCTGCCATTCGCAAAGTTTTGGAGTAAGAATTTTTTTAAAGCATTTTTGTCGATGAAAAAGAGCCTAGAATATCCCCTTCAAATATCGCTAACCCGTGCCCGGACACACTGTATAAGTGCGAGAGAATGATATAGAAACTTCTTACTCATTTTGTTTATGAATGTATTACTCTTAATTTTGTTTGGCATTAGTGCTGTCACTAATAAGTCTAAAATATTATGTAAATTTTAAGCACATCAAAACATTTTATTTATGAAAGGTTTTATCAGTTAAATCCCTAACCAATCGTGAGGTGCGAACGGTGAGAGTCGTCGTGACACGTCGAAAAACACATCGTAGATCCAGCGATGTGATTTCTTATTGAGAATAGCAAAGCTAGGCAAAGTTGACTGAGGCAAAGCCTACGATGGAGCGAGCTTACCTAGAAAAAGCCTGTTCACTCTAACTTTGAAGAGATACGAATATGGATGACAAATTCAGTAAACACTTTGCTATATCTCCAAGCTGCATAGAAGCTTCGCTCTAATCAGTATCAGTATTTGTGTTGAAGATGAGGACATGGAATAAGACGAGAGTCTTATCTCTGGTAAAAGTACCCTAGTCAAACGGAGGGTTTAATGGAGGAAGATGATTTATTGCAAGACTTTGCCACACGATACCTTAGAATTATTAATCAATTGATTCTTGGAGAATGACCTATTTGGAAACAACGCGATTGTCATAATATTTATCTATTTAAAAGTTAAAACTATTCAGTTCAATACTTCAAGAGACATAATTATTGCCAAAAAATAGTATGGTAATGTTTTAGACATTAACAAAATATTACTGTTCGGGCAGGATTCCTCGATATTGTTGATAAAGATGATTAAATAAACAATTTTAAAAATGTTGTTTTTATTTTTACATAGTACACCTATTAAGTATTTTTATATTAGAGGCTTGCAAAAGGGCCACTACCAGCCAGCGCCGAACTACCAACGGGTTGAGAACCTAACGGCTCAGTTCGTGACGATGGGAAGAGATCAGACGACATCGCTACCCCCACCGAATAATATCGTAATGTGATATAACGATACTTTGCGTTTTATTGCATATTCATCATGCAGGTACTCTCTTACACCTTGTCAATTTTTTTCACATTTTTCCTACGAGTACTTTACAAATTAGTATTTTTTTAATAACCATAGCCCTAATATTCCGTTACAGATTTATTGTACTTATTTACGTGAATAACATCGCTTCTAGTGATTACGGATAGCACTGCTAATAAGAATTTCAATATGTTACGATAACGATATTATTCGAGTAAGAACAGCAAACTCGTTCTATAGTAAAGTTTTATAACAATACTATTCCTGTAAAGATTTTGTTTCAAAAGTACGGTAATGCTGGTTACTGTTTAAAAACGTATTTTTAAAAAAATAGCAATTACTTTTGCAATAGTTTACCGAGGTGATATCTACACTCAATCTACGATTGCTGTATTATCTATTATGCATTACGCATCGCTTTCTTTTTTCCTAATGATAAACAAAGAGATAGAATAATATCGAGCATGTGGCGTTGGGGGGTGGTAACCCCCCAACGGACATTGGCCCTGGTAACACACAAAATCCGCACACTGACGACCGATGAGAAGATTATCAACGTTATGAAAGTCGACAGTTTGTCGAGTAGGGTAACACACACCTTATACTTACAATAATCAACCGGTATTCGTTAAAGGTCATAGAGGTATATGCGCCGACCTCGACACATTTTGATGATGAAGTAGAGGCATTGTATCAGGAGATATCCGAGGCCATACATACCTCCGAAACATACTTCACCGTTGTTATGGGGGACTTCAACGTGAAGGGCGCACGGAATGGCGATGAGTTGAGAGTGGGGCCATTTGGGTATGGGCAGCGAAACCATAGGGGCCAGCGACTGGTCGACTTCATGGAAAAGGCAGAACTTCATTTAATGAACTCCTACTTCCAGAAGCGGCCATCCAGGAGGTAGATGTGGATGAGCTCCGATGGTACTATCAGAAATGAGATCGACTTCATCATGAAGACCAAGAAGCGAATATTCAGTGATGTCTCTGTGATCCCCAAGGTAAAAACCGCTAGCGATCACAATATTAATGTGAAACTTGAAAGGTCTCGTCTGGTAAAGTCTCGTCTGGTAAAGTCCACGCTCCAACCTGGTCCTGCCCACATCCAGAAACCCGAAGATTTTCAACTCGAACTGCACAATCGCTTCCAGTGCCTAACCGAATGCGAAACTGTGGACTAGATTAACAATGGGTTGGTGGAAACTGTCCAAGCTGTGGGGTTTTTTAAGACCCGCGCCGCAATAAACCTCAAAAGCTCTCGAACGGAACCATCAAGTTGATGCAAGACCGAATCGAGATGAGGCTGCAATCTTCAGCTGATATGTCGGAATATGCAAACTCAATAGACGAATCTCTAAATCAATGCGACGTGACCTGCGTGCCAATAGTGCGGCACGGATCAAAGAGGTAATCGAGCGGAACCAGGGCTCAAAAGTCTTCGCAAAAAATTCGTCTATTGGGCAAAGCCAAATTTTAATGACGAAGCTGAAGATTAATGACGGCAGCATCATTTTGACGAAACCGGAGATTCTGAGAGAGCTTGAGAGGTTTTACGGACATTTATACACATCACCACCCAGTGTCGGTACAGCTCGATACGCAAAAGCTAAACTGACTCGACACTGCAATGAGGATATCCCGGACATCAGCCTGTATGAGATTAGAATGGCTCCTAATCAGCTCTAGAATAACAAGGCGCCGCCGGTTGAGGACGGAATCACAACTGAACTTCTGAGAGCGCGTGGAAAACCGGTACTTTTAGTCCTCCAGAAGTTATTTAATTCCGTCATGTTTGAAGGTACTACAAAGGTTGTTTTCAAAAAGGGTGACAACGCCTTGCTGAAGAACTACAGGCCAATCTCACTTCTGAGCCATGTATACAAGCTGTTCTCAAAAGTCATTATGAACCGTCTCGAACGCAAGTTTGATGACTTCCAGCCTCCCGAACAAGCCGGTTTCCGAAAAGATTTTAGTACTATAGACCACATACACACGCTCCGCCAGATTATACAGAAGACGAGGAGTATAATCGGCCATAATGTTTAGCGTTAGTGGACTATGAAAAAGCCTTCGATTCATTCGAAACCTGGGCAGTATTGCAGTTCCTCCGACGATGACATATCGACTATAGGTATATCGAAGTGTTGAAGTGTTTGTATAGAAACGCCACCATGTCCATCCGACTTCAAGAAGAGAGCAATTGCAGTAAAGCGTGAGACAGGGAGACGTTACTTCTCCGAAACTGTTCACGACCGCGTTGGAGGTCGTTTTCAAGCTCTTGGAATGGAACGGACTCGGCATCAACATCAATGGCGAATATATCAGTCACTGTCACCTTCGTTTTACCGATGATTACAGTCATCATAGCAGAATCGTTGGAGCACCTCAATGCTATGCTCAGCGACCTCAGTATCGTTTTCCAACGGTTCGGCCTTAAAATGAACATGGGCAAGACGAAAATCATGTCGAACGTCCATGTGGCACCCGTATCGGTTGTTGTTGGGAATGATACCCTCGAAGTTGTAGACCATTATACTTACCTTGGACACACTGTTCAGTTATACAGTTATACTGTAATGAGGTCACCCAAAGAATCCAACTCGGATGGGCAGCGTTTGGGAAGCTACGTGATATCTTCTCATCAGAATCTCACACTGTCTCAAGACAAAGGTGTTTAACCAGCGTGTGTTCCCAGTGAATACGTGGGGCTCCGAAACGTGGTCTTTCACTGCTGGCCTTTTAGACACTCGGAGTTTCTTTGCGGGATAAAAATCCTGAACATGGATATTCGGCAAAGAACCAGAGTCACCCACCGTAGCTCATACAAGTTACAAGTTGAAGTGACACAATGGGCAGGCCACATCCCTCGTTGAACTGACGACTGATGGGGAACAAAAGTTCTCGAGTGGCGACCACGAACCGGAAGACGCAGCGTAGGCCTCCCACTAGGTGGACCGACTACATCGTGAGGGTTGCGGGCAACCGATGGATGCAAGTAGCGAATTGTCGTTTGGCGGGGCAGTCTAAGGGGAGGCCTATGTTCAACAGTGGACGTCTTCCGGCTGATGATGATGATGATGAGTGTTCTTTTATCAGAAACCCATAGTTTTATTGAATGTTATATTTCTAATAATGGATATTACTTAACAGGCAATTTAAGAATAAAATAGTATTCAAACAATAATATAAATTAAAATGTATATTTTATAGGCGAAAATCCCAGTAACAGTCAATTACCGTTTATGTTTGGATGTCATTTTTTGACGAATAACATTGTAGTATACTATTATTGTGCACGCTGTCTTTTTGTTTTTACGCGAATAATATCGTTATGTTTTGTTGCGAAATAATGTTTGTCTAACGTATCCAGTAAAATATATTTTCTTTAATAACTCGGTCCTAATAAAATAAAAATTAAATATGTTTATTTAGAATGATTCTATAAAAAATTAACTTTCATTTGATATATACATCATTCTCTTAGGTTGGATAATTTTTACAATAATCATAAAAAACACTGTTTTATTTTTCCTGTAAAAATTGAATTTATCGATTACGATATTATTCGGTGGGGGTAGCGACATGACGTTGGGATATTGGAAGGGGAGGCGGGTGGGCCTTTGGTGTGTGGCGGTATTTGTGTCGACACCGTTGCGCTATCTTATATGCAAGCACAGCGGGCTGTGCTGTCGCATTTTCTGTGGTTGCTGGGACCCTCAAAAGGCGTAAAATATACAGCATTTATACCACTTTAACTGCATTTTTGACAGTGGTAACCAGTGATGACATCAGCTGGCGTTTTAGTGGACCAGGCAAAAGCCAGCCGATGCCAATTGGGTATTATCACGTATTATTGTAGGTTGATTTGCTGGCGTCTGTACCACGCGAAGAAAACTTGAAAAAACTGAGTCGATTTCATCGATTAGCGCACCTTATCTAATAAAAATAATTCAAACAGTTTTCTCTATGAAATATCTCAATAAATTATCGATGTTTTACAAGAAACAAAAAGAAGAAAAAGAAAAATCTGGCAACACAAACAACGTGCACGCTTCGGTCTCGCTTTCCCGTATTTGCTCTGTTTGACGTCGTTCATATAAAGCCAGCTAATACAACTGTCACGCCTCGCTTCGCGGGCACGCCTTTCTGTTTGACATGGTCTCTGACGACTTCAATTTCGGCGCGATATCGCTTCATATTTCCATACAAGACGTAACAAAAACGCTCCGCTTCGCCTTCGGATCGCTATATATTCGGTACTGGCTTCATACAAAACGTCGGTTCGCTGCACCCAGTTTGACGTCTCCTTTCGCTTCGCATTCGCCTCGGAATCGGATCGGAATCGGATCGCCTCGCTTTCGCCTGCCTGTTTGACAAAGGCTTTAGTGCTGCTCAGATATTGTATCGGCTAACCGTACCCAATGATCGCGCGCTGCGATCCTTAGTTTATAGCGTAGGTGTAATGCCATCCTAATAACTGTTTTTTTTTTTTAAACTTTGTCTCTCTGTTGCGAAAGGGACTGTCAGACTTGATTGACCAAAAATCATGTTCCTGAAGCAGTCCTTCATGTTTTAGAGCCATTGTAACCTGTTCTGACAGACTCTCAGATTATAGCATAATCAGTCTTCATGTAATGTTTCCACAGTTGGGATTTCATCTCAATGTAATAATTGTTTTACTAAAAAACTAAACTTTCAAACAAATCATCATCATCATCAGCCTATAATGTTTTCACTGCTGGGACACAGGCCTCCTCTCTGTGAGAGGGAGTGGGCCATAATCCACCACGCGGGCCCAGTGCGGGTTGGTAGATGTCACATGGCTTCGAATTTTTGGTTCTAGGACATGCCAGTTTCCTCACGATGTTTTCCTTCACCGTTTTGAGAGCAGTGGTGATGAAATAAATTAGGTACACAGAGTAACGCGTCTGGCGGGGTTCGAACCCACGACCTACAATTTGTAAGTCGGGACCGATACCACTGGGCCACCACTGCTCTGCTTCAAACAAATACTGAGACGCTATTTAGTAAACATGTATGAAATATGACGAAGCAGACTTAGAAGCCGCCTCGCTATTCACATTTGCTGACACAACAATACCCTTCACTCACAAAATTGTATTAAAGCCGACTATAACAAAAATTCATACAAAACAAACTCCGAAGCCATTACGATATTGTTTTTCCCCAGTTTCCCACAAGTGAGGACTTGTTTTGTACACTAACTTGGTTTATGGACGAATAATAGGATTACTTTTCACTCACTTTTATTAATCTGATTATTTATTATACTCCCTGTGGTTTGTGATGTATCATTCAATAACTTTCTTATGGACTGAGGATCAGTTAATGTGACTGCTTGGATGGAACTTTGTTTATTTATTAACAATTACAAATGAAAGGTGACATAACATCGTAACATCTATGGGTATAATCCCAAAGGGTGAGGTGCTTTAAGTTGTACTCCCCCCCTCGGATAAACAATATCCTATGTGTTATCTCGAAATTTTATCAAGATCCGTTCTGTCGCATTTGAAATTTTAAGTTAGATTCCGTAATTGACAAAAAGCACAATATTCTGCCAACACAATATAGTGCATAAAAGGTATATGCGGAGAGGCTTTTCACAAAACTAGTTAATTTCCATAAAATTGAGCAGTAAATCAAAGTCATGTACATTTGATACATCACGTACACTTGTACCGTTCATGATTCGCGTTACATGTGAAATATTCGCACATTACGTCACTACTAACTCATCATGAATTTAAGTAATTGTAGGTTTCGTTCTATTCACTAATACTAATTAGTAAATGCTTTGGGTTCCCACATTATACACCCGGATCACCAGGCTGAGTAAACTTTAGGGTAATTCATTACAAATACTTGTGTTTGATGATTTATGTATGTAATAAGATAGAAAAGATAAATGGTGACAGGGTGTCAATAAATGTTAGTAAGCGTTTATAAAAACGAGTATTCCCCAACTCTGATCATGCCAAAGCCATCTATAGTTTTATCAGGTAGCAACGCGTGCCATCAAAATTTATGCTGCATTTAAAATGTCCAGCAAAGCAATATAATATTTTATTCCAGAGATTTGCGTTCCTTCAACCAACATTCTTTGTATCTGCATGCATACATTCCTCAAATTGTTTACGATTACTTCGTTGCAAGGCTTATAAATTTCCCATACCAACCAATTTATATTCTTTCTACATTGCAAAACGTATACCTAATAGGGACTTTATACGTGTGTGTATAAGCTGCAAGTATTGAATTATTGGTAAGATTATGAATATTAATTTTATTTTATTTCTTTGTTTCAGATGCTAACTACTACTTATCACCGGTAGAAAAAAGTTTTGCTCAAGTTCAACCGCCTTTATTTCCGAACACTCGCCCATCTTCTTTTTACGAGCATGGGGACAATTACAGAGTTGCGCCGACTGTGCAGCAACCACTCTACAATGAGGGGCAAGCCAGGTTTCCTAGCCCTAACTACAACCAAAATCCGACACCTTTTCAATTGCCAACGGGCAGGAGTCAAGCCGGAACACAGTATTATGTAAACCAACCCGAATTTACTGCACAACGATCAAGGTTCAGGCCGGCTTTACCGTACAATTTCCAATTTGTACACCCGGCTTCAACAAAAAGGCCAGATGTGCCACCACAGATACATTCTGTAGCGTATCAAAATGATCCTTCGAAACCAGAAACATTCCTAGGTCAAATTACTTTAAACAATCCTGATATTGACTACTTACAAAATAACAGGTTCAAAAACATGCCATTTGACGGTAACAGCCTAAAGAGCAACGGACAGAGCGGTCACATTCCACACGACGAAGATACCGAAAATGACAACCAAGACTTATTTGAACATCACAGGGTGACCACTTATAATCCTCATAAACTTGCAATCAAACAAAGACTGAATAAACCTAATACTCCACGATTCCCTAAATTAGATTCACCATCTTTAAATGAAAACACGAACTCTCAAAATACACCAATCAACGCATTTAACAGAAATAACAATTTCAATGCACCCAAAACAAACGCTAATTTATATCAGAGTTCTTCCACTGAATATAAGGGACTCCTAGACATAGAACCTTTACTCGAAGATGACATAAGCGACATAAGTTCATTTAGAGAGCTCATGAAGAATACTCAAGGGTCTTATGATGTGGAAGTAATTAAATCCAATCAAACGCAATCTGAATCTACTGATGACAGTAAACCTGACGCAAGTTCTATGAATGCAGACAATTATCCAAGAACAGGTACAGCTAAACCAACCACCACGACTACTTCTGCAACGACAACAACTACTACTACTACGGAGAGTAGTATTAATTCTGAAGAAGATCATGAAAGTGGCGACCCAGAAGATGAAGGAGAGTATGTGGAATATTACGATGATGCTGAAAGTACTGAAGTGAAACAAACTACTCAAGGACCACATTCAACAGAACATGCTACCGACATCTATGATGAAGAATACGACACAACTGAAGAACCTGAAAATCCTACAGAAGTGGCCAAAACTAACAATACGGAATCTTTTGATGTACTTGTAATGAAACCCGAAAACACGATGGTTAAAGATGATAATTTCAAACACTTTGTAGATACTACTGTAATAGATCAAACTGAACATAAACAAAACAATGAAGAAAAAGAAAGTTCTGTCACTGACTATAGTGGACCTAGTTCAGAAGAAGATGTTACGTCCATAGAAACACCATCAATTCTCGGACAAGAAGTTGTGTCTGTAGTTACCACAAAGAGTGTAGTAAATGGGACTATATCGGTTCCAGACGTTACTTATGCACCGAGTACTACCAAGCTAAATTCACCTTCAGAAAGTACTTCACCTACCAACAGCGAGATGAATGATGCGTCTGTTCCTGTAACAACTGAGAACTGGATTGTAGTTGCATCAGTTCAGACAAGTAGAAGTGTTTCAGGTGCTCGTTTCTTACCATTCCCTACTGTAGAACAAGATGAAAAGAAACAAGTGCTAGCAGACGACGATGAAGAGGAAGATGAAGATGACGTGGAATCTGTGACAAAAGATCCAGGACAAGAAACAAATGGTCTAATGAATACTGCGTCATCTACTGAAAATATTAATGACAAATTGGATAGTATTCAGTCAGAACTGTCGAGTGCAGTTTTATCAGGATCGCTAAATAACGAAAATAAAAATATTGAATTATTAACAGAATCCACTACTGAAAGTACAACAACCACAACTACGACCACCACTACCACCACTACCACTACCACAACTCCTGCACCTATAAAAGTATTTACGTTAAAGAGCACTACATCTCCTTCTGTAACGGAAAGGTCATCTCCAGATCCACTGCCAGTGCAAATCAAGAAATTCGCTCATCGTGCATCTACGTCTACTACACCTAAGCCGAAGAAAAAGCCTTCCTTTGTCACTGTGATGGATGACGTAAGTGCACTGTTGCCCGCTGGTTATAAACCAAGACATTCGTATAAAGACAAACGAACCAGCACCACCACCTCCACCACTACAACTACAACTACTAGGGCACCAGAGATATCTAGTGAAGTCCCCCTCATCATTAATGGAACACAGGGTCGGTCATCCGGTATCAGCGCGAAGAATAAAGTTATTGTATTAGATTATAAATCTTTACTTCCTAAGGAATATAAGCCTAAAGAAAATAAACCCCAACAAAAGGATGACCTAAGCAAATTGTTGCCTTCGAATTATAAACCCCCAAGCACAGAGAGTTCAGAAGCGAAACCAGTTCCAGAATTAGATATTTCTGCTCTCTTACCCAAAGGGTTCAAGTTGAATACTACGGTTACAGAAAAACCAAAAGTCCAACTCAAATTGCCAGCAAATGCTGTACCAATAGACGTATCAGCTTTATTGCCACCAGGTTTTAAATTAAATGACACAGAAAATGAAGCGCCAATTATTAAGCTCAAAGTTGCTGACATCTCAAGTCTATTGCCACCTGGATTTAAATTGAATGAAACTGTTGAAGAAGAGCCAGCACAGCCGCCGCCGCCACCACCACCCAGTAGGACCACCAAAGCTCCCGGAGGCATGATTAAACTTGTATTCCCCTCAAGACCGGGCGGTAAAGTACAAAGAAAAACAACTACTGCTAAACCGCTGGGACCTGTTCCAGAAACACCAAAAATACAGAAAGGTTGGCCCACAAGGTACATATTTTCCGTTTTTAATTCTGTCTAAATTTAAAGTATAGATTATTTTTTGCACAATAATGACTAACTATTCTATCTTTTCAGAGCTTCAACTGAATTCACTGGTTGGCCATCGCCGTCTACAACTCCATTTTCTATAGAGAAACTTCTAGAAGCCCAAAGAAATGCCACTGCTACCAGTCCACTGCCAGAATTTAGTACTGAAGCAACGACACGACGCGCGACCACGACAACGACTACGCCAGTGCCCCCTCCACCGACCACTCCAGGATTGTGTAAAAAAGAGTGTGACATCGCTGCCACTATCAAAATTGTTTCAGGTACTTACATATTTCTATTCTTTATTTGTCTAATCCAAAAAAGTTATTTAATTCTAAACATAAAATTAGCAATCACTCTCAATTTACAAGATTATGAATAATAGTTAACCCTGTTTTACTGTTTCAGGAGTTAAATGGATACCCGAATTATTAGATCATAATACCGTAGAATGGAAACGACTTGCTACAGATGTAAAGGAAGAGGTGAGTTTTAAATAAAAACTTTAACGAACAAATCAGATTGCTTCATCATTCTTACCTTTGAAATGCTGAAACAAAACTTTTCTTTTTTTCAGTTAAATTCCGTCTATTCGAAATCAGACTATCTAAGCAAATGGTACAAGGGAATTAGAATTGATGGATTCAGTGAAGGCTCAGTTCTTGTTGACTACTTCATAGAGCTCAAAGAGGTAGAAGAAAGAGTCGACACATTAGATTTAAAGAAAATGTTCCACAAATCTCTTCACGACGCAAAGCCTGGTTCTGTGATTGTTACTGTGACAGAAGCACCCAATGATGATGATGATTTTGATCCTGACGTGATGTTAGGTGATCAACCTGATGAAGACAGGATGAAGAAGAGCAATGAGAAAATGACTAAGACCATTGATAAGTCTGCTGGAAAATTAGAAATCGGAAAGTTCGTTATGGATCCTGCTTACACGGAATTCATAGGTTTGTAAGCTGTTCTCATTGATGTAATTTTAAATAAAAAAACCCTTTTTTTTAATTACTGACTTTTGTTTTCTTTGTTTTGTATAGTTTTACCAAAGCGCGAGGCGCCTACACTTGTGGCTCCCGAAGAAGAATCATTGTTGCCTCAATGGGGTATCGCTGTGATTGTGATTGCGCTGGCTTCTCTTCTGTTCGTCGTAATATTTGGAGTGACAGTAGTAAGTGAACCGAGCCCAAACTGACTTACTGACACACGATCTAGATGAAAATTCTAACATTCTAAAACGATCTCAGCAAATTGCATTTATTACTAGGTAGTAATATAATCTTTTTGTGTTTCCCAGTTGGTTAATCGACAGAAGAGTGCGAAAGCGAAACAGCCAATACCTCTCAGTGAAGAAATGCTTCGCGATTTGGATAAGAGTCATATGGGAGGCTTTGATGACGTGCATCCAGTGAAAGAACGTGAATTGCCGTATCTCCCTTCGGGCAAGGTAAAACGACATCTATTCCGATATTTGAAACTGTTGATTATTTTGTAAATTCATTGTCCTAATTGTTAATTTTATTTGTACAGCGTATGTCAACTGCCTTCATCGAGCAATTGGCTTACCCTAACCCGGGTGACTCGTGGCGGTCAGAGTGGACACCGCAGCTTCAGAAATACATGCAGCATTACACGCCCGACTCAGGACGCGGCTCGCAGATCTACGGGCCCGTTGGAAATGCTTATGGGTACGAATTTTGATTTTATTTTATTCCTACAAGATGCTTTTTCGACGAAAAGCTGTCCCTACTCAGTTATTTATAAATCTCGCATGAAAAATACGACAGGTGCGAGCCGGCTTACCGGATAAATGAGTATCGTCCGATACTGTAGAATTTTTATATCGTTCGTCCAACTTTCCCTGAAATACGCTAGAGACGACCAAACTTACTTTTACCGCAAACTTTTTCCGCAGCGAAACCCTGCCTTACATGTTTCATGGAAAACCGCTGGTGCTTGTTTCATGGCAAAACTTTGTCTGCCGAAGCAGGCTTGTCCAAGTTTTAAATGTGGGAACATATTATGTATGTTAATAGACGTGTGTTATGTCGACAGATACGGCGGAGGTTCGCAGCTGTACGGGCAGACGGGTGGCGGCTCCCAAGGGTACGGTTACACGGGCGAGTACCCGCGCTCGCACTACTCGCGCCGCCGCTCCGACTACGACAGCAACTTCTAGACCCTTCTAGAAATACATTCGCCTACTGAGACTTGACACAATCTTGACAATATCTCCTTTTAATCTCGAACCCTAATTTATAATACTCGAATAGAACGTTTCATCCATTCTGTGTAGATTAGTCATTAACTTCAAAACATACTGTAACAGGTTGTGAAATAATTTTATCATTATGAAACCGAACATTATTAGATCGAAATTAGACTCGTATTTCTGAATTTATATACGATACGACTTTACATTTTGCATGATATTTTTAGCAGCTTTTAGTCCGGCCTATTTAGGACTTACTGTGCCAACCCAGATGGTTATGTCGCGTTTGATATTTATTTTGTAAACAACAATATTTCTGTAATTAAAAAATAGTTATTAAATGGAAATTATCTGCCAAAATATTAACTATTTACGACTGATTGTGAGATGTAAATAAGTAGAATAAGAACTCACCAATATTATAAGTGGAGACTAATAGGTGAGGCTACGAAGTACTTGTGTAGATATCTCTCCGCATACCTATATTTGCTCAGAACCTGTAGTGGACCGTGCCGTGGCCCGTGTGTGAGCGTGAAACGCCTCTTTGTGCCAAATGTTCGTGCGTCTGTGTGTGCGTGTAAATATAACATAATATTTCTTTCGTATAGAGACATTAACGTTAGCGGGTATAGATATTGGACCACCATTGCACAGGCCGCCATTCCGCGCCGCGAGCGCTTGGCTGCAAACTATTTACGTGGAATGCCGTGTGGTTCCCATTTTCAGAATAAATCATATTTATTCTCACATTTTTACTCATACTCAGTGTCATTGGAAACGCATTAGGTTAACGATCTTCATGTATGAAATTCATAATCTTAAGAATGTAATTTGATGATCGTCAATTTTTAATTATTGCAAAAATCGTCAAACAGGTTCACAAAGACGTTAAATTGTAATTTAAATATAATTAGCGATTAGCTACTTAAATAAATAACGACCCTAATTAGTGTGGAAGTTTTAAAAACTTGGATTTACTTGAATGTGTCAAAATGATGAATTTCGTCAGATATTATATTATATTAATACTATTATATTAATTGTATTTGTAAATTCCTCGAGAAACGAGCGTCACGGTCATTATGTACCTACCAATTAGATTAAGTATAGTAATTGCATGAATTCGTGTATATAAAACAATTTTTGTACATGTAGATTTTAATTTAATTATTGATTAGTTAGTGACAAAGTAAACCATTAAGATCCTGAATATAGATAAATATATAATGTACACGGTTGTTTCATTTCATAAGCGTGCATATTTGAATTACGACGAATCAAATAATAAATTGAATTCTCTATCGATGCCAATTAATTCAAATAAATTATTCCTATTAAAATAATTAGCAATTAAATATGATAAATGTGTTTTGCGGCATTAAATTACATAATATTAGTATTTGAATAGAACATATCCATAATGACTGCAACGAAAAGTTACCGGGAAACCAATTCATGAATAGGTTTTGAATTTGTTTATTTCTACTGTAGCACTAATCGAAATTCGATAAAATATTTTTTTTATTACCTATATTTTAATGGAACCGATTAATCTATTTTATCAGGAAATTTTCATCCCAAAAAACGAATGTGGGAGCTAAGGCTAGCTCGCCGTCCGATAAAGATCATGCCCAAGTCGCCAAAGACCTGTCAGCAAACAGATGGGGGCCGATAGGATCAATTGTCTACCAAGGTTGTGACCGTAGTTACCGTAGCCCTGGAACGCAAAGGACAATTGTGAGTTTTAGTCCGTACAAGTCTTATACTTTCACAGAGAGAGAAATATTTGGAGAAATATTTTCATGATTGCCCAAACAAAAAATAGGCCGCGAGTGGTAATAATAAATTAATGTGCTAGTAGAAAACAATGAAATCAAAAGTAAAGAACAGTCACTATGTCAAACATTTTGTTTCGGAAAAGTGAGATATCCAGTTCCTACTTATGTAAGGTCTGCTTGACATACATTGACACGTGCCTGTATATGAACCTCTATGGATTTGTATTGTGATAGTCGCCTGGATACCAAACTCGTAAGGTATCGGAGACTTACGTCGCCTTGTGTACGAAGAGGCTAAGACGACTTAACACTTCTCACCCCCTTTACAAATTATGCGGGCACTATAAACTTTGCCCTTGCAAACCTAGCAAGGCTTTTCTCCAGAGGGAAGCAGTGCCATAAATACAAATATCTACATCGATATCTTTATAAGGTCCAATGATAAAGAGGACGACCCTCCGAGTCCCAAAGGAGGGGGGAATTTTGGACTAACGCTCCCTATAGTTAAATCTCCATACTTTTACAGCTATGTCATGGAAAAATTAACTGATGGCGATAGGCAAAAGGGATGCCACAATGGGACGTCGATAAAAACCATGGAATTGTCGTTTATTGGGTAACGTCTCGGTCTAGGAAAACGTTGAACTTTTTCTGAAGGAAAATATTCATTTGTGTGGAAAAGGGTTTATGTAAATACAAAGCTTAATCAGAATCTTCAAAGACTGTAAAGATCTTCAGATTACTTTTAAAGCGTAAGAAAAAATAAATGGCCTGAATTTGCACGTTTAAGACTTGATAATCTTTTTGACTTTCCTTAACAAAGACACATAAAATATGTAGCAGCAACAAACGATTGAAATCTGAAGATAAGTCTGATAGGCGTATGTCGGCGGATTATGTTCTTAAAATTCCATGAATATTAAAACGTATGAAAGCTGCAGCCGCGTACGCCTGCTAAGTCTCAACTCCACATAATCTTTATTAACCAAGGTAGAAGGGCGTGTAAATCCCACGCACCCATATTCTGTAGATATTAGGCAGGTACGTATTATATTATTACGAGGGATCTCTGAAACCCTTACGAAATAACAAACATATTGCATATTAATTAATACAGAAAGGAAACACAGCTGGTTGACGTATAAACTGGTAGCGATATGAAGGCAATCATTCATATTGTTGTAAGTAATATCCAGTGGATAAAAGTCTCGTTCAATTTGCCTTTTTCTGTAACGAAAAAATAAGCCGCTGAAAGCTACCGGTTTTTTATTTTAACTACATTTCAGTTTAACGCAAGCTTTGTGTGTACTTTGATGGGGTAGATATTATTTTCACGATACGAATTCTATTTGTGTTGCGGTAATCAATACAATATTATTAGCCTTACATATTTATGCAGATCAAATAAACTTGGAGTTTCAAAAGCTTCTGCAAAGGTCTACCAAGGACTTTATACAACACAAACTTCAAAATTTGGAGCATTGGAACTTAGATCTCATCCTTATAAAAGCCTTACCGAGCTTCGCAACCCGCATTAATACAAATTCCCCCTTTTCGATTCGAGTTGGGTTTTCCCGGTATTATGGAGACATGTTGAGAAGGGGCTGAAATTATTCGCATTGCGATGGAGATAAAAACTAGTCGGAATGTTTGTTTAGGGAAAGCGAAGCCGCGTATATCAATATCACATTTATTCCTACAGATTCCTACCTGGTATGCAACGTTTTCCTATTATCTTAGAATACTACTTGCGTCTCTTTTTAATCTTGTGTTTACATAAACCCTGACTTAATTACTGGCCCATGTAGTCGACTTTGAACAAGTATTTTTTTAGTTTCAAAAAAAAAATAATCAATCAAACATACGTATGTATGATTGATCAATTTTTTTCCACGATACTGGAGAAATTACGATGTTTTAATTGAAAAATAAATCAAAGCAAAATATACGATTTCTCGAAGATCTTAAAATGGCTATAATGTATTCTGGTTGAAATTTTCAGCCCAATATTAAATTTAAAAACCGGCCAAGTGCGTGTCGGGCCACGCACAGTGTAGGGTTCCGTAGTTGCCCAGTTACTTATGCGAACTAAATAAACTGATTCGCTGAATTTAATTTTAAAAAGAAGAATTTTCAAAATCGGTGCAGGAGTCTTTGAGAAATCGGGAAAAACACAGAAAAAAAAGATTACGACGAATTTAGAACCTCCCCCTTTTTTTGAAGTTAGTTAAAAATAGTTGACGATAAAAACCTACCTATCCCCAAAAAACATGCCTATTAAAGCTGTAAAAATAAAGTTGACAAACTTACATTTGCAGTTGAAGAACATGTTCTCCGTTAAACTTTGTTTAAGAAAATTATGTTATCCAAGTACATTTTATAAGTTGGTCGACTATTACTCGTAAAGTTGTAAAGCCTACTTAGTCATGATAATTTTCTTTTAAACTTCGTTATATATACTACTATTGTGAATTTTTTCACACCCCCAAACATAACCGTTTAGCTGGTAGAGGGGGGGGGACACTCGAGTCGAGCAAAATTTAGCAATTTAAAGCTTAATATTTCACAAACGAATTTTAAACGAAAAAAACGAAACTATCAATATTTTTTAAAGACCTATTTAATGATACCCCACACTAAGGGGTACGCGAGAAAAAACATTCCCACTTTACGTGTACAGGAGGTACGCTAAAAAAAAAATATTTTACGAGATTTTATTTTACCACTTTTTCGGCACAACAAATTCGTATATTTACACCAAATTACAGTTCTCTAGTACTGTGCGTCTCTGAGCTAAACTGCGGACAGACGGACGGACGGACGGACGGACGGACGGACATGGCGAAACTATAAGGGTTCCTGTTGACTACGGAACCCTAAAAATGTAGTCGTCTGATACAGATACCACAAGAATAAATATTAAAACAATAATGTTTTGTTTTCATAACTTTTTTAACCGAGATCTTATAAAAAAACCGGCCAAGTGCGTGTCGGGCCACGCACAGTGTAGGGTTCCGTAGTTGCCCATCAAAATACTGGTATGCGAACTAACTAAACTGATTCGCTGAATTTAATTTTAAAAAGAAGAATTTTCAAAATCGGTCCAGGAGTCTTTGAGAAATCGGGGAAATTACATAAGAAAAAAGATTACGACGAATTTAGAACCTCCTCCTTTTTTTGAATTTAGTTAAAAATAGGTGACGATAAAAACCTACCTATCCCCAAAAAACATACCTATAAAAGCTGTAAAAATAAAGTTGACAAACTTACATTTGCAGTTGTCTCCGATACATTTTGTTTAAGAAAATATTATATCCAAGTACATTTTATAAGTTGGTCGACTATTACTCGTAAAGTTGTAAAGCCTACTTAGTCATGATAATTTTCTTTTAAACTTCGTTATATATACTACTATTATGAATTTTTTCACACCCCCAAACATAACCGTTTAGCTGGTAGAGGGGGGGGACACTCGAATCGAGCAAAATTTAGCACTTTAAAGCTTAATATTTCACAAACGAATTTTTTTATCAAAAACTTGTTAAGGGAAACTATCATTATTTTTTAAAGGCCTATTTAATGATACCCCACACTAAGGGGTGCGCGAGAAAAAAAAAATCCGCACTTTACGTGTAAGTACTGGAGGTATCCTAAAAAAAAATATTTTACGAGATTTTATTTTACCACTTTTTCGGCACAACAAATCCGTATATTTACACCAAATTACAGCTCTCTAGTACTGTGCGTCTCTGAGCTAAACTGCGGACAGACGGACGGACGGACGGACGGACGGACATGGCGAAACTATAAGGGTTCCTTGTTGACTACGGAACCCTAAAAATAGCATTTGAGGGATGAGTCTGCCGGAGGTGGTCGTTGATCGGTTACCTAAAGTTTGAGGTTAGGCAAAGGTTGACTTGACTATTAGTATAGCAAATACGACTTTGTGTGATTTTGTATTTGCCTTGCTGGACACACTCACACACTCGCGTGGTCTGAGCGCTCTATCTGCCTATTTCTTTGATCTGAGCTATTAATAAGGTACTTAATTTACGACGTAAATCCATTTTTTTATTTAGGACTAGCTTCCGCCCGCGGCTTCGCCCGCGTGGTGTTTTGATAAAAAGTAGCTTAAATGTTGTTTTTCAGATTTCAGACTATCCATATCCAATTTTGTAACAAACGGCTCAGCAAATTAGCCGTGAAACAAACATTTACACAGTTATAGTAAATTAATTTGAATATTAGGGATTATATTAATGGAACGGTATAGATTTGGGTATAGCATTTGGTTAAAAGAGAGTAGGTATGTTTAAAGAAAATATAAAATATCTGTTTACAGTAGGTTTATGGTACCTATGTATTCCATTAAGTGGCAGAAAGTACCCAGGAAAATTTATTGGTCCCTTATGTCCAAAAGACACTTCCAGGGGCCAGCATCACGTTGTGTACAAAAATATTTTAAAATGACCTAATTTAAAACATTTTTGTACACAACGTTTGCTGTTTTGTTATTATTTGTTAAAATGTGGAGATTGTTTGGACTCGACACTCGCGAGCAGGCCACGTACAGTTGGCCATGCGAAAAACAGTTTTTCTCTAAATGGACACCTGCTACTTTAAGTGTTTGCCCTTGCGCTTTGTTAATGGTCATTGCGAAGGCTGGTTTGAGGGGAAACTGGATTCTTTTAAACTGAAAAGGTAAATCTGTAGGGATCATGGGTAGGTATACGGGGAATTAAAACTTCTTCATCTTTAGCTATTCCTGTCATTATAACTGCTCTAATAATATTGCGTCCTAGCTGCGTAATTTGCAATCGGGTCCCGTGGCATATAAGTCTCGGCGCTTCGAGATTTCTCATTAACAAAACTGGAACCCCAACTTTCAGTCTCAGCTTATGAGACGGCACTCCTGACAGCTCTAAAGAGTTTAGAAACTCTGTAGGATAAGATGTCACCTGTTCACTGTCCATGACAATATCTACTGACAAATATTCGACAACATCGCCTTGCACATGTGACATCATTCGTTCATTGATCTGTCCCACGATTTAATTGGTCGGTGCCAATATTGCCATGATGTTCCTAGGTTCAGTGGTTAAAATTTTGTATACAAAAAGTTTGGCTTCGTAGTTCCCGTTCCGAATCCGTTCCGTTCCGTTCGAATTTCGGGGATTCCGTTTGTAGAATTTCACCCCCACGGTGGTAAAAATTTCAAAATGCTAGAACAAACGATTTTAAATTTCAAAAACGCTAGAACAAATTGTTATTTATTTCTTATCAAGTTCCTAAATATAAAGTTTCATGGTTTTATCCCCAGAAATGACAAAATCCCATACAAACTTTCAACCCTTATTTCACCCCCTCACTGGTCGAAATTTCAAAAACGCTAGAACAAATGTTTAAATATATCTTATCAAGTGCTTAAATATAAAGTTTCATGGTTTTATCTTTTAAAATTAAGAAATCCCATACAAATTTTCAACCCTTATTTCACCCCCTCACTGGTCGAAATTTCAAAAACGCTAGAACAAATTATTATTTATTTCTTATCATGTTCCTAAATATAAAGTTTCATGGTTTTATCCCCAGAAATGACAAAATCCCATACAAACATTCAACCCTTATTTCACCCCCTCACAGGTCGAAATTTCAAAAACGCTAGAACAAATGTTTAAATATATCTTATCAAGTGCTTAAATATAAAGTTTCATGGTTTTATCTTTTAAAATTAAGAAATCCAATATAAACTTTCAACCCCTATTTCAACCTCTTCATCCCCTTTTTCGCAATAAAAGGTAGCCTATGTTCTTTCTCAAAGATTGTCTGTGCCAAATTTCATCAAAATCGGTTGAGAGGTTTAAGCGGGAAAGCGTAACAGACAGACAGACAGACAGACAGACAGAGTTACTTTCGCATTTATAATATTAGTTTGGATGACGTCTTCAAAAAACAAATTTAAAAATGAAATAATCAAAATTACAGTGTCTCGCCTGGCTCCGCATGCCAGAAAAGTTACCTCTCCAAACTAATATTATAAATGCGAAAGTAACTCTGTCTGTCTGTCTGTCTGTTACGCTTTCCCGCTTAAACCTCTCAACCGATTTTGATGAAATTTGGCACAGACAATCTTTGAGAAAGAACATAGGCTACCTTTTATTGCGAAAAAGGGGATGAAGAGGTTGAAATAGGGGTTGAAAGTTTATATTGGATTTCTTAATTTTAAAAGATAAAACCATGAAACTTTATATTTAAGCACTTGATAAGATATATTTAAACATTTGTTCTAGCGTTTTTGAAATTTCGACCTGTGAGGGGGTGAAATAAGGGTTGAATGTTTGTATGGGATTTTGTCATTTCTGGGGATAAAACCATGAAACTTTATATTTAGGAACATGATAAGAAATAAATAATAATTTGTTCTAGCGTTTTTGAAATTTCGACCAGTGAGGGGGTGAAATAAGGGTTGAAAATTTGTATGGGATTTCTTAATTTTAAAAGATAAAACCATGAAACTTTATATTTAAGCACTTGATAAGATATATTTAAACATTTGTTCTAGCGTTTTTGAAATTTCGACCAGTGAGGGGGTGAAATAAGGGTTGAAAGTTTGTATGGGATTTTGTCATTTCTGGGGATAAAACCATGAAACTTTATATTTAGGAACTTGATAAGAAATAAATAACAATTTGTTCTAGCGTTTTTGAAATTTAAAATCGTTTGTTCTAGCATTTTGAAATTTTTACCACCGTGGGGGTGAAATTCTACAAACGGAATCCCCGAAATTCGAACGGAACGGAACGGATTCGGAACGGGAACTACGAAGCCAAACTTTTTGTATACAAAATTTTAACCACTGAACCTAGGAACATCATGGCAATATTGGCACCGACCAATTAAATCGTGGGACAGATCAATGAACGAATGATGTCACATGTGCAAGGCGATGTTGTCGAATATTTGTCAGTAGATATTGTCATGGACAGTGAACAGGTGACATCTTATCCTACAGAGTTTCTAAACTCTTTAGAGCTGTCAGGAGTGCCGTCTCATAAGCTGAGACTGAAAGTTGGGGTTCCAGTTTTGTTAATGAGAAATCTCGAAGCGCCGAGACTATGCCACGGGACCCGATTGCAAATTACGCAGCTAGGACGCAATATTATTAGAGCAGTTATAATGACAGGAATAGCTAAAGATGAAGAAGTTTTAATTCCCCGTATACCTACCCATGATCCCTACAGATTTACCTTTTCAGTTTAAAAGAATCCAGTTTCCCCTCAAACCAGCCTTCGCAATGACCATTAACAAAGCGCAAGGGCAAACACTTAAGAGGATCGTCTACCGAGCGCTCGTCCATACAAAAAGAGAAAACGTTTTCCTCCCCCTAGATGTTATCCTATCACAATGATTTTTTAGAATGCATCTGACACAGTAAAAAACTAGGTTTATAGGTTTTCTTTTTTTCAAAATTTATAATAGTTTGAAAGTTACAGGCGCCTAAAAGTTACTATTTTTATGACAAAATCTTCATTGAAGTAAAACCTTTGTATTTAAAAAACAAAGAAGTTTAAGAAAAAAAGCAAAACCTACAAACCTAGAATATAATATGCTGAAACGATTGACACCAGAATCTAAGAGATTGGTCGTGATTTAGTATGTGAAAAACGTTTTCTCCCGAGAGACAAATTTCATATAAAAAATACTTACAGTCAATCGCGAGCTGCAACGCTCTCTGTCGCACGATCGGGGTTTTTTCAACGCGTGAGAGGGACAGTACGAGTTTTTCTAAATACCTATTTTTTGAAATGGCAGCAGCTATTCTATCCTCTTAAAGTAGCAGGTGTCCATTTAGAGAAAAACTGTTTTTCGCATGGCCAACTGTACGTGGCCTGCTCGCGAGTGTCGAGTCCAAACAATCTCCACATTTTAACAAATAATAACAAAACAGCAAACGTTGTGTACAAAAATGTTTTAAATTAGGTCATTTTAAAATATTTTTGTACACAACGTGATGCTGGCCCCTGGAAGTGTCTCTTGGATATAAGGGACCAATAAATTTTCCTGGGTACTTTCTGCCACTTAATGGAATACATAGGTACCATAAACCTACTTAAACAGATATTTTATATTTTCTTTAAACATACCTACTCTCTTTTAACCAAATGCTATACCCAAATCTATACCGTTCCATTAATATAATCCCTAATATTCAAATTAATTTACTATAACTGTGTAAATGTTTGTTTCACGGCTAATTTGCTGAGCCGTTTGTTACAAAATTGGATATGGATAGTCTGAAATCTGAAAAACAACATAAGCTACTTTTTATCAAAACACCACGCGGGCGAAGCCGCGGGCGGAAGCTAGTAATATAATATTCCACTACTATCACACAAGGCCATCTAGTCCCAAGCTAAGCAGAGCTTGTGTTATAGGTACTAGACAACTGATAAACATACTTATATAGGTATTTCTAAATACATACATATTATAGATAAATTACGGGAACCGATCAATTTACCGAATTTTGTTTATTCGAATTTCATTATACCGAAAACTATTGACCGACATCTCTTTTGCTATATGCATTATTTGACATATTTTCAGATCATCGAAGTATCATTAGCCATAAGTATTATTTTACCGAAGTATTTTCCGCCGATTAACAAAATAACTTTTTACTATTGACCGAAGCCTCTTTTAAACTTTTTTCAGTTGCCATATGATTTATTTGCCATATTTTCACCATACCGAAACAACGTTTTACCGAAAATGTAATAACTGTAAAAAAAAATCATTATATTTTGCTGCAAAACTTTGTGGCGGAAACGAAATGCTGCAAAGCCGACTTTACGTAGTCTTGTCTGCCCTACCCCTAGAGTGTAATTTAAAATCGCGTAGGCGCGGAGGGGTAGGGTGGCCCGCGAGCTGAGGAGCAGGTGGTTAGAACGGCCGCCGCCGCGGCTGAGGCTGGCCGGCAAAGCCGGCCAGTAAGCCGAAGCTGCGGTGGTGAGCGTTCAAATCATCTGCGACGATAAGCTCGCGTGGAGCCACCCAAAACCCCGCAGCGCCGGAGCCATGACAGAAACAATGCTTGTTGCATGTTGCATGCTTGCTTGAATGCTGTGTGTTTGCTGCATGTTGCATGCTGCTTGCTGCTTGTTGCATGCTGCTTGCTTGCTTGCATGCCGCATGCTTGCTTGCATGCTGCATGCTTGCTTGCATGATTTTGTGGTGCTTGTTTGCATGTTGCATGTCTGTTTGTATGCTGTATGCAAGTATATCACAATATAAACCTTTTTACAATCACAAGAAAAACACAATATGAAATAAAAAGTCACAAAAGAGTATCAAGAATCACACAAAATGCGCAAAAAGATTCGAACACACGCTAGCCAGAACACCCCTAATGGTCCGACTATGTAATTAACAGCAAATGTCATTAATGATAATACAATACCTGTCAGAGTTATATTATAGTATATGACATTTGCACCATTATTTTGTATTGTCTACCTACATTTCGATGGCGCCTACTTTCTAGGCATTTGGTGAAATGAAAATATGGCAATTAAAACAGTGGTAGGTATACTGAATGTTTGGAAACATAATACTTCGAGCAACCGTCGTTTCGAGTAAGTGAAACATCGGTTAAAAGTTTTTCGGCCAAACGAAGTGTTGGAGTAACGAAAAAAAACGAATAGATAATAGGTTAACTGAAACAGTGGCAAACGTGACTTCGATGAAGTAAAAAAAAACCAAATGAAAATAGTTGAAAAGTTTTCGGTCAAATGAAATTCGGTCAACCGTTTTTCGATCTTATGATAGGTAACCATAAATTACACCCAGACACAGAACAAATGATTATGCTCATCACACAAACATTTGTCCTGGGTAGGAATCGAACCCACGACCCCCGGCATAGCAGTCAGGGTCACTAACCACTAGACCAACAGGCCATCAGCAATATGGAATCGTAGATAACACAAAATCATGGAAGCTTGCAAGCAATGCTATGTTCCGCGCCATCCATCGGTTGCTCCAAGTACATATTTGTCCAATATCAACCTGTATTCGATATTTTAATTTTATACCGACCAGCCAGTATCTATTCGCGCTTCATATTAAAATTTAAGCTTAGAAATTCTCTCTGACATTCCAGTCCATTAACTAATAGATTTCACGAATCTTTCTAGTAGTCTTTAAAACTATGTAGGTATCGCTTAAAATATCTCTTTATAGGTTATAACCAAAGCTTTTTAACTTACAAATAGCAATGATTTTCGACCATCGAAAAGTGGTGGACAATTTTTTTTTTTTTTGACAAACCCGCCACACTATTCGCAAACCACTGCAACTCCTGAAAGCCAGAATCAACAGTGGCAACCACCAGAAAAGCGCCGAGACAATGAAGCTCGACGTGTCCCGGAGAATGAATTTACCTGTCTTGGATCCTGCAACGAAATTAATCAGAAAAGAATAGTGGAGGAGTAGGAAAAAAAATGTTTCCACTTCCCTCCATGCAAGCAGGAGACAGAACAAAACAAGGCCAACAGGCACAGGACATTACAACTGGGAGAAGCCCAGTTGCCTAGCAAAAGTGGTGGACAGTGACACAAATTTTAAAAATAATTTCCTCTGTCCTCCTCCCGGTGGACAAGCTGTGGATATCGGGAATAAACTTCAAATAAGTATACCATCATTTGTCTAGGCAGTGGTTCTCAAACTTTTTTGATGGCGGACCCCTTTTGAAAAGCAAAATTTTTGACGGAACTTTAAAATAAAACAAAATTTTACGTGCTTTATTTTTTAATAACAGTAAATAACATTGCAATGATACACTAAAAAAACTAATGAGATGTGTGAAAATATTTCTTATTTTTCATTAATCGTTTTATATATTAGGTTTTATCGAATGGAGTTGAATTTTTATATCTCGTATGACATCGGAACCCCCAGAAAGGCTTAGCAGAGCCCCAGGGCTCCGCGGAGCACACTGGTCGAGGGTTTTATTATCTACTTACCTATTTTGGGGTCGACTAGTCTCACCAAATGCAACTGAATAATAGTGTTTTTCATGAAGCGACTGTGAAATGGCCTATGTACAGCAGTGGATGAATGCAGGCTGATGATGACTGGCGTTCTGACCTTCACAACCCGTTACTGGAGAATACGATACCCTTGGTAAGACTGGTTGTCACGCATTGGAGCCACTTTAAGCCTGTAAATAATTTCAAAGATGTACAGAACATCAATTATTGTCAATAGCTTATTCACATCACAATGAAATTACTCTGAATAGTTTTTTTTATTGTAAATTCATTAATTGAGTCCTCCCGCTCCGGGTGGAATGGAAAGCACAGTCAGACTTGTCCTGAATAGAATCCAAATCAGTTGCCCTTTGCGTTCCTTGGCTACCTTTCAAAAAGGTCCCACGAACAAGTGCATAATATAATTATGGTTTCTTTCTTTAATTTTCGTTAGAGCCTATGCACAACACGTTTTTTAAACGCGCCGGTAAAGCGCGTTTCTAAAACGCGCTGCACCGGCGCGTTTTTATCAGAGCAGTTTGTTGTCATTTGTTCTAGGCTGCGTCTGACTTGCGTGCGTATTGCGTCTGCATCGCGTCAAAAGCGCTGCACCGGCGCGTTTAAAAAACGTGGTGTGCATAGGCTCTTAATTGTACGTGATAGGACATTGATTGTACGCAATTATTATTGAAGTGAAAACTTCTTTAGCGGCGTTGTACACTTTTTCTGTAATGGGTAAAAAATTTAAAACTCGCGTCAGGGTCACGTGACCCTGATCGAAAATGAGTAAGACGTCATTCAAATTAGTTAATTTCATATCTGTACTACTCCAGTTTTAAAATAAAACATAGTAACAAAAAAGTTTTCACTTCTACCGGCACTCCTGGAGTGCAACCTTTTTTATTCATTAATACGTACATCGAACTAATATTATAATGCTTAAACCAATTTTATTATAATCCACGCCCCACGGCATCAACCTTGTCGAAAAGCTTTCACAAACAAATTGATATGCAGAAACACGTGCGCCATATGTTCCCAAACTTCTTTGTTTGGTACCAGCCTAACAAAATCGTAGACGGCTAAGCCTTGAAATTTCTTATCTATCGAGTTTTCTTTATAATAACACTTAATTGTATGAGTGGACTGTTTAAGTATTCTGCACAAGCTGGATAAAATTGCAATGCCCAAGGGATTTGACTTTAAAAAGTCGGTTAGATTCCTGCACGGAACAAATATTTGTGTGATCTAGAAGTAATTGTTCCGGGTCTGGCTGTCTGTGTATGAGAATCCTAATGTTAGTCTTTTATTTAATCTCTTTTATAAAATCTTCGTTTTAAAGTGTCTATGTAAAAGTCTGAATCTGTTGAGGATCCTTATGTTGAGTGGAGGCTACAATCACATTACACTACAATACAATACACTACATTACACTACAATACACTAAACAGGCACACGCACACTCTATCTGACACGACTCAAAATTGTTTAAGTTCTGTAGCAATGTATCTCTGTAAAGTTAGGAAATTGTAAATCCATAATTGGCTATAATAGTTGAACAATAAGTGTTAAAAAGTATGTTAAAGAGCTGTGGATTTTGTAATAATAAATAAAATACCTAAATAAATCTGGTGATATGCGATAAGCTGACTCAACTGAATTTATTACTCTGCGTCGCTTACAACCTACCCTTTCTAGGCATGTAGGCGTGACGTTTCGGAAACAACAGAGCGAATACATTCGAAATTATTTATGTACACTTTAAAAGGTACCGCGTTCGGTTCCATACATATTTTACCGACTGCCTGACATAAAATATGTAATATTAAAATCATTCGACTGTTTTTGCCGATAAATAATATTTCAGTGCATCATAAAAGTTGTAAAATACTGAATAATGGTTCGTTAAATATTTATAGCTTTGTTGCATTAAATCAGAACAATACTTATGTTTTAATGACGTGTTGAATTTAATTTTCGAGTATAAACACTGAAAATATTACCCACTTTATATCGCATTTACAACTCTGTGCAATTTCATTGCGAATGCACTCAAATTTTCAATATATGAATATTGAAAATAGTAGTGCGAAAGCACACTGAATTTATTGGGAAATGTAGGTATATTGCCTAAAATCGGCAGAAAGAAAAATCGATACTTCAATACAGCGGCTCAGTGAAAATAGGGTACGATTAGATCTGCTTTTCCCTATTTGGAAACGGTACTGTAAAAACTTGGATATTAATCCCCAAGAAATGAATCAAACTATTTCCCAAAAACAATTTAATCACATATGAAATCGAGTGATAAAGCTAGTGCCAACATAATGGGCTATTTCAAATGAGTAAGAGCAAGCAGTCGGCAAGTTCGTCGATGTGGCCATTCCGGGCTGTTTTTCCTCGGAAAACTTCATCAAGTGCCATTACTAGTTAGTAAAGTGCAGTAAAAGTGAGTAAAGTACTCATTAGTCATGGCTGTGTTGAGATTTAGAAGTTGGCGATTCAAGTGGCCATTCAAAGTTGAAATGCCTACGCTGCATGCGGCGTAAATTAACTTAATGACGGTAAGTGTGGCTCTTTTTGCAGACTTTTACCTTTTGATCGAATAAGTTTACCTTTGATGTCTTACGAAGTAATCATCATCAGCCTATAATGTTGGAACTGCTGGGACACAGGCCTCCTCTCTGTGAGAGGGAGTGGGCCATAATCCACCACGCGGGCCCGGTGCGGGTTGGTAGATGTCACATGTCTTCGAATTTTTGGTTCTAGGACATGCCGGTTTCCTCACGATGTTTTCCTTCACCGTTTTGAGAGCAGTGGTGATGAAATAAATTACACAAAGTAATGCGCCTGGCGGGGTTCGAACCCACGACCTACAATTTGTAAGTCGGGACCACTGGGCCACCACTACTCTCCCGAACGAAGTAATAAGCCTACCACATTTGAACTGTAGGGATACAAGACTTTTCTTGGAATGAGATAAACCATATCACGCAGCATCTTAAGCTTGTTATGTTATTCTCGATGCTTTTTTTTGTGTTTTAAGAGAGTGAGTGATGACTTGAAGTCTTCCTTTTAAAACTTTTTTATTGTGGTGATATCATCAATGAGTATTCCCACCCAGGCCGTAACGGGAGGGACTGTCAGATCCGTACTGACAAAATCCAAGATGTTGTTCATTAGTCCTTTACTTCCAGGGTCCCGGTTACCTGATAAGACAGTCCTACGATCCCGGCAGGCTTTGGCCCTCTAACGGGGGGCCCCTTCAGATTGCTGATAGCTCTTTGGAGCGCGCGTGATACATGACGCACCGTCGACCCAGGCATAGTCAATGATCGGACGGCAAGTCACCCAATACTCGTCGTCTTTTCCATTTATAACTATAAGATGTAACAGTTCTTTATTAATAATGTAATAATAGTTTTTAAAATGGCTACATAAAAATAAAATACATGAAAAACACGGCAAAAGTCACAATAACAAAGTTTGTACCATTTATGCTGAAAGGTTACTCGTACCCTAGTGGATCCACGTTTAA
Organism: Agrotis clavis; assembly: GCA_954870645.1. Taxonomy (NCBI): domain Eukaryota; kingdom Metazoa; phylum Arthropoda; class Insecta; order Lepidoptera; family Noctuidae; genus Agrotis; species Agrotis clavis. The sequence goes on along the minus strand of OX940919.1, from coordinate 17,436,857 downwards.
TTAAAGGTATATAACCGACGCAAATATAGACGCTGACATATTCGTAACTTGGTTTCATCAAACGAACATCCCGAAAAAGATTAAAGCCAAATTTTTCCTCCTTTTAAAACTTTGAAATATCAGAGGGGAAGGCAATTAGCAACTCGGTGATACGGAAACAAAAGAGAGTCGCAATAGAATCATTATTTGCTTTTTTGAAGATCTGTTTAACTAGAAGATCAGGTATCTCTGGCTACACTTCAATAGCTTGGGCTTTTGTGAATGGTTGGCAAAATAACAGAAAAAATGGATCTTTTGATTTCACAAACGAATTATTATTTGAATAGAATTTGATCTAGACACGTATCAGCGTGACAAGCCAAGTTCAAGCAAAAGGAACCGATGAGTAGCAGCAGTCGAGTGCTCTACTTAATAATTAAAATTATGGCGACGCAGAAACCGCGTTTGTATTACTTACAAGGGCCCAGATTCCATTTATGTTGTTTGTAAAGGTTAAGCGACTGTTGCCAGCGTACAAGAGCTTGTTGATGGGTGATCAAGATTAAGCGATGGTTCTCAAGGTCTAATGTTGTCTACATTAGATCAAGGAAAAGCAAAATGTTGGCAAGATCTGTTGATGGGTGATGTATAATGTTCAAGAACTACATATTGAAAACAACACAAAAAGAAAACAAAAAAAGGAAAAAAGTCAATTGATAGGCTAAAATTTTAGTAAAGTGTTCACAGAACTAGCCGTGTATTTAGATCTCATCCCATCATTCTTTTGTCGGTGAAAGCGACCATATTCTTAATATTGAACTTGGCTCTAACCCTAACTTTCATATTTGCGTTTTTGATCGAAATCGTTATAAATAAAAAAAAAAAACAAGTAACATTCTCCTTTTTTTCTGCTTAGGTTTAAAATCAGAGTATACATTAAATGCTTTGCTATCACCCTGCTAGCCTTAAATCAGACAATGAGTAAATATACTGTCAACGCCTGTATACACAGCACACAACGATTCCCTTAAATCACAGGCCTGCTGACACATTCCATTTGAGTTCATTCCGAGATCATGCGGGCGAAGATTTATTGTTTACCGATAAAATATAGTAACGTAAGAAAACTTTACCTCAACGAAGGTACGATATAAACCGGCTCTAAAAAGAAAATATCCCTTCGCGGAAACCTTTAGGTACTAAACTGTTTGCATACTCAGGGCCGTCTTTCCCGTGGGGCACTCTGGGCATATGTCCACTTGTCCAGGGCCCCGTGACCCTTGGGGGCCAAAAGTTTCTGTAAGCATCTCAATAGGTTTGTCTTGATACTACATTTTTATTAAAATCTTACTGAAATTTTTCCTTTAGTTTTTTTTAATGAACGATCCAAAGAAAATCTAACGTACCCGAAGCGGTGTGCTAATGAATTAGATCCGCTTGGCTCACCTTGGCACCCTACACGTGCCTCACAGTTCTAAAGTGCCCAAGGCCTCCAATAGGTGGAAGACGGCCCTGTGCCTACTTATACCTATGTTCTTTCAAAGTGGTTGCTCTGGCAGCACCACACAATAAGCAAAAGGGAAAATAAAAGGCGACCAACGCCATAACACTTTCCATTAGACTAGGTACACCCATAATGGCTTTTCTAAGAACCGTGGAATAATCTGGAGCCAGCCACGGCGTATTCAAGTTGACAATAAAGGGTGGCAACAGTTGTGAAAGAGAAATTGGCGTAGGCAGAACATCAATTAGTTTTACATCAGTTGTAATGTTTTGTCAATGGTTTAAATCGTTAGATGTGGCTTTACTTTAAAGCGTACTAAAAAGTGCTTGCATTAGCTATACTGGGCTAATGTATCTTCTTCTTTTTTTCAACCTTTAGGCCTCTTGTACACGTCACGGATTTCGGCCGTGAAAATCTACGGTTAAGTAGCCGTGTGTAGGCACGGTCCTCAATGTTGTATGGAACGCAATGGGAGCTTGTACACAGTACGTTTTTTCGGCCGTGAAAATCTACGGTTAATACGCCGTGTATAGGCACGGTCGCGTCTACAAGCTCCCATAGTGATACATACAACACTGACGACCGTGCCTATACACGGCGAATTAACCGTAGATTTTCACGGCCGAAAAACGTACTGTGTACAAGAGGCCTTTATTAGCCAACCAATGATTGACTGTGGATCTCTTCTGCATGTCTCCATTTTTGAAGGTTACCACACATCCCTCATTTGAAGGTAGATACGTTTTTAGTAAATGTGGAAAAGACTATCCAAATGTCATTGTCAGATAAGAACATGATCAATTTTATTGATGCGAATCTAACAATCCAAATCTTTGTGTTTCGTAATTATATAGGGTGACTGGTAATTAGTGTACGATACTTAAACACGTGATTGTGCTCATGATAACAAACAACTTTTACTATGGGAACAAACCTGAAAACGCGAAAAAAAATCAGCTGTTCAGTACATTTATGTTTGTTTAATGTACTGAACAGCTGATATTTTTTTCACGATTTTGCTTTGCTCCCATAATAAAAGTTGTTTGTTATCATGAGCACAATCACGTGTTTAAGTATCGTACACTAATTACCAGTCACCCTATATAGGCGCTATCATTCTGTTCATAGAAATATACGAGTAGATAACTAGTTATATATAACTTGCCAACTATTGAGACGGTACTAAGTCTATATTTGATTTAATTAAACGTATTTTACTGTAGGTGCTTATTAACATCTAGTTAGTGTTCTTGTGTAAAGTTTAACAATGTTTAGATAGAATATTATAATATGTACTTTATTGTCTACCAAAATTGTTACACCATTATACAGACTCGAATTTTAAAAATGCTACTGATTTGTTACACCAACGAATACTGGTTTTGTTATTGTTTTCACGGCGTCGAAATAACAATGAACAAATGCTTTTTTTTTTCAATTCACTCGCTCTAACAATCGAAATAGCTATTGCATATCATTATGCAAGTATTTTGTGAGGTACAACCACACTCAAGTTACTTTTTAACTCAGCATATGCAACGAGATACCAAAGTTATAGCAAAATTTCCTAATCAATGTATATCTGAAAACGACATTAATTTAAATATTCATCATTTCATTACAATTTAACAAAGAACACCAACACTCATTCCAAAATAACAATCCACTAAGTTCAAATAGTTCCTTAGTAATGTTAGTCTCTCAGTTTCAACAGTCGCCTCAGTCAATGGACGCCTGACGCCACTTCAGAGCGAAAAGCAAGATTAAAGAGACAGGCGCTTCGAAGTCCAAACAAGCAACCAATAAAAAATAAACGCTAAGCGTGTCTCCAGTCAGCTTAGAGCTATTAACGTTTACTACTTCTCTTGTAAAAATAATGAACTTTTACGGAGGTAACTTTGAAAACAGATGAAAGGTTTTTAAATACTGATAGGACAGACCTTTATTCTGGTCTGTGTTTGTGTGGTCTGTGGTGGATGGTTGGTCTAATCATTAGACCAACGCAACAGTTGAGTTACAATCCATTAGACTCTCATGGTTCTTAGTAAAACTCCTGAGCATTCAAACTAATATTATATCCAAACTAATATTATAAATGCGAAAGTAACTCTGTCTGTCTGTCTGTTACGCTTTCCCGCTTAAACCTCTCAACCGATTTTGATGAAATTTGGCACAGACAATCTTTAGACCCTGAGAAAGAACATAGGCTATCAAAACACCACGCGGGCGAAGCCGCGGGCGGAAGCTAGTACTTAATACAAACGGAATCCTGTCATCAACGTCATATATATTTTCATCCGCTTCCCATAAAATGGTACAGCTTTCCTACTTTCGACCATAGAGATTTATTGTTTCTGTTGTTTCTACATAGCTAGCTTCAGCGTAAACAGTTAATAAAGATTTATCGAAAATTCCAGATATTTCTTCAATAAATTCCAAGAGCCACAATGGAAAATAATAATTGCTCCAGAATATTGGCTATGAATTGAGAAATAAAGCAAATAGCGACCAATAAAACTTTTTGTGAAATATAAATAAATACGGAATATTTTCTGATTCGTCTTGTTCGAAGTTTGGAAAATACAAGAAAGAATAAATATGGGACAAAAAATTACTCTGATATTGTTTCTACAACCACGCTCGACGTCAAACCGGATCGATTTCACCGATGAATAAGAACGCGATTTCGTCAAAACCGAGTTTTTGCTCTTAATTGAGTTTATGTTTCCAATTTTGTGTTTGTGTTGTTCCAATGTAATTGGGCTTTCACATCATAATTTTTTACCTACTTTATAGTTATATAACTTCGTTTTATTTTCCTCATTACTTGGTACAGGTAAGGAAGGACAAATTGTAATCTAAAACGGAATAAGGCTGGTAACATATTGCAGAAGTCATTGGCAAAATAAGTGTGTGCAGGGTCCTAAACAGAAGATGGTGACTCAATGTTAACAGAGCAAGAAACTGCTAGAAGTACCTCGATGGAAGACCAGTACCCTTAGCACGAGTTTTCACTCTTTTACTTTACAGCGTCTTTCCAGTATTTACAGCGTTTTTTGTATGAAAAAATGGAACAGCGCCTCTGGTGTGCGAAGACGGAACTAAGGGTACTGTACCCATAGCACGAGTTTTCAGTATTTGAGACGTAAAGTAAACTGGAACTTTGACAATTTCAAATTGTCAATTTTCAAGGAAAAAGTTAGTTCCTTCTTCTCACACCAGAGGCGCTGTTCCATTTTTTCATACAAGAAACGCTCTATATACATACTGGAAAGACGCTGTAAAGTAAAAGAGTGAAAACTCGTGCTAAGGGTACTGTTTGCCAAGCAATGTACTGCTTATAAAACTAAATAACTTTTTGGGGACATTCGTTTTAGTTTCGTACTTATCTGCATAAAGATCAGTAAATTCCAGAACTAGTGGTCGGAGAACTGCTGCACATTGGGTGCTCCGAGCGGATGAAAGAGTTTTTGGCTTTCTTACAGGGACTTCTCAATAGAAGGCCACAAAATTTGAGTTTATTTACATGGTTCTTCAAAATAACTAGAAAATGTGGCTGAATAATCGAATGCTGCGCAGCGTGTCGCGGGTTCGATCCCCGCACGAAACAAAAATATTTAAAGCATCTGCAAATTGTTGTTCCGGGTCTGGGTCTTTGTGCATATGAGTTTCTATGTTTGTAACCACGACACACAGAGAAATTCCGAGTACGGGGCAACTGTTTTTAAAAAGAAAAAAAAATACACCTCTACATCATCATCATCATCATCATCCTATAATGTTCCCACTGCTGGGACACAGGCCTCCTCTCTGCGAGAGGGAGTGGGCATACCTCTACATAACCCTTCAGAAATTATAAACATGGTGTTACTATATGCTATATTAATCCTTTCAAAAGTACACTAGCGTAGGCGTTACCGTATCGGCCTATTACTGAAATCGGAGCCATTTTGTCAGCATCACTGGATTTCGCAAGCCTTGTATCCAAAGGTGACCGACCAATGAGTTTCGTTATAATTAATTTTAAACCCTTTGAGAGAATCCCGGTATTCCCACTTATAGTGAAATTGCGATTATTTGACACGTAAATATTTACGGGCGAAAGGATTTTGAGGGTTAGGCGTTTAGAGAAATCGTATTTAAAATGGACAAAGGGTTAATTGAAATATCCATCTTAATTCGGGAAGGTACAACCAAAGGTACAAAATTAATCTAGTGGGGATAATAATAGATCCTACCACGGTTTGATACGAAATTTTTAGTAGCCTTTAAATAAGTACTAGCTTCCCGTCTGCCGTAGCATGATATTTTATAGCTTATAGCCTTCCTCGTTAAATGGAATAACCAACAACCAACCGACAAATCCAAACCATCGCTCCAGCAGTTCGTGAGATTAGCGCGTTCAATTAACGAAAACAAACAATCTATTCAGTTTTATAATATGTATAAGTATTTATTGCTGCAGCGGCTTGTAATATAATTAAAAAAATAATTTTGTTAATACGGTTTTTTTTTTCCTTTGACTTTTCCTTGTCCAAAATATACCTAATTAGGCCGCCTTAAAAACCTTGAGAGCCTCTGTCACCTGCCTAATTAAAGTGTCCTCGTGCGAAATTATATGAGAAATCCCTTGCGGCACGTACATCGCCATAATTACTGTTAAGCTATCCACACTCTCCGGATCCTATAATGGAATAATAATACTCGTTGTGGAGCGTGACTTGGTTTCTAATTCCCGTGATACTAGGGTCCTTTTAAGCCATATACACTGGAGACAGGGCAGCACCAGTGCCCTCAAGCTTTACCTGAATGAGTCTGTCGTGTGTTTTTGGAGTAACACAAACTATGCATAATAATAATTGCAACCAGACGAAGCCAAAAAATAAATAAGGTTCAACAATCCTGTAATTTTGCCTTTAATTTTTATAATCAAGTGGTTGTTTCATCAAAATGTGTTAATCGCCTGCCAGGGTCGCGGGACTGTCTCATAAGTTAATCGTGACCCTGGAATGTAAAGGGCTATTGAAGGAACACCGTGGATTTTAGTCAGTACAAGTCTGACAGTCCCGTCCAGCCCTAGATTGGAGGACTCAATTGATGATTTTACCACGTTAAAAAAGTGGCTCATGGTCCGGTTAAGAGGACAACCTTCTAGGTTGATCTTCACGTTGAAAGTTAGGAAAAAGTACCCTGTCCTCTGTATAATATTTTGAAGATAAACACCACATTTGTTCTCTCGTAGTGAAACTGAAAGAAGGCGTTACAAAGCTTAAATAAAGCCCACAAAAAATATAGCTTCACACTCGTGACCTTTTATTTGCGCCAATACACACGCCATATCTAGTTTTGAGTTGTCTAAGGATTACATTACACGTGCGTGCGTATTTGTACCTACACATTTCTCTGAATTCTGTTTAATTTCGAAATTCGTCTTGAATAGGTACTCGTAAATTAATGTTCATTAGGTATATTGTCTCCTGAACCATCTCTAAGGATTACGACAATCTTCCTCGAGATTAAGTACACTCTCCAGCAAAATAGTAGTGATTAGGTACTTATAGTGTCTATTTTCCCGTGAATTTTTTAGTTAAGTTACACGCGTACTACACTACACTGTACCACTGTACTATCCCTGGGCTTTTATAGCCGACTATAGATTAATCTTGTCAGCGGATACTCATTGGACGTTTTGAAACGCGCGATTTGCTAACGCGCGTTTTGAAAACCCCGAATTCTATTGAAGTTTACACAAGCAAGCGCGCGCTGCTGGACAAGCGCGCGTTTACATTTTTTCGTTAGAACGCGCGTTGCTCGGGCGTCAGCTGAGCGCTTTGAGATACATTAGCGGCAATTTTGGTGTACATTTCAACGCGCGCTTTCGTTTAGAGACGACGCTATTTTCGAAAATGGAGATCGAGCATTTGATACTGATTTCTTTAAAGGGCGCGCGCTGAACGCCGTGCTTAGCGCGGAGTATGTACTAGCTCTAATAGAATTCGGGGTTCTCAAAACGCGCGATAGCAAAGCGCGCGTTTCAAAACGCCCAATGTGTACCCGCTCTTACCAAAACACACATTACTCGAGAGTTTTCAAATGGAATCATCGGTGAAATTTTAGTATGCACCAATTGCGGCTAAGAATTTCTATGAGTTTTGGGCGTTTGGCGCTTGAGTCTGTGTGAGTCTACCTGAACTGAGCAACTGACTCAAGTGAGGTTTTGGAATTCGAGTGTTAGTTACGAACTTGTTAAGGTTGTCATTAGACCTGTATGCGTGGAATTGAAATGTTTTATATATCACATTAATTTACTTCACTAACTAGTCAAGTTTATGCAAAGTTAGTTGTTCTTAGCGAACATTTCTACAACTCCATTAGAAAATTATTTACTCGTACGTTTAATTTGAATACATTGGAAATTCAAGGCGTAACAGTATTTTCTGGAATACCCGTTTCATGTTTTTAGTCGCCGAGGGTAATAATCTGCCACCTTCCCCTTATTTAAGGCCCCTAAACTGTCTCGCAACCCAAGGGAAAAAGATTATGAGGTCGACAAAAATCTACAGTAGATTAAATCGTGCTATCGGCAATTTTCGTTTAAAAACCTTCCCTTTTTTGCCTCAATTTTATTTAAGAGTCGTGGGTGAGTGTTTACACACAATCAGTGGCGTGGCAAAACAGGCACAACAATTATGTTTTTATACATATCTGTAAAGGGTTGTAATTTGAAATCTAATTATTTGTTTCTGTTACTATTTTATTAGTTGTCTATAAACAACACTAACACATAAAAACGAAACGATTTGTAAAATAGTTCAACTGTTTTAAAATTGACATTTAATTTATGGGAGATTTTCAGGAAATACCTATCATCACAAATAACTCTAAAGATTGTCCAAACACAGTTTAAAAAAAAAAAAACAGACATATAGAGGAGATAAGTTATTTGATTTTGATTAAATATATTCAAATTCTTTTGTACTTTTACGCCTCAGAACGTGGACTTCCATATAAACATACAGCTGACGTAGTAGAGCATAGCTGATGTGGCCATCTGTACAACATTATTTTTAGTATATGCGAAACCTGAATATAGTTTGTTCAGAATCAGTAACTGATTCGATTCCAATAATTTTTACACCATGTTATATTTTTTTTTCAAAAATATTTTGATTAAATTTTATTACCAGTTAATTACAATACAATCACCGTACGGTTATTGCCAAACTATTATCACGAGTTTATAACACAGGAGACGCGGTTTACGCGAGTGTACCGCGAAATGAGCATGTTTTTGAATGGACAACCAGGTAATATACAAGCTCATAACTTTGTGATTTTTTATGATACGGTTTTAAAATTTTGTACATAGATTCTTTACTCAATAAAATAAATATTTAAAAAAACAAAAAACCCGACTGCGTAAAAAAACTAAAAAGAAAGAAACAAGCCCAGTAGTTTAGAATTCACTCATTCACACTCACAGTCGGGGCCCATTCAAATTATACCAATCAAATCTTCCCAAGGGGCCCCGACTGTGAGTGTGAATGAGTGAATTCTAAACTACTGGGCTTGTTTCTTTCTTTTTAGTTTTTTTACGCAGTCGGGTTTTTTGTTTTTTTAAATATTTATTTTATTTTACTATTTTTAGTTTTTTTTTTTTGCACACGAGTTCGACTCGCACTTGGCCAGTTTTATGTACCCAGTGACACTCTCACGTTTAAGACGAATCTAACGACACCTCTCAAGCTAAAATCCATCAAGCCGTTTAGGCTGCAGAGCAACACACAGAAACATACATACATACATCCTCCGCTGGCGCAGTCGGGTAAAAATACTGGTGTATCGGGTTTCGCATTACCAAAAAATAATGTTGTATAATGATAGCATTAAAGGATGTTTTGTGGCTCTAGTCCCTGTCTAGTTCTGTGATAGTTATTTTATCTCTGATTTGACGTCACTGTCGAAATAACTTATCCAACCTTTATCATCATTTTAATAACAAGCTATTTGGTTGTTGCCTGTCTGTCAAATTATAGTCTCCCTCCTCCTTTTGCCAAAAAGTAATCTTTATTCCCTCTACCCTAAGGTTGATGTTCTGTTGCATCTGTCAAAAACAAAATTACTATGAAATATCTTTATAGACATGAAGTCGATAGGTATTGTCACGAGGCACAGATTTCATTCGCAGCTCGTAGTCACTCGATCTTAATTGACACGAATAAAATGCGAACGTGCCTCTCAATTATCACACGGACGCGTAAATTTTAATTGCGAGAATAAAAATATTAATTAAAATCGCTCAGCGTATTCCGACAGGTGAACCCTTTTCATGGCCTTTATCTTGTGTAGGATTGTATAATTCCACGTAACCTTTATTTTACAGTAGGTATATATTTATTTAGAGTTATCGTAGGTTGCCTAACCATTGGAGCGGAGAAGAGAGGTTGAGGAGCTGTGGGAATATACAAAAATAGAATTTTATTAAATCTACATCCCACTCTGCTCTATTACAGCAATTCAAAATTCATAGAGCTCTCATTTTACCTTCTCCTACCGTTTTACCTGCTCGAGTGGATAGGCAGCGTTACTCAGTATTTAAGGGGTTGTGGGGTTCAGATAGGCAGTCGCACCATATTAAATTGACGGCACGATTGGCACAGTGGCTGAGCGATTGGACTGCTAAGCTGCATGTCGCGAGTTCGGTTCCCGCACAGAGCAAATATATGATCTTTAAGTAGTTGATTCGGGTCTATATGAGTTTCCATGTTTGTAAACGGACCCACGAGACAGGAGAAATTACTATTCTGGGGAAAGTACTAAAAAAAAATTTTTAAAAAATCAGATATTTAGCTGTATACAACTAGACTGAAAGTCGACTCCAGTATGGTTGAGAAATGGCTCCACATGACGATAATATATTATGTGTTTAACTCACTGCTTTTATTAGCCATACACCATCCTGCCTATCGACGATCGATTTGACGCTTGTATTGTTTTGTTGTATTTGATGGCATGACATGCCAATTTGATAGGTCATCAAATCGATTTGACACAACGTCAAATCGGCAGCAGTGGTGCATTTGGCTATTATTCGGTGACGACAGCTACAATTTTATAAATTTGTAGCTATCGGTCACCGAATAATAGAAGTTGCAAAGTTGGCATCGCTGCTGCAGATTTGAAGTTGTGTCAAATCGATCGTACGATAAGCAGTATGGTATATGGTGTATATGGACGAACTGCCAATTTGAAACAATTGCAAGCGTCATACGATAGGCAGGATGGTGTATGGCTACCATTAGAACTTTACTTGAGGTCTTATAATGGTAAGCGTCCACAGGCCTACAAAGGAATTTAAGGTACTTTTTACAACAAGATTTATTTCGCAAAGGCGGGTACCCTCATTAAAAAAAAAAAATGTGTGGTGAAAAACCAAGTGATAAAGAAACATTACCCACGTTCGCCAGTCGTTTCATATCTGATGCGAAAAATGAACGCTATCTGTGAATCATCGAAAACAAGTGACACCGAGGAAAAATAACGTCAATTAAGTGTTTTAACTGTGCTAAAACGCCCATAAGCGTATTGAGTGCAGAAGTAAGGCGGTGGATACGAAGGGAAGACCTACAGCATCAAGTCAAGTGACGCAGCAGCCGGCATCAAAGACCTTGGTGTGCTTCAAATGTGGCAAGCCAGGTCACATAGCCGTGTGCTGTATGAGCAGTAGTGGCGGCAGTGGCAACGGACCAGTCCAAGGCGCGGCGCGACGCGTCGATGTCTGCATCGTGCAACCACCATCAGACACGTCACAACACAGGTGAATCGTTTCATTTTTACTTACGCCTCTGGTGCCCTGTGTTCTTTATGTTGACTATCGCTGGTTAAGTGTTAGTGAGTTAATATCGCTGGTTAAGCTTTTTTTTATTATTACTGTCTAAGTGATAGGATTTGTAACGCTGGTTAAGCGTTACAATGTTAAGAACTGGTTAAGTACTTCAGTGATTTACACTACTCCGTAAGTAGTGATGCATAGTGCTGGTTAAGTGCTGTGGATTTGGGGGGAATGCCTGAGGTTCAAGTACCATTTTGAAGTAGAGATGTTGAGTTGGATGATAGTGTGGAATCTTAGGTCGGCTGGTCGGACCGTACCAGTAGCTATTTCGTAGCCGTAATCCGTATCTTATTGACATCCCGGTGTCCATGGAAGCGCGGTGTGCGGATGGCACTGGCGGAGGTCGTGTATTGTGCGTTCATGGTGAACGGTGTGAAACAAACAGAGGTTTGTTAGTGGGGCTAGTGTTAGCCACAGGCCACGAATTTGATTCCTGCTGTTTTGATTCTAATATTGCTGCATTGTGATAATACAATTGCAAAGGTACTTGAATGCTCTGGGATTTCCGATCAGTCTTAGTTAGATCCAAAGTTTAAGGGTCTGTTTAGAGTGATAAAGATTTTGGGATGGTGACCCTTACACATTGAAACCCTTGAACTCTAAGTGTACCTACAAACAATATGCCAACGGGTCATGTACCAGTCGAAGTTACCGTAGATTCTGATTAAGTTGTGGTGAGAGGTCGAGTAAAACGGTCTATCGGCCGTATTGTTTTCAACCGTACCAGTAGCTGTTTCGTAGCCGTAGTCCGTATCTTATTGACATCCTGGTGTCCATGGATGCGCGGTGCGCGGGTGGCTCTGGCGGAGGTTGGGGTCTTGAGAGACCATAGTGTGTAGTCAGCGGGTGATGCACACGGGCGATCCACGTGGTGGATGCGCATAGAAGTTTTGATCCATGCGTTGGATGTATGAAAGCAATGTGATTGCTGGTCGGCTAGAGAGCCGTGGCGTAAGAAGTTTTACTCGAAAGTCGAAGGTCACTGGAAAATCGGTAGTTTTTTTGCAATAGAGTTGTGAAAGTAGATTCGAACGACTGTGGTACATGGCCCGGGGTAGTTGTTGGTGGCCCGGGGTGGTTGTTAGTGGCCTAGGGTAGTGATTGATGTATTTTCAATTGGCTATTCCCAATGTTTGATTTAGTTAAAGAGTATTGGTTTTAATGGTACAGTAGAGTTGAAATTTCCTTATTTTCACCAAAGAACTGAATATAGAGTTTGGTCAGGAATGACCGAGTGGAACAGTATTCTGTCGTGGACTATTTTGTGTTTCAGAGTGATTATTACACGAGGACGAGTGAAAAGAGTTGAAGGAGGCCTACATCAAGATGGTAGAAAGAGGCTGAAGAAGAAGAAGATCACACGAGGACGTGTTAATCGCAGGATGGCCGTGTCGGATCCGGTCAATAGTACGGACAGCAAACGAATCGTAAGCGCGCCATTTTGAGTATCACGTGGTCTGCGCGCGCTTATACAGAGTCGTGATGTTTCATCGGGGCGGCGAGGAGCGCATTCAGTGCCCGACCGCAGCAGTGTGAAGACATCCCGAAACTGTACTCGATTCGTTGTGCCCAGTATAAGTGTAGTGAGTGATTAAATTAAATTGTCCCAAGTAACACAAACGTGTCTAAAAACGTACTACTAGATAGCTTATAGAATTAAATTGAATTGTCTAGCATAAGAATAAAATATCTATAAGCAATCTTCTAGAACGCTTATAGACAGAGTTTAGTAAAAGTGGGCACATTCTTGTACCCTCTCTTAAGAATGAGTTAAGAAAACATGACTAGATAGAGTTCAGATCAAATTGACTTAAGAGATGTTTCTAGTGTCTCTCTAAACCGTTTGTAGACCGCACGTTTATCTAGTAGCGTACTAGTAGATAGTTTATAGATAGAGTTAAGACCTTTAAAGGAATCATTGCTCGTCAAGTTTTAAAACCAAATGATCTTAAGACTAACAACTTTTAGTAACATTTTACTAGTGACGCATAATGGCGTGGAAGTTACAAGAGTTATTTTACTTAATAATATTTGCATCATGGCGTAACAAATTTATTACTTTTTATTAATTTGTGTTTTAATAATGGGTAAATGAGCAAATCAATATGCGATTGAAATTCTATCGTTGAATATTATGTAAAACTCTTGTAAAATAAGAGCGCCCGCTGTAAATGTAAGATTTAACATTTTTTTTTTCAAAATATGAATATTATTTGGTATAAGCAAATTTTCGAATTTACATTTTAATGCTTAAAATACTCATTTTATTTAAAATATAGTAATTTAAAACATATCAAATGTCTAATTAGACATAATTTAATGATAAAAACATTATAATACGTAACAAAAATTATTTGAAGCAAAAAATAGGGAATAAAAATGGCGTCCAGATAAAATTTACTAGAAAACCGATTTCTATAGAACAAACAGTCTAGAGATTTTTTTTGTAGTATGGCTCTAGAATAATTTTACTTACTGCATACTAAACTATCTAGTGAGAGAATAAACAGATTTAAGAGTGGTTTAAAATTATCTAGTAACTGTCACTCTGTATTCCTTTTTATCTTGTCACAGTATTTCTAGACGTTCTTCAGTGAATAGGTAATTTCATGTGTTGTGACCGTAAGACCATTTTATGCAGTAACAAACCAATATAATTAATCAATACAAGAGGGTACCTGAGTAAAAAGTATTTCTGATTTATTTAAGTATAAACAATGTGAGAAATAATAATTATAATTGTAATTACATTAATACCCTTTCATTTGATACCCACATCATTGGGGTGGATTTCAAACAGCCAGTGCGCCATCTTGAATTTAAGTCACGTGACTACTCTTTCGTATTCCTGACAGCAAACCCTTTCATTTGATAACCATATCACGGGGGTGCATTCCAAATAGCCTGTCCGCCATCTTGGACGTCCGCCATATTGGATTTAAGACACGTGACTATTTTTTTCGTATTCCTGACAGCAAACCTTTTTATTTGATACCCATACCCATATCATAGGGGTGAATTTGAAACAGCCAGTCCGCCATCTTGGATTTAAGTCACGTGACCATTTTTTTCGTATCCCTGACAGCAAACCCTTTCATTTGATACCCATATTATGGGGGTGTATTTTAAATAGCCTGTCCGCCATATTGGATTTAAATCATGTGTGTGACAGCAAACCTTTTCATTTTTGATACCCATTTTATATCATCAACAATTTTCTTCTTCATTTTTCTTTCTTTTTAAATACTTGCGGATTTTTTGACGAAAACCACCAGATCTTTTAATTTGTTTCATCTTCTCCATTGCATAAACTCATCCAATTTAAATTTCTAGTACAAATGCACTTAACTAAGCCACTTTTAAGGATAAAAACTCTAAAAACACGACTTCTCTATCAGTTTTCTAGACAAACTTAAAAATATCTAGTAAAGTATTTTATCTAGACTGAAGTATCTATAGAAAAAAAAGATAAGAGTACCATTAGCTAAAATAGAATATCTGTAGAAAGTTTTGTCTTCAAATATATCGTTTTATCTATAAAACTACTTCTAAATAGGTGCCTTTAGGCTTTTTTAACTATTTGTAGAGCATTTTATCTAGAAACATTCGTTATAACTATAAACGTACTTAAAATAAGTGTTGTATAGAACAAATGCTCTTAAAATAATAAAGCTTTAGATAAAAAACTCTATAAGATTAAATGTTCTTTATCAAACCCATCTTTAGAAAGCCCGTATCTAAAGATTAACCCTGAATAGACAGTCTATAGACAGATTGGTTTTAAAACTTCCAGATTGTGTTACTTGGGGTGTTTGATTTAATTTGTGATTTAAAATTAAAATAACCAAGTGAACCGCACCCAGTGTATTTTCATTGCACGAGACCCAAACTCTGCCCACATGATGCCTGAATCTGACGGAAAAATACCGGTGGCTCCGACATATATATATATTTTAAATGTGCGTGTAGTGGAAGGAGTGGAGGGGTAGGCTTTTGCTCAGCAGTGGGACATTTTGGGCTGATATTATAATAAAATAATAAAAAGGTAATAAAAATGTGTGAGAAGTGGAAGGGAGGCCTTTGCCCACCTGTTAGACGGCGGCTAAAAGAAAAATAATGATCTGAAGCCATTCGTATCTGCCATGTTTTAAATAGGGTTTGATTGAAGACTATATACAGACTGTGTCGGTAAAACAAAATTAGTTGTGTAAATATTATATGAGAGCGATATGTGATAAAAGCATAAAAAATGTTTCAGCAAACCTTTCACATTCAGAACAATACTAGTAAATCTGAAATAAGCTGACACGTATCTAGAACAATCGTTAGCCTGAATAAAGTTGACACATAAACAAGTTTTTTTTTCAGTCCATAAAATATTCACGAAACATTTTCATTTTATTGTTCGAACACTGAACGGACACAAATACTCGTATTGAGAGGAACAACAACGGGTACATACACAAAGAGTTTAGTTCCCGTTCAATTGTTCATTTAGATCCCACCCGGGGGTGTTCTTGGGGCGAATCCCCCTGATGGAAAATGTATGTTGCGGTTGGATGCCCGTTACTGTACAATTAATTTCACCTAAATCTCCCGCCGCAATGAAATACCCCGCTTCACAAAAATATAGCCAGATTTTCCACTATAATTTTAATCTCTTACCGTTATTGCGTTCATATAAAAGTATTTATCGACTCTTAAATTCACATGAGTGACGATATCTCAAATTATTTGAAGGGCTATCACTTTCATTTTATATTGCTTTCATAAAAAAGAGTCAGCCAAAATTGTCTCGGTCCTTTTATGAAGAAGATACTTGAGTTCACTGTATGTCCTTTTGCCTTTAAGGTAAGCGTCCACAGGTCGGCATCGTACGTATCGGACGCACCGCATCAAACGGATTTCTGTATCGGCAGCGATCGGATTGCCGACGCGAGTATCAGCAATCGGATTGCCGATGCCACCTTCATCGCGTCCACTGATCGGCATTCCGTATGACGTCATCGGTACGCATCGCATCTAAGGCATTGCCGATGAGCCGTCCGTACGATGCGGATCAGTGGACGCAGTTGTATGAGTTTTAATACAAGGCAAACTAAAATCCGTTACGTACGATACGTCCGATACGTGCGATGCGGACCTGTGGACGCTTACCATTATAAGACCTCAAGTAAAGTTCTAATGGTAGCCATACACCATCCTGCCTATCGTATGACGCTTGCAATTGTTTCAAATTGGCAGTTCGTCCATATACACCATATACCATACTGCTTATCGTACGATCGATTTGACACAACTTCCATTATTCGGTGACGACAGCTACAAATTTATAAAATTGTAGCTGTCGTCACCGAATAATAGAAGTTGCAAAGTTGGCATCGCTGCTGCAGATTTGAAGTTGTGTCAAATCGATCGTACGATAAGCAGTATGGTATATGGTGTATATGGACGAACTGCCAATTTGAAACAATTGCAAGCGTCATACGATAGGCAGGATGGTGTATGGCTACCATTAGAACTTTACTTGAGGTCTTATAATGGTAAGCGTCCACAGGTCCGCATCGCACGTATCGGACGTATCGTACGTAACGGATTTTAGTTTGACTTGTATTAAAACTCATACAACTGCGTCCACTGATCCGCATCGTACGGACGGCTCATCGGCAATGCCTTAGATGCGATGCGTACCGATGACGTCATACGGAATGCCGATCAGTGGACGCGATGAAGGTGGCATCGGCAATCCGATTGCTGATACTCGCGTCGGCAATCCGATCGCTGCCGATACAGAAATCCGTTTGATGCGGTGCGTCCGATACGTACGATGCCGACCTGTGGACGCTTACCTTAAAGGCAAAAGGACATACAGTGAACTCAAGTATCTTCTTCATAAAAGGACCGAGACAATTTTGGCTGACTCTTTTTTATGAAAGCAATATAAAATGAAAGTGATAGCCCTTCAAATAATTTGAGATATCGTCACTCATGTGAATTTAAGAGTCGATAAATACTTTTATATGAACGCAATAACGGTAAGAGATTAAAATTATAGTGGAAAATCTGGCTATATTTTTGTGAAGCGGGGTGTTTCATTGCGGCGGGAGATTTAGGTGAAATTAATTGTACAGTAACGGGCATCCAACCGCAACATACATTTTCCATCAGGGGGATTCGCCCCAAGAACACCCCCGGGTGGGATCTAAATGAACAATTGAACGGGAACTAAACTCTTTGTGTATGTACCCGTTGTTGTTCCTCTCAATACGAGTATTTGTGTCCGTTCAGTGTTCGAACAATGTAATGAAAATATAACGTGAATATTTTATGGACTGAAAAAAAAATCTTGTTTATGTGTCAACTGCATTCAGGCTAACGATTGTTCTAGATACGTGTCAGCTTATTTCAGATTTACTAGTATTGTTCTGAATGTGAAAGCTTAGCTGAAATATTTTTTACGCTTTTTAAACATATCACTCTCATGTAATATTTACACAACTATTTGTTTTACCGATACAGTCTGTAATAGTCTTCAATCAAGCCCTATTTAAATCATGGCAAATGCGAATGGCTTAAGATCATTATTTTTCTTTTAGCCGGCGTCTAACAGGTGGGCAAAGGCCTCCCTTCCACTTCTCACACATTTTTATTACCTTTTTTATTATTTTATCATATCAGCCCACAATGTCCCACTGCTGAGCAAAAGCCTCCCTCCACTCCTTCCACTACACGCCCATTTAAAAATCTAAATATATAACTCAAAGGTGACTGATTGACTGACATAGTGATCTATCAACGCACAGCCAAAACCACTGGACGGATCGGGCTGAAATTTTGCATGCAAGTAGATGTAATGACGTAGGCATCCACTAATAAAGGATTTTGATCAATTCTACCCCCAAAGGGGATAAAATAGGGGATGAAAGTTTGTATGAAACTTTGTCAATTTTATAAAAAAATACATTGTTAAGTTCCGACATCCACGCGAACGAAGTCGCGGGCACAGCTAGTCAAACAATAAAACAGTAAATACAATAACCAACAATTAAAATTAATGTTCATTAAGACAACACAATTAATTAAGACATAAAGGTGTTACAATATTTCACAACAAAACCTACTTCTAATTAACCACAACGTTGACGAACGATAACTATTATGACGCCTCAGATGACGCTTAATTATAACCAAACTTTACAAGATAAGCGGAAAGGGCGGAATAGTAACAACTTGGAGTAACACCTTTATTCTAAACAGATATTTACATTTAAGAAAGCTGTCTGAATCCAAGGAAAGTTCTAATAAAGTATCAAGTCGTGAGTCAGCTGACCAAAAGTTTTTTTCCGTTAATGAAAGATGTCTAAATCTAAGGTACCTAAGTTCCATTAAAATATTCTAACGTGAATCTGCTGACCGCTTCACACTGCTTTTAATTTTGGGGCAAACAGTAGATAAATAGGAATTTGGTATTTGAACACTAATCAATTGATATAGAGCCGGAGCATTGAAGAAAGGATTCTAAAATGGCGGTTTGTACTTGCGTTGACAGATAGTACAGTCAGCATATAATATTTCAAATTAAAGTTTTTTTCAAATTAAAATAATAAAACAAGACTGGGTCACAATAATTTCTCAAACATAACCTAACAATAAAACAAAATTAAAACAACAATAATCAACAGGGAACAAAGGAAAAATAACAGAAAACTGTAGTAAATATTCTTAAAAAAGATTACTGAGCGCGTCAAGACATCAAGACTAATTTTTTTTCTGCTAACGCTACGCGCCGGAGTTAGTATAGACGGCACTAGTGTGCGAGCGAGAGACCACGATAAGCACCGCCATTTAAGAATCCTTTCTTCAATGATCCAGGTTATACTTTTATGACCTGTCAAAACGCGATTCTCCCGATTCTTAGATTTTGAATGGCGTCACTAATTAGTCAACTCAATGATCTTTTCATTTATTGATGTAAGAGCTAGAATTATTAAATTTAATGTTTTTTTAATTATCCTGTATTAATCCAGTTTTCGGGCCTTAAATAGGGTGTAGTTTTATAGGGTGAAATTGTGTTTTGGAATGATTGGTTAGCAGAGCCAAATACCCACAATCTGTAAATACTTAAGTTTTATTATTGTGTAAGTTAAATAAAGCAGGAATTTGTAAACTAGTAAAATTTCATCGAAATTGCAAGACTGTAATAATTGTTTATTTTCCATGAAATGTTTGTGGCACTCCTCCATCAAAACAAACTTCAACATTGTTCCAAACACAAACTTCCACAACATAAAAGGCTTCACTTGTTTTAAAAACAAGTTATTTGGCCAATTATGTCGGCAAACATGATTGTAGTGGAACTGTTATTATTCATAAAGCTTCGTGGTACAAAGGGAACAAAAAGGCTGTTTCAGTACAAAACAATAAGTAACCGCGTGCGGGCGACAGTCGCGCGGCAAATTGTTCAGGGGAGCGATTAAAGCCTGGAAATTGTTTTGCAACAATGGTGGTGACACGATTGCTAAGGACGCCATTAAATCTTTTATCTTGTTTGACAACGAACATTGTCAATGAGTTTGAGATGCAGCAGGGTTGCACTGAAATAGACATGGTGTCAGTGTTAATGAATTGTAAATGTAATTAGTTCATCAGAGAGAAATTTCAGGAAATAATGGGCTCACACGAATATTTATCAAGATAAAACACATCTAAATTCAAGATTTGCTTGGAGAGAGGAAGCCTCTCTCTCGTGACCTCAGTCAGAACCATGTAGGTACCATGTAAGTATAGGCCAATTTTAAACACATGGCGTTTTTACATTAGACGATAACGATATGGACAGGATATCGGTGGGATTCGGACGATATGTCAGTGTCGCGTCCTCACCATTATCGTCTTATGTAAAAACGCCGATATCATCTTCAATTTTGCTTATTAACAAAAAAAAAACTACAATTCATTTTTTCATTGATTAGTATAAATCTAATCTATCTGATGGACTACTAAGGGCTGATTTTTTAATAGTCAGATAACTTTTATCTGAGGAATAAAAATAGCGGTTTGACATATTTTCTATAGATAAGCTGTCAAACCGCCATTTCTTATTCCTCAGATAAAAGTTATCTGACTATTGAAAAATCAGCCCTTAGTAAGATTTTTTGTTAAATTGCTTATTGTGACTCTTAAGCTATTGTCAAACAGACAGGCGTGGCGAACGCGAAGCGAGGCATTTTTGTTTGTAATGTATGGAATTGTTTGAAGCCAGTCACATAGACTATCAGATCGCTTTCGCTTTTCTATGTGACTGGATTCAAACAATTCCATACATTACAAATAAAAACGCTTCGGATCGCATTCGCTTCGCCTTTCTGTTTGACAATAGCTTTAATTTGTGTTGCAGTTAGGGTAAAACTATTGAATACGCCCTAGTTGACAAAACGCCCCATCATTCTTGCACTCAAAGTTACTGCTACACCAAACGTGAATGTGGCCGCTTTTGGCGTTTAACATAACTGAAGCCGAGGGTTTTTTTAACTCTTGGTAAAATCATCAATAAGTCCTGTCCTGTCCACGGGAGGGACTGTTGTATACAAACATAATATGCTCAACATCATTAATTTTCTGTCTAACATGCAAAAATCATCAATAAATCCTGTCCTGTCCACGGGAGGGACTGCTGTATACATATATATGCTCAACATCATTAATTTTCTGTCTAACATACAAAAATCATCAATAAGTCCTGTCCTGTCCACGGAAGGGACTGCTGTATACATACATATGCTCAACATCATTAATTTTCTGTCTAACATACAAAAATTATCAATAAGTCCTGTCCTGTCCACGGGAGGGACTGCTGTATACATACATATGCTCAACATCATTAATTTTCTGTCTAACATGCAAAAATCATCAATAAGTCCTGTCCTGTCCACGGGAGGGACTGCTGTATACATATATATGCTCAACATCATTAATTTTCTGTCAACATACAAAAATCATCAATAAGTCCTGTCCTGTCCACGGAAGGGACTGCTGTATACATACATATGCTCAACATCATTAATTTTCTGTCTAACATACAAAAATCATCAATAAGTCCTGTCCTGTCCACGGGAGGGACTGCTGTATACATACATATGCTCAACATCATTAATTTTCTGTGTAACATACAAAAATCATCAATAAGTCGTGTCCTGTCCACGGGAGGGACTGCTGTACATACATATTATGCTCAACATCATTAATTTTCTGTCTAACATACAAGAAACCCACTAACAATCATAGTGGATAGAGATACCGAAATATTTCAACAGACGTTTCCCGCAATTTTACAACCTTTTTGATGAATAAAATTAAAGTTTTCAAATGCCTTTCAGAAGCAGATGAGTGAAAAGGCTAAAAGAAAAATTAACATCTCGGTAAAATGACGTTCTTCGTTGAAAAGTTTTATTCATTGAATTTAAAAGTAAGGTACTGAAGTCTTAGTATTATGATAGAGTCGAAAAATCGCTTCAGCGGATTGTAAAATGAACTGGAACAAGATCGTAGGCATTAAAACTTGGGAACTATATTTTTTGTCACCAAAATTTATATTTGTCATCAAGTTGTATCACCTAATAAATAGATCTATCGCCACGAAATATTTTCGTTCTCAGATAAACAAAGAGTGTTCCCAGGTATGAATTACCAAATTATTGTTAATATAATGTGTAAAATATGAGATGGATTACCAATAAAATTGTAGTGCATTACATGAATATAAACTTCGTTCTTATAATAATAGTTTTATTACTTAAATAATAGCTTGGTGCTCAAAATGGTAGATCTGTCACCAAAAGGTGGTAGTCAACAAATGGACCAAGGATGTAAGAGCGAGCGAAGCGAGCTCGGGACTGGGGACACCCCGAAACGGATAGGTTAGGTTCGAAGGGGATGGCGGGGTCTGAAACACCCCGCCATCCCCTTCGTGTTAGGTTACTTTAAACCTTTCTCACAGAAATAGAAGCCCCGCGAAGCGGGGCTCCGTCGACCTACCTTTGCTTAAATACTATTAGGACAAACCTATTACAATACATACAAAACCATTTATTTGGTACTTGACCCCATATCTCCATGATTTTCGGTAATTTATTGTGGAATTGATTTTGTATTGTTTGGTGACTACATTTTGGTGACAAATCTACTATTTTGAGGGCAAACCCTATTATTTAAGAAACACAAAATGAATTAAATTGGTGACAGCTTAAATCATACCCTTAAAACTTTAGTTTGTCATATAGTTATTATGAGTACCGCATTAAAGATAACGAATGTAAGAGATCTTCAAATGCATATTATGAATTTGATTTCAAATTCCAGCAACAACTTACTTCAGCCCAAATCCTTGATAATTTACGTACCAATATTAATATTAGAATAATAATTACCTACTAACTTACACTGAAAAAAAAAATCGGTAATACCAACCGATTTTTCGGTAATATTCACCGTTTTGGACAGTAAAAATAGAGCCTATTGTCCAAAGCAGTAACAGTAACTGAAAAAAAACAGTTGAGTTATAACAGTAGATTTTACTGTGCATCTGCTACTGTTTTCTGGTCGGTTATTTTTACTGTTTGTAAGACAGTAATAATGAAATTCAGATAACTGAACTATGATAGTACCTATAACTGTCACACGACTAAGCAAACAGTTGATTTTACTGTGCATGCACAGTAGCGGGTAATGAATTTCACAGTAACAAGTAATGTGAAGGACAGTACTTTTTAATGTGCATGCACAGTAGGGGGTAATGATTTTCACAGTAACAGGTAATGTGACGGACGTTACTGTTTAATGTGCAAGCACAGTAGGGGGTAATGATTTTCACAGTAACAGGTAATGTGACGGACGTTATTTTTAATGTGCATGCACAGTAGGGGGTAATGGTTTTCACAGTAACAGGTAATGTAAAAAACAGTACTTTATAATGTGCATGCACAGTAGGAGGTAATGATTTTCACAGTAACAGGTAATGTAAAGGACAGTACTTTTTAATGTGCATGCTCAGTAGCGGGTAATGATTTTCACAGTAACAGGTAATGTAAAAAACAGTACTTATTAATGTGCATGCTCAGTAGGAGGTAATGATTTTCACAGTAACAGGTAATGTGAAGGACAGTACTTTTTAATGTGCATGCACAGTAGGAGGTAATGATTTTCGCAGTAACAGATATTGTGAAGGACAGTACTTTTTAATGTGCATGCACAGTAGGGGGTAATGGTTTTCACAGTAACAGGTAATGTGAAGGACAGTACTTTTTAATGAGCATGCTCAGTAGCGGGTAATGATTTTCACAGTAACAGGTAATGTAAAAAACAGTACTTATTAATGTGCATGCTCAGTAGGAGGTAATGATTTTCACAGTAACAGGTAATGTGAAGGACAGTACTTTTTAATGTGCATGCACAGTAGGAGGTAATGATTTTCACAGTAACAGGTAATGTGAAGGACAGTACTTTTTAATGTGCATGCACAGTAGGGTATTATGATTTTCACAGTAACAGGTAATGTAAAAAACAGTACTTTTTAATGTGCATGCACAGTAGGAGGTAATGATTTTTCACAGTACCAGGTAATGTGAAGGACAGTACTTTTTAATGTGCATGCTCAGTAGCGGGTAATGATTTTCACAGTAACAGGTAATGTAAAAAACAGTACCTATTAATGTGCAGGCACAGTAGCGGGTAATGATTTTCACAGTAACAGGTAATGTGAAGGACAGTACTTTTTAATGTGCATGCACAGTAGGGGGTAATGATTTTCACAGTAACAGGTAATGTGAAGGACAGTACTTTTTAATGTGCATGCACAGTAGGGGGTAATGATTTTCACAGTAACAGGTAATGTGAAGGACAGTACTTTTTAATGTGCATGCACAGTAAGGGGTAATGATTTTCACAGTAACAGGTAATGTGAAGGACAGTACTTTTTAACCTTTAAGTATGGACGTCATTATTTCTTAACACTACCGTGGACGTGGAGTCTCAGAGGCTCCTATATGCACACACATTTTGTTTGGGAATTTGATATAAGATCGCTTTAAAACTGATTGAATATTAAATTTATGTGATTTAGCAATAAAATAACGTGCTTTTATAATCAACTTTTATTTGAAGAATTATAGAAATTACAAAAAAACAAAAATAATGGTACTTTTCAGTTTAAATTTACTTCATTTATATTTTAGGTATTAAAATAGCTAAACTAATTATTTTAACGAAACGAGTCTTTTTTTCTCAAAGTATAATATATCTGAAACCAAAAACGCAAAACACCTATTTCAGGTAACAAATATAAAAAAAATTGACAGCAGTCTAATAACGTAAGTTTATTGGCAGTCGGCGCTCGACGGTGGACGCCATCATGCGCGTGTCACGACGGGGGATGCAGTAGCCCGGGGCAGGGTCGTCTTAGCGGTGTCATTAGACATCTCCAATGCCTTCAACACCCTGCCCTGGAGTTGCATCAGGGAGGCACTCCGGTATCACCGGGTGCCGACCTACCTATGTCGCATAGTCGAGGACTACCTGACGGACAGAGCCGTCATCTACCCCGGTCACCGGGGAGAGTGGAACCGAAGAGAGGCAAGCGGTCGCGACAGTCGTCGACAGGATCCGGCGGTTGGGACTCGACGTGGCGCTGCACAAGACGGAGGCCATGTGTTTTCATGGCCACATCAACGCGCCACAGTCGGGTTACAACATAACGGTAGGAGTTCGCATCGGCGTCAGGAGGACGATGAAGTACCTAGATAGCCTAGTCCTCGACAGCCGGCGGAACTTCAGGAAGCATTTCCTGAATTTGGCCCCAAGGCTGAACCGGGCAGCAGCCGCACTCAGGCGACTCCTGCCCAATCTCGGCTGGCCAAATGCCTCCTGCCGAAGGCTGTACACCGGCGTCGTGCGGTCCATGGCCCTCTAAGGGGCCCCTGAGCATCCGGACGCGACCACTAAAGTTGTTGTCAATATTTTCTCGAAACAAACCTAATCGCCCTTATAAAATATATCATAGGGCAACAATGGACGTGTAGCCTGATAGGCGTCGGTCAATATTTGGATGGTCATTACTTACGTGATATTCATCGGAAGACGCAACCTCCTACCTCGTTGGTAGTTTTACAACTAATACAAAAGCTACTGAGCCGCTCAATCGCGGGAAGTGGGGGGAATTAGGTGAAACTAAGAAAACGAAAACATCGAGTAGCCTGTGAGACTCCACGTCCATACTTAAAGGTTAATGTACATGCACAGTAAAAAGTACTATTATTCACGTTACTTGTAACTGGGCAATAACCGTACCCGTAACTGAGCATACACAAAAAATATTATCCTTCACATTACCTGTAACTGTACAGGTACAGTAACTAGTATTGTACGTGTACAGTAATAGGTGGCGTGAAATAAAAAATATTTTCTTTGAGACATTTATTTATTAAGAGATTTAGTGTATGAACAGACACACCTTATAATTATGCACATAGTCAATTCAGTCCAAAATTTAAGTACAATATTTATAATTAAGTACAAAACAAAATAATATCTAAAATATTTAGAATTAAGTTAATTAAAACAAGGTTTGAGGCAAGGGCAATTGCTACTGAACTTAGTCTGAAAATAATCATCTTTTAAACTACTAAAATTCTTATATTTACTCTTTTTTTATAAATTGAATACAAACCAAAAAATTTACACTTAGATTATTTAAAGGTAAATTAATATATTAGGTCTATCTATTCATACACGAAACTTCTTAAGGGGTCATTGTACTCATTATTATGAACAACTTTTACTATGGGACCAAACCCAGAATCGCGAAAAAAAATCAACTGTTCCCTACAATATGTGCGCATTAACTCGTCAAAATGTATGGAACAGCTGATTTTTTTTATCGCGATTCAGGCTTTGGTCCCACAGTAAAAGTTCATCATAATGATGAGTACAATGACCCCTTAAGAGATTTCGTGTATGAACAGACAGACCTTATATGCACATAGTCAGTTCAGTCCAAAATTTAAGTACAATACCCAAACAATATAATATCTAAAATTTTTAGAATTAAGTAAATTAAAACAAGGTTCGAGGCAAGGGTAATTGCTACTGAACTTAGTCTGAAAATAATCATCTCAAATTCTTATATTTACTCTTTTATAAATTGAATACAAAGCAAAATATTTACACTTATCATTATGAACAACTTTATTTTTGTACCTTTAAATTATCTAAGTGTAAATATTTTGGTTACAATACAACAGAGTGACCTTATACATATACCAAGACCTTATACATGTACCTTATTATATACATTTATACAGATAGACCTTATACATTTACCAAGTCTGTGCGTGCTCCGTGAAATATCCGCTTGTGTACGTTACTAAATATAAAAGAAAAGGAACCAATATGGAATCTTGTTTAAAGGAGTGGGGCTTTGAGAAATATCTCGACATATACATGTACCTTATACATATACAGATAGACCTTATACATTTACCAAGTCTGTGCGTGCTCCGTGAAATATCCGCTTGTGTACGTTATTAATATAAAAGAAAAGGAACCAATATGGAATCTTGTTTAAAGGAGTGGGGCTTTGAGAATATCTCGACATATATTACTTGGATAAAAGAAATAAGTAAGTTTAAATAATTACCAGCACACATAATTTGTGTACAATCGACAAAGTTGAATCATGACCCACCATAAGCTTATTTTCTTACAGACTTTCAAATACAATTAGGTCCACATTCGCGTAAATGTACATATCCATGGTAACGACTTTGATCTTTGTCAATTTGACGGATTCAAACGATTTTTTGTCAAAATGGGTCATGATTCAACTTTGTCGATAGTACATAGGTTCATTTCATGCGTCAAATCAGTAAATCAGTTTGTGAAACCATATTAAATATCGCCAATAAGTATAATTATTATATTTTTTTCACAAACTGATTTACTGATCCACTCCGCTCCCCTGGTTGACCGGACTAGTACAAAATGTTGGTGTCAGTAGTTCGGTTGATAAAAAGCATCGAACTAACGATACTCTTTTGTGGCAGTAGTTCAGTTTGTAATGAAATGGCTGGACTGGAATGGAATGGAGTGGAGTGGAGTGGAGTGGAGTGGAGCGGAGTGGAGCGGAGTGGAGTGGAGGGGAGCGGAGTGGGGTGGAGTGGGGTGACGTGGAGTGGGGTGGAGTGGAGTGGGGTGGAGTGGAGTAGTGGGGAGCGGAGTGGAGTAGAGGGGAGCGGAGTGGAGTAGAGGGGAGTGGAGTGGAGTTGAGCGGAGTGGAGTAGAGGGGAGTGGAGTGGAGCGGTGTGGAGTCTTATTCAGTCTTGTCCTGTCTTGTCCAGTTTTGTCCAGTCTTGTCCAGTCTTATCCAGTCTTATTCAGTCTTGTCCAGTCTTGTCCAGTCATGTCCAGTCTTTTCCTGTCTTGTCCAGTTTTGTCCAGTCTTGTCCAGTCTTAACCAGTCTTATCCAGTCTTGTCCAGTCATATTCAGTCTTGTCCAGTCTTGTACAGTCTTATCCAGTCTTGTCCAGTCTTATTCAGTCTTGTCCAGTCTTGTCCAGTCTTATCCAGTTTTGTCCAGTTTTGTCCAGTCTTGTCCAGTCTTATCCAGTCTTGTCCAGTCTTGTCCAGGATTGCCCAGTCTTGTCCAGTCTTGTCCAGTTTTGTCCAGTCTTGTCCAGTCCTATCCAGTCTTATCCAGTCTTGTCCAGTCTTATTCAGTCTTGTCCAGTCTTGTCCAGTCTTATCCAGTCTTGTCCGATCTTGTCCAGTCTTGTCCAGTCTTGTCCAGTTTTTTCCAGTCTTGTCCAGTCTTGTCCAGTCCACTCCACCCCTCTCCACTCCACTCCCCTCTACTCCACTCCGCTCAACTCCACTCCGATCCTCTCTACTCCACTCCGCTCCCCTCTACTCCACTCCGCTCCCCTCTACTCCACTCCACCCCAGTCCACTCCACCCCACTCCGCTCCACTCCACTCCGCGCCATTCCGCTCCGCTCCACTCCGCTCCGCTCCGCTCCACTCCGCTCCGCTCCGCTCCACTCCGCTCCGCTCTACTCCACTCCACTCCACTCCATTCCATTCCAGTCCAGCCATTTCATTACAAACCGAACTACCTACTGCCACAGAAGAGTATCGTTAGTTCAAATATAATTAATAGGAGGCCTTAATAATGTTTGGCATTTCATAAACAATATTGTCGACAATCACATAACTGGCTGAAATTTTTTTCAGAGGGCCTGCAACTATTATTATGTATGGCTGAATTGTTAACCCTAGATCTAAGTACTTTTCCTGGCGTGTTTTCTGCTGTTCTTGAAGCTCTTGCTCTTCTTCAATATGAAGGATGAAGTTTTCGCGCAGTTCTACCGCTGACCTTTTCTTTTTCCTTATATAGTAGGTCCAAGCAAATGCGGAATTAGCAGAAGAACCGCAAGATTGCTCGTTTCAGGATCTGGGTCTGAAAAATAAATAATTTACAAAGTAATTAAAAAATATATTCGAAAAATTGTTTTATTATTTTGTACTCGATTGACTCGAGACATCTCATATTCTAACTCTGATACCAAAATAGCTGGAGTAATAAAATGTATTTATGGTTACAAATACGAGTAGTTACTACCAATATAACAACTCGAAAAAACTGGAATTTGATATGGAGACAACTTAGACCTGTTGGATTGACACAGGCTACTTTTATTCCCGGTAAGCTCGATTAACACCGCGGGGTGCAGCTAGTCCAGTAGGTAATAAAATAAAAATTACACAAAAACAACTCACCGCAAGCGAGCTGTTTCAACTCTGCCAGGTATGTGTTCTTTCTTGAGATCTTGTCAATTGCCGCAAGCAACTTTACTTTAAGCAGAGGGAATTTGTCATCGAATGAGGTTTCGTTTCCTGGGTACCAAGCATGGAAGTCGGAAATTAGCTGAAACCAAAATACTGTGATAATAGGAACCTATGTTATTATTATATTAACATTTTTTAGTACCTATACTAATGCATAATTTTATGTAGGTCATGGCCCTCGTGGATCTTGATTAACTTTATCTTAATTTGTTTGGGCGATTTGGTTTAATGAGGTGACAAACATAAACAGACACAAACTTTTGCGTTTTTATTAATAATGTGATAATAATACATACCAAGGTATAGCCCCAAGAGCGTCGAATGCAGGGAAATTCCTGGATGTATGATACGTTTTCATTTGATAAAATGCGTTTTAGTCGTTCCTTATTAGTTTTATTCCATTTTTCTTCACATGAACTGTAATTATGAACATTGCGTTTTAGCCATTCTATCATTTCCTGAATCTCCTGGTTAGTGTCATTATCATTGTCAGCAGCAATCAAGTCATCGAAATGAGTTGTAGACCTGTCGCTAGATGAACTGGTAGAACGACGTGCCCTTGGTTCAAAGACTTTGTTGCGGCGATATTTTGCCTTTAAATTGGTAATGGCATCAAAGAGTCGACCGTGAGCTCGTCCCAATGTATAATAAATGCTGCTATTCTCTTTTGGAAACACTTTCTCTGTAAGTAAAACAAGTAACATAATTAAAAAATGTGCGAAAATAGGAGTCGCTACTTATTATAATTATACTTATTGTCGATATTTTAATATGGTTTCACAAACTGATTTACTGATTTCACGCATGAAATGAACCTATGTACAATCGACAAAGTTGAATTATGACCCACCAGCTCATTTTCCTACAGATATTCAAATACAGTTAGGTCCACATTTGCGTAAGCGCCAGTTCACACCGAGACGCGACGCGAAGCGACGTGACGCAACGATACTTCAAATTTGTATCTTTTCTTGTAGTAAACAAAGTCAGATTTTGAACGACGTGCGCGGCGCCGCGCTGCGCAGCGCGGCGTCGAGCTGCGTTGCGAAAGGTGTATCTTTTGTCTTTTAAAATAGAGTTACATTTTGAATAACTCTATTGAAAAGTGCGCGCAGCGTCACGTCTCGGTCTGAGCTGACCGTAAACCTACATATCCATGGTAACGACTTTGATCTTTGTCAATTTGACGGATTCAAACGATTTATTGTCAAAATGGGTCATGATTCAACTTTGTCGATTGTACATAAATTATGTGTGCTGGTAATTATTTAAACTTACTTATTTCTTTTATCCAAGTAATATAATTATGTTTCGGCTGTTACGGGGGCCTACGGATTTGCTCGAAGTGTGTAGCTATTTCTCGAACTAGTACCTTACGGTTATGTTCTCCCAATGGTTGTTGCCTTTCTTTTAGAAGCTGTGGGCCATCGGGAGTCTTTTCGAGCAGCGTTGTAAGACTCTGAAAACAGGGAAGATTGTTAATAAATGAGAGTATAGTCTTAGACTTACAAAAGACCTTATTAAGACCTAGTTTAGTCTTAGTTTAAGCTTAGTTCAGTTTTAGTTTTAGACCGCCTCATTGGCCTAGTGTTTAGTTTAGTTGATTTATTGATAACGCAGCTACCTAGTAATCAAATAAAATTATTAAAATTATATCCCAGTTGGGAGCTATGAGTTTGAAAGGCGATTAACCTAAAGCTCCGCCCAAACACGAAAACTATTAGGCTGATACAAGGCCCTCCCCTCACACGTCGATTTCGTGATTTTATTTATTTTATTTTATTTATTTATTGGTTCACCAACAATTGTTCACACCGGTTTTAAACAAAGATCATCATGCAATAACTTATTTTTCATTAGTGCAACAATCACTTAAATGTACAATGCAATTAAAAATTTTGATTACATAAAGATAGTAAACTATAAAAAACTTTTTGAAAAAAAGGGAACCGACTTTTAGAGACTTGAAGTTTTTTTTTATTTTCATTTACTATGGCCACCGACTTCCCAAAGAAAAGTTATTTTACAGTTTTTTTGTGTTCGGTTTTGAAGCCGGTTCTCTTTTTTTCAAAAAGTTTTTTATTTTTCCCTTTTTAGTTTAGATATTCAACAAAAATCTTCATACAATCGGCGTCTTTGAAAATCTACAATCCTAGTCAGCAATAAAAACGGATCTATGCGGGCAACTTTACAAGGTATCCATTTTTGTTATATACTATAACCTTCTCTAGAATGTAACGAACGCTTTTCTGAAAACCGCATCAATATCGGTTGAGCTAAACGCGAGATAATCGCGGACAAACATGCAATCGTCTCTTAAAATCTACAATCTAAGCAAGCAAAAATGGATCCACGTGGGCAACGTCACGGGATATCTATTAGTGTTATATACTAAAACCTTCTCCAGAATGTAATGAACACTTTCCTGAAAACCGCATCAAAATCCGTTCAGCTAAACGCAAGATAATCGCGGACAAACATACATACATACAGGTCGAACTGAGAACCTACTTTTTTTTTGAAGTCGGTTAAAAATAAAAAATAAGTACATATATATTAAATTGAACCAGAACTCAAAACTGGGTTGTTTTGAGCCATGAAACAATTAACAGTTACTATATGGCTTACAACAAAAACTATTTTGACGAATAATTCTAATTTTATAACTATCAGAACATTTCCCTCCACGCGAGTCAATGAAAGGTCATTATTTGATAATTTCATGAAATTTGGCTTTCAGTTTGCTTAACCTGTCCAAGTGCAAATCGATTTCATCGCTAAAGTTATTAATGACCTTGCAGAACCTCGCAAATGAAGAATTTGCACCTAAGACCGTTCTTCTCTGTGGGGGGCACAGAGGTGTTATCTGACTGCGAGGAAACCTGTAGGTGTACCTACGTCGTCTTTGAACGAAACGTTTCTATTGCTAGCCCTTTTTTCCTTGCGCAAAATGTTATAAACATGAGAGATAGACCTAATGCAGCTACACGAACCAAAACGGCTTCAAGCGTCGCTCTGCCGATTTTCCGCCATTTTCATGCCGCCGTTCGTGAGCGGCAATCGACGCCTAGGGGTCGAATAGTGATAATTGACAGATAACTTACATCGAGGGACATGGATTTGCATGACGATGAGGTGCTTGGTGACGATAATGCCGAACTTATTGGTGAATTTGTAAGTCCACCAATATTCTCTCCGTACACTTCCACAAGTTTTTCAAGATTTTCATAATTCTGTAAAAAAACATTTATGTTCACAAAAAATAGATGCCAAGGTATGCCTACATTTTTACGAGTATAGATGATTTATTGGTTGCTTACTTTACTACACTCAGTTACATCCGAATTTAGCTTGGAAGCATTCCACTTCAGAAGCGCTCTTTTGCTGGTAGCTCACAGCTTCAGCTGGTATTAGCACCCGGATTTGCTCATCATCGAGCAAAGACAGCGCCTCTAAGTCATCTTCATGTTCTAAAATAACAAAGATTTATATCTAATTAAATTTAGGATCGCCTCTATTTGTGTGAACAGAGTTGACAACTCCTCAAAAGTTAGAGACACATTAGCTGCTGTTCTTTTTAAATGATATTTAGCTGCCTTTACGCCTGCCTCCAAGAGCCCACCAAAGTGCGGTGAAAACATCCAGGATAGGACACAGGTGGCACAATCCTCAAAAGTGTCTTCAATTAATGTTTGAATATCATTGATTCCTCAGTAGTAGCCCGCGAAATTCAAATTTTCATGTGTTTTTTGCAATTTGCTTATCAGTGACAAGTAGTAGCTTGATCAAAATATGATCCGCGACAATAACAAGTATAACTTTACATTAATGTGCCTCCGGAAAACATACAGCATTGTTTATGAAGAAGCAGTGTATACTTAATCTTATTTGCGCGGTCAATAGTACGGATACTTTAGTTTCACCTGAGAATACTAGATGGCGTAACTATCGCCAACGTTGTCTTTACTCTATGCCAGCTAGGACGCGGTAACCGCTGTCACTTTTAAAATTCATAGCGTTGTGTACTTTCGTCGCGTGCGGTCGAAATCCAAAATTACTTGGTTAATCCTATGACCTTTTTTAAATATTATCTACAATAGTGCTAGAAAAATTAGTGCTGCATTCGTTTCTGATTGTATTTTCAATCTGAACCTTAAAGTAACGGTTTCTTCGTTATGAATTCCGTGCCGAGTGACGAACCCGATGAGGCCATCACCGGGGCCAATCGGTCGATCGTTTCAAACTCACCACCTTCCGAGAGGGATCGGGAACAAGAAAAGGAGGACTCCACGTGCGCTAGCAGCTCATCAGACAGCGAAGCCGAACGAGAGGAACCTCCACGCAAGAAACGAAAGCGGAATTCACAGGTAACCGTCGATCCTCGGATCGACGCGTTATACAACCAGGTCAGTTTTCTTACAAATTTTATAATTCACCAACAATACGTGCCGAATACGAATGCAAGCACAAGTGACGTGTACGAGCAACCACGTGTTCCCAACAACGATTTTTTGACCAATCCATCAACAGAAACCCCTAGGTCATTAGATTTGGGCGCTTGTAAAACCGGTTTTGATGAGAAAAAAATCCTTAAATCGGCTGACGAAAAACGGTTACGTCAGCTAATAAGTTTACAACATTTTAACACACCCACGTGGCAGCATATCCGATACAAGAAAGCATTGGTAGAAATGCTGGCGTATCCGGGATTTCGCAATTTAAAAATTAACGACGAACTGTGTTGTTTGAACAAAGGAAAAGATTTCTTGGCCTCAACCGAGGAAATTATGGCTGCAACCACTAACGCCTTGTTACTTCAAAGAGAACTTTTACAATCCGGTTTACAGAATGTCATTGATTGGGCCCATAATAACCCAGCCGAGTTAAAATCTGATAATCTTTTCAATAAAATTTCTGATACATTCGGTAGTGAATCGCTGTCATATAAATTGTCCGAACAAACCTAACAAATTATTTGCGGTAAAAGGGCTGAATGTATTGAAAATAGACGTAAAAGAATAATTTTAGAGATTTCGGATAAAAGGATTCGAGCTGCGCTTAGTAATATACCTCCAAGTGAGGAGTTTTTATTCGACAAGACAAAACTTGTGTCTCTTATCCATTCCCTCGGAGGGCCTCATTTTTGGTTATCACCACAACAAGCTTCCAAAACTAGGGACCAACCTAAAACAACATACATGGAGCCTACACCGTCTACCTCCAAAAACAGACCCCAAAGACAAAATAATAAAAATAATTTTCGGGATAAAAAATATCATACAAAACCAACGTACAAAGGAAAAAGTGACGGTTACAAACAAACAAAAAATTATTCATTTCGAAACAAAAACGGAAAAACGTGACTATCCAACACATTTCAGGGGGGGTTGTTTAACTTCGTTCAGAAACCGTTGGCAAGCACTTCATGCAAACAAATTTATAATTTCGGCAATTTCGGGTTTTCGAATTCCATTTTACAAAAAACCTCCTCTGATAAAGCCAACAAGAAGGATTATGACCCAATATGCAACCAAGCCATCCCCTGGAATGTCTCAAATAAATCAAAGACCTGCTAGATCAAAGGGTATTGCGGCTGGTTCCCAAGAAAACGCCCAGTTTTATTTCCAAAATGTTTCTGCGGAAGAAAGGCGACGGATCGATGCGTCCAATTTTCGATCTTCGAGAACTAAACAAGTTCATCAAAACAAAACGTTTTCGACTGATTTCTCATGCTTCGGTTCCGGATTTTCTCCAACCTGGAGACTGGATGACAAAAATAGACATTTCCCAGGCTTATTTTCATCTACGGGCAGCGACATCTCATCGGCCTTTCTTGAGAATCAGTTACAAAGACCACTTATACGAGATGACGTGTTTACCATTCGGCCTAGCTTCAGCGCCACACCTTTTTTCCTCTGTAACATGCTGGGTCGCGGAGACCTTGCGTGTGAAGGGATGTCGAGTGCTAGTCTATCTAGACGACTTCCTTCTGGTCAATCAAGACCAATCCAAGTTATGTCTTCAGGCTGCGGAAGCCGTGAGGCACTTGGAACATCTGGGCTGGCAAATCAACCGTCAAAAATCTGTTCTGATACCAACTCAGGACTTGGAGTACCTCGGCATACGTTGGCAAACAGCGTTAAATTCAATGTCTCTACCGATAAACAGGAGACAGAGAATAACCGATTCACTAGACCATTCGTTGCGAAAAGTCCAAATCAGCCTTCGGGAACTACAAAGTTTGCTGGGCCAGTTAAACTTCGCCAACTTGGTCATACCCCGGGGAAGACTACACTGTCGAAAAATGCAAATCTTTTTGCGAAACTTCGACAAAACCCGACCTCGTCAAAGAAAGCTGTTGCCTCAAGCTGTGTATCAAGAGATGAAGTGGTGGCGCGGAGCCACAAGTCACACATCACCGATACACAAAAAGCCTGCCACCCATTTTCTTGCGACAGACGCTTCGGATTGGGGTTGGGGTGCTCACATAGACGGGCAGCTAATGTCGGGTACATGGACAAATCTCCAAAAAAGATGGCACTGCAACAAAAAGGAACTATATGCAGTAATAGCGGCGATCAAAATGAATGTGAAGACGTTGCAAAAGTCTCACGTTCTGATCCAATCGGACAACCGAACTCTGATTGCATATATCCGGAAAGAGGGCGGAACCAGATCGTTAGGGTTACTAGCCCTAACCTTCAAACTACTTCATCTTACGGACAAGTTCAATATAACCCTGTCAGCCCATTATCTACCAGGGAGATACAATATAATAGCAGACAGGCTCTCCCGAGGAAAAGCTGAATGGCATCTTCTACCTCAAGCAACAGCGGAAGTCTTTCAGAAATGGGGGCTTCCAGAAATAGACTTGTTTGCGACGCAAGAAACCGCGGTAGTAAAAAACTACGTAACTCTAAACTGCAGAGATCAATCAGCAAATTATATAGCAGGCCATGGAACCATCGGCTAGCGTGGATATTTCCTCCTCCCAGCCTGCTACCCAGAGTTCTGGCACACCTGAACAATGCAACAGGCATTTACTTGATTGTATCTCCAGAGTGGCCTCGAGCGTTCTGGCTCCAAGACCTGAAATCCAGAGCTCTAGATCACCCACACGTGCTTCTGAACCTATCAGAGACGATGATAGATGTGACAACATCACAACCTCCCCCACAGATACAAACATTGACCCTGAAAGTTTGGAAAATTAGGGGTGGGGTGCCCAAATAAAAGACTGGTCCACACAAGAAAAAGAACTACTAACGAAGAGCTGGCGACGCTCAACTTTGTTAACCTATTTGTCACCACTTAGACGATGGTTGAGATGGTGCTCCGACTCTCAAGTAAACCCAAAATCTCCTCAACCTGCTGACATCGCAAAATTCTTAATATTTCTCTTTCTAAAAGAGAATTTGGCCTATAGTACCATTCTTGTCCACAAATCGGCAGTTTTAACTTTCTGTGGCCCTCATGTGGAACAACAAACTTTTTCTAATTTTATAATAAAACATACCCTAAAGGCAATAGGAGTAGCTAAACCAAACGAAGTACGGCCATCAATCACGTGGGATCCACGTATTGTACTAAATTGGTTGTCACTAAATGCACATAAAGACACATTGTTCGATTTAGCACGTAGAACAGCCACACTTTTATTGCTAGCATCAGGCCGTAGGGTTCACGACCTAACTTTGCTGAAAATTTCAAATGACAGCTTACCAAGCGCAGGTATTAAATAGATATTATCGCCATCGATAGTATCTATTTAATACCTGCGTTTGGTTCTAAAACGGATACGCACTATTATCGTCAGTCAGCATGGAAACTGTCTAAACATGATGATAAAAATATTTGCCCTGTCACCTTAGTTAGGCTTTTTATTGAAAAAACTGCTGCAAAAAGATCTCAAGAACTAAACAATCTTTTAATCACTGTAGGCAATAACACAAAAGCTGCCTCACGGACTGTAATTGGGAACTGGGTACACACAGTTCTCAAAGACAGCGGCATTAATGCATCTCCGGGAAGCTGTAGGTCCGCAGTAGCTTCCTTAAATTGGCTAGATAACCAACCGATTGACGATATTTTGTCACGGGGTAATTGGAAATCATCCAATACCTTTTTTAATCATTACTGTCGTGAAATAGAACTCCCTAAGGACAGTTGTAATTCATTTTTCAATACATTTACTTCTAAATAAATAATAAGGAAAATGAATGTCTTGATTATGTAATTATTTGTAAACAATCATTATTTAATATATCATTAGGAATATATTTCCAGAGAATTTGATTAATTTATATAGCATTTAAATAATGATTGTCCTAATATTTATCTGTTTAGATTAGATATAATAATATTATAATTGTCTTAGAGAAATTAATACATGATTACTACTTTATACACTTTACGCTCAGTATAAACATTTGTTATTCATCATAGCGTTGTGTTTTACATCTAATATTCACCAGCAGATAACAAACACGTCTTCATAAACAATGCTGTATGTTTTCCGGAGGCACATTAATATAGCGGTTTTACATAAAAATAAAACCGATATTATGTGCCGAGAGGGAAAACATACAGCATTGTGGGAAGTTCTTCCTGGTGAAGACTATGAATTTTAAAAGTGACAGCGGTTACCGCGTCCTAGCTGGCATAGAGTAAAGACAACGTTGGCGATAGTTACGCCATCTAGTATTCTCAGGTGAAACTAAAGTATCCGTACTATTGACCGCGCAAATAAGATTAAGTATACACTGCTTCTTCATAAACAATGCTGTATGTTTTCCCTCTCGGCACATAATATCGGTTTTATTTTTATGTAAAACCGCTATATTATAAGAATGATCAAAACATTCGCTGCATTCGCTTTCATAAAGATTTGGTCAAAGTTGGTAAAAAATACGAAAACTAACTCATTTTGACCAAATCTTTGTGAAAGTGAATGGAGCGAATGTTATGATCATTCTTATATATAAAGTTATACTTGTTTTTGTCGCGAAACATATTTTGAACAAGTTACAAGTTACAGTTGTACTACTTGTCACTGATAAGCAAATTGCAAAAAAAATAAATATTTAAAAAAACAAAAAACCCGACTGCGTAAAAAACTAAAAAGAAAGAAACAAGCCCAGTAGTTTAGAATTCACTCATTCACACTCACAGTCGGGGCCCCTTGGGAAGATTTCATTGGTATAATTTGAATGGGCCTCGATAAATTTATGCAGCTGCCATCTTGGATTTACATTTTGACTGCACCGTCGGTTTCAACTTCCTCGAAAACCATGAAAACGACACCCATAACGAAAACCTCGATATTTTTTCATTAAGGATTCATTATTACTTATTATTATTTATTTACAAAAAACCTGTATACACTCAACAAAAATAATCGTCGCGACACCACACTGTTCAATGCGAAATAGAAATGAAAATATCTGGCTTGCTTTCTATAAGAGAGAGAGAGACAGACAGAGAAACATGCGACGCCGCACAGCTTACAATAGCTTACTATAGCAAAAAGTGTCGTGACAACTTTTCGTAAGAATTTTTTCCGTCTAGCCCCCTTTCACAACGCGCGATAAGGAACTTCGTTCCAAAAGTTTTAGTTCGGAACCCTTTGCACGTGAGTTCGACTCGCTCTTGGCCAGTTTCATGTACCCAGTGACACTCTCACGTTTAAGACGAATCTAACGACACCTCTCAAGTTAAAATCCATCAAGCCGTCTAAGCTGCAGAACAACACAAAGAAACATACATACATACATACCCTCGAAAAACATAACCCTCCTGGCGCAGTCGGGTAAAAACACATGAAAATTTGAATTTCGCGGGCTACTGTCTAAATAATTCTTGGCAATTTTCTAACCGTCTACCTCTTTTAAATTTATGGTACTAAGAGAAGATTCTAGGTTTTTCATTTCCTGTACCTACATACCGAATCATCTGATATTACCGCGTTTCCTAATTACTTAGTTCACTAAACTTGCACGTATCCTTGTTCATGATTGCCCTAAATATACTACACTAACCGAGCACAAACAATGAAATAAGTAGTTAGTTTAGTAAATGTGCATCAAACCAAACGCCCGGTAGGCGTCACTCCAGTCACAACTCACAGCTCGCAGCCACGCGTTGAGACGGCAGGCACGCCGCAGAGCTCACGGGCACCACAAATGGCCGCCGCGCGCCGCGCCGCAGTGCCCGAGTAGCCACGTGGTCGCTGGGAGGCAGCGCGCAGACGCAGCCCTCCGATTTCATGGAATTGTTCGGAAAATCTATTATTCACGTGCAATGCTTTAAGCTTTGTTATTGGTGCAAAAACATGGATTAGGGGGATTTAGTACCGAAATTTAAACACTAGATATTATTAAACTGAGAGTATAGTTATGTGCCTACACAGCGAATGCAGTTGCACGGTTATATTACATAAGTATAACCCATGCGGGCATGCGGGACCTATAATTTCATTGTATGGTTGCCTTAAACACTCCCAATACCTATTAGTTAGTAATTAGAACCAATATAATATTTTGACACACGACCCAGAGAATTTTAATTTACCACAATGCAATTGTGTTAGTTATTAGCTGCTCATAACCTTGAGGATGCAATATTATACCTACCATAAACACACAAACAAAAGCGGCGAAAATTGGGGACAACATAGGTACATACATATTATACATATTATGAAACAACAAACGCATTAATACATACAACACAGAGCATTCCTAATAGTGAGTAGGTTATTTATTATTACCATACATAATTAAACTCTTTTAGACGTGAATGGACTCCAACAAGCCATGTCATGGCCCTAAATTGGTAAGGAACGTACGCTGCAAAGCAAGTAGGTACTTATCTAAGTTACTTACCAATGTCGAGATATTTCTCAAAACACCACCATAGTTTCCGATTCCATATTGGTTCCTTTTTTTAATTCACTTCACAAACATACTTGGTGGGTTTTGTCAAGCCATGCAAAACACGGCTACACCGCACAGCCGACGAACCACGAACTGACAACTGGCGGCGCGCGCGCGCGTCAGAAACGAAACTAAACTTTCGTTGTGAAGCGCTAGGGATGGGTAAACTAAACATTATCGATTTTATAATTGTAAGGGCAAGGTAACCGAATTCAAATTCCTGTTGCGAGATATCTAGTTAAAATTCGAGTCCAATAGGTCCACAATGTGAGTTTAGGTGGTAAACATGTAGGCTTAATAGCTAAGAACAATTTATGGACCCTGTAGGGCAC
This sequence comes from Agrotis clavis, assembly GCA_954870645.1. Taxonomy (NCBI): domain Eukaryota; kingdom Metazoa; phylum Arthropoda; class Insecta; order Lepidoptera; family Noctuidae; genus Agrotis; species Agrotis clavis. Next base: position 17,396,321 of record OX940919.1, on the reverse strand, counting down.
AGCAAAATCAAAATAAAATAATATGATAACATAAAATTAAATTAAATCATTCAACTATAAAATTATTTATCAATTGGAAGTCATATTAAACATTGCATAGTTGTTTTAACATTATAAAATAATTATTTACAGTGGTAATTAGGATTAGTTCCCTTGGGTTATTTCTGTCTAAACTATTTGTTTTTTATTAAGACGGCTGCTAAGCATCTAGACACGGGGTGCTAAGACAGGAAACCTCCACGTGCGCCCGTGGACTGGAGTTCCCTCTTAGATACGTCCGTGGGGAAGACCAGTTTTTCGGGCCGGTGCACCCTGGGCAAAAACTCTTCCTTAGGCACTGTGTGCCTAAGGGGTCTCTTTGCCCGTATGCGAATAGCCTGTCGTGTGGACGCTCCAACGCGTGTCCCTCTGATTAACAGAGGGCACAGCGGTGGAGCGGGCTTGCGGACGGTGAGTAATGGGTAGCTCGCCGTCCGACCAAGGACCAAGCCCGGGTCGGTGGCGCGTCGTGTCGTGTTTCGCACGTGCCTTCTGGAAGTTGTCAGCAAACTGACGGGGCCAAATGCCTGCTGGGGTCGCGGGTTTTTCTTAACACAGGATACCGTGGCCCCGGAACGTAAAGGGCATCCGAAGGAACACGGGTGGATTTTAGTCAGTAAGAGTCTGACAGTCCCTTCCGCCCCACCCAGGGCGGGAGGACTCATTTGATGATTTTACCACCTAAAAAAAAAGCATCTAGACACACGACCACTATTTAAAAAAAAACGTGTTCAAGTTTTGGGAACCATAGCATTGCCGTGAAAATAGGTACCTACCTAAATTAATAGTTGTCAAGAATGTCTTATTATCTTAATTGACATCGAAACTTGAGATGAGGTGGGCTACATCCCTAAATCATGATACAACATACAACGTGCGTTCGCCCAGGGGGGCGCCCGCGTCCCGCGCGCTCGCTTAATCACGTTAGAGACAGTTATTTTAAATGTTTTGCTAGGTTAAGAGCGCTCAAGGTCAAGAGTGCTAATAAATGTATTAAACATGGCGAAAGGCCATAAAAATACTTTTCTTTTGTTTAGGTACTTTAGTTAGGCAGAGATGCAAAATTGCTTTTGTTAAAGAGTAGGGTCTGATATATGTACCTATTTAACCTATTGGTATTTGAATGGTATGTACTAACCTAACAGTCTGATAATCTGGAGTACTTAGATGCATCGGGTAGGTAGATAGGTAATATGAGTGCTCCGCCTTTACCCGCGCTCACTTTTGAGTTAGGTAAATCAGGTATTATCAATTCGTCGCGTACCTACCTACAGCTCGACATAAAAATGTAGAAATCCGGAAGTCGCCACTGTCTTCGCGCTACCAGCACTTTGAATGATTTTATTTCATTTTTTTTCACTTATTACGTTAGTTTTATGGCACAATAATAAATCTAACAAACCTGCGGTCTTTGTTTACATCAAATATCAAAGATTTTAAAACGCTGTCAGAAATAAAAATTTTAGTTCCGTTTCAATCCGTTCTGGCCAAGCTGTATATTTATATATTTTTTTTATGTTTGTACACCGATTCCTCGAAGACAGCTCGGCCGATTGAGATGATTCAAACGGTATTACATTAGGTTTGTTCCCAAAATCATAATCTTGTTCTGATGATGGTATCCAGTAGGAATTGAGGGAACTCAAAATACCTAATTAGTTTTTTCATTATTACCTACGTGATCTCTTATACCCAAAGAAATTAACTATAATTTTAAAATAATTTAACTTTATGATAACGTAACTTTATTCAGTTTTATTTTTATGTCGTAACTAGCTTCCGCCCGCGGCTTCGCCCGCGTGGTGTTTTGATAAAAAGTAGCTTATGTTGTTTTTCAGATTTCAGACTATCCATATCCAATTTTGTAACAAACAGCTCAGCAAATTAGCCGTGAAACAAACATTTACACAGTTATAGTAAATTAATTTGAATATTAAGGATTATATTAATGGAACGGTATAGATTTGGGTATAGCATTTGGTTAAAAGAGAGTAGGTATGTTTAAAAAAATTATAAAATATCTGTTTACAGTAGGTATAAGGTACCTATGTATTCCATTAAGTGGCAGAAAGTACCCAGGAAAATTTATTGGTCCCTTATGTCCAAGAGACACTTCCAGGGGCCAGCATCACGTTGTGCACAAAAATATTTTAAAATGACCTAATTTAAAACATTTTTGTACACAACGTTTGCTGTTTTGTTATTATTTGTTAAAATGTGGAGATTGTTTGGACTCGACATTCTCTGATCTCTTCATCCCCTTTTTCGCAATAAAAGGTAGCCTATGTTCTTTCTCAGGGTCTAAAGATTGTCTGTGCCAAATTTCATCAAAATCGGTTGAGAGGTTTAAGCGGGAAAGCGTAACAGACAGACAGACAGACAGACAGACAGACAGACAGAGTTACTTTCGCATTTATAATATTAGTTTGGATTTGGATTGGATTTTTACGAATGTTTAGTAACAAATATTGATTGTAGGTAGGTACTTACCTACTTGTCTCGTGTTATTTTTTTTGTAATGTTTATAGAACCATGCCCATTTGTGCCCCAGTGGTGCCCATAATGTAGATCTTTTAATAGCCCTTTGAGTACTTCTAAAATATCTAGATTGAATGCTATATAACGCGCTGGTTCAAAAGTTATATTTTCATTGTAAATCGTAACTTTTCAATTATGTTTTTTTCATAAAATCGTTTCTACGTGACATTGCTATTATATATTGCCTAGGCGTTTGATTTGTTTTTTTTTTCTCTAGACTGTAGCTACAAACATTCTCACTTATATAATGCCCAAAGTATGTAGCTCTGCCCCCGGAATACCTACAATACTTGTCTATGCCGTACAGTAGTTTTTAATGGTACTTTTGGGAGATCTAGATTTAGTATTAAATGTTTACATAACTTTTGAAATAGCGCTTTATAAGACATTCAATCTAGATATTTTAAAAGTATTACCTTCAAAGTGCTATGAAAAGATATACATCTGCATTCTGGGCGTAACTGGGGAAGAGCTCCCTTTTAATTTGGGCATGGTCCTTTTTAAGCCCGGCCCGGACGCTCCCCGGATGCCCTCTAAACTAAGATAAATCCGGGGAAACCCGGACCGATGGCAAATATAGGTAGGTAGGTAGGTACGCAATAAAAATACTGATGAACTCCTCGGCATAAATACAGAAGATGAAAGACGACGACGGGGTCGGCCACGTAAAAGCTGGCAGGACGATCTCACGGCCAGGAGTGGTGGGAATCTGCGAAAGACCGGGATTCTTGGAAGTGTTCGGCGGAGGCCTATGCCTAGCAGTGGGATGATATAGGCTATTAGAAAATATGTTCAAACAATTTGTAGTATTAACTGTTAAGCTCCTTACTGTAAGCTATAAAAACTGTTTAGAAGCAGTAAAAATAACTGCTATGATATCAGTAAACGTTAATATTCAAACAGTTGATATTAACTGTTTAACTCCTTATGGTATGCTACAGAAACTGTTCAGGAGCAGTAAAAATAACTGTTACGATATCAGTAAAGTCTAAATACGGCAATACTAAAAAAAACTGCTTGTTTTAGTTAACGTTAATGTTCATACAGTTGAAATAACTGTTTAGCTCTTAACTGTTTAGCACCTTACTATAAGCTATAAAAACTGTTTAGAAGCAGTAAAAATAACTGCTATGATATCAGTAAACGTTAATGTTCAAAAAGTTGATATTAACTGTTTATCTCCTTATGGTATGTTACAGAAACTGTTCAGGAGCAGTAAAAATAACTGTTACGATATCAGTAAAGTCTAAATACGGCAATACTAAAAATAACTGCTTGTTTTAGTTAACGTTAATGTTCATACAGTTGAAATAACCGTTTAGCTCTTAACTGTTTAGCTCCTTACTGTAAGCTATAAAAACTGTTTAGAAGCAGTAAAAATAACTGCTATGATATCAGTAAACGTTAATATTCAAAAAGTTGATATTAACTGTTTATCTCCTTATGGTATGTTACAGAAACTGTTCAGGAGCAGTAAAAATAACTGTTACGATATCAGTAAAGTCTAAATACGGCAATACTAAAAAGAACTGCTTGTTTTAGTTAACGTTAATGTTTATACAGTTGAAATAACTGTTTAGCTCTTAACTGTTTAGCACCTTACTGTAAGCTATAAAAACTGTTTAGAAGCAGTAAAAATAACTGCTATGATATCAGTAAACGTTAATGTTCAAACAGTTGATATTAACTGTTTAACTCCTTATGGTATGTTACAGAAACTGTTCAGGAGCAGTAAAAATAACTGTTACGATATCAGTAAAGTCTAAATACGGCAATACTAAAAATAACTGCTTGTTTTAGTTAACGTTAATGTTCATACAGTTGAAATAACCGTTTAGCTCTTAACTGTTTAGCTCCTTACTGTAAGCTATAAAAACTGTTTAGAAGCAGTAAAAATAACTGCTATGATATCAGTAAACGTTAATATTCAAAAAGTTGATATTAACTGTTTATCTCCTTATGGTATGTTACAGAAACTGTTCAGGAGCAGTAAAAATAACTGTTACGATATCAGTAAAGTCTAAATACGGCAATACTAAAAAGAACTGCTTGTTTTAGTTAACGTTAATGTTTATACAGTTGAAATAACTGTTTAGCTCTTAACTGTTTAGCACCTTACTGTAAGCTATAAAAACTGTTTAGAAGCAGTAAAAATAACTGCTATGATATCAGTAAACGTTAATGTTCAAACAGTTGATATTAACTGTTTAACTCCTTATGGTATGTTACAGAAACTGTTCAGGAGCAGTAAAAATAACTGTTACGATATCAGTAAAGTCTAAATACGGCAATACTAAAAAAAACTGCTTGCTTTAGTTAACGTTAATGTTCATACAGTTGAAATAACAGTTTAGCTCTTAACTGTTTAGCTCCTTACTGTAAGCTATAAAAACTGTTTAGAAGCAGTAAAAATAACTGCTATGATATCAGTAAACGTTAATGTTCAAACAGTTGATATTAACTGTTTAACTCCTTCTGTATGCTACAGAAACTGTTCAGGAGCAGTAAAAATAACTGTTACGATATCAGTAAAGTCTAAATACGGCAATAATAAAAAAAAACTGCTTGTTTTAGTTAACGTTAATGTTCAAACAATTGAAATAACTGTTTAGCTCTTTACTGTATGCTACAATAACTGTTCAGAAGCAGTAAAAATAACTGCTACGATACCAGTAAAGCTCTAAAAACGGCAATACTTACAAGGAACTGTTTGTTTCAGTAGACTTTAATGTTCATACAGTTGAAATAACTGTTTAGCTCTTTACTGTTTTTGCCCATTTCAGTGCACTGTCCGTAATCAATTATTTTAACGTATAAATAAGTTCCCGGAACCGTTTTTTTTTTTACTGTCCAAGAACAGTAGAAAGTCACGTTTTATTTTTTTCAGTGTATGCCCGCGGCGATGGGAAAGTCCTATCATGGTAAAGTCCTATCATATTGGTATAAACAGCTTTACTTTAGGTCATGAAATATCTGCGTATAACTACCAAATTTCCAGTACCCAAATCTGTAGTTTTTGCGGGAAAGAGTAACAAACGTACATCCTCACAAACTTTCGATATAGAAATATATATAATTACTAGCTGCTGCCAGCGATTTCACCCGCTATAACTCTAAAATTATCTCACGGGAAGATAAAATCGGAATAAAAACTGCCCTATGTGTTAATCTAAGTTATAATATATATTTGTATACCTAATATCCAATTCAGTTCTGTGGTTTTTGCGTGAATGAGTAACAAACATCCATCCACCCAAAGAAACTTTCGCGACTATGATATTAGTGGGAAGAATAAGATTATTACAATAATATAGAAAGAAAAGATGGCATTGTGTGTCAAAATCGTTACATAATTCATTCTTAATTTGGGCTCCATGTCACGGGCGTAGAAAACGCCCCTATGTAAGGCCGAAACCACCGAAACTACAAGTTTCGTGCTTAGAGATTAGACACTTGGTAGGACGGTGAGCTACCAAGTTTGTACGTGCTTTCCGAGGCACGGAGGCCAGCTCTCACCACATCTTCTAATACAAATTTATATCAAAACATAATTAACATTTCACCAAAGCCATGAATATTTTACATTGTTACATGAGACTGAAAAAAATACTTGGAAAAGAAACTCCACACTTTTCTTCTTGAAAAAGAACTCAATTTGGATTGGAGAAAAATATGAAAGGGATCAACATCAATTGTAAGAAAAGAAAAGTTTTTTTATATCGCGACAGACATTTCGGAACGATATAAATTTCTGTATTTACATACCAATGGCTCTGAGGCGGAGATACCCAATTTGGAATCTGAAAAATATTCCGATATTGTCCCAATTTCGAGAGCTTACTTTAAAAGAAACCATCTTTACTTTAATGTTCAGGTTATGTAAGCAATAAGAAAAAGAATAACTGGGAGTAGTGCTCTCAATTACTGGAAAATTGTAAAGCATTAATAGTTTAATACTCCAATTTGTAGATAGTGTATCATTCTGACGTACCTACGACCTTCTGCTAACATCCGACATTCTGTCGATTTTATTAGTTATACTTAAAGCAGAACAGGAGCCTTACCACGAGCTCTTACTGCGATCCAGTTAAGGCTGTGGGAAAGAGACAGAGCTATACAAGTCGTCTAGCGCTATCTCTTCCCCACAGCCTAAACTGGATCGCGTTAAGAGTTCATGGTAGGCCACCTGAACTCAAAACATAGATATGAGTACCTACTTAGCGCAATTAATCCGTCGCTAGAACGTAGATCTATTCGCAAAATGGAGATTAGACTGTCTGAATTACTTATCTCGTAAAAGGCATCCAACCTTTCTAGAAACACAATTATCGATCAAATGCCTCTTTGAGGAGTGGCTGGAAGGACGCAGCCTCCTCACCTTCCGCCTGGCGAAGGTCCTATCCGGACAAGATTGTTTCATGAGGTTCCTGTTTCGGATTTGCTACTAAACAAAAAAGATAAATAAATTGACTACACTTACGTAGGCAAGTATTTACAAGAATTGTATGAGCTATATCATGTACTCGTATATGACTGTAAAAAATGAATCAGAGCACAAGATCATATCAATACGACGATAACTTTCTCGTCAAAAGTTACTCGAGCTCGACTCATACTCATTACTGTAACTTTTATGTTTATTATCTAGCTTTTCAGTAAAGTTTGTGTCGATTCGAGAATTGTTGAAAAGGCAATATTGGATGTGAATACTGTTAGATCATAGGACACTTTATTTTCACAGAATAGTTTATTTTACTTCTTACAATTTGAATTTCAAAGGACAGTTCTATCGATCACAATCAATTAATACTTACTTGTAATTAGATATAATATTTATCGTGTATGATGGGTGGTCAATAAACTTCATGCTTGGGATATTTTAACCTATTTTTTTAACGAAGAGTTAACAATTAAACAGTGTCACTGACGTTATTCTATTTTAATGTTATATTAACTAACTAGTTTTTTTCTTGTTTCTTTATACATAATAACAGAGTATAACATTTTGCCCGCTAAATATATATTTTGATAATTACTACTACGTTTAATTTTTCAATTTTTAATCACATAAAAAAACCAATGAATTTCTTCACAGAGAACGAAGTAAAATTGCTATTTCATTTTGAAGCTTTAAATTGGTCTAAAAATAAATTTTCAACGCAATGTGGATAATTATTTTCTTTCTTAGCGCCTAAAACTTAATTAAAAAGCTGGCCAATTTAGTTCTGATGTTGAAAATATTATCTGATTAGTTTTTCATTACCAATTTTCTCACTCTGCGTCAGGATAAAGATGAGGACGCCGCCGCCGTGGCATTTTAAAAGCCACTCCTCAAAGAGGAATCTTACCGCCGCGATTGCGGCGTGCTCTAACCTCGGTTGCGACAGTTGTTCCCTCCATACCGCCCAGAGATCACAACGGAGTCTTATCGCAGTGCCTCGACTTGTCGAGGCAGCGGAGATTCGACCACCGGGTCGAATGTGCGCGGCACGGTGTTGCGCCTCCACAAAATTAGCAAGCTTGCGTACGACTTAGTGAATTCCGAAAATAAACACCTATAAAATAATACAGGCAGTAATCTTCTCTCAAAATTAAAGCAGTTAATAACCTACTTTACAAAAATATCGCTGCTGGATACATTGAGCAATGAGCATGATATAAAAACATAACCACGTTAACGAATCAATAGCTATTGTCAGAAATGTCCAATATGTATGTTAATATTTTTCTTGATCCAGCTGCTCCATCAATTCATATTATTGTCGTCTATATCTGTAACGTCATAAATCTGTGTATCGTCACATCAACACGACATACATAATTTGGCTTGTCGTTAACGTAGGAGTACATACATAGCAGTCGACAACGTCCAACATGCTCAACACGGACAAATGAACGCAGTTACATCAAAATGTATGAAAGAATATTAAATTCCATTGTAGTTTGTTGCATGTATATATAATATCAAGAATGGCAACAGCAAAAGTGAGTATGAACTGAATTTTAATTTCAGCCAAATATCTTGAAAAAAAATTTTTTTCATACATTCTTTGTCATACAGTAACCCCTCTATTTCGTTGCTCTCTTTTTTTTTTTTTTTTTTTTTTTAGCGTGGTAAAATCATCAAATGAGTCCTCCGGCCCCGGGCAGGGCGGGAGGGACTGTCAGACTTCTACTGACTAAAATCCACGGTGTCCTTCAATAGCCTGTTACGTTCCGGGGTCACGGTAAGGAAATAATCCCGCGACCCCGGCAGGCTTTGGCCCTCTGAGAGGGGGGCCCCGTCATTATGCTGACGCTCTTTGAGGCGCGCGTGGGACACAACGCGCCGTCGACCCGGGCATGGTCCATGGTCGGGCAGCGAGTTGCCCTTTACTCGCTGCCCGCATGCCCGCGCCTACGGTGGCCGGAGATCGTCTGCTGACGTCCGACGCCGCGGGCGCCTACCACTGCGGTTGGGGCGGAGGGAGGACGCTGTCCTCTCTCGCTCGCGGCCCGCCTCCTCCTTCACGAGCATTACTGCCTCGCAGAAGGAGCAGACCGCTTCCCACTCCGTCTCGCCCCGCAGCATGGCCGCAACCAATGCCGGGCGCGAGAGGTCTCCGCCTATCGCCGCCGTGAGGACACGTCGGTGCACCGCCCAAGCTGGGCAGTCTTGCACCGTATGCTCTACTGTGTCCTCCGGGCGATCTTCGCAGTGGTGGCACCCGGGCGTCTCCTCCTTCCCTATCAGGCACAGGTACCTCCCGAAACTTCCGTGTCCGGTGAGGACCTGCGTCATCCGATAGGTCAGGACGCCGTGACGTCTCTCCAGCCACTCCTCAAAGAGGGGTCTTACCGCCGCAATTGCGGCGTGCCCGGCCTTCGGTCGCGACAGTCGTCCCCTCCATACTGCCCTGAGATCGCGCCGGAGCTCTTCCCGCCGCGCCTCGACTTTACGAGGCAGCGGGGTCACGCCCCGGCGCTGCGCCTCCACGCGCCACTCATAGACGCGCTGGAGGGCAGTCGCCTCCAGATCCCAGGGCAGTAATCCGGCAAGGAGGTTGGCCGCTTCGCCGGCAATCGTGCGGTATCCCCGGATCATCCGGATAGCCATGACCCTCTGGCATGCGACCAACTTCAGTGGTCGCGTCCGGATGCTTAGGGCCCACACAGGGGCCCCGTAGAGGGCCATGGACCGCACGACGCCGGCGTACAGCCTACGGCAGGAAGCGTTTGGCCCGCCGACATTGGGCAGCAGACGCCTGAGGGCGCCCGACGCCCGGTTCAGCCTTGGGGCCAAACTCAGGAAATGCTCCCTGAAGTTCCACCGGCTGTCGAGGACGAGTCCCAGGTACTTCATCGTCCTCTTGACGCCGATGCGAACTCCTCCCACCGTTATGTGGGACTCTGACCGCGGCGCATTCAGACGGCCATGAAAACACATGGCCTCTGACTTGTGCAGCGCCACTTCGAGTCCCAACTGCCGGATCCTATCGACGACTGTCGCAACCGCTTCCGTCGCCACGTCGGCCGCCGCCTGGTGCGACTCTCCCTGTGCCAGGACGAGCGTGTCGTCAGCGTAACATATTACGCTGACGCCGTCAGGGAGGTCGCTCCGCAGCACCCAGTCGTATCCAATGTTCCACAGGGGCGGTCCCAGGACCGAACCCTGTGGAACACCGCACGACATCTCTCGCCGGTTCCACTCTCCCCGGTGACCGGGGTAGATGACGGATTTTGTTGCTCTCTAACAGAAACAAAATATACGTAATCTAAACACAAAGGAAAGCTAATACATACATAGATACGCAGCCCCAACAAAAGATATCTTTTGATGGACATCACAACAACTGTGCCTACAAACGGGATACGCGAAAAACATTTTCCCGTGTTTTCCTTTTTAATCTTGGAAGCCAAACGGGGGAAAGCTCGAAACGACCATTAATCAGATGTCAACACACATGTTCCCCTATTGAATGAGGCGTTCTCTGAACTTACGTAAACCTCCTGAAAAGATAGTCGGCAAAGAGAAATGTGTCACTATGACCCGATGGCGAATCTTTCAATTGTAGACGCGTATTGTTCCCGGAACATCGTGATGTACAAAAATATGCGTGACTTTGTTCGAGTGATGTATTCATTTGTTCAGACCTGGAGCGGTGCCTTTTTTAGGGTTGTTGTACATTTGCCACAGTTTTTTAAACCTCATACATTGAAAGTAAATTCGCCACAGCTAGATTTTGTTATTGTAAAGCCAATATATTAATTTCACCTAATTTTTACTGAAGACGGTGGCACCAACACCTCCATGATCTTGTTGTCCTAGTACTTACTGTTCAGATTCCACATTGTGTCCTCGTTTGCTGTAGTTTTGTGCTGGATTTTATTATTTAATTTTTCTGCTATCCGTGGCATACACATAACATTTTTCGTCACGAATTAACTTTATGGCAAATAAAAAGAACCCCTTTTTTATACCACAGGTGACAAGCAAGCATACGGCGATCGAAAGCGGTCATCATAGCCTACGCACGTTTGCAACACAACAGGTATCGCTTGCGCGTTGCCGACCATACAACTTTTTCGTCCGCAATACTGCATATTTCTGGATAACTTATGTAACACCTTTTTTAAGCTCGTAAAGTCCTCCCGCATGATTCATTTCATGATTTCGTCACCTGTGTGGAACGGTCCAAGTAAAATGGGATAAGGGCAGTAAGTTGATGATGAGTTGATGACCTGTGTGGAGCTGAAGTGACTGTCAGGCTCTTATTGACTAAAAATCCACCTGTTTCTTCAGTTGAACTTTGCGTTTCAGGTTCACGGTGCCCTGAACTTATCCAACACCGATTCTGTGTAAAACTTCAGCTTAGACGGAAAATGTACAGATCCAGTACCCTTAGCACGAGTTTTCACTCTTTTACTTTACAGCGTCTTTCCAGTATTTACAGCGTTTCTTGTATGAAAAAATAGAACAGCGCCTCTGGTGTGCGAAGAAGGAACTAATTCTTTCTTTGGAAATTGTCAATGCGAAATTGTCAAAGTTCCAGTTTACGTCTCAAATACTAAAAAATCTCGTGCTAACGGCAGGGCCAATCGTATTCCAGTAAGCCGATCAAATAAAGATTAGGAAAGGTACTAGGGCGGGTAAAAACAAAGTACGTTAGTAGTTATCATGTAGGTCGTGACCTGTAGAAGTTGTCTCACTTGTTCAACGTATCTTTAACTGCGTCCACAATAAACTTAATTGGCACAAACAAAAGCTGTAGCATCACTTACGTAAATAAACTTGGGGATGTAGAAATTGGACTCACGTTCTGCGGTTACTATACGTGTATAAGGAAATAAGTTTCTCGAAATTAGATGACTACCGACTTTAGAATGTGAATTATTTATCAGTTGCTTGTCAAAATAATTTTGCAGTTAAGAGAAGATATTTTTTATGTTTCTTCGAAGTAAACGTTTATCGGACCGCAAAGATTGTCAATAAAACATTAACGATATTAAATTCCGGTAACAAATACGTCGGAATCTATCCGGATAACCGGACGTGTGCGGATAACGAGCGTCGATTATTAGCCGGGATTTGTCAAGTCGAGATTGTTTTGTCGGCCCCTGAATTTCGGTTCGCGTCGTCTTGCTATGTGCAGATAAATCCTTCGGATATTGCCATTTTGTAGGAATAGACAGTTTCGGAAATAATAAAGGTCGTTACGTTTTGAGTGCGGCTTAAAAATTTTAAAACTGTTCAGAACGTAGCTATGCTTTTGAATAAACGTTGAGTGCACCGGTGAGGGTGACAGCGCCTCTTTGAGACCAAGTTATTGAGGGCCATAAGATCTGTCAATTTTAGTTAAGATGCGAGTATGTTGGTAAAAATGTTTGGTTTATTTTTCATTAAAATTAAATAAAACCCGAAAGTACTAATAAACAGAAATCCGTAACTGGAATCCCAACCCTACGCAGCGTGGTACATCCCTAGAGAAGCGGGCAGAGAGAAGTCAGGATGATGTATGTCAGCGCGGTGTGATTTGAGAAGACCGGCAAACTCAAGTTGCAAGATGATAATTATATTTTATTGAATAAATTGTAAATTCAGTAATGATTTAGTTTTCCATTTAATAGTACATAAACAGATTGTGGTCATATCTCTGCCACATCATGCGCTGCGATCGATTTGATAGTCCCTACCCGGCCGACTTCGCTCTTCGACTTAGCGTTGCTTATTAGGTAGGTATACACTATACATTGAGGACATCACTTACTATAATTCGCATTCTTCAAAATTGTTCTTTAGAAAGTAGCTTTTTATAAACTTATAATTTCAATTAAAATTCATACGAACGAATAACAAAATTATTACAAAACAAATTGTTTCTAAAATATAATGTTACAGAAGCCGAGACATGGTCCCCGGATGATATTTCCAATCTCATTAAAAGCAAGACCCTCGCTCGCAGGTAGCCAATACTTCACGAATACAAAGTAGGCAATTTATGACCAAAAACTCGGAACTTAGATTGTGTTATTTATCAAGAAGAAGGCCGAGTTTGCTTACAAAAAACTAAGCATCGAGGGACACGAACTAAGGTAGCAAAGTTTTCGAAAAAAAGTTATTTTATTTTTGTCTTTAAATTATTTTGTTGTTGGTAATATTAAGAAAAAGCTAAGAGAAGCTCGTGGCTAAATTATTACAGCCGCACAGGCCGATCTTCCGGGTTAAGCCGCGCTTGCCGAGGTTGGTCTGTGGATGGGTGACCATCTGTCATAGCGAGTTTCCTCCAGGCTTCGAAAAGCACGTAAAGCCGTTGGTCCCGGCTGTCATTTGTAGATCTTTGACAGTCGTTACTGTTAGTCAGAAGCTCTTAAAGTCTGACAACCAGTCTCACCATGGGGTATCGTATACCCAGTTACTGGGTTGTGGAAGTCCGGTAGGCAGCCGCTCCATGTAAAATACTGATATTCAGCTGCATCTGGTTTGACCGGAAGCCGACCCCAATATAGTTGGGAAAAGGCTAGGCAGAAGATGGTAGTATTAAAAAAAAATAGGTAGGTAGTGGTACTGTGGGAGACACACGTTCCTTTAAAATTGTGCAACTTTTTAAAAAACTGGATACAGATAAATAAGATAAAGTAAGTATAATTCTTGGTGAATGTTTTTTCATTCAATTCAATCATTATACCGATAAAACGCATAAAAGAAACGATTGCGCCGGAAGGTGGGTTATGTGTTTTTATGTGTATTACATAACCATTTTCCATAAAACTGCCATAGACTGATTTGCACATACCGTATTCGTTAACATTTGGATACCTCGGGATTTCACCAATTAAGTGTTTTTGTGAACATTTTTGAACATCAGCTTCCACGTACGTATTTCAACGCACTGATTGGTCTCGATTTTAAATAAACCATCTAAAAATTGCATTCTTGTTTGGTAAAAATCGGCCATTTTTTTTAAATTACGAGCATGAAAAAATGTGACAAAGGCTTCATCATTTTTCAATAACATCAATATTTTATGTAATTTTCGATTGACTGACATCGGTAACATCTATCGCTTTTACAAAAACGATACCATCTCCGTATTTGACAGATTCCATAGAGTGTACAGCTTGGCCAGAACGGATTGAAACGGAACTAAAATTTTTATTTCTGACAGCGTTTTAAAATCTTTGATATTTGATGTAAACAAAGACCGCAGGTTTGTTAGATTTATTACTGTGCCATAAAACTAACGTAATAAGTGAAAAAAAAAAAACATTCAAAGTGCTGGTAGCGCGAAGACAGTGGCGACTTCCGGTTTTCTACATTTTTATGTCAAGCTGTATATAGATAAAAGCAATATCTGTGAAAAACGACCCATATCGGGATATAATTTGTGTCCCCGAAAGGTCTTTTATTTCCGAAATAGCAACGACCCCTCTATATGAATTGACAAATGTCGTACACAACGTTTTTGTTTCTTTCTGGACGCGGAAGGATCGGTGGCAAATGAATGCGCTTGAACATGATAAATAACTACACTTCACGAAAAGAGAAGCTGTGTTTTACGACCAGATTTTGAAAAACCTATTTAAGGCCGTGTGTCAAAGCGAAAGCGTCGTTTGATGAGTCGGGAAAGTTGCCACGCACCGACACCAGCAGGCGCCACTATCGCGAAATGATTGAAATCCAAAGTTTTATGTATTTCATTTCGTCAACTTCAACATTTCATAAAGTGTTCCCTTTACGCAAAACACATGTATTACTCTAGTAGAAATATTTTAATATAAGGATGTCGAAACATTTACTAAAACAAAATGATAGAAATACTTATTGATGTGGATAAATATTTTGTAAATATTTTTATCATTCACAGTCTTAAATTTATTTTATAACATTTTGACACAGATTTTGACGTCCCGAGATAACGAAAAAAACTACTATTTGGTAGAAAATTAATAAAATTGGCACACTTTGCGAAAGTGACAATTCCCAATTATCTAAAGCCCCAAACACACGCGCGCACGGGCATAGGCATGTGCGTTAAGTTCCACGCGCGCCTGAAAGAGTGTCAGCATAATGACGGGGCTCCCCCTTAGAGGGCCTACCGGGGTCCCGGGACTAACGAATACCGTGACCCCAGAACGTAAAGGTCTATTGAAAGACATCGTAGATTTTAGTAAGTATTACGTCTGACAGTCCCTCCCTGCCCTGGGTTGGAGGACTCATTTGATTATTTTACCTCGTTAAAAAAAGCCCCTAACACACGCTCCTTTTATTAACGTCCGTTCACAAAGCTAGTTGCGTGATATCTTTATATGTTCGAGAATGTAAAGCTAAGGGTGGTGTTGGTACTAATTTTTGATGCAGTTTGATGTAATGACAGACACTAGCGCCGCGTAAAAGGGACTTAGTAGTTTTTTACTCATATATTATGAGGTACAGGTACACAGATTATTGTGGTACAATGGGCATGGTCTTAATATCACTTTTCTGATAAATGAAACCTTTGAGAGATATCTATCGGCTCCAAAAGAATGAGCCCAGTGCTAATATTTTTTTTTGCCTCCAAAGCAATAAATAGAGCGAGAAGCAACTTGTACCGAACACGCGGTGAGACAGCAATGACCACCAATTTTTCATCGCAGTCGCAGCATTATACTATAGGCGATATTTAACAGGGTGGTGGGTGCTATGCCTTATTTGTTGACATGTAATTTTGAAGTATTCAAAATTTTGACAATAGCAGTTTTCATTTAATTTATTTTAATCCTGTTTCTTCGAAATTGTTATAAATCTGTGACGAAACTAAATAAATAATAATAGAAGTGAAGTGCTTCTTATCCTATATCGCAGTTTGATACGATTAGAAGTTGTTTTCAGTTACATATTGTCTCAAATTGTTGACTGCAAATCAGTGCATTTATCATTATTTCATGTGAAATGGTATTTGGATGCATAAAGATTAGATGGAGGATGGACACAGAGAAAGCATCCGACAACAATAGTACGATATCACGATAGCATTGATATAATTATCACTGTGAGTAATTTATTATATTGATAGGAACAATTCGTAATGTATAGTATCATACGTATTCTAACATTCCCTTGTTTGCTCTGAAGGGGTCGTCAGGAATTTCCTGCGATGATATTCAGTAAGTTTGGTTTATTTTATTCTTGATTTATTAATGAAAATAATGTGTTATTGAAAAAATAAAGTTTATGTGACTTATTTACAGTCATGTCCGTTTAATCACGTCCCATTGAACACAGCGAAACATAGTTTTGAATAATCTATAAGCCTACGTATCATTCGTTTTTATTTTCTCGATCTTTTTATCCATTTCCAATTTTATTATTACGAAAATCTGACAGCCGCGATCTGAAAAAAAGTGTTATATGTCTAGCCTGTAAGAGCCACGCTGGCTGACTGATTCGTCAAGGAACGAAAGTAATGACACTACTTTTAAAAGGCAAAAGATGAGAGGACGATAGTGAATGAGTGCTCAGAATAAAACGGCGTATGTGCCCAAACATATTGACGTCTTTTTATGAATTAAAATTGTTATTAATTAAAAAACTGTCTTTAAAGAATTTAGATACTAGTATTTTCTACAATTTAAAACAACTTCCTTTCAATAACTCATAGGAGTTATGCCATAAAGTCCAAAAAATAAAAAACATAGACCGAACTTTGCATTTTTTTTGTATCGAGAAAATTTAATTGAATCGTGTTTTCAACTTTGTGAGAATTTAGATCATATAGTCAATAACTATATTCCAAGTTGTAAGATCTGTAGTCCAGTCATGTACGACAGAAAGTTAAATATAAAAACCGTATAAGTACTGACGTAGCCCGTTAAATGTCATAATCCTGTGAATCTATAAAGCCAGTTCATACAGTTATGAAAATGGAATTTGACATCATCCTGTTATTGAATGTTACCTTATTTTGATTGCAAAAACGTTGCCGTCATCTCAGAAACTCAAAAAAATTATAACATTTCGATTTAAGATACAATTCAGTTTAAAAACTTACAATTATACCTTTTAACACTGTTATTTAACATTTTTACCCTGTTTCATATACCTACAGTGAATTCAAAATGTTATTACTTTACAAGCCAGGTTGTTCCCACATAGGCACCTACCATCTCAATGAAACACACATACATATTTAATCAGCAAACGACCACAATGCGGCTCCTGTGAACATATAAATATTTAAAGTTCAACCAGAATTATTTAAATCTACTGGAGATTTAGCCAGGTTTCCTTAAGTTTTCTGGTTGGCCTCACATCCATGAATGCAGTGGGGAAATCATTCCGGGCGTCGAAAAAATTACGAATTCTTCTCGAGATAAAACATTTCCTTTGGGGGTTCCGACAGAGGTCATGATTGGAATTTAACTGACCACCACGTAATCAGGTCATGTATTTCAATTTGTATCTATATTGTTTCTTTATGTATGTATGTAGCAACTCTATGTAGCAAAAGTCAACGCATACTGCGTTGACTATTGCTAGGCTAGTAAAGTATTTATTCAGAGAAGGTGGATTTTGCTGTTACAGTAAAGTAGTCATTCAAAGAAGATGAGCTTGGCAAAGACTGAATGGCAAATAGGTAGCACATTGTGCCATCATTCTGTGCCGAATCGTGCCCGATGTCGTCGACATGTCTCTAGAAAGCTTGTATTCAATTTCATCATCAATTCGCTTCTGCTTCTAAGTGTCGCTGGCACGACGGTTATCCATTTAGATTTAGAACATCACTACTTACTTCGTTCAGACCTTAGTGGGCTAATGAATAGCAAAAGTTGCAAGGTCGTGGTTATGGAAAAACAAACCAAAATCTACCAAACTGCCCGTGCGACCAACAACGTACTAACTCCGAAAGTTAATATTCAGAATTACTACCAAATAACAAATGTAAAAACCGGCCAAGTTCGGGTTGGTTTCCCGCATGGATGCCGTACCATTATCAAATGAAACGCCAAAAAAAAATACTCTTAAAATACTTTACGTTATCAATATCGAGCAAAAACATCACGTTTGTAATGGAAGCCCCCTTAAATATTTAATTTATTCTGTTTTTAGTATCGGTCGTTATAGTGGCAACAGAAATACATCATCTGTGAAAACAACTATCTAATTATCACCTTCCATGAATACGGTCTGACAAACGGACAGACAGACGTACAGCGAAGTCTTTGTAAATGCCGTTTTACCTTTTGGGTATGGAATCTATAATACATCTATACTCTATACATTTATACATATAAATATTAATTGGAGTGTCTGTTTGTAATATTAAAATAACCGCTTTTTACTACATGCATACGAATAGGTATATATACGGTACATACACTAAACTAACGTTTTTTTTAATTTTCTGTTTGTCTGTCTGTTTGTAACGGCTAATCTCTGAAAAGGCTGAGTAAATTTTGACGGGACTTCTATTTTAGAAAAATTCCTTTTATTTTTATAAAAAATATATTGTTGAGTTCCGACATCCACTCGAACGAAGTCGCGGTCACAGCTAGTTTTAAATAAAACTACTGTTGTACCTTTTCTGTTTACTTTTACAAAAAATATAAATATTGTAACAAAAGAAATCTCGGGTTTCGGTAAAGGTTTACGGAACGCCACAGAGGTAATTTTGTTTTTATATGCAAAGGTCCATATCAGGAGGAAAAATCCTGTTTTATGTCCCGTAAACAATTGAACAGGTAAAAAAGGTATAATATGTTTGCCTATGATATTATCTTGTCAGGTAAATAGACCATAAAGGTAAGATATAAGTGCATAAACATACGTAGTGGGGTGAAACAGAAATTACTGTGGCCTCTTTAATAGCTCTTTTCTTTAACGTGGTAAAATCATCAAATGAGTCCTCCCACCCCGGGCAGGGCGGGAGGGACTGTCAGACTCGTATTGACTAAAATCCACGGTGTCCTTCAATACCGGGGTCACGGTAATGAGATAAGTCCCGCGACCCCGGCAGGCTTTGGCCCTCTAGAGGGGGGCCCCGTCATCATGCTGAAGCTCTCCCTCACGCGGCCCGCCTCTTCCTTCGCGAGCACGCTTGCTTCGCAGAAGGAGGACAGGCTTGAGGATTTTTTCTGGATCCCCATTGAATGCAAAAAGGAACTATCAAGACAAATACCTAAAAAAACACATCTAATTTGTACTATTTGAAGAAAGACTGGATATTTCCGGTACAATTTATTTGGGTAGAGTTGAATATATTTGGGCCTCTGAGGCTGTAATCCATAATACCTTCGTTTGTTACTCAATCACGTCTCGTGGACGGCAAGGAAACTTTACACAAAGGACACAGACGTCACACAAAGACACGTTTTACCTCCAAAAGGATAAATGGTTCCATTGGAACATAAACCGGGAAAACTAATCCAGTTACAAAGAAATTAGTTACGAGAAACGTGCTATTATAGTTGAGCATAAAGGTTTCCAGTCAACTATCCAATTACATTGTTGAAGTTTATGAAGTTGTTAATAATACCTTACAAACTAACTCAGAATATTGCTGTAAACTGAAATAATTACTTGACAAACAAGCCGGCTACCGTCTAAATTCATTAACAGGCATCGCCACCTAAATAAATTCCTGGAAATCTGTTTGTTATACAAATAACCAACCTGAATTGTATTTATTTTTCGTTGATGACGACGGCGACGGTGGGATGACCTTAATTGCCAAATTAATGTAACAAGCTATTTATAACCAGCAATAAGCGGGGACTTAAGAGCTGAAAAATCAATAAGTAAGGTGGCGATCCAATAAACATCACGGAGGAGGGCCAACACTAAACTTAATTACCTTGTTTTCTGGCGAAGTTGGTTAATCTCAATAGGCCAGTTGGAGTGGCCCTGCTGGGCGCCAATGAGGCCGCGTTTTTGTTTGGCTTCTTAATGAAGAGGGAAGATTATTGTAAAAGTTTGACACTGTCAGCCTGAACTTCAAACACTTTCGGTATTCATTAGACAACACAAAAGAAGTTTGCTGACAAGGTGTCGACACCGACAAACTTATGAAATAATAATGTTCGTAACAGCCATCGACGGACTCCAAAAGAATAATAACATTGACTTTCACAATAAAGGACCAGGTGCGAATACTTCCAAGATATTATTATGGACAAATAACTTGAAATATTTTCTTTTCATTACGAATCAAGAATTCAATGGTTCGGACTCGTGATATCTTTCTATTGAGTTTCTTCAAAGCAAAAAGTAACACCTGTTACAATTTTATTTTTTCCCGGATACTAGACCCAAAAATAAATCAACCGTGCGTCATATAAACATGAAAAATATATCCAGTTCTCTAAGATTTTATTAAATATTCAAAATGACTTGGCGCATTTTCTTCTAAATACCTAACGTTTCGGCGTACCTAATGAAATGTATCGAATTCTTTGAAGTTTCAGGATAGCTTTACGAATTTTATTTACTTTTGTGGCAGTGTTTTGCGAGTATGAATAAGGTAATTTTTTAAGATATATTTTTGTCTTCAACCTAATTTTAATTTTATCACAATATTTGACGAATTTCATTCTAAAGCCCCGCTATGGCGTGAGACTTTTAACATAAACTTCTACTTATAATGTTATACTGAGTATTCAAATAGACACTACAGTTGTCACTTTAATCATTAAGCAAATCATACTAAAGTAACTATACATTTAACCAGAATACACATCATCCTTCTGTCCAGGTCTTAAACACTAAATACAATCAACAAACATAATAAAAAGGATCAAAGCTTTGACTTCTGTAAACAGTAGACCACACTAAGCCCGCATGCCACTATAAAACATCTGACTGTCGGGAGCTTTACGACCAGAGTCAATACTCAAATCGTACCACAAACTCCAACTTTTTGTATGTTCTCTAAATTAGTACGTTCTCAATACACAAATCGGTGTGGTAGTCCGTAGTACATCATCAGGCGTAGACAAGTGATAATAACGAGCCTTTAAACACGGTTCGTTAGACAAGCCCGAGTACCTACGGACAGCGGAGTAGAACCATGCTTTTAGAGATTAGGGCTGCCACTGTACTTTTGTATGATCAATTTATCTGGCTATTTTTTATTTAAAATGTATAGGAAGTTGAGAGTTAATTGAAATTGTAGAAGTTTGATTAAAGTGAGTGTTTGAATTTAAAAACTTTTTAAAAACACGGTCTCATTCAAGAAGTCGTTGGCAACCCTATAAGTTGAAAGAAGAGGTTGGGATGATAAATGCAAGAATAAATGACTGTAGATACGTTTTCCTTGAAAAATATTCGGTTTGGAACACTTGGCTCCCTCGAGGCTCATCATACAAGAATAATAGCTAACAACGCAATGAGGCAGAGATTTGACTGAAGCTCTCTTCATATTTCAGCATCTAGAGTAGATTTAAAGTACAACTGCGTAACTGAACTGCGAAATACATTAGTTTATGTTTTTTTTTTTTGACAAGAAATTTTTAGGTACCCGGAGGTAAAGCTTCTTTTGTGAATAAACAAAAATGGTTGACGGAACAAATACTTAGTCGTATTTGCGTATGATCTACAAGTAGATGTTTTGGGTCTGAGCGTACAATTTTTGTAAACGCAGCCACAATATAGGAGATATTCCAAGAGCAAAAAAAATGTTTTTAAATAAATAATTGAGTTTTTTTTTTTTAATAACAATTATATTATTATTGTAATAGCAGATGATATATCGAAAAGCTTTGCAGTAATCCTCAAATAATAAAAGAATCATGAACCTAACAAATCTTATTTACTTTTATTTACTGGTATCAAACCGAGCATAAATACGTATCTACAGGCTGCTGCAAAGATAATGTGAAAGCTTCATGATATTACGTATATGAAATTCAGTATTCATTTCGTCAGATTTCTCTACAAGGTTTCACAAAATAGATACAGATAGATGGAATGAGCACTCAAATCAAATAACTTTTTATTTCCGTTCCAACAAAGTGAATAACTTCCAAAATTGATATTTGATTAAAACGTTTGTGTGAGGATTTTTTTAACAAAATTTCTTTTAACTGACGGCCACAAAATGGTAAATGGGAAAATTCTATTTGTAGACGTATTTTTATAAATTCCACTTGACAAAGCTTTTGGTGTGGGCGTATGTTTTGACGTCAGATTATAATTTCGCTATGTTCTGAAAATAAATGGAGAAAGCCTCATAGCATTTATTTATAATTCAATTAAGTAATAAAATATAATGACGTAGTCCTACATATGTAACTTCAAACATATAATATGTAATAGAAAACTCCAAGCATAGAATTCCCGACATAGATAATAAAGACTCCACAAGCACACAAACTTCTAAAACTCCTTATACTGAATGCAATCAGGGAAATGACTCACAATGCTGGAGCGAGTCAATATCAGTTCCTACGCTCCATACATTAGCCGTGGCCGTTTGCGACGGAACTTAAGCGGGGACTTAATGTAAAGGCAGTCGTCAGACGCCCCCCTTTGTCTATAAAACAAAGGATATGAAGTCGGTCGTGTAAACTTAAGTGTTCTCTTGTAATTAAATTTTAAGACACTTTTCATCCGACTTTAAGGTCTATTTTCCCTCATCTTTGCTGATAAATTTTCTTTTACTTCTTAATCTTTAGTACTGAGGACGGGGAAGCCTCGTCGATGCGGTCTCCTTAATGCGCATTTTGATGAAAAGAGGCCTGAAACCTTTAGAGGACAACTCTTTGTTTGCGAGTCCATTTCATTAGTCATTGGTGCAAGTAAATGACTTGAGGGGAAAGTAACGAAGGAAGGATTAAAATGGAACTTAAAAAACTCAGTTCTAAAGAACGCCGTTAATTAAAGCGGAGTTTTATTTAAACTACGCATAACTGATTACAAATTAGAAAAGCTTTTTAATTTTGTAGGTTGTTGAAGCGTTACTTTTTTTTGCTTGTTCAATTTTAAAGAAAAAAGGGCAAACATTTTTATTAACCAGCCAAATTAATGTCTAGAAACTGTTCTCTTCGAGTAGAAGCTGACCCTTTTTGTATATTTTCTTAGGTACTATCAGTATTTTATGCCACTTTCGTCAGGTTATAGAGACACCTTGGTCATTGCACCCTCAGTTGAAAAGTTACTTAGTTTCGTCAGAAGTAGGTAAAATTACTTTGTCTTTTTCAAAATAACTGCAATGTAATGTCTCACTCGTTTAGTTAACTTAATTTATTATCCTCAGTTTAGGACACGACAATGTATGGACGAGAAACTTGTTATAGATAATACCTACGTAATTACGTATGTACATTTATCTTCACATCTAATTATGTCAAATAGGGTATCGAACCGGGAAATCCCGGTCCCGAAAATCCCGGGATTTCCCGGTTCTTGAAGTATATTTTAAAACCCGGGACATGCGACTGAGAACCGGGAAATTCGGGATTTTCGGGACTCAGAAAAACAGTATAAATAATTTCTTTAAACTTGTTAATTCTTTTAAAGAACAAAAGAATCAAATTGGATGTAAGGTATTTATTCACTTCGCCGTTAAATACGGAATAACATGTTCAGATACAAGTGTGGTTGACAGAGAAGAAAAGTTGATAATGTAGTACTGGTTATATCTCGAAAGCCTTTGACAGGGTCTCGAGACAAAAAGCTTCCTTGCTTTTGGTATCTCAATTTTTGTAGCTGGATATCAGACTTTCTTAGTGAACGATCAATCAGAGTTGTCGTTGATGACTGATCCTTTGAGCTTTTGGTTATTGACTCTGGAGTTCAACAGTTATCTGTTTTCTTTGCAACTCTTATTTTGCTGCACATTTCTTACCCACTTCAGCCTGGTATTGTTGGATAGGTAGATAACAGTACTGTTTCAGTGACATACTTGCCCACTGCAAAATCCAGTGGGGATGAAGTTCATTGCTTCAGAGAGACCATGGTAGAGCAAACAGATTTGATACTTAGTATCCCATAAAAGAGAGAAGTTTCTTGTTCGCTCACACAAGAAACTTCTCTCTTTTAACGCCACCAACATAAAGGCGTATATTTCCTTAGTGAAGTAGGAGTAAATCAAAACTACATCTTTTATAGAGTAATTTGGACCAACTCCTATTTTTCCTGTTTCTGTAACTGATGACCTTGAGCTTTTGGGCATGCAACTGACATCCAGTGTCAACTTTGACGTGGGCATCCTAAATAGAGTGAAGCGATACCTTACACCTGGATATGTGCAAGCCCATTTCTGCATTGATTGCGTCGTAGTAGCCCGCGAAATTCAAAGTTTCTTATGTTTTTTATAACGGAGTATTGCAGCAACCTTACTCAACTTAATCATTGGGATGGCTCAGATAAATCAACCTACTCCACCTATAATCAACTTACTGCAATTGGCAACGTGAAACTGGTGGATGGTTACTCTACAGCTTAGCTCATCTCATCGACGCAAGCTAAAGGAATAATAATAATGTAAAGATGTACATTATAGCACGATACATCTCATTACATCTTTCCATAGACATCGTCAGGAGACCACACACTGCAGCAATAATGTATATTTTTACATCTTCGAATCTAAGGTACTGAGCGATACGAAAATATACATTTATATTTCGATACACCTATACATCTCAATACATTTCCGTATATCTCTCTTCGAAAAGGATGTTATGAAATGTAGGGAAATATACATTACATTACCTGTTGTGTGTGTGATACATCAAGATAATTTAAAGCTATACATCCCGGGATGTAATGTACATTAATATACATTATAGCTGCTGTGTGTGAAGCCCTCCCTCTTTTCGTTTTTTTTATTGGGTTCGCTCGTGCTTACATGAGACCTAAAATAGGTCGAACTCATGAATTCTACAACCTCTTTCCACCGGCCTACTTGCATTAGGTACATCTAATGTCCAGTATTGGACATCTAGATGAACTGCAAGTTTCCATAGTTAGTACAGTTAAAGTGAATAGATTTGCCACCTCTGAATAGAAAAGAAGCTAGAGCAAACCCATGTCCATGAGGCCGTCGAATAAGTTGGTTGTATGATTTTAATCAGAATAAATACTGTACCATAATAGAGCGGGAGCCCGCAACAGATGTCCGTGACCAATTTCTTCTCAAGCGATAATTAGCAGGCTACATGAGGGAGTCGTATCATGAAGATTTGTGGAAGTCAGCTGCGATTCCGTTGGTGGGATAAGCAGCAATCGCCGTTCAAACACGTAGAAAAAATATTTTTTTTTAGTCATTTCCTCCCAACTGAAACATGGTTAATATTGAAGATTACCTTGTATCACGAAGAATAAAACCAATCAGCCGACGATACCATGGTGGAATACACGTCAGCTGGTCACTCGAACATGTAATTTTTTATTTTATTTTCAGTGATTTCCTCTCAACCCAAATTTAACCCAATGAAAGTTTACATGTAGTTATGGCTAAAAACAGACGTCAGCTGGCTGTAGCTCGGTGGAAAGATCGTCAGCTGATGCTTTGAAAATTACAAGTAGGACTACCGCTCTCAGCCTAAATCTGCATTCAGTTCAATGTTTTCAATTCCTCCCTACAGAAAACCTGTTTATATTGAGGCTTACTCAATATCACGATGAAAAAATCCATTTATCTTATGTTTACAGACAGTTATGGATCAAAATACAGAGTTGTTCTTATAAAGCTGGGCATCAGGAACATATGTGATTCCGTAAGAGATACGAAAAAACTCATTTAGATAACTTTAGCTCTTTTTTCAGTATAAACATTTTGGCATTTTTATTTTTTTGGTCAAGTGTGAATTGTCGACTAAAATGAATTCGCTAGGAACAATATTTGGATTATACAAAATGTGCAATACCTTAAAAACTACTTACCCGATTTTCATGAAACAAACTGTACAATAGTTTTTACAACAAGACCAACACATTAAAATAAAGTCCATTACAATAACCCCATAAACAAAAAACTACATTTTCAAGTTACGTAGTTATGATCAACATAATTAGGTATCATAAGATTTATTTTTTAATGCCTTTCGATTCTGTTTCATGTCAATTATTATTTCGATGTATCGGAAGACAAAAATCAGGAAGGCGGAAATTGGATAAAGGACATAACATTCATCACGCTCCATACATTTTTTGGGCTTTTCTGAAAGTGCCGGCCAAAGTAGGTATTAAAAGTCAGCGATGAGACCACCACCGCCCGCTACGATGAGAGGTGCACGTAGTACATCTTCTCGCACCTCCCGTGCGAGAAGATGTACTTAGGTAAATATTGTTTGTAAGGAGATAAGATTATTTTTTGTAATTGTATTAGAATTTTGTATGTTATTTGTTTGTGCTTAATTCTTATTAGAATACTGTATTTTTCTTATTAGAGTTCATTAAAATACATTTCGTATCGAAACTAACTAGAAAATTGTACTAAAGTTTGATAAATATGTTGATCATAATTACGTAACTTGAAAATGTATTTTTTGGTTTATGGGGTTATTGCAATGGAACTAATTTTAATGTGTTGGTCTTGTTTTAAAAACTATTGTACAGTTTGTTTCATGAAAATCGGTTAAGTAGTTTTTAAGGTATTGCACATTTTGTATAATCCAAATATTGTTCCTAGCGAATTCATTTTAGTGGACAATTCACACTTGACCAAAAAAAAAATAAAAATGCCAAAACGTTTATACTGAAAAAAGAGCTAAAGTTGTCTAAATAAGTTTTTTCGTATCTCTTACGGAATCACATATGTTCCTGATGCCCAGCTTTATAAGAATAACTCTGTATTTTGACCCATAACTGTCTGTAAACATAAGATGAATGGATTTTTTCATCGTGATATTGAGTAAGCCTCAATATAAACAGGTTTTCTGTAGGGAGGAATTGAAAACATTGAACTGAATGCAGATTTAGGCTGAGAGCGGTAGTCCTACTTGTAATTTTCAAAGCATCAGCTGACGATCTTTCCACCGAGCTACAGCCAGCTGACGTCTGTTTTTAGCCATAGCTACATGTAAACTTTCATTGGGTTAAATTTGGGTTGAGAGGAAATCACTGAAAATAAAATAAAAAATTACATGTTCGAGTGACCAGCTGACGTGTATCCCACCATGGTATCGTCGGCTGATTGGTTTTATTCTTCGTGATACAAGGTAATCTTCAATATTAACCAGGTTTCAGTTGGGAGGAAATGACTAAAAAAAAATATTTTTTCTACGTGTTTGAACGGCGATTGCTGCTTATCCCACCAACGGAACAGCAGCTGACTTCCACGAATCTTTATGATATGACTCCCTTATGTAGTCTACTAAGTATGGCTTGAGAAGAAATCACTAACGATATTTTGGCCTGGCTCCCGCTCTATAAAGTTATCTTATTATTTTCATTGTTTTCTAATGCCATGGAAAAAATGCATTTTTGTCCCGAAATTCCCGAAAATCCCGGGATTTCCCGGTTCCTTGGACGCCTGTCCCGAAAATCCCGGGACTTCCAACAAGGACCTGTTCTCGATTCCCTAATGTCAAACCACCTTCAAGGCGAAAAATCGCTCAAAAAACTCTCAATTTGAAACAAATTGAAAAGCCTACGGTTCTAAAATTAAACTCTTGATAAAATAAACCAAAATCTGGTAATTATTCTAGCATACAATCATTTTGGAATAATAAAATTAATATTATATAAAATTCCGCACACATCGCAATTTATTCTCCACGTTCGAGTTTCTTGCCAATGAATGATATAATAAATCTGTCATTATGCAAATCCATGTTTATTATTGAACAATGTGCACGTGAAAATTCAACGCTGATAGGCTCCGATTTTACGTGCGAGGATATACACGTCGGAAACGTGAACGATTTATGAACACACAATGTACGTCACTTACCGATGCTTTTATCGACGTTACCAAACATTCAAACTCATACCAGTATCCGCATAAAAACACTTAAATATTCTCGCATTGTATACCCTGAGTGCGCGATGACACCGCATCCTGGTGACCAAATTATTGAGGCCATAATATCTGCTAATTCTTGCCAATTAGTTATAATAATAAAAACTTGAGAGGTGTCAAGGGACACCCGGATGGAACGAAGTTACTGTATACATTCAACAAAAATAATCGTCGCGACTCCACTCCACTCCACTCCGCTCCGCTCCACTCCACTCCACTCCACTCCACTCCACTCCGCTCCGCTCCGCTCCACTCTTTGAGCTCTAGCACCCTTTCGCAACGCGCGATAAGGAACTTCGTTCCAAAAAGTGTCGTGACAACTTTTCGTAAGAATTTTTTCCGTCTAGCCCGGGGTTTCACAACGCGCAATAAGGAACTTCGTTCCAATAATAATATTCCACACCTATCACACAACGCCATCTAGTCCCAAGCTAAGCAGAGCTTGTGCTTATGGGTACTAGACAACTGATAAACATACTTATATATTTCTAAATACATAAATATTATAGATAAGCTAGCTGTCGCCAGCGGCTTCACCCGCTACAACTCGAAAATTATCCCACGGGAACATAAAATCGGGATAAAAACTATCCTATGTGTTAATCCAGGTTATAAACTATCTGTGTATCAAATTTTAGCCAAATCCGTTCAGTGGTTTTTGCGTGAAAGAGTAACAAACATACCTACATACACATACATACATCCTCACAAACTTTCGCATTTATAATATTAGTAGGATTACACCAAGACACAGAACAAATGATCGTGCTCATTACACAAACATTTGTCCTGGGTGGGAATCGAACCCACGGCCTCCGGCGTAGCCAGGGTCACTAACCACTAGACCAACAGCCAACAGGCCTGTCAGAGAAAAAGATGTTTTGATAATCATTTTTTTTTAGAGTACATAAACAGATTGTGGTGCCTATTAAACTTACCACGTATCTACCTACTTTACTCCGCGGATGCGCCCCATAATGCATAATTATCTCTGTCACATCATGCATTCTTTTATATCGATTTTTCTTCATTAAACATTAAATTAAACCTAAAAAACTACTTCTAATATTGTCGTCTTCCCCGTCTTCACATATCCGTCACATCGTGCGATGCGTTCGATTTGATAGTCTGGCATGAGGTCTGGCACGAAATATATTTTGCCGTAAAAATACAAATCAAAGACGATTAATGTAAGTGTATTAGAATAATTGCGCGAGTGTCATCATGTCACCTAATCCAAACAGAGTGTCTGTCGAGCCAGGGGGGGCCGTAAGGAACTGAACATTATTTAAATTGGGCCAATTTTTACGACTACCTCTAAATGGAAACGTGACTCGTTTCAGAAACAATTTGTAAACAACATAGCGCTCGCATAATTTGATGACTTATCTCAGCTTCAAGAGCGAGAAAACTCAACATTGATGGAAGAAAGAATACTTATTCCTTTACATTCCAAAAGTATTTTTTCAACAAAACTTCGCTTGTCTAAGCGTCTTCCTTTGTCGATATGTAATACAGCATTTTTCTCTGAAGCACTCTCAGCTCAAACTTGTATTAAAATGATTGAAACTCGTATGTTACTTCTGATGCGGTCCAATACTTTTTGTATTATCTTCCAGCTTAGGGCCATTCGCTGAAAATTCGTTGGCTTAAGTCGTATTCTTGTCTCGCATTCCCGCTTCGCTTTATTCATTTCCGGCACACTTTCTCTCGAATGAATCGTGGAGGGAAAAACAGTTCCCAGAGCTTAGTCTAATCCTGTACGTGTAGCGCAACACGAGCTCACTTACTGAGAGATTTACGAAAATTGCCGACCCATGAATATCGCGTTGTGCTCCCCGTACGATATGACGTCTCGCTCTTTGAAATGTCTATGCCTCGCTCAGTATTCATAAGTACCGGTAAATATGCTCCAAGGCTTTTGCAAATACAAATAAACGAAAGAGATAGTCTAACCCACGATCCCATTTGCCTTTCGACTTTTTCTCCATAAAAATGTTGCTTAAGGGATTGCATCAAAATAAACATGGTAAGAGAAAAAAGGAACAAAAGAGGAACAAAGCTGTAAATTCGGTTTATGGTAATAAAAAAGATACCATCACACTGTAAGTCTTGGTTGTGATGTGGTGTCATCAGAAGCGATGCTATGAACGCGTGGTATTTCATGTATTCTAGTTACGTTGGAAGATCGTCGTGGAAACAGCGTGACAGGTGGCGTCGCCTGCCACGATTCTCAGAGCGCTTTCAGATTTCAAAATAACGATATCCGGTCCTCTTTGTTGGAGGTAAGTATTTATATTTTCTTTTGAATCTGTTTCTGTATTTCGCGTGACTGTAAGATAAGAAACGATGATAATGTTGTCCTTTATATTTCACGATGAAAGGAAATTCCTTACCTGGATAAAAAAAACCGTATTCTTAAAAGTGTCACCAACATCAATTGAGTTGTATTGATAGTGTTACGTCGATCGAATTGCGAGACCTATCTATAATCTTCTCGAAAGTTCCACAAGGTTCTCGACAATTCTACTAAAGATCGCTCAGGAAATTTCTAGAAAATTCTACCCTGTTCTAGATGTTTCGAGATGGTTCTGGAATGTTCCAGAAGGTATGGGACTATGTCGAAGTCTATGGATGTTTCCAGAACATTCGACCACCTTCTAGAAACATCTAGTGGGTTCGGCCGGGGTATAAAAAGGGCGTCGATCACCAACCTGACTCAGTCTGGTTTTGACTACGATCGAGGCGACTCGAAGTGAACAAGCGATCTCTAAGTGACTTTTACGTGTGATTAAGAGTGTGTATAAGTGTTTAAGTGTTGAGTAGTGTTAAGTGTTTATTTTAGTTTGTGATTCGTGTGTGATTAAAGTTTATTTGGTTTTAATTGGTGTTAATTAATTTATCCCAATACCCAGCTCGTAACATTTGGTGTCAGAAGTGAGGGATAAAATGCCGATTTTACCAAAGGACGACACGGACGGTATTCGTACCAGGAGTCAGCGCCAGCAAGACATGGACCAGAGGCGGTTTGGAGGTTCCCCGATACAGACGCCGGGTGGTGCTCAGCCTACGACGGAACCAGCCGCTGGTCCATCTGCAGTCTCTTCAGCACCAGTGGGTCCAGACCTGTCTGCGCTTATGGCGCTTCTGCAGGAGCAAGCCCGCCGCCAGGAGGAGCAAGCCCGCCGCCAGGAGGAGCAAGCCCGCCGCCAGGAGGAGCAGGCTCGACGCCTGGAAGAGCAGCTACAAAAGGACAAGGAGGAGCAAGCCCACCGCCAGGAGGAGCAAGCCCGCCGCCAGGAGGAACAGTCTCGCCGCCTGGAAGAACAGCTACAAAAGGATAAGGAGGAGCAAGCCCGCCGCCAAGAAGAGCAGATGTTCCTGATAAAAGACCTGCACTCGACATTTGGCAAGGAGCTCAAAGTGGTTAAAGAGCAAGTCAATCAGCACGAGAACCGCATCTCTGAAGCTGAGGTCCAAATTGCCGGGGTGAAAAAGGCTTTGGGTGAACTTCGGTCTGGAGACGGGGTTGTGTGTCCAGTGATTGCTGCACCTTCGGCACGAGGGTTTAAGGTGCCACCATTCGACGGAACATCTTCATGGTCGGCATACAGGATGCAGTTTGAGGCCGTTATGAAGGCGAATGGGTGGACGAAAGAGCAAGCAATGACCGCGCTCACCTTAGGCCTACGAGACCAGGCCCTGACCGTACTTGAGGCTCTTGGCAAGGATGTGACTTACGATCAGCTGCTGGAAGCGTTGGAATCCAGGTACGGCGACGCGCACTTGGAGCACGTATTTCGCGCTAAGCTAAAGGATCGTGTTCAACGTAGTGCTGAGGGCCTACAGCAGTGGGCCCTGGAAATTGAAAAGATGGTCCGAAAGGCATACCAGTCTGCTCCTGCCCTGATCAATGGTAATCTCGTACAGGCATTCGTCGACGGAATACGTGACTTGGAAGTCAGAGCCGCCGTAAGACTTGGGCATCACGAAACATTAAAGGACGCCTTGGCTCATGCGTTGGAAGTAGAAGCAGTGAGGCAAGATCATCGCACGCATCGCGTCAGAGAAGTTGTGGAATCACCTGTACGCGACCGACCACAAGGGTACAGTCCCAGGTGCTATACTTGTGGGGAAAAAGGTCATCTTCGGTCCAGCTGTCCCAAGCGAAATACACCAAGGGAAGATCAATCCCAGCAGGGAAGAGGGACCGATAAGACTTCCCAGCAACAGCAGGGAAACGAGTAAACGCCAGGACTGACGGGCGGGTGCTGGTTGGTATGGAAAGAGCCCCGAGGATCTCGATCTCACAGGCCCATGACGGAAACAGCCTGATCATCAAAGGTGAAGTCAACGGAAAACCATGCAAATTGACACTCGATACAGGAGCTTCTCACACGGTCGTCAATTCAAACCTAGCAAGTCGGTTCCTTGGGGACTTCTTCAACAACCACGACCGCATACAATTACTGACAGCTACCGGTCAGCACATAACCGTCCGAGGCAAGAAAGAGGTGAAGTTAAAACTAGGTCATAAAGCATATTGGCATAATGTCATCGTGGCCGACATAGTAGACGATTGCATCTTGGGCTTGGACTTTATGAGGAAATATCGTTGTGAGATCGATGTTGATCGAGGAGTGTTGAAATGTGGTAAAGAAGAGATCTTAATGGAAAGTACACCGTCAGAAAAAGTGCTTCGCTTGACATTTGACGTGTCAACACTTCTGGAAAACTGCGATCTAACTGGAGTAGAAATGGATAAGGCTAAGAAAACGTTACTCCAGTATGCCGACATGTTCTCTACAGATGATGCTGACATAGGTAGAACAGGACTGGTTCAGCACAAAATTAACACTGGCAATGAGTTACCAATCCGACAACGACCAAGAAGGGTGCCGGTTGCTCGCGAAAAGGAAGTGAAGGAGATGATTGAGCGCATGGTGAAGAACAGTTTTATAGAGCCTTCATCTAGCCCGTGGTGTTCTCCTGTGGTCCTAGTGAAGAAAAAAGACGGCAACACGCGGTTTTGTGTGGATTATCGACGGCTAAACGACGTCACGAAAAAAGACAGTTATCCACTGCCTAGGATCGATGACACATTGGATACGCTGACAGGAATGAGGTGGTTCACAACGTTAGACCTGAAAAGCGGCTACTGGCAAGTGGAAATAGACCCTAAAGACAAGGAGAAAACTGCGTTTTCCACAGGAAAGGGCCTATGGCAGTTTAAAGTCATGCCATTTGGATTGTGCAATGCTCCTGCGACATTTGAAAGGTTGATGGAGCAAGTACTTGCTGGATTGATCGGAGACGCATGTCTTGTCTATTTGGATGACATCATCATCGTGGGCCGAACATTTGAAGATCACCTTCAAAACCTAATTAAAGTGCTGTCGAAAATCCGGACGGCAAATCTTAAGTTAAGTCCGGAAAAGTGTTCATTTTTCAGGAGACAAGTGAACTTTTTAGGACACATAGTTTCGGAGGAAGGTGTTCAGACAGACCCGGAGAAAATCGTCGCCGTCAAGAAATGGCCAGTTCCGAAAGACAAGACGGAGGTCAGAGCATTTTTAGGTTTATGCTCCTACTATCGACGGTTTGTCAAGAATTTTGCTGACATTGCAAAACCCCTACACAAACTTACTGAGGAGAGGCAACAATTCTGTTGGGACGAGAACTGTGACATCGCATTCCAGGAATTAAAGAAACGTCTGTGCAATTCACCCATTCTTGACTATCCTGACACTGAAAATGACTTCATAGTTGACACAGACGCAAGTAATACTGGAATAGGTGGCGTGTTGTCTCAACGGAAAGGAAATCAGGAAGTTGTTATAGCTTACTACAGCAAATCTCTATCGAAACCGGAAAGAAATTACTGCGTTACGAGAAGGGAATTACTTGCCGTAGTAAAGACTTTGCAGCACTTCAGTAAGTATCTGCTGGGACGAAAATTCTTATTGCGAACGGACCATGCCGCATTAAAGTGGCTATTGCAATTCAAGAATCCAGAGGGACAGGTGGCGAGATGGATTGAGCTACTACAAGAGTTCGACTTCGTAACTGAACATCGCAGTGGAAGGGCACATGGTAACGCAGATGCACTGTCTAGAAGACCTTGCCCTGAAGACTGCAAGCACTGCAACAGGCAAGAGGCCAAGGAGGTTGTGCCTGTAAGAATGCTAAGAACGGATATCAGTAACGAATGGAAGGAAACCTTACAGCATGCTCAGCAAAATGACGCAGACATTAAACCAATTTTTGACTGGATTAAAGCTGGTGCTCCTAAACCCAAGTGGAGTGATGTAGCTGCGATGAGTTCCATCACTAAGAGTTATTGGGCGCAATGGAAAAGCTTGGTTATCCAGGAAGGAGTCTTGTGCCGTAAATGGGAAAACGCTCGAGGAGACCACTGTCACTTACAAATGGTTGTCCCCAAAGCCAAAGTACCGGATGTGTTGCGGCTCTACCACGACGGATGTTCAGGTGGACATATGGGTGTAAAAAGGACCCTACTGAAAATACGTGAGCGATTTTACTGGATCCATTGTCGTGAAGATGTGGAGGACTGGTGTCGTAAATGTACCAGTTGTGCGGCTGTGAAGGGACCCCAGACACGCAGCAGAGGTGCTTTGCAGATATACAACGTTGGAGCCCCGTGGGAACGGATAGCACTAGACGTGGCAGGACCATTTCCAGAAAGTGAAAACGGTAACAAGTACTTCATGGTTGTCATGGATTACTTCACAAAGTGGCCAGAAGTCTTCGCCATTCCTAACCAGGAAGCTACAACAGTCGCAGATAAATTGGTTCAGGAGGTCTTCTGTCGTTTTGGAGTACCCTTGGAAATACACAGCGACCAAGGAAGGAATTTTGAATCACAAGTATTCCAGGAGACTTGTCGGCTGATGGGTACTCACAAGACTAGAACGACTTCCTACCATCCACAATCTGATGGAATGGTGGAGCGTTTCAACCGAACGTTGGAGAGATATCTGGCAAAGGTTGTGGATAGCAGGCAAAGAGATTGGGATAAGCACATACAGCCATTTCTTCTGTCATACCGTAGTGCAGTTCACGAAAGTACAGCTGTGACACCAGCCTTCGCGAACTTTGGAAGGGAATTACGGTTGCCTGCTGATTTGATCACCGGAACCCCTCCTGATGTTCCACGCAGTATAACTGATTATGCAAATGACTTGCGTAACAAGTTGAATGATGTGTATGAGCATATCAGACAATCCGGCCAACAAATGTCTGAGAAGATGAAGACCCGATACGACCGGAAGACAAACAATGGAGGTTTCGACGAGGGGTCACTTGTGTGGTTGCATAACCCAGTGCGTAGCAAAGGAAAGTCTCCTAAATTACAAGCAAAATGGGAAGGACCATACCGAGTCGTGACTAGGATTAACGACGTCACCTACCGGATACAAAAGGGTCTACGTGGTGCGCCCAAGATTGTCCATGTTGACCGTTTGGCGCGATACAACGGGACTAACGATGCTCGGGACGAGCATGTCTAAGGAGGGGGCAGTGTTACGTCGATCGAATTGCGAGACCTATCTATAATCTTCTCGAAAGTTCCACAAGGTTCTCGACAATTCTACTAAAGATCGGTCAGGAAATTTCTAGAAAATTCTACCCTGTTCTAGATGTTTCGAGATGGTTCTGGAATGTTCCAGAAGGTATGGGACTATGTCGAAGTCTATGGATGTTTCCAGAACATTCGACCACCTTCTAGAAACATCGAGTGGGTCCGGCCGGGGTATAAAAAGGGCGTCGATCACCAACCTGACTCAGTCTGGTTTTGACTACGATCGAGGCGACTCGAAGTGAACAAGCGATCTCTAAGTGACTTTTACGTGTGATTAAGAGTGTGTATAAGTGTTTAAGTGTTGAGTAGTGTTAAGTGTTTATTTTAGTTTGTGATTCGTGTGTGATTAAAGTTTATTTGGTTTTAATTGGTGTTAATTAATTTATCCCAATACCCAGCTCGTAACAATAGCATATCTTCTGGGAGTAAGCCCATTGTTTTCAGCAGATAACAATACGAAACAAAAAAATGACACAATAATTCCTCTTGTAAAACCCACGTCAATTACCTATACTAAACACGGTGTTTGAACAATAACTAACCTGCCTTCTCATAATTTTGCCGTCAAAACTCCGCACCGCTGCTTACTCGCAGTTAAACAATTTGAAGTAATTTCCCGTAACTTGTGCTCGTAAGTCGGTTAGTTAGACAACAAAGCCTTGCAGCGCTCACTGCATCCGACTCGACATATAAAGTGGAGTATTCACCAGGCGAGAAACCGACAAATGTTCACAAACGCGCCCTGCATGTGACACAGCCATTCGTAGACCGGACATTGCACTTTAGCAAATTTATTTGCATTTGGTTATGTACTGGGGACTGACACAAAAGTGAAAAACCACTAATAAGTGTATAAATTAATGTCGATACTATAATTTTTAAACTAACAAACGACAGCTTGAAGTTAGTTATAGTTTTAAGAATCAGGTATTCTAACCTAAAATCTAAGTTCTAGGTATTGATTTTAGTAAAGATGATTTTTTGAGGAAAGAAAAATTTTTAGACTGCAAGTGGGATTCGAACCCGCGTCTTCTGGATAGGTACTCCAGACGCCTTAACCAACTGAACTGAAATTCTCTATTCCTCGAATAAAAGAAAAACATTTCTTTCCTCAAAAAATCATCTTTACGATGCGCGTCGCATACGTTAATGCATTTAAAATAATTAATTGATTTTAGAAATTCAGAATTTCGTTTCGGATAACTCACATGCGAATTCAATCTTCACAAGCGACTACAATATATGTTACCGGAAATGTATGATATCTAGGAATTGTATACAATTCCTATAAGAATTTAAATAAAGTGTTTTTATAAATGTATAAAAAGTGTTCGCTGCGCGGGGCTCCTATTTCTGAGAGCAAGTTTTTAAGGAACCTAACCAAACCGAACCTCGGGGTGCCAAAAAGAGTTGTTGGTGCCTTTGAAAACAGACGTCGAGGTTCGGTTTGGTTAGGTTTCACACATATCCGGGCGATTTTAAGAGTTATACATATATTTCCATTAACATCTATAAGTGCAAAGACGTATGACGCCCCCCCCCCCCTTTACAGGGCCAAAGCCTGCCGGGGTCGCGGGACTTATCCAATTTACCGTGACCCTGGAACGTAAAGAGCTATCGAAGGACACCGTGAATTTTAGTCAGTACGAGTCTGACAGTCCCCCCGCCCTGCCCGGGGTGGGAGGACTCAATTGATCATTTTAGCACGCTAAAAAAAAAGACGTACAATATCTTTAATACTATAGACCTTATCCCAGATTTATAAACCCAAAGACATAACATACCAAAATACGTGTTCGCAGCTTCTACGAAAAGTGCCTACCTTCCATTCATTAGGCAGCTGAAATTCAGTACGACGGGTGCATATAAGCTAGTGGTGAATGCACGCCCTAACAAAGTGGATATTCAAATCACGCGACAAGTTCCAAGTCCGTTGGATAAAGTTTTAAACTTATGCGCACTTGTAGTCTTTATGTTTCACTCACTAAAGATTTGAATAAAGCGCCGCTTAAACAACGAAACATTAAAACAAAGCTTTTTAAAAACCATACTAGTTAAGAGTTCCACAATCTGTTGCAACTTTTTTGGTATGAACGCAGATGCTTCATGAGGTTAAATTCAGTTGCGTTGAATGGAATCACTTACTCCGATTCCGCGCGATCCTAAATACTTAAAAATAATAACTAGTAAAAAATAATAAAAAACCGGCCAAGTGCGAGTCGGACTCGCCCATGACTTGTTCAGTAGCAGCAAGTAACATAATATAAACGTTCTTGAAGTTGGTTGCAAAAAAAAAAAAAAATTGCGGAAAAAAAACTAATTACCTACTTGATCTTGTTCAAACCAATTTTCAATTGAAGTTTGCATAGTAATGTACAATTTGTACACCATAAATTTTTTTTAGTTTTAGAAGTGTCTCTCGCGGGAACTGATCAGTTTAGAAAAAAACGATGTTAGTAACCTCAACATCATTTTTTAAGACCTATCCATAGATACCCCACACGAATGGATTCGGTGAAAAAAAAAATTTGGGTTTCAATTGTAAGTATGGGGGCAACTCCCAAAATTATTTTTATTTTTGTGTGAAAATCCTAATGCGGTTCACTCAATACATCTACTTACCAAGTTTCAACAGGATAGCTCTTATACTTTCGAAGAAAAGTGGCTGTGACATTCGGACGGACAGACAGACAGACAGACATGACGAATCTATATATACCTATAAGGGTTCCATTTTTTGCCATTTGGCTACGGAACCCTAAAAATGGTACGATTTAACTGTTAACAATAAATTGATACCAAAATTCATTCAAATCACGCCATTATTTAAGGAGCTATCCAGGAACTTCTAAGAAAGTGATTCAATACTCTTGCTCGCTAGTTTACTAAATGGGCACGCTGTAATCGCATTGGTAAGTCACAAGTCGCCTGATGCAGGTCCTCATCAGTAATTTCGGGAGTTCCCGTGACCTCTCGCGTCCGTCGCTGGTCCAGTCCATGATAATCAGAACGGTACGGAGCGAAGGGGCGTGGAAAGCAGTCATCTTCTTCTGTGAAGTAGTAATTCGAGCGAAGGCAAGGCGAAACGATTCAACGAAAAGCAATCCTTCTCGCGGGGAAAGTGTTTATCGCAACTTCGGAATGCAACGGACAACTAAAGGAAAAGGGTGGTTTTTAGTTAGTCATGTCTGACAAGCCCATGCACTCCAATCAATATTTTTCCTGACCTATAACAAGCATTCACTTAGTAATTAAATTATCTAAACACATTTGTCTATACAGACAGATAAATAAATGATCACAATACAATTAACTATAGGCCTCTTTAGTAAGCTCAGTATAGTCCAACGAGCTATGGAGAGGGCTATGCTCGGAGTCTCTCTGCGGGATCGACAAAGAAATGAGGAGATTCGTAGACGAACCAAAGTTACCGACATAGCCCAACGAATTGGCAAGTTGAAATGGCAGTGGGCACGCCATATAGCACGCAGAACTGACGGCCGATAGAGCCGTAAGTTCTCGAATGGAGACCACGCACCCGGCAAGCGCAGCGTAGGACGTTACGTCCACCCACTAGGTGGGCAGACGATCTTATGAAGGCCACAGGATCACGCTGGATGCAGGCCGCTTACAACCGGTCCTATTGGAAGTTTAAAGGTGAAGCATACGTTGAGCAGTGGACGTCTTATGGCTGACATGATGATGATGATGAATACAGTTCTTTGAAAGTATTTTTTACGCCAATTTTTCTTGATATAAAATTGGACACTCTATTCAGTTGAGATAGTAACGTGGCTGAATTTTAAGAGTGCACGAGCCCACATATTGATGTCACCTGGTGCCTAACATTGTCTTCAGTGCAATTAAAATTTGCCTGTTTTGTACGAAATCAATGTAACTGTACTCAACAGGATTACAAAATCACAGGATGAGATTTCAATTAACGAACAACCTGATAATTACTTGGATCTGTGTTCGGCATTACATTATAATTGCGTCTGCGTTTGAGGTAGGACGTGCTTCGGACAGATAATTGAGAAATATTTTCAGTAATTTGCCGACCTCCATTCTATTGCTTCGACAATTTCTTAACAGATTACAACTTTTCAGGTTTTAAAAGTAAACGGGAACTTTAATGTTAATTCGTGGGAAAAAAATAGTTTCTCGTTCATACACTAGAGTCACTTTTTCATTTTCCATACAATAAACACCGTCAATACATCATCTACGCTATAGGTAAAATACTGTAATATTGTGGTAAGTAAGCCTCAGTTTGAGTTCAGACAATCACGCTAATAGCGACTGATGCAGCTACAAAGTTTTACATTTACATAGAACGTGAATTTCTATTGGAATAGGAGTCAAATTGGCATCAGAGTAAAGTGCTGAAAACTATGTAAAAGGGTGCGGTAAACATTTTGTGGAACGATTTGAAACCTTTCTGCATGCTAAGAAAAATGGTAGCAACTAGTAGGCTTTTTCACTTAATTCGTAAATCATATAAGATGAATAGTTGCAGCTAAACTTTAAACAGACTACGATGGAACCGGAGCGGTCTTACGTTTTAAAACAATTTGTTTAGTGAGTGCACACAATATATTTTAGTGGCGCTACCGTTCCGAGAGTCGCGGCTGTTGGACAAACAAAAACACACTCAGTTCGAGCTCGAGAGCGTCCGCCTGATTGATGACTCCGCCGCCGACTTTTTTCGATGACATTATCTTCTCGATGAAATCGTGAAATAAGTTTAATGGTGCGAATGTACTTTTTCCATTACGATCGTTTCTCTTTAATCGTTTTGATTCGTATTATTGATTTGAGGAAAATCGCTTTCCATTTTCTTGGGTTGTTTTACGTAATGTATGAACACAAAAATAATATGTTAAATCTAAAGCTTATCTGTTATTAAAAATTAAATCAACTTTACCATAATATTCACAGCCCATAAAACCAGCTTATCTCGACCAAAATTCATGTATCAAAGTTGTGAACAAACATAACACACACACATAATCCTTATTCCATTTTGAAGCAACTTCCAGTTTCCGTGTTTCGGCGCCGAGAGCCCAGCTGCTATTACGCACAGTTACGACGGATTTTACGATCGGCCCAAAAGCCACATCTCTTTGTACGCTTCCGCGGCGGATAGTGGCTCCTACCGCGCCCACAAAAAACCCTTCGACAAACATCCGCAGTCGTATCGAATTCCGCCCAACTTTTGTCAATCACGCCTTAGACTTAGATAAGATTTTAAAATCGTCTTTGAGAACCGCTCGCCGCCGCTTTGTTCCTCCGCAGTTCCTCATTCTTATTTATGAGATCGAGGTCACATTGGAAAACGGCAGCTATATGGCTTTTCTCAGCTTAGATTTATTTTGGATAAATTACTTCCACCTTGCGCTATATTTTACCCCGACACGAAAAAATAAAGACTGTCAGGTGAAACAGCGGCAATCAATTTTCTGGCGCGATATGATCAAAGTCTATTCCATTCAATTTCACGTAGTGACTTTGCCGACCGTCATCTCTTCTGCTACATAAAATCGAATGTAGCCTTTACAGAAAAGAGAAATGTTTTGCAAAAAGATATCGTTGCGATTTTACGAACGTCCGTCTGATCATAAGTGAGTAGAGTCAAAGGTTTTCGGGTTTGTAACGTCGCCTTTGTCATTGGAAGTGAAAATTTGTTCTGAAATCTGATGTAAGCGGGGCTGGTATCCGGTGGGCGTGACGTGTAGGTCGTCGGCTAGTAACATCGCGTGAGGCGACACTGACAAATCGTCGGCGGCGACAACCGGCGCGCCGGAGCCGTATCGCGACCGCCATCCGGCGCGCGGCGGAGCCGCATGACACCTGTCACGCCGCAGCCGATGTCAAGTTAACCGTCCTCATCTACATACATTAGCTCGCCGACTTGTCTCACACTCATATTAACACGACACAGCCACTGGCTCAACTGATATGTGAGATGGCTCACTTCTGGATATGTAATAAGGAAAGGCTCACTCTGCGAATTGCCTATTCCGTTCATTTTGATTTGAGTCTTAATGAGCATTTAGATAATAAAATAGGTTACGAAGCTAAGTTTACAAATCAATGTTGCCTATATGACAGTTCACACTAAGATTAAAATGTCTACCTTTCTAACAAAAGACCTTGTTCTCACTTATGTCACCTCATCACGGACAGAGTGGCGTGTGTAATGGCGTGTATGCGTACACAAAATATTCGCTTGATTAATATTCAAACAAATCTACCTTTCATGCAGTTTCATTACTTTGTGTAATTTATTTCATCACCACTGCTCTCAAAACGGTGAAGGAAAACATCGTGAGGAAACCGGCATGTCCTAGAACCAAAAATTCGAAGACATGTGACATCCACCAATCCGCACTGGGCCCGCGTGGTGGATTATGGCCCACTCCCTCTCACAGAGAGGAGGCCTGTGTCCCAGCAGTGGGAACATTATAGGCTGATGATGATGATGATGATGATGCAGTTTCAAACTTTCGACATACTAACTTTGAATTACATTTTACAAATTAATTAAACAAGACAGCTTATTTAAAAGTCCAAATTAAACGAAAATAAAACAATGCGAACGTATTGCTTGTGTTTTGTGGGTCTTGAACTCTTGATTGCTTCCTATACAAACTCATTATGAATATTAATTAGAAAATATCCTTTGATACGATTATTTTATAACAACGTTCAGAATAATATCCGTTTAAGCTGCGTGGTTTCGAGAAATAATAACAGTTTATTGAAAGCTCAACAATAAAATTAATCCATTATACGAAATTAAGCAATCATTTTCAATTTACACAAATGTGAATGCGCAATATTCGAACATTGGAATATAAGTACATTTTGTGCTTCATTAAATAAAACGGAAATAATAAATCGCAGAAACAATTTGCATTATCGCATAGATCTGTGAAAACGAAGAAAAAAAAACGCAGTGACAGCGTTATCTCCTCTCATCTCGTTACCGGCTCGTTGTCGAAATGTTGTACAGTTCTGCGAATATTTTTTCCCAGAGAGCCTGCGAATGTTCCATTCGTTCACAACGTTAGAGAAATAAAAATAAATTACATTGATAGGGTTGGCTTAAAACAATTGTCATCACTGAAAAGGGGTAAGTGATAATTTTATAATCTGTGCGCGGCCGGACGCGTTGATGGCACTTCCATTATCTAAATAGCCAGGTTTAATTATATTCTCTTCGTTGTGCTGAAAGAATAATTTCACTGAATGTTATGACAGGTTTGTTATCTTATACATGTAGTAGGTACGGATTACGGATAACACGTAAGACCATATTATTATGATTGTTTATCAAAACCTCATTTCCAAAATGGGAAATGCAAAATACATAGATAATGCCTTCATTGGCAAAACGAATGGCAGAGAGAACAATGAATTTGCAATAAGTGTATTTATGTAGGTTTATAACATTTATTCATATTATATAGCAATATTTAAAATCAAAATCAAAGCATTTATTTCATGTAGGCCAGTTACAGGCACTTATGAATTGTCATAGACAAATAAAAATGTAATTAGACATTAAAAAGTTATGGTACAGTCCCAGTCACAAGACATAAAAACTGTGAAAGTACCGTAGGTGCTCATTCCAAGGAGTAGATCTCTATGGAGAAGAATGAGCAAGAAACTCCATGGACACTCTTTTTCAATCGCCAAAATTATTACAGATCTTTTGTTACATCATTCATCATCAGATGGTACATTATGTGAGAACGATGTGGCAAGTTATTAGTGTCCATAGAAAATATAAAAAAGACAATTCAAAAATAAAGTTATCAATAATTAAAATAGACCGTGGCAGCTAAGG
Organism: Agrotis clavis; assembly: GCA_954870645.1. Lineage (NCBI taxonomy): Eukaryota > Metazoa > Arthropoda > Insecta > Lepidoptera > Noctuidae > Agrotis > Agrotis clavis. Next base: position 17,352,865 of record OX940919.1, on the reverse strand, counting down.
GATGACCAGTCCCAACTGACAGCGCCCGTTCACGAACATGACGCATATATTAGCACCATTCAGCTCAACCATTTTGAAGGGAACTAAATGATCCGACACACGCGCCACTATCAGCAAGACATTTGAGTGAGCATGACATACTCTCAACCGCCAGGGTCATTCAAGTCAATAAGAGACGTAGGTACTCAGTGAATGATAGTTTAATTAAATATTCTTATTCCCTACTTTAGTTAGTATAGTTCGAAAAGTAAGCAAGCTTATCATATATTCCACACAAAATTGTCTAGTAAGTTAGAAATACTCTGTTCTCATTTATGAACCGTTCTAAACAGTATCTACATAATATCCACGAACCTATTTAAATACCGATGAGAATCTACTGTTTTCATTACAAAGTTCGTAATTCCCATTTTCTCTCATTATAAATTCGTGAAAAGGCGACAAGAGACAAACCCTCGTCACATTCATACATGATATTTGTCATATCGCTGCCTTGACCACATCCGCTATTGTATTCTAAAACATCGTCAGGATTGTAATTCGTATCGTGAATAATACCATCCTGAAACTGTGAAATATTTTGGTTTAAATTCTTCATTAGGTGCGGTCAGAGCGAGCAGCCTCGCAAGGCATTTGCAGCGCGATGAAACTGCTTCGCGAGGCTGCTTGCTCTGTGTGGACGCGCCTATTGTTTCTCGTACGAGGCATGAATCAATATACGCGAGCAAATCCGACACTGGATGTGTGACAACCTAAGGTGCGTCCAAACAGAGCGAGCAGCCTCGCGTTAGTGTGGACATGTCTCTCAGTGTCGGCTTTTTTTTTTGTTCGCGTGTATTGGATTTCATGCCTTGGTCGAGAAACAATAGGCGCGTCCACACAAAGCAAGCAGCTTTGCGAGGCAGTTTTCTCGCGCGGCAAATGCCTCGCGGGGCTGCTCGCTCTATGTGAACGCACCTAATGAAATATTTTCAGAAGAAATTTTCAACGGTAAGGTTTACTGGGAACTGCATTGAATTCTTAACACGAGTTTTCACGTTTTCGTGACGTAAGGTTCTTACACTAGAGGCGCTTTTTCATTTTCTGTACAATTAACATCATAAACTTAATGTATACTCTATGGTAACATACTGGAATGTTGTTCTAAGCCCCCTGTAGATTCATTCATATTTGTACACAGTTACTGAATCAGCAATTCAGTAACCGTTGAACGTCCTACGTAAGTACCAGGTCCTTTTAATCAAATATCGGGTACCGGAAGTTGTGTAATGCGACCCTTGTCAAATACCTTCGATCTATCACCTCATAAGTACACAGTAAGTCAGTGCGGCCCGGCGATACGTTTCCATAAAGTAAACTGCGTCTGCGCGTGGCTTATCCCTACGAATATAAATTATCCCGACCGAAATCGTGTCTCCACATAATTTTCGCTTAGATATTTATTTAAAAAAAACAGCAGAAAAATTTAGACTAAATGATTTGTTTTTAAGAAAATAATTTATTTAAATACAAACAAATTGGTAATAAGTTACTCCCGGACTCAATTTTCCTGTTAAGGGGGGTGTATAGAAAACAAAAGAAAATGAAAATTTCACGCAAGTAATTAAAGCTGAAACTTAAATTGTTACTAATCAATTATACAGTTTTTCAATAATAGCGGCTCATTAGAAGTTATGAGTAGTTAAAAGTGCACCATAAGCCTATAGGTGTTACAAACCGCTTCCTGCAAAAAAGAGCATTACATAAAAATGATGATTCGAAAAAAATGCTTTGCTATCCACGTTTATATAAATAAAAGTCACTAATATTGCATAAGTAACAGATGAGGGGAATGGGGACTATGGGGAGCAGTCGGAACGCGTAGGGAAAATTCATCCTCGCCGGTGATGAAGACGCCCAGGGCGTCGGAAATCGCGGAGCATATTCCTGCCGCTTACGGACGGGGAGTAATGGGTAGCTCGCCGTCCGACCAAGGACAAGGCACTAGTCACGGCGCCTCGAGGTAGCTGATGGGAAAAGGAACATCGCTGTGGGTTTATTCCACTTTGTTCACCTGGGTGATATCACCTGGGTGAACAAAGTGGACAACATTGGTGTCCTCAATTCACCTCGGAAAAATATCACCTGAGTGATATCACCCAGGTGAATTGCGGACACCAAAGTCCACTAAATCGCGTAAGAAAAGTCGCCTTTGTTCATCCAGATATTTTTCCGAGGTGAACAAAGTGGACAACTGTGGTGTCTACAGTTCACCTGGGTCACTTCACATTCACTACATCACTCAGGTGATATTTTTCCGAGGTGAATTGAGGACACCAAGTGGTCCACTTTGTTCACCCAGGTGATATCACCCAGGTGAACAAAGTGGAATAAACCGTTCTGGGACCATAGGGCCAAACGCCTAACATGACGTGGGTAATACTGCGGGCAGAAGCTAGTTATAAATAAAACTTACCAGCATTGTAAGTGATCCAACCGCATCATAATTCTTAGTTAATTGGGGCTCCATAACATCGGCTAACTATCCCCATTTTAACGGTAAAGCACGCCAAAAACGCGTTTAATAGCGCTAAACGATAATGAAAACCTACGAAGGGATCCATTGAAGAGTACATAAAGGGCCGACTACACCCGATGGATAATTTAGTGGTAGAACAATAATTTGCCGCCGCCATTTGTAAAGAGCCTTTTCATTTAGCCATTCGAGCGCGGGCCGCTTTGCTCGCTCCACTCGTAAACAGACGTAATAAACGCTAATGTATCCGCACAATGTTTTTAATATCGGAAATAATGTTTTACGCTCGCCATATAACCTCGATATCGATACTAAGCTCTAGTTAACTTAAATTTAAAGTCTATTTTCCATTGGGGGCCAGACTGATACTCTAGTTGATGTTAGAGATTCTGAAGATCAGATTGGTAGTCGCTCCATATGTAACACTCCACGCGTAGTAAAACACCGTAGAAACGGACGTTTCTCGACGAAATGTTGGAATGTGGAAAGAATTGTATCGTCCTTGTTACGTCGAGTATAAATGAAAACGCCTTCCTACCTTCTTAGCCATGTCCACCATTGTTTTGATTTGTTTATTGTTTGTTACAAAAAAAAAGATAGACACCTATATTAAATTTAAAAAATCATAACATGAGTATTAGTGCAATTACACAACAGTGCTAAGCATGATGAAGTTAAAAAATGTATTCTTTTCCATACTCGGGCAAAATGCTGTACAGTTGTATTGAAATTACTTTATCTATTCTTGGTAGTACAGAGTGAGACCCTAAAAAAGTTGGTAAAAGAGGTACAGAGAGATGACAATGTTCAAGCCGAACAACCAACTCGAATTCGAGAATTCGGTTCTTTAATGGTAAAATATTGCCGTCGGAAAATAATGGAGGCCATGCGCCATTCTCAAGATAATACAAAAGTAATTAAATTGAATACAGTTAAATGGTCTCATTAAGAAAAAGGGGCTCATTGTGGCCAAATGATAATTAAAAGAATATCAAGAGACGAATATTATTCTTTCAATTTACTTGAGAACAATGCCTTTCAGGAATATTTTTAACGATATTACGTAATTCTGGTTTATAATTAAGAGCCTAGCGTATTATAATCCAATGATCCGTACAAATTGAACCTTAAATTTTTTATTTTACATCAATTTTACCAACAAAAGAGAGATGATTTAAAAAAAAAGATTTTACCTTATTTACAGTATCAATGTTAAAATTCGCTTCCATAAGCCATAAAAAATAATTCGAATCCAATCGTTTCCTTCCGGTAAGCATTGGAGCAGTAATCGTTTCCGTTATCGATAACCTTTAAAAATGTAAAGACCTAAAATTCGTCTGGTTTTTGCTTTTTCGAATTTTATATTATTTATGACTTTATTTTCAGAACCTTTAGGTAAAAATTTCACAGTCGTTTTAAAAACCTTTAATCTACACTTATCATACGCAGGTATCAGAAGTGTCCCTTTAATCATTTCATTCATGATAACTTGCAATAGCGCAAGAAAATCAAAACAAATAAATAATTTAATGGGGAAAATATCCCATTTTACGTTATGATGGCAGTTTTAATGACCATGTCAGATTAAAAACTTAGAAAATAACCCCCTGTTTTGGGGAAAATCTACGTTGTGTTTTCATTTCTCTGAAACATCGCTAGGCCTTACCCTATACTACAGATCGCACTGTAAATACATTTTACGCCCATTTTTTATGCAGCTGTAAGGTGAAAACTAGGCTTTTGTGTTCACTGACTTTACACATTAAGCGTACTCCAGTGTAGGCGTTGATATCACAAAACATCAATAACGCCATAAAATCCTTGCGTGGAACTCTCGTAGCGCCGCGTAGACCTTGCGTAGCGCAGCGTAGACCTTGCGTAGCACAGGGCAAGCGCGATATACCGCGCTATGTTTTGGGCTGTGTGTTGCGTAGCGCTGCGTAGACGCAACGAGAACACTATTATACTAATCTCGAAAAATAGATCCTCCAAAGAAACATTGCCGTCTTTTCGTTTAAGTACTTATGCACATAATTAAACTTGGACAAGTTCGCTTTTTGTCTACAAACGGAAGGTATTCTAGGCCTCGTTATTGCTTAATTTAAACCGTCATTATTATACTCAAATGCATCAATTAGTAATAAACACACGCACAACTCATCCATAAAAAAACCTTAACCCTCCACTTCGACATCTGACAAAATAACACCAAAAATGTTTACATTGTTATGAATTTACGTGTGCATACATAATATAACAGCCATATCGTCATCTGAGAATATTGATGTATTTTGACACGGGCCTAATATACCGGGACAAGGAACAATTTCCCGCGTCTAAATTACTCTAATAAAGTGATTGATTGAACACGGTTACCCTTCATGATAATACACAGCTGAACGTACCAGAACGAATTGAAAAACAACAGATCAAAGTATTTTCGGGAAATGCCCATTGTTTTATTGCTTATTCGATTCCGCTACGTTATTGCATCTACATTGCTTGCCTTTTATCCGCTTTTTCAATTACGTGGTTTCAGTTGTGACGACTTTTTTATTTTATTTTTCATTTCTCTGTTAGATTGTAGGTAGGTTGAGGAAGGATATTTTATAAGATTTTTTTTTCCTTATCAATATTACCAGTACCAGTTTCCTTTCAATAATGGAAAATCTGTCAGAAAAGAAATAAAATAATTCATAAATTGTTTCCTGTTTCCGCCAGGGGTGACAACATTATTTCTTTCGATGTATTTTTCACATTTGTTAAAGTTGAAACTGTAAAAGAAGGTAAATTACTGTCCCACAACACAACCAAATTACATAACATCACGTTTTTACTGGGAGGTGCGAACAGAGATATAGCACAAACTTTTACAAAATTGTAATAAAATGTAAAAGAGGTAATAACCATAGCAAGCTGTAGTCGTAACATGTTTTATTTATCCGACTATCATAAGGACGATGTAGGCAGTGTTGCAAGACTTGGTGAACGATCGCGAACAATAACACTTTACTAACCTCTGCGGTAGTTTATGAGGCAGGAGACAATCTGTAAGCTGTATGAGTGTTTCATATTTCATTTGGTACATAAAAACAACTATTGCTCTACAGTTACTGGCAAAATATAATAAGATAATGGTTTTCAAAGTATTGGGCAGCCAGTTCTTTTTCCAAATTAGGGCAATCTGTTTTATAATTGTTTGTGGTCTATGTGACCACGATAAGAAAAAAACTGTAATGGCGCCATATTGAGACGCCATTCTAACACTTGCATTCTCTGAAATAAACAATATTACTTTAAAAATAACAATCATTAAAAAGATAATAATAGTAACAAATATTATTTGCACACAGTATTTTTGCTAAACGCAATTTCCAAATGACAGCTGTTGTTATATCGAGGTCATTGACATTTTCGTTATTATCATGGTTGCAAATGCGTTTGTTTGATTTCTAAATGGTTCACATCGTCATTAGATTTTCTTATTTGTATTTTAAGAAAATCGATGATTAGAAGAGTTTTTAATTTAACTATTTTTACTACCCCACAGACGTTGTGCACAGGTCCTACCCAAATCGAATTCAATATTCCGGAAAACTTTTCCAATTTTTCTTTCCTTATAAACTTTACCGTGTTTACAAAAAAAAAATGTGTTCGTTAAAAAAACATTAACGTGTGCGTGTGTGTTTACACAAACAGAAACGAATCAAAACACAAACGAACCGAAATGTTTACATTATTTATATTTTCAGCTTTGTTAAATAGTCAATATGTCAACGCTTGAATGAAATAATCAGTTTAGGATTAATTTTATTTCACATGCACGACCCGTCCACCGGAATCGTTTTAAATTATTCATGACTTTGTTTTGTATGCTATTCATCAACGTGCATATTTTATAAAGCTTAAATATTTGCAATGACATTTCTACATCATAATTCAAACAAGCTTTTATTTTGTTGTTATTACGGGTCAAAGTTGTAAAAACAAAAAGCCGTAAAGCCAATCTAAAGTCTACTTAAAAACTTTAGAATCGAGTGAAGCTATCAACACAAAAGCCAATCACAATAACGTCGCAGATCCGTTAAGTAAACTCCTGGAACTAACCCAGGATAACACTTATATACATAGAGCCGGATTACAAGCTGGATTTATTTTTAAATCAGATTTTAGTTTCAATTTGACTAAACTGCAGTTCTGTTTCAGCAAAATAGAGCACGCTGTGCTGCGCCTAACATTTGCATTCTTATTAGAATATTTCTCTTAACACCCCTCAGCGCTAATGTACAAGGAAATTTTGAATTCCCTCTCATGTTAAAGATACCGTGACCGATTTCTAATGTATTTGGTAGTTGCCATAAATTAATGCAATGGATTTAGTGAAAGCTAATGCACATGGCCTTACATATGCATGTATGCAAATTACTTATGTCCAAATGAGACGATGGTAAACGTATGTGTCCGTACTGCAACTGTATGTATTGTCCCGCAAGTACACAACCATTAAATTAATTAATTATTTTAAATAGTATTTCATTACATTAATGGCAAAAAAGCTGCTCTCTGGAAAAGATGTTATTTATGTAGCATTAAGAAAACAAACGTTAATTACTAAAGCGCAGAGCCTCCTCAAGTAACATTTAAACATATTTTATAATCAGAGCAAGGTAAATGGTAGAGGAAAAGCCTGTATATAATATTTTTCCGAGATTATGTTGCAGTAACACAACATTCCGAGCTCAAAGCTCACTAACAGGAAAAAGTTTTTAGCGAAAAAATGTAGTACAAATTGCCACGTTCAAGTGTAGTTATTACCCCATTAGAGTGAGTGACTGCGCGTCGCCCCCCGCGCCCGCGTTCCCCTCACCCGCCAAAGTAGCGGAGATTGAAGGAATAAATCTCACAAACTATGTTACAGTGCATTGCGGCATGAGCGCAACTCATTGCGGGACACCGCAATTGCTCAAGTTTCGGCTGTTTCACTTTGTAGAAGAATTTCATTGTCAGCCTCGAACCACAACTTCATTCCCGAGGCACTTCCTCATCTAAGTAATTATTACAAATGAATTAACATAGCCTGTGGTTTCTACTAATGGGGAAGGCAACTGTCAAAGTGGCGCTGCTTATGGGCCTACCACACGCACAAGCTTCACCACAGTTTTACCTGTGCGATTGGGCGTTCAGTGTTGCCGACACAGATATATACCTAGATAACGCAAGAGCAACTACTTCGCGTGCCAGAAATCCGTGCTAGTTTACGACCAAAAATCGTAAGTGGCCATTTTTGCGCTCGTCTAAATCAGTCCATCGTTAGTTGGACGTCAGTTTTAATATTAAAATGGTTAATTGTACTGCGGGACGAGGGGGGCACCATAAGCGGGGGCGTATTTCAATCGATTTGGTTTTCTCATGAGTAAATAGTTTTTGTGACGTCATAAAAGGTAATCAAAAAATGGCTGGCTTGGGTTTTCAAACAGATCGTGATACTTGCGTTATCTAGGTGCCTATATCTATAACTGTGGTTGCCAACCGTGTATTGTTTTTTTCTTGCGCAGGTAAAACTGTGGTAAAGCTTGTGCGTGTGGTAGGCCCATTACGATTATCCCGAAAGAAAAAAAAATTCGACAATTTACACGATCAAGAAATAATGAATAGCTGCTGTGAGAATAAAAATTGTAGGTATTATCACTTTTTTTTTTTTTTTTTTTTTTAGCGTGGTAAAATCATCAAATGAGTCCTCCAACCCCGGGCAGGGCGGGAGGGACTGTCAGACTTTTACTGACTAAAATCCACGGTGTCCTTCAATAGCCCTTTCTGTTCCAGGGTCACGGTAAGGAAATAATCCCGCGACCCCGGCAGGCTTTGGCCCTCTGAGAGGGGGGCCCCGTCATTATGCTGACGCTCTTTGAGGCGCGCGTGGGACACAACGCGCCGTCGACCCGGGCATGGTCCTTGGTCGGGCAGCAGGTATTACCACTAAGGAACAAAGAACTAAGTGTATAAATAAAACAAAACTCATCCTACTATTTACCGAGACCCCGGAACGTAAAGGGCTATTGAAGGACACCGTGGATTTTAGTCAGTACCAGTCTGACAGTCTCTTCGGCGCTGCCCTGGGTGGCAAAAAAAATCCTATTAATATTGTAAACGTGAAAGTTTGTTTGGACGGATGTTTGTTACCCTTTCACACAAAAACTACTGAACGGATCTGGATGAAATTTGGCGAAAAGATGTTTTATTATCTGGATTAAAACAGGATAGTTTTTATCCTGATTTTCCCCTGGTATAATTTTCGAATTGTACTTGGTGAAACCGCTGACAACAGCTAGTATTTTCATATTTTGTGTTATTACTGGCTTTATCGGCGAAGTAAATAAAAGGAGGTGTGAGAGGTAAAACTTTGTGTGTTTATTGATTCAAACCCACTTAGACTATATTACAATATTGTGAGGGCGACTATTCAATACCAAGTCGGGCTGTGCACTGGCTCCCCGATCGCGTGGCGTCGCCTCGTATATCGAAACTGCCGCGTTGGCATAATTGCGACTTTGTGTCACCACACATACATAGCATCCATATATTTTTTACCTATAATAATATGTCCCACTGCTAGGCGCACATCTCCCCTTTTTCATCATAATTATCTTATTTTCTTTTTCTGACCATTGCAGTTAAATTAATCATTTGAAAAATGAGCATAAAATGAAATTATTTTATTACAGAAATGAAAAAAGAAAACCAGCGCCATTTAAATCCGAGCGTACGGTACGAGAAACAATGGATGATTAATGGCAAGCATGCATTTTTATGTTTTCTCTTCCAGCATTTAACTCTCGTCGTTATGTTTGTTTCTAATTTTAGTGCTCCAGTAGCATTTGCAATTTAAGTATTTAAACTCATAACATTTTACGGAAACAGTATCGAGCTTCGCCAATATACGTATAGAATGGGCCATACATTGGCGCACAATCACCAATCCTCTGCGAGCCTGTTGTTCCTGGCTCCATGCCAAATTCTATTTCTATAATTTTCAGTTCTGTATAATGTTAGTTTGTTAGTTATTATCACTATCTTATCTTATTTCGATTAAAAATATAAAATGTTATCTAGTCTGAGGGAACAGTATAGTAATTAGAAACCTTAAATTGAGACTATTGTGGGTAGGTACATACATGCAAGTATTTGCGAGGACTTTAATTGCATTTTGAGATATTATCTGGAGCTTTGAAACTGGCTTGAATACCGGGCTGTGTCAAGAAACAGATCTATCAAAATATCAAAACTTTTATATAAGTAAATCTCTTAGCATTGATTGCCCTATAATTTGTAAGAGGGCTTTGCATAGTTCGAATTGTTAGCTTCTAAACATATAATTATGTGTATATACGTAAGCTTTTTACTGAAAGCGATGTAATCAGCACCTAAGCTTTGCTTTTTTGTAGGTACGACACATATTCCATCCAATGCACTCAATCGAATGAAACATGTATTTAAAAAAAAGTATTATTACTAACAAACCATTCAACCATTGTATAAAGTAACGATGTTTCAATACTCCAAACACCAACAGTTCCACGAACAACCAACTACAGAAACTTCATAAATACCGTTTGAATTAAATATACATTAACGCCTACGCCTCAGTAAATCCAATACCAAGGCACATAGCAACCTAAATAAACATTAAGAGTCCGCCAAATCTCGGTTGACTAAACAATTCATCAGTCACATTAGAATCGATCTATATTTAGCAGTGCTGAGGGAAAATCACCGTAGATCCAGCGAATAATTATGACCCGCCCCGTGATTCATGATGACAGAATAGCCCAAGGGAGTAATGAATTAGGAATCGGAAACCTACCCGAATCAATGGTTGAGATGCTTAAATCAATTATTTTGACGTATTGTAATTTAATTGGATAGATTTAGTGACCTCCTTATTATTTTTTCTATCAGGTGATGTTAAACATTAAGAAAATGCAAAAAGAAAATATAAAATATCAACGTTGGCAGTAAAACTTGTTATGAAAACATCACAGGCAGTACCACAGTGCCAATGTAAACATCACAGCAAGTGCACTATCATTAGCTAACAAGTAGCCGTGCTTCTGACAGTTGGCAGACCTCGGCAAACACGTGGCTTTGAAACATGCTAGTCGAGCACATTCCTTTTACTTCGAGACGCACACCGAGAAAGGAACACAAATTCAACCATAAGTGGGGCAAAAAGGGATAAAATGCGTTTACACGGACGGAGGGACGGACTAAATAACAAAACCATTTGTGCGATGAGTTCAGTACTTGCACACCTACCTGAATTTAGGAGTGTAGCGTCCCGGGAGGGTTAGGTTGGATTCGCCTCGCATTTATCATACTACACACTTCATACATCATATTTCTCATCGCTTCGTCCACGGCCGTAATATCAGAAAGGATTTAGAAATGACTTCTCGCTCGCTCTATGTTACATAAAAACTTTAGGTTTTACGTCGAGAAAAAATGGTAACGACGAAAAACTTTTAAGTAATTACTTACTTAATTTTTTTTACTTCTTTTAATTATGATTGAAAGAGCTTTTTGTGTCTTGCCTTTTATTTTAACCAAGACTTAGGTTTTACAAAGTAAAACACTTTACTTACAGTTAGATGAGCATGACTTTAAATATAAAGAAAGATCTCAATTCAGCAGCTTTCGCAGTCTTAGCACGAGAAGGTATACTTATCTTAAGAAATTACGATATAGTTATCCTATAAAGGGACTTGATAGAATTTTGCTAAATCTTAAGCATGGTGCTATGCCTAAACTATGTAAATTAATCTACTTCCTAAATATTTAGCCACACCCAAGTTAATTTTAACACAGATTTTCTGGTATCAATTTCAACTTATAGGTTTGATGCGCTTCAAATCTTCAGCAGCTCTATTTCACACAGAATAACAGTAGTTGATAAGTGACAGGATTTGCTTTAACGCGACACACAATACCAATGTAAATTGTTTCCGACTGAACCGTCAACGACTGATAAACAATTACCTGACACGTCGGGCTTTTGTTTGACAGTCGCGCCACACCACTGCCGGCGAATGTAACTGATAGAATCATTCATTAGTAATAATATATAAGGATATCGATAAGACTGAAGTGACGCATCCAAAATTTAATTAAAATAACTCAGATTAACACAAATTAATAATCTAACAAAACATTGAAGTTTGACTAAGATTGTTCTCGTTTGTTTTGAGCCCAACTCGATCGCGCAAACAACTCGAGAACCTTCATCTATTCGAAGATATTATCAATTTATTCTTGTATTCTTCGGCTCGTTGTCTTAGTAATTATGAACTCAAAACCAATCTAGACGCCGTCGCAAAGGCCTCTCGATCAAAAGAAGAATATTAATTGAAATTAAGATGCCCAGACGAGCTTTAATAAGATTATCTCGTTTAGTAGAATAATAGATTCTGGAATAGTTTAATAATGTTTTAATTTATCAATATTTTTTGTCGTTGAAGTGATCGGTTTGACGAAAATATGGTATTTTGACGATAGTACTCCATTTCGTATCCACTGACCGCACTCCGACTAGGATAGGTAAGGTTAAAAGGCATGTACAGATATTATGGATATACCATCACTTTCCTATTTATGTATTCTAAAACACCAAGAAGTAGGAGCCCCGCCGAGCGGGGCTCCGCCGATAGTATCCCGCTTGGCTGACTTGAGTCTGACTTTGCATATCATCAAGTACCGAAAATCATTGACACCTTCAGAATTCGCATAATATTGGTAGTGCCTATTTCCATTGAGAATGTTACAAATTCGAAACGCGTAACGTTACCACCCAATTCATCGAAGCATTAACTGGAAACGCGCATTATTGTTCGCTTCGCCAGACCTCTTAACGGAGTCGGAGAGAGCTTGATATGATCGTCAAATATTGAATAAAGATATGTGTCCTATATTGGTCCGATAATATATCGGACTTTACTACGAATAGATATATCTTTAGGGAAAACAGTAGGTGAATCAAAATTCCATTTATGACGATAGAAAAACATCAAAGAAACCTTTTATCTACAACGAGTGACCCACACTTGCTTCGAACGGTTTTATGGCTACATAAAGCATAAGGCTATCTATTATCTTTTAGTCAAATAATATCATTATTTATTATTTTAATGAATAAATCAAATAAATGAATCTATAATGTAAAAATGGATCGCAAAATGAGTTGCTTAGCTCATAACTCGAAGACGGCTGGACCGATTCAGCTACTTCTTTTTGGAACGAAGTTCCAAATCGCGCGTTGTGAAAGGGGGCTGGACGGAAAAAATTCTTACGAAAAGTTGGCACGACACTTTTATCCGACTGCGCGACGAAAAGGAGGGTAATGTGTTTATTATCATTGAATGGAATGGAATGGAGTGGAGTGGAGTGGAGAGTGGAGTGTAGTGGAGTGGAGTGGAGTGGTGTGGAGTGGAGTGGAGTGGTGTGGTGTGGAGTGGAGTGGAGTGGTGTGGAGTGGAGTGGAGTGGAGTGGAGTGGAGTGGAGTGGAGTGGAGTGGAGTGGAGAAGAGCTGAGCGGAGCGAAGCGGAGCGAAGCGGAGCAGAGCGGAGCGGAGCGGAGCAGAGCGGAGCGGAGCAGAGCGGAGCGGAGCGGAGCGGAGCAGAGCGGAGCGGATTGGAGCGGAGCGGAGCTGTTTGGAGCGGAGCGGAGCGGAGTGGAGTGGAGTGGAGTGGAGTGGAGTGGAGTGGAGTGGAGTGGAGTGGAGTGGAGAAGAGCTGAGCGGAGCGGAGCGGAGCGTATTGGAGCGGAGTGGAGCGGAGCGGATTGGAGCGAAGCGGAGCGGTTTGGAGCGGAGCGGAGTGGAGTGGAGTGGAGTGGAGTCGCGACGATTATTTTTGTTGAGTGTATACAGTAACTTCGTTCCATCCGGGTGTCCCTTGACACCTCTCAAGTTTTTTTTTGTTGTGTTTGTAAGGTACCATCAGCGCCAGGTTTTAGAGGACGAAAATCATCATGTCCACCCGTGCGAAGCCGGGACGGGCCGCTAGTATCACATAAATTAAATATATATAAAATAATTTAAAATTAATTACTATAAATGATGCTGGAAACAGGATCATTTATTACGTAGTCTAAAAATAATCAAATATAAAAGATAAGTAGGTACATCACAGCATCTTGAAATAAATATACCTAGTGTTATGACCGCAAATATTGCTGAATTGAGGACTTTATATTTTCAAGTCAAGCTCATCCAACTGTGATAGAACAATTGGTACTTTAATCAGTCACATAAACACGAAAGTCGACTTCAATCATATTACAACATAATATGAATATGAAAGCCAGTCATGAAAGCTGTAAAGCTGTGAAAACAAACTAGATTCCAATTGTAAGGGAAACTATAAATGGCAAGGTTTAGATTAAATTGTATGCTTACATAGTGACCAGTCGGTTTGGTTACAATGCTTATTGACTGCTGCAAGCAAATATTTGTGTTTGCGTTTTCAATCGCAGCTGTTCCGATATTGGTGGCAGACGGACGGACAGTCTCAGTAATAGGGTACCGTTTTACCCTGTGGATACGGATCCCTAATAAAAAACTTTTTGAAAAAAAGGGAACCGACTTCAAAACCAAACACAAAAAAACTATAAAATAACTTTTCTTTCGGAAGTCGGTGGCTTTGTATTTATTTATTTCATTGACATAATATGGTTCCCTTTTTTCAAAAAGTTTTTTATTTTTCCCTTTTTAGTTGAGATAATCAAATCAAATCTACAATCCTATTAAGCAAAACGGATCTATGTAAGCAACTTCACGAGATATCCATTATTGTTATATACTAAAACCTTCCCCAGAATGTAACAAACACTTTTCTGAAAACTATAAAGCTGATTTACATCCGTTACATCACAAAAACAGGTCCAGTTGAAAACCAGCGTCGAGCACCAGTTGCTCGACATTATGCTGAACTGGGGCCTATTTGGCGCAGCCATGGGACACACATCAAATATTTTATTTTTCAATTGAACTCCCTTTTATTTAATTTTTTGTCTTTAGTTTAAGTTTCCATTTTTCTGTTTCTTTTTTTATTTTGTTGTGTGTTTGTCGTGGTTTTTGTGCCAAATAAACGTTTTTTCTTTTCTTTTCCTTTCAAAACTGCATCAAAATCGGTTCAGCCAAACGCGAGATAATTGCGGACAAACATGCAATCGTCCCTGAAAATCTACGATCCAAGTAAGCAAAACGGATCCACGCGGGCAACGTCACGGGATATCTATTAGTGTTATATACTAAAACCTTCCCCAGAATGTAATGAACACTTTCCTGAAAACTGCATCAAAATCCGTTCAGGCAAACGCGAGATATTCGCGGACAAACATACATACATACATACATACATACATACATACATACATACATACATACATACATACAGGTCGAACTGAGAACCTACTTTTTTTTTTGAAGTCGGTTAAAAACGGATCCACGTGGGCAACGTCACGGGATTTCTATTAGTGTTATATACTAAAACCTTCTCCAGAATATAATGAACACTTTCCTGAAAACTGCATCTAAATCGGTTCCGTCAAACGCGAGATAATTGCGGACAAACATGCAATCGTCCCTGAAAATCTACGATCCAAGTAAGCAAAACGGATCCACGCGGGCAAC
Organism: Agrotis clavis; assembly: GCA_954870645.1. Lineage (NCBI taxonomy): Eukaryota > Metazoa > Arthropoda > Insecta > Lepidoptera > Noctuidae > Agrotis > Agrotis clavis. The sequence goes on along the minus strand of OX940919.1, from coordinate 17,337,667 downwards.
GTCACGGGATATCTATTAGTGTTATATACTAAAACCTTCTCCAGAATGTAATGAACACTTTCCTGAAAACTGCATCAAAATCCGTTCAGCCAAACGCGAGATAATCGCGGACAAACATACATACATACATACATACATACATACATACAGGTCGAACTGAGAACCTACTTTTTTTTTTGAAGTCGGTTAAAAAATTATATTTTGACAACTGCTCCGTCATATTAAATAGACATTAAAACAGAAACTCGATCCCCGGGAAAAGTTTTGTGGCATATATTTACATAATACAATAAGATTTTTCCTTTTTCTTCCTCACAGGGATATTTTGACGAATAACAAATGAAAACCAAGTTAAATGGAATAACAATTTTGCCATAAAAACACATTAATTCTTTTATTTTACTTTAAATACTTTGCTCCACACTTGGAACAGCAATACAAACGTATTTAACTCCTATAACTACTTGAAATAGAGGTTTCACCATCTGCAAAAAAAAACGGCCACCATCTCATAATGAGAAAGAACTGGTAAAACTTTAATTAACTAGCTCGAAGTCAGTACTTGCACATCAAAGTCAGAATGAGGAAGACTCACAATTACATAAATATGTAACAGAAACACATAGCTAGGTACATATTCGTTCATATTCGCTGGATATTTGATCTGTTCGGGAACGTCTTCATATTTTCTCCCTATCTCATGTATCAGCTTGGAATATATTCTTTTCTATCGAAATAAGTTGGGGTACGGACGCGTGTACCCGAATCTAATTTAGAACGATTGATGTGACGCTTGGGAAGGACGTCCTAACCACCGAGCCACAATTAGTCCGTTACACTTAATTGCATCGATATTTCTTCACAAACAATTGATAAATGAGATGAATATCTGGCAATTTATAAGACTATTATAAGTACGGCAATAGCTTTCGGGAAGATCATAGAAATATGAGATTAAGCGAAATTGCTCTCGCTGTAGTAGAGCTTATGTCACACAGCCTTTTTTCAATAGGTCATAACATGCCTGATGAGCGGGTTAAAAGTTATGCTTTGCAGCCCTAGGGAGAATCGCTTACAACTAACAACTGCTGTCAATTAATTAAAAAAAAACTAGGTAGTTCTAATAATACATTTCTATTGAACCATATTCTTACTTTTTACAAGGTATTGCATGTGACTAGAATAATAATAGGTAAATACCTATAAATGTTGATGGATGGACATTTGGAAATCGGAAAGTTAATGTGTGAGGAATTATATATTATTAAGAAAGAGAAAGGAATAACATTATGTAGATGTAACGATTTATGGGGGCAATGAAAGAAAAAAAAAATGCTGCGCTGATCCAGGTAAGTAACATTGGAACAAAGGGCAGGTCATCATCATCATCATCATCAGCCGGAAGACGTCCACTGCTGAACATAGGCCTCCCCCTTAGACCGCCACGCCGAACGACAATTCGCCACTTGCATCCATCCGTTGCCCGCGACCCTCACGATGTCGTCGGTCCACCTAGTGGGAGGCCTGCCTACGCTGCGCCTTCCGGTCCGCAGGTACAGCTTGACAAATAAGTGAAAATCAAAAAAAATAAAAAAATGAGGAGAAAATCGGAAGTCGCCACTGTGCTCTCGCTACCAGCAGTTTGAATGATTTTTTTTTCACTTATTACGTTAGTTTTATGGCACAATAATAAATCTTACAAACCTGCGTTCTTTGTTTACATCAATTATCAAAGATTTTAAAACGTTGTCAGCAAACAAAAAGATTAGTTCCATTTCAAGACGTTCTGGCCAAGCTGTAGATAATACCAGTGTTGCAGAAATACCAGGATTGTAGGAATTAACGCAAAGGGTTATTGAAGGGAAAGAGGGGCTTTTAGTCAGTATGAATCTTACAGTCCCTTGTCTAGACCCAAACGGGATTCATTCGATGATTTCCATCTCAAAAGAAAAGTACAGGTAGAATACATTCTCAGAATCTGATGCAGCCATTGAAATATACCTAGATGCAATACACCTGGAAATCAATGCATCGATTATGATTCATATTTATATCTGTATAATTCAAACACGTTTCTGGTCGGAATCAATTAGAATTAACGGATAGCTGTTGATGAGCAAACACTTGATTAGTCATGCATTTCCCATTATTAGCTAAATAGCTGGATAACTAATCTACAGTTGTAATAGTAGAAATGTGTGGGATTAATAAGATAATTACTTTTAATCAATTTTCAAGTACTATGCGACAAAATTAACGAGTCAGGTTTGTCAACACCATGTTGTGACAACATGCACACCTTTCTAAAGGTGCGTACAGACTATGTAACATGTTATATAACTTGTGTTTTATAACACGTCCACATTATGTTACCTTCACATTAGAATTACATTGCAATATAACAATGTTATAAAACCATTGCCGCTTGTCGTTCTTGAGTGCTAACCGTGACTAAGTTCTATAATATTGTTGTAGGTACATATCAATAACATGTTATAATAACATGTTATAATAACATGTTATATAACATTAAGCGTCCACATTATATGAAACATCTTATATGGCAATGTTGTATAACATGTTATGTTATTTAGTTTGTACGCACCTTAACAACAAATTTCTAAAAGAATAATTTATCATAACAAAATAACATTAACAAGATACCCAAATAAAACATAAATAATAATTAAGAAATAATTTGCACAGTAATATTTTGGTAAATACAACGAATCAAAGTTCAATCAATTTCAATAAAGCGTGATTAAGTTTGTTTTTAATTATAAAGAACTTTATTCTTTTTTTGTTCACTTTCAATATATATATCTAGTATTGTATCTAGGTATGTCATATTGTCTAATTTGTATAATATATAAATATATACCATAATCACAGCCTAACGATATAAAATACGCAATATAGCTGCCATAGTAACATAATTTGAAGAGTCAACTTTGACATGTGTATATAAAATTATTTATATATATTTTATACTAAGTTGCTTTCAAGTGTATGTTTGATTCGGGACCGCTCGTTAAAACTTTACGGCTGATCTGATCCCTATACACTAATGATGCACAGAATTGAATTGAACGCTTCATTATTATGAAAAAAATTAAAAGTACGAGTATTTTCCTAATATTTTACAAAAAAAAAACTTAAGCTCCTTGCTTACGCAATTCGTATTTTTTTATTTCTCCAGTGGATATTTATGGAGCAGAAAAAACAAACGGGCAGTCTTTCCATTATTCGATTTCCCTTCACTTCCATATAAATTCCAAAATAAGTTATAGCTGCGTTTTAAAATGGGTCGCAGTTTTCCTTGTTGGTCCCTAGACCCAGGGGTATAGAATTGCGAGAACAGAGTGACACATAACATTTCTAAAACAATATTATATCTAAGTGATAGCGGGGCACAATATACGCAGTGAGAGCGAAGTGTTCAAGCGTGGCCAGAGATTGCAACGGACGCTTTTCACTATATCCAGCGGAGCGCGAAAACGCCAGCGATAGCGCGCGGCACGCCCCGCTCCCGATACACCTAGTGCTGCCGAGATTAGCATTCTAAACCCGGACACGGGGATTTAGACACGTGACGTCACTTTTAGCGGAAAGAAATTGTTACAGAGACCTTGTTTCTGCTGCGTCTAGCAGCTGAAATAAAAGTCGTCAAAACTACCATACCTACTTGGTAGACACATAAAATTCTGTTTACAGAAGCACGTAGGAGACGCAACTATATAATTAAAATCCTTGTCATTAAAGTACGCTGTAGATTTTATCTCCACTTTAAATTGATGTTACTACAGCGTAGCACATTCGTAACGCCCCGTAGCAAGTTAAAGGGGCTACGCACTTATAGGCGTTATATTAAGGAAAGTATTATTGAAGCATAGAAAGAAGCAAATACATATTAACCGGAAGTTATCGTGGGTTAATGGATAATCATTGAAAATCCAACCATTGCACAATTTATTCCCAAATAATATCGTTACATTTTACTAGTAGTAGGAAAATCCCGTATTTTCTCCGCAACAACACACATCACTAAAACGATTTACCCAACAAGTTATGCCACAGCTATGCGCTTTTTGTTTTGTAATACGCTAGTCTGTGTATCGTATCTACATGTATCGCGTTTCGCCTATAAATCTCACTGAATATAACATATTCGAACATGTAACGTATTGAATGAAAAACAGAATTTCAAAATTTGCCATTGTTAGGCGAATTTGGGTGTGTTCCGGTTGAAATGCGAAATATAGACTTTGAAATATTGGTTTTTCTATAAACAATGTCCGCGTTTCATGTAACATGCTGTGAGCACACGTGCTGTGGTTACCTGTCGGTTAAATTTTGCACTGACAGTATAAAATAAACGTTAGTCGGAAATACTAGTCTCCATTTTGCTTGATTGAATTACGGACGGTGTAAAAGCTTCTTCAGCTCCTGTGCTTGTATTGTCATTTGTGTTAATTTCTATCTATTATTATTTGAAACTGACAATAAACTACGTGTGTCTCACAGTAAGTCATCTATGTATGAGCACCTGTTTGTCGACGGTTTTATAAGTGCCCTCAATCAATCAAATACTTTTATTTCACAATTTCCAATCCATGAGATGAAATAAGACAATGCATATTAAATGCTGCGAGCACAATTCACCTTCAACTTCCATATTCACACAATAAATCTAGGAGCACAATGAATCCGGACCAAAGAAAGGCATACCTCAATACACAAGTCAATGCATAATTTTCCATTACCCCATTGTCCGGGGTATTAATATTCCACAGACAGAGCCCGCACTCCGGGGCAGTTCTATTACTATTTAATCTAGGCTATCATTTACTCGGCTAAGATACGACGAGCTCAGGTGGACCACTTCGCTAAGTTTCACCCTCACACCTTAATATCTAAACGGGATGCAAAATTGAAGCTTGACCCACAAAACAGTAGCCAGGAGGCAGTTAATTCAAACATAAATTTTGCGACTCGCAACGTAATACCGATATAAATAGATACACGAGGTCACACGTGTATATGAATAGAATTAACGAGGAAGCTATATTTAGCATTGTGATATTTTTGTCCTGTATCATATGTTGTTTTATCAAATTATTTAAACATTAAAACCAATTCTCTGCTCAAAAATAGAACTTATTCAACCTTATCAGATTTTATTTTTAGGTGATCTTCCAAAAATTATGTCTGAAAGATTGAAGACTTGCTGTTATAACGTATAAATTCAATAATTTCATCATTTCATTTAGCTACATTTAGCTTGATGAGACTGGAGTGAAAATCAGAAATCGGCGTGATTTCGTGCAAGTCATGGGTTAAGTTCATCAAACAAACCGACTGAAAACATGATTTTCTGTAAATAGCCGATGATACTTGAAAAATAAAGTACAGAGAAGTACATAACAGTCAGAAATAATACTTTAATCATTATAAATGATTCATATATACATTACATTTGAAGGAAACAACCGTTTAACTTTCCTTATAACTTCTACTAAGAATTGAAGAATATTTAAGTTGAACTCAAGTAAGACGTTCGTAATAACAGTGTTACCTACTTACAATGTGTGTAACATACTTATTTATGTGCTACATTGAAACTCATTGCCAATTCATAAAATGTAAACAAAGATATAGCGTAGACATGAAACATAGTAAGGTAGCTCCACTTTTCAAATCGGGGGATTGGAAAGAACCTAACAATTATAGGCCTGTATCCATTTTGCCGGTTTTTAGCAAGGTGTTTGAAAAGTTAATGCTCGAACAAATGTTATGCCACTTTAATAAACATTCTATCTTCCATGATCAACAGTATGGTTTTACAAAAGGGCGTTGTACAACTGACGCGGGTGTTACCTTGTTGAAGAACATTTTTAACTCCTGGGAGGAAGCACAAGATGCCATAGGAATTTTTTGCGACCTTTCAAAGGCATTCTATTGCGTAAACCATGAAACACTTTTGCTGAAACTAGAGCATTATGGAATTAAAAATAAAGCCCTGGATTCACTTAATTCATACCTAAGAGATAGACAGGTAAAAGTTCAAGTTAACGGTATAAACTCATTAGGGTCTGAAATGACAATGGGCGTTCCTCAGGGTTCTATTTTAGGTCCGTTCCTCTTTTTAGTTTATATAAATGATTTACCCCATTTACTCAAAAATCAACCGAATATGGTGTTATTCGCGGATGATACGTCGTTAGTCTTTAAAATAGACAGACGTTCGCAAAACCTAGATACTGTTAATGATTGTATTCTTCAGGTACAAAATTGGTTTAATTTGAACAATTTAGCTCTTAATGGAAAAACAAAATGTATTAGATTTACTTTACCAAATGTTAAAAGTAGCAAATGTGACATTATGCTCAACGGGAAAAAACTCGAATTTATTAATCAAACAGTTTTCCTGGGAATCACTTTAGACGATAAATTACAATGGGGCCCCCATATAGCATCTTTGGCGGGGCGTCTAAGCTCAGCCGCTTATGCTGTTAGAAAGATAAGACAGTTAACAGATGTTGAAACAGCACGCTTAGTTTACTTCAGCTACTTTCACAGCATAATGTCTTACGGCATTCTACTCTGGGGCCGGGCGGCGGACATTGAATCTATTTTTATTTTGCAAAAGAGAGCCATCAGAGCAATTTACAATTTAAATCGTCGCGAATCTCTCAGGGAACTATTTAAAAAGATTAATATAATGACAGTGCCCTGTCAATTTATTTATGAAAATATAATGTATGTTAGGAAAAATCTTCATCTTTTCAAAAAAATAAGTGATAGGCATAATTTTAATACTAGAAATAAAGATAAAATTGATCAACCTTATTTTAGATTGTCAAAAGTACAAAAATCTTTTATGGGGTACTGTGTTAAATGTTACAACAAAATAGTGAGGTCTTAAACCTAAATGAAAGAAAATTTAAAAGTTATATCAAAAATTCTCTAAGTAAACAAGCATATTATAAATTAGAAGATTATATTCAAGATAAAAATGCTTGGAAACATGCTGGTCCTGCTCCATAGTACAATGTAGGGCTTGAACAGAATCAAACTTGGTTGAAATTTTAATGCTCACACACTGTCTATATTGTATTTGTATAAAGTTATAGTTGCATTATTTTGTGAAAGTGTGAACACCGTGTACCTTTTAGCTGTTTATTTATTGTTTTTTTTATTCTTTCAATGGTCATAACTTGAGTACGCCGCTTTCACATTTATTTATTTCTTTAAATATTTGTAATTTCAAAACATTGTAAAACATTTTTGAAGAAGAGTAAGTATGGAGTTTCTTGCCCATTCTTCTCCATACAACCTACCTTAGCGAATGGGTGTAGAATCAATCCCATCCCTTCCTATTTCCTTTAAATGTAATAATCGACGTTCAAAAGTGCCTCTTTGATGGCCTAATTGGAATAAATGATTTGACTTTGACTTTGACAATAAAGACGCTCTTAATATAAATATGTCGCTTGATGCCCATCCATTAATGGACTTCATCTTCGATAAACCTTTTGACATACTAATACATCGATGGACATTGAAAAGGGTCGCACATCGGCCATTGTGAAAAGGTAACACGACCATCTTACTTTCTCGTAGAACAATCTTGTCGCATTTCATGAACAAAGTAAAGAGGCTGTATAATTTCAACGTAACAAAATAAGCGGTGAGATAGCAAGCGAGATTGCTCTTAATAAAGTGCGATGACGGAACGAAGTGAATCGTAATCTCACAACGCGGAAATATCACTGACTGCTCCAAGAATATAAAACTGATACATACGCACAGTTTTCGTATCGGACGATAAATGATTCAGAGAAGAAAGGGTGGGCTATTTATGATTTTCCTACGTGTATAAAATTCTGGATCACGCGACATAAGTAATTCTTGTACCGCTCAAATATATAGCACAATTTCCTGTTAGATTCGACGGACGATAGTACTATTATCTACACTTTTTTTCCGCCAACGTATGAAATATGTTACAATATTAAGGACGAAGCTTCGGCAATGCAAATAAATTGTGATCGTGGAATCTGTGCCAAATAGTTTTTCAAACTATAATCAATATCTACCTACGGATTCCGTTGTTATTTATGTTTTTTGCTAACAATTCAGGGTTCATATTAGATTTATTATTTAAACATAAGAGCCTGCGTTATGTCACGATTGCCGTAGGATATATAATGCGCTATTACGACGCGCAAAATTCATGAATTCCCTGCAGGCCTTGTGTTTACCGCCGTTAGATCCACGTTTACCTACCGCACGCTACAGCGTGCACACACGTGGACCTAAGCCCCTTGTTACTACACATCCTTTGTGCAAGCCATTATCAACACACCAAAATTCTCTACAAGCGAATTCTTTGCTCTCCTATTAAGCCCAACGATCAGGGGGTCAGTTTGCTGAAATCCTAAGCTGTAAGCACAAAGCCTCACGCCCACAACGATCTTAGCCAGCACTTAATATAGAATATCAGATGAGGGGCGCCACCGCTGATTATAATCGAGTGACTGTCAATCCAGTTGCTATTTCATGACGAGGATTTATGGAGCGAAGGCTCGATATCAGCAGTAAATTATTTACCGTCCGTCGATCTCGCCCGGCCCTCGTGATTAATGCTCTCCAGTAATGTAAAAACGTACCTATGATACGACGATCGTAACAATTTTAGGATGTTATTACTACGACGATATTAAAAATTTAATTTCGGCTCATAATTCCTTGAGCACATATCGTAACATCACGTTTTATTGCGCTCGCTGTAAAACCGCTACAGATATATGACAACATTAACTCACTTTTAAGCTACGTAGCACCTATTCAATTGCTAATAACGCGTATTCACGTAACGTGTGATTAATTTTAACAGCTTTTGAGGAAATACGATTATGCCGTGCTTGTTTCCCATAATATCTGCGTGAAACTCACTTTGTGCGAGAAAATGGCCGTTGAAACTCAAAAGTCATTAAGTAATTATGAGGTAAGATAACAATCAGGCATAAAAAGGCTTGAAAAACACGTCTCATTGTGCGTCTCATTTAATAGGTCACACAAAATGCTTAATTTATTGCGACCACTTATCACTGGTAACATGCATTCGTGTCGGACACGCTAATCCTCACAAAATGTAACGTGCCTGTTGGAGAGCCAGTGAATTTCCGAGGCCAGTATTATCGGAGCGGAAGCTGCAGTCAGAGTGACAAGCATGCGGCTAGCCGCGACACGATTCACCCCGGGGACGTTTTAATTAGCCCCCTACAGGGTCGGAACTATCGCTAACTCTCCTCTAACACTAGATAAATGTAGTTTCTAGGTACGTACTCTAAAGACAACTGAGAAATTACTCCGGCCTAACTTAGAAAAACTTAGAACCTTTTCGAGCATAACAAAATATACTTTCCTTAATGGAATTGTAACAATAGACCTTACTTTGTTTACCTCAAAAACTAGTCACAAGTGGCAAATGATTGCGGTACAAGTTCACACATCCCCATGAATAATAAAATTTAGATGAGGTTGAAACTACTCAAAAGTTCTACCACTTCCTGGTCCAAGTTGCTGTGAGACACTTAAAGCGGATAACTAGATGACCTGCTCTCGAACTTCAAAAGTTCCTTTTCAATTCGTAAAGTTAAAATTTGAACTTCCTAAAAGCAATTCAGAAAAATCTGAAGCCTCGCTGTTCACTGACAACGCGAACGAAGTTTCGTCAGATTAAAAAAGTTTTAAAGTGTTCCGACTATTTCCCTTTGGCTATTTTTTTCAGACGCTAAAGTTGACACCCAGAAAAGAGGTGTAAAGAAAGTGTAAACAGAAGTATGCAGACGCTTTTGTCGCCGTATAGCTTCATTTGTGCTTTGAAACTGGCAACTGGCCGGAAAGCGCAAAAGTTGTCTATACATCTACTGAAATAAGTTCCGGAAACTCGACACTATCTCAAATTAAGTTAGTTAAAGTTGTTTTACTTACCTATATCAAAGAGATGCAATTTAAATTGAAGTAGTTACCTTCCAGCCCAGACGCGAAACTTTTTTCTTGAAGCCGAGATAACCTAAACTTAATCGTGAAGCACCTACCTACAGTATATTGTTCTCTGGATAGAAACTACGGAAACTAAAAATGTTCACGTATTCAATATGTGGGTACGATAATAATTTAAAAGTGTTCATAAGGCAGTTTAAATGCATGTCGGGCACTAAAAGGTTATATCTCAAGCGGCCGCCCCGCCCGACTGCACAGTAACTTGCCGTTAAAATGTAAATTTATATTACGAGCAATGTTGCTCAACTTCCCTGGATCCCTCGGTGTAGATAATTAAAACAAGGCACGAACTAGAACATTAGCTAACATTAATCGACGTAAAAATCTTGAGAAAACCCCGATCAGAAGCCCGTAAGTGCCTCGAAGGTAAGCAGTGGTTTCGTAGCAACTGTCTAAAGTATGTTTCAACTTTGCCGATGTTAGTGTTAAGCTTTTAGTTACGCTAATCTCGATGAATAGGGCTTAGAACTATTTTGACTTATAACTTTTACGTGCTTTTACTAATAACGATAACGTTATTATTAGCTAAGTATTTGTGGTAAAAAGCGGTAACTAGAGAACACAAAAGATAGAGGCTCGTTTTGAAATTATACAATAACGAAATAAAATATCAAATAATAATATTTACGGGATTGAGTCTCAAACCTCTTCATGTATTGTTTTTCTACTATTTTTTTTAGTTTATTGTTTAGTATTCTAGTCAAACACGCTAACAAAAAGGCTTCATTACGAGAACAATGTTGGTAGATTTTCATAGTAGAGAGCGTTTTGTTTATTTAATAGTGTTCATACAGCGATATTTTAGTTAGTAACAAACCCACCGACTGAGGAGGTCATTCCGTGCGCCCAGGTTGCAAACTCTAACAACATTACGGAGGAATATTAACAATATTGCAAGTCTGGCATGGTCTGGCACGGCATCGCCGCCAGGTGACCTGAACTATGCATATAACTACGGCAGACTATCCTTTGAAACTAAAACTGAACTATGACCACAATTTGCAGGCTTACTGTACCTTTGTTGAATATAATAATAACAACTAACTAGGCACCTAGTTTTCTTGTTTTTGTTTATTACCTTTTAAGTTTAATGAGATTAGTAGGTATGCAGCTGCAACGGCGTTAAGAAAATGGTTGTAATTTTAATTTTACAGCCAATTTCATTGAAATTCTATTAGGCAACTTGTTTTTCGGGCCTCTAAAGGTCACATCGTTTAGCTACAGCAAAAAAATACCCCAGAAGATGGATACCACTGCAGATGAAGCCGCTCAATTCATTGCACTACTGCAATCAGAGATGCGGCAATGTGATGTTGCTCGGCAAATGAACTTGAGTCGTTTTGCCGTTCGACGAGTGTTCCAACGCTTTCAAGAGACTGGTGGCTATATCCGAAGATGTGGATCAGGGCGACAAATGTGAACATCCGAAAGAAACGATCGCTTCATTGCTTCGACGTCTTTACGTAATCGGTGCTCCAATGCTGTTGAGGTGCAACAACAACTGGGATCAGCTCGCAGAACTTCTGTAAGCGTCTCCACGATTAGAAGAAGAATGCAGGAGAAGAAAATTGCAGCTCATAGGACTGCTACAGGGCCAAAATTGACGGCACAGCATAGGAGAGACCGGTTGCAATTTGCCCGTGACCATGTGGATTGGACAATAGAGTAATGGAGGGCTGTGCTCTTCTCGGATGAGACGAGGGTGTGTCTTTTCTGCAACGACAGGCGTCGAAGAGTGTATTGGAGGCAAGGAGAACGATTCGCACAAGCCTGTATTCAAGAGACGGTGGAATACGGGGGTGGCTCTTGCATGTTCTGGGGCGGCATGTCAATCGACGGCAAACGAACCTTGTGTGTGTTTCTCGGACTGGAAGTGCTCGCGGGCAAGGGTCGCTGACTGCTGTTCGGTACATAACAGAGATCTTAGAAGAGCAGGTTGTCCCTTTTGCGGGTTTTGTTGGCAGTGGGTTCACGTAAATGCACGATAACGCCCGCTGTCACACCGCTTTAATTGTAAAAGACTACCTGCAAGAAGTTGGAATCCCTGTTATGCGCTGGCTGGCGCGAAGTTAAGACCTGAACCCTATTGAGCACCTTTGGGATGAACTGAAACGTTGAGTACGGGCACGTGATCCTGCCCCTACCGCTCTCCAAGACCTCCAAGATACCGTCGTTGCAGAATGGGACAACATTCCTCAAGAGGCTGTTGCCACATTAATTAGGTCCATGAGAGAACGCATGGAAGCAGTCATCAGGGCTAGGGGGGGTAACACTAGGTTTTAAGTTGTTTTTAAGGACTTTCTTGTAATTTTTGATGATAAAATAAAATTTGACTTTTTAATCATTTGCATTAGCTTGCTTTTTTTATTCCCTGGTAATTAAAAAAACAAATCCATTGATTTATTCTGAAATTTTAATAAATTGCCTTTCCAATGATACCCAATAGTCATATGTCTACCATTGATTAATTGGGTTAAAATGACTTTGAAGGGAATTCTTAAAGAGGTGCGATTTTTGTGACGCCGAGTGTATTAGTGATGTATGAACAAATTATTACCTTGATACTCGGTAAAATTTTCAACAGCATTTTTACACTGAAAGGGAAAACGAAGAGATATATCAAACCGACTTTGATTAATATTAAGAATGTTTGCGCGCCGTGATATCAACGAGGTGTCTCCGACCAAATTAAATTTCTGTCGCAAGAAAAGAGGGCGTACGCTTATACACGTCATAACAAATAAAGTTACATTAATAAGTACGTTTCAAATAATGCCCAAATGTTGATATACTCGTATGTGTAAAAAACTTGATAACGATGGTACTGCCGAGAGTTGTAGATATGGTTTTCTTTTGATAAATAAATATGTATGGAATACTAGCTGTGCCCGCGACTTCGTTCACGTGGATGTCGGAATATAGCAATGTATTTTTTAGTGCGAAGCGCTTAATTCTCGCCACTCCACTCCACTCCACTCCACTCCACTCCACTCCACTCCACTCCACTCCACTCCACTCCACTCCACTCCACTCCACTCCACTCCACTCCACTCCACTCCACTTAATATATCTTTTGATAGACTGAACCGATTTCAATGAAACAAAAACTAAGTGTTACTTCAAGTTACGGTCAGTCGTTGTGTATTAAAGTTGTCTACATAGCTTTCGTACATTTTACGTGATGCCCGCACAAATAAACAGACAAACTGACATACAGACAAAAATGCTAGAAATGGGTTCTATTGGCTGTCCTTTAACACCCTGGCTATCTTTTTGAGCTTTTTTTTTAATGTACAAAAATTACTTTTGTACAGTTTTATTATATATGTATAGATTTTTCAATTTCATTTATAAAATGTAGGTATTCGTATTCATGCCTAAAGCAAGCCTCCGCTGCGAAACTCAAAGGGCGAAACCGCAAAAGTTTCGCTGTGAGTTGTGAGTTCTTTGGCGGCGAAACAGGAGCGAAATTCCCTGCTCTAACGTACAAAACTGACTATGATGTTATCTCTTTCTAACACGATTTCGCTCATTTGCTCAGGCGCCGTCTACATCTCCGCCCGTTGACCGCTATTTTGGAGCGGTTCCGCGTGTGACTCGGACGCGTCTGTATCAATCGACTATTTATGAGAGCGTAATAGGAAAGATGGATTTGGAATTTACGGAAAAACTTATACAAGCAGTGAGAAATAGACCAGTTTTGTACTTACTAAATCACCCTGACTGAAGTAAGAATAAAAACGGTTTTCATGTGACTGTAACTCTTTACTTAATCTATTTTCTCCCAACTTCTTTCTTTTTTTATTAATATCATGCACCCAGGTACTACGCCTTTTTAAAGTTGTTGACCACAGTAAGATTAGTTCCTCTTCTGACTCCGAAAGCGACGACATTTTATTCCTATTGTTATTTCTCAACTTTTCTAGTTTTAGGTTTCGCTAATAGTTTCGCGTAAGTGAAGTACTGTTGTATAGCGAAACTCGCCCAGCGGTTTCGCAGTTGTTGTTTCACAGCGGAGGTGTGCTACAGGCATCAGAGTTCGTGAATACGAAAATATATTTATGTAATAAATATTTATGAAAACACATTATAAGGCGAGCTTAATGTCAATGTAATTTATGTCCTAATTATCTCTATAGTTTACCAACCGCTATAGTTGAATACATTTAATTAATACATCTATCTCGCATGCGATGTAAACGCGATATACCTACTCGTGATAGCTTGCACCTAATGTCGTAAACATGGCATAATGTAATGTTAATAATGTTAATGATCCCTGGCGTAGACTTGTAACATGCTTGTTCGCCCCCGGGGATCGTGCCAAAGCACTGAATCAAACCATCTTTACTATAATGCGTTTATAACAGAAATATATTGCCTACATTATCTGCTTCTGCTTCACAAATTCCCGAGCATATTGTTTTTAAAAATCGTTATACTAAATGTGATTGTATAATAATATTGTATATAGGTACACATGGGTACATTTTGTTGTATTATTAACGCCTCTAAAGCACTTTTCAAACATTAAACATAACCCTTAACTTAAGAACCCATATTATCAAAAGAACCAAATAGCTGTCTTCCATCCAAATAGTTGAAAGCAACGTAGGGGCCCAAGTTATTGTCGGGTCGAGAATTATTGTCCCCTCCCATCGCTAAATTGTATTAGGACGCTTTTATGCACAAAACTTCCACATTCAGAGAAAGCATTGTTCTGCATATTGATGTCCAGACTTGCACTCACGTTTATCACCGAATATTCTTTAGTAGATCTAACTTGTTCTTACAAATCGACATCATCAAATGCACCTTGTTAGTTTGTTACGAACACGATTTCTTTTCCAAGAAACCGAGGTAACGAGAGCTATTCCAGTTGATTAACCGATTAGTAAGAACAATTAGAAGTGGGAAAGGGATAATGTACGAAGATGTTTGATATCGTGGTGGTATATCTTACAAATATGGTGCTTCAGACTTGTTTGCTGCCTAATAATTACTGAGGGTCTAAAACGGCCACTTCGCAATTTCCCAAATGTTTCACCTTCGTGAATGAAAACATGAAAAGCCAATGGCGTTGCGGGAAATGCACGAATATCCAGCAATATCATTAGCAGAATTACTGCTATGTCGCCGTTTGTTAGACCCTCTGTTCTTAAATATACCACGTTCTTAATTTTTTGGTTACACGTAGTAATGTTCTATCTAATACACTCATAAATTAAAACAATATAAAGAAGAAACCCACAGTATATTCGAGGTACTTGTAATAAAATTGTGGAAAATGTGAGCAGTTTTATCGCGGATCCGGAATTTAGGACACGATATAGTTTCGGTCGAACTCGCTTTTTTGGCTGATTCACCACAGTTTGGCTAAATCATTTTCCTTTCAATTTTCCTTTTACATTAATGATAGCCTTCAGAGAAAAGAGTATACTGGTCATTTTATACCTGCCACTGAATATAGGTAGTGCTACTTGCGTAGGTATGCCGTATGCCAAAATCAATAATAATAATTATGCGCAGTATTTTTTTTAAATGTTTTTTTCTACTCTCTTCCTTGCGACACAAAAACATCGAGTAAAATAAAATAGAACAATGTCCTTTCGACCCGTATAATTAGGTTAAACCCTGAAAATAACTAAACTCGATCGAACTAGACTAGGATAAGCAGTGGGCGTATTCATCCTAGCTTATAACCATTTATAGGAGGATAAACTGGATTCAACTGGGCTAAGTACTTCATAAAGGTCAACCTCAAAATGTTGAATTATTTGGGGCACTGACTCGACTTTAATTTATTTAAAATAATAATTATTGGAATTGCTAAATCGGAAATTTATGTACTGATTTCGATTTGGTTCCCACAAAGGTCGTTAAAACAATAGGTATTGATGTTGTTAAACAGGATTGAAAACGTTTTGAAATTAAAATATGAATAGAATTTGCGATATCTTACGTAAAGGCCGATTCATATTACATTTAAGATGGATTCGATATAAGTTTTATATGTACGGATAGATCTTATTCCGCTAATAAATTCAGATTTATTGACAGTATTTCCATACTTCCACTCTATTTTATTTCACGGGTAAAAGATATCTGATTTGGTTAAGTCAGCCCTAGTAAAACACCATTTATTTAGAGTAATTTAGTTAGAAAATTCGCGGCGTGAGTGACGGGGTAATGTCGCGAATGCCAGTGATACTTCAGATAAACAACTGGAGAACATAGTTCTAGGGGTGTGTTAGATGGCTTTACAGATAGTTTTACAAAAGTTTAGTCTCTTACATGTATACCTGTACCACTTTCATGCGGGCTGTTTCGAACGACTTGCACCCGCATGTTTATTCGCTTAACAATTGAGATAAACTTTTGACGCAATTCTGCAGTAGTAGAGAAATGGCGTGTCAACATTGAAAACAATAAAACAATTTCAAATTATACAGTTGAAATCCTTGAATGTTTTACATTTTAGGAAAAAAAAACATACTTATAGCTAAACGGAACGGAACGGAACGGCTTAGTTTTTTCTTTAGTTTCCTTTAAATATTTTTTGTTGGTTTGTAGTTTTTTGTTTTCTAATTTTGTATAAACTTTATTTTTCTGTTGTTATCTATTCTGTTTTCAATGTTTCATGTATTTAGCTGTGGAAACTTGTAAATGGCCTTCAAATATTTATGAATTAAGAAAATTGTATAAACTAGCTGTAAGTTTCCCGAATATGATAAAATAAATAAATAAAATAAAAATAAAATAAAGTTACTTTGGCAGCACCACCCTATAGCTATTTAAAATTTTCCGCTATATTTTCACGTTTCTGCCGTGCTTACCTTTTACCCCTTAAAGGTATAAAGGGTATAAGGTATAAGGGTATTCGAATGAATTTTACGAAGACTTCGTGAAAAGATATTCGAAACATTTTCTCTATAGTGAACATTGAATACCAAGTAGTGCAATTGCAATTTTGAAAGATATTACCGATTGATCGTTTTTTTGCTGAACTTGACAGTGAGGAGCGCCTTAAAATCCAATAACGATAGGGTTTAACAAAATTTCTAACAAGACTTCCATCAGAGCCTAAGTTATAACAATAAATAAAACGACTTGATACACAATAAAATATTAAATGTTATGAAAAATATTTAGAGTAAATTCCGCGAGACAATAAATCCGGGCTTGGATGCAGGATGCAGGAATGAGGGCGGAACGGTGGTTGGGTGAAATTGTTCTCACTTGCCCGCATGTGATTTTGCATTGGGGTTCCAGAGCGGGGCTGCATGCTGCATCCAAGCCTGGATTTTTTAATGAAGAATATTTTCCAAAACATTGAATGTCATGAATTTTTGCAAAGTAACGCCTGACTCCATAATTTAACCAACAAAATACTCACGAACTAGTGCGACTATCACTAGACCCATAACCCAATTATCTACTAATGCGAATATCTGCAATTGTAAATAATAATGCTCATAAAAGTGTTCAGACATAAACATAAAATAAAATGAAAGCGAAAAAGTTCCAAAGGTTTTCTTTCGCCGGATAATGTTAAACATCAAACATTTTAATCTTTTCTTTACTGAAGCAACCGAGGTACAGACGCTATTAATTTTTTAATGTTATTCTAGTAAGAAATTTAATCAAAACTCGGAATTGGCCTTTTAAATTAACGAGCGCAGTATCAGCTCTAAGACCGCTTGGATAATAAAATTATCACTATATTCGTAACAGCTACTAACAGGCAAGTATTTCGAATTAAACTGTTAAACTTAATATAGAACAAATTGCATTAATTTGTATTGCTGGAATTCAGTAAAACGTTATAAAGTCAGTTCAAAAAGGTAAAGTGAGTTCTTATAGTTCTTTATCTCAATTAATTTGCTTAAAACTTAAAACTTCATTGAAAAAAAAGAAGTCGAGTTTTTATTTAACACTATAAAGCTATTGTCAAACAGACAGGCGAAGCGAATGCAATGCGATCCGAAGCGTTTTTATTTGTAATTGTTTGAATCCAGTCACATAGAAAAGCGAAAGCGATCCGATAGTCTATGTGACTGGCTTCAAACAATTCCATACATTCTAATTTGGTTCTATTTGTCTAAACATATTTGCTTTATTTTTTAATAATTAAAGTTTTATCTTACTTATGTTTAATTTTCTGTAACAATATTGTTATCTTAGAAGTTAAGGGAAGGGCGAGCCAACCCCACCACAAGTATTGTATAACTTAACGGGGATGCCTCAATTTTGTATTGCATGACTATAAACAAAAAAACAATAAACCATTTATTATTCGTTTAACAACTCGTGATAAGACTATGCAAAAAAATCAAGGTATTACAAAAGCGCACAGTGCACTTTTGCGGCAAAACAATGAATGGGAAACTAGGCAAACATCACGGGTACCTTTTGGACGATTTATGAGCCTGTTGGCTAATTTGGCCCTGAAAACCGCTGGCTGTAAATCGAAGCGGACGGGAGCATTAATCACGAGGCCGAGGATTTAAGCTCACTCCACGATTTAACGCCCGGTCATTCCGAATATCAATGCAGAAACTATCGCAACGGTCTATACGTTTTACGTGGATATACATATATCGTGATTGAGCAGTTGGCCTGCTTGCTTTAAAACGTCAATTAGGATTTATAGATGTTTCATACTTATTTTTAAAACAAAATACTCGTTTAATTTGCTTTTTATGTTTGTTTTTATGTGTAGTGTGTTGTTATATAATTATGTTGTTTTTGAAATTTTTAAAATGCGTTGCAAATCGTAAAGCGTAATTTATATTTGCATATTTTGTCGTTGTTCATTCTCTTTTATTTTAGATCTAATCATAACTTTTTTTCACAGTCAACTAAGACTTTAAAATATATTTCAATGGACGGATGGCCATTAAATGGGAAATTCAGGGAGTAAAATAAATACTTAGCATACATACAAAGAGATACGAACCCCTTTCAGATTTAATATTATAAAAATTCGTCTTGCTCTAAACTGCTGCTTTATTTGTCATAAATTTTCACGACATATTCTAAGTTCATTTTGTGAGAGCCCTCGCTACGATCATCAGATAAATCCACATTTGCTCTACGTCTCTTACTTAAGGTGCTCTTCATCAAATAATCTCAGGGATTTCATGACTGCTACATTCTGCATGAACAGGAGTGCCGACGGTTTTTTGTAGCATTTTCCAAGCGGATGTATGGTCACATCTGCATCAGAAATACATTGATACAGTAAAAGGATGATATTAATTAACGACACGGTTGGCGCAGAGGGTGAGCGATGGACTGATGAGCAGCGTGTCGCGGGTTCAATCCCCGCACGGAATGAATTGAATGATCTGAAAGTAGTTGTTCCGGAAGTAAGTGTTTATGTATGTCAGCTTCTATGTTTACAAACAGGCACCCACGATACCTACAGGAAGAAAATCCTAGTGTGGGGCAGCGTCATAAAAAATGGTACTTAATTTTAGAACAGACTTTTTAGTCGTCTTACATAAGTGGTCCACTTAATGTACCGACCTAAAATACCTCTAAGCGATTTTTTTTTTAAATCGTAATATTAATTTTTATTTTTAATAAATAGGTACATTAGAAATATGAAACACCCTGTTAAAATGTTTACGTATCAAGCTGTAGAGTATACCGACCCAGCGCAATAGTCGGGCAGATCATTCCATTCCAATTTTCTGTGAGACAAGGGTGTTTCTAACTACGCCTTGCGTCATAATAACGAATTAAAATTTTATTATTTATTATAAACGTGTTCTAGTCATTGGTTACATGAACTGGCTGCTTTTGTAAGACGACTAAAAAGTCACGGTGTGTAAGTAGCTAAGCCTTTGTCCAGCTGTGGGACAGCAAATAATATCTATTTTTTTTTCACCCAATTTCTTTTAGCTAAATTAAAATTATTTGAACAAATATGACTTTAGCTTAAGTAGACGTTTAAGGCCCAGACAACAATCAGGGCATAGAGGCCTGATTTGATGTATTTACCACAATAAAAAAGGGTCACTGGGAACGCGAGACGGTCTTAAAAGGGCACCATGGCCCTGGAACGCAAAGTACAACCAAAGGAACAAGGTGGATTTTTAGTCAGTAAGAGTCTGACAGTTCTTTCCGCTCCATCCTAGACGGGAGGACTCATTTGATGATTGTAACACTACAAAATAAAATTTTATCCAATTATCGAATGATTGTTAACACAGATTACACCTCGTATAAAATAGTGATACTTTTACTTACTAACTCCAGTAGTACAGGAGAACAAGTCAATGTGACAATGGTTTATCATAGTTCTGTATACACTGGAGACCATGTTTCTCTTCCAGATCTGCGCACACGCAGGCTGGTAGGCGTCAGTGCAGTACGTTGGGCAAGAGTGGTTGCACACCTGATGGGCCCCTACTATAGAGAAGTCAGCTAAACGACGACCCTCATCCTGGTTCTCGTCGGATTTGGACATATTCTTCCTTAGTGTAAATTCACAGAACTCCAAGTCTACTTGATAAACATCTACAATTAAAAATGTTCTATTCATTTGTTAGTAAAAGGCTAAAGATTAAAATCGAGAGACGTGTTCTTAAACGTTCCTCACCAAAAGAGAGTTTTTCACAAAACATTTTTTTTACAATTTCTGTAAATATGTATATAGCTTTGAGCAGGTTGGTAAGGCACATAAAAAGTTAGCATCAAGATAAGACAAGAAATACTCATAAAACTTGAAGCCCTCCCCCAATATCGGTTCCAATTTGGGAATATGGAAATCTCGGCATAAAATCTACCAACAAAGTCGTTTCTGTTTCCGAATACAATTGAATACTAACTCGATTATCCTATAAAATATGAATTGTTAATAAATTTAACGAACCTACAACAGATTCCTGTTCACACGCCGCTTTCTTCATATAACATATATTTTGATATATCAATTTGATACGAGTGCCGTCGTTTAGCTCCGTTATTCCACAAACTTCGTCGAAAATATTAGAACATATTATGTCGTCACAATTTTCTCCTAATGTTGAGATTATCAAGCAAACTGAAAATAAGTAGAGCAGACTGTTATTTATTAAGTATCCTCACAAATAACTTTGAACAATCTGATTATTAGCACAGCGTTTCTACATAATATTACGGATTCTTTTCATTCATCATCTATTGAAGCAGCATCTAAATCAAATCTTATTAAATCCCAAATATATCCTACATAAAAGTCATATGAATAAATTAATTTAATAAAAATGTATGAAAGCGGAATAAGTGGAAATATTAAATTATATTTTCCATTAAAATTTTCGTGCAGACCTGCTGGATTTTATGCAGAATTGCTACTAAGGAATAAGCAGTATGATTATGGCATCATTTGGAAAATAACAGAAGAACCCTAGTTATTAAATTCATAATCATACTTACTCATCAAAATATATGAAATACCATTTTTCAGATTCATTTCAGATCATAACAACGGCTATGGTACACCGTCACGCTAGTCGGCGCGTGGACCCGAGTCACCGTGTTATTGGAATTACTTTTTAATGTTCGCACAAGAGATTTACGTTATAAAATTTAATTAAATTCGCAATTCGTCACTGTGATAACACATTTATCTCTGGATGGGAATTTTGGGACACGATTTTGTGTCGTTAGTGCGTTCGTATTTATTTTGCGAGAGTAGGAAATTATTCCGTCGTATGGGGTGGATCGCAATGGACAAGGACGTGCTGATTTATGGCTGGACGTTAACTTTGGAGGCTGGGGTATTAGCGGCGAGTGATTGCCGCGTCGCGTCGCGTCCTCGTCGAGCACCCTAGCCACCAAGCTATTCCACTTCACTAATTTTCGATGCTCATTTAATAGGCGTGCTGTGATTTGGGACGACATTGATATGCCGCATCATTACAATTTAACTATTGGTGCGTTTGACGGTTTAGGGTTGCCAACGGTTATTGTAAATAACGGTAGATCAGATTCGATCTTACGATAAATATTTTATTTAGTATTAGGTACCTACGGTACTTATATTTTTTCAACACATTTGGTCGAAAAATGCATTTACAAAGCCTGTATACATAGTTCGAAAGTTAAAAATTACGCACCATACAACGAAGCGTTCGGTAAAATAGATACTCTCAGCTAAGTACCTATTTTACGGCATACCCCGTTTTAAAGCTCCGTGCGTATTCGTTACGGTATTTTTTTTGTAATTTCCAAAAAAAAAAAAGAAAACCACCAAAGAGTTTCACATGAGAATAAACAACCTGACTGAACGAGCCTCCTTCGAAGCGCTTTTGCTCAATACGTTGTCTCACTTTAATACTAAAGAGTAAATGAGACGAAAGATGTAATTCTAATTTTCACCACGTGCATGTGGCGCCATTTGCAAATTCGCGCCATTTTACTGTAAACAAAATAATAATATTATGAGTTCAAGCGAGGAATCTGTAAAACGAAACAAACTAGACATACTGTAATAATATTAGGTACACTGTGGCACTGAAGTTGTTTTGTTTTTAACCGACTTCAAAAAGAAGGAGGTTATCAATTCAACGGTATGTTTTTTTTTTTTTTGTGTGTTTGTTACCTGATTACTCCGACAATTGTGGACCGATTTTAAAAATTCTTTTTTTGTTCGAAAGGAGATACTTCAGGAGTGGTCCCATTGTCACCATGTCAGGATCTGATGATTGGATCCTGGAGAAATCGAGGGCAACCCTCAAATTTTATAGGCCTACACATCGTTAAGTTAAGTAATTTAAGTATTTGCGTATGGTAATCATCATCTCATGTAGCTGAGCTGATGATGGAAGGTACAACTCCTTTAGTAAGGACTTGGCATCGACTGATTTAGTAAATTATGTTTGTGTTCGCATATCTCCGGAACTACAAGTCCGACTTAAGTAATTCTTTTTTTGTTGTACTAGGTATTGTTCAACTTAGGGAATACTGCAAGTTTCATCAAAATCGGTTCAATAGTTTTAGAGATAGGGAATTATGAATGTAAGAGATTTTAACGATGTTATTACCGGTGTTACGGATTACAAAATTCTAGTGCTCATGTAAGAAAATGATGTACTCGTATTTGACAAAAAATGTGGTTGAATATTTAAACTAAAAAGAGTAAAATAATAACTTTTTCAAAAAAAAATGTAACCGCCTTCAAAAACAATCACAAAAAACCGGCCAAGTGCGTAGTGGGCCACGCACAGTGTAGGGTTCCGTAGTTGCCCATCAAAATACTTATGTGAACTAACTAAACTGATTCGCTGAATTTAATTTTAAAAAGAAGAATTTTCAAAATCGGTCCAGGAGTCTTTGAGAAATCGGGGAAAATACATAAAAAAAGATTACGACGAATTTAGAACCTCCTCCTTTTTTTAAAGTTAGTTAAAAATAGTTGACGATAAAAACCTACCTATCCCCAAAAACCATACCGTAAAAACATACCTATTAAAGCTGTAAAAATAAAGTTGACAAACTTACATTTGCAGTTGAAGAACATGTTCTCCGATACATGTTGTTAAAGAAAATTTGTTATCCAAGTACATTTTATAAGTTGGTCGACTATTACTCGTAAAGTTGTAAAGCCTACTTAGTCATGATAATTTTCTTTTAAACTTCGTTATATATACTACTATTATGAATTTTTTCACACCCCCAAACATAACCGTTCAGCTGGTAGAGGGGGGGGACACTCGAGTCGAGCAAAATTTAGCACTTTAAAGCTTAATATTTCACAAACGAATTATTTTATCAAAAAATTGTTAATGGAAACTCTCAATATTTTTTAAAGACCTTTTTAATGATACCCCACACTAAGGGATACGCGAGAAAAAAAAAAACATCCCCACTTTACGTGTACAGGAGGTACCCTAAAAAAAATATTTTACGAGATTTTATTTTACCACTTTTTCGGCACAACAAATCCGTATATTTACACCAAATTACAGCTCTCTAGTACTGTGCGTCTCTGAGCTAAACTGCGGACAGACGGACGGACGGACGGACGGACGGACATGGCGAAACTATAAGGGTTCCTTGTTGACTACGGAACCCTAAAAAGGGTAAAATAACCTTCAAAACTTTCCTTTCGGAAGTCGGTGGCAAAAAGACAATGAAATTAATAAAAAAAAGTCACCGACTTCCGAAAGAAAAGTTTTGAAGGTTATTTTACCCTTTTTTGTGATTGTTTTTGAAGGCGGTTACATTTCTTTTTGAAAAAGTTTTTTTTCAAAGAAGTTTTGCAGAGCGCGTCGTCACAGCGCCCGTGGTTGTTGTTGGTACTAGAGCAGAGGCACGTGAGACGCGAGGGTAAAATCTGAATTTTTCCTGGTATTATGCCCGCTCTTAATAATGTCAGTCAGTCATTTAAGCTTCCAAAGCAGCAAATGACAATGGGCAAAAGCGGTCCAAGATCCTCCACTTATGACACTTATGGGAAATGAAAGAACATAGTTGTGACATCATTCTGGCAAAAGATTATCGAAATCTGTCCTGGGGTTCTTTTTTTATTTCCGTTTAAAAGTGACTACCTAATCTAACCTAACCCAACTTTTTTCATTCAGCTGTAAATGATGCCCGACGCATACTGAACCATCTGGGAAGGCGGTTGGCTTATGTTTGACTTACACCGACTG
This sequence comes from Agrotis clavis, assembly GCA_954870645.1. Taxonomy (NCBI): domain Eukaryota; kingdom Metazoa; phylum Arthropoda; class Insecta; order Lepidoptera; family Noctuidae; genus Agrotis; species Agrotis clavis. The sequence goes on along the minus strand of OX940919.1, from coordinate 17,312,948 downwards.
AAAATACCAATGAGACCTTAAATAGCTAACCTAACCTAACTTTTTTTGTTCAGCTAAAAATGATGCCCGACGCACAGTGAACCATCTAGGAAGACGGTTGGCTTATGTGTGACTTGGACCCACTAAAAATACCAATGAGACCTTAAATAGCTAACCTAACCTAATTTTTTTTGTTCAGCTACAAATGATGCCCGACGCATAGTGAACCATCTGGGAAGACAGAAGGCTTATGTGTGACTTGGACCCACTAAAAATACCAATGAGACCTTAAATAGCTAACCTAAACAAACTTTTTTTGTTCAGTTACAAATGATGCCCTACGCACAGAGAACAATCTGGGAAGACGGTTGGCTTATGTGTGACTTGGACCCACTAAAAATACCAACGAAACCTTAAATAGCTAACCTAACCTAACTTTTATTGTTCAGCTGTAAATGATGCCCGACGCATACTGAACCATCTGGGAAGGCGGTTGGCTTATGTTTGACTTACACCGACCAAAAATACCGCAATGAGACCTTAAATAGCTAACCTAATCTAACTTTTTTGTTCAGCTAAAAATGATGCCCGACGCACAGTGAACCATCTAGGAAGACGGTTGGCTTATGTGTGACTTGGACCCACTAAAAATACCAATGAGACCTTAAATAGCTAACCTAAACAAACTTTTTTTGTTCAGTTACAAATGATGCCCTACGCACAAAGAACAATCTGGGAAGACGGTTGGCTTATGTGTGACTTGGACCCACTAAAAATACCAACGAAACCTTAAATAGCTAACCTAACCTAACTTTTTTTGTTTAGCTAAAATGATGCCCGACGTATACTGAACCATCTGAGAAGGCGGTTGGCTTATGTGTGACGTCAACCCACTAAAAGTACGAACAAAACCAATAGCTAACCTAACCTAACTTTTTTTGTTCAGCTAAAAATGATGCCCGACGTGTATACTGAACCACCAGGGAAGGCGGTTGGCTTATGTGTGACTTCGACCCACTAAAAATACCAACGAGACCTTAAATAGCTAACCTAACCTAACTTCTTTTGTTCAAGTAAAAATGATGCCCGACGCACACTAAACTATCTGGGAATGCGGTTGGCTTATGTTTCACTTACACCCACTTACAATATCAACGAGACCTTAATTAGCTATTAAAAAAGCTAACCTAAAATGAGAGCAGTAGTAGCCCAGTTGTATCGGTCCCGACTTACGAGTTGTAGGTCGTGGGTTCGAACCCCGCCAGGCGCATTACTTTGTGTAATTTGTTTCATCACCACTGCTCTCAAAACGGTGAAGGAAAACATCGTGAGGAAACCGGCATGTCTTAGAACCAAAAATTCGAAGACATGTGACATCTGCCAAGCCGCACTGGGCCCGCGTGGTGGATTATGGCCCACTCCCTCTCACAAGAGAGGAGGCCTGTGTCCCAGCAGTGGGAACATTATAGGCTGATGATGAACCTAACCTAACTTTTTTTGTTCAGCTTCAGCAGACCTTAAGATCTCGTTGGAATTTTAGTGGGTTTAAGTCACACATAAGCCAACCGCCTTCCTAGATAGTTCAGTATACGTCGGGCATCATGTTTAGCTGAACAAAAAAAGTTAGGTTAGGTTAGCTATTTATTTATGGTCTCATTGGTATTTTTAGTGGGTCCGAGTCACACATAAGCCAACCCTCTTCCTAGATGGTTCACTGTGCATCGGGCATCATTTTTAGCTGAATAAAAAAAGTTAGATTAGGTTAGCTATTTAAGGTCTCATTGCGGTATTTTTTGTCGGTGTAAGTCAAACATAAGCCAACCGCCTTCCCAGATGGTTCAGTATGCGTCGGGCATCATTTACAGCTGAATGAAAAAAGTTAGGTTAGGTTAGCTATTTAAGGTTTTGTTGGTATTTTTAGTGGGTCTAAGGCACGCATAAGCTAACCGCCTTCCCAGATGGTTCAATATGCGTGGGGCATCATTTACAGCTGAACAAAAAAAGTTAGGTTAGGTTAGCTATTTAAGGTTTTGTTGGTATTTTTAGTGGGTCAAAATCACACATAAGCCAACCACCTTCCCAGATGGTTCAGTATACGTCAGGCATCATTGTTAGCTGAACAAAAGAAGTTAGGTTAGGTTAGCTATTTAAGGTTTTGTTGGTATTTTTAGTGGGTCGAAATCACACATAAGCCAACCGCATTCCCAGATGGTTCAGTATACGTTGGGCATCATTTTTAGCTGAACAAAAGAAGTTAGGTTAGGTTAGCTATTTAAGGTTTTGTTGGTATTTTTAGTGGGTCGAAATCACGCATAAGCTAACCGCCTTCCCAGATGGTTCAATATGCGTGGGGCATCATTTACAGCTGAACAAAAAAAGTTAGGTTAGGTTAGCTATTTAAGGTTTTGTTGGTATTTTTAGTGGGTCAAAATCACACATAAGCCAACCACCTTCCCAGATGGTTCAGTATACGTCGGGCATCATTGTTAGCTGAACAAAAGAAGTTAGGTTAGGTTAGCTATTTAAGGTTTTGTTGGTATTTTTAGTGGGTCGAAATCACACATAAGCCAACCGCATTCCCAGATGGTTCAGTATACGTTGGGCATCATTTTTAGCTGAACAAAAGAAGTTAGGTTAGGTTAGCTATTTAAGGTTTTGTTGGTAATTTTAGTGGGTCGAAATCACACATAAGCTAACCGCATTCCCAGATGGTTCAGTATACGTTGGGCATCATTTTTACCTGAACAAAAAAAGTTAGGTTAGGTTAGCTATTTAAAGTCTCATTGGTATTTTCAGTCGGTGTAAGTCAAACATAAGCCAACCGCCTTCCCAGATGGTTCAGTATGCGTCGGGCATCATTTTTAGCTGAATGAAAAAAGTTAGGTTAGGTTAGCTATTTAAGGTCTTGTTGGTATTTTTAGTGGGTCTAAGGCACGCATAAGCTAACCGCCTTCCCAGATGGTTCAATATGCGTCGGGCATCATTTACAGCTTAACAAAACAAGTTAGGTTAGGTTAGGTTTGAATAGGTAAGGTTAGGTTAGGTTAGTAGTCACTTAAATGGACATAAAAAAAGAACTCCCGGACGGATTTTGATAATCTCTTGCCAGAATGATGTCACAACCATATTCTTTCATTTCCCATAAGTGCCATCAGTGGAGGATCTTGGACCAAGTTCCATACATTTTTGCCCATTGTCCTTTCACTGAATTTCAATAATTGTTCAAATTTTACTATTAATTTCCAAGAGTAGTGACCTACCTGTTTATTTTCTTATTTGCTATTAATAATAGACAAAAGTTTGTTTAATTACATATTATTGTACCTACTGTTTACTCGCAAATGTGTTGAAACAAATTGTATGGCACACGTGCAGAAATTGGCAAGTATTACAAACTCGTGACTATGGTAAGCCCTCGACTTTCGTCTACTCGTTTGTAAAAGCCAACTTACCGCACTAGTTTTTTTTTTTGGGTGGCAAAATCATCAAATGAGTCCTCCCGCCCTGGGTGGGGCGGAAGGGACTGTCAGACTCTTACTGACTAAAATCCACCCGTGTTCCTTCGGATGCCCTTTACGTTCCGGGGCCACGGTATCCTGGATTAAGAAAATTCCGCGACCCCAGCAGGCACTTTGCCCCATAAGGGGCCCCGTCGGTGACGCGTGAAACACGACGCGCCACCGACCCGGGCTTGGTCCTTGGTCGGTCGGCGAGCTTACCCATTACTCACCGTCCGCAAGCCCGCTCCGCCGCTGTGCCCTCTGCTATTCAAAGGGACACGCGTTGGAGCGTCCACCCGACAGGCTATTCGCATACGGGCAAAGAGACCCCTTAGGCACACAGTGCTTAAGGAAGTGTTTGCCCGCATCCCAGGGTGCACCGGCCCGAAAAACTGGACTTCCCTCCGGACGTATCCGAGAGGGAACTCCAGTCCACGGGCGCACGTGGAGGTTTCCTGTCTTAGCACCCCAACTTACCGCACTAGTATCATAAATAACTGTTAAATATACACAGGGCTTAAATATAACTCCATAAAATTGTTGGATAAGATTAACTTTTACTAAGTAAATGTAGGTATGTAGGAGTAGTTCTTATAATTTCTGGCGGCATTTTATAGATTCCCATTACAGTGAAATGAAACTGTCCATAATTTATGATCTTTAAAATGAAAATATTTTTCGTGCTCTTGAACCATACTTTATTCGAGGCGTCTTACTGAAATTTTATTAAAATACATTTTTATAAAAGTCATAAAAACTGTCTGCGTAGCAAGGAGCGAAGACACCTCGGTGTGTAAATGGAATTGATATGTATGGCTAGGCTCGCTGTAAGTTCGCCTTTATCCTTACTTTAAATGTTATGAAAAATATTTAGTTTTAATTCCGCGACAAAACTTTCTTTGTCGCGGAATTAAAACTAAATATTTTTCATAACATTTAATGTCATGGATTTCCGCAAAGTAACGCCTGATTCCATAATTTATCTTTATCCTTACTTAAAAATGGTACCTTAAAAATAAGGCGTGCAAGTTAATCTACATCTAAAATAATATGTTTATTTCACTCACTCTAAATCTTTTGAACAACTAGATATTTTTATAATTTTATTTTACAGGGACTGATAACACTAACAACAACAATAACATTGCATGATAACATTAAAAAACCTTAATTCTTATGCTGCATAATTGAATCCTGACTGTATGAAGTGTACAATAGTGTGAAGTATGAATACGCAGTCGTTAGGATCTGTAACAATAATTAATATGCTATGAAATTCCTGTAAATAATGAAATTCAAGTCTCTTCATTTAATTCTAAACATATGTATTTTAATTTCAACCTCCATAAACAAATTTTGTTAAATGCCTTTGCATGCTTTTCTGATGATATAAAATTATTTTTATATTTTTCGATGAATCCAAAAGAAAACTCAGAAAAGTGTGAGCTCGAAGCTAGTGGCTAGTAGTATATCTTACAAGCATTATACCATTGAAAATTTATCTTTTATACAACGGTATATTATACATTATAAATAAAGCATTGCTTTTTATGATGTTTATCTAACAGAAAAAATGTCATAGATAATACTCACAGAACTGTATGTGGTCATTGTAATAGATCGGAATTTGAGCGCTGTGAAGTACAAAGGCCTCTGTGACCTGCAAACAGAACTCACTTTAACATTCACAATTTTATGCGCCGAATAAACGAGTATTTCATGTAAGCGGATATTTTGGCAAATATACGCCCTATATTGTACACTTAGTTTAAAGTACGCATATTGTATTTACCTAAGTATCAGTGTAACAAATTATTGTTGGTAAGCCAAATAAATAAATAAAACTTGAGAGGTGTCAAGGGACACCCGGATGGAGAACGAAGTTACTGTATACACTCAACAAAAATAATCGTCGCGACTCCACTCCACTCCACTCCCGTCCAGTCCAGTCCGGTCCGGTCCGGTCCGGTCCGGTCCGGTCCGGTCCAGTCCAGTCCAGTCCAGTCCGGTCCGTTTTCTCGTGTCTACTCTTTCATTAAGCGTCTGATTTGGCAAAGTTTACGCTCGCTACGTCATCCCCGAAAAATTCCTACGTAACGCCAGCTAAAACTGGAAGTTTTTGGGAGCGGGGACTTACAATGTTGTACTTCTTTTCATATGTATCATAATATAAAGCCACTCCAGACCACTCTTGCAGCTCCAGTTGATAGTTATACATATAAATATCAACTGGAGACTATCAAAAGCTTCAATCACTATCATTTCTCATAATGCACTGATAGCAACTGAGTTTGCCTTCTTTACCGAGAGTTTACCAACACTAAATGATATAGCATTGAAGACCGATTCGCTACTCAGAGTCAGCCAGCAAACAGTCAGTAGCTCACTGTTCGCGTAATGAGAACACAGCTTAACCGAATAATAATTCAGTGTGTTCATTATTGTAACTGACAAGATAAATGACAAACATTACTAATAGGCAGACCACACTAACGCGAACGTCATTTCCCGATAAGTCTTAAAATGTTAATCTAAACGTCCATTAATGCGATAATCAACATTATTTCCCGTTAGTGTGGCCCTAGTGCAAGGACTGACAAAGAAAAGTCACTAATTTGCTTACTATAAATTACTTCTCACACAGTGAGTTTACCAGTAAAACGTAGTGTCAAAAAAAAATAGTCAACTTCAAACGAATAACGATGCGGCAGACATGGAGTCATTAAATAAATAAGCAAATAAAGCTACTTGCAAAATTAAATCAAATAGCGTACCGTCGGAGTACCACGAGCATCGCACGTCGGCTTCTTGTGTTGCTTTTGTACCATCCGCTTTCATACACCGCGTCGGCTACACCTACGCTCTGCGAGATTCATTGAAAACACACTCAAAAATATTCCCACGTCTGGTGCAGTTTGCATGTAAGCTATTACATGAAGTGCTCAAACAAAAAGTGCAGGAAAAAGTTACATTCAAGTTAATTTACATATCACACTGTGTGCTTTTGTTATTTTAGGGAAATGTTTGCTTTGCTATGTTAAATATTTAAATTGGACTGGTGTAGTTTATTTCAATTGTACAAAAATATCACAATAGGGTAGTTTACTGCATAAATAAATTGAAAATGTGTTTAGCCTGTCAGCTAGAGTATTGAAAAATAGTGATCACGAATATTATTTTTTTAATCCTTGAATATAGACAAAATAGGCGAGGAGCCACCAATCCTGAAAGCTCCGTGATCACGGATTCTAATATTTTTAATAAAAAATATAAGTTAACGTTTAGACGAACAAGATTTGCTTGGTCGGCGTGGATTTGATTGGCCGGAAATATTTTAATTAAATTTTTTTATTATTAAATTTCCATAATTTTTTTCCGTCATCACGGATTTTGATTAATCTTATATAGAATTGTGTGAAATATTCTGTTCAACAAGAAAAAATCCGGCCGACCAATGATTTTTAGCCGGAAAGGTCACGCATACCTATTTGAATGGTGTGATAAGGGGTAAAATTTATCCATTATCACGGAATCCTTTTTTTTTTTTTTAATTCACGCGTTTTAATGTCACATTTATGATTATCTTGGTATGCGTGCTTACAAACTGCCGAAAGTATCGCGCATACCAAATTTTATTGTGTGAGTGAGGATCATACTATTATAGATTTCACTTACTTGATGACATTTCTTTTAGTCTTTCTTCTACCTCTGGTCTCTTCTTCAAGTTTTTAACTATTTATTATACTAATTAATATGGAAAAGAGGAAATACAGGAAAAAATTTATTTGGGTTGATTATATAAGAAATGAAGGTTGATACAAAAAATATGTTCAATTCAAGTTTATTAATTAATAATCATCTACATCATTATCATCAAAATTATCATTTCTCTCTTCTTCTGATTCTTCGTTTTCTTCCTCATTCTGTTGGCAACTTAATATTTCCTCAACCTTTAACGGTGCTGATGGGCCAATGTACCACAATGGTTCGAGTTTACTGGATATACAGGGTGAATTTTTCAACTGGGCGTGGATGGCTATCTTGGAAACTATGAGGAATTTTGAAAAACGTTGAAAGGAGTCTCGAGGCCGATTTTGACGAAAACTTAAACTGCATCGTTAGATTTTAGAAAATTCATTATTCCTGGCCAGGAATCGTACCCGCTGATTTTGGAAAAAAAAGTCACATCCTGTATTATTACTCTATTCGATAGTGTTGCTAATAAGGATCAATTTCTGGGAAGTAACCATATACGGCAAACATAAGGAAACAGCATATTTTTATAAAACTGCTATTTTTCTATGTCACTATTCAACTGAGCCATAAATCTATTCGAAATTACAAAATTTCGTTGTTTTCAATGTTTCACTGGATTTGACGCCTCAACAACTGCACTTTATTCAGAAATACGCAATTATTGAATTGAACAAAAAATATCATTATTTCCAAGAAGAAACGATAAACCTATGTTTCGAATACAGTCATTGCCTTGAGATTGATCAGTTTTTTTCATAATTAGACATTTTCCTTAAGTTTGCCGTATATGGTTACTTCCCAGAAATTGATCCTTATTAGCAACACTATCGAATGGTGTAATAATACAGGGTGTGATTTTTTTTCCAAAATCAGCGGGTTCGATTCCTGGCTAGAATTATTGAATTTTCTAAAATCCAACGATGCAGTTTTAGTTTTCGTCAAAATCGGCCTCGAGACTCCTTTCAACGTTTTTCGACATTCCTCATAGTTTCAAAGATAGCCATCCACGCCCAGTTGAAAAATTCACCCTGTATAATAAAATATATATCAATATCACCAAAAAATCAATATCTGTTTAAAATATCAAAAGATGTACAAATATTAGACGGTTTGACAATTTTAAATCCAAATAAAATGTTTTTTTTTTTTAATATTCAACAGTGAATTTTGTTAAATTAATAAATATATTTAGAATGCTGATGCGTAGTAAGCTATACAAAATAACGATACTTTTGACAGCTAGGAAAACAGCAGACTAAAATGTCGGAATGATCTGAACCCCCAAAATGCTGTAGGACATCGTAGGTATGCTGTGACCTTTTCGGAGTAAGAGAGAAAGACCTATGGAACTTCAACATAAATCCGATCTTACTCTTATCTCACTTACTCTTGGAGCCGTCTTATGGACTTCAAAGAAATCGGAGTAAGAGAGTTAACACTATGCAGCCCTGTCATAAAACAACCTCACTTTACGGTATTGTGTATCTTTGAGGCAGGTAAATGTTAAATTCGTAGGGAATAGAAAGAGACGAACTCATGCAAGGTTTCAACTTGAACCAAAAATCTGTCTCACTCACTCTTTACAGAAATATAGAAACCGTTAAAAAGCGGAGAGTTAAAATTTGGTATGCGCGATACTTTCGGCAGTTTGTAAGCACGCATACCAAGATAATCATAAATGTGACATTAAAACGCGTGAATTAAAAAAAAAAAAAGGATTCCGTGATAATGGATAAATTTTACCCCTTATCACACCATTCAAATAGGTATGCGTGACCTTTCCGGCTAAAAATCATTGGTCGGCCGGATTTTTTCTTGTTGAACAGAATATTTCACACAATTCTATATAAGATTAATCAAAATCCGTGATGACGGAAAAAAATTATGGAAATTTAATAATAAAAAAATTTAATTAAAATATTTCCGGCCAATCAAATCCACGCCGACCAAGCAAATCTTGTTCGTCTAAACGTTAACTTATATTTTTTATTAAAAATATTAGAATCCGTGATCACGGAGCTTTCAGGATTGGTGGCTCCTGGGCTAAAAGTAAAACGCTTCAAATTCGGGAGGGGGGCTTGTGACGTCATAACGCCTGTACAATGGGGAAGGCAAGTGTCAAAGTGACAAGTGACAAGATGGTCCCAAAAAAAAGAACAGTCAAATCAAAGGAATTTTCTGAAAAAAAAACGATTTATTGATGTTAAATGACTAGATGTTGTGTAATAGGCTGTAAAAATGATGGAACATACAAATTTCCGACACTTCACAGTTCACACTATCAAGAAATAATGGGTAGCTTCTGTGACTGCTGTGAAAACAAAAATTGTATTATCACTAAGGAAAAACTTTATAATAAACAAATATCTTCCCTTGCAAAGCCGTGACAGGCCGTTAGTTGAATTTATTAATGAAATTCTATGATTATACCATAACTAAACAATCGAATACACCTTTCAAAATAATTTCTACTTTTCTATTGGAGGTTATTAAGTATTGCATCGCTCTTTAAATCATGAAATGTTTCGTCTGGTGGAAGAATTATCACTGGGACCGAGATTTGTGATAGTTGTGGTGTTAGGAAGTTAAAATTCTTATCATATTGCTCCAATCTATAAAATAGATGTAAAATTAGATGAAGAAGACAAACACAAAACTTGATGACATTTTTCTCAATATAGAATGTCAGAAGCAGTACTATATTCTTTGTAGAGGCTAGCACATGTAATACCTATTTAAAAATTACAATTTTATATCCTAACTACAAGTAAATGTGTGTTTAATGTAGTAGAATCAAATTTCTAGCCTCGCAACTAAATCACTTTTTTTTCCTCTTGTAGATGAACCGCGGCGTCTTAGTTCTTCTTTTAGTATATGCACTTCCATTTACGAATAATTTTCCATATTTGTTTTGTATTTATACTCAATTTTTATAACAATAAATCTTGTTTGTTTTTTGTACAAGGTAGACAGTAATCTGACATATGGACCAACTATCGCAGCGCCATCTACGATTAGCTTTGAATTGCCATCCCCATTACGCCGACCGAGTGATGTTTCGTGATTTTTTAAAGTGTGGAATCGACAATTTTGGTTTACGTATCAAAAGGAAACTGACGGATCAAATATATTTGATAATCGTAATTATGTTTCGAACTTATCAAAATTTTGAGTGAAATAGCATATTGAGCAAATTATTTTAAAGCTAAATTCACAAAAGCTGCTCACCGCTCTATAAATATCGTCAGCATACCAGCAAACTATGAACATCTGAGTTAACGCCGCTCCCAGGTAAAACTTATTGCTCATTTCCATCCATGGATCCAGAAACTGTAATTGAAGAAGTGGTCTGTAGAAACAGTGACTGCATTCATCATTAAACTTTATGATTTTGATACTTACCACAATAGTGAACATTACACAACAAATGTTTACTGAACTCAGCAGTACATTGATTAGGTTTACTACTGAAAACGCGTCCTCTAAATCATTGATATACCTAGAAAGTAAAATGATAAAGTTATTTCAATCCCTTTTGCACATACAATTATGCGTATTGGTTGTGCGCCTGTACCATCAGTGTAGCATCCCTAATCATTTGACCAGTATTACAACGTCTTAAGACAATCGTCTACCGAGCGCCCGTCCATACTAAAAGAGAAAACGTTTTCCTGCCCTTACATGTTATCCTATCTCAATGATTTTTTAGAATGCTTCTGACACAGTAAAAAACTAGGTTTATAGGATTTCTGTTTTTCAAAATTTATAATAGTTTGAAAGTTACAGGCGCCTAAGAGTTACTATTTTTATAACAAAATCTTCATTGAAGTAAAACCTTTGTTATTAAAAAACAAAAAAGTTTTAGAAAAAAAAGCAAAATCTACAAACCTAGAATATAATATGCTGAAACGATTGAAGCCAGAACCTAAGAGATTGGTCGTGATTTAGTATGTGAAAAACGTTTTCTCCCGAGAGACAAATTTCATATAAAAAATACTTACAGTCAGTCGCGAGCTGCAACGCTCTCTATCGCACGATCAGGAGTTTTTCAACGCGCGAGAGGGACTCACGAGTTTTTGTAAATACCTATTTTTTTAAATGGCAGCCGCTATACTATCCTCTTAAAACCAGGCTTATTCCTGAGAGTGAAAGTGACAGAGCTATACAAGTCGTCTAGCGCCATCTCGTTCACTCACTGGAACAAGCCTGATTTTAAGACATTGTAATAAGCCCCCAGGTGGCCTATCATGACGTGTAAAAGCGAGAGCTACTTCTAGTGTGGGAACGATGTGGCGCTAGACGACTTGTATAGCTCTGTCTCTTTCCCACACTTATTAAGCTTCTACGCTTTAAGACGTCATGATAGGCCATCTGATTTCTCACCACGAGCTCTTAATGCGATCCAGTTTAGGCTGTGGGAGGGAGACAGAGCTATACAAGTCGTCTAGCGCCATCTCTTTCCCGCAGCCTAAACTGGATCGCGTTAAGAGCTCGTGGTAAGGCATCTGTCCTCTGTTTCACATCCAGATGACTGTTGCAACCTTCACTAAATCAATTTGTAAATCGAAGCTAATTTCGATTTACAAAATAATTTTTTAATTTATTATTTGAGGGGTCTTGAATCTTGACTAGGTATATATTCTACAACTATTACACCACGCCATCTAGTCCCAAGCTAAGCAGAGCTTGTGTTATGGGTATTAGACAACTGATAAACATACTTATATATTTCTAAATACATACATATTATAGATAAATTACACCCAGACACAGAACAAGTGATCGTGCTCATCACACAAACATTTGTCCTGGGTGTAACTCCGGCATAGCAATCAGGGTCACTAACCACTAGATCAACAGGCCTGTAAGTGACAGGTGAAAAGTGGCAGAGACAGAGTCAACGATCTTTTATGGCTTCGTGAAGCCTCATGTTTTCCTCACCTGATGAGTCTCTGGTGTATTTTAACTACATCAACGATATCCTGGTAACAGTCAGTGCTTCCAGTTTTCAATGAGTCTTTACTATCAATAGTACCTAGATGGCGTATTTGATCCTGCAGTAGCCGCAGGAGCATGCTGATATGACTAGCCATCGTCATAAATAGGAGGTCAGAACCTAGCATACAACACACTGATATGCATCCTGCAAAAATAGAAGCGAACTCTTGAACTGGTCTATCATTATCATAACAATTTAAAACGGGATATTGGCTTTGTCAAGTACTACCTGTGGTACTACTGTGTCCAAAAAATAAGGTGACATTGTATTTATTTTGTGAATTCTTTATTTATTCTTCCAAATCAATTACATCCCCTTCAAAGTAATCCCCTCCCGATGCAATGCACTTATGCCAACGGATTTTCCAATCTTCGAAACACTGATTGTAGTCACTTTTTGGGATGGCCTTCAGTTCCGTCTTCGCTGCAGCTTGAATCTCTTCTATCGTATCAAAAAGGTGTCCCCGGAGCGGTCTTTTGAGCTTGCTGAACAGCCAAAAGTCGCACGGCGCCAGATCAGGTGAATACGGTGGTTGCGGAACGATATGGGTTGAGTTTTTGGCGAAATGATCACGAATTACGAGTGCAGTATGGGATGGTGCATTATCGTGGTGTAAAAACCACGAATTGTCTTTCCACAATTCCGGCCTTTTTAGGCGGATAGCGTTACGCAAACGACGCATAACGTTCAAATAATATTCACTGACAACACTATCAATCTTAAAAAAAAACTCCAAATCCTTCAACGCACGCAGTTTAAATTCAAATGTCACCTTATTTTTTTGACACAGCATGTATACGTGTTCAAGACCGCGGGACCGTCTAGCCAGGTTACTCTGGAACGTAAAGGGAAATTGAAGGAACACGGTGTATTTTAGTTAGTACGAGTCTGACAGTCCTTTCTGCTCCACCTAGGGCGGGAGGACACATTTGATGATATTACCATCCAAAAAATGTTTTGAATGAAATATAAGCTCCTTATAACAAGGATTAAAAGGCTCTAAATGAAACTACGAGTCACATGATTTTCCTTATTATTGTGATCAATTTGTTCCAAAACGAACCCATAACCTCAGTTAGATAAGGTACTCATTACTTCCTAGTTACGGAGATAAATTAATGTTGTTAATGCTATACTTTTTATTCATTTTCTTTTTATCTTGCAGCTACAATAAACAAAATAATATGAAACAAACAACAAACCTGAGCACGTTTCAAAAACGTACACTACACCGTGGATGACTGGCTTGGTTTTATCAAAAGGATACGCCATCTGCCACACGTAGCCGAGAGCTGACGGTATGCCACGTATCTTACGGTACACGAGCACCGCGATCGGCGTCAAGTTGTACAACCACACGCCTAAGATATTCCAAAAGGCGTACACTAAAAAAGATCGTTAAAAAGAAACTTCAACGCATTTCACTGGCTAGAAGGAAACTTTGAAGAAGCGAAGCGTCTGTGGTTTGCTAAAGCAAAAATCTTGCACCTGACGGAAAAGGCAAAAGATTTTCTGAACACGCGAGTATGAAACACTTGGAGATTTTGTTTTGCTTTGCTTAAACTATCCCGCAAAATTAATTGGAGAAATTAGGATGGACAATGATTTTTACAACAGAAATGCATCTGTCATTTAGCCATAGGTAATCACAAGCTATCTGCGAACTGCTTGACCTCAAACCTAAAGTCTTATTTACAACGCTTACCCGCGTGTATGACTGAAATTATACCACAGGAATGATATCTTGAGTGTTATTTCCAGACTATCTACATAATTATGTCTTTACCAGATTCCATCCAAATCCGTTCAGCGAGTCTGACGTAATTGAATTACAAACATTCGTCCATCCAATCAAATTTTCGCTTTAATTATATAAGAAAGGATAGAGCTAGTTAACAAATCAATACATTAATATACAAAGATATAACTTACTCAACTGTCTGCGTTTCAGTGCTGAGAGGCTGTTCATCTTGATCTCGACTCCCTCCTTGATAGAAACAGGCCATATCTCAGCCAGCTCAACCACCAGTTGCCTGAATGTATGTCTCTTGTACCAAATCGTTATCAATTTGCCAAAACCTGGAATTCAAACCAGATACCGTTTCGGAAGCCCAATTTAAAACATGCAAGAATTTGTATGTTTAAACTGTAAAACTTGCATGCAAATTCTTGCATGTCTAAATTGGGTTTTGTGACAAAAAAGGATAGACTTTTGGTATACAGGGTGAATTTTTCAACTGGGCGTGGATGGCTATATCCGAAACTATGAGGAATATCGATAAACGTTGAAAGGAGTCTCGAAGGCGATTTTGACGAAAACAAAAACTGCATCGTTGGATATTAGAAAAAATGTAGAAAAAGAAAAATAATAATAAAATAATCCTGCCAGGAATCGAAACCGCCTATTTTGGAAAAGAATCACACCCTGTATTATTACACCATTCGATAGTGTTGCTATTATGGACCTAGGATTCCGTAGCGAAATGGCAAAAAACGGAACCCTTATAGATTCGTCATGTCTGTCTGTCTGTCCGTCCGTATGTCACAGCCACTTTTCTTCAAAAGTATAAGAGCTATCCTGTTGAAACTTGGTAAGTAGATGTATTGAGTGAACCGCATTAGGATTTTCACACAAAAATAAAACTAATTTTGGGGGTTGCCCCCATACTTACAATTGAAACTCAACATTTTTTTTTTCACCGAACCCATACGTGTGGGGTATCTATGGATAGGTCTTTAAAAATGATATTGCGGTTACTAACACCGTTTCTTTCTAAACTGATCAGTTTCCGGGAGAGACACTTCCAAAGTGGTAAAATGTTGGTCCCCCCCCTGTAACTTCTAAAATAAGAAAATGATAAAACTAAAAAATAATTATATATGATGTACATTACCATACAAACTTTAATTAAAAATTGATTTGAACAAGATCAAGTAATTATTTTTTTTTTTGAATACGTCATAATCCGTAATTTACCTTTCAAAGTTACAACCAACTACAAGAACGTTTATATTATGTTACTTGCTGCTACGGAACCATTCATGGGCGAGTCCGACTCGCACTTGGCCGGTTTTTGTAACTTATTGTGTACCAATAAATTATATTTCTTTCTTTCTTTCTAATATAGGTTTTTTACTCGTTCACGGTTGTTGTCAAAAAGCATTTAAAAGATATATTATGTAGGTCAAAAATAATTTGAATTCGAATCGTATACAGGAGATTGAAAAGGGGTCAAGATAAACGTAAAATAACATTCCTTACTTTGTGTATTTCGAACGCCCCGATTTGACGACGGTCATCAATTTACACACATCAAAAGTGTCTAGGGATCAAGCATTTTTATGCGGATTTCTTGAGATTGAGATGTGGCTTTGTAATAAATTTATGATTTTATAAATTTATATGGATCCTTTTTGGTGCATTTCATAATTTGAATCAGGAACTGTAAATCAAATTCGAGTAAAAGATGAAAATCAGCTGTCAATATTTTCCCTATAAAAACATACAACGCATTGAAGACATTATTAGTGCTACTGTTTCCCTACTACTGATTAAAACCAACGTTATTATGGAGCGGCGACGTCATTTAAGCAGGGAAGAAATGCTCAGAGCCGTGAGAATGATAGAAGCTGGTTCCCGGCAACGTACTGTGGCTTTAGCTCTGAATACAAGTCAGAGTGTTATCAGTCGACTTTGGACACGTTACCGAAGCACTGGTACCGTGGCTGAGCGCCATGGAGGACGGTATCGCTGCACCACACGGAGACAAGACCGATACATTCAAATCTTAACTCGAAGAGCTCCAACAATAACCGCCATGATGTTAGCCGTGAGGCTTCATCACTCTTCAGGGAACTTAATTAGCGACCAAACAGTCAGAAACCGCTTGCATGAAGTGAACCTTCATTCCCGAAGACCGCTACGGGTACCACCTATAGCAATGCACAATCGTAGGATTCGATATCAATGGGCTCTTGAACACAGAAATTGGGCAGAAGAACAATGGCGTTTCGTGTGCTTTTCTGATGAGTCTCGTTTTGGTATGAGACCGGATACAAGACGTATACGACACTGGAGAACCCCTGGACGCCAACAGCGATTAAAATCCTGCCAGGAAGTCCATCCTTATAGTGGTGGAACCATCATGGTATGGGCGGGTATTTGGATCGGCGGAAGAACTGAGTTGATTTGGATCAGAGGCAACCTCAACGCTCAAATTTATGCTGAGACGATTGTATCAGACGTCATCGTTCCTCTACAAGTGCAAATCGGTCCCTTATTTCAGTTAATGCATGATAATGCACGACCGCACACCGCAAGAGTTGTAAGACAGACTCTCGCCGCAGCTAACATCAATGTCCTGCCCTGGCCTGCTCAGTCGCCAGACTTGAACCCGATTGAGCATGCATGGGATATGCTACAGAGAAGAGCTCTGCCGAATATGGAGGGTATCCAGTCGCAAGAAGACCTTTTTTTGTTGTTGCAACGAACATGGGCGGCCATTCCACAGCGTGATTTGGATGAACTCATTTTGAGTATGCCAAACCGATGTTCTTGTATTGTTAGTGTTCGCGGTAGAAACACGGATTATTAATTGTTTAAGTTACCCAATAAAATTTTAAAGAAAACTGTTATTTCAGTCTTTTTTTCGAACTTTAATGTTAGTGGTTCAAATGTCAAAAATCCCTTTATTAGGAAAATGGCAAATTTCTTTATGAATGCAAAGGTGACTTGGTTTATCGTTACTGTGACAAACGATAACACTTTATTTGATGAATCCTTAAAGAACATTTTAATTAATATCAATCAGGAGAAAAGTTATTGCAAAAATATATGTTGATCCCTAGACACTTTTGATGTGTGTACTTAGCCTTTACAATTTAAATACTACTAACTCATTCCGTCTGACTTTGTCCTGTAAGAGCTCTTAGCAAATGTAGGTACCATTCAAATGAGGGACAAGTACCGAAATGTATTTTACTTTTTCTATTCCCACTTTAAGCTGAGATATAAATAGTCCTTTATTAAACTTTAACGACACAGTTGACTTAATGGCGATAGGCTGTGGGTCTCGAGTTCGATTCAACAAACACTCATTGGACAAATATTCATTGTAAAGATGATTTTTGAGGAAAGGAAAATTCAGCTGCGAGTGGGGTTTGAACCCGCGTCTTCTGGGTAAGTACTATAAGGCAACCGCAACTCAAACTCAGAAGCTGAACCTTCTAGTCCCCTTTGAACGTTTAACGGTTCAAGAGATAATAATAATAATATTCCACAACTATCACACAACGCCATCTAGTCCCAAGCTAAGCAAAGCTTGTGTTATGGGTTCTAGACAACTGATACATACTTAGAACTTGTTCACGTTGAACACGTGGGCGCGGGTGCGGTTGCTAGCTTGCCCGCTAGCGTTTCGACGTGAACACTTCCATATTACGCCATATGTTTGATATTTCGTGACTGCGCCCGCGAGTCAACGTGTTTGAGCACTAAATACATACCTACCTACGTCCTACATATTATAGATAAATAATTACACCCAGACACAGAACAAATGATCGTGCTCATCACACAAACATTTGTCCTGGGTGGGAATCGAACCCACGACCTCCGGCGTAGCAGTCAGGGTCACTAACCACTAGACCAACAGGCCTGTCATGTCAGAGATGGCGCAACGTTACCGTTTTTACGATTTTATATTTCCTCAAAAAAAAAGATGCTCGTCGCATGCGTTTAAGCGTTTAATAATGTTTAATAAACATTCATTGGCCAGCAGTTGGTGTTCACGATTTAGCATCTCCTAGTGTGGGGTATCATTTTATGTCACTTTATCGTCATTCGCCTTTTTTTTAATATTAACTAATTCATTACGCTGTTTATTTACATAACGTTACCGGACCTAATTAGTTTACAATTTGCCACAACAAACTGTTATGATGTAAGATAGTACAATATACTCCATAGTACATAAGTACCGTATCCAACGATATGTAAATTGGTACTGATGAATTCCTCTACGGATGTGACACTAATTGTCTGCCCAACCACATACGCTATCTCACCAGTTAGCATTAGGACCAACAGAGATAAAATATGATACAAAAACTGCAAAGACTCAACGTCTCTTGGATCTCCACATGAGAAATACCTTTTTCATCTTCCAACATTTTCGAACATTGATCACGACGGGTAGTATAACAATATGGTTCCAGGAATAACTTTACCTGCACGGCATCTTTGTCTTTTAAAACTTATTTTATTATTAATATGTGATCAATTACGTTGGACTGGTAAATTATGTAGGTACAAGTAAAACGTACATTAGCGACCTTCAAAGTTTTTAATAACCAGGTAGAAAGTTCCTCGGAAAGTTGTTCCGTCACTCCCACATCTGAATCTTCCAAACATTTTTCCACATATAACTTTTGATTCTTATTTGACAGGCCTGCTGGTCTAGTGGTTAATGACCCTGACTGATATGCCGGAGGTCGTGGGTTCGATTCCCACACAGGACAAATCTTTGTGTGATGAGCACGATCATTTGTTCTGTGTGTGGGTGTATTTTATCTATAATATTTATGTATTTAGAAATATATAAGTATGCATCAGTTGTCTAGAACCCATAACACAAGCTCTGCTTAGCTTGGGGCTAGATGGCGTTGAGTGAAAGGAAAACCTCTCCTTTCATTTAATTTATCATGTTTGTTAGAGAGATTTCATCCTTATAATTGACCCTTATAACGATCGATGCAATAAAAGTACAGGGTATATTTTTTCAGATTTTAGCCGGTTCGATTCCCGGGTGTGGGAGAAGAGAATTTTCGAAAATCTTTGAATGCAGTTTGCTTTCTATTAAAAAATAAAGGAATGTTTCCTTTGAGTAAAATTTTCTATCAGCAGTATTAAGAGTACTTGCCCTCCAGGTGGCATTACAAAATTCCACCCTGTATGTATTCTTTCATCTATCTAGCACTTACTAGCCTGACATACACATACAAATTGAAGAACTCGTTATGTTACACTCTGAGGGTTCAAATACGTTCGTTTTTAGGGTGGGTCAGAACCTATTGGTACACCCATCGGCCGACGAGCTCTCTATAGGTGCTCCCACACAGCAGTTATATAAAGTTAGAGACTGACTTTTTTAAGCAAATTATAACAAAAGTTATAAATTGTTACAAATTATAATAAATTGTTATTGATGTTATACAACTTCATAGAAAATGTTTTACAACTGATTACAATATAATATAACTTTTGTTGTATAACATCATCATTCCTCGAAAGACAAACCCAGATTGAACATAATGTTATACGATGTTATACAACGAGTTCAACCAATGTGGGAGCGTTTGTATCATAGAACATTTCTTAACATGTTGTAGAGTATTGTTACACGCTATTATAAATGTTATCGTGTTACACAATGTTGTATAACGTTATATAACTGCTATGTGGGAGCACCTTATGATTCAAAAACTTGTTTTTACAATCCTTAACCATGTAGCATTAACAGAAGATATATTTTAATGTGTTTATTAACACATACGTCATCCTAATGACCTAATAACTGCCAAATACATCACGATAATGTGCTATTAAGACATTGAATGCTCACTCATAGTGTCGTATCCAGCGATGTGTAAATAGCTGCCGACAAATTCCTCTATAGTGGCGGTATGAATCACTTGTCCAGCAACATACGCTATCTCTCCACCCAGCATCAGAACCAACAGAGACGAAGATATTATGAACAACAGATTACTCCTTATACGGTAAAAGAAGGTTTTCGGAGCAGCGTCTAAGAAGGAAAGGCCTATAGTGCGAATGCAAAAATTGCAAAGATTTAGAGTTTCATGGATCTCTTCCCGAGCAACTGCTTTTTCTTCGTCCGACATTTTCGAGCACCGTATAAGACGAACAGAAAACTACTGCGTCAAACACAAAACAGTAAAAAACAGAAAAAAGTTAACCATACATTAGCGGCCATTAAAGTTCGTCCTAATAATCAGGTAAGAACAGATTTTTAGGAAACAAACGGCAAACTTTCTCTTCACCCTCGTAAAGTTTTTGTTTTTCTTAATAAATTATTATAATATAATAACGGACTTACGTACTTTATCAAATTAATCAGGGACCACTCCTTATATATTATATTATTATGTTCTTAAGGAACAGTAATTGTGACTTAAAATAACTATTTACTGTTTAATTTAAAGTATATTATTTACAATTAAGCCTTACGTGCGAATTTATTCGATTAGGATACAGGGTAAAACACCCAACTATTGACCCCTTAAGCGGTTTTCCTTGTTTCTTTCGCAAAATAAACTAATGTACGAGTTGCAAGTGGAAATGAATGTTTTTGGAAGATAAAATAAACATTGGAGAATGTAACTAAAACAATATTTACAGTCATACAAAGGTAAAAAGTGTTTTTTTTCTAGAGTTTAGCAAGAACAGGCCATTTGACCAGTTATCAACATGCTTGTACCAAATTTTCATCATGCAAATGACCAATTTTTTGACCTCCTGTAGTATAAGAATAAACTTAAATATTATTTATTATGAATGTGATACGAGGTCTTATTTGATAAAAAAACAAACAAAGCTAGTCTTATAGCCCTTCTCATTTTCTTTTTTCACACTATTTAGGTCTTCAGTCTTCAAACGCCGTCAATAAAATTCTTGCACTTATTTTTGAAATTTTGTAGTTTTTATCACTTTTTGTCCAATTTTTCTTCTTTATTTGTAGTTATTTCACTGTTCTGAATTATGCAGCAGATATAAAAATACTCGCCGGCAAAATAAATTGAAAGAACACGGCTTTAGTTCTACAAAGTGAGTTTAAAAATCTTTGAATTAATATTTTCGTAATTACATAAGACGGTTTTAACTTTTTAAACTTATGTAAAAGACCTCACAAATGAAGAGAACATAGATACAAATAAAAAAATAGCTCACACTTTGCCTCGGAAATGATTTAAGTCAGTTTGTTCAAACATGCAGGTTAGGGTATATTTTGTCATTTTATGCATTAAACCAACCTGTGGCTGAGGCATTGCTCGTGTTATATTCTGCAATTGTCCCACGGGATCATATACCGACATAAAAAGTATCCTGCGTCCAGGTACACCCACTTAACCAGGTTTTAAAATAATCTGCTTGCCAAATTGTGTCAAAATCCATTCAGCCGTTCACTTCTCCTATAATATTAGTAAGTCTAAAAGTCTAAAATATTCAGGAGGATCCAGAATGTGACAGTAGACCGAAAATTTAAGTACCTCACTCAAATTATGCTAGGTTCTCAGGTTACTACGTAAGGTACTTTTTATGTTTGTGATTATGCAGATACACACCTTTAGGGGTGCCAACGCCCATGGGCGTAATACAGATGCATTAAAGTTAAGCTACCTCGCCATTAAAAATGAACTATACGTACACACCGTGGTGTCAGTAACTGGTTTTCTCGTACATTTGGTTAATTACCAGCTATTGACATGCCATGTTAAAAAAATGGTTATTCATACATTTGAGTGTACCAGATATTGACCTCATCATTTTAACAAGTTAACGCTCATTTAAACTTGAAAATCATGTGGAAAAGCATTGTGTCTGTCTTAAATAACCAAAAAATATCAAACTCTAAGGAATCTATCGTGTAAAACTGAAATAAAATGACATTGAAAACAACCGTCAGCTTAGCAAATTGTTAAATTTCTTGATGATTTTAGGAGGGTATTTTGTTATCATAGGTTTACGGACGCAATATTGCTTTATTTAAATTTTCTGTGACGCCAATATATTACAAGATAAATTATATTTCATTTTCTGTGTTCTTTATGCAGCACTGCAAGAAGATTCATTATTATTTTTGATAAAAACTGTTATGCGGTCAATAGTTGGTGGGAGGTCAGCAGTTGGGTACTTTACCCTATATTAAAAGCATATTTTGTGCCGTGGGGCGCCGGCTGTGCCGTGGGGCGCCGGCTTAGAATTGCGCTCCCCCAAATCATCCCGTGGGTGTCGTAAGAGGCGACTAAGGGACAAACCGGAGGTCGGGCAGCAGCGTCCTCCGTGTACTGCACATCCTTACTGCGATCGCCAACCCGCCTGCCAAGCGTGGCGATTAAGGCAAATTACCCCCTATAATGATGGAAACCACAGAAACCAGGCCCCCAGTCCCCGGCAGCTCCGCTATCCCTGGCGCGGGTAGCGGTCAAGGTAACGGCGGAGCAGGGGGTGCTAAGAATCTCCGGAAGAGATCCGGCTACCCACCCCCACGACGACTGGCCCTGGTAACACACAACATACGCACATTGAGGACTGACGAAAAGATCTGCGAGCTGGAAGAGGAGCTGAGCAAGTTACACTGGGACATTATGGGGTTATGCGAAGTCCGAAGAGAGGGGGAGGACACCGTAACCCTGAAGTCTGGTAACTTGCTCTACTACCGGGAGGGCGACCAACAGTCCCAAGGTGGTGTCGGGTTTCTCGTTCACAAGTCCCTCGTAAACAACATAATAACCATCGACAGTGTGTCGAGCAGGGTGGTATACCTAATACTCAGAATATCCAAAAGATATTCGCTGAAGGTCATTCAGGTATACGCACCGACCTCGTCACACTCCGATGATGAAGTGGAGACTATGTATGAGGACGTTAGTAGGGCCATACATAGCTCCAAAACCCACTTCACTGTTGTTATGGGGGACTTCAACGCAAAGTTGGGCAAGAAAAGCGGTGATGAGTTGAGAGTGGGGCAATTTGGGTATGGGCAACGGAACCCTAGGGGACAGAGGCTGGCCGACTTTCTGGAGAAAGAGGAACTCTTTATGATGAACTCTTTCTTCCAGAAGCCGCCTCACAGGAAATGGACCTGGCTGAGTCCCGATGGTTTCACGAGAAACGAGATAGACTTCTTCATGACCGACAAGAAACGGATATTCAGCGATGTCTCTGTGATCAACAGGGTAAAAACCGGTAGCGATCACCGAATCGTAAGAGGCTCGCTGAATATCAATGTTAAACTTGAAAGGTCCAGCCTGATGAAGTCTACGCTCCGACCTACTCGGCCCCATATTCAAAACCCCGAAAGCTTTCAACTCGAGCTCTCTAATCGCTTTGCTTGCCTTGAGAACTTAGTGTCAGTGGACGAGATCAACGACGGGCTAGTGGAAACTGTCCGCACGGTAGGGTCTAAGTTTTTTAGACCCTGTCGTAAAGATAGACCCCAGAAATTGACCGAGCAAACCTTAAACCTCATGGCTGAACGACGTTTGCTACAGTTGCAGTCTTCCGATGACGCGAAGTCATATAGGCAGCTCAATAGACGGATATCTAAGTCCTTGCGACATGATCTGCGTCTCTTTAATACGAATCGTGTTAAAGAGACCATACAGCGAAACCAAGGCTCTAAAGTGTTCGCAAAGGACAAGTCTATTGGGCAGAGCCAGATGACAAAGCTGAAACGGGAGGATGGCAGCATAGCGTCGACCAAAGCAGAGGTTTTAGGCGAGATCGAGAGGTTCTATGGACAGTTATACACTTCGGTCGCAAAGCCCGTTGACCGCTTGGTAGGAGATCCCAGAGCCAAGCTGTCCCGACATTATACCGAAGATATCCCGGACATCAGTCTGTACGAGATTAGGATGGCCCTGAAGCAGCTTAAGAACAACAAGGCGCCGGGCGAGGACGGAATCACTTCAGAGCTTCTGAGAGCGGGTGGAACACCGGTACTTAAAGTCCTCCAGAAGCTCTTTAATTCTGTCCTCTCTGAGGGCAAAACGCCTGAAACATGGAGTAGAGGTGAGGTGGTGCTGTTCTTCAAAAAAGGTGATAACAGCCTATTGAAGAACTACAGACCCATCACGCTTCTAAGTCATGTTTATAAGCTGTTTTCAAGGGTTATCACGAACCGTCTCGAACACAGACTTGATGACTTCCAGCCTCCCGAACAAGCCGGTTTCCGAAGAGGCTATAGTACCATAGACCACATCCATACGCTGCGGCAAGTTATACAGAAGACCGAAGAGTATAACTTGCCATTATGCTTAGCGTTTGTGGACTATGAGAAAGCCTTCGATTCGGTGGAAACATGGGCGGTACTTGAGTCACTCCAGCGATGCCGTATTGACTATCGGTACATCGAGGTGTTGAAGTGCTTGTATAATAACGCCACCATGTCGGTCCGAGTACAGGAGCAGAGCACGAAGGCGATTCCATTGAGAAGAGGCGTAAGACAGGGGGACGTTATCTCCCCGAAACTGTTTACTGCCGCAATGGAAGACGCCTTCAAGCTCCTGGAATGGCAAGGACTTGGCATCAACATCAACGGCGAATACATCACTCACCTTCGGTTTGCCGACGACATCGTAGTCATGGCAAAGTCGATGGAGGAACTCAGCATGATGCTCGATGGCCTCGACCGAGTTTCACAACGGGTGGGCTTGAAAATGAACATGGACAAGACGAAAATTATGTCAAATGCCAATGTTGTGCCCACCCCAGTCTCTGTTGGAAACTCGGTACTCGAAGTTGTTGACTCATATATCTACTTAGGACAAGTGGTCCAGTTAGGTAGGTCCAACTTCGAGAAAGAGGTCAACCGCCGAATCCAACTCGGTTGGGCAGCGTTCGGGAAACTACGCAATGTCTTTTCGTCCGACATACCTCAGTGCCTCAAGACGAAAGTCTTCAACCAATGTGTGTTACCAGTGATGAGTTACGGCACCGAAACGTGGTCTTTCACTATCGGCCTCATCTCAAAGCTCAAAGTCGCTCAACGAGCTATGGAGAGGGCTATGCTAGGTGTTTCTCTACGTGATCGAATCCGAAATGAGGAGATCCGTAGACGAACTAAAGTCACCGATATAGCCCACCGGATTAGCAAGCTGAAGTGGCAATGGGCAGGCCATATTGCTCGCAGAGCAGATGGCCGATGGGGTCGAAAAGTACTAGAGTGGAGACCACGGACTAGCAAGCGCAGCGTAAAACCTAAGAAGTTTTCAACTTTGTCTACACCAAATACTCCGAGGTTTCTGGTCCGATTTCGATGATTCTTTTTTTGTTCGATACAGTTTATCTGCCATTTGGTCCCATAAAATTTTCATTTAGTTTGGTGTGTATACATACACGGATTACAAAATTTTAGTGCACATGTAAGAAAATTATGTATTTGACAATAATTTGGGTTGAATAGTACTAAAAAGGATAAAATAAAAAACTTTTTCAAAAAAAAATGTAACCGACTTCAAAACAACCACAAAAAAAGTTCAAAATAACCTACAAAAAATCTTTTCTTTCGAAAGTCGATGACAAAACGTCAATGAAATAAAAATAAAGTCACCGACTTTCGAAAGAAAAGATTTTTTGTAGGTTATTTTGAACTTTTTTTGTGGTTGTTTCGAAGTCGGTTACATTTTTTTTTTTGAAAAAGTTTTTTATTGTAGACAATCTTCAAATTAAAATCGTAGTTCCTCCGAGCAAAATAGTTAATAATACAGTCTTTTTACCCGACTGCGCCACAAGGAGGGTTATTTTTGGAGTCAACTATCAAATGAATCTTCGAAATTAAATACAATGTGAATGTGTTGAAATTATCCGAAAAAACAGTGGCAGTAACAAAATGTCAATATCTATAGAAAGACAGTAAACAAGTAGATAGTAGAATCACCCCCGTTTAATAAACCAATTACCATTTCAGTGTTACAGTCTGCTTGATTTCTGACTTAATTATTCCAATTTCGCCACAAACGATGTCAACTGCAATCATTGAATTCATCATGTGCAATGGTGACCAACTCGGTTGATCTGCATCGATAAAAGGATTCCAGTAATGCTTCCTGAAACATCGAGGTTCGTCATAAACTGGTTCAATGCGGAGATGTAATTAAAACGTAACTCGGAAACAATGCAATTAGCATGGAACACGCATGTTCTATTAACTTTCACTCCCATTGTTAGTACAAATAGATACTCGTAACCGTCATGAAAAAATTCAATAGTCTCTTGTTCTCGGAAACAGTTTCGTCTAAATTAATTTTCTCGTGGAAAGTATTACTTAGGTACTGGAAACAATGAAATAAGATCAAAACTTCAAAGATATTTTAATTTCGGTTATCAACAAAAAGGATATGTTTTCTCGTATAATGGCGCATTCCAAGAAAATGGAACGGATGTATATGAAGGCTATAACAAGTAATCCTTATTACGCAGTTCTACGGAAACAAAATGGGACATTTTTCGAGCCGAGATCCACATAAATTCTCAGTTTGAAAAAACAAGTTTAACGTATAGAGTAAAAAAATAAAATAAGGTCAAATTTAATGGGAACCGAAACTAGGAAGCTGACTACGGGAAGCGATAGCAGCAGCAAGTTTTGAGTGAAATTGTAAACTGCTCTCAAGTCCAACGTACATTATTAGTTGCAAGAGGCAACACCTCCCGTCTCCACGTCGCCGTCGGACGCCCAACTAAAATTACATTTCGTGCAACACTACATGCAGCTACAAGGAACTTGTCGCCAAACACAAGCTTGTCGTTTTCCTTTGAGGTGAACAAGTTTGAATATTAATAAAATTGTGGTTTAGACACCTTCCTGATATTAAGTATGTTAGTTACCCAAGTAATAATAATATAATTGATATTCTTACACGAAATATAAGTACACACACCTGAACAAGAACATAACGACAGATAGGTGAAATAGCTACCATTTACCAACGATAACACTAAACTAGAATTATAGAAAGAACAACTTATAACCCAAAAGCCAAATTTTACTAACTATAAATTGCTTGACATCCTATTTACACTACATATCGGCTCCAAAGTTTGTTTAGGCGCAGAATGTAAACAAACTATCGACCTCAAATCCTCGAAGTGAAGCACGGCAGCTCACCTGTCCCCGGGATTATTCAAGTCTCGCATTTAGCTGGCTTTAAGGGATTACGGGACGACGCGGGATCTCGCGAAAGTAAGCAGCCGGATGCTCGTTTATCCACTGACAGATCTTTACTTTGTTTTACTTTTCAAGTCACGCAATGCAAGATTTTTGCTTTGGTGACCATCATAGTACCACTGTCCATTTGTAACAAAGTCAAAAAAATTGCAAGCGGTTTTGTTTGGCCTGTCTAAATGCCAACCAGAAATGCACCTAATTTACTACCAATAAATTCGAAATACCTGCCGGAATGGGTAAATTCGCACCAAGTGTGTTCATAAATTATGTCAACGAAGCTCCGTTGCAGGGCTTCTATTTCTGAATTCAGACTGAGCTCTCTTCTCTTGAATTATAGTATAGATAATATTTGGTGAGCATTTGTCCATTTTGGTAAGAAAAACAATATGAATACAAAACTATACCTACAGCGGGTCCAAAATAGCTACTTATGCAACATCGTTATAATATGCAATAAGATAAAA
The DNA here is from genome assembly GCA_954870645.1 of Agrotis clavis. Lineage (NCBI taxonomy): Eukaryota > Metazoa > Arthropoda > Insecta > Lepidoptera > Noctuidae > Agrotis > Agrotis clavis. Next base: position 17,285,284 of record OX940919.1, on the reverse strand, counting down.
TTCATCAAATGGAATATTCTATTGCCATTCGAGGAAATGCCTTCTTCTTCTTGTCTTCTCTATACTTATAATAAATCTGTAGAGAGGTCAATTCTGTACATGAAATATATTTCCAAAATAACTATCAGAGGGTGATTAGGGATCGATACTGATGCCAAAAATGCAATTAATAAAATTATTGTCTGTCTGTCTGTCTGTCTGTCTGTCTGTCTGTCTGTATAACCGTTATAGAAACAAAAACTACTCGACGGATTTTGACGAAACTTGGTACAATTATTTTTCATACTCCTGCGCTGGTTATAGTATACTTTTCATCACGCTACAATCAATAGGAGCAGAGCAGTGAAGGGAAATGTTAGGAAAACGGGAGAAGTTACTCCATACACGCTAATCTTCGGAACTACTGGACGGATTTGATTGTTTTTTTTTTTTTGTATAGCTATTATGTCTGGGCAACATTTAGGCTATAATTTATCTTGGAAACTTGAACACCTGATGCAGAACTGCAATAGAACAGCTAAACTATAAGAGATACAAAAATAGCGCCATAGCAAAAATTGTTCCGCGTGATGAGCATTTTCTGCTGAGAAAATAAATTTGAAGATATGGAACACCTGATGTGGAACTCCAAGAGCCCAGCTACACTATTACATATACAGTAATGACGTCTTAGCAAGAGTTGTTCAGCCTGATGAGCACTCCCTGTTGTCGTATAAAAACTGTAGATCTGGAACACCTGATGTGGAACTCCAAGAGCCCAGCTACACTATAACATATATAGGAATGACGTCTTAGCAAGAGTTGTTCAGCCTAATGAGCACTCTCTGTTGACGTATGAAAATTGAGATCTGGAATTGGACATGTGGAATTCCAAGAGCCCAGCTACACTATAACATATACATTATATGAATAACATCTTAATCGTTTAGTCTGATGGGCATTTCCTGTTATATATTACAAAAATGAAAGATCTGGAACGTCTGGAATCGTCATGCGCGTCCCGTTGTTTTCCCGTCCCCAGGCCCTAAGAATTCGACATCAGACGTTTCAGATCTTCGATTTTGACGACCCCATTGTCGCTGGCATAAGCAACAGGATCCGCGTACGAAGTCGCTGGCAGAAGCTAGTCTTTAATATAGTTTTTTAAGACTGAAAAACACTGCAAACTTAAAATAGTATCATACATTTTTTTTTATCAGTACATTCATGCAGAATTTAATCACATGCAACATGAGTGCTGCATAGGGAATCTCATTGGCTTTGCACTTGCAGTAAAGCTCACCAGCTAGACGGAAAAATGTAGGGGCTCTGTGCGGCTTATCTCTTTACTACGACCGGCACGAGAAGCCTGCTAGACATTTTAAAGGATTACACTACTTGTGTACTCCACTGAGACCTTATTTTTAAATCTTAATAAAATTCTACTAGAGGAAGGTGTCAATTTTGTGCTGAAATGCATTAAGAAAATTGTTCTAGCCATGAATGCAAAATGAGTTAATATTTTTGCATTTTAAAATGAAATGAAGGCGAAACATAACCCTACTTTAAGAAAATCAGAATCAGATTAAACTTGATAAATATTGTCAAGACGAATGCAACCTTCGTCTTAATTCTGTTGTAATTTTGGCTAACCACACAGCGACCCCAAATCAGTGGTAAGGTGGTTTATATCGGACAACTTAGTACAACCTACCAACTCACAGATGTTAGGTTTAACGTTGATAAACACCATGTAACTGGTCTACTTTAAATGAACATCTACGTAAAATAAATACTTATCCTTTGTTTGGTACAGAAAAAAACAATGCATAAAAAAATGAAAAAAGCTGAAAGCGGCGGCTGTCAAAAGCAGCAAAATACATATGCAAATAAAATCTTTCTGTGCGTCTTCGCAAATTATTTATGAATGCCAGTCGGTAGCTATCATTCCGAATTTGCACTTACCACGGATTTCAGCAGCATCTGCAGCGCACTCAGGGCATAACCATTAGCAGAGATCCGAAGATATCTTAATAACGAGGCGGGCGGCCGCACCAGCCGGTGAACCAAAACAGCTTCGTACTCCCAGCTACCCGCTTAATTAAATATCTTGCGACCTATATAGTGCTTACTTCTAGTTTCAGATATCTCTAACAAAGGATTTTCATTTATTGTTACCTTGATTTGAAACTTTTACCAACAACTGAAATAGGTGCTTTGTGCTATTTCAATTAGGCGAGCCATTCACTTGTTTGAATTAAAAACATTGTTGCAGAAACGTTCTTAATTACTCTGAAATGTAAAATTAGTTTCACCTTTTTTAAAAAGGTGAAACTAATTAAACGAGGTTAAATAACATTAGGTTAAAACAAATAAAGATTAGTATGAAATAAGAGAGCTAGCTTAAAAATATATAATTAACGCTTTATTATTATTAAAATTATATACTAAGTAGGAGTTTATTTGTATAAAAACTTGTCCATGCGATCCAGAAAATATTGATAAAACTGAACTCAAAGTTTCAAATTTTACTGGGGACATGCTAAAATGAAAGGGTTTAGTTCATTAAAATAATTTACAAAATTAGAATTTTAGCATGATTACATTACTATTTACTTAAAAGCGTAGTACTTACAGGTACGTAAATTTTAATTGAGAAACGATTTGAACCTGAATAAGTTAAGAAATTCGTACAAAAATAAAAAGAATTTGAGGGACATGCCCAAATACGAGTTGTAGGTACTAAATTTTTGAATCTCCTCATAAAGGGCGAAGTCTGGTGCGCGTCGACTGCAGAGGCTGGCGGCTGGCCACTGCCGCGGCTTGGCCGCTCCCGTCGCCGCGCCGTCTCCACTTCAATTTGCGCCCAGCCGCACTCCCAACAGAATTCAATTACGAGTACATGAATAAACATTTCTTTTTCCTTTACACGACAACTTCGTTCAGATACGTATCGAGTGTAAGTGGAAAACTGTAATTGAGTGAAAAAACCTGGGCACGCTTAAAATATCACTTCACTGTTCACGTTTTTACCACAGATATTTTATGACTGTTTCATATAGGTACAGCCAAAACATTTTGAAACAGGCTTCGTGTGTAAAAGTATTTTGATAAAAGCACAATAGGAAAAAATATAAGGTCGTTTATACCTCCATAAAACCAACGATCCAATACATCAGGAAAACAATAACCTGGTGTTTCACACTGAAGTAGACATATGGGAAATGGACAAAAAATATATTCGGGCGGAACCGTTGGAATTCTAAAGCAATCCATTACGTGAAGCAAAAGCAAATCCCGACGAACGATGCGCTATAAATCCACAGTCGATGACAGATCTCGCGCGCGCGCAGCACTGCCACACTGACTTTAACACTTTATATGAAAATGTTAAATTGAACTTGATTTACAACAACGCCGTAAGTCATGTCGTCGTATTTGCATAACGTATGTACTGCAGCATATCCTGTATTTATGCCTGAGGCGTTTTATTTATATTAACTGGTAAAGCTGGAAGTCTTAATAGTGTGCTTTATTTTCGCCGTAAGTCAACGAGTTTTAAGGAGTAGAATATAGATACTGAAACGATAATAACGTAATTATAAATTCAGTTTACCTGACGACAAAGGACTTGAAACACCTCTCAAACTGTTTTATAATGTATGACTAAAGCCAAGTCCAGAGATCCAAGTCGTGTCGTCTATTTCTCAGCTGACTAAGCAATGAGAAAATCGTGATAACCGATGCCAAGTTTGTTGCCTTTGAACTTGCTGAATTCAGAATATCATTGTGGTAAGACGTTCTCTCAAGGCTAGGCAAGTTTTCTCAGAATATCATTATAAATTTAGCGATATATTTTTAACTTATTTTTTTATAAAGGACAAATATTAAATTATTGGACAGGTATTTATCTATGAATGATTAGTTAATACCGTGGGCCGAAAAATATAGTCCGCGCCACAACTCCAGTCCTTTTGACGCGGCGCTAGTGTCTATATCATTACATCAAATTGCAATAAAAAACTGTAGTTCCTTGTTTCCGCAGGTGAGGTTTCCACAGGCATGAGTGGAGGCTTAGACTTTACTCAACAATTTGACAACTTCAAGGCTCACACACATAAAGAAATCTCAAACTAACGTAGCAGCCACTTCATCCTAACCAGAAGCTAATGGCATTCGAGCGTGGGTACTCAGTGCTCACTTAATTAAGTCACTAGTGAACGAGTTGCGAGCCACATGTTGCGAATACTCCACTATGCTCACGGTACGCCACTACTTGCTAAGTGTGGTAATAAAGAACATTCTGCTTCAAGCAGATTTAATTCCCTTCGGCGATAATTATAAGTTTAAGTTTTTCTAGAACAAATTTTCCTGTTATACTTATGTACACGCATATTTAGTTTCTTCTCGGAGTATATCCGAAGGTTTCATTGAAGGAAACTGATATGATGAGAAGAATCTGCAAAAAATAATATATACCTAAATGAAGTATATTCGAGGATTTTTTAAATAATAATTGGCTATTAATAACCTTGATTTATAAACTCTGATGGATAGTGTTGCATTATGTTGTAATTACGACGAATTTTAGCTTAAAATGAAGTGAGCTACTTTTACATTTTCCGTCGTCGCAAAGGAATCGATCATAGACATAAAGTTCTAGTTGCTTAAAATCTGATGACATAATTGAATCTGTCTGGTAATTACAAGTCGGTCACTGCATTTCCCTCCATTGTAAGTAATTAGAACCGACAACATTGAATGTGTGTCTGCGGCTTACATGACCACAGACTACATACTTTGTACTTTACTCAAGTATCGTACCACCATTGTACCCTGCTTCTGAAATACCGCATAGATACTTCAATATCCTAATAAAACCCGAGTAAAGCCCTCACAGCCAAGTGCCAACGAGTTTATTTACTTCAGTGATGATATTTACCTTTTACGGCTAGATGCCTTTTTTCAAGCCATTTTTAAGTGCCGGTCGCTTTTACAACTTTTGCGTAAGCACTAAGTCGGTTATACTGTGCGTTACATGCCTTGACTTTATGTTGATGCCCTTTTTTCTTTTCTTATCTTAATTTTGCACTAGGTAAGTATGTTGTAATGATTTTAAAAGGTTTTACTAAACGTCACAGCGAATTTACTCTTCGATATTGTGGAAAATAATATTCACTTCAGTAGCTCAAACATGTAGGTTTTGCTGCCTGAAATCAGTGAGCAAAATGCGATTTTGCTCACTGAGTGAGACAAAGTAATTTTTTTTTTTGTTTTCAGAAAGCCGCGAATATCTTATTCAGCCTTGGGTTTAATCATACAATTCGAAACATTTACACTCTATCTCTTTCCCGCCATTAGAAAGAGAGAGAGACAAAAACCAGCCCTTTTGAGGTTCCGATTTTGAATTCGACCTCAAAGACAAATACGTTCGGTTTGTAGGTAACTAAAGATAATGTCTTTAATGTTATTTATTGAATTTTTAACTTATTATATATATTTTTAAGTATTTACTGCAAATAAAACTGATATTAAACCTGTAAATATTTATTTCTAGTTTCAATAATATCACGTCAATCTTTTGAATAATGAAATATCATGGGTGCTATTTCCGAACACGATAAAAGAGCGGGAATAAAATGTCGTGGCTGGCGTAAAGAGTTGAATTAGTTAATAGTTATTTCAATATTATTCCTGTTTATTATTATAGCGAAACAAACGATTTTTTTTTAGCGTGGTAAAATCATCAAATGAGTCCTCCCACCCCGGGCAGGGCGGGAGGGACTGTCAGACTTGTACTGACTAAAATCCACGGTGTCCTTCAATAGCCCTTTATGTTCCGGGGTCACGGTGATGGAATAAGTCCCGCGACCCCAGCAGGCTTTAGCCCTCTGAGAGGGGGGCCCGTCATTATGCTGACGCTCTTTGAGGCGCACGTGGAACACGACGCGCCGTCGACCCGGGCATGGTCCATGGTCGGACAGCGAGTTGCCCTTTACTCGCCGTCAGCATGCCCGCGCCTACGGTGGCCGGAGATCGTCTTGCGACGTCCGTCGCCGTGGGCGTCCACCACCGCGGGTGTGGCGAAGGGAGGACATTGTCCTCTCTCTCACGCGGCCCGCCTCCTCCTTCGCGAACATGACTGCTTCGCAGAAGGAGGCGACCGCTTCCCACTCCGTCTCGCCCCGCAGCATGCCCGCTACCAATGCCGGGCGCGAGAGGTCTCCGCCTATCGCCGCCGTGAGGACACGTCGGTGCTCTGCCTAAGCTGGGCAGTCCTGCACCGTATGCTCCACCGTGTCCTCCAGGCGATCCTCGCAGTGGTGACAACCAGGCGTTTCCTCCTTTCCCATCAGACACAGGAACCTCCCGAACTTTCCGTGTCCGGTGAGGACCTGCGTCATGCGGTAGGTCAGGACGCCGTGACGCCTATCCAGCCACTCCTCAAAGAGGGGTCTTACCGCCGCAATTGCGGCGTGCCCGGCCGTCGGTCGCGACAGTCGTGACCTCCATACAGCCCTGAGATCGCGCCGGAGCTCATCCCGCCGCACCTCGACTTCTAGAGACAGCGGAGTTACACCCCGGCGATGCGACTCCACGCGCCACTCATAGACGCGCTGGAGGGCAGTCACCGAGGTTGGCCGATTCGCCGGCAATCGTGCGGTATATAGCCATGACCCTCTGGCATGTGACCAACTTCAGTGGTCGCGTCCGGATGCTCAGGGCCCACACGGGGGCCCCGTAGAGGGCCATGGACCGCACGACACCGGGCAGGACCGTACAGCCTACGGCAGGAGGCGTTTGGCCCGCTGAGATTGGACAGGAGTCGCCTGAGGGCGGCTGCTGCCCGGTTCAGCCTTGGGGCCAAACTCAGGATGATCCTATCGACGACTGTCGCAACCGCTTGCGTTGCCAGGTCGGCCGCCGCCTGGTGCGACTCTCCCTCCCTCCGCCAGGACGAGCGTGTCGTCAGCGTAACATACTACGCTGACGCCGTCCAGAGAGGGGTTTTTTTTCTGTACAAAAATGGAAAGTGTGAGAATTTGTTCAATTATTATTATTAACTAATCTTCTTTATCTTTATCTTTACTTAAAATAAAATCGTAGAGCTGTCATTCCTGTACATTTAATATTTTTTTCTTTTTGTATTTTTTTCAAGATGAGGGATCTATTCTGATGCCGAATCAACTTTTTTTTTTTCGAAATTTTTTATGTTTTGTTGAGTTGATCTATCTCCGAAACTACTGTAAAGTTGTCGATCAAATTTACCTCAAATATTCCCAATAATATGCTTCTGTTAATAGGCTATGTATTATTTCGCTATTTGCCCTGGGAGATAAGCAATTTTGAATTTTGTTGTTTTAAAATGTTTGTTGGGAGTTGGAAGCTAAACCACTGGATATTATTTATTAATTTTTTCCTCAAATATTCCTTAAACTGCTCTTCAATTAATAGGATATGTATAATTACGCTATTCCCCTTGGGGGATTAGCAATGTTATAATATGTTGATTTTCAGTCATTGTTGACATTTGTATAAGAACCGCTATTTGTAATCTACTGTCAGCGAACCAGCCAGTCTGGTTGGTAACCCGCTTGACTTTCGTGCAATAGGTCTCAAGATCAAATCTTGAAATTTTCTTTTTCACTTTTTGGTTTTCTTTTTTTTTTGTTTTTATTTAACCTGACAGTTTCAAATAATTTAAAAAAAAATGCATACTTTTATCTCAATATTATTCGCAATTTTAATTTATTGCTAATTTTTTTCAATAGTTCTCTAGGATATACCTATTTACGCTGATTTAAATTGTAGGTAGTAGGTAAGTTAGATATTTTTTTTAAATGTAAATGTTTCGAGGTGTAAGAATTTTAAAGATTCGATAACAATCAGTGTTTCTATTATTTTGTGTTTATTTATGTTTTGAATTGGTGCTCAAACCAGTGCATAGATATTGTTTTAAACGACGACAAGTTGTACTCATCGAGTTTAAATAATTAGCTATTTTTAAGAATCACGCGGTATGCTAAAGGGAGAAGAGCAATGCTATCGTTCGTTTAATTTCGTTAACAAATTGCATCGATACTGTAAATTGACCAAAAATGATAGTCATGTTTAAGATAAACACGGATCTTTGAAATTAGTGTCGCTCAAATGGTCAAAGGATGTTTCCTATGCAAACTATGTTCCTATAACATTATTGATCTTTTTTTTTTTAGCGTGGTAAAATCATCAAATGAGTCCTCCCACCCCGGGCAGGGCGGGAGGGACTGTCAGACTTCTACTGACTAAAATCCACGGTGTCCTTCAGTAGCCTGTTATGTTCCGGGGTCACGGTAAGGAAATAATCCCGCGACCCCGAACATTATTGATCTAAACTAATATTATAAATGCAAGTGTGTTTGTTTTTTGCCTTTTCACGCATTACTACCTATTACTGAATCGATCAACCCAAAATTTAGCATATTGTCAGGAGTATAGACACGGATATAGGGTATCTTTCATCCCGAATAACAGAAGAGAGCTGTTGCCGAGAAAACAATTACGTTCATATTCCAGATGGCGCCACTTACACGATCCGTATTGTTTCTCAAATTCTTAATTAACGCAAGCGAAGCCGCGGGCAAACACTAGTACTAAACTAAACCGAATCATCTTACACTTGATTTTTTATTCATTTAGAAGCTATCAAAATATTAGGCCACTTATGCAGAAAAAAATATTTGAGCAGCCATTAAAATACCAAAAAGAATTAAATAAAAAAATAATATTAGATAAATGGGTTTACATGTTTTTTCTAGAATTCAAACCAGTTACATAGTTTAAAATATATTAAAGAGGTTTGTCAATGATTTACCTAAATTTTTAAATCACACTTAGGGCTGGTTTTTCAATAGTCAGACCGTTACCTGAGGAATATAAATAACGGTATGAAATATTTTCCATAGATAAGCTGTCAAACCGCCATTTTTATTCCTCAGTTAATGGTTATCTGACTATTGAAAAACCAGCCCATAATAAATAAAATCAAAATTTTATATTTTTTTTATGATCTGTACATTTACCTATTATTTTGACTGAATCTAACTACAGAAAACCCTGAAGACAGATGGATCAAATAATCCCAATCAAACGTGCACTTCATTGATTGTACTGTCTCCGGGAGTTCGTATTTTCTAAAGAAACAATACAAAATGGTTTCCATGTTATAGGTGTATTCTCTGCATTTTCATTGTATCTCACTGGAGTCTACTGCAGCGTATCGCTGGCATAAATCGTTCTCTTCAGCGATTGGTACGTTCTACGTGGTGCCATAAATCCTCCTCTAATCGACGCGTTCATTTCTCATTGCTACGCTAACGATCGATTCTTTCATTTAAATTTGCCCTTGTCTGTGCCCAAGTCCAAAACCTACTTACGCCATCTTTTTTTCCATCGTCTCCACTTTAATTAGAAATGGGTTCCCAGTTAATTTCCTTTTTATAGAGCTCGAGGCGTTATCAATCTTTTAACTTTCGTTGATTAACACTCAAGGTTGGTTACATGTACGAGTATTTACTGTTTTTTTTTTATCTTAAGAAGTGCTTAGAATTAGGTTTGTTTTATTTTTAACCGACTTCCAAAAGGAGGAGGTTCTCAATTCGGATGATTGTATTTTTTTTTTCGGTCATAACTCCGTCGTTTAACAACCGATTTGAAAAATTCTTTTTTTGTTGGATAGGATATACTTTCGGAATAGTCCCATTAAAATTTTATCGAAATCGGACCAGCACTTTTTGAAAAATCAACATAAATCAACAAAAACCTAAAAAGTTTTCAACTTTGTCTACACCGATTACTCCGAGGTTTCTGGTCCGATTTCGATGATTCTTTTTTGTTCGATACAGTATATCTGCCATTTGGTCCCACAAAATTTTCATTTAGTTTGGTAGTTTTTATTTTTAGTTTTTATACATGGGCGTTGTTATTATCGGTGCTACGGATTACAAAATTTTAGTGTACATGTAAGAAAATTATGTATTTGACAATAATTTGGGTTGAATAGTGAAACTAAAAAGCATAAAATAAAAAACTTAAAAAAAAAAATGTAACCGACTTCAAAACAACCACAAAAAAAGTTCAAAATAAGTTACAAAAAAACTTTTCTTTCGAAAGTCGGTGACAAAAAGTCAATCCCACCAAAAACATTAAATGTAAAAAATGCCAAGTCTCTCGATGCAGTCTTTCCATCGTAAAAAGTTTTGAGATCTCACAGAAGCCAAGTCCTATTCAAATTATTTTGTAGTTATAAATGAACATTTAGTAATTATATCAATAGTTTTCTTTATATTATAACTATAGTGACTTGGCAATGAGCACAAGTAAAAACAAATAAAACGGCATATTTGGAGGAGTTGAAAGTTACACACACCGCATGCATAAACATTCTCTTTTATTTACTTTATTTATTCTCTTAACATTCATCATTTACTTTCATAAAGCGATGGCCCGTAAGGTATTCTTAATTATTGTATTGGAACATGTAGTCGGTAGTGACCATCATGATTCACACATAACAAATAATCTGATCACAGGTCTCGTCAGTAACATTTGCACATAATTCCAGGCAGGAAGCAGCTTTTAATTTGTGCTCATTGCCAAGTCACTATAGTTATAATATAAAGAAAACTATTGATATAATTACTAAATGTTGATTTATAACTACAAAATAATTTGAATAGGACTTGGCTTCTGTGAGATCTCAAAACTTTTTACGATGGAAAGACTGCATCGAGAGACTTGGCATTTTTTACATTTAATGTTTTTGGTGGGATCTCATTTATTTTTTGTAAGTGTATTTCTTTCTTTTTTTAGGTGTCCTCATAATTTCTTGGACTTCAGCTACTTTTTTGCTTAGGACCCATTCTCTATCATCAATCAAACTAAATAACACGTAAACAACTAGATTTATGTAACTATGTCTATGTTATATTAATAAACTATTTTCCTAAATAACTGTTTCAGTAACAATAATAAATCTACTATCTAATCCGGCTAACTTAAGTTCTCTGAATATCGCTACAATATTTTTTTAGTTTCGAAATGGTTGTTCATAGATAGATGGCGCTATCAAATGAAAATTATTGAATTATTTTAAAGTACTACTTAGACTGCGCTCTATAACGAAACCATAGCGCGATTCAGACAGGTACAATGCCATCTATCGAGCGCGCATACAATATTTATCGCAATACAATGGAGTTTTAGCTTTATTAATTTAATGAATTATGAACTTTATGTATTAATTTAGATTAATTATAGTCTATGTATTACATTTATACTATTCTTTTCTATTCTATGTATGTATTCATCCAATTGAATACTTAAACAACGAACAAAGTTAACAATGCAGTCAAAATCCATACACAATGTTCTTGCCAAACCGCAAATATAAAATTGTTTTCTATGGTATATTATTTTTTAATGTTTTTATAATTTTTCCTTTATATGTGGCTAATGACCTATCTTGGTGCAAAATTTGAAGTTTCTAAGTCTGCTAGAAGTACCTTAGATTTTTGATGATCGGTCAGTGAGTCAGTCAGTGAGTGACAAAATGGTGTAACTTTGATCGACCGTAACTCCTAAACTATTCATTCAATTGGCATGTAATTTCGAACTTAAGCTTGTTCTAATGCTTACTATTATTCACCGAAAACCCAAACTCCTAGCTTTGTCCACGTCGAAGATATAGGGGAGGCGAAACAGCCGCGAATCGCTTCGAGAAAAGATGGTACGGCCGTGCCCGTTTTGCTCGAGACTTGGCGGGGCACTGCCGTGCCCCCCGATGAAATAAAAAATAAAGTCACCAACTTTCAAAGGAAAAGTTTTTTTGTAGGTTATTTTGAACTTTTTTTGTGGTTGTTTTGAAGTCGGTTACATTTTTTTTAAAGTTTTTTTACAGCTATATTTAATTTTTAGCCGAATCATCTTTTATTATTACTGTAATGTAATACTTATGAAAGAGATCACGTTTCGTTCTGAAACGAAAACGATTCGATAATAAAAACGTAAGTACAATTATATAACTTAATATATAACACAATAACATTGAAATCTTAGTGCGGAAAAAAACAAATTATCGCAGATCTGCTCACAGTTGTGTATTTATTCGAAAGACCCTTTCAAGGAATCGCGTTGAGTCGCCTACTCACTTACGTCGTTACGTAGATACGTCCTTCTAACGAGAACAATCACAAGGATGCCGTAGTCCCGTAGAGGACGAGTCACGTGCGACGTATTGAAATAGGGACGCTCTAAATAAACTTTCCTTTCCATGGCCCACTTCTGAAAATTCCAGTGTTGTATTTTACCGAAGCTTTGAGCTTGCCAGGCAATAAGCGAACATCAAACGGAGCAATATACTCCGATATCAATGGATGGGTTCTGTGTACAGAATGTGAGAATGAATATACATACTCGTAATTATTTGTTGTTTTCTTGTGCCTTTGTAGAGACATCTAAGCGTGGGAGGGAAGCATGGACGTAGAACATTTTCTTTATTTCTATGAAACTTTGTCTTCCTTGGAAATAAAGAAAGAACATTTTCTTATTTAGTCCGGTCAATTTAGACCAAAAAATGAGAGTGAAGTTACATAAAGTCCCAGCAAGCTGAATTTCAGTGAAATTGTTTAAAATATAATTATAAACAATGTCTAGAAGTTCCCCATCATTCCCCAGTAAGGAAAAAAATTTATTCAAGGACAAAGGTAAAAAAAATGAGTTTTTCGCGATTTTCAGCAAAACGGTAAGTTTTATCATAAAAGTACCTCAGACAAAAATTGTAGATCATAAAATCTATAAAAATTTATCAATACTTTTTTTCTTACGAGCCACCGTTTCTGAGATATAACGATTCAAAAAGTTGTTATCGTCATAATATGCACACGTTTCAACGCCACCTATGAGGTAGTGTACCTACTTAGCGCGTTTTTTTTAACGTTACATACATTTTATAGATAATTTTATGATCTACAATTTTTGTCTGAGGTACTTTTATGATAAAACTTACCGTTTTGCTGAAAATCGCAAAAAACTATTTTTTTTTACCTTTGTCCTTGAATTTTTTTTTTTCCTTACAGGGGAATGATGGGGAACTTCTAGACATTGTTTTTAATTATATTTTGAACAATTTCACTGAAATTCAGCTTGCTGGGACTTTATGTAACTTCGAATGTCTAAATTGACCGGACTAATTAGCGCAGGTAAAATAAACAAAAAGCTATAAATATAAAAATGAGTTTGTTTGTTACGTTTTCACTCCTGTATCGCTGAACCAATTTTTTTTTACGTGGTAAAATCATCAAATGCCCCCCACCCAGGGCAGGGCGGGAGGGACTGTCAGATAGCCCTTTACGTTCCAGGGTCACGGTAATTGGAAAAGTCCCGCGACCGTCGCTGAACCAACTTTATATTTTTTGCATGAAATAGGCCTGTCGTGTGTAACTTATAATAAGTAGGTAGGTACATCTTTTGTAAAAATCTTTAAAGGGAGAAATTGGCGGGGAAGGAAAGGTTTGGGGGGAGAAAGGGAGAGGACAGCGTCCTCCCTCCGCCCCAACCGCAGTGGTAGACGCCCACGGCGTCGGACGTTGGCAGACGATCTCCGGCCACCGTAGGCGCGGGCATGTGGACAACGAGTAAAGGGCAACTCGCTGTCCGACCATATGGACCAGGCCCGGGTCGACGGCGCGGCGCGTCGTGTTCCACGCGCGTCTCAAAGAGCGTCAGCAAAAAATGACGGGGCCCCCTCTCAGGGGGCCAAAGCCTGCCGGGGTCGCGGGACTTATTTCCTTACCGTGACCCCGGAACATAAAGGGCTATTGAAGGACACCGTGGATTTTAGTCAGTACAAGTCTGACAGTCCGTGGAGGACTCTTTGATGATTTTACCACGCTAAAAAAATGGAGAAATTATATGTGAGGTATTTGATTTATTCAAATATCTCACACTCACAATTATTATGTCATCAAATTTTATTCAAACTTTACATAACTTCTATTAAGATTTGCATAAATATTAGAAGAGAATTGATTAAGTAAATCTAGAGCTATCACCACGAACAATAAAATTGCGAGTAAAAGCTAGTTCAACACAAGAAACAGTTTTTTACTCAGTTACAAAATACCTCTTAACAGCAAACCCACCGCGGAATAATTCCAGGACGATGAGCAATAGCAACGCAGCATCCACCTGTGAACAAATAATGGCGTGCTGTGTGGTTTATTACAGCAATATTGTCGCAGTATTATTCGTTGCGGCGGTTATATATCCGACCAGCAGGACGTTCAGTTACGGCCATTCGGATAATGGTCAAATTGTATATAATTTACACTTCCGTGTGTCTATACGTCCGCTATCGAGGTCTTATAATTATGATGTACATAAAGAAACTCTTTGGTGGTTATCTTCTAGTTAGCAACGAGTTTATATTTAGAATCCGCGCCACTACTCATGAACCTGCGGAAAATTCGTGGTAGAGTCCGCGCCACTACTCATCTGTTGACGCGGTACTACAGTGTCTACGTTATTACATCTAATTGTATTATAAAAATTAATAGATTTTAAAAAATCTAACACTTGGGGGCGTATATTATTTAAGGGATTATTTATGAGATATATTTACATGAAGTGTATAGATCGTGGGTGTAACTTGCAAAGATACGCCCCCACGTTTTGAGTGGCCCCTCTCTCAACTCCGTAGGGTTATTTTCTTATTTTTTGGATATTTAAAAACGTGGGTTTTTAGATTTTTTTAAATCTATTGATTATTTTTATCTGTTTTTTTGGGTTTGAAGCTACCCTGAAAATTTCAGCCTGCTAGCTTATCGGGAAGTGCCTCAAAGCCTGTCCCCCATCTTGGACGTCCGCCATATTGGATTTAAGTCTCATGACTATATTTTTCGTTTTCCTGACAGCAAACCCTTTCATTTGATATCCATATCATAGGGGTGCATTTCAAATAGCCTGTCTGCCATCTTGGACGTCCGCCATATTGGATTTAAGTCACGTGACTATTTGTTTCGTATTCCTGACAGCAAACCCTTTCATTTGATATCCATATCATAGGGGTGCATTTCAAATAAGTAGCCTGCTGCCATCTTGGACGTCCGCCATATTGGATTTAAGTCACGTGACTATTTTTTTCGTATTTCTGACAGCAAACCCTTTGATTTGATACCCATATCGTGGGGGTGGGTTTCAAACAGTCAGTCCGCCATCTTGGGGAGGCCGCCATATTGGATTTGTTATGACGTTTGTTAGCTAGTCATGTATTGTCATCAAAATTCAGAGCGTGTGCAAAATTTCAGCCATCTAGCTTATCGGGAAGTGCCTCAAAATTGAGTTGCAAAAGTCCAACCAAAACGACAAACAAATAAACAAACAAGAAAAGTGAGTTTATAAAAACGTAGGAAAATGTAGTAACAGGAATTTTTCGCAGGACTTGAGACGTGCCACGTACTCTAGGTACTTTGTTTCAAAAACATTGTCCTACTGTAAATTCGGAAGACTCTCAACAAATCTCAATAAACCGCGGTAGTTCGACGGAGTATAAAACCTTAGACACAAAATTTGCATTTACGTCAGTCATATTTCGCATCATGACCCGGTAACCTCTCCCACCACTTCTGTTGTACGTGCTCCTCTAAAATTACACGAACTCCTGATCTGAGGTTTTATTTTAGGAAAACGTCCTTTATTTAAATGTGAGTAAATCCCCGACGAAATTAAGTAGTCTCAAACCTAAAGTTTTTCATCCTTTTTAATAAGATACTTTGAGTTGTTCTGGGAATTATTTTACAATTTGCTTAACGCTTAGCTAGATCCTTCAAGTAGATATTTATGCTATCTTCATACTATAAAAGTACGTTATACTTGACCGCGCACATAAGCATAGTCTAATATGAAGGCACAACTGGCTCGGCCCCTCCGTATGTGAAAATGATGATGAACGCCCCATTTATTTGCATCTTAAAAGAGCAAAAGTTTATCCATACGAATGTCTGAGTTTTATAAAGGTTCGTAACGCTTAGGATACACTTTGGCAAATGTGGGTGTGTGGCCAATGAAAACAGACGAGATATAATATGTCTATCACGTACCACAATAAATTGTTCTAATTGTATCGTCATGCAATTCAGCGTAACCGCGACGCGAATGTTGTTGTGAAAACACAGTTAGTAACAGGTATGCTAATGATTTCGACAATCAGCTTAAATATGTGGTGTGAAAATAACAACGGTAAATTGACAGTATTTTAGTAATGTCTCATAGTCACGTTTGCGTTGAGATTTTCAGAATATAGGAAAAGAGACGAAAGTTGTCGCAACATTGTGAGTGCGTTCTGGACCTAATAGAGGAACAGGCGCGACCCGCGGGAGAGTGGTGGACGCAAAAAGTTGTTCTACCAGCTTTATCACGTTCACGCCGCGTCCCTCCTGCGTCCGCACAAGTTATTATAATCTGACGACCCATTCAAATGAAAGCTGTACCCGGGAGACGCTGGATACATATTATAAAGCTGTGAAAGCCTTGCGGGCACCCCGTGGGAGAACAATCGAGTGTCCCTCCTAAGATAGACACGTGTGTGATTTGGGCTTCATTGTGCTACGTCATAATAAGGTTCTTTTTGTGTATTATGAAAACCCAAAGCCCTTTCCTTGAGCGGTTTGGAAAGAAAGCCCCAACTCGGCCCAAGTGCTTTTACAGGCGAGAATATCGAATAGATGTTATTATGCCGCAAGTCCCTCCTCTATGAATGCATCATGAAAAATATATTTGACCACAAACTTCTTACATAACGTTACGGAACATAGTTATTGTGTACGCAAAAGTGTACGAGAAAAATCTGAGATAGACATTTTCTAGCATTTCACAAATAGCAGTACTATTACTTAGGTACCTACATGTTTCTGTAAATTTTACATATTTATCAGTGAACTACACTGGTAATCAAAGGAAACCCTCCATTCAAAAAGTGTTTAAGAGCAAAGGCAAGTTTATATTTCACCTGAACCGAGGTGTCGCGTTGTCTGCTGGCGGCAGCGGGCGTGAACGCGCTCCGTTTAAATAAAATAAAATCAAACCCTGCAGTTTTAAAGGCTTCCTCGCGACTCGTGAACGACGGAAATGCCTGCAGCGTCACATTGTTGTTCATTTTTTAAATATCTCTCTTTTTTCCAAGTTTTCTATCGACGCGTACAATCTCAAGTTTTCCTGGAATGTAACGAGTAAAATTCTTCATTCTTTGAAAATAAAGAAAAATGCAGCAATACAATACCTATTAGTGCAATTCAGATTCATTTTAACATAAATTCCATTAAATATTCATACTGTCCAAACATAGGTATACTTAGTTACTTAGTCTGAGTGATTAATTATTTAGGGTTTTTATTACTTAGGATTGCACCACTAATTAGTAATGTGATTGCAGTGCTGCTACGGCGTAGAAGGTCGCGTAGCACGTAGGCATCATGTGGCTACGCGGTATAAACTAAATCCCCTGACGTCACCACTACGGCTACATCAGTATAAAACCTCATACTTTAAACTGTGTATGTTTCAGTATATCTGCTTCAAAAATAATGCCGCTCTGCCGCAGATTAATGAATTCAAAAATTCATTCTCTTTTTAAAATAAATCCTAAGAATACAATGAAAGAACATGTTTGTTCATTTTAAAATAAACATGTGTATTATGTTGTTCACATCACCCACTTGGAAGGGCCTTCGCATATAATTAACAATTAATTAGGGAAACACAAACATTGGCAAACTTTATTGTATAATCACGCCTCTCGTAAAAATAAAGCGTGAATATGTAATAAGTACGAAGACCTTAATTTAAAAGTAGGTTTTTTAATAAAAAAAAAAATTCGTGTTTCTAAGCTCTTCAATTCTAAGCAAATCGAAGGCAAGTTTTTCAAAATAAAGAAGAAATATATGTATTTTTTTAAAACTATCTCGAAACGTAGTATCTATATATATTATAAACTTAGTAAGCGTAGGCAGTAGCCTACGTTTATCCATGTAGTTGTAGGTACATATTAAAAAATACTCGAAGACCTAACTCGCCATGGGTCCCGCTCCTAAGCAGAATCCCGCGTCTCTGGCACGCAAAAGGGAAAGAAAAGGGTGTTTTTTATTAAGTAAGAGCCTGACAGTCCTTCTCTAAGAGGACTCATTTGATGAATTTTATCTATACCATCACAAAAACATTAGAATCAAATTATCGTTATACTCAATAACAATTTACTTTTTTATCCTTCAATAAAGTTCTGTCACAAAGTACGAATAGGATTCGCATTCATTCCATTAGTGTACCTTTTATGTTCAATTTTAATACCAGGAGAGTCAAATAAAATTACGAAGGAAATGGACAGTGGAACTTAATATAAAGTAAGGTTATATGAAACATTTACTGAGCAATCAATATAATTTATTGTTTAAAAAATTGTTTTTTATGTTTCATTTTATGACGGTTTGTCGGTTTGTTTATTGAAATAAATACACTTAGTTTATTTGATCTGTGATTGAAAATAAGCGTAAATGGTTAAATAAATATGCAGATAAGTGATACTATACCATTCAAAATACAACTAAGTACAAAGTACACCTAATGATTTATTAAGATAGGTCAGTAAGAACGAATTTGCAAATATCAGAACATTTTGTAAACATAGGTTTGAATAATCACCCTTACAATGAGATAGACGTACACCAAGATTACGTAGGATACGAATTGTAAAGTGCTAAAGACAGACATCCTTGTATTGACTCTCTTCAGAAAATGTTGATGAAACAAATTTTCTTTTTTTAGAAACTAAATGTCAGAATGGACTTTAGCAAATATTACATTAGGTAGCACAAAGACTTTCCCAAAAAGCTCGCTGCTAAGACTGAGATGAAAAATAAAACTGAGCACTCACAAAAATATAATTTACACTGAAGAAGGGAGTCGTCGTAATGAAGGTTAGCAAATGTAATTAGTATCTGGGTAAAAAACTCGTCGCCTCCAGAGACTGCTTAGTGTTAATTCAAGAGCACTAAAGACCCTTATAACGGTTGCCGAGTTGTGAAGCCCCGCAAAATATTTGAATGTGAATTAGAAATGTGTATTTTTAATGACACAAAGATTTATGTTGGGTGGGGATGGTAGAAAAGGTGAAAAAACATATTGGGAAAGCTATCAGAAGCAGAAATAGGTAGTCTATTATACTACACTTACGACATCCCACTTTCTATGTACAAAAGAAGCCCCTGTTAGCCTAAAACTTACGGCCCGTTCCTTGCCGCTGCCTGTGAGCGATGACTTACGAGGCGGCAAGCGGTCGAAGATCAAATGTATAGAAATGTTTGAAACACGCCACGAGGCACCACCAGTGGTGAATTCGCGTACTTCGAAAGTAACTAATGTCTTATGGGCCTACCACACGCACAAGCTTCACCACAGTTTTGCCTGCGAGTGCCGGTTTGTATACGGAACACCATGCGTGCGGTTGGTAAACTATATCACGTATAAACTATATTTAAACTATATGTTTATATGATTTTTAAAATAAACTGTATATGAATTGTACTCTTCTACAACCATTTTTTTGTCCACGTTGATCGTTTAGCAGGAGGAACGCGGCTTAGCAGTGTGCACGGTAGTTCGGACGACAGCCGGCTGGATTCTGTTCGGACGTCCGAACGCTCAAGGTCACGTCCGCGTCTTACGACCGACAGTTTGCACAGTGTAGTATTATAATTATGTACTGGCTAGATAATGAATAAGCCGCGTCTCTCAGCCGCGGCTGACGGACGCGTCCGATAATTTGTTCGCAGCTTTACGCATTGACTTGAGCATTGTCTTTTTTTTTCACTAGCAAACTCTTGTTAAATAGTACCTAGCAGAAAAAATAATTTATAATTCTTCACTGGGAAACGTTGTTCCACGCTGACGATTTCGACGCGAATGTGGCCTTCACGTACTTAACTGTGCCGTGTGGTAATGCCATCCGTGTACAGTTATTTTCATGCGAGAAGCTTGCGCAGGCAGAACTGTGGTGAAGCTTGTGCGTGTGGTGAGCCCATTATTCGCGCCACCCGTCGCTCCGCTCACCGTTTAGACCAAACTCGTGAACGGGCCGTTACATTGAGTCGACGTTCAAAAATGGCGCGTCTGTAAATCGACTGAATAAAGGTGAACGCAGACCTAGCCGCACCGCAGTCTCCGCAGTCCCCGCATTACGAATTCTTTGTATGAAGTTCTATGAAACCTCGCACACTCACCCGCATCGCAGTAGCCGCAGAAGCGGTAAGAAAACGATGACTGCGGAGACTGCGGTGCGGCTAGGTCTGCGTTCACCTTAAGTCTGCGTATTTGGCCTTGAATATAATGCGGCAAAAAACCCACTTAGAGTATACCGATCCCGCTCAAACTTACGCAAAGTGTAGGGAATAGAACGAGAAAGCCATATAACATCACATGATAAACGTCCAACAATAATTCGCTACGGAATGTTGCACTCTATATAGGTAGTCTGTGGGAACGGCTTTAGTTTTTTTTTTTACGACCGAACGCGATAAGTGTTTACCCAAGTTTTTTTAAGTATTTGGGTGTTATTATTGATTTAATAGTGTAATGAGTGTGCAAGTGAATTTTAACCTGAGGGTGAGTTTAATACTTTTTCTGCGTGGTTTTCGTAACGCTTGCAGCAAGACTTGACCTTGGTCAAAATGCTATCGTAATTTTATTAAATTGTGAGACTAGTTCTGAGTAAAAACTAATTACTATCGCATTAAATGTTTACTAAACAATAGATTTCAGCCAAAACATAAACATTCTAATTGGAATCTACATTCCAATTAGAATTTTTGCATTGCGTGTGCATTGTATAAGTAGTTGTTTTTAGAATCTTTTTCTAGTTAAAAAGTAATTTCATTCGTTTATCATGCTACGGACGGAAATGAGTTTTTTATTCGCATCGACTTTTTGTGGCGCGTGTCTTCTTTCTCCTGCCGATAAATTTTTCCCTCTGTACACTCATTACGACGGAATTTCCAATCGATTGAAGACAAGCCGAGCAAATATACAAATTGTATGTAATTTGTATTTGTAGGTCTAAGACAGATTTTGTACAACCACAAATAAAAAAGCTGAAGAAAATTCAAATCAAATAATCATATTTTTCGCATTAAGGTTAAATTTATTTTTTATCCGAAGACGTGAGAGCCTAATATGTTATGTTTCGCTTTGATGTGTTTCCTTATTTGGTCTTTAAAGTCAAGACGCTGAGTAACTAAAGACAGAAGACACATCAAATCACAACAAGTCGATAACTCATCATCAACTGTTTAAATAAAGCCTACTGCTGTAGACTTTCGAACGTTATCTATATCTCTACCCTAAAGGGTTTTCCACAAACTCCTGACGTTAAAGCAATAAAATAAAGTAAGTAGGTAATAAAGAGCCTTTCTAATATGTAAATCTTCAACAAGTAGACGTGGTATATTCGACGCACCCCATAGCGTTTCTCCAAACTTAACATTTTTGTTGAAGAGCAAAAGGGAATAACACACACACAGTGACGGATTAACCCTAAGGCAAATTAGGCATGGCCTAGGGCATCAAGACTGAGGGGGGCACCAGAAGAAGCACCCAAAAAATCCGCCCTTAGGGCATCACGTCTCAGGGCCGAAACTGCGTTAAGCGGATGCCCGCGCGGTTCTATACAAAAATGCTCCGTCGCGGGGCCACGCGCGGGGCCCCGTGCGGGCGTCCGTCGCGGGTCGGTGCGCCCCGCACCCACGCAACGGAGCCCGCATCCGTGCGACGGACGCCCGCGCGGGTCCCCGCGCGGTGCCACGCGCGGTGTAACGCGCGGTGCCACGCGCGGTGTCACGCGCGGTTCCCACCAGCGGTAACACGCACGGGCTTTTTCAGTCAATAAGGGTGCTTGTACACGGTGCATGTAACTGGAGCAAGTAAAGATGCGGGTTCCCCGCGCGAGTAACATGCGCAAGCTACTTGATCAAGTTACTCGCTTGTACTTGTACATGTTTCAAATGACTGGAGCAAGTAAAGACGCGGGCTACTTGCGCAAGCTGTATGTACAAGTTATTTTGTTCTGCCGTATGTCTGAACATGTGCGAGGCGCGGGTGACTCGCTTAGGTACATGGTCAAGTCGCTGGACCCGCACGTTTTTTAATGGGTGCCTGTACACGGTGCATGTAGCTTGAGCATGTTGAGGCACTTGCGCGGGTTACATGCACCGTGTATAAGCACCCTAACGCTATAGTCCGCTGTCCGATCAACGATGATTTTTTTGTATGAAGACTTTCGAAAAATTCCTCCGGTGCTGAAATTTGGAATATGATGAGAGTAGGCTTTCGTTTAAAAGTGCCTCTTTGATGGCCTATTTAAAATAAATGATTTGACTTTGACTTTGACTTAGGTGATACAGATTATAGATGCACAATAATCCAAATTTTTTTTAGCCGAGAAGTTCTGTTTTTTTTTTTTGAAAATTGCTTATAACTCTCTGCGAAAAATTCCTTAGTCTCAAATTCTTTTTGTAAACAAAGGAACAATTAAAAACACATACTACAAACAATATAAATCAATCATTACACATCACAAAATCAAATCAAAATAAAAACGAAAACTTATTCCTAACCTTAATTAATAATTCATCTAACTATTCCTATTTACAACGCCTATAAGCATACGTATTTAGATACATTGATCGTTCTCGAAAGGTTCATAATCATAGCCCTACATTAACTAATTCTGAATTATCTTACAGTGCTAATTTCATAGTAAGAACGGTACAGAGGGAAATGTTTCCTGAAGAGTACGATTTACTATCATCGGGTAAAACTTTACCACACAAAAATCGTCTTAAAAAATTATCACCATT
Organism: Agrotis clavis; assembly: GCA_954870645.1. NCBI lineage: Eukaryota > Metazoa > Arthropoda > Insecta > Lepidoptera > Noctuidae > Agrotis > Agrotis clavis. Next base: position 17,262,368 of record OX940919.1, on the reverse strand, counting down.
TATAGTGTCTGGTATTATACGCGTAGGTGGGAGACCAGATAACTCCTACTACGACTACAATGTGAAACATCCAGTCATTATTTGTAGCAAACATAGTTTCACAAAGCTAATTTTTAATACATTTCACTTACGCCTATTTCACGCTGGTCCTCAGTTACTCTTAGCCACAATCAGACATGAATATTGGCCTTTGGGTGGAAGAAATCTTGCTAAATTAACGGTTCACAAATGTACTAAATGTCAGCGTTTCAACGGTAGGACCATTCAACGCATCATGGGTAACTTACCTAAAGAGAGAATACAGTTAGAGTTTCCCTTTTTAGAGACTGGCACAGACTACGCCGGCCCAATCCTCATAGCCGATCGCAAAGGTAGGGGATGTAGACTGATTAAATCATACATACGTGTTTTTGTTTGTCTAGCCACAAGGGCGGTTCACTTGGAGCTTGTCTCGGACCTAACCAAACATGCCTTTATTGCAGCACTGAACAGGTTTATTGCTCGTCGTTGTAAGCCAAAGACCATTTATTCAGACAATGGTACTACCTTTATTGGCACTTGTAACGAGATAGCTAATGTACTGAAACAGGATTTTTCTTCAGAAATGGCTATGTTGTTCTATCTATCTATGTTAGGGGTTTTGGTTTCCGCACTTAGTCCTTCATTTGGACCATTGTGCGTGAGCCATAGTGGCCTTTGGTGGCTTATTCCAACCAGCCCACCTCCCTCCAGAAGTTGATCAGGTTCTTTGGTCTGTGGAGAACATCTGTGTAAGTCCTGGGTGTCCCGAGGGTCTCTGCCCTGATCTGTGTGACACCTGTGCACTCGAAGAGCACATGCGCGACGGTTTCCTCAGTCTCCATGCAAGCCCTGCACAGGGGGCTGTCCGTTATGCCTATTGTGTGGAAGTGTTTGTTTAGGGAGCAGTGTCCCGTTATGGTCCCTGTCAGCAGGCGCATGCCGGTCCTGTCCAGGCGTAATGTACAGAAATGGCTGATACAGGTATCAATTTTTCTTTCATTCATACACTCCAAACTTCGGTGGACTATGGGAGTCCGCCGTGAAATCTATCAAGCATCACTTGAGGCGTGTGTTAGGTTTTGCTCATCTTAATTATGAAGAGATGTCTACGTGTCTGATTCAGATTGAGGCAATTCTGAACTCTCGTCCTCTCACTCCTCTTTCCACCGATCCCTCAGATCTATACCCATTAACTCCTGCTCACTTCCTTATTGGGAGATCTCTCACATCATTGCCGCACCCGCAAGTCGTCAATCAGAAGATCTCTAGCTTGAAACGCTACCAGCGCATAGAGCACCTGAAGCAACAATTTTGGGACAGATTCTCTAACGAGTATATCTTTTACCTCCAACAGAGAACCAAGTGGACGGATTCTGATGGAGCGCTTAAGGAGGGAGCCATGGTAGTACTCAAGGAGCAGCATACGCTTCCATTGATGTGGCCACTCGGTCGCATCGTACGTCTCGTACCAGGAAGAGATGGAATATGTAGAGTCGCAGACGTCAAGACAAAGAAAGGCATAGTCAGACGGGCTTATAACACCATCTGTCCTCTTCAAGTATAACTCTTCTATTGAAGACAAATCTTCAACGCCGGGAGCATGTTAAGAACATCACTACAGCCGGGCAGCCGGGCGACAGCGGGCGGTAGCAGGTCCGAGAGGGGGGTCTGCGGAGCAGCGTCGGCGCACCGGCCGCGGCTCAACAACACTGCGTCATCGTCCACGATACTGATCGCATACATCTAATAACGTCCTTCAAGTGTTGTAAAATCGTTCTGTCATTATCAATAAACAGTCCGCTTATTATAAATTGTTACCGGTTGTTTTAGTCCTCATAACACCTGTAGGATATATCTTCCACTCTTTTCTAAGGTATTTGTTTAAATGAAATAATAGGAAAAATAAAAAAAAGAATAAGTTAGAATAGGAAAGTATAAACATCCAACAAATGTTCGATTTCAGTGTCACTCCAAATCAACTTTTTACATATCGCGCTCTAACTTGAAATTGAAATAAAAATCTTCAAATTGAACTAGCGACACTGCGTAAATCGGTCTCCGCGCTAATTGGTCTCGCGTGACCACGCGCGTGACACGCGACGGGTGCCCGTCGCGGTCGCCCGTTTAACGCAGTTTCAGGCCTCACTCTCAGACATCTTGATGCCCTAGGCAATCTATGGTGTTGGTGCCCCCCATGTCCAAAGTAAACTACACTTCTGGACACATCTATTGGCCCACCTTGTATTTTCAGTTTCGTTTGGGCCTAGCCATATTATTTTAGGTCGAGCAAAAAGTTTTTATGCAGTTTTGAACCTGGCACATTCACAATTTCATTCAATAGTCTTTTTTTGAATTTCGAACACAGAATTTAAAGAAACAAAAGACAATTTGGAGCCTGTTTGTTGATATCAAACAATCGAATACTAAGAAATGGTTTTATTGGTTTACTTGGATTTAATTCTTGAAAAAGTGATTGATATCTTTGGTTTTGCAACAAACATTACTTATTCTTAGCATTAAGGTGAGGTTCTATCAATAATCTATGGATACTTCACCTGAAGTCGCCACCCAAGCTGTGGCACTTATTCAGGCCGGACACAGCCAAAGAAACGTGAGTGCTCAACTTAATTTAAGTCGATCTGCGGTCCGAAATGTTTATCGGAGGTACCTAGAGACTGGCGGCTTTGTTCGTCGCCAAGGAAGGCCACGATCTCGGGTCACAACTGAAAGGTAGGATCGATTCATCGTGACGACCAGCTTGAGAAATCGTCACCTTACCTCCATTGAGATACAAAACCAACTTCGTGACTTCCACGGAGTATCTGTGAGCGCTCGAACTGTTCGGAGAAGATGATTTTTTGAGGAAAGAAAAATTTTTAGATTGCAAGTGGAATTCGAACCCGCGTCTTCTGGATAGGTACTCCAAAAAGCGTAAACGAGGAATAGAGAATTTCAGCTTGCAGGTGTGGGTTGCAATAGCCTAGTTGGTTAAGGCGTTTTCTTCCACCCAACACGTTGACATTACAGCCAAATCAATGTTGTATAATGAGATAGCAACTATGGTAGTTGCTATCACAACACAATTTTAGACTCATCAGAAAAGAGTACACGGCTTCAATCTTGCTGTGTCCAATTTAAATGACTGCGTGCGAAATGAAGGCGCGCTGTTCGGTGGGCTCGCGTTAGTTTGGGCCCATTAGCTGGCTTGTGTGGTACCATATCGCGTTCTTTTAACCTTCTCCGAACATTAATTATTTTAAACGCATTAACGCATGCGACGCGCATCGTAAAGATGATTTTTTGAGGAAAGAAAAATTTTTAGATTGCAAGTGGGATTCGAACCCGCGTCTTCTGGATAGGTACTCCAGACGCCTTAACCAACTAGGCTATTGCAACCCACACCTGCAAGCTGAAATTCTCTATTCCTCGTTTATGCTTTTCGGTAGCGTAGCGCCATCTCTTGGATTAGTGTTTAACTAACTTCCACCCAACACGTTGACATTACAGCCAAATCAATGTTGTATAATGAGATAGCAACTACCATACTTATTAATTATTTTAAACGCATTAACGCATGCGACGCGCATCGTAAAGATGATTTTTTGAGGAAAGAAAAATTTTTAGATTGCAAGTGGGATTCGAACCCGCGTCTTCTGGATAGGTACTCCAAACGCCTTAACCAACTAGGCTATTGCAACCCACACCTGCAAGCTGAAATTCTCTATTCCTCGTTTACGCTTTTTGGTGTACCTATCCAGAAGACGCGGGTTCGAATCCCACTTGCAATCTAAAAATTTTTCTTTCCTCAAAAAATCATCTTTACGATGCGCGTCGCATGCGTTAATGCGTTTAAAATAATTAATGTTCGGAGAAGGTTAAAAGAACGCGATATGGTACCACACAAGCCAGCTAATGGGCCCAAACTAACGCGAGCCCACCGAACAGCGCGCCTTCATTTCGCACGCAGTCATTTAAATTGGACACAGCAAGATTGGAGCCGTGTACTCTTTTCTGATGAGTCTAAAATTGTGTTACATGGCAATGATGGAAGGAAGAAGGTCTACCGACTTAAGGGAGAGCGTTTCGCACAATGCTGCTTTGAAGAGAGGGTTACTTATGGCGGTGGCTCATGGACTGTCTGGGGCGGTATATCCGCGAGCGGCAAAACTCAACTTGAGGTTGTTCCAGGACCACGGCTGCCAACATTAAATGCTGTAAGGTACATTCGTGAGTGCTTAGAACCTCACGTGATACCATACGCGGACTATGTGGGCCCAAATTTCCTTTTTATGCATGATAATGCAAGAGCCCATGCGGCCGGCATCGTCAGGGAATATCTTCGGGATGTGAACATCACAGTTATGGACTGGCCAGACAGAAGCCCAGACATGATCCCCATTGAGCACATGTGGGACGAGCTAAAAAGACGTGTTAGGGCTCGTCAGCCAGTTGCCCAGACGATGCAGGAGTTGAAAACTGCCATAGAAGAGGAATGGGAGATGATCCCTCAAAATTTCATAGAGCGGTTGATAAACTCTATGCCTAATCGTATGAGAGCTGTGGTAGATGCCCATGGAGGCAACACGCGTTATTAAATTAAACCTCTATTTGATAAAACATGTTTTTTATTCAAAAATCAATTGCCTTTAACAAGGCGCATATCCGACTTGTTAGGCGTAGCTCCATGTCGTATGGTATTCTGAATTCAAATTTAAAACAATACGATCGAAAAAGATGGTAAAATGTATCAGGTTTAAAACTGCATCAACAGTTTTTGTTCAATCTAGCAATCATATTTCGGTAGGGGCCATCGAAACCTAAACTCTAAGGTGGGCCAATAGATGTGTCCAGAAGTGTAGTTTCTTCCTTTATTTATTTTAAAGTATTCATTGGTGATGAGGAACGTGTTATACAGAAGGAAATAAAATAAGTTTATTTGGCAAGTCTTTAGGCACACGATTACAATAAAAATTACGAAGAAACAATGGAAAAGCAGAACACAAAAGTAGGTAACGTGTGCCTCACGGCTGTGCCAAATAGGCTGAGTTCAGCAAAGAGCCAGGCCACAGGGTGCCTGACGCTGGTTTTCAACTGAGTCTTGTGAGACGTCAGAGATGTAAATCACCTTTATAGTGAGCAAGTTAAAATAATAGCATAGTACAAATCTAGTATACACATATCCAGAAGACCTTAACACCGAATTAATTACAGAAATTCAAGTAAAATAAGTTCCAGACCCAGTTATTCGGCTCGCATAAGTTTACATCAAACTCACGCACAATTGTATAAAATAATACATGATGATAAAATTGAATTAGCTTTCCCTAATATGGAAACAGCCCTGCCTATATTTTTATCGCTTGATTACAAATTGCTCAGACGAACGTTCTTTTTTAAAATTAAAAATATTAAAAAATGAAAAAAGGACAAAGACGTTACAAGAAGAGCTTGATAATTATTTATCGATATTATACATAGAGTCCGATATGTTGTAAACGTTAGACGTTAATACTATTTTGCGTGAATTAAACCGCAAAGCGCATTTCAATAAATAAATAAATTATGCTTTGGTTTTGCTTGTTGTCGCTCCTACTCCACTTCTAAGGTAGGTACCTACGTTTTTTATTTTTTTTTATTTCATTATCTAGTTTTACAAACAATCATTCATTAATAGTTTAAAAAACTAAAAAACACGCTTTTAGCACGCACTAAAAGTTAAAACTTTGTCTTCTTATAATTCAAACTTAATTTACTACTTATCCGCCACCTGGGACGGCCGCCATGTTGGATTTACGTCACGAGATATTTTTTTTCGTATCCCATTCAGCAAACCCTCTAGTTTAATACCCATATCATGGTGGTTCATTTCAAATAGCCAGTCCGCCATGTTGGATTTAAGTCACGTGACTATTTTTTTTTCGTATTCCTGACAGCAAACCCTTTCATTTGATACCCATATCATGGGGGTGGATTTAAAACAGCCAGTCTGCCATCTTGGGGAGGCTGCCATATTGGATTTGTAAAAACGTTTCTTAGCTAGTCATGTATTGTTTTCAGAACTCAGAGGGTGTGGAAAATTTCATCCTAATCGAAGACCGGGAAGTGGGTCAAATTAAGATTCCAAGATTTTCTTACATACGAGTACATACAAGTGAAGCTAATACAAGCGTGATAAAAAAAAAATTTAGGCGGTAAAGACCGATTCTAGTTAAATCTAGTTGACATACGGATATGGGGTCCCTCAAGTCTCGCTTCGCTCGCTATTGTATGATGGGCTAAATTAGTTTAGTGTTTCTAGAGTTTCTCTTAATAATTTGAAATAATACTTTTTCTGAACGGTACACTTTTATTACACTTTTATTACATAGAAATACACACATCAAAAGTGTCTAGGGATCAAGCATTTTTATGCGGATTTCTTGAGATTGAGATGTGGCTTTGTAATAAATTTATGATTTTATAAATTTATATGGATCCTTTTTGGTGCATTTCATAATTTGAATCAGGAACTGTAAATCAAATTCAAGTAAAAGATGAAAATCAGCTGTCAATATTTTCCCTATAAAAACATACAACGCATTGAAGACATTATTAGTGCTACTGTTTCCCTACTACTGATTAAAACCAACGTTATTATGGAGCGGCGACGTCATTTAAGCAGGGAAGAAATGCTCAGAGCCGTGGGAATGATAGAAGCTGGTTCCCGGCAACGTACTGTGGCTTTAGCTCTGAATACAAGTCAGAGTGTTATCAGTCGACTTTGGACACGTTACCGAAGCACTGGTACCGTGGCTGAGCGCCATGGAGGACGGTATCGCTGCACCACACGGAGACAAGACCGATACATTCAAATCTTAACTCGAAGAGCTCCAACAATAACCGCCATGATGTTAGCCGTGAGGCTTCATCACTCTTCAGGGAACTTAATTAGCGACCAAACAGTCAGAAACCGCTTGCATGAAGTGAACCTTCATTCCCGAAGACCGCTACGGGTACCACCTATAGCAATGCACAATCGTAGGATTCGATATCAATGGGCTCTTGAACACAGAAATTGGGCAGAAGAACAATGGCGTTTCGTGTGCTTTTCTGATGAGTCTCGTTTTGGTATGAGACCGGATACAAGACGTATACGACACTGGAGAACCCCTGGACGCCAACAGCGATTAAAATCCTGCCAGGAAGTCCATCCTTATAGTGGTGGAACCATCATGGTATGGGCGGGTATTTGGATCGGCGGAAGAACTGAGTTGATTTGGATCAGAGGCAACCTCAACGCTCAAATTTATGCTGAGACGATTGTATCAGACGTCATCGTTCCTCTACAAGTGCAAATCGGTCCCTTATTTCAGTTAATGCATGATAATGCACGACCGCACACCGCAAGAGTTGTAAGACAGACTCTCGCCGCAGCTAACATCAATGTCCTGCCCTGGCCTGCTCAGTCGCCAGACTTGAACCCGATTGAGCATGCATGGGATATGCTACAGAGAAGAGCTCTGCCGAATATGGAGGGTATCCAGTCGCAAGAAGACCTTTTTTTGTTGTTGCAACGAACATGGGCGGCCATTCCACAGCGTGATTTGGATGAACTCATTTTGAGTATGCCAAACCGATGTTCTTGTGTTGTTAGTGTTCGCGGTAGAAACACGGATTATTAATTGTTTAAGTTACCCAATAAAATTTTAAAGAAAACTGTTATTTCAGTCTTTTTTCGAACTTTAATGTTAGTGGTTCAAATGTCAAAAATCCCTTTATTAGGAAAATGGCAAATTTCTTTATGAATGCAAAGGTGACTTGGTTTATCGTTACTGTGACAAACGATAACACTTTATTTGATGAATCCTTAAAGAACATTTTAATTAATATCAATCAGGAGAAAAGTTATTGCAAAAATATATGTTGATCCCTAGACACTTTTGATGTGTGTAGTATATTATGTACTTATAGGTATTTACACCTATAAGTACATAATATACTATTTCTATATACAGTTACATTTTATTTTATAATATGTATTCTGTTACACATATTTCTTATTTAATTATTTTAACTCGCACACTATAAAGGTGACTTACATCTCTGTCTCACAAGGCTCAGTTGAAAACCAGGGTCAGACACCCTGTGGCCTGGCTCTTTGCTGAACTGAGCCTATTTGGCACAGCCGTGAGGCACACGTTACCTACTTTTGTGTTCTTGCTTTTCCATTGTTTCCTCGTAATTTTTATTTGCACGGCACGGGACATAAATATTTGTATGACCTGCAAGTAGTTGTTCCGGGTCTGGGTGTTTGTGCATGTGAGTTTCTATGTTTGTAAAACGCACCCACGATACAGGAGATATTCCTAGTGTGGGGCAAAGTTATCTTAAATAAAAAAAAAATTTAAAAAAAATTGTATGCCTAAGGCTTGCCAAATAAACTTATTTTCTTTCTTTCTAAATGAATCATGTCCGTCCTTCATCAATGAATCCTTAAAAAAAAAGGAAGAAACTAGTTTACCTTGGACATGGCATGGGGGGCACCATAGGCTTAGATTGCCTAGGGCATCAAGTTGTCTTAATCCGTCACTGTACACACACTTTAAACCTTAAAACCTATAAAAATATCCATCTTATGCCTTAGTAAGCATACAATACTTAATATTGAATCAGCCCTACCCGACCTACCGATTTCGCAATTATTCCAAACCAATACGATGGAATATGCACAGATGAATATTTACTTATCTTGCAAGTTAAACATCGAACTTCGTACATAAGGTACTAAGCAAACGTATCAAAGGCAACGTTTCGAAGTTTAGTTAGTTTAGTTACTTTATTTACTTACCATCTAGTTGGCCAGGCAATATCAGTTGATTCTCACTATTGTTCATGAACTAAATTAGCCAATGGACGGGCTGTCATCTCGTCCCTTTTTTGAGGTATGCAGGTTTCTTCCAATGAAAGTCCTTTGATGACTTTAACAGGTTTATAATGCGATAAATTATGATTGTAATGACAATTATTCTGTTTAACGAATTCGAATCGATTGGCTACTGAAAAATAGATTTCTTGTACGTTACCAGTTAAACTACACAGCAGTCAACAACTTAAATGGAAATGAATTCACATATTCTAGCAGTGGCTATCATTTCCTTTGGCTAAAGAAAAGAAAGAAAACATTAAAATAACTGTTTTCCAACTACAAATTTCAACATCTAGCAAACTCAACGGACTACAAGCTCAACTTCTATATCTTCAATGAATTCCGATGATCCAACAAATACCTCACTGCAATGTGTCAAATTGCATGCAAGTTCTTGCATTGTCTAAATCAGGCTATAAAAAGAATTCGTATCAGAAAGAAATTAACTCTTGACTTGCAAGTACTGGTACGCAACCGTGCGAAGTGCATCGCTACTCCGCTAGAAGTTAACAAGCCGAGATCGTCTAGATAGCGCACGCAGTTTCACCGCGCCGCTGACTGGCAGAATGGAAATACAGGTACACTTCACAACTCCACGCCAGGAACACTTGACTTTATCTTTAAGAAAAAGGTTTTACTCGTTTTTTTATATTTGTCTGTGTCTACTTCTGTAAAAAGTCGAGTCAAAAAATAAAATAAAGAACACCAAAGACGCCACCACTCTTATTATGAACTATACTCATGGCGCGACGCAATGTCGAATTGCATCGATTGACGATATCAGTCAGATATCACACAAGCGTCCGGCCGAAGAAAATGTATGGACAATCGCCTGTGTTTAGCCAGCGGGGCTAGTACGAGTATATTACCTGTCTTAACATTAAATTACATTCAAAAATGAATTTTCTGACTGTCATGACGGGTGGTGCGGACCTGTGGTGCGGACTCTACTCAGTATGTGGACACTCTCGCAATCAGCCCTATGAATTTAGTGAAGCAGCACCTGCATAGGCAGGTAAAATAAAGGTCGGTGGAATTAAGTATTATAACATTAGTGTTATAATACTTAATTCCACCGACCTTTTTTTTTTTAAAAAAAAAATTCTTTTTAATAAGAATTTCCCGTCTGCGGGTCCCTGGGTGCGTTTATTACAAACGTAGAAACACACAAACACCAAGATCCGGAACAACTATTTGTAGATCATACAAATATTTGTTCCATGCGGGCAACATGCGGGTATCGAACCACCGACTCGTCATTATCATAGGACGTAAAATATCCACTGCTGAACATAGGCCTCCCCCATAGATTTTCAATAGGACCAGTTGGAAGCCGCTTGCATCCAGTGCGATCCTGTGAATTTCACCAGATCATCTGTCCACCTTTGAGAAGCTCGTGGCTAAATAATTACAGCCGCACAGGCCGATCTTCCGGGTTAAGCCGCGGTTGCCGAGGTTGGGTGACCATCTGCCATAACGAGTTTCCTCCGTGCCTCGGAAAGCACATAAAGCCGTTGGTCCTGGCTGTCATTTGTAGATCTATGACAGTCGTTACTGTTAGTCAGAAGCTCTAAAGTCTGACAACCAGTCTTACCATGGGGTATCGTATTACCCTGTTACTGGGTTGTGGAGGACCGATAGGCAGTTGCTCCATGTAAAATACTGATATTCAGCTGCATCCGGTTCGACTGGAAGCCGACCCCAACATATTTGGGAAAAGGCTAAGCAGATGATGATGTCTGTCCACCTTCAATCACAAAAAAAACGGGAAATCCTTCAAGTTCTCATTACTTGGAACTGCTTATGTGTTACGGCTTATCAAGGTCAGCGTGGTTCCAGCCATCATAGTCTAGATAGTGTTTGACAGCTGGGCCCTAACCTACGCTGACCCCTCACAAGCCCGGTTTGTCCGACTTGCCGGAAACGTGTGTCGCAGTTCTTGCGATCTAAACTAGACCAGATATTTCGTTCAATAATACAATTTGAGAGAAATGAAATAGAATAAATTGGAAAATGGTTGCAATTGAGAAGGACGTCCCCGAAAATAGTTTTGATTTCTAAACAGCGATAACTTGGCTTAGGGCATTAGGGGTTGGTTTATTACCCGACTACGGCAAAGCCAAAAGGAGGGTTATGATTTTGACGGGTATGTATGTTTGTTTGTTTGTTTGTTCCCTCATAACTTTTAAACTACATGACAAATAAGGTGTCGTTTATAGAAGCGTCTCAGTTGTCCGCTGGTTAAAGGGTAGGTGACGTGTCGCTGGATTCAATATGGCACCCTCTAGGGGATGTAAAGTCGTAAATATTTTCGCACAGTATCAACATGAGTATCAAATTAAAGGGCTTGATGAGCACATTTGAAATATACCTACAATAAATAGCTTTTACTAGCTACTTTGCCTGTTTCCAACAGTGTCAACATGGTTACCAAATGAAAAGGCTTCATGAGTACATTTGAAATTAACTCGCTACTTTTCTTTTATTATTATATCAAATCGAATAACCCCAAAATAGTATTAAAAAAAAAAAGATAAAAATAACTTAAACCCGACTACGAACAAATCGCGCACTAAAAAGTAACACAGTAAACAAGAACAATCCGTGTTACAGAATTTTTTAAGTAGGTACTTAGTAGCCGTGGTCGTATAAAATATTATACTTTTCAGTGCGCGATTTTTTCGTAGTCGAGTTTTATTTGCCTAATATAGCAGTCACAAGTGATATTTCTGCTTGACCGCTATTTTTAACCGACTTCAAAAAAAAAGTAGGTTCTCAGTTCGACCTGTATGTATGTATGTATGTATGTATGTTTGTCCGCGATTATCTCGCGTTTGGCTGAACGGATTTTGATGCAGTTTTCAGGAAAGTGTTCATTACATTTTGGAGAAGGTTTTAGTATATAACACAAATAGATATCCCGTGACGTTGCCCGCGTGGATCCGATTTGCTTACTTGGATCGTAGATTTTAAGGGACGATTGCATGTTTGTCCGCAATTATCTCGCGTTCGGCTGAACGGATTTTGATGCAGTTTTCAGGAAAGTGTTCATTACATTTTGGAGAAGGTTTTAGTATATAACACTAATAGATATCCCGTGACGTTGCCCGCGTGGATCCGATTTGCTTACTAGGATCGTAGATTTTAAGGGACGATTGCATGTTTGTCCGCAATTATCTCGCGGTCGGCCGAACGGATTTTGATGCAGTTTTCAGGAAAGTGTTCATTACATTTTGGAGAAGGTTTTAGTATATAACACTAATAGATATCCCGTGACGTTGCCCGCGTGGATCCGATTTGCTTACTTGGATCGTAGATTTTAAGGGACGATTGCATGTTTGTCCGCAATTATCTCGCGTTTGGTTGAACCGATTTTGATACAGTTTTCAGAAAAGTATTTGTTACATTCTGGGGAAGGTTTTAGTATATAACAATAATGGATATCTCGTGAAGTTGCTCACATAGATCCGTTTTGCTTAATATGATTGTAGATTTTCAAAGACGCCGATTTTATGAAGATTTTTGTTGATTATCTTAACTAAAAAGGGAAAAATAAAAAACTTTTTTAAAAAAAGGGAACCGACTTCAAAACTGAACACAAAAAAACTATTAAATAACTTTTCTTTCGGAAGTCGGTGGCCATATGTCAATGAAATAAAAAAAAAACAAAGCCACCGACTTCCGAAAGAAAAGTTATATAATAGTTTTTTTGTGTTTAGTTTTGAAGTCGGTTCCCTTTTTTTAAAAAAGTTTTTTATATAATCATTATGTAGTAGTTAATTGGGCTCATAGATAAGTCTGAAGCGAGTCGAAACGTTTTCAAAGTTTACAAAACATAAACTAGTCAAGAAATAATCTAGTTGTCAAGAAGGTGATGTCAACTGACAGTTACATATTTGATAGACATATTTTGAGAAATGGTTTACTTCTACTAAAATGAAATAAATACATTATCAAATGCTCGTTCTATTGACCTGCCATGGTTCTGACATGGCGACATATGACCGAAGTCTTTATAATTATAGCATTTACGCATCAAGCGTCATCACTCAGGATCGCCCCGTCATCGAGTCCTCAAGACTGGAGAGCAATAGAAATACTGGCAGAACAACACCCGTACTTAGTCGGCCTGTTGAGCGGCACCAGAGATTATATCTGTACGGGTAGTATTATCAGCAAGCGGTCGATACTCACGTCAGGCAGCTGCGTGGCCTCCGGTCCTAAATATGTCCTAATAACGTCAGCATTGTACAACAAAAAAATGAATAACAAAACTTTATTTGACGTAGCCTACACGAAGCTCCACGGCGACTACATGTTTGATGTGCAGGTGATGGACCCCAATGTCACTCGGATGCACAGCAATATAGGCTTAGTGTTCGTGAAGCGGCCGGTATTGGAAGTTTTTGTTATTGCAGCTGATATAGGAAACTATTACGCTTCAGAGTTAAAGGACAAAAGACTGTTAGCAGTTGGTTATGGAAGACTTGACACGTCTGATATGGTAGCATTACAGTATCAAGCGTACCACCAGACCCCGTGCACGAACCCTAAGTGGTACTATTGCGTGTGCGGCATCGAGTATTCAACGTACATGAAGACCTATTCTTACGAGTTCGGTACGGGAGCGCCGGTACTGTACGGTCACGAAGTCGTGGGCATCGCTGCTACTCCTTGTGGAACCCTTTCGATGAAAAACTTGGGAATTAAATATAACATATTTACCGTAATCGGGCCGTATCTGGCATGGATAAAAAAATCACAATCTAATACAAGATTAGCGCAAACGCATGCCCTTAATCGCGCCACCGACGAGGAAACAGATCCATTATTAAAACTCTATTGTTTATTGTTAGTGATTAGTAAAGCACTTTAATGAAATGAGATTTTTTCTTGTTCATCAAATGATAACTAAAATGGGCAAATTAGCACGAGTATGTGATACTGAGTCACTATTCGCCAATTTTGGAGCGTAAATTAGCGTAGATATATTACGATCTAGAACTAGTTGCGATGGTAAACAACACAATGGTATGAAATAAAAAAAGTCGTACAATGCGTTAGCGGCTCATATATTGTTTGATCGAGATCCCGTAAGTACGTCACCATGTTCTGCTAATATTTCAAACTAGTCGTCAACATAGCAACTTTGTCAGGGCCTATTTAAATATGTCGAAAGTGCATTGCACTTGTATATTGTTATCATTGCAACATGTAGGTATAAGAAATTAATGCTGCAGTGATGCTCTTTTGCTACACAGTGTAGTGAAGTCTTAAAGAAAATTGTATTGAACTCATTTCAATACTTACCAATATCAGTGATAAAAGGTAAATTATGTTAATTAAATTTGTAGTATCAGAATTCTTAATTTCCGACAATAATTTTATTATATCAATCATAATCAGAATCAAGAATCATAATTTACAAACATGTATAACCAATGATATTCTAATATACTAACCACATATTTATGAGATGATGTAATGAAAAAATGCTCTAAAACAATAGTTTAACCTTTGACTCTGGGTCCCCGGTGATAAGCCACTGTACATTTTAGTTCCAGTAACTTATCTCATAACGTCAGATGCAGTGTCTGTGAAGATCTTGTTTTGTGTTGGTGGCTGTGTCTAAATATTAAATGAAAATGATTTTTTGTAAGGTGTTAGTGAGAAAAATGAGCCAACAGAAGAAATGGCAGCCGTTAAAGAAGGTCGGCATCATCGGCGTGCCCTTTGAGAAGGGACAGAAGAAGTACGGAGTTAGCGTGGCGCCTGCTGCGATGCGGTACGCTGGTCTCATAGAGCAACTTAGTCAAATAGGTAAGTCTCTTCTCATAAAATAAAAAATAAAAAATCGAGGAAATTGTTTATCGAATAAACTAAATTCTAAAGGATATAGGCACAAGTACCACAAGTTTCAAATAGGAAACTAAATCAAGTTTTAGAAAAGCGACCGATATTTTATTCATAATTAAGATGTACAGTCGCGAGCAATAGTATGTACACACTAAGCAGTATTCAAAAGCGATGTTCTGCTACCATATTGATTAAACTTTTGCCTTTTCATTAGACTTCTATTTAGGAAGCCACACATTATTTCAAAGTGGAAACCAGTATTTTACGAGTAAATTGCGTTTGAATTTTGTTAAGTGTATACATGTTATTGCTCGTGACTGTACAAGATAGTAGAACATTACGTTCAAGAACGACTGAAATTAAAGTTATTTTTTTCTCCTTGTTATGGTTTTGGCATAGTTTACAAGATCACTGTTTAAAAATGACCTACTTATTTAATTTAATTGATCAAAATTGTTAAACCGTTGTGTCTTCAGAGTAGGTACAGACGCCAGCAGGTCAACCTACCCGAATCTGACATATTTTGCCAATGGAACATTAACCTTCCACTTCTGTGATAAGGTTGAAAATCTATAAAAAAAAAACAGATTGAGATCGGTTGATGTCTTGTACTATTAAATTGATAGACAAAGTATAGAATTTAAACACTATTTCTTACCACCTATCGTTGAAATTCAGACGGCCTCGATGTGAAAGACTATGGAGACATCGAGGCGCCAGGCATCAAAGAGGTGAAGATGGAAAACATGGCGCACTTGGCGCTGGTGTCGGCATGTAACAAGAAACTGTCACAAAAGGTCACCGAGGTCCTCAAGGACGACAGGATAGCTGTTACCATAGGCGGCGATCACTCCATCGGAGTCGGTAAGGGAACTACTTACCTAATAGCTACTAATATCTACCTCATGAAGTGTCGATTCATAATTTTATCAAAATACAATTATGTAGTTTCATGTCATTATATCAAATAAATATAATTTGTATTTTCGTGATAAAAATTCACGTTAATTGTAATAATAAAAAACTAATTGTGTACCTACTATGTAGTATTTAGGTAGGTACATTAAAATTCGCAATCATAAATAATGCAATTTGAATTTGATTTCTGGGTAAACTCAATTTAGATCGCCATCGAGGCGCCAAGAAGAAGAACACCCAATATTTATTTAGGACACTCAAATTAATTCTGTATTTTTCAATTTCAGGCACAGTCGACGGCCACTACAAAGTTAACAATGACATGATCCTAATTTGGGTAGACGCTCATGCAGATATCAATACTAACAAGACTTCGGATTCAGGGTCCGTGCACGGAATGCCAGTCGCTCTTTTAGTCAAGGAATTCAATCATTACTGGCCTTATTTACCGACAATGGACTGGCAACAACCCTTGTAAGAAATTCAGTGTTATACTAAGCTTTCTTCTTTGGAATTGGAATCGCAAATAAAGATTCCTCCATCCTGATCACAATAGATATCTATATCTAAACGTAGTGGGTATTATGCCTAACTTTTGGTGCGATAAAGCGGTGACCCAGCACATTTAAGCTATCCCATTCTTTGTATCGCTTTTAGATCTCTCGTAACATGTCATTAACATTATTTCTGAAGATCACTCTGAAAACTTATTATAAGTAGGTACTTAAATAAGTATTATTGTCTCCTTGCAGATTCTCCATAAAGAGCTTAGGATACATAGGTCTGCGGTCCGTGGATCATTACGAAAGGCTTGCCATAGAGAAGTACAATGTACCCACATTTGCAATGGAGGATGTTGACGAGTAAGTATAAAATAAACAAGTGTCAAACTCTACAAGGCTGGCTGTGGCCTGTGGACACAAGGACAAATTAAAGTATCTAATTAATAGCCATTAGCGTTGCGGAAAATTGCCATTGGTTATTTATTCACGAAGGTGAATCATTTGGCATATTGTGAAGTGACTGTTTTATTTAAACCCTCTGATCTCCGCAAAACGTAATAGAACTCAATAAAACAAAAAAGAATTATTGATATTGACTTAGTAGACTTACAATCATTGTGTCTGAAGTTTCGCAAACTGTTCAAACTTTACCCAGTATTTATTTTGTTTAACTTATCCTTCCAGACATGGTATTAAGAACTCAATTGAACATGTTCTCAAGAAGCTAGACCCTGAAGGCCGCAGACCCATCCACGTGAGCTTCGACATCGATTCTTTAGACGCATTAGAAGCGCCCAGCACCGGCACACCAGGTTTGTATTTTTTTTTTAGCTAAGCAATTAATTTCAAGTGTCCTCCGGGATTTTAACCGTCGTAGGTACCACAAAAACTTTAAAACGTTTGTTGAACACTTGTCTATAAAAATGTCAGATTATGACGTTGAAATAAGGTCCGTTTTGCAGTCACACTTTTTTTTAGGCAAGTGTTTAATGATGTTTAAGTTTTTGTAGTAGGTAAGGCTGTATACGTTCAAATAAAACTGAAGAACATGATATTTTGTTGGAATCAGTATCTACGCGAAAGATTCCTTCTGTGCAAGTCCTCCAGTAAGGATGCATTATCTTTGTTCTTGTATGATTCAGTGAGAGACAGAGCTATACAACTCGTCTAGTGCCATCTCATTCCCACAGTGGAACTACTCGCTTTAAGACGTCATGGCAGGCCACCTGTACTTATTAATTTCCACATTTTGAGGTGATTTAAAAAAAAAAAATTAAGAGCCTCCAAACCCCAAAACCCCATTTCTTAACTATTTCCTGCTGTGATTGTCATTTAAGTTAATATAAGTTAATACATAATATAGGATCCTCCACGGATTCAGAACCTACCTATGTTTATATTTTACAGTTCGCGGAGGACTATCACTTCGTGAGGCCATCAATTTAATGGAGATAGTGCACAAAACTGGCCGGCTGCGAGCTGTAGACCTCGTCGAGATCAACCCTGCTCTGGGCAACGAGACGGACAGAAAACAGACCATTGAGGCTGGCATGTGTGTTCTGAAGGCAGCTCTAGGCTTCTCGAGAAGAGGCACTGCCCCCCGAGGGGTGTTGGACCTGCCCATCCAGGACCCTCAGCCTTAGAAAGTTAGAAAAACGACTGATTAGCATGTAAACTATGACATACCTACTTATAACGCTTTCGTGTAGTGATCTTATATTTAAAATAGGTAATAATTTACTCGTTATTCGCCGTGGTTTCACCTCGTTTGCTCGGCTGTTATATTGATTGGTCATAGCGTAATGTTTTAAAACCTTATAGCTTTCCTCGATAATTGTACAATACAAAAATTTTCATTTCCCTACTAGTCGAAAATGAGGTTAGCACGTTCCACCAAACAAACATGTTTTTTTTTAATTCAAGCAACTTGTGCCCAAAATGACGTCATACTTATCAAGACTTGCTTAATGGAAACGCACATTATACTAGCTTAAAATAATACAGACTCATGTAAACAGAAGTAGCTTATTCCAAGCCAGGACAGCTAACCAAGACAGTTTAAAAGAAAACTAGCTTGCTATCCTAGCTTGAAAAACCTCGTGTAGCCCGGGCATAAATTTCAACAGAAATAGTGAAGTAGATTGGTACAACCAACAAAAAAGTTCATCAACACTTCACTTTTTTTTAGACATTATAATTAATCAAAGATCGAAGTCAATATTTAAAGGTCTGAAAATCCCAATTAAGTAATATAAGTATCTACTGTTAAAATAAAACAAACTCGTAAGATATAGGTAAAAGCAACAATGTCAAACGCCTTATGTTGCTGACTGTAACATGTATGACATCCATGATTATGATAGAGTCCGCGACTACCACTCCTCACCTGCGGAAAACTCGTGGTAGGTACAGTCACGAGCAATAACATGAAAACACTTAACAAAATTCAAACGCAAATTGCTCGTGAAATACTGATTTCCACTTTGAAATAAGGCCTAGTTTGTAATAGTATGGCTTCCGAAATAGAAGTCTAATTATAAGACAAACGTTTAATCAATATGGTAGCAGAACATCGTTTTTGAATACTGCTTAGTGTATACATAGGTACTATTGCTCGTGACTGTACCTACTCATTTTGCTAATGCGATTTGATGTAATGACATAGCACCACGTCAAAAGAATTTCAGTCGTGGCGCGAGTCTAGGGATAAATATTGATAGATGCACTTGGTGACTAAAACAAGCTAAAATGTTCTTGTAGAACATTCAACATTGAATGCGCGACACGGTGTGTTATCTGCCTACCGACTCACAATAAAGTAAGTATTAAAAATAAGAGTCTTCGTTTTATTGCCAACGATCTAGCCATGAAAGAGCCAAGTTAAAATTAGCGTAACGATCTCTAGAATTGAAATCTTAAAGCGTATTTTATAGGTTGTTCCATTGTGTCGGCTAGAGTCATGGTATTTAATTTTATAAATGTCAACATGATTGTGATTCTGGTGAGTATTTATAGCTGACTAGGGTTCCGTTTTAGTCTGGAAAAACCTTGTTGCAGTGCTAATATAAACAAAAAAGCTTTTAGCAATTAGGTTCATAAATTCCGTTTGAGAAGCGGTTTGCCAGTAACAAGAGTAGGAAAGAGTCAAAGAAAGAGGTTGCCCTAAATCTAACATTAACATCACACCTGTAGTTCGCCGTCGTCGAGTTGGCCCGAGGAATAAATTAATAGTACGGAAAGCTCATGAACTTCAGCAGGCTTAAATCTTTGATGGAATTTGCCACTCATTTGAAGAGCACATACCCTGCCTGAAATATTTTTCCGCAAATATACTTCTGGCCGGATGACCACCTACGTAAAATCTTGTTGTCATGGCTTTTGTGGTAATAAAACATCTCCGAATGACTTGACTAATTTAATGTTTTTTTTTAATAGGTAGGAGAATAGGTCGTTGACTATTTTATCCAACCCCCCCTTTTTTTAAAAATAACATACGACGACAATCTGGACGCCCAGCGACCACACTTCGCTCGGTCAGCAGGTTAAAAATAATTACAATCACAACTTTTGCAGATTATAAGTTTGATTGCTGTAGCAAATTGTTTGAAACCAAAATCAGACAACGAAATAAATGACGACATAAAAACGATATTCGGTAAATACTTGAAAAAGGTTCCCGATATAGAATCACGCTATGTTATCAACGACAAGTTATCAAGCGTGATAAATCACTATTTTAAGGGGAAGATATCTTCATTACCCTTGTTCAAGATAAGCTTGAAGATTGATAGGAATCCAGTGAAGATTCCATGGACTTTAGACACACCAGGGATGCAAAAAGGCGTTATTGTAGGGCATAGATCCAAGTCGGGCGACCAAGATAATATTGATAAGCATGTTAGGCAGTACCAAGTAGTCAAGTTATCCGCTGCTAAAACATCGACTGAGAAGCCCGATACGACGTTATCTTCAACTCACGAGGAGCAGACCATCACAACAGCAACTCCGAAAGGATCACAATAAAACAACGCTATATTGTTTGGTTTTTTATTTCGATTACTCTTTTATATAAGTACTAGCTGTGCCCGCGACTTCGTTCGCGTGGATGTCGGAACTTAACAATATATTTTTTAGTGCGAAGCGCTGTGGGAGGACACCGATACAAATCATTTTCTTTACGCTTTTTTTTTAGCGTCATAAAATCGTCAAATTAGTGTTCTCACTCAGGGCTGGGCAAGAGGGACTGTCAGACTTGTATTGACTAAAATCCACGGCGTCCTTCAATAGCCCTTTACGTTCCGGGGTCACGGTAGCTCGTAAGTCCTACGACCCCGGCTGGCTTTGGCCCTCTAAGGGGTTTGGCCCCCGTCATTGTGCTGACGCTCTTTGACGCGCGCGTGGAACACAACGTTGACGTCAACCCGGGCATGGTCCATGATCGGACAGCGAGTCGCCCATTACTCGTCGCCCGAATGCCTACGCCTGTTGGCCAGAGATCGTCTTGCGACGTCCGTCACCGTGGGCGTCTACCATGGCGGCTGGGTGTGGGTCGTGAGGTGGACGCTGTCCTCTTCCTCACGCGTCCCGCCTTCTCCTTCGCTGGCATGACTGTTTAGCAGAAGGAGGCTACCGGTTTCCACTCGATTTCACGTCAACCAATGCCGAGCGCGAGAGATCGCCGCCTATCACCGTTGTGAGGACATGTGCGATGCTCTGCCCAAGCGGGGCAATTTTGCACCGTATGCTCTACCGTGTCCTCTATGGACGATCCTTGTAGTGGTGACACCCACGCGTTTCTTCCTTCCCCATCCGACACAGGTACCTCCCAAAACTTCCGTGTCCAGTGAGGATCTGCTTCAGGTGTTTGGTCAGGACGCCGCCCATGACACCTTAAAGCCACTCCTCAAAGAGAGGTCTTACCGCCGCGATTGAGGGGTGCCCGAACCTCGGTTTCGATAGTCTCTCCCTCCATACCGCCCCCTTTTTTTATCGTGGCAAAATCATCAAATGAGTCCTCCGAGGGACTGTCAGACTTGTACTGACTAAAATCCACGGTGTTCCTTCAATAGCCCTTTATGTACCAGGGTCACGGTTATCGAGTGAGACAGTCCCGCGACCCCGGCAGGCTCTGGCCCTCTTAGGGGGGCCCCGTCATGGACCATGCCCGGGTCGACGGCACGTTGACTAAGTGCGTCAACAATCATAGCTATGTCAGCAATCATAGCTGTCAGCAATGATTACTGACAGCTCTTTGAGGCGCGCGTGGAACACAACGTGCCGTCGACCCGGGCATGGTCCATGATCGGACGGCGAGTCACCCATTACTCGCCGCCCGCATGCCCGCGCCTACGGTGGCCGGAGATCGTCTTGCGACGTCCGTTGCCGTGGCCGTCTCCCGCGGCGGCTGCGTCGTGAGGTGGACGCTGTCCTCTCCCTAACGCGTTCCGCCTCCTCCTTTGCTAGCATTACTGCTTCGCAGAAGGAGGCGACCACTTCCCATTCCGTCTCGACCCGCAGCATGGCCTCGACCAGTGCCTATCGCCGCTGTGAGGACACGGCGGTGCTCTGCCCAAGCGGGGCAGTCCTGCACCGTATGTTCTACCGTGTCCTCCGGGCGATCCTCGCAGTGGTGACACCCAGGCGTTTCTTCCTTCCCCATTCGATACAGGATCCATACCGCCCCCTGAGATGGCGCCGGAACTCTTCCCGCCGCGCCTCGACTTGTCTATGCAGCGGGGATTGGCCAGTGCTTCTTTATAAATACATGCCATCGGACGGCAAGCTACCCATTACTCCCCGTCCGTATGCGGCTGGAATATGACCCATTATTTCCGACGCCCTGGGCGTCTTCAGCGGTGGCTCGGGTGAGAGGTAGAGGGTGCACTTTCCCTCACGCGCAAATCAAATCAAATCAAATCAAAACATTTATTTCAAATAAGCCAGTTACAGGCACTTTTGAATTGTCAAAAGACAAAAAATATAAACAGTTCAAAAATAGTTACGGTGCTACAGTCCCAGTCACAGACATAAAAACTGTGAAAGTACCGTAGATGCCCATTCCAAGAAGTAGATCTCTATGGAGAAGAACGGGCAAGAAACTCCATGGAATTATGATAATTATATGTTCAGTATTGCCCAGGCAGTAATAATTTTGTTGTGACATTATTTTGAAACTATGATATCTCCTAAGATATTCATTGAAATCATGGTATAATAATATACTTCGCCAGGTATGGCACTCCGAAACACAGTGGTCACGTGGGTGACACAAGCCTACGTCATCATCGCTATCTGCTGGTTCTCAAACTTTACAGTTTGGGGAAATTTAACCTAATAAAAAATTGACCTAATTATTACATTACGGCTAACTTTTGCACGTGGCTTCCATCCCCTACCTCAGCGTAGTAGATTTTCAGTGACAAAAAGCATTATTTATCCATCCTAGGATAAAAGATAACAAAGAAACTTTTCGACGTTCACAAATAAAAATGTTTGAGTGCCGCTGGTTACACAGTCACTGAGCGAGACAGGCATACGCATAAAACAAGGATAGCGATACACGACAAAATGGCGGCATGACAATGACACAGCCCGTTCCTGTGTTACCAGTAGTGTGTGGTTGTAACTCCCTAAGCGCATTTTTTACTTAAGCGAATACGATAAAACGCTGTGGTTTTATTTAACAATTCTGTTGGTATACGTATTGAATTGTTTCGTTTGCTATGCTAAATACAATTTAAATGTTTTATTTATTTTTTAAACAAAATAAAAGTTGAAAATGTTTCCTTATTTTCGTATTTTGTTGCAATTAAGTGGCAACTGGAAAGTGACGTCAACATGTGTCACTGCGGGAGTGTCAGACCTTGTTTTTTTAGACTATGATTGAAATCAAATGATGTCAAGGGCAATTTTGTTCAAAATTAAATGCTTGTGATGATTAACGTATTTATTTTGATAAGGATTAATATCATAATAATGAAAATACCTTCGCAAATAATGCATTACTTTAAAACAAATTTGATTTCCATAAAAAAGGTTATAGTGACTTAATCTTAAAAGATAGGTATATGCTCTCGCGGACTTTATTTTAGAACTTTTTATGAGGAATAATTCCGTAGTACATAATTTTTACGTATCTTTAACCGTTTACGCAGCGCACGCAACGAAAGCTCTCGAAAAGGAATACATTTTCCCGATTTTGAAACATTTCTCATTGCTGCTCCGCTCCTTTTGGTGATAGCGTGATGTTATATAGCCTATAGCCTTCCTCGATAAATGGACTATCCAACACAAAAAGAATTTTTCAATTCCAACCAGTGGTTCCTGAGATTAGCGCGTTCAAACAAACAAACAAACAAACAAACTCTTCAGCTTTATAATATTAGTATAGATTTACGTAATAACAGTTCACCACATAGTCAACATTACGTGTTAAAATTTGTCAGTGTATCTATTCTATTTACATGCTCATAATAAAATATTCCAATTGATTAAATCAGCATAAGAGGAACATTTAATAGGACAGACAAACATTTATGTTCGTTTATGGAATTCTATTTTAACACAATCTGTAATAGCTGTGATTAACTACTTATCTATGTATTCATAATTCACTGCTTTGTGCGTATGTAATTAATGTGAACAGAACATAATGACAGACAATAAAACTCGCTGGCACTACAAAAAAGTACTTATGAAATCATAACACCTGCTTCCAAATATTAAAATTAATCACAACGACGACAATGTATAAGACAGATAAAGAAAACTTGTGTGAACACTTGAAACGACTTTTAAATTTGATCTGAAAATATTAATTTTGCATGTTTATTTTTTATTTACGAGTAACCGAAAAACATGATAAAGGCAAAATGGCGTAACAACAGGTTTAATAACAAAGATACTTCATTCAACCCAACCTTTTATTGATAATTCTACGTTTTAACATTCACACCGCGTTCCTCTCACTAGTACTAATGGCAGACTGTGTATCTCCTTAATTAGAGCACCAACAAAAACAATATAATAAATTATGAAATAACATACATAATTAATAATAGTACTAGAATTATTCCACTCGCTTTAGGACAAAGTGGACATTAACATTTTAATCATCAACTTGTCCCAGAAATGGGGCAAAGTGGAATACACTCACAGCGTCGCAAGCGCACATTAAATATTACAGAGAGATAATAGGTGAGCTACGTATCATTAAGTTCGATGTTTCAACAATTTTTAACAATTAAAAATTCGAAATATTTAGCCACTATTCTACAAAAAAAGCTTTTCGTAGAAATAGAACACTTAATATTGGGTTTCTTACTTACGAAGACATTTTCTGCGTTTCTTCATAAATAAACTGAATATTGAGGATGGAAAAAAAATTAAAGGTGATGAGAGTAGGCACTCTCATCAAGGTTTTAGAATATCTTTAAATGTTTATTTGTATTTGAATTAAATTGAAACTTCATCTAGTTTAATATGAAAAAATGTACCTTGAAGAAATTGCTTTAGGTCAGACATTACAATATGCATTAAAAACCGAATGGAAATTTTATGAGGTCCACCATACATGTTATGTAAATGACTGAACTGATAATAACAAATGGAATGAATTGGATCAACTATTGTGCCAAATTAAATTAAAATGTCTAGTGTAACAATAATGAAATAATTCATAGATAAATAGAACTAGTTCAACATTGTACTAGAAGTTGACTTGAGCTCGGTAATGTTTCTGGAACTTATTGTTTTTGAGGGACATCTTCATCTGCCATTTCGCCTGTACGCGTTTCATGAAGTGGATGTCACGTGCTTTTCTGTAATAAAATACGGCATTTTTATAAATTATGTAGATCCTTGCTACAACTTGTACATTGCATATAATAGCGTTTAAAAATTACAAGACTTAGAATAATGTTTTTTATAATAATGCATTTTGGCCTGCTTGCACCACAATTTGAATATTGTAAACGAGAGCCAACGTCATGATACAGGACAAATTCCTAATGTGGGGCAAATTGGGGAAAAAAACTCAGATTTCTTTTTAAAATAATTTTCGCATTAAATGCGTTTGCGGTTCGAGTGAGCCACGTATTATTCACTCACGTTTAAATATGATTAGGCAATAGTTTTGTCTTGTGTGTTGTAATAACGCGTTAGATAAATTATCCGAAAAAGAAATTGAATTAATGAACAGAATCAATGATATCCGTTAATTTTCCTTGTAAAGAGTTATGTAGTAAACTTACTTTGCAGCTAAAGCCTGTTCTTTAGGCGCCCAGCCGAGGGCCCGGTAGACACCAAGCAACCTGTGCAATTTGCGGTCCGATTTCTTCACTAGAGCTTGACTATTTGTATTCAAGTTTTGTTTGTAGTATCTGAAATCAGATTACAAATTCATTAGTAAAAGTTATAGACATATTTGTAGAATAGTACAACATTTCAAGTGTCAGACTACATTTAGTTTCTTGTTATACATTTAGTCTGTGTTTGTGGCTTCTTTTGTAACTTTGATAGGTATGAGAATCCTATTTTTTGAATAATAGTGTTTCTCACCCAGCGAAGTGGCCATGGATTAGCAGTGAGAATGTGTACCTAATGATAAGACTTTAGCCAATTGTAGATGGTAGTGGGTCTTCCATGTCGAATGATTATGACGTAAATCTGATAAGAATTATCAGAGAACATCTTTATACGTCATAACCATAACAAGTTATGTAATCGGAAGGAAACTATCAACATCGATTTATTTGATATGCAATTCATTTACTTCCAGTCAACTTTCCGATGCGAAGGTCATAATAATATCCTTTAAAACTGCGTAGGTACGTGGAAGGCGCAAGCCTTGAATACAATTGCGTGTCAATAAACTACGCTATATGTATATGTACCTACTTTGGTACTGTATCAGACTGATTTTATTTTGAAAAAAGTAAATTAAAAGAACACTAGTCAGCTTGAAACAGCATGAATCAGGATTTATTTTTAACTAAAAAAAATTATGGCTGCTACATTTCGTATGATGCTGCTTTTATTCTCGTATTAAAACTCATTCAACAGCGTCCACTGATCCGCATCGTACGGACGGCTTATCGGCAATGCCTACATGGGATGCGTACCGATGACGTCATACGGAATGCCGATCAGTGGACGCGCCCGCACGCTTACTGAACCATTTGTTCTTTTTTTTTCTTACATTCCTCTTCTGCTAATTAAGAATCAATAACAACTTCTGCATCGCTTTCCTCCTTTCTCACAAACACTTTCCGAACGCACGATCAGTAAAAAATCCAAATGAAGATCGCATCGGCAATCCGATTGCAAATACTCGCGTCGGTAATCCGATCGCTGCCGATACAGTGGACGCAGTCTAACTAATCCGTTTGATGCGATGCGTCCGATACGTACGATGCGGACCTGTGGACGCTTACTTTAAATAGTCTGAACAAAGCTTTAACATTCGGTTTGGATAGGTGAGCCCGTTCTTGATTTTTATTAGTGACCGACCGAAATTTCGGTTACGGCCAGTTTCGGCCAAAAAATCTAGTTTCGGCCTTAGTTTCGGTTTCGGCCAAAATATATCCGAAACTTTCGGCCCCGCCGGAACTCGAGTATTCGTGAATTTTCGTGTGTCGTTCGGTAAACTTCGCACATAAAACCCCATCTACACGATCAACCCGACCGCCTGACAGAGGTGAACTTGGTCGTGTCAACAGTACCCCACCGTCTGGAACGCTGTCGGCTGACGGTCGGGTCCCACCGCGGACGCAGCCTGTCGGGACGGCTGCGCTCCCGACTGACTCCGCCCATATTTGGTCGCACACCGGACCAAGGTCACCTCTGTCAGGCGGTCAGGTCTGACCGTGTAGAAGGGGTTTAACTCGTGCTTGCTCGCCGGCGGCGGGCGGGGCCCCGGCTCAGTTCGCCAACGTCCATTTAATCGTGAGTTGAGGTTATGTTTTGCAATTGAGAGATTTGGTAATAAAATAGGTACCTAATAAAAGTGGTATATGAAAAATAATGAAATCAAAAATTAAGTTGTTTTTTTTTAAGTTTACTTTCAAGACAGTTCAGACACGGCGGGAACCGCGCGATTTCAGAATCGCATGGAAATCGCGTGAGTCTTATTTGTATGAGTTATTAACAGGGCCTGATTAACCCTTAGGCAAATTAGGCTGCAGCCTAGGGCGCGAGGATCGGAGGGGGCGCTGAAATCGTGTCTATGATGATGCCTCTCCTCTTTTTTTATAGATTAGAGTAAATAGTTCAAAAAACTCAAGTCGAATCAACTTCACACACTAAATGACCACGTTCATGGTGGTCAATGGCAATGGCAACTAAGTTGTCTATAGAAACTAAGCCAATACAAGACACGCAGCCAAACACGACATAGATTTGGTTTTCTACTTGGTAGCCTGCAATCACTTGTCATGATTTTGGTCTTATAATGCGTGAGGTACTTTGCCTTTATGTACGGTCAGCTTAAAAAAATGGTTTGCCACCCTTGAATGTCATCGGGCACGCCGCAATCGCGGCGGTAAGTCCCCTCTTTGAGGAGTGGCTTAGGTACATATCACGGCTACCTGACCTACCGCATGACGCAGGTCCTTATCGGACACGGAAGTTTCGGGAGGTACCTGTGTCTGATAAGGAGGCCTCCCTTATCAGACACAGGTACCTCCCGAAACTTCGTTGCGTTTCCTCAAACGCCTGGGTGTCACCACTGCGAGGATCGCCCTGAGGACACGATGGAGCATACGGTGCAGGACTGCACCGCTTGGGCAGAGCACCGCCGTGTCCTCACGGCGGCGACAGGCGGAGACCTCTTGTGCCCGGCTTTGGTCGAGGCCATGCTGCGGGGCGAGACGGAGTTGGAAGCGGTCGCCTCGTACTGGGAAGCAGTCATGCTCGCGAAGAAGGAGGCGGGCTGCGTGAGGGAGAGGATAGCGTCCTCTTTCCACCCAAGCCGCAGTGGTAGACGCCTACGGCGACCGACGTCGGCAGACAATCTCCGGCCACCATAGGCGCGGGCATGCGGGCGGCAAGTAAAGGGCGACTCGCTGATGACGACCAGGACCATGCATGGGTCGACGGCGCGTTGTGTGTGTACGCGCACCTCAAAGAGTGTCAGCATTGTGAAGGGGACCCCCTCTAGAGAGCCAAAGCCTGCCGGGGTCACGGGACTTATTACCGTAACCCCAAAACATAAAGGGCTATGGAAGGACACCGTGGATTTTAGTCAGTACGAGTCTGACAGTCCTTCCCGCCCTGCCCTTGGTGGGAGGACTCATTTGATGATTTTACCAGGATAGAAAAAAAAGGCTGAATGTCATGCAGATTAAAAAACAACCTCAGTTTCGCTTGCAGATCGATCTTAAAATTTTTATAGGTAGTATCTGATAGTGAACCATCTTAAAATTTTCACACTACTATACTACTTTTTAGGCCGTCGTCCGTTACACACCTGGCATGGCGATGGCGGGGGCGCATCCTCATAATTAGCCTAGGGCGGTTAGAACTCTTAATCAGTCGCTGGTTATTAAGTAATCGTTCAGACATAACGATACCGCCGTGTCTGAACTAGGCCTTAGTCTTGTATATTCATGTCATAAAAAATATGTATTTGTTACGTGCGTTAATGATTATGTTTTTGTTTTGTTAACTTAATTGCCTTATTTTCAAGTGGGCGTGGATGGCTATATCCGAAAATACCATAAATAAAAACGGATCAAATTCTGGGAAGGAATAATATGGCTGATTTTTATGAAATTGCTATTCTTCTATGTTACTGTGCTTCTACAGAGCCGTAATTAATCTATTCGAAATTATAAAATTTCATTGTTTTCAATGTTTCAAAATAGGTGTTTTTTCGCTCATCCAATTTGTATGAAAAAATGTTTTGCTTTTGACAAACTTTCGCCGTCCCGATTTTATTCTTCCGACACAATGAAATGATCCTTACATGAAACAGAGTCGATCAGCATTAAAAAGATTTTGGAACGAAGTTCCTTATCGCGCGTTGTGAAAGGGGGCTAGACGGAAAAAATTCTTACGAAAAGTTGTCACGACACTTTTTGGAACGAAGTTCCTTATCGCGCGTTGCGAAAGGGTGCTAGAGCTCAAAGAGTGAAGTGGAGTGGATTGGAGTGGAGTGGAGTGGAGTGGAGTGGAGTGGAGTGGAGTGGAGTGGAGTGGAGCGGATTGGAGCGGAGCGGATTGGACCGGAGCGGAGCGGAGCGGAGCTGAGTGGAGTGGAGTGGAGTCGCGACGATTATTTTTGTTGAGTGTATACAGTAACTTCGTTCGATCCGGGTGTCCCTTGTTTGTTCAATGTCACTCATTTTTGAGGACAACTCACACACTTGACCAAAAAAATAAAAACGCCATAATTGTCAACATCACAAAAGAGCTAAAGGTTCTTAAGAAAGTTTTCCCGTATCTCTTATGGATAATAAGTTGCGGTTTCGGTTTCGGCCGAAACTGATAGCAAGGCCGAAATTTCGGTTTCGGTTTCGGCTGAAAAATCAGTTTCGGTCGGACACTAATATATATTATATTGATTGATGATTTTCATGATGCTTCATTAATGTAGGTGGTTGTAATTTAAAACAAATGTGATGGTTATTGATGTAATAACCATCACATTTGCTTTAATTTACAACCAAACTTACTTCATAAGAGATCGATGGCCGACAACGACGCCGGAAGGTAGCACCAGTTGGAAGTCATCACCCTGGAGTGCTGTAGGGCCTTCTACTTCTTCATCAACCTCCATGCCTTCCTCACCTTCTTCCTCTTTATGGTCTGGGTATGAAGAGCTGTAATATAAAAGCAAAAACTATTTGTAGAATTGTTTTGCAGTAAAGGTTTTCTGATCATCTTAACTTGTTGTTTTGTAAGTCTAATATGCGAGGTAGTCGCCTAATATGTACCTAACATCATGTCCTTATGATAATATACAAATAACACATAATATCCTTGTCATTGTGATATGAGTTGACAAGTGTATAAGCTCGTACAAGTGAATTTGTGTGAGAGACTCCTCAGTGCTTCATGTAATCCTGGCCCTCACAAGCTTAAAATACGGTAGCTCTGTTTAATTGTGTTTTCATTTACCTGTAGTCATAAAAATCTGCATACTCTGCTAAAGCAAGGCCTTCATGCAACATCTTGCAATGTCCTTTGTCTATCATATGGCCCCGGACTGCTTCCATGGAGTAGAATGTTTTGCCTGTGTCATTGCACCAGAGGCACATGTAACCTTGTGAAATCTGTTGAACATATATATCAAACATAAGAATGGCAGAGACAAATTGTGTTTAAAACAATTTCATGTTGTTATTTCTAGCACTAATAAGTTATGTTGTGTTGTTAATATACAAACATGTTTATGTTGACAATATACTGTAAAGAGGAACAAAGTAGACAAAATGCCATCTTATCCTTTTTTACATGATGAGTAAAAGTTGAAACAAACTAAAAAAAATGAGTTTCACCTTTTCTCCCAAATACAAAAGCAGTTCTTTCATGTTGATACAGTATTCCACATCAGGTATGAAGAATGAATGGGCCTCAGACATGTGCTTGAGATTCTTGACCATGTTCTTACTGTGGTGACCGCAGAACAGACAGTCTCGGGGCTTTATCAGGGAGTCACTGCCTCTGATTCGACATTCCTCCCACTCGTCCGAGTCAAGCTGAAAGGAAAATCACTTTTTTATAGTCATAAGTTTCTCAGGAATAATAAACTTGGCCAGTATTATATTACTGTATAATGGTAAGGGGACAAAGGGACCAAGATACTTGGACATATTAATAAAGTTTTGCAGTAAATAGTAATATCTGACTGATAAGAATCACACTGTCAAGTCATGGTTGTCAATATTTTTAGAATGTGGCTACTTAGTCAGTGGGACTAAGTAGCCACATTCACAACATAATGCAATAACTTTTAAAACTATCAGTTTCAGTTAGATAAATATAACCTCATAAGTCATGAACTTAAGGTAAAACATACCTCTTCAATTTCAGAATCAGTTTCAATATCCTCATCGCCAGAATCATTTGCAGTTACCACAACAAACTTGCCTGGTTGCTTCGAACCAACTGCACTGGCAGCATTCGTACTAGAAGCATTTGCACTAGAAGCATTTGCACTGGACTCAACCTTCACAAAACTGTCGGTATCTGAATTACCACTGTGCTCCTCTTCCTTATTTTCAATATATCTCTCCTGGGACAATTTGTGCTTCTTACTGTTCAAGTGATTGTCGAAAGCATTCTTTGTGTTGAATAACTTAGAGCAATACTTGCAGTACTGTGATTCATCACGATTTAAGTTCTGGCTCTGTTCTCTGTGTTCCTTGGCCCGCAGTTCAAACTCTTCAAGGGTAACAGGCGGTATTGAAGCCACTTTCCTTTTCAAATTATACCTGTGCCAGTCCTCTTTATAATGTTCACGTTGTAATTCAGGCGTTTTGAACATCACCTGACAGGTTATACAAGTAAATGTGTCTGGCATTGTAACTTATTTCTTTATATTCACAACTAGCAGTAATCACAGCCAAATGAACACTGGAATCGATTTCACGTAATTAATTGGTTAGATTAGAATAAGAAATTAAAGGAACGATGATTTAGTGGTTAAAAGCGAACAAAAACGTTTGTTTGTACGTCGCACGCACATACATACATACGTCATTAGTGATGCACACTACTTTCCACAATGCTATGTAACTCGCTACATTATTAAATTTATTAGTCGATTGTTTTTAACTGTACAGCTTGGCCAGAACGGATTGAAACGGAACTAAAATTTTTATTTCTGACAGCGTTTTAAAATCTTTGATATTTGATGTAAACAAAGACCGCAGGTTTGTTAGATTTATTATTGTGCCATAAAACTAACGTAATAAGTGAAAAAAAATAAATAAAAATAATTCATTTTATGTCAAGCTGTACAAATACAGCTTGACATAAAAATGTAGAAAACCGGAAGTCGCCACTGTCTTCGCGCTACCAGCACTTTGAATGATTTTATTTTAATTTTTTTCACTTATTACGTCAGTTTTATGGCACAATAATAAATCTAACAAACCTGCGGTCTTTGTTTACATCAAATATCAAAGATTTTAAAACGCTGTCAGAAATAAAAATTTTAGTTCCGTTTCAATCCGTTCTGGCCAAGCTGTACAGCTTAACAAATTAGAGTAGACAACCGGAAGTCGCCACTGTGCTCTCGCTACCAGCACTTTGAATTTTTTTTTTTTTTTCATTTATTACGTTAGTTTTATGGCACAATAATAAATCTAACAAACCCGCGTTCTTTGTTTACATCAAATACAAAAGATTTTAAAACGTTGTCAGCAAACAAAAAGATTAGTTCCGTTTCAAGACGTTCTGGCCAAGCTGTACCTAGGTATAATGTGAAAATCAGTCCTGCAAGCTGGGTATTTATTTGCTTCCCGGCGCCAGCACTACGCCAGCGCCGGCGCCGATGCCGTGCCGGCTAATGGAAAACGCCCATTCCGTTCTCCATAGTCTCCGTAGTAGCCCGCGAAATTCAAATTTTAATGTGTTTATTGCAATTTGGTTCTGCTAAGGTGGATCCAGACTTGGCGAGGCATGCGCTCCGCACGGCGCACAACGCATGCCTCGCAAGGTGTACCTTTATATTCGTGGCGAGGCATGAGCTACGCACGTGCGAGGGCTAGCCAACGTATGTCGGCAAATGCTTCAAGATCAAAGTGCCTCAGTGCGAGCATTACATTAGTTGTGGACGTAGCCGCGCATGCGTTGTGCGCCGTGCGGAGCACATACCTCGCCAAGTCTGGATTCACCTTTACTGGTTCTTACTTACATATTTAAATTTATTATTAATAAAAACTAGATCATGATTCACAAAAGAGTAGTACTAGAGTACTTTTAATAAAATAGGTGTTCACGTTTTTTTTTTTTTCAGGATTTTGAAGCGAAGAAATGATAACTTGTTTACCCGACTGCGCCAGGAGCGTTATGTTTTTCGAGGGTATGTAAGTATGTATGTGTGTATGTATGTATATTTCTTTGTGTTGCACTGCAGCCTTAACGGCTTGATGGATTTTAACTTGAGAGGTGTCTTTAGATTCGTCTTAAACGTGAGTATCATTGGGTACATAAAACTGGCCAAGTGCGAGTCGAACTCGCGTGCAAAGGGTTCCGAACCAAAAATATTTTTTTTAAATCTCTCACATTCTATCAAGTGGGGTATCAAATTAAAGGATTTTAAAAATGGTTTACCAATATAAATATAAATTATATGTTTCAATTTAATTTGGACTGATAAATGCTAACAAAAACTAAAAAAAGTAAAATAAAATAAATATTTAAAAAAAAAACAAAAAACCCGACTGCGTAAAACACACAACATTCACTCATTCACACTCACAGTCGGGGCCCCTTGGGAAGATTTGATTGGTATAATTTGAATGGAGTGTGAATGAGTGAATTCTAAACTACTGGGCTTGTTTCTTTCTTTTTAGTTTTTTTACGCAGTCGGGTTTTTTGTTTTTAAGCTATTGCATAGCTTCTATCGCGGGCCTTGAGCGCCGGGAACGAATCCAGAAATTCCGTAACGAAAAAACCTCACGCTCCCCACTCCGACGCACAGTGTTTCAGGATTGCTTGGGAGCGGACATGTTTTAACTAATAGCATATATCGATGTAGTAAGACCTAATAACAAAAACTGCAAAAGAAACCCTATGTCAATTATTCATAGCTTTCGAGAAAAAAAATGCTAAAGTTGCTAGTTCAGAGTATGTGTCAAATAGTAAAAATGTGTTTTTTTCTTGAAGAGTCAAAACAAAAATTAATATTTAATAACCTCGTTTTAACACATAAAATTATATGATAATTAAGCTTTACAACAGCTACAAAATGTAAGTAATTACGAAGAAATTAGCAAAAAAACGAATTTTCGTGTTTATTTTTTATTATGATAATGACATCATTTCCGCGCCAAATTTTCTCCTTAAGGGTAAGTTGACCTTTTGTTCCTACTGTACAAAAAAAATTAGCCATATAACCCGCAGTCTGAAGAAGTTATTAAATTTTTATGAAAACACTTAACGCCTATATTTTTAGAAATAGTAAAAGTACTGTGTGATTTAGTTTGCTATTAAAACTAAGACAGGCGTACAATTTAACTTAGACGATCAAACAAATATGATTATACCTAATCTTTAAAATAGAATAAATGAGAATTTTAGCTAACGTACCGTACAATTAAGCTAAGACGATCAAACAAATATAGAATTTTCTGCCTTACTTTTAATAGCAAACTAAATCACACAGTACTTTTGCTATTTCTAAAAATATAGGCGTTAAGTGTTTTCATAAAAAATTAATAACTTCTTCAGACTGCGGGTTATATGGCTAATTTTTTTTGTACAGCAAGAACAAAAGGTCAACTTACCCTTAGGAGAAAATTTGGCGCGGAAATGATGTCATTATCAAAATAAAAAATAAACACGAAAATTCGTTTTTTTGCTAAGTTCTTCGTAATTACTTACATTTCGTAGCTGTTGTAAAGGTTAAATAACATAAAATTTTATGTGTTAAAACGAGGTTATTAAATATTACTTTTAGTTTTGACTCTTCAAGAAAAAAACACATTTTTACTATTTGACACATACTCTGAACTAGCAACTTTAGCATTTTTTTTCTCGAAAACTATGAATAATTGACATAGGGTTTCTTTTGCAGTTTTTGTTATTAGGTCTTACTACATCGATATATGCAATTAGTTAAAACATGTCCGCTCCCAAGCAATCCTGAAACACTGTGCGACGGGCAAGGAGGTGTGGCTTGAAGGCCGTGCATCGTCTAACGTCGTTTCAGTCACAGACTACTTACAGATACTACGTATCAGACTGCCAACTCCCGAACAAAAATTTTCGCCGTATGTTTTAATGTCGTATGACGATTCTTTTTTTTTTAAATCACTGTTGCTCACTGGCAAAGGAATAATCGTATACAGCCTAAAACGCCGTACTCGATATTGCTATAGTACTGAAACTTTTTTGAAATTAATTTTGGGAAAAAAATAAAATAAAACAAAGAATTACATAAAAACATTTATTTTTAAATTTTTCGAATGCTTGTTTTTGCATCGCAGGCAAATAACGAAAATCGTTAAATGAATTTTGTAAAATAAATTATCATATTGCACCAGTTCATTAATGTAAACCTTTTGACACAACATTATTTTTATGAGCATTGTGTTCCAATTATGCATTTGTTACAGTAAACACTTATCACTGTACTGAAACACCTCACTGCACC
The DNA here is from genome assembly GCA_954870645.1 of Agrotis clavis. Lineage (NCBI taxonomy): Eukaryota > Metazoa > Arthropoda > Insecta > Lepidoptera > Noctuidae > Agrotis > Agrotis clavis. The sequence continues at coordinate 17,226,841 of OX940919.1, read as the reverse complement.
TTTGGATGGGTATTTTAGTCTTTTTTTTGCTGCCATATATTCTTGATGGTTTATCGGTCGCCTTTTCCAAAACATGGTGAGGTGATTTTTCTACATCTGCTATTCTCAGGATTTTCACAGGTCTTCCATCTGCATAATGAGCTGGAAAAGAAGAAACATTATGTTTAGTATAAAGAAATATTATGAACCTCGGAGTGGGTGGATGATAATGTAAACCGTGTAAACCAGTTGAGTTTTATGAAAACATTATGTTATTATGTTTTCAGTAAAACATAATTATTATTTTAGCATGTAACTGTACAATGAATTCTGTTAAAAAGGTCTATTAAATTAAAGGAACAATATATCTTTGCCTCCTACCAGGCGGTCAAAATTTAGCACCCATACTAAATAACAATTTGCAAAATATTTATTTTTATACTAGCCATCGCCAGCGGCTTCGCCCGCGTTTATGACGTAAATTAATTAACAGGAATTTAATCCTGGGGTAACGAGTAACAAACATCCATCTATCCTCACAAACTTTGGTATTTACAATATTAGTTAGAAGTAAGGTTAAGAAAGCAAGAAGTAATGATCCCACCAAAAACATTACATGTAAAAAAATGCCAAGTCTCTCGATGCAGTCTTTCCATCGTAAAAAGTTTTGAGATCTCATAGAAGCCAAGTCCTATTCAAATTATTTTGTAGTTATAAATCAACATTTAGTAATTATATCAATAGTTTTCTTTATATTATAATTATAGTGACTTGGCAATGAGCACAAGAAGAAAGAAATAAAACGGCATATTTGGAGGAGTTGAAAGTTAAGTAATCTTAATTATTGTATTAGAACATGTAGTCGGTAGTGACCATCATGATTCACACATAACAAATAATCTGATCACAGGTCTCGTCAGTAACATTTGCACATTAATTCCAGGCAGCAAGCAGCTTTTAATTTGTGCTCATTGCCAAGTCACTATAATTATAATATAAAGAAAACTATTGATATAATTACTAAATGTTGATTTATAACTACAAAATAATTTGAATAGGACTTGGCTTCTATGAGATCTCAAAACTTTTTACGATGGAAAGACTGCATCGAGAGACTTGGCATTTTTTTACATGTAATGTTTTTGGTGGGATCTCATTTATTTTTTGTAAGTGTATTTCTTTCTTTTTTTTTAGGTGTCCTCATAATTTCTTGGACTTCAGCTACTTTTTTACTTAGGACCCATTCTCTATCTAACAAACTAAATAGAACTAAACTAACTAACAAATAACTAAATAATATATATCTACTAACTTACAAACTAAATGTAACTAAACTAAATAACACGTAAACAACTACATAAATGTAACTATGTCTATGTTATATTAATAAACTATTTTCCTAAATAACTGTTTCAGTAACAATAATAAATCTACTTTCTAATCCGGCTAACTTAAGTTCTCCGAATAACGCTACAATATTTTTTTAGTTTCGAAATGGTTGTTCATAGATAGATGGCGCTATCAAATGAAAATTGTCGAATTATTTTAAAGTACTACTTAGACTGCGCTCTGTAACGAAACCATAGCGCGATTCAGACAGGTACAACGCCATCTATCGAGCGCGCATACAACATTTATCGCAATACAATGGAGTTTCAGCTTTATTAATTTAATGATAATTCATTAAATTTATGTATTAATTTGTATTAATTATAGTCTATGTACCTATTACATTTATATCATTCTTTTCTATTCTATGTATGCATAAACCACGAACAAAGTTAACAATGCAATCAAAATCCATACACAATGTTCTTGCCAAACCGCAAATATAAAATTGTTTTCTATGGTTTATTATTTTTTAATGTTTTTGTAATTTTTCCTTTATATGTGGCTAATGACCTATCTTGGTGCAAAATTTGAAGTTTCTAAGTCTGCTAGAAGTACCTTAGATTTTTGATGATCGGTCAGTGAGTCAGTCAGTCAGTGAGTGACAAAATGGTGTAACTTTGATCGACTGTAACTCCTAAACTATTAATTCAATTGGCATGTAATTTCGAACTTAAGCTTGTTTTAATGCCTACTATTATTCACCGAAAACCTAAACTCCTAGCTTTGTCCACGTCGAAGATATAGGGGGGGCGAAACAGCCGCGAATCGCTTCGAGAAAAGATGGTACGGCCGTGCCCTTTGCTCGAGACTTGGCGGGGCACTGCCGTGCCCCCAGATAGCTGATGTTGTTTCATCATAATATTTACCGGTATACTGCCGAGTTGTTGTTCCACTCAAAATCTCATCTTCAGTAAACAGGGAAGGACAGGCACTGCCAGTGAGACGAGATTTAGACGTATTGAAGTTCTTTTCGAAGTGCTTTGACAAACAAAAAGCTTATAACGATTGCAGTCTTGCAGATCATCACGGTTTAGTTTAGACACTTTAGCCACCAGTGTTGCCGTTAGGACAATGTAGTTTGTGGCTACATGTAAGTAAAAAGTAGCCAGTTTTGCAAAAAAATCTCTTTCAAAATTCGGCTAGAAGTGGCTAAAGTGCTTTTGGCCAGGTACTGTTAGGTATCCATCCAATTACTATTGATAAGTATTACAATTTCGGCACGGTGATAAATGGGTTAAATAAAACAATTTTAATACTACTTAGTATTTAACATTATTAAAAGCTAATAAACGTGCAGCTAGTGAAAAATATTCTCAATTATTTGGTTTAAAATTAAAAATCAATTCCTAAGTCTACAGTGACATCTGGAGATTCATTAATCTCTTCGTCAATGGGTGATGATGTGGGTGGTATTTCAATTTGTTTGACCGATTTGACCGTTTTTGTGACTTTGTTTAAAACTTCAGCAGGCAAAACTAATTGTGGCAAGCTTTTTTTAATATTTTTAATTGTTTTTTTTTTTTGTAGTTTGGTTTAATTAATCGGTAGACTTCTAATAGTAATTTAGTAAAAGTTTAACAATCGAAAAATCAGCCAAAAGTGGCTAGATTTATTTTGGTGGCTAAAATGGTTTTCTGTTTGGCTAGAACCGTTGAAAATCCGCTAGATCTAGCCACAAAGTGGCTAAAACGGCAACACTGTTAGCCACACAGCGAGTCTTTTCTCATTACACGGGAAATGATGCCAAATAGCGTCCTGTCGCGAAAATTTACAAAACGGAGCACTCGTAATACATTTTGCAAGTAGCAAAAGTAAATTATAGACACTGGAGATTTATTATTACAGAAAAAGCGGACAGGATAAACAATAAAGATCAATATTAGCACCAGCAGTAATGTCAGACCAGTGTTGCCAGGGCCCCTGAGTCGTAAGTTACGTTTCGTTTCCTGAAATATTACATTTTTGCTGCAAAAGTTACATTTTGTTTTTTTTTTATAATTTACGTGTTTTTGGAAAAATAATATTTTGCTAAATTTGACCAACTTCTGCCGTCCCGATTTTTTCTTCCTATACAATGAAATGATCCTTACATGAGACCTCTCTACTTAGTCTGTGCATGAGACAGAGTCGAACGGCATTAAAAATAAAATTGGCCAATTTCACCCATTTCTGTGGACAACTCACACTTGACCAAAAAATAAAAATACGCCAAAATTGTCAACATCAAAAAAGAGCTAAAGGTTCATAGGAAAGGTTCCTAGGACCTAGATACGTATAGAATCCTCTTAATGTACTTGTTCTACCAAAGTACCAAGTGTTCGTAAGAGAGGGCTCTGTTAATAAAGGGCAAGAACCATGCAATCAAGAACGTCTCAATGTAAAGAAAAAAACAATAAAGACCTTACATTTTCGACGGCATTTCTGTAGCCACGAAACCGCGAACGGCGGGAACTCGCGAAGTGAGAAACATGCGCGCACACGCTCAAGCAAAATCAAGTTTCAAAATATCAACGATACGTTTCATTTTGTCATAGCGCTTTCCATTCAGAGCCATCTCTGAGTGTGATACGGAGTGAAATACTTTTAAAACGCGCCAGTTTTAGGTGCGTTAAATTACTGTTTGCAATAAAAATTTAGTACTTATTACAAATCTCGTTGTTCTGAAAAGTTACGAAAATTGCCTTAATTATAAAAATTACTTACATGTTACGCGAGGGGGTCAAAAGTTACGAAAAATGTAAGAAATGTAACCTTCTGGCAACACTGTGTCAGACATACGTCATAAGAAACAAAAACAAATGGCGGCCTACCAGCGCCTGCAACGGCCAATCACAGACGACCAGAAACGTCAGTCGACATTAAAAACAATATGGCGCTACGTCGAGCGTTTCGTTGTATGAAGATTATCACCCGTGGTTTCAGTTCGGCAGTCTTCGACACGGCGTTGTGTGCGTTTGTACGACTTTATTTTATTTATTTAATAATAGAAAAATTTGTTTTCTTATCGGTCACCACGCTCAAAAAGTGTAACTTGAATTAATATCAAAGAAAAAGCAATACTGCATGAATAAAATAAATAAAGTTATCCAAACTATCCAAACTAATATTATAAATGCGAAAGTAACTCTGTCTGTCTGTCTGTCTCTCTGTCTGTCCGTCTGTTACGCTTTCCCGCTTAAACCTCTCAACCGATTTTGATGAAATTTGGCACAGACAATCTTTAGACCCTGAGAAAGAACATAGGCTACCTTTTATTGTGAAAAAGGGGATGAAGAGGTTGAAATAGGGGTTGAAAGTTTGTATGGGATTTCTTAATTTTAAAAGATAAAACCATGAAACTTTATATTTAAGCACTTGATAAGATATATTTAAACATTTGTTCTAGCGTTTTTGAAATTTCGACCTGTGAGGGGGTGAAATAAGGGTTGAAAGTTTGTATGGGATTTTGTCATTTCTGGGGATAAAACCATGAAACTTTATATTTAGGAACATGATAAGAAATAAATAACAATTTGTTCTAGCGTTTTTGAAATTTCGACCAGTGAGAGGGTGAAATAAGGGTTGAAAGTTTGTATGGGATTTCTTAATTTTAAAAGATAAAACCATGAAACTTTATATTTAAGCACTTGATAAGATATATTTAAACATTTGTTCTAGCGTTTTTGAAATTTCGACCAGTGAGGGGGTGAAATAAGGGTTGAAAGTTTGTATGGGATTTTGTCATTTCTGGGGATAAAACCATGAAACTTTATATTTAGGAACATGATAAGAAATAAATAACAATTTGTTCTAGCGTTTTTGAAATTTCGACCAGTGAGGGGGTGAAATAAGGGTTGAAAGTTTGTATGGGATTTCTTAATTTTAAAAGATAAAACCATGAAATTTTATATTTAAGCACTTGATAAGATATATTTAAACATTTGTTCTAGCGTTTTTGAAATTTTGACCCGTGAGGGGGTGAAATAAGGGTTGAAAGTTTGTATGGGATTTTGTCATTTCTGGGGATAAAACCATGAAACTTTATATTTAGGAACTTGATAAGAAATAAATAACAATTTGTTCTAGCGTTTTTGAAATTTAAAATCGTTTGTTCTAGCATTTTGAAATTTTTACCACCGTGGGGGTGAAATTCTACAAACGGAATTCCCGAAATTCGAACGGAACGGAACGGATTCGGAACGGGAACTACGAAGCCAAACTTTTTGTATACAAAATTTTAACCACTGAACCTAGGAACATCATGGCAATATTGGCACCGACCAATGAAATCGTGGGACAGATCAATGAACGAATGATGTCACATGTGCAAGGCGATGTTGTCGAATATTTGTCAGTAGATATTGTCATGGACAGTGAACAGGTGACATCTTATCCTACAGAGTTTCTAAACTCTTTAGAGCTGTCAGGAGTGCCGTCTCATAAGCTGAGACTGAAAGTTGAGGTTCCAGTTTTGTTAATGAGAAATCTCGAAGCGCCGAGACTATGCAACGGGACCCAATTGCAAATTACGCAGCTAGGACGCAATATTATTAGAGCAGTTATAATGACAGGAATAGCTAAAGATGAAGAAGTTTTAATTCCACGTATACCTACCCATGATCCCTACAGATTTACCTTTTCAGTTTAAAAGAATCCAGTTTCCCCTCAAACCAGCCTTCGCAATGACCATTAACAAAGCGCAAGGGCAAACACTTAAAGTAGCAGGTGTCCATTTAGAGAAAAACTGTTTTTCGCATGGCCAACTGTACGTGGCCTGCTCGCGAGTGTCGAGTCCAAACAATCTCCACATTTTAACAAATAATAACAAAACAGCAAACGTTGTGTACAAAAATGTTTTAAATTAGGTCATTTTAAAATATTTTTGTACACAACGTGATGCTGGCCCCTGGAAGTGTCTCTTGGACATAAGGGACCAATAAATTTTCCTGGGTACTTTCTGCCACTTAATGGAATACATAGGTACCATATGTTGAAGGTTTAGGTTTCAAGGAATTTTATAAGTTTATTACTGGCAGCATAATCTATGGTTTCTTATTTTGATGTGTTCCGTTGATTTGAATTTGAAAAAGAGAAGTGTTTTGTCACTGTAAAAAATATTCTTGTGGGGATCGAAGAAAAGAAATTGTACGAAATGGTTGTGTGAAATTTGGTTAGGTTTTTATAAATGAGTTTTATCTTTTGTAAAGAATTATTATGTATACGTGAGCGAAAGTAAATATGAACAAATAATAATCAAGAAGTGTTTGATTTAATGGAGGATCCCATGTAAGTAAGGAGTGAGGATTCCACACCACACGAAGGAGTGTTTTTAACGGGTCATGGGCCCTCATGTTACTACTTAGATAACGCGCTACGATATGATGAGTGAGTAGAAAAATGAATTACTAAAAGTCCGAATCTCAAAATGGCGGAAGAATTTGTAAAATTATCAAAATTGACCAGCGAGTCTGAATATTCTGTTTGGAAGATTAAACTTATGCTCATATTTAAAGCAAAAGAAATCAACTCTATTTTGGATGAAGGTGAAAACCTTAAAAAGGATTTTGAAAAGAAAGATGCAAAAGGAAAATTATTAATTTTATGCTCGATCAGCGAAAAATACATGGTTTACGCAATAAACTGCGAAACAACAAAAGAAATTTTAGACAAATTCGATAATATTTTCCTTGGACATAAAGATACCCAAATTACACAACATTTAGAAGATTTTTACAATTATAAATTCAAAAACGAAGACATTTTATTAGACATTACAGAGATTGAAAATAAAGCAACCAGATTAAGAGGCTTAGGATTTAATATTGATGACAAACAGATAATAACAAAAATATTAACAAATCTGCCGGAGAAATTATATCACTTTAGAACAGCATGGGAGGCAACATCAATAAGTGATAAAACGCTAACAAATTTAATATCACGGATTAGTCTTGAACTAAGGATGAGGACTAACAATCTTGTGGAGGAACCTGTAACAGTAACAAGAACATTGGATGAGAATGATAAAAACAGCCAAGAAGCGACAACAAGTTTCTATATAAAGACATGTTACAAATGTGGGAAAAAAGGACATATAGCACAATTCTGCAGGACTTCAACATCGAGTGGTGACGGTAATACCATAAATAATATACAATGCTTCAAATGCATGAAAAATGGACACCGATATACCGTATGTAATGCCAAGTTCAACTGCAAGAATTGTAATAATAATACTCACTACACAAAGTTCTGTTTAAACAACAACAAAAACGTAAGTAACTGTTTTACAAATAAAGAAATAGAAACTGAAGGAACAACTATGGAATTTATCATTGACTCAGGAACCAGCAGTCACATTGTTACTTCTGAGAATTATCTTATGGATAAAAGGAGGATAAACTATAAAATTATGACAGCTGATGGCAACATTCATCATGTAAACACCATGGGCAACATCTATACCAAGAATATTACATTGAGAGATGTTCTTTTTGTTCCAGAACTCAAGAAAAACCTAATATCTGTGTCTAGACTAACAGATGATAATTATTCTTTAAAATTTTTCAGAAAGACATGCGACATTCGTAGATCGGACGATGACTGTGCGGTTATTGGTGAGCTGAAACAAGACAGGTTGTTTTACATTAATATTAACCCAGAGCCAGTCGTGCTTTCAAGGTCAGTAAAATCTTTTTACTTAGATTCGAACTTTTGGCACCGGGCATTAGGTCATGTACCTATAACCAAAACTAAGGATCTTGTTCGTGGAATAGAAAGAGGCCTAGTGAAGGAAGCGGACATCTGCGAGGTCTGCACAAAAGCAAAATTATGTAGAAAACCTTTTAAAACAATTATTAGACAAAAAGCTAGTAAACCTTTAGAAATTATACATAGTGATATTTGTGGTCCTATCGAAACTGAAACATGGGATGGTTACAAATATTTTATAACCTTTTTGGATGACTATACACATTTTATTAAAGTATTTTTAATAAAGAACAAAAGCGAAGCTTTTTCAAAAATAATAAATTACATTAATTTGGCAGAAAATCATTTTCAAACAAAAGTTAAAACATTTAGATGCGATAATGGTGGTGAATACAATAGTAAACAATTTAAAATGTATTGCAATAGTAAAGGAATTAATATTGACTATACAATTCCTTACACTCCACAGTTAAATGGTAAAGCTGAACGGTTAAACAGGTCATTAATGGAAAGAACTAGAGCGTTACTGTTTGATATGCAGCTACCACGCGTTTTATGGGGTGAAGCTGTTTTAACCTCTGCATATTTAATTAACAGGAGTGCAAACACAATCAATAATAAAACACCAGCGGAAATGTGGTTTAATAGAATACCGAATTTAAAACATTTAAACATTTTTGGATCTTTAGCATATTATAAAAATAATTATCAATTAAAGAAACTTGACTCCAGGAGTAGCAAAGGACTTTTAGTAGGATTTACAAATAATGGTTATAAGATATGGGATCCTTCTGATTTTAGAATTGTTTATTCGAGAGATGTAGTGTTTAACAATAATAAGAGTGATGTTGCGGATTATCTAAAATGTTGTAATCGTAGAGTGAAACAGTGTGAGTTAGACAATTTATTTAAAGAGGTGAGTGTTGATATTGGTGACAATGGTTTTAGTAGTGAAGGTAATGGTGATATTAATAATGAAGTTAATGATGACGTAGTTGTTGGTGATGTCTTTCGTAGTGAAAGTGGTGTTGGAGCTGTTGGTGATGAAGGAGATATTGAAGATAATGAGGTGTTTGAAGATAGTTTTGATAATGTTGAAGTTGAAGTTAGAGGTGAAGAAGTTGGAGATAATTTTGAAGATAGTGTTGAAGATGTTGGAGTTAGTGTTGAAGACACTGGAGTTGGAGTTGATGTTGAAGATAATAATAATATTTTGAGAGGGGAAGGTAGAAATGACACAGGAGTTGAGACTAGTGATGAGTTTGAAGATGCAGTTGAAGCAGTTAATGTTGAACGGAGAATTTTACCAAATAGAGAGAGAAGATTGCCAGCATGGCTAAAAGATTATGATTTAGAGACTTCATTTTTAACGTATACAGATGTTTTTAATAGTTTTGATAAAGATTTATGGTGTAAAGCAATGAAGGAGGAGAAAGATTCATTGGAGAAAAACAAGACTTGGGAAATTATAAACAGGAGTGAAGCAAAGAATAGAAAGATAATCTCAAATAAATGGATATTTACAATAAAGCCTGGTGGAAGATATAAAGCGAGATTAGTGGCAAGAGGTTTTCTTCAAAAGCATAATGTTGATTATAAAGAGACATAATATAGTCCAGTGGTTAATACTACTAGTGTTAGATTGTTGTTGGCTATTGCAGCACAAAAAGGTTTGAAAATAAAGCAATTTGATGTGAAGACAGCATTTTTATATGGAGAGTTAGATGAAGAAATTTTTATGGAAATACCTTTAGGATATGATATTAAAGATAAAGAAAATAAAGTTTGTAAATTAAAGAAAAGTCTTTACGGTTTAAAACAAGCACCACTTATGTGGAATAAAAGATTGACTGAGTTTTTGAAGAAATTAGGTTTGTTTCAATTGAAATCTGATCCATGTGTGTTTGTAAATAAAGATAAAGGAATTTATTTGGCTATTTATGTTGATGATGGAATTTTAATTGGTGAAAACGAAATTGAGTTAAATAAAATGATTAATAAATTAGAAACTGAATTTGACATGCGTAAATTTGATAAAACTGAAAAGTTTATAGGGTTTGATGTTAAAGTAGAACGAAACTATATTAAGATTTATCAAGAAAGTTATATTAAACAAATTTTAGAAAAGTTTAAATTTGAAAACTTAAAGGACAGTTGTCATCCTGATATTTTAGTTGATGTACATCAAGAGGGGAAAGGTGGAGTTGATGATGTACATAAATATCGACAATTAATTGGTTCTTTATTATATTTAGTTAATAAAACAAGATTGGATTTATCGTTTCATGTAGGTTATTGCAGTAGACATCAAGAAAATCCGAATTTAAATGATTTTAGTAACATTAAGAATATTTTTAGGTACATTAAAAACTCAATTAGTAGTGGTATACAGTATGTTCGTGGGAACGATATGAGTCTAAAAGCATACTGTGATGCAGACTTCGCAGGTGATCCAGACACTAGAAAAAGTACGACTGGCTTTGTAATATTTTATGGTGGTGGCCCTATACATTGGTGCTCACGCAAGCAGTCAGTCACTGCTCTTTCGAGTACTGAGGCTGAATACATTTCTGCAGCCGAATGTATAAAAGACCTGCTGTACATTCAGACTCTGATCTACGAATTGACGAATAAATTGCCGAAAACACAGTTGTTTGTTGATAATCAATCTGCTATAGTATTGATTAAGAATGGAATTTTAAATAGAAGGAGCAAACATATTGATGTTAAATATCATTTTATTAAGGAGAAGATAGATAAAAATTTGTTAGAAATTAATTACTGTTCTACTAAAAATAATTTGGCTGATATTTTAACTAAACCACTGGACAGAACAAAGCTCTTGAGATTAAGACAATGCTTAGTGAGTGATAAGTAAAGGACATTCTTTAATGTGAAGAGTTATGTGTTGTGTTTGAAGATTTATTAGGAGATAAGGTTGTTTGGGAGTTAATTTGAAATTTTGTTGTAAGTTAGTGATGTAAGGTTTTTAGATTAATTAATTCAAAAGTTTGTTTGTAGTTTTTAATTAAGTTGGGTGGGTTTAATTAAGTTGGGTTTTTAAATGAGTTGATGGGAGTTAGTTATAAGTTTGTTTTCTGTATGTTGTCCTAATTGTTTTAAATATAAAATTCAGAGGGGATGTTGAAGGTTTAGGTTTCAAGGAATTTTATAAGTTTATTACTGGCAGCATAATCTATGGTTTCTTATTTTGATGTGTTCCGTTGATTTGAATTTGAAAAAGAGAAGTGTTTTGTCACTGTAAAAAATATTCTTGTGGGGATCGAAGAAAAGAAATTGTACGAAATGGTTGTGTGAAAGGATGATGCCAGGGCTTCTATGAAATCTGGGCCCACCCTCCAATAGCAACATGTAATACGTCATTGGATAGGTATTTTTAAGCTGAGCAAAAAATATTATGGCACCAAGTCTGAAATATTAGTCCGTTCTGAGATATGTTTGATTTAATATAGCAGTTTAAGATTTAAACAAATAATGTTTTTTTCCTAACATATTACATTTAGGTGCATAGGAGGAGGGAGAAGAAGCTCGGTTCTAAATAATGACAGCCGCACAGGTCGATCTTCCATGTCAAGCCGCGCTTGCCGAGGTCGGTTTATGGATGGGTGACCATCTATCCGAATTTTCTACGTGCCTCAGGAAACACTTAAAAGCCGTTGATTACGGCTGTCATTTGTAGATCTTTGACAGTCGTCACCAACAAAAAAAAAGTAAAAGCTCGCTGTTGTGAAACCACCTCATGTTTAAAGTTACCACACAGAAATAATATTTTATTTTAATAGTAGCAACACTTGTAAAAGTTAGTTGTCTTTGACTCCGCAATAAAAAATGGTCGAACGCCCTATTCCTTGAGTGCTTTATTATTAATCTCGCTTCCAAGACCTGAAAAACCCCAACATTTTACATCTGGCGACCGTGTGGAAGAAAAATGGAGGCGAAATTAAAAGAAAGGTCAGTGGCAAGGCGCTTATTTACAAAAGCAGCAAACGGACTAGAGGCCATTTTAGATGAAAACCAATCTTTGGCTGAAATAAAAAGTTCATGGAGGAGATTGTCCGAGTTATGGGCCAATCTAAAAACGCTAGATGATCAAATAAAATCGTTTATAATAGAAGATCCTAAGTTTTTAGAAGCAACATTAGAAAAAGAGTGTGAGGAAAGTGATAAATATAAAACAAAATGGCTTTTCCTCGATACACGTTGCGAAATTTCATGCTCAAAGCCGGACATACAAAATCCACAAAATAATGCCATAAATTCATCTAAATTTCGTTTACCAAAGTTAGAATTAATTAAATTCGACGGCAAGATAAAAAACTGGCTCGCCTTTTGGGCACATTTTAAAAATATTGATGAGGATCAAAATATGAAACCTGAGGACAAATTCCAATATTTATCGCAAGCTATCGTCCCAGGGACAGAAGCCAGATCCTTATTAGAAAGTTACCCAGTATCAGCCGAAAATTATGAAAAATGCATAAACCATTTGAAGTCACGCTATGCACGCGAAGAGTTATTAATCCAAGTTTATGTACGTGAAATATTAGCTCTTATTCTAGAGAAGAACGAACAGCAAGTGAACTTAACATATCTATATGATAAACTCAGTGCGCAGCTACGGGCGTTGGAATCCTTAGGGGTAGCAAAAGTGCATGCAGCATTTATTTTACCCATGGTAGAATCTGCACTCCCAGACGAAATACTAAGAGCTTGGGAGAGGTCAACCACACATGATAACAAAATGGAAGAGGAATTAAACAATTTATTAAAATTCCTGAAAAGAGAAGTTGAAAGCAATCAGCGGATTGAAATGGCAAAATCTTCATTTATCAATTCACAAATTGAAAAAGAAGTCCCACAGACTGCAAGCTGTTTAGTATCCACGGAGAAAAAAGAACCATACAAGAATACATGCATTTGGTGTGACAAAGACAATCATAGCAGTGTCGAATGTTACAAAGCACATAAACTGTCATTAACAGAAAGAAGAGATACAGTACACAAGAAAAGAGCGTGCACTGTATGTCTTAAGAAAGGGCATTTATATAAGAACTGTAAGTCATCAATCAAATGCTTGATATGTATGAAGAGACATTCAACAATTCTATGTGCATCACAACCACAGAAGACAGCTACGGACAACAGAGAAAAGGAATCAAAAGAGGCATGCACTACTACAACTGCTCATGCACAAAGTGCTCAAAGTGTAACCTTACTACAAACAGTTATCGTGAACATAGAACACAGGGGGAAAACAATACCTGTAAGAACACTTTTCGATAGCGGCTCTCAACGTAGTTACATCAAAGATGAGGTTGTGAAAGAGCTACAGTTACCATCAGTAAAAGAAGAAGTTCTTATGCATTCATTGTTTGGCGGTGTGCAGACCAACTCTAAGTGTCACAAGGTGTACAACATCAAGATCAACAGTCTGGACAATACCTACTCTATGGTGATTGCGGCCCTAAGCCAAAATGTTTTATGTGAAAATGTACCTAAGTTTAACTCCCCTAACTTGCATAATTTACTAAGTCAAAACCATATTACCCTGACAGATTTAGGTGAAAATATTCAGGAAATAGGTCTTTTAATAGGGTCAGACTACCTAGGATTGTTCCTAACAGGCCAAATTATTCATCTGCAACAAAATGGGCTGGTTGCTATCCACACTAAACTGGGCTGGACTCTGCAGGGAAAATTGGTGAGTACAAATATAAATAACACAACAACAACTTTATTTTGCAGTGACAATAATAATAATAATTTGGCAGGTTACTGGTCACTAGAGACATTGGGAATACAGGATCCAGTGGAAATGAAGTCAAAGGAGACAGCTGCAAATGAGGTGATGGTATCTTTTGAAGAGTCTATAAAAAGGGATGAAAACAACAGGTATGAAGTAAAACTTCCATTTAAAACTGGTCATGAAGATTTGTTACCAAATTATAATACTGCAAAGAGACGGCTTGATGCAACTACTCAAAAAATTATTTCTAGTGGTCAATTTACAAAATATCATGAAGTACTCAAAGAGTGGCATAGGTTGGGTATAATAGAGAGAGTACCAGACTCTGAAATTGAACATAATAAAGGTCATTATCTACCACATAGGGCTGTGGTAAAGGAGTCAAGTTTAACCTCTTCATTAAGGCCAGTCTTTGATGCCTCAGCGAAGGACCGCAATGGTTTATGTTTGAATGCTTGTTTGGAAAAAGGTATTAACCTGATAGATCTTATCCCTAATTTATTAATTGGATTTCGAACAGGAGCTATAGGAGTGACAGCTGATATTCAAAAGGCATTTTTACAAATCAGCTTACCCCCTGAAGATAGAAATTATTTAAAATTTTTATGGTGGGAAAATGAAAGTCTCCAAAATGTAGTAACTTACAGACATTGTCGTGTAGTGTTTGGACTTACTTCAAGTCCGTTCTTATTAGCAGCTACACTCAGGCATCATCTTAGACACACAAGTGGTATAAATGCAGAGCTACTTAAGAGATCATGGTACGTAGATAATTGTCTCACAAGTTTGGATACTGAGAAGGAAGTATTAAATTTTATTGAAGAATCTAAACAGATAATGCAGTCTGCCAAGTTCAATCTACGTATGTGGGTGACGTCGCCTCTGAAAATAAATGAAACGGGTAAAGATATAATATCTATTCTAGGTCTTAATTGGAACACATTGTCGGATAAATTATTCTGTAACTCGGCGAACTTACCTGGCGTCAAAGACATTAAAAAAGTAACAAAGAGGGAGTTATTGTCACTCACACAAAAAATATGGGATCCTATTGGATACACAGCCCCGGTAATGTTGGTACCTAAATTAATTTTACAAGAAACCTGGCGTCGGAAGTTACTATGGGATGAACCTCTACCAACTGACTTACTAAACAGTTTTTTAGACTGGTATAATTACCTTCCTTACCTAGATAACTGCCAAATACCAAGACGATTAACAGCAGCAAATATAAAAGAGGTTAATTTAAGTCTTCACTTATTTTGTGATGCTAGTAAGGATGGTTATGCAGCATGTGTATTACTCAGAGCTGAAAATGACTGCAAGGTAACAGTTCAGTTAATATTAGCAAAAGCACGAGTAACACCTCCAAAAAATATAAGTATACCAAGGTTAGAGTTATTAGCTGCATTGATAGGTTCTCGTTTATTATCTCAAGTAAGAGAATATGCACTTTTTAAAAATTGTACTACATACTGCTGGACAGATTCCAGTGTTGTATTATGTTGGATTAAAAGACAGTTACATCTCAACAATTTTGTAGGCAATAGAGTAAAAGAAATTCAAAAGCACACTGAAGTCAGTAATTGGTTGCATATTCCAGGAACGGAGAACTGGGCAGATCTAGCGTCCAGAGGTTGCACGGCAAAAATGCTTTTCGAATGTTGCTGGTGGGAAGGCCCAGCATGGCTGCGTCTCGCTCCAGAGGAATGGCCACACTCTGAAATTGTTGTCGATGAAAGAGAAGTACAAGCTGAAACTAGAAAAACTGTATGTAGTGCACAAGTTTCTTCTAATGATAATTCACTGAACAGAACTCTAAATTATTTCTCTAAATACACAAAAGTAGTCAGAACAGTTGCATGGATATTAAGATACACCTATAACCTAAAACATGCAAATTGCAAGAGGAAAGGAGAAATTACATATGCTGAGTTTGAGAAAGCAGAAAAGAAAATAATAAATTTGATACAAGAAGAAAGCCAAGAATATTTTAATAAAAATGGTAGAAATATAAGCAAATATGTTGATGATGAAGGGTTAATAAGAATAAAGACAAAACTTACCTTATCAGATTTCCCTGAGAATACTAGGGCACCTTACCTTTTACCAGCAAAGAATCATGTCGTAAAAATGATGGTGAGACAGCGCCACGAACAGCTGCAGCATGCTGGTGCAGACCAGCTTATTGTAGACCTACGCGGGAGATTCTGGATCATCGGAGTAAGACGCCTTGTCAAATCGGTGATCTCTAGCTGTGTAATTTGTAGGAGATACCACTCGAAACCAGAACAGGCGCCCACCGCTCCGCTACCTCCTGAGCGATTGATCAGTTCCGCTCCTTTTCAAAATACTGGAGTAGATCTAGCTGGTCCACTCTTATTACGTAGTGGTGAAAAATGTTGGATTGTTTTGTATACTTGTGCCGTATACAGGGCCGTACATCTTGAATTGACACGTTCCTTGTCCACAGAGGCATTTGTCATGACGTTACGGAGATTCATTGCGCGGCGTGGCCGTGTCGAAATAATGATGTCAGATCAAGGTACAAATTTTTACGGTACTAAATCTTTGCTTTCTGCTGTAGATTGGGAGCAGGTGCAACGTGATTCAACCGTACGTCGCATTCAATGGAAAATGAATGCACCTACTGCGGCTTGGTGGGGAGGATTTTGGGAAAGACTTATTAGAATATTAAAAGATTTACTGCGCCGGATTATAGGTAAAGCTTCATTAAATTATGACGAGCTGGAGACAATACTCTGTGAGTGTGAAGCGGTGATGAATGGTCGGCCTCTAACATATGTTAATGACGATAAAGGTAATTGCTTGGAACCATTGACGCCAGCACATTTTATATTGCCAGCTAGTCAACCTGTGACTGAAGTAAGTGATCTTGATTTAATTGATAGTAAAAGTTTGAACAGCAGACTTAAGTTTATACAGGAGGTTCGTAACCAGTTTAAGAAGAGATTTAAAGCAGAATATCTAACGTTACTGATTCAGAAAGGTAAGGAAACTCAAATTAATTTAAAGGAAGGGGACATAGTTTTGATAGAAACACCAGAGAAAAGAATCAGGTGGCCATTAGGTATTGTTCAAAAATTAATTGCAGGAAGGGATGGAATAGAAAGAACCGCAGAGGTAAGAACTTCAACAGGTTCTAAGATTAGACCAATTCAACGCTTGTATAATCTAGAAATTTCAAGTAACAACATTCTAATACCCACTACAACTCCTCGGATAGTTTCACCTGATCAAGTAGAGCCTATTGGTCAACCACCCATTAATTCTAAGAAATCAACATCTGATGAGGTAAACAAGGAAAATTTTCCAAAACTCTCCGTACCCCCACGATATTCGCGTAGTGGTAGACAGGTAAAAATTCCAAGCAAATACAATATTTACTGAATTATTAAAATATCTGTCAGTGGTTGAATGGTTTTTTTTGATTTGATAAATAAATTCAAATAATAATTAGATAATAAGGTATAATAAGTTGTTAAACTTATGTGAAGTAGTTATACGATAATATAAGTAGTTATACATAGGTGTAGTAGTTGTTTAACTTAAGTGATATTTTCAAGATTGTGTTAGAACTAGGGAATATTGCATTTTTTGTTAAACAAAGAGTTTACTTTTCGTTTTCATGTTTAAAATGCTTTCACATTGTTAGTGTTAAGCGAAACTTTATGTGCATTTAAGATTTCGTGAATTGCTGATTAAATAAGTACCTATGTATATTATTTTATAAATGCCTTTTCAGTTGATTAGAAATGTTACTTAATTCTTGTTTATGTTTACGCCATCTAGCGGCAAGTAGCTTAAGTCACTACTATTGTTTCGCGTTCGTGTAGCTACATCTTGTTGGTACTTTTATTTCATGTTGAGTGATTATTTTGTAAGTACTTATTTGTGTTTTCCTTGTTTTTTTGTGTTGGAGGATGTTGTGAAACCACCTCATGTTTAAAGTTACCACACAGAAATAATATTTTATTTTAATAGTAGCAACACTTGTAAAAGTTAGTTGTCTTTGACTCCGCAATAAAAAATGGTCGAACGCCCTATTCCTTGAGTGCTTTATTATTAATCTCGCTTCCAAGACCTGAAAAACCCCAACATTTTACACTCGCTTTGCCGTAAACCACTTCCACTATGGAGGTGATTAACGGCAGGTTGAAGAGCGATTTTAAGCTTTTACGCCAAAGATATTTCAACAATCCGTCAATGTCTTGTCACATTCAGTCACTACAAATAAGAGCTAGAAGGTTTTTTTACCTGGTAAAATCATCGAATGAGTCCTCCCGGGGCAAGGCGGGGGGGGGGGGACTGTCAGACATGGACTAACTAAAATCCACGGTGTCCTTCAATAGCCCTTTACGTTCCGAGGCCACGGTTACTCGTTAGTCTCGGGACCCCGGCAGGCTTTGGCCGTCTCAGGGGGGCCTTACAAAGGGGGGCATTTACAAATGAGTCCTCCTGCCCAGTGTGGAACAGAAGGAACTGCCACACATGCACTGACTGAAATCCACGGTGACCCTTCAATAGCTCTTTACGTTCTAGGGTCACATTTTCAGTTTCACGTTTGATTCCCGCAGCGGTTGTGTCGTGAGATGGAGGCTGTCCTCTCCTTCACGTATTCCGCCTCCTCCTTCGCTAGCATCACTGCTTAGGAGGTGCAGGAGGAGGTGATTACTTCTTAATAAACGGTTGCGTCTGGCTCCGCAGTGGTGCCCCGCCTAAGCTATGCACACCTTCACTGTATGGTCGATCATGTGCACCTCCGGGCGATTTTCGAAATGGTTACACCCAGGCATACCTACTATTTCTTACCGCACAATTCGACACAGGAACCTCCCGAAACATACGGTTTGGACCTGAGTCACTCCTCAAAGAAAGGTTTTACCGCCGCGGTTGCGGCGTTGCCAAACCTCGGTTGCGACAGTCGTACCCTCCATACCCCATGAGATTACGCCGGAGCTCTTCCCGCAGTGCCTCGACTTGTCAGAGGTAGCGGAGATACGCCTCGCCATTGTGCCTCCGCTCCACACGCCACTTAGTCTTATAGTGTTGGAAGGCTTTCGCCTCTAGATCCCATGACATACGGTATGGCATCTGACCCTAGGTACCGAAGGAAGTATTGACACAAATGATGCGCACAGGTGCCTTCAGAACAACGTCGGGTCTTGCAGGTACAATAACTTTGAATACCATAGTTGGTGTGAAATAGTAAGTCTTATTAATTGTACCTACTAGCTCTTGTATGATTTTACCATGTAAAAAAAACCTAGCTCTACTGTGTAGTGACTGAATGCGACAAGACATTGACGCATTGTTGAAATATATTTGGAGTAACAGCTTAAAATCACTCTTCAACCTGCCGTTTTCCATCTCCGTAGTGGAGGTGGTTAACGGCAAAGCGAGCTTCTATAGTGGGTACGACACTAACGACTGTCAAAGATCTACTAATGACAGCCGTAATCAAAGGCTTTTAAGTTCTTTCTGAGGCACGGAGAAAAGTCGGATAGATGGTCACCCATCCATAAACCGACCTCGGCAAGCGCGGCTTGACATGGAAGATCGACCCGTGCGGCTCCCATTATTTAGAACCGAGCTTCTCCTCCTGCTCCTCTGCACCAAAATGTAATATGTAAGGAAAAAAAGATTATTTGGTTATATCTTTTTTTTTTTTTTTTTTTTTACGTGGCAAAATCATCAAATGAGTCCTCCAACCCCGGGCATATATATATCTTAAACTGTCATATTAAATCAAACATATCTCAGAACGGACTAATATTTCAGACTTGGTGTCATAATATTTTTTGTTCAGCTTAAAAATACCTATCCAATGACGTATTACATGTTGCTATTGGAGGGTGGGCCCAAAAATTGCATCATCCTTTGGTTAGGTTTTTATAAATGAGTTTTATCTTTTGTAAAGAATTATTATGTATACGTGAGCGAAAGTAAATATGAACAAATAATAATCAAGAAGTGTTTGATTTAATGGAGGATCCCATGTAAGTAAGGAGTGAGGATTCCACACCACACGAAGGAGTGTTTTTAACGCCATAAACCTACTGTAAACAGATATTTTATATTTTTTTAAACATACCTACTCTCTTTTAACCAAATGCTATACCCAAATCTATACCGTTCCATTAATATAATCCCTAATATTCAAATTAATTTACTATAACTGTGTAAATGTTTGTTTCACGGCTAATTTGCTGAGCCGTTTGTTACAAAATTGGATATGGATAGTCTGAAATCTGAAAAACAACATAAGCTACTTTTTATCAAAACACCACGCGGGCGAAGCCGCGGGCGGAAGCTAGTACCAAATATACTGAATGTGCACCAAAT
Organism: Agrotis clavis; assembly: GCA_954870645.1. Lineage (NCBI taxonomy): Eukaryota > Metazoa > Arthropoda > Insecta > Lepidoptera > Noctuidae > Agrotis > Agrotis clavis. The sequence goes on along the minus strand of OX940919.1, from coordinate 17,206,647 downwards.
CTAAAACTCGCTTTAGCAAGATTTCAGGGACACCCCGAAGTTCGGTTTGGTTAGGTTCCTTTAAACCTTGTACACAGAAATAGAAGCCCCGCGAAGCGGGGCTTCGTCGACCCTGCTTAGGTAGATTTTTTTTATTACACCTCGTTATGACATATTTTAATGAACATATTTTGGTGCACATTCAGTATATTTGGTGGAACACAGGCAAAATTAGGTAAATGAAATGGGAATAAATTGAAGTACTTTTAAATACCATCCATTTCTTAACACCACATCTATCACAAAACTCGTTCCAGGTGATAATTCTTCCGCCAGACGAATCATTTCATGATTTATGGAGCGATGCAATACTGGTACTTAACCTCCATTAGAAAAGTAGATATTATTTTAAAAAGTGTATTCAAAGTCAAAGTCAAGTCAAAGTCAAATCATTTTTTCCAATTAGGCCATCAAAGAGGCACTTTTGAACGTCGATTATTACATTTAAAGGAAATAGGAAAGATATATTCGATTGTTTAGTTATGGTATAGGTAATCATAGAATTTCATTAATAAACTCAACTAACGGCCTGTCTCGGCTTCGCAAGGCTGGATATTTGTTTACCATTAGCTTTCCCTTAGTTGTAACTCAATTTTTGTTCTCAAGGCAGTCACAGCAGCTACCCATTATTTCTTGATAGTGTGAATTGTCGGAAATTTGTATGTTCCATCATTTTTACAGCTTATTAAACAACATCTAGTCATTTTACATCAATAAATCTTTTTTTTTTTTCAGAAAATTCCTATGATTTGACAGTTCTTTTGGGACCAAACTGTCATTTGTCACTTTGACACTTGCCTTCCTCATTGATTAAAGCTAGGTTCATATTGCTGTGTCGGGGTGTGTCGGGGCGCGCCAGAACGCAATCGCTTACGTTCATTTATTATGAATAGATTCACATTAGTAGCAGAACGCGCCACAACACAACACAACCTACTAATGTGAATCTATTCATAGTAAATGAACGTAAGCGATTGCGTTCTGTTCTGGCGCGCCCCGACACACCCTGACTCAGCAATATGAACCTAGCTTTAAACGCACCCCGGTTGTTGATTGTTGACACTTTGACAGTGACAGCTGTCAGCTGTTTGCTAATGACACTGACTGACAGTGACTGACTCAGGGTTGCGTTTAAATCCTTTATCCAGTTTAAATTTATACTGACTAAATGTCAAACATCCCGTTTAAGTACACCGAGAGGTGAAAAATGATACCAATTAAAACTTAATCTGCCCCGTTTACGGTCGTCCGCTGGTCTATGTTTTTACTGAAAGGAATAAATTTTTGCGACCTTTTTACCACGCAAAATTGTATCCTGCTGTCAAATTGACATTAAGTTTTGTTGTTTTGCTCGATTCTTGCCGTAAAAACGAATATTATTTTTATTTTAGAGAGTGAATATTATTTTTGGATTATGGATTTATAATACACCGGCAAATTGATAATTTGTTCAATAAACTGAGCTATCAATTGAATTTGACAGCTAACATTGACAAAAAGATATGACTCCGTTCAGCGAACCCTCGCTAGTTTAATTTTTTTCCGGCGAAACATCGCTGGAAGATTTAAACGCACCCCAGGGCTGCGTTTAAATCCTTTATCCAGTTTAAATTTATACTGACTAAATGTCAAACAGCCCGTTTAAGTACACCGAGAGGTGAAAAATTATACCAATTAAAATTTAATCTGCCCCGTTTACGGTCGTCCGCTGGTCTATGTTTTTACTGAAAGGAATAAATTTTTGCGACCTTTTTACCACGCAAAATTTTATCCTGCTGTCAGATTGACATTAAGTTTTGTTGTTTTGCTCGATTCGCGCCGTAAAAACGAATATTATTTTATTTTAGAGAGTAAATATTATTTGTGGATTATGGATTTAGATTATTTGTTCAATAAACTGAGCTGTCAATTGAATTTGACAACTAACATTGACAGAAACTTATGACTCCGTTCAGCGAACCCTCGCTAGTTTAATTTTTTCCGGCGAAATATCGCCGGAAGATTTAAACGCACCCCTGGATTAGGAAGAAAACCGAAAGAAAAAGAATCCAGGAAATCGACTGATTGTGTGTGATTGTGTTGCTGTGGACAATTATTTATATTGAAACGTTATTCCTACCGGAATCATTGACCTCATAGCACTGTGGTAGTGTTTAATAATATTCTTCTATTACATTGTATAAAGTCCAAAGCGGCAGGATGTTGGAAACTGATGAAGTTGATGATGATTTCTTTACTCCAATAGCTGGGTAACTTTTTAATTTTTATTACATTATAGTTCGCTTTAAGTCATACAATTGGATCACCTGTGGTGAAGTGAATATGATTAAATAGGGAATCAGGCGTTACTTTGCGGAAATCCATGACATTATATGTTATGAAAAATATCTAGTTTTAATTCCGCGACAAAAATCCAGGCTTGTTGCAGGATGCAATCCCACCCTATGCAATCATGCATATGCACATGCAGCAAAGGAAACATGCATATGCACAAGTGCAAGAAACAGAAAGATTGCATGCATGTTTTTGAATATGATTAATATGATTAATTTATTAGAACTTCTCTCAGCCCCACCACACCTGGTTCATATCATTATATTTTAATAGTATTATTAATCATTTCAGCACATCTCTGGCGAATATATTTGGAAATGTAACAAAACATAATGAAGGAAAAGCAAATGAATCATTAAAATATGTTCCTCCAAAGCCTACTAGCATTCTCCCAAAGCCAGAACAAACCAAAACCACAGAATGTATTTATGCCTGTGCTCTTGTTGGCCATCAGTGGTAAGTTGATATGTGTGATTAAAATAGCACTGACATTTAGTTTTATTATCATACCAATCACATTCCTAAGATAAATGTAATAATTAAAATCATAATGAGCTGCATTAATATTGATGTGTTGCACCATTTTTGATGATGACTTTGTCAGGTCAGTCTCGTATAATACAATTTCAAGTTTAATGAAAAGTTTAAAGTTTCATAATTATAATAATTTAACCTATTATAATTTCAGGTTTAACAATGTCTACTCGTCAAAAGGGAAACTAGGTTTTGCCATTGTTAAGATTCAGAAATCTGGTGCTCATAACATTGTACTCTATGACTCCAATAAAATGACCCTGTCATATACCACAATTTCCCCTAATTTAGAGGTCATCATAAAAAACGACACTTACATTTCTTATTATGATAATACTGGAGTATATTGGAGTTTATATGGTACAAAAGATGAAGTGAAAAAAGTCACAGACCATTTAACTAGTTTTGAGGTAAACATCAAATATTCATCATACATAGATCAAGGCCCACCGGAACCTGCAAATGTGGAAATTAAGACAGATATCATGTCAATACAAAATAAGAAAATTGATAAAGGAAGTGATACTGATTCTTCAGTCAACAGAAAAACAAAGGCTTCCATTTTGAATAGAATGGCCAATATGGGTCATTCAGTGCTACCAACTAGATCTCTACCTGTTGAAAAAACTAGTGATTCATCAGACACAATGGAAACTGAAGCCCATCCAAAAACTGTGAGACACAAACCAGTGAAAAATAATATTAAGAAGAATAATTTGGAAAACATGTCTGAACTAATAACTGAGTCACATCAGAGAACAATGGTGCCAAAAACAGAATCCATAGGAAACATTCCATTATATGCATCACACGCTGGGCAGTTATTGCCCATGTCTAGCACTAATATCATTACAGCTCCTAGTAATGAGATGGGTATGTTCATTACAGAACAAAGAATAAGTAACAGTGAGTTAAGAATAAATGTGAATAGGATAACAGACAAAGTGGATGCAGTTTTAGACAAAATTAATCATTTTCAACAAAAGGAAAATACAAATGTACAAACAGATATATTGATGAAGTTGCTGACAGAATATGAAAATAAAATTAAAGTATATGAAGAATTACTTAAGTCTAGAAGCGATGAAAAAATTAAAAGTGTGACTACATCTATAAATCATGATAATCAAGTTGAAATATTAAAGAATAAAATCTCAGAACTTGAAAAAAATAATCAGGAGAAAAGCAAAGAAATATTAAAACTTCAAGAAGAAATTAAACTCATGAAGTCTAAGAATGCTGAAGAAAGACTTGAACAAGTAAATAATGAAGGTTTATTACTAACAAAAATAAGTAATTTGGAAAACAATTATAAAGGAAAAGAGGAGGAACTAGCGAACATTCAAAACAAATATGAAATTTTAGTCTCTAATGCAAGTACTAGTAATGAAAATATTAGTGATAAGGTGAAGAATATAATGAATAATACATTTCAAACCATATCTGTTAATTTTGATAACGATGAAAATTATACAGGTGAAACTGTCAAAAAAATTGTAGCAACAGTAATAAAAAAAATAACCATACAAACATTAAGTGAATTGTAATATAATTATGGATTGTTTGGTCTTATAGGGCTGATTCCAGTGTTTCCATGTAGCCATTAAGTAACAATCCTTCCATATTATTTATTGCAAAAAAGACTTGTTTGATTGTATAACATTGTTTAGGGTGAAATAAGTTAGACTACATTAGGATTAATGTATGAGATATTATTGTAAATCAACGACGATATAATACTAGACTCCTAATAACAGGCGACCGATGTCTGCCAACACATTAGGCAAAAAAGTCTTATATCCGTCTCATTTCGACCAATCCTGTGAGCCGTAAACATACGTTGAGACAGAACAGACCTTGAGTTAGCCAATCACAACGCAGTACCCCGTCCCCCTCGCTTACGTAGTACCTCAGCGAGTTGGCAGAATAGTTTTGTTCGTTAGATCGTGCAATGCGTAGTCTAGTAATATATAGTCGTTGTTGTAAATGAAAAGGACAAGCACCTGTACCTAGTGATATTATATTAACTAAAATGTCTCAGAAACTAATTAAACTTATGAAAACATTTGAACTATTTTAAATGCAAATGACTCTATGAAAGGTCCCCATAATTAAATCGTCATGGCGAAATAAAATTATTCTGCGTCGCTGGTCCCCTAAATAATGCCGCCCTGGCATCACCGCATCAGAGGGCCTTAGAAAAGGTCTCTGTGGCAACTCAAAGCTAATCGTAGATGGCGCTGCGATAGTTGGTCCCTACGTCAGATTACTGTCTACCTTGTACAAAAAACAAACAAGATTTATTGTTATAAAAATTAAGTATAAATACAAAACAAATATGGAAAATTATTCGTCAATGCAAGTTCATATACTAAAAGAAGAATAAAGACGCCGCGGTGCATCTACAAGAGGAAAAAAAGTGATTTAATTGAGTGGTAATACATTTGATTTTACCGTAATAAATCCACAATTACTTGTAGTTGAGGTTTCAATTTTTGAGTATGTTTTACCTGTCCTCTCCTATAACAAGAATATAATGCTGCTTCTGACTTTCTTTTTTGATAAAATATCATAATGTTTTAAGTCAGTAATTTTACCCCTTTTTAGGGTTCCGTAGTCAACAAGGAACCCTTATAGTTTCGCCATGTCCGTCCGTCCGTCCGTCCGTCTGTCCGCAGCTTAGCTCAGAGACGCCCAGTACTAGAAAGCTGTAATTTGGTGTAAATATACGGAATTGTTGCGCCAAAAAAGTGGTAAAATAAAATCTCGTAAAATATTTTTTTTTAGGGTACCTCCTGTACATGTAAAGTGAGGATGTATTTTTTTTTCTCACGTACCCCTTAGTGTGGGGTATCATCCGTATCATTAAATAGGCCTTTAAAAATATTGATAGTTTCCATTAACAATTTTTTGATAAAAAGATTCGTTTGTGAAATATTAAGCTTTAAAGTGCCAATTTTTGCTCGACTCGAGTGTCCCCCCCCTCTACCAGCTAAACGGTTATGTTTGGGGATGTGAAAAAATTCCCAATAGTAGTATATATAACGAAGTTTAAAAGAAAATTATCATGACTAAGTAGGCTTTACAAGTTTACGAGTAATAGTCGACCAACTTATAAAACGTACTTGGATAACATATTTTCCTAAACAAAATGTATCGGAGAACATGTTCTTCAACTGCAAATGTAAGTTTGTCAACTTTATTTTTACAGCTATAATAGGTGGGTATGTTTTGGGGATAGGTAGGTTTTTATTTTCAACTATTTTTAACTAACTTCAATAAAAGGAGGAGCTTCTCAATTCGTCGTAATCTTTTTTTTATGTATTTTCCCCGATTTCTCAAAGACGCCTGGACCGATTTTGAAAATTCTTCTTTTTAAAATTAAATTCAGCGAATCAATTTAGTTCGCATAAATATTTTGATGGGCAACTACGGAACCCTACACTGTGCGTGGCCCCACACGCACTTGGCCGGTTTTTTCTATTTGGATTCGAGAAATATCACAATATATTTAATTTCTTAACACCACAACTATCACAAAACTCGTTCCAGGTGATAATTCTTCCGCCAGACGAACCATTTCATGATTTATCGAGCGATGCAATACCTCCAATAGAAAAGTAGATTATTTTGAAAAGTGTATTTGATTGTTTAGTTATGGTATAATCATAGAATTTCATGAATAAACTCAACTATCGCAAGGCTGGATATTTTTTTATTATATAGCTTTTCCTTAGTTATAATTAATTTTTTATTCTCAAGGCAGTCACAGCAGCTACCCATTATTTCTTGATAGTGTGAATTGTCGGAAATTTGTATGTTCCATCATTTTTACAGCTTATTACACAACATCTATACGTCGTTTTTTAATCTCGTAGACTGAATTGACAGGTGCAAATGGCGAACTGACACGAATTTCTATAGAATTTATGTCAGTTTTGACATTATCATTTGTCAATTTGGTCTACGAGATTAAAAAACAAACTTTAGTCATTTTACATCAATAAATCGTTTTTTTTTTTCAGAAAATTCCTTTGATTTGACAGTTCTTTTGGGACCAAACTGTCACTTGTCACTTTGACACTTGCCTTCCCCATTAAATATGAACTTTGCTCTGACACGCTCTCTCGTGTCTAGATATCGTTAGCCATCGTTCGCTATTCATAGCTACAGCTTGACCAGAACGGATTGAAACGGAACTAATCTTTTTAACCGACTTCAAAAAAAGGAGTTGGTTCTCAATTCGGTCGGTATGTTTTTTTTTTATGTATGTACATCGATTACTTCGAGGTTTCTAGTCCTATTAGTGTGATTCTTTTTGTGTTCGATGCAGTATACTTGCAGTGTGGTCCCATAAAAATTTCATCCAATTTGGTTCAGTACTTTTTATTTTGTGAGCATTTTTATTGATTTCGGCTACTTTCACGGATTACAAATTCTAGTGCACATGTAAGAAAATGATGTATTTGACAAGAATTTGGGTTGAATATTTAAACTAAAAAGAGTAAAATAAAAAACTTTTTTCAAAAAAAAATTAACCGCCTTCGAAAAAAAACACAAAAAAGGGTAAAATAACCTACAAAATAACTTTTCTTTCGGAAGTCGGTGGCAAAAAGACAACGAAATAAGAAAACAAAGCCACCGACTTCCGAAAGAAAAGTTATTTTGTAGGTTATTTTACCCTTTTTTTGTGGTTGTTTTTGAAGGCGGTTAAATTTTTTTTGAAAAAAGTTTTTTTATTGTTTCTGACAACGTTTTAAAATCTTTGATGTAAACAAAAAACGCAGGTTTGTTAGATTTATTATTGTGCCATCAACTAACGTAATAAGTGAAAAAATAATAAAATCATTCAAAGTGCTGGTAGCAGCGAGAGCACAGTGGCGACTTCCGGTTTTCTACTGTTTTTTGCCAAGCTGTATATTACATAATACAGCTTGACATAAAAATGTAGAAAACCGGAAGTCGCCACTGTCTTCGCGCTACCAGCACTTTGAATGATTTTATTTTATTTTATTTCACTTATTACGTTAGTTTTATGGCACAATAATAAATCTAACAAACCTGCGGTCTTTGTTTACATCAAATATCAAAGATTTTAAAACGCTGTCAGAAATAAAAATTTTAGTTCCGTTTCAATCCGTTCTGGCCAAGCTGTATATATAATGGCGGCACCACATTAGTGCCGTGAATTCTCGGCACAATACCGACAATCGGGGAACGTGCGAACCCCGCGAAAACCATCCACATTCTCGTTCGCACCTGTTCACGGCACTAATGTGGAGCCGCCATAACAAAGCTGAAGAGTTTGTTTCAGCCTCCAAAAATTCCTAGTGTGGGGCAAAAAACAAGAAAAAAAGTTTTATCTTAATTTCTTTCGTTGATTGACTACACCAATCGACATAAACAGACAGACTATAACTTTTCTAGATGGACGTTTGGCGTAGCCACATGAGATAGAGAATGTTGACGTCACAAATGGGGAGTGTTGTCATACTGCAAACTTTTACCCGACTAGCGGGTAAATTATTATCACGCGTGATCGTTAATGGTCGATATGGGTAATAATATTATGTCAAAAGGATAACCAGTTTATCACACCAATTGCCTTTCGGTGAAGGAAAACATCATTGCATGTCACTTTTTCCCTTAGTCTGCCTAATTAAGTACAGAGAAGAATTTAATGGCGTAAGTTTGTGAAACCTGCTAAGTCATACTAATTCAGCATTAAGCAAGGCGGAGTATGACGTGACCCTTGAATGTTAGGAATGGGGATGGCAACTCAAAGCTAATCGTAGATGGCGCTGCGATAGTTGGTCCCCACGTCTACCTTGTACAAAAAAACAAACAAGATTATTTGTTATAAAAATTGAGTATAAATACAAAACAAATATGGAAAATTATTCGTCCATGCAAGTACTATATACTAAAAGAAGAATTAAGACGCCGCGGCGCATCTACAAGAGAAAAAAAGTGATTTAATTGAGTGGTTATACATTTGATTTTACCGTAATAAATCCACAATTACTTGTAGTTGAGGTTTCAATTTTTGAGTTTAGGTATGTTTTACCTGTCCTCTCCTTTATCAAGAATATAATGCTGCTTTTGACTTTCTATTTTGATAAAATATCATAATGTTTTAAGTCAGTAATTTTAACCTTTTTTTCTATTTAGATTCGAGAAATATCACAATATATTTAATTTCTTAACACCACAACTATTACAAAACTCGTTCCAGGTGATAATTCTTCGATTTTCGAGCGATGCAATACTGGTACATAACCTCCAAAAGAAAAGTTGATATTATTTTGAAAAGTGTATTCCATCATTTTTACAGCTTATTACACAACATCTAGTCATTTTACATCAATAAATGTTTTTTTTTCTGAAAATTCCTTTGATTTTACAGTTCTTTGGGGACCAAACTGTCATTTTCACTTTGACACTTGCCTTCCCCATTTATCAGGATTGGAAAAAAAAAAATGTTTTTTTTTTTAATTTTTTAAAACAATTCGGTCAAATTATTTTAAACAGTGTTTTTTTTGTTCTTTTTAGTGGAGGGCGTTATTTAATTCGAACTAATATTTTATTTTCAGACTGGATCTTTTTAAAATGGCCAATTTAAACTCTAATCAATATTCTTGTAGTAATATCAGTTATAATGTTGATTTTTATATTGGGCGATATAGGGACTTTACTATCGGGTCCGGCGAGGAATTACCTATGAACTATGAATAGGGGAAACACCAATACATATATCTAACAAATGAGGAGAATAACCATTGAATTTATTCAGCTTATTTTAAGTCAAGCTATTTAGACTTATACATACACACATCAAAAGTGTCTAGGGATCAACATATATTTTTGCAATAACTTTTCTCCTGATTGATATTAATTAAAATGTTCTTTAAGGATTCATCAAATAAAGTGTTATCGTTTGTCACAGTAACGATAAACCAAGTCACCTTTGCATTCATAAAGAAATTTGCCATTTTCCTAATAAAGGGATTTTTGACATTTGAACCACTAACATTAAAGTTCGAAAAAAAGACTGAAATAACAGTTTTCTTTAAAATTTTATTGGGTAACTTAAACAATTAATAATCCGTGTTTGTACTGCGAACACTAACAACACAAGAAAATCGGTTTGGCATACTCAAAATGAGTTCATCCAAATCACGCTGTGGAATGGCCGCCCATGTTCGTTGCAACAACAAAAAAAGGTCTTCTTGCGACTGGATACCCTCCATATTCGGCAGAGCTCTTCTCTGTAGCATATCCCATGCATGCTCAATCGGGTTCAAGTCTGGCGACTGAGCAGGCCAGGGCAGGACATTGATGTTAGCTGCGGCGAGAGTCTGTCTTACAACTCTTGCGGTGTGCGGTCGTGCATTATCATGCATTAACTGAAATAAGGGACCGATTTGCACTTGTAGAGGAACGATGACGTCTGATACAATCGTCTCAGCATAAATTTGAGCGTTGAGGTTGCCTCTGATCCAAATCAACTCAGTTCTTCCGCCGATCCAAATACCCGCCCATACCATGATGGTTCCACCACTATAAGGATGGACTTCCTGGCAGGATTTTAATCGCTGTTGGCGTCCAGGGGTTCTCCAGTGTCGTATACGTCTTGTATCCGGTCTCATACCAAAACGAGACTCATCAGAAAAGCACACGAAACGCCATTGTTCTTCTGCCCAATTTCTGTGTTCAAGAGCCCATTGATATCGAATCCTACGATTGTGCATTGCTATAGGTGGTACCCGTAGCGGTCTTCGGGAATGAAGGTTCACTTCATGCAAGCGGTTTCTGACTGTTTGGTCGCTAATTAAGTTCCCTGAAGAGTGATGAAGCCTCACGGCTAACATCATGGCGGTTATTTTTGGAGCTCTTCGAGTTAAGATTTGAATGTATCGGTCTTGTCTCCGTGTGGTGCAGCGATACCGTCCTCCATGGCGCTCAGCCACGGTACCAGTGCTTCGGTAACGTGTCCAAAGTCGACTGATAACACTCTGGCTTGTATTCAGAGCTAAAGCCACAGTACGTTGCCGGGAACCAGCTTCTATCATTCCCACGGCTCTGAGCATTTCTTCCCTGCTTAAATGACGTCGCCGCTCCATAATAACGTTGGTTTTAATCAGTAGTAGGGAAACAGTAGCAGTAATAATGTCTTCAATGCGTTGTATGTTTTTATAGGGAAAATATTGACAGCTGATTTTCATCTTTTACTCGAATTTGATTTACAGTTCCTGATTCAAATTATGAAATGCACCAAAAAGGATCCATATAAATTTATAAAATCATAAATTTATTACAAAGCCACATCTCAATCTCAAGAAATCCGCATAAAAATGCTTGATCCCTAGACACTTTTGATGTGTGTATATTAATTTATTTTCATTTTATATCCAGTCATTCACCATTAATGTTTTTAAACGTGTGATAAAAAACACGGTTTAAATGCAAACCATTTTAAACACTGTTTTAAATATACACACAACCCGGTCTATATTCCCAGCAGACAGATGCTAAAAGATTGAAGAAAAAAATAACGATGAAATGAAATGACAAAATAAAACCAGTTTATTAAGTATTAACAAAAACTCCTATTATAATATTCATATAAATCCTGGTGTTATGATAAATCAGATTCCATAACACTAAAATAATACTAATTTTTATGGGCTGATCTAACAGAATAAGAGATACTTACATACATAAGAATTAAATTATAATCCTGGAACTTAAGAATTTTTTGGTTACCTCACTCATTTACGCGGACAACTCACACTTGGCCAACAAATAATAACACAAAAAAAAACATCAAGAAAGAAAGAGCTAAAGTCTCCAACTTTATTTTTATATCTCTTACGGATTCAATCTCCTATAAATTACACTTCTGGACACATCTATTGGCCCACCTTAGAGTTTAGGTTTCGATGGCCCCTACCGAAATATGATTGCTAGATTGAACAAAAACTGTTGATGCAGTTTTAAACCTGATACATTTTACCATCTTTTTCGATCGTATTGTTTTAAATTTGAATTCAGAATACCATACGACATGGAGCTACGCCTAACAAGTCGGATATGCGCCTTGTTAAAGGCAATTGATTTTTGAATAAAAAACATGTTTTGTCAAATAAAGGTTTAATTTAATAACGCGTGTTGCCTCCATGGGCATCTACCACAGCTCTCATACGATTAGGCATAGAGTTTATCAACCGCTCTATGAAATTTTGAGGGATCATCTCCCATTCCTCTTCTATGGCAGTTTTCAACTCCTGCATCGTCTGGGCAACTGGCTGACGAGCCCTAACACGTCTTTTTAGCTCGTCCCACATGTGCTCAATAGGGTTCATGTCTGGGCTTCTGGCTGGCCAGTCCATAACTGTGATGTTCAGATCCCGAAGATATTCCCTGACGATGCCGGCTGCATGGGCTCATGCATAAAAAGGAAATTTGGGCCCACATAGTCCGCGTATGGTATCACGTGAGGTTCTAAGCACTCACGAATGTACCTTTCAGCATTTAATGTTGGCAGCCGTGGTCCTGTAACAACCTCAAGTTGAGTTTTGCCGCTCGCAGATATACCGCCCCAGACAGTCCATGAGACACCGCCATAAGCAACCCTCTCTTCAAAGCAGCATTGTGCGAAACGCTCTCCCTTACGTCGGTAGACCTTCTTCCTTCCATCATTGCCATGTAACACAATTTTAGACTCATCAGAAAAGAGTACACGGCTCCAATCATGCTGTGTCCAATTTAAATGACTGCGTGCGAAATGAAGGCGCGCTGTTCGGTGGGCTCGCGTTAGTTTGGGCCCATTAGCTGGCTTGTGTGGTACCATATCGCGTTCTTTTAACCTTCTCCGAACAGTTCGAGCGCTCACAGATACTCCGTGGAAGTCGCGAAGTTGGTTTTGTATCTCAATGGAGGTAAGGTGACGATTTCTCAAGCTGGTCGTCACGATGATTCGATCCTGCCTTTCAGTTGTGACCCGAGATCGTGGCCTTCCTTGGCGACGAACAAAGCCGCCAGTCTCTAGGTACCTCCGATAAACATTTCGGACCGCAGATTGACTTAAATTAAGTTGAGCACTCACGTTTCTTTGGCTTTGTCCGGCCTGAATAAGTGCTATAATAAGCTTCGGCGACGACTTCAGGTGAAGTATCCATAGATTATTGATAGAACCTCACCTTAATGTTAAGAATAAGTAATGTTTGTTGCAAAACCAAAGATATCAATCACTTTTTCAAGAATTAAATCCAAGTAAACCAATAAAACAAAGTTTTCTTAGTATTCGATTGTTTGATATCAACAAACAGGCTCCAAATTGTCTTTTGTTTCTTTAAATTCTGTGTTCGAAATTCAAAAAAAGACTATTGAATGAAATTGTGAATGTGCCAGGTTCAAAACTGCATAAAAACTTTTTGCTCGACCTACTATAAAATTTTAGCTAGGATCAAACGAAACTGAAAACAAGGTGGGCCAATAGATGTGTCCAGAAGTGTAGTATAACATGTAGAATCACAGAGTACTACAGAGGGGACACTACGCGGTGTAGGTATGAAATGGTACACACACACGCGCACACCGTTCACGGGTCGCTAAGATGGTTTCCGCGCGCCGCCCGTATCGCACGCGCTCCGTATCGTAATTATTTTTCTTACGCGTGATCACGTACAAGTAAAAGTGAAGGTAATAAAATATGAACATAAGCAAATACTGCATAGCTTTTGGTTGCCTAAACAACAACAGTGATAAGAGCTTCACGTTTCATAAACTACAAAAGTAAAAATAAGAAAAAATTGTTCTCACGTTTTTGTTAAGTAAAATTAATACGATCATTATGTATGTATGCTTTTATTTCATATTTTTTACGCCAATAATGAACTATAAAAAAGTAAGAGCGTCTGTTTACACAGCGCAGCGCATGAAATTGAAAAAATAATTTAATTTAACTTTTGTTCTGAGACTATCAGCACATCAAAACAGTGTTTCTAAAATAATCGGTCAAAGTCGAAGAATTTTGTAGTTTTTTGGAAGTTGTAAAGCAAAAGCTGTTCAGTTTGGAAGGGTTGAGTTGCCAAATTAACTGAACATTACAATAGAATTGACGATCCTTATATAACTTTACCTACATCCATCTACGTCCTACATTTACTTACCAAATCGGATCATTGCTCTTATACTATAAAACTGACAAGAGCACACGGAGCCACAGCGACTCGGGTGGCGAATGTGGCGTTATGATATTGATGAGGTTTTAAAGCCTAACATTTCAAACATTTTTAAATATTATTCTTTTTTGTTTTTCTGAGATGAAATGTTTAAAATATAACAATAATAGGTAGAAAAGATAATATTATCATAATAAATTATTTCTAACGTAAGGTGCCGTAGGTACTATAAGCAATCTGTGGCTGTGCTACCTATCGATAATGTAGTATGTAGTAATCGATGGCGAAACCAAAAAGATATAGGCTGATGATAAAAACAAAATTCCTTGAGGAAAATTTATTTAATAATTATTTAATTTAACAAATTAATGCATAAAATACACTGACCTACCAAACTGTGCCTCCTGAACTCGCAAGTCGCAACCCTATTGAGCGCGGCGAACGTTGACCTTGATGTGACGTTAGCATCAGATAAACCAAAATAAACTCTCGCGCGTAGCCATTCAGTACAATTTTGCTTGTGCACGGGAAGTTTAGGCTAATATAAAAGTAGGTGGGCGGTACGGCTGCAAGTTAAAATGTGCTTTATTCTTTCGTGCATAGATTTTACATTTGTTTGATTGTTTTTGGGAAGAGACTCCTCTGTAGTACTCTGTGGTAGAATGTTTGTTGGAAAATAATTATCAATTTTCATAAAATATTGTCGTAGTCGTACAGACCAAATTGTTCGGGAAATATGATGCCTGAATCTGGTATCCCTAAATATGCCATAAACGTCCATGTTTCGCAATGGGGATGGCAACTCAAAGCTAATCGTAGATGGCGCTGCGATAGTTGGTCCCCACGTCAGATTACTGTCTACCTTGTACAAAAAACAAACAAGATTTATTGTTATAAAAATTGAGTATATATACAAAACAAATATGGAAAATTATTCGTCAATGCAAGTGCATATACTAAAAGAAGAAGTAAGACGCCGCGGTGCATCTACAAGAGGAAAAAAAGTGATTTAATTGAGTGGTAATACATTTGATTTTACCGTAATAAATTCACAATTACTTTTAGTTGAGGTTTCAATTTTTGAGTTTAGGTATGTTTTACCTGTCCTCTCCTATAACAAGAATATAATGCTGCTTCTGACTCTCTATTTTGATAAAATATCATAATGTTTTAAGTCAGTAATTTTACCCCTTTTTTCTATTTAGATTTGAGAAATATCACAATGTATTTAATTTCTTAACACCACAACTATCACAAAACTCGTTCCAGGTGATAATTCTTCCGCAAGACGAACCATTTCATGATTTATAGAGCGATGCAATACTGGTACTTAACCTCAAATAGAAAAGTATAATTATATTATTTTGAAAAGTGTATTCGATTGTTTAGTTATGGTATAATCATAGAATTTCATTAATAAACTCAACTAACGGCCTGTCCCGGCTTCGCAAGCCTGGATATTTGTTTATTATATAGCTTTTCCTTAGTTATAATTCAATTTTTGTTCTCAAGGCAGTCACAGCAGCTACCCATTATTTCTTGATAGTGTGAATGGACGGAAATTTGTATGTTCCATCATTTTTACCGCTTATTACACAACATCTAGTCATTTTACATCAATAAATCGTTTTTTTGCAGAAAATTCCTTTGATTTGACAGTTCTTTTGGGACCAAACTGTCACTTGTCACTTTGACACTTGCCTTCCCCATTAGGTGTTGCTGGCCTTGAAAAAACCGGCTACGCGCTGAGGGATGGAGATAGGTATGCTCTGTCCCTTTTCTTCTTATGCGGTTTGTCGATTTGTTTTTCTTTCTTGAGGGACAGAGAAAGAAGTATCAGTCGTTCTATACTCTTCTCTTTCTACGCCTATAAACCATTGAGTACTCAAAAACTGGGGGATCTTGTCGCCACAGACAAGCTCAGACTAGTACTGTACAGCTTGGCCAGAACGGATTGAAACGGAACTAAAATTTTTATTTCTGACAGCGTTTTAAAATCTTTGATATTTGATGTAAACAAAGACCGCAGGTTTGTTAGATTTATTATTGTGCCATAAAACTAACGTAATAAGTGAAAAAAAAAAAAAAAAACATTCAAAGTGCTGGTAGCGCGAAGACAGTGGCGACTTCCGGTTTTCTACATTTTTATGTCAAGCTGTACAGCTTGGCTTTGATATTTGATGTAAACAAAGACCGCAGGTTTGTTAGATTTATTATTGTGCCACAAAACTAACGTAATAAGTGAAAAAAAAAAACATTCAAAGTGCTGTAGCGCGAAGACAGTGGCGACTTCCGGTTTTCTACAGTTTTTAGCCAAGCTGTACATAGGTTGTCGCCATGAATCTGCCAAGACTACTTGGCTGATTTACACAGCTCTATCGGCCCATAAACAAACACTTGTCAAAATTGGTCTGTCACTGTCAGCCTGTCAGCCAAGTGTCATGGTGGGCCGGCCTCAAAAAAGAGACTTGAAAAATACAAATTTAATTAATTGATTGTAATGATTGTTTTTAATTATCACTGTAATGTTTTTGAGCTAGACTTGTAATTTAATTATTTCTACACAAGTACTTGTTATAAAACATGGATGATTTGCGCCAATCTTTAAAGCAATATGAAGAACAGGTAATAAAAACACAGTCTCTGTACATGTTTTCGAAGAAAGTCAAAATTATCAAGTTTGCTTTAATTCCAGCTGACAATGGTCAACTTAACACTTGAAAATGTAAATGATTCAACTGAAAGAGAATCTCTATTAGCCTTGCAATCAGATTTGCAACAACTTATCCAACTGACTAGAGAGAACTTGGAAGCACTGGTTCCTAAAGACACACAACCGGTTGAGGCTCAAGCTACTGAACCAAAAGATGAATTGGACGATGAATATGCTTTGTTTATGGTAAATACATTATTATTATCATTATTCTTAAACAATTATGTTGAGAAGAGCTCCTTAGCACTGTGTGCTTATTTTGAACTTTTGGTTTGGTTTCAGCAAGAAATGGCTAAAAGCGGTGCATATGAAGAGAGTAAAGAAGACAAATCTGAAAACTCTAAAGATACTGCCGATGATGATAGTGATATAGAGGTAAATTTCATAATCGCAAATCCTATTAAACTGATACAGATACTTAATAATGACTGAAAGCACTCTTTTGCCAGTATCTAGTTATGTTCTGTCTCAGTGACTGCGTTATTTATATATTAAAATATTATTAGCAAACATGTTTTCTGCTTCAATATTTTTATTTCATAGGATGAGTTGTCTTCACTGCTGGGCATGAAGTGTGCAGTGTATCACACACACAAGTGGGGTGGCCAGCCCGGGCTCTACAATGCAATGGTCAGTGCTGTCATGCCCCGACAGGATGAGGACCAGTTTCAAGACCTTCTGGTTAGTACTTATGATTTGTTTACTTTTGAAAGAAAAAGAAGAAAAACACCTACCATTAATAAATTTTGAGTGGATAATAATAATTATGATGAATTGAAAACTATGTATTTGATTTTCATGGTTTTTTTATCTATTTACAATTTAAACGATCGCAGAGATTAACTACTACCTCACTATATTGTTGTGAACAGTCAGTTCTGAAGTGGGGTCATAAAATGTTTTTGGTGGTAAGGTAACTGACCTTTTTTACTAGCATTAATATGATTTATCAACCAGGGAAATTTAGATATTGACGGTGAAGTACTTTCCGAGAAATAACTTATATCAAATTACAAAGTTTTTGTTATTATTGCAGGTCCGTGTCTTGTTCACTCATCCAACACATGCTGAGATGTTACCGTGTCCATTCTTTTTGGATGGTGAATGCAAATTCAATGATGAACAGTGTAGGTGAGTCATATCATCAGAGTCAATGCTTTCAAAGTTGATTTTATTTTAAGTTAATGCTATAATTTTAAATAATTTACATTACAGATACTCCCATGGTGCTTTAGTACAATTATCGAATTTAAAAGAAGCAATAGAACCTGATTTTAGTTCACTTAAAGTAGGAAGTAGAATATTGATGAAACTGAAGCCACCAGATAATGAGGTAATTATGCTTTTAGGTCCACTATTTCTTTATGCCTGCTTGTATGCCCATAACTTCCAAAAAACTGCCCCAATTTGAATAATTCCTAGTTTGAACCCGTTTGAAGGCTGGGTGGGCCTTATACAACCCTAACTTAATACATAAATTATTACATGATGGTTACAGGAAATAGGTTTAGCAACAAAATCAACTGAAAAGTATCACTTATGGCATAGAGCAGTAATAAGAAGCATAGATTTAGAGAAGAGAACCTGTTCAGTAAAGTTAGAACATGGTGTCCACACAGGGGAGAAGAGAAAAAAAGGGAATGATGAGGACATAGTGAAGATTGAGGAAATCTTTCCTTTGAATAGTAAGTGTATTGTTCTATTCTTAATTTATTATTTCAACAAAGTGTATTTCATTCATCAGTTTTAGTCCACTCTGCTCCATACAAGGTGGAAGGAAACATTTGACAAAAAATAATATAACATTTATTCCGCTGGAGCTGCTACTATGTATTTGTTTCTACACTATTTTTTACTTTTCATAAAGCTGAAAATGAAGAAAGCAATGACTCTGACGACAGTTTAAGTGATACAGAATATCCACAATGCAAAACAAAGTGTGAAGAAACAGTTGTTGATAATCAAGCACTTCTGGTTCAAAGAAGTCTTCAGAATCAAAATGTCACCCCTATAGGGCAATGGGAGCAACATACTAGAGTGAGTATGTATTAACGTTTATTACATTTGTTCACTTTAATTAAATGGTAATTTTAGAGCCTTGTAATGACAACCCTGAAAACCTTTTTTGGGTTATAGCAACATTCCGTTGTAACTTCCTCTTCCCTTTTGTCGTCGGTGCCACGCATGTGCGCAGAAAACCGTTTCTTTCGTTTTAATTAAAAAACCGTTGTGGTGCTTCAATCAATAGTTTTATAGAACAACCTTAACTTCTCGTCTATTCGAGTGTGCTGGTGAATTGGGTGTTTACGAGATTCCTAGATCCAGCCGGCCATTGAAAGGTAACACGGAAGGTGTCGGGTAAGTCTGGCCAGCTCTGAACAACCGAAAGGGTTCCTTGTGAAGGTCTGGCTCGGAATACGTCGCCAAGGAAACACTCAGGTGAGCGCCTATTCGTAGCACACTTTCCCTTGTCGTATATAATTTGTCGATTTTCGTTTTTTGTTTCTCGGGCGTTCGAAGCCATTTTTTTGTTCTCTTGAATTAAATACAGTCCACTGAAATCTCTCTCGCGTTCATTTTTTTTGGTCCTTTTCGCCAAATCATAGTGATCCGTTGGCCTTATAACTGTTAAAAGCATCCTTTTATCGAAGTAAAACGTATTTTGTTAAAATTTCGTATTTTGTTAATTTTATTTTCTTTCGAAGGTATATCTAAATAACTTTTGTTTGAAGTGCCATAAATAATAGTTTTCGTTAAGGGTGTGACTAATATATTAATATTAGTTAAGAGATTAGTAATATTCCATGGATTCACATATTAGTAATCCGACGAACTCCCATATGCTAATATTTAATATTCACATAATCTGGGATTCATTTCGCTTGGCACGGATCGGGTTGACTCTACTGCACGGAGTACATTCATATTTATAATATAATCTGATTTTTTGAGAAGTGAATGAACAGTTGAACACTGAACTAACGAAGAATGTCGAATGGCAAAAAAAAACACAAATAGAAAGTAATTTTTTTGAGTGTTTTGTTATTTATTCCGTTCCCACACCACGACTCCATATTATGTTAAATGTTGTATTATTATGTTAAAAATACTTGAGAGGTGTCAAGGGACACCCGGATGGAACGAAGATGGAACGAAGTTACTGTATACACTCAACAAAAATAATCGTCGCGACTCTACTCCAGTCCAGTCCAGTCCGGTCCGGTCCAGTTCGGTCCGGTCCAGTCCGGTCCGGTCCGGTCCGGTCCGTTCCGGTCCGGTACAGTCCAGTCCGGTCCGGTCCAGTCCGGTCCGGTCCGGTCCAGTCCGGTCCGGTCCGGTCCAGTCCGGTCCGGTCCGGTCCGGTCGTGACAACTTTTCGTAAGAATTTCCGTCCAGCCCCCTTTCACAACGCGCGATAAGGAACTTCGTTCCAATAAACTCATAACTTCATTAGTACCTAACAGCTAAAACAATTTAACATTCAAAATCCACCTAGTAATATTATATACCGAGATGATACAGTCTATTGAACACTAATATTGAATACGGCAGTGATACGTATTACCAGCTAAAACAATTTAACATTCATAATCCACCTACCTAGCAATAATAAATACCAAGATGATACAGTCTAAACACTAATATTGAATACGGCAGTAATAAGTATTATTAGGTCTTACTCGTAGTTAAATATCACCACAGATATCACTGATCTCAAATATTAGTTTAGGTATTATAATATTACTAGACGAATATATTCATATTAGCTAATACGTAGAAATATCGGTATTAACCCAACTCTAGTTTTCGTGGGAAGTTAATCGCGTTATTAGGTTGGTAATTTGTAAGCGGCCATAGACATCATAGACTTTTGCCTTTTCTGTATTTTATGTTGGCAGCCTTACAAGACTGTCAATTGTCAAAAGTGGCAGATCAAACGGATTCGTAGCTGTCATTCGTCATTGTTGTGATTAGAATTAACGTTTATTATTCTTGTTTTCGTTTTCGTATAAATAATTGTTATTGTTTGCAACAATGCCGAGTGATAGGCCGAATAGTGATGATCAAGATATGTCTGGAAAGGGCAATGAAGATGCGGATGTTAACAGAATCGCGCGGGATTACGCGATTATGCGCTTAGAATTTATGGATAGCACAGATCTGGTAGGTTATGTAGACCAGGATTTAACGGACCTAGCAAACGATTTCCATGACGCACAGCGGGGGCTTCTTTCATCGCTAAGTCCGTCGTTACGGCATACGGAGTTGCAAGCTCTGGCAACTTTTGAGAATAAATTAAAATCAGTTAAAACTCGCGTTCGTGCGAATTTATCGCAACCTGACTTGAAGCATTCTGTGGCAACAAGCGGTGAACCAATGTCAGCGAAATTACCTAAAATTAACATAAAACCCTTTGATGGTAAGTTTGAGAATTGGATTTCATTCATACAGTTGTATGACTCACTCATTCATAGGCGTACAAATATATCAAATGTTGAAAAGTTGCATTATTTGTTGACAAGTGTTCAAGGTACAGCATATGACTTAATAAAAAATTTCCCTCTCACCGATAACAGTTATGTTGATGCATATAGTGTTTTGGTGAAGCATTACAATAAAAAGTGCCAAGTTGCAATGATGTATTATGATAAATTAGTATTTTGTGAACCAGTTAAAACTAAATCTGGTCCTGAATTAGAACGGGTTTATCGGACATTTTCAGGGAACTTGTCAGTTTTGGAACAGTATGGGCTGCCAGACAAAAACTTTATGTTGTTCTACTTGCTGTGGTCAAAGTTGGACAAGTCTACTCGGGAATTGTTTCAGCTGGAACATAATTCCACTGATATTCCAAAGTATGAGGATCTTGGATTATTCATTGAAAAACATTTCAAGGCATTGGAAATTGCCAATGTTAGAACTTTGACCAGTAGTAATCCCGTTGCTTCCAAAGTTGCAAGTAATAATAATAATAAAACTAAATTGAAGGCTGCTCTTGTTGTATCAAACTCAACTTGTGCCTATTGTTCTGACCAGCACAGTCTCACCACATGTGAAGGATTTTTGAAATTGGACACTCATTCTCGGTTTAAATTTGTAAAAGAAAAGGGTCTTTGTATTTTGTGTTTCTCGAACACTCATAGAGTGAAAAAATGTAGTGTGACTTCTCGTTGTAAAGAGTGTAACTACTCTCATCACACATTATTACATTTTAATAAAGAGCCTGTGCCTCTCCCCTCAGTGACAGAAACTGATAATAAAGGTAGTAACACAGTTTTAACATCTACTGCTAGGGCTGAAAGTTCTATTGTTTTATTTTCTACTGCTAAGGTTTTGGTAAAGGATAACACTGGTCAATTTCAACCAATTAGGGCCTTATTGGACTGTGCTAGTGCATGCAATTTTGTTTCGGAGCCTTGTGCAAAAAGACTAGGACTAAGTATAACCTGCAGTAAGCAGTCAGTTAGTGGAATTGGTCACTCAGTGGCCTCACCTCTTGGATTGTTATCATGTGAGGTCAAGACTCTTAAAACAGGTCAGACATCAACATTTAAATTAGAAGCATTCGTTCTTCCATCGATTTGTGCTGATCAACCATCTCAACCTGTCGGCTTTTCGGGTTGGTCTCACATAAATAACTTGGATCTTGCTGATCCTGGGTTTGCAAATCCAGGGCCTATTGATATGCTGCTAAATGCAGACATTTTCGCTTCGTCGCTCTTGCCTGGTCTCAGGCGAGGTAAGCCTGGTCAACCAAGGGCATTGAATACTGTCTTTGGCTGGATTGTGATGGGTGGTTGTAATGAAATTCCTGCTATCCCCACTCACAATGATATTTCTCGTTCTCGCTGTCGTAGCAATGATTGCTTTATCGTGTCGCATTCTTCGCATTTGTTGTCAAATTTGTCGTTAGATAATTCCATTAGAAAATTCTGGGAATTAGAAAATGTTAATTCTCCTACTAGTTCTTTCTTGTCGAAGGAGGATCAACTATGCGAAGACTATTTTGTGAAAACATATTCTCGTGATAGTGAAGGTCGATTCGTAGTGCCGTTACCTTTCGTCGATCCTACGAATAAGCCTGTTTTTTCGAATTCTCGTGAGATTGCTCTCAAAAGACTATTTTCGTTAGAAAAGAAATTAAATTGTAATCCTAATTTTCGAAAGGCATATGCCTCTTTCATGGAAGATTATGAAAATAGTGGTCACATGGAAAAGGTAGAGTCCCCTCCAAGTAGAGATGGTAAATTTTATTACTTGCCTCACCATGGTATCATGCGGCCGGAGTCAGTAACCACTCCTCTTCGCGTTGTATTTGACGCTAGCGCCAAGGACGCACGTGGAGTATCGCTGAATGACACTTTATTGTCTGGACCAAAGCTGCAGACAAATATTTTCGATTTGTTAACTTTTCGTTGGCATGAGGTTGTGTTCACCGGTGATGTAAAGCAAATGTATAGGAATATTCTAGAGCCTGACGAAGATATGGAGTACCAACGCATCTTGTGGCGTCCCACTCCTGAAGAACCTGTCCGTGATTACAGGCTTCGTACCGTTACATATGGAGTTTCGTCGGCCCCATTCCAAGCTCTACGCACTATTGCCCAACTGGCCAAGGACTCTGCTGCTGATTATCCTTGTGGGTCTTCAGTGCTCAGCCGTGATATCTACGTCGATGACGTAGTTTCGGGCGCAGACTCTATCGAATCGGCTCTACTTGTGAGATCTGAACTTACAAAAATACTGTCGTCGGGTGGTTTCCATTTGAGGAAATGGACCTCCAATCACAAAGATTTCTTCGTTGACTTAGCTTCTTCAGAACTCTATTCGGAGAGTTTCAGATGCTTTGAGGATATCTCTGATGTCTCTCTCAAAATTTTGGGGCTTTTATGGACGCCTCAGTCTGATAGCTTTCAGTTCCAGGTCGCCAACAATGGAAATCAGAGATGTACGAAACGAACGATCCTGTCCGATATAGCTCGTATTTACGATCCTTTAGGATTCCTCGGCCCTGTTACGTTTTATGCTAAATATCTTATGCAACTTCTCTGGACTTCTGGTGTCTCTTGGGATGATAATTTGCCGGAAGATATTCAGTCCGAGTGGTCGCGCTTCAAATCTCAGCTGCCTTTATTGGCATCAGTTTCGATTCCTCGTCGTATGGTTCAGTCCTTCATCACAATACAACTCCATGGTTTCGGTGATGCCTCCGAGCGTGGTTATTGTGCTGTATTATATTGTCGTGTCGTTGACGCAGAAGGCTTTGTCTCTGTTCGTCTTTGTTGTGCAAAATCTAGAGTTGCCCCTCTTCGCAAACTGTCTATCCCTAGACTGGAACTCCAGGCTGCAGTGTTTCTGTCAGACTTGTTACAGTCTGTAGTGGAGGCTCTTAAGCCCTTTCACACTATTAATGAAATCTTCGCCTGGTCTGACTCCAGTGTTGCTCTGACGTGGATTAAATCGTGTCCCTCCAAATGGAAGACTTTCGTAGCCAATCGAGTCAGCCACATTCAAGAAATTATCGCTCCTGATTGCTGGCGTCATGTGAGTACCTCCATCAACCCTGCTGACAGTGGTTCTCGGGGAATGCTTCCCGCAGATCTCGCTGCAAATGAAGTCTGGTGGAATGGCCCTTCGTTTCTTGCGGAACCCGAGGAAAATTGGCCCAAGTCGTCGTTATCGCTTGACAAAAATGACAGCTTGCATGAGGAACAAAGAATTTTTAGCCTTCTGACTGACGTTGATGTTAATTGCGTTGACAAATTAATAGATAGATTCTCGTCGCTTTTAAGACTTAAACGCGTCTTGTCATATTGCTTTCGTTTTGCACTGAATTCAAGGAATTCTGCTGCTAAAAATAAACTCGTCGGACCTTTGCAGGTCTATGAAATTAATAGAGCCTTTCTGTTTTTGATAAAACATGTGCAGCAAGGTGCATTCTCACAGGAGATTGAAAACCTTCAAAGGGGTTCTCCCAACTCTCTTCCTAAGGGCTTGCGCAAATTGTCGCCTTTTCTCGATGATGCGGGTCTTTTAAGGGTGGGCGGTCGCTTGGCTCATGCTGACGTAGAATTCAACGTCAAGTATCCTCTGTTACTGCCGCGCACTCACCGCCTAACCGTTCTGATTATCGATGACTATCATCAGCGATTCATGCATCCTGGCGCACAAACATTACAAAATTTGCTTGCGCAATCCTTTTGGATCTTGTCGCCAAAACGAGCTATTCGTTCTGTGATTTCTGGTTGTTTAAAATGTTTTCGTGTAAACCCAACACAGGCTCCAGCTCCTATGATGGGAAACCTGCCGTCATATAGAATAAATCAAATCAAACCCTTCTCGGTTGTCGCTGTCGATTATGGCGGACCTTTCGATATTTCTCTCGGTCGTGGTCGTGGATTAAAAACCTATAAAGGGTATATCTGCGTCTTCGTTTGTACCTCTACTAAGGCGATCCACATAGAAGTCGCTTCGGAACTGTCGACGGAGGCTTTCTTGGCTGCGTTAAAGCGGTTTATGGCACGCCGTGGTCGATGTAATCGCATTGTCTGCGATCAAGGGCGAAACTTCGTTGGTGCCAGTAACTACCTTGACAAGCTCATGCAGAATGCTGCTGAGTCCCAAGAAATAGAGTTTTCGTTCAGTCCTCCCGGAAGTCCTCATTTTAACGGACTGGCCGAAGCTGGTATTAAGTCAGTGAAATCGCACCTCTCTCGTGTTATAGGTACGCAGCGATTGACATACGAGGAGTTTTATACTGTTCTGACGCAGGTAGAATCTATGTTGAACTCTCGTCCCCTCACCCCTCTTAGCTCAGATGCTAATGACCTGTCTGTCCTAACTCCAGGTCATTTTTTAACTCTGGAACCGTTGTCCATTATTCCTGAAGAAAATTTAGTTGACCAGAACATAAGCGTTCTCCACCGTTGGAAGTTAATCCAAAAAATTCACCAAGATTTCTGGCGTAGGTGGCAAAGCGAATATCTTCATACACTACAACAGAGAGCTAAGTGGAATAAAAATAACACCAACGTGACTAGGCATGATGGTTCTAATAATAAATGAACAAGTTACTCCATTGAAGTGGAGTATGGGTCGTATCACAGCCCTACATCCCGGTGCTGATGGGGTCTGTAGAGTGGTATTTTTTTATATTAAACGCATTAACGCATGCGTAGCGAATTTTCAAAGATTTTCTTTGGAAAGAAAAATTCGAACCGCGGACAGGATTCGAACCTGCGACCTTCGGATTCAGTACATCCGAAGCTCATTTCCAACCGAGCCACCGAGGATCGTAACCGCCACGGCGAATTCTTCATTCCATTTCTAACGTCTCATGGTGACGTTTAGCGCCATCTATTGCAGAGTATTCCAACTACTGCACCAACATGTTAACATTACAGTTAAATCAATGCTGTAACAGATGACGTCAACCATACTTAATATTTTTTTATATTAAACGCATTAACGCATGCGTAGCGAATTTTCAAAGATTTTCTTTGGAAAGAAAAATTCGAACCGCGGACAGGATTCGAACCTGCGACCTTCGGATTCAGTACATCCGAAGCTCATTTCCAACCGAGCCACCGAGGATCGTAACCGCCACGGCGAATTCTTCATTCCATTTCTAACGTCTCATGGTGACGTTTAGCGCCATCTATTGCAGAGTATTCCAACTACTGCACCAACATGTTAACATTACAGTTAAATCAATGCTGTAACAGATGACGTCAACCATACTTAATATTTTTTTATATTAAACGCATTAACGCATGCGTAGCGAATTTTCAAAGATTTTCTTTGGAAAGAAAAATTCGAACCGCGGACAGGATTCGAACCTGCGACCTTCGGATTCAGTACATCCGAAGCTCATTTCCAACCGAGCCACCGAGGATCGTAACCGCCACGGCGAATTCTTCATTCCATTTCTAACGTCTCATGGTGACGTTTAGCGCCATCTATTGCAGAGTATTCCAACTACTGCACCAACATGTTAACATTACAGTTAAATCAATGCTGTAACAGATGACGTCAACCATACTTAATATTTTTTTATATTAAACGCATTAACGCATGCGTAGCGAATTTTCAAAGATTTTCTTTGGAAAGAAAAATTCGAACCGCGGACAGGATTCGAACCTGCGACCTTCGGATTCAGTACATCCGAAGCTCATTTCCAACCGAGCCACCGAGGATCGTAACCGCCACGGCGAATTCTTCATTCCATTTCTAACGTCTCATGGTGACGTTTAGCGCCATCTATTGCAGAGTATTCCAACTACTGCACCAACATGTTAACATTACAGTTAAATCAATGCTGTAACAGATGACGTCAACCATACTTAATATTTTTTTATATTAAACGCATTAACGCATGCGTAGCGAATTTTCAAAGATTTTCTTTGGAAAGAAAAATTCGAACCGCGGACAGGATTCGAACCTGCGACCTTCGGATTCAGTACATCCGAAGCTCATTTCCAACCGAGCCACCGAGGATCGTAACCGCCACGGCGAATTCTTCATTCCATTTCTAACGTCTCATGGTGACGTTTAGCGCCATCTATTGCAGAGTATTCCAACTACTGCACCAACATGTTAACATTACAGTTAAATCAATGCTGTAACAGATGACGTCAACCATACTTAATATTTTTTTATATTAAACGCATTAACGCATGCGTAGCGAATTTTCAAAGATTTTCTTTGGAAAGAAAAATTCGAACCGCGGACAGGATTCGAACCTGCGACCTTCAGATTCAGTACATCCGAAGCTCATTTCCAACCGAGCCACCGAGGATCGTAACCGCCACGGCGAATTCTTCATTCCATTTCTAACGTCTCATGGTGACGTCGCCGTGGCGGTTACGATCCTCGGTGGCTCGGTTGGAAATGAGCTTCGGATGTACTGAATCCGAAGGTCGCAGGTTCGAATCCTGTCCGCGGTTCGAATTTTTCTTTCCAAAGAAAATCTTTGAAAATTCGCTACGCATGCGTTAATGCGTTTAATATAAAAAAATATTAAGTATGGTTGACGTCATCTGTTACAGCATTGATTTAACTGTAATGTTAACATGTTGGTGCAGTAGTTGGAATACTCTGCAATAGATGGCGCTAAACGTCACCATGAGACGTTAGAAATGGAATGAAGAATTCGCCGTGGCGGTTACGATCCTCGGTGGCTCGGTTGGAAATGAGCTTCGGATGTACTGAATCCGAAGGTCGCAGGTTCGAATCCTGTCCGCGGTTCGAATTTTTCTTTCCAAAGAAAATCTTTGAAAATTCGCTACGCATGCGTTAATGCGTTTAATATAAAAAAATATTAAGTATGGTTGACGTCATCTGTTACAGCATTGATTTAACTGTAATGTTAACATGTTGGTGCAGTAGTTGGAATACTCTGCAATAGATGGCGCTAAACGTCACCATGAGACGTTAGAAATGGAATGAAGAATTCGCCGTGGCGGTTACGATCCTCGGTGGCTCGGTTGGAAATGAGCTTCGGATGTACTGAATCCGAAGGTCGCAGGTTCGAATCCTGTCCGCGGTTCGAATTTTTCTTTCCAAAGAAAATCTTTGAAAATTCGCTACGCATGCGTTAATGCGTTTAATATAAAAAAAAAATATTAAGTATGGTTGACGTCATCTGTTACAGCATTGATTTAACTGTAATGTTAACATGTTGGTGCAGTAGTTGGAATACTCTGCAATAGATGGCGCTAAACGTCACCATGAGACGTTAGAAATGGAATGAAGAATTCGCCGTGGCGGTTACGATCCTCGGTGGCTCGGTTGGAAATGAGCTTCGGATGTACTGAATCCGAAGGTCGCAGGTTCGAATCCTGTCCGCGGTTCGAATTTTTCTTTCCAAAGAAAATCTTTGAAAATTCGCTACGCATGCGTTAATGCGTTTAATATAAAAAAAAATATTAAGTATGGTTGACGTCATCTGTTACAGCATTGATTTAACTGTAATGTTAACATGTTGGTGCAGTAGTTGGAATACTCTGCAATAGATGGCGCTAAACGTCACCATGAGACGTTAGAAATGGAATGAAGAATTCGCCGTGGCGGTTACGATCCTCGGTGGCTCGGTTGGAAATGAGCTTCGGATGTACTGAATCCGAAGGTCGCAGGTTCGAATCCTGTCCGCGGTTCGAATTTTTCTTTCCAAAGAAAATCTTTGAAAATTCGCTACGCATGCGTTAATGCGTTTAATATAAAAAAAATATTAAGTATGGTTGACGTCATCTGTTACAGCATTGATTTAACTGTAATGTTAACATGTTGGTGCAGTAGTTGGAATACTCTGCAATAGATGGCGCTAAACGTCACCATGAGACGTTAGAAATGGAATGAAGAATTCGCCGTGGCGGTTACGATCCTCGGTGGCTCGGTTGGAAATGAGCTTCGGATGTACTGAATCCGAAGGTCGCAGGTTCGAATCCTGTCCGCGGTTCGAATTTTTCTTTCCAAAGAAAATCTTTGAAAATTCGCTACGCATGCGTTAATGCGTTTAATATAAAAAAATATTAAGTATGGTTGACGTCATCTGTTACAGCATTGATTTAACTGTAATGTTAACATGTTGGTGCAGTAGTTGGAATACTCTGCAATAGATGGCGCTAAACGTCACCATGAGACGTTAGAAATGGAATGAAGAATTCGCCGTGGCGGTTACGATCCTCGGTGGCTCGGTTGGAAATGAGCTTCGGATGTACTGAATCCGAAGGTCGCAGGTTCGAATCCTGTCCGCGGTTCGAATTTTTCTTTCCAAAGAAAATCTTTGAAAATTCGCTACGCATGCGTTAATGCGTTTAATATAAAAAAATATTAAGTATGGTTGACGTCATCTGTTACAGCATTGATTTAACTGTAATGTTAACATGTTGGTGCAGTAGTTGGAATACTCTGCAATAGATGGCGCTAAACGTCACCATGAGACGTTAGAAATGGAATGAAGAATTCGCCGTGGCGGTTACGATCCTCGGTGGCTCGGTTGGAAATGAGCTTCGGATGTACTGAATCCGAAGGTCGCAGGTTCGAATCCTGTCCGCGGTTCGAATTTTTCTTTCCAAAGAAAATCTTTGAAAATTCGCTACGCATGCGTTAATGCGTTTAATATAAAAAAATATTAAGTATGGTTGACGTCATCTGTTACAGCATTGATTTAACTGTAATGTTAACATGTTGGTGCAGTAGTTGGAATACTCTGCAATAGATGGCGCTAAACGTCACCATGAGACGTTAGAAATGGAATGAAGAATTCGCCGTGGCGGTTACGATCCTCGGTGGCTCGGTTGGAAATGAGCTTCGGATGTACTGAATCCGAAGGTCGCAGGTTCGAATCCTGTCCGCGGTTCGAATTTTTCTTTCCAAAGAAAATCTCTGTAGAGTGGTGACTGTAAGGACTGCTGCTGGTCAGTTTAAGAGGCCAGTTGTAAAATTATGTCCACTACCTATCCATAATTACATAACCGATTAGCGGTGAAATAATCTTTCGCTGTCGTTAGTATTTAAGAATAGTTTAATTTCGTTGTTTTAAGTTAATAAATACTTTGTATTTAGGTGGGCGGAATGTTCACTTTAATTAAATGGTAATTTTAGAGCCTTGTAATGACAACCCTGAAAACCTTTTTTGGGTTATAGCAACATTCCGTTGTAACTTCCTCTTCCCTTTTGTCGTCGGTGCCACGCATGTGCGCAGAAAACCGTTTCTTTCGTTTTAATTAAAAAACCGTTGTGGTGCTTCAATCAATAGTTTTATAGAACAACCTTAACTTCTCGTCTATTCGAGTGTGCTGGTGAATTGGGTGTTTACGAGATTCCTAGATCCAGCCGGCCATTGAAAGGTAACACGGAAGGTGTCGGGTAAGTCTGGCCAGCTCTGAACAACCGAAAGGGTTCCTTGTGAAGGTCTGGCTCGGAATACGTCGCCAAGGAAACACTCAGGTGAGCGCCTATTCGTAGCACACTTTCCCTTGTCGTATATAATTTGTCGATTTTCGTTTTTTGTTTCTCGGGCGTTCGAAGCCATTTTTTTGTTCTCTTGAATTAAATACAGTCCACTGAAATCTCTCTCGCGTACAACATTTAAATATAACTACTAATATGAAAATTCCACTTGACTAAAAAATATTAATTTCCTTACAGGGTATTGGTTCCAAAATAATGTTTGCAATGGGGTATGTTGCGGGGACTGGGCTCGGCGCAGCAAGCGATGGCCGTGTGAAGCCGGTTGAAGCTCGCGTTCTACCTGTAGGGAAGAGTCTCGACCAGTGTATGGCCATCTCGGAGAAACATGCGGCTCAAGATCCATTAAAGGTATACATACTTAAATTCAATGGACACAACTAACACTTCTTACAATAGATAAATACAAACATAGACACATAATTTTTTTTGTTAATAACTACATCCTTTTATTGTTTATAGGTAGAACAAAAGTTGAAAAGGTTACAGAAGAAAGAAGAAGAACGTAACAAAAGAGCTTACGAGCGAGAAAAAGAGAGAGAAAGACGAAATGTCTTCAATTTCCTTAACAAAACTTTAGGGGATAAGACCCAAGCAGATAACGAGCCGGAAACCTCTCTAGATGTAAAGCAGTCTTCAAGTAAAGATTTGAACATTGAGCAATTTAAAATAACAGAAGATAAAAAAAGAATAGAAAGGGAGATAGTAAAACTGAACAGTTCATTGGTCAGACATGCATCTGGATCAAATGGGCACAGAAACATTAATATGCAGATTGCTGAGAAAAATAAAGAACTGAACAATCTTGTGCAGAAAGAAAAGCAAATATCTAAAGAGCAAGCACACAGAAAAGACAAACAGAAAATGACTGTTTTTTAACATAGAGTTCACCTAAGATAATTATTTTAAGTATTAAAAAAAAATGTTATCAATAAATTATGAAATCACTGTTTGAAATTGCATTGAGTGACAGAACACATTAATAAATTGTTCTTTTTAGTGGACTGTTTTGAAATGTTTTAACAATAGACTCAATTTATGTAGGTAGTATGATCTTTCATAAAATGCTACGACTTATTCTTGCGTTAAAGCACTTTGTCCACGTTAGTCGCGGTTAGCGTTGCCAGTCGTCCCTGATAAAGCCGAGCACGGGCTTTTTGGTTGCGTGTCTGACTTTTAAAATTAGATCTTTGTCTAGTTGAACCGATCCTGCTTTAGTTAGTTTAATTTTGCAAAATATTTTTTCATACAAATTGTAAAAAATCATAAAATTACTAATATTTTTTTATGATGTTATTTGATTTAGTGTTATGTGAGAATCATTTCGTTGTATGGGAAGGACAATATCTGTACAGTAGAAGTTGGTCAAAAGTACAGTAAAGTTTCTTCTAACAGCCTAAAGTTTATCAGTAGTAGTCAGTATTTCATTAGATTTGACCCACTTCTGTTGCCTAGACGTTTTCCTTCCCATACTATGAAATGATCCATAATAGACACTAAATCAAATAACGTCATAAAAAGTGACGTATCATAACTTTTCATAACTTTTTCGTGCAAAATGCAAACAATGAGGGTATTCCCGTATAAAGAATCCACTAGATGGCAATACGTAGGCGTGAGTTCCGACTGCAGCATGATTGGTTTTTTTCGACATGACATTGTCAGAAATGTCAAAATTAACCAATCACGGAGCAGATAGACCACAAGCCTACGTATTGCCATCTAGTGGATTCTTCATACGGGAAAACCCTCATTTGTATGAAAAAATATTTTGCAAAATTTGACCAACTTCCACCGTTCCGATTTTTCTTTCGATACAATGAAATGATCCTTACATGAAACAGAGTCGAACGGCATTAAAAAAAAAATTGGCCAATTTCACTCATTTCTGTGGACAACTCACACTTGACCAAAAAATAAAAAACGCCAAAATTGTCAACATCAAAAAAGAGCTAAAGGTTCTTACGAAAGTTTTCCTGTATCTCATAAGGATTCGGATTTCTCCCTTTTGGCCAATTTAAAAGAAACATCCTGTATAGCAAACATGGGTGTTATTGTGACGTCTGCCTTCACCCTCTATAAATATGGGTGTGCCGTGTGATAGTGTAATTAATTACTCACCAATACAATGGGGTCAAAAGTTTGTATTATACTTATTAATGTTCCGCCACTACAGTAGCAGAAAGAGTTGGTGTCAATGCAGTAGATGCCAGTTGGCAACAACCATAAAAAACATGGATAATTACAAATTTCTATATTTACATATGTGTTGTTTAGTTTAAAATAAGCGTACATGGCATAAAATTACAATTAATATATGACATATTTTTCTATAAATTAGATATTTGTACTATCAATCAATAATAACAAAGTACTTAAAATGTTAATGGGCGTGTGTGACTAGCAAATAATATTTGCTGAATTCAATAATTACGAATTAAATTTTAGTGACAGTGGGTCAAATATGTTACCACTAAACTACTCAATATTATAGCTTAATACCTAAATTAGGTATGGAATTGTGGCTTTAATTACCTAATTTCATCATTATCCACTTGCAAGCGTTAAATCTGCTTAATAGATATTTTAGAAAAGGTACAATTTATTATAATTAAAAAAATGAGTATAAGATGTTAATTATTATAAAATTTAACTTTGCATTGCCATAATTCAAATAATAACTACTAAAACCTCTTAAAAATTGCTACATGAGCAAGTTATTTGTACTTTTCTTCAATCAATTTCATATAGTGTCTACGTAAGCATTTGTCAATGCAAGATAATGTAGTACTAACAAGATTTTGAAAGAAATTGGCTAATAGACCCACTGTGCGAAGTTCCCAGGACTACTAGGTTACTGAATCAATTCCAATGTCAGCCCCAATACATCATGATCAACATAACACTGTGCATTCATCGTGTTTATAGGTAAAGGTTAAAGTACAATTTCAAAAGTTCAACAAGTTCCAACAACAATTGACTCACTCTTGTATGTCTATCATACTCTTTCTAAATAAGGCACTAAGAAAGGCACAAGTCACAGTAGAGAGAGCAAACTGATTTTAGACCATTTTCGTCGTCTTCTGATGTGGCACTTCGGGTCCTTTACCTATAAAGCTTCTTGTGCACACCTGACATGACAATATTCCTCCAATCGCGCTAACACGTGACTACTACCTGTACCTGTGTTTGCAACAATATTAATATGTATAGTTATCATCTAATTATATGCTTATGCATTGAAAGTTCACTATAAAATTTCCTAGACAAATTCATCACAGAGATTTGTTATATCCTCATCAAGATAACCTTATTACCGTCACCATCCATTCTCGCTCATACATTCATTGAATTAAAATTATTTTAATATCTATATATTACATTAGATAATGCAATAGAGAGTGATGAAATAAAAGAGAGACATTCTTTGTACTAAACTAAACGTCTTGAAATTAATAAGTACACTCTTATGAGACTCTTCGCCACGCAAGTAAAAATAATTACCCTATGATTTTTATGATGAATTACATTTGTGATGTCTTTATTACGTGAGTTGTGATAAGCCGCTTCTCGAAGCATCGCAATGAAATAACGAAAACGAAATCAAATCGCGATCACAACCAGGGTTGGCATGATTAAAACAAGTTGTTTTAAAACACATGTTTAAAACAGTGTTTAAAACAGTTTGAAATTAAACAGTGTTTTTTATTACATGTTTAAAAACAAAGATTAAAACAAGTTTAAAACATTGTATAAAACAATACGAAAAAAAACACGTTTAAAACTACTTTTCATGGCGCATAATAACTGAATATAAAATGAAAATAATATTTGAGTCTGAATAGTTCAACATAAAACCAATCGAGTCTCTATTGCTGTTATATTTTTGAACTTTCACTGGCGTTGTAATTAACTTAATCATTTTTTTTTTATAAAACGTTGCCCCACACTAGGAATTTCTACCTACTGTGTCATAATAAATGTGTCGTGGGTGCGTTTACAAACATATAAACTCACACACAAAACCGCCCAGCCCCGCCAACATTATTTTTATGTAATGTATTTCAATCAATCAAACAAATATCTAAGTACCAGGATTCAAAATTGTAACATTTTTTTTTTATTAATAAACAACAATAGATATTTAAAAAAACGTAAACTTCGATCCCTAATGTCGGCTGTCGAAAGAAAGTAATTTAAAGGATTATTGGTTATTCCCCTATTTTTTAGACATCTAAGTAGATCGGTGTTTCTCCTTTTCGTAGAATTGTTCATTGTTCATAAGGTAACTCCCCGCCTGTCCCGCTAGGAAAGTCCCTACGTTGCTTCGACCAATATTAAATCAACATTAGAACATACCTACCGGGTGAATGTGAAGCGTTTGATTACTTACGTAACATACAATAAATGTTATCTATTGATCGTTTTTTGTAAATATTTAATTAATTATGGCGAGTTTATAAAGATCTACTCTAGAAAAGAAACATAGTCGAATTAATTTCAAATAATGCCCTAAACTAAAAAAAAACAAAAAAAAACACTTGTTTAAAACATTTTGAACTGTTTGTTTTATATAATTTAAAAAAAACTGTTTTTTTTCCAACCCTGATCACAACTAATGTGACAATGCTTGAGATGAGATTCGCTTCAACTGGCGTTGTGTTCAATTACTCTATTATTATAATAAGAAGCGGCGAACTTTATGATTGGCAGGCGGCTGTCCCTGCTGCCTGTATTAAAATGATTCCGATATAACGATAATAATCGATATTCGGGTTATAACACAGTTATCATCCATACATCAATAGATTTAAAGTATGAGTCCCGGGGACTGTCTCTTATTGATGCTATAGCGTTGCTCGGAGCCGGCTGACGACGCACTGCATCGTTGAGTCCACGTTATCAAACACGGGCACTCCCGACCGTTTTGCTAAGTCTGAGAGGTAGTGACGGCCCCGGTTGTAGTCCTTGACGGCCGCTTCGCTATACTGTACAGAAAGTATGATCTCATTAGCATTGCGAAACTGATAAAAACAGGTAAGTAGGTACTTTAGCACTTTGGCAAGGGAAAGATAAGACAAACAATAAACGTAAGCAAGAGTGACGACACAGCTTCACTTATAGGTGCCAATAGTCAGTAATTGCTCTAAGTGAATGAGTATTATCGAAACAAATCACCCACAATGTGACTTTAATGTCATTGACATAAGGTTTAAATCGCAATGATACGTAAAGTGCAACCACGAAATATTACTTAGTGGTATCATTCATAAGCAGAGTTGCTAAGAAGGTAAGGTTCAACTTACACCATGTGCCTGGTGCGGGTCCATGGGCTGCACTAAGAGCACGGTGTTGGCCGGCCTCAGACCCATGTAGTGCGCGGCCAGGACCATCGCCGCGAAGCACGGAGAGTCTGCACTCATGGCAAACACTAGCACGCGGGAGCCCAGTAACAAATCCTCGTCGTATGTTCCTGTAATGAACGTAATCGTTAGAAGACTGGAAGACGGCGGACCGGACGGCGAAAAAAAAACAGATGAAAGAAGGAACATCAAAATAATAATAAGTGTCTAAGGTCGCTGCCGCGAATCTTGCGGGCAGCGGCGAGGCGGCGGCGGCGGCGCGGGAGCGGCGCGTTCGTCGCAGACCCGTTCTCGAAACTAGCGGGCAGATCGCGCGTCACTATAGCCGCGTAGTGTTGTGTTCATGATTTTGTCGTCGAGATATTTGTTTATATTCGCGAACGAAATGTCTGAACAATGACGGCAACATCTTTTTTATTGAAATTTATTCCTAACGCTCGATTTATTGTGGTCAAAACACTAGAGCGCGGGCGGTGACTGTTTGTTGAGTACACCGCTCGCTGCCCGCTCCCGCGCCGCTGTTTTCGAGAGTCGGTCCATTTGAATATACGCATAACATCCTGCCGCTCCCGCGCCGCCGCCGCCCCGCTGCCCGCAAGTTTCGAGGCAGCGACCTAAAGGTGAGCCGCTGTGACTCATAGTACATGGCCTCTGTAATTCCTGTTGGTTGTCTTTGCAGATTTTGGCGTACAAGAGAGTTGAAAATAGAATAATGATGTAGCCTTAAAAACGAAATAGGCCGCAGCGGATTGGCTCAGTATAATTTATTCGCAGCAATAAAACAAGCTGCTAAAAATGACAACACTGAGGCAAATGTAGCAAGTTGCACCAAAAATAAATATGGTCACTGCTAAGTTACCTTTGAAGGGCTGCGGCGTAACATCTTCCGTGACAGTATAGAAGTCGGACGCACTGAGCCGATCATTCCTGTCGGCCCTGTCTTCAGGCGCGCGCTCCCTGAGCTGCACGTCCCCGGGCAGCTCCAGCGTGCTGGCGGGGCGCGGCTTCTTGTCGCGGCGCGGGGACTCGGGGTGCGCGGGCGCAGCGCGGCGCGCGGGCGACGAGAACATGCGCGTGTAGTCGTTGGCGCGAGGGACCACGTATGTGAAGCTTTCCCTTCGTAGGACTTCTTCCGGTCGGGTGGTGTTGATCTGGAGAAGAATGCATATTTTTGTCTAGGTAGTCCGAAAAGACAGCGTGTCGAAGTATAGTAGACACACTGGAGTTTTCGAAGTAAAACGCTTTCATAAGTACTTTAGCGAGGTAGAAAATAGAACGATTTTTGTAGTTCAAGTGTGCGATTCTGGCATTGGTGACATTTGCAACATTTTCATTTACCGGGAAGGTCCCGCCGAGGTAGACATCATGCGTAGGCGCACCCAGCATGGCAGGCAGTCGCTCCAGCCGTCGCTCGGTGCCCGGCGTGAACACGGCGTCCCCGGACACTCCCGCGCCCGCGCTGTCAGCTGCTGGCCGGTGACCACCGTTCTGGAAGACAAAAGTAACCGATAAGTAAGATTTCCAATATTTCATGTTCTAGTAACACTACACGCCGATCCCTTGTACCTCATGGGGTGTAGAGGCAGATGAAGCTCATGAGATTCACACACACCATCTTATAAATATCATGCATCTGCTTAGCCTTTTCCCAACTATGTTGGGGTCGGTTTCCAGTCAAACCAGATTCAGCTGGATATCAGTATTTTACATGGAGCGACTGCCTGTCGGACCTCCACAACCCAGTAACTGGGTAATACGATACCCCATGGTAAGACTGGTTGTCAGACTTTTAGAGCTTCTGACTAACAGTAACGACTGTCAAAGATCTACAAATGACAGCCGGGACCAACGGCTTTACGTGCTTTCCGAGGCACGGAGGAAACTCGTTATGATAGATGGTCACCCATCCACAGACCAACCTCGGCAAGCGCGGCTTAACCCGGAAGATCGGCCTGTGCGGCTGTAATTATTTTAGCCACGAGCTCCTACCATCTTATAAATATCATAGATAAAAAATTAAAATGCCTTAAAAGTAGCTAATCAAAACGTGGACTTAGGTTCAGGTAAAAATGGCAAAAAGTGAAAAACGTCCAGTCATGGTTTACTATAACGTCTTTCACTTTTTTATGTAAAGGAACATTGCATAAATGAGGATATTTTCTTTAAACTGACATGATAATTGAATACCGTCATCCAAACTATATATAATATTATAAATGCGAAAGTAACTCTGTCTGTCTGTCTGTCTGTTACGCTTTCCCGCTTAAACCTCTCAACCGATTTTGATGAAATTTGGCACAGACAATCTTTAGACCCTGAGAAAGAACATAGGCTATCAAAACACCACGCGGGCGGAAGCTAGTCACTTATAAATTAACATATTTTTATTCTGTACCTTAGGAATGAATAAACCAAGCTTTTTCCCATAAGCCTTAAGCCTAGGGTTGACAAGCCTGAGCACGTTGTTTGCATCTCTGGAAGCAGGTTCATGTACGAGCGTCTCACTGAGCAAGACTCCCGTCGTCTCTGCCTCCGTGCCATTTCGATTTTGAGACTCTGTAAGCAAAGAGCATTCATATTATGATATATACAGTGTCAGGTAAAGAAGCATCTTTCATATTTACAGCAGCAACAAATAACAAATAAAATAACTACAAATGGTTGAATTGTCTTTGTTTGAGAATTTGCAAATGAGTGTGAAAGTATAGCTCCTAACTACATTTTATCGAATAGGCACGTCAAGTTTAAATATTTAAAAAATACATTATACAAAAAAAAGATTGCAAGCATTACAAACATTGAAATGAGCAATAAATAATTGCCATACAATTTTGAGAGATGTGATCAAAAATAAAAAAGTTCATGAAGCGACACAAGCTAGCATAAAATTGAAAATATTTAGAGCAAGTGGCACCCAATACAATGAAAATGATAACTGTATGAAACAAGTGGAGCGTGGGACGGTCGTTACGTATACAAACGACTTAGCTAAGTCGTGGGTAGACGTCGAATGCAAGCGGCTCAAAAACCATTCTTTATGAAAGTGCGACGAACGTCCGGATGTGGACGCGTGGCAGATGACATGATGATGATGATGTAAAGTGAGTAGTGCGCACACGCACCGGGAGTGGGCGGGGACTGCGGGGAGAGGAACGCGCGCAGCGAGCGGAACGCGCGCCGCACGCGGGACGACACGCTCTCGCTCGCCGCCGCGCGCGGGCTACTGCGCCCTTCAACAAACACCACGTCTTACCACATACCCGCCACCCAAATATTTTTATCCAATATACCAATTCGACGTTTCGTCACCGAGACTCGTAAAAACACTGACAATTCTGCCGGTTTATGTTTCCATAACAAATCGTCCATGTCAAATGCAGCAATAAATCGAAAGCCACAAACAACTTAAACAGCTTATGGCACATTAAAATAAGTTTATAGACGGTACACTAGCAGAAAATGACAGCACTTTAACGAGCGTTTCGGACATAAAGTAAGAGCCTGTACTAACCTGCGTCGGCAGCGAGCTCGGCTACGGCGGCGCAGAACGTCTCGAAATCGACAGGGTCGGCCGCGGGCGGCAGGCAGCGCTCGGCGAGCTCGCGAGGCGCTCGGGTGGCGTCCACGAGCGCGTCCAGGGCGCGCGCGCGACACAGACGCGCGCTCCGGCCGCCCGCCGCGTCGTAGGCGCGCTTGAGACGCAGGATGGTGTGTCCGAGCGAGTGGCGCGGGTGCGTGCGCGCGCCGCGCAGCACCGCTCGTGCGCAGCGCAGCGCGGCGGGGATGTCGGTGAAGGCGGGCAGGCCGCGCCGCTCCACCGCCTCCTGCAGCGTGGCCCGCGCGCGCGACAGCTCCACGTACTCGCTGCAATCAAACAAATCATTTTATTACACTTTACATTCTGTATACAAATTGACACAATAGAAGCACATGCAAGCGACGATCGATCCGCGTGATCTTACTCCATGGGTTAGAGCGACTGACGTCAATACTTAACGAGTTGATCGTGTTTCTACCTTTATCGACCGTTACGAATGCTTTGACGTGCTACTATTTGTAAAATTTTGTAGGTAAGAGACAATCTATTTGTTTTGGTAGTACGAGAAAAATCACATTTATATACACAATGTCGACTACATTGTGTCTTTAAATGTGATTTTTCTTTCACGTGTTGTGAACTATTCCAACACGAAACGACAGACTCACACACGTTTAGCTTTAGTAAGTAGATTATAGTTGCCCCCCAGTGGTTAGTAACCGTCATCAGATAATGCCTCTT
The DNA here is from genome assembly GCA_954870645.1 of Agrotis clavis. NCBI lineage: Eukaryota > Metazoa > Arthropoda > Insecta > Lepidoptera > Noctuidae > Agrotis > Agrotis clavis. The sequence continues at coordinate 17,166,228 of OX940919.1, read as the reverse complement.
TTCGGAGAATTTGACACCAGGAAAATGATAATAGTCTGAATAGTCAGTCAGACATGATGATGATAAACGGCGCATCAACTCTGTGCATCAACTTCAAATACATGAATCATCCTAATCCTCGTGATGACGATCGACTGATGACAAATTAATCATTCAGCTTATTGCTAGCTAAACTTTTTGCTCTGCTTCACGATTGCTAATCAAAATCATCTACCGTTTTTTTCTGTATGCCATTTATCTTCCTTTTTAGACAAGTAATATGACGACGCATATTCTATGTTCATCCATGTTTTATTCAGTACCTAGGTACTGAATGGAATACAATAATAATATTTGACGTTTTTACAGTTAATTGCGTCTATGGTAGAAAATCGCATCGTAGGGTACAAAAGCGCTCCGAAGACAGATTCTACCAAAATGTGAGAAAGACGAGGAAAATCGCTATGTGTATTTAATCTGTGAGATCGGTAGATTTCTTTTTCAGCTTTGGTGGAAACCGGGCACAAGGCTCACCAATTTATATGACAGCCAAATACAAATGCGTAAATGAGTTTGTTTGCTTTCAGCATTATCAACAAGTAAGGCACATGGTCACTTGGTCGTTATTGATATCACAGAGGGTATGGTATAGTATAAGTATATTCGTAAAAGTATACCCTGGGGGGACTCTGGAAACGGTTACAGTTTATATTTTTTTGCATAAAACCTGATAGAGGAAAAGTGGGGGTTAAGGGGGCAAATCTAGTGTGATACTGATAATAAAATACTGACTGGTCTGATATGGTCTCGTGGCCGATGTTCTGGTGGCGCGTGTAGGGCCGCAGCACCAGCAGCAGGTCGCGCGGCGCGGCGGCCAGGTGCGCGGCCTCCACGCACGCGGCCACGGCGCGCGTCTCGCTGTCCAGTACGAACAGCAGCGCGCGCGCCGCCGCCTTCGCGCGGTGCTCCACTTCCATCAACTCCGTCGACCAGTCATCCACTTGCTGTACAATGGACAAAGCATGAGTTAATTGATACGTCTCATTTCTCGTACATCGATCATGGGTGATACCTAGTTGAAACTCGTGACAACCAGGCAACGAAGAAATCAGGTTTCAAACACTTTCATCAAATATTAAAACACGGCCAAAATTTCGGAAACTCAAAACTAATAGTAGGTAAAAGTCTCGTTTCAGGATCTATTGAGAAAAAAGATAGAAACCTCAAATCAGCAGTAGGTTGAACGAGACTGCTTACGATGACGTCTGAGATATCTTTTAAGGTTCGGTCAAACCGCAATTTATTTGTTGGAACTGAAACTTGTTTTTCTTTTTGTGAAAAAAAAATAGCGTGACTTTATATTAGGTATTTTGGTGGGCAGGAACAGAGGAGCTGTTTAAAATGCTTACATTATCATCAATTACATTCTTCATCTAATATTAATTAGCCGTATGAGCCACTTGCAGCTAATATGCCTTTAGATACATACTTTTGTACCGTCCTGTTTGAGTGCCTACGTAGCAGAAATATGGGTAAACCAATATCGTAAAACACTTTGGCTACGTACGAGTGTTCAGCTAAAAAGTAAGTGGGTATGACGCAAGCACATGATTTCATGTGTATTTAGAAACCGTTTACATTTGAAGAGATATCTATTACGTTGGTGTGATAGATGTTTCAATAGGACGTGTCATATCTAATTACCAAAATCATATTTATCGAGAGCACGTTTTATTCAAAGAAGCTGTCAAACAAAATAAAGGCGTTATCATTCGCACTATCTGCTATTAACTGGAGAATGGTCTTCTTGTGAACAACATTTTTAATTGTAATGTGTACACGTAAGCCCAGTTAATTCTGTCCATCGACTCATTATCTGAGGCCTTTTAAAGTTGTGCTCCGATGTTATTGTAAGAATAACCAACGTTATGAATATTAATGGTCGCCTACACCTTAAGGGCTTCACACACAGCAGATATAATGTAAAGATGTACATTATAGCACGATACATCTCATTACGACATTAGACGAAACCTGCTGCGTCGGAAACAAAACGACAAGCATTAAAAACAAAAGGGGGTAAGCAGAGTCGCTCAGTATTGAGCGTGACTAAAGGCGCTGTGGTGGACCACAAACATCAAGGACCACCGAAGCACACATGCGATGAGGATGGTTTCATCAAGGTGGAGAGAAAGAAGAAGAAGCCTACTTATCGCAACCAGTGCGGGACAGCGCTGGCAGGACCTAACATGCTGCTACGTCCTGCATTACCGACAACGCAGCTGTACGTGTCCCGTTTACACTATTCTACGAAGACGGAGGACATCGTGGAATACATACGGGTGAAGACCAACTGGGACTTGAGGGTGGAGAAGTTGGAGGCACGCCACAACACCAATTTTAATTCGTTTGTGGTGCGCGTTCCGACCCAAGATTTGGCGACCTTTCTCAAGGAAGAGTTTTGGCCGAAAGGTGTGCTGTATCGGCGATTCCGAGGCCGGCTACGCGGCACCTCGCAGCGAAACACGACGCCGCCGTGACTTCGTGTACAGTAGTTTTATAGAATAATATTATATATTATGTATTAGTTTATAGTTATTGTTTTATATCTATATGTGTATTGTATTTTATGGGCCTTTAGATGCCTGAAATAAAGGATAAAATAAAATAAATAAAATAAATAAATAAATTACATCTTTCCATAGAAATCGTCAGGAGACCACACACTGCAGCTATAATGTATATTTTTACATCTTCGAATCGAAGGTACTGAGCGATACGAAAATATACATTTATATTTCGATACATCTTAATACATCTCAATACATTTCCGTATATCTCTCTTCGAAAAGGATGTTATGAAATGTAGGGAAATATACATGACATTACCTGTTGTGTTAAAGCTATACATCCCGGGATGTAATGTACATTAATATACATTATAGCTGCTGTGTGTGAAGCCCTTTATTGTCAAGTTATTGTTATATTAATTGTACTTATCTAATTATAGTTTGTTTAAATATTTTACGAATGAAAAACAAACTAGTTTACGAATTCAATTTGCTAATTGATAACGTCCTCCTCAGTTATTAATATTTATTTTAGCTGATAAACTTGAGTGAAAGCACTGAGTACTTATTGCAAAAAATAAATAAAGATAAATATATTTTTTTTTCAGTCTAGACTTGCTATTTTTACCTTTTAGAATAACCCCGTAATATTGCCATTCATTGATGAGAAGCACTTGTCTATCGCTTTGTTCACTTTATAGCTCAACCATAAATATTACGCGGGGATCAGTGTCTATTAACAAATTAGTCAATTTATTGAAGCTGCGCGTGTCATATCATATCATAACCATGTGACTGGCTCAATATGGTACCTACATATCTTTCACGTAGGTAGGTAATTTAAATTGGACACGAGCCGACAATCAACAGCTGACCTGTAATAGTTTAGAATACGAGTATCATAATTATTATATAACACAGGTTTTCATTTCCGATACTGTTTAATTGACTTAAAATCACGTTGTAAATGGCGAACAATGTTCGATTGTTAACTTCATTAACATACACAGCACTGTAATGGCTTATTGGAGGTAACTTTGATCTAAGAACGCTAAAACTCAACATTTGAATGCATTTATATAAATGTATGTAGGTACGGTACCTACTCTATCAGTGAAAAGCGTCGTGTCTATTTGCCAATGCCATGCTATAATAGCATGGCTTTACACAGTTAAAATGAAATTATAAAACACATTTAATTTAATATGCTATAAAGTGAGAGCTCGTTAGTTATCAATTTATCTATGGACATTACACACATTCATGTTGAAGTGACAGCAGCTTGACAGCTGTCAACATCCTACCTACATAGACGTGTAAAATATTATCGTGGCATTTAATTATGAACTTTCTATATTAGGTAATCTTAATTGACTAAAAGCAAACGAAACATCGTAAGGATGTCTCGAAAATGATATGGTAATCAATGCTGATCTCTTCTCTGTTTGAAAACAAGCATTTTTCTTGTAAGAGAACTTAATTAATAATAATAATGATATTCTACAACTATCACACAACGCCATCTAGTCCCAAGCTAAGCAGAGCTTGTGTTATGGGTACTAGACAACTGATAAACATACATATATATTTCTAAAATACATCTTCTTCCTGCCCTTATCCCATTCTACTTGGGGTCGGCGCAACACGTTTTCTTCTTCCATTCTATCAGACGTCACAATATCATTTACTCCTTTTTCTTTCATATCATTCCTTAGACAATCCATCCATCTTTTCTTTGGCCTTCCTCTTCCTCTCCATCCATCAACATTCATACTCATCACTCTCTTCGTCACATGGGTGTCATCCCTCCTCATCACATGTCCAATATGTCCATACCAAGACAGACGATTCCCTTTAATTTTTTCCGTAACAGGCGCCACTTTCAAACTTCCCCTTACAAACTCATTCCTTACTTTATCCATTCTTGTCACTCCACACATCCATCTCAACATCCTCATCTCCGCTACATGCAATCGTTTCTCATCCATATTTTTCACAGCCCAGCATTCCGATCCATACAATACGACAGGTCTAATCACAGATTTGTATATTTTCCCCTATAACTTGAGGGGCATCCGTGAGTCGCAAGTTGTTCCGGTGACCTGTCGCCATTTCATCCATCCCGAGTTGATCCGGTGTGTTATGTCCCGATCTACATCGCCGTCTCCTTGGACTTCTAAATACATACATATTATAGATAAATTACAATTGAAGTGTTATGATAAAAGTGTACAACTTACCGGGTTAAAATAGGTAATGCCCATCTTCTTCAGCATCGGAATGGCTATGTCCGATCTCCAAGTAGTAGGGTTGCAGGATCCGCCCAGGAACACCTCGCAAGGCGGAGGCGGCGCCTCGCTGCCTGCGCAACACCAGACGTCAAACATTGTCATAACATACATAGTAGTAATCAGAAATAAGAACACATAGGGAATTTGAGTAGAGGATGGACTGTGTGATAACTGCTGAAAACATGCATTTCCTTTCGCCGGAAATTATCATTTCAGCATTTGCCATTTATTTTTTTTAAATCAAGTTCTAAGCCGCTTGTTTTATAAGTGCCTTTAAATAAGCTTCGACTTTCAATCTATTCTTGCTGATGTACACATAACTTCTTTTCACGTGGTTATCAACCCACGCGTTTCATTGCAAACACCATGTCTAACGCACTGTCTACGTCAACAACATGAATAATTCCATAGATATTGTATGAAGGACGAAACAATCAATCACCATGTGAACAGTATTTGATGTGTTCTTTGAGACACAACTCATAATAGGATGAGTTGACCCTATTTCTAAGATGGGCTCGAGACACGCAAAAGAACTACTGTTAATTGTTAACGATTGTACTGCGGTTGGACACGCAAGCAATGAGCTCAAACCAAAGCGGTTTGTTACTATTTGTTAGAGATTCATAAGTGGCCTATTCAAACCGGTACCTTATGTTTTATACATGACGTCGGATCTACGTAGAAACTAAATCTATATCCAATAAAGATTTACGAAACCTTGGCGCTAACTCTTATTAAACGCGATACAAAGAGCTAAGAGGCATACCGAAAATAGCGATAACTAATTAATATGTAAATTTAATGTATCTGCATGATAATAGGTGCATTGCTCATGATCATGACAGTTTATAGCAAGAGGTACATACGGCGTGGATTAGAAAGCATCACGGCAAGGCGAGTGCCGGCGCTGGGTTCGTTCAACCAGCGATACTCATCGTCAATGATTGATGAGTATCGACCTATCGACTGTGTGGGCTGCACATATGTAGGACGACCACCGTACTACATTAAACACCTACTTGAATAGCATACTCGTAGATTAATGACTACCATAAAAGGTCGGACATTCGGCCCAAACAAAAAACTTGAAAAAATAACATTATTATGGTCGATACTACTTTTGATCACATTACGTAAGCATGACCAATGAATTATTAAAAATCTTGTACCTATTTCCTATTCACCAAGTCATTTTCATTATCATTCATCCCGTGGTGTGCTTAGACTATTTCTGTGGCACATGGACCAGTGAAGATATTATGTTGAAATGAAAAAAAAAAAACAATTTTACGAATGCATGACATACTCATACACTCAAATTAACTTGTATAGCTTCCTTAAACTATTCAATTTTATTTCTAAGGTCCATTAGTTTCTAACTCTCTCGGTCATTAAGATTACTAACAATTATTGTAGTTGATAGTTAAAGATATTGAAACGGAGCCAAGCCAACACACTCCGGGATGAAAAAAGGTAAATCTATACAGTGTATATCGAATTGGTAAACCTACTTGATCATGCTAATATTAATTTAGTTTTCTTTTGCACACAACATTGAATACAATACAGAACGACACGCACAGGTAAGTATTCATTCATGTTTACACTGTAGTTTATAAAACGTGGCCAACCAAACACATCATCCAATTCGGGATCTTCGTTCAATGCCAAAACGAAAACGTAAACACAACGCCAGATCAACAAACGCACTAACATCGACTGCTACGCCCGCACACAGAACACAGATTTGAATAGAATGTCCCTGAATTGTCACTACTTCAACGTGAACTCACGACACATGTACCAATATCCACAGTATATACAGCCATCCTCTGGCACTTGGTAAAATATATGATACAAAACAATGTAGCAGAAATCCTGTATACGTTTATAACGGGAGGATTTAATTTTAAATATTATAAAAAATTAAGTAAACACTGCGTCGTGAAACACACTTTTTCATTGATGAAAGTAGTAAAGAAGTATGTAAGAAACGCACAGGGCACAATCATTGTGGTCGGCGGCATGGTTGCGGATATATCGTGCAGACTGGCGTGCACGCTGTCCACCCGCGAACGGTCGGCCGCCAACTGGCGTTCGTTCGCAACTTACATCTATGCCCAAGTACTAGCCAATTCCGCATTTTAAAATATTCCGTTATTTCTATAGCTCTACAAAGACATAGCACAAAGACTTATGGTGTTGATGTTGACCATAACTCATCCGCAAACCTGTATTTTTCATCTCATCCACAAATGATTATAATGAGCGTATGTCATCATTCAAGGAATCAGAAGACGGTTACTTACATTAAAGTCAAGTCAATCTATTATTTTTTAGATGATAGATTGCATTGGATTGGATATAAATACAACCGAATGCGTTAATAAAATCCAATGATGCAAAATACGTAATTATTAACAATATTTAAGAATCAGAATAAGCTATCCAAACTAGGTAAGCACTTCTTTTCCCTTCATTATGAGAGTTAAAGTTCTACTGAATTGATACCTCAAGGGCAATAAATGGGATACTTAGATGAAATTGCATCTAGTAGACTAAAAGAGTGTAAAATATGTTGAATAACTTTGGAGACGTACAAACATGTCTGAAGAAAATAAAGAAAAAAATGTATTGTTTGTTTGTTCTCAAGAAGTCGTCATTTAACAGAATATTTCTTCCGGGAGATAAGGAAGTTGACGCAGTATCGCCTCATCGTTTGTTTACGTTAGGTATATCTGTAGTTGTAGTAGTGAGATGTCATCTGTATTATGTTTTCGTAGCATTTAGCGGCCGAATTCGTGGGCGCGTAGTACACTGAGCGGAGCATCGCGCCCTCGCTTCCGTACTCTGTTTATAGTATGTGCGGAAGAGCCTGGGAGGCCACGCATCATATTTACTTACTGATCTCTGCCTTTTACGAATTACCGTGCGAAAGCGGAACTTCTTTCCGATAAGTATTACGAGGTTCACATCTAAACGCCACATTTCACTCCATAATCATGAAAATAACTCTCAACTTTCACTAATATTCCGAAGATAGGTAAAGAGGTTTATGACTGACATTTTGATGCTTCTGAAGCTTAATTTAGTTGTCTCTAATATTATACATTAGTCAGATGCGCTGGGAGATTGACGCAAATCCAAGCATTACATGTGCGGGTGCAAATAGGAGCGAACGTACAATGACTGTAGCATAGGGCAATCGCATTAATAGCAGAACAATTAAAAACATAGATATACGCAATAAGTGATGACCACATGTCCAACGAATGTGAGTTAGTTCCTATTTGTTATTATGAAAATGAACATCATCGCTGTCATCTAACTGTGTATTTAGCTAAGCGAGTACGTAACTGATGATAAGCTCCTGATTGATATGGTAGCTATATATTTTTTTTTGCAGTCTTTGATGATCATTGTCTATAATATAAATTTGATATATTTTAAGTGATAAACAAGTATTTCATGTGATGAAACAAGTAATTCACCGGATCCTTTAAACAAACAGATGAAAAGAAAATCTTTCCTACGATGTACAAAATTTAAATTAGGCGATAAAAAAAACAATAAATAAGGCATTACTCGATAAAATAGTTTTCAAGTGCGTTCTACTTGAAAACGATAATTTAAGATGTATTTATTTTCGATAAGTATCGACCAATCGAATATCAGTAATTCAGCAGCTATCAAACAACCTGATAACAGATAGAATAGCGTGGGAAGTGGACGGCGACACAGAATTTATAGTGTATGAGATATTGTTGCGTAGCCATAGGGACTACCAATGTGTATTTCTGGATTGGTACCGTGCGGAAAGTTTAGTCACCATTTGTTTCATCACGGGACGATCGACCTTCCGCAGCACGGGTGTGCATCCTGAAGTGGGGATGAGAGCACAAAATGAAGCCAAAAAAATATGATTGGCAAAAAACTTTCCGCAGAGTCGGGCAGGTAGTCATTTCAGTAACTTTGTGACGGGCCAAAATAAGGTCACTTTATATTTTGAATATCTTACCGGTGTTTTTGTACCAAGATTAAAGCAATAGTTCTTGTTCTTACCGTTTACATGTTTACAAATGTTGTCCTTATCTCTGAGCTCCTTGTCTACGTTCCATTGTGGCGACTCAGGTTTGTTCGAACTCCTGCGAATGAAAACTGAAATTAGAAATAAACAAAATCGATGAACTTGCGTAGGAGTTTCCGCATGATAGTGGCATGAATGGTGCAGACATTCAATGAAATCATTTGTGAAGGGTGAACCTTATAATTATACAAAAGATGACCTTATAAAGGAGACTCCTTGCATGACAAATATCTTATTGTAAGGCATGTAAGGGTCAACGCACGCGTCATACGTGGTCCCAGCCCTCAGTTCAAGACCGAGGAAAAGGAGACCGAGCATTTTTACGTCATCAGTAAAATTAACATGATTCATGTTGTAGTCTCTGCAGACAATAAGGACGTTGCTTGGTTCTTTAATTATGTCGTAGTAGGTATTTACAATATCATACTAACTGGGGTATTTTACTGGTTTTAATTCCCGTGTCAATTTTATTGTTGGGTGCAAAACTATTTCGTCTATAATTCCGCCTTCTGTCACTAAATGAATTCACAATGAATTGACAGAAGGTATAGTTAGCGCTTAACTAAGAACTGGTGCAGGAATACCACAATACGCTATTCTATAATATTACTGTTTAAACTACAGTTCAGGCATACTAGAATGTAGTTCATTCTCAATCTGCTGAACTTCTTAAATCTGTATAATAAATAATATATAAAAAAGAAACAAGTATTCTTTACGGGAATTCTATTAGATTTCAAAGCTCAGGCTTATCGTGAAATGTGAATGTTAATTTTCACTAAGAAGACAAATATGTTTGGCGAAAGATCTGGAACAACCTGGGGCGGAAGGAAATAATGTGGGTCGAAACGGTTAATTAGCAGAAACTGACTAACGACTGACTAATTCTGTAACAACCATGTGCTCCGTCGCGTCACAAGGGCTCGCAGTGACTAAAATTATTTTCTAAAGAATTTCAAAGAATCCGATTATGAAAAATACATTGTTTGAAAATGGGACATGGGAGACCGTCGACTCCATCCAAATAAGGATATAGGATATTTGTGTGAAGAGAGTGAGTCGAGGATAAGTACGGTTTATTTCTAAATTAGTTTATACATATACGAGTATTTTCTGGCACTTGTGTAATTTTTGTAAAGTACATAAAGAAATTGATCAATTTACTGTAAAATGGGCAAATTGGTAGGTCTGTCACGTTTAATTTCAAAATAAAATGAACTAGTATAAAGTAGAAACAAATGGATCACTTACTGCCTGGCTTGCCTCGAACACCGACGCAGTTCGGCTGCGAACACGCAGAATTCTCCGAATGTGAGAGTGAGCGACTTGCGGCGGGCACACTGCCGCGCGCAGACCAGCATTTCGAATACTAAAACAATAACAATTCAGTTAAATAATAAACAAATAATATTCCTGGGGTGGGGGAATAGTTGCATGATATCAACTAATAACTCGACTACTGAGGAAAAGTAACTTCTATTCTTATAACTTGGGTACTTATACTTAGGTAGGTTAGGTACCTATTTCTTATTGTCTGTGTGCATACGGTAATAGGCTCTGAAGTATAGGTATATATTTGTGCGCGTAGGTACACGGACGCTACGGATGCTACGTATCTCATTATGTAAATTTAATGTCCCAGATGATAAAGCAGTAGTCATACCGAATTCATGTTATAAAATAAACTTTACGAAGAAACTTAATGATTCAGATCATATTTCTGATTTTTTTAACAAAACTCAAATTACATTATTGTTTCGTGGTGAGTTACGATTTCTTAAGATCCGTGATTATTTCCTCCTAAATTAGATTCGTAATCTAGAACCACCAGCCGGACAACATTTAAATACAAATTAAATGTGTTTTATTTAATTTACAACGAACCCACGCGAGACGAGACTCTTTTGAATTTAAAGTACTTTGCACAGTCACGTCTCAAGTCACGTCATCCCACGAGGGCGATGAGGATTGAAGTCCAAATAATTTAGATATTAATAAATGTTTTATATAAATATTAGTATTGTATACTCGGAATGTATGGTATGTATTCCCCCTACAAGCATAATATCCTTCCTTGATTGAAGTGACTAACTTGTTACAAGGAGTCTTTGGTTGTTGTAAATTACTTACAAGCCTTATACATCATACATAAACAATTTTAACAACAACAACGTGATGATGCGATCAGGATTTTTAATTTGTATAGTTTTCAATATTATGTACTGGCACGAAACCGGTTGCTATTTACAACGAGTTCAACTACGAGGATAACAAAGACAATTATCTAGTTATACATACACTCACCTCACGAACGACTCATACCTATATGTATGTATACATAAATACAATGAACGAGAACAATTATCCCATTTTATAAATACATTCTATTGACACTTAAATTAACTATATTTTATGTAATAATTAGAACTGCTTAGTGCAAATATATTTCGGAATTCCAAACCGGCTCATAATTTTGCGGTATCTATCATATCATAGGTCATCATTAAGCTTGACCTATGTATGATATGATAGATACCGCAAAATTATGAGCTTTTCACTAGGCGAATCATTAAGCTTTGCTAACTCACTACAGATCTGAAAAAGGTAAATATTTTAGATGATACTACACTTTTCCAGCATGGTAACCACAACAAAACCTAAAATTACTGACACGAGATAATTGACTTGCCTGAAAATGAGGGAACATTCTATTCCAAGTGATGAACATTTCACACACTTAATAAACACACATTATGCTATTCTCACACACAATACAGCCTTGTTTTCTGGTGAACTAGTAAAAGCCATCTGCAACAAAGTTGAAAGTAAAATAATAAAATATGGGGCGTAACCGGATGGTTCATATGGGGCACTTGCCAAAAAATATCTTTGAGAAGACAAATGGTGTCAAAAACTGTGCCGGTCCATTAGTTTTGTCGGTAGACATGAATGCTACGAGTAGAGAAGAAAAACAAAAATTGAACTCTTAGCACAATTCAAGATTCAAACTAAGCTAGTGGATCCAGGTATAAGTTACAAGTTACAGTATAATCTTTCTATCTTCATCCAAACACGATTAAAGTGAAAGAACATTGTTCCAGAGGACGCCAATGGAGTAGCTTGTCTAATATAGTCCGACACACGTACAGTGTACACACCTCAATCAATAATTTTAGGATTAGTGTCAACATATCTCAAGGTTTTAAGAGCGGCAACTCAATATTGACACGCAATAAAAAAATATGAGTGTGTGTAAAGACGCATTAATCTCATAAAGAATGAAAGGACGTTGTCGGACGTCCGTGTGAAGCCTGCAATAAACAGTCGGCGAATCAAACGTGGAGTCATGAACTCATTCGGCGGCAATTGGTCATCAGTGAGCAATAACGGTGAGATCACTGGAAGCGCACGCGCACACCTGCCGCAATAACAATAGCGGATATCTACCGTAATTATACACGTAGTATCCGATTCCAAGCGTAAAATAACGATTACGTTATAATTGTTATGATTGCCAATAAAACTTTTTAATTACTTATTTATATCACGATTTTGAACGTCGACAGACAATAGACTACAAAGATCAGGATTGGAATCTCCTTGGTGCGAAATGGCAAGAACTGAGTGCTTTTGTTACAAATTAGACAGTTTTTAAGACATTTTTTGTAGTCCGATTAACCAGGAAACATGGCTGAAATCAAAACATCGCATGCTTCAATGCAGTGGTATTGGGTGCTCAGCTAATTTAATTATGAAAGTTGGTTATTTTGTTACCGTGTCAGGGAAGAAGTTATTCCAACTAGATTTTATGGCCATCATTAAATTATAGTGACCGACCGAAATTTCGGTTTCGGTTTCGGCCGTTTTCGGCCAAAAATCTAGTTTCAGCCTTAGTATCGGTTTCGGCCAAAACATAGCCGAAACTTTCGGCCTCGCCGAAACTCAACTCTCAACTCACTCGTGTCCGTGCGTTTTTGTGCGTCCTTCGGCAAAATTCGTAGCCAACACGTGCTTGCTCGCCTGGAGGCGGCCATTTAATCGTGAGATCAAAGTAATTTTTTGGGTTTTGCTGCTAAGAGTAAGTCTTGTATATTCATGTCATAATAAAATATATTTGTTAACTTATCAATCGTCAAGGCAGTGACTGTATTCGAAATACAAGTTAACGGTTTCTTCTTTGTAATTTTTTTTTCGTCTCGGTAATTTCTTATTGCTGAAAATAGTGCGACTGTTGAGACTTTAGGTCCAGTGAAACATCGAAAACAATGAATTTTTATAATTTAGAATAGATTATGGTAGAAGTTAAATAACATAGAAAATTTGCTATTTCTTAAAAAGTTGCGATTTCCATATGTTTGCCGTATATTATTACTTCTCAAAATTTTATCTATGGAATCTTTTATTTATCTTTTTTTTTATATGCTGTAATAATATTACACCATTCGATAGTGTCGCTAATAAGGTAGGTATGATTTTTTTTTCCAAAATCAGCGGTTTCGATTCTTGGCCAGGATTATTGATTTTTCTAAAAACCAAAGATGTAGTTTTAGATATCGTCAAAATTGGTCTCGAGACTCCATTCAACTTCCATTCGACTTCTTCGATATTCCTCATAGTTAAGGATATACCTAGCCATCCAGGCCCAGTTGAAAAATTCACCCTTTATTTCTTATGTGTTGATAAATGTTAAAAAAAAAAAAAAACAGAAAAAAGAATCGATTTTTTTTTTAATGTGTTAAAATGTTTCGGTTTCGGTTTCGGCCGAAGCTGAGAGCAAGGCCGAAAGTTCGAATTCGGTTTCGGCTGAAAAATCAGTTTCGGTCGGACACTATTAAATTATACGTAGTTGCTAAAAAGTGCAAAGAACTGTAAGAGTACCTAAAATTGCGTGACTTACTGAATCTAGGCATCACGCATTCGTTCTAAAACCTAGAAGAAAACGTAAACGAATGACCCAGATTCAAAGGAAATTATAATGGACAAGTGACGTTGAAGTAATCACGCGAATTTTGAAATAATTGTGAAAAGAGCCTATTGCTGGGAAATACTTCAGTAAACAAACTTTATACATTTTTTCCGTCGAAAATGAATTTGCTGAAGTCTGTCTGTATGCGATTTTTTTAGTTGTGTTCGTATTATAAGGAAAGGTTTCTCGGTAAAAAGTTTTCAGGATATCCACCGGGTAGGTTGATTTGAACTCGTACGAAGCGGATGTCGGGCGCTAGTTTTTAATATCAGGATAATCATCAAACTAATCCATTGATTGATAACCTAGGTCACTACCTCAATATTTTAAATGGTTTATGTGTCGCACAGTAAAACTTTATCAAACAGTTGTCCTAAATGCTTGTTCTAAGACTTTCATTGTCCGCCACTTCGTCCTTAAAAGATTGATTGATTAGCAAATGACGACATTGATAATTTTGATACGAGATAATATAAAAAATGTAATTCTTTGCGATATGCAAAATTAAGTTTGATTCCACCTAAAGATTCTTATCATTCCAAGAGCTCGGGGAATTAATCGATATCTAGTGCGTTTTTACATAAAAGGATAAAGATTACTATTGGGAATCACCTGGATTGTTTTTACTGGTATTCACGTAGGCGCTCACTGTTGAAAAAACAACTTTCATTTTAAAAAACGTCTTGGGAACATCTACCGTGTATTTCGTAGATTTGAACCGTGCGTAGTAGGGGAGCGACGCTAGTTGCCATTTTCAATAATCTATTGCTTGTTACTATGTATTTTGTGCATTTATCAGTAACCGGAAAGCTAGTTGTAATTCCAAGTGATCGCTGACAGTTTCAGATACATTGAGAACGAACGTATGAAACAATGTTTCACAAAGACTTTGTAGATCAAAATGTTATGTTTGTTAGTGGTCATTAACCGTGTGACCTGCGAGTTGATTGCAGTTGTTAGATTTATAGCCGCTAAATATACAAAAGGGGCGAAGCTTAACGTGGCAAGCCCGTAAATTGTTTTATATGACAGATATTAATCGTAGAATACATTTGTTCTGTTGCGATATCATCGCCGCCTTAAGATGTCTGCTCGTTACAGTGATATATTGATCAATATTCTTTAAAATATTATCAATGTCAAATTCATAGATTGGAATCTAGAAGACCACCAGTACAGGTCAGTGGTCAGTACAATCCACGGTATAAGTCGAAAGTATGCCCCAATGCCCAAGCCCATGCATGACGTCTGAGGGGCTGCTACGCAGACCGTAGCTCAAGCGTAGCTGCCGTATGCTGCGTAGAAGCCGCGTAGAGGGTCTACGGTGTACTACGAGGTCCCGTAGACACGGCGTAGCACAACCGTAGGCCCTGCGGCTACGCCATACATAACGTAGGCGCGCTGCGTAGCAGTAGCGCAAACGCCATTTCATCGCTTATGTCGATGAGAAAACAAACAGTAAACACTATTGTTAGGTTATAACCACCATAAATTTAACAATGGGTTTTAAAAAGGTCTTACGTGTTACGTAAAAATGCTATCGTACTAACGCATCCTAAAAAAAATAGATTATTATTTATGATTTTTGCGCGCCTTTACATAGGAGTGGAACTGGTGGCAAATGCATGTGCATAAAGAACTTCCATGGGCATATTCAAGAATACATAAAATATGAAGATTGAAATGTAGTGGCACAAAGATATAAAGTAGGCTATCGAAATACTTAGACATAAAAGTATTTAATATTACATTCAGTAGTAACTTTAAAACCTATTGTTATTTTTTTCGACAGTTAAGTACCTACACTGAATGAGTACCTATAGTAGTACCTACCATTAGTTAACGATTAAACGAGTCATCGATATTTCGGGTACTTTTACGCCGTATTTGAAATGTGTTTGAGTCAACAAGTCAACTCATAGTACACACAAGATAACAATCCATACTTCGAACTAACTGTGGTACCTGTCAGTATATTTAATTTAACAGTTATAACACGTATATTCTTTGATTGCAGATAAATTATAAAATGCATAAACTAAGTACTACATGATCTTAATCTGTGCAGTTATGCAGTACTAACTGTTGCAATACATCATACTGGGCAATTAACTGGCAACAAGCAAGTATGATTGGCAACACGCGGAACTTAAATGTGTAATTTTTGCTGGCGTATGGACATTTACTGTTGAATCAGCCTGATGATGATGATGTCACCACAGGTCTCTTGGCCATTAGGTGAGCCGTCATCAAAGCGTATCAATCATTAGGCAATATGTATCTAATTAATCATAATCAATCCACAAGACTGCTCCTGACTTAAGAGAAAAACTAGGTTTATAGGTTTTCTTTTTTTCAAAAGTAACTCTTAGGCGCCTGTAACTTTCAAACTATTATAAATTTTGAAAAAAAAGAAAACCTATAAACCTAGTTTTTTACTGTGTAGGAAGCATTCCAAAAATAATTGAGATAGGATAACATTTAGGGGTAGGAAAACGTTTTCTCTTTTAGTATGGACGAGCGCTCGGTAGACGATCCTCTTAAGTTTTATTCACATTCTGGTCCGAAAAGAGAAATAAACAATTTAACTATTTATTCTATTCATGCGTAGATACTAAGCATATAAATGTTAACATAATATTATGTATATTTTCCGTGTACTACGTATCAATGATATCATATACTAACATAGCTATGTATGTAAGACGGGAACCAAGATAATGGATCATGGGTACTGACACAACTGTTGAGAGATCACTAAGGTTTTAATTAATGTTATTAGTTTCATATTAATCAGATTGAATTAATTATATAGATGGGTCAAAATACATATGTTTATGTAAACAGATTGGAGCTTAATATTTATATACGCCAAAGATCAATACCCATTAATAATTCTATAAATTATATTCCTGTCGATCAATTACTTGGATGGATTGAAACATTACAGTTCAATTAAAAGCTTATTTATCCAAAATCCAAATGAAGGATCCGTTAGAACAAATGCAAGGGCATATAAAATGCCCTTGTGATAACAAAAATTGAAAAAATTGGATAACATCGTTTAGCATCAGATAACGAATTATGAAGTAATATTGTTACTAATCGATATAGTAGGGAAAATTATCTTGTTAAACATACAGGATGTTCCGCAACAGTTTGATAACTAAAGCAGGGCAATGGGGGACCTCAATTTTTATAGATTTAATCCATAACTAAACTACCCTACATTACCTGATTTGAACAATTTTGGTACGAATCAGATTTGAATTAAACAGTAATATGAATCTAGTCTATTGTTATAAGTTTAAAACACAATTTTTTTATTTGTTAAAGCTTCCGTTTTTTACGTTAAGATCCCGCCACACGGCGCTTGAGGAAACTGATAAGTAATAGGCTTTCCACTGTAAATCGAGAAACTTCACTGTAGGTAGGTACATGAAAAATGATTATTAATCTATTAACAAATAGTCAATCACTGACTAAATATTTGCTGACGTCACCGTTATCACTGCCAAGATACAAATTTATCGTCAACTAGTGATAAACTCTATCTTGTTAGCTACTTATTCATTGGAAATAAATGCCAAAACAATAATAAATGGCGGTGATGTCATTGCGTCACTGTGGGCAGCGTGTGTGAGGCACTTCCTTTATTAAACTAATAATCCCTTGATAGCAAAGCTTTACCTACAATTTAATTGAAACGTGTATAAACTTTTATCGTAGATAATATTTGGAGTATGCTTTCACGGTTGTCTAACTCCGTATATTAATGGTTATTTTCAATTAAAATAACGGTTGCTAAAAATGAGATAAAACATCGTTTAAATAACTCTATGGCAGTTTAGGCAAGTGTTAGCGAACTTCATAAATGTCATCATACATCTCCAACGCAAACTTCACGCAATCATTATTTATAATAAATTTCGAAAAGTTAGAATGCAATAGATTTCCGTACCTATGTAAGTAATAAAAAGCTACGCAGTCATCAACTTAGTATCCATGTTTAGACCCCAAAGAAAACCGGAAGCCAAACTTATAATTCCGAGGCAGTAAAATAGCTGCTACAGTTACTCCATGGCTAGCGAGTTAATTGTTAATCGTTCATAATGACTCTGTAGTGTCGTTATTTACTTGATGTAATTAGGCCGTTTATTTACCTACACATATAATTATGTGGCGGGATAACCAAGAAATCTGTCAGTGTTATAAATAAGCATTAGCTAATAGGTTAAATGGTTAAGTTATTGTTTGCTTTGACTAGAAGTCGATGACCAGTCGCTCGGTCAGACATTTATGGAGGACCTCTATTTCCGATGTGGCATATAATATAGGTACGACGACTTGCTTGTGTACAAGGATTTTCAATCTATTTTGATGAAGCGTGGCGATCAGTAATAGATAATACCTTTTCTGTAAGAGAAGAAACTCTTTGGCCAGCAGTGGAAAAATAATAGGTGGATATTATATTTAAAGGTCCTTACCCTGAGTCTTAGTAGGGTATAGTTCGATGTCGTTGAAAAGGCTCTGCACGCGGTCGGCAGAGGCCGGCTCGTCGGGCGGGCCCACACGGCACTCCCATGCACTCGCTACCTCCCTGTAACAACAACAGACATTCATTCACAAACTGATATGTGCTCTACCTTATCTGTTACTCCTGTAATGCTGATTTTATCTAACATAGTCATTAATAACCTACCTACCACTCGATAAAGTTAGTATCACCATTCTGAAATACAATCAAGCTTTGTATCGAATATTTAATTAAATAAAGAGATATGATGATCTAATCTACTTTTGTCGCATTCAGTAAATAACTACGACTTTATTATCACAAAACCAATATGAAATAAAATGGGCTTATAATAAATGTGCTTAAGCGAAACACCACACATGAATAAGTTTGCGCGAGTCCACAACGTGTTTTAAATGTTGGTGTTAACTGAAGAACAAAGATAAGCCAACACTATAAATATTGTAAGATACCTAATCAGCCGGGTAAGTCATTCATGTGACGCCATACCATACACACTATGTACGAACATATTATTTTACTCACATTTACAACTGCGTACTCGTGCAATAATGGGATTAATGTTAGTAATATAACCACAACCCCATCAAAGTTATCGACAGAATTATGCTTTGATCAAAAATAATATAATAGCTTATTGATCGAAGGTATGATGACAATAATTATGCGTGTATTCAGTACATTTATGTACTACTTGCTATACCTAAGTACCGTAGTAGATAGAACAAGCCAAATAAAAAAAAAACATTTAATTTGAAGCAGTGTGAAACAAGTTGGCACAATGGTTGGGATTGTTTCGTAAGTCTCATTTTAGAACAAAAGCTCTTTTGGAACGACGCTAGATGTAACCAACAATTGGAACAAAATCTTAGAAGTCAATCACAGAGGTATTGTTTCAATCAACAACATAATATCAATTGGACAAAACATTATAAATAGCATACCTAGTTTTCATGGGAACTTAATGAACTCCACACCCGCGCTGAGATATCAAAGTACCGCTAGTAGACGTTACACAAACTAAACCTACGCAATAATAAAGATGTGGGAAGGCGAGACAGCTTTCAGTTCTGTTGCATCAGCACCACACTTCTTCGATCCCGAGTGAATGCGCAGCCGTTAACAAAGATATCTGGCGGTCGGCAGACAGAACATCAACTAAGGGCGTTGGGTTACCTTTATAAGGCGATAGCGCCCGCGATACCGAATGTTCCCACGTGAAACAAACAGGTTAACTTGCAAATAAATAACATGCATACTTTGGGGTACTTACTTATTGGTTTATTAAGGACATAATAATTAAACATGAATGGTTTCTCAAGAAATGCTACGCTGCTATGCTACTGCTAAGCTACGCTACAATTTTCAAAAGTTAGTAAGTGATAACCATCATTATGCAGAATATTGATTTATTTATTACAATAACAATTTGTTGCTCATGATACTTTATACTAATCTCACTCACAATACTAATTGTATTTTCAACTTACGAATACTCAAATGAAAATCCATATTTACATGAATCCGGACAAGTTAAAATCACTTTTAAATAGATTACATTGAATAAAATTAAGATTACACTCGAAAATGAAAACTTCATTATTTTCTGAGTATCACCAGAGGCGGATACTGAAACATACGCCCTCGGGGTGGCGCCTAACCATGTACTGAGTTCGAATAAGACAAATTGTACATCTTAACTGAGCTATATATGTAGTAAATAATCTTTTCGCAGTACCGTTAGCGCGTTTCGCATCCAGCAGACTTCTCGATATTGACCCTAGCGATAACCGGTCGATAAATGTTATAATAACGTCAATTTTCCTTTTCCTAAAACCAAATTAAATATAATTGGTTAGGTACATAAGCAGCTATTTATAAGTATGTACTGTTCCGTTAGGATAATTTTAATGATTCATTATTAGAATATTACACAATATTTATTTACATAATATAAAATAGGGCATTACTGCGAGCAATTGGAATGTGAATCTATACCACATACATATTATTTGTAGAAGACCACATAACGTTATTTCAAAAGAGTAGGTATACTTATTTGTTTTACTTGCTTGATGAGATTTTACCTAGATTAGTACTATTATTTATTCCGTGCCTAGATTCGATTCTTTTTATAAGGTCTTGGGTGACGAAGGTATAGTCGTTTACGTGTCGTTAAAGAATTGGTTGGACATTTTAAAGGAAATTACTCTAATAGCTAACATTTCTGAGTAGTGGTTAGTTCTGTGGATTTGATGTCATAAAGAAATAACCCTAGTGGATTGCAACAGGAGTTTTCTAGACCTCATGATGACATGAGTAATAAGCGGTAGGCAGTTATTGAACGTTAAGTTGACCATTACATTACTCATAATGACATTTCATTGTCAGCCCCTTCAAACAAATTGGTTAGGTGCATGAGTAACCCTCAATCATTCAATTATACGTTCTAAGAAGACAAATAGAGGTAGGTCGCCGAAAGCTTCTGATTAATAGTAACGTCGATCGTATTATGAGACCGTTCTACAATGTTCCCAAAATTTCTACAATGTACTCGAAGGTTCCACTACTTTCAATGTTCTTGATTTACGAAAAGGTTCTGGAACGTTCAACTCGGTAGAACCCCTAGAATGTTTCTAGAATGTTCTACTATAAACTATTTCGAAACTTCTATCACATTCTAGAATCTTCTGGTATGACCGGTCGGGGTATAAATATTATGAATCTCTAGCGAGTCCGACAGTCTTTAGTTTGACTTGCGAACGATAATACTATGCAATTAAAAAGTGAATAGTGATCAGAATAGAATCGTTATCCCACCTACTCCGGGGGCTAAAACATTTCTTATTAATTTATCCCGTAACCAGCTCGTAACAATATGTATGTAGTTAGGTACACACGGCTACACATCAAGCTATACAAAATCAGTTTGTCTTGGACTCGCTTTATATGATCTTTCCGCACATTGAACGATCAGCTTATACTATATAGTTTTGCATAGCTTGATGTGTAGCCGTGTGTACATCCAATTATGTAATTACCTATTTTAACATAATTATTATGTATACGAAAGTTTCATGATAAAATACCTACATTTTCATATCGAGTCATCAAACAACGTTCTCACAATCTAACTTTTATTAGCGTGGTAAAATCATCAAATGAGTTCCACCTAGGGCAGGGCGGGAGGGACTGTCAGACTCGTACTGACTAAAATCCACGGTGTCCTTCAATAGCCCTTTATGTTCCGGGGTCACGTTAATGAGATAAGTTCCGCGACCCCGGCAGGCTTTGGCCCTCTAGACACAGAGTCCCGTCATGATCATGCTGACGCTCTTTGAGGCGCGCGTGGAGCACAACGCGCCGTCGACCCGGGCATGGTCCATGGTTGGACAGCGAGTCGCCCATTACTCGCCGCCCGAATGCCCGCGCCTACGGTGGCCGGAGATCGTTTTGCGACGTCCGACGCCGTGGGCGTCTACCACTGCGGCTGCATGGGGTGGAGGGAGGACGCTATCCTCTCCCTCACGCGACCCGCCTCCTCCTTCGCGGGCATGACTGCTTTGCAGAAGGAGGTGACCGCTTCCCACTCCGTCTCGCCCCCCAGCATGGGCTCGACCAATGCCGGGCGCAAGAGATCAGTATCCGCCTATCGCCGCCGTGAGGACACGGCGGTGCTCTGCCCAAGCGGGGCAGTCCAGCACCGTATGCTCCACCGTGTCCTTAGGGCGATCCTCGCAGTGGTGACACCCAGGCGTTTCTTCCTTCCTCACCAGACTGATCAGACACAGGTACCTCCCGAAACTTCCGTGTCCGGTGAGGACCTGCATCACTGGGTAGGACAGGACGCCTTGACGCCTATCCAGCCACTCTTCAAAGAGGGGTCTTACCGCCGCAATTGCGGTGTGCCTAATCTCTCTAAAGAAGTAAAAAAAAAATTAAAGGAAAGTGCAATCCAATTTACCAATAGATGAAACTTTCTCAAGATTTGTTTTTACGTAATCTAGTAATTATTTAATAAAACAGTAATCTTCTTGTTTCGTGTCTTCGAACTTTGTCAAAAGTGGCCGCTTAGACGCCGGGTAGACGTTGCGCAGACGCTGTCTAGGCGCTGTGTATGAAGCGTAGACACTGTGCAGACACAGCGTAGAAAATATGCGCAGTTTTTGGTCAACTGACTAAACTGTCTTCAGTTATTTCCATCGTTATTGCATTATCACGGCTATGAGAAAATGTGATGTAGGTACAATTACAAACAGGTCTAACGAGGTCTTTACTGAAAGAAATTCTAATTCAATGAACTTTATGGAGATTTTGAAGAGGCGCTTAAAACATTGTATTTTCTTTACGTACGTTTAGGAGGAGGTCAATGACCGCGCTGCTATCTGACAAAATTTTGGCTGCACCAGGATATTGTGCGCGGAGGCGCGGATTACACTTTAGCAAATCAACCAAAGCGTTCGGTATTCTAATAATATTCCGCAATAGATATTCAGTTTTGCTTCTATTCATGTCGCATATAAACACAGCCAATTGAAACATTTAGAATTCAAGCCAAAACTTCCGTAACCTTTTTGTTTCAATGACCTAGCTCAATGTTAGATCGCCGATCGTTAGGTACAGAGTAGGTACCTAATGTTATGATAAGTTTGTTTTTTTCCTATGTAGCACGGCTTTAGGTTGTCTCGAATTTTGTCCTTATTTTTTCAACAGTTCAAAACGGACCTATAATGACATTCAACAATACCGATACCGATAGTAAACTACAAACGAAAAGCGCGTGCGACCGAGTTGAGTGCTTACAAAAATATACCATGACATCATGGTGTGCGAGTGAGACGCGCTGTTCGGTCTCGTTCACACTGGCACGCTTATAAATACACGAGTGCATTTACTCCATTCGTGTTCGATTATGTATGTTCGATTTGGCAGTCGACATTAAATAGCGATTAAGAGATGGTTTAACAGAACAAGGTCGATGAAAACGACTCAAATTATTTACAACACAGCAGTTGTTGCTACAAAATAAAAAAATGGTCATGCCCCATTTCCGGACGGATAACGGAGTTAACGACTGCTTGTTGTTCTGCTATGAAGTGTGAGATCATGTATGCCAAATTAGATTTTATTATAATGAATAGCTTTAGGTACTACTTTATTTTTTGCTGCGCAATATAATTGCCTTTCGAGAGAACTCGTTGAAGGTACTTATGTAAAGTATTAACGTAAAATTAAAAAAAATCTTAACAGTTTCACTTGCTCCTAGAAAAATATTAGAAAACGAGCTATTACAATTAATGATATCATAGAAACCTGTTTCTTACAATAGGCATGTAATTGATGAGTACTTCACACCTACTTTGTATCTTACTACGTATGTATGTATTGTATACTTATTATGTATACAATAACAATGACTGAGTAAATAGCTCTGCAGTTCCAATGTTAATTTTTAATCATAATGTGAGCCCATAAATTAACATTATTAAAATATTTGAGTCTATATTATGAACTGAAGATACTACGTGACGTCACAGATAGTGTCTTCTGTTCTGTCTACTACAGCAGTACGCGACATAATTGCTGGAAGCATAATGGTTATGTATGACTAAGAAAGCTTTTGGATCTGACGTCATTTTAAGTTGTTGACCCGAGTTCCCACGTATCACTCATTGTATGAATCCACCTTTGTGCTTGGAAATTAAGCACCTGTACAGAACGTGACAGGTATTGGACATTTCACAAACTCCATAGTATTTGCAACTAGGTACCTAGGTACATAATTAAAAAAAAAACTAGGAGGTACAATAAAGTCGTCGTTTTCGTCGTCATATTCAAGGAATTTCATGAAAGAAATCAATACTTGATAAATTATGATACTAGATATTGTCTTATGTCATTCGTGAACTAGCTCTTGCCCGCGACTTCGCCCGCATGGTACCTACCTACCTATTTGGTTTTTATGGCACTCGACCAATATTCTCTTTTTAATTTTTTGAGAAAGTTAGGGTGCGATGTCGGAACTTTAAAGTTTGTTATCAGGGGTGTAAATTAGGGATATTTGAATGAGATTCACGTCGGTCAGTAAAAAGTATCTTTCGTAAAAAAATACAAAAAAAATGGAAATGAAAACTTTCAGACAAAACACTATGAACGATATTGGTAGTTTTTCTTTCTGGTGCTAATATAAAGAGTTGGTCAGCATTACTGACACGTGAGCATGTGACATATAGTTGGCCTTGGGAAAAACAGTTGGACCTTAGGTCGACATCACCTTCCTTCAGAATTTTCCTGAAGTGTTATACCTGACAAGTCTCCGAATACGGAACTTATCAATTCTTCTTACAACAGGAAGCGCCTGCCAGAATTCTCCAGAGGACAGTACCGTGATATTGCCCATGGGTCTATCATCATGTCTAATGTCTCGGTGTTCTGTCCACTGCCTTGACGGCTTTTTTGTACGACATGGTACATTCACCCCAGACGATTACCTACACTTTTTTTTTAGCGTGGTAAAAGCATCAAATGAGTCCTCCCAGGGCAGGGCACGAGGGACTGTCAGACGGGTAAGTAATACATGATATAAACTACAAAATCTCTAAAATTTACAAGAGGTAACAACTGAATATATAATTTTATTTGATATAACGATCTGTTAATATAATAAACGATTGACATAATTTTATAATGACTAATTTCTATAAGCATAACAATCAATGAATATAAAATCGTTTTGTATAACACTCAAAAGACATAAAACTTATTTGGTCTAATATTTTTTTCTTCCTGGCAAGTAATCTAACACTGATGTACCAAGTACTAGTACCACCTGCGATGAATGATTGACGGAGCCCCGCTTCGCGGGGCTCCTATTTCTGCGTACAGGGTTTAAAGTAACCTAACACGAAGGGGATGGCGGGGTCTTTCAGACCCCGCCATCCCCTTCGAACCTAACCTCTCCGTGTCGGGGTGCCCCAAGTCCCGAGCTCGCTTCGCTCGCTCTTGGATCCTAGGTCAAATAACTGTTTACTACCTGTCATGCTGTCTCGACGGAGCCCCGCTACGCGGGACTCCTATTTCTGGGTGCGAGGTTTAAAGTAACCTAACGCGAGGGGGATGGCGGGGTCTTTGAGACCCCGCGATCCACTTCGAACCTAACCTGTCCGTGTCGGGAAGTCCCAAGTCCCGAGCTCGCTTCTCTCGCTCTTGGATACTTAATTTTTCTAATAACAATAGCAATCAGGAAGGCAAACAATCAAAATTCAAAGGATAAGCCAAAGTCATCAAAGAAAATAGTTTAAACGTTAAATTATATGTTTCAAACGTTAAATGTAATGATTTTCGCTTAAATAAACGTTATATCAAATAAAATTATATGAAATGAGTTTTAGAATAACACAAACAGTATGTGTAAAGAAATTATATAAACCGTTGGTATATCTCACGTTGATTATATCACGTGAACGTTATTGAAATGAAAATATATCAAATAACTTTATATGAAATGAGACGCACCCCTGTCAGACTTGTGACTAAAATCCACGGTGTCTTTCCATACCCCGGCAGGCTTTGGCCCTCTAGAGGGGGCCGCGTCATTGCGCTGACACTCTTTGAAGCGCGCATGGAATACAACGCTCGTCGACCCGGGCGCGTATTTACAAAGGCTATACTATTTTAGTCACGAGTCAGACTCAATTCGATAAGCTTTTGTTAGTGTATAATACTCTACAATACCTAATCTATTTCAGTAATAAAATTGACTCAAATGGAATAGCTTTCTGTTTTGATATTTTCAAAGAAAATGCACGGACAAAATCTTAGTACCATTTTACTCACGAGTCACTCGATTTTCGTCTCGAAATTCTCAATTTTTTCAGCGGTAACCATTATATTTTTTGTAACTATAACAGAGGAAATTTCATATACTAAAGACATCCATTAGATTTCATTAAATCCTATTCATTTGATACAAACCGCTATTATGTCTTCATCGGAACGGTCATAAACTTAAAGAAAATAATATAACATACCCCTAGCATGACAAATGGAGATGATGTCATATCTAATTTCTATAATGTTTATATTTCCATTAAGACGACGTACAACTGCAACAAAAACTAAAAAAACTAGAAATGCTAATGAGATTTTTTATAAGTAGATTTAATTAGAACCTGAATATTTAGACTAGCGATGCATCCGATACCGATACCGATATATCGGCGATACTTCGGGTTACCCGTTATATCGGTATCGTATCGACGATATTTTGATGACCGATTCAACTATACTTTTTAATTTAAAAATGTTGGTAGTGTTAGCGAGCTGTTGTCTCTTCTATTTCGTTGCATACGAGCCACGAACTATGCCCGGGGAAACCTTTGCCAAACAGACTTGCGAAATCTCCGCTCTCCGAAAAAATTAAGATTACTTTGTTTTTTAAACAAAAATCTTATTCATGTTAATTTTAATTACTAAAATGTATAATTAACTAATATCAACCTATATCACTACTTTTTATATTAAAATAATAATCTGACTTGTGATTTATTTATTTTATCTTATTTTTTTAATTCACAATAAGCGTATCGGTATCGGTATCGCCGATATTTTTATAAGAGTATCGGTATCGGTATCGTATCGGCGAAAAGGCGCATCGATGCATCCCTAATTTAGACAATAACAGAAATTACTGATAAATAGTAAGAAGTGTGATTCAGAGTAGGTAATAGGCAGAAGATAAATAAATAATGAACAAATTATTCTTTGCAAAAACGTGGAAAAAATTGTCACTGTGCAAGCACATCCTTGCACAGTGACAATTTTTTCATCTATTTATATCAATTTTGTCATGCATGATTTCAAATGTCACGACGCGACGAACAGATGAGGACATCGATCACTCCTCAAAAACACACGTGTGTAGTAATAAAAATAAATATAATCCGTGTCTAAATCAACAATTGGTGTAGCATCGTAATTAACGACATCACCTCCACCCCGCGACCTGGGAAAACAACTCACCAACATGATGTCATGCATTGCTGATGTTGTTGACCTAACCACAGAGTCGAGCCTGTTGTTCCACCAATCATGTGTTCCAACTTCGGATTGCCAAAAGTTGATTCAAAGATTTGATTGTACAATGACTGCACACATTTAATGGAGATCAATAAGGAAGTCAATGTTGTAGCATCGCTAGCAAGTTACATAGTTTTGTTGGACCTGATGTTTTGACTTATTAACCTAGTAATAAACTAATATATTTGTCTCACCTGGCTAATGTTCCCTTCCATTTGATTAAACCGTTGGATTTATTCGTTGCCTGGTCCTCAATGATTTCACACTTCATAGGTTGGGGCGGTTCGATCGTAGTAGCATGCAGAGGTGGTGCGCATGCAAGCGGCTCCATCCGACAAGAGATAGCCGCCCGTTTAGGCGGCGTTGCTCGCGGGTAGGTGTGGTGGCGAGCGCTGCTGACGGCGGCTGACTCGCCACGCCTCTGTTTAGGTAATGTCCTGGCACATAATGCACTGGCTGCATTCTTCAGATGGGATCGAAACCTGCTGTTGTTACTTGTTACACTTAGTACACCGCCCTCCATCTTCATCTCCCCGACCACAATACTTTCACTGTACAAAATGTATGTTTGAATCCATGGTGGTATTCAACCACTTCATCACTGTATTTATCACCTTTTTGAATCCATGTTAGTCTATTTTGTCAACACTTAATACATCCGTTTCTAATTTCAATTTTGTCAAGAGAGAGCGCCGTCCATTTCATTGAAGTCAACCTTCTACACAAAGAGACGTCCAATTACTATGGTGGAACTTTATTGAACCATAGTATTTTATGGATAGCCAATATTTCTTTTTTTTCCCATTACATTTGAGCATTTAGCATAATCATCAATTCATTATGTTGTTACAAGTTTAAAATATAAAAAAAAAATATCAAAACGACTTTTTTTTAAATAAAAGCCTATTACCACTAAGTCAGTTACCATAAATTCAAGATATGTAACAAAATATAATCTAATAAATTAAATTTAGTTCCAATAATATTTTTTTACTTCTTCATAGGTATATTGGCCATCCAAAAGATAAATGCGCCCGAAATTGATAGTTTATCTCAATCTCTACGCTACGCCCAATATTGTATGTAGTAGAATTCACGCACATGGGTGACGGAGCAGCAAGAACTCGCATGCGAGTTTCCCTACATTGCGGTATTTCTTTGATCAACTGAATTCGTTGTACCCATAAAGTCTGCAATGTAACGCAACTCGCGTGCGAGTTCTCAGTTCTTGCATCGTCTAAATGAGGCTTAATTGTTAATTTCGGGCGATGTGATTCCTACTAAATTCCCAAACATTGGTGGTGCAAGTGCTTGTGCTTGAACGTAGATATTATTTTTTCGTTTCATAATAAAGTGATATTAAAAAATAAATATTAAAAAAAAAAAAACAAAAAACCCGACTGCGTAAAAAAACTAAAAAGAAAGAAACAAGCCCATTAGTTTAGAATTCACTCATTCACACTCACAGTCGGGGCCCATTCAAATTATACCAATCAAATCTTCCCAACGGGCCCCGACTGTGAGTGTGAATGAGTGAATTCTAAACTACTGGGCTTGTTTCTTTCTTTTTAGTTTTTTTACGCAGTCGGTTTTTTTTTTTTTTAATATTTATTTTATTTTACTATTTTTAGTTTTTGTTAGCATTTATCAGTCCAAATTAAATTGAAACATATAAGTTATATATATTTTGGTAAACCATTTTTAAAATCCTTTAATTTGATACCCCACTTGATAGAAAGTGAGAGATTTTAAAAAAAATATTTATAGTTCGGAACCCTTTGCACACGAGTTCGACTCGCACTTGGCCAGTTTTATGTACCCAGTGACACTCTCACTTTTAAGACGAATCTAACGACACCTCTCAAGTTAAAATCCCTCAAGCCGTTTAGGCTGCAGAGCAACACAACGAAACATACATACATACATACATACACTCGAAAAACATAACCCTTCTGGCGCATTCGGGTAAAAACTAATCTATATTTTGGCAATCAAAACTTAAATAACGTTCTTGTTTGTAATTTCCTAAACAATACAGATCCTATAGAACATTCTACTAATAAAGAAGGCGCGTTCGTGTAAGCAATAGATCACGCCAGACATATAAATTAACTGATCAGGTTAACATTCTCACACGCACATTGAGATCCTGCTCTCATTTAAAATTAAAATAATGTGAGGAGGGATTCAGTTTTGCAAGTCATTGAAGGATTACGTCATCTCAGTTCATTATCTTGTATAACTTGACCTTAATCTATAAAAGCTAAAAGGTATTGCAATTAAGTATAATTCGATGACTAAATGTGATATTATTTATGTGCCTAACCACCTACACGTCACTAACGAACGGTAAAGCAAATTAGTTCGCTAGCAAAATGAGTGGCGATGCGGTCTACTTGGCGAGATGCATGCTCGACTGCATTGCGGCATCGATTTCGTACAAGAACGTCGTGAACGTCATTGCGAAGATTTTCTACATCAACATTAGAGCAAGTTTGCAAAAATTGTAAGGTATAATATTTTGGAATTTTCTCCCTCTACAGCTATTCTGTCGATTTAAAGAACTTCTACTGTATAGTTAGTTTTTTACTTAAGGGGGATGCTCCAACCAGCCCGCGAAATTCAAATTTTTTTACTTTTTTTGCAATTTGCAGGCCAGTGACATGTTGTAGCTTTGTAAATATATGAGTTGCGGTAATAACAAGTATAATTTTAAATATAAAAATTATCAAATAACTCGCTCCATCAGCTCTCACATAGAAAAGGTGCATCATGTTAAAATCTCCGAAATCTAACTACGATGCACCTTTTCTATGTGAGAGCTGATGGAGCGAATTTTTTGATAATTTTTATATTTAAAATTATACTTGTTATTACCGCAACACATATATTTATAAAGTTACAACATGTCACTGGCCTGCAAATTGCAAAAAACGTAAAAAAAATTGAATTTCGCGGGCTACATCGAAGCAATCACCTTAATTATATGAAAGGATCACGATTTAGCGGAAGGCTTTACGGTGGAACCGCAGGCCTGCCGGAGGGTGGTGGGGGGAGTGGTCGTGGGTGCGCTGACATCACCGCCGGAGCCAGCCGATCTTACATCACCGTCGACTGCCTCCCACTGAGTACCGCCTGCGCGCCCGCACCGCCCCTCCATTACCCTTTTACACATAATTATATTAAAAATCGATAATCGTACAAGCACAAGATTTATTTTTCTTTTACATATTGCACTAATTCCCAGCTTATCTCAATGTTTAATTACTTGATCAATAATACAGTGTATTTAAAGGATGCTCTGTTTCATCAAAGAGCCCGTAACATCAAGTCTTTGGAATAATTAAGTACTATACAACAGAACCATGATTATTATCCAACCCATGAATAACACTGTTTTCAAGAAAAAAGAGCCTTGCCCCCGACAACTGCTTATTTCGTAACAATTACGATAATTAATAATATTGTAACATTCTAACCAGTTAAAATTAAGCATCATCAGCGATACCAACTGGAAAAAATAATGTAAATAATATAACCTTCTGGGAAGACGAACATGAATTGAATGAATTGCAGTACAGGTCACCGCCCGCCACCGTAACGATGTGGTTACCACCCTTAAAAGCCCCCCCCCCCCCTCCTTCAGCATTTCTGATTGAATTATTCATAAATAGTGTAGCAACAGAAGAGGATT
Source organism: Agrotis clavis (assembly GCA_954870645.1). Lineage (NCBI taxonomy): Eukaryota > Metazoa > Arthropoda > Insecta > Lepidoptera > Noctuidae > Agrotis > Agrotis clavis. The sequence continues at coordinate 17,135,023 of OX940919.1, read as the reverse complement.
TGGCTTGTAGCACAAATAAATAACAGAGATGATGCCAAATTTCAATAACGCCAAAAGTAATTACTTACCCAACTAGCATTTTGGTAATAAGAATTGGTGATAAAAGAGTTATTTAAAAGTGCATTTGGCAAGCAAGAGTCATACAATGGTTTTAGCAATTGGAGTTAGAGCACGCTCTAACCCCTTACAAACTCTCGATTGGGCCCACGTCTTATAGCGCTATAAGTAATATAATGATTTTAATGCTCACTCTTTTAACACTGAGAGTTACATAATAGTTATAGGGTGGCGTTAGTGGCAAACAATTTCTTGTATCTATAATGGTGGTATAATATAAATCTAGCTACCTCAAGCACTTTAAAGTCTGTATTATGGTTATAATAAAAACTATAGGTGGTACACAAGTTCTGAAATCTACTGGTATAAAATATGTAGTAACATATTAGTTCTTTTTTAGGTCCATTTTTTTCTTGGATTTGCTTTATGTATCTTGATCAGAGTTGACTAGCAACTCAGGGCTGTAGCGTGTTTTCTTTTTCTATTGTTTTGCATATACATTAGTTCCAAAAGTGTTACTTTATTTCTCAAAAATGATGGTAATAAGGAGGTGAAATTAAGTGAACTTCAAGTTACGGATTGTCAATAACTCGGTGAATCAAGTTTGATTTCTTTATCACATGGCTAAAATTTATTGCGAGGGTTACTTTATTGAGAAAATAATATATGTTTTGCATCTCAATTTTGCAGGGCCTTAAAAATAAGTGATATTTAAAGTAAAAATAAATTGCATTTTATCATGCGGGGCATACACTCAATCTAAATTTAGATAAAAACAGGATATTGGCTGTGTCTTTTACATTCATTGTGTATTGTAGTAAATATGTTGCGTTTTAAAATGAGAAAATTAAACAAAATATGGGTTTTAAACAATTTATTTTTTATTTATTTTTAGGTTATGTTTGATTTAGAAAATGGTGTCTACTCCTTATTATCCTAGGTTCCTATTATTACTATTAATGAACAAGAAGTACTGGATGGGCTGTAGTTAGAACTATTGTAGCACTTGTTATACCAGAATAGGGTTTTAAAGGTAATAAGAGTACAAGTTTAAGAGGTTTGGTTCTATAATGGTTCGACTTAGATGCAAAAGTAGTGGTATTTTAGGGTTACGTTTTTCAATCGATAAAACCCTTCCATCAAAAAAGGGAATAAATATGTAAAATTCAGATTAAATGCTAAAGAGTTACAATGTTTAAATTCCGTGTTATTATGGCTTAGAATAACATAAAAGTAAATTTGAACCCCACTGTAACGATTAGGGCTCTAAAAATAACTCCATAATACCAATTGCTATCATAAATAGGGGTTTCTGATTACTCAATTAAGTAGCTGTAAATAAGTTGCAATTAATACTTTTATAGCAACGTAGGTGGTAAAAATATTTTGCTAACTATTTTCAAGAGCTCTTGTCGGTAGGAAGAGTTATAACAAACTATAATATTACTTTTAGTCATTTCTGTTACTTGAATTTATGAAAGCAGGTGCTATGATGGTTGCGACTGTACCGTTTATACCTCCTTAAGTAATAATACGTTTCCTAGGCAAGTTAGGTGGTATAAAACATTTACTTAGCACTCTTTAAGAACACTTGAAAATAGTGAGACTTATTAGAAATCTAACTAACCTTAGGTACTTATTGTTACTTGAAGTTACTACCCCTAGTGTTACTGTGGTTCAGCTTTTATCTTTTATACCTACCCTAGTCATATTATGTATTCTTGTTACTGTTACTCATCTTGATGAGTTATTTAGTTATAGTCATAACCATTGAATAAACAAAAGTTTTACTGGGCGCTTTTATACACCCGTTAAACCAATACAAACTATAACAGAGGTGGAAATTAGCGTCAAAATGTTGGTTGGGTACCTACTACAGTTTGTGAAGCAAGAACACAATAACTGCATTGTATGCACTTGTGTTCTCTATTGAGTATACCAGTGAGCTAATAGTTTACTATTAGAGGTGATACGGTACTACTATGTTCCTATTAACCTCAGTGGATCCTTTGATCAGAACTGTGCACAATCATGTTTTATGTTAAATCGTTGTGATGTATGTACAGTTGATGAAACGTAAAGCACTATGCATCCCCACATTTCCCACGGCAATGATGTCAAATTGGTTTATCAATCACGGCGGGACGGATGCGGTGCGGAGCCGTCGGCCTGCCGCGACCGCCGCCACCGTACGTGGGTGGTGTGTTCTGTAGTGCGTACAAGCCGTTGAATTCACGACGCGATGTTAATCAACCGGCGAGATGCGCACATCTATTTCTTACAGACAAAAAGATGCTCACTTTATACTTAAACTCTATATTAATCAACAAGACGAGCATGTTCGCTTCAATCAAAACACAACGCTAATCAGATATTAGACCCGGAGAAAAATATAGCTATTTTAAAACCGTTAGGTGTTAACAATTGGTATAATAGCTTAAACAGGTTTAACGGCATCTCGTGGTGTGCACACGGATGTGGCCGGTAATTTAAGAACGATTGTGCGCAGTCGTAGCGAAGAGGCTAAGTATTGTCCATTGATCGTCAACAATAGAGGTCCGAGGTCAGACTTTTGTAGCTCATTGATTGTGTTCTCATCTAAAGAACGACTTCAGAACATCTTCGCAATCTTTGCATAGTAGTGTCAACTAACAAGCGGATGAATAGGCAATCCGGTCTACAGTATAATAAAGCACAAAAGCTGTTTAAACTTCGTCAAGAGCCTTTTTACCCGACTGCGCCAGAAGTAGGGTTATGTTTTTCGAGTGTATGTATGTATGTATGTGGGTATATTTCTTTGGCACGCTCTGCAGCCTAAACGGCTTGATGGATTTTAACTTGAGAGGTGTCGTTAGATTCGTCTTAAACGTGAGAGTGTCACTGGGTACATCAAACTGGCCAAGTGCGAGTCGAACTCGCGTGCAAAGGGTTCCGAACTAAAAATATCTTTTTAAAATCTCTCAAATTCTATCAAGTGGGGTATCAACATAAAGGATTTTAAAAATGCTTTACCAAAATATATATATATAACTTATATGTTTCAATTTAATTTGGACTGATAAATGCTAACAAAAACTAAAAATAAGTAGTAAAATAAAAAAAATATTAAAAAAAAACAAAAAACCCGACTGCGTAAAAAAATAACTTACTTATATAAAAACTAAAAAGAAAGAAAAAAGCCCAGTAGTTTAGAATTCACTCATTCACACCTCGCCCATTCAAATTATACCAATCAAATCTTCCCAAGGGACCCCGACTGTGAGTGTGAATGAGTGAATTCTAAACTACTGGGCTTGTTTCTTTCTTTTTAGTTTTTTTACGCAGTCGGGTTTTTTTTGTTTTTTTTTTTAAATATTTATTTTATTTTACTATTTTTAGTTTTTGTTAGCATTTATCAGTCCAAATTAAATTGAAACATATAAGTTATATAAATATTTTGGTAAACCATTTTTAAAATCCTTTAATTTGATATTCAATTCAATTCAATTCAACAACCACATGATTATGATTTATGAGCTTGATGGATGACGTTCCTTTGCTTACCCCTGCTGCCTGTGCAGCTTCCGCTTGTTACAAGTTTAGAGAGGGAGCAGTTAAATAATGAAACCTGTTCAAAATTCACTCTATCTGACTTTACAAGTTGGAGCATTAAGCGTAGCGAAAACCTCAAGGGCTCTCAATGCAGTCATGAGGAGGAAATCTACTATCGCTTTATAGGGATTGAGATAAAACCAGATAATATTATTATTTTTTACCAAGATAGATTCATGTCACAACAATCAAGTCGCGTAGGTATGTTGAAACCTCCAGCAGTCTCCGTTTATAGATCTTGTTATAGATATAGGTCCATATTGTACCATAAATGTCAAAGGACGACTAACAAATCCATGTGCTTATTAGCTAAGCGTTCAGATTTAGGTATACGACCTCCACTTGGCACATGGAGCGCCTATCTCATACGATGTATATCTCGAAATAGAATGCTTATAAGTATTCCGGATTCTGTTTGTAGCCATATGAGGTATTTCTATTAGTCATACAGTATAATGATGTGGTTTGATTTATTTATTTGCCAGTAAGCAAGAATGAAGCAGGAAATTGGTGTTAGCTGGTAAACATAGGAGAGCTAGTTGGAATCATAATTCGTAGCATTATGGGATCGAGGTATCACACAAATTTTGCATAAATTAATATTTATCTTATCGTAAATTATCGCATTTTAATAACCTTCTACGTATTCTGAATTCATCATGTAGGTACTATCGGATCTGAAATAATTTCAAGGTGACATAGTATTTGGGCGAATAATGATGTGCCTAATTTGTTTATAATGAAAAGAGTGATAAAATCGATAGACGTGGCTAGTGGGTGCCTAATCTAGATAATGTGTAATGTGGAATAAATGCTGTATCAAGTATTCTTAAAATATTTTTTGGAATAATTATGATTAACGTTCTTCCAACCCAGAATCCATGAGTTATTTGCTCATTATTAATACGAGTAACATGTTTCCAAAGAAAACTGAATCGAGGTGGTTACACTGTGACGGAGGTACATTTTATTATTACAAACTCGTACATGAGCAACTTTAACAAAAAACGGGCACATGACCAATGAAGTCATCGTTGTCGGTGTCGACGTTCGTCATTAAAACCAGCAGCTTGGAACTAGACAACCGTTGCAAATCAAAATGTAACGAGGGAACATCAAGGAAAAGTAAATATGTATATTAAAATAGAAGGTAGGTAGTAGGTAGGTACCTTAATAAAGTAGTACATACTTCTGAACTAATATAGTAGAGAGAAAAGATATCATATTTTCAGTTTTTTTCTTAATGGATAAACTCAAACACTATTCAACCAATTTAAAAATCTTTCACTTTTACACACAACATAATCAGCGAGTTACTAAGCCAAACCAGGGCGAGTCACTAGTCATTGAAAATAAAATAACAAAAAATAAACGCGTGTTATTTGTTTTCATGAAGTTGCTCTCTTTCTATCTTGTTCACGCCTTCACGGTCACTGGAGTACAAACAAAAAGTTGGGAAAGTTTCACGAGTTGAATGTTTTTGAATTGAGAACTTGTCAAACTTCATAAAACAGCATGAGTATTGCTTTTTATTATTAGTCCACTGAAAAGTTATATTTGGGGTTGCATTTTTCAGAGGACGCAGTTTTATTTTTAGATATCTAGGAGGGTTTAGTATAAATTAAATAGAAGTTTGTGAGGTCGCAACCGTTGTCCCGACTCCCGCGATCCCTCTGGTCGACCAATAGTTTCCAGATAAGTGCCATCTGCACCCCGTTTCCAAGGTGGCAACCGCGCGACCAGGATTGTTTCCCAATAAACCCTAGGCATCTAAGTAATCAAATTGCCAAATCTGACAAATGAACGCTAAACCTACAAAAAATCATTTCAGTGGACTACTTGATTCAAAATCACCTTTTGTAAAGCTAAAAACCGGCCAAGTGCGTGTCGGGCCACGCACAATGTAAGGTTCCGTAGTTGCCCATCAAAATACTTATGCGAACTAACTAAACTGATTCGCTGAATTTAATTTTAAAAAGAAGAATTTTCAAAATCGGTCCAGGAGTCTGAGAAATCGGGGAAAATACATAAAAAAAAAGATTACGACGAATTTAGAACCTCCTCCTTTTTTTGAAGTTAGTTAAAAATAGTTGACGATAAAAACCTACGTATCCCCAAAAAACATACCGTAAAAACATACCAAATAAAGCTGTAAAAATAAAGTTGACAAACTTACATTTGCAGTTGAAGAACATGTTCTCCGATACATTTTGTTTAAGAAAATATGTTATCCAAATACATTTTTTATGTTGGTCGTCTATTACTCGTAAAGTTGTAAAGCCTACTTAGTCATGATAATTTTCTTTTAAACTTTGTTTTATATACTATTATTGTGAATTTTTTCACACCCCCAAACATAACCGTTTAGCTGGTAGAGGGGGGGGGACACTCGAGTCGAGCAAAATTTAGCACTTTAAAGCTTAATATTTCACAAACGAATTTTTTTATCAAAAAATTGTTAATGGAAACTATCAATATTTTTTAAACACCTATTTAATGATACCCCACACTAAGGGGTACGCGAGAAAAAAAAACATCCCCACTTTACGTGTACAGGAGGTACCCTAAAAAAAATATTTTACGAGATTTTATTTTACCACTTTTTCGGCACAACAAATCCGTATATTTACACCAAATTACAGCTCTCTAGTACTGTGCGTCTCTGAGCTAAACTGCGGACAGACGGACGGACGGACAGACGGACGGACATGGCGAAACTATAAGGGTTCCTGTTTCCATCGTAGTTAGATTTCGGAGATTTTAACATGATGCACCTTTTCTATGTGAGAGCTGATGGAGCGAGTTTTTTGATAATTTTTATATTTAAAATTATACTTGTTATTACCGCAACTCATATAGTTATAAAGCTACAACATGTCACTGGCCTGCAAATTGCAAAAAACGTAAAAAAAATTGAATTTCGCGGGCTGGTTGGAGCATCCCCCTTAATGATTTTGCAACAAGTGATGATTACAGTCATTTACAGTGTTGGATAGGAACCTATTAGTATTTGCAAAATAGTTTTGGTTTGATTCTTAAGTTTTCCTGAACTAGTAGCATAAAGTAACATTTCTCTCTTATATCTCTCTAGCATTATCTAGAGAAGATAATTATGGAAAATACTTTCTAAAAAATCTGACAATAGGAAAATAGATATTATGTGGGTTCGAAAATTCTACTTCTTACTTCGAATAACTGTTATCATTCGGTTTGTATTGTAGAAATAGTAGGTACCTACTTACCTAGTTGGTAGTTTTACAACTTAAGGGCGCATAATCAGAAAGTTGGCAACGTCGCCAATAGCTGTCAATAATTTTCAAGTTTTAATTAATTTGGCAATGTTACTGTATGGAAATTTGAAATAAGGCTCTGTAGTGCCCATGCCCGGGTCGACGGCGCGTTGTGTCCCACGCGCGCCTCAAAGGGCGTCATCATAATGACGGGGCCCCCCTCTCAGAGGGCCAAAGCCTGCCGGGGTCGCGGGATTATTTCCTTACCGTGACCCCGGAACATAACAGGCTACTGAAGGACACCGTGGATTTTAGTCAGTAGAAGTCTGACAGTCCCTCCCGCCCTGCCCGGGGCTGGAGGACTCATTTGATGATTTTGCCACGTAAAAAAAAAAAAAAAATAAGGCTCTGTAGTGCACTAGAAAACTTAGGAATGCAATTAAAACACTGAATTTGATGTTGTAACCGTTTCAGGTGTATAAAAGGCGTTTGGAATGTTTCCAAATGCTTTTTTTACGTCTAAAACTATATAGGTATTCGGTTTTACGATATTAATTATTGCATTCCCTAATAAATTTTTTAGTGCACTACAGAGCCATATTTCTTATTTTCATACAGTAAATTTGTAAAATTAATTAAAACTTGTAAATATTTGACAGCCATTTGCGACGTTGCCAACATTCAGAATATGCGCTCTTAAGATTTGGCTTGTTTTTGAAATGAGGTGCCTAGAGAAGAGAATGCAATTTAGAAATATGTAGGTATATTGCCGGAGGAAATGGACTCATCTACCAGATAAAGTAGGAAGGTGTTGTATGGCTGTAATTTATTTTACGAATCGAGTGGGTCATTCAACTCGGACAGAATTCTATGGCAAAACGTAATTAGATTATTCGCTCGTAATATCACATTCTATAGCGATACAAATGACCTCCAAATTGTTTAAAATTGTAACGACAAGTAAAAATTTGCAAATGACGTAAGATTGATTTTGAAATCCATGAAGTTTTTGCAAGTCAAGTGATTTTTTTTACTAAGATCTGGTAGAATTGTGAGTTTAATAAATATTCTTAATTTTGTACATGATTCAAGACTTGTATATGAACATACATAAATGTCAGATATACGCCTTATCTATCACACTTCTATATGTATACTTGTGTACTAATGGATATAGGCATAGACTTATACATACATAATAGATATATGATAGGTAATACTCCTGATGATATTTTATTATATTGAATATCAGTTATCGGTAGTAAGTGTCCTTACGAGCAGCTTGTACCTAAGTAGTTTCTATTGTTTGGGGAAACTTGTTTAATATGTTCCTTATTATAGTGCCTAAATTATAGATACTGTAAATTTTAATAATACTATTAAGTAAATGTAACCGCAAAACTACTTCCTTGTATGATTATGTATGAATAATGTAACAACATGGTCATCGTACATTTAAAATAATATGTTATAAATGGAAATCATTGTTTTATAAAATTGACGAACGATAGGTAATAACAAAACTAGATATATTTGGAACCTCAAAATAAATTATTGCAGAGAACTGGTAAAAATGAAACATTATGATAGTCAAGTCTTTGGTGCCTTGCCAAACTTTGGTAAAATGAACGTCAGCGTAACCAAATAGTTGAAACTAAGCTTTTCAACAAGTAAGAGTGTCTTAATTATGTATTGTTTTTAATACCCACGCACATAGTGACGAGTCAGCAGCACTTGCACCACCCAATTCTCATAAAAGCCTTACATATCCCTCACCACAATTCGATAACGAGCGGAATACAAGTATCAGTAAGTGTACAGTATGCTATCCATTACTGACATACATAACAAAAACTATGTTTCTAGTTGTATTCACCCGTATAAGCTAAACATAGCTATGGCAGTTTTCCACTAGTGTAATAATATGTTCATAAATCAGTTTTACACAACGTCACTGCAAATAAACTGGCATGTTTGTACAATTAGCGAAATTTTAAAAACTTGAACGTTATGTGGGCGCGCATGTACCACGCGGCGGAGCTGATCGCGCAGCACTGGTGACCGGCGAACGATAGCGACACTCCGACCCTACGGCTGGTACCACGAAACCGGTGACGCGACGCACTAGCGCAACAGCATCGCAAACAACGAGTTCCGTGCCCGATCGCGGCCCCATCACGGCTACTACTGATTGTAGGTACCAGTGACGCTAAACAAGCGTGCTTACCATACGAGCATTGTATTGTGGCTTCAGCGGCCGAAGCTGATAACAAACTGCGTATACTTCCACTTATATCTGATTCTATACATACATTCGTTAAGTACAAACTACAAACTATAGCTACCTACCTATGTGTATGTACTTATTTAAGTAGACAGTTGATAAGTAAGTACGTTTGTCCTTTCATAGTGAAAATTTACAACGTATTAATGAAAAACAGACAGCAACGATAAACTCAAGACAATGTCACAAAGCTCGTGAAAAACCAACGATACTTTCCAACAATATGAGCAAAAATTGAATGAAATCATGAAAACTAAGATGAAACAGAATCTGAAAATGACAAAATAGTTTAAATTAATATTTTCTTATGTACCGTTCTTCTTGCAACACCTAAATGCAAACTATTGCCACATCACAAAAGGACATTACTATTGAAATAATGACTTTGTAAGCGAGTAGCAGTAAACTCCAATGTTAAAGTATAAAAATATACATTATATTATTAGCGCTCCATTGAAGACAGTGCGGAAATTGTCAAGTGTACTATTGTATGTGAAATTTTACACTGAATTGTAAGATTTGTAACAAATAATCCTTAAAACAGAATACCAAGACAATCTTTTATCTAAGCGGCTGAATCAATCATGCCACTCTGTAGCCTCTATAGGTACTATTATATCAGTAACTACTTTTCCATTGTTTGAATATTTACTATGAGTGAATTATTGGCGCGTGAGCCTCTTTCAGCTTCCTCATCAAATTAGTGTCAGTGCAGGGTCAATAGTCCTGGTCAAGTGTCCGCTACACGATATGTATTGACATAATTATTGCCTACTCATTGTTTGTGCAATAGATCTCATGTTTTGACATTGTTTTATTTGTCCTTTTACCAAATTAAATAAAGTGTTTCTCAGGCACTATTCTACGACCGCTAGCTTGAAAGGCCAAATAAAAAAAATTAAGAAAAACTTTTTTCATAAAAACTTAACCATCTTGAAAAACAACCACAAAAAAGGGTAAAATAACCAACACAAAATTAACTTTTCTTTCGGAAGTCGGTGGCTTTGTTTTTTTTATTTCGGTGTTTTTTTTTGCCACCGACTTCCGAAGGAAAAGTTATTTTGTAGGTTATTTTACCCTTTTTGTGGTTGTTTTTGAAGGCGGTTAAATTTTTTTTGAAAAAGTTTTTTGTTTTACTCTTTTTAGTTTAAATATTAAACCCAAATTCTTGTCAAATACATCATTTTCTTACATGTGCACTAGAATTTTGTAATCCGTGGCACCGGTATTAACATCGCTCATGTACACAATAAGCTAAGAAAATTCCCTATCTCAAAAACTGCTGAACAGATTTTGATGAAACTTACAGTATTCCCTAAGGTGAAGGATCCCTAGTACAACAAAAAAAGAATTTTGAAAATCGGTCCACAATTGGCGGAGTGATCGCGTAACAAACACGCAAAAAGTAAAGATCATCATATCATCCAAGTAGCCGAAATTAATAAAAATGCTCACAAAATAAAAAGTACTAAACCAAATTGGATGAAATTTTTATAGGACCAAACTGCAAGTATACTGCATCGAACAAAAAAAGAATCACACTAATCGGACTAGAAACCTCGGAGTAATCGAAGTACATACATAAAAAAAATACTGACCGAATTGAGAACCTCCTCCTTTTTTTAAGTCGGTTAAAAACGCCATGATCACAGTGCGATGTAATAATGGTTATGTACTCGTAATAAACAAAACCGCATGAACAGCACGTTCAATTTTACTGTTAGTTTTATAAACGCAACCAAAGAATATCAACAGCTCATAAAAAAACCAAAATATTCGTTTATAGTGAACTGTTTGACAAGTTTTAGGTGACTGTAAATGAAATATCACTGTAACGTGCTTCCACGTATAATCAAAACAAAAATTGGCATTTGCCTAGCTTCCTTCAAAAAATAAATTTTTAATTTTAAGACTTTTTTTTAGAATAACTTTTCGGTACTACTAATTCACGTCATAATTCTTCTCTTAGCCAAATTTTCTGTCCATGCGATTTTAATTTAAATATTCAATTAGAATAATGTAGAAAGTAGCTTGAATTGTGTCCGCAGGCATGAACAGGTACGACCCTGAAATCAAATGGTTTTAATTAGGAAAGCCGAGTTGGATGATACTGCTTTGTTAAAAATAAAAAAAAACTTTTTTAAAAAAAGGGAACCGACTTCAAAACCAATCACAAAAAAACTATATAGGTACTTAATAACTTTTCTTTCGGAAGTCGGTGGCTTTGTTTTTTTTTTTATTTCATTGAGATATGGCCACCGACTTCCGAAAGAAAAGTAATTATATGGTTTTTTTGTGATTGGTTTTGAAGTCGGTTCCCTTTTTTTTTAAAAGTTTTTTGTTTTTCCCTTTTTAGTTGAGATATTCCACAAATAAAATCTTTTTCATAAAATCGGCTTCTTTGAAAATCTACAATCCTGTTACGCAACAAAAACGGATCTATGCGAGCAACTTCACGAGATATCCATTATTTTTATATACTAAAACCTTCCCCAGAATGTATCAAACACTTTTCTGCAAACTGCATCAAAATCGGTTCAGCCAAACGCGAGATAATCGCGGACAAACATGCAATCGTCCCTGAAAATCTACGATCCAATTAAGGATAACTGATCCACGCGGGCAACGTCACGGGATATCTATTAGTGTTATATACTAAAACCTTCTCAAGAATGTAATGAACACTTTCCTGAAAACTGTATCAAAATCCGTTCAGCCAAACGCGAGATAATCGCGGACAAACATACATACATATAGAGCGGGAGCCCGTAACAGATGTCCGTGACCAATTTCCTCTCAAGCGATAATTAGCAGACTACATGAGGGAGTCGAATCATAAAGATTCGTGGAAGTCAGCTGCGATTCCGTTGGTGGGATAAGCAGCAATCGCCGTTCAAACACGTAGAAAAAATATTTTTTTTTAGTCATTTCCTCCCAACTGAAACCTGGTTTATATTAAAGATTACCTTGTATCACGAAGAATAAAACCAATCAGCCGACGATACCATGGTGGAATACACGTCAGCTGGTCACTCGAACATGTAATTTTTTATTTTATTTTCAGTGATTTCCTCTCAACCCAAATTTTGCCTGATGAAAGTTTACATGAAGATATGGCTAAAAACAGACGTCAGCTGGCTATATCTCGGTGGAAAGGTCGTTAGCTGATACTTTGAAAATTATTGTACAAGCAGGACTAAGGGCTAGTACAGACTTGCGGAAACCGCGCGTTCATGAATCGCGCGGTTCGAAACCGCAAAATTGTGATGCAATCAGACTCCGGCGGTTATATGTGATTATCGTACAGGGATAACGTCCGTTTGAAAAAGGAGGTCAGCGAAAAATCGATTTACTGTGGTTGTTGCTCCTTAAAAAAACGATAAGAAAAATGCGGTATGCAATTCAAATGGGTGCATCCAATATTAAGTAACCAACCAAGTTTCCAACGTATTTTCACAATTTCCAAATATCTCCTCTAACTCTTGCCAAGCTTGGTTATGATAGTTTTATTTGAGTAATCCTCACACTGAATATCCCATATTGCATTTCTCTTCTCCACTTCATCAATAAACAGTTCAGTGTCGAAACGAACCGTGCCAAACTCACGAGCTGTGATGTGCTAACCGCGCGGTATCCGCCACGCAACTGAACGCAAAGTAAAGACTCCATAGTAATAGAAACGCGCGGGAGCAGCGCGATTCTATTTTCTGGCGGTTGACTAACCGCGCGGTTATGTCTGAACGATTACTTAATAACTCATACATATAATTATAAGACTCGCGCGATTTCCAGGCGATTCTGAAATAGCGCGGTTCCACCGTGTATGGACTAGCCCAAATAGCCTATGTACATCACGTTTATTAAACGCGCCGTTGACGCGCGTTTGTAGTGATACAGATGCAATGCAAGCGCCCGTTTGACGCTTTGTGTCGCGACAACAAACTGCTCTTTTACAAAAAGCGCGTCGACGGCGCGTTTAAAAAACGTGGTATACATAGGCCCTACGCCACACGGCGTTCTTTAACCGCGCAGATTACGCGCGTGTACGAGATTCAATCACAACCTTGTAACATAAGCACTCAGGGCGTGAATCGCGCCTCTACTGCACGTATACGCGCAGATACAGCGAAACAGACGCGCTATAGTCGCTCGTAGATTCTGCGTTTTTTAGATCAGAGACTCCTCCTCTTCTTCAGTTGTTTAGGCACGGGCGGTGCAGTAGTGGCGTGAGGGCCCCGCCCCTGCCTCTACTCCGCTTCTTTATACGCGCGCTTGTATCATCAATCCAAACGCAATAACAAATCAGCGTCTACGGCGCCGAAGAGGCGCGTTCCTGAAACGCGCGTCTTCTGCGCGTTTAGAATACGCCGTATGCGATGGGCCTAAGGTTTTCTGCCCATTCTTTGCACGAATATGCAAAACGATCATAATGAACTCTTGAAAAAACGTATAAATGGGTCTATTGATTTATTTTCTCAATCAGTGAAAAGTATAAGAAATAAAAAGCTTTTCTATAAAGAAAACCCCCAATCATTGCTTGATTCATTGTTTGATGTTATTGTCATTTACATTTTTCATTTACATTACATATAAAACAATTAAAAATACAAAATAAACATGTTGTTATGATACATATATCAATGGATATCTAGTTCGGACCTCAAAGATAGGAATTTCTTCATAATGCAAGCCGGATCGAGAAGCTCTTCACGTAATCTCCAAGCGAGAGCCTTGTCTCATCATTGAAGATCGTGCGGGAATCCTTCTGATTCTGTTGAACCGGTTAACGGACCTTCTTGATCAGGGTGTCAATTACTTATTCACTCCAGTAAGAACAGTTCCATAACTTGAACAAAATAACGAAATACAACAACAAAATCATTTAATATTGATTTGAAACATTATGACAGCAGAATGATTTGACAAGATTAGACATTAAGGATGACACAAGTTTTTTTTTTCCAAATAATATTTTTTAATGGCTTCTTCTATGTGTCATTATGATAGACACTCGTTTCCCTTATGTCCGTTTTGATATTGCAAATAAATTACGTTTAGTTATTCAGATTTAATAAAATATTTGTTTCTTCATATTTTATTTTACGATCTTTCCACCGAGATACAGCCAGCTGACGTTTGCTTTTATCCATATCTTCATGTAAACTTTCATCAGGTAAAATTTGAGTCGAGAGGAAATCACTGAAAATAATATAAAAAATTACATGTTCGAGTGACCAGCAGACGTGTATTCCACCATGTTACAGACAGCTGATTGGTTTTATTCTTCGTGATATAAGGTAATCTTCAATATAAACCAGGTTTCAGTTGGGAGGAAATGACAAAAAAATATTATTTTTTCTACGTGTTTGAACGGCTATTGCTGCTTATCCCACCAACGGAACAGCAGCTGACTTCCACAAATCTTTATGATCCGACTCCCTTATGTAGTCTACTAATTATGGCTTGAGAAGAAATCACTAACGATATTTTGGTCTGGCTTCCGGTCTAATACATACAGGTCGAACTGAGAACCTATTTTTTTTTTGAAGTCGGTTAAAAATAACAAGAAGTGAGACGAGTAACATGTGAAATAAACGAGTGTTTCCGGAAGTCATAATTATGACTACATTCTCAACAAAAAATGTTTAAGTAATTGAATACACAAAATGAATTTTCAGATTATAAAATTCGAAAAAGTAATAGGAGAAAAAAAAAACAAAAGCTGACAAAATACATAACGCGAAGTAATGTATTTTGTCGGCTTTTATTGTTTTTTTATAGGTTTTTGTTTTCTGATTTTTTGAGTAAACAATCATGAATCAAAGAACGCAGATGCATTGCCCGAGGCACTAACACAACATCCGTTGTCGGACAATGACCAAAATAAAGTTGATCGCAGCGCATTGCGGGGAGCATGCTGCTGTATTTTGGCAAGTCGACCAGTGCGTGTCGCGGGCGCCTGATGGCATCATCGCTATGGAGGATCGTGACGTCACCGCGCCTTTTCCAAACGTGGCCGCCAGACGAAAATAGTCCCCGCCCCGCTACCGACCGCGGCCCCTCGCCTCGTCACCGACCGAATTAGCGAGCGAAGCGGTCGGCATTCAGCACCGGCAGCGAACAGCCATGCCAACCCAACAAAGACAATCCATTTACATGTTTAGAGGGTAGCCAGTTGACCACAGGCGCAGGTGTATACTAAGATGTAGAAAACAACAATGATCTTACCTAATGCAGTCCTGTTATTCATTTTCTTTGAACTTGTGCTTTTTCTTGTTATCTGAGCGGTACTTTTGGATATACAAACTTGGCGGGACTTCAAAAAGCTCTTTATTGTCCACTCCACACGATGTAGTATTTTCAATTTTTTTGGTACATAACTTTTTGAAATCGATTACTTACAAGATGTATAAACTTTTAGAAAGATTAATGTCGTCTGCCCGCCTAAATGCCTACCCTACCACTACCAATACTTGTTTTTCTCTTTCGACCGTTCAATACGTTAATGTCTGACTTAATAATAATGTGATTATTGTGGCCGTTTTTGGACCAATATGATGAAGCTTAGTAATATTTATTACACCCTCGGAACCACGACACACGTTTACTTGATGTGATCTGTTAAGGCCTATTCAGACCTAAGCGATATTCGCTGCCGCTGTGGGTAGAGGTACATACCGCGTGGGTTTCGCTCAGGTATTTAGTATCAAGTACCGCGGCTAGAGCGACCTGAGCGAAATTCGCTGCCGCTGTGGGTAGAGGTACATACCGCGCGGGTTTCGCTCAGGTATTTAGTATCAAGTACCGCGGCTAAAGCGACCTACCGCGCGTTATTCTACCCACAAGGATAGCGAAATCCGTTTTGATGTGAACAGTAATATTACCGCATACCCACTGGGTTTTCTCTGCCGCAGACGGTAGCGAATACCGCTTAGGTCTGAATAGGCCTTTATTTCTGCAATGCACGATTTTCGTCGCGTATTTCACTTATGCTAGTGAGTATTTGGTCGATTTTGTTATTTTGAGTGTCAGACCAGGTTTTTAATGTGCTCAGCATTTCAGTTTTGAAGGACTGCCACTCCATCTTGTAATCATGATCGAATTTACATAAAAAGGGAAAAATAAAAAACTTTTTTAAAAAAAGGGAACCGACTTCAAAACCAAACACAAAAAAACTGTAAAATAACTTTTCTTTCGGAAGTCGGTGGCTTTGTTTTTTATTTCATTTACTATGGCCACCGACTTCCGAAAGAAAAGTTATTTTACAGTTTTTTTGTGTTTGGTTTTGAAGTCGGTTCCCTTTTTTCAAAAAGTTTTTTATTTTTCCCTTTTTTAGTTGAAATATTCAACAACAAAAATCTTCATAAAATCGGCGTATTTGAAAATCTACAATTCTAGTAAGTTAAAAAAAGGATCTAATAAGCGAGCACCTTTACGAGATATCCATTATTGTTGTATACTAAAACCTTCTCCAGAATGTAACAAACACTTTTATGAAAACTGCATCAAAATCGGTTCAGCCAAACGCGAGATAATCGCGGACAGACATGCAATCGTCTCTGAAAATCTACGATCCAAGTAAGCAAAAAAAAAAGGGAACCGACTTCAAAACCAAACAAAAAACGATAAAATAACTTTTCTTTCGGAAGTCGGTGGCTTTGTTTTTTTTTTTATTTCATTGAGTTATGGCCACCGACTTCCGAAAGAAAAGTTATTTTATCGTTTTTTTGTTTGGTTTTGAAGTCGGTTCCCTTTTTTTTTAAAAGTTTTTTATTTTTCCCTTTTTAGTTGCGATATTCAACAAAAATCTTCATAAAATCGGCTTCTTTGAAAATCTACAATCCTATTAAGCAACAAAAACGGATCTATGCGAGCAACTTCACGAGATATCCATTATTGTTATATACTCAAACCTTCCCCAGAATGTAACAAACACTTTTCTGAAAACTGCATCAAAATCGGTTCAGCCAAACGCGAGATAATCGCGGACAAACATGCAATCGTCCATGAAAATCTACTATCCAAGTAAGCAAAACGGATCCACGCGGGCAACGTCACGGGATATCTATTAGTGTTATATACTAAAATCTTCTCCAGAATGTAACAAACTCTTTCCTGAAAACTGCATCAAAATCGGTTCAGCCAAACGCGAGATAATCGCGGACAAAAATGCAATCGTCCCTGAAAATCTACGATCCAAGTAAGCAAAACAGATCCACGCGGGCAACGTCACGGGATATCTATTAGTGTTATATACTGAAACCTTCTCCAGAATGTAACAAACACTTTCCTGAAAACTGCATCAAAATCGGTTCAGCTAAACGCGAGATAATCGCGGACAAACATGCAATCGTCCCTGAAAATCTACGATTCAAGTAAGCAAAACGGATCCACGCGGGCAACGTCACGGGATATCTATTAGTGTTATATACTAAAACCTTCTCCAGAATGTAGAGAACACTTTCCTGAAAACTGCATCAAAATCCGTTCAGCCAAACGCGAGATAATCGCGGACAAACATACATACATAATACATACATACATACATACATACATACATACATACATACATACATACATACAGGTCGAACTGAGAACCTACTTTTTTTTTTGAAGTCGGTTAAAAACGGATCCACGTGGGCAACGTCACGGGATATCTATTAGTGTTATATACTAAAACCTTCTCCAGAATGTAATGAACACTTTCCTGAAAACTGCATCAAAATCGGTTCCGCCAAACGCGAGATAATTGCGGACAAACATGCAATCGTCCCTGAAAATCTACGATCCAAGTAAGCAAAACGGATCGACGCGGGCAACGTCACGGGATATCTATTAGTGTTATATACTAAAACCTTCTCCAGAATGTAATGAACACTTTCCTGCATCAAAATCCGTTCAGCCAAACGCGAGATAATCGCGGACAAACATACATACATACATACATACATACAGGTCGAACTGAGAACCTACTTTTTTTTTTGAAGTCGGTTAAAAAGGTAGTGTGGCTTACCCCGCATCATTTGTATGGTGGGTCACTCAGTGGGTTACCGACACTATGATGGAATAGTGATGGTTTTTTTTAGTCCTCATCACTGCAGTATGATTATGAATAAAGTTATGGATATCCCCCTCACAGCTAAATGGACCGTAACCTTAAAATGACAGACAACATTTAGGGGTAAGCTTATTCTAGCAGAGGATTGTGATAATCTGAATTGATTGATCGACTTAACATGATTATTTTTAGGATTTGAAGGTATCAGCAATTTTTGCAATGTTCAAAACGAGTAGGGATGCTATTCAACGAAAAATATTCAAATATGGCAGAGGCCTGTAGGATTTCCAGACGCGGCTTATCAACTCTAACAAAGGAGCGTGACTACATGAAAATAAGGAAAGAATACATTTTGATGACTAGGCACTTGGTAACCGAACGACTCGAAGAGAACTGGATAATCGGTACCCAGTCGTCACTCTTGATTATCGACTCATTTGTCCTATTTGCATTTCAGGGTGAAGATCTGCCCCGCTTGGACAGACAACCACCGTGTCTTTATGGACCGACTCCTCGCACCCGGCATTGGTTGATACTGCGTGGCGAGACGGAATGGAAAGCAGTCAACAGTCACGTCTTTGCGTTAGTGACCGGGTCGACGGCAGCGGCGCGTCGTGTTGCACCTCAAAAAGATGTCAGCAATTTGACTGGTCCCCCACAGAAAGTCAAATGACTGCCGGGGTCGCGGAAGTGTCTAAGCAGGTGACCATGATCCTGGAACGTAAAGAGCAATCAAAGGATCACGGTGGATTTTAGCCAGTAGGAGTCTGAACAGTTCTTTCCGCTCCACCTAGGTCTCAGGTAACTTTAGATAAATGCTTCACACATTAGCTTCGAAGAAAGATAATTCTTGTAAAATAGCTGGAGGCACGCGTGTATTTTCGACCTGTTTCAAATTTTTGACCTTCTCGGTGGATTTTCTGGATTTTTTTAAACATTCTTTCATGCTTACTTGGTTTCACACCAGCAGCTGCTCGTCTCCTATTGGGTTGATGTTATATAATTAAAACGCGTTTAACCAAACAAACAAACAAACAAAGCAGCTTCAGAAACCTTGACTGTTGACTCGATCACTGATGGAGACTTTCCTTATCCTGAATTCAAGAAAGTTTTGCCTACATGGCTTGAAAAACGCAGGATTGTTGCAATAGGCCTGGAAGAATAAGAACCAAAAGAACAAGACGAGATTTTAGTCACACTATTTATCACTATTACAATTTACAACAGTTCTAAAACAGAATTTGACAAAACTTTTTCAAAAAAAATGTAACCGCCTTCAAAAACAACCACAAAAAAGCGTAAAATAATCTACAAAATAACTTTTCTTTCGGAAGCCGGTGCCTTTGTTTTTTTTCTTTTCATTGTCTTTTTAGCCACCGACTTCCGAAAGAAAAGTTATTTTGTAGATTATTTTACGCTTTTTTGTGGTTGTTTTTGAAGGCGGTTACATTTTTTTTGAAAAAGTTTTTATTTTACTCTTTTTAGTTTAAATATTCAACCCGAATTCTTGTCAAGCATTATTCTCTTACATGTGCACTAGAATTTTGTAATCCTTCGCACCAGTACTTACATCACTCATGTACACATTAAGCTAATAAAATTCAATATCTCTAAAATTACTGAACCGATTTAGATGAAACTTGCAGTATTCTCTAAGTTAAATGATACCTAGTACAACAAAAAAAGAATTACTTAAATCGGACTTGTAGTTCCGGAGATATGCGAACACAAAGTAAATCAATCGATGCCTACTCCTTACTGTTAAGGAGTTTTACCTTCCATCATCAGGTCATCCATCTGAGATTATGATTATCAGATGCAAATACTTGAACAGCTTTAGAAAATATATGAAAATGGTACTATGTGCCTATAAAATTTGAAGGTTGCCCTCGATTTCCCTAGGATCCCATCATCAGATCCTGACCTGGTGATCATGGGACCAATTGGAAAGTATACCCTTTCAAACAAAAGAAAAAATTTCCAAATCGGTCCAGGCGTCTTCGAGAAATCGGGGGACATACATAAAAAAAAAAAAAAAAAGATTCCGACGAATTGAGAACCTCCTCCTTTTTTTGAAGTCGGTTAAAAATACGAAAAACATAGTGAATTATTTTATACGCCATAATAATGTTGAAAATATCAGGAAAACTCTTGCGACTGTTACTTAGCGTAATATCTATGATAAGTAATGTGTCAGTGTTTCTTTTGTCATAACTTGTAAGTAGTGATGTTAACCCGTTTTGCATGTTTGAACAACGTGAACAATATTATTCCTCTTTCCGGTTCCATCCGTCATCATTATTTCTGTTGTGGTACCTACTAGTACTATCATGCCTGTTTGCTTATAATATGAAAGCTGAAGGTATTCATCATCATCTCAGCCATAGGACGTCCACTGCTGAACATAGGCCTCAAGGAAGGTATTGCTTCTACAAAATCATAGCATTTGAATCTGTCAATAATTTTAGAACATTTTGAGTCATTCAAAAGGCACAAACATCAGCAAGAAGCAAAGCAAACATGGGAATGTAACCAAATATCACGATATTGAATCGTTTTGTTGATAGAAACACTTAATACACTTACTTATTGGTTTTTTCATTCTTACGTGCACACGTTTTTTTCTACAGTTTCAGCGGTCAGTTCGGTTACCTCATTTTTCAAATTATAATAAATATCCTTTGTAAGCCCTAAATCGCGGTCAATCTATTGACTTGGTGATTTATCCAACTTCAGATTATGGAAAACGTATGTTTTCAGAGACCCAGGCCTTAATTAACATTCACCATAATGCCTTATTCATTATAATGACAAGTAGCCTAAAGTTGGCCGTAACGACGACTGCAATCAAATAGGTAGAAAAGGTACCGACAAAAGAAAAAAAACTTTTTGAAAAAAAGGGAACCGACTTCAAAACCAAACACAAAAAAACTATAAAATAACTTTTCTTTCGGAAGTCGGTGGCTTTGTTTTTTATTTCATTGACATATGGCCACCGACTTCCGAAAGAAAAGTTATTTTATAGTTTTTTTGTGTTTGGTATTGAAGTCGGTTCCCTTTTTTTCAAAAAGTTTTTTATTTTTTCCTTTTTTAGTTGAAATATTCAACAACAAAAATCTTCATAAAATCGGCGTCTTTGAAAATCTACAATTCTAGTAAGTTAAAAAAAGGATCTAATAAGCGAGCACCTTTACGAGATATCCATTATTGTTGTATACTAAAACCTTCTCCAGAATGTAACAAACACTTTTATGAAAACTGCATCAAAATCGGTTCAGCCAAACGCGAGATAATCGCGGACAGACATGCAATCGTCTCTGAAAATCTACGATCCAAGTAAGCAAAACGGATCCACGAGGGCAACGTCACGGGATATCTAACAGTGTTATAATTATACTAAAACCTTCTCCAGAATGTAACAAACACTTTCCTGGCCAAAAGCGAGACAATCGCGGACAAACATACATACATACATAACATACATACAGGTCGAACTGAGAACCTTCATTTTTTTGAAGTCGGTTAAAAATAATGGTCTCTACATCAACGCCTTAAGAATGAGGCTATGTGGAACGATAAGATATCGCTGCAATCGGTGTGTTAATAATTATATTAAAAAGTGGAATGTGTTTGTGAAGACGTTTTGCTAAGCCATTCATTGCTGAAAACGCGCGCGACAGTGAATCGGTTCTGAGAAACCTACTCGCGTTTCCTGGAAGCGCTACTATGGCCGCACACATTTGCAAACCGCTGCGTAGTCAATATTGCACACATAGTCGCCCACGGCCCTGATAACGCGCTGCCGTGACGACTTGACGAGACGTATCGGTGCTCTCATTAACCAACCAACTCGTATTGCGTGCTCAGCTCGGCTTACACCCAATCAAACAATTTGTTGCACTGCAGTTACGACAAGCAGGAATCAACCATGGCAAGCCAACGCGAAAAATAATACAAATAGATGCGACAAGTCACGGCCACAAAACTTATGATTTTTTGGGGGCTGATTGCAAGAATATGCACGCAGAAGACTTGGACAGCAAAAATGATACGAAATCAATAATTTTTACAAAAAATAAAAGATAGCTGCAGGCTACATCGCGTGTAAATATAACCTTTAACTCGGTTATGCGCCAACGTAATTAGCAACGTACTGTAAGAGAGTATAAAGATATTGTAAAGATCTAGTTATTGACAGCCATTGCCAATAATGTGAGCTCAATAAAATGATCGCAGAGCATCGGGGTCAGCGGCGAGATGCCAACGGTCAATAATGATGGCTTGACATCCGAACTGAATAGCAATCAATCAATTAAACTCTTATTTTAGTGCCAAGAATATTTTGTTTGTGTTGCTCGTCGGACGTAACTCGTTAATTTATATGCATTTCTATTTACACAGCATACGTATTTTGAAGACCTCGTGAAATGCTTGCCTCAGGCTACAAGAAAATGTCAAAGTAGTAGTACCTATACGGTGATGGCAAATTGAGTAGACCAGCATTTCAAAAGAATTTGGTGATAAAACTGTGGCTATGAAGTCCACAAATTATCAAACTTTCGCTGTTTCGCTTTCAGTACTTACATTAACTAGTCTACTTGGGTCTGCTTGATTTTACTATCTACGGAACTTTATGTAAAAACATATAAGTACGTATTTTAGGAAGGAGTGTGTTTTACTGACAAACTATGACTACATGAAAATAATTTCAAGATAATGCAATTCCCAATCAGTTAAAATAAAGAAGAGTATTTTAAATACTCACTTGGTGAGGCTGGAGGTAGCATCGCAGCGCGCGGCGGCGGCGGCGGCCCGGCGCTCCGCAGCCGCGTCTACCATGCCTCTGCATCACCGCGATGGGCATCACTTGCGAGTCGCGCCACCTCGCCACCTCGCCCCGTCACCTCACCACCACCCACCACACCGCCACTACCACACTGACATCACAATGTACATAAAGGACCCTCACAACCTGCCTGCCTGACACCTGATCACTTGAGGTTGCTATTCAATACGATACTATCGTGTGGGGTTTCAAGTTAAAGTTATACTTCGCCTATACCGACGATTGCAAGGCTACATCCAGAACACATAAATGACCTGAAACAAACAAAAACGTCGTTATAACATTATAGCACGAATAGTCATTTGAGATAAAATATGTTATACCATATCTATTTTTTTTTCTTTAATACAAAAACTAATAATAATTGCTTAAAAATTGTTTTGTTTGGTGGGACCGATAACTGAAAAGTTGTTTGGAAATTGGTTGTCCTGCATGAACATTGGGCATGCATGGGTAGTTGGGTACGTAAAGCAGAAAAATGAAGAAAAGTTTCGAGAGCTATGGACATTCTGAGCCTGAGCGCTGTGAACGACTAATAAAGAGATGAGTAGAAGAAGAATTAATTGCTGCGTGAAAGATGATATGTCTGGAAAGAAGTTGAAAATTAAAGCGACGCCGGCGACTATAGATAATTTTACCTAAAAGATAACATGATTTGCCTGCTTAAAATAAATTTTAAAAATACCTATTTCTTTCATTTATCTTTGTGACGTCCACCTGCAAGGTGGACGTCACATGCTGCGCTTGCCGGTGTGTAGTCTCCATTCGATATCCTTACGGCCCCATCGGCCATTCTGCGTGCTATGTGGCCTGCCCACTGCCACTTCAACTTGCTTATTCGCTGGGCTATGTCGGCAACCTTAGTTCGTCTGAATCTCCGCATTTCTGATTCGATCACGCAGAGACTCCGAGCATAGCCCTCTCCATAGCTTGTTGGGCTATCTTGAGCTTACTAATGAGGCCCATAGTAAGAGACTACGTTTCGGTCGAAAACTTTCGACTTGAGGCACTGAGGTTACGCATTTCGGTTCCGAACGGTGCACAGCTGAGTTGGATTTGGCGGTTCACCTCTTTCATGAAGTTGGACCTACCTAATGCGACGGTTTGCCCCAGGTAGACATACCGAGTCTTCTAGAAACGTGTTCCCAACTGACACTGGGGTGGACACAACATGGCCATTGCACATTACCATTGTCTTGTCCAGACCCACCTTTTGGGAAACTCGACTGAGATCGCCGAGCATCTTGTTGAGATCTTCCATCGATTTTGCCTGCTCTGTGTTGTGCAAGTTAAATTAAAGCTCCTCTGACTTTTGAGTTATCGGTATCAGTACCCTTATTTATTCAGATTTTAGAATTTATGACTTGCCTCCGCTGCTTGCGCGAGGCTTCCTTGTTTTAAGGTTTTTTGGTTCCCTTTGATGTATATAAACCCTAGCAATGTTGGTTCCCCAAGTCAACTATACCTACTAAATGTGATAGTCGGCGGCAGCAGCTTTGCGGGGCCTCTTGGGCTCTTTCAGGTCCCGCTCATCGGACACAAGTATACGTACACAGAGATAAATTTGAAGTTAAAAAAGTTTTCTTAATAGAAGTTGTCCTGGTTTAGTGACTGTTAATAATCTTGTGACACCGTTATCAAATTATTATTTTCTCTGGGCGCGAGGCCCCTTTAGGTGCGAGACAGCCCGTTAGGGTCTGCGTCGGGGCGTCGTGTCTGACTGGTTTGACGGATGGCGTACCCTTTTGGGGACAATCCCATCGAACTATTCCCAAACAACAATGAAGCTTGATGACATCAAGAAGAATGAATTTTACTGTCTTGGATCCCAGAACGAAATTAATCAGAATAGAATATACATACATATAAGAGTAATAGCAAAACGCGCAATTTCCACTTCCCTCCTATTAAGAAAGAAACGGTAGTACGTAGGATAGGGGACGCGCACAGGCTGGGTCCCAAGTCTTGCGACCTAAATGTAAACTGGATCAGATAATTCGTTGAAGGGAAAATAAAATCTAAATATTTATTTATTTATAGGCGATAACACGTGGTTATGGGGAGGCACCCAGACCGGGCGGTCAAACCCTTCCAGCCCCTTACCAATCGACTTCCTCGTGTACTTATGACCTGATACTTCACTCGACATTGTGTATTTTTTTTTTGGTATTTCTTTTCTAATTTTTCTTTATCGAATCTTCAGGACCTATAACGTTATCACGATATTAAACCGTGTCACTGTTCTTTTTTTTTTAAGCGTGGTAAAATCGTCAAATGAGTCCTCCCACCCCGGGCAGGGCGGGAGGGACTGTCAGACTCGTACTGACTATAATCCACGGTGTCCTTCAATAGCCCTTTATGTTCCGGGGTCACGGTAATGAGATAAGTCCCGCGACCCCGGCAGGCTTTGGCCCTCTAGAGGGGGGCCCCGTCATGTGTTACTGTGGTCTAACTAAACTTAATATGTATTTGGCCAGTTCTAAATTCCATTCCACAAGTTTATTAAATTGAAGTTCAATTCCACTAATTTCGGATACTGAGACAGTATTGAAAAAAACCAGCCAAGTGCGTGTCGGGCCACGCACAGTGTAGGGTTCCGTAGTTGCCCATCAAAATACTTATGCGAACTAACTGAACTGATTCGCTGAATTTAATTATAAAAAGAAGAATTTTCAAAATCGGTCCAGGCGTCTTTGAGAAATCGGGGAAAATACATTAAAAAAAAGATTACGACGAATTGAGAACCAATCCTTTTTTGAAGTAAGTTAAAAATAAATCCGTACATTTATACCAAATTACAGCTTTCTAGTATTGGGCATCTCTGAGCTAAGCTGCGGCAGACAGACGGACGGACGGACGGACGGACGGACGGACATGGCGAAACTATAAGGGTTACCTTATAGTTTCGCAGGCGATAGGCGCCTCTCACTCGCACCTGTCGCGCCCGGCATTGGTCGAGGCCATGCTGCGGGGCGAGACGGAGTGGGAAGCGGTCGCCTCCTTCTGCGAAGCAGTCATGCTCGCGAAGGAGGAGGCGGGCCGTGAGAGAGAGAGGACAGCGTCCTCCCTCCGCCCCAGTCGCAGTGATAGACGCCCACGGCGTCGGACGTCGCAAGACGATCTCCGGCCACCGTAGGCGCGGGCATGAGGGCGGCGAGTAATGGGCAACACGCCGCCCGACCATGGACCATGCCCGGGTCGGCAGCGCGTTGTGTTCCACGCGCGCCTCAAAGAGCGTCAGCAAGATGACGGGGCCCCCGTCTAGAGGGCCAAAGCCTGCCGAGGTCGCGGGACTTATTCCACTACCGTGACCCTGGAACGTAAAGGGCTAATGAAGGACACCGTGGATTTTAGTCAGTACACCGTGGATTTTAGTCATTACAAGTCTGACAGTCCCTCCCGCCCTGCCCTGGGTTCCAGGACTCATTTGATGATTTTACCACGCTAAAAAAAAAGGTAAGTACCTACCAGAAGTAGAGTCTCCTCTATTATAGTGGGCTGAGATTTTGAACAGTTAGATACCTTTTTTGTTATCGTGGTAATAATTATTATCAATGAGTCCTCCCACCTAGGTCGATGGGACTGACTAAAATCCACGGTTGGTACTTTAAAAGCCCATACGTTCCAGGGTCACGGTTGCCTGATAAGACAGTCCTGCGACCCCGGCAGGTTTTGACACCTGACAGCTATTTGACAGCTCGCGTGGTAAACGACGGGCCATAATGACGGCGAGTAATGGGCGAGTTACCCATTACTCGCCGTCCGCATGACTCGCCTTCGGTGACCGAAAATCGTTTAGCGACGTCCGTTGCCGTGGGCGTCTCCCGCGGGCGCTGGGTCGTAAGGTGGCGGCTGTCCCTCACGCTTTCCGCCTCCTCCTGCGTTAGCATGACTGCTTCGCAGAAGAAGGCGACTGCTTCCCATTCCGTCTCGCAGCATGGCCCAACCAATGCCGGGTGCGAGAGGTTTCAGCCTATCGCCTCAGTGAGGAGGACCTGAGGACACCTTGGCTCCTCTCCAGCCATTCCTCAAAGAGGGGTCTTAAAGCCGGGATTGCTTCGTGCCCGACAATTTTATACTTAAGTATATTGGTATTTTATTCATCAATACTTTTACAGGTATCGCTTTTCGTCTCATAAAACTGTTTGTACGAAAATCTTTATCCATAACACTAATCTAAGCATAACACGTTTGCTATAAAATTCAGTAACCATAATAATCACAAATTCTAAGTATTGTTTTACATAATTATCTTCACTTCTAACGCTGTTCTGACATAATGTTGAGTATCATAATAATGTCACCGGAAGTAGTTATCAATTAAGGGGATTGGTCAGTAAAAATACGGTTTTTATTTTTTACTTTTCTTCGTATCTTACAACTTGGAATATAGTTATTAACTATATGATCTAAATTCTCACAAAGTTGAAAACACGATTCAATTAAATTTTCTCGATACAAAAAAAATGCAAAGTTCGGTCTATGTTTTTTATTTTTTGGACTTTATGGAATAACTACTATGAGTTATTGAAAGGATGTTGTTTTAAATTGTAGAAAATACTAGTATCTAAATTCTGTAAAGACATTTTTTCAATTAATAACAATTTTAATTCATAAAAAGACGTCAATAAGTTTGGGTACATACGCCGTTTTATTCTGAGCACACATTCACTATCGTCCTCTCATCTTTTGCCTTTTAAAAGTAGTGTCATCACTTTCGTTCCTCGACGAATCAGTCAGCCAGCGTGGCTCTTACAGGCTAGACCTGCGACACTTTTTTTCAGATCGCGGCTGTCAGATTTTCGTAATAATAAAATTGGAAATGGATAAAAAGATCGAGAAAATAAAAACGAATGATAACGAAGTGAGCTCAGGACTTGGGGCACCCGGACCCGGAACCTTGCAAACAGAAATAGGAGCCACGCGAAGCGGGGCTCCGTCGAGCCACCTTAGTAGGTGGCCTACGTAGGCTTATAGATTATTCAAAACTATGTTTCGGTGTGTTCAATGGGACGTGATTAAACGGACATGACTGTAAATAAGTCACGCAAATTTTGTATTTTAAATAACACATTATTTTCATTAATAAATCAAGAATAAAATAAACCAAACTTACTGAAAATCATCGCATGAAATTCTTGACGACCCCTACAGAGAAAACAAGGGAAATGTTAGAATACGTATAATTCTAATTCTATACACTACGAATTGTTCCTATCAATATAATAAATTACTCACAGTGATATTATATGAATGCTATCGTGTTATCGTACTATTGTTGTCGGATGGTTCCTCTGTGTCCATCCTCCTCTCATCTAATCTTTATGCATCTAAATACCATTTCACATGAACTAATGATAAATGCACTGATTTGCAGTCAACAGTTTGAGATAATTTATGTAACTGAAAACAACTTCTAATCGTATCAAACTGCATTATAGGATAAGAAGCACTTCACTTTTATTATTATTTATTTAGTTTCTTCACAGATTTATAACAATTTCGAAGAAACAGGATTAAAATAAATTAAATGAAAACTGCTGTTGTCATTTTGAATACTTCAAAATTACTTGTCAACTACAAATAAGGCATAGCACCCACCACCCTGTTAAATATCGCCTATAGTATAATGTTGCGACTACGATGAAAAATCGGTGGTCATTGCTGTCTCACCGCGTGTTCGGTACAAGTTGCTTCTCGCTCTTTTATTGCTTTGGAGTCAAAAAAGATCAGTACTGGGCTCATGCTTTTGGAGTCGATAGATAATATCTCTAAGGGTTTCATTTATCAGAAAAGTGATATTACAACCTTGTCCCAAAAAAAAATACTGTGGATAAGATATTATAAAATGAAGAATTAATTATAAAGAGGTCACTGACATTATATTATTGTACTATACCTGTACCTCATATGAGTAAAAAACTACTAAATCCACGCCGCGGCTCGACTAATGTCCATTTTACGCGGCGCTAGTCTGTCATTACATCAAAATGCATCAAAAAATAGTACCAACACCAGATGGTGGAGGACAGGGTGTCAAGCACCCTTAGCTTTCCACTCTCGAACATATAAAGATATCACGCAACCAGCTTTGTGAACGCACGTTAATAAAAGGAGCGTGTGTTAGGGGCTTTTTTTAGCGTGGTAAAATCTACGATGTATTTCAATAGCCCTTTACGTTCTGGGGGCACGGTATTCGTTAGTCCGCGACCCAGGTAGACTCTCTAAGGGGGAGCCCCGTTATTGTGGTGTCACTCTTTCAGGCGCGCGTGGAACACAACGCACATGCCCATGCCCGATTGCCCGTGCGCGCGTGTATTTGGGGCTTAACGATAATTGGGTATTGTCACTTTCGTAAGGTATGCCAATTATCATAAATTTTCTACCAAATAGTAGTTTTTTTCGTAATCTCGGGACGTCAAAATCTGTGTCAAAGTGTTATAAAATAAATTTAAGACTGTGAATGATAAAAATATTTACAAAATATTTATCCACATCAATAAGTATTTCTATCATTTTGTTTTGGTAAATATTTCGACATCCTTATATTAAAATATTTCTACTAGAGTAATACATGTATTTTGCGTAAAGGGAACACTTTATGAAATGTTGAAGTTGACGAAATGAAATACATAAAACTTTGGATTGCAATCATTTCGCGATAGTGGCGCCTGCTGGTGGCGGTGCGTGGCAACTTTCCCGACTCATCAAACGATGCTTTCGCTTTGACACACGGCCTTAACGTTAGAGACAAAATACGACTTTTCAGGAGAGCCAAAAATTGTTTTTTTTATTTTGTCTATTTTTTACTGTCTGGTCCAATTTTTATGGTGTTCTGTTCAGGGCAGTTTCTTAGAAGTTCCCCTTCTTTCTTGTTATATACGAACGATTTAGGGATTCCCAGTAGTTTCAAATATAGCATGTCTTTTACATTAAAAAAAATGTTTAGATGACCCTTACGTTACTAAAATGTTATAGATAATCCGTCGAGCATAGCGTAAGCAGCAAGAGGAATAGAAAATTATACGAAATTTTATTGTAAAGGACTTTATCAGTGTTGCAATTTGATGTAAAAATAGATTATCTACTAAAATGTATAGTATTTTAACACTATGGGAATGAGTTCAAAGAGTGGGAACCGGTCGCCTCCTTCTGCGAAGCAATAATGTTCGCGAAGGAGGAGGCGGGCCGCGAGAGGGAGAGGACAGCGTCCTCCCTCCGCCCCAACCCGCAGTGGTAGACGCCCACGGCGTCGGACGTCGGCAGACGATCTCCGGCCACCGTAGGCGCGGGCATGCGGACAGCGAGTAAAGGGCAACTCACTGTCCGACCATGGACCATGCCCGGGTCGACGGCGCGCCTCAGAGCGTCAGCAAAATGACGGGGCCCCCTCTAAGAGGGTCAAGGCCTGCCGGGGTCGCGGGACTTATTTCCTTACCGTGACCCCGGAACATAAAGGCCTATTGAAGGACATCGTGGATTTTAGTCAGTACGAGTCTTACAGTCCCTCCCGCCCTGCCCGGGGTGGGAGGACTCATTTGATGATTTTACCACGCTAAAAAAAAATCCCTTTACCCTTTTCTGTGGCATTTAAATTATTTGGTGATTCGGAAAGTTTTATGTCATAAGTGTCATCGATCCCTAACATTCTATAAAAACTTTAGATTTCGTCAAAGAAATTAAAGTAAGGGAAATGTTTTTTAAAGTGAGAGACATTTTATTTACATTAAGGGACATGTGTTTTAAAGTAAGGGGCATTTTATTTAAAGTAATGGATAATGTCATTTAAATCGACTAATTTGAGACTTAAGGTAAAGGTGTTAATTATTTAATACGTGACATACTTCAAATTTTTGAGAAAAAAATATTAATGACTGTTACATCACATTTTTTTTCAGAAATCGTTTTAGTCAGACAAAATTTTTGTACTGTAAAGGTGTGTACAGACCATGTAACAATGTTATATAACACGTCCACACCATGTAACATTGTTATATAACATTGCAACGTAAAACAATACCGTACACATTAGTGTAACAATGTTATATAACATTCTGTGTCCACATCATCTGAATATACATGTCTGTACGCACCTTTTTTTAAAGGTAGAATTTTTTTAATAGTACCAATCGATAGAGCGCGAAATTCGGAATCCAATGATATATTATATATCTCATTTTCGCCAAAATGTCCCTTACTTAATTGATACTTCCGGGGTGTCGATAATTGGATCTCCTAATTTTGTATGAAATAAAGTCATATAATTATGTCCTAAGTATTGTATTACACTATTACATTATAATGTATAATTATTCCGAATGTTCAATTAGGTATAGTAAAACTGATATTTCATTAAATTGTTAGAAACTGGAGATCTTGGGATCCAAGAGCGAGCGAAGCGAGCTCGGGACTTGTGGGCGCACCCCGACACGGACAGGTTAGTTTCGAAGGGTATGGCGGGGTCTGAAAGACCCCGCGATCCCCTTTCGTGTTATGTTTACTTTAAACCTTGCACGCAGAAATAGGAGCCCCGCGAAGCGGGCTCCTATATTTTGTTTCTTGATGATTAATAATTTTAATTTAGGTTTTATATATTTTATGGAAATTGGTTTTATGTATTTTGTATATTATTGATTGTTATAATTATGACAAACGAATTTATAGTCCAAGAGCTACTGAACCCTGCGACTAACGGTCTTCCTGTAAGGTTAGAAATTTGTACACTTAGTATTTATAGCATGCTAAGAGCAATAGCGACGACCTGGTAGGCGTCAGCCGTGCACATCATTAGACAATTTAATTTTCAAAATGTAAAAAAAAATTGAAAAAAAAACTTGTTCCTGTAAGCTTAAAAATTTAACAGGATGTAGTGTATTTATTGTAAATCTTGGAAAAAAAATGACAGGCGATTACAAGGTGCACAAGTATGTGACAGGCGAATTAAAAAGTGCAAAGTTGATGAGGAAAAATAAACTTTCTCCTGTAAGATCAAAATTATCTCGCGTTTGGCTGAACTAATTTTGATGCCGTTTTCAGAAAAGTGTGCGTTACATTCCGAGAAAGGTTTTAATATACAGGGTGAATTTTTCAACTGGGCGTGGATGGCTATCTCCGAAAAAATGAGGAATATCGAAAAACGTTGAAAGGAATCTCGAGGCCGATTTTGACGAAAATAAAACTGCATCGTTGGATTTTAGAAAAATAAATAATCCTGGCCAGGAATCGAACCCGCTGATTTTGGAAAAAAAATCACAGCCTGTATTATTACACCATTCGATAGTGTTGCTATGCTAATAAGGATCAAATTCTGGGAAGTAATCATATACGACAAACTTTTAAATTCAGTCCTGTCACATCCTGTTAAAATTTTAAGCTTACAGGAACAAGTTTTTTTTTACAATTTTTTTTACACTTTGAAAATTAAATTGTCTAATGATGTGCACGGCTGACGCCTGCCAGGTCGTCGCTATTGCCCTTAGCATGCTATAAATATTACGTGTACAAATTTCTAACCTTACAGGAAGACCGTTAGTCGCAGGGTTCAGTAGCTCTCCAGCTATTAGGACATACAGTATTTAGGAATTTCAATGTTATGGCATGTGATCTTATCTTATGTGAAATAAGTTCCGGGGTAAGTAATCATTTGGAAAAATGATGATTAGATCAAAAAAAATTATTAGTGACCGACCGAAATTTCGGTTTCAGTTTCGGCCAAAAAATCTAGTTTTGGCCTTAGTTTCGGTTTCGGCCTAAATATAGCCGAAACTTTCGGCCCCGCCGAAACTCAAGTGTTCGTTCATTTTCGTGCGTCGTTCGGTAAAATTCGCAGCTAACACGTGCCTGCTCTCCGGTGGGGCCCTGGCTCAGTTCGCCACCGTTCATTTAATCGTAAGTTGTGGTTATGTTTTTGAGTTTACTGCCGAGTAAGTCTTGCATATTCATGTCATAATAAAATATATTTGTTACGTACGTTAATGATCAAAAATTTATCGATCGCCCAGGCAGTGACTGTATTCGAAACGTAATTAAGTTAACGGTTCCTTCTTTGAAAGAATGCTTTTTTTTTCAAGTCAGTATTTTCGCATTACTGAATATGGTGCGATTATTGAGACTTCAAATCCAGCGAAACATTGAAAACACAGAATTTTTATAATTTCGAATAGATTATAGCTCAGAACAAGTAATAAAATAACATAGAAGAATAGCAATTTCTTAAAAATCGACTATTTCCACAAGTTTGCCGTTTTTCATTACTCCCCAGAATTTGATCCTTATTACTAACACTATCGAATGCTGTAATAATACAGGGTGTGATTTTTTTCCAAAATCAGCGGTTTTGGTTTCTGGACAGGATTATTGATTTTTCTAAAATCCAATGATGTAGCTTTAGTTTTCGTCAAAATCGGTCTCGAGACTCTATTCAACGTTTTTCGATATTCCTCATAGTTAAGGATATAGCCATACACGCCCAGTTGAAAAATTCACCATTTATAATTAATTTAACACATTTTCAAATGTAAAAAAAAAAAAATTGAAAATTTTAAGTGTTTTAAAAAGTTTCGGTTTCGGTTTCGGCCGAAACTGAGAGCAAGGCCGAAAGTTCGGTTTCGGTTTCGGCTGAAAAACCAGTTTCGGTCGGACACTAGAATTTATGGCACATTATATTACGGATAAAAAAGTTAGTTAACTCAATAGAGAACCACTTTTACAAAGCGGCAATAAATTCCCAATCATGAATTATTATAATTATCTGCATTGGGAGGAGGGAGAAGATCGTGGCTAAACAATACCAGCCGCACAGGTTGATCTACAGGTAAAGCAGCGCTGGCCGAGGTACGTCTGTGGATGGGTTAACATCTACCAGGCATTGCAAGTTATCTCCGAGCCTCCACACGTGCCTCGGCAAGCACGTAAATCCGTTGGTCATGTGTGTGATTTGTAGTAGGTACAGATCTTTGGCAGTCGTTACAAGGGACTTTACTCATGGCGCGATGCGATATCAAATTGCATCGATTGACGATATCGGTCAGGTACCTATTATCTATCACGACTATTACACAAGCGTCCGGCCGAAGAAAATGTATGGACGATCGCTAGTGTTTGCTAATGGAGTCGCACGGATTGACGATATCATGATATCGCTCACAGATCTCCTCGATATCGAATTGCATGTATACATACGTAAATGACAATGCTTATGGTTCTGTGTTCGAAATTCGATTGCGCAACTACTCGTCTCGTGCGAGATTTTTTGTCTTTGGTTTGCAGCGCAAACCGTTCGAATTGCATCGCATCACTCCATAAATACTACGTGCGACTTAAATCGGCAATCGACTCGATATCGCACGAATCGCGTCGCGTCGCATCGCGCTATGGGTACCTACAATAAGAAGCTCAAAAAAATATTATTGACAACCAGTCTTGCCGTGGGGTATTGTATCACCCAGATAATGAGATGTGGAACTTGTGGAGATCAGAACAATCGCTCCATGTAAAATATAGATATTCAGCAGCTGTATCTGTTTCGATTCGACATGGAAATGGAAGATGTAGGTAATTGGAAAAAGGCTAGGCAGATGATGATTAGAATATTATCATCCAACCTACCTCTTGAAAAATTAAAAAATATTTTTTAAAGGGTTTACCCTCACAGCCTTCACTGCCTACACAAAGTATTGCTTTACCCCTATAGCTTTTTTACTTTTACTAATCATTGCTTACAATAATAATTATCAAGATGGGATACCGAAATTGTATGAAAAAAATAAAACGATAGTTAATTACAAACATCGGTAAATACCGAATACATTTCTGTAAAATTTAACGAACAGGTACCGATTCTACTCAGCGGCCTGGAACATCAAGTTGTTGACGAAACCTATGCATAGCAATGAAGTGTAAGGCAATAGTACAATTTTATGTATGAGATCATCGATATGTTTATACAGCAAATGTAATAAATATAAATATGACTCACC
Organism: Agrotis clavis; assembly: GCA_954870645.1. Classification (NCBI taxonomy): domain Eukaryota; kingdom Metazoa; phylum Arthropoda; class Insecta; order Lepidoptera; family Noctuidae; genus Agrotis; species Agrotis clavis. The sequence goes on along the minus strand of OX940919.1, from coordinate 17,099,979 downwards.
CGTTATGTACTCTGCTACAGAAAGACCGTGTAGGTTATCATTATCACTATTGATGAACGTCACACACAATACATTGAACACACACGTCGTCACAAATCGCCCACACTTGAACATTTCCGAGTTTTTCAATGAATTCTAAACAATTTATCTAACCAATTTCATTTTAGATACAACAAATGTAACTAATTTCTACTACAGACAATATCATAAATGATTTGAGAGAAAGAGAAGCAACGCTAAAAAACAACAAATTCTTGGTATTGAATTTCCGTAAATTTAACGAGTGCTGCCATCTCTGTATTATAATGAACAACATTTAGTGATGAAATAGAAAACACAGCTATTTGACATTTACTGATATGCTTGAAAGGAGGTGACAACATGAATGTTTTAAAAATCAAAAGCGATATATTTGTCAACAATTATTTTATAATTCAATTCTTAAACATTAAAAAAAACGGATAAAAAGAGAAAAAAATTGTAACTCTCATAATATTGGATTATAATCATTTTTCATATACTAGCACTGCAAATTAAACGTCGCTCCAAGGCTACTGCGTTTGTACAAGTACAAGTTTTTTTGTGACAATGTCTGCATCTGTTGATTAAAATTTGAAACATAATAAGCTTCTAAACAAGGTCAACAGTTTTCATCAACTCGTAGTGAACGAAAATAATTAAAAATAAGTGTGTATTATGTCCATACTTTCAAAAATCGTACATTTTATGTGTCATCACCAAATATTCAAGTACAAGTGTCCGCGAAAATGATCTGTACTTTGTTTTTCGCAATCACAACGTTACATGAACATGGATGACCTAAAATGCGAATATGTGAAGAAAAAAAGATGTTTGGGACTCACAAGAAGTGTAAACTAAAGTAATTATTATGTTTCGCACATCGATTATCGACAATCATTCACCTTTTCATGCCATCGCATAACGATCGGTGAATTGCTTGGTCACAAAAGTGAAAATGTGATGTGTCAAACTGATTGTTTACCTCGCGGACAGGTGAGTGGTTTGTAGAAGTGGTACGCGAGGGCGGCGGGAGGCGGGCGGTATGTCTGATCGATCAAGTCCCGTGAACGGCGGTTACGAGGCCGCAAGGCTCACCGTCCGCAAGGACCTCTTCCCGGAGGTCCGTCTACCCAAGCTGGCGACTGATGGCTCTGGTGCTGACTCCGACCAAGAAGAAGTCGAGTCAGGTACTGGTGTTAAGCTGGAGACTGATTTCGAGCAGAGCATAGACGAAATCGCCAGTCGTAAGGCGCAAGTAGCTAATGGAGCACTGCCGTGTCCTACGCGGCCGCGACACAGGAAGCACAAGCACCACTCCCGACAGAGTTCGCAATCGTCAACTGTGAATGGTTGTCTTCCTCCAAAAAGCAAAAGGAGAAAAGACTCATCAAAAGATTCATCATATAGAACACATTCTAAACATAGTGTTGTGTCACAAGTGAAAGGTGGTAAGAACTTAAATTTAGTGAGTAGTAGTGAGTGCCAGGAGGATGACGACGACGAGGAGGAGGCCGACGAGGAGGAGGAGGAGGAAGTGGAGGAAGAAGAGGATGCTGAAGATAGTGAAAGTTCAGAGGATGAACAGCTCAAGCGCAATTCAAAGTTACCGTTAATGCCCCGACAAAGTGGTAAACCATACAGTCATGAACTTAGTCAATTATCAACAAAAAAGAGTAAAAAGGACTCTAGAGAGCATAGAACTCATGCAATTATACCATGTAGTGGCAAGCCAAGGTCTATGTTGGACATTCGCAGCTCACGTAGTAAAAAGAAATCAAAGAAGTCGGAGAGTGCAGCACCCACATATCGAAGCCAGATAGTGGATACTAACTCTATGAAGATTAAGATTAGGAGGACAAGTGTTCATGAAACTGTAAGTAGATGCTTTATTTTTCTGCACTTACCATCAATGAATGGCTGGCGAATTTACTTGATGATCCTACTTGAATTGATAACTGTTCAACATTTTACTTTTAAACAACATGCTATTCATAAATGTAGTTGTTTTTCCACATTTTACTACCACTCTTTACTATTCTGTGTACTAAACACAAAGTAGTATGATTTTGGGGGATTTAATGATAGTGTAACAGTTAGTTATTCCTCAGCAATTCAAAATATTTTCTCATTGTTATAATCTCAAAACAACTGTTATTATTTCACTTTCTTCAGTAGACAAAGTAAAATCTCTACTGAAATAGCAATAATTGTTGCAATCTGCTCAATCAATAGCTTATACATAAACTGCTTCATTTGTTCACAATGCATTGAGAACAAGAGTATCAAAGTGCATATCAGTGAGCTACACTTTCCATTCTTAGCTGTTACTTGTTTCCAAGTTGTTATACCTAACTTGTTTTGGACTGGTTACATAAACATTTAGCAACACACAAATTGTTTTAATTTTATTTAAAGCAACTTTATCCGTTCATCAGAAAGAATAATAAATGATTATAAAGAAAAAACCTTCAATAAAAAGCTAAATGATTATTGATATTGATAAGTAATAATAAATGGTAATTTGCTGTAAAACTGCTTGACTAGATATTCCCCAAGGAATAAATACAAACAGCTGATACACATGTCATTGCAGTATTTTAATTCCCAAATGATTGATTTAATACTGCATTGTTTTATAAATATTTCATATACTTTTAAAGGAACCTCTTAATTTGGAGAATTTGTAACAATCTCAAAGTAAATATAGGGCAGACAGAAATATTATGAGACTAAACAGGTACACCATAATTAATTTTCGATATTTTTTTTTTATAAATAAGCTTATACTTACTTATGAGATCCCAAACAGCAACTTCCTCTATGGGGTGTAATAAATAAAAATTTACAATGTATGCCAAAACATTTAACCATTTATAATTAAATTAATATTGGTTATTTACTAGTTACTCTTGCATGATACTACTACATAATAACATTTTCAAAAAAAAATGTAACCGCCTTCAAAACAACCACAAAAAAGGGTAAAATAACCTTCAAAACTTTTCTTTCGGAAGTCGGTGACTTTTTTTGATTAATTTAATTGTCTTTTTGCCACCGACTTCCGAAAGAAAAGTTTTGAAGGTTATTTTACCCTTTTTTGTGGTTGTTTTAAAGGCGGTTACATTTTTTTTTCTTTTGAAAAACTTATTTTTTTACTCTTTTTAGTTTAAATATTCAACCACAATTCTTGTCAAATAATAGTGCAACGTTAAAATCTCTTACATTCATAATTCCCTATCTCAAAAACTACTGAACCGATTTTGATGAAACTTGCAGTATTCCCTAAGTTGAACGATACCTAGTACAACAAGAAAATAATTACTTAAATCGTACTTGTAGTTCCGGAGATATGCGATCACAAACATAATTTACTAAATCAGTCGATGCCAAGTCCTTACTAGAGGAGTTGTACCTTCCATCATCAGCTCAGCTACATACATGAGATGATGATTACCATACGCAAATGCTTAAATTACTTCATAAAATTTGCGAAAAACGATGTGTAAGCCTATAAATTTTGAGGGTTACCCTCGATTTCTCCAGAATCCAATCATCAGATCCTAACATGGTGACAATGGGACCACTCCTGAAGTATCTCCTTTCGAACAAAAAAAGAATTTTGAAAATCGGTCCACAATTGGCGGAGTAATCGCGTAACAAACACACAAAACTAAAAACATACCGTCGAATTGATAACCTCCTTCTTTTTGAAGTCGGTTAAAAATTTACAACCTGCTATAAACACCTGTGTGTTCAAGTGATAATTTCTAAAAAGCAGAAGCATTTTAGAGTAAATTGTTGCTCGGAAATTTAAAGGCTAATAAGATTCAGTCATCTTGACTTCAGCTGTAATGGATATGATTGGTATTTACAGTACCTAATAACTTTCATACTCAGCTATAATTTTGCATGGTAAATAATAATGTGCACAATGTTACTGAAAAAAAATGGAACAAAAGAAACTTGAACTTTTTCACTCAAAATCTTCAAGTTTAAAAAAAACATAAAGAAACAGTTTTATTCACAAAATATAGTGTGTTATTTTTTTTAAACTTTGTTAGATATTTCTATTGTTATGCAGTTGTTCATCTGTTGCACCCCTAGTAAAACTAATTGATTGGGGAAAGTAGGAAACTAGCTGCATAGCAACTCAATTATGCCCAGTTTTACAAGTGAACATCTTCAGGATGAGTTTTTTTACTATTTAGTAGTTATCATAACTTAATTACAACTTTATTTTGTACCAACAACAATGCAGCCAAGGGTGCTACTCGGACGCGCTTTGACCTTAAAACTAGTGAGTTCGTTTTTATAACAATTTAAATATTTTTCCTTTTAATTCTTTAGTTAGAAATTCTTAAAATTGTGATAAAGAGAATGTAGGTGCCTACTATAAACTTAATTTTTGTTTTCCTGTAACCTTTATTTGTAGATAAACTATCAAAGTAAATCTAAATTTTCTCAATGGTAAAAGTTGCCCAAAACTATGAGTACAATGACCTCTCAAGTGGTTTATGGAAAACGAAACTTAAGGTGTGTGTAAACATAGCTTGTCACTGTCTTTAATTCATTTTTTACCTTATAATAAAATGGCCGGGCACGAGACTTCCCTCCCTGAAGATTGTCTGGAGAGGCACCTCGGCGTCCTCATCTTGCTCCTGACGCAGGTCCTCACTGGACACTGTTCGTGTGACTGATTGGAAAGGAAAGAAAGCCTGGTTGTCACCACTGCGAGAATCGTGTGGAGGACACGGTGGAGCATACGGTGCAGGTCAGCCCCACTTGGGCAGAGCACCGGAGGCGATAGACGGTGACCTCTCGCGCCTGGCATTGGTCGAGGCCATGCTGCGCGGCGAGACGGAATAGGAAGCAGTGGCCTCCTTCTGCGAAGCAGTCATGCTAGCGAAGGAGAAGGCGGGACGCGTTAGGGAGAGGACAGCCTCCACCTCACGACCCAGCCACCGCGGTACACGCCCACGGCAACAGACCTCGCAAAAAGATTTCTAGCTACCGTGGGCACGGGCATGCGGACGGCGAATAATAGGTGACTCGCCGTTCGATCATGGACCATGCCCGGGTCTGGAACTGTATCATTAGGTAACCGGGACCCTGGAACGTAAAGGGCTATTGAAGGATCACTGGATTTTAGTCAGTAAAAATCTAACAGTCTCTCCTCCCCGCTTCGGGGGCTCATCTGATGATTTTACCACTATAAAAAAGAACATAAAATGGCCACAAGCAATACAGTAGTGTGCACGGCTCATTTCAGGAACCAGCAGCAGACCATTGCCTCTCACTGCTTTACCTGTTATCCCATTCATTCAGTCATTACACTCTGTTTATGAAATGAAACAGGTAGAGTGATAAAAAAATTGGGTGATGTTGTTCAGGCCATTTTTGCTATATTTTCTTTCTTTTTAATGCAGTTTTTATTTATTTTTTTATTTTACTGATATAAATTGTCAGGTAACCATGAGAGTGAGCATGAACACCTTAATTAAGTACCAGATGTTACATTGCATATAATTACAACATGCTTGTTGCTGGTCTCACCATTTTGTACAACACACACAAATACAACACTTGCTAATGTAACCACTGGGCCATTTACTATTTATTACGTCAATTATTAGTAGTGATAAATGTAAATCCTGTTTAATTTGTTTTAAAATGCATGCATGCAATACATAATAATCACATCACATTTTCCTAGTTTATTCAAGTCCCATATTATGATATTATATCACCAGTCCAAAATCTGCATAATAATATGTACTGATAAATTTTGTTAGAATAATACATGAAAGCGTTTTCCTAGTCCTGGGGATCGAATCCAATACTCAACAATCGCACTTGCGGCTACTGCGCCATCAAGGCTGCGCTGCCATTTACCACTTAACATTTTTTTATTATTTCGTTTGGAAAAAGAAGTATGCTCTGAAAGTTCAATTCACCATTAAGTCATTAGAGAATTTTCGTTACACGTATCTCGATCTTATAGTGTAACTGTAGTTAATATTTAAAGCTAATATTACAGGTAACACCAACGCCAACATCGGTTGCCGATATTGGCCAAAGAAAATCTAAGAAGAAGCGGGCGGCTTCGCCAGCTAGCGTGAGCTCTGGAGAGGAGTATGACCCGTCGCGTGGTGACACTGCCGCAGCCATGAGCGTCGCAGCGCCCAAGCCGCGCCATCCGCGACCCAAGACTCCTAAGCCTAAGAAAGCAACCAGTTCTAAAAGTAAGCAAAGTAAGTACATTCTCATCTTAGTCTATTATAAACTTCTTTACTATTTCTAAGCATTGAAGAATTTCCCAAATAGCGCCCACAATTAGCATCGGTTCTACCTCAGCTGCAAGTTGCATGTTTGTATTTGATAACCGCCAGGAGATAACAAGATAGCGTAACTACTACTGTCATATACCTAATCGTATTTTTGGTCTCGATTCCTTAGGCGTTTTGATATGCTTTCGTAAAAAATTTGGGGACGTAAATCACCTTGCAGCCTATTCTTACTAAATTTAAATGCGCAAAACTTTCACAAACACCCACATCTGCATACATTGTATTGATAAGCAGCAATCTTCATTATTAACATATCTTAACTATTCAATGTTACATTTTTGCAGAGAAAAGTGAAAAGACTGAAAGAACTAGAATAAGTGGAGCTGAAAGTAAAGAGACTGGACCACAAAGTCCTTGGGGACATTCTATGCCTAAGGAGATTCTATTAAAGATATTTGAATATGTTGTGGCCTCTCAGGGCACATTGCCTTCTGTGATCAGGTAAACATTTTTGACGAATCTTTACTACACCACTTTTATATTAAAATAGGAAAAGGGCAGGAACTCCATTAGCACTCACTTAACACTCACTCTTTTACTTTTCTTTCCAGAATCGGTAGAGTATGTAAGTTATGGCACAGCGTGAGCTGTAGACCAGAGTTGTGGAAGAATGTAGACCTTGCGCAATACACTAGTGAAAAATGTAAAACAGATTACAAACTGGTGTGGCTCCTGGAAAACCGGTTGCCACAGTGTCAAATATTAAATATTGGTAAGTGAATAATTGAGCTGTTTACTTTGTTGTGTCAAACATTTACGAAAAGGGTATTCATATTTTGTTATTCATTCATATTCCGTATGGTTAAAAACACCAGGAGGCGGAAATGATGGCCGACTCGACAGATTATTTTATTTGATGCCCAAAAAAAAAGATTGTATCAGTGCAGGAGATGTAATGCTGTTGACAAAAGAATGTCTCAATTACATCCATTATTTATCAACCATCGGACGATTATTGTTGATCATAGGTCTCCCTCAAGTTGTTACAATGACCAGTCAGTTAATCCGGAATTCCAGAGAATTCCTATCTTTATCAATACGTCAATCTGCCTTTTAACTCATTGGTGAACCGTTTTAACGTTTTTCATTTAATTCTACAGCTCAGTGGAAAGTGAGCAACGTGTCGTGGGTGCTGGCCTGCGTCGCCGACTACTGCCCTCAGTTGGTGGAGCTGAGCGTCGCTGGCTGGAGCCGCATCACCTCCGAGCAACTCTTCGACCTCATGCAGGCCTTACCTAAGCTGCAGAGGATAGATTTATCGTTAACGGTATGATGCTTTATATCTTCTATATTAATAATTTCGTCAAGGGGTACGGTAGACTCGATCGAAAGCTTACCTGGATAATAAAACATAAAAAAATAAAGATTTCGAGTCGACAAAATATATCCGCAAGATTCGGATTGTTGAGTATTTTGTAAAATTCTAATGGTTCTGACCAGTCAAAAGCACTGTTAGCATGCCAGTGTCCGGCAGATAAAGTACCTAATTGCAAGAATTTTCCTTTCTGATCGAGAACGGTATTACCTCCGGCTACTACTTCTTCACGTGAAAGGGCAGACGATGCTTCAGAGAGGAAAGAACCTATGAAAATATTATTTACTAGCTTCCAATCCCGGCTGCGCACGGGTGGACATGATATAACATAGCCTATGTTACTCAGGGTGAACGTAGCTTTCTAATGGTGAAAAATTTTTTAAAGTCGGCGGAGTAAAGGGGTTTGCAACTTTTTGGCATCAATTTTTTTTTCTTTCGCCAGCAATGAAATTTTGGCCATTAGTAGACCGCAATATAAGAAGTTCGTAAAAAATAATAAAAAAATTCTAAACCGTAACCAACCAGAGATATGTCGGTTTTTATTTTGTTCTAACCTGGAGTAATTTTTAGTAGGAATCCATAGGTTTATTGATGTGCTAGCTTTTGCTCGCGGCTTTGCCTACTCCAACCGCCTTTATGTGTCGCTTATAACCGTCTCCAAAGTCCTATCTATCTCTGTGTCAAAAGTCATCAATATCTGTTCAACCGTTTTGACGTAAAAACGGAACATACCACTTATTTCGTATTTGTAATACTAGTAGGTTTATGAGAAATAATGAGTGATTTGTTTATAACACTGTTAAGAAGATATTTTTACCGACTTCAAAAAAGTAGGAGGTTCACAATTCGGCGGAACTTTTTTATGTTTGTTCCTTTATTTCTCAAACACGCCTGGAGCGATTTGAGTAACTCTCCTTTTGTTTGAAGGGTATCTTAGCAATGGTTAGGCCGAGACTCCACCAAAGCTGTGCGAATCGAGACGTGTTTTGAAAGAATTGCGTTATTGACACAGCTCCACTCCGGAAACGCAATTCTATTGGTTGTTCAAAACACGTCTCGACTCGCACAGCTTTGGTGGAGTCTCGGCCTTACTCGGTCATGATGGAATCTTGGAGAAATCGAGGAAACTTCAATAAATGACAGCAAAACATCATCTGCAATTGCTGCTATCGCATATCTATACATTGTTTACGCCAACACACAACATTTTAATTATTACGCCTTTTTTTTTTTTGTAAAAAAGGGAACCAACTTCAAAACCAGATTAGATATTCAACAAAAATCTTCATAATAATAATCGGCGTCTTTTAAAATCTACAATCCTAGTGAGCAACAAAAACGAATCTATACGGCAAACTTCACAAGATATTATTATTGTTATATACGAAAACCTTCCCCAGAATGTAACGAACACTTTTCTAAAAACCCCATTAGAATTGGTTTAGCCAAACACGATATAATCGCATCGATATACGTACACACAGGTTGAACTGAGAACCTAGTCTTTTTTGAAGTCGGTTAAAAACAATCAGAAAGTGAGTTTTCCCTCCCTGGGTGGAGCAGAAGAGACTATCAGACTCGTACGGACTAAAATCCACAGTGGTAAAAAATGATGACGGGAAAATGAGGAAATCTAGGAAAAAAACTTACAGAAAATCAACGGATATTTAAGCATTATTTACGCAATCTGAAAACAATATACTCTGTACCCACTATGTCGCGGGGCTCACGAATGACCGTGACCCCGGTACGTAAAGGGCTAATTGAAGGACACCGTGGATTTTTTTTAACCTACTAATATTACAAATACGAAATTAAGTCTATAAGTCTGTTCCATTTTTAGGTCAAAACGGCTGAGCCGATGTTGATAAATTTTGGTACAGAGATAGATGGGACTCTAGAAACAGTTATAGACTAAACATAAAGGTGGTTGGGGTGGGCAAAGTCGCGGGCAATAGCTAGTACATAAAAAAATCAATGGATTCCTACAAAAAATAACTCCCGATTAGAACAAAATACAAACCGCCATATCTCTGGTTGGTTACGGTTTAGAAACTTTTTTTTTTTTCTATGGACTTCTTAGGTAGTAGTCTACTTATGCCCAAAGTTTCATCACTGGCGAAAGAAAAAAAAAATTATGCCAAGCTCCGTACTAAAAATTGCAAACCCCTTTAGAGTTTATTCATTACAAACTAACATGTACAGCTTGGCAAAAAACAGTAGAAAACCGCAAGTCACCACTGTGCTCTCGCTATCAGCACTTTGAATGATTTTATTTTATTTATTTTCACTTATTACGTTAGTTTTATGGCACAATAATAAATCTAACAAACCTGCGTCTTTGTTCACATCAAATATCAAAGATTTTAAAACGTTGTCAGCAAACAAAAAGATTAGTTCCGTTTCAAGACGTTCTGGCCAAGCTGTACATTAAAAACATACACACAAAAATACAAATCTTTCCTCTTTATAATATTAGGAGCCTGAAACGTTTTACCAACAGTCGTTTGATCCATGAACTGTTGGTACGGCGATGTCGGCGAATCTCCGCTGCCTCGACAAGTTTAGTGTGGCGGGAAGAGATCTCGGGGGGGTATTACAACGCCTTAAAACCAGGCTTGTTCCAGTGAGTGAACGAGATGGCGCTAGACGACTTGTATAGCTCTGTCACTTTCACTCGCCGGAATAATCCTGGTTTTAAGACGTTATAATACCCCCCCAACCGTCTGGGTATCACAACTGCGTGGATCGCCCGGAGGACACGGTGGAGCATACGGTGCAGGACTGTCCCGCTTGGGCAAAGCATCACCATGTCCTCACGATGGCGATAGGCGGCGACCTCTCGCGCCCGGCATTGGTCAAGGCCATGCTGCGGGGCGGGATAGAGTGGGAAGCGGTCGCCTCCTTTTGTGATGCAGTCATGCTCGCGAAGGAGGAGGTGGGAGGTGCGAGGGAGAGGACAGCATGCACCTCACGACCCAGCCGCAGTGGTAGACGCCCACGGCGACGGACGTCGCAGAACGATCTCCGGCCAACAGGCGCAGGCATGCGGGCAGCGAGTAATGGGCGACTCGCTGTCTGATCATGGACCATGCCCGGGTCGAGGGCCCGTTGTGTTCCACGCGCGCCTCTAAGAGTGTCAGCACAATGACGGGGCCCCCCTTTGAGGGCCAAAGTCGACCGAGGAGTGGCTGGATAGGCGTCACGGCGTCCTGACCTACCGCCTGACGCAGGTCCTCACCGCACACGGAAGTTTCGGGAGGTACCTGTGTCGGATAGGGAGGGAAGAAACGACTGGGTGTCACCACTGCGAAGATCGCCCGGAGGACACAGTGGAGCATACGGTGCAGGACTGCCACGCTTGGGCAGAGCACCGCCGTGTCCTCACGGCAGCGATAGGCGGAGACCTCTCGCGCCCGGCATTGGTCGAGGCCATGCTGCGGGGCGAGACGGAGTGGGAAGCGGTCGCCTCCTTCTGTGAAGCAGTCATGCTCGCGAAGGAGGAGGCGGGCCGCGTGAGGGAGAGGACAGCGTCCACCCTCCACCCCAGCCGCAGTGATAGATGCCCGCGGCGACGGACGTCGGCAGACGATCTCCGGCCACCGTAAGCGCGGGCATGCAGGTGGCAAGTAATGGGCGACTCGCTGTCCGACTATGGAGTCATGCCCGGGTTGCGGGACTTATGTATTACCGTGACCCCGGAACGTAAAGGGCTAATGAAGGACACCGTGGATTTTAGTGAGCACAAGTCTGACAGTATGGGTGGGAGGACTTATTTGATGATTTTACCAAGCTAAAAAAAAAGTGTCGTCTTCCAAATGCACAAACATCTTGACAGGCCAGGCTGACTATTAGTTTTGTAATCAAACAATAATTTGAAATGTTTTTGTTACAGTCTGAAACGGGCGGTTCGAACTCGTGCATGGCAGCGGCTTCGATGACACGCATCACGGAGAACTTCGGCGCGAGACTGACGCATCTCATGTTGGCGAACAACAAGTTCATAGCCATGCCACAGATACTGCAGTCGATTGCGGTACGTTCCTTTATCATACTTATATCTGTCAATATAATTGATTATTAGATTAACGGGGAACAGGCCCTTTCATAAAAGCCTCGGTATAATTTGCTGGCGCAAGGTCACCCATCTTGCCTTAATATTGTCATCTAGGCAATCCACTGCAATTGGACAGTAAGAGATGGTGAAATTGTGTTATGATTTACTCAACAACACAGCAGACCAAAAAAGTAAAAACTAGTAGGTAAGCCTTTTCCATGTTAATCTTATTCCGTCACTGCTATCCAGACGTTATAAAACGGCCATTTAGCAATATTCCAAATGATTCACCTTAATAAAAAGTTCGTGCATTTCCCGCAACGCCATTGACTATTCATACATGAATGTCATTATTTGGGAAATTGCTAAGTGGCCGTTTTAGACCTGCAGATCTCTGAAATGACCTTAAACAATAAAGTTCAATGCCTCATACTTAACCTTTAAGTACACGCGTTCTTTTAGGTAACGTTCCGTCACGCGTGGGGTCCAGCAGTATCCCCATAACTATTTGACCCGTATTTTTATAATGTCTAAATAAAATGAAAATAAAATAATATTCTAAGGGAAGACATATTATTAAAGTTTATGAAAATCATTTATTATTTCTTCAAAAGCCAATGTTTTGATAGTGAGAATTTTTTTACACAAATAACATCCCGCACACAGAGACTTTTTGAATCCCGAAACTAACGACCTAAATTTTAATAAAATAATTTTCTTCTGAATAAATTATTATTTTTTTCTTACAAAATAGGAACTGAAAACTTAAAATTAAAAGAAAAACAAAATACTATTTGATAAACTTATAAAATGACAACGCCTGAATATTACTATTTTTCAGTACTAACTTTGTGTCTTGTCTTATAATTCTTTTGTTATTAGAGTCATTAAAATCCTTTGAGATTTATACTAATGGCGTTTTTTGAGAGTTAGCGACTAATATTTGCTCTTATAGAACGCTAACTCTAAAAAAGATGGAAAAATACAAATACACAATTTGAAAATTTATGCTACGTAAAGTCACGGGTGGGGTCCACAGGTATCCCCAAGTAAGTACTATACCTAGTACCTTAGCGGGAGCGTGACATACTTCCACCTATCGATAGCCTGTGCAAAGCATTGAGTTTATCTGAGAGGGCACGATTGTTACACGTAAATTTAAAAAGTTATAGTTAAAAAAATAGCGCGTGGGGTCCGGCGAGACCCCGCGCGTGACGTTAAAGGTTAATTATTACTAAATTATTTCACAACTAAAGTTCAATACGATACTTTGTTTTCTTAGTATTATTTGCGTCTTTCGGTTTCGATTCGTTAGTCATACTGAAACTTAATATAAATTATGTTATTGTTTCAAGACGTCATATTATAATAATAAGTTGTTGATATCTCGGAAAAATGGTCAAAATGCTCAGACTTTTGAGACACATAATACATACATTCTGGAATAAATGCTTTGAAACTCCAGTCAAATAAAATGAACTTTTTTTATTTAAAGATAGGTTCGCATTTGACCACTATCTCGCCTTTACAAAAAAGAAAAGTTTTGTAGATAGTCTGTAAATGTAATCTATTATCTATTACATTGACAATTCCTAAAGGCGCGTTTCCATTATGCAAGTGCTTGCATACATGTATGACGTCAGACATGTGTGCAAGTGATTTGAATTGGAAACACGATTTTGTTCAACTTGCAGCTTGCATACAAGATTTTAGTGGTAGACAAGTTAGTTCTAGTTGAGAAAGATTGTTTTTTGGTTCCCAAAGACAATCATGTCTATGATATTCCTCAATAAACATTATTGTTTTCTCCGTATCCCATTTAGCAGTCATTTTTACAAAGTAATAAAGTCATAAACAAAGTAATCCTCTATGCACGACCGCTTGCGCTTGCAACTTGCGTGCAAATGTGCCGACTTGATTATTGGGCGTACAAGTTTAAACCTAATTGCACACAAGTTGCAGCTTGTTTGCGAAGTTGTTGTTTCCACTATACAATTTGCATGCAACTTGCAACTTGTATGCAAGTCACTTGCATAATGGAAACGCGCCTTTATTGCAACATTGTGTATGTAGTTAGGGAGAACTAAAAAACTCTACCTCAACAACATCAACAAGTCATGCTCTTTCCCAACTGTGTTGGGGGTCGGCTTCCAGTCTTACGGGATAGGTACTTAGAGAACAGTAAGCCCATTGCATCAGTGGCGGGCCTAGGGTTGCAAAATAAGGCAAGCCCAATAAAATTTTAAGAGATTTCAAAAAAAAAAAAAAAAGTTCAGTTGTCGACTGAGTATGTAGGTATATCATCGCAGTTTTCTCATAAACTACTGGTTAGGTACAATAAATTAAAAGAGAGTTCATCCATCTTCTTCTTTCCTCTTCTTTCTTCAATTTCACTCTTGCTTGTCGTGCGGTGAATGAGGTAACCAAAGCAGAAAGCTCACTGAAGGCTTGCTAGTGCTAGATTGAATATAATAACTGACTGGCCTGTTGGTCTAGTGGTTAGTGACCCTGACTGCTATGCCGGAGGTCGTGGGTTCGATTCCCACCCCGGACAAATGTTTGTGTGATGAGCACGATCATTTGTTCTGTGTCTGGGTGTAATTTATCTATAATATGTATGTATTTAGAAATATATAAGTTATGTTTATCAGTTGTCTAGTACCCATAACACAAGCTCTGCTTAGCTTGGGACTAGATGGCGTTATCTGATAGTTGTGGAATATTATTATTTATTATAATAAACATATCAGCAATTGCATACCTCCGTTGGCTTTGAAAAAAGCCGTTTGGTTTGCTTCATTGCTTGAGGGAACAAAGTTACGAGTATGGTAAATAGTTGCTTGCTTCGTAACGTAACAGAACTAACAGGTTACAGACAAAAAACAAAACAGAAGTTACAAAACGAAAGTTAAAAAATAGCTAGATAGAATGTAATAAGGAATTTAAATACTTAAATTATTTATATTCTAATTGCAATCGTCTATCTTTCTTAGGAAATTATTTAATTACATCAGAGTAAAATGTTGGTGATCGTTTTAATTCTACCAACAACTGTTTTTCAATAGCTATCATTGATAATTCGGAAAGACGCTCTTGACCTTGTGTATTTCTCAGATAGGTATTGATACGTTAAGAGACGAAAAAGCACTTTCCGCGGAAGAACTTGTAGCCGGAATAGATACAACAAGATACGCTAACTTTAACAGCTCGGGAAAGGCATCTTCGAGGTTATTCTCATGAATGAAATCAATTACTTCGAACAGCCAACAATCCAACTAGTTTTATACACTGATCTATTAAATTTTCGTTTATGCGATTTACTGGTCTGAGAAATACACAGAATAAGCGTCGGTTCTAATCAAGAAATTAACTGTTTTTTCTGAGCAAAGTTTAAAGATTTTACCTTATCTTCGCCAATCAAAACTTGAACGCATTTTAAATCCTCACAAGGTACTATTACTTCCATGGTTGTAGGTAAGTCACTAAAACAATTGTATCACTGAGAAAATCTAAGAAAACACACAAAAAACTTTAACAACAAAACTTTTTCCCACTCAAGCAAACGAAACTGAAGTGAGTTGCACTCGGGTGTCGGGAAATAATTACGCAGAGTTGCAGTGTTGTCATTTAGGCAAAAAAAGTCCCCAGGTATATGAAAAATCTAGCTAGAAGTCGCAATTTTGTATATTTATGATATTGCTTGAATATTTAATTTCGTTATTTAAGTTATTTTAGTCGCTAGTTTTTATTGTTGCTAAATCTTAAAGTCTCTAAACTTTTTAAAAATCTCCAAGATCTCACAACGGTCGCTAAAACGGCAACACTGCAGAGTTTGCAAAGTGACAATACGCGTACAACTTCATACGCATGCAGGGCTTAAATCTTCATACAGATCGATTTGTAAACGCACAAGGTCATAACTCGTGACACGGCACATCGCTAAAGTGCGAAAGAGACGAGAGATAGTATTTGAAAGCCCGGTAAAAGCCCGGTACGTGTAAGCGTGATAGCTATATTTATGTAGATGCTGCAAATGCGAAACTTTGCGCGCGATCATTCGACCAATCGCGATGCGTAGTAGTGTGGCATAGGTAGATACTTTGTGTTATTTTGATGAGAATTAAGCGCGCGAACTTTTAAATAGTTCGGGTTTGATATTGATTCTCTATCGAGCATTTTTAACGCATGCCGGGCTTTTGGGCTTGTATGAAAAGATCGCCACTGCATTGCATGGAGCTTCATCTTACCTCCACAACCCAGTTATTAGGTATACCAGGTTTTAGGGGAATAACAACATCATCAACGTCACTTCACGTGTATTTGAACGCGATTTACTGCTTCAGTGCGTTTCCAAACACGATAAGCGTTAAATTATAAAAAAATACGGTCACAAACTATTAAAGAGGCAGAATTTTGTGTGTCTTGAACTTTTTTAATTAGTGTTTTTTGCTGTACAGAACCAGTTTTAGAAATTTTTATAACTATCACTGTTAAGAAAATGCCAAAAAATTAAAATAGTTTGATCTGAATTTGAGTGCGTTATACAAAACATGTCTTAATTATTTTGAATCCTTGTTACATACATTTTTAAACCGGTCTCTAAAGTAAAAAGCGTATATTTCCAGAGTCACTGCGTGAATCTAGAAGTGCTGGATATATCCGGCACTCTGGCGGCGTCGCACCCGGCGGCCGTGCCGCTGGAGGCGCTGCAGAAGGGCTGCCCCAAGATGAGGGTGTTCCGAGCGGCCAACTCACAGCTAGTGCTGGCTAATGCTTCCACTTCGCAACAGGTTTGTGATTGATAAATACTCGATCTGGTAATAACTTTTTGTATGAAATTAAGTGTCAATAATCTCGGATAATAAGAATATTATAAAAATTTAAACTAAGAGCCACCATTTAGGATGTTAAAATAACATTTTTTCATTATAGATGGAATGCAAAGGCTGGCCTCTGCTTGAGGAACTATCAATAGCGGGCGAGGCGGCGACTGAGCGCGTGGGAGTGGGCGAGTACCGGCTGGGGGACGACGCACTGGCGCGGCTGGTGCGCGGGGCCACGCGCCTGCGCCTGCTGGACCTGCGCGGCCTGCAGCGCCTCACTGACTCCGGCCTCGTCAGGGTGCCCGCCTGGGACCTGCAGCATCTCTTCCTTGGTGGTAAGATACGCATGACCTTACAGTCGACGCACTGGCGCGGCTGGTGCGCGGGGCCACGCGCCTGCGCCTGCTGGACCTGCGCGGCCTGCAGCGCCTCACTGACTCCGGCCTCGTCAGGGTGCCCGCCTGGGACCTGCAGCATCTCTTCCTTGGTGGTAAGATACGCATGACCTTACAGTCGACGCACTGGCGCGGCTGGTGCGCGGGGCCACGCGCCTGCGCCTGCTGGACCTGCGCGGCCTGCAGCGCCTCACTTACTCCGGCCTCGTCAGGGTGCCCGCCTGGGACCTGCAGCATCTCTTCCTTGGTGGTAAGATACGCATGACCTTACAGTCGACGCACTGGCGCGGCTGGTGCGCGGGGCCACGCGCCTGCGCCTGCTGGACCTGCGCGGCCTGCAGCGCCTCACTGACTCCGGCCTCGTCAGGGTGCCCGCCTGGGACCTGCAGCATCTCTTCCTTGGTGGTAAGATACGCATGACCTTACAGTCGACGCACTGGCGCGGCTGGTGCGCGGGGCCACGCGCCTGCGCCTGCTGGACCTGCGCGGCCTGCAGCGCCTCACTGACTCCGGCCTCGTCAGGGTGCCCGCCTGGGACCTGCAGCATCTCTTCCTTGGTGGTAAGATACGCATGACCTTACAGTCGACGCACTGGCGCGGCTGGTGCGCGGGGCCACGCGCCTGCGCCTGCTGGACCTGCGCGGCCTGCAGCGCCTCACTGACTCCGGCCTCGTCAGGGTGCCCGCCTGGGACCTGCAGCATCTCATCCTTGGTGGTAAGATACGCATGACCTTACAGTCGACGCACTGGCGCGGCTGGTGCGCGGGGCCACGCGCCTGCGCCTGCTGGACCTGCGCGGCCTGCAGCGCCTCACTGACTCCGGCCTCGTCAGGGTGCCCGCCTGGGACCTGCAGCATCTCTTCCTTGGTGGTAAGATACGCATGACCTTACAGTCGACGCACTGGCGCGGCTGGTGCGCGGGGCCACGCGCCTGCGCCTGCTGGACCTGCGCGGCCTGCAGCGCCTCACTGACTCCGGCCTCGTCAGGGTGCCCGCCTGGGACCTGCAGCATCTCTTCCTTGGTGGTAAGATACGCATGACCTTACAGTCGACGCACTGGCGCGGCTGGTGCGCGGGGCCACGCGCCTGCGCCTGCTGGACCTGCGCGGCCTGCAGCGCCTCACTGACTCCGGCCTCGTCAGGGTGCCCGCCTGGGACCTGCAGCATCTCTTCCTTGGTGGTAAGATACGCATGACCTTACAGTCGACGCACTGGCGCGGCTGGTGCGCGGGGCCACGCGCCTGCGCCTGCTGGACCTGCGCGGCCTGCAGCGCCTCACTGACTCCGGCCTCGTCAGGGTGCCCGCCTGGGACCTGCAGCATCTCTTCCTTGGTGGTAAGATACGCATGACCTTACAGTCGACGCACTGGCGCGGCTGGTGCGCGGGGCCACGCGCCTGCGCCTGCTGGACCTGCGCGGCCTGCAGCGCCTCACTGACTCCGGCCTCGTCAGGGTGCCCGCCTGGGACCTGCAGCATCTCTTCCTTGGTGGTAAGATACGCATGACCTTACAGTCGACGCACTGGCGCGGCTGGTGCGCGGGGCCACGCGCCTGCGCCTGCTGGACCTGCGCGGCCTGCAGCGCCTCACTGACTCCGGCCTCGTCAGGGTGCCCGCCTGGGACCTGCAGCATCTCTTCCTTGGTGGTAAGATACGCATGACCTTACAGTCGACGCACTGGCGCGGCTGGTGCGCGGGGCCACGCGCCTGCGCCTGCTGGACCTGCGCGGCCTGCAGCGCCTCACTGACTCCGGCCTCGTCAGGGTGCCCGCCTGGGACCTGCAGCATCTCTTCCTTGGTGGTAAGATACGCATGACCTTACAGTCGACGCACTGGCGCGGCTGGTGCGCGGGGCCACGCGCCTGCGCCTGCTGGACCTGCGCGGCCTGCAGCGCCTCACTGACTCCGGCCTCGTCAGGGTGCCCGCCTGGGACCTGCAGCATCTCTTCCTTGGTGGTAAGATACGCATGACCTTACAGTCGACGCACTGGCGCGGCTGGTGCGCGGGGCCACGCGCCTGCGCCTGCTGGACCTGCGCGGCCTGCAGCGCCTCACTGACTCCGGCCTCGTCAGGGTGCCCGCCTGGGACCTGCAGCATCTCTTCCTTGGTGGTAAGATACGCATGACCTTACAGTCGACGCACTGGCGCGGCTGGTGCGCGGGGCCACGCGCCTGCGCCTGCTGGACCTGCGCGGCCTGCAGCGCCTCACTGACTCCGGCCTCGTCAGGGTGCCCGCCTGGGACCTGCAGCATCTCTTCCTTGGTGGTAAGATACGCATGACCTTACAGTCGACGCACTGGCGCGGCTGGTGCGCGGGGCCACGCGCCTGCGCCTGCTGGACCTGCGCGGCCTGCAGCGCCTCACTGACTCCGGCCTCGTCAGGGTGCCCGCCTGGGACCTGCAGCATCTCTTCCTTGGTGGTAAGATACGCATGACCTTACAGTCGACGCACTGGCGCGGCTGGTGCGCGGGGCCACGCGCCTGCGCCTGCTGGACCTGCGCGGCCTGCAGCGCCTCACTGACTCCGGCCTCGTCAGGGTGCCCGCCTGGGACCTGCAGCATCTCTTCCTTGGTGGTAAGATACGCATGACCTTACAGTCGACGCACTGGCGCGGCTGGTGCGCGGGGCCACGCGCCTGCGCCTGCTGGACCTGCGCGGCCTGCAGCGCCTCACTGACTCCGGCCTCGTCAGGGTGCCCGCCTGGGACCTGCAGCATCTCTTCCTTGGTGGTAAGATACGCATGACCTTACAGTCGACGCACTGGCGCGGCTGGTGCGCGGGGCCACGCGCCTGCGCCTGCTGGACCTGCGCGGCCTGCAGCGCCTCACTGACTCCGGCCTCGTCAGGGTGCCCGCCTGGGACCTGCAGCATCTCTTCCTTGGTGGTAAGATACGCATGACCTTACAGTCGACGCACTGGCGCGGCTGGTGCGCGGGGCCACGCGCCTGCGCCTGCTGGACCTGCGCGGCCTGCAGCGCCTCACTGACTCCGGCCTCGTCAGGGTGCCCGCCTGGGACCTGCAGCATCTCTTCCTTGGTGGTAAGATACGCATGACCTTACAGTCGACGCACTGGCGCGGCTGGTGCGCGGGGCCACGCGCCTGCGCCTGCTGGACCTGCGCGGCCTGCAGCGCCTCACTGACTCCGGCCTCGTCAGGGTGCCCGCCTGGGACCTGCAGCATCTCTTCCTTGGTGGTAAGATACGCATGACCTTACAGTCGACGCACTGGCGCGGCTGGTGCGCGGGGCCACGCGCCTGTGCCTGCTGGACCTGCGCGGCCTGCAGCGCCTCACTGACTCCGGCCTCGTCAGGGTGCCCGCCTGGGACCTGCAGCATCTCTTCCTTGGTGGTAAGATACGCATGACCTTACAGTCGACGCACTGGCGCGGCTGGTGCGCGGGGCCACGCGCCTGCGCCTGCTGGACCTGCGCGGCCTGCAGCGCCTCACTGACTCCGGCCTCGTCAGGGTGCCCGCCTGGGACCTGCAGCATCTCTTCCTTGGTGGTAAGATACGCATGACCTTACAGTCGACGCACTGGCGCGGCTGGTGCGCGGGGCCACGCGCCTGCGCCTGCTGGACCTGCGCGGCCTGCAGCGCCTCACTGACTCCGGCCTCGTCAGGGTGCCCGCCTGGGACCTGCAGCATCTCTTCCTTGGTGGTAAGATACGCATGACCTTACAGTCGACGCACTGGCGCGGCTGGTGCGCGGGGCCACGCGCCTGCGCCTGCTGGACCTGCGCGGCCTGCAGCGCCTCACTGACTCCGGCCTCGTCAGGGTGCCCGCCTGGGACCTGCAGCATCTCTTCCTTGGTGGTAAGATACGCATGACCTTACAGTCGACGCACTGGCGCGGCTGGTGCGCGGGGCCACGCGCCTGCGCCTGCTGGACCTGCGCGGCCTGCAGCGCCTCACTGACTCCGGCCTCGTCAGGGTGCCCGCCTGGGACCTGCAGCATCTCTTCCTTGGTGGTAAGATACGCATGACCTTACAGTCGACGCACTGGCGCGGCTGGTGCGCGGGGCCACGCGCCTGCGCCTGCTGGACCTGCGCGGCCTGCAGCGCCTCACTGACTCCGGCCTCGTCAGGGTGCCCGCCTGGGACCTGCAGCATCTCATCCTTGGTGGTAAGATACGCATGACCTTACAGTCGACGCACTGGCGCGGCTGGTGCGCGGGGCCACGCGCCTGCGCCTGCTGGACCTGCGCGGCCTGCAGCGCCTCACTGACTCCGGCCTCGTCAGGGTGCCCGCCTGGGACCTGCAGCATCTCTTCCTTGGTGGTAAGATACGCATGACCTTACAGTCGACGCACTGGCGCGGCTGGTGCGCGGGGCCACGCGCCTGCGCCTGCTGGACCTGCGCGGCCTGCAGCGCCTCACTGACTCCGGCCTCGTCAGGGTGCCCGCCTGGGACCTGCAGCATCTCTTCCTTGGTGGTAAGATACGCATGACCTTACAGTCGACGCACTGGCGCGGCTGGTGCGCGGGGCCACGCGCCTGCGCCTGCTGGACCTGCGCGGCCTGCAGCGCCTCACTGACTCCGGCCTCGTCAGGGTGCCCGCCTGGGACCTGCAGCATCTCTTCCTTGGTGGTAAGATACGCATGACCTTACAGTCGACGCACTGGCGCGGCTGGTGCGCGGGGCCACGCGCCTGCGCCTGCTGGACCTGCGCGGCCTGCAGCGCCTCACTGACTCCGGCCTCGTCAGGGTGCCCGCCTGGGACCTGCAGCATCTCTTCCTTGGTGGTAAGATACGCATGACCTTACAGTCGACGCACTGGCGCGGCTGGTGCGCGGGGCCACGCGCCTGCGCCTGCTGGACCTGCGCGGCCTGCAGCGCCTCACTGACTCCGGCCTCGTCAGGGTGCCCGCCTGGGACCTGCAGCATCTCTTCCTTGGTGGTAAGATACGCATGACCTTACAGTCGACGCACTGGCGCGGCTGGTGCGCGGGGCCACGCGCCTGCGCCTGCTGGACCTGCGCGGCCTGCAGCGCCTCACTGACTCCGGCCTCGTCAGGGTGCCCGCCTGGGACCTGCAGCATCTCTTCCTTGGTGGTAAGATACGCATGACCTTACAGTCGACGCACTGGCGCGGCTGGTGCGCGGGGCCACGCGCCTGCGCCTGCTGGACCTGCGCGGCCTGCAGCGCCTCACTGACTCCGGCCTCGTCAGGGTGCCCGCCTGGGACCTGCAGCATCTCTTCCTTGGTGGTAAGATACGCATGACCTTACAGTCGACGCACTGGCGCGGCTGGTGCGCGGGGCCACGCGCCTGCGCCTGCTGGACCTGCGCGGCCTGCAGCGCCTCACTGACTCCGGCCTCGTCAGGGTGCCCGCCTGGGACCTGCAGCATCTCTTCCTTGGTGGTAAGATACGCATGACCTTACAGTCGACGCACTGGCGCGGCTGGTGCGCGGGGCCACGCGCCTGCGCCTGCTGGACCTGCGCGGCCTGCAGCGCCTCACTGACTCCGGCCTCGTCAGGGTGCCCGCCTGGGACCTGCAGCATCTCTTCCTTGGTGGTAAGATACGCATGACCTTACAGTCGACGCACTGGCGCGGCTGGTGCGCGGGGCCACGCGCCTGCGCCTGCTGGACCTGCGCGGCCTGCAGCGCCTCACTGACTCCGGCCTCGTCAGGGTGCCCGCCTGGGACCTGCAGCATCTCTTCCTTGGTGGTAAGATACGCATGACCTTACAGTCGACGCACTGGCGCGGCTGGTGCGCGGGGCCACGCGCCTGCGCCTGCTGGACCTGCGCGGCCTGCAGCGCCTCACTGACTCCGGCCTCGTCAGGGTGCCCGCCTGGGACCTGCAGCATCTCTTCCTTGGTGGTAAGATACGCATGACCTTACAGTCGACGCACTGGCGCGGCTGGTGCGCGGGGCCACGCGCCTGCGCCTGCTGGACCTGCGCGGCCTGCAGCGCCTCACTGACTCCGGCCTCGTCAGGGTGCCCGCCTGGGACCTGCAGCATCTCTTCCTTGGTGGTAAGATACGCATGACCTTACAGTCGACGCACTGGCGCGGCTGGTGCGCGGGGCCACGCGCCTGCGCCTGCTGGACCTGCGCGGCCTGCAGCGCCTCACTGACTCCGGCCTCGTCAGGGTGCCCGCCTGGGACCTGCAGCATCTCTTCCTTGGTGGTAAGATACGCATGACCTTACAGTCGACGCACTGGCGCGGCTGGTGCGCGGGGCCACGCGCCTGCGCCTGCTGGACCTGCGCGGCCTGCAGCGCCTCACTGACTCCGGCCTCGTCAGGGTGCCCGCCTGGGACCTGCAGCATCTCTTCCTTGGTGGTAAGATACGCATGACCTTACAGTCGACGCACTGGCGCGGCTGGTGCGCGGGGCCACGCGCCTGCGCCTGCTGGACCTGCGCGGCCTGCAGCGCCTCACTGACTCCGGCCTCGTCAGGGTGCCCGCCTGGGACCTGCAGCATCTCTTCCTTGGTGGTAAGATACGCATGACCTTACAGTCGACGCACTGGCGCGGCTGGTGCGCGGGGCCACGCGCCTCCGCCTGCTGGACCTGCGCGGCCTGCAGCGCCTCACTGACTCCGGCCTCGTCAGGGTGCCCGCCTGGGACCTGCAGCATCTCTTCCTTGGTGGTAAGATACGCATGACCTTACAGTCGACGCACTGGCGCGGCTGGTGCGCGGGGCCACGCGCCTGTGCCTGCTGGACCTGCGCGGCCTGCAGCGCCTCACTGACTCCGGCCTCGTCAGGGTGCCCGCCTGGGACCTGCAGCATCTCTTCCTTGGTGGTAAGATACGCATGACCTTACAGTCGACGCACTGGCGCGGCTGGTGCGCGGGGCCACGCGCCTGCGCCTGCTGGACCTGCGCGGCCTGCAGCGCCTCACTGACTCCGGCCTCGTCAGGGTGCCCGCCTGGGACCTGCAGCATCTCTTCCTTGGTGGTAAGATACGCATGACCTTACAGTCGACGCACTGGCGCGGCTGGTGCGCGGGGCCACGCGCCTGCGCCTGCTGGACCTGCGCGGCCTGCAGCGCCTCACTGACTCCGGCCTCGTCAGGGTGCCCGCCTGGGACCTGCAGCATCTCTTCCTTGGTGGTAAGATACGCATGACCTTACAGTCGACGCACTGGCGCGGCTGGTGCGCGGGGCCACGCGCCTGCGCCTGCTGGACCTGCGCGGCCTGCAGCGCCTCACTGACTCCGGCCTCGTCAGGGTGCCCGCCTGGGACCTGCAGCATCTCTTCCTTGGTGGTAAGATACGCATGACCTTACAGTCGACGCACTGGCGCGGCTGGTGCGCGGGGCCACGCGCCTGCGCCTGCTGGACCTGCGCGGCCTGCAGCGCCTCACTGACTCCGGCCTCGTCAGGGTGCCCGCCTGGGACCTGCAGCATCTCTTCCTTGGTGGTAAGATACGCATGACCTTACAGTCGACGCACTGGCGCGGCTGGTGCGCGGGGCCACGCGCCTGCGCCTGCTGGACCTGCGCGGCCTGCAGCGCCTCACTGACTCCGGCCTCGTCAGGGTGCCCGCCTGGGACCTGCAGCATCTCTTCCTTGGTGGTAAGATACGCATGACCTTACAGTCGACGCACTGGCGCGGCTGGTGCGCGGGGCCACGCGCCTGCGCCTGCTGGACCTGCGCGGCCTGCAGCGCCTCACTGACTCCGGCCTCGTCAGGGTGCCCGCCTGGGACCTGCAGCATCTCTTCCTTGGTGGTAAGATACGCATGACCTTACAGTCGACGCACTGGCGCGGCTGGTGCGCGGGGCCACGCGCCTGCGCCTGCTGGACCTGCGCGGCCTGCAGCGCCTCACTGACTCCGGCCTCGTCAGGGTGCCCGCCTGGGACCTGCAGCATCTCTTCCTTGGTGGTAAGATACGCATGACTTTACAGTCGACGCACTGGCGCGGCTCGCACTGGAGAAGAATAAAATATTCATGTAGTAACGAACAAAATCTCACCATGTATTCATACACCCTTTCGATGATGTTGATAATAATGATATTCGGCGCACTTCAGGAAACGTCTAATTTAAAAAAAGACAATATTCAAGGCAATGCCTGTATTCGAAATCGGATATACTAGAGTCTGGTCATAAGTTTTGTCACATATGGAAAGTTAAATAAGTTACGTACTACAACCATTTATATATCAAATGAAAGGTGTAACGGTTAGCGGTGAGTTAAATAAAAGAACCCACCAACGTTTACAATAAAATTTATTTAAGTCGTGGTTCACAGCCGTCACTCGGTATTTAGTCGTTCCGTGGAAGTAGGCGCACTATGTACTGTCCTGGCTTATCGCGTAAGTGGAGCGACGCGATGCCGAGGAGTTGACCCGAGGTGAGAGAGCACAATACAAGCTAGCAGTTATAAGGTTTGGTTTGGCAACTTACCCTAAACCGGGGCGAACACTTACACAGGTGAATTAACAAGATTTGAATATACATATATTATAATTATTATCTATACAGCGTGAAATTCTAATGGTTGTCTTTCCGAAGCGAAATGAGTTTGTATCGGTAATACAATCGATTAATATTTATAAAAAAAATTAGACTCAACAAATGGCAGATTTACAATTGTGATAAACAAAACTCGAAAGTGACTTGAACCAACAGTAGTGCATCGCGCGATATGATACGCGGAACGCGGGCGGCCGCCTGGTTGGCCCGATCGACCGCGCGGGTCGTTGCACTTTTAAATCAGCTGATCATACTTTGAGTCCTGACTTAATAAAACACAAAACCCAATAAGTTATTCCAATTTTCCCTTCATACTTTTACGGATTTAGGACCGTCATAAATAATTATCTTTGTATATAATAATCTAAGAGTGAGTACTTACATTTCCCGGTAGCGGAGTAATTGTTCGAAATGCAAACCACTATGTTCAATGCACAAACGAGTACGTTTTAACTGGTTGTCTTTCAGTTTGATAAGAGTGTCTTTATCAAGTCTCACGATATTGAAAGCGTCCACTATCGCACATAACAACACGTCACGAGTTTGATGTATACCTCACAATACACCAGGCGTTTGAGCTGACCACGATAGACCACAGAAAAGATGTCGATAACGTATTACACTTATGACGTTCGCGGAAGGACTAAACGTAAACGCAGAGCGAACCTTTTAGCCGCGGGCGCGGCCCCCCCCCCCCCTCACCGCCGCCGTATACTCCGCGCCACTATGCTCGAGAGCTTATTTTGCTCTGAACATTTATTATTCACTCGCGGAGGCGCGTGAGTTTCGTGTAGGTACCTACCTACATGCTACTATCGATTCTCGCTCTTTCGAGTTTATGAATACTTTTTTAAAGATTTGAAAAAAAAAGAACTTTTTTTTTAAGTTTAACTTTGTGTTTCGATAGTACTACTGATGGGTAATCGTCCTGCCGTGGAAAGACAACCATTAAAATTTCACCCTGTATATATGTATAAAAGAACAGGGTTTTTTATTTTGACTCGACTACAGCCGAAACCGCTAAACGCAGAAATTTGAATTTTGGACAGCAGTTGCAGTAAACTATGTAGGCTAGCAATAAGACGGGAATTTGCGAAAATCCTCCTCTAAGGGGGTGAAAACGTTTGTATGAAAAATCTTATTCCTTGGGTTTATAAACTTGAAACTTACCACGAATAAGAACACAAGTAAATAAATAAGATTAACACCACAATTTTTTTAAAACTACCCTCCATTGGTAATCTAGACGATGTTAAAGTTTGTATGGGAAAATCATAACGCGTGAGCTGATGAATTTGAAAATCAGTATTTAGATACTAGATAAGAATTAATGAAACACGTGTTTTTGGATTTTTCGTAAATCACCCTTTAAGTTGGTGAAAAGGGGTATTCAAGTTTTAAGGGGAGGTTCTTTAACCGCTAAACGTATAAAATGATTTTTTGTCGGAAGTTGCAATTTATTATGTAGGTGATCACTAAGAAGAAGGGATTTTGCGAAAATCCTCCTCTAAGGGGGTGAACAGGGGTGAAAACGTTTGTATGAAAAATCTTATTCCTTGGGTTTATAAACTTGAAACTTGGGGCGAATATGAGTATAAGTAAATAAAAAAGATGGGCATTATTAGTTTTTTAAAACTACCCTCCATTGGTACTCTAGACGATGTTAAAGTTTGTATGGGAAAATCATAACGCGTGAGCTGATGAATTTGAAAATCAGTATTTATATACCAGATAAGAATTAAAAAAACACGTGTTTTTGGATTTTTCGAAAATCACCCCTCAAGTTGGTAAAAAGGGGTATTCAAGTTTTAAGGGGAGGTTCTTTAACCGCTAAACGTATAAAATGAATTTTTGTCGGTAGTTGCAATTTATTATGTAGGTGATCACTAAGAAGGGATTTTGCGAAAATCCTCCTCTAAGGGGGTGAACAGGGGTGAAAATGTTTGTATGAAAAATCTTATTCCTTGGGTTTATAAACTTGAAACTTGGTGCGAATATGAGTATAAGTAAATAAAAAAGATGGGCATTATTAGTTTTTTAAAACTACCCTCCATTGGTAATCTAGACGATGTTAAAGTTTGTATGGGAAAATCATAACGCGTGAGCTGATGAATTTAATAATCAGTATTTGTATACTAGTGAATTAATAAAACACGTGTTTTTGGATTTTTCGAAAATCACTCCTCAAGTTGGTAAAAAGGGGTATTCAAGTTTTAAGGGGAGGTTCTTTAACCGCAAAACGTATAACCTGAATTTTTGTCGGTAGTTGCAATTTATTATGAAGGTGAGCACTAAGAAAGGATTTTGCGTAAATCCTCCTCTAAGGGGGTGAACAGGGGTGAAAACGTTTGTATGAAAAATCTTATTCCTTGGGTTTATAAACTTGAAACTTGGTGCGAATATGAGTATAAGTAAATAAAAAAGATGGGCATTATTAGTTTTTTAAAACTACCCTCCATTGGTAAACTATTAGACGATGTTAAATTTTGTTTGGGACAATCATAACGCGCTAACCGATAAATTGAAACTCAGTTTGTTTTTGTGTTTTTCGAAACTCACCCCCTAAGTTGGTGAAAAGGTGTGATTAAGTTTTAAGGGAAAGATTTTACTGCTTGCTTCTATAAACTCAAAACTGGGCATAAATTATCTATCAATCGAATAAAGAATCAACCCCTAGCAGGGTGAACATCGGAAAATCAGTTTGTCTACACTAATATTTTAAAAAGAGGAAAGATTTGATTGTTTGCTTGGATTGAATAGGTTCCAAAACTACTAGGCTATTGATTAATTTTCCAAAAGTATCCTATAAGAAGGGTGACCGGGCATTAAATTCACTGAGTTCGAAGTTATGTAGAAACACGCACAGACGAAGTCTCGGGCAAAGTGCTAGTTAATTACAAATCGACTAAAAACAATAAATTTGACCAGCAATTTTAGGTAGTCCTAATACAGTGACGAACTACTTGTACGTGATCGTGTTAACCAGAGCTAAGATTTTTCTGTACTGAATCACGTCTCAGCTGGTTGCTACAAAATGTCTCGCTCAAAGGGAAGGGGCGATTGGACTTTGCACGCGTGAGAGTGAGACAGCATACATTGCCATTCACTTATCCGCTGCTAGAACATTCCACGGTTGAAACGGTGGAACTGTCAACAGATACTACCAATTTAGAACTACCCACTTAAAGATTACCTACTTTTTGTCTCAACGCAATTCAAGAATATTTTACTAGATACCTACCTACAAATTTAGAATAATGAACTATTAATAGTTTTGAAATGCAACGTTGGTATTTCACAACGTTACAAAGGGTATAAAATACAGATTTAAACTACATTAAAATTATTCGAAATGTCCTCCTCTTGCTTCGATACAACTCTTCAATCTGCAAGGCCAGTCATCAATCGAACGCACGACGTTCATGTCAATATCGGCGACTGCTTTAATTAGGGATGCTTTAAGTGACTCCAAATTGCGATGGGGTTTAGCGCAAACCTCCTCCTCTAAGTGCTGCCATATTTTGTAATCCAAGGGATTCAAGTCTGGGCTGGAGGAAGGCCAATCCTCATGCCTGATAAAGTCGATTCCACGGGTCGTGAGCCAGTCTTGGGTACTTTTCGCCTTATGAGCCGGCGCAGAATGCTGCTGGAATACCCAGTGCCTGTTTTCGAACATTGTTTGTGAAAGAGGTTCCACAATGTTTGTTAGGACTGTGTTTTGATATACGAGAGCACTGGTTTTCACTCCTTTTTCACAAAAAAAACACCTCTGTTGGACCCAAATAGGACACCCCAAGCCAAACCATGAATGCCGAAGGATGATGACCACGCTGAACACCGGGCACACGTCTGCTCGCTTCTTCACTAGAGTGTGCATTCACTTCATCATTTTGTTTGTTGAAACTCTCCTCAACATTAATTTTTTTTTCATCCGAAAAGAGTATTTCGCGGTATTGTTTTTCCCGCGTACCGCTTTAACAACACTCGGGATCTTTCGAGTCTGATTTTCTTCAGCCGCGCGTTAAGAAGATGTGCTGTTTTTTTCTCTGTAAGCACGCAGTCCAAGATCTTCATTCAACACCCTTTTAACAGTAGTTCTGCTTAGTCCCATTTGCAGAGCCAACATTTTTTGCTTGCGGACTGGATTTCGTTGGATTCGCGCCTTCACTGCTTTGATGACCGCTGGAGTCCGAACAGTTCGAGGTCGACCGCTCCTTTCTTTGTCTTCTAATCTTGAATCTTCCCTGAATCGTTTGATAGTACGATAAATAAATCTAGGATTTTTTTTTGAGCAGTTTGAAAATCTCAGTTGACGCGTGACCGCAACGATGCAATGCAATGGGGTTGGCAACGCAAAGATATTGTAGATGGCGCCACCATAGAGTAGTCCTAATCCGACCAATGACGTAGTACTATTTTGAAGCACCTTTAAGATTTGAACTGATTTGAACCAATGACGATGCTTGGAACAAGCTATACTAGCGCCATTAGTTCCCCAGTTGCCATCCCCATTACTGCGACTCTGTCTTCTTTGCGCGTCCACTCCATTTTAGAAAATGAAGCAAATTCCAGAAACCCTTTGTTTTTATATTCTATAAATGTTCAAATTTCGAATGCCCATCATATTTCTTCGACTTGCATTGTAAATTCGAAATTTTGCCTATGTGACAGAACTTATGACCCGACTATGTAGCCATCCAAGCCCCGTTGAAAAATTCAGTCTGTATATAGGTTTGTCCCTGGAATAAAATTGAGCAGGGATATCGAAGTTGTTATTTCCAATCTTTTTACCTCCGAGACATACGGTGTTATTTTTTACGGTTCAAAATAAATGTTGTAACAACTTTTCGTGTCAACAGCGACCGCGCTTTCACCGTCGCTCTATCGTTCACATTATCGTATGTGTAACACGACATGACACTTCCTTCCGGTACGTTCTGTACATCGATGTGAATGTTGCGTGCAGGTTGCAACGTGACCCGTCAGAGCAGTGCGTGCCTAGAGCTGATCTGTGAGAAGTGGTCGCACAGCCTGCTGGAGCTGGACCTGTCGTGGGCCTCGGCCGCGCGCGTGCTGGACGACGCCGTGGCCGCGCTCGCTGACTCGCCCGACTCCAAGCTCAAGTAAGTTACACACCGTCATTAGAGAACCGGGAATCCCCGATTCTTTGAATAAGCATATGCAGACCCGGAACCATGCGTTAACTGTTATATTCGCAATCATATTTTATAGCAATAACCCTATTATTCCAGAATACTCAACTTGTGTGGTTCATCAGTCTCCTTGGAACCCATAAAGAAAGTTCTTCTCAAATGTCCTCATCTTGAATCCATAAACCTTAGCTCCTGTCGCGCTCTTCCAAGAGGAATGAAGCGCCTGTACACGGGCAAAGAAATACAAGACCTCAAGGATAGTTTAGATCCGGAAAAAATTAAAGCCAAAGAAAAGAAAGAAGAGGAAAATGCAAAGACAAAGAAAGGTGTCAAAAAGTCAGCAGCTGACTCCAAAACTGATTCGGACAAACAAGAGACGTCTGCGGAAGTTTCTGATAAATCTGATGTCAAAACGGAATCGCCATCTGCAAAGGATACCACTTCTTCTATTGTGTTTCAAGAACCTAAAAGCTTTTCAGACTCACCTTCAGCTGTTGCAGACAAGCAATCGGCTTCAAAGAGGACTCCAGTAAGATCTTCTCCAGATAGTAAAACACTTGAAAGAAAATCCGGCAAAGAAATGATAGCTACAGTACCTGATGGGAAAAGATCAACAAGGGGAACTACACCTAAACTACTAAGTCCTGCTACACAGTTAAGACCAGATTCTTCTTCCACGCCTAGATCCGATCCCGCTAAAGACCTCGGAAGTCCCCATTTCAGTCCAGTTGCGAAACCAGACAGTCAAGTACAAAACAGCCCAGATGTCCAGACAGAGTTATTGAATCAAAGCCAAAAGAGCAGTAACTCATGGAATCTTGGACAATTTAAAACCACTCCCACTCATAAGTCTGAAGCCAGTCCTTTAAATAGGTTAGAAAGTCACAGTAAATTAAAACATGGTAAAGTTATAGAGCAATGTAGTCCTACCACCTCCCACGATAATAAACCTAGTCCTGAAACCCATAGTATGAAACAAGATAATAATAATATGAAGAATCCTAATAATTGGAATTATGGTAATTATAGTCCTATGCCCCGCCAAGACACTCAATTCTCTTCTCAAAGGAGTCCTTATTCAGCTCAACCAAGTCCTGCTCAACCTAGCCCTTACTCCACACAGCCCAGTCCGTACTCGACTCAGCCGAGCCCATACTCTTCACAACCTAGTCCCTATTCAGCCCAACCGAGCCCAGATACAAGTCAAATTATTAAACCCGAGTTGCAAAAGACTAATGCTTGGAACACTGGAAACTACAGTCCTATGCCTAAACATCACCCACCATTTTCACCTCATCCATCAACCCATGCTAGTCCTGACCCAGGAGTTGGTTTAAAAAGCGATAACCTTAGAAGCAATTCTAATAAAACTCCGGGACATAGTCCTATGTCGCGACAAGACCGTATACATCAAAGCCCTTATTCACCCCGACCGAGTGTAGATGTGAACTATAGTAACAAAAAGAGCCCCGGAGTCGGTAACTACAGCCCGATGATGCGGCCAGATTGTCACTTACCGAGTCCGGATAGAGGCTCCACCGCAAGACCTACAATTGGCGGAAGGCAACAAGACATATACGGAAGAACTGTAAATAAAGCTCCCGAAGTGCATAATATGCACAGTAGTGCACCACAGCCTGAGATTCTGAATTCCTGGGGAATGGACAGATTTAATCAGATCAGTAACGCCAACACTACTTCGTCCATCGAGTCATTGGTGTGGGGAGCGTCCTCATTCAGCACAGAGCCGGCTCCGTTGCCGCCGCGAGTGGACAACATTCCCGCCATGCTCAACACGCCATCGCCGCAGACGTGGCCCGGTTTACCCTCCTTCGACACTAGTGTTCAAAGACCTAATGACGATTTAAGTGATCCGTGGACTTTTGGACAATTCCGTGAGCAGCCGCACCATGTGCACAATACGTTTGTAGATCAGAACAGTTTCGACTTGAGTGCTCACTTAGGGCATCAGGCGCACTCGTTACAAAACTACTTGGACGACAACTTCCCAGAGACGTCCCGCGTAGAATGACGTTCTCGCCCGCCTTGTTTAAAAGTAACTCGAATGAAACTGAATGTTGTTATGGACAAAGTATATTGTAATTATGATAAAATTCCTTCTTCGAGGGGATATAGGGTGATGTTGTATTTAATAATGATTGAACAATTATATTATAGACATTGTAAATAAGATTTATTTAGTTAGAATTAAGAGTAATGAAGCTAGGAATGCATTAATGTTATTTTGCAGCCGATAGTTTATGAAATGATATAAAAGATAAGAAAATTATAATTATTAAGGATAGTAAAAATTATTCATTCATCGACTTAGATATTGTTGGATTATACTCATGAGTTATAATTCAAAATGAGTCTTTATTTTGAAATGCCAAAACCTGTTTCACTGAGGCCAAAATTAATTTATTTCTATCCGTTTTGTTTACTTTTGTGAAATGAGTTTTTTTTTCTAATATTTATAGTATATTTCAACGAAAGTTTTATTTAAAAAGAACATTTTTTTTTCGTTTTACTTTCGATCCAATCATTGCAATAGCATAAAAACATTCCGTTTTATACTGTCTGTAAAATTGTTTACATATAACACTGGTTTACCTTCAAAATTACCGACACCCTAAACATTTACTTATTTATTTGTGTTGTTAGATATTTTAGAAATTGTTGTGTTAACAATGAATGAAGAAATATTTTATTGTTGACGTGCTTTAGAGTAGGCCATAAATATAGTTATAAAGTTTACATAATTTGGTTTGACTCAAATAAACAAAGGAATATATCGCGGCGAGTGTCTGATGGTGTTAGATATAACACAAGATTCTGAAGTAGATAACTAGTTGCATGTCTTTATTATATAATGTGTCCACAATGTTGTTAAAACTTTGCAAGCTCTATCCAACTATCTTCGACTACGGAAACTTTACAAAAAAAAAACTGTTTGTAAATCTCGTGTCAATCTATCTGATTGGTACTTGTTATTTTATTCATCGAAAAAGATTGCTATCAAGACAGACTCCGCATACCCAAGAGTCAGATTTTCATGAGTGATTCAACCATTTGGTTAGCAGTTGCTCTGAATTTAAGGCATCTTGTAAATTGCATAGAGCTCACTGGTTTTACTTCACAAAAACAAAGTGATATCTATTTTAACTACTGCACTGTTGAGGTATTTGTGTTATAGACTTATTAATGAAAATTTTGGGTAGAACTACATCTATCAGCACAGCATCGCATTTTCTATATAAAATCTATTCTCTATTCTTCTCTGTGGCTCAAACCCATAATTAATTCCGATGGCGTTATGACGTGCATTATCGCGCGCGGTAGCACTGGAGACGCAGTATCCCCCTGTTTCTAAAAATAATATAATCAATCCAGCATCTAAATTTTGCGAATTAGTTTTTTCTTAGTGTAAAGACATTATGGTTTTGTATTTCGTGCAATATCGCTCTCGCTTCTACGATCCTGTCCATTGTCAAGTATACTATTCGTCTCGTAGTTGGAACTATACTTGAATACAGTATAATATAGTTCCAGCTACGATAAGAAGAAAGCGACAGCAGAGTAGCTATCCACCGCGTTATCGCATTCGACACGCTGCAGCTACGAGATCGCTCATGGGGCATAAAATGAGAATCTGTGCTGATAGATGTGGTTCAACGACGATATAATACTAGACTCGTAATAACAGGCGACCGATGTCTGTCAACACATTAGGCAAAAAAGTCTTATTTTCGTCTCATTTCGACCAATCCTGTGAGCCGTAAACATACGTTGAGACAGAACAGACCTTGAGTTAGCCAATCACAACGCAGTACCCCGTCCCCCTCGCTTACGTAGTACCTCAGCGAGTTGACAGAATAATTTTCGTTCCTTAGATCGTGCATGCGGAGTCTAGTATTATATCGTCGTTGATGTGGTTCAACCCTGCCTATGTGAACTGGTGCAGCTAATAATTCTAGATATTGTGAAAGTACTTTTGTTATTAAGTGTGTTGTGTACTTGAGTTACTTAATTACACTCAGCATCATTAATTCATTCACATTATTAACACAAACTCAAGATTCTTATTTTGTGATAATGTCTAGCCTCATATTAAATCTTTCTAAAAACATAACAATCTCGGCTGTTACATCTAACATTTGCTGTTGTAATTGAATCAGCTTGCTGTCTTGATTAAACGTGAATAAATGATGCTGTTTTGTTATTCTACATGTGCTTATTATTCATTATTACTTTCTATTGCATTTTAAGTTTTCGGAAAAAATACTGATGATTTAGATAAACCCATGCATTATAATGTCAGGTTTAGGATTTATTATATTTGGTTTTTATTAGTTTCATTTTCGAAGTATTATAATTATTTTTTTTCAAAAATTTATTTCCAAAAACACAATTATATTGCAATAAAGCGGCACGGATCTAGGGTTGCACCCATCTTCAAATTGGTATGAATCTCAAATAAACACCATACTTATATTCAAGGTCAGAAAATTATAAATAAATTATTACAATGTAATTAAAATTCTAGATCCAGTAGTCCATAATTTAAAACAAAATCATGCTTGTTCTTTTAATATCATTTTATATTTTTATACTTTTATCAGTGACGATAAGAAGTTAGATTTTATAGGAAAAATAAATCTAAATATCAAACCTAAATATTTATTTTAAAATTAAAGCCAAGTACAAAGTGCTTTTTTATGAATGATAATAATATGTACGTATATTACACTGCATAGGTACATACTTCATGTTGTATTTAAAGAGACCGTTAAAACCACCAAATATTGTTTCCAATACCTACATTAGCCTTATAAATGCCTAACTTTTAACTGAAGAGATATTTTATAGTTTTATTAACTTATTAAAAATGAAAAATTATTATCTTCTATACATAGAATGTATAAATATAATATTAGGTAAATATTATGTTAAATAATCGTGTACTATAGTATGTATAAAATAAAGTTGACTAATATCTGTAAGTTCTGTTATGTAGAGATTTTTGTTTGTAATATTGTTACACTACGAGCGGACTTCTTACAGGTGGTCCAATTTTTATAATCTAACCAATAAAATATCGATGTGGTTGTACATTTACATTTTGAATAGAATGTACTATTTATTAAACTTCTTTTGTTGAGAAACATCACCCCATCTGTTTTATCCGCATATCCCACTTTCGATTTCTATACCACTGTCAAATACTAAGGCACCATAAAAACTATAAATTCCAGTCCCAAAGGAATGCCACGTTTCTAATCCATAAGATCATTCAAAAACAGATACAAGTCAAAAATTAGTTAAATTATTGATGTTGGTAAAGGGTTAAAAAAAAACGAGTACGTTAACTAAAAACAAACAACGATTTGGCGAGACTATGTATTTTGGAGAGTAAGGGCTAGTTGCAAGCTGCTGGTCAACTGACAAGAACAGCTATTTACTATCCTACTAATATTATAAATGCGAAAGTTTGTGAGGATGTATGTATGTGTATGTAGGTATGTTTGTTACTCTTTCACGCAAAAACCACTGAACGGATTTAGCCACAGAAATTTATTAAAAACAGGAGAAGTGGCAAGGGGGCGTGTCGGTCACCACGTGGGACTGAGCGTTTCGCTCAGCTATTGACTTGTACTACTTTATTTTTGTTTTCCTATGTTACTCCGACTGTATTAAATACATTGCTCTTTTACAACCACCCCAAGTCTACCACTGAGTAACTGGACAGGCAATGTAAAACTGACATAACGATACCTACCTCATCAAGCCGTAATGTCGCATGGTGCGTCCGTCGTATTTGAGCGGGAGTAGTCGTATCCGCCCCCGTGTCTCGACAACACACAATGAATCGTTTTAGTGTGAGTAAATTATACGGAAAAAGTACGCTGTAGTGTAAAGGATTAGGTCTATATTTAAATGACTGAGTAATCGATGGCGCGTGTGCGCACTTTTTCGTAGTATTGTTTTGACAAACTGTGTGCGTAATATTGGCGTTATGGAGGGGCTATTGTGGCTTCACTCCTTTTCTATACATTTTGAACTCCACGCCGACCACGCCATATCTCCTTCTTTAATATATCTATGGATTTAGCGAATTACACGGATGCCTGCGCCAAACTACCCGTGTTTAGTCTCATCGCTCTGACTTTTGAATTCCTTCTCGCAGTTCCGACTGCGAGCATCGCTGAGCGAGTAGGTATATCTTTGAAGCTGTCGCCTTGTCGCTTCGGCTCAGCGGCAAACTAACGGAGCGAGTCCTAATGGAAACGCAGCCTTATACTGGAAAACGGCTCGGTAGGTAAATGAATCAAAGCATTCAACGTGTTCAAACATTTTATTTAGACAACAAGCATACATAATAATATTATTTAACGTGATAAAATATTTTATGCTGTAACGACGATGTTCTTTAAATTTTAACTTTTAATTAGTAACATTATACAAAAATTGCATTGCACGTATTCAATCGACATTGTTACAAGTCGGAGGGTAGTGTCAAAAGAGCCATAATAAATTTATGTCTATTAATCGCTTATACAATCAATATTTTCTAAATCGAAAAAAGGAACACCTTTTGGGACAACGTTCAAATAGAAAGACTGCGAATAGAACGCGCACAGGCAGCGTAGGAGGCCTAACTATCAAGTGAAACTTCTGGAGAAGAATTATAGATAAGGGGAGTTCCGATTCAAGCGTCAAATTCTAAAAACGCGAAAAGTCGCGGGCCAAAGCTAGTAGTATTATGGCAATTATTAATCTTTTCCATAACAAATCTGTAACAGAAACTGTTCAAGACTGATAATGGAAAAATTTAGTCTTGGTAATAATGTATTAGATACAAATGATATTTTCCTGTCTCAGTATTACTGTTTTAAGTCATAATGGTTTCGTTGGCACCAGTTGGTTGCAAAACCATTTCAATTTCCACAGTAAGACTGCATTCTATTCTGTATTTCGCCCACCTACAAAGGTAAACTAATTTTAAAATGCCAAATTCATGTATTTTAATTTTGAGATTCCTAAAACTATCGTAACTAAAGATTTTTTTTATGTGGAAGTCTAGCCAGGTTAAAATATTTGTATCTACCAACAGGAAAAAATAAAAAAATAACATCTGTGGCTTTATGCATTCCTTTGTCACAGTCAGATTAATGTTTAAATAATAACGATTATTATCTTAGCATAAATAGACATTTACAAAAAAGCCACGAAAATACGACGAATGGAATGTAGAAATTCGAAAGCTATGTAAGTAGGTATAATTATGTTATATGCTGTCATATTCCTCGTAATTGAACTCAGTCGCCGGTGTAGGTCCCAGTAAGTCTTGCTGAGGATTAGTAGTCTTCTTGTCACTTTTAGATTTCTTGTGCTTATGCTTTCTTTCTTTTTTCTCCGATTTTTCATTATAATCTCCTCTATCTTTGTCCTTTGATTTCTTTTTCTTGTGTTTTTTCTCCTGCAAGAAATAGTTATTTGTTATGCAAGGCTGCAAAGTTGATTTTTGGCGCGAGTACTTGAATTGAAAACTGAGCGAGCGAAGGATTCTAAGATTGAACCGCGAGAGAAACGAGCGGTTCAAATATAGAATCCTGAGCGATGCGAAGTTTTCAAAGGTACGAGACGCAGAAAAACTTTGCTGCCGATTGCAACACACAACTTTTCACCTCGCACAACGAGGAAATGCAGTGGGGGTGGCTCATCTGTCAGTGTAGAAAACAATTGAATACAAGACGTGTTCGAATTTTAAACAACACTTTGTGCTCTAGAGCACAAAATGGAGTTTTGCGCTCAGATTTTGAATGAGAAATAGAATCTTTCCGAGCGGGTGAGGTGAAAAAAATATTAAAATACACTTGAAAAATTTCACGATTCTGAACATTTATAGAGACAATGTGTCTGGTGTCTGTCGGTCTGTACAAACTTACAGCCCTTACAGGGAAGGTAGCTTACTCAATTCTGTCAATAAAAATTTAGCATGTGTGGGGTCGGAACCCAACCCCTACTGAACGGCAGTCATTTTTGTTTTTTGATGCCTTCTTATGAAACGCGCAAACTAATATGACTGCAACTTTCGGATTTAAATAACAACGATCGCAGAAAATGTAAATAATCTTCAGCAGCTCTTTCCTGGTGCAGGCTGGCTCAAAATAAACATTTTGCTGCATTCAACCCCAAGATTAATTGTGCAAGCCATGTTCTAACCAAGTTCTAACAATGCTATGTCCTAAACCAAGTGTCATAGAAACGAATTTCTGGTATGAGTATTAGGTGAATTCAACATCTATTAGACGAGTAAATAAAAAAAGGAAGCTTTTCGGGGTGAATTTTGTAAATATCTTGGTTAATTGAAAAAACGAGCTAATTTCATCGAAAATTGATGTTTTACCCTTTATTTCAAAATGGTGACATTTATTCTTTTTTTACAACTATCACACAACGCCATCTAGTCCCAAGCTAAGCAGAGCTTTTGTTATGGGTACTAGACAACTGATAAACATACTTATATATTTCTAAATACATAAATATTATATGTAGATAAATTACACCCAGACACAGAACAAATGATCGTGCTCATCACACAAACTTTTTCCTGGGTGGGAATCGAACCCACAACCTCCGGCATAGCAGTCAGGGTCACTAACCATTAGACCAACAGACCTTTCTTATTTATTGATAATATTTGAGTTATTGAGGCCTGAAACTGCGTTAAGCGGGCGCCCGCGACGGGCAACCGTCGCGGGGACACGCGCGTGGACACGCGGTTGCGCTCCGTGGGTATGCGGGACCGTCGCGGAGACCGATTTACGCAGTGTCGCTAGTTCAATTTGAACGGTGTGCTTGTATAGTCGTGTCGATGGAGGACTTAATATATTATTACTTAGCAAAACGACGACGACTATTTCCTATTATTTCATTTAAACAAATACCTAAAAAAAGAATTTGATACTGGTATTTTTCGCAGAGAGTTATAAGCAATTTTCATGTTTTGGTAAAAAAAAACAGAACTACTCGGCTAAAAAATTTTCGGATTATTGTGCATCTTTATCAAGGGAACAAAATAAACTTTTTTTTTGTTGCATGGAATTTTATGCCTGTTTTTTACTAATTTGAAGTCGCTGATTTCAAATCTACTTTCAGTTTTTTTCTAGCAGCTCTAGTTTTTGAGATACAGCTATCAGTCATATTTTAGTACTAATCACATTTAAATTTCAATTCTACCGAGCTGTTCTTTAAAACAATTTTTTGTTTAACAATGTCCAAGTCGACAAAGATCTGGTACAACGATCCCAACTACTTTTGTAACATCTGTGGTGAATATACATAAAAAAATCGTGGACTAAGTGTGTCGGATTTCATAAAACAGATGTATTGTGATTACTTTGGATTCCCTTTGGGCATCCGTGACAAGTACTGGGTATCTCCTTGGGCAAGTAAAAGATGTGTGGAGTCTTTCAGATTATGGGGAATAAGAAAAGACCCCATTGTGTGTATCAAACACCAATGATGTGGCATTAACTTTTCAATCATCAAGATGATTGCTATTCTGGTGTGGTTGATATAAACAGGATTTTACAAAAGAAACCGTCCGAAACGGTTTTATCCTAATTTGTTATCTGTTACTCGACCAGCCTTGTACTCCGTCAATGCTCCAGTTTCCCAAGCTTCTTCATCTATACAAAATAATCCCGTTTTAGAAGAAAAAAAAAAAGCTTCTTCAAGTTATGATAGTGTTAAACGATTTTAACCCAGATATTTCTGCAGACCCCCAGCCCCTTAATCAGGAAGAACCCAGTGCATAAGTCAGAACCCTTGGTTTTTCTATAAAAGCATCGAAGAGCCTTTGGGAAAAATAACAAAAAAAATGTTGGGAAACAATTAGGTTGAAGCTATGTGGAGCATAATTAACTGATGTTGTCACACTTCTAGCAGCTTGGTTGTGATACGAGCATCAAGGTACACTTCCTCCAAAGCCATTTAGACCGTTTCCCTGAAAATCATGGTGAATTGAGTGAAGAACAAGAGGAACGGTTCCATCGAAGACATTCGGGCTATGGAGGCACGTTACCAGGGTCACTGGAATGCTCCAAGATGGCGGATTATTGCTGGAGCTTCAAAAACAGCCCTCGTGAACCAAGTCAAGCAAGAAAATCTTTTAAAAGATTTTTTTTTTATAAGTTGTGGTTGATTTTCTAAGGGTTTTCTTCAGAAAAAAACGATTTTTCTTAAAAACGCGTTTT
Source organism: Agrotis clavis (assembly GCA_954870645.1). Classification (NCBI taxonomy): domain Eukaryota; kingdom Metazoa; phylum Arthropoda; class Insecta; order Lepidoptera; family Noctuidae; genus Agrotis; species Agrotis clavis. Next base: position 17,059,167 of record OX940919.1, on the reverse strand, counting down.
AATGATATCTCAAAAACTAAAGCTGATACAAACAATCTGACTTCCAGATCTGTAATCAGCACCCCGAGAAAGTATAATATTAGTCATAATATTTCATGCAACAAAAATGCTGTTCCCTTGTGTAATTTGTATCACCTACTCTCATCATATTCCAAATTTCAGCACCGGAGGAATTTTTCGAAAGTCTTCATACAAAAAAATCCTCGTTGACCAACCCCGCGCAAGTGCCTCAACATGCTCAAGCTACATGCACCGTGTACAGGAACCAAAGACATTAAACTATGTACGAGCAATAGACGGGACATCACGAAGAAATTTGTGATCCAAAACTTTTTACCAATAGGTAAAAAATCCCTCAGTTTAGTAGTCGCGTTGCTATGCAACGCTTAGATTGTGCTACTGACGCATGGCATCAACAATTTTGTATGACAATCTTCCCAATGCCCGCTCTATAGTTTCTTTTAAATCTCTTTGACAGGAACCCATTAAAAAACGTGCGGGTCCAGCGACTTGAGCATGTACCTAGTCACATCTCGCGCATGTTCAGACATACGGCAGCCAGAACAAAATAACTTGTACATACAACTTGCGCAAGTAGCCCGCGTCTTTACTTGCTCCAGTAATTTGAAACATGTACAAGTACAAGCGAGTAACTTGATCAAGTAGCTTGCGCATGTTACTCGCGCGGAGTTACATGCAACAACGTACAAGCACCCTTATTGACTGACAAAGGCACGCGAGTGACACCGCGCGTGCCCCCGCGACGGGTTCCGTCGCACGGATGCGGGCCCCGTTAAGTGGGTGCAGGGCGCACCGACCCGCGACGGACGCCCGCGCGGGTCCCCGCGACGGAGCACTTTTGTATAGAACCGCGCGGGCATCCGCTTAACGCAGTTTCGGCCCTTAGGTTATTATTTTAATATTCAGCTGCTAAAAGTGTAATTTTTACCCCAGTTGGGACTTAAAACCCAATTCCATAAAAATACTGAAATGGTTACCATTCAGTGGGGGCTGGTTTCGGACCCCACATGTGGTACAATATTAGTCACAGAATTGAACAAGCTACCTCCCCTTTAGGCCTGAAACTGCGTTAAGCGGGCGACGGCCTGAAACTGCGTTAAACGGGCGGGTCCACGCGCGGTGGGCTCCGTGGGTATGCGACGGTCGCGGAGACCGATTTACGCAGTGTCGCTAGTTCAATTTGAAGACTTTTATTAGGGTTCCGTAGCCAAGAAGGAACCCTTATTGACTGAAAAAGTCCGCGCGGTGCCCGCCAGCGGTAACACGCACGGGCTTTTTCAGTCAATAAGGGTGCTTGTACACGGTGCATGTAACTGGAGCAAGTAAAGATGCGGGTTCCCCGCGCGAGTAACATGCGCAAGCTACTTGATCAAGTTACTCACTTGTACTTGTACATGTTTCAAATGACTGGAGCAAGTAAAGACGCGGGCTACTTGTGCAAGCTGTATGTACAAGTTATTTTGTTCTGCCGTATGTCTGAACATGTGCGAGGCGCGGGTGACTCGCTTAGGTACATGCTCAAGTCGCTGGACCCGCACGTTTTTTAATGGGTGCCTGTACACGGTGCATGTAGCTTGAGCATGTAGAGGCACTTGCGCGGGTTACATGCACTGTGTACAAGCACCCTAACGCTATAGTCCGATTAACGAGGATTTTTTTGTATGAAGACTTTCGAAAAATTCCTCCGGTGCTGAAATTTGGATTATGATGAGAGTAGGTGATACAGATTATTATAGATGCACAATAATCCAAAATTTTTTTAGCCTTGAAGTTCTGTTTTTTTTATACCAAAACATGAAAATTGCTTATAACTCTGCGACAAATTCCTCAGTCTCAAATTCTTTTTGTAGGTATTTGTTTAAATGAAATAATAGGAAAAATAATAATAAAAAAAAGAATAAGTTAGAATAGGAAAGTATAAACATCCAACAAATGTTCGATTTCAGTGTCACTCCAAATCAACTTTTTACATATCGCGCTCTAACTTGAAATTGAAATAAAAATCTTCAAATTGAACTAGAAACACTGCGTAAATCGGTCTCCGCGACGGGGACCGTCGCATACCCACGGAGACCAGCCGCGTGTCCACGCGCGTGGACACGCGTCGGTTGCCCGTCGCGGTCGCCCGATTAACGCAGTTTCAGGCCTTAGGTTTGTACAGACTGAAACCGGATACGTATATTGTACCTATATAACATAAAAAGTCTACCTTTTCAACAGGTTCCTTAGCCGTGTCTGGATCTTCACCACCTGAACCAAATTACAGAGACAATTAATTACAAATAAGATTGAGATTTGTTTATTGTTACAATATGATGAAGTCATAGCTAACCTTCAGGGGATCTTCTTGCACTAGTATCGCCAGCCCAGAGCGGGAAGTCGTTATCCATCGGTATTTCGTCAATGTGACGACTGTTATCAAATATAGGCATATTTCCTATATCTACACTGTCAATATCAACCTCTTCATCCAGTGTAACACGATTCATCATTTTGTCAAGTTGAATAGTATCATCAGCTTGAATTGTTCTGGATGTGAATTCATTTGCTGACTTTGTCTCGGGCCTTGATGTGAATTCTGTCGATGGCTTTGACTCTGCTCTTGATGTTAATTCTGTTGATATTTTTGTCTCTGCTCTAATATCTACTGACGAACTAAAGTCGAAGTCTAAATCTTCCTGATCAATTGTCACTTTGGGATTGGTAATATTCTCATCGTCACTGAAATAATAATGCATTCTTAGAACATTTCACGTATTTAGCATAGGATTATAAAAGGAACATAGCCTACCTTTCAGAATCATAAGTAACATCTTGATTAGAGCCAGATATTGTAGGAAGGTCTTCCAAAAAGCTGCTGTCTAATGTTCCAGCATAAAATTCATCCAGGCATCCAGATGAGGCTGATATATTGGTTCCAGATGGCGTACTTTGCCCGCTAAAATATATAATCTATATAAATAAAACCGGCCAAGTGCGTGTCGGGCCACGCACAGTGTAGGGTTCCGTAGTTGCCCATCAAAATACTTATGCGAATTAACTAAACTGATTCGCTGAATTTAATTTTAAAAAGAAGAATTTTCAAAATCAGTCCAGGAGTCTTTGAGAAATCGGGGAAAATACATTAAAAAAAAAAAGATTACAACGAATTTAGAACCTCCCCCTTTTTTTGAAGTAAGTTAAAAATAGTTGACGATAAAAACCTACCTATCCCCAAAAAACATACCGTAAAAACATACCTATTAAAGCTGTAAAAATAAAGTTGACAAACTTACATTTGCAGTTGAAGAGCATGTTCTCCGATACATTTTGTTTAGGAAAATATGTTATCCAAGTACATTTTATAAGTTGGTCGACTATTACTCGTAAAGTTGTAAAGCCTACTTAGTCATGATAATTTTCTTTTAAACTTCGTTATATATACTACTATTGTGAATTTTTTCACACCCCCAAACATAACCGTTTAGCTGGTAGAGGGGGGGACACTCGAGTCGAGCAAAATTTAGCACTTTAAAGCTTAATATTTCACAAACGAATTTTTTTATCAAAAAATTGTTAATGGAAACTATCAATATTTTTTAAAGACCTATTTAATGATACCCCACACTAAGGGGTACGCGAGAAAAAAAAAAACATCCCCACTTTACGTGTACAGGAGGTACCCTAAAAAAAAATATTTTACGAGATTTTATTTTACCACTTTTTCGGCACAACAAATCCTTATATTTACACTAAATTACAGCTCTCTAGGACTGTGCGTCTCTGAGCTAAACTGCGGACAGACGGACGGACGGACGGACGGACGGACATGGCGAAACTATAAGGGTTCCTTGTTGACTACGGAACCCTAAAAATGAATTGTTGTTCGTTAGTCTGATTAAAACTCGAGAACGGCTGGGCCGATTTGGCTGATTTTGGTTTTGAATTATTTTGAAAAGTCCAGGGAAGGTTTAAAAGGTTTTTTTTTTAATCGTTTCTCAGGCGGCACGGAGTTCGCCGGGTCAGCTAGTCTATATATAAAAATCAATTGCTGTTCGTTAGTCTCGCTAAAACTCGAAAACGGCTGGACCGATTTGGCTAATTTTTGTTTTGAATTATTTTTGGAAGTCCAGGGAAGGTTTAAAAGGTGATTTTAAGGCAGTACGAAGTTTGCCCGGTCAGCTAGTATAAAATAAAAATTACTGATATAAAAGCGTGATTCTATCTCGAGCATCCTGGAACATGAGCAAGGGAAAAGGAAAGGCTTGGCGATTACATCGTGAGTAAATCGCCATGTTGGAAGCAACCACTTAAAAATTTAAAAGGGCCGTTACCTGTCTTGTTGTGGCAGTCGATGTGGCGTCATTTCCATGCTTACTTGAGTTTTAGGCCTTGTTAACTCTGAACTAACATAATGACTTTGTGTAACTTGAGTTGGCGTTTTCAATCCGCCAGCTAGTGACTGTGCTACCTGCAATGGCGATGAATAAAAATATAGATCAGGTTAAAAGGTAGGTTCATAGTACGAAAGAGAATTTATATAAACTTACAAGTGGGTTCACGTTTGGGGGCACAATAGGTTTGCCTGCGCCAAGTACAATGCTGGGGGAACGATCACTAGCAGGTCGAGTTTCCGCCTGACCCGCACTCTGCCGCCGTTTATTTGCAAGACGATCGACAAACAGGTTGTAGTGGGACTCTTCTGAATTCTGAAAATAATAAGAGACACACAACTTTAAAACGAAAGATAATTTCGTTCCTATACCAAAAAGTAGATTAGAGTTAGCCAGGACAGCTGTCTTCTTTCCGGATGGGAAAGAGATTTATAAAAGACTGATTAAGATGGTGGCATGGCATGGCTTAGCATAGAACCTAGGTAAGGAACCCAAACACTACCTGGAAATCATCAAGTTCTTTTTCAGTCTCTTCAGCATCTCTTTGGTTCCGCTGCAGTTGTTCTAACAAGCTAGTTTTCTGTAGTCTTAAAAACGGCACGTTCAGGAATTTGTGGAGTAATCTTAGTCCGAAACCATTTCTCATTGAAGACTCAGCATAACGCACAGGCGCAGTTCTAACAAAGTGAATAATTTATTACTTTTAACATAGTCTCTTTTCTTTCAATCCATACAAAAAAAATATTCTACACATCATCATTAGTTTAAATTAGGATATTTTTTTTTATTTATGCTCCTCTAGGAATTCTCCCTGAGTTGTGTGTAGACGAAACACCCTGGGTGAAAAAGACCCAGTGTTTATAAACATGGAAACTCACAAAAACACGATTCAGAACAACAACTTGTAGGTCATAAAAACATTTGTTCCGTGCGGCAATCGGACCCACGACACGCAGTCGATCGCTCAGTCACTGCTCCAACTGTGCCTAACACAATCCGAAATATGCGCATGCATTGATTCTCAACTTGCTGAGCCAAATGTTGTAATCTCTGTAGATAATGGAAAATACCTACTGGGTTTTATACCATACCTGATTAGTTTGGCATGGTGAAGAGCTTGTTCAATATGGTGGAGATGTACTTGTCTATGATGCTGCATGTCACAATGGTTCCCTAGCACCACTACTGGTATATCTGCAGGCACTTGGGACAGCTCCTTCACCACATAGTCAAAGGTCCTGGAAGAAAATTGTGCATTATTGAAAGTAATGCAGTACAGATTGCAAAGTACAACTATGGACAGATTGCAAAGTGCAACTATGTACTTTTTTTTGAAGAAACATTGCTCCACAGCAGGGATTTCTTCTTCTGTGTCATGAGAGTTTATAAAAAGCCTGAGGGCCAAGTTCCTCTCAAGCGATATAAGCAGCAGTAGCCTCTCAAATAGTTAATGAGACTACCGCACTGGCATTTTATTATTATGCTCAAATTAAATACTGGTAGAACTCAATTTCTTGTAAAATATATTTTCTTGCTGGGCTCATGCACACCCTATGCCCACAGTTGGGATTTTATGGGCTAATTAGCAATTTATGTAAAACAGTTTAGCACTGGGTGAATACTTAACTAATAACAGGTCTTCCAATTAACTATTACTTTTATTTTATAAACTATACAACAAATATTGATGACCAGTCAGCCTATAACATTCTATTTAAAGCCAATCATAGACTGAAGTTAATATGCAATTATATTTACAATTCTTTGTACTTTGTAATAAACATACCATGGTTTTGTTATATCAAGCATCAGTATCACACCATTAGCATTTTTGTATACATCCAAGAATGTGGCATCAAGAACTGGTGTTTCATAGCCTTCTTCAGCTGCTGCTGCAGCAGACTGGTTCTCCAGTTTAAGCCCGAGAGGAGGTTTCTTCTTTGTACGACCTTTATCTACTACTTCCCATACTTCTACCTTAAATGAAATGAACCACCAAATTTAAACAAGTTTCAATAAATTCATTAAAATAAAGTCTAATCGCAAACTGTAGAATCTCCTACTTTTTGATAGGCTTATTAACCAACTTCAAAGAGGAGGATATTCTCAATTTTTTTTTTATAATGTACACCAATTAATTTATCTGCAGTCTGGTGTGATTTGTGAGATTTCTGATGCAAAATAGGTACTTGCTATTTGGTCCCATATAAATTTTTTCAATTTCACAAATTCTAGTGTGCTTAATTCTTTTTTTTAAGTTTTTGTTTTTTATAATGATCATTGTATAGTGTGGAGTTAGCTGGTTTCTTGATGGCAACATGCAAATCATAAAACAATACTCTAGCAGACTTTGTGTGCTACCTATTTATACTTTCACTCATTATTATGATAAGTGCCTTAGTGGTGGTGCCTATGGTGGTCGTATACGCGACTGCTGAGCAGGGGGTTCTGGATTCGATTCTTGCGTAGGCAAAAAGTGCAATTGCAGTCCAGAATTTGGAAGTTGGCATGATAATCTGTTTGTTTCAATTGGTCGGGAGGGCTATTATTATTATAACTTTCACTCACTTTAACTATGTAATCTGTATTTTTATATGTCCAGTGTATGGGGGCAACTTGTATTTGATCAGTTGGTGCATATTCTTCGATAAATGGTCCACCTTGAAGACGCTGCAATAGGCACGATTTGCCAACGTTTCTGTCGCCTTTTATCAGTATTTTCACTACAATCAACAAATTCCGATTATGGTCGTGAATGAAACAGATGGTAGCAGGAATGCTACACAATGACACAAATAACTTACTATTAAAATGAACTCCTTTAGAAAACTTTTTCTGTAGAGAAGAAGACATGGGTAAAGGAGCTGGACAGCGATCATCGCCGCTTCTAGCTAGTTTTTTAAGAGCGGAAAACATTGTTTTTTTTTCCGATGTTTAAGCAGCACTTAACATGTCGAATAAAAAAATGGAAATAAACCACAACACTGTGCTGCAAGAAAAAGAAACCAATGTCAATATGTGTTCAATAAAGATAAAAAATATTGGTGAAAAAAAATATCAATAAAAATACAAAACACTCGACTGTGCATTCGACTACGTCAGACAGTGACAGCACAGACTACTTAGAGATACTACGTATTTTTTTTTTTTTGGAATGTTTTTGGCATGGCTTCGAGGCCTTTATGCCAAATCTTTATATAATGTTTCTCTCATATTTTGTAAAATGTTATCTTCTTTTGCTGTATCTTCTTCTTATTTATATTTTACCAACAGTGTTTTTGATGTACTTGTAAAGCGGCATATAGCAATATTTTTTTTGTAGCAACACGTTTAAGCGGCGGGATTCGACATTTGTTGACATTTCTTCTGACATTTCAAAAAGCTCGCTTGCAAGAATTAATCGTTGGAGGTTGAATTCTTCACAGTTAAAAATAATGTGTTCTAGGGTTCCAGGAAATTTGCGGCAGGCAGTGCATGTCTGATCGTCTATTATCTTGAATCTATTCAAATGTGCGGGTGTGGTGTTATGCCCAAATCGGAGTCTATTGATTGTCGTAATGAAATCTCGACTTGCTGTCTTCAACTGATAATACCAGGGTTTATTGGGTAAGTCTGTTTGGATACTTCCATACCACTTTCCTTTATCTTCTTGATCTTTTTTCCAAAAACTTCTCCATATTTCATTTATATCTTCATTAATTTCAGGATAACAATCAGTGAAAGGGATTTTAACAACAGTACTTACATCTAAAGAGTTTATACCCATAAATGCAGCCTTATCAGCAATTTCATTTCCACTAATGCCTTTATGTGAAGGTATCCACATAAAAAATACATCTTTTCCTCCAGACCTAAGATTATTTAATAAAATTTTAATTTTATATATCAGGTAATTTGATTTAAATTTAAAGTTGAATCCTTTTAAACTATTAATTAAACTAAGAGAGTCTGTAAGGATTAAAAAATATGTACATTTATCTATGGTATCAATGTACCTAAGGGCTTCTAAAACTGCATATGCCTCTGCAGTAAATATACTACAACTAGTGTCTAAAACAAAACTTTGTACAAATTTAATTTGAGAATCATAAATGGCACTTCGCACATGAGAGTCTCCTTTACTACCATCAGTATATATTTTATAATATTCCCTATTGTGATTCAAAAACTGTAGAAGATCTTGATTGGTACAAACAGAGGCACTAATCAATTTTGGTATATTAAATAAAATATGAAATTGTGTTGAATAACATGACCATAAAGAATCAGAAAATATTTTACTAAATTTATTTTTTATTTGTAGGAGTATTTGGGACAGTTCTGGATATTGATGGTGAAGAAGACTCTCACCAGTTATCTCAGGAGCACTATATTGAAAATGGTAAGGCAAAATTCTGTTCATTACTGTTTGATTTTTACAGCATATTAATTTTAAACAAAAGCGTTGGGCTAAAAGCAATCTGCGAAGAGATAATGGCATTATTTTTGTTTCTATTTCCATGGCTCTAATGGGTGTAGAACACATAGCACCTGATATAATCCTAAGTCCCTTATTTTGTATAATATCTAATCTATGTACAAACTTACTGTTGATATTAATATATGCAAGGCAACTATAATCAAAGTGACTACGTACTATTGATTTATACAAAATTGTAAGAGTCTTAACCCTAAGACTCTTACAATTTGGGGTGCAGACCCCTGCACCCCAAGAAACTCCAGCTAAGCAACGGAGAATATTAAGGCTTTTTAAAGAATTTTCAGAAATGTACTTTAAATGATATTCAAAAGAGAGTTTTTTATCTAAAACAATACCTAAAAATTTATGCTTGTCTGTTTGTGGAATGGGTTCATTGTTAAAATTTATAATTGTGTTAGGTGATTCCTGGCCAAAAATTACAACTCTACTTTTACTTGTATTGATTTTGAGATCTAATTTATTATAATATATTTGTAATTTCTTTAGAGCATCATTCAGAGTACATGCAGCTTGGTCAATATTTCTGTTTGTACAATATAAAACAAGATCATCAGTAAATTGAAGAATATTTACATTAGGATTATTTACATATTTACAAATTTCACTACAGTAAAGGCTATACAATAGAGGGGACAGTACTGCGCCTTGCATTGTGCCTTTTGATGCAGATCTAGGTCCTTATGTAATATTATTATGTCTAACATATAAAATTCTGTTATTTAAAAAGTTAAATATCCATTTACATAGGAGTCCGGGAATGCCAAGTTGTGATAAAATTTTAACTAAAATGCCTGGTTGTATGCTATCAAATGCCCCTTGTACATCTAAAAAAGTACATATTACACTATTTTTATTATTTTTTGCATATTTCAGATCGGAGACAAGTGATACAAAGCTGTCTGCACAACTTCGCCCTCGTCTGAAGCCATATTGTACATTTGGTATTAAGCCATTGTGCTCAACAAACCAATCAAGTCGAGTTTTTATCATGTTTTCTAGTAATTTACCTAGACAGGATGACAGTGAAATAGGTCGATAGGAATTTGCGTTATCTGGTGGCTTATCTGCCTTTAAAACTGGTATCACACATTGTGTTTTCCATGACTCTGGAATAATCTGATTAATCCATAGATTGTTAAGAATGTTTAAGAAAAGTTTTTGAATTGAGAGATGAAGCTTTTTTATTAATATGTAAGGAAATCCATCTAGACCAGGTGTAGTATTTTTACGTGAATTCAAAGAAGCAGAAAATTCCTGGAATGAAAACTTTTCTAAGATAAATTTCGTATTTTCATTATCGTTATTAATATTAAAATAAGTTTCTAAGTTGGGAACTTCTAAGCCCTTATCTGACAATTTATCTAAAAAGGAATCAATGAATGTATCCGAATAAGACTTATTATTAACTTTTCTACTATGTTTAAACATTTTAATTTGATTCCAAATTTTGCTAATGGGAGTTGTCCTATTGAAACTATTACACAAACTATTCCATCCATTTTTCTTTTCCTCAGCAATTGTCCTTTTCTTAATAGCATCTAACCTCTTGTAATTAATAAAATTTTCAATACTGGGATTTTTCCTATAATATTTTAGTGCTTCATAAGAATTGATAACACTCTGTTTGCATTTATCGTTCCACCATGGTACTGGAAGTTTACTTTTGTAATTAGATGTTCGAACAAACTTAGGAATACATGCATCTTTTAAAGATTTAAGTTGATCACAGAAAATGTTATATGTTTGTAAAGGGTCTTCAAGATCCACATTTACATTATTAAAATAGTCTTTGGAAAGCTCACTATACTGTTCCCAGTCAGTTTTATTATACAGATATTTTTCTGTAGGAGGGTTTATTTTGTATTTATCAACACATAGTGATATAGAAGTAACTGTTGGAAAATGATAACTGCCCATGTTATCGTCATAAACTGACCAATCGCAAAGTGGTGCAATACAGGGACTGACAAAAGAAACATCTATAGCAGATGGATTACGATTTGGATATTGAATAGTTGTGTAACTACCATCATTAAGTATGCATAAATTGGAGTCATCAATTATGTCATAAAGTTGCTGTCCACGTCCTTTTGTGGCTACACAACCAAAGGCTATATGATGTGCATTAAAATCGCCACTGACGAAAACAGGAGGAGGCAATGCATTGATTAAGTTTCGTAGTCTATTCATTCTAATATGTCCACTTGAAGGTGGGGAATACACACATAAAATAGAAAGAAGACCATGTCTTGTAGTTAACAATATAGCTATACTTTGTAAGTCTTCATAAAACTGAATATCCAACTGTTTATATTTTAAAAAGGGGCGGATTAATATTGCTACGCCTCCATGGTTATTGCTTGCATTACGAAAATGTAAATTGTATCCAGGAATATTAAATGTTCTATTATCTTTAAACCAGGGACCGAAACCGGTATCAACAATACGGGTATTTTTTCGGTAACAACCTTTTTTTCTTTTACAGGTAATTTTAAAGGTTACCTTTATTATTAAAGTGAATACATAACCAGTATTAATACCGGTTACCGAAATAAAAATTACCCCTATCTTACACGTGCCGTCGGCAATTAGTCAAAGGGCGCGCATCGCCTGTGTGTGTGACAAAGAGTCGGGCCGACACACGAACTTAGGCGAACGCCGACCAATCACGGCCTTGGCTGGCACAGCACGCGGCACGCGCAACGCGTCTTTCATTCAGTATGATAATAAATGTATGTATAACTCAGTATTACTCTATAATTATGCCGTCGTCATCGTCATTGTGGCCAACATGTTGTTTTTAATCCCCGACGGAAAAAGAGGGGTGTTATAAGTTTGACGTGTCTGTCTGTCTGTCTGTCTGTGGCACCATAGAGCCCGAACGAATGAAGCGATTTCAATTTAGTTTTTTTTTATTAAAGGTGAGGTCGCCAAACATAAGACCTAACATTAATCCTCAACTTTACCATATATTTATTTCAAAATTAATGCTGCAGTATTTTCGACGTATCACAGGATTCTGCTAAGCCATTTGAGGTAGTATGAGGTAGTATGGCGCACCCGCGTACAGCACTGGTACAGACTTTCTTGGTAATCTTTACTATTTTCTAATGCCAAATTGGCATTGCGATATTCTGTTTCTTTCTCGTTATCAAGGTAATTTTGCACCCCCCACCGAATAATATCGTAATCGATAAATACAAATTTTACAGGAAAAATAAAACAGTGTTTTTTTGTTTTTATTGTAAAAATTATCCAACCTAAGAGAATGATTTGTATAACAACAAATGAAAGTTATTTTTTTATAGAATCATTCTAAATAAAAGTTTTACATTTTTATTTTATTAGGACCAAGTTATTAAAGAAAATATATTTTACTGGATACGTTAGAAAAACATTATTTCGCAACAAAACATAACGATATTATTCGCGTAAAAACAAAAAGACAGCGTGCACAATAATAGTACCTATATTACAATGTTTATCGGTAAACAATGACATCCAAACATAAACGGTAATAGATTGTAACTGCGATTTTCGCCTATATAATATATATTATAATTTAAATTATTGTTTGAGTACTATTTTATTCTTCAATTGCCTGTTAAGTAATATCCATTATTAGAAATATAACTTTCAATAAAACTATGGCTTTCTGATAAAAGAACACTCATCATCATCATCATCAGCCGAAAGACGTCCACTGTTGAACATAGGCCTCCCCCTTAGACCGCCACGCCAAACGACAATTCGCTACTTGCATCCATCGGTTGCCCGCGACCCTCACGATGTCGTTGGCCTACCTAGTGGGAGGCCTGCCTACGCTGCGTCTTCCGGTCCGTGATCGCCACTCGAGAACTTTTGTTCTCCATCGATCGTCAGTTCAATGAGCGATGTGGCCTGCCCATTTCCACATCAACTTGTAAATTGTATGAGCTACGTGGGTGACTCTGGTTCTTCGCCGAATATCCATGTTCCGGATTTTTATCCCGCAAAGAAACTCCGAGCCTCTAAAAGGCCAGCAGTGCAAGACCACGTTTCAGACCCCTACGTAATCACTGGCAACACACACTGGTTAAACATCCTTGTCTTGAGACACTGTGGCATTCTCGATGAGAAGATATCACGTAGCTTCCCAAACGCTGCCCATCCGAGTTGGATTCTTCTTCGACCTCTAGAAAGAGGTCCGTTAGGTAGGTTCAACTTCGAGAACGAAGTTGGACCTACCTAACTGAAGAATCTGTCCAAGGTAAGTATAATGGTCTACAACTTCGAGAGTATATCATTCCCAACAACAACCGGTACGGGTGCCACATGGACGTTCGACATGATTTTCGTTCATTTTAAGGCCGACCCGTTGGAAGACGATACTGAGGTCGCTGAGCATAGCATTGAGGTGCTCCAACGATTCTGCCATGATGACTATAATCATCGGTAAAACGAAGGTGACTGATGTATTCGCCATTGCTGTTGATGCCGAGTCCGTTCAACGCGGTCTTGAACAGTTTCGGAGAAATAACGTCTCCCTGTCTCACTCCTTTCTGCAATTGCTCTCTTCCTGAAGTCGGAAAAACATGGTGGCGTTTCTATACAAACACCTCAACACTTCGATACACCTATAGTCGATATGACATCGTTGGAGAACGTGCAATACTGCCCAGGTTTCGATTAAATCGAAGGCTTTTCCATAGTTCACAAACGCTAAATATAATGGCCGATTATACTCCTCTGTCTTCTGTATAATCTGACGGTGTATGTGGTCTATGGTACTAAAATCTTTTCGAAACCCGTCTTTCTCGGGAGGCTGGAAGTCATCAAACCTGCTTTCGAGACGGTTCGTAATGACTCTTGAGATCAGCTTGTATACATGGCTCAGAAATGAGATTGGCCTGTAGTTCTTCAACAAGGTGTTGTCACCCTTTTTGAAAGCAACCACACTCCCGTGGCATACTTCTGGTGTAGTACCTTCGAATAAAACGGAATTAAATAACTTCTGGAGAACTAAAAGTACCGGGTTTCCACCCGCTCTCAGAAGTTCAGTTGTGATTCGGTCCTCACCCAGCGCCTTGTTATTCTAGAGCTGTTTAAGAGCCATTCTAATCTCATACAGGCTGATGTCCGGGATATCCTCAGTGCAGTGTCAATTTAGCTCTTGCGTCTCGAGCTGTACCGACACTGGGTGTTGATGTGTATAACTGTCCGTAAAACCTCTCAAGCTCTCTTAGGATCTCAGGTTTCGTCGAAATGATGCTGCCGTCATTAATCTTCAGCTTCGTCATTTGACTTTGCCTAATAGAGATAAGACTTTTGAGCCCTGGTTCCGCTCGATCACCTCTCTGATCCATGCCACCCTATAGGCACGCAGATCACGCCGCATTGATTAAGAGATTCGTCTATTGAGTTTGCCATATTCCAACATTTCAGCTGAAGATTGCAGCCTCATCTCGGTCCGGTCTTGCATCAACTTGATGGTTCCGTTCGAGAGCTTTTGAGACTTATTGCGGTGAGGGGTCTTAAAGAATTTGAATCCCACAGCTTGAACAGTTTCCACCAACCCACTGTTAATCTCGTCCACAGTTCGGTTAGGCACTGGAAGCGATTGTGCAGTTCCAGTTGGAAGTCTTCGGGGTTCTGGATGTGGGCAGGACTATTTCGGAGCGTAGACTTTACGAGACGAGACCTTTCAAGCTTCACATTAATATTCAATGTGCCTCTGACGATTCGGTGATCGCTACCGGTTTTTACCTTGGGGAGCACAGAGACATCACTGAATATTCGCTTCTTGGTCGTCATGATGAAGTCGATCTCATTTCTGATAGTACCATCGGGGCTCATCCACGTCTACCTCCTGGATGGCCGCTTCTGGAAGTAGGAGTTCATTAAATGAAGTTCTTCCTTTTCCATGAAGTCGACCAGTCGCTGGCCCCTCGCTGCCCATACCCAAATGGCCCCACTCTCAACTTATCGCTATTCCGTGCGCCCTTCGCGTTGAAGTCCCCCATAACAACGGTGAAGTATGTTTCGGAGGTATGTATGGCCTCGGATATCTCCTCATCCAATGCCTCTACTTCATCATCGAGGTCGGTGCCTATGACCTGTATGACCTTTAACGAATACCAGTTGATAATTCTGAGTATAAGGTATGCTACCCTACTCGACACACTGTCGACTTTCATAACGTTGTTGATGAGAGACCCGCGGGCGGGAAATCCAACACCACCCTGGGATTTAGGTCTCCTTCCCGGTAGAAGAGCATGTTGCCGGAATCTAGAACTATCGTATCCTGACCCTCTCTTCGGATTTCATTGCATTTTGCTCAATTCTTCCTCCAGCTCGATAATCTTCTCATCGGTCCTCAGTGTGCGAATGTTGTGTGTTACCAGGGCCAATGTCCGTTGGGGGTGGTATGCCACACATACTAGATATGAGCGCCGATGGCCAATTCCACGGCGGCGGCGTGGCCTGTATATTTTCACGGCGGCGACGCGTCGCGTCCGGCCGTGTGTCTTAGTTTTTTTTTATTAGGGAAAGATTTCTTAAGAAGAAAAATGAAGAAAATCATGTTGTTGTTAGGTACCAAAAAAGTTTTATAAAGAAACGTATTTGTTAATTACAATTTTAGTCTTCTATATTTAGCGATTATGTTTACTAAAAACAATAATTGTTTCAGTATTTTAAGATGCGAGACAGAGTTTTTTATCAAAGCACTATCTATTTTTTTATGTGAAATGGGTTTGCTCTTGACCCTAGTTTTTTTTTTAATCGTGGTGAAATCATCAAATGAGTCCTCCTATCCAGGGCAGGGCGGGAGGGACTGTCAGACTTGTACTGACTAAAATCCACGGTGTCCTTCAGAAGCCCTTTGTGTACCGGAGTCGCGGTATAAGTGTGTCCCACGACCCCGGCTGGCTTTGGCCCTCTAAATGGGAGGCCCCGTCATTGTGCTGACGCTCTTTGAGGCGCGCGTGGAGCACAACGAGCCGTCGACCCGGACATGGTCCATGGTAGGACAGCGAGTCTCCCATTACTCGCCACCCGCATGCCCGCGCCTACGGTAGCCGGAGGTCGTCCTGCGACGTCCGACGCCGTGGGCGTCTATCAAGGCGCCGTGCGCGAGGGTTCTCCCTCGCGAGTCTCGCTTTTCCTTCGCGAGCATGACTGCTTCGCAGAATGAGGCGATTGCTTCCCACTCTGTCTCACCCCGCAGAATGGCGGCGATCAATGTCGAGGTCGTCGCCTATCGCCTGCGTCAGGACACGGCGGTGCTCTGCCCAAGCGGGGCAGTCCTGCATTATATGCTCCACCGTGTCCTCCGGGCAGCTCTCGCAGTGGTGACACCCAGACGTTTCATCCCTCCTTATCCGACACAGGTACCTCCCGAAGCATCCGTGTCCACTGTCCGGTGAGGACCTGCGTTAAGCGGTAGGTGAGGACGCCGTGGGACTTATCCAGCCACTCCTCAAAGAGGGATCTTACGGCGAGCCCGTTGACCCTAGTCTAGGGTCACGAATGACTAAGACAAAGTTGACGATGCTTAGAAGTAGGAGCCCTGCTAAGCGGGGCTCCGTCGATTTCTCTTGTGAAGGAAGAACTAGTTTTGCCTAGGTCAGACTAGTTTATCCTGAAATCGGGTTTGGCCGGTAATTT
Source organism: Agrotis clavis (assembly GCA_954870645.1). Lineage (NCBI taxonomy): Eukaryota > Metazoa > Arthropoda > Insecta > Lepidoptera > Noctuidae > Agrotis > Agrotis clavis. The sequence continues at coordinate 17,042,646 of OX940919.1, read as the reverse complement.
ATACACTTGAATGTGTAGAGCCGACTACACACGTACCAGTATACTTGTACAAATCGAGACTTGCACAAACATAGGTCAGTGACCATGTTAGGGACTAGAACCATGGCGTGATGTGACGCGATTTGATCGATTCCAACCACAACTGAAAATCAACCTTGCCACTAAGAAATAATGATGCAATTCGATTGACTTGACGTCGTTGTGTCGTCCCTTAGGTGCAAGTATCTTCCCACACACGTTTCAGTATACTTGCGCAAGTCTGGATTACCGCAAGTATACTGTAAGTCCCTGTTCACACGTGCCATACACTGCGCTGTCGGCTAACCCGGCAACCGGAACGTGTAAAAAGGCACTAACGTGTGTGGCATAAGCTACGTAGTCAGTGTAGCTCTAGAGCGAACAAACGCCGAATGCCATCAGGGCGCGGGTGCGAGCGAGAAAGCAAGTTGCGACTCGTCGCGGCGGCGCGCCGCGCGTTTCTTTCGGCGGCGGCGCGCCGACCGAATTCACGGCGACGGCGGCGCACCACATATCTATGCCACATACTCGATATTATTATATCCCTTTCTTTATTCTCGCGTTAATAGATAATACAGCAATCGTAGATTGAGTGTAGATCACCTAGGTTAACTATTGCAAAAGTATATGCTATTTTTTTTTTAAATACATTAATAAATAGTAACCAGCATTGCCATATTAATGTGTTTTTTGAAATAAAATCTCTACAGGAGTAGTATTGCTAAAAAATTGAGTTGCAAAAGTCCAACTGGAACGACAAACAAACAAATAAACAAACAAGAAAAGTGAGTTTATAAAAACGTGGGAAAAACTTTACTATAATTAAAACGATTTTGCTGTTCTTACTCGAATAATATCGTTATCGTAACATATTGAAATTCTTATTATCAGTGCTATCCGTAATCACTTGAAGCGATATTATTCACGTAAATAAGTACAATAAATCTGTAACGGAATATTAGGGCTATGGTTATTATAAAAATACAAATTTGTAATGTACTCATAGGAAAAACTTTTTGAAAAAAAATGTAACCGCCTTCAAAACAACCACAAAAAAGGGTAAAATAACCTTCAAAACTTTTCTTTCGGAAGTCGGTGACTTTTTTTGATTAATTTAATTGTCTTTTTGCCACCGACTTCCGAAAGAAAAGTTTTGAAGGTTATTTTACCCTTTTTTGTGGTTGTTTTGAAGGCGGTTACATTTTTTTTTCAAAAAGTTTTTATTTTACTCTTTTTAGTTTAAATATTCAACCACAATTCTTGTCAAATACGAGTGCATCGTTAAAATCTCTTACATTCAGAATTCCCTATCTCAAAAACTACAGAACCGATTTTGATGAAACTTGCAGTATTCCCTAAGTTGAACAATACCTAGTACAACAAAAATACTAATTAATATATAATTATATAATTACTTAAATCGGACTTGTAGTTCTGGAGATAAGCGAACACAAACATAATTTACTAAATCAGACGATGCCAAGTCCTTACTAGAGGAGTTGTACCTTCCATCATCAGCTCAGCTACATGAGATGATGATCACCATATGCAAATACTTAAATTACTTCATAAAATTTGCGAAAAACGATGTGTAGGCCTATAAAATTTGAGGGTTGCCCTCGATTTCTCCAGGATCCAATCATCAGATCCTGACATGGTGACAATGGGACCACTCCTGAAGTATCTCCTTTCGAACAAAAAAAGAATTTTGAAAATCGGTCCACAATTGGCGGAGTAATCGCGTAACAAACACAAAAAAAAAAAAAAAAACATACCGTCGAATTGATAACCTCCTTCTTTTTGAAGTCGGTTAAAAATGCGAAAAAAATTGACAAAGTGTAAGAGAGTACCTACATGATGAATATGCAATAAAACGCAAAGTATCGTTATATCACATTACGTTATTATTCGGTGCGAGAAGCGATTTTTAGGTAACCGGTATTAAAACGGTAACCTCATTAAAGGTTTTTTCTCGTAATCAAGGTCATCTTTAGGAAACCGGTATTAAAACGGTAACCTGAATAGAGGTTACATTTTTCTTCGGTCTGGTTACCCAGATAGCGGTTACCTAAATCTGAAAAATAACCGAAATTCTTCAATACCGGTACCGTAATTTATAAAGGTTTTCGGTCCCTGCTTTAAACCATGTCTCATTTAAGAGACAAATGTCAATATTTTCATGTTTTAAAAAATTTATTAGTAAGGGTTTTTTATTATATGCACTTTGTATATTAAACTGTGCTATGCGTAATTGTGACTGTGATGAGGTGTATTTTAAATCCATAAGTTTAAGTAAGGTTTTTAAGTAGCATGTCGCTAATTGTTTTGCTATTAATTGGAGTGTCATCACCCTTATTACTAATTTCAAGAATAGTACGAATAATTGCTGAGTTTAGATCTGAATTATTTAATAATTGGTCTCTTAAATTAACTTGAGAAGCTTGTGCAGTAGGAACTACAGGAACCTTATTAGAATTAGGAGTAATTTTATCATTTAAGTTTTGTATAGTTTTATTTACATTTTGTACAGTTTTGTTTACATTTTGTACATTTTTATTAATAAAAGTTTTAGTTGAGTTGTTATTTACAGCACGTTTTTTATTTGCATTTTCTGATATTGTTGGAAAGCTTTGTTCATATTTTTTGCTATCAACAACACTAGAATATGTAATTTTATTTCTTTTTTCTAACATTTTTTGAATTTTGATAGGACAAGATCTTGAAATGGCCAAATGTGGTCCCCTGCAGTTGGCGCAGCAAAGCTCAGTACTCTTATCGCATTCCGTATAAAGGTGCTCTCCGGCGCAACAACTACAACGTTGCTTACCGTTACATACTTTTGCTGAATGATTAAACTTAAAACACCGGTAACATTGCTGCAGAGGCGGGATATAATCAAAAACCCTATATGAGAAAAGATCATATTGTACATTTTCAGGTAGATTATTGGAGAGAAAAGTCAAGCTAACAGTCTGTAGAGGAACTCGTTGTGTCCCCACTTTCTTTGAGAAACGACGAACAGCAATGATTTCAGAGTGAGATGAAAGTTTAGAGTACAGATCCTTTGTTGAGATGTTAGTCGGAACAAATCTTATCACTCCTGTTTTTTCAATGTGAGCCGCTGGTATAAATGCCTTTAAATTATATTTGGCCAAAAACGTAGAGTTCGCTATGAAGTTGTTGGCAGTATTGGCCAGTTTAAATACTACAACAATCTTGGTTGCATTGACTCTTTGTAGGGTCACCACACCCTTTATTTCGGTTGTAAATATATGATTCAGATAGATCGGACTTTTATTTCCGAATCTTTCATTTTTGTCTAGAGATTCTACATAGACTTTGAATTCTGTATTTACTGCATGCTCTGGGTATTGTCTTATGTAATTTGGTTTGAAAAAAGGAGCAAAATTACTTTCCTGTTTCTGCCGCTGTTGCTGCTCAGGATCCAGTACACAATCCAGCAGCTGCCGCTTAGCCGCTCTCTGTCCATCTGGACCCTCATCTTCGTCACCATCCATCCGAATAACGTATTTCAATTAACTTTTCGCAAAAAGTATGAATAAATTCCAATTAAATTAATTAAAATTTCTGGAGGCTTTTTAAACGAACCGCTTTTTTTTGAGTTTCCCGCCCAAAAAAAAGATACTACGTAGTGACAGCTCGACCACAGATAACTATAATTATATTAGTCAAGCTCGACATGCGACATAGAGTCATGCATGGACAGACCACAGGCTAGGGCGTTTTAGCACTACAGCTTGGCCAGAACGGACTGAAACGGAACTAAAATTTTTATTTCTGACAGCGTTTTAAAATCTTTGATATTTGATGTAAACAAAGACCGCAGGTTTGTAAGATTTATTATTGTGCCATAAAACTAACGTAATAAGTGAAAAAAAAAAAAAATCATTCAAAGTGCTGGTAGCGCGAAGACAGTGGCGACTTCCGGTTTTCTACATTTTTATGTCAAGCTGTATAGCTTGACATAAAAATACGCTACCAGCACTTTGAATGATTTTTTTTTTTTTTTTTTCAGTTATTACGTTAGTTTTATGGCACAATAATAAATCTTACAAACCTGCGGTCTTTGTTTACATCAAATATCAAAGATTTTAAAACGCTGTCAGAAATAAAAATTTTAGTTCCGTTTCAATCCGTTCTGGCCAAGCTGTACGTCCGATCCGAGTCCGATCCGAACCCGTGAAAATACGGTCCGAAGTAGCTGTAGAACTATTTCTATGGTATTTTACGCACTAGATCTGATTTCCGTCATTATGATATCTTTCCGTCATCCGAGAATCTCCGTTTCGGAGAAAAAATGACGGACCGAATAGGCCATAGTTCGTAGCCATTTGCAGTACCGGCGTTAGGGTAAGGCGCGGTTAGGCGACCGCCCAGGGCGCCGAATACGAAGGGGCGCCGCAGGCCTACTTTCTCGTTAATTTCCCAATTTCTTTTATCCCATTTTTAGGGGATAAACCCAAAACCCGTCTGAACAAAACACAAAACTTACACAATAAATTCAAGAAACGTTTGTGCAAAATTGACAGAGAGTCACGTTAGTTGAACTTTTTCATTCTGTTTGATCGAACGGAAGTAAAAGTCTTCAGTTTTATTTTTCATCGAAATAACGTGATATAAGAGTGTAAATGGATAAATAAGCTATGGAAAAGGAAGGATAATTTTTTACTAAACTTACTTCAGCCAGGATCTCGTGGCTAAATAATTACAGCTGCACAGACCGTTCTTCCGGGTTAAGCCGTGCTTGCCGAGGTTGACCACCTGTGGATGGGTGACCATCAGTCATAGCGAGTTTCCTCCGTGCCTCGGAAAGCACGTAAAGCCGTTGGTCCCGGCTGTCATTTGTAGATCTTTGACAGTCGTTACTGTTAGTCAGAAGCTCTAAAGTCTGACAACCAGTCTTACCATGGGGTATGGTATTGCCCAGTTACTTGGTTGTGGAGGTCCGACAGGCAGTCGCTCCATGTGAAATACTGATATCCAGCTAGCAGGTTTTACTGGAAGCCGACCCCAATATAGTTGGGAAAAGGCTAGGCAGATGATGACTTCAGCCAGGATCTGCCGTTAAACGAGCACGTTGGGCAGAACACCCCCGCGGTGGTGCTCTGCTCTGCGCCGTGTCGTCACGACGCGCGACGGCGATAGGTGGAGACCTCTCGTGCCCGGCATTGGTCGAGGCCAAGCTGCGGGGCGAGACGGAATGGGAAGCGGTCGCCTCCTTCTACCATGCAGTCATGCTCGCGAAGGAGACGGGCCGCGTAAGGAAGAGGACAGCGTCCTCTCTCCACCCCAGACACAGTGGTAGACGCCCACGATGATGGACGTCGGCAGACGGTCTCTGGCCACTCTAGGCGCGGGCATGTGGGCGTTGTTGACTCGCTGTCCGACCATGGACCATGCCAGTGTGTCAGCATAATGACGGGGCCACAGCCTGCCGGGTTCGCGGGACTCACGAATTACCGTGACCCCGGAACGTAAAGGGCTATTGAAGAACAGTCTCTCCCGCCCTGCCTTGAGTGGGTAAAATCATCAAATGAGTCCTCCATTTGATGAAATTAACACGACATGGTGACCCCCCCCCCCCCTGATGTAATCTGGATCCGCCCTTGCAGTAAGGGGGCGCCGTAGAAAATCGCGCCCAAGGGCGCTGGTAGTGCTAAAACCGGCACTGGCCATTTGTGTATGCTCGCGCGCTGCGTCCGAGTTGAATCCGAGCTGCGTACGAGCAGAGAGGCAGCGGGGCGGGCGGGGATATGCGGCTGGTTGTCAGAGATGGGAGTAGTGCGTAAGCAATATCCGAATTCTGTCCGTGATTTTTTTTCACGGGTTCGGATCGGATTCGGATCAGACGTAGTGCGAAACCGCCCTAAGTAGAGAGTATCAAGGAGAGCATCACCTAAGAGTTATTCATGGATAGTTAAAAAATCTTGGAGTTATCATCATGGATTTATAAATATTAAGGGATAGAAGGCTTGTGACATTAAAACCGTGCCTTTTTATAGCTTGTGATAGTTTTTATATTCTGTAATGTATTGTATTTTCTAATATTTTTAAGTAAAAAAAAAAGATCACAAAACTCCAATGATATTTCCCGAAAAATTAGGTGTATTTAACGTTTAAAATGGCAACCCTATGATGTTGTCGTTTGTAGGGTGACCAATATAAACTGGCTTCTGAGATTAATCGTTTTTAAAGAAAAAGTAATAGTTTTATTTTGATTTATAGTGAGTATCTATATTATAAGATGTTTATGAAGTACTAGGCTAGATTACTGTATACTGTACACTGTAAATATGACATTTTTCTTACCGTTTTTCTGTAGGTATTCTACTTCCTTATAGAAAACTTCATTACTCTTTATTGTACACACATAATAATTAAAATAACATTTCACTTAAGGGTAAATTATGCACAAAGGCGAGCTTAACCCACAAAACTTCCCCTTGCATACTCGGGCACCATTCTGCAATATTTGCCCTCGTTTTAGAAGCTGATGTTTTATAGTACCATTAACAATGATATTTTAGTAAACAGATATGTTATGAGCGCGCAAAACGTGAAGACCAGAAAATGTCCTACGTCGGACAATTGCTTTTAGTCTGTGTCTCGCACGACTACGAGTAACACGTTGCGCGCTGCTACGTAATTGTCATCAAAAATGCCATCGTGTGTATTTATGAAGTGTACCAATCATGATAAAAAAATTAATAAAACACACCGGATCTCATACCACACGTAAGTAAGCAATATACTTCGATTTATTAATATATTTCAATTATTTTCATAATATTCTGATGTAAGAACGACAAGGTGATGCCGACGTGCGGGGCGGTGCGGGGGGATTGATGACGCGTGGGTGGCGTGGCGCTGTTTGTTTATCTAGCTGTCACTTTTTTTCTTATTGCGTTTTATCAAGCTATCCTTTTTACTTGTAGTGAAATATAATGTTTGAATAAAAAGTCCGCGCTCGGCGCGAAACAGTTTTTGCTGTTGTTTTGTAAGCGTATAACATATCTGTATATTAGAATATCATTGACCATTAAGTATTCTGTGGTGGTGGTTTTTGAAGGCAGTTACTTCTTTTTTTGAAAACTTTTTATTTTATCATTTTTAGTTCAAATATTCAACCCACATTCTTCTCAAAATATCATCTATTCTCATATATTCATCATCCAAGTACAAAATAAGAAATGCTCATTCGTCAAAAATGAAAGAAATATTCATCGTACCAAATGACAGGTATTGAGAACGTGCACGACGGCGGTGGGAGTAGTACGATTCGATTGCAGCGCTCATGGTGGCGAATAGTAGAACTAATGTGGGATTATCTCATAGGACATTCAGTTTTGCCAACTGCTAAAAACGCGCTTATCTCAGGAACTTCTGGTTCGAATTGAATAATTCTTTTTGTGTTAGATAGTTCATTTATCGAGGAAGGCTATAGCCTATTTAGCATCACGCTATGACCAATAGGAGCAGAGCAGCAATGAAAAATGTTGTCAAATCGGGAAATTCTTCTTGAGAGCTTCCCTTGCGTACGCTACGTAAACGGTTTATATTACGCAAACATGATGTATGACGGAATTGTTCCTCATGAAACGTTCTAACATAAAGTCCGCGACAGCATATGTCTATCTTTTAAGATTAACTCACCATAACCTTTCTTTTGGAAATCAAATTGGTTTTAAAATAATACATTTCTTGCGACAATGTTTTAATGAATATAGTATAAATCCATATCCAAAAAAATGCGTTAATGATTACAAGCATTTAATTTTGAACAAACGCCCTTGACATCATTTGATTTCAATGAATATCTAACGTGATATCGTAGTTTCTTCAAAGGCAGGTGTTGGGGCGCAGTCGGACTACGACGGCTCTGACATTCAGCTCTGTCGTCTGTACGTAATTTTTAGGGTTCCGTAGTCAACAAGGAACCTTTATAGTTTCGCCATGTCCGTCCGTCCGTCCGTCTGTCCGCAGTTTAGCTCAGAGACGCACAGTACTAGAGAGCTGTAATTTGGTGTAAATATACGGATTTGTTGTGCCGAAAAAGTGGTGAAATAAAATCTCGTAAAATAATTTTTTTTAGGGTACCTCCTGTATAGGTACGTACAGTGGGGATGTTTTTTTTTTTCTCGCGTACCCCTTAGTGTGGGGTATCATTAAATAGGTCTTTAAAAATATTGATAGTTTCCATTAACAATTTTTTGATAAAAAGATTCGTTTGTGAAATATTAAGCTTTAAAGTGCTAATTTTTGCTCGACTCGAGTGTCCCCCCCCTCTACCAGCTAAACGGTTATGTTTGAGGGTGTGAAAAAATTCACAATAGTAGTATATATAACGAAGTTTAAAAGAAAATTATCATGACTAAGTAGGCTTTACAACTTTACGAGTAATAGTCGACCAACTAATAAAATGCACTTGGATAACATATTTTCTTAAACAAAATGTATCGGAGAACATGTTCTTCAACTGCAAATGTATGTTTGTCAACTTTATTTTTACAGCTTTATTAGGTATGTTTTTACGGTATGTTTTTTGGGGATAGGTAGGTTTTTATTGTCAACTATTTATAGGTAGCTAACTTCAAAAAAAGGGGGAGGTTCTAAATTCGTCGTAATCTTTTTTTTTATGTATTTTCCCCGATTTCTCAAAGACTCCTGGACCGATTTTGAAAATTCTTCTTTTTAAAATTAAATTCAGTAAATCAGTTAAGTTAGTTCACTTAAGTATTTTGATGGGCAACTACGGAACCCTACACTGTGCGTGGCCCGACACGCACTTGGCCGGTTTTTTTTTATAATCGCATTATTCCGCTGGAAAAAATAGCTAGAAAGATGAACAATGCAGGAGATGGTTAGCTGCCGTGAAGAGAAAAAGTGAATAATATCATAACCCTTGATATTTTTCTTATAGAATACAGTTTGCCTATGCTTATTTAATTTTGTTCAGTGCCAATGAATCGCCATGGAATCCAAAACCAAGTGATTTATTAAAGAATCTGATTTCAATTAGAACGATCAGAGCCCCTAAAGTTGCGAACGCTAGGTGGCGCTGATGTCGTGCACGTTCTAAATACTTCATGGAACAAAAAGAGAATCATCAAAAACGGTACAACCCAGTCGTAAAATATGAATATCAGGTACTTGGTACCTGATATTCATATTTAATACAGTCTGATTGTGAAAATCTTGTCTGCTGATTGCGGCCGCGAATAAACTGCGGATTAGAGAGAAAAATACATATTTCGCAATACTATAAGTACCTACTTTCTGTAACACTATAATAATAATATTATCCCCAAAATACTGTATCATGGACACACTATTAGAAAGAAACTAATTCCCAAGCTGTGTGCCTTTCATTCGTTTCAAGGTCACCGATTTGGGATCGTTTTTCTAGTAAGCACATAAACTCCTACACGATCAGACCCGATCGCCCAACAGAGGTGACCTTGGTCCGGTTGATGTGAAAATCTACCGTGTAGACGTTGGTCGGCCGACCAACCACAACGCATCCCTCCCGACAGGATGCGTCCGCGGTCGGACCCGACAGTCGGCCGACAGCGTTCCAGACGGTTGGGTACTGTTGACGCGACCAAGGTCACCTCTGTCGGCGGTCGGGTCTGATCGTGTAGAGAAGGGGTTTTACTCCAGTACCTCCATGGTTATCATAGAATAATAGATATACATAATGGACCGTAAGATTGATGCGATAGGACACACTAGTTTGGAGATTTATAAAAAAAGAAGAAAGAAATATTATTCTAATTGAAATCAAGTCAACAGGAGCTAGTACCCTGGCTGTGAGTCTCAAGGTCATGAACCTGAACTCGTCACTTGACCTTGACCTTCAATTCCACTCGACCTTGACCTTCGAGGTAGATATAATGCCCTCCGGATCACTTGATTTTAATTTCAAAGTAATTTTACCACTCTAGGACATGACCTTGACCTTAACGTCACTCACTCCACGAGAATCGCGGATCATGACTTTTACCTCAAGATCAATGAGCGTATGGTGTTCCACAAACCTACTATTCGCACATCCCACAGGATCCCGAAGCCCGAAGGTTTGATTAGGCGATTATGGGTTAAAGTGGAGAATTTTTTAGTCTTTTCATTATCTTAACAACAGACATCAAAAACACTTTTTTTGTGTTTGTGCCTCCCTTAAATATTTGCGATACTTTAATTATTTATTTTTATAGAGAAAATTTAAATAAATACTCTGAGAATTGGTCGCGGGACTTATCAAATTACCGTGACCCTGGAACGTAAAGGGCTATTGAAGGACACCGTGGATTTTAGTAAGTACGAGTCTTGAGAGTCCCTTCACGTCTCACCTGGGATGGGAGGACTCATTTGATGATTTTACCTTACTTTATTTTTTTTGTAGTTGAGTGGTTCTTTAAGTGGCCTACACAGGGCCCTAAAATTAGAGGCGATATCGGGGAAGGGTGGGGGAGCGCCCTAGATCGTTCCCTAAATCGTACCGTGTGTAGGCAAATCGCAACCATATCGGCCCTAAAATCTGAGGCGATATGCCTACACACGATACGATTTAGGGAATGATCTAGGGTGCTCCCCACCACTTCCCCGATATCGCCTCTGATTTTAGGGCCGTGTAGGCCACTTAAAATAATACTTTACTGGCAATCTATAGCTGCAGTCTTACCCCGGTTAATTTTTTCAAATGAACAGGCAACACCCTATTGCATCCTGTATTGATTTTGATGGGGTTTTTGCATTCTGGAGGTCTCGTATCAATATCCTATGACGTAGTCTGCACGTCTGCATGGATCCGTTATTGAATATGGATGGCGCATTTTCAAAGATGTTGATTTTATAGACTCTTGGATCAATTGTTGTTAAAAATCTGAACGAGAAAAAGAGAAAAATAATAACTTAAGAACATTTTTTTTTTAAGAAACTTTTTTAATATCAGATAACTCAAAACTTGTATTGTCTTACTACAAAAAGTTAAACACTATCATAAAAAGTTTAATATTCTTTGTGGGAAGACAGTCATTTTTTATTATCTAATTAAAAAAATCTGCTTCAGCATTTATGACTTTCATATTGAATGTATACATATTTGACTAGCTTACTAACTAAAAAGATGTTGAATCATTAAAACTAATATGTGCACATAAATATTATTTTAGTCCCACTTTGATTTCTTCTTTTCAAAATATTCTTTTCCATCTTTGTCAACAGTAGCATAGTATCCCATTGATTCATATTTTGTTCTCATATAAGCCATGTAACCAAGGGCGAAAGTAAAACATGCAGCTCCTATAGTCATAACAACAATATTCTGGAACAAATCATAAATAAAATAATGTTAGCCCCTAAGATGTACCTTTACGAGAAAATTACGCAGATGTGGACTATGAAATTAAGCACAGGTGAAATTTTATATAATCTTCTATATATATAAAAGAACAGGGTTTTTTATTAAGACTCGACTACAGCCGAAACCGCTAAACACAGAAACTTGAATTTTGGACAGCAGTTGCAGTCTATCATGTAGGGTAGCAATAAGACGGGATTTTGCGAAAATCCTCCTATAAGGGGGTGAAAAGGTTTGTATGAAAAATCTTATTCCTTGGGTTTATAAACTTGAAACTTACCACCAATAAGAACAGAAGTAAATAAATAAGATTAGCACCATTATTTTTTTAAAACTACCCTCCATTGTTAATCTAGATGATGTTAAAGTTTGTATGGGAAAATCATAACGCATGAGCTGATGAATTTGTAAATCAGTATTTATATACTAGATAAAAATTAATCAAACACGTGTTTTTGGATTTTTCGAAAATCACCCCTCAAGTTGGTGAAAAGGGGTATTCAAGTTTTAAGGGGAGGATAATAATATTAAACCACTAAACATAGAAACCTGAATTTTGGATGGTAGTTGCAGTTTATAATCAAATGTAGGTGAGCATTAGGAAGGGTTTTGCGAAAATCTACCTCTAAGGGGGTGAAAACCTTTTTATGTACAATTTTATTCATTGGGTTTATAAACTTGAAACTTGGCACGGATATGAGTACCTATATGTAAATAAAAAGATGGACATTATTCTTTTTTCAAAACTACCCTCCATTTTTGGGTTTTTCGAAAATCACCCCCTAAATTGGTGAAAAGGGAAAGTTTTAAGGGAAGGATTTTACTGCTTGCTTCGATAAACTCTAAGCTGGGTATAAATTATCTCTCAATTGAATAAAGGATGTGTATTTATTAATATTTAAAAAATCAACTCCTAGCGTTTTTTTGTTTGTTTGTATTGAATAGGCTCCGAAACTACTAAAGCATTTTTAGATTTTCCAAAAGTATCCTTTAGGAGGGTGAGCGGGAATTAAATTCACTGAGTTCGAAGTTAGAAACACGCACAGAAGAAGTCGCGGGCAAAGTGCTGTGCTAGTATAGTATAGTGAGTGAATCATAGATAAAAAATCATTTTTATTCAATTACAAAAAGTGGTGTCTGAATCTCACCTAACTGATAATAATATCATTCATATACGTAACTACAGTATTTACACCACAAACCACCCAGACGGCACGGCACATGCAGGTGCGGCCGTAATAATAAAGTCAAATATTAAGCATCACGAACAGCTACAATTCAAAAAACCTCATATTCAAGCAGCAACAGTAGCTGTAGACGATCGAAATGGAACATTTAACGTTACTGCAATATACTGCCCTCCAAAATATAATACCAAGGAAGACAATTTTGATGAGCTGTTTAGCACATTGGGACCACGCTTCATAGTCGGAGGTGACTGGAATGCCAAGCATGTACACTGGGCCTCAAGACTTACCAGCACGAGAGGAAGAGAGCTGAAGAAGTCGATAGTTAAAAACAACCTGACTGCAATCGCACCTTCTGAACCGACCAATTGGCCGACTGATCAAAACCGCCTTCCCGACGTCTTAGACTTCTTCATTGTTAAGGGCTTGTCCAGACTTCCTTATCATATAGAAACATGCTTGGACTCTAACAGCAATCATGTCCCGGTGTTTCTGACACTCGGCACTGCCGCTTCGACAATGGAACATAACACAAAGCTCTACAACAAACGCACTGACTGGAACTGTTTCCGCGAATTCGTCCATGAGAGACTAGATATGAGGGTAAGTTTAAAATCAGAGTCAGATATTGATATAGCCGTACGCACATTAACGTCAGTTATCCAAGAAGGCTGCTGGATGTGCACGCCTGAAATCAAAGATCGTCACCCGCAAAGTAAAACATACTCTGATTCCATACAACAGATGATACTTGAAAAAAGGAGGTTACGTCGAGTGTGGCACACTAGCAGACACTCAAATGACAAAAGAGAATTCAATAAAGCCACCCGTGATCTGAAATCTCTTATCAGTGAAGCTAACAACACTGCCTTGGATAACTACTTGGAAGGTTTGTCAGCGACAGAAGCCACCAATTATTCGCTGTGGAAAGCCTGCAAAAACCATGATAGACCATTACACCAAAAACCACCACTACGTACAAATGATGGCCAGTGGATAAGAACAAATCTTGACAAAGCCGAAGCCTTTGCAAGACACCTCAGTCAAGTGTTCACTCCAAACGAGGCACCGCTGAATGCGAACGAAACTGACATTGACTTGGCTCTGAACGAAGATTCTCAACTGGACACTCCTCTAAAACTAGTGACTCCCAGAGAAGTATACAGGAACCTCAAGTCGTTTAAAAATAATAAAGCACCAGGATATGATCATATTGATAAAAAGGTCCTCGAAGAGTCACCTCGTAAAGTAGCTGTGTACTTGACGATGATATTTAACGCAATGTTGAGAATTGGATACTTCCCAGACCTATGGAAAGTTTCGAATATTATAATGATCCAAAAACCTGGGAAACCCATTCATGAACTCACATCATACAGGCCAATCAGTCTTCTGCCTTTAATGTCAAAGCTTTTTGAGAAGTCATTGCTACACAGAATGATGAAAGTCATTAAAGAAAAATCTATAATACCTGAACACCAATTTGGCTTTCGAAGGGAACACGCGACTACTGAACAAGTACATAGAGTATGTAGAAAAATAAGAAAATCGTTCGAAAAAAAAGAGTATTGTTCATCAGTGTTTCTGGACATTCAGCATGCCTTCGACAGGGTCTGGCACAAAGGCTTATTGTTCAAAATTAAAACAATATTACCACATGCGTTCTATGAAGTCTTGAAATCATATATATCTGGTAGAATTTTCCAAGTGCAAGAAAATGACTGCTCTTCCAGTTTTTATGAAATTACAGCTGGAGTGCCACAGGGGTCTGTGCTGGGACCTGTCCTCTACACGCTGTACACTCATGATGTACCACAAATCCCAGGAGTTACCGTAGCAACCTTCGCTGACGACACAGCCTTACTTACATCAGACAAATGTCCGATTAAGGCCTCACAAGTCCTACAAAACTGTCTGAATGAAATCGAGAAATGGCTGGCTAAATGGAGGATTGCCGTTAGCGGGTCAAAATCAGTGCACGTAACATTTACCCTCAGAAAAGAAGATTGTCCCCCAGTCAGGTTAAACGATATTCAACTACCGCACCAACATACAGTAAGGTACCTGGGCATGCACTTGGACCGTAGACTCACATGGAGAAAGCACATTGAAAAAAAAAGAGATGAAATTAATTTAAAATTCAAGAGTCTCTACTGGCTTCTGGGACGTAACTCAAAACTATCCATGGACAACAAGCTGCTTATTTATAAAACAGTCTTGAAGCCCATCTGGTTATATGGCATACAGCTGTGGGGGTCTGCCAGCACCTCCAACAAAACAGTAATACAGAGAGTACAAAATTACATCTTAAAGCAAATATCCAATGCACCATGGTTCATTAAAACAAGAGAAGTGCATGAAATCTTAAACATGCCTATGATAGCAGATGAAGTGGACACGTACGCAGCCAAATACAGGTCAAGACTGACAAGGCACCCCAACCAGCTGGCAGGGCAGCTGACTATACCAGAAACCATTCGTCGTCTCAGAAAACGGCGAGACATCTTTGACTAGAATCTTTTTCCAGTCAAAGACAAAGAAAGGGCATGGTTCCGATGGGAGCGTCGCCTTCAATGACAAAAAGCACTCACCTCATCTGCTTATAGTCTGAATGACTGATCGCAAGATAAAAATGCAAAAAAAAAAAAAAAAAAATTACAAAAAGTAATTATGTCCAAATTTTTGCCACTGGACGACCACTAGACGTAATAAATACCTGTTGTAGGGATTTTATGAAATAATAAAACATTCTTAGCAATGATTGAAATAATACATTGTAAATATTGTTGCATAAAGTTATATAAAGATTATAGGTTATATTTTCAACTTACAGGTTTCGCGTAAAGTTCAAAATTGATAACCCGAAAGGCTGTCGTAGATCTCATTGACCGAATCCCATCTCCAGGCTTTTCCTGTTTATTTTGGGAAGGTGGCTCCATAGTTAACTGTAGGTATTAATTCTTGAGAATTAGCAGGCAGCCTGAGAATACTTCTTGTTATTTATTATTGCTGTCTGTCTAAATAGTCCATCGTCTATTTCGCTTCTCGAATCTCGATTACCTACGCTAAATGATTCAAGTGAAGTAAAAAGTACTCTCTGTTCTTGGACCTTTCAAGAGTTTGAAGATTGTGATTGATTGTGATTCTAGATTTTAGTGCAAAAGGTGCAAAAATCCAATTCTAAATTCGTTTGAAAGATTGACAATTATTAATGACATTGACATGATTGACATTTGGGGTTGACGTTTTGACACCACAGAGCATGGAAGTATTTTTTTACAGTGTTTCTGGCATGGCTTCAAATCCTTTAAGCCAAAGGCATGGAAGCCCCTCTAAGCAATGTTCTCTATGGTGCGTGGAAGCTGTCATGTCCCTGAAAGTAAAGTGGAAAATGAGTGGATATACAGCTCGACATAAAAATGTAGAAAACCGGAAGTCGCCACTGTCTTCGCGCTACCAGCACTTTGAATGATTTTATTTTATTTTCTGTCACTTATTACGTTAGTTTTATGGCACAATAATAAATCAAACAAACCTGCGGTCTTTGTTTACATCAAATAACAAAGATTTTAAAACGCTGTCAGAAATAAAAATTTTAGTTCCGTTTCAATCCGTTCTGGACAAGCTGTACTGTCTTTTTCCCGGGAAGTATATTAGGACCATAGAGTACATTACAGCTTGACATAAAAATGTAGAAAACCGGAAGTCGCCACTGTCTTCGCGCTACCAGCACTTTGAATGATTTTTTTTTTTCACTTATTACGTTAGTTTTATGGCACAATAATAAATCTAACAAACCTGCGGTCTTTGTTTACATCAAATATCAAAGATATTAAAACGCTGTCAGAAATAAAATTTTAGTTCCGTTTCAATCCGTTCTGGCCAAGCTGTAATTGTTTATTGATTGAGGGCTTTAGGACCATATTAGGACCCTTTTCACTAGGACATTTTTTGGTTGCGTTAACAACTCGTCTCATTAGCTATTTCGTCCCTTTCCCTATTACGTCACATTCACTAATACGTCACCTTGTGCATCTGGTCATTTTCACTAACTCGTCTCATGCTCTATTTCGTCTCTTTCCCAACTCGTCTGACGCATATGTACAGTCATGCACATCAATATATCTCAATCTGTTTTTCTTAAATATTTTTTCGTCTTTATCACAAACTAACTTCTGCCCTCGACTTCACCCGTGTGGAGGGCGTACATTAGCTATAATATTATCTAAATTGTACTTGATGATCTTAATTGTACATATACTAAATCTAATGTGTTATTGCCAAGAAAACCGCACCAAAATGCAAATAAAATAACGGTGTTGCATCTAACAAGATCTTAGTTAGAATGTATCAAAACATACTCTCATTATTCAAGATTACCTGATTCTTCGGCGGCAGCGGCTTCTTCGTTACTTGTTACATTGCCATCAGAAGCATCGATAGCATCTCCGGCCAGATTTTCTTCTAAAGGCAACACTTCCCACTTCCGCGCCATCAGGAATATCAGCGTGAAGTGCAGAATCCGACTCCATTTTACAAAGAATTTATTTTTAATGTGATATAAAATTGAAAAACATTGAAACTTAACAAGTAGTTACAGAATAATAATCAACATTTTCAGAATATTCCGAAAATAATTATTTTTTTTTACAACTACCTAATTGCCATGGGTAGCCATAAACCATAGAGACCAGTTGGCGTCTTCTCCTCTTTTTCTAAAGGGCTTCACACACAGCAGCTATAATATACATTAATGTACAAGCTTGGCCAGAACGGGTTGAAACGGAACTAAAATTTTTATTTCTGACAGCGTTTTAAAATCTTTGATATTTGATGTAAACAAAGACCGCAGGTTTGTTAGATTTATTATTGTGCCATAAAACTAACGTAATAAGTGAAAAAAATTAAATAAAAATCATTCAAAGTGCTGGTAGCGCGAAGACAGTGGCGACTTCCGGTTTTCTACATTTTTATGTCAAGCTTGTACATTACATCCCGGGATGTATAGCTTTATATTACCTTAAGGTATCACACACACAACAGGTAATGTGATGTATATTTCCCTACATTTCATAACATCCTTTTCGAAGAGAGATATACGGAAATGTATTGAGATGTAGTAAGATACTGTATCGAAATATAAATGTATATTTTCGTATCGCTTAGTACCTTCGATTCGAAGATGTAAAAATATACATTATAGCTGCAGTGTGTGGTCTCCTGACGATTTCTATGGAAAGATGTAATGAGATGTATCGTGCTATAATGTACATCATTACATTATAGCTGCTGTGTGTGAAGCCATTTATTTTCAAATCAATAGACAAAATTTGAAACAAGCGAAAGTCTTTTGGGGTTATCTTTGCACATTTTACACCATTCTCACGGGATCTTATTATTTTACGGGCGTACGGGGATGTGATTTATTGTAAATACGAATATTAATTGCCATACTGAAAACATTGATAGAAAAAAGTTTAATACTTTGTTGAGCTACACATAATTTGTGGGTTACGCTCACAACTCGTCTCATTAGCTATTTCGTCTCTTTCCCTAAAATGTGCAAAGATAACCCCAAAAGACTTTCGCTTGTTTCAAATTTTGTCTATTGATTTGAAAATTAGAAAAAGAGGAGAAGACGCCAACTGGTCTCTATGGTTTATGGCTACCCATGGCAATTAGTTGTCAAAAAAATTAATTATTTTCGGAATATTCTGAAAATGTTGATTATTATTCTGTAACTACTTGTTAAGTTTCAATGTTTTTCAATTTTATATCACATTAAAATTAAATTCTTTGTAAAATGGAGTCGGATTCTGCACTTCACGCTGATGTTCCCGATGGCGCGGAAGTGTTGCCTTTAGAAGAAAATCTGGCCGGAGATGCTATCGATGCTTCTGATGGCAATGTAACAAGCAACGAAGAAGGCGCTGCCGCCGAAGAATCAGGTAATCTTGAATAATGAGAGTATGTTTTGATACATTCTAACTAAGATCTTGTTAGATGCAACACCGTTATTTTATTTGCATTTTGGTGCGGTTTTCTTGGCAATAACACATTAGATTTAGTATATGTACAATTAAGATCATCAAGTACAATTTAGATAATATTATAGCAGCAAATGGGGGCCCTACCAGTAGCAGTGATGGCCTGGATATTGATGCTGCGGCACAGTTGGCAGAAGGTGAAGAACCACAGGCTGAACAAGGTAAAAGATATTCCCTCTTTTTATACATCACATTTGTATTCATTTCTGCCTTCAGAGAATGATTGAAGGCCTCTTCTATCTTTTTCCTTTTTTCCTGGTTTTCGGCAAGAATATGCCAGTTTAAAATAGCAGTCTGCACTATGTTATCATTGATATACCTAACTGTAAATTTGTAGAAATTTGTAAAATAACATTAGAAGCAAAATAATAATTTTATAACAAGGGGACAGAGAAGACAGACATTTGGTATAAATAGGGTTGCCATCTCTAAAATTTGAAAACCAGGACAAGACGCGTGAAAACCCCGGATTTTTGAGTCCAGAACCTGGACGCGATTCAATGTCGACGTGGGGTGGGAGGATGTTGAAGTGTGCGTGGACATGAGTCGAAGTGCGCACTGGGGTTGGAGGCCGGTGAAGTGTGCGTGTGTCTCAGGCGACCGGGCGGCCCATCATATTTTTTTTTAAAAACCTTGACTATAAAACCCCCCATGGATGCCCTCTAAACTAGGATAAATCCGGGGAAACCTGGACGGATGGCAACCCTAGGTATAAAGTAAATTTTTGGAAATGCAGAAAGCTTTGAACTATATTTGTATTTAGACAAAGTGGCTTAAACTTTACTATGGAATGAGATCTTTTTTGAAACCCTGTTTCACACTTCATCGAGAGGCCTGCACATCAAGCTATACAATCTGTCTTATCTTCAACAGATTTTCAGCATTATCACAATAGCAGAAGGTTCATGTTCATTGGAAAAAAAATTAATAGATTGGAGTGGCTTGATGTGCTGAATTTTTGAAATACCTAAATAAAAAGAAAACTTTTCTGTGTAGTTGACTGAAGTGAACCTTTATTGTTATAGCAAACCCTGAAGCTGAGGCTGAAGCGGAAGCTGAGGAGGAGATGGACATTGATGACACTACAACAGGAACTGTTGGCGATGAGTCTGCCTACATTGGAGACAATTGTTTGTCCACACCTGTAAGAAACTTAAATACTGCCTTTGGCCTGCTGGGATTGCAATCAGTCATTCTTATGGCACTTGGTCATAGTTAGTCCTATTTAATCACTAAAATTTTTGTCTCATTATGCTCTGTTTTTGATTTGTTAAGGAAACAGAGAGCCATCTGGATCCAATGATGAAAGAACAAAGCTTAGATGAGACTGAAGGTCTAGCTGGAGCAGCTGAAGAGTCTCCAGACCAGTCCATCAGCTCTGCAATGCCCACTGACAGCGGAGTTGGTGAAGGAGATGGTGCACCTATTGTGCAAGATGGTATAAACTTTAACTGTTTTTTTATTATAGGATTTTATTATGTTTATAGAGTTTTAGGCCCATGTTACAGAAGCACAATCAAAAGTTAAGCAAATCTTTAAAAATAGATTAAATCTATCAGATTTGTTTAAACTAGTAAGTATTATGTTTTGAGTGCCAATCTGTAATGTAGAATTTACACAATACATGTACTACAATTACCTAGCCTATTGCAGTATCCTGCAGGATATGGGTATCTCTCAAAACAATCTCTGCACCACAAAATCTTGTCATACCTTCCGCATCCAGTTTTACCTGGCCATGTTTTAAAGATATATTTGAATTTGCAGATGAATCAAGTACAATGGATGAAGACATGGGTGGCGGCGAGGGTGTCGCAAGCAGCGACGACGTCAACGACATCAGCAGTGCAGCACAGGACGTCCTCAGCACTGGCATTAGGTATGTTTTCAGCATAATATGACTATCTTATTATGATTATATTTTTTTACGCAATAACGCCTGCGTCGCGTCGCGTCTTCGCAAAGATATTTTTTAAAGAAACGAAAAAATTCAGATTGCGAGCAGGGCTCGAACCTGCGTCTTCTGGATAGGTACGACGCCTTAACCAACTAGGCCATCGAAACAACTACTCACAAAGCTAAAATTTCTCGTTCCTATAACTTTAGAAGTCGTTATCTAATACAACATTGATTTGATTGTAATATCAGACATGTTGGTTAGTAAGTAGTTTGAAACACTACCAATAGATGGCGCAATATGTAAACAGCGTTCAAAAAACAAGGGAACGAGAAATTTCAGCTTTGTGAGTGGTGGTTGCGATGGCCTATTTGGTTAAGACGTCTGGAGTACCTATCCAGAAGACGCAGGTTCGAGCCCTGCTCGCAATCTGAATTTTTTCGTTTCTTTAAAAAATATCTTTATCTTATTCTGATTTGTCATCACACTATGATTATGTTGTGGTCAGAAATTATCCCACAGAAACCTTCATAACTAGTCTTTGACACATGAGGACACTGTAGCTTTTCAATGTTTGATAAAATAAAGGAATCAGATTGACAGTTTCAAATATACCTTCCACATAAAAACATACAAACTAATCTTGTTAGTGTAGATTTTGAACTAACATTGTAAGTAATATATATTGTCCCCAGTTCAAGCACAGCAGAGGGTGGTGCTGATATAACAAGCAGTGGTCAAACGGAACCATCTCTCATATCCTCCACTGCCAATGGACCTGCAGTCTTACACTCATTCTCTCTTGCACCTCAACAGCATCAACCTAATGAGTTAGTATTACATTCATTGGAGAAATAAAAAGAAAAGATTCCATGCTTTTTTCGAGTCCAATAACTAGTTGATGACTAAATGGTCAATTGGAATTTCTTATTTTAGATTCAGCGACGCGGATACGTCCGAAATGGAAGGTGCCGCCGACACGATGCCAACAGTAAGCGAATCAATGCCACTGCTCACTATGACTGCTAATGGTTCTGCATTACTTTCACCTACTTTGCTACCAGGTAATATTTATTCAGATAAAAATATGCAACTTTAAATTGTTCTTGTTGGGCTATCCTCCAATTATTTATTGTTAAATCAAGCCATGCTGATTGGTGTCCTGTTGCTGGACAAAGGCATCTCAATTTGTTATTGGCTCAGGATATAATAATAATATTTATAAAAGTATTGTTGATGGTTTGTTTCAGGAGAGGAAGGAGGCGCGGGCGTATCATCGTCGGTGGCCGCAGAAGGCAGCGAAGGCACGTGCGAGGGCGAGGGCGCGGTGAGCAGCTCGGTGGCGGGCGGCAACAACGGCGCGCCGCCGCTGCCGCCCGCCGACGCCGCGCACGCGCTGGCCACGCTCGCCAGCGCGGCGCTGCACCACCAGCACGACCAGGTACACGACACTAAGGAAGTGCGAGGGCGAGGGCCTGGTGAGCAGCTCGGTGGCGGGATTTCTATACTTAGTGCTCTGATGACCCACTATTTATCCCACCGCTGGTCCGCTGTAATACTCTTAAAGACACTGCAACAATTCAGACAGTTGTTCCATTTGTCGCGCCAACATGACAGACCATGCCCACTTTATATTCTATTATTTTTGTGATTGTGAAACACAAAACATTGTAGTAGACCAGGCTATAAGATTTCGGATCAAGAAACCCAAGTGATTTCGAAAACCATGATTTATTTTATGGCTCTTGGTGCTCCCCATAGACTCTAAGGTTTCCACTACATAGTGTTTAAAAGTCTTTTTTCTACTTTTGCAGGCAGAGTCAGAGGAGCCGAAACAACCTGACGAAGATGCGTGGTACACTGTCGGAATCGTGAAGGGGAACTCTTTTACGGTAATTATTTCACTTATAGTTCAACAATTAAGTATAAGAATAAAGAGTTATGTTTTATAAGGAGCGAAATCTTTTATAAACTTCAAAATGGTATTTTTACAACACTAGCTTAGACCACTGTTGTTGTATAAATGCCAATTTAGTATAAACTGCAAGTTACACACTAAAAATTCTGAAAAGAATTCCAAAACTTGCAGAACTTTTTTCTAAATTTCAATGCTCCTATTAGATATGTACTGGACATTAAAATATTTATTTATTATTCACATTTCGTACTCATTTATTTGATTCAAATTCTAGGTTCAAAACTACATCACTGATCCCAATGTGGACTTGTCCAATTTATCTCTGGACAATTTACCAGACTTAACTGGGTTACCTACAACGGCGCTTGAACACGGCACAGCTTACAAATTCAGGATTGCTGCAATTAATTCTTGTGGACGCGGCGAATATAGCGAAGTGAGTATACCTACCATGTTTCCTTATTGTTGGGTGATTGAAATACACATACTGGTATATTCATCATGATACTATTTCTTTTTTCATAGGAATCTGCATTTAAAACATGTTTACCTGGTTTTCCGGGTGCACCTTCAGCCATCAAAATTTCCAAGTCAGTAGAAGGTGCACATTTGTCGTGGGAACCGCCACAAGTAGCCGCTGAAGGAATATTTGAATACTCTGTGTACC
Source organism: Agrotis clavis (assembly GCA_954870645.1). Taxonomy (NCBI): domain Eukaryota; kingdom Metazoa; phylum Arthropoda; class Insecta; order Lepidoptera; family Noctuidae; genus Agrotis; species Agrotis clavis. Next base: position 17,019,532 of record OX940919.1, on the reverse strand, counting down.
TAGCCGTGAGATCTACTACACCATCAAAGGTATTTTTTTTTGTTTCCTTAAAGTAATAGCATTTGATAACAAAATAATCTATTATTTAATAATAAAATACCACAAAATGTTCCTGAATTGAATGAGACTAAATTTAAATCATGTATTAAACGCACACTATGTAAGCGGGCTTATTATAAACTAGGCGATTATATCGCTGATAATAATGCTTGGCTCCATGCTGGTCCTGCTCCACCTGACAGTGTAGGATAAATATTGATAGCGTTTATTTAGTATTCTTGTTGGAGCTGCTGAAGATTGTACAACTGGATTTGCATTGTATAGACTCAATCTTCCTAGTATTATATAGTTTCATAGCCAGCATTGTGTGAGTACTATGTACCTCGGAGCTATCATTCACTGAGTACCTAAGTCTCTTATTGACTTGAATGACCCTGGCGGTTGAGAGTATGTCATGCTCACTCAAATGTCTCGCTGATGGTGGCGCGTGTGTCGGATCATTTAGTTCCCTTCAAAATGGTTGAGCTGAATGGTGCTGATATATGCGTCATGTTCGTGAATGGGCGCTGTCAGTTGGGACTGGTCATCCCTTAGCTGCCACGGTCTATTTTAATTATTTATAACTTTATTTTTGAATTGTCTTGTTTATATTTTCTATGGACACTAATAACTTGCCACATCGTTCTCACATAATGTACCATCTGATGATGAATGATGTAACAAAAGATCTGTAATAATTTTGGCGATTGAAAAAGAGTGTCCATGGAGTTTCTTGCTCATTCTTCTCCATAGAGATCTACTCCTTGGAATGAGCACCTACGGTACTTTCACAGTTTTTATGTCTTGTGACTGGGACAGTAGCACCATAACTTTTTAATGTTTAATTACATTTTTATTTGTCTATGACAATTCATAAGTGCCTGTAACTGGCCTACTTGAAATAAATGCTTTGATTTTGATTTTTGATTTATTGATTGTAGGTAAGAATTTACACACAAAATGGACTTGTAAATTCATTATCCATATTATTGTGACCATTACTCCATACCCAAGAAATCGAAGAACTAACAAAGATTTTGTTTCTAGGAGCCAACGAAATCACAACTAGCGTTCGTGCGCGTATACTGCGGCAAGTCGAACACATGCGTGGTACCGCAAGCTTCGCTCAGTGCTGCGCACGTGGACTCCTCCACCAAGCCAGCCATCATATTCCGCATCGCCGCACGAAACGAGAAAGGATACGGCCCGGCCACTCAAGTGAGGTGGTTGCAAGGTATGTTTCAGAGCTTTTAGAAATAATTATAAGCCTGAACTTGGCTTGCCACGCTCTCGCGTGTTTTGATTTTTACGATCAGTTTTGTTATAAGGTCCTACTTTATTAGTTCGTCTGGGAGGGAGTTGAGGAAATATAAGAGAAGAACTTCTAGGAAGGAAGGTTCTGTGGCATCGGCGTGGAGAAGACGACACGCAATTTACTGCATTAGTTCTGTATGTGGAAATTAATTATCGATAAGTTAACGCATACGTCGCGAATGTCAAAGATTTTCTGAGGAAAGATAATTTCAAACCGCGACGGAGATACGGTTGAAGGCTTTAGGAATAGATTGAAGAATTCGCCGCTTGTAATTAAGAACCTCGGTGGCTCGGTTGTTATGAGTGTCAGATGAATGGAGTCCGAAAGTCACAGGTTCAAACCCGCTCGCGGTTCGAATTCTTCTTTCCACAGATTTTTTTATCAATAAGTTGTTGTATAAAATAGAAGAGTAAAAAAAATCACTTAAAAGCTTAGCGCAAAAACAAATGTAGTTTATGAAAGGTTTTTTTTTAATTATAAAAAAAAAATATTTCGCCGCGACCTCTCTTACTAGTTATAACTTTTTAAATTGACATGGCAACACCACAACTACAGCTTGGCCAGAACGTCTTGAAACGAAACTAATCTTTTTGTGTGCTGAAAACGTTTTAAAATCTTTGACATTTGATGTAAACAAAGAACGCAGGTTTGTTAGATTTATTATTGTGCCATAAAACTAACGTCAAAAAAAAAATCATTCAAAGTGCTGGTAGCGAGAGCACAGTGGCGACTTCCGGTTTTCTACTCTAATTTGCCAAGCTGTAGTGTTAGAGCTCTATGTGGAGTTATTTCGTGAAATGGGACGAAAAGGTGTGATAAGAAGCCGGGGATGTGCGCGCTATCTGATTGGAGCAATCGCGCGTGGTGGAAGAGATGGCCGTCTGACGGTGGCAACGGTTGCCGAGATGTACGTTTGGGTTGGTGTCCAAGATCATGACATTTAAGCGGCTCTAAGCAAGGTCAGTCGTGGACCAAAGTTAAATAACTGTTCAGTCTGTCAGTCTGTGGATGGGTTAAAAAACGAGACCAATCTGTGAATGGGTGACCAAAGCCAAGCTATGCTTCCCAAAGTCTATTTTTGGATGGGTGACCAATCGATGAGATGTCAGATGTTACACAACGGCACAACTACTGTAACGCTTGCTGGTTTTGTTATTCATCAGTTCAGATCTACATACCCTTACTACTACTAGCTTGGTTAATTAGAAACTGACTCATTTAAAAGAAAAACAAATATTATTTATTATGTTAGTTTTGAATAGGTAATCTGTTATATACGAGGGTCATTCAATAAATACTTAGCCTACAAAAAGTAAACGAAAATTTTGGAAAAGTGGCAATTTATTTTTCAACATAGTCTCCTTTTAGTTCGATACACTTAAACCAGCGATGCTCCAACTTTTTTAACCCGTCCGAAAAATAGTTTTTGTCAAACTCTGCAAAATAGGCCTCCGTGGCGGCGATGACCTCCTCATTCGATCCATATCTATTCCCGGCGAGTGATTTTTTCAGATTAGGAAACAGAAGGAAGTCACAAGGGGCCAAATCTGGAGAATACGGTGGTTGGGGCAGCAATTCGTAGCGTAATTCGACCAATTTGGCCATGACAACGGCAGACGTGTGAACCGGTGCGTTGTCGTGGTGAAACAGCACTTTTTTCTTCGCCAGATGGGGTCGTTTTTTCTTTAATTCGGCGTCGAATCGGCCCAATAAATCGGCATAGTAAAGCCCTGTAATTGTTTTACCCTTCTCGAGGTAATCGATGTAGATCACACCTTGTGAATCCCAGAAAACGGTGGCCATAACTTTTCCGGCCGATTTTACAGTTTTCGCCTTCTTTGGAGCACGTTCCCCGGTCTGGATCCATTGTTTGGATCCAGGTTTCATTCACAAAACGACGCAAAAACTCCGCTGGATTCCGCGTAAACAGCGCCAAACACGTCTCCGATGTGGTCTCACGGTTGCGCTTGTTTTCTGGTGTGAGTAAACGCGGCAGCCATCGCGCCGACAGCTTTTTCATGCCGAGTTCCTCGTGAAGAATATGATGCACTGTTCCTTCTGAAATGCCTACAGTCTCAGCTAGCTCCCGAACCTTCAATCGGCGATCTGGCAATACGAAATCATGGATTTTTTTTAATGTTTTCCTCCGTAGCAGCTGTTTTCGGTGCCCCTGGACGTGGTTCATCAAAAACCGACGTACGGCCACGTGCAAACTCGTTGAATCAATTCTTGACGGTGGCCATCGATGGAGAAGAGTCACCGTACACAGCATCCAAGCGCTCTTTGATTCCGATGCGCGTTTTCCCTTCCAAAAATAGGAATCGAATCACCGAACGATATTGCTCTTTTTCCATTTTTGTAAAACCGATCGGCACGTTCGCTTCCTTAAGTTGTCAAATTAAAACAAATGAAGGGATTGGAATGAAATTTTGAAAAAAGAATTAAAAAAGAATGTGCTACACTGTGGTAAAACTCTTTTGAAACTACAGCGCCCTCTGGCGAAGAGGCTAGGTACTTATTGAATGCACCTCGTATCTGGGTCAATGAAGAAAGGATTCTAAAATGGCGGCGCTTATCTTGTCTTCTCGCTCGCACTCTAGTGCCGTCTATACTCACTCCCGCGTGTAGCGTAAGCAGAAAAAAATAGTCTTGATGTGTCTTGACGCGCTCAGTGATATTTTTCCCACGTTTTTATAAACTCACTTTTCTTGTTTGTTTGTCGTTCTGGTTGGACTTTTGCAACTCAATTTTGAGGCACTTCCAGATAAGCTAGAAGGCTGAAATTTTGCACACGCTCTGAATTCTGATGACAATACATGACTAGCTAACAAACGTCATAACAAATCCAAATGGCGGCCTCCCCAAGATGGCGGACTGACTGTTTGAAACCCACCCCCACGATATGGGTATCAAATGAAAGGATTTGCTGTCAGGAATACGAAAAAAAATAGTCACGTGACTTAAATCCAATATGGCGGACGTCCAAGATGGCAGACAGGCTATTTGAAATGCACCCCTATGATATGGATATCGAATGAAAGGGTTTGCTGTCAGGAGTACGAAAAAAATAGTCACTTGACTTAAATCCAATATGGCGGACGTCCAAGATGGCAGACTGGCTGTTTGAAATCCACCCCCACGATATGGGTATCAAATGAAAGGGTTTGCTGTCAGGAATACGAAAAAAATAGTCATGAGACTTAAATCCAATATGGCGGACGTCTAAAATGGCGGAAAGGCTTTGAGGCACTTCCCGATAAGCTAGCAGGCTGAAATTTTCAGGGTAGCTTCAAACTCGATAAACAAAGATAAAAATAATAAAAAAATTAATAGATTAAAAATCTAAAAACCCACGTTTTTAAATATCCTAAAAATAAGAAAATAACCCTACGGGGTTGAGAGAGGGGCCACTCAAAACGTGGGGACGTATCTTTGCAAGTTACACCCACGATCTATACACTTCATGTAAAAAATATCCCATAAATAATCCCTTAAATAATATACGCCCCCACGTTTTGAGTGGCCCCTCTCTCAACCCCGTAGGGTTATTTTCTTATTTTTAGGATATTTAAAAACGTGGGTTTTTAGATTTTTTAAATCTATTAATTTTAAGAATATTTTTTATAGTTTTCTGTTATTTTTCCGTTGTTACCTGTTGATTATTGTTGTTGAATTTTGTTATATTGTTAGATTAAGTTTGAGAATTAGGTATTTTCATCCAGTCTTGTTTTTTTTTATTTTCAATTTAAAAAAAAAACTTTAATTTGAAATCTTATATGCTGATTTTACTATCTGTCAACGCAAGTACAAGCCGCCATTTTAGAATCCTTTCTTCAATGCTCCGGCTTATAAATGACTTTTGAAACACGTGTCATGTCGATTATCCTATTCTACCAAAACATACTTTAACATATTAGGATATCTAGCGATGTCAAGCCAAGTTCTCAGATCTAACAGAACTGGCGAGCAGCACCGTGTGTACCACACGAACCATTTGGATATTTTTAACTGATCACATTGCGGCAGTACTTTAGAAATTGTTTAACCAGGTCCTTCAATTCGGTGAAGTCTTCAGTGCGCGTATGAACGTTTGCACAATCATGTGTACACTACAGGTACTGTCGCAAAAAATCAAACGACTATCAGAAGCGGAGAGAGCGGGTCCAAGAATTTGCCGCCCGCGAATTCCAACGTTGACGATTAGCTGCCCGGCCGGAGTCGTCGGTCGCCGTCGGTAAGCTAAGTAGATAGCCGTTGTAAATGCACCTTTTCCGGATTATTTTCATTTAATTATTCGTAATCTCGTGTCGATAATAATACGCGCCGCGATTGTCTATTTTATTTATTATTGTGTTTAATTAATTTCCATTATTTTTTATTTTGATGGACCAGGACTAATGAAGTAGGACCTTGTGTTTTGTTGTTTTTTTTTTATTTGCATGTATGTACTTGTAAACCAATTCTTACTGAGGCGACTTTCGTGAGAAATGTAGTTTCCAGGATGTTGTAGTAGTACAGGTGTTAAACATTTTATACTTTAGGGTCAAGAGCCTATTCTTAGACCGGTTCGATTTCGGGAAAATATAACTATACATACATATAGGTAAAAGAGGACCTTTTATATGTTTTTCACCAAGTATTTTATTGCTCAGACGCTAGCACTTCTACCTCCCTTATGCTGTATTTTTTTCCCACGTTTTTATACACTCACTTTTCTTGTTTGTTTGTCGTTTCGGTTGGACTTTTGCAACTCAATTTTGAGGCACATCCCGATTAGCTGCTAGCGGGCTGAAGTTTTGCACACGCTCTGAGTTCTGATGACAATACATGACTAGCTAAGAAAGATCATAACAAATCCAAATGGCGGCCTCCCCAAGATGGCGGACTGGCTGTTTGAAATCCACCCCCATGATATGGGTATCAAATGAAAGGGTTTGCTGTCAGGAATACGAGAAAAATTGTCGCGTGACTTAAATCCAATATGGCGGACGTCCAAGATGGCAGACTGGCTGTTTGAAATCCACCCCCATGATATGGGTATCAAATGAAAAGGTTTGCTGTCAGGAATACGAAAAAATAGTCATGTACCTAACTTAAATCCAATATGGCGGACGTCTAAGATGGGGGACAGGCTGTGAGGCACTTCCCGATAAGCTAGCAGGCTGAAATTTTCAGGGTAGCTTCAAACCCAAAAAAAAAGATAAAATTAATGAATAGATTTTAAAAAAATCTAAAAACCCACGTTTTTAAATGTCCTAAAAATAAGAAATAACTCTACGGTGCTGAGACCCCTCTCTCAGCCCCGTAGAGTTATTTCTTATTTTTCCACTCAAAACGGGGGGCGTATCTTTGCAAGTTACACCCACGATCTATACACATCATCATCAGCCGGAAGACGTCCACTGCTGAACATAGGCCTCCAACGATTCTGCCATGATGACTATATCATCGGCAAAACGAAGGTGAGTGCTATTCGCCATTGATGTTGATGCCGAGTCCGTTCCATTTCAAGAGCTTGAAAACGTCCTCCAACGCGTTTGTGAACAGTTTCCGAGAAATAACGTCTCCCTGTCTCACGCCTTTCTGCAATTGGATTGGTTTCGTGCTCTCTTCCTGAAGTCGGATGGACATGGTGGCGTTTCTATACAAACACTTCAACACTTCGATATACCTATAGTCGATATGACATCGTTGGAGGGACTGCAATACTGCCAAGGTTTCGATTGAATCGAAGGCTTTTTCATAGTCCACAAACGCTAAACACAATGGCCGATTATACTCCTCTGTCTTCTGTATAATGTGGCGGAGCGTGTGTATGTGGTCTATAGTACTAAAACCTTTTCGGAAACCGGCTTGTTCGGGAGGCTGGAAGTCATCAAACCTGCGTTCGAGACGGTTCGGCGGACGATCTATACACGTCATGTAAATATAATATCCCATAAATAATCCCATAAATAATATACGCTCCCACGTTTTGAGTGGCCCCTCTCAGCTCAGTAATATTGGTCTTAAATCCTACAACTTTATTTTGTTATATATTTGCAGTGTAATGTTGTTTGTTGTGTTTTGACAGTTCAGTAACTTTCTTTGTTTTGAATTGTTGATCTCTTGCTATAATCAGGATGAAATTGTCAATGGAAAAATGATTCTGTGCAACCTTTTGGATTACATTGTTTTAACTAAATATTTTCGTTTTGCGGGGAGGTTATATGGACTATTGCATTAGTAAAAAGTTGTGCATCATTGCTTCCTGAAACATTAATTGGGAAACTTGTGTCTTGACAGTTTGATGTAATGTGTTGTTAAAGTAAATTTTCTAAAACATCAAAGAAAATATTTGCCATTATCTTTTGTTTTCTTTTACAGATATAAAATCTACAGGCGTGAAGAGACAAGGCGAAGGAAGGCTACCGGGTGCATCACCTTCCAAACAACCCAAGCAAATGTTGCACTAAGTGTTGAGTTTGAGACAGTTTTTTAGACGTTTAATATAGACTATAATACCTTAGTTTGTACAGGACTACAGATTATTCAAAAAGTTTTGTTTAAACCAAGGTTAGTACCTAGCTAACTATGTTATTTTAGCATAAGAGTCACCATTGAGAGTGAAATCTCATTCAGTCGATTTTATGAGCAGACATCTTTCACCTATCAATCCATATATAAGTTTTGACTTTGCCTCTTCCCTCTAGCTAGTATTAATAATGTTGATTGTGAACTATAATTTTATGGACTTTATACCGTTGTCACGTCAGGCGGTAATAATAGACTGATTGATGTATTAGACGCAATGAGATGGATTGCTGAATATGGAAATGTTATACACATATCTGTGGAATATAAATATGGAAATAATGACTTTATTTTTTTACCGACCCAGGATTTATTTATACCTTAAATAAAATGGAAAAGATAAAATAGGGTTCTTGAGCCAATTTCATTACACATTAGCTTTAACTTATGTTTCTAGAATGAATTATAGTTGACAATTTGAGATATCTATACTTGTTCAAGAGTAGTGAAATTGGCTGATAAGGATAAAAAATACGTGAATTCCATTTGGCTTTTAATACTTAATTAAATATTATTGAGTACACTATACATTTGTTTCATTGCTATAAAATGCTATCTATTCAAAACTCCGGTAGGCATTCCAAAAGAAAATAAAAATACAAATTATTATTATTATTTATATCTTTCGTTTTATAGAAAATTTCCTATATTCAAGATATTTGCGTTTTATCATGATATTAAAGCAGTATCACTAGATTTATTATTTGGACAAGTTATAATTTTTTTATTGTGATATAGGTTCGCCTGACACTTGTAGACAGTGTAGAACCTTGGTTACTGAAAAAAAAAGAAAACATTATTTTTATATGTAATTCCAGAAAAAAATAGTATTTAATATAATTCAGCAACAAAACCTTACCAATGAAGTAGTTCCGAAGAGTTTGTACCATCCTATGACGATATTAGATAGGTTTAGGTCATCGAGCATGATCTGCGCCACGCCCATGAACACCTTTTTACCCTCTATACGTCCATAATCGCCCCACACTGTTACCTGTTAGTGCAAACAATTTACATTGTACTAGCTTGTGGATACAAATGTATCGAAATCGACCAACAAAATCGTTATGGACTGTTAATCCGGCGTACATGTAAGTCGCCTTATGAATTTTACGAACACCTGGGGGAAACGAAGTTGATTTCTTGGAGTCCCACACGTTAAAAGGCAGCATGTGGCTTGTATTTATTGTAATAACATGAGTATTTGCGCAAACATTGGTTTTATTTAGTAATACAAAAAAATAACTTTATCCCAACGAGATAGGTAGGTACTGTATTTTCCAACATTCAAGTATCATGATTATGAAAAACAATGATATGCCAGGATTGAAAACCAATAGACAATTAAGCTCACCTGTAATACGCAACCTTTGAAGTTTTCTCTAAAGGTAAGTGTTTGTTGGTAGAGTGGGTCGAGTGTCCGGCGCGCCGTGCTCGTCTTAGCTTTGGCGATGCAGCGCTTGCCGCTCACTAGGTACACTTTAATATACGGTGCAGGCAGGGTTCGTCTACCTGGCTGCGACACCAGGCCTCGGGCACGGATTACCTCCACCTGAAACAGCGTCAAGTACCCTGGAAATTGGAACTTAAAAAAACCTGAGATATTAAATGGAAATAGCAAAAAATGGCTCATCTTCACTTGGCTCGTAAGACAAGAACCAGTCACTGCTAACGTCGCGCCTGTGTAACGGCTACGGTCCGTAACCTTTTAGAAACACTGGACTGACGCCAGATTGACATTAAAGCGCATTTCACACAGAGAGCGGGCGCGGGTCAGGCGCGTTTCGGGGCGGGAGTACGGCGGGTCTAGTTCTTTGTATTTAAATGGAAGACTTCACACTGAAAGCGTGCGCACGACCCGCCCCGCGCCCGACCCGCGCACGCTGATGATTCGACGTGTCAAGACGTTAGCGGTATGATTATATTTTCTACTAGCTTCTGCCAGCGACTTCGTACGCGCATCCTGTTGCTTATGCCAGCGACAATGGGGTCGTCAAAATCGAAGATCTGAAACGTCTGATGTCGAATTCTAAGAGCCTGGGGACGGGAAAACAACGGGACGCGCATGACGATTCCAGACGTTCCAGATCTTTCATTTTTGTAAGTCAACAGGAAATGCCCATCAGACTAAACAACTCTTGCTAAGGTGTTATTCATATATATGTTATAGTGTAGCTCTTGGAATTCCACATCAGTTGTTCCAGATCTCAATTTTCATACGTCAACAGAGAGTGCTCATTAGGCTGAACAACTCTTGCTAAGACGTCATTCCTATATATGTTATAGTGTAGCCGGGCTCTTGGAGTTCCACATCAGGTATTCCAGATCTTCAGTTTTTATACGACAGCAGGGAGTGCTCATCAGGCTGAACAACTCTTGCTAAGACGTCATTACTGTATATGTAATAGTGTAGCTGGGCTCTTGGAGTTCCACATCAGGTGTTCCATATCTTCAAATTTATTTTCTCAGCAGAAAATTCTCATCACGCTGAACAATTTTTGCTATGGCGCTATTTTTGTATCTCTTATAGTTTAGCTGATCTATTGCAGTTCTGCATCAGGTGTTCAAGTTTCCAAGATAAATTATAGCCTATAATTATGTTGCCCAGACTTAATACCTATACAAAAAAAAAAAAAAAAAACAATCAAATCCGTCCAGTAGTTCCGAAGATTAGCGTGTATGGAGTAACTTCTCCCGTTTTCCTAACATTTCCCTTCACTGCTCTGCTCCTATTGATTGTAGCGTGATGAAAAGTACACTATAACCAGCGCAGGAGTATGAAAAATAATTGTACCAAGTTTCGTCAAAATCCGTCGAGTAGTTTTTGTTTCTATAACGGTTATACAGACAGACAGACAGACAGACAATAATTTTACTGATTGCATTTTTGGCATCAGTATCGATCCCTAATCACCCCCTGATAGTTATTTTGGAAATATATTTCATGTACAGAATTGACCTCTCTACAGATTTATTATAAGTATAGATATAGATGTCTCAGTTTTATGTATTTTTATGTACTTCATCAGAAATCAGCATTAACCTCGAGGAATCCTTTCTGGTAACACATAGACAGCTGTACGTCGCCCTGCGTCGGCGCACCGAGCAACTGTCGCCCGACCAGTTGTCCGGGGCCTAAGCCATCGATGAAGTCCGACAGTCCGCCGCCGTCTGAGCCAGAGCCTCTCATACCAGGAGACCATCTAAAAACAGGTATCACATTATAGTTTATAAATTTTACATTTCCAAAGATAAACGGATGTTAAAACTTCAGATATAATAATAATATAATATTCCACAACTATCACACAACGCCATCTAGTCCCAAGCTAAGCAGAGCTTGTGTTATGGGTACTAGACAACTGATAAACATACTTATATATTTCTAAATACATAAATATTATAGATAAATTACACCCAGACAGAACAAATGATCGAGCTCATCACACAAACATTTGTCCCGGGTGGGAATCGAACCCACGACCTTCGGCATAGTAGTCAGGGTCACTAACCACTAGACCAACAGGCCTGTCTATGTCCATTGTCTACAAATCGAAATTTTATATCGCACCCCTTTTTTAGGTGGCTTCGATTTGGATTATATTTTAAAAAAGTATAACCTACTTTATATACCTGACAGGTATTTTATAATGTAATGATTAAAATTAATTAACAAGAATGATTAAGAATTGAAACAAATGCAATTTGGAATTATTTTAAAACAAGGTGTAGTTAGGTATCACATAAAAGGTAAATGTATGTAATGTAATAAAAAAAATGTTGACCAGCAAGTCTAAAATGGCCATTTTATCAACGTTGCTAATATCAATATGCTACAATTTTTCTTTATCAATTATCTGCTCTATGGCTTGAGTATTAGAATAGAATATTCCATGTTACGAATTTATTGCGATAAAATTCGTAATATGGAAAATTCTACTCTAATAGTGAAGCAATAGAGTAGTTAATTGATCAAGAACAACATTGATATTAGCAATGCTGCTGATGTGGCTATTTTAGATCCCCAGATTTTATAGCCACTACCAAAGGAATAGTTAAAAAAAAAAAACATTTACAACATTGATACAATAGTGAAGAAGAGGGCGGTAGTCGTTTGGATGCATCGATTGGTAAAGTTAAGGCAGAGCACGTGGATTCCAGGTACTAGGTTCTATTCAAATATCAAGACATCTAACTATACCTCGTTTTTTAATCTCGTAGACTGAATTGACAGGTGCAAATGGCGAACTGACACGAATTTCAATAGAATTTATGTCAGTTTTGACATTATCATTTGTCAATTTGGTCTACGAGATTAAAAAACGAGGTATAGTAGATGTAATTGTGTAAAGGTGCAAGAAACGCTAGAGAATGGTCTGCATCTATAAGTAGAGAGGTAGTAGATTCAAAGTGGATTAAAGATTAAGTAAATCTATGAAGGTAATGTTTAAGAAAATAATAGTAATGAACTTTGGTACATAATCCATTTCTATTCTAACTTCGCATCTGTCAATCTACATTTCATTTACTTCAAATCTGTGATGTTTAAAGTTTCTAATTACCCGTAACCAGCACCAAAACCAACCTGTTTTCTTCATAAATCTTCTCATGTCAGTGCAATTATAGAAACTGTTGTATATTTCCTATAGACCCACGTAGAAACAAGGTAGGTATGTGTTAGGCTTAAGCCACCCTATGCATGGAGTATAGAATATGACAATAAGTGAGTATTCTGGTGAGACATGCATGATTGTTGATGTAGGTATGTGTGTACATCGATCAGACAAAAGATTGTGTAACAGACCAAAAAAATAAGTGCATACATCATAGGCTTTCAGGCAACATTTATCATTCAATCACAATCGTGCATCATGAATGCAGGAACGCTTCATTCTCGACCGACGACTTCCGTCTGTGCCGCAAATTACTGAAAATTTTAACCACCGTCGCGCACGAAGGGCGGTAGACAGGAGATTAATGGAGCAGACTCATGTTACCTACTTAACGAGTGGGTGCGATGCCTATACAAGAGGAAGACACGTGCGTGCTGAACAGAAAATATGAGTGAAACACACCGATATAACTGGAATCATGCTTTGACAAGACGAAAGGCACACAGAGAGGGGCAAAGTATGTAGAAGACGAGCAACATCGAGGCGCACATACAAAATGTAACTCGGCAGGCAGCTGGCGAACTGCGGCTTAAAACGGAGCGGCCGAGCGCGACTTACGAGGATCCCTCCGAGCTAGATATGGACACGAGGCTGGTGGCGCACACCTCGTGCGAGCGCTTGAAGGCCGTGGTGGTGGTGCCGGAGCGCTTGCGCCGCGCGCCGCCGCCGCCCTCGCCGCGAGACACGCGCGCTGTCGCACAGTCGCGAGCACCGGCGCAACATACATTTATTACCCGTCGTAAAGCACATTACACTACTTAACTTCAATACCTTTGCGAAATATTGCGTCCGATATGAATAACGGAGTTATACGTAAGTATTTAAAATTTTAAGGAATATTCTAGTTGTTCTAAATACAAATTATTTCACATAGGTATATTATTTGATATTTAGTGAGCTACAGTACTGTTTTCCATTTTACAGTAGGTTATTTTATCGAGCTATGTGCAGTTATTTACATAGGTATGTATCATTATGTAGCTAGTCTAGGTAGATAAGTAGGTAGGTGTATTAATTTTTTAGATAGCCAATCAATGTAACTTAGACATTTAGTACCTAATAAGAAAGGGCAGAAAACAGATAGGTACAGAATTATAGACATAATATAATTAGCGTACGACATGACACGGGACGACTAAAACACACAAGTAATAAATGGAATTGGTAGTTATTCGTACGAAAATGTCTACGTTTCGTACTTTTTTTAGGTACTGTATGAGTCTCAGTACTTTCACAGGAGGGGTACAAATATATGTGACAGTTTCCATTTTAATAAAACATTTACCAAATAAAGCTCTACATTAGCTGACTTACATAAGCGACATTGCACAATTATTTGTTTCATGACTGTAACATGCTGTGTTTTATAATTAACCATAATTATTAAGTATGTTAATGCAGATGGCCTCTCTGTCGTTTCTCGGTGACCTTCGCTACATGGACCAGTAATACGCGAGTGAGCTACCGCCCCGGGCGAGATCACTATTGTGTCAACGTCGTCGGTGCTGAGCACCGCGGACCTGTCTTCGTCGTTCTCGCTGGAGGCTGAAGAGGCCCGCGAAACACCACCCATGCCAGCTCGCATTTCGGGCCCCACTTCCTCGCTCCGTTGCACCGTGAATGAATTTTTTCCACGTTTACCAAAACCTAACCTCCGTTTCCGTCCTGCGATTATCGTACCAACACTTGAATTGTTTACTAAATTGAAATAAATATCCTTTGTTAACATTCAAAGGCCCAAAATGAGTCAATAATAACGATAATGATATGATGTAATTCACCTGTAGCTGACAATTGCGATGTGGAATTGCTCTTCTTGCCCATACCAGGACCGAAGTAGTCCCGAGGTTCCGCCTTTAGTAGCACATCGTCGCTGGCAGGTTCCAGCTCGCCTGCGCCACCAAGAGCAGTGTCGCTGAGACTGCCGTCTTTGGTAAAAGTTACACCTTATTTTTAAATGTTAGTTGTTGGTTTCAAGCCACTTTTCTAATATCTTATTAATTACCTGCTTTTTCGTCTGGGGGCACATCTGCGTTGCTCAAACTTCGAGTAAATTGTCCGCGGCGCGACTCTCGTCTCTCTAGAGGTTGTTGTTGTTGACTGCTGCCATTGCCACGTCCATTCTCTCGACCACCATAATCATTACTGCGTTTTGAATTCCGGCGTTGCGGTGGTTTTTCATGTTTTTTCGCCGATTGTTTTTTATAAAGGTTCATATCACGTCGTTTCGATTGAGGTGCCAGATGTGTTGATTGAGGCGAAGCGCAGGCAGTCGGTTCATCCGCGGTGGAGGGATCCATCGCCGCATCATGAATGTTTTGATGAGTGTCATCAAGTGGCAGGTGTGAGGCGACGGGAGTGAGCGCACGACGGGGCGAGCCGAGGTTCGGGGGAGAAAGAGCAACAGACAAAGAATTAGCCATCATACTAAATTCTCGATCTAAATGATATGTCGCTGCTAAAGAATACGACCGGGTGCGAGCTTTCTTAATAATGGAAGGCAAAGGTTTTTTGAAAGAAAAGTCGATACTGGATTGCGGGGAAAGGGAGTTGGGTGAACGATATTCTTGGAAGGTGGGAACTTCGTTTATACTAACGGTGTTGACATTCTTTTTTTTGTCTTCTAATTCAGAACCAGTAGGTGAGTCTAAAGTATTTTTCGAAGTTATACTCATTCTTTTAAACATGTTTTTGATCTGATCGGGCGTTGATAGCTCTTGTGGTGAACTGGAACGTGAGGATTTCAGTATAACTAATGAATCAGAATTTCGCCTTCGTTCAATTTTAGGTTTGTCTTTTTTATCAGTATTGTGAGCTCTTAAAACATCTTTCGTATTACTGGTTGGCTCTTTAATTTTATTAACGTCCAACGACTTCGATTGATTAGGGCTTTTTTGATCATAATTGGTTTTCAAATCAAGTGATAGTAATTTTTTTCGACTAATGTTAGATGTAATAGTATTTAAATCGGTAAGGATTATCGATTGACGGAAATCCGGTGATTCGAATGACTGGGTTTTATTTGATTCATTTTTTTCTGGATTTAAATTGTTTTGATTCTCGACATTCACGTGTTCTGTAATTTCAGCTTCGCTACCATTGCTGTCGTAACCGTAAAATTGAGAATTGATTACTTCTTTTTGTATGGAATCCACAGCACTATTACTTATTGCAAGATTATGTTTAGCTTCTTCATTTCTGTTAACATTCGGAATTTCAGAATGTGATCTTATTCGCGTATTAGGTAAACTTTCTACGTTGGGGAGTCTTCTTCGTCTAATTTCTTTACTTACATGTGGATGATTATCGACCGCTAGACTAAAAGACTTTTCCGACTGCCAGTCACTAGATTCAGGTTGAACTTGCACTCTTTTTCTGCTAGGGTGCATACATATTTTAGCTTGTGTTGGCACTGGCCCATAGTATACATTCGCAGGTAATGCTCTTTGCTCTTTATTTATAGATATACTTGCCATAAGAGCTGGTCTCATAGTACGATTAAGAGTCAAGTGAAAAATGTAATCTTTTTTGTTTTCAGTAATTTTATATGTATTTGTGTATACAGGGTATTCAGGGCAACTGTGACTTCGTTCGTAAGCGTGCCGGTGAGAGCGTTCGCGAGTGCAGGAGCCGGCGGAGCGGCTGCGAGCGAGGATGCGGCGCAGGCGGCGAGACGAGCGTGCGCGGTGCGGCGCCGTCGGGGGAGGGTCGGGGCGCGCGCGCAGGCGGCGCCGCACCGCGCGCTCGGCGCCCGCCGGGATGCTGATGCACGGCAGTAGCCGGGGACGGGAATCAGTACGGCGGTGTCGGTACGGGTGAGGGACAGGGGTAGCACTATCGCAAGAAGAAGATGTACTGTGAGGAGCGAGGATTCGCTTCCGGCTGGAAATTTATGTTAATAATAACTTTTTACTTATTTCTTCAAAAATTTAGTAGGACAAAACGCAAATAATTATATTTGTAGGTAGGTATTCTGCGTTAGGTCGATTTTGGGTATACTGTACGCGGCGTCGTACCTGAGCATCCTGGTGGGTCGCGGGCGCTCGGACTGCGTGCTGAAGGCGCTGGACGTGACGGAGGCCACGGACTCCAGGTCGGAGTCCTGCGCGGCGGTGTCGGGCGACAGGCGGCGGCGCGGCGCCCAGCCCCCCGCGCCCGCGCCCCCGCCGCTGCGCGCCGCCAGCTCGGAGTCGGACAGTCCTGCGTAATGTCTTTCCCACCCTACATTATAATTGTTCACACTGATATACAAGTTTAGTTATTTGTATCATTAAGGTTAGCTGTTTCTCTATTATGTGCGTTCGTGAAATACTACTTTCTGTTGATTAATATACCAATTTATACGTCATTTATTAAACGATACTTGATTAAGATTGCTAATATGTAAGCGTTTGAACACATAATCTGCACTATTTCAATCACACACCTGGTCATCATGATCTCTGTTTTTATTGAGTGGACATTAACTTTGTTTATTTAAAGGGTAGTGTAGGTTTACATTCAAGAACTGGGACAGGATGGCACGTGGCACAGTGTGAAGTGTTTCTAAGCTGACCATACACGCGACGGCGTGCCTGACGGGACACTGGTGGAGTATTATAGACCATGCAGGCTGAGGTCAAGGATACAAGCATGCTCTTTATTGTTGTGGCCATTCTGTCAGGCACACCGGTAGATGCACGGGCACATTATAGAGCGGCGGCAGGTTTTTGGGACAGGCAGGCCTGGCTCACTCCGCAGTGTAGGTATAAAACTGCAAGCATTCGCGGGATCCACTTCGGAGTGGACATTTAGTCGGTTGCCGCGCGCCGCCCACTACGCACGCGCTTACATAAATATTATTTAAGTTTGGTGTTTGGTTGAAAGTACGCACGAGTTAAAAAAAAATATGATGAGGAAAAAAAAATACTGCATAACTTTTGGTTGTTTAAATAATGACAGTGATAGGAGCCTCACGTTTCACACACTACCGCGTGATTTCGAAAGGTAAGAAAAAAAGTGAATATTTATCTATGTAGTACATATTTAATAATGATCAAAAAATTGTCTACCTGCTTGTGGCGTGCTTATTAATGTCATTTAAGTACCGGCTAGTAATCATGATCAGTTAAGCATGATTAGGTAGGTTACAAATTTGGCCTACAAGACGACCAAGATAAATAAAATAGACGATTATCAAACCTGACATCACTCTCACTCACCTAAGCTGAATACGGGTAGGTCGAATTATGATCGGTAGAAAGTAGGAAGATGTTTACGTTATTGTTTAGACACGTTCAAACTCAGATAATGGCTACACTACGCATTCAAGGTCACCGATCGTAATTCTCTTCGCGACTTTTTTACCTACTTACCTACAAAGACACGCAACACGGCGCCTGTGACAATGAAATGAATGAAATGAAAATGATAAGGACTAGTTACCTATTTTGCCGTAAACGATAACAATCGATCTTTAAAGTTATGACTACAGCTTGGCCAGAACGGATTGAAACGGAACTAATCTTTTTGTTTCTGACAACGTTTTAAAATTTTTGATATTTGATGTAAACAAAGACCGCAGGTTTGTTAGATTTATTATTGTGCCACAAAACTAACTTATCAAGAGAAAAAAAAAATTCATTACAGCTTGGCCAGAACGGGTTGAAACGGAACTAAAATTTTTATTTCTGACAGCGTTTTAAAATCTTTGATATTTGATGTAAACAAAGACCGCAGGTTTGTTAGATTTATTATTGTGCCATAAAACTAACGTAATAAGTGAAAAAATAAATAAAATAAAATCATTCAAAGTGCTGGTAGTGCGAAGACAGTGGCGACTTCCGGTTTTCTACATTTTTATGTCAACCTGTAAATGTGCTGGTAGCGCGAAGACAGTGGCGACTTCCGGTTTTCTACAGTTTTATGTCAAGCTGTAAATAAAATCATAGACCAAGAGCCATGGTCAAAAAAGAACATCGAACTACATATGGTGTAAAAATGTTCGATATACAATAATTATACATATTTCAGTGGGCGAACGAGCCTATAAAACTAAAGAACTTTCTTATTTAGGACGTATTATGAATAAAAAAATGTGTTCTCACACTTCTCACACAAAACCACTTTGTTGTTTTTTGGTTTAACCTTTCAAATATTTTTTCAACATTTGATCATAAACAATGGATACCTACCTAATATATTTAACACTGTAACTCCCATCATACAAAATACAAATTATCACCTGATTGAACAAGTGAAGAAATTTGTTATACTTTGAGCACGCCATTTCAATAAATGCATGTGTCGCGTCATCACTTCTGCGTCATTTACTGTTATTCCGATTTTTATTACATTCTAAAAGCAGTTTGAAACGTATTATTGAGTTTGATTTTGTACGCTTCTTTTTTTTTTTAGTTTGGTAATATCATCAAATGAGTCCTCCAACCCCGGGCAGGGCGGGAGAGACTGTCAGACTTCTACTGACTAAAATCCACGGTGTCCTTCATAGCCTGTTATGTTCCGGGGTTACGGTAAGGGAATAATCCCGCGACCCCGGCAGGCTTTGGCCCTCTGAGAGGGGGGCCCCGTCATTATGCTGACGCTCTTTGAGGCGCGCGTGGACACAACGCGCCGTCGACCCGGGCATGGTCCTTGGTCGGGCAGCGAGTTGCCCTTTACTCGCTGCCCGCATGCCCGCGCCTACGGTGACCGGAGATCATCAAGCGACATCCGTCGCAGTGGGCGTCTACCACTTGATTTTGTACGCTTGGCAAAAAACAGTAGAAAACCGGAAGTCGCCACTGTGCTCTCGCTCTCACTTTGAATGTTTTTTTCACTTGTTACGTTAGTTTTATGGCACAATAATAAATCTAACAAACCTGCGTTCTTTGTTTACATCAATTATCAAAGATTTTAAAACGTTGTCAAAAGCAAAAAGATTAGTTCCGTTTCAATCCGTTCTTGCCAAGCTGTATGCGTTTATTAAATCAAGTAGGTTGGCTTCTTCAAACCTATAAGATTTAAATGAAAGTTTATTATGGAATATCGTGATAAAAAAAGTACTAATTTCATTGCATATTTTTATGTCTAAGAGTTTGTTTCAAATAAAACGGTGTACAGGGAATGGTAAAGTATGTACTTGACTAAATAAGCATCAGTTTATTAAGTAAATAGTACTACATACACATAGGTACATTTTCAAATGTATATTGTATGAACATTCAAATAATTATGAATATGGATACGCATTGTTTGAAAAACATAAGATGTTCTCGGTTGTCGAGGGACTGTCTCATCAGCGGACGTCGGAATTAGGCAGAGTTATTTTAGTACTTGCATGGAAATGTTGATATTTTCTAACAGACTTCTAATAGACAATACCGTGGGGAAAACAGTTTTACAAATAAATAATAATAAAAACATCAGAGACAGGTTAGCCGTTAGATGAATCTATTTTGTAAAAGTAAATAACTTTTTTGTTCAAAAAATCACACAATTTTTCTGATCTTTTAAAGTAATTCCGGGATTTGGGGCATATCCACGTTATTTTTTCGCCGTATGAAATCCGTATAAGTATATGAATAGTTGTACCTAAATCCGAGCTATGCTCATCAGGTAACCGTGAACCTGGAACGTAAAGGGCTATTGAAGGATTTATCACGAAAAAAAATCGGTTATTTAGAAAAAAACTAATGTTTCTAATACGAGTTACATTCACATTTCAGGCGCCGAAATTGGTTATTATCTTTGGATAGAGAAGATTTATTACAAAAAGAAAAGTGGTCAAGCTATTGGGTATGCTCAGCACATTTCGATGAATCCTCAATAAAAATAATAAAACGTCTCAAAGAAGATGCTGTGCCAAAATTACACTTGCCTAACAAAACTCAACAGGGTTCATTATCAGAAGAATCTCGGTCCATAAAAATATTGTCAAATAAATTACTAAAAAAAGGCACATCTAATTCAGAAGCACCGTCACCAACAGCACAAATTAAAAGCCCCTCTTGCATTTGCAAAACAGTTTTGCTACCTAAAATGACAAATAAAGTTACGGTTGAGACCCAAACGGAAGACCGTATACAAAAGTTTAAGGAAGAACATACTCAGACTACGAAATTTTTGACCGAAAATACACCAAGAAAAAGAAAACTTGTCAATGAGCTTAAGGAATGTAAACTCAAACGTCGAAGGTTAGACCATGAAATTGAAAAAATTAAGAAGGAATTGGAAGCAAAAAATGCACCTATAACATGCAAAGATCCTAATGATGAAATCGGTCAGAGATTTCAAAAACTGATAGATTGGCAGAATAAAATAAAAAATAAATACAAGGGGAATAGATACGACCCAGAATACAAAATGTTTGCCTTAAATTTACATTACTCTAGCCCACACGCATACAGATGCTTACAAACAGTACTGAAACTTCCATCTAAAAGTACCTTAAATAAATTCAAAATTAATGTTCCTCCCAAATTTGACGACCGAGTTATAGATAGTTTGGCATTAAAAATTAAATCATTACCAGATTCTGCAAAATATTGCACAATTTGTGTTGATGAGATGACGTTGAAAAGAAACTTGTACTACAACATAAAAACTGACGAAGTTATTGGATTTCACAATGTCGATGGAAAAATAACACCTGAAATTGCCAGTAATGCGTTTGTAATAATGCTTCAAGGCATTTACTGTAAGTGGAATCAACCAATTGCGTACGCATTGCTTGCAACTGCAAAACATTATGAAGAAGTGGATGCGTGGATGAATAAAGTTATTACTAAACTTTCTTCGATAGGAATCAAAGTAAAAGCAATTGTATCAGACCAAGGCTCAAATTTTGATAAATTTGCAAAGGAAGTAAAGAAAATTTCAATAGAGAAACCATATTTTCTACACGATAATAATATCAAAATATATTACATATTTGATGTGCCTCATTTAATTAAATGCATACGCAATAACTTGTTAATGAGCGACTTCATTTATAACGGGAAAAGAATTTCATGGGATTACATCGAAGAGTTATATGAAGATCAGAAAGAGAGAAATTTAAGGCTAATTCCAAAAATAACGGAGGCTCATTTACGTCCAAGTAACTTTCAGCGAATGCGAGTTAAGTATGCTGTACAAACACTGAGTCGAACAGTTTCTGCAGCACTTCACACGTACATTGACTTGGGCAAAATATCTGAAAATGCCAGACCGACAGCTAATTTTATAGAGCTAATGAATGATTTATTTGACGTGCTAAATTCAAGCAAAATTAAATGCAATAATAAGTTTCAAGCAGCTTTCAGACTAAGTAAGGATCAGGACAAAGTACTTAATCACGCCAAAGAATTATTTGCAACTGCCAAGGCAATTAATCGAAAGACCAGAAAAGACAATACAGGTCACATTAAAACGTTTGTTAATTTTCAAATCACTATACAGTCCATTAAAATGTTATATAACGATTTAAAAAACGATGGATTTAAATTTTTGTTTACGAGGCGATTGAACCAGGATAACCTAGAAAACTTTTTTGGCTCTATCCGGCAACAAGGGGGGTCGTGCACTGAACCGACACCCGTACAGTTTCAAAGAGCTTTCTCAAAACAATTTGTATGCAAAATGGTTAAGAACTCGCCAGATGCAAACTGTGAGCTGGATATATGCGATGTGCTTCTTAAAGCTGAAGATTTGACCAAGAAACATGCACTCGACAATTTACCATCATCGCAAACCTCCGCAGTGTTCTTGACCGGTGAGACGGACTACCGTATGGATTTACCTCAAGAAAATACAATAACTTATGTATCTGGATATCTCTTCTACAAATGCATCAATCAACATAATTGTTCAGTCCTTAATACAGTTTTGAAATCGGTTCCAGACTTAAATGCTACAAATTTGTTTACCAGTTACAAGGCTTACAACAAAAAATTCAGTTTCTATGGCGGCTTGAAATTGCCACCAAAAGAATTTATTCAGTATGTCAAAGATTTGGAAACAACATTTACTCAAAATTTCGATAAAGTTATTCAAAGCAATCCAGGTGCTGGACTGTTAAAGTTATTTCAAACTATACCTCCACAAACTCCTTGTTCTTGTTTCCCTGTAAATTATCTTTTAAAATTATATGCTAGATTTCGCATTTTTGCCACATTAAAATTTAATAACCGTTATTTTAAAGACGGAAAAAAAGGTATAAAAAAGTATATAAAAGTTAACCATTTATAACATGGTAAGCGGGGTGCGCTCTGAACGTTTCAAGCCATCGTTTGGTGACCACGCAGAGCGGATAACTCTAATGAGACTATAATTTAATATGAAAATTTAACGTATCGATTTTTTAGAAAAAAATTGGACGGTGGTAAAAAAGTCTTCGTGTATATTATTTAATATGTATTTATTAGTATATTTTATAATTACCGATTTGAAAAAATCCTTTTTTGTTGGAAAGGGTATAACGTCCAGAAAGAAGAAATCAGTACAGCACTTTGAAAAATCAACAAATACCTAAAAATTTATCAACACTGTCTAATTTTGTTCAAATCCGACCGGGCGTTTTGGAGGAGTAAGAAGTAAATACATGAAAAATGTACACGTACACTTGGTTTTTATATAATGATAGTACTCATACAACATTGTTAATTAGTAGTTTGATTCGAGTTCCTAGTATTAGTGTACCTAATACTTTGTTTCAATAAAATACGTTATTTTTTTTTAAGTAAAATAAAACCGGATCAGTATTATGTATGCTTTTATTTCATATTTTTTACACCAACCAGCCCGCTGAAATATGCATGGAAGTAGCAATACTGGTAAGAAGGTCTGTTGCGCATGTAATTGAAAAAATAACTTTTCATCTGAGACTATCAAAATTCAGAAAGTCAAAACAGTGAGTTGTAGTGTAGAGCTGTCAAATTTACTAATAACATTACAATAGAATTGACGATCTAATACAACTTTACCTACATAAACGTAAACTCTAGTATGAATTAATTTCTACGACCAAATCGGGTCACTGCTCCTGTACTATTAAACATAAGAGCGTTGAGGGCGCGGCGCGGGGGCGGCGCGCGGCGCGGGTGGTGGCGCGCGGCGGAGGCACCGCACGACTTGGGTGGCGAATGTCACGGATGAGGTGAGGTAATAAAGCCTAACATTTCAAATATTTTTAAATATTGTTCTTAAGATGAAAATATGTTTAAAAATATAAAAATAATACGTAGAAAAGATAATAATTATTATAAACCCGACTTGCGACCTGACT
Organism: Agrotis clavis; assembly: GCA_954870645.1. Classification (NCBI taxonomy): domain Eukaryota; kingdom Metazoa; phylum Arthropoda; class Insecta; order Lepidoptera; family Noctuidae; genus Agrotis; species Agrotis clavis. Next base: position 16,995,687 of record OX940919.1, on the reverse strand, counting down.
GCGTCATAATAACGAATTAAAATTTTATTTTTAAATTTTGAAATCTCTTAAATACATATTTTATATCATAAACGTGTTTTAGTCATTGGATACATAAACTGGGCTGCCGTTGTAAGGCGACTAAAAAGTCACGGTGTATATATTATTCCTCACGTAAGGTGCCGTAGGTACCTACTGTTAACATTCTGTGCTACCAATCGATATGAATATGAAGTAATCGATGACGAAACAGAAAAAGATATAGGCTGATGATAAAAACAAAATTCCTTGAGGGACTTAAGGAGGTAATGAGGAGTGATATATATTTATGTTAATTCATAATGTAATTAAACAATGCATAAAATACGTATTCCTACCTAACTGTGCCCAAACTCGCGAGTCGCAACCCTATTGAGCTTGACCGACAGTAACCTTTTAATGTCGTTGGCGTCAGATAAACTAAAATGAACTCTCGCGCGTCACTATTCAGTTCATTTTTGCTTGCGCACGGGAAGTTTAGGCTATTATAAAAGTTGGTGAGTGATGCGGGTGCAAGTAAAAATGGACTCTATTCTTTCGTGCATAGATTTTACATTTGTTTGTTTTCTTTTTGGGAGTCATCCTTCTGTGCCTTTAGGTACTATTATATATTCTGTGGGACAGGGCAGCGTGTATTGACCTTGTGGCGTGCTGCGGTACGTGAGTGTGGCGCCAATGTGATGCGGGGCGATCCACTTACGTTCCTCAAGGTCCGCCGACACTTGCGCGCGCACTGCTCTCTGCCCGCCCTGCGGAAAATCACATATTTAGCGAATTGATTTCTTGAATTTTTAGGGAATAGTAAAGTTCCTTAATGTTCCCATAAAAAACCCACTTCCGACTTTTGCCTAACAGTTCCAGACGAGTGGTTTTATGTTTTAATTTCGATTCAGGATTTTATATTTAGTTCGTCGTTTACTGGCATACATGTTGCAAATGTTTTTTTTTGTTGTAAACTTAATTATTATTTGGTCGTCTTTTTCGTCGTAATTTTCTGCTCTGCTTGCATAATGACGTGTGTGTAGGTTGGGCAATTTACTGGGTTATTGATACACTTAAAATCTTTTTCTGCGTTTGTTTTGTTTGTTTGCTTTACAGAAACCCATTGATGCTACTTCGGTACTCTCGAAATGTAGAAACTGTCATAATTATAACATCTATCGGTAATTTTACTAAGGACACTTCTGAGAACAAGTAGCAAAAATGCCATTTAAGTGTATGCTACCTGGTGATGTGGTATTTGTGGCAGCTGTCTTTTCTTGGGACTGGTGGTGGGCGTGGCCGTGGCGGAGCGCGACTGGAAGCGCGGCGCGTACGCGTGCGTCGGCAGGCGCGAGCCGTCTCCTCGTTCCTCGTTCACTGCAATATCATTAACATTGTTTTTTCATCCACGCATCTCGCCTACTTATATTTACAAAAGGTACATGCCGTTGGAATTTGATTTTTATTCATATTGATAATAGTAAATAGATTCTTATCAAACAAAATATTCATCGAAACATTCAGATCAAGTACAAACTTACGAAGGTTGCCTTTGAAAGATAAATCATTCATTAGGTTATTACATTAAGAATGACATGCAATTATTAAACATGATATGGATTACATTTATATTTATTAATTAGTGCGCTGTATTCATAGATTTGCTTGAGTATGTCTTAACTTGTCTTTTAACTTGAAATTACAGAATCCAGAATACAACGCACAACAAACACCCATAATGGATAGCGTGCTCATATCAGGTAGATAAGGACGAGGTCAGCGGAAGATGCATGAAACAAAATCAAAGTGGAGAGAGCTAGGAGGTGAAACAGTAAGTGGCAGTAAAGTGGTGATGAGCGGACGCGGCGAAAGAACGTGCGTGTCTCGACGACAGTGTTCCGTGCGGGGTCGAGGCCCGCTGTCATTGCGACGTCCACGGACCAATCGGAAAAGAGTTCGGAGCGCCGACGGAGTCTCGTGTCGGCGTCCGAGGCGATTGGTGGGCGGAGTGCGCGGGCGCCGGGGCGGCACCTGAGTAGCGCCAGGGGTCGCGGTCCGCGGGCGGCGACAGCGAGCGGCGCGGCGACTTGCTGCGCGCGCGCGCCGGCCGCGGGCCCGCCGCCGACTGCGAGCGCGCCACGGCGTACCCGCCGCTCTACGGACATGCTCCACGTTAGACCGACGGTACTGGCTCAGCACGAGCGTTCTCATCGATAAGCCTGTATCTAAATAAAATGTCATGTAGGCAACTATATGCTTTAATTTTCAATTAGTAAGTTAATGCTGCTACGGCTACGCAGTGTTCTAAGACGGTAGAGAAAACGTGAACGGTGGTTTATTATTTGTTGTTATACCTGTTGCTGTTGCTAAGACATTGCTAGATATGTCTCCTGTAGTTGTCATGCTAGTAGTACAACTTACCTATGGCGGTCGTTACAAGAGTCATATAATATCATTGGGCAAGCATGCGCCTCTGGATTATTGTTCATTATTTGTCGATGCGACCATTTGTCCTCGTCAGAGGAATACTAAAACTCCTTCCGAAATTGTATCTGGAAGTCATGCAAATAACCATATTTATTTTTTACTATGTGGGATTCGAACCCGTAAAACAGAAACCTCATAATGCTGTCGAATAGATAAACATCAGTCAGTAGATGAGTACGTGAGAGAATCCGGACAACTCACGCGTTCTCTGTTGATGCCGGTGCGCACGCGGCCTGCCGGGGACATGTCGCGGCGGCTGGAGCGCGCGCCGTCCATGTCCATCCGCTGTAAAGAGCACACAATCACCAAACTATCAACTGAACTGAAATTACATAAAATTATGTTTGGGACCACCAATCATTTGCCATGATTTTAACCATTACAACTCCTGAAAGCCTGTATCAACAGTTGTGACTGGTGACCATCAGAAAACTGCCGAGGCAATTAAGCTCGAAAAAGTCCCGAAGAATTAATTAGTGTCTTGGATTTCGCAACAAAATTTATCAGATAAGACTACCGCAGAAGTAAGGATAAAGATTACTACTAGCCTCAAAATCAAGCAGGAGACAGAACGAAACAAGGCCAATACACACAAGGACGGTTACAGCTTTTTAAAATGAAGCTAGTTGTCTTGCATCTCGCAAACGAATTATAATTAATTAGCTGCTTTTGTCCGGGGCTTAATTTTGACAGTCAATTCGGATGCCATCTATAGATATAATCGTTGTCTTCTTCGGGAACAGTACTTTCTAGGTAATTAGGGTACTTACTTTACAGTAATTTGTCATTATAAAAGCTACCCTATGTCCGCCTCTGCACATCTAAAAACGTTATAGTAGGAGAGGCGAGGATGCTAAATTTGCAGTTACTCGAGCGTCATGGCGACCTATTGGATTTGAAAGATTATGTTCTAAAAAAAAGTTTGTGACAAGTTTTCTATTTTAGTGGGGGGGGAGGGGAGAGCGTGTAAACAGTTTTAAAACTGTAAAAAAAAACAGTTGTACAGAAGTACTCGAGCGCGTCAGCTATTTACAGTGTAAACGCGCTTTATATTTCTGATAACCAATACATATTAATCTGACGATTAACTCGAGGGGGCTGTCCGTGGCCAGCGGTTGGAAATCCAAAAAAAAAGTTACTCGAGCGCGTCAGATATTCAAAGTGTATGTAAAAAAAACCCTAAAAAGTGTCGTATTAAAATGTCTGACGATTTGGATGTGGCACAAAGTAATAATTCATATTTCTATCTGTTAAAAAAACGTAATTTCGAGATACTCGAGCGCGTCAGATTTTTATGCAGGAAGTTCAAGTTGATATCATAGTCCTCCTGAATAATAATCTGACAATTATATGAAGCGATATCGCTATTCTGAGCATCTTAAAGGAAATTTATATAAACAAGATAACTGCATTCACGTAAAAAAAATGTATAAAATAAAATTAAATGTATTATAATTACAAACAGAAATCTGTCTACATCATTAAAATCCCATTAGAAACATAATGTGAAATGAGAGCCAAGTTCAATTATGATTTATGCCTTGGTTGTTGACTTCACGGACAAAATAGTGAAATCTAAATGGGTGCCAAGTTCAGTGGTCAGTCCTGAAATTTATTTATCTATTTATATAATCAATGGCACTTTTAGTTGTAATTTTATAACTCAAGAACAGCTAGTTCACCTATCCAAACCAAATGTTTAGGCTTTGTTTGGACTATTTAGTAGATGGTTTATGTGAAGTTTGCACAAAATCAGTAGAGCGGTTCTTCATTTATCACATTTTTTGTAACAAATTAATTCAATAAATGTTGGATCATTTTGTTAATGGGGATTTTGCTGTCAAAGTAGCGAAGCACATACCGGGCCGCTAGTAACAACATAAAATATCATTTGTTCTTGTAACTTTTTTTTTAGCGTGGTAAAATCAATCAAATGTGTCCTCCCACCCCGGGCAGGGCGGGAAGGACTGTCAGACTTGTACTGACTAAAATCCACGGTGTTCTTCAATAGCCCTTTATGGTGAGGAAATAAAATCCCGCGACCCCGGCAGGCTTTGCCCTCTGAGAGGGGGCCCCGTCATTTTTGCTGACGCTCTTTGAGCGCGTGGAACACGACGCGCCGCCGACCCGGGCATGGTCCATGGTCAGACAGCGAGTTGCCCTTTACTCGCTGTCCGCATGCCCGCGCCTACGGTGGCCGGAGATCGTCTGCCGACATCCGACGCCGCGGGCGTCTAACACTGCGGTTGGGGCGGAGGGAGGACGCTGTCCTTTCTCTCTCGCGGCCCGCCTCCTCCTTCACGAGCATTACTGCTTCGCAGAAGGAGGCGACCGCTTCCCACTCCGTCTCGCCCCGCAGCATGGCCGCAACCAATGCCGGGCGCGAGAGGTGTCCGCCTATCGCCGCCGTGAGGACACGTCGGTGCTCTGCCCAAGCGGGGCAGTCTTGCACCGTATGCTCTACTGTGTCCTCCGGGCGATCTTCGCAGTGGTGATACCCGGGCGTTTCTTCCCTCCCTAACTCCCTATTCGACACAGGTACCTCCCGAAACTTCCGTGTCCGGTGAGGACCTGCGTCATCCGATAGGTCAGGACGCCGTGACGTCTCTCCAGCCACTCCTAGAGAGGGGTCTTACCGCCGCGATTGCGGCGAACCCGAGATATTAGGGCTTTACGAATCTTGGCTGGAACTTCAATGACATAGTTGCAGGTCGATGCATCTTTCTTCCCGGATTTGTGGCTGAGCTTAACCATCGACAAATAGGTATCAAATGACATTTCCGGAAACTTATCAGCTACGTTCTGCTCACACATGCACTTTAGAACATCATTATTAGTCAAAGAATTCGGCACTCCTACAACCGTGATCCGTGGCTGGCGCTTTTTGGGTTCGTCGACTAAAAGTCCACACAACGACAGATGGATTTCGTCCTTGAGTTTATCAGCATCCTGTTTGGTATCAGTGCTGATGATAACACCCCCATTTTTAGTTTTGCGGACTTCACGTACTTGCAGCTTTATTTGTTCAGGGCGAACAATTTTTTCAACCAAAATTTTTGTTTCGTCACTTGACTTAAGTTTATCGTTGGGATAAACAGCTACAGAGCTTGCATTATTCGGGCGCACATAAAATCATTTGATCCCTTCTTCACCATGTCAGCAAATGAAGTATTTCTCGCTGCACCAGAGTCCTTGATGTTCTGTTTGAGCTCCGAAATTTGTTCCGTCAGGTCACGTTTTTCTTTTAATTCATCAATTATGTTAATGGCTTGGTGGGCTTTCTGTATCAGGGCCTGATATAAAACTGCCATTTGCGAGATTCCAGATCCTATTTTACGGGAGGTTTGAAATTTTCAGTTTCTGTTCCGAGTTGAGTTTACCATCTGTGGCAATAGTGCAAACGTCATTTAGTTGCTGCTCCATGGATGACATCCATTTTTGGATCTCGGGTGTGGATAACTTCTACAGAGAAGTCAGACTGAAGACTTTTTGCTGGCGAGGCAAAAGGTAGCTCTCGGCTGCTTGAACTGTCGGGGCTGTTTTCCATTTAGAATAGTTCACTATATTTATGTTTCCATTATTCACGAAACTTCACACTTAGCAAATTTACAATGTAGGTCACTATTTATTGTTTTAATTAAATATTGCTAACGAGCACGTCTGTATGTTGCGAACGGCCACGATAGAATATGAAGGGTTGATATTTGGTACAGGTACATTAAAGGGTGCAAGGATTCTCCCTTATAATAATCTGATGCGCTCGAGTCACAGCAAAAATCTCTTCCTGGGCTCCCCAACTATTATGCAATGTTTCAGGATGTTCGGTTCAGTGGTTTGAGCGAGAAAAAGTAACAAACCAACAGACTTATTTACACTTTTATAATATTAGTTTTGGTATAATTAATTTAAACGGGTCCCAAATTGTGAGTCGTGCCCAGCACGTATTTTTTAGTAGTTTCCTTTTTGTGATCCCAATGCTGTCCTGCTTCTACGGTATTATTATTTATTAATTAATTTCCGGTAAATTACGACCAATTGCAAACACAAACGAATAAGATGACATCATCAAAATACAACCATACAGTCCATACATGACCAATTTATTAATTAATTACATGAAATATAGTCAAATAAATTAAAATTAAATTAAAACAAATTTATCATACTAGAATCAAATGGAATTAAATTCAATTAAAAGAATTCACAATAAATAAAATAAAAAAATCTACGACACAAGTTTGTGGAGGCTAATCCAATGCCGCAATATGGTGCATGATAGAGGCACATCGTCTTCGCATGATTGCGTGAAAACCATCAATAGGCTAGTTGCCTAAAAAAATTTAATTAGTCCGTCTTTTAGATTATTCAAAAATAAGGGACACGTATTTTTTTATTTGTAAATTAGACCAAAAATGACAAAGATATAGCCTATTAAAGTTACGTGTGACGTCACGATGCGTGGCATTTTTCGCGCAGAGTGACGTCACAGGTAACTTAAATAGGCTATTATCTTTGTTCTTTTTTGTTTAATCGAAAAAAGAAAAAATACGTGTCCAATATTTTTTTATAATCTAAAATACGGACTAAATAGAATGTAATTATTTTGACCCTGGAAACTACCCTATTGCCGCCTCGGCAAACATGATGCACTACAGTAACGCGGCAGCCCCATCAACACCCTGAACGCATTGTTATACTGAAGGGCGTATTTAACCCAAAGACTGCACGTAATAGAATGACTGGCAAAATGCTTTATTAAGCGTCGCCTTTGTTTACTTGATTTACAGGCAGGAACAAGCGTTTACAGGCATGAATTGTAATAGACAGAGCTACTTACATCGTGCGGTGGCGGTGGGCTGGAGCTGGACGCGAGGCTCGACAGCGAGTGATGGCGGCGCAGGTCGCACTCGCTGGGCGTGTCCGAGTCCGACAGCCGCGATGTCGAGGTCGACGGCGGCGACAGGTGCTCGCCGTCCGCCTCGTCTTCACGATACCGCTGGTGAGTTATCAATGGGTCAGTTTTATGTATACCGAGCTCCAACAGTCTACAATTTAAGTAATCAACGTATTTTGCCGATCTCAAGGATTATGGGACAAGGGTAGATGAAACTAAATGTAATGCGTCCCCTAAACGACTAAAACTTGATCGTCGCAGTCGAATTTTATAGGTTTTCTCTTGTCCTTAAATAAAAAAATCATGTCAATTTATAAAAAAAACCTTACTTATATAAAATGAACTTCGGGTAGGTTAAATATTTTCTTTTGAGCATTTATACAGACATACATAATAGTTACCTATTGTGACTGTTCATAAAATACCCTAGGCTGATAAAATTTTCGTTTTTCCTAACTTATATTAATATAGTGGAAAATATGTAAGATGGGGCCCCCCCCCCAGGGGGGGCCGAGGTACGGCCCCGCCTCCGCCCTATCTCCGTGGCGCACGTTCCATTGACATACTGCGACCTCCGCCAGGACTGAGAGGACAGAACTCTCAGCAAAGGGGAGGGGACCAAAGTAGATTAGTGCTGAGAGTTCACAATAATACATACATGAATAATATCAAGTCATATTAACAAATCAAATAATAATCATGAAGCTAGTAAGACAAGAGGACAGCAAAGATATAATATATAAATGTGATAGGGAAACGTCACGCTTGCGCTTAATTAAGTTACGTTAACAAGTTACGCTTGATTAAAGCTAACCCATTTCTATGGCATGTAAATCCGGTTACAATAACTGCCCCAGTACGCGACCGCCAGGCCTAAGCGCATAGCTCCACTAAGGACACTGCTACGAATCCTAACAGATCACGCTCCCTATACACTATTCTACATGTCCTACCCAACACCTAAGACAAAGATCTGAGAAGTTCATCTGTCATTGAGGAAGACACGTTTCCATTTAATCTCCTACACACGCGTACTATCGCAATATCCTTACGGCTCTACCCCATTGGCAATCACATTCATAACAAACAACTTGCGCAAGCGCTTCGTAGAAGCAGTCTATAGCAGAGCATTTTACGTTTGTCTTGCTGGACGCCGAAGTGGGTAATATCGTCACTTCACATTTCGTATTTAAGCGCCCCCCCAGTCGTAACGTGTCGTGCCAATAAAATAGTGTCGATTCGACAATGTTGGGCATATTAGCCATAGTTGTTTTAGCGGGACACGTTTGTCAGTCCCTAGCGTTCTCTTGGAACGGAGCTAGCAAATCATAGGAGATACAGGTACATACTGCACCACCGTGCCTACCCCAACTTGAAATGCGCATCCATCAACCAACACGCAAAGTCTCTGAGCAAGACTGCAGGAAACAGTAATCATCAACAGCATTTGGTTAGTTTGCCAATTAATAGCAATGTTTGTTATTATCTCCTGTACTTATCACCGGCAGTTACATTATCACCGCATTAGCTGGTGATAATATAACTTGGTATAATCGAACTATGGACATGGTTCTGCCTTTGATTTATGTGAGACGTCACGTAAAAGTCTATATTCGTCAGGAGTCAGATGAGTCGTTGTACAGAGTACGAGACGAAATGCGCGTGATGCATGTAGAGTGTAGCGAAAGGCTTTCCCCGTGTCACTATAACCAAACACCAATGATACATCACTGCTGGGTTACGGGATAAGGAGTCATAACAAATAAGAGGTAAGATAATAATATAAAATAAGGTGCTGCTCAGGCGTCGCCCCGCTGTACTGAAATAAATGATTATTAACAGCCATCCAGCGCCTTCAGCAAACTGCTACTATAAAGTTAATTACAATTAACACTTACCAATTAAGTGTTCTTAGGAGAGAATTAGTCTATAATTAACTTACAGACTCTGCTCAAGTACCACCCGTATGATCTCCAACATTAGACCGCCCTCTGGATTCACCTTCTCGCGTTCCACCGACCACTAGCAATCGATTTACTTCACTGACTAATACTTGACTCAATCAAACATAATTCAAATGAACAACAAAGTAATATCGCGCCCGGTCTCTCGGCCGACGCCAACCGAATCTCCCGAACTTACTCCTGGGTCCACCCGTGTGTACCTCAAGACGTTCCAAGCCCAACTGCCCCGAGGAATCATCAGCGTCCTCTCATTCCAGCTACCTGCTAAATGACCCGCAAGGCCCTTCCAAGTTCTCACGGCCTATGCCCACTTTATCACCCTTAGTCCGAATATCTCTTTGTTTTTAAGTGCAGGATTGAATAATGGCTGTTGGGTAAGGATTGCCAGATGCGGCCTTTTTAATATTAGTTGGCGAAATATTTCTAACCTTCTTAGACTTCATAATTTTAAATTGTTTATGAGGTCCTATTGAGTGTTCGCCCGGAGCTTGGTTTATTGCGAACACATGTGCTGATAAGCAAGTTGTAGAATCGTTTCTTTAGAATTCTCTCCTAGTCAATAGTTTTTGTAACTATTGAAATAAAGGAATGGGTGTTTTAAACCAGCTATTTATCACAAGGAAATGTCAGGCCATAAAATAGGTAAGTTAATGTGAATTTAGGCGCCCGACGTCACGTGGTGATTTTAAAATAAATAACCTATTTTGTTATTAAAACAAGGGTCCATGACGAACAGTCACACTATGCAGACACTTTATCGAATAATGCAGTTTTTTTTTAACTCATAGAGCGCGAAAATGTGCACCCCTCCTTGATTAAATTACGAAACTACTAAAACTTAACAATGTTTTCGTACATAAACTTAATTAAACAGATAAATGACTTACGCTGAAGCTTCCCATCTCCTCATGTGGTTTCAAGGTGTACCAAGTAGGTTCGTGGTTCATCACTATGTTGTCTAAATCCAGCAATACTTCTCCGAGGAAATCGTTTGGGCCGTAGCGATTTAAGTCCCACACGGTTATCTTGAATAAAATATGTTTTATTACAAAATATTCCAAAGTATAATACCAGCAGACATTTATAGTTGAGTATTGTTTTATCATTTTTAATCTATGACGAAATAGAAATTTCTAAAAAAATATTTAGTACTAGCTTCCGCCCGCGGCTTCGCCCGCGTGGTGTTTTGATAGCCTATGTTCTTTCTCAGGGTCTAAAGATTGTCTGTGCCAAATTTCATCAAAATCGGTTTAGAGGTTTAAGCGGGAAAGCGTAACTGACAGACAGACAGACAGAGTTACTTTCGCATTTATAATATTAGTTTGGATGTTGTGTTAAACCCCTATCTTGAGTATACTCGTATTTCTTGGATCATGATTGTATATCTTTCTGTAAGGTAACAGAAGTATTTACCTCCAAAGTTCTCCTTTTTATATCTGTGATACGAATTCCACAGTAGATAAAGTTTTGATTCCATCGTGGTTCCAAAGTGTTCGCCAAGGTTTTCGTTCGTCGTTTACTCTTCTCGCTTTTGTCGGGTAGTAGGAAAATTTTTGCGTACGGACACCTAGGAGACCCGTCGGCGCGGGGCGTGAGACCGCTGGCCGACACCACAGTGACACACAGCTGAGTAGCGGTCACGTCGAAGTATATCTTGAGCTGTACATACGAAAACAAACTGTATCAGTTCCAACTTCTATCGATTGCTACCTACACGATAGCAAGGCTAATTGTCTTGTTTCCCAACAAACACCGTATTTGCGAAAGCCACTCACTGCGGATGGGCAATTGACCTAGTTAAGTTTTTGTTACAAAACCTCAATAAAAACGAGTAAGCTGGGGATTGGAATTGCGCCAGATTAATAACATAGGCCAGCCCCTGGAACTTCGCCCGGTTACTGTGACTGGCTCGCTCTCTTTAACATTTGGAACTTTTGCTACATGAGTGGAGTGGGAAATTGGGTACGCTTAACACTCCTCGTGTTATGCGTACCCAATTTCTTAAAAACGGGTCACACCTATTTTTCGATGTAATCTTTATCCTTCTCTTACGGATAATACTCATAAATTAAATGTATCAGCTATCAGCACACATGCAAGCGCCATGCAGCAAATACCTAAGTAAGGTTCTTGAACCTAAAAATAAAAATCATATTAGGTCATATTACTAGGAGGAATCACAAACCTGTATACGTCCAGCAACGTTTGCGTTGTGATGATTGTACCGAGGGGGGCGGCGCCGCGAGTGCACGTCGGGAGACCCCGGCGATGTGACGAGGACGCTCGGCTTCTCACAACCGCCCATCACTTCCGTGTATACTTCTGCGGACGTAGAACGAACTTAACTCTTTACAGAAACATGTTGTAGCAAAGCTTTAATCGTTTGCTTTAAATGAGGCATTTCAACAGATAATACATCAAATTGTATTGAACTCTTAAGCACCAAATTACTCCCTGATTGAAAATAATATAATTTTCAAACAACTTATAAATTACGATTGTTAGTGAATGTTGATATTGGAAGGCTCAAGACACGTCCTACATGCTTGGAGGGTACCTTTGTGGGTTCTCCACGGCAGCGCGGGGTTGCGTGTGGCAGTGAGTGGTCGCGACACCACCAGCTCCACGTGCAGGTCATGTTTACTGTCGGCTACCACCGCCGCCACCTCGTCCGCACTACGTCCCTGCAGTGGCACCCCGTTCCATTGCAGTACTTCGTCACCTGAATATTATAGGATAGTTGTAAAAATATCGAAATTACCACAAGGTACAGTACCTTGGAAGTTAAACTTTATATAAATACCTAAAGCTTAGCAAGTTGCAATGTTTCGTAAAGATTAAGTTAGTGCTTCGTAACTTCCACGTATGGCCGACATTAGAATTTGAAATATTGAACGTACCTATCCTAAGTTGTCCTTCTAGGTCAGCGATGGATCCTTTCTTTACTTTTTCCACCACTGCGACTCTCGTGCCGTCCGGTAGCAGCTTGCCGCCCACCACCTTCAGGCCTAGGATGGCTGCTGAGGAGTGCGAGCTACCTTCCACGACGCTCTTCCGCAGCACCATGTGACCGATCATGCGCGTGCCGTCCGCCGACACCTGCCAGCTCAGCGGGAACTGTCCACAACACTACCATGTTAATTCTTTCATCATCGTTGGTTTCACTAACGTTTTCAAAACTAAACAGCTACATTTATTACATTCTTACTGTTTTATTAAGTTGTTCATTACAAAACAAACAGCTACTCCATGAAGCTTTAACACCGTGTAATTTACAAGAAAGTGCACACTCAACAGACAGGATGTAATGCATGCTCGCCAATGCAATCATGCCACAGCCAATAATATTCATCGAAATCAACATAGTCATAAACACGCCTTCTACTTTTTCTTCGTATTAAATTAATATTTAAAGTGGTCTATACAATCAAGTATTCTACTAGCTTATAAACTTCTGTGTAACATAATGTAAAGTTATCTATAAGGCCTAATTGTTGTACAGATGGGAAAACGTGAATTTCATATTTGCTAGTCAAGTACGCTGAACGAAATAAAGACATTTTTATATAAAAAACTATAACAACTGAAGTATCTGTAAACAATTCCTAAATATTATGCATAATCAAACCGCAAACTGAACTAATAGATAAATGGGTACTATTTTGAAGCAACTAACCGACACAATGTGAAGCGGTCTGTACCTTAGGGCAATCGCCTCTGTTTGAATCCTCACTGGAGGTGAAGGTGCTAGAGGTATCGATTCCCGAGTCTTTGGTGGCGGAGTCCTGGCTGGTCTGGCGCTCGGGCTCCCAGCGCAGAGCGGCCCAGTCGTGCGGAGCGCCTGACGTGTCGCGTCCTCCGCGCGGGAATGTCGCGGCACCTTCGTGCCCGTCAAAGCGAACGGTCTTTTTTCTCCTCTCAGTGAACCGTCTATTGTCTGAGGAGTCTTCCCACAAATAGGCACTCTTATATACAGCTCGATCTGGGCGCGGGCCCTCTTCTGGTGCATACGGGCGTAGGTACGCTCCTTCGCCATCGTCGCGGGCCCGCCACCGACAATCGGTCACAGAATCGAAACTGCGTCCGCCTGACGGCCCGGTTCTCGCCACGTCGTACGGACCGCGAGCCTCTGCCTCGTAATCGGCCGGCGAATGATTAATCAAATTGTAATAATTGTTGGCAGCCACGTTGGCGCTACGCAGATGCGGGTGCCGAACTGGAGCACATGCCTCTAGTTGTCCTAAGAATGATATCGAATGAGTAACAACGTTTGCCTGTACAAGGCATCTTGTCATCGGCCGCGTCCGTTCTTGTTATGGACCCACGCGCATGTACGCGCCCGGAACCAAAATTCATTAACATACTTAATTCAGGTTTCCTATCTTATTATTCCACGACGTTTGTGAAAAGGTTTACTAAACGATAAATATGATTATTGTATAAACTAAAACTGCGTGTTTCTCCGGTTTAAAATAAAGTAATCGAAAGCGGTGATCATCACGCACAAGCGGAAAGAATGTGTCAAACTTATCCGAGGACAGTAAACAGCAACAATAAAATAAAGTACACGACCACAAACAATTCTAACGGATTTATAGTAAAAATATGAACAAGTACACTTCTTTTCGCCCAAGCATGCGTTTGTTTGAACCATAAATTTAGTGCAGAAGCTTCCTACTAACAGTTTATATAATGGTAGAGATAAAATACAACAAAGATTTTCTTTGGAAAGAAAAATTCGAACCGCGGACAGGATTCGAACCTGCGACCTTCGGATTCAGTACATCCGACGCTCATTTCCAACCGAGCCACCGAGGATCGTAACCGCCACGGCGAATTCTTCATTCCATTTCTAACGTCTCATGGTGACGTTTACGATTACGCCGTGGCGGTTACGATCCTCGGTGGCTCGGTTGGAAATGAGCGTCGGATGTACTGAATCCGAAGGTCGCAGGTTCGAATCCTGTCCGCGGTTCGAATTTTTCTTTCCAAAGAAAATCTTTGAAAATTCGCTACGCATGCGTTAATGCGTTTAATATAAAAAAATATTAAAATACAACAATTTTTGGTTCAAACAACAGAAAACTGTAAAATAGGAAGAGCATTAACTGATTCATCATCATCAGCCTATAATGTTCCCAATGCGGGGGACAAAGGCTTCCTCTCTGTGAGAGGGGGGAGTGGGCCATAATCCACCACGCGGGCCCGGTGCGGGTTGGTAGATGTCACATGTCTTCGAATTTTTGGTTCTAGGATATGCCGGTTTCCTCACGATGTTTTCCTTCACCGTTTTGAGAGCAGTGGTGATAAAATAAATTACAAAAAGTAATGCGCCTGGCGGGATTCGAACCCACGACCTACAATTCGTAAGTCGGGACCGATACTACTGGGCCACCACTGCTCTCTCTGCTCTTATTGTGCTCATAACTGATTATTTTTAACTTATGAAAATCTTCAAGTATATTAATTGGTTCCAACAAAACGATAGAAATAAGTGAATGCTCTTCTTAAGATAGGTTTGAAGACGGATATGTCTTCGAAGAGATAGGACGTTATTAACAGCCATCACAATTGGTCCACCAGAGAAAGAAGTGTTATACGCAACAGTAATACTGATCATCACAACTAAACTTCAGCAATATAATTACAACGCAAAATTGGATAAGTTCCCGACAAAACTCGCCCTCTCACCGATAAGAATTTATTCATTTTGTCGTTTAACATCGTCTGACGCTGGCTTCTGGAACTCTCGGAACTGCTCTTATCATTATTTGTACCTGCGAACAGGGGATGGCGTGGTGAGGGCCACTCGTCGCCAGATCGCAGGCGCCAGGCGGTAAGGCTCGCGGGTGGCCGGCCGGCCCGTGGTACCGGGCGCGTACATAGGGCATAGTGCTAACAAGCGAAACGTACGCGGCGGCATACGATTACATGTACAGTTACAGTGATCCAGCTCCAAACCTAGCACCACACTGATTCTCCTGTGTGCGAGGTTTGAAGCTTTAACTTGAAGTTCTCTGAAAATAAGACTGAGCAAACAAGTGTTTATGTCTTGAATTGTAATAATATTCAGGCTCTAAAATGTTACAATGGAACACGATTATAATTGACTACATGATTCAACGTGATGGAATACATATATGGATACAGATAAGTTTAGGTGCTCAACACTATCAGTTTCAGTGAGATATATAATACTTAGATAACTAACAGTCACAATTACCTGAGGCTACTTAGATTAATGAACACCTCGCACGGAACACCTTAACTTGATCATTGCGTAATGCCAGAGATGAACATGACAAACGTTATGTTTACGGTTCAAGTACATGTACCTACTTAACGTGTTTGTGGTGTAGTGTTGTGTGTAGGTTTTATAAACAAAATTAGCTTGGATGGAAGGGATCTTGTAGTATTACAAGTGAAAGGATCAGGTGATGGGTGTTAGGCCAGCGTGCATACTTACCGCGATCGCGATACTCGTCGTTCTCATCGGACACACACTCCGGAACTTCATCATCTGACGAGGAAGACCGAGGCGGGAGGAGGGGGTGTGACGGCGTGAGCGGCAACAACTGGGAGGGGGGAGGTACCCCCGATTCGACCACCCCGTATGCAGCCTTTTGTCTCGGGTGTACTAGGTGCGGATGTGTTCTAGCTAACCCTTCAAGTTCTCCGTAACACCTCTGCTCCTGTTGGCTGTATTGCCGCCGAAGAGCGCTGCCTGATCTCTGAAGTGGGAGATTTTCTTTCTCTGCAGCGCTATGTGCCCTCTCTAGTTTCGGGCGTTTGTCGAATGACCCGTCAGGCTGTGGTGGTAGAGGTAGACCTCGTAGATCATTTTCCATGCGCCATAGCATAGAATCCTGTCCAGCACTTTTGTGGATCCATTGTCCAGTTTTAGATAATAATTCTTGTTTTTTGCGGCATAATATACATACCCAAATAACCTGTAATAGAGGAAACTAATGTAATCATTGTTGCGATTATTATAATTTCCTTTGGTTTTAGATTTTTTATTTATTTACACTCCATGTATAATTGTGGTAAATTACATAAGGTAACCTCTAGTCTGATAATGTGGATGTAACCAAAAAAAAAAATGATGTCAGAGTAGGTACATATTTCAATTTGAGTGCCATCTACACAAGTCATGAAAAAACTGAATCCATAATCTTATTGTTGTCCTTCTGACCTTGTTAGAACGTAGAGTAACTTTGCCCCCGCATCTGGCGCAGCACCTGACCCGGCAGTAGTGGCACGAGTGGCCGACGCCGTCAGCGAACTTGGTTTTGAGGCAGATGTGGCAGGTGGCCGCGAGCTCTACTCCAGCCGCGCGGTGCATCTCATTGCGAGTCCGGATCGTTTGCTCCAGCACTGTGACTTCATCTTGCTTACGTCTGCGGTAAAGTTAAATGTAAGATCCAATTTGTTTTTATCCAAATTCTTGGCTGTCACCGACCTAACATCAGAGATATTAAAGAATTAAAAAAAAATGTAGCGGAGGAGACGTGAGCGTGACAAGAATCTTGTACTTATATTTTTTCTTCAGCAATCGAAATAATCAATATCTCTAAGAATGTGGCGAGCTTTTAGCATGTAGCAGGATAATAAATAGACTGTTATGTTAAATATTAGCACCGACTACAGTTTCTGCAGTAGTGCAGCACTCTCTTAACAATGCTCCAATTTAAAATGAATTTGGTTTGATAAAATTATTTATTACATCGCGATGAAAAGTAATCTTGGTCTTGCTCTTATCCCAATTGATTGGGGAGAGCTCTGTTTTATTTCATACTTGTGTATGAAATAAATTGTGTCCTTATAAAGACGGACACGTCTTTCTTCTTACAGCTCGGTCTATCGTTTTCATTTTTGCACAAAATCAGAGGTTATTTCTTATTGAAATAAAGTGCAAAAGCATTAGAGCAAAGATATGCTGAAGAAAATCTAAAGAAAGAATGATAGAGGAACCGTTTCAGTGTAAAGTAGGTCTGCGATTTCACAATAATACTTGACTTTCAACTTTTCCCATTATTTAATCAAAAATATGTACGTTAGCTATCAGAAACTGGAAAATTCTTTTGAATTAGTTTCGCAAGTCGAAATAGATCGCGGAGTGTATTTAGAAATCAATTTAATATTACCTTTTCTATGAAGTTACTAAATAATAAATAAGTATCTTATCCAAAATGTAAGCTATCTCTTATGTAGGTCAAAAAGTAGGTCAGATAAATAATTTGCAAAATGTTCTCTATGCACTAAGGCTATATTCAGCTTGTTCGTTTTTTTTTCAGCATCTCAATTCAATTAAGCGCAACATATTGTGTCACCAGTTTACAATATATTTGAAACGTTAACTCGATAAAATAGATACTCTATTGTGCAATATAACACCTCACTTGATATTGATTAATTTTAATTGCGAAAGAAAAATGTCGTAGTTAGTAAATAGGTATCGTGTGTGAGAAAAAAGGCGTAATTAAATTATTGTACTATAATTTATTATGATGCGTCATTAAATCCACTGCATGTTTAATGCGACACTCCACTCGCGCGACTATAAGACTTGTCCCTGCCGCGCCGTCACGGCAGCAGGAGCACTTAGGAAATTATGTAAAGCATTAGAGAAATGTATTGAAATAAAAGAGAAGCACTAGTAAAACTGTTTAGTAAACTACGTCAGTACTGAACCGAACTTAAGTACGTACACGGCCTCGCACGGGATACGTTTGTGTTCGAAATCAGGAACTAAACAGGACCGAACAACACAATAGCGGCGACGGCAGTATGCAGCGACGAATATGCAATAGTAATTACAAATACCACCCGGGTAGAACAATGGCTAGGGCTAGGATCACGGCACTTTCACGAATAACAGTGGTGCAGTACGTCGAATGTGGCTAGGTGAGACGGGAGGGGCGCGGGTGGCGGGGGACGCGGGCGCACCTCATGATCTCGTGTTCGCGCTGCTCCTCCTGGCGCTGCCGCATCATTACTCCTTCGATGATGGCGCGCTCCTCGGGCGTGAGGTGCGACAGGTCCGGCATGTCGGCCATGGCGGGCGGCGACCGCGTGCGGGGCGCGGGCCCGCCGCGTGCTGCGGTGCTGTGCCCGCGGCGCGAGCTCGGCGCCACTCCACTCGGAGGTTTATTTAATAATGCCGGGCGGGCCAATGGCGCGCCGCCGTGCTCTGACGTCAGCGCGGCTATTGATCGCGGCGGCGGCGGCAGGGCGCGCCAGCCGCCCCCCGCCGCCCCGGCACCCGCGCCCCGCGGCACCACGTACATGCGTGCGCATATATCAACTATGCAACGATCTTACACATCTGTACCCACCAGCTGCTTACATCTAATAATTAACTTCGCGATTCAAATGCTTCTAGGAGGTATCCGTATTTAATAGCTTTAAAACAGAACAAAAGTATCGCTCTCTTACGAATTATGCTTAGACTGTATTTTTTTAAATTCGCTAATTTTTGCCTATGACACAGTCATTGAGCTTCATTTGCTAAATTGTTACGGATCTTACAACTTTAGCAGTAGGTGCCTAGGTTCAGTTATGTGGTAACGCTAACCTTAGTGTTTAGTACATTAAACTTTCAAAATAATACTTAATATCTCCAACATCATTCAGTGATCATGAAGACCGCCTCAGTAGGAAGAAGTTGAGGAGTGGCCAGGTAAAAGCTCGCTTGCTTTGCTTTAGTTCCACTCGGATCTAATAGATGCCACTATCGGTTGCGATCAAAAATTCCATAGAACAGTTTCATTATTGGAAAAAAAACACTTGAAATCATGTAAGGTGAAGTCGCCTAGATGCGTGTAGTACAATAATATATCCATACTAGCTGTTGCCCGCGACTTCGTCCGCATTGTATTTGGTTTTATGGCACCTAATACCAATATTCTCTTTTTTAATTCGTTGAGAAAGTGAGGGTACCTGATGTCCCACTTTAAAGTTTGTTATAGAATCTATAACAAACTTTAAAACAAATGAAATGAAAACTTCCAGACACAACACTTTATATACGACATTGGTTGTTTTTCCCTCTGGTGCTAAAATAAAAAGCTGGTCAGCATTACTGACAGGCGAGCATGTGTTATAATATATAGTTGGCCGTGGGAAAAACAGTTGGACCTTAGGTCGACATCAGCTTCCTTCAGGGTCTGTCCTTGGGGCTTATTTATGGTCATCGCGAAGTAAGCGGCTACCGGGAATTGTGTGAGTTTGAACTGGAAAAGGAAATTGTTGGAGATGAGTGGTATTCACGGTATCAATGCAGTTTTCCCTGAGCCACATCCGGTGAGAATTTCAGCTTCGCTTAAATTTCTGTGTAATGCAGTAACTATTAGTCGCGTTACATTGCACAATTTTGGTGGAGTTAGATTTCTTAGAAGCATTATTATTACTTTTAGGTTATTTTATGAGCTCGAGGACCACAGGCAGTTAATGAATTTAAAATCTCGAGTGGGTAGTTGCTGGCATCATCCTGATTGACGACGTTATTGTATGACGTGTGAACCACATCATTCCCAACAATTTCGGCTAATATGTTTTCATTTATTGCAGCGGTTCGGTCATTTTTTTAGTATCACACGATCAAATAGCCAAGAATTTTCCTGAAGTGTTATACTTGACGGGACTCCGAATACGTAACTTATCAATTCTTCTTACAACGGGCAGTGTCTGCCGGAATTTTCCGGAGAACAGTACCTACCGTGATATTGTCCATGGGTCTATAATCATGGCGAATGTCTCAAAGTGTTCTGTCCACGGCCTCGACGGCTTTTTTGTTCGACATGGTACATTCAGACGATTACATTTTTTTTAGCGTGGTAATACATCACGTGGAACACAACGTGCACTCTCTCGCCGCCCGCATGGCCGCGCCTACAGTGGCTGGAGATCGTGTAGCGACGTCTGTCGCCATCGGCGTCTACCGCTGCGGCTGGGCTGGAGGTGGACATTGTCCTCTCCCTCATGCGTCCCGCCTCCTCCTTCGCTAGCATGACTGCTTCGCAGAAAGAGGCGACTGCTTCCCATTCTGTCTCGCCCCGCAGCATCATGGTCTCGACCAATACTAAGCCCGAGAGGTCACCGATTATCATCGTAGTGAGGACACGGCGGTTCTCTGCCCAAGTGGGTAGTCCTGCACCGTATGCTCCACCGTGTCCTCCAGGCGATCCACGCAGTGGTGACACCCAGGCGTTTCGTCCTTCCCTATCCGACACTGCTACCTCCCGAAACTTTCGTGTTCGTTGAGGACCTACGTCATGTGGTAGGTCAGGCGGGACGCCGTGACGCCTATCCAGCCACTCCTTAAAGAGGGGTCTTACCACCGCGGTTGGGGCTAGGGTTGCCAACCGTACTATAATATATAGTACCTATTGTACTATATTTAGGGTCTCCGTACTATATACTTTTGAAGAAATATATAGTACGCGAAAATACTATATTTCCGTACAATAGCTAAATGTTTATACATATTTTGCGTTTCTATTTCATTACTAAAATTAGTAAAATAAAAAAAAACTTCCTGCAAAATACGAACACGTTTTTAAAAAATATGGAAGAAGTGCAAAAAAATATAGTTAAAAAAAAAAAAAATAAGTAAAAATATAACTTTAGTCTATTTTTTATTCTTCCCTACTAAAATACTATATTTTTATGAAGCGTACTAAATTTTTTATGGCTTTTTCAAAAAAAAATACTATATTCTGACAAAAAAAATGTTGGCAGCCTTAGTTGGGGCGTGCCCGGAACTCGGTTGCGACAGTCGCTCTCTCCATATTGCCCTGTGATCGCGCCGGAGCTCTTTCCTGGGATTCATCCTGGCGATTGTATTGTATTGTATAGCGGGCTGGTATCCGCAACTCCACGTCATATGCGCGTATTTTGCGTGCGGATGAGAAGATCATTCTCCTGGCGATGCGCCTCGATAGACGCGGTGGAGGGCCGTCGCATCCAGGGGAAGACGACTACATTACAATCCTGAAACACCTTTGCTTTGTCACAGTTTCATGACTACGAACACGTTGAATGTTGCAGTGTTGTCTTAGTCAAATGGGATTTTAAACCACAAAAAACAAAAAAAAATACGCATCTTACTTTGTTAGTGACGTACAACAGAGACTGCTCATCAGGCTGAACAACTTTGCTAAGACGTCATTCCTTTGTAGCTGGGCTCTTGGAGTTCTACAACAGGTGTTCCAGATCTTCAATTTTTATACGTCAACAGAGAGTGCTCATCAGGCTGAGCAACTCTTGCTAAGACGTCATTCTTATATATGTTATAGTGTAGCTGGACTCTTAGTGTTCCACATCAGGTGTTCCAGATCTTCAGTTTTTATATGTCAACAGAGAGTGATCGTCAGGCTGAACAACTTTACAAAGACGTCATTCCTGTATATGTAATAGTGTAGCTGGGCTCTTGGTGTTCCACATCAGGTGTTCCAGTTCTTCAATTTTTATACGTCAACAGAGACTGCTCATCAGGCTGAACAACTTTGCTAAGACGTCATTCCTTTACATGTTATAGTGTAGCTGGGCTCTTGGAGTTTCACAACAGGTGTTCCAGATCTTCAATTTTTATACGTCAATAGAGAGTGCTCATCAGGCTGAGCAACTCTTGCTAAGACTTCATTCCTGTATATGTTATAGTGTAGCTGGGCTCTTGGAATTCCACATCAGGTGTTCCAGATCTTCAAATTTATTCCCTCAGCAGAAAATGCTCATCACGCGGAACAATTTTTGCTATCGCACCATTTTTGTATCTCTTATAGTTTAGCTGGTCCGTTGCGGTTCTGCACCAGGTGTTCAAGTTTCCAAGATAAATTATAGCCTATGTGTTGGCCAGACTTAATACCTATACAACAAAACAAAAATCATTCAAATCCGTCCAGTACTTTTTGAGTTTATCCCGGACATACATACAGACAAACAGACAAACAGACAAAAATTCTAAAAACTATATTTTTGGCTTCGGTATCGATTGTAGATCACACCCCAAGTATTCTTTTCAAAAAATATTCAATGTACAGTTTTGACTTTCCTACTATTTTATTATATGTATAGATCACTGCCGCAGCTGGCAGTTGGCGCGCAGTCAATGAGAGCTACGTCCTACATAGGCAGCGGTGTGGGTATGTATGGCCGTAGCAGGTGCATTGTCGGCGCTAGCTACGTCGTAGACAGCGGTGAGGGTATAGCCGTAGCAGGCGTGTATTCGATGCTAGCTACGTCGTAGGCAACGGTGTGAGCATTGCCGTAGCAGATGCATTTTAAGCGATATCGTAGCTTGTAGACAGCGGTGTGGGTATAGCTGTAGCAGGCGCGTAGCCAATGCTAGCTACGCCGTAGGCAGCGGTGTGGGCATTGCCGTAGCAGGTGCATTGTCGGCGCTAGCTACGTCGTAGGCAGCGGAGTGTGCATTGCCGTAGCAGATGCATTTTAAGCGATATCGTAGCTCCGTCGTAGGCAACGGTGTTGTTATAGCTGTAGCAGGCGCGTAGCCAATGCTAGATAGGTCGTAGGCAGTGGTGCATGCCGTAGCAGGCGCGTAGTCGATGCCAGCTACGTCTTAGGCAACGGTGTGGGCTTTGCCGTAGCAGGAGCATTTTTAGCGATATCGTAGCTACGTCGTAGACAGCGGTGAGGGTATAGCCGTAGCAGGTGCGTATACGATGTTAGCTACGTCGTAGGCAGCGGTGTGTGCATTGCCGTAGCAGATGCATCTTAAGCGATATCATAGCTACGTCGTAGACAGCTGTGTGGGTATAGCTGTAGCAGGCGCGTAGCCAATGCTACGAGTAGCTACACCGTAGCGGCAGCGGTGTGTGCATTGCCGTAGCAGATGCATTTTAAGCGATATCGTAGCTACGTCGTAGACATCTGTGTGGGTATAGCTGTAGCAGGCGCGTAGCCAATGCTACGAGTAGCTACACCGTAGCGGCAGCGGTGTGTGCATTGCCGTAGCAGATGCATTTTAAGCGATATCGTAGCTACGTCGTAGACAGCTGTGTGGGTATAGCTGTAGCAGGCGCGTAGCCAATGCTAGCAGCTAGCTACGTCGTAGGCGAGGTGTGTGCATTGACGTAGCAAGCGCGTAGTCAATGCAAGCTACGTCGTAGGAAGCGGTGTGGGCAACTGGGCATTGCTGTTGTAGCAGGCGGTGTGGGCAACTGGGCATTGCTGTTGTAGCAGGCGGTGTGGGCAACTGGGCATTGCTGTTGTAGCAGGCGCATAGTTGATGGTAGCTACGTCGTAGTCAGCGATGTTAACCTCTCCGTCTCCGTACCAGGCGTGTTTCGGAAAATGCTACGTCACGTCGC
The DNA here is from genome assembly GCA_954870645.1 of Agrotis clavis. Lineage (NCBI taxonomy): Eukaryota > Metazoa > Arthropoda > Insecta > Lepidoptera > Noctuidae > Agrotis > Agrotis clavis. The sequence continues at coordinate 16,972,009 of OX940919.1, read as the reverse complement.
TGTCGCAGGTAATAGTCAATGATATTATTAGTCCAGTCATCGAGGTATATGTGTTCCGAAAAATTCCTCAGGCACTGAAATTTGGCATATGATGTAAGAAGGTGGTACAGATTGCATATGTACAATAATCCACCTTTTTTTTCGAGATGACTATAATTTGAAAATTGTTTATATGTAGGTATAGAAAAATTCCTCAGCTTTAAATACTATCTGTATATGTATGAATGTATTAGTTTGAATAGGTAAGTATAATTGAGTTACTTTGTTGATACTAATTTAACACTATGGACTCATGTCTGAATTAAAGAATTTGAATTTGAATAAATATCCAACAAATTTTCGATTTCAGTGTCACTCCAAATTAACTTTTTACATATCGCGCTCTAACTTCTAGTGAAAAATTGCTCTGCCTATTTTTATTTTTTTATGTGATATTTTATCCTACATAGGTTTGTAACCAAAGACATTAAACTATTTCATTTTTAAACGTCATTATTTGATTAATTTGACATCAAATAATGATGTTTGAAAAGGAAAAAGTTTTGGATTACGTAACAAACTTATGATAAGTACACACATCAAAAATGTCTAGGGATCAACATATATTTTTGCAATAACTTTTCTCCTGATTGATATTAATTAAAATGTTCTTTAAGGATTCATCAAATAAAGTGTTATCGTTTGTCACAGTAACGATAAACCAAGTCACCTTTGCATTCATAAAGAAATTTGCCATTTTCCTAATAAAGGGATTTTTGACATTTGAACCACTAACATTATAGTTCGAAAAAAAGACTGAAATAACAGTTTTCTTTAAAATTTTATTGGGTAACTTAAACAATTAATAATCCGTGTTTCTACCGCGAACACTAACAACACAAGAACATCGGTTTGGCATACTCAAAATGAGTTCATCCAAATCACGCTGTGGAATGGCCGCCCATGTTCGTTGCAACAACAAAAAAAGGTCTTCTTGCGACTGGATACCCTCCATATTCGGCAGAGCTCTTCTCTGTAGCATATCCCATGCATGCTCAATCGGGTTCAAGTCTGGCGACTGAGCAGGCCAGGGCAGGACATTGATGTTAGCTGCGGCGAGAGTCTGTCTTACAACTCTTGCGGTGTGCGGTCGTGCATTATCATGCATTAACTGAATTAAGGGACCGATTTGCACTTGTAGAGGAACGATGACGTCTGATACAATCGTCTCAGCATAAATTTGAGCGTTGAGGTTGCCTCTGATCCAAATCAACTCAGTTCTTCCGCCGATCCAAATACCCGCCCATACCATGATGGTTCCACCACTATAAGGATGGACTTCCTGGCAGGATTTTAATCGCTGTTGGCGTCCAGGGGTTCTCCAGTGTCGTATACGTCTTGTATCCGGTCTCATACCAAAACGAGACTCATCAGAAAAGCACACGAAACGCCATTGTTCTTCTGCCCAATTTCTGTGTTCAAGAGCCCATTGATATCGAATCCTACGATTGTGCATTGCTATAGGTGGTACCCGTAGCGGTCTTCGGGAATGAAGGTTCACTTCATGCAAGCGGTTTCTGACTGTTTGGTCGCTAATTAAGTTCCCTGAAGAGTGATGAAGCCATAGGCGACGATTACACGTAAGGTATTTACTGTGATCCATCAGTAAATAATGACGTATCGTGGTATTTAATTAACGTGTAACCTAATGTATTGATGTATGTCATTATTTATTCATGGATTTCTAGATTTCTTGATTCTGTATTGATGATCCGTCGGATTATGATAAATATTGATCGTGTAGCCTCACGTCAATATTTATCACGTCAGTACGCGTTACGCTAGCAATGGAGGAGGACGACTTTTTGGATCTTGTGGCGGCGACGGACGCACCGTCGTTGTCGCCGCCCCGCACCCTCTCGAAACTTACTAAAGATCAGGAAGTTTTAAAAGAATTTATCCTAAATTTAGAAGTATTGCAAGAGATATGGGATAGTTCTTCAAAAGATTACAAAAAATTAATAAAAAAAGGAGAAGCAGGGTTCAGGCATTCGAAAATAATTCTCGTAATCATCCATTTCACCATGTAATTTAATTTCTGCCATTAAATTCAAATGTGTGTACCTTTCCCTTTGTTGTAACCATTTCTTTGCCCATTGCTTTCGCTTGACCTTTTTATTTAAACTAAGTGCTAAAATAATAGCCACGCAACCTTTAATTTTCAGCTCTGTTGCCATTTTAGACGTTTAAACAGCAGGAGACCGAACACAATACTGACGTAATAAATATTGAACGTGTAGGCTGGTGTATTAATCCATCAGTAAAAACTGAAATCCATCAATAAATACTATACTGACGGATCACAGTAAATACTTTACGTGTAACTGTCGCCTCACGGCTAACATCATGGCGGTTATTGTTGGAGCTCTTCGAGTTAAGATTTGAATGTATCGGTCTTGTCTCCGTGTGGTGCAGCGATACCGTCCTCCATGGCGCTCAGCCACGGTACCAGTGCTTCGGTAACGTGTCCAAAGTCGACTGATAACACTCTGACTTGTATTCAGAGCTAAAGCCACAGTACGTTGCCGGGAACCAGCTTCTATCATTCCCACGGCTCTGAGCATTTCTTCCCTGCTTAAATGACGTCGCCGCTCCATAATAACGTTGGTTTTAATCAGTAGTAGGGAAACAGTAGCACTAATAATGTCTTCAATGCGTTGTATGTTTTTATAGGGAAAATATTGACAGCTGATTTTCATCTTTTACTCGAATTTGATTTACAGTTCCTGATTCAAATTATGAAATGCACCAAAAAGGATCCATATAAATTTATAAAATCATATTACAAAGCCACATCTCAATCTCAAGAAATCCGCATAAAAATGCTTGATCCCTAGACACTTTTGATGTGTGTATGTATTTATGGATAAGAAATCACATTAAAAAATAAAAATCTAAAAAGTTAATTTGGAGTGACACTGAAATCGAAAATTTGTTGGATTTTTATACTTCCCTATTCATTTAAACACATACAAAAAGAATTTGAGGCTGCGGAATTTTTCGCAGAGAGTTATAAGCAACGACGATATAATACTAGACTCCTAATAACAGGCGACCGATGTCTGTCAACACATTAGGCAAAAAAGTCTTATATTCGTCTCATTTCGACCAATCCTGTGAGCCGTAAACATACGTTGAGACAGAACAGACCTTGAGTTAGCCAATCACAACGCAGTACCCCGTCCCCCTCGCTTACGTAGTACCTCAGCGAGTTGACAGAATAATTTTTGTTCCTTAGATCGTGCATGCGGAGTCTAGTATTATATCGTCGTTGGTTATAAGCAATTTTCATGTTTTGATAAAAAAACCGAACTTCTCGAAAAAAAGCTGGATTATTGTGCATCTATAATCTGTATCACCTACTCTCATCATATGCCTTTCAGTGCCGGAGGAATTTTTCGGAAGTCTACATACAAAAAAAATCCTCGTTGATCGGACTAGGAGCAGGGTGGGCCTGGCGTAGCAGGCGCTAGCGGTGCTGCTGGCGCGGGCTAAAGCAGCTTTGTGCGCTTCGCAGATCACCGTAATAGGCGTGGTAGATGGGCAGATTTAAGCTTTACCGTAGTAGACGATTAGTCAGTGGTAGTTACTTACGTCGTATGCGGAGAAGTGTGTTACGCCGTAACAAATAATAAGCAATATGAACTGTGTCGTTGGCAGTCTATGTGACCATCGCCATAATAGGCACGCAGTTGATGAGAGCTACTTAGATATTCTATGAAAAAGCATAATCATTAAAATACGTTTATTGGAAGCGATGACGATGAGGGCGTACTCGATGACAGCTACTCCGTAAGATACGTAGGCGACGCCGTAGCACGCTTCATAGCGGGTTTATCATTTCAGGCCATATTGTTGCAGCTACTATCACGGAGTAGTTGAAATATAGCCTCTACGTTGAGCCGGTGTCGTAGGCAATGCGTTATTGATGAAAGTGTGTATTCTAGTGAATGCAATCGCAATCTCGAGAGGTTTCAGTTATAATTCCAAAATTCAATCCCGATAATAAGTAATCTCGTTCGAGAATCGTGATTTTAATCGAGATTTTGTGACTGAGAATCCACAAATTATATGCGCCTAGCAAGCAAAGCAACTAAGGGAGGCGCGGGGATTTTGAAAACCAAAGCAAGAAATGAAGTCGGTTTATTCTTAATTATATCTACTATTGTTTTGCTTTAAAATTAAAATGACCTGGGTTTAATCAACCTAGACTTTTTGGTACAGACGCCAGCACAACAACTTACCCCAATCTGTCAAATTTCTTTAACAGATTTTCAACCTTAGCACAATAGTGAAAGTTCGATTGCTAAAATTTCACAGATTGGGGACGACAGACGACAGCATGTCAACCTATGACATGCTGTCGTCTGGACATAACATTCTTAAGTTTGTACTTGATATAGGTCACGGGATTGAAACGCAAAGGATAATCGAAGTCAGTACGAGTGTGGCAGTTCTTTCCGCCCCATCCTGGGCGGGAGAACATTTGAAGACCTTCTACAAAAAAAAGTTCTTGATTAAAAAATTGTACCTAGTACTTACCTACAATAATAGAAAAAATATTGTAGATAATAGTCTTTTCATCCCACCTATTCGAAAAGGACGACTTGGTTCGCCTTTAAGTGCGCCCAAAACTGGTGTTTTCTATAGGGAACTTTTAGCGGGCAGTAATGAGTTTTTAATCCTCTTTATAAGTGCGCCGCAAAGAACTTTGCCGCGCACTTTTTGAATTTGGAACATCTTAGGCCGAGACTCCACCAAAGCTGTGCGAGTCGAGACGTGTTTTGAACAACCAATAGAATTGCGTTGCGGCACGGGTTGCGGAGTGGAGCTGTGTCAATAACGCAATTCTATTGGTTGTTCTCGTGTCTCGGCCTTAGTGCTCGGCGCCAAAGAAATCGAACGCAAATAGTGTTTGAATAAAGACTGGCTGGAATGACGGCTCATAGTCACGCCGCGTCGCTGGCTGAATAAAAATTGTAGATTGTATGACAAGAGACAATATATTTATATAAGTTTTTTTTTTTCGGACAGTGGCATGGATGTATTAACTGTAGGTTGTAATTGAATGTTTTCCACGATGCGTTCACATGTTTTCGCCTCGTTCTCAATGGAATCTTCTATATAATTTTCATAATTCAGAAAATGACTCAAATGTAAATATAAGTTTTTAGTTGTTTTATTATTACATAATTTCAATTTAGTTGTTACTCTATGTTTTATAAATCGGGCACAAAATATATTTTTGGCTCGGGCGGCGTACTTTGAATCCCTCGCTACGTTCAGGATTCTACTAAAGAATCCCTCGCTACGCTCAGGATTCTACTGTAGAATCCCTCACTTCGCTCTGGATTCAAAATAGCGCCCTCGCCGTAAAAATATTACTTTGCTCCCTTGTCATACAATCCACTATTTCATGCATCCCATCTATTCGAAAAGGACGACTTGGTTCGCCTTTAAGTGCACCCAAAAGTGGTGTTTTCTATAGGAAACTTTTAGCGGGCAGTAATGAGTTTTTAATCCTCTTTATAAGTACATAAGTGCGCCGCAATAGTTATTTGTTATGCAAGGCTGCAAAGTTGATTTTTGGCGCGAGTACTTGAATTAAAAACTGAGCGAGCGAAGGATTCTAAGATTGAACCGCGAGAGAAACGAGCGGTTCAAATATAGAATCCTGAGCGATGCGAAGTTTTCAAAGGTACGAGTCGCAGAAAAACTTTGCTGCCGAGTGCAACACACAACTTTTCACCTCACACAGCGAGGAAATGTAGTAGGGGCGGCTCGCCTGCCAGTGTAGAAAAGTAGAAAACAATTGAATACAAGACGTGTTCGAATTTTAAACAACACTTTGTGCTCTAGAGCACAAAATGGAGTTTTGCGCTCAGATTTTGAATGAGAAATAGAATCTTTCCGAGCGGGTGAGGTGAAAATAACTTTTCACACCACTTGCTCGTAAATGTCACATTATAAGTCATGCAAACTGGCCGTAAAGCAAGTCATTGTTCCCCACACTCAAACCAGGGAATAATATATGTACTGAATTTCATTATTCCCTGGGAATAATGTGATTTGAATTTGGAACCTCAAACAAAACATAGTATGAAAACTTGGAACGAAGGAATTGAAGCAGCGGCGGCTGCCCCCCGGCAGTCCCCACTGCAACAGCTGATCGCTTGCTGAGGTGGGCACCACAGCATGCTCACGTTCGAAGGTTGTCGTACCACATCAAATTTCAAAATTCGAATTTATTTCCTCGCAGGTGGTGTGAAAAGCAGAGTACTCACCTCAGGAATAAAGCTGCCTTTGTCTTGGGCTAACTTAAATCCCTCGCTACACTAAGGATTCTTAGCTTAATTCCCTCGTTTCACTCGGGAATTAACACTTGAACCTCCTCGCTGCGCTCCGGAGGTTCACCCCCAGAATCCTTAGTGTCGCTTCGGGATTCAATACGCCCGTGACGTAAGGCACTGCTTTATTCCCTTGGTGCGTAATCTACTATTGCCGCGCACTTTTTGAATTTGGAACATCTTAGTGTTCAGCGCCAAAGAAATCGAACGCAAATATTGTTTGAATAAAGACTGGCTGGTACAACGGCCCATAGTCACGTAGTCGCTGGCTGAATAAAAAAAATCAATTTAAAAACTTTTTGAAAAAAAGGGAACAGACTTCAAAACCAAACACAAAAAAACTATAAAATAACTTTTCTTTCGGAAGTCGGTGGCTTTGTTTTTTTTTTATTTCATTGACATATAATTATGGCCACCGACTTCCGAAAGAAAAGTTATTTTATAGTTTTTTTGTGTTTGGTTTTGAAGTCGGTTCCCTTTTATTCAAAAAGTTTTTTATTTTTCCCTTTTTAGTTGAGTTAATCAACAAAAATCTTCATTAAATCGGCGTCTTTGAAAATCTACAATCCTATTAAGCAAAACGGATCTATGTGAGCAACTTCACGAGGTATCCATTATCCGGAATTATCTCGCGTTTGGCTGAACGGATTTTGATACGGTTTTCAGGAAAGTGTTCATTACATTCTGGAGAAGGTTTTAGTATATAAAACTAATAGATATCCCGTGAAAGTAATAGATATCCCGTTTTAAAAATGCTTGGCTCAATGCTGGTCCTGCTCCACAACAATAGGGTTATTAATAATTAGGTAGCACGCATAATTATTGAGGAAGCTGAAGAAGACTGTAATATTATCTTTGCATTGTATCGATTCAATTTCTTAGTATTATATAATTTTATTGCACATGTGTGAGTACTATGTACTAATTATTATTGGCTCGATTTTGCCCTGGTGGTTGAGAGAATGTCATGCTCACTCAAATGTCTCGCTGATGGTGGCACGTGTGTCGGATCATTTAGCTCCCTTCAAAATGGTTGAGCTGATTGGTGCTGATACGTGTGTCATGTTCGTGAACGGGCGCTGTCAGTTGGGACTGGTCATCTCTTAGCTGCCAAGGTTTTTATTTTAATTATTATTTATTTTATTTCTGAATTGTCTTTTTTTTTAATTTTACTGTGGACACTTTTAACTTGCTACATCGTTCTCACATAATGCACCATCTCAAAATGAAGATGTAACAAAGGATTCGTAATATTTTGGCGATCTAAAAAGAGTGTCCATGGAGTTTCTTGCACGTTCTTCTCCATAGAGATCTACTTCTTGGAACTTCATCTACGGTACTTTCACAGTTTTTATGTCTTGTGACTGTAGCACCATAACTTTGTAGTGTTTAATTATATTTTTTATAACACATTTGCTCGTAAAAGGTCTCTTACTGCACCAATTTCAGTATCGTAATGTATCTTATTACGCACTAGTGCGTATGGTAAAGTAAAACGCACTAGTGCGGTAATGATAAAGTAAAACGCACGGTTTATCAAGATGCTCCGTCTAAAACGAACGGTACTTTTTTTAAATCTTAGCAAAGAGTTTTTATGTCAGAAAAGCGGTCACCATTTTATTATTAAAACTAGCTGTGCCCGCGACTTCGTTCGCGTGGATGTCGGAATTTAACAATGTATTTTTTTGTGCGAAGCGCTTAATTCTCGCCAGGTTTTTTATAAATCATATCGTTTTCATATAAACCCTATATTTAGAATTTATTTAGATTTTTCAAGAATATTTGACGTCTTTGTAATAAACGCCTTCTGTCGTTCAAAGGCAGTAGGTACTATTCAAATGCTACTGGATTAGAGCACCCGGGTCGATCTCCAGAGGCCTGAATAAACCCATTTTAAAATTGAGAAACGTTTTCAAAATATTTTTTTATATGCAGTTCAGTGTCTAATCTACCTGGTACAAGGCTAATATTATGAATAAGTTTATTTAAAATATTAAAAAAAAAAACTTAAACCCTAAAATCCTGATCGCTCTGGGTTGTCCTCACTCCCGATTGAATGAAAAAAATATTCTTTATTTTTTTAATGAGAAGCTACATACGAAACAACTTATTTAGATTACATAAGAAATAGTTAATCTTCATTGTTATAAAATACTTGTAGTTTTATTATGAATACTTTTGCCACAATTTGAATTTAAATTCGTGTCCGGGAAAATGCCCGGACACGAATTTAAATTCAAATTAAAAGAAAACAAAAGAGCAGAGCGATGAGATAAAATTATCTCATCGCTCTGCTCTGAGGTAAAACATCGCGCCCATGCCTAGTTACGCGTTATAGACACTCTATTCCACTCTCGCTGGGTAGCACCAGCAGTGGTCTAACCGTTGAGGAGGATACCTTTGTGCCACGTATCCGCGAAGGTAGGTTCACGAAGGCAAGTTTATGATTACTCTGGATTTGGTTCTCGAATTTTATGATTGATATGGCACGTTATTCAAATTAAATATTAAGCTTGTAAATTTGTTTTTTATGTGAATTGGGTGATCTTTATGATGGTTTTTATGACACGTAATTATAAATTTCTATTGCTTTTAAATTCGGCTATATTCATGATTTTGTGACTTTTTCTGATCGATAGTAAAACGCACTAGTGCGGTAATGATAAAGTAAAACGCACGGTTTATCAAGATGCTCCGTCTAAAACGAACGGTACTTTTTTAAATCTTAGCAAAGAGTTTTTATGTCAGAAAAGCGGTCACCATTTTATTATTAAAATTAAATTTGGGAGATGAAATATAATAAATAAACATTTTATTCTTTAATTTAATTAATTTTGACAATTAATTACAACCATTTATCTGTAATAAAACCACAAAAGAATTAATTTACTTTATTAGTAATACTGGCTGTTTTTTGTGCCTTTGCCATAAACAAAAGATGCTGGTGCGCGCGCATCGCTAATTTGTGAAAAAGTAAAAATTATTCCGCTTGCTTTTCCTTTTCGATGTAATGATTTTATTTATTTACTCACAAATGTGTTATAAAACGTCGTATGACATACGTGCGGTTTGATAATTACAGCCTCTGCTTTCTTATAGCACTCGCCTTACGGCTCGTCCTACCAATATCGCCTCAGCTGTAATGATCAACTTACCGCACTTATATCATAATGTACTATTATGTCTTTGACAATTCAAAAGTGCCTGTAACTGGTCTACTTGAATTAAATGCTTTTGATTTGATTTGATTTGTACACTGTGTCTACGTTTTTGTGTCTATCTCTCTTCTGTCGCTGGTCTGCTGGAAGAAATTTCTTGTTGAAATAAGCAGTGCCTTTGTGATCTTTTTTCTGAATGTTATTTCTTGTATCTCTGTGTTTTCGCGCTTTTGAGCCATCCCACGCCCAGTTGAAAAATTCACTCTGTATATAAGATGCAAAAGGGGCGGGACGGTAGGGACTGTCAGACCTGTACTGTGATCCTTCAATAGCCCTTTACGTTCCAGGATATGGGGGCCCCGTCAGATCGCTGACAGCTCTTTGAGGCGCGTATCATCGACCCAGGCATGGTCCATGATCGGACGGCGAGTCACCCAATACTCGCTGTCTGCATGCCCGCATTTCTAAAAGTGCGACATCACTTTGTATCTATTGTCTTTACGTAATTATGGTGTAACTTTGGTTGATACAGTTTGAGGAACCATGTGATACGACGAAGTTACAATTTCATAGAAAAGGAGTGCTAGGTACCTACTCGCAACTGGAAGAAATGAATGATCAGAGAATGTTTAAATTCGCTATCGAAGTTAAATTAAAAATTAAAATGTGTCTATGCCTGTACTGTAAATAAATATGCGCATGTAGAAAAGTTTCCATTCTCTTTATTTATCTTTCATAAAAAGAAAAGGTCTAAAAGAAATGGACTAATTAATGTTCACAACAGTATTTAGTCACAGTCCAATGGCGGAGGCGTACATTCTCCCGGTAGATGGTTTACACAAGGGTTGTGGAATAAACTTTTAATACCTTTTCTACCCCATGGGAACCTCTTCGTACGTCTTCGCATGTATTCATAGTCACGACATTCTCCTTTTTCATGAGGTTCGTGACCCATCGCATGAATAGCTTGAAGGATTATAAGCGGAACACAAATGAAGAAAAACAAGTTTCTATATTTTTTCCAAACATTCTTGCCAGGAAATCTTGGACAGCACGGATTTGGTGGAATGGGGCCGGGGCGACAATCACACGGTGGACAAATAGGTCGGCAAGGCTGGCACGGGCACGGATAGCAGACGCACCGCGGAGGCGGCCGCGGAGGACAACAGCACCCACTGCAACATCTGACAGTATTGCGGACGGAGCTCAAGCTCATAATTACCAAACAGATTTTTAATTTTTTTGTTTTATTTTAGTTCACTTACATTTTATTCACGGAAAATTTTGTTGTTCAAACGTGTGTGTTATGAAATTTTATTATATTTAATTAATTTAGTGATCTTGAACAGTCTGACATAATGTAATTTCTTCTGATTTGTTCTAAAGAGTTGACAGGCCTTCTTCTTTTCAAGCTTGATTAGGATCAAAAAAGTTTTTGTTCAAAAGTTAAAGTTTGTTTATTAGTAGTTAAGTTAGTAATAGTAGTTAGTTAGTAGTTTCTGCCATCTTCGACGCTCTTAGTAATCAAAATACTGAATCTACAAAGGACTACCACGAGAACCGGTTGCCCCAAAGAGATTTAAAAGAACCTATAGAGCGGGCATTGGGAAAATTGTCATACAAAATTGTTGATGCCGTGCGTCAGTAGCGCTATATCTAAGCGTTGCATACAACGCGACTACTAGATTGAGGGACTTTTTACCTATTGGTAAAAAGTTTTGGATCACAAATTTCTTCGTGATGTCCCGTCTATTGCTCGTATATAGTTTAATGTCTTTGGGTCACCCATAGTCGCCGTCCGTATGCCCGTGTGACTTCGGCGGCCGGAAATCGTCTCGTGACGTCCGTTGCCGTCGGCGTCTCCCTCAGCTGCTGTGTCGCGAAGTGGCTGTCCTACTATTATGTATTAGTATGGGGCCCCTGAGGAGGTCTCCATGAGGAGACGACCTGGCAAAGCTGTTCGCGTGATAGAGGGTCATGGCCATCCAGATGATCCTGGGATACTCCACGCTCTCCGGCGAGCCTCCTTGCCAGATTGCCGCCATGGGATCTGGAAGCGAAAGCCCTCTAGCACGTTACGAGTGGCGTATGGAGGCGCAACGCTACGGCGAAACTCCACTGCCGCAGCAAATAGCGGCACTGTGGAAAGAGCTTCAGCGCAATCTCATAATGACCGTCTGGAGAGAACGACTGTTACAACTGTGGTTACAACACTGAGGTACGGGCACGCTGCAATCGAGGCGGTACGATTCCTCTTTGAGGAGTGGCTGGAGAGGCATCCACACCTTCCGGCGGAAGTGTGTTCGGTTTCCGCCTGAAGCAGGTACTCACCGGACACGGTTGTTTCAGATTGGGCGGGACGGCGAAAACGCCACTGTCATTCTTTGGGGTTAGGGGTAATGGGAAGCAGTCACCTCCTTCTGCGAAGCGAAGCAGCAATGCTAGCTAAGGAGGAGGCAAGATACGTGAGTCCATACATACATCCTCCACGTCACGACCAAGCCGCTGCGGGAGACCGCCCCCTAGTGGCTGCTGAAGCTTCGGGTCCAAAAAATTATGAATAGGTACCAATATTTTATTAAGTGCGTTTTTTAAATTAGACTGCCACTCCAGGGTAGACTATCGTTCTCGCAATGAAGGAAGAGCAAAGGTTTGATGAAACTTCTTTACCTGATTCATCGACTGATTTTCTTGGAGAGGTTGAGACGACCTGTCTATATAGGGTGAAAGGTAATTAGTGGAGGATACTTATACACGTGATTGTTCTCATGATTACAAACAACTTTCCCACAGAAACTTTTTTTGTAAACTGAATAGTTTTATTTTTATCACTATAAAACTATAACGTGCGCGCGTGGATAAGTTCAAACTTCGCGCGGTTTGCGATCAGCAGTTAGCGGAGAGCCTCATGCCACCCCCCCCCCCCCCCCCCCGCCCGCACCGCGCCCCGTGCCATGCAGTACAGCAGTAGTAAAAAAACAGTTGCTCCGGGAAGCGTGTCGCGTGCGCATTGTTTTGTTATTTTTAACCGACTTCAAAAAAAGGAGGAGGTTCTCAATTCGGTCGGTATGTTTTTTTTTTTTTTTTATGTATGTACATCGATTACTCCGAGGTTTCTAGTCCGATTAGTGTGATTCTTTTTTTGTTCGATGCAGTATACTTGCAGTGTGGTCCCATAAAAATTTCATCCGATTTGGTTCAGTACTTTTTATTTTGTGACCATTTTATTGATTTCGGCTACTTGGATGACATTACTTTTTGCGTGTTTGTTACGCGATTACTCCGCCAATAGTGGACTCATTTTCAAAATTATTTTTTTGTTGTTGTAGGGATCGTTCACCTTAGGGAATACTGCAAATTTCATCAAAATCTGTTAAGCAGTTTTTGAGATAGGGAATTTTATTAGCACGTGTACATGAGCGATGTTAATACCGGTGCCACGGATTACAAATTCTAGTGCACTTGTATGGAAATGATGTGTTTGACAAGAATTTGGGTTGAATATTTAAACTAAAAAGAGTAAAATAAAAAACTTTTTTCAAAAAAAATTTAACCGCCTTCAAAAACAACCACAAAAAAGGGTAAAATAACTTTTCTTTCGGAAGTCGGTGGCAAAAAGACAATGAATTAAAAAAACAAAGCCACCGACTTCCGAAAGAAAAGTTATTTTACCCTTTTTTGTGGTTGTTTTTGAAGGCGGTTAAATTTTTTTTGAAAAAAGTTTTTACATCTCTCATGTTCGGTAAGTAGGTCCTTATTACCCCCAAATGGGGCTTGTAAGTAACCAATTAGCGCTCTAGGGTATTAATGTAGCTAGAAAAGCCCTAGGGCGGTAAGTAATTAAAAAAAAAGTTTGCGGACATCTAACCATCATATTGGCAATAGACATCATGCATTCAGCCTAATGACAAAAGAGGTCGCTTCGCTATTCAGCCTTGTCTTCGAGTTTAATAGTCATCAATTTTAAATATCGAACGGCGAAGCTGAAATCCCGTTCTTGAAAAAAAAAAAAGATGAAAAAAGGCGGGAATAGAAAACTTTTACTTTAAATATTATGATATATATTATATTGTTTGTTTTTGGGACTTTTTTATAATTACGTGATAATTAGGAAAAAAACATGAGTACTGCATGTGATGAAGATTTAATTAAGCTGCACTCCCGAATCAATGAAAATGGAAGCTAAAGCAGCAATTAACTAATAAAATATTTTATTCTTGCAATGCCGGTTTTTTCTACTTACCTCACAATCGAGATGTAAAGCAGAGTAGTTACACAGTATAAATATCTACAGTAGTGGCTCTCGGCCGCATGATAGAAATAAATACCTACAGCCGCGCGGTACGTAAACATGCGTTAGGGCTGTCCGACGCCCGTCTCCAGCATTTTAATTACATTTGCCTACTTTCTGTTTCTATTTAGTGTTGTGATTGTAAATATACTTTTCTTATATTTAAGTAAACAAATAAAATACTTTGTATATTGAAAAGGAAGTGTTCAATAAAAATGCGTGTTGTTTTTTATTAATAGATTTAATTTAAAAACAAATGTTTGTTTGAAAAACAAATTGTGCTTATAAATTTGCGACCGAAAAATATTTGCGCCTTGACTGACTCGTACGAAATGCTTTATTATTGAATTTTAAAGTATAATAAACTCGCATTCTAATAAAAAGCTTCTCGCATTCTAATAAAAAGCTTTCTTCTTTTTAAAATTAAATTCAGCGACTCAGTTTAAGTTAGTTCGCATAAGTATTTTGATGGGCAACTACGGAACCCTACACTGTGCGTGGCCCGACACGCACTTGGCCGGTTTTTCTAGTATTATTCATACACAAAACACAGATAATAAACAAATATTACTGTAGCGCCGTTACGTAAAACGCACCCGTGACGATATAACAAGGGTCTGATTACGTCGTCGTGTGGATTCGCGTCAACCGCTCCACACGACGACGACGAAGGCAGTCGGCCTAATGCAACCGAGTGCGCACACTCAAACACGGAGCGTACTATGTACTCTTACGTTCCAGGATTCATGACTGTGTTAAAGTTTATGTAGTACACTGAATATACGTTGATTGTACACCGTACCGTTGGTAAATGAAGCTCACTGCTTCATTTCCGTGCCCGCCGACAATCCCACCGCGCCGTTACACCATGACTTTACTTTGAATAATACAAACTAACAAAACACACATGCACTGGAGTTTTAACACAAGAGTAAGTACCTACCGTATCATGATTCATTCAGAACCGCCTATAACTTAACTATTTAACTTGCCTCAGTAACTTTCCTTTACTTTATTCATTTTACTGTATTTATTAACCCAAATACCCTTTTTTTCGTGAGATAAAGAAAAATACATAACCATTAAAAAGTCACACATTATGTACCTACCTACTAGCACGGCTACTAGCTACTAGATTTTATAGTTAGTACTCACCTTTCAGAGGTTGCAGGTAATTTAAAAAAACTTATGTCTGGATGCGTTATTGTTGACGTTAAACACCCAAACACAGCACAATATTTTCTACTTGTCATATTTGCTAAAAAAAAACAACGCACCGTCCGTTCATCACTACGGTACGGCCGTGACTGTCTGCGCCCCGAGCGCGCCCCGACATCGAGGCGCGTAGGTATAGCTCGCGTTTCGTCCGTTTGTAGGGAGTCCCAATACTGTTATTACCGTGGTAGTTAGCTCGGGTGTAAGCATCAATTGCACCCTCGAACTATAGGCGCCCTCGCTGCGCTCGTGCGCCTAAATATCTCGGGCTGCAATTGATACCTTACAGCCCTTTTTTTTTTTTTTTTTTTTTTTTACGTGGCAAAATCATCAAATGAGTCCTCCAGCCCCGGGCAGGGCGGGAGGGACTGTCAGACTTCTACTGACTAAAATCCACGGTGTCCTTCAGTAGCCTGTTATGTTCCGGGGTCACGGTAAGGAAATAATCCCGCGACCCCGGCAGGCTTTGGCCCTCTGAGAGGGGGGCCCCGTCATTATGATGACGCTCTTTGAGGCGCGCGTGGGACACAACGCGCCGTCGACCCGGGCATGGTCCATGGTCGGGCAGCGAGTTGCCCTTTACTCGCTGCCCGCATGCCCGCGCCTACGGTGGCCGGAGATCGTCCTGCGACGTCCGTCGCCGTGGGCGTGCACCACCGCGGGTGGGGCGGAGGGAGGACACTGTCCTCTCTCGCGCGCGGCCCGCCTCCTCCTTCGCGAGCATTACTGCCTCGCAGAAGGAGCTGACCGCTTCCCACTCCGTCTCGCCCCGCAGCATGGCCGCAACCAATGCCGGGCGCGAGAGGTCTCCGCCTATCGCAGCCGTGAGGACACGTCGGTGCTCCGCCCAAGCTGGGCAGTCCTGCACCGTGTGCTCCACCGTGTCCTCCGGGCGATCTTCGCAGTGGTGACACCCAGGCGTTTCCTCCTTCCGCATTAGACACAGGTACCTCCCGAAGCATCCGTGCCCGGTGAGGACCTGCGTCAGGCGGAAAGTAAGGACGCCATGACTTCTCTCCAGCCACTCCTCAAAGAGGGGTCTTACCGCCGCAATTGCGGCGTGCCCGGCCGTCGGTCGCGACAGTCGTCCCCTCCATACTGCCCTGAGATCGCGCCGGACCTCTTCCCGCCGCGCCTCAACTTGTCGGGGCAGCGGGAATTCTCCCCGACGCTGCGCCTCCACGCG
Source organism: Agrotis clavis (assembly GCA_954870645.1). Taxonomy (NCBI): domain Eukaryota; kingdom Metazoa; phylum Arthropoda; class Insecta; order Lepidoptera; family Noctuidae; genus Agrotis; species Agrotis clavis. Next base: position 16,955,773 of record OX940919.1, on the reverse strand, counting down.
CCACTCATAGACGCGCTGGAGGGCAGTCGCCTCCAGATCCCAGGGCAGTAATCCGGCAAGAAGGTTGGCCGATTCGCCGGCAATCGTGCGGTATCCCCGGATCATCCGGATAGCCATGACCCTCTGGCATGCGACCAACTTTAGTGGTTGCGTCCGGATGCTCAGGGCCCACACAGGGGCCCCGTAGAGGGCCATGGACCGCACGACGCCGGCGTACAGCCTACGGCAGGAGACGTTTGGCCCGCTGAGATTGGGCAGGAGTCGCCTGAAGGCGGCTGCTGCCCGGTTCAGCTTTGGGGCCAAACACAGGAAATGCTCCCTGAAGTTCCACCGGCTGTCGAGGACGAGTCCCAGGTACTTCATCGTCCTCAAGACGCCGATGCGAACTCCTCCCACCGTTATGACCTTACAGCCCTTGGCTACTAATCTACTATTTTTGACGCCCCGCCCGCGCGCGATGCCGTACAACTACACCGCGAGTACAGTGATGGTGATTCGGAAGGGAGTAATGGTGTTATTTATAAAGACAGGTGGATATTAAGTCGAAGGGGTCCAGCTGCTTGGCCACCGCGGGCTCGTGAAAAACCTAGTGTATTGTGATGGGCCAGTCAATACTTTCGATGAACTAAAAGGATCGAAAAGTGTTTCGAAATAGTGAATAGTGACACTAACACTGCGACGAGTGCAGGCTCACAAGCGCAAGGCGGACACATCCAACAATTAATGTGAGTTAAAACTTAGTTGATTAAAGTCATAATAGGTAAATAGTCAAGTTGATACCATTTTTTAAACACACCAGTTTTGCGAAGTTAAAACAACGAGAGTAATAATAAAATACCCAAGTTTTTCTTGTAGACTGCTAGTTCAAAGCCTAGATAAGTGTGATGGAAACTTAGAATAACTTGAATCATGCCCAGTCTCGAGTAGGTATCGAGTCAGTTAATAATGTAGTGGTATCTTTTAAGCCGTTTCTAAACATCCATCTTTTAAATAATAAAAACAAACGCAATTCCTGAAGTTAGTTTGTAAATAGTAGAAGTTAGTTTGTAAGTGGAGTCTAAGTTAGAAAGATTATGTATTTTATGTGTTTATAAAGTAAAGTACCAAAATACTAGTCTTAGATATTACTTTATCGAAACACGTAGGCGCACTGCCTAAGTCATTGCCAACGCGGGCGCGGGGCCCCACCGCTAACAGCTGATCGGGCGACGGTGCGCGCGCGTAGTTTGAACTTAGTACGCGCGCCCATAATTTTATTATAGTGATAAAAATAAAACTAATGAGTTTACAAAAAAAGTTTCTTTGGGAAAGTTGTTTGTAATCATGAGAACAATCACGTGTATAAGTATCCTCCATTAATTAACTTTCACCCTATATAGATTAAAGTGTTTTCAACAAAAACATGCGCCCATGTCATTATGTCATGCAGTTGTCTTGTTGTTGCCGCACATATGTACAGAGCTTAAAGCCACGGATACACTAGGGGACAAATGGAGCAACATGTTGCGGAACATGTTCCTCAACAACTACGTGGAATGGACATACATGTCGCGGAACATTTTGTCGACCACACTTCTCAGTGTTTATAGTAATGTCGCCCGAGGAGGTTGTGGCTATTAGTGCTGCGTACATAGTAATTATATCGAGTGCATGAGCATCGTACGCAAACCATGCACTGGACTTCACGTCCTCTCGTCCTCCACTACCAGTAGTTTTTGACGATTTCACTTTCTTCCTTTCTCGGACAAATTGCGAACGCAGGGTATGAACTTTGATTTCTATTTCTTTTCTAGGCAATTTAAGCGCCTTGGCAATATCCTCCCATGCATCATTTTCTTTATTATTTTTATTTCGATAGTCACGGTGTGAAGTATCCCACAACAAGTCACGACTTTCGTAAAGCTCTATAAGCAAAAGCACGGTATCATTTCCCCACACTACAGACATTTTAAAGGCACGTTGCGTACGCGACTACACCCAGTGACAAATGGCGCAACACTGACGCGGGACACGTGCGCTCGCTCTCGAGGCGGGAGCAAGCAACATGCCCCGCGTCACGTACGATGTTGTGGGTCATGTTGCGGGACACTATGCAACGTTGCAGCGTCACGTATATTATGTGTTGCGCGTCATGTTGCGGGACAAAATGTTCCCTAGTGTATCCGGGGCTTAATGGTCAAAGGTGCGTTTAAATCAATTATCCAGTTTAAATTTAAACTGACTAAATGTCAAACACCCCGTTCAAGCACACCGAGATGTGAAATATAAAACTAACTAAAAAATCTGCCCCGTTTACGGTCGTCCGCTGGTATAAGTTTTTACTGAAAGGAATAAATTTTTGCGACCTTTTTACCTCGCAAAATTTTATCCTGCTGTCAGATTGACATTAAGTTTTGTTGTTTTGCTCGATTCGCGCCGTAAAAATGAATATTTTTATTTTAGAGAGTGAATATTATTGAGTGGATTATGGATTTAATTAATATTTCACCGGCAAATTGATTATTTGTTTAATAAACTGAGCTGTCAATTGAATTTGACAGCTAACATTGATAGAAACTTATGACTCTGGGCTGCGTTTAAATCCTTTATCCAGTTTAAATTTATACTGACTAAATGTCAAACACCCCGTTTAAGTACACCGCGAGGTGAAAAATGAAGCTAACTAAAATTTAATCTGCCCCGTTTAATGTCGTCCGCTGGTATAAGTTTTTACTAAATGGAATAAATATTTGCGACCTTTTTACATCGCAAAATTTTATCCTGCTGTCAGACTGACATTAAGTTTTGTTGTTTTGCTCGATTCGCGCCGTAAAAACGAATATTATTTTTATTTTAGAGACTAAATATTATTTGTGGATTATGGATTTATATTAGACCGGCAAATTGATTATTTGTTCAATAAACTGAGCTGTCAATTGAATTTGACAACTAACATTGACAGAAACTTATGACTCCGTTCAGCGAACCCTCGCTAGTTTACTTTTTACCGGCGAAATACAGCCGGAAGATTTAAACGCAGCCCTGGGCTGCGTTTAAATCCTTTATCCAGTTTAAATTTATACTGACTAAATGTCAAACAGCCCGTTTAAGTACACCGAGAGGTGAAAAATTATACCAATTAAAATTTAATCTGCCCCGTTTACGGTCGTCCGCTGGTCTATGTTTTTACTGAAGGGAATAAATTTTTGCGACCTTTTTACCTCGCAAAATTTTATCCTGCTGTCAGATTGACATTAAGTTTTGTTGTTTTGCTCGATTCGCGCCATAAATACGAATATTTTTATTTAAGAGAGCGAATGTTATTTGTAGATTATGGATTTCATTAATATTACACCGGAAAATTGATTATTTGTTTAATAAACTGAGCTGTCAATTGAATTTGACAGCTAACATTGACAGAAACTTATGACTCCGTTCAGAGAACTCTCGCTAGTTTAATTTTTTTCCGGCGAAATGTCGCCGGAAGATTTAAACGCACCCCTGTTCAGCGAACCCTCGCTAGTTTAATTTTTTCCGGCGAAATATCGCCGGTTTATTTAAGGTGATTGCTTCGATGTAGCCCGCGAAATTCAATTTTTTTTACGTTTTTTGCAATTTGCAGGCCAGTGACATGTTGTAACTTTATAAATATATGTGTTGCGCTAATAACAAGTATAATTTTAAATATAAAAATTATCAAAAAATTCGCTCCATCAGCTCTCACATAGAAAAGGTGCATCGTAGTTAGATTTCGGAGATTTTAACATGATGCACCTTTTCTATGTGAGAGCTGATGGAGCGAGTTTTTTGATATTTTTTATATTTAAAATTATACTTGTTATTAGCGCAACTCATATATTTATAAAGCTACAACATGTCACTGGCCTGCAAATTGCAAAAAACGTAAAAAAAATTGAATTTCGCGGGCTGGTTGGAGCATCCCCCTTAAACGCACCCGTAATTCACGAACGTCAAAGTCATAATGACATTGACGTATGCATTGACGTATACAATTTATAAATAAACAAATCATTTTGGTTTTTGTTAGCAAATAATTTATATTACTTTGAATTGAATATTGAAAATCTTTATCGTGCGTAACGTCCATACTAAATAACTGGATTATATTTGGTACTCTTAAAAAAGAATTACGAAATGCGAGTATTGTAGTTTTTACTGACATCAAGAATGTGTATTACGATAAGATAATATAAATACGTAAGATTGGCCAATAGTTATCTTTAAAAAGTATTTTGTTTTATGTGAAAAGTATGTCGTTTTATACATATTGTCAGTTTTCATAGATAAAGATGTGGAATCTACCGCTAATAATTATTGGTGCGTCGTAATTTTTTTTTAATTACTTTATAGTTCAGAGTCAGAGTTACTTTTATGGTAACGTTTAACCTTGAACACGTTTTGCCTCGAATGTGGAGGGCATCCCCTCCCAATTGGAGTGAGTCATGTGGCGACGGAGAGGCCGGCAGCCCGGCGATTCGGCGCCACGCCGGCAAATGATGTCAGAAACATTCGGGTAGTGTTTGTGTGCGGTCGCCGTCAGTATAAGCTATAAGCTATTTACATATTGTTTTTATTCTTCCAGTATTTTTGCTTTCGGTACTAAAAGCTAACAATACCAGTGAAAACATGGATTCAAAGGCCCTTTCTTCTGCTATTGCCCATTTTTCATCCAAGTTCTGTGATGTAAGTATTCATTTGATGATAACCATTGATTTTACTTGTACCTCTCATTATTATATTTTTTTCATACTAGAAATCTTTCATGGCATTTTATCTTTATTGATAATAAATTACCTACTTTATTGACATGTTTTGGGAATATCATGCATGTTTGTAAGATCAATCTATTTTTATAATATACTTGTATGTGTGGAACATAAAAAATGATTGATTGAGCTTTTTATAGACCATCCTACTATATTCTTCTGTTTTTGTTATTTGTGATTGTTGCAAATCCATTTTTACACCTTTTTATTTACTTAATAAAGCTGTTAAATGGATGTACCATGTATTTTTACATTAGGTACTTTCTGTGTTTTTAACAAAATATGATCACATTTTGATATGGATGTGTCATATATTTTTTTCTGTTTATTTTCCCTGTTTCTCAGGATATTTAATATTAAGTGACAGACTTTAGTTTGAGAATACAATATACAGGGTGTCGCGTATATAATGGATCAAACGTCTCAAACGAAGGTAGCTTAACTGATTTCCAACCACTAATTTGAACAATAACAAAAAAACCGTTATGGTAACCGAGATACATATAATTTTTCTATTTTCTCAACCCTAATTCAGTGTTCTTTTTGCTATCGCTACAAATGGGGTACACTACGATAATACGAAAAACTTTATTCCGAAATTCATAAATACGAATTTCAAAATACCGATTTTCATAATTCCGAATGGTTCAAAATTCCTAATATAACAACTCCGATGGATCAATATTCCTATTTTAATAATTCCGAAATTTCAAAACTCCTAACGATTATAATTACTATTTTCAAAATACCGAATTTCAATAGACCGAATATCAAAAATTCCGACTTAACATATTTTCCGAAACATCAAAAACACGAATACCGAATATTAAAACTCCGATTATTGGAATTCCGATTCGGGTCCGTCAGGTCGAAAAGTCCAAGTCGGGTTGCCTCAAGACACATTTTGCTCGCTATTGCATCCTGAGTAATAGCACCACCAAGGTGGTTCAACGGAGCCCCGCTTCGCGGGGCTCCTATTTCTGTGAGCAAGGTTTAAAGTAACCTAACACGAAGGGGATGGCGGGGTCTTTTAGACCCCGCCATCCCCTTCGAACCTAACCTGTCCGTGTCGGGGTGTCCCCAGTCCCGAGCTCGCTTCGCTCGCTCTTACATCCTTGGTCGATTTGTTGACTACCACCTACCAAGGTAGGTCGACGGAGCCCCGCTTCGCGGGGCTCCTATTTCTGTGAGCAAGGTTTAAAGTAACCTAACACGAAGGGGATGGCGGGGTCTTTCAGACCCCGCCATCCCCTTCGAACCTAACCTGTCCGAGTCGGGGTGCCCCGAGTCCAGAGCTCGCTTCGCTCGCTCTTGGATTCTAAGTTCTCCTAATAACAATAAAAATCCTGAAGGCAAACAGTGAAAGTTAAGAGGATACGCCTCGCCACTCCGTGCCTACACGGGTTTAAATAACACTCTGGGAGTACGGTAGACAAAATTGCGTGGAGCCGGTTTTGCACCAATTCGTTTCTGTCACTGACTTTGTGGAATGAGAAACGAACTTCCAATTTTCAATATTCTGAAAAAAACAGTTTATTCGGAATATTGAAAAGCGGAATTTCGTTTTTCGGAATGAGAACTCATCGAGCATTACATTTTTCGAATATGTGAAAATCGGAAAAAGAAGAAATCGGGCATACGACTTTCGGTCAAATAAATTTCGAGATTCTTAATAATAGATATTGTAATTTTTAGGTATTATGATATTCGGAGTTTTGAAAATCGGAATATCGAAATTCGGAATAAAATATTTCGGAGTATTTGGGTGTTCCCCTACAAATGAATGTATTTTTAGGTATAATTTTTGTCAAATATTTCTGAATAGCTTACTAATTTTATGGGATAGCGGATTTTAAAGTATCATTTAAATAGCCTTAGAAAAAAATGTTTTAAAAAAAGATTTTTTTACGATGCAAAGACCACATTTGAAAAATTCTCCTGTAAAAAAATTCCTTGGCACTGAAGTGTACCATTATTTTAAAAACTCTTTATTTTATTTTATTTTTTTGGTTTTGTACAACCTCCTTTTTCTTTGTTATACGCCCAGACGCCTGATTCATTCAATGAGCATTGCATCTGAAATACTACGATATCTTTTTTAGAAGAAAGTTAGACTTTGTTTTAAATTTTTATTTCGATAATTTTGCGCCTGTCTAAATACGAGTATTCATATCAATAACTTTGTAACGATAAGCGCTAGACGTATGTTTTATACCAATTTGCAAACCTTGCTAATTGTACAAGTTTTTAAAATAATGTCAAGAAATTTTACAACAGGAGAATTTTTTCAAATGTGGTCTTTGTTTCGTAAAAAAAAAACTTTATTTTTAAATATTTTTTTCTAGTGCTATTTAAATGATACTTTAAAGTTCGCTATCCCATAAAATTAGTAAGCTATTCAGAAATATTTGACAAAAATTATACCTAAAAATACATTCATTTGTAGCGATATCATTAAGAACACTGAATTAGGGTTGAGAAAATAGAAAAATTATTTAAATAAATATCTCGGTTACCATAACGGTTTTTTTGTTATTGTTCAAATTAGTTGTTGGAAATCAGCCAAGCTACCTACTGGTTACGTTTGATCCATTATTAACGGGACACCCTGTATGTACACAATCATAACATTTAATCTATTTTAAACTAAGTGATTCTTGTAATTCTGACATCATGATAATCATATCACTCTTTAATAGCAAGTGATTTAGCTATTTTAGAATTTAATATTTCAGTAGTATATCAGTGTTAATTTAAATTGGGTTTTCTAGTTGATTGCCAATCAATTATCAGCCTTACCTTTGTTCCCCTATAGATTCTCAATATTAGGGTTTACGCTCATTCAATAAAAAAAACTGCTATGCTCAGCGACCTCAGTATCGTTTCCCAACAGGTCGGCCTTAAAATGAACATGGACAAGTCGAAAGTAATGTCGAATGTCCACGTGGCACCCGTACCGGTTGTTGTTGGAAATGATACTCTCGAAGTTGTAGACCATTATACTTACCTTGGACAGATTGTTAAGTTAGGTAGGTCCAACTTCGAGAAAGAGGTCGCCCGAAGAATCCAACTCGGATGGGCAGCGTTTGGGAAGCTACGTGATATCTTCTCATCGAGAATCCCTCAGTGTCTCAAGACAAGGGTGTTTAGCCAGTGTGTGTTGCCAGTGATGACATATGGCTCTGAAACGTGGTCTTTGACTGCTGGCCTTTTAGAGAGACTAAGAGTCACTCAACGAGCAATGGAAAGAGCTATGCTCGGAGTTTCTTTGCGGGATAAAATCCGGAACATGGATATTCGGCAAAGAACCAGAGTCACCGACATAGCTCATAAAGCAAGTTGAAGTGGCAATGGGCAGGCCACATCGCTCGTAGAACTGACAACCGATGGGGAAGAAAAGTTCTCGAGTGGCGACCAAGGACCGGAAGACGCAGCGTAGGCAGGTCTCCCATTAGGTGGACCGACGACATCGTGAGGGTCGCGGGCAACCGATGGATGCAAGTGGCGAATTGTCGTTCGGCGTGGCGGTCTAAGGGGGAGGCCTATGTTCAGCAGTGGACGTCTTCCGGCTGATGATGATGATGATGAATAAAAAAACAACTGAGCTTATGCAAATTAAAGCTCAGAAGTTTCCTATTATTTTCATATAAATTAATATGCCAAGAAGTTGCTTAATATGCCAAATTTCTTGATTCCTTAGGAACTAGAGAAGGGCAAGAGTGTGGTGTCATCACCCCTGTCAGCAGAGTTTGTACTAGCTCTGCTGACTTTGGGCACAACCGATCCTGCTCATTCTGAACTCCTAACAGCGCTTGGAATTCCAGATGACGATTCTGTAAGTATTAAAAATATTGACAACATTCAAATAAATAAAATTAACAGTTAAATAACAATTGACGTCATGTCTCGCTGTTTGTTGTACTATAAAATACTATTTATTTATTAAGAAAACAAAACATTTATAAAAATTAAACCCAGCCTAGAGGGAAATCCTTACAATAATCATTAATTAATTGTATGTTCTATAGTAGTTAAAAATAATAAAAGTGACCAATAAATAATCTTTCCATTAGTCATAACATACAAACTATTTGACCAGATAATTGGAATCAGTTTTCAGAAATACATTTATTTATCATGCAGTTGTAGTGATTGCTAGAGTATCTCTTTCACAATGTTGACTGATGATTCATTTTTCATTTCAGATTCGTTCCTCATTCACTGCAATATCGTCCAAGTTGAAATCTTTGAAGGGAGTCACACTAAATGTAGCAAATAAGGTGTATGTACAGGAGGGCCCTTATGACCTGGAGCCTTCATTGAAAGAAGATGCAGTTAAAGTGTTTAATGCTGGCATAGAAAAGATGGACTTCAATAAGGCGGCAGCTGCTGTCAAAGTCATCAACGAATGGGTAGGTAGTGTCGTATAGATATACGCCCAAAAATAATATTAAATCTTAATTAAAATACTGTTTATTTATTTCAAAAATTCATGAAATCCGTCAAAAACACTATTGCTCTTCTACTTGAGTTTAAAAAAAAATATTTCTTTATGGTTGTATTTGCAGGTTGAAAGCCAGACTAACAACAAAATTAAAGAGCTGCTGAGCTCCGACAGTGTAGACGGCGATACTCGTCTAGTTCTGATTAACGCTCTCTACTTCAAAGTAAGTCATATTCTCATTAATGTAAGGGCATTATCTTACCAAATTTCATTTATATTTATTGCATGTCCTATATCTTTCTAGGGAACATGGAAGAAGCAGTTTGATCCTGCTAACACAGTGGAGCTTCCATTCCACATTACGTCCAACTCCACTGTAAACGTACCTATGATGTATAGAGAAGACAATTTTTTGTATGGTGAGAGCGCTGGCCTTCAGTCTCAGGTATAAATATAGAATAGACTAAACTCTCGCGATATGTGCATGTAATTCACACATTCCAAATTGAAAAGATAATGTTAACACTCGCATTCTTTAATAATTATACTTATGTCTGATCTATTTGCCAGAATGAGTCATGAATCCTGAGTAGATTGATCAGAATACTAGCAGACAACATGATCCTGAATTAATCTTAATAGCTTAAATGGCTTATTGAGTTGTTAACATTCTTTGTTGAGGAAAAATATGAATCAATCCTTGAGTCGTCTATGCCTATACCATTTCAACTGATAACAAAGCATGACTCTTACTTATATAGTATAGTAGGTTCAAAGAGCTGCCATAAAATTGTTTTCATGTTCCAGCTTTTACAAATGCATTACAAGGGCGAAGAGACGTCGATGGTTGTTGTGTTACCTAATGAAATCGAAGGTCTCAATGGTGTTTTGTCCAAACTTGCTTCTGGCTATGATCTCATGTCTGAGTTGGACAGGATGAGTCAAACTAAAGTACAAGTTACTTTACCCAAGTTCAAGATTGAAACAGAAATCGATCTTGCTGAACTGCTTCCCAAGGTTTGTATTTTAAATATTATTTATTTTATATTAGCATGTGCCCGTGACTTCACGGTGAAGCATTCGGTGCAGGACTTCCCCGCTTGGGCAGAGCACCGCCGTGTCCTCACGACGGCGATAGGCGGAGACCTCACGCGCCCGGCATTGATCGAGGCCATGCTGCGGGGCGAGACGGAGTGGGATGCGGTCGCCTCCTTCTGCGAAGCGGTCATGCTCGCGAAGGAGGATGGGCGCCGCGTGAGGGAGAGGACAGCGTCTTCCCTCCAACCCAACGGCAGTGGTAGACGCCTATGGCGCGGGCGTCGCCAGTCGATCCCGATTGCCCGGGTCGACGGCGCGTTGTGTTCGACGCGCGCCTCAAAGAGTGTCAGCATTATGACGGGGCCCCTCTATAGAGGACCAAAGCCTGCCGGGGTCGCGAGCATAACGAATTTACGTGACCCTGGAACGTAAAGGGCTATTGAAGGACACTGTGGATTTTAGTCAGTACAAGTCTGACAGTCCCTCCCACCCTGCCCTGGGTGGGAGGACTCATTTGATGATTTTACCACGATAAAAAAAAAATTAAAAAAATCCCGTGGCTTTTTGCTCGCGTCGCGTCATGGTCGGAACTTTTTGAAAAAAGGAGGTTTAAATATGTATTTATATCATACGACAACAAACCTCGGTAATATAGGTTCCGATTATAGAAAGTATTTTCGGAATTCGATGAGATCTACAGCTACCACTACCTCATCCAAACTTCATTACCTCCTTAAAACATTAATATAGATCTAATATTATTGCAGAAGAGTGGGCCACAAATACTTGGAACTGTTTAATACCTACATTTTTTGCGACAACAGCTTAGCTAGGATAAACGAAGGTCGCATATTATTGTCAGTAACGTCTATTTTAAAATGGAAACTGCGCGGGTGTCTCGAATTGAAATGGAATCTGTAATGCTCAATTGTTTGTTCTAGCTCGGAATACAGGCGATCTTCAACAAAGGAAATTCGGGCCTGACCAAGCTTTTGAATGTTGAGGAACGTCTGTTTGTATCGAAGGCAGTACAGAAAGCCTTTATAGAAGTGAACGAGGAAGGTGCGGAGGCGGCCGCGGCCACCGGTAAGCGCCATTATATTAATAATTTAATCCTACATAATATCATAATACACATTTACTTTTACAAAGCACATCCTTCTTAATTATTTTTTCTATTCTTTTGTTACTAACATGAAATTCATCATATGAGAATCACTTAACATTGGTCAGTCAGTGATATGATTAGGTACAAGAATTGGTAACAGATTTTTCATGATTGATTAGTGACTGGGCAGGGCAGATTATTTTCTTTTTGTGTTCAATTCTGTAGATATTTATAATGTTTAATCATTTACGAGGCAGTTATGGCATATAAGAATGTTTTTTTTCAATAAATTGAGCCTGTTTATTTGGCTTCATACATTTTCTGTATACGAGAAAAAATTGCAGTAAATGTGTGAAAAATAATGACATTGCACATTTTCCGAATATTTGCAAAATTTGTTATCTGACAAGCTTAAAAATCAAACTTTTCGTCCCGCTATTGTTGTGTTCGATTACTAAGTTCTTAAAAAAAAATACAAATCGAGTGCTGGGATCGAGGTCCATGCTTGTCAAGCTATTTTGGGATTACTTACATGAAAAATAATACTTGAACATACTACCACCGTGCTCGGTAAATAAGAAGCATGATTATGAACATTGGATTATATGCATCAGCATCTTTGAAAACGCAATTTTTGCAGCGGTATTGCATATTTTGACACCTTTTCATGAATTGTGCATACCTATCTATTTCAATTGGAATGTTGTATTTTTTGTCATCACAGAAGCTTCAGGCGTTTCAAATCATTAATTCTAACTGTTTGTCATAAGATTAGTTAGTTAACAAATAAAAATTGGTTACAACATGATAAAACAGTTGTACCGACTCCCGATGTATTACCAAAACCTATGAATTCAGAATTATAATAAACCTGGAGGAGTATTACAACGGGTTTAAACCAGGCTTATTCCGGCGAGTGAAAATGACAGAGCTATACAAGTCGTCTAGCGCCATCTCGTTCACTCACTGGAACAAGCCTGGTTTTAAGACGTTGTAATACCCCCCCTAATGCCTGATCGTATCTTATCTAAAAAAGTTAACGTAATCAACAACACTGGCCAAGTTCTGTCTGTAGAGGTTTAAACAGAAATAGAGCCTAATATTTCAAGCTTTGTTCAGTAACGTCAGTTGACGAAAAAACCTTTTCAACATACATTTTACACTGAGTGATAAATGCCCAAGTTTGATCCAGAAAAATACATAGTTGTGTATTGTTACAAGAATTGCAATTTATGAGCGCACATAGTAGTATAAATTATTTTGAAGAAATAAACAGCTTCGAATATTAATTTTATTTTGAATGTGCATATTTTCATGAATATTTGAGAATTTTGAAAGTACATATAACCCGATGTTTATTACTAATGCATTAATTAAATGACCTCTAGTTTTTTGTTTTATTTTTTTTACTTACTAACTGAAGACATTTTCAACAACATGTTCTTTCTCGCTTACTCGTTTGCTTTGAATACAACACAAAATAGTCCAGTCAACGAGGCCGGTGGTCCGAAAAATTCCTCCGGCACTGAAATTTGTCATAATTATGATAAACGAAGGTGATACAGATTATATAGATGCACAATAATCAAACTTTTTTTTTCGAGATGACAAAAATAGGAAAATTGCTTATAACTCAAATTCTTTTTGTATTTGTTTAAATGTATAAGTTAGAATAGGTACCTACCTAAGTATAAAAATCCAACAAATTTTCGATTTCAGTGTCACTCCAAATCAACTTTTTACATATCGCGCTCTAACTTCTAGTGAAATATTGCACTGCCGATTTTTATTTTTTTATGTGTTATCTTATCCTTAAATACATATGTTTGTTACCTTTTTCATTTTGAAACGTCATTATTTGATTGATTTGACATCAAATAATGTTGTTTAAAAAGAAAAAGTTTTGGATTACGTAACAAACCTATGTATCTAAGGATAAGAAATCACATAAAAAAATAAAAATCGGCAGAGCAATTTTTCACTAGAAGTTAAAGCGCGTTATGTAAAAAGTTAATTTGGAGTGACACTGAAATCGAAAATTTGTTGGATTTTTATAGTCCCCTATTCTAACTAATACATTTAAAGAAATACAAAAAGAATTTGAGGCTGAGGAATTTTTCGCAGAGAGTTATAAGCAATTTTCTTGTTTTGGTAAAAAAAACGGAACTTTTCGGCAAAAAAAATTTTGGATTGTTGTGCATCTGTAATCTGTATGACCTACTCTCATCATATGCCAAATTTCAGCGCCGGAGGAATTTTTCGAAAGTCTTCATACAAACAAAATCCTCGTTGACTGGACTAAAATTTATTAGCTATGTACTATCTGCCTTATACCTATCTACTTTAACGTTGTGTGGTGTTGCCATCTGTTAGTTTATAAGGCATTGTGGTGTGGTGTTGAATGCTGTGCTGTCGTGGATCGTTTGACGTGTCGTGGTGTGTGGGTGTGCAGCTATGGTGACGCGTCGCTCGCGCTCTGTGCCGACGGTTTTCGAGGCGAACCGGCCGGCGCTGTGGCTGGTGCTGGCGGGGCGGCACGTGGCGGTGCTGGCCAGCTACCGGCCCGCCTCCCCCGCCTCCCCCCGCGATGAACTATAGTGGTGTGTGTGGCGCAGGCATGGTGATAATGCTGCGCTGTGCTCGGCCGCCGTCGCCGCGCTTCCGCGCTGATCGTCCATTCCTCTACTTGCTGGTTGGCTCCCATCGCACCCTGCTCTTCATTGGAGCATATCGCGGCAACAACTAGAGTGTACGAGTAGCAACGTCGTTCTACGCACTGAGCACAAATCACTCTATATTAAATTCCTTCTGTCTACAACTGATTTTCATATGAAATTATGCTAGATATCAATGATCTAGTATGATACATTCACAGAAAATTTTATAACATCTGTTATAGACAGTTTTTCGGTTAGATCACACGCTAACACATATACACGGTGTTACCAAACACACTAGAATGTTGAACGCGCTTATATTTTTTTGATGCCTTAATGTTTTTGTTTCTAAGTAGTACTTTCAAATATAGATTCCTATGAAAGTGGCTGAAAATAAGTACAAAAACAAACTATTTCATAAACTGAATTAAATAGATTACGTTATAATAAAATAATAATTAGTTAACACCGTGTATAATAAACACAGACGTAAACCAATCACAAAACTTTATAATTTGTTGTAAAATATTAATAAGTAAGAATTTATTAAACGTTTAACTTTCAAATATATATTTTATTATTTTTTCCAAAAATATAAGGTAGTTTTGACAGCAGTACATCTGGCGTTTACAAGTCAAAGCTAAAAATCACTGATATTTAATTCTTAATAATATAATAATTATTACTTATAATACGACTTGAGCCTGCAACCTTCTAATTCTAAACTAAGCCTAGTTGGTAGGGTATTTGGTATTTTTAATTCTTATTCTTTAATTTATAAGTAATTTTATTTAAGGGCGTTCGCAATAAAGGGGTCTGTTCATGTTCGCGAGTCTGTTTTGAAAATATTAGGTGTGGACTTTGGTGCTTAAAGTACACTTGCCCGCGTGGCCAGCTTTCGAAGAAGTTTTAACAGCCGACTCCTGCAAATATTTGCGGAGTCCTTAAAAATAGCTAGACACTAGCCCCCTTACTTATAAAAACTTGTGTTGCTTAGCTACCGATTAAAATATTACCTGTCCTTGTCATTTCTATTTCAATGAATAGAGATGGCAAGTGACTAAAGAGATATTTAAGTTAATAAGTAACGTCTAATCAATGTTTATAAGTAAGGGGGTAGACAACTATCTAGCAGTGCGCCAAATTGGCCATCACCAACCAAACAACATCAACATTTCACCTGGCACATCATACCATCAATCACCGATCATTATTAGACTAAACTAGGCTACTGTTTCGTGTATACACGATAACTTCTGGTAGCCGTTTTGATCCGATATCGTCAATCCGTGCGACTCCATTAGCAAACACTAGCGATTGTCCATACATTTTCTTCGGCCGGACGCTTGTGTGATATCTGACCGATATCGTCAATCGATGCAATTCGATATCGCGTCGCGTCATGAGTAAAGTCCCTAAATCGGCAATCGACTCGATATCGCACGAATCGCGTTGCGTCTCATCGCACCATGAGTAAAGTCTAACGCCGGCTCCACACGTTATGGCCGTGTTTGCCGAACAGAAGGAGACGGCGCAATACCAGAAAGCAAGACGTAAATAATTCTATCTTGTTTCTTAGTATAGCGCCGTCTCCCTCTGTTCGGCCAACACGGCCAACGTGTGGAGCCGGCGTTATAAGGACTTTATCCAAGACGGGATGCAATTGCAATTCGACCGTTAATATTATGATGCCTTCTATGATGCATTTCGATTGATTTGTCGTCAACGTGGCGATCGTGTTTTGTTTTTCATCTACCCGTATACGACCGCGCATTTTATGTCATCATTATATGCCGTAGTGGTAAGGTTGGTTTTCACTTGTAGTTATAATCTGTCGAATTGCGTCGCATCGCGCCATGGATGGGTAAGCTCCCTTAGTTGCCATTCGCGGTCATATATCTTTTTATTGGGCACATATTGAAAGAATCTTTTAGGAATAATAATAATAATATTCCACAACTATCACACAACGCCATCTAGTCCCAAGCTAAGCAGAGCTTGTGTTATGGGTACTAGACTACTGATAAACATACTTATATATTTCTAAATACATACATATTATAGATAAATTACACCCAGACACAGAACAAATGGTAGTGCTCATCACACAAACATTTGTCCTGGGTGGGAATCGAACCCACGACCTCCGGCATAGCAGTCAGGGTCACTAACCACTAGACCAACAGGCCAGTCAAACCTACCTAATTAATAGATAAGTAATTTGAAATTACTATAAATGTCGCACTATATAAAGCGTTTGTAACATTCATTGCAGCAGCAATTGCGATAAAGTATTGCTCGCGTCCATCCAAGCCCAAGAAGCGTCGCTTCAGGGCTGACCATCCGTTCATCGTGACAATCCTCGTGGAGGGAGTTATTTACTTCATGTCCTTGTACCACGGGGACGCGGAACGGGTGCCAAAGACCTTAAGTCCTCTTCGTCAAATCTTAATTAAGGCCAAAAGATATGCTCACGTAAAGTAAGCTGCGGTTTTTAGTTAGAGGCCCGTAGTGTGGACCCTGCTGCCATATTAGCACCCAATTAATGCTTTTACTTAGGTATAACTGAATAGAATTTCACGGCAGTGGCGTTTCCAGGTATTCCTGATAGGGCCTATACATTTTAAAAAGCGAGAAAGCAAGCAATTTCTGGACCACGGTAAGTTACGAGTAAGCTTGAAAATCGAGGAGAGTGAGCTCGAACATTTAAAGAAAGAGTCAAGTTTTAATACTATACTTATCTCAAAAGAAAAAACGGAACCCTTATAATATGATCACTTTGTAATCCGTCTGTCCGTCTGTAAAACCCTTTTCTCAGAAACGTGTGGAGGTATAAAGCTGAAATTTCAAATCAAATAATTAAAGTTCATATTTTGACGCTTGCAACGCAAAAACCCGTAATTTTTATAATTTTTTTAAACGGTAATCTAACGTGTCTGACGAGTCTGTGCCTAAGTCGTCAAAGGCATTCCCCATTTCTTTCCACTATGTTCTATTTAGCACTTTTTTTAGGCCTTGCTTTACCAGCTATGGTTTCGTTCTTTCCACCTTCGTTAGAGTCCACCTCTGTATTTATTGTAACATCTCTTGGAAGATACGTACGTTAACTTAACCTTACCATCTTACTAATATTATAAATGCGAAAGTTGGTGAGGATGGGTGGATGGATGTTACTCTTCACCAAATTTCAAAAATCAAATCAAATTTCATCCAAATTCGTTTGAAGAGAAGAAGAATTTGGTAACCTCGATTAACACAGGATAATTTTCCATCCTGATTTTATCTTCTCCTGGGAGTTTCGAGTTGTAGCGGGCGAAGCTGGTGGCCACAGCTAGTTATTCCATAAAACATATTTTGACAAAGTAATAAAGTAGTTAAAGTTTACAATTACTGTCGCAGCTATCAGCACCCATCAAGAAAAAAATAAATATTAATAATTAACTAACCACATTTAAACTTACATTGGGGAATATTCAACTAAATTATCATAATCTTACATTTCGGAGACATTTCAACGACAATCGAGTATTTTTTTATTAAAGGCCAAGATTTTAAAGCTCGCATCGCTGTCTTAATGTATAGTTCAAAGAAAATAGAGGCAAAGGTGTCTTCTGTTCTTGGTATTACTTGATCTTTTTGTAAACTACAGGACCGGGGCACCAAACCTTAAAAAATGCCAATGTTGGCATTGTTATTAAAATAAGAGTACCTAATACCTGACCTAACAAATAAATAGGTAAATAAATAAATAAATATTCCACAACTATCACACAACGCCATCTAGTCTCAAGCTAAGCAGAGCTTGTGTTATGGGTACTAGACAACTGATAAACATACTTATATATTTCTAAATACATACATATTATAGATAAATTACACCCAGACACAGAACAAATGATCGTGCTCATCACACAAACATTTGTCCTGGGTGGGAATCGAACCCACGACCTCCGGCATAGCAGTCAGGGTCACTAACCACTAGACCAACAGGCCTGTCTGTCTGTCTGCCTGTCAACAAAATCATAAGAGCGTAAATCTAGTCATGGTATCCTTGGCACCTTCAATTGCACCTACGCAAATACCTCTTTTCTCACAATTTCTCTTTTAAACTAGATGTTCTGTCATAAAGATTTTAACTTCTAAGATCCCGGGCTTCATTCTGACTTACCGCCACGGGGCGGGCCTTAATTGATACGGTTAGTCCGCCACTGCCGTGTGCAAACAGTGAATAATAATTGGCTATTTACTCAATAAAGGGTGTGAAATAAATGTTATATGAACTAAAACAGGACTATTTTATTTGATTAACCTTTCTGTTAAGAATTTTATTGTTCCTTCCGTTAATTTGATTTCTTTGCTCCTTTTTTTGTTCATATATTTTACTTTTGCTCCCTCTACAAGCTTTCTGTTGATCGACTTCATTGTTATAATTTTATTTTAAGTAGGTACATACTGCGTATTTTTTTCAAATCATACCCAGATTTTAAAAAGAAGAGAGAGCCGCTCGAGATGCGGGACAGAACTGACTCACGACAAGTATGGCGTTGCAGCGTGAAGTTAAGGAGAATCGCGTGTCTAAAACGGGCAATCAGCAATATTCCTAATAATTCATATCGTGAAAGAATAATAGAAGAATAGCCAATGACTCTCTGGAAATTCACTCTTGAATAACTAGGAATTTCGCTAAGTGACCGTTTTTGACCAGTCGATACCTCTTTGTACGAAATAGTGTCCATCGAAACAGTTTAATTATGGGCTACCCTTATTGAACGTTATACACTAATAGTAGTGTATTTCATTAGGGATAACAAACAATAAAACAAAGCGACAAAACAAAACAAAAAAGAAAACAAAATAAAAAACAAAACAAAGCGTATAATAATGTTATCACAATACTTTATTAACTGAGGAGTAGCATTTATACTACTAACGACTATATCCACAAATTATTTTACAAAACAGCTAGCTTTTAGTGATGACAATACCAATTTAACTTAACCTATTTTTATAATATTGAAATAGAAAGAAAAGACACAAGTTCAAGAATTCTGTGGGTGATACTGTACTATTAATAAAATGTACTGTTAGTGCCATATAGGTCGCCCGTATAGTATATGTTCAACTGCTTGTCGGTCTGCTTAGGTGTGGCTTAGGCAATGTATAATTGTGTTGTCTCTGGTAATGTGGATAGTGTGCTCCTCCAAATTCGTTATGCATCTCGTATTGTACCTATTACAGCTATGGGCGTCATGATGTGTTCTGCGATGTTGAACCCACCACCCGTCCCCCGCTTCGTCGCAGACCGCCCCTTCCTGGTGTCGATCGTAGTTGGCAAGATTCCTCATTTCATGGCGACCTACTGCGGCAACTAATAATGTTGCATCGTGTCATACATCAAAATGTTACCATGAACTACATACTTATAAGTATTTGTATATTAAATTAAATCTGTTGAATTTGCCTTTTGATTATCATAATTATCTTATTTCTAAACTAATTATTTGTTTAAACTTTTGACACAAAATATTTTCACTTTTAGTAGGGTAAATACGCTAAATGTCGGCCCCCTTACGGTTTTTCTGTTTTGGGATCGGTCTGGAACCATCAATTTGCAACGAAAGGATAGCTTCCAGTGTGGTTTTGGATAGTTTGATAAACCTATTTTATGTTTATGGGCATAAGGTTGACATTGCTACTAGAAGGAAAAAGTACTAAGGTATAAATGCGTCGAGAACGAAAAAACCCTAAAGTCGGCCATTCACGGCCCATGGTCGGTCGCGTTTTTCCCAAATGTCGGCCGGGTAGAGGGTGTTTTAAATTAAGAGAGACAAATATTATTAGTATGATTTATTTTGGCAGGAGTCTCACTAAGTATACATTATTAATCGAATTTTGTTTAATAGTAGGTAAAGTATTTTTTTTTAATGCACTTAAATAATGTTAGGTAAAGTTGCGATCGTAACTACACAGGTAATGTTCTGTTTCCGTAAAGGCCCTTGATCTCCCTGCTCTGTCATTGTAGTACCTTAAATTAAAATCATTAATTCTAAATGCAGCTTTTTGTGACATGCAGGTTAATTAATGAATGATAGATTCACGACCAACCATTTATATTTTTTAAGCTAATTAACATGGCTTTATTAGGTAGCAAGTTCCAAAGAGCAATTTTTATCTTATATTCCCACACCGTAATAAGCCATCATAAATGTTTCCAATTTTATCCTCCCATTTAAACGTAACTCTTAATATTATTAATAAATTAAATTGTACAATGAACATTTAATTTTGAGAAAATAATAAAAAGCAATCAGCCTGTATAGTTGGGCTCGAATTCGAGGCTGGTCGACATTACGATCTTTAATATTTCTAAAGCCGGCCCCTATTTCATGTACACTATTTCTCGAGATTCAACTTCTATCACCCCGGCCGGTATTTGGCGATTAAACGTAAAATAGATTTATTTGCCTATATGCGTTGCAAATTCTCATAGTAATCCAATGGAATTAGTACAATTGGAATTTATAAAACAGACTGCATTTACTTTAAGTCGACCATGGCCGAGAATCCGGTTTTAACTCAAAATTGGTAGTCTATTGGCGGCCTCCTATTTTTCTTATAAAACAATACGTTAAACATTGAAAAAACTGTCTCAAAATATAGTAAAAATTACTTATTACTGATAATAAAGCTTAAAACAATAAAAAAGGAATGTTTTACCGTTCTAATATCAATCCCCGAAGTGTGGGTATTCACAGCAAGTAAGGTACTTTCAATATGAACTTGACGCTTCGACGGCGCAATCGCTGCTGAAGCTCAGTGTGCGAAGAGTGAGTGTCGTAATCGGAAAGTAACGGTTTGTACATATAGAGTATTAACTAAGGTGGTAATTCGAGTGGCAAATTTGTCACTTCATTACGTTTTAAATGAACGCAAGCTGAAAATGTGCAGAGGGCCGAAGTTTGGGGGGGGGCCGACGTATGGCGTATTTACCCTACCACAAAATAAGGTTTATTACTGAGAAAGGTAGTATTTTAACAAAACTTAGTAGTACACTAACAGTGCACTAAATATTTTACAAAATAATATTATAAGTAGGCATGCATCGCGAATTTCAAAGATGTTCTGTGCAGGTCATCTGGAACAACATTGATTTGACTGTAATGTCAAATTGTCAACCTGTGAAGAATGTGACGCTTGTAGGTGGACCCCGGTGGCTCGGTTGGCAAGTGCTTCGGATGTATTGAATCTGCTGGTCGCAGGTTCAAATCCTGCTCGCGGATAGACTTTTTCATTGCACGGAAAATATTTGATATTCCTGTACTTTGCCAATTCAGTGTAGGTATAGGTATTCATTTATTTTGAGAAATCTGCCCGTCTGTGTGTACACTTTACGGCGGCTACGCTTTTCTTATGTAATTTTTTAAAAACTGGTTTACAATGGATTTAGTCGTTCATAAACTAGCAACGTTCTGCAGTAGTCTCTCATAAAAAAAACCTAATTGTTCGATTATTTTCTCAAATTATAATTGATGCGAATTAGGTCTTATATCAGTCATTTCACGATATGCACCAAAATCACCCAATTTCCAATCATCGTGCACAATAAAACTATTAGTGAAAAGGTGAAAGTAAGTAGGTAGGTACCTACTATTTAATCGTTGTCGGCTTGAAGTAGTATGCATTTGAAATACTGGTTAACTTGATATGATTAGTGTTTGCTTCTGTCTTCATTCGGCTTATAACGTAAGTTTTTTTGTTGGTAATATGTCGCTAAATGTTGTCTTGGAATCTGCGGTTATTCGAAAAAATCATAACATGCCTCCTGATTTTCTCCCTACTGTATTCCAGCGTTTGGAATTGCTGCGTTTTCTGCCATGCTGAACACCCCTCCAGTGCCCAGCTTCGTGGCCGACCGGCCCTTCCTGGTAGCCATCCTTGTTGAAAAAACTCTTCACTTCGTCGCAGCGTACTGCGGAAATGAAAGTTAATAATGTCATTGTTACACAGTTGCCTTCTACTTTGTAATTCTGCGTCAATTGATAGGTACTCACACTGTTAATATGTTAAATTGAAATACAAAATTATAAAAATAGTTATTATTTAATTTCACTATAGGTATCTATGAGAAGGACGTCAGTAACATTATTAATATCGTCCAAGCTCAGATCAAAGAAACAGGCAGATAGAACGCTCAGAACACGCGAGTGTCACCACCTGCACCACAGCAAATACAAAATCAAAATCGAATACAAACTCGTGACAGTACCAAGCTACGCGTCGTTGTTGTTGTTTGCCAAAATATGCCGTCTCGTGTCTTTAAACATTGTAAAAGTTGTTCTCAAAAACAAAGAAAACAATATGGAATGTAATTCGATTTGATTTTGTATTTGCTTTGGTGGTGACACTCGCGTGTTCTGAGTTTCTATCTGCCTATTTCTTTGATCTGAGCGTCCAAGTAAACAATACGATAAAAGTGCTCAATGCTCATAAAATAAAAACTACTAAGGCTTCGTTCAAGGATACGCGTCGCGCGCATGTCTTTGAACGAGGCCTAAGCATAAATGATGTGTTCCCACTATGTCGTGACGACAGTTAATCGTGTATTTTTAAGTGTCGTGGCTAATGTATTTAAATAGAGGTGTTCACATATAGAACGACACGACTTACTGTCGTCTACAACATGTTTTGCAGTGGCAACAGATTGTCATGACAGTGGGAACGTCTTGCACGACAGTCATAAAACGATAAAAAATCATCCTACGACTAAATCGTGACCGCATCTATCTTAGCCACGATAAAAATATCGTCTCGCCGTTTACACAATGCAACATCTTCCTTCTTTTCAAAAAGTAATACCTACATTATTATAATTTCGTCTTCGTCCGTTGAACTCAGGAGCCTAGACGCACAATTGATGTCCAAGAAAAGGTAGAGGTGACTGTAGATTTGTAGCTTACTAATGATGTGTAAAACTGTAAACGATAAAGTGATTGCTGTGAAACGATAAAAATGTCGTCGCGATCCGATGAGAACAGCTGGATACGATAGTCTATAACGATAAATAAAATTGACGACAAACTATCGTATTAATGGGAACAGCTAGACACGACAGTCGTCCAACGATAAATTAATCGTACGACATAATTGGAACGCGCCCTAACTGAATACAATTTTTATGGGAACCGGATGAAATGGCTAGTATAGGTAGGTACTGCATCGAACAAAAAAAATAATCACGCAAATCGTATTAGAAATCGGATTAATCGGTGTAGTACATTAAAAAAAGTACCGACCAAATGGAGAACTTCCTCCTTTTTGGAGTTGGTTAAAAAGAAGTTAAGTTTCCTAATAAGTTTTTCGGTATCTCTTAAGGATGTGGATTTCCCCTGGCCAAATTAAAAGAACCACTCTGTGTACTTATTACGAGTATTATACTTCCTGGTGAATTGCATGCTGGTGCATAGGTTGCACTCTACCTACAATATCATAACAACACACTGTCTCTCACACTTAATCTTTTGATTGTAGTACCTATCTACTAACTGCAAGATAAGTCAATAATTACTAAAATATGATCTAGAAATATTATGCCTTGAGGTTACTTTTTTGTATGTGACAAAAAAGTAACCTCACATCATCACGTATTGTATAAACTAAGATTAGTTGTTTATTTATTTTTTTAATAACAATTGCTTGCTGTACTAACAGTTTACACCAAAGCGTACAGCAAGCCAACATTTAGTTGTTTTACAGTTCAGCGTTCAAGTGCTTGTCGCCCCGCTTAGGGCGGTGAATTCTTATGTTGCTCTGGTGATGGAATTGGTGCCGTCTCAAAACTCGTGTTGCAGCTTGTATTGTGTTTCAGCTATGGGCTTCATGCTGTATTCTGCGATCATAAACGAACCACCCGTCCCCCGCTTCGTCGCAGACCGCCCCTTCCTGGTGTCGATCCTAGTTGGCAACGTTCCTCATTTCATGGCGACCTACTGCGGCAACGAATAATAATGCACCATGACATAGGACTTAAATAAATGGCACCAAAATTTTATTAATTAAGTAATACATAATATTATAACCATATGGTTATTTTACTCGTATGTATCTCTAACTACGTAAATAAAATTAAAGTTGTTAACTTTTGCTTTTGATTCTCATGTCAAATCCCTAAACTTCATAATTGTCTAAATTCAATCCTGAAAATTATTTCGAACTATTCAGGGGAACCCGGGGCGGGACGGGAGGGACTCCGGACTGTTAAACTCGTACTGACTAAAATTCACGGTGTCCTTCAATAGACGTTCCAGGGACACGGTAACCCGATAAGACAGTCACGCTACCAATCAATAGAAGCTTGCGTGCGTTCTATTATATCATAGGCGAGGAGCCACCAATCCTGAAAGCTCCGTGATCACGGATTCTAATATTTTTAATAAAAAATATAAGTTAACGTTTAGACGAACAAGATTTGCTTGGTCGGCGTGGATTTGATTGGCCGGAAATATTTTAATTAAATTTTTTTATTATTAAATTTCCATAATTTTTTTCCGTCATCACGGATTTTGATTAATCTTATATAGAATTGTGTGAAATATTCTGTTCAACAAGAAAAAATCCGGCCGACCAATGATTTTTAGCCGGAAAGGTCACGCATACCTATTTGAATGGTGTGATAAGGGGTAAAATTTATCCATTATCACGGAAACCTTTTTTTTTTTTTTAATTCACGCGTTTTCATGTCACATTTATGATTATCTTGGTATGCGTGCTTACAAACTGCCGAAAGTATCGCGCATACCAAATTTTAACTCTCCGCTTTTTAACGGTTTCTATATTTCTGTAAAGAGTGAGTGAGACAGATTTTTGGTTCAAGTTGAAACCTTGCATGAGTTCGTCTCTTTCTATTCCCTACGAATTTAACATTTACAATTTTTTTCCACTTGAATAAATGTTCGCCTCAACAAAAAATCCTCATAAAATCATTAGATACTGACGTGTTAATTATTTGTCTCGGAAACATACATAAATTCAAAGAGCAAGAAGTATGGATCACAACCAAAACCAACGCGTGAATTAAAAAAAAAAAAAGGATTCCGTGATAATGGATAAATTTTACCCCTTATCACACCATTCAAATAGGTATGCGTGACCTTTCCGGCTAAAAATCATTGGTCGGCCGGATTTTTTCTTGTTGAACAGAATATTTCACACAATTCTATATAAGATTAATCAAAATCCGTGATGACGGAAAAAAATTATGGAAATTTAATAATAAAAAAAATTAATTAAAATATTTCCGGCCAATCAAATCCACGCCGACCAAGCAAATCTTGTTCGTCTAAACGTTAACTTATATTTTTTATTAAAAATATTAGAATCCGTGATCACGGAGCTTTCAGGATTGGTGGCTCCTGGGCTATCAGTCTATATAGCTAAACGTGCATTCAAAGACACACGGCGCGTCGGCCGGAGCGTGCTGCCATTTGATCCTTATCAGCAACACTATCCAATGATGTAGTAATACAGGATGTGATTTTTTTTCCAAAATCAGCGGGTTCGATTCCTGGCTAGAGTTATTGAAATTTTAAAATCCAATGATGCAGTTTTAGTTTTCGTCAAAATCGGCCTCGAGACTCCTTTCACCATTTTTCGATATTTCTCATTGTTTCGGATATAGCCATCCACGCCCAATTGAAAAAATCACTGTGTATAAATGTATGATCGAAATATGCCCTGGCCCTGAGAGCTTTCATTTTGTCACATCACATCACGTTTAAGTGTAAAACAATATAATTTAGTTTTGTGTTCAAGTGCTTGTCGGCGGTGAATTCTCGTGTTGCTCTGCTGATGGAACTGGTTTCGTTTTAAAACTCGTGTAGCAGCTTGTATTGTATTTCAGCTATGGGCTACATGAGGTTTTCTGACGACGAACCACCCGTCCCCCGCTTCGTCGCAGTTCGCCCCTTCCTGGTGTCGATCGTAGTTGGCAACGTTCCTCATTTCATGGCGACCTACTGCGGCAACGAATAAGGATCGGCATGTCATAGCTAGGACCTAAATAAATGGCACCAAAAGTAAGAAACTGTTTGGATATCATTATGTAGGGTGAAGGGATGTTATTTTGTGAAACAGGCAACTCAGTGATAGAGTCTTAAAAGTCTCTCAAAACGTACCTATGCATGCAGTAATGCGAAATGTTGCAACTAGTTCACCACTAAAGTGGACAAGACGTAGTGACACATTCGCATTCAACGCTTCAGCGTTTAGGGTTGCTGCGTTTTTGCCATGCTGAACACCCCGCCAGTGCCCAGCTTCGTGGCTGACCGGTCCGGACCCTTCCTGGTAGCCATCCTTGTTGAAAAAACTCTTCACTTCGTCGCAGCGTACTGTGGAAATGAAAGTTAACCGTGTCAAATGTGTGTTGTTAGGCCCGATTTCCGCCAAAGCGATGAGTCGCGGAGGTCAAGATGAGATGTGTTTTAAATAACCAATCAGATTCCTACATTTCGGTTTTCCACACAGTTACTTAACGCAACCTTATACCTACCTACATGAGAAGCGAGGTGCTAATTAAACCTGCGGATTATCTGTCCATAGATCAACCTCGGAAAGCTTAACCTTGAAGATCAACCTGTGCGGTTGTAAGCATTTTTGAGTCAACGCTCATTATATTGTAATTACAGACAACTGTAGATTCAACCCAAGGGTGTAAGCACTCCTGCCGGGGTCACGGAAAAAAAAGGTGATGAAAAAAAAGGTGATGGAATATAACAAGTGTATTGAGTAGGTACTTATTACCGTTGGCGCTGTGGCTGAGCGATCACCAACAAAGTTGGGAAACGGCTACGCAGATGATGTTCTAGCTAGAGCATAGACGACTTAGAGCATAGCAGGCGGGATTGTGGGTCTTTACTCAGATGGAAAGAACACCACAAACTAAAAACTAGAACACGTACATCAGTGTTTGTGTTACAATTAGGTACACACGACTACACAACAAGCTATCCAAAACTAGTATAAGCTGATCGTTCAATGTGCGGAAAGATCATAATAAAGCGAGTCCAAGACAAACTAATAAAAAATAAATAAATAAATAAATTTTTATTCAAAAAAACTTTTTTACAAAGATGGAATTAGCCACAAAAAAATTAACATAGTAAAAGTCTTATATAATGGTTTATATTAGTGCCTAAACAAAAATTAGTGTATAACTAAAGGATATTCATTACAGGTACTCGATCGATCGAACTGATTTTGTATAGCTTGATGTGTAGCCATGTGTACAGCAGCAATAACGTTAAAAAAATGGTCACTCTTTCACTTAATTAAGTATCTCAATTTAAACAAAATTGCTGGTTGTAGGACCATCCAAAGATAATTAATAATACTAAATGTCTTATGGCATAAAGTGATGATTCAAAGGAGATTGCCCAACTGCGGTCCAAATGCTGCCCAGGAATGGGAGTACGTGCGTTGGGTTGCTGGCACTGATGTATGTCTGTATACGAAATATTTTAAGAATCTATCCTGGGGTTCCTGATTTATTTACATTTTTAAGTCGATGACTTGATTTTGGTCACCATGATTTTTTTTATCGTACTTTACACCCGTCCAAATGCTGCCCAGGTATGGGAGTATGTGCGCTATGTTCCTGGCACTAATGTCTGTCTATATACGAAATATATTAATAATCTGCCCTGGGGTTCCCGATTTATTTACAATTTAATGTCGATGACTTGATTTTTGACTCCATGCTTTTTTTATCGTACTTTACACCTGTCCGAATGCTGCCCAGGAATGGGAGTACGCGCGCTGTGTCTCTGATATTAATGTCTGTCTATGTTTGAAATATTTTAATAATCTACCCTAGGGTTCCTGATTTATTTACATTTTTTGTTGATGACTTTATTTTTGTCATGTTTTTTGTATAGTATTTTACACCTATCCAAATGCTGCCCAGGAATAGGAGTAGGTGCGCTGTGTTCCTGGCACTAATGTCTGTCTATGTACGAAATATTTTAAAAATCTACCCTAGGGTTCCTGATTTATATACACATTTTATGTTGACTTTATTTTTGTGTCCATGTTTTTTTTTATCGTATTTTACACCTATCCAAATGCTGCCCAGGAATACGAGTAGGTGCGCTGTCTGTATGGCAAGACTAATGTCTGTTTACGAGATATTTTAAAAATCTACCCAAGGGTTCTTGATTTATATACATTTTTATGTTGATGACTTTATTTTTGTCTTCATGATTTTTTTTATCATATTTTACACCTGTACAAATGCTTTCCAGGAATAGGAGTAGGTGCGCTGTGTTCCTGGCACTAATGTCTGTCTACGTACGAAATATTTTAAAAATCTACCCTAGGGTTCCTGATTTATTTACATTTGTATGTTGATGACTTTATTTTTGTCTCCGTATTGTTTTTATCGTATTTTACACCTGTCCAAATGCTGCCCAGGAATAGGAGTTCGTGCGCTGTGTGTCTGGCATTGATGTCTGTCTATGTACGAAATATTTTAATAATCTACTCCAGGGTTCCTGATTTATTTACATTTGTATGTTGTTGATGACTTTATATTTGTCTCCGTATTGTTTTTTATCGTATTTTACACCTGTCCAAATGCTGCCCAGGAACAGGAGTAGGTGCGCTATGTTCCTGGCACTAATGTCTGTCTATGTACGAAATATTTTAAAAATCTACCCTAGGGTTCCTGATTCCGGGCACGCCGCAATCCCGGGCACGCCGCAATTGCGGCGGTAAGACCCCTCTTTGAGGAGTGGCTGGAGAGACGTCACGGCGTCCTGACCTATCGGATGACGCAGGTCCTCACCGGACACGGAAGTTTCGGGAGGTACCTGTGCCTGATGGGGAAGGAGGAAACGCCCGGGTGCCACCACTGCGAAGATCGCCCGGAGGACACAGTAGAGCACACGGTGCAAGACTGCCCAGCTTGGGCGGTGCACCGACGTGTCCTCACGGCGGCGATAGGCGGAGACCTCTCGCGCCCGGCATTGGTTGCGGCCATGCTGCGGGGCGAGACGGAGTGGGAAGCGGTCAGCTCCTTCTGCGAGTCAGTAATGCTCGTGAAGGAGGAGGCGGGCCGCGAGCGAGAGAGGACAGCGTCCTCCCTCCGCCCCAACCGCAGTGGTAGGCGCCCGCGGCGTCGGACGTCAGCAGACGATCTCCGGCCACCGTAGGCGCGGGCATGCGGGCAGCGAGTAAAGGGCAGCTCGCTGCCCGACCAAGGACCATGCCCGGGTCGACGGCGCGTTGTGTCCCACGCGCGCCTCAAAGAGCGTCAGCATAATGACGGGGCCCCCCTCTCAGAGGGCCAAAGCCTGCCGGGGTCGCGGGATTATTTCCTTACCGTAACCCCGGAACGAAACAGGCTATGAAGGACACCGTGGATTTTAGTCAGTAAAAGTCTGACAGTCCCTCCCGCCCTGCCCGGGGCCGGAGGACTCATTTGATGATTTTACCACGCTAAAAAAAAAAAAAAAAAAAAAAAAAAAGGGTTCCTGATTTATTTACATTTTTATGTTGATGACTTTATTTTTGTCTCCATGTTTTTTTAATCGTATTTTACACCTATCCAAATGCTGCCCAGGAATAGGAGTAGATGCGCTGTGTTCCTGGCACCAATGTCTGTCTATGTACGAAATATTTTAAAAATCTACCCTAGGGTTCCTGATTTATTTACATTTGTATGTTGATGGCCGCGTTAACGCGCCACGGTCTGAGTCCCACATAACGGTGGAGGGGGTTCGCGTCGGGAGGACGATGAAATACCTGGGACTCGTCCTCGACAGCCGGTGGAACTTCATGAGCATTTCCTGAGTTTGAATGAATGCTTTGCTGAGTTTGGCCCCAAGGCTGAACCGGGCAGCAGCCGCCCTCAGGCGACTTCTGCCTAATCTCAAAAGGCCGAACGCCTTCTTCCGGAAGCTGTACGCTGGTGTCGTGCGGTTCATGGCCCTTTAGCCCCCGTTTTTTTTTAGTTTGTTTTTTATTTCGTACTTTACACCTTTTATGACCACAATATTAACAAGCTGTCTAGCTTGTACAAATAGACAGTTTTAGTACAGACAACGTCACGCTTTGTTTGACCCCTTTAAATTGCAGGTGCTTTCATAGGAGGTAACCACGTCGTGACGCAGTTTGTACTCATTCTGTTCATGTTGGAAGTGATAGACAAGATAACAAAAAAAAAGTGAAATGACATGTAAAATAAAATATAATAAAATAAAATCTAATCATCATCATCAAAGTCTCTTATTGTACTGTCTGAAAACAGAGCAGGACGTCTTACAACATTTTGGTGTCTGGCCTACCCTAAAAACCACACTAGACACATAACATGTGCGCAAAAACCGATCGTTAAAAAAACGTGCAAAAAAATAATGTCGTCAACATATAAATGTAAATAAATCAGGAACCCTAGGGTAGATTTTTAAAATATTTTGTCCATAGACAGACATTTATGCCAGACACACAGCGCACGCACTCCCATTCCTGGGCAGCATTAATTTGGACAGGTGTAAATTACGACAAAAGAAACATGGTGACTAAAATAAAGTCATCAACATAAAATGTAAATAAATCAGGAACCCTAGGGTAGATTTTTAAAATATTTCGTACATAGATAGACATTAGTGCCAGGAATACAGCGCACGTACTCCCATTCCTGGGCAGCATTTGGACCAACCCCCATACAAAAATGGGCAATGTCCTTTGCATAAAATAGCTGCAATAGCTCAAATACGTAAAATAAACAAATGAGAATCTGAAATGTTCAAATTCACCCTAAAAATCGTTTTTTTGCCACCTGTTGAGTTCAAAACGTTATTGTACTTTATAGATACAAGTTGAGATTAAGATTTATTTACCAAATTGAAGGAAAATAACTAAATTATTTATTTACTTACCTTGAATCAAGTAAACATCATATTTTACCACTAAATTATTTAATAATTTACGAAAAACCGTCACTTTTCCATGTCGTAAAAACGGATGTGACAGAAGGCACAAACGTAAGGTCCACCAATATGTTGCACCCTACGACAGACATGTGACCAACTTCACTTTTGTGATTTCATTCATTGCTTACGCGCCCGTACAGGGACTACTCATTTATGCAATAAGGTCGACTACCAATGTTAGTATAAGGGAAATATGAACCTTATTGTCAACCTTGTCGGGTGGTTACAGACGCCATACTAATTTCGCTTCTGCCCTATAAAGGGTTGATTTTATAAGCCCCCTGGCGTCTAAAATTGCGTTGCTGACAAATAACAACCAACCAACCAATGGCAACCCTGACTGAATAAGTTACAATTTTCAATTTCAATGGACAATGAGTATCGCGCGGGATACGAGACAAAAATGGATATCGACAATTTTACTTGTGTTGAGTTGTTGACTAACTTTATATGTCGGTTTATAGTGACGCGAATAAACGCATGGCTTCTTTTAAGACTATCGTCTACCGAGCGCTCGTCCATACTAAAAGAGAAAACGTTTTCCTACCCCTAAATGTTATCCTATCTCAATGATTTTTTAGAATGCTTCTGACACTGTAAAAAACTAGGTTTATAGGTTTTCTTTTTTTCAAAATTTATAATAGTTTGAAAGTAACAGGCGCCTAAAAGTTACTATTTTTATGACAAAATCTTCATTGAAGTAAAACCTTTGTATTTTAAAAACAAAGAAGTTTTAGAAAAAAAGCAAAACCTACAAACCTAGAATATAATATGCTGAAACGGTTGACACTAGAATCTAAGAGATTGGACGTGATTTAGTATGTGAAAAACGTTTTCTCCCGAGAGACAAATTTCATATAAAAAATACTCACAGTCAGTCGCGAGCTGCAACGCTCTCTATCGCACGATCGGGGGTTTTTCAACGAGGTAGTGGGACAGCACGAGTTTTTCTAAATACCTATTTTTTGAAAAGGCAGCAGCTATACAACCCTCTTAAGGATGTCGGCTAAAACGCGCACGACTCGCACGAGTGCGTGGACCGTGCGTGTTTTAGCGGCCGAACGCGCGCTGTGTTCGCCTTAGTGTGGCCAGGATTCTGATTCTCATTTATCAATTTGGATTTTCAACTCCGAATAAGAATTATACGAAGTGATAAACCCTTGGAACTGGCGAGAGTCTATGACCACATACATCAACGTTAAATTGTGTTCTGTTTTTTGCTACCATAACATTCTTGAGAAAAAAAAGTGTGAGTTTTTTTTGTATCTATATTTTAATTGTTTAAATTAAGCGAGAAAAAGTATATATCTAATCTGAAATGATCTGGGATAGCTCATTAAATAATTGCGTAATTTTAACGAATTTGAAAGTGAACAGTTAAACTTAAAATTGTACCATTTTTAATATTCCCAACAAGTTGTACTTAAAATAGCGCTATTCCATACTTTTGCTCGCTAATATGTACTTTATACAGTATTAAGGTGCTCTCGCGAAGCAGTTATAAGTATAGAGTAATTGCATAGCATTTGTTGACCAACTTTTCTTATCATTTTGTAGCAAATGTTACACACTGGTATAAAATGTTACCGTGTTACACAATGATTTATAACACTGTTTTAAGCTGTCACGGTTTGTTTCAAAATTTTGTGTTTTTTATGTTTTATAACGTTCTAAAACTGCTGTGTGAGAGCAAGTTTATGGTAGTATCCAGTTACAAGTAGTTACCCGGGAACCAGTACTTATTAGTATTTTATTTTATGTAGATACTCATCTACAAACTGTATGTACATATTTATAGTTATATAAATACGTGCAGAGTAATTGTGGAGTATAGACTTATTTATGGAATCGACGCTCTTTCTTAGAATGCTTACTACCTACTTTCTGATCCGTCAGAATGCTTGGTACGACATCGCGAGGTGGTCATTGTACAGGGCTACCAGGGTCTGTGGGGACAACCCCGGGACCTACCTGACCCTAGGTTTACCACCGGAGGAAGCTGAGCGGGTCCTGGCCCGGGAGCGACGAATATCGTACCTACTCGGGTCGATATACGTACGCTTCTGGCCCACGCCCCGACCAGCGGACACCGACTGTACTGACGGTACCCACACCACGACGACCCAGACCATACCAACATCGACACAGACGAGTGACATGGACATGACTCAACTGGAGGAAGTCATGGCCCGAGCAGCAGTAGCGGACGACAGCAACGCCATACCGCCCGCATCACCATGCTGGAGCGAAGCCTTGTTAGTCTCGTCGCCTGGTGACCAACACGAAGGCCAACATGGTGCGGAGGAAGCGGAGAACCTATCCAATGGATCCTCCTCCGACTAACTCCACACCACCGCCATCACTGCCGATCCACATCATCCAGACCAACCTCCAACATAGCCAGACTGCCACGGCTAGCTTACGCAGGGCCCTGGAGGTAAAACCCAGAACTATCGCACTGATCCAAGAGCCGTGGATCAGAAACAACAAAATCTGCGGCCTCAGTAACATCGGAGGTAAGATAATTGTTGACACACACAGAGCAGACAAACCAAGAACATGCGCTTACATACCCAAAGAAATCCCCACCGCGCCCCTCACTCAATTCTGTTCCAGAGATCTGACAGCCGTCAGGTTGCAGACAGGAAACGACGTCCCTGATGTCGTGCTGGCCTCAGTATACATGCCAGGCGAGGACACAGACTGCCCGCCGAAGGAAATGGCTGACCTAGTGCGACACTGCGAGGACGCCAAACTAGACCTGATCATATGCACCGACTCAAATGCGCACCACCCACTCTGGGGCAGCGACGCACCGAACGCCAGAGGAGAGGTACTATCCACCTATTTATTCTCTACTAACCTTAACATCGTAAACCGGGGCTCTGAACCCACTTGGGTCACAGTCCGAGGACAAACGATCATAGACCTAACGATTGCTACAGAAAACGCGACTAACTACATCACTAACTGGCACGTATCAGACGAGCCTTCCTGCTCTGACCACAGAAGAATCCGCTTCACATTGACCACCAACACAAGGAAACCCACACCGAGGCGAAACCCGCGGCGCACTGATGTGCCCGGATATAAACGCCTCCTAGCCTCCTTGCTGGCTAGACACCTATCACAAGTAACCATAAGAGACCCAACCCAACTAGAATACACAGTAACAAAACTATCGGAATATCTAACAGAAGCTTACCATGCATGCTGTAAACTAAGAGCGCCAAAAACCAGTCATGAGAGGAATCCCTGGTGGAACGCTGAACTTGGTAAACTCAGAGATGCATTACGTAAGCAATTCAACAGAGCCAAAAACACTAGACTCCCAAACGACTGGGAACTATACAAAGAGACCCAGTACACATATAAAAAGCAAATCCGAATAGCCAGAAAGACAGCCTGGCGCAAATTCTGTGAATCTATTGAGACCAATAACGAAGCCGCAAGGGTAAGGAAAATCCTCTCAACCGACCAGGACCGAACCCTTGGAACGCTGAAAAAACCCGACAATACATATACACTCACGGACCTGGAAACCAGTAAGGTCCTTCTGGAGACTCACTTCCCCGACTGTAAACTCCTAGAGGACAGGACATGGGAGGCAGAGCCAGACTGGACCCCAACGGATACGGACTGGTCCAGAGCCCACAGCATAATAACGGAAGACCGGATAAGGTGGGCCATTAACACCTTTCAGCCCTATAAGTCCCCAGGACTAGATGGCATCTTTCCGGCCCTACTACAGTGGGGGGTTGCACACCTACTACCATGCCTGATGGAGATCTATCAGGCCTGCATAGCACTTAGATATATACCCCAAGCATGGCGGGAAGTAAAAGTCATCTTCATACCCAAACCTGGCAAAACGGACTACACCCAACCCAAGGCTTATCGACCTATAAGCCTCACATCTTTCCTACTGAAGACCCTCGAGAGACTCTGTGATAGGTATATCCGAGACGGACCTCTTCGGGAAAAACCGCTTCACAAACAACAGCATGCATACTCCACGGGCAGATCAACGGAATCCGCGCTACATAGCGTAGTATCCAAGATTGAATGTGCAGTGGACCACAAATGCTCAGCACTGGCCGCCTTTATTGACATTGAGGGCGCCTTCGACAAAACCACGTTCAACAGCATCAACATGGCCTTAGACAGGCACAACATAGACCCGACCCTGAGCGGATGGATCAGCAACATGCTCAAGCAAAGAGCCGTACAAGTTGCAATAAATGACACTACAAGGGCCATCGTGGCGAAAGGCTGCCCACAAGGGGGAGTCCTCTCACCACTACTATGGAACCTGGTTGTAGATGACCTCATTAAAACACTAAATGATAACGGCTACTTCACTGTAGGGTATGCCGACGATATAACCATAATAATAAATGGCACTCACGAAAATACCCTGTGCAACCTCATGCGCCAAGCATTGAAAATAGTGGAGGACTGGTGCAACAAACACCAGCTATCAGTAAATCCCTCAAAAACCGAGCTGATTCTCTTCACGAAAAAGAGGAAGCTGACGACTCTACAGCTTCCACGTTTCTTTGGAACCACCCTAAGCCTATCAACTGAAACCAAATACCTGGGCATCTTTTTGGATAAACAGCTGAATTGGGCAAAACACATCAACTACATTACTACAAAAGCCAGCATATCCCTGTGGCAGTGCAAGCGAATGCTTGGCAGGAATTGGGGGATCAGTCCCAAGACCACTCACTGGCTATATACCACTGTCATACGACCGACAGTCACGTACGGCTCATTGGTCTGGTGGCCCAGAACAAACCTGAGCACAACCCAAAAAGACCTCGAAAAGCTGCAGCGATTTGCCTGTATGGCAATTACCAGCTGTATGAGAACTGCACCCACCGCTGCCCTACAGGCAATGCTTGGACTGCCACCTCTACACCTCATCGTGCAGAAGGAGGCGGCCCTAGCCGCCTTTAGGCTTCATGCCTTGGGAAACCTAAACAAAGACTCAAGAATTAAACACACACGAATCAAGAATGATGCTATCGAACAACAGCCAATGATGGCATCACCCTGCGACAAAGCCCCAAGACAATACCACTTTGCAAAACACTACAGTATCACACTTGCAGAAGAGCAATGTGACTACTCAGGCCCGAAAGAGCTGAGAATATACACAGATGGATCAAAGAATGACTCCGGAACCGGGGCTGGAGTTTTCTCACACGACCTTAACATAAATATATCCAGCCCGCTGGGAATGTACAACACCGTCTATCAGGCGGAATGCATGGGCATTATACAAGCAGCATATGCGATAGAGGCCAGAGGAGTTACGGACACCCATATACGTATACTCTCTGACAGCGCCTCAGTCCTTCAATCGTTGGAGAAACAATATACCACTTCAAGCTTAATACTAGAATGTCACAATGCACTAGAACGTCTAACGGTATCTAGACGCAACAAAGTGACACTACAATGGATCAAAGGACACAGCGGATCACTGGGCAACGACGCGGCTGATGAACTAGCTAGGAGAGCATCCAGCGCATCAGTTTGCGGACCCGAACCCATTATACCCATCCCCTTCAACCAAATACGTAGATGGCTGCAGGAGCGCATCCTCACACAAGCAGAGAGATTGTGGACCTCGACACCAGGCTGCAGGCAATCCAGGGAAGCTCTGCCATCCTTAGATGGCAGGCTAACCAGGCGTCTTTTACGCCTGGACAGGACCGGCATGCGTCTGCTGACAGGGACCATAACGGGACACTGCTCCCTAAACAAACATTTCCACACA
Source organism: Agrotis clavis (assembly GCA_954870645.1). Lineage (NCBI taxonomy): Eukaryota > Metazoa > Arthropoda > Insecta > Lepidoptera > Noctuidae > Agrotis > Agrotis clavis. Next base: position 16,918,987 of record OX940919.1, on the reverse strand, counting down.
ATAGGCATAACGGACAGTCCCCTGTGCAGGGCTTGCATGGAGACTGAGGAAACCGTTGCACATGTGCTCTTCGAGTGCACAGGAGTCACCCAGATCAGGACAGCGACCCTCGGGACACCCAGGACCTACACAGATGTTCTCCACAGACCAAAGAACCTAATTAACTTCTGGAGGGAGGTGGGCTGGTTGGAATAAGCCACCAAAGGCCACTATGGCCCACGCACAATGGTCCACATGAAGGACTAAGTGCGGAAACCATAACCCCTAACATAGAACATAGAATGCTTACTAAAAGTATTACCGACCAACATTTCAGGTTTCACAGTCACTGCGATTTGTACGATAGAGAGTGATGTTCCCGACCCCATCTTCGTCGCAGACCACCCCTTCCTGGTGTTGATCATAGCTGGAAAGGTTCCTCATTTCACGGCGACGTACTGGGGCAGTGACTGATGGCCCTCTCCTTTATTTACATTTGGCTTGTAAATAAGTGCCCCCCGTTTATCCGAATTATTAAATAATAAAGCTGTTGAATTTACTTTCGCTTTTAATTTACATGTCTTGTTAAATTATAGAATGACCATTATGTCCAGATTCCTAGTAGCCAGAAGGCCACTGATTGAAGCCAAAAACACGGTAGAAAAATTAAACCCTTCGTTCGATTCCTACGTAAAACAATGAACATCTCATCTTTTGACAGGCCTGTTGGTCTAGTGGTTAGTGGTGACCCTGACTGCTATGCCGGAGGTCGTGGGTTCGATTCCCACCCAGGACAAATGTTTGTGTGAAGAGCACGATCATTTGTTCTGGGTCGGCTTGAATTTTAAATGTTTTCTCGGTGGTGAGTTATTTCGTATCGCTTTTCTTTGGGTGGTATAGTAAAATCATCAAATGAATCCTTCTACCCTAGGTGGAACGTTCAGACAGACTTTACTCACTTAAAATCCAGGCCCGAAGCCACCTAACATGCCGATTCCTATCGGCTTGTCTTTCGAGATAAAGCAAATACTAGTATCTATTATTTTCATTATTCATAAACAAATTAAGAAAAGAACAATAAAAAAAAATAAATAAACGCCTACAATTTTTTTCCGCGCAATTTCAACTCACGCCAAACAGACAAAGTTTGTAAGCCGCAAGGCGAATCCGGAATTCAGTTCATAAAATTCAAAGCTTCTCTTGTAGCGATCGTGAGCTTGAGGCCACATAACACCGCTAGTTTAAGGACGCTCGGAAGCCGAATATTACCGGCTTATGATAAGGATAGAAATATGAAATGCGTACGCCAGAACGAGATGGAATGATACTGGACTTCGTAATTCGTTTAGATTGTATTATTTGGATGACAGATTCACATTAGTTTTGGTTCGCGCTTATTTTTTTGTATTTATTGTTTTCACCTGTCCATTTGCATTTGATTTGGTATTATTGTTGTTTATAAGTTTTGCGTAGTTAGCGCATAAATAACAAAGTTAGTTCAGTTCAATGGTATTGTTATTTGGTAAATGTTCAGTGTTCACCGTAATATTAGTTTCGAAGTTTTAACTAGATGGCGTTGTGCAATTACGTCACGATCCTGAATCGCGGTGTTAAGGTCTGTAGGCGATTAGTATAGGGTTTTGTGAACATCAATAAGGAAGTTGTTAATAATTGATTAACCGACTACGGAAATTAAGGAGGTTACTCAATTTATTCGTCCTTAAAATACAACGTTTATTTTGTTTATTCTTTGTTCGCGGCATAACTTCATCTTTTATGAACCGATTTTGATGATTCTTTTTTTGTTGGAAAGAAGATGTTTTAATGGTGGAAACTTGATAAGGAAATCAGGGTTTGATGATAGAAGACCAGAGAAATCGAGTGAAACTTTCAAAAATCGTAGGGGCGGCTAGTATGTTTGTAAGTTTTTTCATTAAGTTTTGGTCCGGCTTCCCTTTCAAGGATATTTACCCTACGCCACTGTTAAAATCTATATTATATGCTCAAGCATTTTTAATTATTTTTTTTATATCGAGCAGTGTCAGAAACTAAGTAGCTCAACTTCCAGCCAGGATTGCAGGATTTCAAACAGCAAAATAATATAAGCTATTTAGGGCAGCAGGCAGCAGTAGGACAACCTTTCTTTCTATGCATGATTACTGAAACTCATAAATTTTCATAAACAACTGGAGGAAGCTCATGAGAACTAAATAAGTCCAGGATTTTCCTACCCACAAAAGTATACACATATCAAAAAAAGTTTACGATCATTTCAAAAAACCGAAATCTTTTTTGTTAAGAGTCCTGTTACGGATCGTAAACGCTCGCTTCGCGCGCCCGCGCGCTGGTGTTCGTGTGCAATACGCGAAGTTACGTTGGTGTGCGTTCGAGTATAACTATAGTCCACGAAACAATTTTGATACTAATCTGAATAGGATAGTATGTATTTTTTATGACGTGGTTTTTTTTTTAATTTAGATTATGATGCAGGTAATCTGGGATGAGTTTCAATCAAAACGCTCAAAGAGTCCACAAAATAAAAATATATTAAAAAGTTAAATAAAAAAAATTACAAAAATATCTCTCGTAATGGCATTGATCGTGCTTTATGAGGATCAATTAACTCGGGAAGTATTCAGTTTTCGTAAAATGTCTTCAACTTCGGTAACATTTTTTCACGCCAAAATACATCATCTTTACAAATTTTAGCGACTTTCATCGGGTAATCATCCCCAGTCCACACTGCGAACAAACAGATTTTTTTATCAGCTATATGGAGCTGGCCTTGGACTTGGTTGTGCCGAGACGATTCCTCCACTGTTGGTTCTACCACCATATTTTTGCTTTCTACAGATGTTTCAGATGTCCTAGAAAAGAAAATGCTGATTTATATTTGTTTTAGTATCAAATTAATAGATTTTAAAAAATCTAAAAACCCACGTTTTTAAATGTCCTTAAAATAAGAAAATAACCCTACGGGGCTGAGAGAGGGCCACTCAAAACGTGGGGGCGTATATTATTTATTGGATTATTTCTGGGATATATTTACATGACGTGTATGGATCGTGGGTGTAACTTGCAAAGATACGCCCCCACGTTTTGAGTGGCCCCTCTTTCAGCCCCGTAGGTAACCCTAGGTAAACCCCGTTTTCTTATTTTTAGGACATTTAAAAACGTGGGTTTTTAGATTTTTTTAAATCTATTGTGTTATTATTTTTATCTTTATTCATCGGGTTTGAAGCTACCCTGAAAATTTCAGACTGCTAGCTTGTCGGGAAGTCTCTCAAAGCCTGTCCACCATCTTGGACGTACGCCATATTGGATTTAAGTCACATGACTATTTTTTTCGTATTCCTGACAGCAAACCCTTTCATTTGATACCCATATCATGGGGGAGGCTTTCAAACAGCCAATATGCCATCTTGGACGTCCGCCATATTGGATTTAAGTCACGTGAATTTTTTTCGTACTTCAGACAGAAAACCCTTTCATTTGATACGTCCATATCATAGGGGTGCATTTCAAATAGCCTGTCTGCCATCTTGGACGTCCGCCATATTGGATTTAAGTCACATGACTATTTTTCTCGTATTCCTGATAGCAAACCCTTTCATTTGATACCCATATAATGGGGGTGGCTTTCAAACAGCCAATCTGCCATCTTGGACGTCCGCCATATTGGATTTAAGTCACGTGATTTTTTTCGTACTCCTGACAGCAAACCCTTTCATTTGATGTCCATATCATAGAGGTGCATTTCAAATAGCCTGTCTGCCATCTTGGACGTCCGCCATATTGGATTTAAGTTACGTGACTATTTTATTCGTATTTTTGACAGCAAATCCTTTCATTTAATACCCATGTCATGGGGGTGGATTTCAAAAAGCCAGTCCGCCATCTAGGGGAGGCCACCATATTGGATTTGTTACGACGTTTTTTAGCTAATCATGTATTATCATCAGAACTCAGAGCGTGTTGAAAATTTCAGCCTGCTAGCTTATCGGAAAGTGCCTCAAAATTGAGTTGCAAAAGTCCAACCGGGACGACAAACAAATAAACATACAAGAAAATTGAGTGTATAAAATTAATAGATTTAAAAAAATCTAAAAACCCACGTTTTTAAATATCCTAAAAATAAGAAAATAACCCTACGGGATTGAGAGAGGGGCCACTCAAAACGTGGGGGCGTACATTTTTTAAGGGATTATTTATGGGATATAATTATTTACATGAAGTGTATAGATCGTGGGTGTAACTTGCAAAGATACGCCCCCACGTTTTGAGTGGCCCCTCTCTCAATCCCGTAGGGTTATTTTCTTATTTTTACGATATTTAAAAACGTGGGTTTTTAGATTTTTTTAAATCTATTAATTATTTTATTATTTTTATCTTTGTTCATCGGGTTTAAAGCTACCCTGAAAATTTCAGCCTGCTAGCTTATCCGGAAGTGCCTCAAAGCCTGTCCGCCAACTTGGACGTCCGCCATATTGGATTTAAGTCTCATTACCTACACTATTTTTTTCGTATTCCTGACAGCAAACCCTTTGATTTGATACCCATATCATTGGGGTGGATTTCAAACAGCCAGTCTGCCATCTTGGACGTCCGCCATATTGGATTTAAGTCTCATGACTATTTTTTTCGTATTCCTGACAGCAAACCCTTTCAATTGATATCCATATCATAGGGATGCATTTCAAATAGCCAGTCTGCCATCTTGGACGTCCGCCATATTGGATTTAAGTCGCGTGACTATTTTTTTCGTATTCCTGACAGCAAACCCTTTCATTTGATATCCATATCATAGGGGTGCATTTCAAATAGCCAGTCTGCCATCTTGGACGTCCGCCATATTGGATTTAAGTCGCGTGACTATTTTTTTCGTATTCCTGACAGCAAACCCTTTCATTTGATATCCATATCATAGGGGTGCATTTCAAATAGCCAGTCTGCCATCTTGGACGTCCGCCATATTGGATTTAAGTCACGTGACTATTTTTTTCGTTTTCCTGACAGCAAACCCTTTCATTTGATATCCATATCATAGGGGTGCATTTCAAATAGCCTGCCTGCCATCTTGGACGTCGGCCATATTGGATTTAAGTCACGCGAATATTTTTTTTCGTATTTCTGACAGCAAACCTTTTTATTTGATACCCATATCGTGGGGGTGGGTTTCAAACAGTCAGTCCGCCATCTTGGGGAGGCCGCCATATTGGATTTGTTATGACGTTTGTTAGCTAGTCATGTATTGTCATCAGAATTCAGAGCGTGTGCAAAATTTCAGCCTTCTAGCTTATCGGAAAATGCCTCAAAATTGAGTTGCAAAAGTCCAACCGGAACGACAAACAAACAAATAAACAAACAAGAAAAGTGAGTTTATAAAAACGTGGGAAAAACGTGGGAAAATATGTATATTTTAGGCAGGCACTTAAGTGTTTTGTAATACGGTTTATATTAAAAAACTTGAGAGGTGTCAAGGGACACCCGGATGGAACGAAGTTACTGTATACACTCAACAAAAATAATCGTCGCGACTCCACTCCAGTCCATTCCATTCCATGGTAATAAACACATTACCCTCCTTTGCGTCGCGCAGTCGGATAAAAGTGTCGTGACAACTTTTCGTAAGCATTTTTTCCGTCCAGCCCCCTTTCACAACGCGCGATAAGGAACTTCGTTCCAATAACATCGTGTATTAGTTTACCTTTTTCGTGACATTCTAACTTGTAATGCTGTCTGTAAGCGGGCATAATTATGCCTCTTCCTTTTTTTTATGCAGGCGTACAGTGTTTTTCGACCCATACCTACCTATAAATAAAAGATAAAAATAAAGTGTAATATTATGTAGGTAGGTACTAATATTGATTAACTTTACCTTAGTCATACTAAAAATAATACATTTAATATGATGTAAAAATACTTAATGGATCAAATTATTTCGATCGGCGTACACGAGTCGATAACAATAGCGATCTCCGGACGATTGCGAGCGAAAAATTTGGCGACAGGTCCTACCTCGACAAGCGCTCGCGCGGGACTGAGGGGCGCGCCGAATTGACGCAGAATATATAGCATTTTAACTTTATTTATTGTAATTTTGTTTTAATAAATTGAGAAACGAAAACTAATGAAACGTATTCATTGTAGATTGAAGTTTTATATCATGTTAGTTTATTTGATAAAGTTGCGTTAATTTGGAGTATAATGGACGCTGAATTAAGACATTGATGGCTTAAATTAGGCTTTCTTTACGATTTTTTCCATAAAAACTCAAGGAATTTAAAGGAATTCTAGAACTCCAATAAACAAGTAAAACATTCAAAGTATCTTTTAGTAATTTTAGCATTTATAAGAATTGAATGTAACAATGTGGATTTGAGCGTCAAAGTTCCATCCACAACGGTTTTTCTTGCAAACTGTGTTCGTAAAATATTTATAGTAAATTACACGAAAAGAAAAATGGAAATGAGTAACTCCAACTTACAAGAAAGAGAATGGTGCTATCGTTTTTCTTAAACAAATAATTAAAATATCGTATTACTGCTGAAAATTACAGCGTCAAAAATCATGAACTTGCGTAAAAAATGTAACAGGACTCTTAAGGTAGATTATAATTATTATGATTTCTTCTTTTTAGATTATTTATTTAAAAACATAATTTAGAATATAAAGCAATAAAACAGTTCAATAGACTTTCATACAATTTAAAAATTTCTATCAGCTTATGCTAGAGATCGGAGCTTTTATTGATGTGTGTATGTTGCTGCACAGCATGCCAGCACTGGCGAGAGTTTGTAACATTATTTCATGGCCGGTCCTTGTAACCAAATAAAAATTTAATGAGTCATTATCCTTAGAACACCTACACTCTGCAGCTATTTGAATGTCGTGACCGTAATCATACTTGGCCCTGCTGACCTAATTACGCTGCTACACAAAATTACTCAGTTCGATGAGGTCACTACGAACATTTTACTATTCGTGGTTCAAATGTAATTTGCAAATGTTTAATATGATTAAACGTTATACCGACCTGAGGGCCTAAAAAGGGCTACTGGCAAAGAAGAATAGCAGTAAAATTCTTAAAATTATCTATTCTGTTCATAACACACATTTAATAACATTTTAATAAATATTATTCTTTTAAAAAAGTTAGACAAGATATCTGGGACTTATAATAGGAATAGACGGCAAGCTTATTGCCAAAAACGGGCCCTAATACAAACTCCGTTGCTGCTACTGGATTTTTTTTAACGGAAAAGTCAAATATCACCTGAAAATCGAACCCAGGACTTCATGCTCAGTAGTGGCGCTTGCGACCACGATTTCTTCAATCCCATATCAGGTACTTAGGCAGGTAGGTAAGTACTTCTCTTTTTCTCAAAAAAAAACCTATATTATTTGAAACACTTACAGCGGCCGGCGTGGTGAAATTATGTGAAGATAACAGCAGAGAGTTCTTCGCGAATAATCCACTAATGTTCTTTGTTGTGCAAAAGAAATACTTACTGTTTGTGGGTACTTTTAGAGGTGAGGCTCAAGAAGGATGGATGGAGGACACTCGAGGAGTGCATGTTAAACCACATGCCTGTGCGATGACGTAAGCAAGTAAATTACATGTTTTATTTTATACCTAGACTTAAGTCTAGGTCAGGGATGACAAAGTCGACGATGGAGCGAGCTTACCCAGAAGAAGCCTGTTCACTCTAACTTTGAAGAGATTAGGGTTGTATGCGTACGAAAATACAGACGCAGGCAGATAGCTCATGGCTCCACTCCTTTGCTGAGCGCATAAGATGTCTGGAAACGCTTTGATATAGCAGCGAGGAATGGATGAGGTCGCATTAGTATTATCCGAACCTATTAAAGTGAAAAAATAAAATATAGTATAGTCCTTATCTACAGGACTATATGACTAGAGACTAGAGTGCAAAATCATAGATAGGTACCTATAATATCATCTATTTAGAATTTCTTGGACCACCATACAAAGTCATCGCAAAGTCGATTGTGCTATTAGATTATCTTCACGCTCATATAAATGTTTGATTAATTACATCTGCGTACAAGACGTTATACCACATTCACATACCTACCTTTACACTTGAAGAAGGCATGCTTACAGGCACAATGTTGGTAGGTAAATTGTTATGACAACTTCACAACTTGATCATAGTCAGATAGCACGATTGTCATACTCATCATATCACGAAAGGTGCTGCGTGGTATTGTGAGAACGGTCAGTATACTTCAAATGGCTGATTTACACATCTATAGGTAAGAAAGGAATATGTAGGTACACAACTGTGTCCATAAGTAACTAAGCAAAATATTTGTACACAACTGTGTCCATAAGTAAGCAAAATATTTGTACACAACTGTGTCCATAAGTAAGTAAGCAAAATATTTGTATTTACACAATATCTAGAACAACCACTTGTGGGTCATAAGTATGCGGGTCTGGGTGTTTGTGTGTGTTTCTATGTATGTAAACGCTCCTACGATTCAGAAGAAACACAAAGTTTCTAAAAAAGAAACAATTTGCGTAGGTACCTACTTACTTGTTTAAATAACTTAGTAGCAACATAATCAACACAACTTAAGTACTGTTTTAGGCTATCACGGTTTGTTTCACAATTTAAAATGTCACTTACGGGATATCTTCCGTTATTATTTATTACTAGCTGTGCCCGCGACTTCGTTCGCGTGGATGTCGGAATTTAACAATGTATTTTTTAGTGCGAAGCGCTAAATTATATTTTATTTCCATTCCATTCCATTCCATTTCATCCCATCCCATCCCATCCCATTCCATTCCACTCTACTCTACTCTACTCTTCTCCACTGTACTCCACTCCACTCCGCACCGCTCCGCTCCCTTCCCCTCCACTCCACTCCACTCCACTCCACACCACTCCAATCCACTCCACTCCATTCCATTCCATTCCATTCCAGTCCACACCAGTCCAGTCCATTCCATTCCAGTCCAGTCCAGGCCATTCCATTCCATTCCTGTTCTATTCTATGATTCCTATAAATCGCTTTAATTAATTTATATTTCATCTGCCGTGCGTTAGATCGCGCGACTTACGTACGAAATCAAATTGTGAGACCAAGTGCACCCGTAATTTTATTACTTCTGGAATACTTTAAATTCAAATAACTTTTGATAGACTGAACCGATTGCAATGAAACAAAAACTAAATGTTACTTCAAGTTACGGTCAGTCGTTGTGTATTAAAGTTATCTACATAGCTTTCGTATATTTTACGTGATGCCCGCACAAATAAACATACAAACAGACAAAAAATCTAAAAATGCTAGAAATGGGTTCTATTGGATGTCCTATAACAACCTGACTATATTTTTTTGATTTTTTTTTAATGTACAAAAATTACTTTTCTACAGTTTTATTATATGTATAGAAGATAGATAGATAGATTTTGAGTTCCCGATACTTCGACGCTGCCTGTTGCAAGCGCAATGATCGCGGGATGACTGAGTCAAATACTTGTTACATGTGTAAATCGACCTAAATACTAACCTTTTTAACACTATTGGGTATTAAGTAGGTACCTACACACAGCTAAACATAACCAGTTTATCTTGTAGGTAAGTATATTTTTTCACACAGCGAACGGTCAGCATAATTATTATACTGATTTTGCATGGTGTAATGTGCAGGCGTTTGTACATTACGAGTATTACATATTTTCATTATCAATGAAAATTCCACTGAAAATTCTATAATTTATGAAATTTCTTGTAGGTCCAACTCATATCTACACCGTGCTCGTCTATTTGAATGGCTGATATAGGTAACTATATTGTCTCAAAGCTACAATGAAAAATTTGATAATATACAACAGAAGTTGCTTCATTGAGTGTCCTAGTTTAATGACGTGCTATCTGTGCACGTCATTAAACTAGGACACTCAATAAATACTTCGAGTTGCTGCCAAAATTGGAAGATTCCAGGCTAATAGTCACATATTTTATACATTCCACGCATTATGTGGCGGTTTCGTGTAAAACTGGGGAGCTATGTCGTATGTACTGTGTGACGCTTTTTTTTTTTTTTTTTTTTGCGTGGTAAAATCATCAAATGAGTCCTCCAACCCCGGGCAGGGCGGGAGGGACTGTCAGACTTTTACTGACTAAAATCCACGGTGTCCTTCAATAGCCCTTTCTGTTCCAGGGTCACGGTAAGGAAATAATCCCGCGACCCCGGCAGGCATTGGCCCTCTGAGAGGGGGGCCCCGTCATTATGCTGACGCTCTTTGAGGCGCGCGTGGGACACGACGCGCCGTCGACCCGGGCATGGTCCATGGTCGGGCAGCGAGTTGCCCTTTACTCGCTGCCCGCATGCCCGCGCCTGCGGTGGCCGGAGATCATCTGCTGACGTCCGACGCCGCGGGCGCCTAACTGTGTGACCCTTGCGAATGTGATGCTTGCCAATATGATAAAAGCATATTATGGGAGACAGCTCTTTGAGTACGTTGACCCTGGCACGGTACTAACTCAGACGGCGAGCTACCCATTACTCGCCGTCCGCAAGCCCGCGCCTACAGTAACCGGAAAACGCCTCGCAACGTTCGACGGCCTACGCGCCTCCGGCCATTGCTTCGCAGAAAGAGGTGACTGATGTTTTCATTCCCTTTCGCCCCGCCAGGCCATGTTGGCCGGGAAGCATATTTTCATAAATGCTCGTACTAACTCGTAGTTATACAACAGTTTATTAGAAACATGCCGTTTGCTTCGACGACTGTAATAATTTACCGTTCGTCTCACTGATTCTTATTTGTGTTTGAATGAAGTGGTTTTATCGATTAATGCCAGATTAATTACTCTCATTAATACAGCGTTAAGTCCTTACTTAGTTCAGTCAGATGCGGAACTGACTGTATTTACTACAGTTATGGTAGAGTACCCACAGTATGGTCGTAACTCTCGGTTCGTGCAGTATTTATGAGCTATCTCGTGTTACCTTCGTCATCTGGTCGTGATTTTATTGTGATAACCATGTGTTGACACCTCTGTCTCGCTAATTACATACAAAGGTTCACAGATACAATTATTGCTATTATACCTACTACACATAGACAACTTTAGGTATTGCTTTAATGGAAGATCATTATTTTTCAGTGGATAGCCGACACGTCTAAATGCGAAGCATAGAAGCATAACTATGTTTTGATGTCTAAGTAGTTGAGACTAAATGCTACTTAATAATTGATCGGATGCTTGAAGTTAGATATGATTCAAGCATGTGCGTTAGTTATATTCTTCTTTCAAATTAGTTTACAGCCTGTAAAAACTAACGAAATACCGATTTATAATCGTCGGTATGTAAGCCATGTCATGCCTCGCTCGCTCCTACCGAATATTGAAAAGTTTTGTTTAGTTAACAACAAATGGATAGAATGCGCAGCAAGAAACAATTTTTATAATAAAATGAACAGGATCAGCAAGAAAATAATTGGTGACAAAGTTTTACCACATTATGATCCGGGATCTAATACTAAAATACGGGAGTTACACTCGAACATAAAATCCCATTTGTCCCAGCCATTACCGAAATTCAAGTCTTACATACAAAACCCTACCGTCATGTTGAACATAAGGCCTTATATGAATTTACCTGGCACACTGCCTATTAAGCCATATCCAATTCATCGTCCGGGACTTCCATATCAACTGCCGAGGCCTGACGTGAATTACAACATGAATTCCGCTTGGAACACACCCCTACACCCGCATACGACCAACGTATTAAGTTCGCCAGCACAATCGACACAGGTTAATAGTTCGAGTATTGTTTCTCACAACCGACTGAAGCCGCTAGTAACGATGACGACGGCTATTTCTGGCGTTTCGCAACAAATATCTACAGTTCATAAAAACTTGTCAGCCATTAACAAATTTACCCAGAGTCTAGATGATTTCGAACGTCGATTTTATAAGGTGAGTCTAAACCTCATTCATTATTAACAATAACGTAAACAACATTATGGTATAACCTACGGCCACTTACCTACACATCTCAAGGTTGATGTTGTTGGTGAGGTCTAGAAAATGGTCAATAAATCAACACATTGAGTCACTATCACACAGGTACCTACAGGGTCCCTACATAAAGAGGCTTGGTCACGCTCACGCATGAGAAAAGAAATAATAACGATTTCCTTGAGGGCCACGTTGATGATCAAAATGCAGTGTGAAATGAAGTTAGTCTTGAGAATTCTTCAGCTTCATAAGCTTCACTAAATCTTATCCAGCTTGCTATCATGAGTTCTATTGAAGTTGAGAAAATTTAGGAAGCGGCGTCACCAAGGCTCATGAGTTCATATCCGCAACCGGTACCCGTTGCTCACGCCCAAGGATATAAATAGCAGCATGTTAGTAATCCATGGTTTTGAAAAATATTGTTTTCGCAGGAACATCAATAATTATTTATGTTCACAAACACAGATTCGTGATTAAAATCGAATTTCACTAAGTCACTTTATTTTTTTTAAGAGTAGTGCAGGTGTATCTAGTGTAATTATGGAACCATATCACGAATACTTGCCTATTATCTAAACATATAATAAAACTGTAGAAAAATATTTTTTGTACATTAAAAAAAAAAACAAATTAACAATAAACGCCTATTAAACGACATCACACAATAAATAAACACAACAATACAATTACTTCAAGTAATAACAGAGGTGCTGTGACCAAAGTGGACTTACAATCGTGAAACACATTGATTTGTTTGTTATTGAAACTAGCTCCAATGCAAGGCAATAGATTAATCGACCGTACTGTATGGTTATCAGTATCGGTGTGATTATACAATTTGAATTCAGTGTACTGTATTATCAATTGGAATTGAAATATTTTTCAGTCCGTTCATAATCTGTTAATTGCCCGGAGTTGAAATATTGTTCTATGTAGACATGGGCCTCCGTTTAGGTATCATTAAAATCAAATCATGATTCATCGTTAGGTATTATACCTATAAGTAGGTATGTATTGTTAAAATAATTTATTATATTGACGACCATCGCGTGTAATATATTGAACTTTCTCAAAAAAATCTTCAAAAGATGTCATGGCCCTAATAATCGAACACTCCATAAACTAATGAAGATCTCCTTTGGACCTTAATTTCCAGACCATAAAACAAGTTGACGGTATTGTTGCAGATAACATTCACTAAGCTAACAACTATAAGTCCTGTAGACAGACAAGAGAATGGAATGAGCTTCGTCCAATCTGGATTCTTTTTACTTCTGACCCTGATGGCTCTCTGGACGGACGTCGACTCTGTAACTAGGACTCAAATCGACCACTCCATTGGATTTAATATTTCGGACATGGTATTTTTTTATCTATCTACCTACCTACCTACATATCATTTAATTTGAGGTCACCGTCGGTAATCAACACACTTTAGTAATCTAGTGTTTGTAACAACAGCAATCAGGCTAAGTTGCCTGGCTAACGCCAAACAACAGGAACTAGTCTACTGCTGGGTGGGTACACTCTTCGATCTGTTTGTTCATCGTGGTGATTATGGTTATTTCGTAGTCAACTCCTAACAATAGATCATAGTGGACAGTAGGTAACACAACTAATCATTTTAGCAAGAGAAAAGTATTGGAAATTAAGTTTTCCTTTAAAATCGCCATCGCCACGGAAAGGATCTCCTAGGGCTTTAAAAAGTGTTGTTTTATTTCACAATATCGGTATTACTAAAAGTATGTCACTAATTTTCAGTCAAAACAGGACACTTTTCCTAACACCCTAATTAGCATAGGTATTTGGTATTTTCCGAGGTTAGCATAAATAAATTTGCTTACTAGGATAGCGTTGGTCTTGTGAGACATTTCATAACCACGTTGCCGAATTCATCGGACAAACTGAAATTGCGGCAGTCATCACGTCTGATGCTGTGGCCAGGGAAGGTTGCAAGCCCGCTGTTAGGGGGCGCAGCCTTATCGCTCAAGCTTCAAGTAGAGCGGTTCAACGGCACAGAAACATCGGACACCATCGCTGATTTACTCAATAAAAAGGTAACGTGGCACTAAACGAACATTTAGGATTTTTGATCTCAATAACTTTGTCCTTTGTACTCTCTGTATTATATTTTCAACTGCCCTGATGGTGTCATGGTCGCAAGCGCGACTGCTGAACGTGGGGTCCTGGGTTCGGTTCCCGGGTCGGGCACAAACAGTACTAAGTATTGGGTTTTTCTAAAAATAATTTCTCAGTATAGCTGCCCGGAATTTGGAAGTTGGCGGTATAATACCCCTGTGCCTCAGAAAGCACGTTAAGCGGTCGTGCTAGATTGCCGTTCCATTGGACTATGAGAGTAAAGGAACAGAGAGTGCACCTGTGCCTGCGCACACATTTGTGCACTATAATTTATGTCCCGCGCAATTGGCTAATCTCCGTTGAAATTGGCCACCGTGGGCGAAATCGGTCAGGAGGACTACATATAATTTTTTCAACAAATTATATAATATTACAACTGCTTCACTTTTAATTTCTTAAAAAAGTACGTTGGACTATTTATAATGAATAGAAATGTTAAGGTGGAAATGGACTCCGGTGGTGCGATACACGACACATTCGACGAGGATGACGTGTCGGGGGGCGTGACTGCGGTGCTAGTAAACACGCTGTACGTGCGCGCCCGCTGGAGGGCCGCCCCAACCGTGCTAAACGGCACCATGCGCTTCCTCGACGCCAATGACGCCCCCCGCCGGACTGTGCGCATGATGAGGATCAACGACGTCATGAGCTATGCAGACTTAAGTGAATGGGATGCACAGGTTAGTCACCAAACTTCGCATATGATTTAAAACCATTTTTATTTTAGTATCTGTTTTTGTAGGTATACAATTACACATAATTTAAAAATGGGCATGAATGATGTAATCGTCTCCTACACAAAGTGTAAAGATATTCATATTGAAAGTAGGAAGAAAAAAATGTACTTAGTTATCACGAGGAATGTAAGTGCCAATGAGCACAATGTAAATGAATACAACCACCACCAAGTTGAGTCTGTTCAGTATGTGAGCAAATTGTATCCAGTCGATGGTCGGAGACGGCTTGTCAGTATTAATATCTGAACTATGGCCAGTCAGCTCTTTAGTGTCCATAGCGTCGCTTGGGTCGAATTCGGTGAAAACCACGTATTTACCAGGACCATTAGCCACCAATCGGTTCACCGTCACAACAAACCCTGGCGCTGGCATCTTGCGTCGTCTCAAAAACATTAAAAATATTGTTTCTATGATCCCAACCAGTGTCACTATCATCGAATCACGAAGGAAAAGTAATATAATCGGCGTGTCCGCACTATGTTTTGGAATGTCGTACCCAATTTCGGTAAGAAACATAAAATGACCATACAAACTAAAGCAGATCAACATGAGTCGAGTGTTATCCTTAGCATCCATTGATAGAGCTATCAAAGTGAGCAGTACTATGACGACGGAGGGCACCACGACGATGGCGGCGGGTCCTGCTGCTATTCTCTTCAAAACAAATGTATATTTTAACATTGGGTATGTGCTGTTAGGACAACAGCTGTACTTTCCTGGCAAACGTTCATTAACCACTTTCAACAATTTCCAACCTGGACCATCTTGGAAGTCGTCCTGCACAACAGGTTGCTTTGCATAAAAAGTAAAATTGACTTGTTCCCCTGTGTTCATCCAGGATCCGAAATATAATGTGCAGTTTTGTACATCGTACGGCCAGCTCCGCAGTGACGTGCGGCAGATCCCGGAGTGCGCCACGTGAGGCACGCAAGTGACCGTGCCGTTGCTCCCCAACAAGCAAGTCGTGTAGATGGAATCTGACTGGTACATTGAAGCATCCGCATTGAACAACGCCATCCTCGGTGTCCAGATCTCGTGGCTTTCCATTTGTGTTTCTTGTATATTACCATAATCTTCTGGCCTCCAAGTTAAAAGTTCGTCTTGCCACGTCATTGCTACCCAACTGTGAAGTGAGAACGTTTCTTCTAAAGCATCGAAGCTTATATATTTTATCGCAAAGCGCACTTTCACAGTAACAGTTTGTTTGTGATCCTTCACTGGTCGGAAATCATAATTATACGCACAGAGTAAATCCTTGTGGAGGTTCTTCTCGTTATGAGTGACTTCTTCGCGTTCTGGAGGACAGTCACAGGTGACGAGACGCCCAGTGAGCGCCAGCAGCGCACAGAGCGCAAACAGAGTACCGCGCGCCGCCATGAGCGAAGACACAATGTGAGTCTCATCACCAGAAACCAGCACATATTCGATGGAAACTTAATACCATGAGCCGCCCCCTTCGATAAATGTTGATACCCGCCATTAACATATGACAGCTGCGATTGTTACCCTTTGTTCTATTTAGTGTTATCTATCTACGAGTTCGTACTAATTTATTGGGGACTAGCAAACCGCCCTGGCTTTGCCCAGATTAATTACAAAATAAAATATAGCTTATGACAATGAAAAATATATTGAAGCTTAATACAAGCGAAAGATTTACAATCTACAATCAAACTCACAAACTCAAACTTGACCTCTTTATTAAGAAAGAATATTGTGTCGGGGACATCACCCGACACGGCCCGGGAGGCGCGGCGCTGCGCCAGGTTTCCGCCCGGCTACAGCTTACTGCACCGCTACGTGGCTACGTCTACAAGATACGCGGCGGCGGCGTAGCGCTACACGGCTACAGCACCAACGTAGCCGTGTAGCGCTACGCCGCTACCCGCTACGAAAGCAAGCGACGCGACGCCCGCCGGCCGACGCGACGGCGCGGCGGCGCGGCGGGCGGCGACGTGGCTACAACTTAAATAGGTGTAAACAGTTATGTAACTCGTAGCGTAGCGCCTTGTGTTCTTTAGTTTATTTTAGCAAGCTGATCATGTGAACCCGCCGTCATTAACAGACATCTAGCAGTAGGTACATTGAAACAGCTCTCTTATTATTTACGTACGCATGCGTAACATTCAGATTCACCATGCATGTGCCCGTGTGCCGGTTTTAATATAGTAGGACTTCATTATACTTATTTTTCGAAATGTAGGTCGTTAATCATTACATATATTTTGGGACATGATCGTTTATAGCTTAGTGGCTGAGCGAGCGATCGACTGCTGCTCAGCGTGTTGCGGATTCGATTTGTATAAATGACCTCCAACTACAAGTAGTTGTTCCGAGTTTATAATAATTACTAGCTTCCGCCCGCGGCTTCGCCCGCGTGGTGTTTTGATAGCCTATGTTCTTTCTCAGGGTCTAAAGATTGTCTGTGCCAAATTTCATCAAAATCGGTTGAGAGGTTTAAGCGGGAAAGCGTAACAGACAGACAGACAGACAGAGTTACTTTCGCATTTATAATATTAGTTTGGATGTTTGTAAACGCATCCACGACGACCACGACACAGGCGAAACTAACAGAGTGAGGCAATTTCTTTAAAAAAAAAAAACTTATAATTGTTCCGGGTCTGGGTGTTCGTGTAGGTATATGAGTTTATAATTATGTTTGTAAACGCATCCACGACAGGGGCGAAAGCGAAACTAACAGAGTGAGGCAATTTCTTAACTCATTATTTTGTTTCATATAGTTGAAAATGTGTTAAAGATTACATGTTTTCAGCGTTTTTGTGTTTCGAGTGAACTTTATACTTCAAACAATGAAATTTTGTCAGTGGCCCATTCGGAAGGTGCGCGATAGGAAAATAATTACTTACAAACACTTATAATTACAGGCCTTAGAAATTTCGTATGCAACACCGGGCCTCACTCTCCTGATGTTGATCCCGCACGGGAAATCGCTGAAGGCACTGGTAGACCATGTCAGCAACATAAGCATTGGACATATTACAGAAAAGATGAGCACCATGAGGGTGGCCGCCACTGTACCAATCTACACTTTGCGCATGACACTACTGTTGCCCAACAAGTTGCAGGCCGTATGCTTATATTTAATACTTAACTATTTTTTCTTTATCAATCATTTTCATCATGGGCCTATACCTAATGTTCCCACTGCTGGGACACAGGCCTCCTCTCTGTGAGAGGGAGTGGGCCATAATCCACCACGCGGGCCCAGTGCGGATTGGTGTAGTCACATGTCTTCGAATTTTTGGTTCAAGGACATGCCGGTTTCCTCACGATGTTTTCCTTCACCGTTTTGAGAGCAGTGGTGATGAAATAAATTACACAAAGTAATGCGCCAGACTGTGTTCGAATCCATGACCTACAACGTCAGTCGGGGCTGATAGCTCTGGGCCACCACTGCTCTCAATATCCTACCTACCCCAATTATTGCTATCAATCATTGTAAAATAAATTGCTGAACCATGCAGTTCTAACTTTCAATCTTTCACCACTGATTTGACTTAGGCATATACCTAGTTACAAACTTTTACGCGAAGGTTACCTAGTAATTTAATTGCTGTTGAGATATTATTTAGAGTTCCTAAGAAGTTGTGTGTAATAGTCCAGCAACTGTAGGCTGATGATGATGTTGCAATGTGTAGTTATTATCTATCTGGAGTTTTAATTACAAGAAAACTAAGCTGCAAAAGTCTTCCCAGTTGAGGTCTTATTCACGAGATTTCACATTTTTGTGACGTTAATTAAACGGGGATTAATTTGATGGATAAAATTAGTTCGTTGTCCGAATACTAGCGGCGCTTTTTCATTTTCCATACAATTCCCTTCGTAATACTTCAAGTACGCCGTACGGCCAAATACGTAGAATTCATGCTAGGGTATCTGTCACGTCTGGAGATGTATTTCTTTAAGTACTAATCATATCTTGGTTAACAGTTAGGTATACCAAGACTTGTCGAAACCGACAATGTGACTGAAGCCAGCTCCCTGCGGCTATCCCATGCTGTGCAGCGGATCATGTTCTGGGCAGAGCCCGGACGGAACGCGTTTAAAGATGACGGTGAGTACCTACATAGTAAAGTAACATAACATTGTGGCAGTCGCCCCCGTCCCAATGGACGCTGCGCAATAAATAAGAGCGAAGAGGAGTTATGGGACAAATAATAATAAGTAGCCACTACAAGTTTTATAATTCCGTTTTAAATTCCAGCTCCAAGGATAGAACCCATTATCAGGGTAGATAATAATATTGGATGATTTACAACAATAGTTAACTTCACTAGGATTGTAGGAAGCACATAACTGAGAATACTTTGAAAATAAATATGCAAGCCTTGATAAAATTGTACTGACCAAAAAAGAGTTGAAGATGATGCAATGACAGAATGAATTTGAAATATTAATATGTAATTAAAAATTAGAAAATAGATCTAAAAGGAAAGAGGTTGAGGCAAGAGGAGGTAGCATACCCACTCTGTTACAACATCATGCCTGTACCTAATCCCTGAAGAATCGGGCAGAGGTGGCCTAGCCGTGCGTCCTGCGGGTCTAAATTTAAAACGGCCACTTTATAGAATACCTATGCCTAATGATTAACTTCGTGTATTTCCTTATACGCCATCGGCTATTCTTCTTTCACGCAGATAATTTGCCAAGTCGTATTAGACCCGCTCATAGTTAATCACATTTCACTAGCTATTTTTAAGCCCCATGTAATAGAGGGCGAGCCATACATATAATTGCCATGAACCGGAGACAATTCATAGCTTACCATTAGCCGAGATAGTGATCAAACGCGGACCTATCACTACATAAAATATCCATACCAATAAATCTAATGGAAAACCCAATAACACTACCCAACGTACCTATAGGAATCGAACCCTCATGCTCAGCAGTCTTAAGAATCGAGGAAGACATGTTTAAAAATATTCAGTCTTCTTCCTTATACTCTGTTACTTGTTAGCCGTGTTTATCATACTCATAATTGAACACGTAAATAAAAGGAGCTTAGTTTTATGAATTTGCGAGATAACGACAAAAGATAAGTAGAAAAGAGGATTTTCAGTACCTGCTTATACGACGAAAATAACGATCTTTAAAACAGAACTAAAACTATTTCCCCGAAGGTGAAGGATAAGAAAAAGTTTTTTCAATTTTTCCAAATCCCCACTCATTTTAAAAAAGTGCTTCTTTTGCGAAGTGCACAAATTGAGAAGTGCACCAGTTGCGTAGTGCACCATATGAGTGTGCACCAGTTGCTATGTTCACCATTTGAGCATGGTGTACTTGTTGAGAAGCGCACCAAATGCGTCACCCAGAACGCGTAACAAACAATTCTATCTTTATTCTAAGTACTAAGAATAGACAAAGATTTTTCTATACTTCTTACCTACAATTTGATTTTATTGTCCGAGGATATCACGATACGTAGACCACTGAATAATAGAAAAAAAAAAATAATGACAACGCAGAAACTAAAAATTTTTCTAAGATCCTAATGTTAAAAATATTTCTACATTGTCATTTTGTCTATTTTTCTTTCGACAAAACCTGTTGCTACGGTATCATGCTACGCGTGCTAACAACCAGTTTTGTAATCAACCGCCTGTTGATTAGTTTCGCTCAAATTAAAAATTGGGTCGACTGTTTTTAATAAAATGAAAGTGTTGCCTATATTCGGACAAAATTTGTCTTAAAAAAATTATATAGGTAATAATGTATGAGTTGTAAATAAAGATTTTGTATTTCTACATAATAATAGGTATATGCAGTCCCGCTTCATGTAACTTTTCTACTGATATTCAGCTGCATCCGGTTAGATAGGAAAACCCACACAGATTACATAATAAAAAAAAACTTGAGAGGTGTCAAGGGACGGTACGCCCGGATGGAACGAAGTTACTGTATACACCACTAGTTCCGTGCGCGCGCGCTTGGCGTATGGTTGTGTGTCGTTGTGCAAAAGGCGGAGCTAAAGTACCGTATTATAATAGTGCCGAATACAGACGGTTGATTTGGCATAATAAGCTAAATTTGAACAATGGTGAAGTGTAAAAAATGTAATAAAGTCGCGTCAATTGCGAAAGATGACATCATTAAATGTAAAGGATCGTGTGATGCTGTTTTCCATAAAAAGTGCGTCACGCGATCTACCTTCAGAAATGAAAAATGTGAGGATTGTGTCTCCCTGCCCGGGTCACAGGCTGGTTCACCTGTCCTTGAGGAACCTAGTGTTGCACTAACCCTTGCTGCCTTGAACAGAAAAATGGAAGTCGTATACAGCATGGAGAAAAAGTTGGATGGGTTGGCAGAGCTGGTTGATTTCCTATCTGAAAAGTACGATAGTCTGTTGGAGTACCAGAAAAAAGGTGAAGCAAAAATCAAATCCCTGGAAAACGTGAATGCATACTTGGTCAAGTGCAATAAATCACTAGAGGAACGTGTGAATGAGCTAGAAGAGAGAGACAAGGAGAAAAAGGTGGAGCTAGCAGGATTAGAGAAGAAAGAAAACGAAGATGTGGCTGAAATAGTTGCCCTTGTTGCCCAAAAGCTTCAGATGGACGTTAGTCAGATTGAGCGTGCAGAGAGGGTAGGCCGTGAAAAACCAGACGCCGAGAAACCTCTGCCAGTAGTTATAACCCTGAGAACAAAAGAAGCCCGTGATAAGTGGATTGAAAGTCGCAAAAATCGTCTGACCAATGGTGAAGTTTATGGCACTCAGGATAGTAACCGTATTTATGTAAATGAAAACCTCACTAAATATAAAAGAAACCTGTTTTGGGTCACTAAAAACCAGTTAAAGGAAACCTATAAGTACATCTGGATCCAGGACGGCAAAATACTCATAAGAAAGAGTGACGAACAAAAGAAAATAATGTCAATCAGGAACGAACGTGATATTCAACGGTTCTTAGAAACTAACGAAAGTACGTTAACCTAACAGCTGTAGTTACATCTATGTATCTAGCGCACGCATAGTGCGAAGTAAACACTGCGAGCAAGATGTGACGCCCAAATAATGGATCGCTATGACGCTATAGTCGCATTGGAATGTCAATTTACCCGATTTCTGAATGCAAATACTTGGGTCCAAAGTACACTAAGTGGCAACAATAAGTACCTACATATAGTACACTTAAACATTCGATCGTTGAGAAAAAATTACAATGACTTATTAATTTTCTTAAAAACATGCAGTGAAGGGATAGAAGTGATTGTTTTGACAGAGGTTAACGTTAAGGAAGACGAGTTACCGTTATACTACATAGAAGGGTATAATCTATTTGGAAATACCAGGGAGAACGCAAGAGGAGGAGGTGTAATTATTTATGCTAAAGACTATCTGGTTTTCAATGCTAAAAAAACCCTGACTAGTTCAATGGAATGCCTCCACGGGAAGCTCACTATTAACCACACAACTATAAACATCCTTGCAACCTACAGGCCACCAAGATCGAATAAGTTGTTATTTCTTGATGAGATCGAGCAGATACTCAAGAAATTCCCAGCGAACGAGGATATCATCATGTTAGGTGACGTTAATATAAATCTGTTAGGAGTGAGTGAAAGTCCTCAAGTGTCAAACTATAAGAACTGTCTGTGCGGACTAGGCTTACAGTGTGTAATACCAGCCGAGGAAGTGACGAGAGAGGCTATTGTCGCGGGTTTAAGAGAAGTGTCGTGTATCGATCATGTCTGGTTGCGAACTGGTCAGTTGCGGGATTGCCTGTCGTTTATTATTGAGTGCTACATGTCGGACCATCATGTGGTGGGGGTCTCGATACCGTTAGAGGCTACAGATACGTTGATTGACAATAAGAACTCGGACACTCGGTATGTGATTAATAATAAAATTGTAGCTAAGAAACTCACTGATTATGATTGGTCCCAATTGTTGCTAATGGACTGCCCGATAACCATGTATGATAAGTTGCGATATACCTTTAACGATATATATGAAAGTAGTAAGACTGTTATGCCAAAGACAAAACATAGAAAACGGAGCACACAAACGTGGATAGGAAGGAGTTTAAACGAAATGTTGTTGCGTAGGGATAATTTATTTAGAGATTGGAAAAATACACCTAACAATAACACTAAAAGGCTAGAATACACACGATTTAGAAATAAAGTAAACAAGTTGATTTTTAAAGCGAAAAATAAATTTCGGCAGGAAGAAATAAAGAAATGTAATGGGGATCCAAGGAAAATATGGGAAAAAATTAATAGCTGGACAGGTAGAAAAAAGGCAAATATAGATGATTTAATTAAGAGACACTTTGGTGGGAAAGACACAATGTATAATGTTTGTAGTAACTTTGCAGATACATTCACTGAAGAAATTGTTAGTATAAAACATAATTGTAATATTAATTTATTGGATAGGAGTAAGTATGTCAAAAAAAGTGATGTCACGTTTCGTTTTAAACCGGTTTCCAGTAACATGGTGTGCAAAGTTATAGATCAATTAAGCACTGATAAGGCGCCGGGCATTGACTGCATTCGAGTTATGGATTTAAAATTAATCAAAAATAAAATCTCGCCAGTCTTGTCGCACTTTGTCAACCTGTGTTTATCGAGAGGGGAATATCCACGAGCGTTAAAAAAAGCTTTAATTAGACCCATATATAAGCAAGGAGCACACTCTGATTACGCTAATTACAGGCCGATCGCTGTCTTATCAGCGATAAACAAAATAGTGGAAAAACTTGTAGTCGGTCAGGTAGGTGAATTCTTGGAACAGCATAATATTTTATCTAATGCTCAGCACGGGTTTAGACGCGGACGTAGCACAACATCAGCACTATCACAGTTCTCGGATGATTTGAATAATAGTCTGGACCAGGGTCATCAGGTCCTGGCGCTGTTCATTGACTATAAAAAGGCGTTCGACACCCTAGACCACGACGTGCTGTTGCAGGCCATGGACGAGTGTGGGGTCAGGGGCCCCACAAACAGGTGGTTCCGGAACTATCTGAGTGACAGAACCTTACAGACCAGTGTTGCGGGTGTGGTAGGTAAGGAAGCTGCAGTTAGCCTTGGCGTGCCAACTGGTTCTGTATATGGACCGGTAGGCTATATCATGCATGTCAACAGCGTTAGCAATGTAGTTGAAAAGTGTCGTGTGTATATGTATGCGGATGATATGTGCTTGTTGTACTCAGGTAAAAATATACAGGAGATCAGGGCTGTCTTACAGGCTGACTTTGATAACATTACTCGGTGGGCGCACGATAACGGTATCATTTTAAACCTAAGCAAGACTAAAGTGATGCATGTGCACTCTCCGCACAATTTGGTTGCAAAGAAAGTCAACCGTGATGATATCGGTATCGTGGGCCATACGTATGAGTGCATGCACGTTAGGAATGTCAACTGCATATGTCAAAGGCTGGAGTATGTTGATAAATTCAAATACCTAGGTTTGTGGGTGGACTGCAACATGAACTGGAGGACACAGGTTGACATAGTGTGTGCAAAGCTTAGGTCAGTGTTGAGCAAGTGCTACATCCTGAAGGCGCCGCTGAGTAGGAAAACACTGCGTGTGATTTATTTTGCCCTCGCCGAGTCGCTGCTTAATTATGGTTTATGTACGTATGGTCGTACATTTAAAACCTATCTAAATAGTATAAAACTTTTGCAAATTCGTTTTATGAAATATCTCGTTAACCCGAAAATTAAACTTGAATGTAAAGAAAATTATGACAGGCTTTTTGCTGTGTGTAAGGTGCTTCCTGTACATGAGAGGGTCAAGTACTTGGTGGTTCTTGAGCAATTCTACAGCGACCAATACAAAGTACTCGTTCAAAACAATTATAATACTAGAAGCGCTAGGGAACGGAAACTCGTACGACCACCCGTAAAAAACTACTACGGCAAAAGGACCAATAAGTATTTGACCCCAACACTCTTCAATAACTACGATTGGTTAAGGAAAGAGAACAGCAGTATTAGTAAACAAACATTAAAGAATAGGTTCAAAACTGTGCTGCTAAAGGAAGTAGTCACAAGCTGTAATAGTCATATAACTAACTAAATCTGTTGTTATTACATCTGTTTCTGTCCATTGCGTTCACTCGATAATAAATGTAAACCAAATACCTATAACCATAACGATTCTTATTGTGTGTATTTAGTTTGACGTTAGTACTGTAAACTTGTTGATACTAAGTGACTAATGTGTATGAATGGGTGTTGTGTGTCATTGTAGTCGATATGGGTGGGGAGAGATTTCATTCGCAGGTGTCAACCATGCAACAAACATCAAATGTATAACGTACAGTCGACAGATTTGAATTAGGAGGTCCCCTAAGCCTATTTTCTTACAGATACTCAAATACAATTAGGAATTCATATTTACGTAAACATACATAAACGTGGTAACGAATTTGATCTTTGTTACTTTGACGGTTTCAAAGGGTCATGATTGAAATTTGTCGATTGTGTCCACGAAGAAATATTATAACATACTTAGGTAATAGATTTAAACTTTTATTTTGCGTATTGACGCCGATTATTTTATTATTTTTAAAGAGATAGTATGCACAGCGCGGACCGCGACCGTCGACGACGACGCCGCTAAACAGATAAATAGTAACTAGATACTCCAACGCACTTGCGCTTGTGTCGGCGCCCGGCGTCGACGGCTCGCGCTGCCACAACCGTCTGTAAAATGCATATTATTATAAACAAAATGTTAAGTTTTTAAGTTAGGTTAAGTGTACCAAAACATTATTAAAACAAGCGCCAATCCCGCCGACAAACTGCTGCGCAGTTTGGTGGGTTTAGATGAAAATTGTATGTTTGGTCCTCAATAAACATTATTTCATTTCATTTTCATTTCATTTCATTTACTCAACAAAAATAATCGTCGCGACTCCACTCCACTCCACTCCGCTCCGCTCCACTCCACTCCACTCCAGTCCATTCCATTCCATTCCATTCATAATAAACACATTACCCTTCTTTGCGTCGCGCAGTCGGATAAAAGTGTCGTGACAACTTTTCGTAAGAATTTTCTCCGTCCAGCCCCCTTTCACAACGCGCGATAAGGAACTTCGTTCCAAAAACTCTTCATAAGTTTTTGCCTCGAAGCTGGAACGAATGTAGGGTTGTGTAAAAAAATAACTATAATTATTCCCCACGAATACTTATTATTTATCATACTCCTACCTAATTTCCTAGAATCGTAGAAAACTTAGTGGGTGCATAGGTACTATCCAGAAAGCTTTGGTACTTGTTTAGAATGACATTACTATCATTTTCTATTACGTAGGTACTTACTATACTTATTTCTTAGGTAATGTAATTTAGAATTATTATAGGTCCCAACAAAAAAAAACGTTAATTTAGGTAATTTAGTTAGGTAATAATAATAATATATACTCCTCAAAACAAAATAAAGGCCACTTAATAATTTGCACTTTAAACTTATTCTGGGTACATAATAAATAGTAAATATCTTGTTATGGTTTCTTTCAAGCATTAATATTGTTTCTACTGCATAATTGGAAATTCATAACTTTTTTTTTATTAGATATTTGAGATTACTTAGAATTTACGGCTTGGTGTTTTTTAATTTTCAAACTTCTAACGGAGTTTTCTTCGACTAATACAGCAAGCACGCTATAATGATCTTTCAATCTCATAATGTCATGTATTCAGAGACATATGGACGCAAAAAACAGCCACTTGGGGTGTCACCTTAATCCAGGGGGCCCATACCCAGAAGAGGTAGGTTTGATGGTGGAATATTCCCAATGAGTGGTTCAAAACTCTTGAAACTGGTCTCAAAAGACGGGTAATATCACCAGACGCCGTGATCAAAGAAGAAAGTAAGTAAGTAAAGCCCAAAAAGACTATTAAGTTTGTTTAACTGCGCAAATAGAGCAAAAATCGACTGCCCAGACCATACAAACTCCATTGCATCGACCTACAGGCACCCCTATAATTAACTAGAATATTTTTAATCGACTCCATGAAGACTAGCAATACTCAAGGAGATGCTTAGATCACCTCCAGTTAACTGCAGCATATGGTGCAAATTGTTAAACATTGGCAAAGCAGAAAATTATTGAACTGTTTTTACTGGGCTTCAGTACTTCTTATTGATGACAGCTGGGTTATTTTTTTTAATAAGGACTGGTTTATTAGAGCCTAGAGAAGATCTTAACAACAGGTTTCAGAACCTCGCACTCTTGAAACAGACTGTTTCGGGGAGCTCTGAATTATGCTCTGGGGCGGTTTTCTCTATAACGCAAAACTGAGCTCGCTCATCTTAATGGGGGTGCTGTAACTACTCAAAATTGCAAAGAAAATGTGTTGCAACTACATATTATTCCATATGCACAGCAAGGAGTACCTGAGATCATCTTGAAGCAGGATAATGGTTGAGCGAACACGACGCGACTGACAGTGCACACATTCGCTGACGCTCGAATTACGATGTTACAGTGGTCACTCATGATTTTTACCTGAATTTTATTGAGCATCTATGAGATGAGTTAAAGATGAGAGAAAAAGAAAGTAAAATTCCCATCAAAACTCAGCTGTATCTCATAAATTGTCTGAAAACTTGTTGGTAGAGGATCCCAAAAGAAAATGTTCGAAGAACACCGAATTAAACACCGGATTAACTAATCCAGACCATTCCACCTCCAATAAAATAACACAGAATTAAAAACAGAAGCTATATAGAGCACTTTGGAACATAGAAGCCGTTATTTCTTCGATTTTTTTATGTTTCATGTAACTTGATACATTCCTGCAATTCCTCACTTTTCATTCAAATTCGTTTATTTTAACGATTTATTGGGATACAAACTTAATTTTTGTGTATTTCCATCTAAAATCGTTAATAATAATAAGATAAAGTCGTAATAACTAATAACATTTAAATATTTATTTCACAAATCGATAAAAATCAGGTGGCCCTTATTTTGTTTTGAGTAGTATATATAATATAAATAATTTAATTAATAATGGTCAACGTGTTCAACTATTCATACATACTCATACATTTAGGTACCTACACTGTTTTAGATAAGCCAACAATCAATTAACTATTATCTCGAACGATATCGCATTGGGGCTGAATGTGTTTATTCTGATAGGTAAATAATATTGATTATGTATATTTTCAGGTATCGAGTGGGATCAAGTTCCAGAGTTAGAAGTCGTTGTGGACAGACCCTACATATTTTTTGTTCGATGGCGCAATGTTACGCTCATAAATGGAAATTTTGTACTATGATTGACACAAAGAATAAAAGAGAAGTACCTACTTAACACAAAAATATTTCGTAGTTTTTTTAATAAATAAGGTAGGGCCAACTCATATGTCATTCGAGTAATACGTAAGCAGTTCAGGCGTTTTTATACCCTCCCCTTGCCAGCGAAAGTACACGTAGTACACATCAGCCCCAATGCGATTATGGCAACACTGTCAATGTGTTTTTGTATGTAAAAACACATTGACAATGTGCCATAATTGTTAAATTAAAACCTCTTCGATCAGAAATTATTGCTGGTGTAGATGTCCAAACATAGTCCGGCCTCCATGTCTACAAAAAGAAACGAAGCAGAGACGCTTCCCTTTGGTGCCTAATTACCCGAATGACCCATATAAAACATAGGAAACGATGCGGTTGATGTTAGTGACCTGCCGCACACGAGCCACTCGCGACAGAGCCATAAACGCCACCACGAGAGGCTAGAAGCGGCTACTGAGGTAGCTGAAGCGCGCGAAAGCCATTTGTGGCCGGTGGTCGACACATGCGGTCGTTGGCGGAATCGCGCGAGTGGCGTGTGGCGACGTTTTGTTGGCGGCATTTTGTGGCCCGTGTGCGGGAGCCCTTAGTCGCCTCTCTTCATTTGATATAGGTCTCTGGTTTTATGCTGTCTTGTGGGGTTGCCCTGTGGCTCACAGAGCAGTTGCCCGTAGGTTTGGACCGCGATCCCGCTGCGATGGAATATGGCGCTCAGTTCTGAAGTGCTGGGCCAGTAGGGGGCGCGCGCGAACGCTGCGGCCGTGTCGCCGTAGCAGTCACGGATTATAAGCACTTCATTCCCGCGACGTCCGAATATCGCCCACTGGTCTGCACTCTGGTCTAGTAACGTGTAATTACCTGTTTACAGAGTTCATAAGTCAATTTTAGATCTAGCCATGTTTATCTACAAATATTTGGGGATTTACTTAAAATATATTTTTACTATCGAAATACCTCGTAGTGATGGTTTAAAATTATGTTTACAGCCGATGAGTCAAGCTGGTATCAGCCTATCTGGGAGTTTATACTTAGATAACGCTCGCCTACTTATCTTGCACATTACCTATGTCCTGCTTAGTCTTCGACATATCTTTAAGTAAGTAGAGTTACTAATGTAGGTAAATAATAGTTGCTTTACCAAGTTCTTTCTCCATGATAATTATATTCTCCATGAGTCCGGATTCCGAGCCGTTGCCCATCAAAAAGTGTTTACCCAATGGCGTCTGCACTTGCAATAGACAAAGATTCCATTCCACACGTCCACCGAAATCACCATACTTCATTATGTATTGCTCTCGTTCCTAAATATACAATACACATAATTTAGTACAAAAGAAGAGCAAGGAGTCGCCGAATACATAGATAACACGTAACTCATCAATCGCCATAATTTTCAAATAGATCCGTAGGTAATGGATTCGTCTATTTATTTCTAATTTCCGAAAGAAGGAAAAGAATAGAATAACATCTATTTTTTTTTTTTGCTTTTAAAAGGTTGCCCCACTCTAGGAATTTATTCCTGTAGGTACCGTGGGTGCGTTTACAAACATAGACACTAATATACACAAACACGCAGACCCGGAACAACTACTTGCAGATCATATACAAATATTTGTACCGTGCGGGGATCGAACCCGCGATACGCTGCGCAGCAGTCGATCGCTCGGCCACTGAGCAACCGTGTCGTCACATCATATTACAGGAAACTGGTTTTTGTCCGCTGGCTGCAACTGCATGTCGTTCGTACCTGATTCTATGGAAGCTTTAGTACCGGGATAAAAAGCTAACATTAGCCAAGTCATGGTTTACATGAGTACCAGACAACAGTTTTTTTTTTTTATATTAGTGTGGATATTAGTTATGATTTGCGTTAGGGGTGATTATAAGTGCAATATCAACATCTAGAAGTGATATTTAGTTTAGATTAGCTGTAGTAGTCAATATGAAATATTAATAAGTACCTACCAATTCCATAGTAGCTCTAACATTAAACTTAAAACAGTCGACACCCTTCGGCTGCGTGTAAACCGTCATCCAGCTTCCAACCACGTCTTGAACGTTTAAACTATGACCCTTTTTATGTAAAGGGCAAATGTCATACATCGATATATTACGCGTATGCACTAGATTATCACCACTTGCCACGAACAAAATGACTAAAATAACTTTAAGCTTAATATTCATTATTCCAATATAACTCGTTTACTCAAGGAGCCTGCTTCACGATTAGTAAAGATTGGGATACGAATCATCGAGGTACTTGATTTAAGAATATCTTATTAAATCAATATTTAAATTATCTTAGCGACACATCGTTGAAATTCGATTTAAGATTACCAAACAAATGAATATAATAAAAATATTTAATGATTCACTTGAAGTAACTACTCCGATGGTGTCTTTAATTTACATTACCTGCCATTAATCCATAATATACAACGGTATTGTCAGCTTATCCTTAGTATCTCATGTGATGATATATTAGTATAACCAAATTACTAGCAACAGTGGCAACGTTTTATTATGTCATTTGCAATTTCTGTAATGCGTCAAACCCACTGACTACCTAAATTTATGTAAGAAAATTGTTTTATTGGATATATTTAAATGTTGTGGTAAATATCTATTGAATATGATTAGTAATAAGGTCTTATTGATGTGGAATATTATATTTTATTTACATAATCAGTACGTAATATAAATATCAAGATAAATTGGGTACACAGTGTCCATAGATGCGCTAACAGCCAATAACAATCTAGAAGCAATTAATGCAGTATATGCAGGAAGCCCTGGACGAAATTTTAAAGAGTATTATTTCGATTAGATATAAATATGCAGTTTACATAATCATCTACAACCGTTTTCCAGAATACATAATTTATTTAACTATTCATAATCTCATAACAACGATGTATCTTTGATTAATTCTTATTAAGTGTGAGCAAAACTTGGATATAGCCACACATAATTATCTACATTAACATACAGGTAAATTATGATTACTTGGCTTTAAAAAAACACTAAATTAAAACATGCAGTAACCATCACCAAATTTAAAAAAAAAATATTAAATACGGCAAGAGTTGAATGACATACCGATTAAATTTATAAAATCATCATTGATCAATAAAAACAATGTTACGATATATAATATATTTTAAAGCGAAAATTATAAATAGTCGTAATAAACGTTTAAAAAATATTTGATATAATGAACAATAACTTTATTTAGGCTTACAACTGTACCTATGTTCATTGCTGGTGATTATACAAAAACGTTCCTCTTTTCTCTTACAAATAATGTTAGACTAGTTGGAAATACTTCATGTGTATTTTGGAATACTGCTTCCTGGAAACAAGAAAAAAGAAAAATTAAAATTATTACGAGTGTTCAAAGAATAGTATGATTAAGTGAGCGAGAAAAAAAAAAACTATTTGTAAGTTAACAACTAAAACGAGAGGTATCGGTTATTTGAATAATAGAATTTACGTTTCTTATGTAGAATTTTATTTAAATTGAAAGTTTATAAGTGTAGTTACATTTAACATTCTTATTTCTTGACATTGTCGTTATAAATACTCGTTGACTAGTACCATAACTTTATAATAATACACATTAGACATAACAAGGGTATTCCATTTTGGTGATCGCAGCTGTGCTGTTGCGTGAGCCAGTGGAACATTCATGATGTTTTAATCATATTCAAACAGTTACAACAACAACTACAATATTTTACAGTATCACACACATTTGAATCTAATGCAATACAGGTCATATTTTTACTTTAAAAGTTAACAGTGTAATATTAAAAATGTGTAAGCATAAGTAAGTATTCATTGTAAATCATTAACTTACAAAGTGGATCTTAACTTCATTGCCTAGCATTATCATAATATTATAACAAACGATCGATTTCATATTCTTACCTATAGGTATATTAGCATATTTTAACAAGCCAGAGAAGATTAAATAATTCAATGGAATAAATAAGTAATAGATATCTGGTTTATGAATGAGGGTGGAAAAAACGGTGCTACAGGTATACAATTAGCACAATTGAATAAGTTCACGTTACAGATAGTAAGTTCACATTAGCACATTGGGTACTTAATAATAACTGGATTTCGAGTTATAAATTTTGGTATGCAGTTAAAAGTGAAAACTTAAATGGATTGGAAACTTCCCTCAGATTCCGATAAACATCATCAAAACTAACATCGTATTGATAAAAACTTATTAAAGCTCACAAAAAAATCTTTCACTATTCGGTCAGCAATTAACTCACACTTTCAAGCAATTACGTTTGTGTTGACAAGCAATAACAATTTGTGTTGACATTTTCGAAAGAAGATTGAAAAAACACGTCAAATAGGTACTCTTAGTCTTAAGACTCGAACTGAATTGTCGTAATTTCTACTTCCTTACAAATTACCTCATAAGTTTCATTTTGGTCGACAACTAGATATTTATGCTAAAAATAATTTAGCTTATCAAAATCACTAAAACACTCAACAAAGGCATCTGGAAGCGATATAAAAAAAATAATTAAAAACTACATTAAACAAGTACATTGGTAATTTCAATAACTGAAGCCAAAAAGGTACAATACTAGAACATAAAATCTAAAATATACAAATCGCTATAAATGACGAAAATGAATGACCATTATGAATATATACATATATCTATCGTAGTTAAAACAGGATTAGTACTTACACCAAATTACACCATTATAGTGAACAGTATCTATTTATTACTTATGTAAAATGTCCTAAATGTAACCATGCCAAAAGCCAAGAACATCTAGGCCAGCTAATTATCTACCATACCATTTATATACCTACCCTAAATCGTGTAAATACACTTTCAATCACAATATAATTAATTGTGGAGAAAATTACTATCAATCAATCATATCAATATTATCCAATGGAAATGTTTAGGTTTCTTTGTTATTGTCATAAATTGCATAGTTCCGGAAATTGTATTGCAGACACACCGCTGCATCCATTCAAGATTTCAGGTTTTTTTTTTATCGTGGTAAAATCATCAAATGAGTTCTCACTTCTCCCACCCAGGGCAGGGCGGGAGGGACTGTCAGACTTGTACAGACTAAAATCCACGGTGTCCTTCAATAGCCTTTTACATTCCAGGGTCACGTTAATTTCATGAGCCCCGCGACCCAAGATTTCAGGCCTAATGCAATATGGGAGAGAAGTTAAATGGCGGCCGATCGTCACGAACAGAGACTGTGGAGCGCAGGGTTGTATAGTGCCGCTCTGCGATGAGGACCGCTTTTCGAAACGATAATTTTCGTTGTATTCAGGGGAACGGAATCCGAAGAAGTATGTTGTCATGCATCAAAATAATTGTAAACAGCACTGTGACTTTTGTTTGCCTGTAGCAGAATAATACAAGAAGAAAAAATACATCTGGTATTATGTTAAAGAAAAATAGCAACGCCCGCCACCGAATCTAATTTTAGTAAAGTCAGTGCACAATAGAATAGAATCATTCATAATGCTATTTAGGTCTAAATTAATCCGAATGTTAAAACCCAAGTGTGAGAGATGCTTAAATGAATAAGTTTCAGAAGAGGATGGTGACATTACGATCTAATTCGGTTGTTTTGCATGATTACATTTAGTACAATCTACGAGTTACCACACCAACAATTATATTTATAATATCTTAGTGGACATAGCGAGCTCGCGACTAAAATCATCTACCGTATTAATATTACAGTGCCTCCTATATCAAAAAGTTCTCTACTTACCGGTCGACAAAATTGTTTTAATGAATGAGATCACTATAGGTTCCAACTGCAGGCATGTTTGTAATTTTTGACTCAATTTATGACATCTTACATCCATAATAGGTCAATTGACTATGTATTACAAAACTTTTAGGTACTAGGTTGGAATGTTAGTTTAAAATGTTGCAAGATTTTAAATAATTACATTTTAGAATCATTCCTAGTTCGACTCATTAGACCTCAGTGTATATGTATGTATATTTTAGATTAACTTGATAGTTCACCTACGCAAATTAGATGCATGAAATTAAGCTACTATACTCACTATACCTCATTAAACAAATCCCATTTTAATTTGACACATTGATACACTGTAGGTATTCTAATCATTTATTTAATAAAGGCCGGCTCCAGTGCTTCACAGTCAATGTGTTGTATTAGGAAAATGGCTGGCAGACATTGCGTATTTACCTACACTCTAAATATAGTCAGGAGAACACTGTTACATCAGATACTGTTACACTGACGGTCGGTTAATGCATTTCGGTGAAGGACTGTAACCGACCCCAGTAAGTAAGCATGAAGATTTACAATAAAAACTAGTTCTTCATTTTTGTCATAATCACAGTGCGTACACATTAGACGCTTTGCTAACGTGAGTTTTGAGAAACAAGAGGCAATATTGAACTTCAGCAATAATTGAAGTGACAACCAAACGTGCAGTGCGTGTACCTACGGTGGCAACGCGCGCTTACCGCAACGAATGTCGTCCGGTAATAGTAATGGTAAAGCCTCATTTAGACGGAGCAGGAACTCGTATGCGAGTTTCACTACATTGCGGTATTTGTTTGATCAACTGATTTCGTTATACCTATGAAGTCCACAATGACAACGGCTTAGTAAGCCTCATTTAGACGATGCAAGAACTCGCATGCGAGTTGCGTTACATTGCGGTAGTGAAACTCGTATGCGAGTTCTAGCTGGCAATCTTCGAGAATCGAATTGTATTACAATAATTATTACTACAGCGAAGTAGAGAGTGAGTTGTTCGATGATTAGTCGAAGTATTTGTTAAAATCCTTTACAATATCTATTTTTTTAAAAGTGCAGGTTTCTATCTAACACTGTTGGTTTAACTAATAAATCAACAACTCTCCCTTAATTGGTGTTCAATATCCGGCAATATCTCGTGTTATAAATTTAGTTGGTAAATTGGTAAATTAATAAAAAGTGTGACAAACCCTATAAGAGCCTCAGGGTAAAGGACATCCATGAAGAGGTCAACTTGAGAAACGATGCATACAAGATTTGATGCTAGATAACCAACCTTGTTGTTTCACATGAAAACTTTATCTACAGAAACTTGCTCATATTTTTGTAATCAAGACATTTATACAATGGATTTTTTTTAAGCTTTGATATTATTACCTCTAATACTGAATAATAAAGAGGTGCTGCTTTTTATCTTTTTGGGGAATTCAGGATATTTGAAAATAAAGAATTTTATTGGACTTTGAGTGGCAAAGTTTGCTACACTATAGTGAATGGTGATTATGATTAATTAACTGGCAATATAAATTAAAACTTTAATTAATTTTAATTTGCCTCTCATAAATTAAGCACCAGTTAAGCAAAGCTACTATCATCCTGAGTATATGTTTTATAGCATTATTTTCACCTCTCTATGATCTGAAAAACTTAAAAACGTTGTTTTTTTTTTCATAAAATTACATTTCATTACCTAATAGCCATTTCTGTAAAGAAAGTATCTTCAATCAAAGACTCTTAATTCTTTACCTGAAATGATATTACAAAAAACTTGAAACAATAATAGTACATAACAAACGTGATAATTGTCTAATATTGGGCATTATTCAATACTGATTTTTTGCCACTAATAAATTCTGATAAAACTGTCAATCTCATTCTGTCATTCAATCTCCAATTGACTTCAACTATTAGTTCAACAACTAGCTTTACTCTTAATGTTAGTTTTAAGGCCCAATTGAAGTATTTAAGATAGTTTTAAGAAAACGTATATTAGCTAATGTCATGAGTTTAATAATGCAAGACTAGTGGGTAAAGACCAGTACCAACCCTTCATGTGTGTGTCCAATAATTAATTAATAAAGGTCTTGAGTTTTAGTGCCCAATAATGTATTGTATAAGTATTAAGTAATGGGCCGGTGATAAAAGTGTTTTTTATACTTTGTATCACCAATATACATAACTATTGGATGGTCTATTTTAAATCATAAAAATACCGAGTTTTACTAACACTATTGGATGTAATGTCACAATTATTAAAATTGAAGTATTTTACTCATTCAAATCATACAAAGTTCATAAAATAACATGACTTCTAAACAGACTGAATGTAGTTTAGTTAGCTGAATATGAACATGAAATACAGTAGCAGCAGATCTACCCTTCTCTGTAATACATTTTCAACTTTATCACAATAAAACAGGGTTCTTATTCAATTGGGCATTTTTTACAGATTGCAGTAGGTTGTGGTGGTGGAAAATCATGCAGTGATACATGGCAGCGAAACCATAGGGGCCAGCGACTGGTCGACTTCATGGAAAAGGAAGAACTTCATTTAATGAATTCCTATTTCCAGAAGCGGCCAGAAAGTGGACGTGGATGAGCCCCGATGGTACTACCAGAAATGAGATCGACTTCATCATGACGACCAAGAAGCGAATATTCAGTGATGTCTCTGTGATCGCCAAGGTAAAAACCGGTAGCGATCACCGAACTGTCAGAGGCACACTGAATATCAATGTCAAGCTTGAAAGGTCTCGTCTGGTGAAGTCCACGCTCCGACCTGGTCCTGCCCACATCCGGAACCCCGAAGAATTTCAACTCGAACTGCACAATCGCTTCCAGTGCCTAACCGAATGCGAAACTGTGGACGAGATTAACAATGGGTTGGTGGAAACTGTCCAAGCTGTGGGGTCCAAGTTCTTTAAGACCCCGCGCCGCAATAAGCCTCAAATGCTCTCGAACGGAACCATCAAGTTGATGCAGGACCGGACCGAGATGAAGCTGCAATCTTCAGCTGATATGTCGGAATATGGCAAACTCAATAGACGAATCTCTAGATCAATGCGACGTGACCTGCGTGCCTTTAGTGCGGCACGGATCAAAGAGGCAATCGAGCGGAACCAGGGCTCAAAAGTCTTCGCAAAGAATTCGTCTATTGGGCAGAGCCAAATGACAAAGCTGAAGATTAACGATGGCAGCATCATTTCGACGAAACTGGAGATCCTAAGAGAGCTTGAGAGGTTTTGCGGACAGTTATACACATCATCACGACAACCCAGTGTCGGTACAGCTCGAGACGCAAGAGCTAAACTGACTCGACACTACACTGAGGATATCCCGGACATCAGCCTGTACGAGATTAGAATGGCTCTTAAACAGCTCAAGAATAACAAGGCGCCGGGTGAGGACGGAATCACAACAGAACTTCTGAGAGCGGGTGGAAAACCGGTACTTCTAGTCCTCCAGAAGTTATTTAATTCCGTCATACTCGAAGGTTCTACGCCAGAAGCATGGCACAGGAGTGTGGTTGTTCTTTTCTTCAAAAACGGTGACAACACCTTGTTGAAGAACTACAGGACAATCTCACTTCTGAGCCATGTATATGTCGTAGGATAATTTGATACTTCGAATCTTCGCGGAAATCCTAGGGGTTTTGCAAAAACGCGGATAATTAGACATAGGCGAAAAATTATCAAATCTTACTGGACAAAGTCAGGATTTTTGCGAAAATACTCGTTATTACAGCAATATTGCGAAACGAAACGCTGGCTGTTATGAAATAAGAACGCTGATTGGTCGGTCAGCGCGTTCAATAAGAGATCGTCTCTGATTGGTTGACGTCTTAATTTGATTTATTCCCTTTACGTCGAGTCCCGTTACGTCGAGTCTGAAAGTCTATTGTTCTCCAAAGTATTGATATTTTACGCTTTCTATTACCTTTATGTCGAGTTTGGTGAACAAGTACAGTCAGGGATGTAAATTAAAAACCAATGGCATAAAAACATGTTAAAATGCTCTGATGATACTTAAAACAAGTATAGGTGAAGATTACCTAAAAAGGAAGTTCAACGAAGCCCCGCTTCGCGGGGCTTCTATTTCTGCTTACATGGTTTAAAGTAACCTAACACGAAGGGGATGGCGGGGTCTTTCAGACCCCGCCATCCCCTTCGAACCTAACCTGTCCGTGTCGGGGTGCCCACGAGTCCCGAGCTCGCTTCGCTCGCTCTTGGATCAAAGTCCACAGGACCCATCATTGAAATTCATAATAATATCCTTA
Source organism: Agrotis clavis (assembly GCA_954870645.1). Lineage (NCBI taxonomy): Eukaryota > Metazoa > Arthropoda > Insecta > Lepidoptera > Noctuidae > Agrotis > Agrotis clavis. The sequence goes on along the minus strand of OX940919.1, from coordinate 16,880,751 downwards.
AAACTAAACTATCCTTGTCGGGGTACCTTATTTGACCCTTAATTTTAACGTTAATCATCGGCAAACTAGGAACCAATTAGAAGTCAGCCAGCAAAATTGTAGCCAATCAGTGTTGAGCACATCAAATCTTACTATAATAACGAGTATTTTCGCAAAAATCCTGACTTTGTCCAGTAAGATTGGATAATTTTTCGCCGATGTCTAATTATCCGCGTTTTCGCAAAACCCCTAGGATTTCCGCGAAGATTCGAAGTATCAAATTATCCTACGACATATACAAGCTGTTCTCAAGAGTCATTACGAACCGTCTTGAACGCAGGTTTGATGACTACCAGCCTCCCGAACAAGCCGGTTTCCGAAAAGGTTTTAGTACTATAGACCACTAAGGGCGTGGCCCCATGTCTCCGGCGCGGCGCCGTGCCGAGCTACGGTGCCGCCCGCCGGAGAGCGGCGCGGCGCCGTGCCGAGCTACGGCGCCGCCGCCGGCGAGCGGCGCGGCGCCGTGCCGAGCCACGGCGCCGCCCGCCGGCGGGCGGCGCGGCGCCGTGCCGCGCTACGGCGTCGTGTACCGGCACTTACCCTATGTTCAGCAAGTGTATCCAAAGATAAAAATTACAGTTTTGATTTGATATGGACCGCGAAAGGCGTATCCTGGTCCTGTTGCTAGTGTATACATATGTATGTATGTAGTCATACGTATGTCTACATCAAAAAAAAAAAATTCTATGATAAGAATAAATAAGTTAAAATAATTTCTTTTATTTCTTACCTTACGGTGCGTACAGACTATGTAACATAACATGTTATATAACTGTAATTTTTATCTTTGGATACACTTGCTGAACATAGGGTACGTGCCGGTACACGACGCCGAAGCGCGGCGCGGCGCCGTGGCTCGGCACGGCGCCGCGCCGCTCGCCGGCGGGCGGCGCCGTAGCCCGGCACGGCGCCGCGCCGCTTTCCGGCGGGCGGCGCCGTAGCCCGGCACGGCGCCGCGCCGCTTTCCGGCGGGCGGCGCCGTAGCCCGGCACGGCGCCGCGCCGGAGACATGGGGCCAGGCCCATACACACGCTCCGCCAGATTATACAGAAGACAGAGGAGTATAATCGGACATTGTGTTTAGCGTTTGTGGACTATGAAAAAGCCTTCGATTCAATCGAAACCTTGGCAGTATTGCAGTCCCTCCAACAATGTCATATCGACTATAGGTATATCGAAGTGTTGAAGTGTTTGTATAGGAACGCCACCATGTCCATCCGACTTCAGGAAGAGAGCACGAAACCAATCCAATTGCAGAAAGGCGTGAGACAGGGAGACGTTATTTCTCCGAAACTGTTCACGAACGCGTTGGAGGACGTTTTCAAGCTCTTGGAATGGAACGGACTCGGCATCAACATCAATGGCGAATACATGACTCATCTTCGTTTTGCCGATGACATAGTCATCATGGCAGAATCGTTGGAGCACCTCAATGCTATGCTCAGCGACCTCAGTATCGTTTCCCAACGGGTCGGCCTTAAAATGAACATGGACAAGACGAAAGTCATGTCGAATGTCCATGCGGCACCCGTACCGGTAGTTGTTGGGAATGATACTCTCGAAGTTGTAGACCATTATACTTACCTTGGACAGATTGTTCAGTTAGGTAGGTCCAACTTCGAGAAAGAGGTTGCCCGAAGAATCCAACTCGGATGGGTAGCGTTTGGGAAGCTATGTGATATCTTCTCATCGAGAATCCCACAGTGTCTCAAGACAAGGGTGTTTAACCAGTGTGTGTTGCCAGTGATGATATATGGCTCTGAAACGTGGTCTTTGACTGCTGGCCTTTTAGAGAGACTAAGAGTCACTGAACGAGCAATGGAAAGAGCTATGCTCGGAGTTTCTTTGCGGGATAAAATCCGGAACATGGATATTCGGCGAAGAACCGGAGTCACCGACATAGCTCATAAAATTTGCAAGTTGAAGTGGCAATGGGCAGGCCACATCGCTCATAGAACTGACAACCGATGGGGAAGAAAAGTTCTCGAGTGGTGACCACGGACCGGAAGACGCAGCGTAGGCAGGCCTCCCACTAGGTGGACCGACGACATCGTGAGGGTCGCGGGCAACCGATGGATGCAAGTGGCGAATTGTCGTTTGGCATGGCGGTCTAAGGCCTATGTTTAGCAGTGGACGTCTTCCGGCTGATGATGATGATGATATGACAAAACAGTTACACTCAAGCCGAGTTTCAAGTGGTACAATATTATTAGCAACAGATAAATATTACCATACAAAATTAAATAAAAGTCAAAAATAATTAAAAAAGGTTGTGGTGCACATTTAAATTTACACAGTCGGCTCCTGAAGTCCTGGGTTATTTCACACTTCTGCCAAATTGTGCACTGCAATAGGTTTGACAGTCCCCACCACTGAGTTTACACACAACAATTACAAATGTTATGGATTGACCAATTATTTTCAGACTAAATATCTGTCTCTCTCTATTTGCTTGTACTATTCATTACAAAACCTTTTCTAGTTTCTGATAATCATTCTTTGCAGGAAAATGAGAATTTTCATGAAAAGAAATAATTATTGTAACTATACCAGACAAGCCTGCATATATTGTAGAAAAACAAATATATCAATATATTTATGTAATTAATCTTATATGAAGTTTTACTGTTAACTACTTGGACACAAAACTTTTTATGATTATATTGAATGAAATGGAGTAGTAGTTTGTGAATATCCCTTTTTAGTCTTATTATATAACAATATAATGATCAAATATATATAAATCTTACTTGTATCTAATGATTAAATATTTGTATAGAGAGTATAGTTATTTCCTGACAACCAATCATTTTATTTTTGGTTTTAAATGATATGATCTAACATAATACAAAATGATAAACTCACTGAATCTTTATCTATTTTGTTAGTAACCTGTAATGTAACCGAAAATTATTTTGAAAATACTTATAGGTACATAAATAAGGGGTTGACAATTGGATGAAGTACTGTTTACTTGCTAGTTTAATTTGAAATTCCATAATTGACCCCACCTGTGTTCAACCCGGTGTTTTCCGAGGCCCCAGCCGGACCAGGAGCGGGTGCTGGCATGGCGATGGGAGGCGCCTGGTCTCCCTTGGGGCGGCCTTCTCCACCCGGCTGCACGGTCACGGTGTGCACGCCGTCTGAGTCATCCCTTTCCAGCGTGTGATAATCTCCGGACTCCTCCGGAGGACGCGGCTTGCACTTTCCGCAGCAGCAGTTGCAGCAACAGCACAGACAGCAGCAAAAGTAGCATCCGGTCAAAATGCCGCATACGATAAACAGGGCCTTGCACCAAGTACTTGTCACTACGAAATAGGCGTTGACATTTTCTTCTCCGAATTGCTCAGCGATATACAGCCCGAGAGATCCATAATTATCATATATATTCCGTTTCGTAGCATCACTTAAAATCGTATGTGCACGGTTCACTTCTTTAAATTTATCGGCAGCTTCAGGATTGTTAGGATTTTTATCGGGATGATATTTTAACGCTAATTTCCGATAGCTTTTCTTGACATCATCTTGTGTAGCAGTTTTTGGGACTTGTAGTATTTGATACAGGCTGTCCCCCGCAGTCGAAAGTTTCCTTTTATCCATATTTATAGTCCAATTTAGTAAATGGTTATAGATAACGTGAACCAGAAATTAAAATGCAAAACTACGACAATCCCTGAAGAATTTACGAATTACGATAACACCACAGATAACACGAACATCGCACTCTCACGTTAGTATTGCCAGGTATGAAAACAAGGACCCTGGGCGTGGAGGACCGGATTTCGAGGCCGATTTTGATCAAAATATTGTGATGGAAACTTCATACAACTAGTTACAGTGGAACATATAGTTCGGCGTTCGGTTTTTTTTATGATTTGAAATTACTGGTCAAAACTATACGTTGCGGTAGCCTCAAAATGGAGGGGCGCTGATTCGAAATATTCTAGAAAATGCAATAGCTTGACGGTGAACAGTTGGAAAACCTATAGGCACTGAGGAAGGCTTACCTTGCTGTCCACGTCCGCGATCAGCTCCAGAGGGACTGCTTCAACTGCACTCAAAGTTCACTTCACACACAGAAGTTCATAGTTCAAAATGTTAGTCCAAAATGCGGTGGGCCAATGAACCCGCGGGTATTATTTATGGCGAAAATATGGACAATCTCAGCACTAACTTAGCTGGAAATGCGATGACGCGGCGCACAGACGATCAGAGATAGATCTTTTTCGAAGAGTTGTCAACGGACCGCACGCACGCTAGGCGAATATTCAACGGAGTCGCCATCTTGATCTTATTTTTTCTCCTTCCTTTTTCATCACATGAACATAGTCACGAGATGCGCAGCGACCAGTGGAACTTCATACTGGTTGAGTTTCCTTAGCCGCGGCAGGAGCCAAGTCCAAGAGGCGATTGCTGGACATTTTCAACACGGCAAAGCCAACCTGGCGTACCCAGTCAGTTCAAATGTCCAACGTCAAGCATTAGATTTATTTATTACACGCAAACACCGTGTTGGCGTAACCATCTTCCCCGGTTTGAAAGATCCTACTTTCGAAACACACAAGAAAGCGTCATTATAGTAATAATTGCATATCGTCGCGAAAACTCTACCTCTAGGGAGGAAACCTAACAAAATTTAAATTGAATTATAAAAAGAAAGAAAATTTAGTTACATTACTAAATTGACCTAACCCTAACCTAAAATACGATAAGCTAATTAATGCTTACTGAGTAGGGAGAGGGCACAACTTAACAATCGGCCTGCTCTGAAGCATTCCACCTTGTACCTTCACTGATGCGACTCTGCAGATCCCTTTTTTGTCCGGAAAGATTTCAGTAATTAAACCTAACGGCCAGTGCAAGGGCATGACATTATCTTGCATTGAAACAACGACCATACCAACCCGGACTGGGTTAGAGGGAGTGTTCCATTTTTGCCTTGTTTGGAGGGTGTGCAGATATTCATTGCGCCACCGCTTCCAAAAAGATTGAACGAGTTGATCAGTTAACTCGTATCGTGAAATAAGGTGTAAACGCGTTTCAGTAACTTCGCGAGCGGGTAAAAACACAAGCGGTTTCGTATGAAGGAAATGTGCAGGTGTTAGAGCGGTAGGTTCTGACGGATCTGAGCTAAGTGCATACAGTGGCCGAGAGTTTAACAAAGCTTCGACTTGAGCTAACATAGTGTTAAGCTCATCAAAAGTGAGTATTTGTTGACCGACGACCTTCAGAAGATGCGTTTTGACACTCTTTACCTCACTTTCCCAGCATCCGCCAAAATGCGGAGCTCTACATGGGATGGTTTTAAGAGTTATTTTATGCTCTGCCAGTTCCAATTCCCAATAGGGGCGATATTCTTGCGACAAGAATTGGTAGAGATCGCGAAGATAAGAACGAGCACCAATGAAATTGGTGCCGTTGTCCGTATACAGACACTCGATGGGACCACGGCGAGAAATAAAACGTTTTAGTGCTGACAAGAAGCTCGCGGTGCTGAGATCTGAGGCAACTTCTAGATGCAAAGCACGCGTTGTCAAGCACGTAAAAAGACATATGTAAGCCTTACGACTCTTTTGGCCTCTGCCGCGCACAGATGTTATCATGAGCGGCCCAGCATAATCACACCCAGTGTGTGAAAATGCTTTAGGAGCGATTTCAACACGTGTCTGCGGCAGGTCAGCCATGATTGGAAAAACCGGTCGTGGCTTAGCGCGAAAGCAAATATTGCAGTTAAAAGTTATATGACGAACAATACGTCGTGCGGACAGAATCCAATACCTCTGTCTCAAAAGAGACAGAAGCAAGTTCGGACCTGTATGAAAGTTCTTGACATGATAGTAAGAAACTAAAAGTTCCACTACGTGGTCCTGTCGAGGAAGCAAAATTTGGTGACGCGAATCAAAGTCTAATTCAGAGTTGGCTAAGCGTCCACCAACGCGAATAAGTCCATTATGCAGAAACGGACTAAGTTTCTGTAATGGCTTTGAACATAATTGTTTGCGGTTTATGCGATCGAGATCTGACTCGAAATGGATCCGCTGAACAGAGCGCCACACTACTAATTCAGCGAACTCCAAGTCCGATGCGGTAACGGGTCCCTTCGGGAGACGTTTGAGAAATTTATAGACAAAACAAATGGTTTTTAGATATTTCATCCAAGAGGAAAACCTACTAGAACGATGATACAAAATGTCTTCTGTTTGAGAACTAGTATCTGTATCAGAAGAGTCTGCTTTCGTAACTGAGGGTAGAGCCACAGACTTCATCTCTGGCAGCTCTTGCACCTCACCGGATACAAATGGCTTCACGGGCCATTCGTGTCGGGGTGTTTTAAGCCATGGCGGTCCACTCATCCACAGTGGGTGATGAACTAGCTGGGCCGGTGTTAAGCCACGAGAAAGACAGTCACTTGGGTTCTCAGATCCCTTGACATGGAAGAAGTGCTCCGACGATAAGTTTTCGTGGATTTTAGCGATGCGATTGGCCACATAAGTGTGCCAGCGATGAGGAGAGGAATGAATCCAACTCAAAGTTACAGTTGAATCAGAGAACGCCACGACAGCCTCAATGGCGTATCGGGCGGAGTAGAGAACGAAAACTCGTTTGATCAGAATTGATAAAAGGAGTGCGGCGCATAGCTCCAAACGAGCTAGCGAAATAACCTTAAGAGGTGCGACTTTGGACTTTGCACATACCAGTGAGATGACGATGTCACCGTCTGGCTTGACTACGTGGGCATAGACAGCACCGCCGTAAGCCTTCTCACTGGCATCCGCAAAGCCAACTATGGACAGTTTACAATTTTCGATAACGCCAATATGACGTGCGAATTTAAGTTGAGAAACTTCAGGTAACTCAGCTTGAAATTGTTCCCAAAGGCGAACAATGCGATTCGGTGGGACCTCATCCCATCCTATTTTGACAAGCCACAAATCCTTGATCAGTAATTTAGCGTACAAAATCATGGGCGCGACTAATCCCAATACATCAAAGAGACGAGCGATAGACGACAAGATATTCCTTTTTGTACAAGGACGAACATCAGGGTTGACCTGGAACGCGAAATAGTCATGGTCGGGAAACCAGCGTAACCCAAGAATTTTCAGGGTCGGATCCTTACTTAGATCGACACTGTGCGAGAGTCGCAATGACTCGGGAATAGCCTGAAGGACTTCAGCGCTATTACTTGACCATTTAGTCAACTCAAAATCACCAAGTGAAAATATTTTAATCAATTGGTGAGATGACTCTATTGCTTGCTCTACATTAAAGGTAGAGCTTGCTATATCATCCATGTAAATGTCTCTGCTCAGTACCTCACTGGCCAGAGGAAATTGGTGCCCTTCGTCCTTACACAATTGTTGAATGGTGCGAATCGCGACAAAAGGAGAACACTTCAGGCCGAAAGGTAGAACTGAAAATTGAAAGATTTTTAAATTTTCATCTTCATGAAAGCGGTAGAGTATTCGCTGAAGCGGACGATCTTCAGGACGAATCCCTATTTTAAGATACATAGCTTTAACGTCAGAAGTTATTGCTACCGCGAAGAGTCTCAGGTTCAATAAAATATTTAACAGGTCCGTTTGAAGAACGGGACCAGCGTAAAGGATGTCATTTAACGAGGTACCATTGTCTGACTTTGCGCTTGCGTCAAGAACCACGCGTAACTTAGTGGTTGTCTTGTCCTCGCGAATGACAGCATGGTGTGGGATATAGAACGAGACCTCACCTGGCAAAACTCCTTCCACTAAAGAAATATAGTTATTTTTTAGATAATCTTTAATGACGTCATCATACATAAATTTGACGTTAGGATGTGATTTAAATTTACGTTCGAGGCTAAGAAACCTACGACGAGCGATTTCGAAAGAATTTCCTAGCGCAGAAGCGTCCGTCTTTAATGGCAAAGCAGCGACATACTTGCCAGATGGGGTGCGAGTAGTGGTAGAACAATAAAACTGCTCGCAGTGTTTATCGTCCACACTTGTGATTGAAGAAGCTTGAACTTCCTCGATCTCCCAGAATCTACGCAAGTCGTAGTTTTCCAAAGAAGACGTCGCGCAAAACGACATCGTAGCGGTAGAAGAGTCTAAAATAGGCGCTTCTCCCATAAAGATATATCCTAACACAGTCTCTAATGCATCTGGATATCCAGCTGTCGAAGTAACTTTACTTGGTTGCAATAACTTAGCAAACAACTTTACTCCAAGTAGAATGTCAATATTCCCCGGCATTCCCCAAGTATCATCAGCGAATAGATGCGAATCGATATAATTGAGATCAGCGACATCTATCGGACACAATGGAAGCTGTCCTGTTATCTCGTCGAGAACCAGTGCCTCGATTGAGTACTTGGGTTGAGCGCGGAGGCGCGAGCTAAATGTGAAGTCGACTGAACCGCGGACCGATTGAGACGTACCACCGATACCTTTAACCGTGACTATAGAATCGTCACGTATTGGTAGTCCAAGCATACGACAACATCGGGTGGTAATATAGTTCTTCTGAGAACCCGGGTCCAATAGACAACGAACAACAAAATCCTTCCCCTTTCTACCTACCACTAACACTTTCGCAGTAGCTAAAACCTCCGTAGTGCGAGTACTATTATGAGCCGAAGCCGAATGAGTACACAAAGAAACGCGATCTTGATCCGGGGTCTGGACTACGGCGCTGGCAGACGGCGCAGCGCCGACTGCTGGCGCGGGTGTCGGTTTGGGAGGCGGCGATTGATCAAAATGTAACAGGGAATGATGTTTACCGCTGCATTTCTTGCACGAGAGTGCTGATTGACACTTAGATACGGTGTGTTGACTACTAAGGCAATTACCGCAAAAGCGATTATCTTTTATATATTTAAATTTGTCATTCGCATTTAATTTTAAAAAGGCACTACACTTATATAAGTTTGTGTGCACCGACTGACAAAGCGAACACTTAGGTGACGTAGCTACATACACCTGCGATACCTTACTAGAGGGTGCGGGAGGGGGTCTACCGCTGGCGCCAGCAGTCGGACGCTCAAGCTTCTGCGGCGCGGTGCGATAAAGAATTTTTACCTGTTCTCGTACGAACTTTACGAAATAATTGTAATCTACGCTATGAGGATCCGTTAACGTGCGAAGCGACATTTCATAATGTTTTGCGATGTCGGAGTCTACCAACTTAAGACCCACGTACATAAAAATAAAATCAGACATGTTGTCGATTTTTAATTGTTGAAGTCCAGCCACAATAGCGGTGTACCTATCAAAAACCTTTTCTACATTAGCGGGCGACGAACCAGCTGCCTTTAAAGAAAACAGCTGATTTAAATAATTAACGGCTAATGCGCGCTTGTCCTGATATTTAGCGATAAGCGCGTCCCAGATAACACGATAATTTTCTGCAGCAGGAACAATACCGGCTGCCACACCTTTGGCTTTGCCTTTGAGATGACCTAACAAATAATGAATGCGATCAGAATCCGAGAGATCGGGATTTGTATGAATCACCCGTTTAAATGTCTCATAGAAGAACGGAAAGTTCTGAATGTCACCATCAAAGGTAGGTAGTTCGATTCGAGGTATTTTGATATGCGATGATCCTGCCTCATTCGAGTTATGAGACTCTTTTGTTGTGGTTAGGGAACTCAAAACATTTTTGATTTCGCACGCCAGATCCTCAAATGAAGACAATGTACTATAATTAACCTCATATGTTGGATTAAGTTTCAATGAAATAATGTTTATATTATCAATAACAGTTATAATTTCAGTACGAATTAGATCAATTGATTTAGCTTGCGCAATAAAGGTGTCCCGCGATTTTTCGGTTTTAAGGTTTATTATAGAATCAAATAACCTTTGTGCACGAGCAAAGTATGCGGCGCGTTTGCCCTCATACATTTTTAATTTATTTTGTAAATCTTCCATTTTAATTTACAATAGAATAGAACTCAAAGTAAATTTACACAAAAATATCAATTCGGAACCCACTTAACTCTCAAACACGGAACCCTAACAAGCTAGTACGAAAACTGTGAATCAAAACAAAAGAAACAAATGCTTGATCAGGTAAAAACAATAAAATAGGTACCGTGGAATGGGGTTAGTTTGATTCACGGGGTAACATTGATAAAAACTTTATATTTTTTTAAAACAGGAATTGTTTAATTTCTGAACGCAACCGAAAAATTTCGTCTTTTGCATTGGCAGCACTGTGTGTCACTCTTTGACATTGCCCAAGCGCTGCACGTACAAACAGATCACTACCGGAGATTTTCATAAAAAACTGGGAGTATTGTGTTTAAAGTATTTTAGGGGTTAAAATAACTTCCAGGGTACCAGATTGGATATGCAAGTTGCTAGAAAAAATGATAGTTTATGTTGTTATGTGTTTAATTAGCTTGAGAAAGAAGTTGTTTTTGTATTTTAACCTCCAAAATTTCATTCAGTGGTGGTTTATTTTCTATACGGGGTGTCATTGATCACAGGCATGGGGTTACTTTGGTCATTGATCAATCTCACCCCATGACATTTTTAACATATATTATCAATATATTTGCAATGATGGCTGCTTTATATGATTTTTTTTTTACTTTCAGCGCTATGCCAAGAACATATATGAAGCGTTTAGGCGCTCGCGCCTATCGGAATTCTAATGAAGACGTGTTAGAACGAGCAGTAGCTAGTAGTGATTTTTTTCTATTTTTACTTAACATTTAAGATTTTGACTGATTAATGTTCCTAATTATGTTTTTACAATTAATATATCTCAATGAAACGTTAAAATAAAGGTGATTTTTCAAAAAGTTTTTTTTGCCTTGATCAATGTCACCCCTAAACTTTAAAAAAATTAATATCTTTTTTTGCACTTAGCCGATTTTTTTTGTTCTTTCGAAATAATAACGTTTAAAGGGGTTACTATCATTTGCCGTGAAAATATTAGGGGGTATCAAAGTAACCCCACTTACGGTTTAACATTGACCACTCACATTTATATTTTTCATCGACATATTATTTATTTAAAATAGAATCTAATTCATTGTATCGATTGTATAGTAAAAACCGATATTCCAATTTTTTTTTCGTCTTCGGTACCTTTGTATTTTAGAAAATACAGCCCTTTGAATTTTTAAATTGATCAATGACACCCCATTCCACGGTAGGAACCTCTTTTCCTGACCTGCGGAACCCTAGTACCAAAAATGGCAACAAGGTGCGGTAAACAACTGAATTTAAAAATAATAAATCAGCTATTTAAATAATTCTGTACGGAACCAACTTTCGCCTTAGCACGCGGAACCCTAATGGAACGCGTAAGCAAAAGTCCAACAAAATAACACAATTAAACAAATAGGTACGGAATCACTACTCCGACCGTGCGAATGACATAATTATCACAATAACTTAGTGAGGGTTACAATAACAACCTTTTACAAATACTATAATCCTTTTCGGTAAGTAGGTAGATATATACCTATAATATGTCCCGTACGAAACCTTCCGATAGGTAACCACTTACAACAAAGGATCAAGTCTAAGGTAAACAGAAAATAAATGCGATGCGAGAATATACCTAGGTATCTCGATAAATATTTATCTAATGTACCTATGTAACTCAAAACGGAATGAACACAAGTGTATGTACAAAAACCGTCTGAACCTAAATAACTTATAGGTGCGATGGGAATTCACAAACCAAAGTTCAAAAAACAACTTTAGTTTTAGTTGGTATGGAAATAATATCCAACCATGCGAAAACTTACTTTACGTACGTGCGATACAGAAATAACTTATCCGTGATCTCACAACTGTAACGTTAAGTAAGTGCGGTGTAGATAAACAGTAAAATTGTTGTTATCTAAAACATAAATTTAAAATAAATTTATTGAGAATAATGTAACTAAATTGCAATAATTTAATCAAATGCGGAGTGGACTGTATTGCGATTAAATACTCGTACAATACGAGGCGATATACCAGGATAACATTTACCTACAAAACTTCAGTTAAATAATACTAAATCAATCATAACAAAGGTACAATGACCGTTCAATCACGATTGTGGTTCCCGGACTCAAGGTCAACCTTGGTACGAAAGTAGGTCACTCAACACAACCTTTGTGAGAACCCCAAACGCGCTGTTTGTCGAGCACGAGGAATACTACCCACGAATCTACCCGCCAATATACCAAATGTTGGCTTGTGATGCGCAGTTCTCGGAAAATACCCTATTTCACGACACAGTTCACTGTAATAGTTATAGAATTTAAGACTTGATATGACTTAGTAATATTAATGTGTAAGTACCTACACCGCTAAAAATATGCAATGTAACGGAACTTCGATAAAGAATGCGGATGATATTAGACCTTACATATAATGCAATAAGGACGAGTTTCCTAAAACGATATGCAATTTTACTTAAATAATTTCTAGATTTTTCTAGCTTAAAGGATAAATCTATCCGGCTGAAGGACCAAATGGAACATATAGTTCGGCGTTCGGTTTTTTTTATGATTTGAAATTACTGGTCAAAACTATACGTTGCGGTAGCCTCAAAATGGAGGGGCGCTGATTCGAAATATTCTAGAAAATGCAATAGCTTGACGGTGAACAGTTGGAAAACCTATAGGCACTGAGGAAGGCTTACCTTGCTGTCCACGTCCGCGATCAGCTCCAGAGGGACTGCTTCAACTGCACTCAAAGTTCACTTCACACACAGAAGTTCATAGTTCAAAATGTTAGTCCAAAATGCGGTGGGCCAATGAACCCGCGGGTATTATTTATGGCGAAAATATGGACAATCTCAGCACTAACTTAGCTGGAAATGCGATGACGCGGCGCACAGACGATCAGAGATAGATCTTTTTCGAAGAGTTGTCAACGGACCGCACGCACGCTAGGCGAATATTCAACGGAGTCGCCATCTTGATCTTATTTTTTCTCCTTCCTTTTTCATCACATGAACATAGTCACGAGATGCGCAGCGACCAGTGGAACTTCATACTGGTTGAGTTTCCTTAGCCGCGGCAGGAGCCAAGTCCAAGAGGCGATTGCTGGACATTTTCAACACGGCAAAGCCAACCTGGCGTACCCAGTCAGTTCAAATGTCCAACGTCAAGCATTAGATTTATTTATTACACGCAAACACCGTGTTGGCGTAACCATACAGCTTGGCAAAAAACTGTAGAAAACCGGAAGTCACCACTGTGCTCTCGCTACCAGCACTTTGAATGATTTAATTATTTTTTTTCACTTATTACGGCACAATAATAAATCTAACAAACCTGCGTTCTTTGTTTACATCAAATATCAAAGATTTTAAACGTTGTCAGGAAACAAAAAGATTAGTTCCGTTTCAAGACGTTCTAACCTACCCAACTGGACTACTTATCCTAAGTAGATATTAGAGTCAACAACTTCGAGTATTTTCATATTATTTTTACGCATATAAAATATTATGAAATGTGAAATTAGCTTCTCTTTACTCTTCGTATTTTCTTTTTATTTATTATGGATATCGTCCTTTGCTTATTATCCACTTACCTACTCATACATAACATGCCTTAACAATTTAGAACGCCTGCCTCCTAAAGTAGCAATACCGTTGAGTGAAGACGCACTGCTATTATTTACCTATATTATTTTATCAGGCACTTTTCCTTGGGATAATTTAAATTATTGCTAGATCCTTTATTTAACATATTTTTGAAGATACAACTAAATGAGATAAATGAAGTAAATATGTAGCAATTACTGACGCAATACATTTCGGGAAACTCTGCACGCTTGACTTTAAACTAGGAGGTGACCATCCAAACGTCAGGATGGCTGGTCAAAAAAAATATTTTATTTCTAAGTATACAGGGTGATTTTTTAGTCACCATCCAAATTTTAATATATTAATCTTTGGCGAAAATCATTCAATACGTGTTTTTTCTTTTTGTATCAATCAATACAAAAATATCGAGATATCACGTCTCAATGTTATCTATGATGAATCTGGACACCGCGCTGTGATGTGTCGCTCAGGTGTAGCGGGGCGGGGCGGGGGGTCAGCGGGGTGCGATCTGCCCGTTTCATGCGTCGGCAAGTGTATATTATTAACGTTTAGCTTAGTGACCACACAGAGCGGATGAGAAAATGATTTAATATGACAATTTGACGTATCGATTTTTTTTCAAAAATGGGTTTAGTGATTGATACCTAATGCATAGAAAAATTATGGACAGTGGTAAAAAAGTCACCCTGTATATCCTATGTAGCAATTATTTATTATACAGGGTGAATTTTTCAACTGGGCGTAGATGGCTATCTTGGAAACTATGAGGAATTTTGAAAAACGTTGAAAGGAGTCTCGAGGCCGATTTTGACGAAAACTTAAACTGCATCGTAAGATTTTAGAAAATTCAATAATCCTGGCCAGGAATCGAACCCGCTGATTTTGGAAAAAAAAACACACCCTGTATTATTACTCCATTCGATAGTGTTGCTAATTAGGATCAATTTCTGGGAAGTAACCATATACGGCAAACATAAGGAAACAGCATATTTTTATAAAACTGCTATTTTTCTATGTCACTTTACTTCAACTGAGCCATAAATCTATTCGAAATTACAAAATTTCGTTGTTTTCAATGTTTCACTGGATTTGACGCCTCAACAACTGCACTTTATTCAGAAATACGCAATTATTGAATTGAACAAAAAATATCATTATTTCCAAGAAGAAACGATAAACCTATGTTTCGAATACAGTCATTGCCTTGAGATTCATCAGTTTTTTTTCATAATTAGACATTTTCCTTAAGTTTGCCGTATATGGTTACTTCCCAGAAATTGATCCTTATTAGCAACACTATCGAATGGTGTAATAATACAGGGTGTGATTTTTTTTCCAAAATCAGCGGGTTCGATTCCTGGCTAGAATTATTGAATTTTCTAAAATCCAACGATGCAGTTTTAGTTTTCGTCAAAATCGGCCTCGAGACTCCTTTCAACGTTTTTCGATATTCCTCATAGTTTCAAAGATAGCCATCCACGCCCAGTTGAAAAATTCACCCTGTATATAGCAAATATAAGCAATTATGTAGCAATTTTCGTATCAACTCTCAGGGACCAACGCCAGAGACAACCAGCCATTCTGACGCACACCGTGTATAGATCGTGGTGGGCGTAACTTGTAAAGATACGCCCCCACGTTGAGAGTGACCCCTCTCTCAGCCCCGTAGGTTTATTTTCTTATTTTTAGGAAATTAAAAACGTGAGTTTTTAGATTTTTTAAATCTAATAATTATTTTATTATTTTTATCTTTTTTTTTCATATTATTTCTTACAGCAAACTCTTTCTACCCATATCATGGGGGTGCATTTCAAAAAAGCCAATCCGCTATTTTGGATGTCCACCATGTTGGATTTAAGACACGTGACTAATTTTTATCATATTCCTGACAGCAAACCCTTTCATTTGATACCCATCATAACATGTTGGTGGATTTCAAACAGCCCGTCCGCCATCTTGGGAAGGCCGCCATATTGGATTTGTTATGACGTTTCTTAGCTAGTCATGTATTGTCATCAGAATTCAGAGCGTGTGTAAAATTTCAGCCTGCTAGCTTATCGAGAAGTGCCTCAAAATTGAGAATTGCAAAAGTCCAACCGGAACGACAAACAAACAAGAAAAGTGAGTGATAGAAACGTGGGAAAAACGTGAGAAAATGTATGGTTAGTCCGAAGATTATTCTGGTTGTAAATTTTGTCTACGTTTATTAGTCTGTCGTTTATTAAAAGAGGGGAAGTTTAAAATATAGGGAGGGGAGCGAGCGCTTGTAATATTAAAACCGTGCCTTGTTTTCTTAGAAACAGAGGCACACACGCTGGTTTCTTTCTCCTTTCTTCTGTTGTTGTTTGTAGGGTTACCAATATTATCGATAAATTACTGACCTCGGAACTGATTAAGTCTATTAAAAAGTTTTTTTTTTCATTTATTTTTTTATATTGTATCATGGACACTCTATTAGAAATAAACAGAATGCTGTGTCGGTCCCTTTCATTTATTTCAAGGTCATTGTTTTGGGATGGTTTGTGTAGTAAGAAGCACGCGCTCCCTATATTTTAAACTCTTGGGGCCATGCTCTAAAAAGAGAATCAAGCCATGCCAAAAACATTAAAAAAAAAGAGAATCAAGATCTCTCTTTTTTGTAGTAGGAATATAGGCAGTGGTCCGACCAACGGTGTGAGAACGAGTAACTCTTGGCGATTTCCTCTCTCAAGAAACGCACAATAAATGTACATTCCGTGTAAACGAAAGAGATGCACATGTCACCGGAAAATATCAAAATCCGCAAGTTTATAAATTTGCTAGCAAAATAAACTAACCTAACCTAACCTACCGTAAATTTATAAACTGACGAGTTAGATTATAAATATACGGTTGTTACAATTTTACGCTAGTTGCTCTCTGACTGTTCAAACTGCCGCATGCCGGCGTCGATTCGTTTTACTCGTTCTGTCGCTGAGCGACCAGCTTTCAAAAATTAACTCGCTCAGCGATACTCGATCAGCGATGCTAGCTCACTCGTTGCTCGCGTTCAGTACAGTGAATGAAATGTCACATAAAGCGACGGGCGAGTAGCGTGAGTAATCGCCCGTCGCACTTGAACACTTGCGTCGCACTTGAAAACTATCGAAACTACACTCGCTCCCCGCCTATCGCCAACTCTTTTTAGAGTGTATAGTTCTACTCATTACTCGTTCATCGTCGGCGGTCGCACAGACTAAGTAGAGAGGGCGGTCGGACCACTGCCATAGGACCCGCTCTTTTGCGATTCCTCTCTTTCTAGTTGAGTGGGGTCGGTGGGGTCAATTTAAGGTGAACGCAGACCTAGACGCACCGCAGTCTCCGCAGTACCCGCACTCATTGCGTTTTGTTAATGGCCTCGCACATCTATCCGCACCGCAGTACTCGCAGTCCCCGCAGTCGCCGGCCACCGCACGCATCGCCAGTGTTGCCAACTTAGTGGATTTTCCACTAAAATTGTTGGTTTTAGGTGAATGCAGATCTAGCCGCACCGCAGTCTCCGCAGTCCCCGCATTACGAATTCTTTGTATGAAGTTCTATGAAACCTCGCACACCTAGCCGCATCGCAGTAGCCGCAGACCCTGAGACGACCGAACTCCCTAACCGCAGCTGATGACGTCACAAACGTCGGCCCGCACGCAGCGGACGCTTCGGCTAGCGCGGTGCGGATGACGTCATTCGCATCCCCGACGCGGAACCGAGGTGAAGGATGTGCAAGTTTTTTTTTGTGATTCTGCGATTGATATAAGAACTTAAAAGAATGGAGGATTCTACTTTAATTACGTTGGTCATTTTCATTACATAACAAAATATTTTGATTAGGTCGAGATGAGAAACATTATTTAACAACTACCTACAAAAATAATTTTTGTCTGCCCCGTCGTCTGTTTCACATTATGATTCTTTGGTCCCGATTTGTTTTGTACAGCTTGGCCAGAACGGATTGAAACGGAACTAAAATTTTTATTTCTGACAGCGTTTTAAAATCTTTGATATTTGATGTAAATAAAGATCGCAGGTTTCTTAGTTTTATTATTTTGCCATAAAACTAACGTAATAAGTGAAAAGAAATTAAATAAAATCATTCAAAGTGCTGGTAGCGCGAAGACAGTGGCGACTTCCGGTTTTCTACATTTTTATGTCAAGCTGTAACTTTTATTGGAATTTCATCATCTTTGCAGTATTTTTCTTCCATTCTTAAACTACAGCGTATTTATCAATAAAAGTTCTCCTAACAATTAAATGAAGTAAAAATAACATATATCGTAACGTTTCAATAGCTTTGTCTAAGTGATAGCATTTTAGTAACTGTAAGTAAATTCTACTAAACCACTAGAAAAAAGCCCCAGGAGGAGTCAAAACCAACAATTTTAGTGGAAAATCCACTAAGTTGGCAACACTGGCGATGCGTGCGGCGGCCGGCGACTGCGGGGACTGCGGGTACTGCGGTGCGGATAGATGTGCGAGGCCATTAACAAAACGCGATGGTTTCATAGGTTTCATAGAACTTCATACAAAGAATTCGTAATGCGGGGACTGCGGAGACTGCGGTGCGGCTAGATCTGGGTTCACCTTTAGGCAGCTATTGCGCAATTCATACTTTAACAGCCTTATTCATAAAAATCCCCTAATATAGGTTTAAAACACTTACGGTCTTATTCATAAAAAGTTAAAATAGGTTTATTAGCTTGTTAAAATGAGAATCCCGAAAAGCATTATTCATAAACGTTCAATAACGCTAACATGCTTTATAAGTATTTAATAGCGGCTTCGTAACTTAAAACAGGGTGGACCCTACTATAAACCTATAATAAACAGAAATATGGCCGACAAAAGTGCGACAGCTGTTTTTTTCTGCGAACCGTTTTATGGTTAGGTTAAGTTGGTTGAAAAAATGAATCTAATGCATTGTGCAAGGAGCTGGGAAGTAGAGATACATTTTTTTTTTTAATGTGAAATCTGCTTTTGCGTTAGTTAAGCAAGCTCTCTGCAAGCATTTAATGCTGTTGAACGAGCAGAACACGTTCCACCTCCACGTCGAAAGATTTACCAAGAGGGAAGTGATCTGGTTTCTTTGCCCGATGATGGTCTTTATAATTGATCTCGTCAGGCAAGACTTGCAACTGGACTCAAGAGGTTGTTCCTTCTAAAAAAAAAAACAAAAAAAAAACACGTGTACGAAACAAAGAAGTCAAGCTCTCCAAATGTCACAAAGGACGTTGTAAACCTTTTTTTTTTGCATTTTTTATGGGCATGGGTACCAGTTGTTTTGGCAGTTAAGCTATGAATTCATCAGAACGACAACTTAATCACGTTAAAACGTCTTGTGGCGACATCATAGCTATGACGGGCTTATCGAACGTTTATGAATAGAGAATTTTATAATAGGTTTATTAGTTCTATTGAGCATTTTAACTATTAAGTGTTTTAAACCTATATTAGGGGATTTTTATGAATAAGGCTGTTAATAGTTAAAATGCTCAATAGAACTAATAAACCTATTATAAAATTCTCTATTCATAAACGTTCAATAAGCCCGTCATAGCTATGATGTCGCCACAAGACGTTTTAACGTGATTAAGTTGTCGTTCTGATGAATTCATAGCATAACTGCCAAAAAAAATTGGTACCAATGGCCAAAAATGCAAAAAAAAAAGGTTTACAACATCCTTTGTGACATTTGGAGAGCTTGACTTCTTTGTTTCGTACACGTGTTTTTTTTGTTTTTTCTTTTTAGAAGGAACAACCTCTTGAGTTAAGTTGCAAGTCTTGCCTGACGAGATCAATTATAAAGACCATCATCTAGCAAAGAAACCAGATCACTTCCCTCTTGGTAAATCTTTCGACGTGGAGGTGGAACGTGTTCTGCTCGTTCAACAGCATTAAATGCTTGCAGAGAGCTTGCTTAACTAACGCAAAAGCAGATTTCACTTTAAAAAAAATTGTATCTCTACTTCCCAGCTCCTTGCACAATGCATTAGATTCATTTTTTCAACCAACTTAACCTAACCATAAAACGGTTCGCAGAAAAAAACAGCTGTCGCACATTTGTCGGCCATATTTCTGTTTATTAAAGGTTTATAGTAGGGTCCACCCTGTTTTAAGTTACGAAGCCGCTATTAAATACTTATAAAGCATGTTAGCGTTATTGAACGTTTATGAATAATGCTTTTAGGGATTCTCATTTTAACAAGCTAATAAACCTATTTTAACTTTTTATGAATAAGACCGTAAGTCTATAGGTCTATCCTTTTGAATCTATGCTTACGCCCTACGGGTGCCTACGCGGGTCAAAAGTCAAACCGTCAATCGTCAATGAATGAATAATAGAATTCAATGTCAACGTTTATGTCAATGTCAATCAGAATCATGTCAAGAATGTCCATGTGAAATTGAAAAATTTCGTGAAATTTGAAGAAGTACATCATACGAGTTCGACCATTAATTTTATTGAGAAATTAACAAAAGGCACTAGAGAAGAGAAATAAAATTACTTTAATTCTAAGAAACAGAAAACGACCTGGGTTCAGACATATAAATGAACCAAGAAAGAGTCAATCCAATATGATCATGGCCATGTATCTATTTATGTTTGGCTAATAGCTTGGTTAACCCGAACTAGACCAAACTATTCGTTCACTGGAATCTAAAATAGTTCATGTTAGTGTAGTTTTTTTTTGGCAGTTTAAGATAATGAGGATTCAATCAATGGCTAATTTGCGTGGTTTATTTAAATTGTACCAAGATGTGTTACGTAGACGTCCATACTTGGTACAAGCAGTTCAGACTGGAGCTCTGATGGGGTCGGGTGATTTAATCAGTCAGACCATAATTGAGCATAAATCTATCACAAATGTAGATTATATGAGGACACTAAAGTTTTCATCTATAGGCTTTTTTGTAGGGGTAAGTGATTTATTTATATTTCTCAAGACAGTTAATATCTCGTTTATGGCCTCCACCGAAATCGCGACCTGTTATAGTCGATAAGTATGTGCTTTCTCACTGCCAGTGTCAGATTGCATCGTATTCTGCCTATAAAGAGATTGCATGGGTTCACTTTTATTCATGGTGTTCCTTCAATAGTCCTGTACTTTCCAGGGTGACAGTTACTTGTTTAGTTAGACAATCCCGTGGCATTTGGCCGACTAGGGGGCCCAGGCCCAGATTATTTTCTAGAATGTGGGTAATATTATACAACAAAATTTTTTGTTTATGCAAAACCCCATACACCTGACTTCTATTTTTATGTAAACTTGTAAAGAATCCATGTATAACATTTCAAAACTGTATTGATAACAGC
Source organism: Agrotis clavis (assembly GCA_954870645.1). Lineage (NCBI taxonomy): Eukaryota > Metazoa > Arthropoda > Insecta > Lepidoptera > Noctuidae > Agrotis > Agrotis clavis. The sequence goes on along the minus strand of OX940919.1, from coordinate 16,859,843 downwards.
TTTTTTAACATTTCAGGGTCCTGCTTTGCACATTTGGTATGGAGCATTACAGAAGTATGTAGGTTCCAGTGGCACAACTGTTGCTTTGAAAAAAATGTTCATTGATCAAATTGTATTTGCACCACTATTTTTATTTGCTATCCTAAGTGCAGTGGCTTTTATGCAAGGTAAGGATTATGATAACATTATGAGTGATTTACAAGTAAATTATAAAGATGTTTTGAAAACAAACTATTTACTTTGGCCATGGGTGCAAATAGTAAATTTTACCTTTGTTCCCCTCCAATATCAAGTTTTATTAGTTCAAGTAGTTGCTCTGTTCTGGAACACATACTTGTCCTGGAAAACTAATAAAAAATCAGTGATTGAACAGTAGTTTATTAAAATAAAACAATTGTTGGATTACTTTTTATCATGTAATAAGTTCAATTACTTGTAGATAATATTTTTGTATAAACACTAAGTTCTGTTAAAATGAGCAATCTCAAAATAATGTTTAGTAAGCGTATTGGTTTCTTCTTTGTCTATTAATAAATTAATTAATGAAATAGAAAAATTACAGTGTGTTTTACTTATCATTACCCTGACCCAAGCCATGACGTTATAACATCACCATCTGATATCACTATACTCTAGCATCAACAAGAAAGTATATGATTTAACTATACATACTAATTACATTTATGATATAAATTCAATCATTCCTACTTAGGTGCATAATAGGTAAATCCCAACTCCCATAATATGCAAATAAAGAATTGTAATAGATACCCTGTTGTAGCCTGTAAACCCTGAAATTTTTCGTATATTTTAATAATCGTTGTGTGCGCGATGACAGCGCCCCTAGTGGCCGCAACTATTCAGGACTTGTCATCTGTCAAATCATGTCAACTAGATGATAAGATATCTTTGTGATATTAAATTTCGACTAGTTTTTCAACGAAATTGAAAAAATAGTGTAAAAAGTGAGTGTGTATATTATACCTAGCGATTTTCTTCCTCGTGGAAAATATGGATATTATAATACGCACGGGATTTGAATCGGTTAAGCATAAAATACATTTCCAACCTCAAACTGAGCAAAAAGGGAAAAAATTAGTATTAGCACAGCATGTGAGAGAAGTGGAAGAGCTTAGAACGAACGGGAAAAGTTAAAGTTAAAGTTTTCGTATTAAATTATAAAGAAAGTTATGAAAATAAAGCAACTTGACACATGACAGCCCAGAATTAATTCACATTTCTGCCACGTCGTGCGCTACGATCGATTTGCCGTTCCCCACCACCCACTTCGCACATAGTCTTATGGCATTCTTTCTGTAGAAAGTAGTAATCAAGAAACCGTTAGTTTCGTCATGTTCGTACGTAACTTGAATAATATATTTTTCTAAACAATAATATGGGAGTACCTACTCATGTTTTACAAATGCAAATGTAAAGGTGCGTACAGACCATGTAACATGTTATTTAACATATTGTGTTATATAACACTACTACTGTATGTAAAATGTTATATAACATGTCCACTCTATGAAAAATGTTATATAACATGTTATATATAGTCTGTACGCACCGTAAGTTTGTTTTTTTTATAATATTCATCTCAGACTACACCAAAGACGACTACACGGACTACCCTTTCCTTTGTGTGTTCTAAGACACGCACTTGACTATTTTTTTATGTAGTTAGATCAAATGAGTCCTCCCGCCCTGGGTGGCGCGTAAGAGACTGTCAAACTCTTTGTACCTAACTGAAATCCACATCCACGGTGTTCCTTTAATTATCCCTTTACGGTCACGGTTACCTATTTAGCCTCCCGACCCTGCAGTGAAAATGCTGACAGATCTTTGAGGCAGCGTGTAACACAATGCGCCGTTTATCCGGTCCTGGTCCATGATTGGATCACGAGGTATTATTCATTACTTGCCGTCCGCACGCCCTCGCCTACGGTGGGTGGTCGGAAATCGCCTCGCGACTTATCCGTTGCTGTAGGTGTCTCTTGCGGCAGCTGGGTCGCCATGGTGGAGGCTTTCCTCTCCTTCACGCGTTTCACCTCCTCCTTCGCTAGCCTAACTGCTTCGCAGGACGAAGTGGCACTTCCCATTCCGTCTCGCCCCGAAGCATGGCCTTACCATGCCGAGCGTGAGAGTCACCACCGCCTATCGCCTCCGTGAGGTGAGCACACAGAGGTGCTTTGCCCAAGCTAAACACACGGTGATTGGTATGGTTTGGACACGATGCGACAAGGAATCTCGCGAAATATCCATGCCCGCTTAGGACCTGTCACCTGCGGGCAGTGCCGGTTTTAGCATTACCAGCGCCCTGGGCGAGATTTCTACGGCGCCCCCTAACTGCAATTCAAACACATAATATGAAAAGGAAAATGATATAATGAAATTACCTTATTAAAAGGTGATCCTTCGATAGCCCTTTATGTTCCAGGGTCACGGTTACTTAATGAGACAGTCCCGCGACCTCGGGAAGCGGTTAATTTCAATTAGACATCACCGCAGAGTTTGACATGGTCAGACTTTTGCCCGACCCTGGCATCGAACTCAGATTCATAGAAACCGGGAATGGACAAGTTTCCCAAAGAAAACTCTGTAGAAACTAAAAAAAATATTGTGGAAATACACCCATAACATAGTAGGAGTATTTAAAAAACAAACTATAAAGTTTAGAAAAGAGACACAAAGTCTATATTCCTAATTTCTACATCCTAAATTCGTTATAAAAAAAACTTAAACCGGGAATTAACAAGTTTCCCAAAGAAAACTCTGTAGAAACAAAAAACATATTGTGGAAATACACCCTCATAATATTATAGGAGTATTTAAAAAACTATAAAAAAAGATTAGAAAAGAGACACAAAGTCATTCCTAATTTCCTATTAACTACATCCTAAATTCGTACCAGCCCGCGAAATTCAAATTTTCTTTCGTTTTTTGCAATTTGCAGGCCAGTGACATGTTGTAACTTTATCAAAATATGAATTGCGGTAATAATAAGTATGATTTTAAATATAAAAATTATCAAAAAATTCGCTCCATCAGCTCTCACATAGAAAAGCTGCATCTTGTTAAAATCTCCGAAATCTAACTTAGATGCAGCTTTTCTATGTGAGAGCTGATGGAGCGAATGTTTTGATAATTTTTATATTATCACAAACAGAAACCTTCACTTTCAAAACATAATATAATATGCGAAATACTGCGACGAAAACAAAAACTAAAAATAGATTATGCAAAATGACATTCAAAACTGCTGCATTAATATTCACCCAAATAAAGGGCTTCACACACAGCAGCTATAACATACATTAAGGGGGATGCTCCAACCAGCCCGCGAAATTCAATTTTTTTTAGGTTTTTTGCAATTTGCAGGCCAGTGACATGTTGTAGCTTTATAAATATATGAGTTGCGGTAATAACAAGTATAATTTTAAATATAAAAATTATCAAAAAACTCGCTCCATCAGCTCTCACGTAGAAAAGGTGCATCATGTTAAAATCTCCGAAATCTAACTACGATGCACCTTTTCTATGTGAGAGCTGATGGAGCGAATTTTTTGATAATTTTTATATTTAAAATTATACTTCTTATTACAGCAACACATTCGGGTAGGTTGACCTGCTGGCGTCTGTACATTACATCCCGGGATGTATAGCTTTAAATTACCTTATGGTATCACACACAACAGGTAATGTAATGTATCTTTTCACACCACCTGCTCGTAAATGTCAAATTATGTGTCTGCTAAAGCCGGGTTTTCACAGTAAGAATTGGCTCGGATCGGGTGCACTCGTACGAGTCAGCTTCGTACGAGTGTACACGGATAGTGGTTATGTCGCCATATTGTTTACATAAAAATGATCCACAGAGTACATTGAAATGATCCGAGTGAGCTCGAAAAATAGAGCAGAGTCCGAGTCTACTCGGATTAGACGTTGGCGTCCGAGTGCGCTCGGATTACGTGTTTACATGATACGAGTAGTATCCGAGTAGACATCCGAGTACACTCGGTCCGAGCCAACTCTTACTGTGAAAACCCGGCTTAACCGGCTGTAAAGCAAGGCATTGTTCCCTCCCGCTCGAGCCGGGAATAATATATGTACTGAATTTCATTATTCCCGTGGGAATAATGTGATTTGAATTTGGAACCTCAAACAAAACATAGTATGAAAACTTTGAACGAAGGAATTGAAGCAGCGGCGGCTGCCCCCCGGCAGTCCCCACTGCAACAGCTGATCGCTTGCTGAGGTGGGCACCACAGCATGCTCACGTTCGAAGGTTGTCGTACCACATGTTTCAAAATTCGAATTTATTTCCTCGCAGGTGGTGTGAAAAGCAGAGTACTCACCTCAGGAATAAAGCTGCCTTTGTCTTGGGCTAACTTAAATCCCTCGCTACACTAAGGATTCTTATCTTAATTCCCTCGTGGTTAATATTTAGAAACGTGCTACCCGAATTTGAGTATATTGATGCATGGGGGGTGTAGAGAGGGGTTTATATAACTCCCCCAAGCATTTTTTTTGCCGGAGTTTTCAAAAAAAAATTTTGCGAATTTTTTTCATAAAAAAAATTACTTCTGGGTGGTTTAAAAATAAATAACCACGAAGGGGATGGCGGGGTCTGAAGACCCCGCCATCCCCTTCTAACCTAACCTGTCCGTGTCGGGGTGCCCCAAGTCGTTTTTACGAAAAAAAAATTCTCATTAAAAATTTTTCAAAAATTTATATTACAAAAAGAATGGAGTTCCGGCAATAAAAATGCTTGGGGGGGACAGCAACCGTTTTCTTTTTATGATTTTTTAAAGTTACGGTATATTTAGCTACAATTAATATCCCTGTTACGGTAGGCATACAAACGTCGACGGAGCACCGCTTCGCGGTGCTCCTGCTTCTGGGTGGTAACCTTTCTAACCTAACCTGTCCGTGTCGGGGTGCCCCAAGTCGTTTTTATGAAAAAAATTCTCAAAGAAATTTTTTGAAAAATCCGGCAAAAAAAAATGCTTGGGGGGAGTTATATAAACCCCTCTCTACACCCCCCATGCATCCATATACTCAAATTCGGGTAGCACGTTTCTAAAGTTGAGCCTTCCCTCGTTTCACTCGGGAATTAACACTTGAACCTCCTCGCTGCGCTCCGGAGGTTCACCCCCAGAATCCTTAGTGTCGCTTCGGGATTCAATACGCCCGTGACGTAAGGCACTGCTTTATTCCCTTGGTGCGTAATCTACTATTCCCTACATTTCATAACATCCTTTTCGAAGAGAGATATACGGAAATGTATTGAGATGTATTAAGATTTATCGAAATATAAATGTAAATTTTCGTATCGCTCAGTACCTTCGATTCGAAGATTTAAAAATATACATTATAGCTGCAGTGTGTGGTCTCCTGACGATTTCTATGGAAAGATGTAATGAGATGTATCGTGCTATAATGTACATCTTTACATTATAGCTGCTGTGTGTGAAGCCCTTTATACTTTCTATTACCGCAATTCATATTTTGATAAAGTTACAACATTTCACTGGCCTGCAAATTGCAAAAAACGCAAGAAAGAATTTCGCGGGCAACATCGACGCAATCACCATAGGAAAAATAAACTTCATTGTCATCAGTGTTGCCGCTTTAGCCACTTTGTGGCTAGATCTAGCGGATTTTCAACGGTTCTAGCCAAACAGAAAACCATTTTAGCCACCAAAATAAATCTAGCCACTTTTGGCTGATTTTTCGATTGTTAAACTTTTACTAAATTACTATTAGAAGTCTACCGATTAATTAAACCAAACTAAAAACAATTAAAAATATTAAAAAAAACTTGCCACAATATGTTTTGCCTGCTGAAGTTTTAAACAAAGTCACAAAAACGGTCAAATCGGTCAAACAAATTGAAATACCACCCACATCATCACCCATTGACGAAGAGATTAATGAATCTCCAGATGTCACTGTAGACTTAGGAATTGATTTTTAATTTTAAACCAAATAATTGAGAATATTTTTCACTAGCTGAACGTTTATTAGCTTTTAATAATGTTAAATACTAAGTAGTATTAAAATTGTTTTATTTAACCCATTTATCACCGTGCCGAAATTGTAATACTTATCAATAGTAATTGGATGGATACCTAACAGTACCTGGCCAAAAGCACTTTAGCCATTTCTAGCCAAATTTTGAAAGAGATTTTTTTGCAAAACTGGCTACTTTTTACTTACATGTAGCCACAAACTACATTGTCCTAACGGCAACACTGATTGTCATTTGTCAAGCAGATGTCAATGTCACTTGCTGTCAAAAAAAATATAACCTATCTATTTCAGATTATTTGTTCAAAAATTGGTGAATTTTATGTCATTCAGTAGGTGTAGTTCTGTGGTATTGGAAGGAAACATCGCATTTGCAATCGCTTTTCGGTCCTCTCGGCGTACAGTGCCTCAGTTTCGCGTGACGCTTACAAGACAGGTAATCTGAAACTTATATTTGAAATTTTCCTCACTACCACTACTACAATACATAGCCGGTCACAATTTTATCTTATAAATTATGTATTGAAGTTTGACCGGTCGAAACCGCATAATCGTGCCTTACATCAAGGTCACTTTTTCACATTCTGTATTAATAATTATGTTTATTTATCATTACCTACTTGATTTAAAACTTTAAAAGTCTGATTCTTAAAGTAGTTATTTTAATAATTAGTTACAAGGCTAAGGTTTTTAGGTAAAGGCAACTATATGGACTGGAAACTGTTGTGCATGGACTTAGAGTTAGAACTCATATAGATAGACATGTTTTTAGTAGATCAGCCTGGCTATTCATCTTATGGTTTTATAAGGATCTCAACAAAATCGTGAATCCTACTGTTGGTCAGCTGTGAATGACATGTTTTTATTCTATCTGCAAAATTTGAACATTTCCCTAAACAAGACCTTTGAATTATTATTAGTTTACTAGCTGTGCCTGCGACTTCGTTCACGTGGATGTATGAATTTAACAATGTATTTTTTAGTGCGAAGCGCTTAATTCTCGCCACGTTTTTTATAAATCATATTGTTTTCATATAATCCCTGTATTTAGAATTTATTTTTCAAGAATATTTGAGGTGATTATAATAAACGCCCTCTGTCGTTCAGATTCTGAAGAATTGCTACTGGATTAGAGCACCCATTCTATCTCATTCCACCCCACTCCTTCCCCCTCCATCCTACTCCATCCCACTCCATCCGACTCCATCCCATTCCATCCCACTCAGTCCCACTCCATCCCACTCCAGCCCATTTCATCCTACTCCATCCCACTCAGTCCCACTCCATCCTAATCCATCCCACTACAACCCACTCCATCCCACTACATCCCACTCAATCCCACTCCATCCCCCTCCAGCCCATTTCATCCTACTCCATCCCACTCCATCCTAATCCATCCCACTCCATCCCACTCAGTCCCACTCCAACCCATTCCATCCCATTCAAACCCACTCCATCCCACTCCATGCCACTGCATCCCACTCCAACCCACTCCATCCCACTCCAACCCACTCTATCCTAATCCATCCCACTCCATCTCACTACATCGCACTCCATTCTAATCCATCCCACTCCATCCGATTCTATCCCACTCATTCCCATTCTAGTGTGAGTCTAATAAAAACCTTTTCTTTCTTTCCATTTCATCCCAAACCATCCCATTCTATTCCATTACACTCTACTCTACTCCACTCCAAACCACTCCACTCCAGTCCACACCATATTTGAATAGGTATGTAGTTTTTCTATTCCAAGCTAGATCGCGCTACTGAACTGCGCGTCTCGGTGTAAACTGACCGTAATTTTACTTCTGGGTCTGGAACACTTTAAATTCAAATATCTTTTGATAGACTTAACCGATTGCAATGAAACAAAAACTAAATTAGTCCTCAAGTTACGCTCGATCGTTGTGTATAAAGGTTATCTACATTGCCTTCGTACATTTTACGTGATGGAGCCACAAATAAACAGACAAACCGACAAACAGACAAAAATTCTAAAAATGCTGGAAATGGGTTCTGTTGGTTGTCCTTCAACACCCTAGCTATTTTTTTTGGATTTTATTTTGATGTACAAAAACGATTTTTCTACAGTTTTATTATATGTATAGATTTTTCAGAAAGTAACAATGGAAGGTTTATCATTGGTTTCATCAAATAAGATATTTGGGGGTTATCAGAAGGTTTACTCCCATGAGTCTTCTGAACTAAAATGTAAGATGAACTTCTCCCTATACTTGCCACCCCAGGCAGAGGGTGGCGATGTCAAGTTGCCCGTCATATTCTACCTCTCAGGATTGACTTGCAGTGAGCAGAACTTCATCACTAAATCAGGGTTCCAAAGGTAAAGCAACATTAAAATATTAACTGTTTCTTACATTCCGAGCTTTTCTATTGTCCTAAATTTTAAACAATGGTCATCTTATTAGACTACCCATATTTGATCCTCTCTTTTAGTTTTTTTTTTTTTTTTGTATACACAAATTATAAGGTTATACAAGGCTAATTTCATTAGTGGCCACTATTGGGCTAATGAAATGAGTCTGTAAACAGCACTAATGTAATGAGCCTTTAAATGTCAATGTTGATGATGTCATGTCTTTCTCCACCCATGGGTAGGGTAGTTAGCATTTTCAGCCCCTCCTTGCCTTATAGTAACTATGTAATATCTTTATAAAAGCTATATTATTTGATTTATTTTCCTAGGTATATTAAATATCTACCTAAATGGATACAGTCTATAATATACTCTATACATATAATTATATTATGCAAGCCCATTAAAATGACATTAAAAATATGTTTATATGGCTTTTTGAACTTGTGCAGATTATAAAACTGTATGTGTGGTATTACAACCATAATTTGGCTAATTATTGTCCTTATCAAAAATATAAAGAACCTTATCATAACAAGCTATTATAAAATTTGTTTTTCTTAATATTATTACCTAATACTTTAGGTGTAAAATATTTTAACAGGAATATTATTGGATCATGAAATGCTTACTTTTACATAACAATATTTTACAGGTATGCAGCAGAGCATGGCATCATTGTTGTGGGCCCAGACACTTCCCCCAGAGGTGTGAAGATCCCTGGTGATGATGATTCTTGGGACTTTGGAGTAGGTGCTGGATTTTACCTTGATGCCACTAAAGAGCCATGGTCAACTAACTATAGAATGGGCAGTTATGTTAATAAGGAATTGTATGAATTAGTGCTGCAAGCTTTTGGAAATGTGGTTGATGCCGAAAGGATTGGCATTATGGGACACAGGTATGTCCAATAAATTATCATTTTTATGTATTAGAATAGAAAAGATTTAGCCCTTAAAAAAATCACATTACACTTGTCAGTGGGTTTATAATTTAAATAAACTGAATATAAAACATAATATAACATGTCAGTAAATGCTAAACAACAAGTAACCACTAAAACCGAATCTTTCTTTCACAGCATGGGAGGTCATGGAGCTTTAGTATCTACCCTTAGAAACCCTGGTTTGTACAAATCAGTGAGTGCATTTGCACCTATCTGCAACCCTACACAGTGTCCATGGGGTGTCAAAGGCTTCACTGGATATTTGGGAGAAGACAAATCTAAATGGGCTGAGTGGGATGCAACAGAGCTTGTGAAGAAATATGATGGACCCCCACTGACTTTGCTTCTTGACCAGGTAATATATCAAGATTCACTACTAGTTTAAAGCATAGTGAACTTTATGCTTATTATGAAATGTTCAGATAGAAGCAAGCCAAAAATATACACAATTTGAAATGTTGTTTCTAAATTTTCGTTAATTTTGTAAAAATTCGCCTCTATTCCATTCCGCTGCAATATTGAGGCTTTCTTTTTAAGTGCTAATAATTGAGTCGTGTGCTGCTGTCTGTGCTCGCATCATACTTAAATTTTTTATAATAATTCTAAATGCGAGGACTGGTACTACTGGACTCCATGAAATAAATAAATAAAGAACCTATTCCTCTGCTTTGGGACAGCCTATATATTATTCAAACAATTTTGTGTTTTTTTTTCCAGGGTTCCAGTGACCAATTTTACGTGGCAAAGCAATTACTTCCTGAAAACTTGGTGGAAGCATGCCGATCAGTAGGTGTGCCAGTTATACTTAATTTACGCGAAGGTTATGACCATTCGTACTATCATATCTCTACGTACATCGGCGAACATTTCGACTTCCACGCTAAAATACTGAAGGCCTAACTAATTAAGAGAAACCATTATTGTCAATATTTTGAAATGCATTTTTAATAATATCTGTTTTATTTTTACAGTAAAGTTGTTATTTATATATAAATAAGTTTGTCTTTTTATTTATACTTCACAGACACTTCTTCTTTCATACCCACGCATAGGTAAACTAAAAAGTTTAGGTTCTTTCTGAAACCGCATAATTTTATCTTAGCCGAAAGATACTTTTACTTTTATATTTTCACTATACAGAAATGGCTTTGAAAAATAGTTTGCCACAGGTGTTTTAGTTGATACTAGCTGTGCCCGCGACTTCGTTCGCGTGGATGTCGGAATTTAACAATGTATTTTTTAGTGCGAAGCGCTTAATTCTCGCCACGTTTTTTATAAATCATATCGTTTTCATATAATCCCTGTATTTAGAATTTATTTTTCAAGAATATTTGAGGTGATAAACGCCCTCTGTCGTTCGGATTCAGAAGAATTGCTACTGGATTAGAGCACCCATTCTATCTCATTCCATCCCACTCCATCCCACTCCATCCCATTCCATCCCACTCCATCCCACTCCAGCCCATTTCATCCTACTCCATCCCACTCCATCCTAATCCATCCCACTCCATCCCACTGCATCCCACTCCATCCCACTCAGTCCCACTCCATCCTAATCCATCCCACTCAGTCCCACTCCATTCCACTCCATCCCACTACAACCCACTCCAACCCACTCCATCCTTCTCCAACCCACTCCATCCCACTCAATCCCACTCCATCTCCCTCCAGCCCATTTCATCCTACTCCATCCCACTCCATCCTAATCCATCCCACTCCATCTCACTCAGTCCCACTCCATCCTAATCCATCCCACTCCATCCCACTCCAACCCACTCCATCCCACTACATCCCACTCCATCACACTCCATCCCACTACATCCCACTCCATCCCACTCCATCCCTCTCCATCCCACTCCATCTCACTACATCGCACTCCATTCTAATCCATCCCACTCCATCCGATTCTATCCCACTCCAACCCACTCCCTCCCACTCCATCCTACTCCATCCCACTCATTCTGTGAGTCTAATAAAAACCTTTTCTTTCTTTCCAATCCATCCCAAACCATCCCATTCTATTCCATTACACTCTACTCTACTCCACTCCATCCCTCTCCATCCCACTGCATCCCACTCCATCCCACTCCATCCCACCCCAACCCACTACATCCCACTCTATCCTAATCCATCCCACTCCATCCGATTCCATCCCACTCCATCCTACTCCATCCCACTCCATCTCACTACATCGCACTCCATTCTAATCCATCCCACTCCATCCGATTCTATCCCACTCCATCCTACTCCATCCCACTCATTCCCATTCTAGTGTGAGTCTAATAAAAACCTTTTCTTTCTTTCCATTCCATCCCAAACCATCCCATTCTATTCCATTACACTCTACTCTACTCCACTCCACTCCAGTCCACACCATATTTGAATAGGTATGTAGTTTTTCTATTCCAAGCTAGATCGCGCTACTGAACTGCGCGTCTCGGTGTATAAACTGACCGTAATTTTACTTCTGGGTCTGGAACACTTTAAATTCAAATATCTTTTGATAGACTTAACCGATTGCAATGAAACAAAAACTAAATTAGTCCTCAAGTTACGCTCGATCGTTGTGTATAAAGGTTATCTACATTGCCTTCGTACATTTTACGTGATGGAGCCACAAATAAACAGACAAACCGACAAACAGACAAAAATTCTAAAAATGCTGGAAATGGGTTCTGTTGGTTGTCCTTCAACACCCTAGCTATTTTTTTTGGATTTTATTTTGATGTACAAAAACGATTTTTCTACAGTTTTATTATATGTATAGATAAGCGTAAGACAATTTTCATATATAAACACAAGTATTTGTTGATTTTTGAACTTATCGCGTTAAGGCTGCCTGTCCAATGTTGCGGAGCGAGCTGGCAGAGCGGAGAAACGAGGAAATATTAACCAATAGGATTGTACTTAATCTCCGCTTCTCTTCGATGGTGCAATCCTATTGGTTAATATTTCATCGTTTCTCCGCTCCGCCAGCTCGCTCCGCATCAATGGACAGGCAGCCACGCAGCCTTAACACGATTAGTTCAAAAAACAAGAAATACATGTGTGTATGAAAATTAGCGTCTAGCTCTAGTCTAGCGTCTAGCTTGCTCCGCATCGATGGACAGGCAGCCTAAAGAATCTCAACAAAATTATTTATAGTTTAATTTATGGATTTGAAAAATATGCGGTAATATTTAAGTGGGTTAACATTCTGCTAACGGTTTTACAAATCCAACATATATAAAACATTCAAATCCGTTGTAGACTGGTTTGCTTCATTTTTCAATATAATAACCAAAGACATTAAACTATACATATACGAGCAATAGACGGGACATCACGAAGAAATTAAATTTGGGATCCAAAACTTTTTACCAATAGGTAAAAAGTCCCTCAGTCTAGTAGTCGCGTTGCTATGCAACGCTTAGATAGCGCTACTGACGCACGGCATCAACAATTTTGTATGACAATTTTCCCAATGCCCGCTCTAGTTCTTTTATATCTCTTTGATAATAACTAATTTGTACTGGACCAATTACAATCTTCCAAGATCTCGTAATCAGTAGGTAACGCCATCAAAAACAAAATTATTTTTCAAACATTAAAATATAATTTGTCAGGTTACATTTTTAATATTTTCTTAACAAAAATTGTTACACTATTTATTTGCCAGATCGTCAAGTTGCTACCTTCCCGTATCGTTTTTCCTAAGAGTATGGTAATACTGTAGGAATTTATCTCTGTTTCCCCATATGCTGGTGGTACCCCAGTGACACCAAGCCCTGAAAATGAAATTCACATCATAAGGAATACCTATGATAAAAAAGCTCGTATTCACTAAAAGATGTACTTCTTCAATGCCTAAATATCATTGACAACGACGATATAATACTAGACTACGCATTGCACGATCTAACGAACAAAACTATTCTGCCAACTCGCTGAGGTACTACGTAAGCGAGGGGGACGGGGTACTGCGTTGTGATTGGCTAACTCAAGGTCTGTTCTGTCTCAACGTATGTTTACGGCTCACAGGATTGGTCGAAATGAGACGGATATAAGACTTTTTTGCCTAATGTGTTGGCAGACATCGGTCGCCTGTTATTAGGAGTCTAGTATTATATCGTCGTTGATCATTGATGTGCTGGAAATACAAGGTTTGACTTGGAAAAAAATTGAGGCTCCATATGGCAATAAAATTAACACATTCATTTTCAATTTAATACATGGCATGATTATTTACAAAATTAAATTGCCTACTGCCACATCTTTTCAGTAAACCTACCTTTTGCAGTCATTATAGTATTAGGTTTTTCCCTTTTTCCGTTTCAACATTCTTGTACACACACTGTCTTAAACAATATTTCAGTGTTATTACTCTATTTTCAAGTTGTGTTTATCAATGGAATACATGTTAGTGTCATACTCACATTCCAAACAAAGCACCACCAAGATGCGCTGCGTGGTCAAAGAATTTCCATCCGAATACTACTCCAGCTAAGTCGACGCTCATTATGACCTTTATAGCCTGTTACATAAGGATTAAAATATTCATTCATATAGTTAAACTTATGAAAAACCGGTATCAATCATCATCCGTGTAAAATGTAATAGTGTTATGTTACCGTGCCAGCAGCAAATGTGTACATGGGCAGGAAGATTATGCTCAGCCTTGTATCAGGATACTGCACACATACATATGCCAAAACTGACATTATTGCCCCTGACTGTAACAATTATGAGAAAAGTAAAATTTTAAAAAGATAAGTTATAAAATGTTGCATAAGGCCTATTTCGCCCAATCGCCCGTCTCGTGTCTTGTCGACACTTGTGGAGTCGAGGTCTTGAGGATAGGCTTGTGGACCCGCGACAAGTACTTTTGTGTATATCATTACTCCTTAGCTTTCAGCAATCTGGCAGAGCCCCCACAGACAGAGGGCCAAAGCCGGCCGGGGTCGCGGGAATGTCTTATCAGATAGCACGCACGGTATCTGATAAGACCCTGGAACGTAAAGAGTTATTGAAGCAACACCGTGGATTAGTCAGTACGAGTCTGATAGTCCCTCCCGTCCCATCCTGCGCGGGAAGACACATTTGATGATCTGACCACGTTAAAAAAAAAGTTATTTACACGACAAGTACGAACGCCAGTACATCAATTTACCCCAATCTCAGATTTTCCCAATAAAATATAAACCTTCTACTGTTGTGATAAAGTTAAGAACGTATTCTAGAACTAGCTTCTGCCCGCGACTTCGTACGCGGATCCTGTTGCTTATGCCAGCAGTCGGGGTCGTCAAAATCGAAGATCTGAAACGTCTGATGTCGAATTCTAGGAGCCTGGGGACGGAAAAACAACGGGATGCGCGAGACGATTCCAGACGTTCCAGATCTTTCATTTTTGTAAGACAACAGGAAATGCCCATCAGACTAAACAACTCTTGCTAAGACGTCATTCTTGTATATGTATATTATAGTGTAGCTGGGCTCTTAGAGTTCCGCATCAGGTGTTCCAGATATTTAATTTTTATACGATGACAGAAAGTACTCATCAGGCTGAATAACTCTTGCTAAGACGTCATTCCCTTATATGTTATAGTGTAGCTGGGCTCTTGAAGTTCCACATCAGGTGTTCCAGATCTTCAATTTTTATACATCAATAGAAGGTGCTCATCAGGTTGAACAACTCTTGCTAAGACGTCATTCGTGTATATGTTATAGTATAGCTGGGCTCTTGAAGTTCCACATCAGGTGTTCCAGATCTTCAATTTTTATACATCAACAGAAGGTGCTCATCAAGCTGAACAACTCTTGCTAAGACGTCATTCCTGGGCATGCGGGCAGCGAGTAAAGGGCAACTCGCTGCCCGACCATGGACCATGCCCGGGTCGACGGCGCGTTGTGTCCCACGCGCGCCTCAAAGAGCGTCATCATAATGACGGGGCCCCCCTCTCAGAGGGCCAAAGCCTGCCGGGGTCGCGGGATTATTTCCTTACCGTGACCCCGGAACATAACAGGCTAATGAAGGACACCGTGGATTTTAGTCAGTAGAAGTCTGACAGTCCCTCCCGCCCTGCCCGGGGCTGGAGGACTCATTTGATGATTTTGCCACGTAAAAGACGTCATTCCTGTATATGTTATAGTGTAGCTGGGCTCTTGAAGTTCCACATCAGGTGTCCAGGATCTTCAATTTTATTCTCTCAACAGAAAATGCTCATCACGTGGAACAATTTTTGCTATGGCATCATTTTTGTATCTCTTATAGTTTAGCAGGTCTGTTGCAGTTCTGCATCAGGTGTTCAAGTTTCCAAGATAAATTATAGCCTATATGTTAATCGAACTTAATACCTATACAACAAAAAAAAATCATTCAAATCCGTCCAGTAGTTCCGAAGATTAGCGTGCACAAACACACAGACAAACAGACAAACCGACAAACAGACAAACAGACAAAAAAAAATTTAATTACAGTTTCGGGTTCGGCATCGATAAAATAACAACCCCTGCTACTTTTTTCTTGTATATTTCCATTGTACAGACACCACTTTTCTACAAATTTATTATATGTATAGATGATAGATTGGGGTAGGTTAATATGCTGGCTTTAGGATATGTTTTCAAAAGTATACTTACGGCACCTAGACTCAGACCAGGCTGGTTAAGGAGAACCTTGTACACGAAACTGGCAAAGCTACTGATCACGCCAGCACTCAAGTACATGGCCACGAACTGTTCCTTGCCTAATGCAGCTACCGCAGCTGTTTGGAGACAAATATCTATATTAGTATCTTAACAAACCATTTGATATTTTCAAGGCATATAAAAACATAGATTTGTAATGTCAAGTCTGTCAAATATAGGTTTTATTTCATTAGTTTCAAAATCAGGTGGCTAACCATGACGTCTTAGGCCCAACGCACACCGGCGGAGGCGCGGCGAAGATACTGAGAGTAAATCACTTTAAAATAAACCTTAACTCCTATGACACCGCGCTGAACGGCTCGGCGCGCCTTTTCGTGAAGCTTGGCGACCGCGTGCGTCTAGCTTTGCATGCCGTATTCAACCGCATGTCATAGGAATTAAGGTTTATTTTAAATTGATTTATTCTCAGTATCTTCGTCGCGCCTCCGCCGGTGTGCGTTGGGCCTTAAAGCATGAGTAGTTAGGTTGTGGGAAAGAGACAGAGCTATACAAGTCGTCTAGCGCCATTAAAACAGGCATTTTAACAGTATCAATAAATTGCAAATCTAATTAATCCGTCGGTTAGAGTTATCAAAAAATGAATAGATACGTATTTTTTTTTTGTTCGCGAGCATGACTGCTTCGAAGAAGGAGGCGACCGCTTCCCACTCCATCTCGCCCCGCAGCATGGCTTCGACCAATGCCGGGCGCGAGAGGTCTCCGCCTTTGGCTGCCGTGAGGACACGGCGGTGCTCTGCCCGAGTGGGGTAGTCCAGCACCGTATGCTCCACTGTCCTCCGGGCGATCTTCGCAGTGGTGACACCCAGGCGTTTCTTCCCTCCTTATCCGACACAGGTACCTCCCGAAACTTCCGTGTCCGGTGAGGACCTGCGTCATGCGGTAGGTCAGGACGATGTGACGCCTATCCAGCCACTCCTCAAAGAGGGGTCTTACCGCGGCGATTGCGGCGTGCCCGAACCTCGGTTGCGACAGTCGTTGTCTCCATACTGCCCTGAGATTGCGCCGGAGCTCTCCCGCCGCGCCTCGACTTGTCGGGGCAGCGGGAATTCTCCCCGGCGCTGCGCCTCCACGGGCCACTCATAGACGCGCTGTAGGGCAGTAGCCTCCAGATCCCAGGGCAGAAATCAATGCACATTTACAAAGTTTTAACGAATCAAAGTTCGAGAGTGGGGGCGTGTGACGTCAGAAGCAAGTAAAAACTGTACTTGCTTGTGACGTATTGGCAGTTTTAAAAGCGTCGTATCTTTGTCAATTTTGGATTACGTTACGATGCAAAAGAAAAAATACGTGTCAAATATTTTATGATAATGTCACTGATGGAATATTTTTTTTATTTTTTCAGTCATTTACCCTATTTATTTCAACAAAAACAGAACTCACCAGGCATGAAGCTGTATAGAACATACATATTTGCTGCCAAGTGCATTGCTGAATAGTGGCTGAAGGTAGACAACAACATTGGAAGACATCTAGAACCTGCATTTGAAATGAAAATATTCAATTAACACTCTATTGATAATTAATAATAGTCGTCATGGCGACCAATCTCGGCAGAGATTAGTCATCGATGCGGTCCAGTTCAGTCAGCGTGTCTGATGGGAGGGCAATCCAACACGACCGAACCTAAGGACGAATGGAATACCGTGCTTTCCGATGCTGCTAGTTATTGAGAAATGCTCAAAAAGTGCTATTGGGGTTTTCCTATTACAATAGGAAAACCCAATTGCACTTTTTGAGCAGTGGTGGCCCAGTCGTATCGGTCCCGACTTACGAGTTGTAGGTCGTGGGTTCGAACCCCGCCAGGCGCATTACTTTGTGTAATTTATTTCATCACCACTGCTCTCAAAACGGTGAAGGAAAACATCGTGAGGAAACCGACATGTCCTAGAACCAAAAATTCGAAGAGATCATGGACCAATCCGCACTGGGCCCACGTGGTGGATTATGGCCCACTCCCTCTTGCAGAGGGGAGGCCTTTGTTTCAGCAGTGGGAATATTATAGGCTGATGATGATAATGAATAGCATTTTTATGCCTGGTCCAGGGATCGAACCCAGGTCCCCATGCTCAGACCGACAGACAGGCAGTGTTTTAGTAATATGTTCCCATTTAACCCTTTAGGTACAGAACCCTAAAAATTCTCCAGTCCCCAAGTAACATGGACAAATAATACTTACTTCCTGATGGATTTGAACAGAAGTATTTGATCATATAGGGCTGTAGAGCCCTCACTCTCCAGGCACCAAAAACTAATAGATTCGCAGCCAATATTGGGAAGAATACTTTTTCACTATCTCTGAGTGACCTCCACCATTTAGTCACCGGACCAGGTTCTGCTTTTTGCTGAAACACAATATGACATTCATTTTTTTCTGCTGTATCATGGGTCTTTTACAAACATAGATAATAACATACACAAATATTTTTTTTTTTTATAATGTCATGATAATTATATCTTATAATTACTTTTCAGTACTGAATGAATCACCATTTAATGATACTGCACCAAAGATTTTATTTATTTTGGGAAAAACTAAAATTAACAGCCATACAGATACAGTAACATAACAGTTTAGACAAAATATAACTAATTACAAGTTTCAACATGACTGTAAACAGAAAATTGGTATTTAAAAATAACAAAAAAAAAACCCTACAAACTTGAGAGATGTGTCAGGTCAATGTTCTTACTAAAAAAAGTTCCAGCAATTTTAATGTTTTTTCTTCAATATTTTGATGATTTGATTTTTAATTTCAAGTCTAGTTTACCTAAATTGTATTTGTCAATACTATTTTTAAAGTTTGATACTTACAAGATGTGTCCTATATTTTCTTTGCTGAGCACTTAGCCAGGTACCAGGTTTTTTAATAAATGCTGAAGCATGTGATCGTAGAGTCTCATATTCCCATATCACACAGCCAGTTAGACTAACAGTAGATACCTAGAATTTATACCAAAAATTTGAAAAACATGAATGTTTACGAAATTATAATAATATTTTATTTTATTTCAGACAATATTAGTCCTTATTACATACAATCAAATTAATATATTCTAAAATAATATTCAAAACCAAATAAATCGAAAATTGCGAATTATATTTCATTGAAAAAGCTTTTACACATCACAGAACTATGGACCAGAAACTTAAGAAACAAATCGTCGTAGTCGTAGAACAACAACGGTTTTGATTTTTTTCAATTTTTGTTTTTTGACGTAAAATGAGCTTAAATGCCGTGCTTTATTAGCCAATAACTCTTTTTTTTTAATATTATTTAAAATAACTGAGATACTGACTAGGAATACAGACGGATTTGATTTCTTAACGCAGTAAAATGACGTAATATTCTATACGCCCGTGTACTACGCTGCCCTCTGCCCCCCGCGCCCCGCTTACGCCCGTGTGCGCCTGTCGGATTGTTAGTTCCGCCCATGTTCTGAGTAAGGTTGCGCGTGGCCTTCGCTTTGCACTAATTAATACGTTAACTTATTTTTATTTAGCTCTTAGGCTATATTGCATGTCCTATACAGGGACCGTACAACCCCGAATATAAGTTAATTCTTTCGAAAGTGTTACATGTTGTACGGCTACAGCCAATAAAAGTGTTACCTCTTGGTAGTGGTAGCCTTTTCAAAACCCTAACGTTAGGGTAACCCTTTCAATAAGTTAACTAGTTCAAGATGTTACCGGCTCTTGTATGATTTTCAATTGAAGTAGATAACCCTTTAAAAGGGTTTGTCGGGGTAATGAAAGGGTTTTAAATAAAATAATTTTAAATTACGTTGGAGTGTAGAAATAGGTTGGCCTTGGAAGTTCGGAATCGTGATAGAATCGTACATTAGTGTTTCTTACTCGGTTTGACAGGTCGGGCGGCGCTTTCTTTTTAACCGACTTCACAAAGAAGGAGGTTATCAATTCGACGGCATATTTTTTTTGTGTGTTTGTTACGTGATTACTGCGCACATTGAGGACCGATGAGAAGATTGTTGAGTTGGAGGAAGAATTGAGCAAAATGCTCTGGAACATATTGAGATTATCTGAAATCCTAAGAGAGGGTCAGGATACGATAGACCTAGATTCCGGCAACATGCTCTTCTTCCGGGAAGGAGACCGTAAATCCCAGGGTGGTGTTGGATTTCTCGTCCGCAGGTCCCTCAACAACAACGTTACGAAAGTCGTCAGTGTGCCGAGTCGGGTAGCATTACCTTTAGTCAGAATAACCAACCGGTATTCGTTGAAGGTCATACAGGTATATGCACCAATCTCGACACATTCTGATGATGAAGTAGAGGCATTGTATGAGGAGATATAGGAAGCCATACATACCTCCGAAACATACTTCATCGTTGTTATGGGGGACTTTAACGCGAAGGTGAGCGCACGGAATGGCGATGAGTTGAGAGTGGAGCCATTTATTTGGCTATGGGCAGCGAATCCATAGGGGCCAGCGGCTGGTTGACTTTATGGAAAATGAAGAACTCCATACAATGGACTCCCTATTTCCAGAAGCGGCCATCTAGGAGGTGACCGTGTATAAGCCACATGGTACTACTAGAAATGATAAATAGACTTCACTTTGACGACTAAATATTATTTAATAATGTCTCTGTCAGCGCCAAGGTAAAACCGATAGCGATCACCGTATCGTCAGAAGCACATTTAATATCAATGTAAAGCTTGAAAGGTCACGTCTGGTGAAGTCCACGGTCCGACCTGGCCCTGCCCCCCCCTGAAAACCCCGAAAACTTCCAACTAGAACTGTACAATCGCTTCCAGTACCTAACCGAATGCGAAACTGGTGAAACTGTCCAAGCAGTGGAGTTCAGTTTAAGACGCCGCAATAAACCTCAAAAGCTCTTGAACGGTCTAGAAGTCAACTTGTTCTGGTCGTAGTTCAACTTAATGGTTATTAAGTTGATCCACGACCAGACCAAGTTGAGTCTGCAATTTTCAGCTGCTATCTCGGAATATGGCAAACTCAATAGACAAATCTGTAAATGAATACGACGTGACCTGCGTGCCTCTAAAGCGGCACAGATCAAAGAGGCAATCGAGTGGAACCTCAAGCTCAAAACTCTTCACAAAGAATTCGTCTATTGGCCAATGCCAAATGATAAAGCTTTATCATTTGGCATTGGCCTCTCAAGCTCTCTCAGGATGTCCGGGTAGCTACCCGGACATCCTGAGAGAGCTTGAGAGGTTTTACGGACAGTTATGTTGAATCCGATCCTGACACGCCTGTATGACGCCTGAGCGAGTGAAGCGAGCTCGGGATCGGGGACACCCCGACTCGGTTAGGTTACTTTAAACCTTGCCCACAGAATAACGGGGCTCCTATAGCCCCGCAAAAAGTTATTTTGTTAATCGGCGGAACATACTTCGGTAACATAATACTTATGGCTAATGATACTTCAATGATCTGAAAATATGTAAAATAATGCATATAGCAAAAGAGATGTCGGTCAATAGCTTCGGTATTGTGAAATTCGAACAAACAAAATTCGGTAAATTGATCGGTTCCCCTACAGGACATCCTGAGGGATCGTTCCATTGGAGTGGTTATTGATGGCTGCTCGTCAGGACAAATTAACGCCGTAGTACCTCAGGGGTCAGTGCTCTCAGCAACGTTGTTTTTGCTTCATATAAATGACCTGCTAAAACCTGGAACCTTTGGGTACGCAGATGACAGCACGGTTGCTGAGAGATACGTGTCCAATGCACGGGCTACTGGGCCTCAGATCCGGTCTCTCCGAGAGGCCATGATTGAGCACTTGTACTTGTCTTTGGAGGCTGTCTCAGAATGGGGTGAATCCAATCAAGTCAAGTTCAATGCTACCAACACTCTGGCGTGTCTTTTTGTCGTGGCTCCAGCTTTCCGAGGTGTGACCATACCAATAACGGCCCATGTTGACCTTCTTGGGGTTTCACTAACATCAACCCTCAATTTCGGTCCATTCATTGAGGCAAAGGCTCAGTTGGCCGCGAAATAGTTAGGGATCCTCTCCAAGGTGAGAAAAAACTTCACGCCTGAACAGCTGCTTAATTTTATATAAAGCTCAAGTTCGGTCATGCATGGAGTACTGCTCTCACCTTTGGGATGGATCCGCCAAATACCAACTAGATGCACTTGACTCATTAGATAAACGGGCAAAGAGGCTAACTGGTAACGATGCTCTGGTCGATTCAAAGCTCCAGAGCTTTGAACATCGACGCCGTGCTGCCAGCCTGTCAGTTTTTTATCGGTTACATTTCGGAGAGTGTGCGATAGAACTGCACATCTTGATTCCGCCTGGCCTTTTCTATCATTGGACTACAAGACGTACGGCAATGCACCATCGATATATGGTGGATATCCCTCCGTTGCGTACAAAGCATTTTGCCAATAACTTTATTCTACGCACAGCTAAGGAGTGGAATTCCCTGCCGGGCATCTGTGTTTCCCGACAGCTATAACCTTGGGGTCTTCAGCCAAGAGTGAATAGGTTACTTCTAGGCAAGCATGCTTTACCGTCGACTACATCTTCGCTTACCATCAGGCGAGATAGTGGTCAAACGCGAACATAATTATCTTAAAAAAAAACGACAGCCCAATGTCAGCATAGCTCGAGCGCAAGACCTAAACTGACTCTACACTGAGGATATCCCAGACATCAGCCTGCACGAGATTAGAATGGCTCTCAAACAGCTTAAGAACAACAAGGCGCCGGAACCACAACAAACTTCTGAGAGCGGGTGGAAAACCGGTACTTTCAGTCCTCCAGAAGTTATTCAATTCCGTCATACTCGAAGGTATTACGCCAGAAGCATGGCACAGGAGTGTGGCTATTCTCTAATACAAAAAGGGTGATAACCCCTTGACATGTCACTTCTGGGCCATGTCTACAAACTGTTCTCAAGTGTCATTACGAACCTCGTCTCGAAGGCAGGTTTTATGACTTCCAGCCTCCCTAACAAGCCGGTTTCCGAAAAGGTACCATAGACCACATACACACGCTCCGCGAGATTATACAGAAGACAGGAGTATAATCGGCCATTATGTTTAGCGTTTGTGTACTAGGAAAAGCCTTTGCTTCAATCGAAACCTGGACAGTATTGCAGTCCCTCGAAAGATGTCATATGGACTTTAGGTATAACGAAGTGTTGAAGTGCTTGAATAGAAACGCCACCATGTCCATCCGAATCAACTCTTGAACTGGAACGGATTCGGTATCAACATCAATGGTGAATACATCACTCACCTTCTTCTTGCCGATGAATATAGTCATCATGATTGTCAGAGTCGTTGGACCGCCTCAATGCTATGCTGAGTGTTCGGGCTTTGATCTCGTCTTAGTGTGATAATAAAAATGAAAGTTTCTTCATTGACACATTTTTATGGCCGTGCGCTGCGTTAGGCGATTGCCCGACGCGGGCGCCCGCGTGGCGTGTTGTTTTCATGTAATCTCATCGACGGGCGACCCTCTGCACTCAGCGCTGGTCTATGAGATTACATGAAACAGCAAGGCCACGCGGGCGCCCGCGCCGGTCGCCCGCCTAATGCAGCAAATGGCCTATAATGAATGAGTCACGCGGTTGAGACGTGGGGTGACGAGGCTGTGGCGTGATCGCTACGCCTCACCTCCCGCTAACCGCGCAGGTGCGGATAGGCGCGCAATTGCGCGCCAACAATCAGCGACCTCAATATCGTTTTCCATAAAAACCTTAAAATGTGGTATGGTGGGCCTTAAAATGGACACGGACAAGATGAAAACCATGTCGAATATCCATGTGGCACCCGTAGGTGTTGTTGTTCGGAATGATACTCTCGAAGTTGTAGACCGTGATCTTCTCATCGAGAATTCCTCAGTGTCTTCAGACAAGGGTGTTTAACCAGTGTGTGTTGCGAGTGATGACATAATATGGCTCTGAAACGTGGTCTTTGACTGCTGGCCTTTTAGAGTCACTCAACGAGCAACTGCTTTCCGTTGCTCTTTAGCTAAGCTCGGAGTTTCTTTGCGAGATTGAATCCGGAACATGGATATTCGGCGAAAAACCAGAGTCACCAACATAGCTCTTAATTACAAGTTGAAGTGGCAATGGGCAGGCCACATAAAAGTAACAACCGATGTCGAAGAAAACTTCTCGAATGGCGACGTCGTCGGCCGGCCGTAAGATGTCCACGTCCAAAATTGATAGTCCATTATTCTCTAACATTTAAAATTCCGTAAATCTCAGCAATAATAACTATAATTGTATGTGTATGGACTATGGAGTCGCTAGGCCCAAGACTGCGTTTTGCAACTTGACGCATATCATGCGAATGCATGCAGTTTAGTACTTTAAAGTAAAGGCACGAGAGATAAAATTACAATACATGTGGACTGAATGGGTAACTCTGTTATAGTCGTTGAAGGGGTAACCTGTTCAAAACGTCTTAACGTTCAAAAGTATAACCTCCAAGAACGGGTTTTCGAATTAACAGCTATCAAATCGAAAGGGTTTGGAAGGGGTTATCCATTGATGGGGGTTTTCGTAAAAAAGTGTTATCAATATGAAATGGGTTTTAAAACAACACTTTGCCAAAACCCTATCAAAAACCCTTTGAATGGGTAACCAAAATGGTCCCTGGTCCTATAATATTATTTTTTTTGTGCAGATTTTCCTAGAACAACGACGGAAACCACTTTGCGTCATGTAATTACGAGAAAAATCCGCAAAACAACGACGTTTATATAACATACGACACACAAGTTTTCATAAAACAATGATATTTTATAAAATTTAGCCGTTTTAGGAATTTATCTTGTTGGTCAGATTATAAAAGTTCAGAAACAGAACAACATGTCCAAATTTCAAGCTTAGCGGATCAGCGGTTTCTAAAATATACCCTTAAACTCCATTAGAAAACTTTAAAGCGCCGTACTGTAAAGTTACTGATTTACAGAACCGTCTTTGTTCTACGACTGTGACGAAATACAGTGGCACTGAAATATCATTAAATTATTTTGTTAATATTTTGTGCCTTAGTGAGAAATCAGGTGGCCAATACATTCAAGTGATGACAACAATGCCTTATAACAATAATTCATTGGTAGGTACATGGCGATTGAGAAAAATGTGGTATAATAAATAATAATACATGCTTGATTTAAATTTTACTTTATAAGCTCTTGTCAATCAATTATTTCTTTTACCAGGTGTTTAAATAGTTAATAATGACTAAAAACTCCTGAAACGTCATCCTGAAATTTTGAATTATATTTTACATTGTATGATGTATTGGCCATAGGGTACCTTTCATCACGAACAAAGTACTTTCCCGAAATAAATAACAATATTGTTCATCTGAGGGCACGGCAGTGCCCCGCCAAGTCTCGAGCAAAAGGACACGGCCGTACCATCTTTTCTCGAAGCAATTCGCGGCTGTTTCGCCCCCCCTATATCTTCGACGTGGACTAAGCTAGGAGTTTAGGTTTTCGGTGAATAATAAAAAAATATTGTAGCGTTATTCGGAGAACTTAAGTTAGCCGGATTAGATAGTAGATTTATTATTGTTACTGAAACAGTTATTTAGGAAAATAGTTAATTAATATAACATAGACATAGTTACATTTATCTAGTTGTTTACGTGTTATTTAGTTTAGTTACATTTAGTTTGTAAGTTAGTGTATATATATTATTTAGTTATTTGTTAGTTAGTTTAGTTCTATTTAGTTTGTTAGATAGAGAATGGGTCCTAAGTAAAAAAGTAGCTGAAGTCCAAGAAATTATGAGGACTCCTAAAAAAAAATAAAGAAATACACTTACAAAAAATAAATGAGATCCCCACCAAAAACATTACATGTAAAAAAATGCCAAGTCTCTCGATGCAGTCTTTCCATCGTAAAGTTTTGAGATCTCATAGAAGCCAAGTCCTATTCAAATTATTTTGTAGTTATAAATCAACATTTAGTAATTATATCAATAGTTTTCTTTATATTATAATTATAGTGACTATTTATATCAATAGTTTTCTTTATATTATAATTATAGTGACTTGGCAATGAGCACAAATTAAAAGCTGCTTGCTGCCTGGAATTAATGTGCAAATGTTACTGACGAGACCTGTGATCAGATTATTTGTTATGTGTGAATCATGATGGTCACTACCGACTATACATATGTTCTAATACAATAATTAAGATTACATAACTTTCAACTCCTCCAAATATGCCGTTTTATTTGTTTCTTCTTGTGCTCATTGCCAAGTCACTATAATTATAATATAAAGAAAACTATTGATATAATTACTAAATGTTGATTTATAACTACAAAATAATTTGAATAGGACTTGGCTTCTATGAGATCTCAAAACTTTTTACGATGGAAAGACTGCATCGAGAGTTTTGGCATTTTTTTACATGTAATGTTTTTGGTGGGATATCTGTTCACATGATATTATTGGCGCCACATATACCTACGATCCGAATGGATTGTCAAATACTAAATGATGGCCAGCGGATAAAAGATGAACTTAAACTGTCAATATTTAAGTCACATTCTCACCCCAATTGTAAAAAATAAGGGTTTCCACAGCGATCTAGCATATAATGGTCCGGATTCTATTTGTATTTGTGATAAAGGATCGGGTTCGAGTGTCGTCCGTCGACCGCCGCGCCTACTGTTGTGAATCGAGTTGCGGACCACAAACCGCACGTTGCCGGCGCTACCACGACCTGGCTGGAGGAGCGACGACTTACTGAAATTTGCAAACGTATTATTAAACTCTAAACAACCACTAATTTAACCTAAAATGTACGTGTAATGATCCAACTTTTCGTACCAATTATTCGTCACCTCGGCCGCACACCATACATTTCTGAGGAACATTATATTGTTTTTTTTTGCTAAAGAATAATCTGTTACATTATTAGAAACCCAACGTAATTATTTTGTATGTCATGCAAATGTATTACAAAACATTTAGGAAAAATTTCAAATCAAATAGCTTTTTGACAACAGACTGACAGTCGCACTGACAATGACAACTTGTGTCACTTGTGACAATGACATTGACACAAGGACCTATAGACAATCTTTTTTTTTTTTTTAATGATTGGTTCGCGTTTGACCACTATCTCGACCCCTATGCCCCTAGACCCCTAGCCCCTAGCAGTGCCTCAATCGCACGTGAGTTTTTACGGGCGTTAAAAAAGCGCCACGTTATATAAGCGATAACGTGTGAACAGAAGTCCAATTTCCTGCGCTTTTTCAACGCCCATAAATAAAGCGCTAGTTCGAATGTGCTCTTAAAGCGAATTTGATTTTAATCGGGGCTTAGGTACCTGGTACTTGCTAATGTACTCGTAAAAATACTCGTGACGGCGTTTACGCACTACGTCCAATCCGAATCCGATCCGAACCCGTGAAAATACGGTTCGTCGTAGCCGTAGAACTATTTCTATGGTAGTTTACGCACTAGATCCGATCTCCGTCATCCGATTTCTTTCCGTCATTCGAGAATTTCCAGAAGTAGCCCTAATATTATTTGTATGAACGCTCGCGCACTGCGTCCTGCTGCATACGAGCAGAGAGGCAGCGGGGCGGGCGGAGGGTATGCGGCTGATTGTCAGAGATCGGAGTAGTGCGTAAGCAATAATTCCGGATTCTGCCCTGCCCGTGATTTTTTTTCACGGATTCGGATCGGACGTAGTGCGTAATCGCCCTGACAGTTTGAATAACACTCTGCTTGAATGCTGTGTAAGAATAAAGGTCTTGTTGGATTTCAACTCATATTGCTAAGCCAAATGTTCTTATTTCAATCATAATAATACATAACATATCCACATAACTGGGCAATCAAATAGTTAACTTCGTTAATCCTCTACAAAAAATGTAGTTTCGTTAAACGTCTAAGCGTTAGATTTCGCATGAAATAACGCAAGTTAACGTTGAT
The DNA here is from genome assembly GCA_954870645.1 of Agrotis clavis. Lineage (NCBI taxonomy): Eukaryota > Metazoa > Arthropoda > Insecta > Lepidoptera > Noctuidae > Agrotis > Agrotis clavis. The sequence continues at coordinate 16,831,886 of OX940919.1, read as the reverse complement.
CGTTAATCCGTTAATATTGTGTTAAATTGCAATTTTATATCGTTGCGTTTGTGAACTTATAAAACCTGGTTTAGGTTCTGGAAGTTAATAGGATAGGATCAAAACAAAATATTTGTATCATTCAAGAATATTTAAATGTTGAAGTTATCGTCTGAAAGCGAGCCTCGTTTCGGTGCTAAAATGTCTTTACCCGTGGAAAACAGACGTTTAACTGCAGCGCTTGAGGTTGAGGGTATAGCAGTATTGTATTTAATGAATAGATTTAAATGAATATCTGTTCCCTGAGGAATGCAGCATCGTTGAACGAGTCTTATGATTTCATGTCCAACCACATTTAATAGCACAGTAAATAGTAAGCATTGGATTAACGATTAACGGACTTCTGCATGTTAACGGAAGTTAACGTGTCCGTTATAGTTTTTAAAAGTTAACAAAGTTAATCCGTTGATCAAAATGTTAACTTCCTTAATTTACGACTACCTAACGGATTTGCCCAGCAATGCACATACAGTGTTACCTACTATCGTAGGTAGGTGTGGCGTAATGTTAGTAAATAATTAAGAATGTCACCTTTGTAGAATTATTTAGGAATATTTTAACATAATACTAAAATTAAGACTTCGGGTATTACTGGTCAGTTGTTAAAGTTACATGATTGCATTATTATGTGCTCTGTGGCAGTTGTAGTGGTGACTGATGCGCTTCTGACGGTCTAAAACGGCTACTACCACTTAGCAATATCACAAACGATTCACCCTCGCGAATAGCCGGATCCACACCAGACGATCCAAAATGGATCGTTAATTCCTGCGATCCGCGATCTGAGTGCATCAGGCATGGATCATGTCGTCAGATGAACTTAACTTTTCTTGCGATTCCGCCGGATCGCACCGACCCGCTCGAAGCGATCCACAGATCCGTTTAAGTAGGTATAGCACAGTTGCACTCATTCGGTCACTATGGCGTCACACGTGCAGCAACGACATCGAATTGCTGAGGCAGCAAAACCTACATTGTTCTTAAATATTTACGAAATAAATCACAAAAACGAAAAAGGCGCTACTGGGTAGGGAATGGGCCAGGAGCGCGTGCTCCTGGCATGGCGCGGAGTTTGGAACTTTGGATCGCGCGAGGCAAGTCCACATCAAAGGCTTTATCACGGTAATATTATTATACAGTACTCCGACTTCATACAAACGGACGAAACGCGAGCTATGCCTACGCGCCTCGATGTCGGGGCGCGCTCGGGGCGCGGACAGTCACGACTGTACCGCAGTGACGAACGCACGGTGTGTTGTTTTTTTAACAATAACCGAGCGATTTTTTCACTACAAATCAGTTCAAGTACATTTATCTGATATGACGAGTAGTAAATATTGTGCTGTTTTTGGTTGCTTTATTTTTAATTAAGCTTTATATTAGAATGCGGATTTATTAAATTTTAAAAGTTAATAATACAGAATTTCGTACGACTCAATCGAGGCGCAAATATTTTTCGGTAGCAAAATAAGCCTGAATTGTTTTTCAAACAAAAACATGTTTTTTTTAATTAAATCTACCAATCAAAAAACAACACGCATTTTTATTGAACACTTCCAATCCAATAAACAAAGTATTTTAATTGTTAATATAAAAAAAGTATACCTATTTACAGCCACAAAACTAAGTAGAAACAGAAAGTAGGCAAATGTTATTAAAATGCTGGAGACGGGCAGCCAGCCCTAACGCATGTTTACAGCTTGGCCAGAACGGATTGAAACGGAACTAAAATTTTTATTTCTGACAGCGTTTTAAAATCTTTGATAATTGATGTAAACAAAGACCGCAGGTTTATTAGATTTATTATTGTGCCATAAAACTACCGTAATAAGTGAAAAAAAAAAAAAAAAATCATTCAAAGTGCTGGTAGCGCGAAGACAGTGGCGACTTCCGGTTTTCTACATTTTTATGTCAAGCTGTACGTACCGCGCGGCTGTAGGCATTTATTTTTATCATGCGGCCGAGTTCCACTACTGTAAAGATAATTATACTGTGGCTTTATGGAGCGCGCTCCTGCCGCCCGCTGGCCCGCAATCGGAGCGGGTTGGATGGTCTGGTGTGGATCTGGCTAATGAATGGCGCTGCGGGAAATGCACCACCTTGTACTTTCAGTGATTTCCAGCAACATCATTGGCTATTCTTGTATTATTAATTCACGAAGTGAATCATTTGGAACATTGCCTTAATGCAGTTTTTGACCCTCTGATTTGTCAATTTGTTAGATGTTTTACTCACTGTTTTGGTGTTTGAATTTAGAACACATTGCTGCGGTCCACCCCCGTCAGCCCCCGTGTTGTTAGGATAATGTTACTCATAATTTAAATCATTGTTCCGAGTTTAATGTCAATTTGTTGGCGAGTGACCGAGCGATTGGACTACTTTGTCGCGTGCAGTGGGTTCGATTCCCGCACGGAGCAAATTTTCGTATGATCTACAGTTATTTGTTTCGGATCTGGGTGTTTGTGTATGTGAATTTAGATGTTTGTAAACGCACCTTTGTCTTTTTTTTCTTCGTTAAATACCTATCTATTATCGCTTAATTATTATTTATTATTATCATTTTTTTTTTACATTTGTAAAAGTGTTAAATATACATGGTGATTTTTTCAACTGGGCGTTTAACATGGCTATATCCTTAACTATGAGGAATATCGAAAAACGTTGAATAGAGTCTCGAGACCGATTTTGACGAAAACTAAAGCTACATCATTGGATTTTAGAAAAATCAATAATCCTGTCCTGAAACCAAAACCGCTGACTTTTGGAAAAATAACATATTTACGCCGCCGCCATTGTGGTGCTTCAATCGTTTCTTAGTGTAGTTCCGTCCGCCTTTTTTTTTAGGTCCATGTTTGTTAGAGATGGGTAACTAGCCGAAATTTCAATAGCCTAGCTAACCGGCTATTTGTGGTGTAATAACCAGCTAGCTAACCAGCTATTTGTCTACTTGGCTATTGAACAATAGCGATTAGTAACAATAGCGGTGGCGACGGCAACTATTAAATGTTTATTCATTTTAAACCTGACGGATCTAACCACCTTTCTAATCATCCCATTTCATAAGTTATTCAACGAACGAAATTACTAAACGTATAATACTCTCTCTTTGTCTAATCTATATTGTGAGAAAAAGATGGACGGTACGAATGAAGATCGCACACGCGTAGCGCAGTGAGCGCGCACACTATCGGCTATTTTGGCTACCCCCCGCTACCCGGCTACCGAATACCGGGACGGCTACACAACAATGTTGTGTAGCCGTCCGTCGTGTGTTGTGACAACATAGCAGTTAGCCATACTCTTCGGCGGCTACGCAGCTATGTGGCTACGAGCGGCTACGCGGATACCAGCGGCTACGCGGCTACCGGCTATGTCATAACCTGTCAGGTATCTAGCCAACTAGTAGCCAATAGCTAGCTATCATGTTGACGGATATCATAGCCGTGGCTATTTTGTTCATAGCCGGTATTTGGCTAGTTATGGCTATAGCTACCCACCGCTACAATTTGTCTGTTTGTCATTGTACTACTACTTACTGACAGAAGTCGTAGCGTACCTACATAAAATACTTATGTTTCGTTGCACATAAAATTTTGCCGTGTTATCAGTGCAAGATTAAAGCCGCGGTAGTTACTGCAAAGTACTAAGGTCGGATATTTTCATAAAAAATGTCGCGTTTAGATCTGGTGATATTTGGAGCCACTGGGTTCACAGGCAAACAGGCTGTGATTCACATGGTAAAGTTTGCCAAGAAATACGAACCAACATCTTGGGGAGTCGCCGGCCGCTCAGAGTCGAAACTTGGTGCCATAATAAGTGAAGTTTCCAAGAAAACAGGGGCAGATTTGTCCAGTGTCAAGGTCATAGTAGCGGACATAGGTGACGAGAAGTCCCTTAAAGATATGTGCGCACAAACAAAAATGGTAGTGAACTGCTGCGGCCCTTATCGTATATATGGAGAGCCTGTAGTTAAAGCTGCGGTAGAGAACAAGACTAACTATGTAGATATTTCTGGTGAACCACAGTTCATGGAGTCAATGCAGCTGCGGTATGATGAGCAAGCGCGCGAAGCTGGGGTGTTCATCGTCAGCGCCTGTGGTTGGGACAGCATACCATGCGACATGGGTGTCATTTTCTTGAAACAGAACTTCACTGGCACTCTCAATTCAGTTGAGTCCTATCTAAAGACATACATACCACCAGAAATTGAAGCACAGTCACGTGAACGAGGCATGGTCAACTATGGCACTTGGGAGTCCCTTGTTTATAGTATTACTCACCAGAACGAGCTACCAGCCCTGAGAAAGAAGCTGTACCCAGAACCTCTGCCACATTTGAAGCCTAAGCTGGAAAGACAAAAGTTACAGAAGATAGATAACAATTGGTATCTACCATTTCTTGGCGCTGATGAATCAGTGGTATATCGCACACAGCGCTACTTATATCACAAGGAGCAGCAGCGACCAATACAGTTCAGAGCGTATTTCAAGTCAGGCGGTCTGGTACAATCACTTCTCTACATTTTTGGAGCAGTTTTACTTTTAATCATGACAAAATTCTCATTTACAAGGAAAATTTTGCTCAAATATCCAAGGGTTTGTTCTTTAGGGCTTGTTACCAGGGAGGGTCCAGCTGACAATGTAATGAATAATACCCAGTTTACCTTTGAGCTTGTGGGGAAGGGGTGGGAGAGTGGCTCTGATGTGGAGAATACAAAGCCAAATAAGACTGTTGTTGCCAAAGTGAGCGGAACCAACCCGGGCTATGGTGCCACTGTGGTGGCACTTCTGATGGCAGCACACACCATTCTTAAAGAGAGAGAGAATTTGCCTGTGGTAGGTGGGGTTTACACTCCAGGTGTTGTTTTCAAAGATACCAAAATTATCCAAAAACTCATTGAAAACAACCTGAAATATGAAATTGTTGAAAGCAAATAAATTTTATCTTTTTATAATTTAAACCTAGAGAAGCTACATTTATTTATTTTACTTGTGATGCTGTGTTAAAAATTAACTGGGTATTTTATGTTGATAAAGTCTTCATTTTTGTTTGTTAAAAGGTTAAAACTTCAGAATTGTACATTATTTATTATCCTTATTTAAATTTAAATTGGTGATAGTCATGGTACTACTTATTATAGATAATAATTAAGTACCTATTGATTAATTGTAAAACATAATCTACCTATACAAATACCTGTTGATATAGGTAATTGAGTATTTTGTATTTTAATAAATGTTGATCATTATCAATCATTAAACAGTTTTATTAGTATTTTCAAAAGGAGTCATTCAAAATCTAACTCTATTTCCTACGCGAAAAGGTACACCTTTCGCAACCAAGCTCGCCGCAGCGCGGTGCCGCGCTGCATTTTAATAGCGACTCAAAATCTGGCTTTATTTACTACACGTTAAGATACACATTTGCAGTATCTTTGTGTTACTTCGCGTCTCGGTGTGAACTGACCGTAATATCACAGTCTAATTATCCTACAGTCGTCCAACGAAGACGTCTAGACTAATCTCCATGCTCGAAATCTCCGCTCCGCTTCAATGGAAACAGCACGAGCGGAGTGGAGCAGAGCTGAGCGGATATTCATAATAAAAAATGTAACCGCCTTCAAAAATAACCACAAAAAAGGGTAAAATAACCTATAAAACTTTTCTTTCGGAAGTCGGTGGTTTTTTTATTAATTGCATTGTATTTTTGCCACCGACTTCCGAAAGAAAAGTTTTGTAGGTTATTTTACCCTTTTTTGTGGTTATTTTTGAAGGCGGTTACATTTTTTTCTAAAAAGTTTTTTTAACTCTTTTTAGTATAAATATTCAGCCAAAATTCTTGTCAAATACATCATTTTCTTACATAACTGGGTGAAGCCGTGTAAAATTGTACAATTCGTTTATTTTTTTGTCCGAAGAAAGTTTTTGTTAATAACTCACCGAATTCTCTGCTGATATCGATAATATTGTGACAACTGATTATATGACTAATGATTTAATAGTGATCATCGTTAAATTTATCATACCTTGCAATTTACTATTTATTTTTGTATTTTTAAAAGTTGTCATTTTTTCTTTCCAAACAAAAATAGCATGTCTGAAATACGTCTCTTGGGAATGATGTACAAAATATGTTGAAAAAAAAATGTTCTAGCGATAAGAAGTAGCTTTTAATTAATTTATTACTAATTTTCCTTCACAATCCTCGTATTTTGTTAATTTATCTAACGGAGAATCGTTATCAGAGGGGTTGGGATATCGGAAATAATCCTCACAAAATCTTCGTTAACACTTTTAATTACTTGCTAACAAACACTGAATACAAAATAGTCAAGGATGCCCGAGATATCGCTCGATTAAAAACTTAGGAACCCGGGAAGTTTAACATGGCGGAGCAACCAAGATGTCTACCCAGCTTGCCGTACCGATTCAAAGTCCCCCTTCACTCAACTGTCACCGCTTATGTGGCCTACCCCACACAGGTTAGCCAACATCTGTCAACGTCACTACCTGTCAACGTCGAATAGCTGATTAAACTTCCGATCGACATTTTGACTCGACTATTCGCTCGGTGTTGCCAATGCTCCCCATGCTAACCTTCCCCAAGTCTATTCATCAATAACTTGAGTTCCCAAGCATTATCTGTCAAATTTAACTACATAGTTCCTTCAATGAGAGATAGATGGCGTTATTCTAAATTAACAATAATCAATTGAGACTCTAAATTGTGTTCGTTTTGATTCCGCTGCAACGATAATAGATGGCGTTGTTTTAAATTGTTGTGCTTCTGTGTTGATTCTCCGACACGGCCATTCTGACAATTCACACGTCCTCGTGTGAGACGTCACGTCCTCGTGTGAGACATCACGTCCTCGTGTGAGACATCACGTCCTCGTGTGAGACATCACATCCTCGTGTGAGGAACCTGGAATGAAAGAAAATTCTCGAACAGTAACCATTCTACTCGTTCGGCCATTCCTGACCCAAATGGAAAAGGTATTCTTATCAAAATAATTACAGGGTCTAATAAACGTCACAACAAACTCTTTCTCTAAAAGCTGACATGTCGAACAGCACCCATACTCATTCAAACAATAGGAAACTCATTAAAATATTGCAGTGCTCATACTTTGACCTTAAACAAGGGACTTGCATTTGAAGCCATACAACAAGGTTTAGAAAATTCAAATGATCTAAACTAAATCACAATATCAATGCACCAAGTAGCACCAAAGAGTCAGTATCAGTCCTTCACTCTGATAAGCTCTAAACAGGACGCATGTTACCAGGCCTTCTCTCCGGTAAATCGTCTGCTTAAGACATTACTCTGTGCACTAACGTTAGTCGGAACGAGTTGATGGGCCTTCACCCGCATCAATCTAGATCCAATTCTTCACTAATTACGTCTAAGTCGCTGACATGACCTTGTGGCATCCTTCTTATGCGATCATGAGCATACTTGTCTATTCTGTTGTCAGTTAAAGATTTTAAAACATAGCGATCACCTTCGAGCAATTCGATAACTTTAAAAGGACCTTTGTATTTTGGATAGAGTTTAACTTGATTTTGTTCCTCATTTCATAAGAACTAAATCACCAACATCAAACTTTACTAGTTAAATCACTGTAGTAGTTAACCAGTACTTAACATTGTAGCGCTTAACCAGCGTTACAAATCCTATCACTTAACCAGTGATAATAATAACGCTTAACCAGCGATATTAACCCACCAACGCTTAACCAGCGAAATCACATCATAACTCGCTTAAACAGCGAAAGCACCAGAATCGTAACGAAATGAAAATTGCTCACCAGATAGGGTCCTAGTCAACGCGTTCAGGAGGCACAGGTCTGCCCTCTTTTCCCCGGAGTCGGCGCTGCTCCTCTCATTGCGCCGTGGCAGTGGAAGCCGGTGATCCTGGATGCATGAGGCTTCGCAGTTGTCGATGAACCCCTCTCGTTGCCATTGCTGTGGTAGTGGTGCTTCAGCGTAGCTTGAGTATCCTGTTTCACGTCTTTGCAGTAGCAGTACACGGATTTATGGCCCGGCTTGCAGCAGATAAAACACTTCAGAGGTTTCACAACACTATTCGCTTTCTCTTCATCTCATCTCTCTTCACGTCATCCCAGGAAACGACACGGTAGGCAGCCAGGTAGAAGCTCCTCTCTTCAAGGCGCGGCTCAGAGCAAACATAAGCGGGGCACCCGCCATGTTGGTCTTGGTCCGAGAGCACATCACTGTAGTCGTCACCCAAGCACGTGCATCCACATCTTGTTTTTCAGGATCGAAATCCGGTAAACGAAAGCCATGTGGTGACGTAGTAGGTGTTTTCACGGCTTGAATCAGTGTCAGAAAATTGCGGTTCCAACAAACACATCCATTTTTCGTCGTTAGAGTTTTTATTTCGAACACGTGGGTCGTCGTGGTCCAATCCCACTTCTGATAACGGAGAATCGTTATCAGAGGGGTTGGGATATCGGAAATAATCCTCACAAAATCTTCGTTAACACTTTTAATTACTTGCTAACAAACACTGAATACAAAATAGTCAAGGATGCCCGAGATATCGCTCGATTAAAAACTTAGGAACCCGGGAAGTTTAACATGGCGGAGCAACCAAGATGTCTACCCAGCTTGCCGTACCGATTCAAAGTCCCCCTTCACTCAACTGTCACCGCTTATGTGGCCTACCCCACACAGGTTAGCCAACATCTGTCAACGTCACTACCTGTCAACGTCGAATAGCTGATTAAACTTCCGATCGACATTTTGACTCGACTATTCGCTCGGTGTTGCCAATGCTCCCCATGCTAACCTTCCCCAAGTCTATTCATCAATAACTTGAGTTCCCAAGCATTATCTGTCAAATTTAACTACATAGTTCCTTCAATGAGAGATAGATGGCGTTATTCTAAATTAACAATAATCAATTGAGACTCTAAATTGTGTTCGTTTTGATTCCGCTGCAACGATAATAGATGGCGTTGTTTTAAATTGTTGTGCTTCTGTGTTGATTCTCCGACATATCTATGTTTCTATAACATTTTATTTGAACTTAAATATGTGTCCTGGAATTTTGTGTCTCAAGCGTTACGCTAAGAGAGTTACCAAAGGCTGGTTCAATATGCTTGTATCCAAAGCCGAAAAAATATTTTTTGGTGCGGCAACACTGGTGCTCAGTATGTCAAAATGTAAAAAAAAATATTTTCGTCCAATGGGGATGGCAACTCAAAGCTAATCGTAGATGGCGCTGCGATAGTTGGTCCCTACGTCAGATTACTGTCAACCTTGCACAAAAAACAAACAAGATTTATTGTTATAAAAATTGAGTATAAATACAAAACAAATATGGAAAATTATTCGTCAATGCAAGTGCATATACTAAAAGAAGAATTAAGACGCCGCGGTGCATCTACAACAGGAAAAAAAGTGATTTAATTGAGTGGTTATAAATTTGATTTTACCGTATTATATCCACGATTACTTGTATTTGAGGTTTAAATTTTTGAATTTAGGTATGTTTTACCTGTCCTCTCCTCTACCAAGAATATAATGCTGCTTCTGACTTTCTATTTTGATAAATTATCATAATGTTATAAATCAGTAATTTTACCCCTTTTAACTATTTAGATTAGAGAAATATCACAATATATTTAATTTCTTAACACCACAACTATCACAAAACTCGTTCCAGGTGATAATTCTTCCGCCAGACGAACCATTTCATGATTTATAGAGCGATGTAATACTGGTACTTAACCTCCAATAGAAAAGTAGATATTATTTTGAAAAGTGTATTCGATTGTTTAGTTATGGTATAATCATAGAACTTCATTAATAAACTCAACTAACGGCCTATCTCGGCTTCGCAAGGGTGGATATTTGTTTATTATATAGCTTTTTCTTAGTTATAATACAATTTTTGTTCTCAAGGCAGTCACAGCAGCTACCCATTATTTCTTGATAGTGTGAATTGTCGGAAATTCATATGTTCCATTATTTTTACAGCTTATTACACAACATCTAGTCATTTTAGATCAATAAATCGTTTTTTTTCAGAAAATTCCTTTGATTTGACTGTTCTTTTGGGAGCAAACTGTCACTTGTCACTGATCTTGTAACTTTGACACTTGCCTTCCCCATTGAGAATTGATATTTCTTTCTCTTTCCCTCAAGAAAGAAAAACAAATCGCATAAGAAGAAAAGGGACAGAGCATACCTATCTCCATCCCTTACCGCGTAGCCGGTTTTTTCTAGGGCAGCAACACCTAATGGGGATGGCAAATTGGCAACTCAAAGCTAATCGTAGATGGCGCTGCGATAGTTGGTCCCTACGTCAGTTATCTGTCTACCTTGTACAAAAAACAAATAAAATTTATTGTTATAAAAATTGAGTATAAATATAAAACAAATATGGAAAATTATTCGTCAATGCAAGTGCATATACTAAAAGAAGAATTAAGACGCCGCACGGTGGGCCGAAAATCGGCTTTCATATACTTAGGCATTTTATTTTGCAAGTGCCAGTTTTTATGCCGGATATCACTTCTACTAGTTATAAGAATATACAAAAATGACACCAGAATTGATTCTGCACAAAAACGCAGGAATTATAATTTTTTTACGAAAATTTTGTATGGAGCTAGTATGAAAAATCGAAATATCTCTAAAACGGCAGGGATAACCGTAATATCCTTATAGGGGGTTATAGTACTAATTATTTGTGATTTTTCGACATAAGTTACATAATGGTTGTGAATGCCGTTTTTTTTTTAAAAATCGTCAAAATATTTTCATTTATTTTTACATATGAAACGTTCCTTTTTGTGTTAAAGTTGAAGATTTCAGAGCTTTAGCAACTCTTAACATAAAATAGCATGACCTCTATAGACCTGAAGGACTAGACAGAGGCGAAGGAAAAGTTATTTTGTAGGTTATTGTACCCTTTTTTGTGGTTGTTTTTGAAGGCGGTTATATTTAGTTTGAAAACTCGGTGTAATCGATGTACATACATAAAAAAAAAATACCGACCGACTGAATGGAGAACCTCCTCCTTTTTTGAAGTCGGTTAAAAAAAAAAATGGACTGTATATATACTTTTTATTGAAAGGTAATTTAAATAAAACAGAAGTAACAAAAATAATATCAAAGTGCATAATAATTTATGAAAATATTAACTGAACATATGATACAATAAACTAACATGAATATAACAAAAGAACATAAAGAGAAATAATTGAATTTTACAAATTTTCTTTACAACTTTCGTTGTCGGACTCCAATTCCGAGTCAGAATCCAGATTGGATACACCTACAAACGCGAACTCAGTTTCCGAAAACTGTATTATTATTATTATATTATATCATTTTATTTCAACCAACTAGGATCATAATTATTCACAATTAAACAATAAAATAGTATACATAATATAAATAACATCAAATCAATTACTTAAATGAGGGAATATCAATGGGGAAGGCAAGTGTCAAAGTGACAAGTGACAGTTTGGTCCCAAAAGAACTGTCAAATCAAAGGAATTTTCTGAAAAAAAACGATTTATTGATGTAAAATGACTAGATGTTGTGTAATAAGCTGTAAAAATGATGGAACATACAAATTTCCGACAATTCACACTATCAAGAAATAATGGGTAGCTGCTGTGACTGCCTTGAGAACAAAAATTGAATTATAACTAAGGAAAAGCTATATAATAAACAAATATCCAGCCTTGCGAAGCCGAGACAGGCCGTTAATTGAGTTTATTAATGAAATTCTATGATTATACCATAACTAAACAATCGAATACACTTTTCAAAATAATATCTACTTTTCTATTGGAGGTTAAGTACCAGTATTGCATCGCTCCATAAATTATGAAATGGTTCGTCTGGCGGAAGAATTATCACCTGGAACGAGTTTTGTGATAGTTGTGGTGTTAAGAAATTAAATATATTGTGATATTTCTCGAATCTAAATAGAAAAAAGGGGTAAAATTACTGACTTAAAACATTATGATATTTTATCAAAATAGAAAGTCAGAAGCAGCATTATATTCTTGTTATAGGAGAGGACAGGTAAAACATACATAAACTCAAAAATTGAAACCTCAACTACCAGTAATTGTGGATTTATTACGGTAAAATCAAATGTATTACCACTCAATTAAATCACTTTTTTTCCTCTTGTAGATGCACCGCGGCGTCTTAATTCTACTTTTAGTATAAGCACTTGCATTGACGAATAATTTTCCATATTTGTTTTGTATTTATACTCAATTTTTATAACAATAAATCTTGTTTGTTTTTTGTACAAGGTAGAAAGTAATCTAACGTAGGGACCAACTATCGCAGCGCCATCTACGATTAGCTTTGAGTTGCCATCCCCATTAAAAATACATAATAAATAACAACAAAGATCAACTAGTTAAATAAGAGAATATCAAGTAACATTTTTTTTTTTTTTTTAAATTAAATTAATTTATCGAAAGAAAGCAGAATAATTATATTATATGCCTAACAACAAAATTTATAAATACTTGGATATAAATGTCACTAAAATAATATTCTGACAGAAGTCAGTACATGGACCATATCACAATGATACAAGTACCGACAGTCGAACCGTTCTGCGAATGCGTTCAGGTACTATGTGGTTCAGGACACTGTTATAACGGCCGCCCCGCACTCTGCGCACCAGGGATGCGCACCGCTTACGCATGGTTGCATTAAAGCAATCCACTCTAGCCTCTGCGAACATCCCTGAAGCGCTACAGAAGCGAGGCAACCCCAAAAGCATCCTAAACGCATTGTTATATTGGACGCGTAGGGCGCTGTACTGTCTCTGCGTATAACTCACCCACAGACTGCTGGTGTAGAAGGACGTACAAAATGCCCTAAACAAGGTGATTTTGACGCCCCTTGAACAACGACTAAATCTGCGGGCTATCATATTGGCACGAACAGACAACGCCCTACGCTCCCTCTCTATGTCTGCATCGTCCTTCAAGTCCGAGGTTAGAATATGCCCAAGATATCTAAACGTGCTGACTCTATTTAGAGGGCACCCATAAAGTTTAATAGATGGTATATTATCTAGACATCTTCCCCGAGCTTGAAAGACCATGCATTCGCTCTTCTTCACATTGTACAACAGACCATGCTCGTCAGCGTACTTTTCGCATATACCAAGCAGCCTCGACAGACCGCTCACAGAGGCACTCAGCAGCACCATGTCATCCGCATAACTAATATTATTAATGCAAACTCCCCCAATGTGGCAGCCGACATGTGTGCTGCTGAGCTCCTCAATCAGCGCGTTTACATAAAGGTTGAAGAGCTTTGGCGAGGACAGTCCCCCCTGCCTCACCCCGCACTCCAACCTATATGGGGTCGAATAGGCCCCCGACCACCGAACAACGTTGACCTGGTTCCGGTACCAATATTCAAAAATGCGTATCAGTTCCTCTGGCATTGAAGTTTGATGAAGCTTCCTCCACAAAATATCATAAGAAACCAGGTCAAACGCCTTCGATAAGTCGAGGAAACAAGCAAAAATAGGCGTGCTCCTATCGGTGTAGTACTTGACAGTTTGCTTCAAACACAATACAGCTGCCTCTGTGGAAAGACCTTGCTTAAAGCCGAACTGGTTGTCGTGTATGTGCACGTATTTATCAAGCTGAGTGTTAAGCAAACTGTCAAGCACTTTGGAGATAATAGTAGCCAGGGAGATAGGCCTGTAATTATTCCTGTCACTAATATCACCAGTTTTGCTCTTCACGATCGGCACCACCACAGTCCTCATCATTGGCTCTGGTAAATACGAGTGCCCCACACACAAAGAGTAAAACATCGCCAGCACCCTAGGCAGATGAGTGCCTGCATATTTAAGGTGCTCAATGCTGAGGTCGTCGTGCCCAGGAGACTTTCCCCGTGACATTGATTGTATTACTTTTCTCACCTCTTTCGCCGTAAATTGGGTACTAGTCTCCCGGCCACTAGACTCAGCACTGCACGCAGACTGTGATGGCAACAAAGGTGAGGTTACAGTAAAATGTTCCCTAAACAACTCGGCTATACCAGTCAGGTCATTGGTACCGTTGACACTCACAGGTAAGCCCGGCTTACTGTTAAGTTTATTGGTCGACTTCCAAAAACTGCGAAAATCCTGCTTGGAATGATGTGATGCTAAGATATTCATTTTAATTTGGTCACTATTATTTTGACACCATCGCAACCGTGATTTAAAAATCCTGCGACTCGTCTGCATGCTACTCCAAACAGGACCCTCCCGCGGCTTGCCATACCACACCCACAACTTAAACTTTTGCCTAGCCTCCCTGTGAGCATCACTCACGTACCTATTCCATCCTATAACCGGTTTTTTACCTCTGAAAGTATTCACAACACAACTGTCAGAGGCTGCTTGGCATAACGCATGTATAATGTCACCATACATCTTGTCGATAATATTTCTGTGGTCCAAATTATTACAAACAAAGTCACTACATGTATTTAATTCTAAAGGAAAGTCGATAAGTTTTAAATGATTATTACACGATTTTAAATAAATGTCAATTTGCTGAGGTGTTCTTTCCCCCCATCGTATTTTATTATAAAGCGGGAGTTTACTTGTTTCATACAATTTTGGTTTAATATCATCTAATTTACATTGAATTACGAGGGGAAAATGGTCGGACCACAGAGCGTCATACTTTACATATGTATTTACAATGGTCTCCATAGCGGAATTAGTCACAACACAATGGTCGAGCCACCGTCTCGAACCGTTTGCTTCACTTACAAATGTATATGAATCAGAGTTTAAACCCAACATTTGAACGTCAGCACACAGCCAGTCCCATTCCGAACAAAAACAAACCAACTCATTATAAAATTGCTCATTAGGATGCGCGTTAAAATCACCGAGTATGTAAACAGATTCGATATTATTATTAGCTATAATAGCACTCACTAGACCGAGGCAATCAGTGAATTCCGTCAAGTTCGCACTATTATCCGTGGGCATGTATATACTGAAAACCAAGAACGATCTCAGTTCCATGCTTACTTTTATCGCACAAACTCGCGGGTTATCACATTGCACAGCTGACACGTTGTTAAAAACACTTTTCTTCCACAGCAGCGCAACTCCGCCGTACGGTCGCCCTCTGAGCATACCGATCGTAGTATCCACCGCCGACGTCCCAGTGCAACCGTACTCGTTATCAATATCGCTGAGGAACTGAATATCGTGTGGCAGCAACCAAGTCTCTTGTAAAGCAATTATGTCCGATGTGCGACACAATTGTCTGACACTGTCTACTGAGCGCTTTACACTCTTGCAGTTGAAACTCACTAAATTGTAAATTTAATAGACTTTGTATCCATCATAATATAACATTAAGGGCCTGATACGGTGACACTGTTAGCACTGTTCGCATTCGGTTTCCGTGCCGTAAAATTCACAAATCGCCTAAATATCACTCCCTCAGGCCATAGCTTGTTATCTAGGAATAATGACAACTTATTTTCCATAACAAACATTTTGTAGGCTTTGTAGTCCCTGTCATACTTAAACAATATTTCTTCGAGTGTAATTTTCTCTTGCACTCTGTCATATATGTACTCGACTATGTCTTTTTCGGTCGTATCTTTGTGTACCTTGGTAATGAAGATAGGCACTTTTTTCACAGCAGCTTTAAACTTTCCTTCATTATCCCTAGAAGTACCGGAAGTGCCCAGATAACGGTACTTCATAGGTTTCCTACGGTGAGAAACCCTTTGCCAACCTTCACCGTCATCCGTTATCACCGGCGCGCGTTCAGTAACAGACAGAGGTACATTCTGATGCTTTTTAGTGGCCTCTTCGATAGTACGGTCGCTGTTATTGCAAACAGCTGACTGCAGCGGCGCTGAGACTCCCACGGGTGACGTCACGGCCAACCGGTTCGGACTGGTGGCGGTGGCGGTCGCTGTGGCGCGAGGCGCGATGCTACCGTCGCCCGCTCGCTGTGGCACGTTGATTGTTTTATTGTAGATTTGTTCTCCGTCTACCGCCCTTATTTTCCTATACAGCTGTGCATTATTCTTATGCCCGTTTACCGAAGTTTCTTCGATACTGCTATTATATTCATCTATCGTTGAGTTATTTACGTGGGATAATCCTATGGGACCACTATCAGAATCCATTAGCCATGCACCTCGCTTCATATTTACTTTGCAAGCAGACGACAAAACTAATGAGTCATTTTGCGTTTTTAACACCTCCGCCTTAAACTCACATAGCTGAGTTTGCGTAACGTATGTTTCTTTCAAGTCTTTTAGTTCGTTTTGTACGCGTAGCAAGTCCTTTAGTAATTTCGTACAATCTAGATGGTCGAACAAAATAGGAGGTAGTCGTTCCAGATCTCTTGCGACGAAAATCGGGAAAAGATCAGGTTCCGTTGACTTGAAAAGATTCACAATGTCCACCAGATCTCGCTGTTCCTTGCCCTTGTTTTTACGCTTGATTTTGGCTTTGTTAACGGTAACTGAGTCGAACAACAGCGCTTTCGACTTCTCGATCTCTTCACTGGAAAACGTAGATGTACATATTCGCACCAGGGTATCTTCATCGATCACCGATAACTTATTTTGAATGTACGACAATAGTTCATCAATAATGATGTTACACGAATTGCATTTCACGACTTCCGACATTTTCAACGACGGAAAGGCACTTCGTTCGTTAGAAGTACACCCGCACGTGCGTACGTAATGAACGCGGCCGATGAACTATATGTATTAGGTCGAGAGTTTCAGCAAAAAAGGTTGTCTTCCTTTTGGCATCTAACTTCGGCCTTTGTGCACTTAGGAAAGGATCCGAAGAAACAACAAGCATATTTAGGATATCTTGATTAATCTTGCCTGCTTCTTTTCCGCGAATGATGTTCCCGAAACATCCTAAAATCTTTGTTTCGAGACTCTGAGGCTTCTTCTGAGAGAGTCCCAATCGGGACAATATCATCTTTTTCGATTATGTCAGCACCGTGTATTAATAGTTTATGTACGGTTGATGACATGTAGTACCAGTCGTATAATTCCACGTACTTTTCTGCTGTTTTGCGAGCAAAATCTTTAAATTTGATGACATCTATCTTCTCACCAGATGTTATTGCTTGCAAAATAACAGCAAATCTTTTTATTAGGTCTTGATCGAACCCAGTAATAGCTGCAGTTTTATTGGGAAACTCGAAAAACTTCCTTGCGGTATTCCCGTCATTAGTAGTTCCCGAGCCTTGTTTCACTATATCAATCAACAGATTGAGCTCCTCTTTAAATTTATTCTGAATGTTTTTTTTTCTGTTTTGTAACATTTCTTTATGCTCATTACTTCTTGCTGCCCACTGTTTGAAGTCAAGTCTGTACGCAATGTGTAGCAGACATTCCATGCAATTTATACGGGCATGTAGGGATGATAGGCCAAATTCGTATATGTCAGAACACACAGTTTTTGATGTTACAGCATCTAAGTGGTTCATTTCTGTTGTTTTTGCTAAGCACAGGTAGCATGATGCATTTGATCTAGCTTCAGAAAGGTACGTGCAGACTTTTGCGTCGATCATTGTCGTCATTAGTTTATGAGTCACCCTGTTACTATTAATGCACTCTGTGGGGTTAAGGGCCTCAATTTCCTCATCCATTTTTCTTTTGTTATCAATGACAACTGCATCGCTTTCTTTTACAAAAGTGAACTGAACCGGACGACAATAAAAAGTTGAGCATGGTTTTGGGTTTGTCCTTATAGTATTATCTCCATCTGTAAGTTTCAGTGGCACCAAAGAGGTCATAAAAATGCTTGAATCATCATGCTCGCCGTCCATTTTCTGCTTGTACCGGCTTTGATTGTCTATAGAGGTCATGCTATTTTATGTTAAGAGTTGTTAAAGCTCTGAAATCTTCAACTTAAACACTAAAAGGAACGTTTCATATGTAAAAATAAATAAAAATATTTTGACGATTTAAAAAAAAAAAGGCATTCACAACCATTATGTAACTTATGTCAAAAAATCACAAATAATTAGTACTATAACCCCCTATAAGGATATTACGGTTATCCCTGCCGTTTTAGAGATATTTCGATTTTCGTAAAAAAATTATAATTCCTTCGTTTTTGTGCAGAATCAATTCTGGTGTCATTTTTGTATATTCTTATAACTAATAGAAGTGATATCCGGCATAAAAACTGGCACTTGCAAAATAAAATGACTAAGTCTATGAAAGCCGATTTTCGGCCCACCGTGCGCCGCGGTGCATCTACAAGAGGAAAAAAGTGATTTAATTGAGTGGTAATACATTTGATTTTACCGTAATAAATCCACAATTACTTGTAGTTGAGGTTTCAATTTTTGAGATTAGGTATGTTTTACCTGTCCTCTCCTATAACAAGATTTTTATTTATTTATTTCATTAACACATACAATTGCTATTACAGGTAATACCCAAGCTAACAAAAGTAGTCATAATTTAGTTGTCTGCCCCTGCAACACGATCTATGTCTCGCTGGAGCATATAATGCTGCTTCTGACTTTCTATTTTATAATAAATATCATAATGTTTTAAGTCAGTAATTTTACCCCTTTTTAGGGTTCCGTAGTCAACAAGGAACCCTTATAGTTTCGCCATGTCCGTCCGTCCGTCCGTCCGTCCGTCCGTCTGTCCGCAGTTTAGCTCAGAGACGCACAGTACTAGAGAGCTGTAATTTGGTGTAAATATACGGATTTGTTGTGCCGAAAAAGTGGTAAAATAAAATCTCGTAAAATATTTTTTTTTAGGGTACCTCCTGTACAAGTAAAGTGGGGATGTTTTTTTTTTCTCGCGTACCCCTTAGTGTGGGGTATCATTAAATAGGTCTTTAAAAAATATTGATAGTTTCCACTAACAATTTTTTGATAAAAAAAATGGTTTGTGAAATATTAAGCTTTAAAGTGCTAAATTTTGCTTGACTCGAGTGTCCCCCCCCTCTACCAGCTAAACGGTTATGTTTGGGGGTGTGAAAAAATTCACAATAGTAGTATATATAACGAAGTTTAAAAGAAAATTATCATGACTAAGTAGGCTTTACAACTTTACGAGTAATAGTCGACCAACTTATAAAATGTACTTGGATAAAATATTTTCTTAAACAAAATGTATCAGAGAACATGTACTTCAACTGCAAATGTAAGTTTGTCAACTTTATTTTTACAGCTTTAATAGGTATGTTTTTTGGGGATAGGTAGGTTTTTATCGTCAACTATTTTTAACTAACTTCAGAAAAAGGAGATTCTAAATTCGTCGTAATCTTTTTTTATGTATTTTCCCCGATTTCTCAAAGACTTCTGAACCGATTTTGAAAATTATTCTTTTTTAAATTAAATTCAGCGAATCAGTTTAGTTAGTTCGCATAAGTATTTTGATGGGCAACTACGGAACCCTACACTGTGCGTGGCCCGACACGCACTTGGCCGGTTTTTTTTCTATTTAGATTCGAGAAATATCACAATATATTTAATTTCTTAACACCACAACTATCACAAAACTCGTTCCAGGTGATAATTCTTCCGCCAGACGAACCATTTCATGATTTATAGAGCGATGCAATACTGGTACTTAACCTCCAATAGAATAGTAGATATTATTTTGAAAAGTGTATTCGTTTGTTTAGATAAGGTATAATCATAGAATTTCATAAACTCAACTAACGGCCTGTCTTGGCTTCGCAAGGCTGGATATTTGTTTATTATATAGCTTTTCCTTAGTGATAACACAATTTTTGTTCTCACAGCAGTCACAGCAGATACCCATTATTTCTTGATAGTGTGAATTGTCGGAAATTTGTATGTTCCATATTTTTACAGCTTATTACACAACATCTAGTCATTTTACATCAAAAAATCGTTTTTTTTTTTAGAAAATTCCTTTGATTTGACAGTTCTTTTGGGACCAAACTGTCACTTGTCATTTTGACACTTGCCTTCCCCATGGGGATGGCAACTCAAAGCTAATCGTAGATGGCGCTGCGATAGTTGGTCCCCACGTCTACCTTGTACAAAAAAACAAACAAGATTATTTGTTATAAAAATTGAGTATAAATACAAAACAAATATGGAAAATTATTCGTCCATGCAAGTACTATATACTAAAAGAAGAATTAAGACGCCGCGGCGCATCTACAAGAGAAAAAAAGTGATTTAATTGAGTGGTTATACATTTGATTTTACCGTAATAAATCCACAATTACTTGTAGTTGAGGTTTCAATTTTTGAGTTTAGGTATGTTTTACCTGTCCTCTCCTTTATCAAGAATATAATGCTGCTTTTGACTTTCTATTTTGATAAAATATCATAATGTTTTAAGTCAGTAATTTTAACCTTTTTTTCTATTTAGATTCGAGAAATATCACAATATATTTAATTTCTTAACACCACAACTATTACAAAACTCGTTCCAGGTGATAATTCTTCGATTTTCGAGCGATGCAATACTGGTACATAACCTCCAAAAGAAAAGTAGATATTATTTTGAAAAGTGTATTCCATCATTTTTACAGCTTATTACACAACATCTAGTCATTTTACATCAATAAATGTTTTTTTTTCTGAAAATTCCTTTGATTTTACAGTTCTTTGGGGACCAAACTGTCATTTTCACTTTGACACTTGCCTTCCCCATTGTCCACATGCTCCCGCATTTTCAGTGAGTTGAACGAGTTGTCCCCAGTGTTGCCAACTTAGTGCTTTCGGCACTAGATCTAGTGCATTTCTTGATGTTTTAGCGCTCAAAATTCCACAACAGTGCCTAGTGCCTTAACTAGTGCATTTTTAAAAGTCTGCAATTTATCACGCAATTTCGTAAAAACAAAACCAATCAATGGCGCGTTCTGAAACACAGTTAAATTTCAGAACGCACCTCTTTATTATTAGTTATTTATGAAAATGCGTATCTCCATGGTCGTATAACTGGGCTACGAGCAGCAAATAAAACTTGCTACAATTACGATATTCCGAAGGAAGTTCTTGAAAAAGTCGGTTCGAAAGATACGTATAAGTTTAAACTCCAACAATCAACTCCTGGTCCCTCAACTTCTCAAACAGCCACTTCAGCAACGGTGAATTCAGACCATGATTCCAACTCTGATTCGGACGACGATATATTTTTACCCGACTGCGCCAGGAGGGTTATTTTTTGTTATAACAATATTCTAAATAAAAACTGATTTTTTTAAATATTTTAATTGATTTTATTTTTTTGGTGCCCTTTTATCAAAATTAACACAAACCTAGTGCATTTTAGGTTTTGTTTAGCGCATTTCTTACAATAGCAGTTGGCAACACTGGTTGTCCCTGGTTATTTTGTGGCATTAAAATACCAATTTCGAGGTTCGTATGCATGTTTGAACTATTTTTATCCGTCTTGCTCATAGCTACATTATAACTTTTTTTAAAAAGCTTGGGTTGTGTTAATAATCCGCGTTTCTATATGAGATATTAGATTTTTAGGTTAGTTTCGCACCATTTTTGTGTCGTGAGTGATACCGTGTGTTACCACATAGTAGTGTTACTAAAAGAGTTACGTAACACTCGGGACATATTTAAGGCAGAGTTTACATTTACGAGAGAGAACTTAACCAACTTTTTTACTTAATAAATAGGTAGGTAAATTTATTTTTTTCAGTTAAATGATCAATTTTGAACTGCTCTTAGAAGTTTTTTACTGAACGAAAATGAAACATGCTCATAAAAACATGCTTTTCAAATCTATAAGGGCAAAAACAAAATTTGTAGTTCAGCATCTTTTTCTTCTCTATTTGTTAACTTTTTTCTATTTTTGTGTAGTAGCTATTAACGAGCCTATTTTTGTTTCGTAGGCATTGACAAGCTCATATTTTATCACTACAAACAATAGAAACTGTTAGTTTTTTTTTCCTTTTTATTCGTTTACATAGATTAATTAACTGGTTTCTAACACCTAATTTAAAAGTGTACCGCTGGTCGGTCTAAATCACTTTTTAAGTCATACAGCTATTAACTATTGTGTTTGTCATCTTGACCATTAACTATGTATTATCGTAACTTTGTATGCGGGTGGTGAATGGGCATGTTATTTCATATTTTCAGATGGCTCCGTTATCGGCCGCTGAAAAACAAAAGAGATATAGAGACCGTATGCGGCAGAGTAATCCTGAAAAATTTTCTGAAGTTCTCAAAAAAAATGCAGACAGAAACAGGAAGTATAGAGAGAAAATAAAAAAAGGGCTTGTAGAAGAGAAAATAATAGAACAAAGACTTAAATGGAGAGAAAATAAGAGACAGTTACGAAGAAAGAAAAAGGGAAATTCGCTCAATGAAAATTTAGATGGGCGTCTTGATAATCAACAGGAAAAATCCATTGACCTGAAAATAAAAAGAGAGAGAAAAAAAATATATAGAATGTGGATCGCCAAAAAAACTGAATATGAAAAAAAGATAAAACTACTATACAGGAAAATCGACAATCTTCGGAAGCAAAACAAACGATTAACCCAAAAAAATTCTCAATTACAGAATCTTTTACTAATTCAATCAGAAGAAAAAAACACAATACCAAAAACAAATCAAAATGTAACACCTCTATCCAAAACATGCTCATTTATAGAAGAAAATTTACCAAATATTACAAATGAAGAAAAAGATAAAGTGAAAAGAGTTCTTTTAGAGCACAATATTTTGACAAATGTGATACAAAATACTTATAAAGACACAAAGAGCAATGAAGAACGTAACGTTTTCAAAAAAATGACAGAAAGCGAAGTTGTGAAAAAATATAGGCAAAGACGTAAATTGACATTGATACTGGGATTAAAAGGAAGAGCACGGCGCAATAAAGCATATACAGATCGAAGAAACAAAAAAATGGTGGAAGAAATACAGAAATTTTACGAAAGAGACGATGTAAGTAGGGCAACGGCGGGAAAAAAAGAGGTAAAAACTTCAAAGAAAATAAAAAGACAGAGAAGGTATTTACTCAAAACATTAAAAGATATCTATAAACAATACAAAAACGAAGGTGGCAAAGCAAAATTCTCTTCATTTAAAAAACATAAGCCATTCTATGTGTTACGTCCAAAACTTTCTGATCGGGACACATGCGGATGCATAAAACATGAAAATTTCAAACTTAAAACTGACAAGCTATACGCTTCAGGATTAATTGACACCAAAAATGTCGACGAAATCATTACAAGAGTAGTGTGTGATCCTAATTCAAAGGAATGCGCTTATGGAGATTGTGCCACATGCCGCAATAACAATATTGTTTTTGATTGGAATGCTCATAGTCGCGATGAGGTGGTGACTTGGGAAGAATTTGTGCGTGAAAAACACGAATATGTGGATAAAAGTGACGGAACAAGCAAAAGTACCGAAAAAATTGTAAAAAAAGGAATCAATAAACCTATGGTTGAATTAACAAATTTGTATAATAATGACCTAAACACATTAAAGAAACACATTTATAATATTAAGCATCAATATTCACAGTATTTAACTTGCATAAAAAATTTAACAGGACATGAAGTTGCAGTGCATATTGACTTCTCCGAAAATTATACCTGTAAACTTACAAAAGAAGTGCAGTCTATGCACTGGGGAGCATCAAAGCCCCAACTGACCATACATACTGGAGTCCTATACACTAAAGAAAGACAGCCTCAAACATTTGCGTCTATTTCGCCCAATAACGAGCATGGCCCAGAAGCAATTTGGGCACATTTAGAGCCGGTATTAGCTTATATAAGAACAGAATTTCCGAGTGTTAAAGGGATTCACTTCTTTTCGGACGGCCCAACAAGCCAATATAAACAGAAAAAAAATTTTTACTTGTTTTCAAAACTCACAAAAGAAAAAGGATTCCCTTACTCCACCTGGAACTTCAGCGAAGCGTCGCATGGAAAAGGAGCGGCTGATGGAGTGGGTGCGGCAGTAAAACGACGCCTTGATAATGTTGTTTCACAAGGCGTTGACATACCAAATGCCGAAACGGCTTACGAAGTTTTGCAGAAATCGGATACTACAATACTAATATTTTACATATCACAAGACGCTATTAAAACCTACTCTGTAAAGGAAAACCTAATACCGGTACCTCAAACGATGTCTTTGCATCAAATTGTCAACAACACAGATTCATCAGAACTACAGAACAGTATCAAATTCCGATGCCTTAGTTGTTTTTGTCTCAATGCAACTACAGAAAATTTTAAAGGTTCCTGCAATTGCTTAGATATCAAATCCCATTTGCTTTATAATGAACAAGAGCTTAAGAATAATAAAGGAAAAGGAGACAATAACTCAGAAAAGAAACCAATTGAGAAAAAGCCGAAAATCACAAATAAAGAAAATGTCAGTAATAAAAATAAAGTAACAATTTTATCCGACGTTACACTCTTACCTGAAAACCGAGGTTTTATGGATTTAACCAATTTTTTTGGACCCGAGGTAACAGAAATTTCAAAACATTATGATTTATCAACAAGTAGACATTATAAAAACACAAACAATATTTATGACAATCCAATTCCATCAACGTCAAAAGAATGTCAAAACCAGATACAAAAAAAACAAATGGAAGAAGAAAACAGAATAACAACAGAAAATAATACAGTTGAAGGAGAAAATCAAAACCAGATACAAAAAAAACAAATAGAAGAAGAAAACAGAATAACATCAGAAAATAATACAGTTGAAGGAGAAAATGATAAATGTAACACTATTCAAACTGGAGGAGAAAAAGAACCACTAATCTTAATTGAAAAAGAAACAAACGACATTGAAATTATTGAAGGTGACAGTGTTATAGTTAAATATTACGAAAAAAAATCGTGGAAATTCTATGTAGGTTTTGTTGAAAACATCGTAAATGAGGAACTTGAGAAATTATATTGTATAAATTTTTTAAAAACTGTTTCAAATCAATCAAATCTCAAATTTGTAAAACAAAAAAAAGTCGACAGGGACATAGTTCCTTCATCAAATATTGTTATGAAAGTTGAGTTAACATGTTGTACTAATACAAAAGAGTACTTCTTAAAAAATGAAAGTTGTGATAGAGTTTACTTTATTTAGAAATTATTGTGATTAAAAAGTTCGATGAGACTTAAACAAAAAAAAATCCAAAAGAATGTAACCAACTTCAAAAACAACCACAAAAAA
Organism: Agrotis clavis; assembly: GCA_954870645.1. Classification (NCBI taxonomy): domain Eukaryota; kingdom Metazoa; phylum Arthropoda; class Insecta; order Lepidoptera; family Noctuidae; genus Agrotis; species Agrotis clavis. The sequence continues at coordinate 16,806,640 of OX940919.1, read as the reverse complement.
GTTCAAAATAACCTACAAAAAACTTTTCTTCTGAAAGTCGGTGACTTTATTTTTTATTTCATTGACTTTTTGTCACCGACTTTCGAAAGAAAAATCTTTTTGTAGGTTATTTTGAACTTTTTTGTGGTTGTTTTTGAAGTTGGTTACATTTTTTTATTTAAGTCTCATCGAACTTTGATATCACAATAAAGTCGGTTACATTTTCATAACAAAAGTTTTTTATTTTACCCTTTTTTAGTTTTCAACTTCAACCCAAATTATTTTCAAATACATAGTTTTCTTCCAAACGACTTCCAGAAGAAGGTTAAAAATGTCGTAGCCTGTATTTAAAATTTACATCAGTGTTTTTTTTTTCATTTAAAACTTTAATTATCCAAAAGGAGGTTAAAAATGTCATTTTAAAATTATATCCAGTGTTTTTTTTTTCATATAAAACTATATTATGACATTTAATAAAAACAAATTGTTCGATGTAAGATTATTCAGTGTTTTTCGCTCGCTTGATAAATAAATTGATTTTCAAACATGTCTTATTATTTTTATTTAAAACTAACCATCGAAATTATATTTTACTTTATAAATCAGTAGAGAACGTGTCAAAAAAAAAAATTCCAACTAACAGCAGTTAATTGCCGAATTAATTTACTATATTGTAGACCTAGCTTTAGATGTGTCGCGAGCGTTACTGCGTTACCGTGTGTTACCAACTTGATCATGTCTCAAGAGTTACTATGTACATAATTACACGGCCTTACCCAACTATGTAAGAAATCTGTAGCACCGGTAATAACATCTCTTTCATTCCTTCCCTATCTCCAAAACTACTGAACCGATTTTGATGAAACTTGCAGTATTCCTTAAGTTGAACGATACCTAGTACAACATAAAAAGAATTACTTAAATCGGACTTGTAGTTCCGGAGATATGCGAACACAAACATAATTTACTAAAACAGTCGATGTCGACTCCTTACTAGAGGAGTTGTACCTTCCATGATCAGCTCATCCACCTGAGATGATGATTAACAGATGCAAATACTTGAACAGCTTTAGAAAATATATGAAAATGGTACTATGTGCCTATAAAATTTGAAGGTTGCCCTCGATTTCCCTGGGATCCCATAATCAGATCCTGACCTGATGATCATGGGACCAATTGGAAAGTATACCCTTTCAAACAAAAGAAAAAAAATCCAAATCGGTCCAGGCGTCTTCGAGAAATCGGGGGACATACATAAAAAAAAAAAAAAAGATTCCGACGAATTGAGAACCTCCTCCTTTTTTTGAAGTCGGTTAAAAATATACAGCGAGGCGATGCGGTGCGGAGGACAACGAGCATTGGGGTGCTATCGTAGACGTGCACGTGGACGTCCTGCGGTGTGTCCTGTCTTATACAGTTCCATACATTACAACTCAGTGGTACCATAGAATACCTAATAATAGTACCTACCATCATATCACAGATCATATGGTGGTACGCGCACGTTTACGCTTACGTCTACGATACGCATTTGGTCTGCTCCCGCCTTTATTCCACAAACTATATGCTGCGGCCAGACTATGCTCCTCGCGCTGCTCATCGCTCTGCTCCTCGCGCTGCCGTGATTTGCCGCGAAGTTGCCCTCTCTGCCCACACACTGCTCTACTCGCGCAATTAATCGCGACGCTCCTCACTTGTCATTTGCCTTGGTGAGACAATGGACGTTGAAACGGTGGCAGCGTGCGCGCTATGCATTTTTAGTATACCTATAGCTAATTATATCTATCTTCTATATCTATACTTATAATAAATCTGTAGAGAGGTCAATTCTGTACATGAAATATATTTCCAAAATAACTATCAGGGGGTGATTAGGGATCGATACTGATGCCAAAAATGCAATTAATAAAATTATTGTCTGTCTGTCTGTCTGTCTGTCTGTCTGTATAACCGTTATAGAAACAAAAACTACTCGACGGATTTTGACGAAACTTGGCACAATTATTTTTCATACTCCTGCGCTGGTTATAGAATACTTTTCATCACGCTACAATCAATAGGAGCAGAGCAGGGAAGGGAAATGTTAGGAAAACGGGAAAAGTTACTCCATACACGCTAATCTTCGGAACTACTGGACGGATTTGATTGGTTTTTTTTTCGTTGTATAGCTATTAAGTCTGGGCAACATATAGGCTATAATTTATCTTGGAAGCTTGAACACCTGATGCAGAACTGCAATAGATCACCTAAACTATAAGAGATACTCAAATAGCGCCATAGCAAAAATTGTTCCGCGTGATGAGTATTTTCTGCTAAGAAAATAAATTTGAAGATATGGAACACCTGATGTGGAACTCCAAGAGCCCAGCTACACTATGACATATACAGGAATGACGTCTTAGCAAGAATTGTTCAGCCTGATGAGCACTCCCTGTTGTCGTATAAAAACTGAAGATCTGGAACACCTGATGTGGAACTCCAAGAGCCCAGCTACACTATAACATATATAGGAATGACGTCTTAGCAAGAGTTGTTCAGCCTGATGAGCACTCTATGTTGTTTTATAAAAATTGAAGATGTGGAACACCTGATGTGGAACTCCAAGAGCCCAGCTACACTATTACATATATTATATAGGAATCACGTCTTAGCAAGAGTTGTTTAGTCTGATGGGCATTTCCTGTTGACTTACTTTTGTAAGAAAACTGGAACGTCTGGAATCGTCATGCGCGCCCCGTTGTTTTCCCATCCCAGGCTCTAAGAATTCGACATCAGACGTTTCAGATCTTCGATTTTGACGACCCCGTTGTCGCTGGCAGAAGCTAGTTAATTTAATAAAAAGAAATATGTAGTACCTAAAAAGAAATATGTATTAAAAATCAATAAACATTAACGCTTTTTCATTTGACCATTCCACGCTTGGCGACGACATACAGCTTGGCCAGAACGGATTGAAACGGAACTAAAATTTTTATTTCTGACAGCGTTTTAAAATCTTTGATATTTGATGTAAACAAAGACCGCAGGTTTGTTAGATTTATTATTGTGCCATAAAACTAACGTAATAAGTGAAAAAAAATGAAATAAAATCATTCAAAGTGCTGGTAGCGCGAAGACAGTGGCGACTTCCGGTTTTCTACATTTTTATGTCGAGCTGTAATTTCCAATTTTACAAACGCGTGCGTCTTGCGCACAGACTACTTAGAGATACTACGTAGTCTTGCGCGACCGCTCGATGCGGACTGCGGCCGCGCGATTATGTGGCCAGCATATTCAATGTACTCTGTGTGGCCAGACTCGCACTCGTATTGCCGGTCCTTTGACTCGCGCGCAAAAACCGACAAAAGGGGCAGGACGAGGAGCATGACGAGTAACGTTGCCACACTATGTCTCTGCCTCCTTTCCTCGTTACTTCCCATACCACTCGACGAGTGTGTGGCTGCTCCAATAGGTACGTACCATGTTCGTACCTACTCGTGTAGAACTACGGAGAACATTTAATTCAATAAAAAATTGAGGGTCACTTCCTATCGTGGGTCGATTTCTCACAATATCATTATTGTGTTCTCGAGTTCACGCTCCGTTGGCGTGACGAGCAGCATCGACTTCAAAGGTCGCAATGCAGTGTGCAATGCAGTGTTTCCATTTGGAATGGACATTTTGAACTGACCCCGTAAATTGACGTAGGTAATTAGTTATACTGAGGAACTGTCTAGAAGTTCAAATGTGGATTATTTTCGAGAATAAAAGTTAGTTAAGAAAATAATTATCTAATAAGATTTTTGTGTGGCAAAAAGTACCTATGCAGCAGGTACTATTTTATGAATAACTAGCTGTTGCCAGCGGCTTCACCCTCTACAACTCGAAAATTATCCCACGGGAACATAAAACCGGGATGAAAACTAAAAAAAATCCTAAGTATGTGTTAAACCAGGTGTGGGGTATCTATGGATAGGTCTAAATGATATTGAATTTACAAACATCATCAGTGTGTACCAAATTTTAGCCAAATCCGTTCAGTGGTTTTTGCGTGAAAGAGTAACAAACATACCTACACACACACATCATCACAAACTTTCTCAATTTATAATAATTATTAGTAGGATTCAGCAATAGAACAACCAACGAAAAAAAAGCAGCTACCGTCTAACTTGAGATATTATTTGCGACTTTAATTTTTCATAATTTTTGGTTCTCATTTCGTTCGCTCGTAGAACTGACAGCCGATGGGGAAGAAAGGTTTTCGAGTGGCGACCACGGACCGGAAAACGTAGCGTGGGCAGGCCTCCAACTAGGTGGACCGACGACTACGTGAGGGTCGCGGGCAGCCGATGGATGCAAGTGGCAAATTGTCGTTCGGCGTGGCGGTCTAAGGGGAGGCCTATGTTCAGCAGTGGACGTCTTCCGGCTGATGATGATGTTCATGAAGGCGGGGCGTTTGCAAGGGGGTTTATGACCCTTGAAAGTGGAATAAAAACGATAAATAAAAAAAACTTGAGAGGTGTCAAGGTACACCCGGATGGAACGAAGTTACTGTATACACTCAACAAAAATAATCGTCGCGACTCCACTCCACTCCACTCCACTCCGCTCCGCTCCAAACCGCTCCGCTCCGCTCCAATCCGCTCCGCTCCGCTCCAATCCAATCCGCTCCGCTTCGCTCCGCTTCGCTCCGCTCCAATCCGCTCCACTCCGCTCCAATCCGCTCCGCTCAGCTCTTCTCCACTCCACTCCACTCCACTCCACTCCAGTCCAGTCCATTCCATTCCATTCCATGGTAATAAACACATTACTCTCCTTTGCGTCGCGCAGTCGGATAAAAGTGTCGTGCCAACTTTTCGTAAGAATTTTTTCCGTCCAGTCCAGCACAACGCGCGATAAGGAACTTCGTTCCAAAAATCTTATGGAGCAGCCACACACTCGTCGAGTGGTATGGGAAGTAACGAGGAAAGGAGGCAGAGACATAGTGTGGCAACGTTACTCGTCATGCTCCTCGTCCTGGCCCTTTTGTCGGTTTTTGCGCGCGAGTCAAAGGACCGGCAATACGAGCGCGAGTGGCTGGCCACATAATCGCGATTCGCGCGGCCGCAGTCCGCATCGAGCGGTCGCGCAAGACGCACGCGTTTGTAAAATTGGAAATTATGTCGTCGCCAAGCGTGGAATGGTCAAATGAAAAAGCGTTAATGTTTATTGATTTTTACTACATATTTCTTTTTACTACATATTTATTTTTTTTAAATTAATATAATTAGCTATATACTAAAAATGCATAGCGCGCACGCTGCCACCGTTTCAACGTCCATTGTCTCACCAAGGCAAATGACAAGTGAGGAGCGTCGCGATTAATTGCGCGAGTAGAGCAGTGTGTGGGCAGAGAGGGCAACATCGCGGCAAATCACGGCAGCGCGAGGAGCAGAGCGATGAGCAGCGCGAGGAGCATAGTCTGGCCGCAGCATTACACGATATTGGCGCAATGGCTGAGTGATCGACTGCTAGTGTGTCGCGGGTTCGATCCCCGCACGGAATACATATTATATTTTTATGATCTACAAAAAGTTGTTTCGTGTCTGGGTGTTTTTGTATGTTAGTTTCTATGTTTGTAAACGCATCCACACTAAAGGAAAAAAATACCAGTAAAAATGGCAATTGTACTCAAGATACCACTTGTCATTTCATCCAAATTATTATAACTTATGTAAGTAATAAGTACATCTGATCTACGCGTCTAAGTACTTTTGATCAGTACTCTCCACCTTGAACCTGTTATCACTGCCCTTAGCATCAGTCACCTGCAAAGTCAATAATAATAATATAATAACATTAATTTTAACATGTAATCAAGTACCTACCTAAAGTAATAGTACAGAACGTACATTGTACTTTGTGATGTATGGAATATGGATGCACTGCTACAGTGAAGAGGTCAAGTGGGTAGGTATAAGTACTATAGCTATCTAGGTGCGAATTTATTCAACAGAGCCAAGAACTGCGCTTCAAAAAGCTCTCAGCAATCCGACGGGGCCCCAGTAGAGGGCTTATCAGGAAATCGTGACCACGGAACGCTAAGGGCTATTATCGAAGGAACAACATGAATTTTAATCAGTACGAGTTTGACAGTTTCTCCCGTCCGGGCCGGGCAAACTTTGGGCGGGAGGACTGATTGATTTAAACACGGAAAAAAAAAGAATAGCTCCATCATGTCCATCAATGGGTTTGCTATCTTCTATGCTCTATATTTTGTCCGAACGCGACTTTCAGGTACCAGTTTCACGCGATTAAAGCTAGATCCTAAAGCTAAACGGTCATTGAACTTTAACTACCTTCTACAATACATGCAGGGAACCACTGGGTCTATTGTCAGCTCTAATAAATACAGACTTCACTGTCAGCGTCGAGGAACGCCCCGAGTCCTGTGACGCACAATAATCGTAATACTAAATACCCACTATTTACGAATATAACATAGCTATCTAATAATGAAGTCCCAGCTACAACACCATTGGCTTTTTGGCGTACATTAGAAACAATACATTATACGCATTTCTAACACACGCGCCTGCAATTTGTAAATAGCAAACCTGTCAGTGTGATTATGATGTTATCTGTAGGCGTTTTCTCTCTTCATTATGTAAAGAAGAAGACTGGTTGGTTTATAGGCTTAGTTGGTTTTTAGGAGACGATGAAAAGCGCCGTTATATTTCTTAATCTAGAGAACACAGTTTTGCTGGTATTATCTATAAACCTACTTTCAAATTCAAATATCTAAAGATTTGAGGATCAATGGCAGATGCAATACAATGCAGTCAGTGGCAATGAAGATTCACTGGCCATTCGTCTTGGTCATAAATTAGGCGCCAACATAAGCGGAGAAAAATATAGAGTCGTTGAATTACTTAAAAATGGAATCAATGAGATGTGAAATTTTAATGACATGCTAACGGTAGCACCGACAATCATAGGTACTCAGATTTAGCCTTTAGGTATCATATATATCTACAAGCAATATAAATATAGAAAGTTCAATCTTTATAATTGCTACAGAGGATTGCCGGAATGTGATCCTTAAATGCAAATTTTAATAGGTTACCATCGGTTTAATCAAGCCGGTTCCCTAGCGGAATACAGATCGAAACGTTAAGGGTTCTTTTGCTATGGAACAAACATTTTTATTGTGTTAGCGTCTGAATAGGGGGGTTGGAGTGGGGTGGCTAGTACCCTTCGCGCATGCTCCATTCAGTCGGTGACCCGGTGCGACCCTCTTCAACTTCAGTCCACACCTGAGGAGCTCAAGGCGAACCCTCGTGCTTCTTCATTACAAACGATTTTAGGACTATAAAATCCTACCTTTTCCAAAGTAAGTGATAACGTTTTTCTTTTATTGAAACATGTATGATTATGTAAATGATCGAAAGTGTTGCGCCCAATTAGATTTTCATGGTGATGACATGGTGTTTAGTACATATCGACACGTGTTATAGGATAGAAGTGACATGAGCTGACACTTTAAAAATATACAGCGATGATGGAAAGTAAAGACGCATGTGACGCAATTCTGTCTTTTATTATTCTTTCAAAAGAAGAACTAAATAGTGTGTCGGTGATTACTTTACGTTGGTCATATTGTCGCAGTGGTCCTTTATTTCAGTGTGATTTTATTAAATCAAATGGCGTCGAATCGATATCGTGAAAAATGTGGACAACCATTTTGGATGCTCGCTGTAATTTATTTTATGTGTTAAATGGGTTACAGTCTAGGATAGAGACGGCCATGTTCCTATCCTATTTGAATCCTATAAGATCAATATTGTAATAGTTGGTTCTGAAGAAAGGGTTATGATCTATGTTCAGTGTAAGATATTAAAATCCTCTTTGGAAATCTATGTACGATTCCAGCTTATCATTATTTTTAATTTATTTTACAGAAATGATGAAGCCGAAATTAATAAGCCATCGTCATCTATACGAAATACTATTTAAAAATCAAACATTGTGACGCACAACCACCACATAAGTTTTGAATTACTTTATTTCTAAATATTTAAAAATGTATAACTAGTTTAACGATTGCTTTTGAAGTCGTAACTAATTAATAACTACTTACAATTAAATCTTTAGCTATTACATATTCTATAGTTATTTTTCTATAAAGGAATGGAAATTCGACTGTTTAAAGTTACGAAGGGATTGTTTTCAACAAGTGTTAAGGAATTAATATAGATATAGAGCCAAGCTTATTGTTAACTATGGTAATATTTGCGTTTGGTTAGGTGCTACAGAAATGTTCTTTTATAACAAAATTGATTAGTGGAATTAGATAACTGGAAAAGCATAATAATGGAACCGTTTTCTGATGATTTGCTATGGATTGTGGTTAGTGGGTTTGTGGTGGCGTTCGTATTGGCTTTCGGCATTGGTGCTAACGATGTGGCCAACTCGTTCGGCACCAGCGTCGGCTCCAAGGTGCTGACGCTCACGCAGGCTTGCATACTGGCCACGATCTTCGAGATCGCCGGTGCAGTGCTTATAGGTGAGTCAAAATGAGAAAAAAACTATTGAAAAATACACTGATTGACTTATTCTTATAAATTACCTGGCTTATCTCAAATTGAATTGACCTTATTTACTGTCTATGTTTTGTGGGCTATCTTGTACCGAGTAAATTCTTAGTAAAACGGTTAGGTTGTACAAAGAATCCAAGTCATTACTTGAGGTTAGTTATGATTTAGGTATCTGGATGCCTGTGTATCTAACAGATGAGTCACAAGTAAATAATCTAGAAAAGAATTTAACCTTTAAACATTACTTCCAATAATGAAAAACATATAAGCTTCGGGGCCACATTGACACTTTAAATAATAACATGTGTAAATTCTAATAGCTATTATACGCAGGCACTTTATTCAAAATTATTTTATTATCACTGTAACTTACTATCCATTTCCAACACCAAAAGATTTTTTCAATTCGAACCAGTAGTTTCTGAGATGCGAAAGATTTCGAGGATGAATGTTTGTTACAATTTCACACAAAAACTACTAAGCGGATTTGGATCAAAGGTACAAAGATAGTTTATAACTTGTATAACACATACAATATTTAGTTTAGTTTTTATCACGATTTTATGTTCCCGTAAGATATCTTGAGTTGTAGGGGGTGAAGTCGCTGGTAACACCTGGTATTCAATAACTATTACTGCTCCACAGGATATAAGGTATCGGACACAATGCGCAAAGGCATTTTGGACGTGTCTTTATATGCTGACGGCGGCGAGAAGTTGCTGGCTTGTGGTTGCCTGTCGGCGCTGATATCTGGCGCCATCTGGCTGATAGTGGCCACGGCGCTGCGGCTGCCTGTCTCTGGAACCCACTCTATGGTGGGGGCTACTGTGGGATTCACGCTTACTGCAAAAGGCCCCATCGGTGTGCGCTGGTCTACACTGGGAGCTATTGGTAAGACATTCTTTTGTTTCAGAAAAGACTGATCAAGCGTGAATCGGTGTGATATTCTTCTATTAGAGGCTTTATCCCTTTGTATAGGAGGGCTCATACAAAGTGGCCAGTAAACTGGACAGTCACTTCAAGGCCGTTATTCATAGATTTTTGTTATTATATGTATATTGAACCTAATTATGACTGTCAACTGGCCAGCGTTCAAGTTCGCCGTATTACATTTAAAATTCGCGACTTTTTTCAAGATGGCCTGTGAACTGCAGCTGCCGTGCTCCCGCGCAGGAATATTAGTTGTCATCGCGTGTGTACGTTTATACGTGTTTACAATTTTTATTTTTATCGTAAAAAAAAAATCATGTCTTCTTGGAAAAGGTAAGTGAAACTATATTCCTATATAGTATATACATCGATGTTATGTGCAAATCCAATCGAAGATAATAAGAAAAACATACATATATTTGTTATTTGGGATTGAATTTAAACTAGGTTGTTGAAAAACTATAACATAAAAATTGCCTACCTAACTTTGAGATGTTACATTGATTATTTATTTTCGATTAATCCCTATGAACCAAATTGTTTTATAACAAGTAATAAGCATGTGTTGTAATTATAATTAATAATTAATTTGCGATAAGCAATCTTGTTCGATAGTTATTATAACCTATTATTATGAAAGTTTGGAGTTTTTTTTTGCAAATGTGTGGGTAGTTCTGAAAATCGTAATGTATTAAGTACTTAAATTTTTTCATTGTTCTAGATATACACTTATCGGGAGTTGGAGTCACTAAACGAGGACTAATGGAATAACTTCGTGGGTATGACTGAAGACCAGGGCTACACAATCAGACATCGGTGGTGATTCCAATGCTGATGATTGCTTCGACGAAAGTTTTAGTACCAGCAGACTGAACACACGTAGTCGAAATCAAGGATCTTGTTCTGGAACATCGTTTTCATCACAACCCCCCCAAATGAGTTTTATTTCCCACCACCATCCCTACTTTCTCGGCAGACGCAGCTCCTCGAGAGAATATAACGCATGAAGGTAGAGGAGACAATAGAAAAGTAAAAAGGAGTAATAAAAGATTTCGAGAATCACCGTGTACAAGAATAGTACAAATCAAAAATGAAGAATTGTTTTAGAAGAAATATTAATGTAATGTTAATTAATACTACCTGTACCCTTAGCATGAATTTTCACTCTTTTACTTTACAGTATTTACAGCGTTTCTTGTATGAAAAAATGGAACAGCGCCTCTGGTGTGCGAAGAAGGAAAAAATTGTCAATTTGAAATTGTCAAAGTTACAGTTTACGTCTCGAATACTGAAAACTCGTGCCAACGGTACTGTAATTAAAACTGATTGTCAATGAGGGTTTTCCCGTATGAAGAATCCACTAGATGGCAATACGTAGGCTTGTGGTCTATCTGCTCCGTGATTGGTTAATTTTGACATTTCTGACAATGTCATGTCGAAAAAAACCAATCATGCTGCAGTTGGAACTCACGCCTACGTATTGCCATCTAGTGGATTCTTCATACGGGAAAACCCTCATTGCATAATCTGATAATAATAATAAATATTTTATTTCGGAATCATCCATATTTGTTAGTAACAATTCAAATCTTAAAAAAATAATGTTAGTAATACATTTTTAGCGTGAGGCGCACCAACCCTGGGGGATGTCTACTTGACTGCATGCAGTCGTATCCATCTCCCCAGGATCGGCGAGTCCCACCTATCAGCTAACGCTCGAAGAATGTTGTTGGGGCTGGCGCGAATCCGGCGTAGCAGAGATGCGCATCTCATGCGCATGATAGCCGAGAAACTAGCAACGTTCGCGTCGGCAAACATACCAGACGCGCTGCAAAAACGCGGCAGCCCCATCAACACCCGGAACGTGTTATTATATTGTACGCGCAGGTCACTATATTATGCCTTCTGCGTAAAGTTCACCCACAGGCTGCACGTGTAAAAGGACTGGCAGTAGGCTTTAAAAAGCGTCACCTTGACCTGAGCCGTACAACGTGCAAACCTGTGGGCCAACATCCCACATCGAACAGCCAGTGACCTGCGCTCTCGCTCAAGATCGAGATTATCTTTTAAATCGTCTGAGACCCAATGACCCAGATATTTAAAATTTGCAAATAAAAAAAATAAAGTAAATAAAGGTTGATGTGGAACTGCATTTATTTTAATATTATTATCATCTTTTCCTAAAAATAAAATAGATTTCATTCGTGTCCGTTTTACTGGCCAATAAAATTGCTGTGATGGTTAGTGAAGCAGAACGTTCTGTAGCCTTAGCACGAATTTTCAGTATTTGAGACGTAAACTGGAACTTTGACAATTTCAAATTGACAATTCTTAAGGAAAAAATTAGTTCCTGCTTCGCACACCAGAGGCGCTGTTCCATTTTTCCATACAAGAAACTCTGTAAATACTGTAAAGTAAAAGAGTGAAAATTCTTGCTAAGGGTACAGTGGCCAGTTTATTTACTGGCCATATGATTTTCATGATTTTCTAGAAAAACAAAGATTTTCAGATCTTTTTTCAAAAACATGTCATTATGATTTACCTACGGTACTGAATATATATTAATCACAAAATATTTTGAATAAAAAAAAAAGTTAGGGTAGGTATGCGTATAAGGGGGGTGCGTCTCATTTCATATAAACTTATTTGATATATGTATTTTCATTTCAATAACGTTCACATGATATATAATCAACGTGAAATATACCAACGGCTGATATAATTTCTTTACACATAATGTTTGTGTTATTCTAAAACACATTTCATATAATTTTATTTGATATAACGTTTATTAGATCATTACATATAACGTTTGAAACATATAATTTAACGTTTAAACGATTTTCTTTGATGACTTTGGCTTATACTTTGAACTTTGATTGTTTGCCTTCACGATTGCTATTGTTATTAGAAAAATTTAGTATCAAAGAGCGAGCGAAGCGAGCTCGGGACTTGGGACACCCCGACACGGTGTCCCAAGGTTACTTTAAACCTTGCATCCAGAAATAGGAGCCCCGCGTAGGGGCTCCGTCGAGCCAGCATGGCAAGTAGTAATCAGTCATTTGACCTAGGATGCAAGAGCGAGCGAAGCGAGCTTGGGACTTGGGGCACCCCGACACGGACAGGTTAGGTTCGAAGGGGATGGCGGGGTCTGAAAGACCCCGCCATCCCCTTCGTGTTAGGTTACTTTAATCCCTGTACGCAGAAATAGGTGCCCCGCGAAGCGGGGCTCCGTCCAACATTCATGGCAGGTGGTACTATTAGTAGGCACATCAGTGTTAGATAACTTTCCAGGAAGAAAAAAAATGAGAACAAATAAGTTTTATGTCTTTTGAGTGGTATACAAAACGAATTTATATTCATTGATTGTTATGCTTATAGAAATTAGTCCTAATAAAATTATGTCAATCGTTTATTATATTAACAGATCGTTATATCAAATAAAATTATATTTTCAGTTGTTATCTCTTGTACATTTTAGAGATTTTGTAGTTATATCATATATTACTTACCCGTATAAGGGTTATAGCGAAAAGCCTTTATTTGTCGAAATTATTTTAATCTTGAAGCCAAGAGTTAATACGAGTAGTTATTCAGAGGTAACCCCGTCATTTCGAGGGCATAAACATGTTTTTACTTACCTATCTACATAAGTTTAGGACCAATAGTGTATCACAGAGACAAAATTACAGAGAGACTCATTAAAATACGCTGGGGTCGTTTGATATCTTTGGATTTATGACCCATTTGCTTGATTATTCAACATTCGTACTTACGACTATTGTTCGATGTTTTTCGGTACAAGGTTAAAGCTATTAAAATGATTTGCGGGGATTTTTATTGCAGTAGAGTAGCAGAATCAAAACCGATCATATTTTAAATTTTTAAGTGGCAACATTTTTATTTATTTATTAGATAGAAATACATTATATCATTTCACAGCACACCAAGTTAAAAAAAAAAGTATATATACCTAATATAAAATGTAACCGCCTTTAAAACCGACTTCCAAGTCGGTTTTAAAAAAGACAATGAAATTAATAAAAAAAAGTCACCGACTTCCGAAAGAAAAGTTTTGTAGGTTATTTTTCCCTTTTTTTGTGGTCATTTTTGAAGGCGGTTACATTTTTTTTTAAAGTTTTTATTTTCTCTTTTTATTTTTCTCTCGCACAATTCTTGTCAAATACATCAATTTTCTTACATGTGCACTAGAATTTTGTAATCCGTAACACCGGTAATAACATCTCTTTCATTTATTCCCTATCTCAAAAACTACTGAACCGATTTTAATGAAACTCACAGTATTCCCTAAGTTGAACGATACCTAGTACAACAAAAAAAGAATTACATAAATCGAACTTGTAGTTCCGGAGATATGCGAACACAAACGTAATTTACCAAATCAGTCGATGCCTTAAGTCCTTACTAGAGGAGTTGTACCTTCCATCATCAGCTCAGCTACATGAGATGATGATTACCATACACAAATACTTAAATTACTTCATAAAATTTGCGAAAAACGATGTGAGGGCCTATATTTGAGGGTTGCCCTCGATTTCGCCAGGATCCAATCATCAGATCCTGACATGGTGACAATGGGACCACTTCAGAAGTAAGTAGGTATCTCCTTTCGAACAAAAAAAGAGTTTAGAAAATCGGTCCACAATTGGCGGAGTAATCGCGTAACAAACACACAAAAAAAAAACATACCGTCAAATTGATAACCTCCTTCTTTTTGAAGTCAGTTTAAAAAGGAAATTATCATATTAATAGGACGACAGAAAATAATAAAATATATGATTAAATACTTTTTGCTGGTATACGTAGTAGGTGGCTTTTACATCTTTTGGTATCTTGATATTAATTTAGATAGCGTTAGCCCGCTGTAACTGAAAACCTCCTCGTGTTCTGCGAAAGCTATTAACACGAGCATTATGTTCACTATGGGTATGTTAGCTCTCGCCAGGTACTTGTGTTTCATTATAATGGCTGTAATTCAGAGTGTTTGTGCTTCTTAACCTTGAACTTTATTGTGCCCAACAAAAGGCTCACGCCTTGAATACCCGGGTTCAATTAAAAATAACGAAGTATACTTACTTAGGTTAACGTTATTGTACTTCTTTGAGTAGTTAAATTGATCAGAAAGATGAAAGGTTTTATTTTATAGAAGTAAATAATACGCACATACTTAGACTTAAAAATGTTTTTACTTACAACAGGAGCACAGCTTATAGGTATGCAAAAGTGTTAAAGATTACTGATAATAAACACAATGACTTTCAGCGATATACTATATAATTAAGAAGAATTGCCACTAAAGGTGCTGCGTAGCGGTCGTAGCACTTCTTCGTAGACCTTCGTAGACACAAACTTCATAGACATTAATTTAATCTACGTCCTTTTTCCTCAGTGGTTCCTATCGTGTCATGTATGCAAAAGTGTTAAAGTTAAGTGTTATTATACACAAAGAATTTCAGCGATATACTTAATTTAAGAAGAAGAATTGCCTTATAAGTCTGCTGCGTAGCAGACGTAGCAGTCTTCGTAGACCCTTGTAGACCTCCGTAGACACTAACTTCGTATACATGTAATCTACCGTCCTTCTTCCCCAGTGGCGTCATGGTTCATATCGCCGGCGCTCAGCGGCACCGCATCAGCCCTGTTGTACTGGTTTGTGCGCCGGTTCATCCTGAGGTCGACACAACCCGTCAAATCTGGTCTCCGGGCGTTGCCATTCTTCTACGGGGCCACCGTGTTCGTGAACGTGCTGAGCGTGGTGCATGATGGACCGAAGCGTAAGCATAAGCACGTTCTTAAAAAAAATGCATAATTAAAGCTTGCAATAAATAGGCGAAGTGTTTACTGTTAATTTAATTCTGGAATTCGTAGCGCTTTCGATAGCAACGTGCTACGAGGTTACGATTTCTAGAAATTGATGGAAAATCTTGAATTGTAGGTCTTAGACACTGCTGTATTGGATCAAATAAACTACTAGATAACAGAAGATTCTGGTTGGGTAAAAACTTGTGATATTTGACTTAATTATAAAAAATATTTATTAATTATGTTTCCAGTTCTGGCAATGGACAACATCCCTCTGTGGCTAGCTCTAGTGAGTTCGATGGCGGTGGGCGCACTGGTTGCGGTGTGCGTACGCGCATTCCTTGTGCCCTACTACAAACGACGGCTTGTAGCGCCTCCGGTCAACTTTTCGCTTGGATTATCCAATGGTGGGTAATTTTGTTTTCAATTAACGAGGAGTCATGTTCTGATTAGTATGACTTGATTGTTGACAAATATCCCAAGATTTAGTTTTTACTATAATATTTCAGAAACCACTCCGGCCAATACTCCAACACACTCCAATAAGAGCAGCGTCGCACAACGTCCTACCTCACTTCTGTCAGAAGACGGCAAAGTGCTCGAAGCTATCGCGGAGACTGCAGAAATGGTCACCCTGAGTGACGCAGACAAGACCTCCGTCGGGGTGATGAACGCCCGTAACCGCGCTCTCCTAGCCACCATGGACGACTGCAGTATACTGTCCAGGAGTCTCAGTCCACCGAACAAGTCACGGTTACAACTCATAGATGCGGATCCTCAGATTAACACCTTGAAGTATATAGACGAGACATTGAGTTGTTGTAAAAGTTTGGACTCTGCGCAAATGGCCGGCATGGGCGAGAGCTACGACTCCAGGAACGGCTTCCTAGGCGACTCGTGTGACACGATAGCGCGCGGCGAGTTCGACAGGCTGGCGGCCACGAGGGCCACACACTGCGTGGAATTTGATACACCTCCGCCACGACTTGATAAGGTGAGAGCTTATCGTGTAATTGTTTCATGTGCTGTTTTGTCTCGCATTTCGACACGACGTGTTCATGCAACCGTCTGCAGTACAAGTACTGCCAAAACGGCTAAACGGATTTGGATGATGGGCACACAAATTGTTCAAAAGTAAAATCAAAATCAAAGCATTTATTTCAAGTATTATTAGTTACAGGCACTTTTGAATTGTCAAAAGACTGAAATTAAAAAAAATAATTATTATCGCTAAAACTATTTACAAAACCTTTGTTACATTATTCATCTTGAGATGACGTACATTATGTGAGAACGATGTAGCAAGCAAAAAAGTGTCCCAGGAATTATAAAAAAGACAATTCAATAAAATTATCAAAGAATTAAAATAAACCATGGCAGCCTAAAAGATGATCAGCATCAACACAGAATAAACTTTATCCCGGTCTTCATTCTTATGGGATAAGTTTCTAGAAGCCAGTATGTCATAAAGATAGTCTGTCGCTCCCCAGGGTCCCGACGGTGGAAGCGCTTGGAGCATAGAGCGGTGTGCGGCGGGTGAGGCGGCGAGCCGCGCGGCTGGCATAACACCCAACTCCAGCGCCGCGCCGCTACTGCGCGCCGTCTCCCCGCCGCCCGCGCCCGCTCCCCCGCCTCCACCTGAAGAGCTGCGGCTGTTCTCCTTCTTGCAGGTCCTCACCGCCACGTTTGGTGCGTTTGCGCATGGTGGCAATGACGTCAGGTAAGAAATTCCTATTAAATAGGCATGTCCTACACCTTGTATAGATTGAAATAAAACGGGCATTGTAATGAATCGCAGAACTTATTAGGTAAACATGATTCACTATGCATTGCGAGTCGTAACGGTTCCTGTATTGAAACGTTTTTGAGGAATTGACTTGTATCCGCAGTAACGCGATTGGTCCCCTGGTGGCTCTTTGGCTGCTATACTCGGAGGGAGGCGCCCACTCTCGCGCGGAGACTCCTCTCGCCATCCTAGTGTTCGGCGGCGTGGGCATCGCCATGGGGCTGTGGCTGTGGGGCCGCCGCGTCATCCGCACCGTCGGGGAAGACCTCACCAGCATCACACCTGACACGTGAGTCGAGTTCCTACTTCCTATTTATTTAAACAAAGAAGAAGCAAAAGAGAGATAAGTGAAAATTAGGGATCTCGTGATCATCAATTAATTTCGATTTATGTGGAAAATCCAACCCTTATTCTGGGGGTTTTAAATTGTTTGTACTCGCTACGCTCATTTTTGCATCTTACATTCCTATGATTCTTTAGTTTTTTCTACGTAAAATAAAACTTACGGTATCTAGGGCAGAGGGGGAGGTCATTGTCTTACCTAAAGTGCCCAGAGAGAGCCGTAGTACTATTAAGACAAGTATTCTGTGCCAGAGCATGTAATAGATGAAAAAATCCCTGGTTCATGGATATTTTTATCTGAGTTTGGGAAACGGGACTTTTTCCTAATCAGTGAATACCAAATCTATATCTATACATATAATAAATTTGTAGAAAAGTGGTGTCTGTACAATGGAAATATACAAAAAAAAAAGTAGCAGGGGTTGTTATTTTATCGATGCCGAACCCGAAACTGTAATTAATTTTTTTTTGTCTGTTTGTCGGTTTGTCTGTTTGTCTGTGTGTTTGTGCACGCTAATCTTCGGAACTACTGGACGGATTTGAATGATTTTTTTTTGTTGTATAGGTATTAAGTTCGATTAACATATAGGCTATAATTTATATTGGAAACTTGAACACCTGATGCAGAACTGCAACAGACCTGCTAAACTATAAGAGATACAAAAATGATGCCATAGCAAAAATTGTTCCACGTGATGAGCATTTTCTGTTGAGAGAATAAAATTGAAGATCCTGGACACCTGATGTGGAACTTCAAGAGCCCAGCTACACTATAACATATACAGGAATGACGTCTTAGCAAGAGTTGTTCAACCTGATGAGCACCTTCTATTGATGTATAAAAATTGAAGATCTGGAACACCTGATGTGGAACTCCAAGAGCCCAGCTACACTATAACATATAAGGGAATGACTACGTCTTAGCAAGAGTTATTTAGCCTGATGAGTACTCTCTGTCATCGTATAAAAATTGAAGATATGGAACACCTGATGCGGAACTCTAAGAGCCCAGCTACACTATAATATATACAAGAATGACGTCTTAGCAAGAGTTGTTTAGTCTGATGGGCATTTCCTGTTGTCTTACAAAAATGAAAGATCTGGAACGTCTGGAATCGGCTCGCGCATCCTGTTGTTTTCCCGTCCCCAGGCTCCTAGAAAGAATTCTAGAAAGATAAAGATAAAAGAGAAGATCTGAAACGTCTGATGTCGAAACATCAGACGTTTCAGATCTTCGATTTTGACGACCCCGACTGCTGGCATAAGCAACAGGATCCGCGTACGAAGTCGCGGGCAGAAGCTAGTAATTAATAAAGTACTTAATATTGTTGGCATACAGGGGCTTCACCATCGAGCTCGGGGCTGCACTCACCGTCCTGGTGGCCAGTAAGGCCGGGCTGCCGGTGTCCACTACGCACTGTAAGGTTGGCTCTGTCGTCTGCATAGGCTACTTCTCAGACAAACCTGTTGATTGGAGTTTGTTTCGGTAAGATGTTCATCCATTTTGTTTTACTTTTCTGCATTTTAGGTACTATATTTTTCAGTTCCTAACTGCCTTATATTGTACAAATAAAACAAAAGGTCTCCAACGGTCATGACTCCAAGCAGATAAGCTAGCAGGCAGATAAATCTATCAATAACAGTCAGAAACCATTCATTAGATTACTGTTTAAAACACTGATTCATCTTAATTTTTCCGTAACTGACAATAGGGAATACCCATCGCCTATTTCTTTTATCATTGTGTGATATTATGTTTCATCCAACAGGAACATAATATTCGCGTGGGTGGTGACTGTTCCTGCCGTCGCGGCTGTCGCTGCTCTGGCCATGTTGGCTCTAGAAGCGTTCGTCGTATAGTTTACTTTACTGATCCATTGATGTGTAATATTATTACTAACTAGAAACTTACAATAATTCACAACTGTCTAGATTTCCTCCTCTGGTCTGAGATAACTCGATGTGTATATATATAGCCACGTCGGCATCAATTATTTACATAAATAATTTTACGGATTTGAATATAGAGTGAATCACACACACAGTTTTTATTCGTTAATATATTAGCCGTTATTTCACCTCAAGTGAAGCTAAGCTATTAACAAAACAAACAAACAAATAGTGTACAAATAGCGAATTTTAACACCGTTACGAGATTCGTACGATACGATAAAACGTAGGTAAGATGTGGCCGTTTTCTATGGAAAATAGCTAGAATTTGAGATTTCGGGGATCAAGTGGTAATGCAGGGAGAGTTAGTTGGTGGATATGCGATAGTTATTTGTATGGAGTCCCTCATGAATATGTGATTGGAATTTCATCATATGCCGTGGCCTCTGTGGCGTTGCAAACGATCAAGGAAAATGCAATAAATCTGATTCTCAACATAATAATAATCCAAGTATAATCTTAATAGATGCTGTTCACAAGTAATATTGTGTTTCCTTCTTGTTAAACTTACTACAGCGTAATAGTTGTTAGACTAAAAACTACTGTTTAGTCTTAAAACTTATTGGACTTCATCTCTGCACTTTTTCCGATACGAGTACCTACCAATACCAAGTTTCTACTTATAATTTATATCTTGTAAGTATGTGTACTTAATAGATGGTCTGTGATTAAATATCTAGTTAGCGATACTCACATAGTAACAAGTTTAAAATGAATCTGATTGTGTATCGCATGTAATAAATTGTATGAATTGGATATTTTTAAACCATAGAGATAAACCGGAAAGTCTTTACTTTCATTGTTATATTGGAATTGTTTTATGATTCCCTTTGTAAGATATTTGCTAAGAGATTTGTAAGAATTGGCAAAATGTAATTTTGTTGGAAACATTATAATTAATGTAAATCCAAAGTGTCTTTGTGGAACGTGTATTACTTAGTTTAAGTTACAAGCCAAAGTAAGAATGTTATATATGAGTTGCTCGTGAAAAGTTTTGCGAATATTTGAAAAAGTTGTAGAAGCTCTGGAAGCGTAGGTAATGAAAGCCTTTTACTTCAGTAGGTACCTGATTGTACTGGACGCATGCGCCCTCGGAGCTGGCGCAAGTGCCGCAGTCTTCTTTAAGGGGCATTTATCGATCGATTTGTGGGTCAATTTTGCCGAAAGGCTTTATCGACCAAAAAATCAACCCGTGAAAATCCCCATTACTTGCCTGCAAGCTATGATTGTACCAGTTGCACTGGCCTATTAATTAATATTATGAGCGGTATGTATTTTTCACGTAAATAGAGGACTGACTACTAGGTGTAGAATGGGCTTAGAAGGGTGACTGCCAACTGTAATCAATTGATTTTTATTATTATCCATGTAAGGACAGTTACACTATTTTGTCACCTTATTTTCGCATAAATATAAACTTAATATGTATTTCCGTTTTAACATTATTGTATGCCTTATAACATAATATAACATATTATGTTATAAATAACATGCCTACCGATGTATGCTATCGTATGTTCATATATAAATAATATAATTATGTATTTGGAATTAAATTGAACAGTACCAAAGATTATTCACTTAATTTTCCTTAAACAATAAACACGTACCCATCTACATATTTTATAGCTAGACAGAGTTTCAGTTAAATACAAACAGTTGTTACCGTTTATAATTATGAAATGTCAATTGTATTGTGCTGTTGTTTTCACGACAATTTTCCTTATTTTTTTTTTCAGGATTTTTTAAACAAGTTCATAATAATGTAAGATTGAAAGCCTGCTTCGTACACATTTTGTTCCAGCGTGAATATGCCTGTCTTAATATGAAAATTTTATATAATACGAAAGTAACATCTGTATTGCATTGCGTTTTAAAAACAACTTAATGTCGCATATGAATTTGAACCTAAGTAACAATAGGATATTATTGTTGAATAAACATAGTTGAAAATAACGTTTTTTATTTTGCTACATTATTTTTCTTGCCGCACAAAGACCGTATCACAGGATTTCTGTATTTTATTTTTATTTACAGCATACTGCGTCTGTTGTGTGGAAACATGAAATAGGTAGCCTATCTAGGCTCTAGTGTGGTCGCGGGATTATTTCTTTACCGTGACCCCGGAACAGAAAGGGCTATTGAAGGACACCGTGGATTTTAGTCAGTAGAAGTCTGACAGTCCCTCCCGCCCTGCCCGGGGTTGGAGGACTCATTTGATGATTTTACCACGCTAAAAAAAAAAAAAAGGCTCTAGTGTACGCACGATGTACAATTTTATTCCTTCTTAGGGACTACTCATGGCGCGATGCGACGCGACGCGATTCGTGCGATATCGAGTCGATTGCCGATTTAAATCGCACGTATTTACTAATGGAGTGATGCAATGCAATTCGACCGTGCACTTCAAAAATCCACCTTACTACTACGACATAAAGACGCTGCAAACCAAAGACAAAAGATATTGTCGCACGAGACGAGTAGTTGCGCAATCGAATTTCGAACACAGAATCATGTGCATTGTCATTAGGACGTAAATGCAATTCGATATCGAGGAGATCTGTGAGCGATATCGTCAATCCGTGCGACTCCATTAGCAAACACTAGCGATCGTCCATACATTTTCTTCGGCCGGACGCTTGTGTGGACCGATATCGTCAATCGATGCAATTCGATATCGCATCGCGCCATGAGTAAAGTCCCTTAGCGTCAAAGTTCCAGTTTAAGTCACATTTAACATGAAAAGGGGCCTCGGATTGGACACAATTATATAACATTTATAACTTCATCATCAGCTTAGCCTAAGCCTAATAAAAGCCTAACCCGATGTGCTGTATATCAACAATTTTACATGAAGCGACTGCCTCTCTGACTTCCACAACCCAAGTAGGATACCTCTTGGTAATATTTAAGACATGATTGCCTTAAAAAGTTTACTGTCTTGAAAGTTTTTTTTTCTTCTCCTTGAGCTTGTGTCCATTCTGCATTTAGACTTACAGCTTGGCAAAAAACTGTAGAAAACCGGAAGTCGCCACTGTCTTCTCGCTACCAGCACTTTGAATGTTTTTTTTTTTTTTTCACTTATTACGTTAGTTTTATGGCACAATAATAAATCTAACAAACCTGCGGTCCTTGTTTACATCAAATATCAAAGATTTTAAAACGTTGTCAGAAACAAAAAGATTAGTTCCGTTTCAATCCGTTCTGGCCAAGCTGTATATCATAATGTTGATGTCATATTAATCAACTTCAACCAGAATCTCATCGCTGGACTCATCGACGAGGCGCCCTTGAGGTCAACCGATCGTGCAGCTTGCGCGGCGAGCGCTGTGTCGCTGGTGAATAGCAAACTTTAGCCCCAGCGCGTGGCGTAAGGTGGTCACAGGGCTGTGTTTATAGATAATAGTACAGCTGGCCAAAAGCCTGCTACTTCAAAAACGGTTTCGGATAGGAACCTCAAGATCAAGATGCAAGTAGACTAGTATAAATTTAAAAAGTCTAAAAAGTCATAAACAATAAGTATTTTATGAAAAAAAATCAGCCAAAGCGAGGTGGACTCACTTTTTAACGTCGTAAATTCATCAATTGAGAACCGACCCCGGGCAGTCCTGTGACCTCGGAAAATAGACACACTGTAAATTAAGGTCGCGAATCAAAGATATTTTTGAAAACACCTAACACCATATGAAAATAAAACATTATCTTTGAATAATCTGAACTTATTTTTCAAAGTTAAATAGGGGAGACCGAGGAGAATTGTTACAGAGTAGAGTTGTGACAAAGACGATTTCTCGGAACTTATGACCGTTAGCGAGCTAGCAACAGCGCACGACTGTTTGTTTAGAGACGCGTTACTTGACTCTGTACGCGCCAGAAGGGCAAGACAAGCGGTTGCGTGTGTGCGACGTCCGCATAAAAAAAGAAACGAAAAGTAAGTTTTTTATTAAAACAATTATTGTATTTATATCTTCGTATATTATATTAACGTGGCTGGGCTATTTTTTCTTATATTGTGTGTTCTTCAGACTTTGAAGACGTGGCATTGTTTTGTTGTGTTTGCATCTTGTTTCCTAATTAAAAAATATTTTTTTCACCAGATCGCGATTTTTGGCACCTAGGAGAGTTGTGACACGCTGTCACAACTCTCCTATTTAGGTTTACTATGTGGGTAGCTTATTTTACACGCTTTTTGCAATGTTATTTTTTTTTGTTGGTATGTATGTTTGTATGCTTTGATCATTTCTTACTGTCTAATTTTAATATTAAAAGTATTTGGCAATTAAAGTCATCATCAAGTCGTCGTCGTCACAAATAACATTTTTGTCAGGAATTTACTTAGGCATGTGGTTTGGTATTGTGTGCTGAGTTGCTGTTTTTCTATTTCAGAATGCCAAATAAGTATACACGAAAGACTGATAGGGGTATGGCTAGTGTCGACATTTATAAACTAGCCTGTGCTGCCTAGCAATTTTTACCTGGGCTGCCTCGAACCTTATTCCAATAGCAGATCGAATGAGAAGTGGGTTCAGGTGCTTGGACTGTAAAGGCTGGTCTCACGAAGAATGCACTGGGGGCGAGCTGCAATACGTCTATTAGGCTGAGATTTTGAAAGTATTGATCTCATAATGATACCATAATTGTTCAAAAAGTAATACTTTTATATTCATATTTTTTGTTATTAATATTGTTATTATAATTCCTGCAATTATTCCAAATAATACTTAATTAAAGTTTCTTTATGCAAAAAAAAGTGTGTTTTGTTTATAATTAAAGTAAAAGTAATTTTATTTATAAAATTTAATGTAAATACACAGCTGTCACAACTTACCTTGGTTCTTGTCACAACTTACCTCGGTGTTAGGAGAGTTGTGACAAAGGGAGTAGTTACAGTTTTGAAGGTTTTTTTCAGAAACTTTATATTATATGTTGGCTTTGATGATTAAATCTAAAAGAGTAAGGATTGAGCTATATCGTGACTAAAATTCAAAACGGTGGTATGTTTTTTTACTGAGATATGTAGTTTTAAGTAAAAATTGTCACAACCTTCCTCGGTCTCCCCTACTAAAAATTCTGTAAATCCCAACGAACGAAATCTACAATGCGGGTAATATAAATAAGAGAAAAAAATACGTGCTGTAGGTAGTTTCCTATTATGTAATTTGTTAGGTACTATGTAGGGGAAAGGTGTACGAGATGATCCGTCGAGGCAAGATGATCCTTTGAAATTGCAACGAAGCCAGTAGCGTCATCTAGTTGTTTTTAATGGTAAAACGTAGTCCTCGATATTCTCAGTCAAAAGTAGTGGTGTCGAGAGTGACAATTAAATTTTTTGAGAAAACAAACAAATATTCCGTTACTTTGATATAAGGTAAGGGTGAGTTGAAGTTTATATCTAATTTGTTCTAGGTACTTAATTACTAGGCTGTGGTATAAGTTAGCTTTGAAAATTGCTCTATTTTGTTTTTTTAATAGCATGGTAACAGTTGAAAGCACATAGTTTAAGTTATCGAACATTGAATAAAAAAGTTTATGTTGGGGCAAGATGATTATGTTACTGGTGTACAAGATGATCCCCACGGATCTTCTTGTAAACCGGTAACATACCTACTATTACGGGGATATTTTTAACCTTTGTATGTTATTATGTTTAAGTTCATATATTTTTGGTTTAAGACTATGCCTCGTAATTATAAAAAAAAACTAAACGCGGATTGTGGTCAGAACACTCCATGATCAAAGCACTGGATGCTGTTAAAAATGGCATGCCATATAGCACAGTTTGGATTGCCTGTATTATCACTAAAAACGCGGGCAAAAGTCAAAAATAAGGTGGCTGTCAGTACAATCAAATATATAGGTGAAAAAATAAACCGAGATTATGGTTTTATGTGGGTTATTCTCTTCCTGGATCCTGGGATCATCTTGGACACCGGGGTGTACAAGATGATCCTTTGACAACGTTTTAAAAATGTGTTTTTTTAATAGTAAAGCATCGAAAAAATCAAAATTTTGAGTATGCCAACAATAAGATAAATAAATTTACTATGTATATACGTATTTACATTCGCGCTAAGTAGGATATCTTTTAATCTACAAGCAATCTCCCTTAAGGGAATCATCTCGTACACCTTTCCCCTACTATTGACATATTGAGAATCCTAAATCTCTATTTTCCTAGCGCAAGACGGATTTTTAATAACAACATAATTAGGTATGTTATTGATCAATTTTCCTTTGTCCCGATTTTCAACCGACTTCAAAAAAAGGAGGAGGTTCTCAATTCGACTGTTTTTATTTATGTTTTTTTTTACCTCATAACTTTCGACTGGGTTCGGTTTTGATGATTCTTTGTGTGTTAAATGCAGAATAGCTGTTAAGTCCCATTTTGTTTGTGGTGGTTTTTGAAGGCGGTTAGTTTTTTTTCCTAACACTAGCTTAATTCCATACCTTAAATCTAAATAAAAAAAAACGCACATCTCAGAGCATAGAAACAAACCAATATCATTATCAATACATTCACAGATTAGACATAGTATATCTACGAGTAACTGTCGTATAACTGGTATTCAATCAATAGGTAGGTAAATATACTGGTATGTAGGTATGTCTATGTAGATAAGTCTGCTTGCGTCATTCATGTTCATTCGCGTTTACAGATAGAATGAACGATCCTATATTATCAGGCTAGGCTAGTTTATAAGGTCGCCGGAGCCCGGAAGACGCTGGATGCAGGTTGCATCCAACAGGTATATGTGGAGATCGAAAGGGGAGGCCTATGTTCAGCAGTGGCCGTCCTACGGCTGAGATGATGAGGTCATAGAATATACAGTGTGTCCGGGCACGGGTTAGCGATATTTGAAGGGGATATTCTAGGCTCTTTTTCATCGACAAAAATGCTTTAAAAAAAATTCTTACTCCAAAACTTCGCGAATGGCAGCCATTTTAATTTTTTGATCTGTGGAACTGGGGTGTGTACAATAAAATTCAAATATCTTTAAATCCCAATGATATTATCTCTTTTTATTTATAATATCATTGTTAAATCCAAGAGACCTACATTCATGCAAATGACTTTATTGCAAAGTTAAACGTTGAGGCTTATCAAAAACTTACGAAAGTTTTCTAAATAATATGTAAAAATAACCAAAAAACATGGGAAAACACGAAATTGTACACAAAAATTACTGAATAATTTCACATTTTTAACTCTAGCTCGATAAGTACCCCTGAATTTTGCTAGGGTTTTTGCATTAAATTAAAAGTGTTTGAGATAGGCTATAAAATGATATCAAAATTATTACTCTACGTTAAGTATCTTAGGAGTTATTCTCACTTGAACATCACCCTTCCGTCTCGCCCCGCAGCAATAATTCCAAGAAATGGTTTCATAAAATAAAAAAATGTACCATTTCAGTTTATGGATTATGGTGGTCAATAATTCCAGCTGATAAATATTCGTTGGAACGATTTAGCTCGCCCAAAGAATGCGACACCTGTAATATTGTGGTACGTGCGCTAGGGAAGGGTGATGTTCAAGTGAGAATAACTCCTAAGATACTTAACGTAGAGTGATCATTTTGATATCATTTTATAGCCTGACTCAAACACTTCGTATTGCCGGTCCTTTGACTCGCGCGCAAAAACCGACAAAATAGGGAGCAGTGGGCAGGACGAGGAGCATGACGTGTGGCATGACGAGTAATGTTGCCACACTATGTCTATGCCTCCTTTCCTCGTTACTTCCCATGCCACTCGTCGAGTGTGTGGCAGGCGCATAAATGTCCACCACAGTTATTTGTTATCTGGGAATTCCCTGAATTGTAAAATGATAAACCGTTACCACAGTATACTTATCTTTACCGTTACCCATCTAAATGCCGGCCTCCTTTGCACAAATTCTGACGAATAGAAAGACAAAGTATGATCATTTTCGGAATTTCGGAATACTTAAAAATATTTTTGAGATTTTACGTAGCATTTAAACAATACCATCAGCCTTTTACTTAATGGTGTCTTGTACCACACTTGTACCTTATTTCGATTCTCAATTGTTACACACTTCCGGTAGGTACTACTAATACCAACTCGAAGTAGGTAATTGATCATTAATGAACGTCAATAATTCTGATTTGATTTTATTTAGGTTTGTTTAATAGTAAAAGAATTATGTGGTGATTTTCATTTAATTTTAGTTTCATATTTAGTCATTTTAAATTATCAAATACCTACTTAGCTTCCGCTTATCAGCTTCCGGCGCGTCGAATATTAATGATATAATTTATTAAAATAATAATATTTGCTGATTAATAATTTTACAGATAGTTGTTAATTAAGATTGTACAGTTTATTGGGTGATTTAATGTGATGTTTAGATTATGTTTAGATTTTTATAGAAATGTATAAAAGTCGATGCGTCGGGAATTTGAGCTCAGTTACCTATTTTGTAACCATCATTTAAAAAAGTTATCGTATAAACAGTGACTAAATAAAACCTAAAAAGTGCAACCATATAATGTTATTTCGACCAGCATCTGACCTACACAATTAAATTCTTCATCATCATCAGCTTATAATGTTCCCATTGATGGGACAGATCACAGAGGTCTCTTCTTTGTGAGAGGGAATGGCCGTTTATAACCATCACGCGGGTCCAGTGAGGGTTGGCAAAATTATGTAATAACGTGTCTTCGAATTTTTGGTTCTAAGACATGCTGTTTTCCTTCTCCGTTTTAAGAGCAGTGGTGATGAAATAAATTACACAAAGTAATGCGCCTGGCTGGGTTTCGAACCCACAATCCAATTCCTCAGCGTCGTCATAAATAGAGATAATTTCAAGGGCAGACTATACGGCCTCGGCTAGGTATACTAGTTGACTTGTACGAGCCATGGGCAATTCAATCTAGTTAAGACTTCCCGTTACTAAAGTATATTTAGCACTACTAACTCTAACCTATGGATATATGGATATATATATATAGCACGATGGTAGGCTCAAATACCTAATTCTTGACAAAAATGGATAAGTGAGCTGACTAGTACGTTCGTTACGTGGAAAGCCTTAGCATATAGGAGAGAAAGTTGGAAAGTTTCTCTTGCATACTGGGAATGTTAATGCTTAGTTTAGCACAAGGATTAGGTACCTACAACATTAAAGCGGGCATGCGGACGGCGAGTTATGGGCGAGTCGCTGTCCGATAATGAACAATGCCCGGGTCGATGGCGTGTCGTGTTCCACGCGCGACTCAAAGAGCTGTCAGCACCTGCCGGGGTCGCGGGACTAACGAAACATCGTGGCTCCGGAACGTAAAGAAAGGGCTATTGAAGGACACCACAGCCTAGTCAGTGGTTAGTGGATTATAGTCAGTACGAGAATGACAGTCCTTTCTGCCCTGCCCTGGGTGGGAGGACTCATTTGATGATTTTATCATTTTACCACGATAAAAAAGGAAAAAAAGGTACGACGTAGATTTACAAGTAACACAACACTATGTAATACGCCTAAATAATAATATTTAGAATCTTTTATTATTATTTACGTATATATATACTCGTAGTGTTGTGTATACTATTTAAAAACCGCAACACACATTTTGACCTTGGCTACCAAGTTTTGTTGAATATCTACATAGCCGAATTTGTTGGTAGATGCACACTCAATAGTAGGGAAGTCGAGGATGCTAAATTTGCAGTTACTCGAGCGTCATGGCGACCTATTGGATTTGAAAGATTATGTTCTAAAAAGAAAAAAGTTTCTGAAAAGTTTTCTATTTTAGTGGGGGGGAGAGCGTATAAACAGTTTTAAAACTGTAAAAAAATAGTTGTACAGAAGTACTCGAGCGCGTCAGATATTTATAGTGTAAACGCGCTTTATATTTCTGATAACCAATACATATTAATCTGACGATTAACTCGAGGGGGCTGTCCGTGGCAAGCGGTTGAAAATCCAAAAAAAAATTAAGTTACTCGAGCGCGTCAGATATTCAAAGTGTATGTAAAGTAAACCCTAAAAAGTGTCGTATTAAAAATAATAAAATGTCTGACGATTTGGATGGGGCACAAAGCAATAATTCATATATATCTGTAAAAAAAAAAACGTAATCTCGAGATACTCGAGCGCGTCAGATTTTTATGCAGGAGGTTCAAGTTGATATCATAGTCCTCCTGAATAATAATCTGACAATTACATGGAGGGATATCGCTATTCTGAGCATCATAAAGGAAATTTATAAACAAGATAACTGCATTCACGTATAAAAAATGTATAAAATAAAATTAAATGTATTAATTACGAATAGAAACCCATCTACATAATTAAAATCCCTTCAAAAACATAAGTGTGAAATGAGAGCCAAGTTCAATTATGATTTATGCCTTGGTTGTTGACTTCACGGACAAAATAAGTGAAATCTAAATGGGTGCCAAGGTCAGTGGTCAGTTCTGAAATTTATTTAACTATATACAGGATGTTTCTTTTAAATTGGCCTTTTGGCCAATTTACCCCTTTTGGGGAAAATCCGAATCCATAAGAGATACGGGAAAACTTTCTTAGGAAACTTTAGCTCTTTTATGATGTTGACTATTTAAGCATTTTTTATTTTTTCGTCAAGTGTGAGCTATCCACAGAAATTATTGAAATTGGCCATTTTTTTTAATGCCGTTCGACTCTGTTTCATGTAAGGATCATTTTATTGTATCGGAAGAAAAAAATCGGGACTTCGGAAGTTGGTCAAATTTTGCAAAATATTTTTTCATACAAATTGTATGAATGACAAAATTACATATATTATATTTTTTATGATGTTATTTGATTTCGTGTTATGTGAGGATCATTTCATTGTATGGGAAGGTAAATATCTGGACAGAAGAAGTTGGTCAAAAGTACACTAGTTTCTTCTAACAGCATGAAGTTTATTTGTAGTAGTCAGTATTTCATTAGATTTAACCCTCTTCTGTTGCCCAGACATTTTCCTTCCCATAAAATGAAATGATCCTCACATAACACGAAATCAATGCCACTTTTCTTTGTAATTTTATAACTGAAGAACGGGCTCACCTATCTAAACCAAATGTTTAGGCTTTGTTCGGACTATTTAGTACTAAACCATCTAGGTTTATGTGAAGTTTGCACAAAATCAGTAGAGCGGTTCTTCATTTATCAAATTTTTTTGTAACAAATTAATTCAATAAATGGCGGATCATTTTGACAATCAATGATCACCATCGAAGATGGCGGACTTTAAATCACGACCGATAGTTGCGAACTAACTGGTAGTTCACCTTTTCACCACGATTCTACCGACATCGCCCCATGGAAAACGTCAGATTATTAGTGAGTATGATTTTTACAGTGTTACCTTCAATTAAAAAAAAAT
Organism: Agrotis clavis; assembly: GCA_954870645.1. Lineage (NCBI taxonomy): Eukaryota > Metazoa > Arthropoda > Insecta > Lepidoptera > Noctuidae > Agrotis > Agrotis clavis. The sequence continues at coordinate 16,775,900 of OX940919.1, read as the reverse complement.
ATGAAACGCGCTCGAGTATTTCCAAATGACGTTTTTTTTTACAACTTCAGTACTCGCTGTTGTAAAAATTATAACGTGTTGGAAGTATTTTATTTGTTAGGAACGAACCACATTTTTTATAAGATTGACAAGAATAGAGTAAAGAGTACAAGACCATAACTTTTGTATATAGACAACGAATAAGTATGAATATACAACATGCTCCCTCAAAAAGTTAATTGTATTGCACTCTTATTACATAAGCATAACACAAAGGCATAAAAAAAAACAGTAAATAGAACCATTAAGATATACCCATTATTTGCAAACAACTGCGATGTTTTGTTGGACCCAAAGGTTTCGTCAAAACATCTGCAGGTAACCTGTCGGTAGGCATATACCTAAGTTCAACGGTTTTATCGTTCACTTTTTCTCGGACAAAATGGAACTTAACATCAATATGTTTTGTCCTATTGTGGTGAACCGGATTAATGGCTAATTTTTGTGCACTCTGACTATCCGTATACAGAACTATGATAAGCGACTTACCTGTTATATCGGATATCAGTCTTTTTAAAAAGCACGCGTCCTTTACTGCTGTAGCCAACGCCATATATTCAGCTTCAGCGGACGACAAAGCCACTGTGGGCTGTTTTTTAGCTTCCCAGGAAATAGGGCCGCCTGCAAGTTCATAATAGAACCCAGTGTAGGACCGTCTATCAGTTGGACAATTTGCCCAGTCTGCATCTGAAAAACCCGTCAAAGTTGTAGTATTACCTTTTTCTTTCCTGTATGTAATACCAGTATCTTTTGTCGCATTCAGATAACGTAGACATCGTTTAGCAATATTCCAATGTGACTGATCAAATTCAGAGTTAAATTGACTCAAGTAACTCACGGTGTAGGCTATATCTGGTCTGGTATTTACAGCCAAAAACATTAGACAGCCAATTAACTCTCTGTAAGGGTACTCACACTCACCTATACCAGGCTCAAGTATCTTCTTGACCAGTGGTGTTGAAACACCCTTACAACCTTGCATGTTAAACTTTTTCAGCATCTTTTCAATATATGTACTTTGAGATAGCTTTATTCCATAATTATCATGGCGAATATTTATTCCCGTAAAGAAATTATTTGTCCAAGATCTTTTGATGAAAAATATTTAACAAATTGACATTTGAAATTGTCAAGCGTAATTTCATTTTTATACAAAATTACTAGATCATCGACATATACAGCCAGAACCAAGGAGTCTAAGTTTGTACCTTTTTTAAAAATACAAGGCTCAGATGTCTGCATGAAACCAAGAACTGACAAAATCTGTTTTAATTTTGTATTCCAGGCTCTTGGTGCCTGCTTCAACCCATAAAGTGATCGTTTTAATAAACACACTTTCGACTCTTCGCCTTCCTTTACAAAACCTTCTGGCTGTGTCATGAAGATTTCTTCCTCTAAATCGCCATTCAGAAAAGCTGTGTCCACATCCATATGCCGGACCTTATAATCTTCCTGCACTGCAAGTGCAAACAGGGTTCGCAACGATGAGTTGCGTACAACCGGAGAAAAGGTTTCGTGGTAGTCGATACCTTCTCTTTGTCGAAAACGTTTTGCTACTAGGCGCGCTTTGTAAAGCGCTTTGTTAGATATATCTAACAACGACACCTTTCGCATCTCGCTTCAGTTTGAAGACCCACTTGCTAGGAATACACGTTCTATGATTTGGCTTGTCTACCAAAACCCATGTGCCCTTTCTGACTAAGGCATCGTACTCATCTTTCAATGCTAAAATCCAGTTATCCTTTTCATCGCTGTTAGTCGCAGCCTGATAACTATTTGGATCATCGCACCATCGTCTAGCAGAGTAGTATATGAGAAATAATCCGGTGGTTTGCGAACTCTTGAGGGATATCGACTAGATTCAATTGAGGAATCTGTAGCCTCACTTGACTGCTGATCATCAACATTGTTGACCTCTGACAATATCAGTGTTAACAGTACATATAGGCTCAAAATTATCCTTCAGTCCAGTAAAGTTATTTTCAAAAAATGTAACATCTCTTGACTTTAATAACCGTCTAGGACTTGCCGCATTCCGGAAATAATAACTACGAGGATCATCTGAATATCCTACAAAAATCTGTTCCTCAGCTTTCATGTCCAATTTACACCTCCGACTTGATAGAACATGAGCAAGTGCTCTGCATCCAAAAAGACATGAGAATGTAAAGAACAAAACTTATTTTTGACTTCAGTTTTAGAAGACATAAAATACACAAAAATATAACGTGTACAGTCATCTATAAAAATAATATAATACAGTTTTAGAAGACTTATAATACACAAAAATAAAACGTGTATAGTCTATAAATCTATAAAAAATAATAAAATACTTATTACCTGTGAACGAATTTGTAGAAAAAGGTCCACAAACATCGGTATGAACCAATTGAAGCGGTGATGTAGCCTTCCTATATTTCAAAAGGGTTTTCTAAACTACTTACCCTCTGTGCAGGGTATGCATGGTTCCTTGGTAACCTGTGTGTACTCCACGCCGATAGCTTGACCTTTTCTGAGCAGATCCAATGCCAATTCGACACAGATGTCCTAACCTTTTATGCCAAAGCTGAAAGTTAGAACAATCAGAGTGCACAAGTTCAGCTGAAACATTATTGAACATATTAATTGAACAATCGACAGTATACAGCCCATTACATACAGAACCATACCGCCATACGCTAAAACATTTTTATTGTTTACTACATCACACTTTGAGTCATAAATAATGCAGCCTTCTTTATTGAAAACTACAGAGGAACCTTTCTCTACTACTTTCTTCACTGAAAGTAAATTACAGTTCAAATCAGGAACATGAACTACATTCTCTATTCTGTTCGCCAAAGTATCGGTATCAATGAATACATCACCAATACCCACAGCTGCCACTTGTTGTCCATTAGCCACAGTAATCGTTCCACCTTGTACAGACCGATAACTGCTGAACCACTCGCGATGCGGAGTCATGTGGATGGTTGCACCTGAATCAATAATCCATTTCCCATCAATTGCAGCTGGTGCAGAGAAAGCCATTTCCTTTACAATAGCCTGTTCCACCTTGTCATTATTATGGCAATCTGTACCTTTAAAAACCTTTCCCGACACACTCAAAGCCTTCTTATCCTTCTTAATGGGACATTCGGGACTTTTGTGTCCTGGTTACACTTATAGCAGATTATAGGCTTCTTCTTTTTGCTCGTAGAACCTGTTGAACGTAGCGCAGCCACCTCGTCCGGGTGTGGGTTCTTACAAAGTTCGTTTAATAGCTTTGCCTTAACCAACTCACTGGTTACTTCAACATTCGAATTTCTTCTTTTTGCTCGTAGAACCTGTTGAACGTAGCGCAGCCACCTCGTCCGGGTGAGGGTCCTTACAAAGTTCGTTTAATAGCTTTGCCTTGACCAACTCACTGGTTACTTCAACATTCGAATTCTCTAAAGCCATGATCAGCGGTTCGTATCGTGATGTCAATCCTCCGAGAATAATCGCAGCCAGAGATCCATCGTCGATCTTCTTACCTTTATCGTCAAGATCTTGAGCAGTACTCATTATGGCGTTGATATATGATTCTGTCTTGGAAATCGGTGAAGGTATATTTGTATAGTCTACGCTCTAGAGAGAGCCTTCGACCCATACCTTTATCCTCGTACGCTTAAGTCTAGAGTAAGGCATATTTTTGACAATGCCTTCTCATCATTACGAGAGCGCACATTTTCCGCCGTTTAATCAGAATCATCGTACCCTGTGATGGACGTCCACAGCTCCTCATGAATGAGAAGCATTCTCATTTTGAACTTCCAGATTGGGTACCCGTCTCGGTTTAACATCTGAATTCCTTAAAAATTCATACTACTATTCCCTGACATTATTTACTTTTAAAATAAGCAGCTTCGTGCTGATAACGTGTTGTAAAAATTATAACGTGTTGGAAGTATTTTATTTGTTAGGAACGAACCACATTTTTTATAAGATTGACAAGAATAGAGTAAAGAGTACAAGACCATAACTTTTGTATATAGACAACGAATAAGTATGAATATACAACACTCGCTCATTTCCTAATGCCACGCTCAAATTGTCCGATTATTGAAATATACACTCTTCTGAACCTAATTAATCTACCTTTTCTTAATCTGACGCGCTCGAGTATTTCTGCGGATCGATTTTTTTTTACTAATCTGACGCGTCCTCCCAAACCAACCCCACCAGATGAAGGGTTGATACTTGGTACAGGTACATTAAAGGGTGCAAGGATTCTCCCTTATAATAATCTGACGCGCTGGAGTCACAGCAAAAATCCCTTCCTGGGTTCCCCAACTACAATGACATCATTAACAGGAATATCAACACTTATAATCGTTCGGTAAAGTCCGGATGAGTTCGGAGCCACTCGTTCCAGACGCTTTTTTTTTGTTATTAGGCGCCGGGGCTTTGTTCAATAGAACTTTGTTGATCGACCATTCGGACCATTTGTAGCTTGTGCGTCAGGCAGACAGCTAGTGGTCGCTTCGCGATTCTAATCAAATTCTTAGTCCGGTTTTGGTCAGTGTCGTAAACAAAAATTTAATTCAAAAAACCAGTTTATTCTCAATTTGGATCAATGCAGAGGTAAGATGAGTTTTGAAATTAAAAATAATTAATGCTTTTAACTCCTCTAACCTTGATTTTGGTGACTGTGAACGAACGGATTCAACGGTGTTTGTTTTTTATACTCTCCTTAATATGCAGACCACGTTTGATATTTTGCATGTCGTGTCCAAATATTTTAAGTCGATATTTTATGATCGGTGCAAACATTACGAGACGTTGAAATTTCTTGTGAAATATTTTCTGTAGGTGAATATATTAATTTTTGGGTAACGTTAAGCGGATAATGTCAATAATGTGTACTTATTTGAATATATTCTCGCCAAGAGCACTCGAAGGCTGAACATAAGTATTTTAGCTTATTTATGATTTTAATATTCTATCACCCGTCCGCGCTATTACATAAAAGCTACTAGATAATAATAAATTGTCTAATTGTTTTCGCTTGGCGTTCTTTCTGTTTTGTTCACCGACTTCAAAAAAATAAAGGAGGTTATCAATTCGACCCGTAGGTATTGTATGTAATATTTCCAGAAATGCCCAGTTTTCGTATAAGTATGTTAGACTATATCAGCGTCTGAACAAAAATGTATGGATGTTTTTATGTTTTTCTTCGCATATCTCCGGAACTACAAGTCCGATTTAAGTAATTCCTTTTTTGTTGTACTACATAGGTATTGTTTAACTTAGAAAATACTGCAAGTTTCATCAAAATCGGTTTAATAGTTTTTGAGATAGGGAATTTTTTAGCTTATTATGTCTATGGGCGATGTTATTAACTACCGGTGCTACGGATTACAAAATTCTAGTACATTTGTAAGAAAATTATGTATTTGACAAGAAGTTAGGACTAAAAAGAATAAAATAAAAAACTTAAAAAAAGTAACCGACTTCAAAAGCAACCACAAAAAAATTACAAAATACAAGAAGTCGGTTACTTTTTTTTTAAAGTTTTTTTTCTCTATGCTCGGCGCCAAAGACTGGTAGCCTATTGTTACATAGCCTTAAGTCAGCCTAACCTTATCTTACCTTCCTTATTAATTCTGGAGATTAACCCTTACATTCGAACAAACAAACTTTGTCTAAATACTTATTTGTATAGAAGACTAGCTGTTGCAAACAGCTTCGTCTGCATATAACTAGAAAATTATCCCATGAACATAATACTGGGATAATCGGTATGGTCAATCATTATGATAATTTTCATCCGGACGTAGAAAAACAAAAAGGATCCAACCCACAACATGACCGAAAATGAGTTAAGTAGACCAAACTGCTCATCAAGGTCTATATTTTCGATTAGCAAAAACAATCCAAGTTAAATATGAATATTTTGACATTAAAATGACAGTGGTTACCAAGCCACATGTATGGCGAACCCCTATTTAAGTTTCGTAAAAACGATCCATTCCCCTTGGATCATATTGTAAAACGGTCAATCTAAGATGCGGACACGAAACTAAAATGTTAAAAAGAATCCAAAGCATGTGGATCCTTTTAGATTAAAATGTTTTACTTCAAATCATTGCAAAAGATAAATCACTAAAAAGATTCAGAAAGCATGAATCTTTTTTGTGAAACTAAATTTTTATTAAAAAAATGCACTGGTTAAATCACAAAAACGATTCAGTACGCGTGGATATTTTTCGCTAAACACATTTCTGTGTTTCTCTTGGTATTGATGAATACAACGAAAGGGATCCATACACATCGCAGTCATTATGTACCTATATTTTGAAGATTGAAGGCGAAGCTGGTAGAGGCGTCCAAGAAATGGGATCGTGTTTGATTAAATACAAGCTGTTTTTTTACAATCTAGTCAAACTTCAGGTGGTTGTCACTAAAGACATAAATAATCAATTGAAAGTACAGTACCGGGCAATAACTAATAAGCGATGCTTTTTTTTGGTTGTTGAAATTTTACAGCATTTCAGAATTAAAATCTTAATTCAATACAAATGAAATGAGAATCACCCAACTATCGCAGTCGCGTCAGTCTGGTACACACGTACGCACACACCGACAAACAGCTGTTTGCGTGAATTGGATGACGCGCGACGCGCGCAATGACCTTAGGCGACCGGTAGCAATAATTTTCCCTAATTTTATTTCGAAAATCACCCACATTATTGTCATTTCGTTTGATAAATAATTAACTCATTTGAAGCATCAGTATAACACAGAATCTTACTTGATAGTAATACTAGGCGCCTTATAAAGTTCACTGACCTGTTATCAGATGATTAATAAAATTTAAGTTTTGCTTTATCTTTTTTCGTAATGATTTTGTTTTTATTTGTGGATTAAATGGGTTGATTTGAAATTTTCCTTCCTACTTAACGGGCTTAGGACCGACAATAATACCTACCCCGATCTACTAATTATAAAAATGTTTTTTAAAGATTTGCTAGTTAAATGTAAGTAAAGTTTGGTAAAGTGGTACACTTTCGACTTTTAGGTATTATTGGCGTAGTTAAAAATTTGAAATCAACTTATTTACACAAATAAAATTGATTAAGCTAACAACGTATTTACAAAATGTACAAATAAATAAATAAATTACCTACTTAAGTTACCCGGAGGTATTGTTCAAAGTTGCCACCACCACACTCTTGGCACAATCGAGCACGACGCAGCTGGTTTTCCTTTAGCTTACGTAACACTATCACATTCGTTTTTAAAGTGTCGAAAGCACTAATTATCCTTGTACGTAATTCTGTTACACTTGTCACTTCCTCCGTGTAAACTAACCTTTTAACGTCTCCCCACAAATAAAAGTCTAGAGGCGTCAGGTCCGGAGAACGAGGAGGCCAGGCCACAGGGCCTCCGCGACCGATCCAGTGGTCACCAAATTTTTCGGTCAAGTACTCGCGTACTTGTCGACCATAGTGAGGGGGGGCACCGTCCTGCTGATAGAAGAGGTTGCGATGTAGTGCCAGAGGAATATCTTCCAACATCTCCTCGACAACGTGACGCAACAGCTCCAGATATGTTGCACTGTTGAGGTGCCCATCGATGAAGTAGGGTCCAAGCACGTGTTCCCCTATTATGCCAGCCCACACATTCAGTCCAAACCGCACTTGGAACGCATGCCGTTTAGTTACGTGCGGGTTATGGTCGCGGTGAGCCCACCAATGTTCGTTATGAACATTGTAGACGCCAACTCGAGTAAATAAACACTCGTCCGTCCACAGGATGTTGGCGTCTTGGTGTTCCAGCAACCAGCGACAAAATGTAATCCGCACGGCATTATCAGCTGGATGAATGTCTTGTACCTTGCGGTAGTGGAACGGGTGCTGCAGTTCACGCTTCAATAGGCGCCACACTGTGGTGTGGTGCACTCCAAAGTGTCGACCAGCCTCCCGCGTGCTTGCCCGTGGTTCTCGCTGAAAGTACTCTAGGATGTCTTCCTGCAAGGCGACAGGCAGGCCTACGCTGCCGCGAGCTTGAGCATGCCGGGGGACGTCAAACTGCCGATAATCCCGCAGTCTTTGTGTTGCAGCCAGCATGACGCTCGGTGATGGGGGTGGCCGATCGGGAAACATTTCCGTGAACATCCGGATGGCTCCACGTAGGCTGTCTCCACTGATAGCATAGAGGCGAACCATCTCTACCAACTCGACATTGGAATAATTGTCCGTCATCTTCTAAGTAGGTACTTTGTATCGAAAGACGTCTCAAACACTACCGGGATGCGGAATTCGCTAAATGCACGAACGCTGCGGCCGGAGACATCAAACACACTGTCGGTTCGAGGGCGGGGCCCGGGTGGCCGCCCGCAGTCCATGAGCACAGTATAGAAATCATACAGTAGGACGACGCCTTTGATCTCGGGTAAAATGCCGACATCGTCTAGACAGTTATGCATCGGCCAGGATTGTCACAAGTAAAGAATATTTATGAAATTATTTATTTATTGCAGATCAACATGGATAGCACAATATTATAATGAAAACAATATTAAAAACACTTATATTATTAAGAAGTTGAATGACAATAAAAAATGCAGATAAGACGTATACTAAGAGATTTAAAAATTGAACTGATGCATTTGATAACTAGTTACTGTGACACTTACGACGTGGACTGTGATATTTTTAATTAAAACTTCTAAACAAATAAATAACATTAATGCAATAACATAAATACAATACAAATTAATAAATAATAAGTACATATATTCTAACCGAAAGGGTACTTACATACATGTGAAAAAAAATTGCTACAGACCACCAAACTGAACAACTTTTACTAAAGGACCAACTCGAGAGAAATTTAAGTTATTTAGATGGCATTTCGTAACCAGCACCCCAATTTATCACGGAATTGGCGTAATACATTTAAATTGACGCCCGCCATCTTGGATTTAAAAAATAATGGCTTTTTCATAACAAGCACCCCAATTTAACTCAAAATTGACACCCATATCAAATTCTAATGCTACATTCACACGCGCGCCGTGCAGCCCGGCGGGCTGCCTGGCGAGCTGCGCGGCATGCAGCCGCGTGCGAGCGCGCGTGTAAACAGTCACCGGGCGCCAGCACATTCATCCTTTGAACTTTGCTAAAAAACCGACACTTGCCCGATTCGCGGCATTCACGTTCACAGGCGCGTTCACGGGCTCGGGCGTACCGTTTACACGCTCGTGAATGTGAATGTGCACGTTGAATGTGGAGTTGAACGCGAGCGTGTGAACGTAGCATAAGAAAAAAATGACGTCCGCCATCTTGGATTTCAAAAAGAATGGCTTTTTCGTAACAAGCACCCCAATTAACCTCAAAATAGACACCCATATCAAATTCTAAGAAAAAAATGAGGTCCAGAGATTTAAGTTATTTAGATGGCATTTCGTAACCAGCACCCCAATTTATCACGGAATTGGCGTAATACATTTAAATTGACGCCCGCCATCTTGGATTTAAAAAATAATGGCTTTTTCATAACAAGCACCCCAATTTAACTCAAAATTGACACCCATATCAAATTCTAAGAAAAATATGACGTCCGCCATCTTGGATTTCAAAAAGAATGGCTTTTTCGTAACAAGCACCCCAATTAACCTCAAAATAGACACCCATATCAAATTCTAAGAAAAAAATGAGGTCCGCCATCTTGGATTTCAAAAAGAATGGCTTTTTCGTAACAAGCACCCCAATTTACCTCAAAATTGACACTCATATCAAATTCTAAGAAAAGAATGAGGTCCGCCATCTTGGATTTCAAAAAGAATGGCTTTTTCGTAACAAGCACCCCAATTAACCTCAAAATTGACACCCATATCAAATTCTAAGAAAAAAATGACGTCGCCATCTTGGATTTCAAAAAGAATGGCTTTTTCGTATCAAGCACCCCAATTAACCTCGAAATTGACACCCATATCAAATTATAAGAAAATGACCTCCGCCATCTTGGATTTCAAAAAGGATGGATTTTTTGTAACAAGGACCCCGAATAAACTCAAAATTGATACCCGTACTTAGTAAATTAAAAAAAAAATTACGTCCGCCATCTCGAAATTCACCCTTGGTAATTAACAAAAAAAAGTCCACCATTCCACTCACAGAACACGTCGTATGCACCATTTTAAATAAACAAATAAAAGATAAACACGCACGTCACACGCGATAGCCCTGAATGATACAGCCCGACTTACACTAACATCGTTCTGTTCGCAAGTCGGGCTCGGCTTACCCGCGTCTCACCCCTCACACCCCGCACGATTGCCCTGTCTAGACGTCTTCGTCGGACGACTGTAGGATTATTAGACTGTGCCATGAGCGTGGCGAGACGTGCGCGGGGCGGCGCCCGCGCTATGGTTGGTTGGGGTGGGATCGATTACGTACAAATTTGTTGAATGAATCTCGTTGCGTATGCGTTGTGTATGAATGTTTGCGTTTGTTTGTGTGTGAAAGCGCGGTATAAGGCTAGTCACAGACGCGCCGCCTTCAAATACGGCTAGTTCATACTTACGGATTTCAGTTAACAGGGAAAAAATAAAAAAAAAATTACCTACCTATTTTATTGTTGATTCGGGTCGAGAATCATTAGTATAATTACGTCCTTGAATTTGTCTAATTTGCGGATCAACACGGTGTATATAAAACAAAACTTAATCCAAATGTTTTGAGACTGCTGTAGGAGACAAAACCGTAACATTAAAATCGTACTAGTCAATCTTTGACAGTACATTATTTTTATAATATCTAAAGACTGCCTTTATAAAAAAAGGGGTAGATTGCTAAAATCTTCCAATGGGTCCTCCCGTCCCTCCCTGGGCTGGAGGACTCATTTGATGATTTTGGACTGTCAGACTCGTACTGACTAAAATCAACGGTGATCCTTCAATAGCCCTTTACGTTCAAGCAGGCTTTGGCTTCTAAGGGGGCCGCGTTGGATTGCTGGCGCGCGTGGAACAAGACGTGCCGTCGACCCGGGCATGGTCTATGATCGGACGGCGAGTCACCCATTACTTACCGCCCGCATGCCCGCTCCTACGGTGGCCGGAAATCGCCTCGCGACGTCTGTCAGTTGCTGTGGGCGTCTCCCGCGGTAGCTGGTCTTGAGGTGGACTCTGTCCTATACCTCACGCGTCCCGCCTCCTCCTTTGCTAGCATGACTGCTTCGCGGAAGGAGGCGACCGCTTTCCATTCCGTCTCGGATCATGGCCTCGACCAATGCCGGGCGCGAGAGGTCGCCGCATATCGCCTCTGTGAGGACACGCTGCTCTGCCCAAGCGGGCCAGTCGGGCGTTTCATTCCTATACGACATAGGAACCTCCCGAAACATCCGTGCCCGGTAAGGACCTGTGTCAAGCGGAAGATGAGGACGCCGTGACGCCTCTCCAGCCACTCTTCAAAAGGGGTCTTACTACCCTCCATGCCGCCTTGAGATCGCAGATCTCTAGTTTTTACGTAATTAATTCACTAAACTATAGGTATTAAACTGTACGAATACTAAATACGACTAAGGGCTGGTTTTTCAATAGTCAGATAACCGTTAACTGAGGAGTAAAAATGGCGGTTTGACAGCTTATCTATGGAAAATATGTCATACCGTTATTTTTATTCCTCAGGTAACGGTTAACTGACTATTGAAAAACCAGCCCTAATACTAATAACTTTACTAAACTGTAGCTACTACTGTAAATAATGAGAAAAATAAAAAAGGAAGTAAGTATCAACTTACTAATTAAAATAAACTTGTGTGTTTAAAAGAGAAGTATGTACATATTTCTTCTTAGAAATATGTACATACTTCTCTTTTAAATCAATAAATCTGATCAATAGCAAAGAGATTTAGAAAGATTTAATAATCCTTTCTCTTGCTTTTCTGTAAGGTCATGTAGGAATGGAACGAAAGTGTGATACAGACAGTTGGTGAAGCTCGTGGTATTTGATTTGACCAAGAGGGACCAGTTTATTTTAGTTATTTTCACAGCGTTATGTCCTACGGCATTTTATTGTGGGGCAAAGCGGCTGAAATTCAAAATATTATTTGTCTTACAAAAACGAGCTGTTCGGGCAATTTACCAGCTGGGTTGGGTATTAAAGTTTCTCTGAGGGATTTGTTTTAACAGTGATTTTCACACTATTAACACGAGAAACAAGCACCACCTACGTGTTCCTTTTCATCGACTTCATAATCTTCATAACTCATTTGTAGGCCTTGGTATAAAATTCTACAATAAATAATTGCCTGCGTCATTGCTAGACTTGCCGTTTAATGAGTTTAAATCTAAGATTAAATCCATCCTTTGTTCTAAGGTATATTATTCCATAAACGATTACTTAGTGGATAATAAACAGCTGGTCACTGTGTTGAAGTTAAGACGGCTTTCATGCTCTTCTTTCCCAGATGTTTTTAGTTCTTTTTTTTTCTTTTTTTTTATGACTTAAGTCATCTTGTTTTATTTTATGTGTTTGTATTTTTTTTATTATTTTATTTGATCAACGGACATTGTTGTCCTACTTTACATTTTATTGTTTATCTTTTTGTGTGTATGTATTTTTATTTTTTAGTACGACAGTCGTAGGTTTTCTTCATTTTTAATAATATTGTCGGAGCGTATGAAGAATGTAAAACTATTTTTGCATTGTAAGAGATGTATTTATCTAGTACTAGCTGACCCGTGCCCACTTGGTTGGGCAGTAAATATCTTAACTTGTGATGAAATTATATAAGTGTGGTTCGGTTAGTACTTGTGCTATGATTTATTTCCTGACTGCCAAAAGGAGGGTTTTGTTTTTATTGTATACTGACTGTAACTGCCCGCTGTCTTTCTGTTGTTAGGCGCTGCGCATGTTCAGCGCTAGCCCGAGCATGGGCCTGCGATGTTCATACTCTTTGGTTAGCGAGTCGCTGCGAGCGCTTAGCGCTAGACTTCCTATCCCTTTTCACCGCTAGATTCCCAAGCACCTGCGATGTTCTCCAGCTTTGGTTAGCAAGCCGCTGTGAACGCTCGGAGCTAGATTCCCCAGCGCGTGCTTGCGAAATAATATAGGGTAAAACACCCAACTATTGACCCCTTAAGCGGTTTTCCTTGCTTCTTTCGCAAAATAAACTAATGTACGAGTTGCAAGTGGAAATGAATGTGTTTGGAAGATAAAATAAACATTGGAGAATGTAACTAAAACATTATTTACAGTCATACAAAGGTAAAAAGTGTTATTTTTCTCGAGTTTAGCAAGAACAGGCCATTTGACCAGTTATCAACATGCTTGTACCAAATTTTCATCATGCAAATGACCAATTTTTGACCTCCTTTAGTATAAGAATAAACTCAAATATTATTTATTATGAATGTGATACGAGGTTTTATTTGATAAAAAACAAACAAAGCTAGTCTAATAGCCCTTCTCATTTTCTTTTTTCACACTATTTAGGTCTTCAGTCTTCAAACGCCGTCAATAATATTCTTGCACTTATTATTGAATTTTTTTAGTTTTTATCACTTTTTGTTGTAGTTTTTATCACTTTTTGTCCAATTTTTCTTCTTTATTAGTAGTTATTTCACTGTTCTGGCATCAGATATAAAAATAGTCGCCGGCAAAATAAATTGAAAGAACACGGCTTTAGTTCTACAAAGTGAATTTAAAAATCTTTGAATTAATATTTTCCTAATTACATAACACAGTTTTAACTTTTTAAACTTATGTAAAAGACCTCAAAAATGAAGAGAACATAGATAATAAAAAACTAGCTCACACTTTGCCTCGGAAATGATTTAAGTCAGTTTGTTCAAACATGCAGGTTAGGGTATATTTTGTCATTTTATGCATTAAACCAACCTGTGGCTGAGGCATTGCTCGTGTTATATTCTGCAATTGTCCCACGGGATCATATACCGACATAAAAAGTATCCTGCGTCCAGGTACACCCACATAACCAGGTTTTGAAATAATCTACTTGCCAAATTGTGTCAAAATCCATTCAGCCGTTCACTTTTCCTATAATATTAGTAAGTCTAAAAGTCTAAAATATTCAGGAGGATCCAGAATGTGACAGTAGACCGAAAATTTAAGTACCTCACTCAAATTATGCTAGGTTCTCAGGTTACTACGTAAGGTATTTTTTATGTTTGTGATTATGCAGATACACACCTTTAGGGGTGCCAACGCCCATGGGCGTCATACAGATGCATTAAAGTTAAGCTACTTCACCATTAAAAATGAACTATACGTACACACCGTGGTGTCAGTAGCTGGTATTCTCGTACATTTGGTTAATTACCAGCTATTGACATGCCATGTTAAAAAAATGGTTATTCATACATTTGAGTGTACCAGATATTGACCTCATCATTTCAACAAGTTAACGCTCATTAAAACTTGAAAATCATGTGGAAAAGCATTGTGTCTGTCTTAAATAACCAAAAAATACCAAACTCTAAGGAAACTATCGTGTAAAACTGAAATAAAATGACATTGAAAACAACCGTCAGCTTAGCAAATTGTTAAATTTCTTGATGATTTTAGCAGGGTATTTTGTTATCATAGGTTTACGGACGCAATATTGCTTTATTTAAATTTTCTGTGACGCCAATATATTACAAGATAAATTATATTTCATTTTCTGTATTCTTTATGCAGCACTGCAAGAAGATTTATTATTATTTTTGATAAAAACTGTTATGCGGTCAATAGTTGGTGGGAGGTCAGCAGTTGGGTACTTTACCCTAATATGTTCTCTATTCCTCGAGAGGCGCTGATTATTTTCAAGAGCAGACTCTTCCGTACGGCTTACTCGATCTGCTCTTGTCTGGGATGTCTGCCGGGAATGTTGTGATTTCCTTTTAGTTTTTTTGAGCCCAATTTCTATAACTAAAATAACAATGTCTTCATTTTCGTACTTTCTGCACTGGGAGGTAAACAAAACCGGATGAGGGCAATAAATCCCACATAAGGAAAACGCATGCTTATCCTGTAACTTTTGCACGCGTGGGCCTACGCGTCATCGGCCTTATGACTTCATAATTACGTGACGTGACTCGCCTCTTATCAAATAAAATATCATTGGGGGGGGGGGGGTATAATAGATACCTATACTACGCTAGTATTATATTATCTTTGCCTATACTAAGCATAAAAACTAAACTGAACTCAACTTAATGTTGTAGGGTGGTTTTTTTAACTTAAATTTTCCTAACGATGCGATGTCGGTTTAGTTTCAATTCTATAGGTAGAGCCTTACGAGTATTTCTATAGGTAGGCCAAAATTGATCCAGCTGGGTCCCATGTCTGGGAAAATTCGTTTCCTCTGTATTTTCATGTATAAAGATTTACATGCCTAAATGGTTCTTAACTTCTTTGCCCGATACTAGAACCCAAGTGGCCTTGTTTTAGCGTTGACTTCTACTGATGAATTCTCTGATCTACTGAGAGCCCGTTCTGTCAATGAAGACGTCATTTTTAGGGTTCCGTAGTCAACAAGGAACCCTTATAGTTTCGCCATGTCCGTCCGTCCGTCCGTCCGTCTGTCCGCAGCTTAGCTCAGAGACGCCCAGTACTAGAAAGCTGTAATTTGGTGTACAGCTTGACATAAAAATGTAGAAAACCGGAAGTCGCCACTGTCTTCGCGCTCACAGCACTTTGAATGATTTTATTTTACTTTTTTTCACTTATTACGTTAGTTTTATGGCACAATAATTAATCTAACAAACCTGCGGTCTTTGTTTACATCAAATATCAAAGATTTTAAAACGCTGTCAGAAATAAAAATTTTAGTTCCGTTTGAATCCGTTCTGGCCAAGCTGTAAATATACAGATTTGTTGTGCCGAAAAAGTGGTAAAATAAAATCTCGTAAAATATTTTTTTTTAGGGTACCTCCTGTACACGTAAAGTGGGGACGTTTTTTTTTTTCTCGCGTACCCCTTAGTGTGGGGTATCATTAAATAGGTCTTTAAAAAATATTGATAGTTTTCATTAACGATTTTTTGATAAAAAGATTCGTTTGTGAAATATTAAGCTTTAAAGTGCAACTTTTTGCTCGACTCGAGTGTCCCCCCCCTCTACCAGCTAAACGGTTATGTTTGGGGGTGTGAAAAAAATCAGAATAGTAGCATATATAACGAAGTTTAAAAGAAAATTATCATGACTAAGTAGGCTTTACAAGTTTCCGAGTAATCGTCGACCAACTTATAAAACGTACTTGGACAACATATTTTTTTCCTAAACAAAATGTATCGCAGAACTTGTTCTTCAACTGCAAATGTAAGTTTGTCAACTTTATTTTTACAGCTATAATAGGTGGATATGTTTTGGGGATAGGTAGGTTTTTATTGTCAACTATTTTTAACTAACTTCGAAAAAAGGAGGAGGTTCTCAATTCGTCGTAATCTTTTGTTTTATGTATTTTCCCCGATTTCTCAGACGCCTGGACCGATTTTGAAAATTCGTCTTTTTAAAATTAAATTCAGCGAATCAGTTTAATTAGTTCGCATAAGTATTTTGATAGGCAACTACGGAACCCTACACTGTGCGTGGCCCGACACGCACTTGGCCGGTTTTTTTTTGTTTTTTTTTCATTACAGACTTGTTTTCTAGAGATAGTTAAAGGAATAGGGGAAGGCAAGGGAAGAGATGGAAGGAAGAGTAGCCATCAGAGTAAGAAAGTAATGAAAGATGTTATTAGAGGAGGCCAATGCAGGAAGGTACACTGAACTGAAAGACATCCTTTACGGGGAAATCAAAAAGTTCAGGATAATAGGTTCATTGATTGATTGAAGGGTTCTTTTTTTGATTGATTTCTATTTTTGCACCCGAGCCGAAATCAGTCCACCAGCTACTTGAAATTAGATATGATATGATCATATAAGATAATGGATTCAACTCGAACTGCTTGCGTTGTATGAACGTTTGTGGAAGTAACGGGATATTGTTATGTTGATGCATATTTGTTATATATGAAAGTACATACATATGTGCGGTCCGGTCTCAAATGCAATTATTATGTTGGGTAAATAACACAAGTATTTATTACTGTGGTTGCGGGACATACGTATACCGCGACTCCGGTACACAAAGCTGGGCTACTGAAGGACACCGTGGATTTTAGTCAGTATACAAGTCTGACAGTCCCTCCCGCCCTGCCCGGGGTGGGAGGACTCATTTGATGATTTAATCACGAAAAAAAAGTATTTATTACTGTGTATCAGTGTTTATCACATTCGTTCTTTACTTTTTTTTTTCAAGGTTATTTTTATGATAGTAGGTCTGTTTTGTCACGCAAATGACCACATCTGTGCCTATTATCTTCTGTCGGTTGTCATCTGTTCTATAGATCCTGTACAGCTCGACATAAAAATGTAGAAAACCGGAAGTCGCCACTGTCTTCGCGCTACCAGCACTTTGAATGATTTTATTTCATTTTTTTTCACTTATTAGGTACGTTAGTTTTATGGCACAATAATAAATCTAACAAACCTGCGGTCTTTGTTTACATCAAATATCAAAGATTTTAAAACGCTGTCAGAAATAAAAATTTTAGTTCCGTTTCAATCCGTTCTGGCCAAGCTGTAATTATTGGTTCACCTAATGCTACGTTCACACGCTCGCGTTCAACTCTACATTCAACGTGCACATTCACATTCACGAGTGTGTAAACGGTACGCCCGAGCCCGTGAACGCGCCTGTGAACGTGAATGCCGCGAATCGGGCAAGTGTCGGTTTTTTGGCAAAGTTCAAAGGATGAGTGTGCGGGCGCCCGGTGACTGTTTACACGCGCGCTCGCACGCGGCTGCATGCCGCGCAGCCCGCCACGCCAGGCAGCCCGCCGGGCTGTACGGCGCGCGTGTGAACGTAGCATTAATAAGTACAGTTCGATCATTCGATGATTAGCGCACCAAGACAACGAATTTGGTATTTTTTTAAATGGACTGTTTTAGCATTTATTTCTTAATGGTTATAAGTAATGGGTAAAAAAAATGTATGTAGAAAATAGATTTGTTGCTCGAAAAGTTCAATTTAATTTTGAAGACGTCAATCGCGTTGATTTAAATAAGTAGACAGTTCCCAATTAAACGTAGACTGCAATATCAAAAAAAAAGTAAGGACACCGTTCAATAATCCACACCACAGCAATTAAAAATAACGAACAATAACGTCCAGAGCCCGAAAAGGAAGACTCTTCTGACTCTTCTATAGGCCAATGACGTCAACCGACACAAGGATACCTATTTAATTCGCGGTACCCATATAATAAAATATAGCTGTCCAAAAGAACTACTACACAATCATATATGATAGGTATATGTGAATATTTGATATTGCCGCTTATCTGGAAGGAGAATAGTAGACTGTTATCTGTGGGTGGCATGAATGTAGGCACATGGCAGTACAAAAAAAATTAATTAGCTAAGTAAGCTGACTACATGAAACATGACTAACATACGTGGTAGGTTACTTATTCTTAGAAATATTTATATGTATGGTTTGTTTGCTTTCGACTCGTGTAATCGATGTCGACTTCTGCGGTCTGCCAACTCAAAAATATAATAATCGTCATCATCATATCAACCGTAAGACGTCCACTGCTGAACATAGGTCTCTTCTATATAACATAGTTCTCCCCATAGATTTCCAATAAGACCGCTTGGAAGCGCCTTCATCCAGCGCGATCTTGTGATCCTCATCACATCATCTGTCCACCTTGTAGGTGGACGTCGCACGCTGCGATTGTCGGTGCGTGTGTAGTCTCCATTCAAACCTTACGGGCACGGCCCCATCGGCCATCAGGTGTACGTGATGCTATGTGGCCTGACCATTGCCACTTCAACTCGGTAATTCGCTGGGATATGTCGGCAACTTTGGTTCGTCTACGAATCTCCTCAGTTCTGACTCTCGATCACGCAGAGAGACTCCGAGCATAGCCCTCTCCATAACTTGTTGGGCTATCTTGAGTTGAGCTGACTAAACTACTTACTAAAGTTTAACGATACCAAAAACTAAATAAGTTGTTTTTTGTTACAGGCCGGAAAACGACGGACTTCCTCTGTACCCTTCGGAGTACGAGAATCAAGCTCAGGTTTGTTAATATTGCAGTAGTTTTATAATTTATAACAGATTTCCATTTCGGTTGTAACGTTTTGATTGTGAAGTTTTATATCGTTAACATAAAATATGTTCATATCTTATGCATATTTCATCAGAAAAATGAAAAATGTTGGGTTACTGAAAAATAGCATAGTATGTGGGACCTAGTATTTAAATCGCATTGTGTTCTTACAGATAAAGAAGATATACCCCAAAGCTCAGGCCCCTGCAATCCAACAGATGCAGGAGCCAGGACCGATGCCAGCAGCTCCAGCGGTAACCATACGTTACATTCTTTACCAGAAATCTCGTAAGGGATTATTGTAAGTCCTCAAGGGAGGCGGTAGGTGGCCGCGACCGCTAGCGCCCGGCATTGGTTGAGGTCAGGCATGCATGGGCGAGGTCCAGCAGTCAAATCCTTCTGCGAAGCAGTGATGCTAATGAAGGAGGAAGTGACTCAGGGCCGGTGGACTCATTTGATAATTTTACCACATAAAAAAAAGTAGAAAAGGGATCATTGTAACCAACTTTTACTATGGGTCCAACTCTGAAATCGTAAAAGATAATGTTACAAGTAGTGGATTGTTTTTCGGAATCGATCCATAGGTCTGGAAGTAATCACTTGCTTTACAAATTTGACCTTTACACATAAGTAGTAGCAAATGAATTTGATTTTAAGATGCCTCTGCATGACGGTTATCAATTTCGGTGATGTGCTTCGTCCACAATTTATTCATTTAATTGCTTGTATCGGATAATCAACACTGAATGTTAACAAGGCAATGTTGCACACTATTGTTCGAAAACGAGGACGTCCTAGATATTCTTTTTAGGAGGTAGCCTAGTAACTGCGACCAACTTCGATTCGATTTATAGCGGTAAAAATCATGAATAGTCATGAGTAATGTTAAAGGATAAGATATTGTCTCAAAATCAAAGACGAAGTCGTGTTGCTTATTTTTACGTCATTCCATCGCCAGATGTGCGGTCGTCCTTGCAAATATTTTTAGAAACGACTGAACTAGTTACAATTTTAAGCTATAGTCCAAGAGAAAAATTGAAATCATGATATCTTGCTTGATAGATAAAATTTGTGACTTTGTGATTTTAACTAATTAGCGACTAAATCCGGGAGGAAATAGATCTTCGCTAGGTGCCCTAGTTTTTTGGATTCATACGGGGGTAAGCTGAGAAAACTGATTCCAGCTCGGCCATCATAACACCCTTTTGAACCCAATGACCGAAAAATTCTGAATTTTTGCGACAAATTTTTGTACATCAAAATTTAAATCCCTGATGGGCCTAAGCCCGTGTCCATGACATGGTACACAGAGGTAACGACTAATTTAGTTAGCAGTTAGCATACAAATTACAGAGGTCCTTTTTCTATAGGCATATTTTGATAAATACAGTGTTGGATGTGATGTAGTGTCGGGGCTAATAGAATTTTTTTTTCAGCGACCCTTGCTGGGTCCAGAGAACACGGTGACGATCTGTCAGTTTTGCCACGCGTCGGTCAAGACTGCGGTCAAGTTTACGACCACCTCGCGCACGCATATGGCCGCCGCACTCTGGGGAATACTATGGTATGTAAAACTGTTTTCAATCTATACTAATATTTTAAATCAGAACAGTTTCTTTGTTTGAACGCGCTAATCTCAGGAAGTACTGATTCGAATTGAAAAAAAATTGTTGGATAGTCCATTTATCGAAGAAGGCTATTGGCTATACATATGACATCATGCTACGACAAAGACATTAAACTATATACGAGCAATAGACGGGACATCACGAAGAAATTTGTGATCCAAAACTTTTTACCAATAGGTAAAAAGTCCCTCAGTCTAGTAGTCGCGCTGCTATGCAACGCTTAGATAGCGCTACTGACGCACGGCATCAACAATTTTGTATGACAATTTTCCCAATGCCCGCTCCTACGACCACCAAATGGGGCCGAGCAGTGGGTAAAGCCGCGGGGAACAGATAGTGCAATTACGAGTATATTATTATATTGATCATAACGTGTAGTAGGTACTGGTAATCTGTAGTCTAACGACAATACTCACTGTAATGTCATATTTATGTAAAAGGATTCACAATAAATAATAAGAAATTATTCTCTCTACAAACAGTAGTTATAGGTTATCCTTTACTAAAACTACGAATTTTGTTGTCAGATACTTAATCAAATAAAATAAATAAATAAATTATGTTACAGCAGAAAGTTATCTTTAACGCCTACGCATACAATTTTGTTTATACTACAATAAGAAAAAGTTGTAATACTAATGATTTATTTTGAATTCCCCTTTAAATCAGGGCAATTTCCAATCAATAATTTTTACACGGCAATAAAAATTGTGCCAGCTAATACTAATGTTTTTGTTTATTTTTTCCAGTTGCTTGTGCTGTGTTCCGTATGGTGCTGAATCAGCCAAGAACTCTGACCACTATTGCCCCAACTGCCAGAAGTACCTCGGCACTTATGTCAAGTAAAAACAACGGTGCACTCCACATATGCTTTATTTTTATAGGTACACTTGTCTTTATATAGAGTCTAGGCCTCATCCAGAGCTTCTCAAACACGTTTTGATTGATGATTCGGTTGCACTCAAAATAAACCAATATAAAAATGCGCAACAGTTTTTGCGTGATGTAAATTTACATCATTGCAAGATGGTTCTCTAGATCATTGACAGTTATGATGATAAATTCTAAAAAAGAATTTGATAATTGTATTTAAATCTTCTTAACGTAAAGATGTATGTAAATGTATTTTCAATGTACCAATGAAGTGTAATGTAAAATGTGATAAAGGTTTTAAAAAAATTGGCATAAAATACAGAAATGACTGATTTTTATGTAGAGGTGACACCTACTATATTTGTATGTATGTACTAGGGAAATCTGCATATAAACTTTATATCTTATACTGCATTTACTTTAAACTTTTGTAATGGCTGGCCTAAAAGGCACACAAAATTAAAACTTTCTGCGATATTTGAACTTCGTTTTTATGATATTGTTGATGATAGTTATAATACAATTATGTGATATTTTATCTAA
Source organism: Agrotis clavis (assembly GCA_954870645.1). Classification (NCBI taxonomy): domain Eukaryota; kingdom Metazoa; phylum Arthropoda; class Insecta; order Lepidoptera; family Noctuidae; genus Agrotis; species Agrotis clavis. Next base: position 16,753,682 of record OX940919.1, on the reverse strand, counting down.
GAACATAATTATATTACACGCATTACGAAATTTAATGATGTGCCATAATTATATTTGCCAGTAGTATATTTATACGTACTTATTACAATATTTAAATTCATCATACATACTCTACAGTTTTAAAATAGTATATTTGTCATTAAAATATTTTTATAACGTTAAAAAAATGCATTAAAATGTTAATTATTATTAACGAAATCTTGGAATAAGGAAAAATGGATCTATGTGCTCTTTAGTTCTATTGATGATATTATTTCATAAATGTGTAATACATTTACTTATTTTTAAATAAAGCATTTACTGTCAATATTGTGTTTAATATTACAACAGTGACGACCTAATAAAACTCAAAATTGTTCATGATATTATATTTCGTTTTGTACATTAAAATTAAAATCTTATCATTAATCTTATCTTATTGACAATAAAAACATACGTTCAGTCGTACGCGCCGGAGTGTTCACGCGACGTATTGGTTGGTGAGCGCACGCAGTAACCTTGCGCGGCGTATGGCGGCGGCTTCCCTCTGTATGTCGTCGCTGTTGTTGGCGTTGAGCTCGAGCGCACCCGCCGCGCGCACGGCGCGGGCCCGCCGCCCCCCCTCCCCGCGCCGCGCGTGCAGCGCCACGCCCACCTCCAGCAGGGTGCCGTCCCAGATGCATCCGTAGTAGCCGTCCATAGCGTCGGCCGCGGTCCCAGTCTGAAGAAAAGAAAAACGATTAAAACTCACAAATTAGACACTTTTATGACAACTTTTAGTCTAAAAATACCGACTAAGTTTAGAACATTTTGTCGGTTAAAGCCGGGTTCAGACTGGTGTAAGGTGTAATGTAATCCACGATGGCACAATCCAGTGGATGGCACTACGAGCATTACATTTAACGCTCGTTTGCCGTCCACACCTAGAATTCGGGTTACATTACACGGTGGATTATAATATACGTGATGGTTGAATAGATTTTTTAATGTTGCTCCGTACTTTGAATTTCTCCTGCGGTATACATAAACAAAGCTGCCTGTTGGTCATAGAAATATTAGTTCCGCGACACGCTGGACAGCAATAGATCGATTAGCCTCTGCGTCAACCATGCCGTCAGAAAATAAGACAGTAAGTTAACATAAAAAGTTTATTGTAAGCCTACCTTTTCTGCAAGGCACTTGAAGGCTGTAGTATAGTCAGGTTCGTCAGGCAGCTGGCACAAGGCGGCGGCCTGCGTGGGCGCGTTGAGTGCCTGGCAGCAGCGCGCCGCCCGCCGCGCGATGCTGGGCTCGTCCGGCGCGCGCTTGGCGAAGTGCCACGAGCCGGCCGCCGCGCCGCACAGGTAGCGGCGCAGCGCCGCGCCCCAGCGACTGTCGGCCATCTCCACGTCACCGTATAGGCGGAGCCTGATGAAGACAAGTACGAGTTCATTAGCTTGTAAAATTAATGTTAATCTATACTAATATTATAAAGCTGAAGAGTTTGTGTGTTTTAGTATGCTTGGGTGTTGGGTAGTGCATTTATTGAGGAAGGTTATAGATTATACAGGGTGAATTTTTCAACCGGGCGTGGCTACATCCGAAACTATGACAATTATCGAAAAATATTGAAAGGAGTCTCGAGGCCGATTTTGACGAAAACTAAAACTGCATCATTGGATTTTGAAAAAAAACAATAATCTTGGTCAGGAATCGAATCAGCTAGTTTTGGTAAAATAGTCACACCCTGTATTATTACACCATTTGATAGTGTCGCTAATAAGGATCAAATTGTGGGAAGTAATGATATACGGCAAACTTGTTGCACTAATCCCGAAGCTTTAAGGAACAAGGAAGTTTTGTTGGTTAAAAAAACGCACTGTATAATATTTGGCACTTACCATGAAGTATTATAGGGATACAACTTCAAGCTTCTTTCAAGGAGATCCGTAAGAGATTCCAGAACGAATTTTGCATTATAGTTATTCACATTCGATATGTTATTCGGCCAGAGATTGGTGTAGTCCACCACAAGTTCTAAGGAGTTGTCATCTATCAGAACATTGTGTATTCTGGCGAGGAGTGAGAGCATGACGCTGACAGCCAGGGGTTCTCTCAGGGTGGATAGGAAGCCATTGAAAGCGTTTCTTGCTTCGGAGACGCCGGGAGCTTCGCGGGAATGTGTGGGGTTTCCACCGGCCGATCTCTTGACTGGTGCAGGGCCGGTGCAGTATACAGCTAGGACTGAAAGAGAGGGAAGAAAGATAAGTTGACATTTTTTATTTGCTAAAACTCTCTACACCTTACATAATCGATTTGCCCTAAAATTGCCAAGAAAATTTTAAAACAGTGCTGAATGATATAGTGCGTGTTACCCGGCCATTTATTCAAAACCAAATACAAAAGAATATCGTACGGGTTACTTTAAATATACTCATAGTCCAGTCATTAAAGCCCAAACCCGAAAATAATTAGTAACTTGCTGAAATTTTAGGGGGTTCTTAAGGAAGGTAAAATAACATACCGGGTGATTTTGCAGCGTTCTGGGGTGTACGGAAAGGGTTGAAAAGGGGTGAAAAGGTGTTTTTTGCTAATAACATTGCCAAAAAAATTAGTAACACGCTGCAAATTTGGAATAAGGTTGTTCTTACGGTTTTGTAACGTGTATTAAATTTGCAGCGTTTTGCAACATACGGAACATTGTTTTTTTTTAAAAACAGTGCAATTAGTTAAAAACGGGTAAGAAAATTAGTAACACGCTGCAAATTTGGAATTAGGTTGTTCTTACCGGTTTGTAACGTGTATCAAATTTGCAGCGTTTTGCAACATACGGAACATTGTCTATTATTGAAAAAACAATGAAATTATTTAATCACACGGGTGAAAAAAATTGTAACTCGCTGTAAATTTGTAATTAAGTTGTTTTTACCGTTTCATAACGTATATCGCACTGTTTTTTTTTTAATAATAAACAATGTTCAATTTGTTGTAAAACGCTGCAAATTTGATATACCTTACGAAACGGTAAAAACAACTTAATTACAAAATTTAAAGTGAGTTACAAATTTTTTTCACCCGTGTGATTAAATAATTTCATTGTTTTTTTAATAATAGACAATGTTCCGTATGTTGCAAAACGCTGCAAATTTCATACACGTTACAAAACGGTAAAAACAACCTAATTCCAAATTTGCAGCGTGTTACTAATTTTCTTACCCCTGTTTTTAACTAATTGCACTGTTTTGAAAAAAAACAATGTTCCGTATGTTGCAAAACGCTGCAAATTTAATACACGTTACAAAACCGTAAGAACAACCTTATTCCAAATTTGCAGCGTGTTACTAATTTTTTTGGCAATGTTATTAGCAAAAAACCCCTTTTCACCCCTTTTCAACCCTTTCCGTACACCCCAGAACGCTGCAAAATCACCCGGAATCTTATTTTACCTTCCTTAAGAACCCCTTAAAATTTCAGCAAGTTACTAATTATTTTCGGGTTTAGGCTTTAATGACTGGACTATCAGTGGTTATCTGAAAACGTTGGAACATAGATATATACCTTGTATAAATAATAACGAACACAATAAAAAAATCAACTAATTTGGTACAGTCATTGGGAAGTTATATGTGTACAGACAGATCTAAGAGACTTTTTTGATGCCATCTAATATGTAAAGATTTGTTTTAGTATCATATCCATAGGTACAGTTATTTTAGTACTTGCATCGATATGTTGATATTAATATGGATCTTCCCGGGATATATAATAGACAATCACGTGTGCAAAATAGTATAACAAATAAATAATAATAAAACATTAGAGATAGAGTAGACAAATAAATTGTGTAAAAGTAAATAACTTTTTATTTAATAGATCACGGGATTTTTCTGCTCTAGTAATTCCGGGATTAGGGGCATATCCACTTTATTCTTTCGCTGTATGAAGTCAGTGTAAGTACATGAATAACTCTACTATGATCATATCACATACCATATTCCCACAATGGCCTGGGGAACTTCCGTGTGCCTTTCCCTCGCTGCAGCTCGAAGCAGGCGGCACACAGAGCGGCGGCCACCTCGCCCGGGCCCGTGGTGCCGCCCACTCCCTCCCACTCACACGCGTTCAGCAGACAGATCCAACACGCTTCAATCACCTACGGATTATTAGCAGTAATTGTTAAAAAAACTGAGAAAATCTTCCAAAATAAACTGATTAACAAATAATGCAGTCTAAAATTGAGTCTCTCGAGGTTTTCATATAGGAAAATTTTCAAAAATTTCAATCAAGCTAACTTATAGAATTTTCGAATAAAAAAGTCTCTCTCACCTGTGGTCTAGGAACAACGCCATCATTAGAGTTGACAGCAGCAATACAAGCTTTGCATTTGTTCGCCAACGCTGTCAAATTGATGCGGTGGTGTGGCCATTCACTCAATACTACATTAATTTGTAGCAGCAACACTTCCCAGGACAGGTGTCGACACAAGCGATATAGGTTGGGATCGTTGCCGCCGCCCAGTTGACTGCGAGCCTCGCCTTCTAGTACCGAGAGTAACGATAAAGCTGCGCGGGAGCAACCCGCCTCCGCTCTCGCTCGGGCCGCTCCTGACACCACGTAACCAAAGTCTTGTAAGAATCCTCTTGGTAAAGATATCAAGGCATTACACAACTCGCCCGCCGGTTTCCAAGACGGGCTTATCTTCCACAATGGCGTCGCTGGAGCCATCATCGCCAGCTTCACCAAACACATTCGAACTTCGTCTGCCGTCGAAGCTTCAATAAGTCGCTTTTTCAATCTACCCATCTCTAACTCTGGCACAGACTTAAAGTCAAAATCAGGAGTTTCCCAATCGTCTGTAAGTAATTCTCGAGGTATATCCATATTCTCGTCGTCAATGTTGACGGGATCATTGAGAATTGTCTTCAATTGCTCATCAGAAATTAACTTCTTCCTTATAATCTCTGCTGATTCACCAATGTGTTTTTTCAAATATTCATCGATTCTATCAATTGGAAGTCTACACTGCGATGTTGCTAGATGAAGGTAAAACGTTCTTAAATTTTCCCAGTCAGCTTCTGATAGATCAGACATTAAAACAGGGGCGAGAGCCCAGAACAATAAATCAAAAAATTTGATGCCAACTGTTTTGAATTTATTCAAGAAGTCTTGATGTGTAGACGGCAGTCCACCTTCTAAGGCGTATCTGACGGCATTCAACGCCGACACTCTGTTCAAAAGGTCTCGTGCTACAGTGAAGGCTCCACTTGAAGCAGAACCTTGAATATCAAGCTCAGCAACTTGTCTGTGTATCATTGGGATCTCCCGCGTCAAGTTATCAGCTTGCAGAACAGCGATGATTCCAGTATAATGATTAGCTATGGAATCCTGAAGCTTTTGTAGCAGTGATGGCTCTTCGTTTAAAAGTTCGTAGCCCAAATTCAAAGCTCTTATGTATCCTAAGATATCATCTTTTGCCATACTTGCATAGTAAAACTCTCCCCAGGGCATTACTCTGTGTGGGCCATATCCATAGATTGATGTCTCTCTCTCTAGCAGATTTGAGTTTTCTCTGCAGCCTAGTATGTGTTTCTTTGCTATGCTATGTTGGCCATAGAAGAAATAATTGCAACAAAGGTCAAAATGAATTTGCATAGTAAGTTCATGCTGGCTGATGAGAACACTACCAGCATTCCAGTTATGGTTCATATCACACGAGTCTTCAGTGAGATGAACAAAAGTTTCACTCACTGGGACTTTTATCTTTTTCGATTCTTTACGACCAGTACTTGATGTAGGTTCATAATATGATAGTATCTCATCTAAGAACATGATACTTTGCAAGCGAGACGTTTCACACATTCGCAAAATTTTCTCGAAATTTTGATTTATGGGAGTGTAGGCGCTGTCGAGTTGCATGCCGGGTCTGTATTAACAAAAAAAGACTATGAGGACTAGAGGAGACATCATAATAATAAGTTAAAATGGTTATTAATGTTTAATGTACCTATGCTATCAATTTCAAAAAGTTAAAAAAGGTATTTTATTATTTTTAAAGAAATTTGACTGTCTGTTTTGTATTCTGATAATAGGCTATAAATACAACCATCATATAAAATTTTGTACTTACATGTGAATGTAGGACATTTTATTTGACTTGGCATACAGTGCTGCCTTTACAGGGAACCTGACTATCCACCTGTGGTATAAAATCAGAGCAAACTGGACTTGTGGCTGTTGCAGCAACTCTGCTGGTATTTCCTGACGAAAGAGATATATAACTTCCATTATGTTTTTTAAAGGCAAATGTAACTTAGCAAGAAATAACAACCAGGTGCTTGGTTTGTGATGTGGGTAGAAGAACTCATTCAATTATTAACCTTATTATTAACACAGTCACAACAGTCTCGTCTATTTTGGATAGGTAACCTTGTGGTATGTCCAATAGCTTTTTTTTATAAACAGCTTTGTTCATTCATCCCTAGAAAATCATAGCTCTAGCTCAGACGTCCAGCCCAGGAAACACAGTTCAGTTACCTTTGGCGAATGCATTACATCTAATGCACGGACATCACAGCTAGACCAAAAATGCATTACATGACTGTAATGTCCGTGCATTCATTCAGTCAATGTGTTAAGTTCACTTTAGAAATTAAACATAATTATAATGGTCTTTTTTGTGTGACTCACAATCCTCAAGATTTAGCAAATTTTTAAAATGTGACAACACTGTACTTTGTGTTAGGGTTTGATTGACATTGTCCGAGTAAATCTTTTGCTTCTCGGACAATGTCCTGTGCTACTGCACATGCCTCTGCATCCACATGTTTCTTTTGTAGGATATAAATAACAAGATATCTAAATATTTCTTACTAAAAAATATTTTTGAAGCCACTAGTCTCAAAAACCACATAAATAATCCCTTTTCCTTTAGTGAAACAATATCCTCAAATTAATAATACAAGATTTATTTGTTACCTGAGGTGGTACAGCAAAGGCAGCATCAGTAGACATATAAACCAGATCCTGCATTAACTGTTGCTGAATCTGTGGAGGCAGCTTATTCTCGAAAATATCTGAAATTGAATGCAGAAAGATTTCAATTTGTCTGAAAATTCATAGAATCATATGCTTCAAATTTAAAGTTAAAATATTTTAAAACAGATACCTATTCACAACATTTGCTAAATAAGAAGCTGAATGCTAATGTAAGGAGATTAAGAGTGTATATTCCGAAAGTTGGCAATGTCGCAAATGGTTGTCAAATATTAACAAGTTTTAATTAATTTAGCATTGTTACTGGTATGAAAATAAGAAATAAGGCTCTGTAGTGCACTAAAAAAATGATAAGGGAATGCAATAATTAATATCGTAACACCGAAGTACAGTTTTAGATGTAAAAAAAAGCATTTGGAAGCTTTGCCTTTTATACACCTGAAACGGTTACGACATCAAATTCAGTGTTTTAATTGCATTCCTATATCATTTTTTTAGTGCATTACAGAGCGATATTTCTTGTTTTCATACAGAAAATTTGCCAAATTAATTAAAACTTGTAAATATTTGACAGTTTTTTGCGACGTTGCCAACTTTCAGAATATGCGGCCTTAAATCAGACTTTCAAAACATACTTTACAACTATACTATATTTATAACTATATTTACAACTATAGAACAGTTATCCCTAACCTAAATTCCAATGCAAAGTTGAAGCAACTTTCAAAGCAAGGATCTTCAGAGCTAGCTGTTTCCTAGTGAACAGTGCAGGTGCCGGTGTGGTAGCCAGCGGAGGTGTTGGTGGAGCATCCACATCCACCACACGCTCACTGGTTGGCTTGGAGGTGCCATTCTTGGTATCAACTGATAGAAACTCTTCAATCAATTCACATGCTGAAGGTTCTGCAAATAAAACAATTTACTATAAAATTATCACAATCATAGAAAATGACAAGTAGTCCTTAAGTTTGACAGAACTGGTTAAGAAGCTATACAAACAGAGAAAAACAGAAGATATTATGTGTTTTATCAGTAGATGAATCAAAATATCAATCAGTCGAATATTTTGTTTAGCGCAAAAAGTGATTCTTTACTTACAACAAGTAAATAAAACTAATGGTGGCCTTTATTATCACGTCGGCTAAGAGTGTAAACCTGCTAACTCCACTTTTGACCAAAAATGATATTTTGATGCAGTCTGTAAGAGAAAGTTAAGCCACACAGTCTGTAAAAGCAGCTACACACATTCTCAACGTAAAATCGGAAAAAAAGTGTGATGCGTAAAACAGCCACATACACTTAATTCAAATTGCGCGGCTAACTCCATGATTGACGCCATTTTGTATTGAGTTTTCGACGTGACAACTTTCCGTGCAATAAAAATTTAGTTTTCGGTCAATTAACTCGATTTTTTCAAGGTTTCTTGATTGGAATATAGTAGAGGCAAGCCTTTATTATTACTATTCAATTTTCGTTTTACGTCTAGTATTCAATAAATAAGTTTTTTTTTTGGGTTATCCACTTGTTATCCTCTAAAAAAGTTGGCCGTAATCCACCACGCGGGCCCAGTGCGGGTTGGCAGATGTCACATGTCTTCGAATTTTTGGTTCTAGGACATGCCGGTTTCCTCACGATGTTTTCCTTCATTTTGAGAGCAGTGGTAATGAAATAAATTACACAAAGTAATGCGCCTGGCGGGGTTCAAACCCACGACCTACAACTCGTAAGTCGGGACCGATACCACTGGGCCACCACTGCACTGCTGTAAACTGTGTACTTATCGTAATAAATTACAATAGTACATTTTTATTCAAGGGGTGAAAGTTACTTATTTAGTCCCGAGAGCAGGTTTGGCGCCCGTTATGTAGTGAGGGTGCTAATAGTTTTTCCGTGTTTAACGATGCAAAGGTGCCAAAGCCGTAATCCGTATCTGAACAAGCCAAAAGTGGCTTGCTCAGATACGGATCGGCCCGTGAACTCGTTTTCCCAGAGACAGTGGGATAAGTCGCTGAGCAAGTTGACCGGAATAATCTCATTAATACGTCCACCAATACTGCGGAGCGTGCCCGCCTGCTGGCTGTGGGTGAGTGGTAGTTGGGCCTTTGGCTTCAGGCGCTAGCGTCCCCAACACAGGTACTATGCTGGGTGACACAACCATCCGGGTCGCTACTTGTGTTTGGGCGCTCCTTGTGGGGACACAACGCTGTCAATGTGGTGAAATAGTTGACTGCCTCGGACACCGTGGCCATTTCTGTAGCAGGAGTGCCGGTCGGTTAGCACGACATTCAAGCTTAAACGACATAATCCGTCGTGCTCTTGGCACCGCCGGGGTGCCAGCCGTCTTAGTACCCAGAGGCTTGGCACGCGACGATGGGAACAGACCAAATGGTATGACCATAATGCCATGGAAGCTGAGTAGGTGTGGTGTGGTGTGGGATGCAACATGTGTCGACACCCTTGCGTCATCCCATCTTCCTAGTACAGCGTGTAATGCTGGCGCTGCTGATGCAGGTGCTGAAAACTCCAAGCGGCGCAAATACATTGGTTTAGCTAGTAGCTATGTGTTTGAGCCATTAAGGGTTAAAACTCTAGGGCCATTGGGTCCGAGTGCTCACGTTTTTAAGGATATCGCCAGGCTATTAGTCGACACTTCAGGTGACCAGAGGGCTGGCCTATTCCTATGCCAACGAATCAGCATTGCCATACAACGTGGCAATGTGGCCAGCGTTCTCGGCACTGTTCCCATTGCAGCGATGTGGACGTATTCTTTGACGCCCTTTGAATTTATATAAAAAGAAAAACTTTTTTTGTACATATTAACAATCAGTTTTTATTTATAGTTTTTATATAATATTAATATAGTAAATTATAATATAGTTATGTTTTGCAAATAAAGTAAAATTAACTAAACAATTAAATTTATTTTACTCTGGATATCTTTCGAAAAACCTGCTATGTCCACAAAATTAAACATTTGCTACCAAAAAAAACCAGCTAAGTCACAAAAACACTAATAACTTATTAAAAACCAAATTTTACTATTTTATTAGTTTCTAGTAATGTAGAATATCCAAAAATACACCAACTGTATTTTTGGTTTTAACCTAAAATTGTAAAATTCAAATTTATTCAGTTTTATCTGTCTCCTGTAAAATTGGGTAAAAGTGAGTTAGCAGGTTTACACTCTTAGCCGACGATTCAGTTATTAGTCATCATCTTTACAATATTTACAATCACATATTTACAATCTTTCTTTCTTTCTTTCAATATCATGCAGTAATACTCTTACCTGGATTGGATTTGCTGAGATGTTTTTTCAATAAATTTGGGTCTAGAAGAAATTCAAACCATAATATTGTATCTGGAGAGATAGGCACAGTGCCCGGACGTAGCAGGTCTACGTCCATTCTGAGATAATTATGTTAAGTAAAGCAAATTACTCATTTCACTAATAACCACAACTGTACCGTTACATTGCTGTACGTAATGTTACAAATTCTCGTATTTTGTTTGAATTATTCTTAGGATAAACGAATGTGAATAGGTGATAACTTGTTGAGACGAGACGCACCGCATCACCTTGGATTGGTCGATATTTGACAGTGACAGCAAATGTCAAAAACAGATGACAGATGTCAGATATTGCCATTATGCAAAAAAGTAAAGCCGGAAACACATTATTAACACCCGACGCCACCCGATGAAACGTGATGCGTGTTGGGTCAAACAAATGTATTGTTTTCTATGACCAGAATCACACTATGAACACCCGACGCGACGACACGCGCTCACTGCTAGAGATGGGTAACTAGCCGAAATTTCAATAGCTTAGCTAACCGGCTATTTGTGGTGTAATAGCCAGCTAGCTAGCCAGCTATTTGGCCACTTGGCTATTGAACACAGCCTTTAGTAACTAGCGGCGCACCGAAGCGGCGCCGGTGTATCTAGGTAGGACTTAAATAACGCAACATCAACTGCGCGATCTGAATTCGATCCTCGCTGCGCCAACAAAGTCTAGATGGTGAAAGATTGCGTGAAGAAATGATTTCCTCTCGGAGGTCACAATAAACAAAATACTAACTATCAAATGTTTATTTATTTTAAACCTGACGGTAACTAACCACTTTTCTAATCATCGCATTTCATAAGTTCGTTTATTAAACTAACGAAATTACTAAGTATAACTCTCTCTTTGTCTAATCTATTTTGTGAATATTGTGAGAAAAATATCGATACCAATGAAGATCGCACACGCGTAGCGCAGTGAGCGCGCACACAGCTATCGGGTATTTTGGCTACTCTAGCTACCCGGCTACCGAATACCGGGACGGCTACAAAACTTAGCAGTTAGCTATACTCCGTGGCCGCTACGCGGCTACGAGCGGCTACGGGGTTACGAACGGTTACGCGGCTATATTATAACCTGTCAGTTATCTAGCCAACCAGTAGCCGATAGCTAGCTATCGTGTTGACGAATATCATAGCCGTGGCTATTTTGCTCATAGCCGGTATTTGGCTAGTTATGGCTATAGCTACCCATCGCTACTCATTGCACATCGGGTGTCGACACGTTGCGTCGCGTGGCGTGTTAAATAATGTGTTTCCGGCTTTAATTATTTATTTCCGTATTCGTCTTTTTATGAGACTTTATGCTATTAAGCAATGATATTCTAATATACAGATATGTACATTAGAATATCATTGCTTAATAAATATATACACTTACAAAACAACAGAAAAAACTGTTCCGCGCCGAGCGGCAGCACACATACACACTTTTTTTATTCACACATTACATTTCACTACAAGTAAAAAGGATAGCTTGATAAAACGCAATAAGAAAAAAAGTGACAGCTAGATAAACAAACAGCGCCACGCGTCATCAATCCCCCCGCACGTCGGCATCTTAGACTGGAAAATTGTCCCACGTAGGACATTTTCTGGTCTTCACGTTTTGCGCGCTCATAACATATGTGTTTACTAAAATATCATTGCTATTAAGGCTTTAATCTCCACAACGACAATCATGTATCTGAATCTAAATCCTGATCCGTTTTCTTTGACAACTCTTGTGATTGCGTTGTCTCGGATTGGCAAATTCGGCCATTGATTGGGGGTACAGAAAAAGATCCACATCAAGAATGGGAACAGAGAAATCTTCTTTGTTTTCAACTTTTCAGGAGGTGCCTAGTGGCTAAATTCAAATCTTCTTTGTTTTCAACTTTTCAGGAGGTGCGTGGCTAAATTCAGGATTTATTCCAAAAAGGAAGTGAGGCGTAAGGCGGGTGACTTCTAATCATTTTAAATTTTAGTCAATGGGCAAGTATTTTTAACTCTATTTAACGGCGTATGGCAAAGCGAAAGCATCGTTTGATGAGTCGGAAAAGTTGCCACGCACCGCCACCAGTAGGCGCCAGTATCGCGAAATTAACGCAATCCAAAGTTTTATGTATTTCATTTCGTCAACTTCGACATTTCATAAATTAGTGTTCCCTTTACGCAAAATACATGTATTACTCTAGTAGAAATATTTTGATATAAAGATATTGAAACATTTACTAAAACAAAATGATAGAAATACTTATTGATGTGGATAAATATTTTGTAAATATTTTCATCATTCACAGTCTTAAATTTATTTTATAACACTTGGACACAGATTTTGACGTCCCGAGATAACGAAAAAAACTACTATTTGGTAGAAAATTAATAAAATTGGCACACTTTGCGAAAGTGACAATTCCCAATTATCTAAAGCCCCAAACACATGCGCGCACGGGCAAAGGCATGTGAGCATAATGACGTCGCTCCCCCTTAGAGGGCCTACCAGGGTCCCGGGACTAACGAATACCGTGACCCCAGAACGTAAAGGTCTATTGAAAGACATCGTAGATTTTAGTATATACCCGCCCTGCCCTGGGTAGGACGACTCATTTGATTATTTTACCACACTAAAAAAGCCCCAAACACACGCTTCTTTTATTAACGTCCGTTCAGAAAGCTAGTTACGTGTGATGCATTTTGTTATAATGACAGACACTAGCGCCGCGTAAAAGGGACGTAATAGTTTTTACTCGTATATTATGAGGTACAGGTACACAGATTATTGTAGTACAACAATTTTATTGTCTGTAACTTCTTTATAATTGAATCTTCATTCTATAATATCCTATCATTTTTTTTTGGGACAAGGTCTTAATATCACTTTTCTGATAAATGAAACCTTTGAGAGATATCTATCGGCTCCAAAAGAATGAGCCCAGTGCTAATCATTTTTTTTTGCCTCCAAAGCAATTACTAGTGCGAGAGCAACTTGTACCGAACACGCGGTGAGACAGCAATGACCACAAATTTTTCATCGCAGTCGCAGCATTATACTATAGGCGATATTTAACAGGGTGGTGGGTGCTATGCCTTATATGTAGTTGACATGTAATTTTGAAGTATTCAAAATTTTGACAATACCAGTTTTCATTTAATTTATTTTAATCCTGTTTCTTCGAAATTGTTATAAATCTGTGACGAAACTAAATAAATAATAATAAGAGTGAAGTGTTTCTTATCCTATATCGCAGTTTGATACGATTAGAAGTTGTTTTCAGTTACATATTGTCTCAAATTGTTGACTGCAAATCAGTGCATTTATCATTAGTTCATGTGAAATGGTATTTGGATGCATAAAGATTAGATGGAAGGAGGATGGACACAGAGGAACCATCCGACAACAATAGTACGATATCACGATAGCATTGATATAATTATCACTGTGAGTAATTTATTATATTGATAGGAACAATTCGTAATGTATAGTATCATACGTATTCTAAACATTTCCCTTGTTTGCTCTGTAGGGGTCGTCAGGAATTTCCTGCGATGATATTCAGTATGTTTAGTTTATTTTAATAGTTCCTTTATTAATGAAAATAAAGTGTTATTGAAAAATGAAAGTTTACGTGACTTATTTACAGTCATGTCCGTTTAATCACGTCCCATTGAACACATCGAAACATAGTTTTGAATAATCTATAAGCCTACGTATCATTCGTTTTTATTTTCTCGATCTTTTTATACATTTCCAATTTTATTATTACGAAAATCTGACAGCCGCGATCTGAAAAAAAAGTGTCACAGGTCTAGCCTGTAAGAGCCACGCTGGCTGACTGATGTGTCAAGGAACGAAAGTGATGACACTACTTTTAAAAGGCAAAAGATGAGAGGACGATAGTGAATGTGTGCTCAGAATAAAATGGCGTATGTGCCCAAACATATTGACGCCTTTTTATGAATTAAAATTGTTATTAATTGAAAAACTGTCTTTACAGAATGTAGATACTAGTATTTTCTACAATTTAAAACAACATCCTTTCAATAACTCATAGTAGTTATTCCATAAAGTCCAAAAAATAAAAAACATAGACTGAACTTTGCATTTTTTTTGTATCGAGAAAATTTAATTGAATCGTGTTTTCAACTTTGTGAGAATTTAGATCATATAGTTAATAACTGTATTCCAAGTTGTAAGAGCTGTAGTCCAGTCATGTACGACAGAAAGTAAAATATAAAAACCGTATAAGTACTGACTTAGCCCCTTAACAATAGCTTATAGTTTATCTGAGAATAAAACGAATTATAGATTGATGCTTGTTTAATTGCATTTGTTTTTTTCAAAAAATTTCTTACCTCTTTTAAAATAAAGCCATACATTTTGATTTTTTAATCAAAAACCACACCCAGGAGCATTGCATAGAATACATACTTAGGTATCCAGGTATCTTTGTAATTAGGTGCTCACCTAAGATAATGGCATGTTTGATTTATAGCCTGACTGTTATCTATTCGATAACCAATATCGGACGCTTCTTTGATAAATATCAGCGCGTTGCGTTGGCACACAAATTATTTTCTGAAAACAGTGGTTGATCATTCAAATACTACTAAATCGAATAAAAATATTAGTACTTACCGATATAAATACTTTACGTATTTATCAATTAATTAATCTTAGCTAAATCGTTCTTGCATTAGTAGTTTGCTATCAAACATTCATAGAGTGTGCGTGGAGGATTTATCAGTGGTGACACTTGAACGTTGTCACTCGCGGGGCATTTTCTAAACAACAAGTAAGTTCATGTTATTTATATTTTCTTTGTTATTTTTCTTGACGAATAAAACACACGATATATCATTATAACCTTCTTTAATTTAGGTCAGCTTCATTATAATAAAACAATAATAATTTTGTGTAATTACTTTACCTACCTACTGCTACAATTATAATTACGTTTTGGTTTTTCCTTTATATTTTGCACGTTGGTGTTTCTAAACATTGCACAATACCTAGTAAAGAGTAGGTAGGTACCTACCCAACTTATTTTATTTTTAATAACAATCGATAGTCTGTGGTGTACAACTTTATCTCATATTATCTATTTTTAGTTAGTCAGTAAACATACTATGTAGCTACCTAATTGTTGCAAGACCCGCATCATTTTACTTGGAGGAAGTTAATAGACGTACCTATGAATATGACTAAGTCTACCAAAAACATGACTGAAAAATGTAGATATCTACTGTTTCAAATTCTTCAGTATTCAGGCATTTACATCGCCATGCCCGAATTAGAGAGAGCGGCGAAGAATAGTAAAATCGAAATTGGTGGTGATAAAAGGGGTCTTGACTTCTGTTTCAGTCATAATCAGGTATTAATTCGCGAAATTGTTTACGAATCCGCAGTGGAGTCCAACGCGTATCACCCTATAGAGAATGCTGCGGGCATCGAGATGGAACTACTGCAAGTCGGTTCTGAGCCGGTCGGCATGCGGTGCCCCTTCTGCTACGAGGATGTCATGACCAAAGCCCATTATAAAAACTCAAAATTGACGCACATCATTGCTTTGATTCTTGGCATATTCTTTTGGTGAGTATTTTTACTATCATTCTTCTTTACGTATCTTGAGGTTTCTGGGTTATCTCTTTACGTAGACCTAAATATGTACATCTATCATAATAATCATCTTGTTAAGTCTGCTATTTTGCTTGCAGAGCAGTGGTGGCCCAGTGGTATCGGTCCCGACTTACGATTTGTAGGTCGTTGGTTCGAACTCCGCCAGGCGCATATTACTTTGTGTAATTTATTTCATCCACTGCTCTCAAAACGGTGAAGGAAAATATCGTGAGGAAACCGGCATGTCCTAGAACCAAAAATTCGAAGACATGTGATATCCACCAATCCGCACCGGGCACGCGTGGTGGATTATGGCCCACTTCCTCTTACAGAGAGGAGGCCTGTTGGACACAGGCCTCCTCTCTGTGAACAGAGGGAACATTATAGGCTGATGATGATGATGACTGCTATTTAGATATAACGGGTTCAACACCGTGCAATACAAATTTCCCTTGACATCAGATTGAGGCATTGGCGCTACACTAATCTGTTAATTAAATAACTGATGTCCTCCTGTTCGCTATTGCACTAATTAAAATGTTCGATTTCAATATCATGCATGCACACATTGTAATTGTTTGAATCTTTGACTCAAAAGAATTATAATCATAGCTATATTTTTGGTAAAATTAGTCTTTTATAAAGCCAATCTTCAAGTTTTCCTCGACTTTGCCGATAATTTTGAGACAAAAGCAATCTATCAATATTGCGCAAGCAGGATTTAAAAAGGTTTCAGGCATCCCACTAAAACTTAAGCATAATTTCGTTGCTGCCCTGGGATCTGGAGGCGACTGCCCTCCAGCGCGTCTATGAGTGGCGCGTGGAGGCGCAGCGCCGGGGCGTGACCCCGCTGCCTCGAGAAGTCGAGGCGCGGCGGGAAGAGCTCCGGCGCGATCTCAGGGCAGTATGGAAGGAACGACTGTCGCGACCGAAGGCCGGGCACGCCGCAATTGCGGCGGTAAGACCCCTCTTTGAGGAGTGGCTGGAGAGAAGTCATGGCGTCCTGACCTACCGCTTGACGCAGGTCCTCACCGGACACGGAAGTTTCGGGAGGTAACCGGAACATAACAGGCTATGAAGGACACCGTGGATTTTAGTCAGTAGAAGTCTGACAGTCCCTCCCGCCCTGCCCGGGGTTGGAGGACTCACTTGATGACTTTACCACGCTAAAAAAAAAAAAAAAGCATAATTTCGTGGCACCACTTCAGATACTCTGGTGATGTGAGGTGTACGTCAGGGTTGTATTCTTGATCTCCCTGTAATCATAGTACCTATATCTATTTAATTGAAACTTTACTGTGTGTAATTTGCATATTACCGAGGTAACTGCTCAAAATTATCGTTTGTACTACCGGGATAACAAGTATCCAATGTTGTGGCGCAGGTCATAGTCCCTTAGAGTACCAGCAGTACCAGTCAGTGGCGAGGCTTGAAAAGGTGACGCACAGACAAACGGACAGAGATACTTTGGCATTTATATTCATAGTACATAATTACTTATTGGAATTGACTTCAAACAAAATTAACTAGAAGTACTACTGTGTCCAAAAAATAAGGCGACATTGTATTTATTTTGTAAATTCTTTATTTATTCTTCCAAATCAATTGCATCCCCGCTATCCCCTCCCGCTGCAATGCACTTATGCCAACGGAATTTCCAATCTTCGAAACACTGATTGTGGTCACTTTCTGAGATGGCCTTCAGTTCCGTCTTCGCTGCGGCTTGAATCTCTTCTATCGTATCAAAAAGGTGTCCCTGGAGCGGTCTTTTGAGCTTGCTGAACAGCCAGAAGTCGCACGGCGCCAGATCAGGTGGATACGGTGGTTGCGGAACGATATGGGTTGAGTTTTAGGTCATATAAATGAACACGAATTACGAGAGCAGTATGGGATGATGGTGCATTATCGTGGTGTAAAACCACGAATTGTTTTTCCACAATCGGCCTTTTTAGGCGGATAGCGTTACGCAAACGACACATAACGTTCAAATAATATTCACCAGGGTCCTGTAACTCAGTAAGTTTGCATTTTGTTCTGGGCTATAGTTCTGTAACTGGACATTAGATGGCATGACTGTCTCAATTTCATCTATACTGAAATACAAATAAAAAAAAAGAAATATTGTTCGAAGATCTATAAAATTTTAACTATTTAAATTTGTTAAAAGGAAAATAAAATAAAATTAAAACAATATTGTATAAAATATTTCTATGACAACACTGACCCGTAGTAAAATAATGATACGTTTCATTTTACGCACGCATTAGAACACAAAACCGAAGTAAATTGACATATTCATTGTGATAATTTTTATTTCTTGCTCTCAAAGAAATATACTGAGCTGTAATTAAAACAACTGTTTAAATTTTAGACTTATTGTAAATTTATAAAATAGTTTTCAAATTACAATTTCAAGTCAAATATTGGCACTGCAAAAAATGTTTGTTACGGAACTTCAATGTCGGCCATTCCGAAATAGTTGTTTTTGTTACCATGGTAACCTGTCTTGCTGCCCTGGGATCTGGAGGCGACTGCCCTCCAGCGCGTCTATGAGTGGCGCGTGGAGGCGCGGCGCCGGGGCGTGACCCCGCTGCCTCGAGAAGTCGAGGCGCGGCGGGAAGAGCTCCGGCGCGATCTCAGGGCAGTATGGAAGGAACGACTGTCGCGACCGACGGCCGGGCACGCCGCAATTGCTCTTTGCTCATTTGCGCTGCAAACGCTCTTTGAGGAGTGGCTGGAGAGAAGTCATGGCGTCCTTACCTTCCGCCTGACGCAGGTCCTCACCGGGCACGGGTGCTTCGGGAGGTACCTGTGTCTAATGCGGAAGGAGGAAACGTCTGGGTGTCACCACTGCGAAGATCGCCCGGAGGACACGGTGGAGCATACGGTGCAGGACTGCCCAGCTTGGGCAGTGCACCGACGTGTCCTCACGGCTGCGATAGGCGGAGACCTCTCGCGCCCGGCATTGGTTGCGGCCATGCTGCGGGGCGAGACGGAGTGGGAAGCGGTCGCCTCCTTCTGCGAAGCAGTAATGCTCGCGAAGGAGGAGGCGCGCCGCGAGCGAGAGAGGACAGAGTCCTCCCTCCGCCCCAACCGCGGTGTTGGACGCCCACGGCGACGGACGTCGCGAGACGATCTCCGGCCACCGTAGGCGCGGGCATGCGGGCAGCGAGTAAAGGGCAACTCGCTGCCCGACCAAGGACCATGCCCGGGTCGACGGCGCGTTGTGTCCCACGCGCGCCTCAAAGAGCGTCAGCATAATGACGGGGCCCCCCTCTCAGAGGGCCAAAGCCTGCCGGGG
Organism: Agrotis clavis; assembly: GCA_954870645.1. Taxonomy (NCBI): domain Eukaryota; kingdom Metazoa; phylum Arthropoda; class Insecta; order Lepidoptera; family Noctuidae; genus Agrotis; species Agrotis clavis. The sequence goes on along the minus strand of OX940919.1, from coordinate 16,734,486 downwards.
TCGCGGGATTATTCCCTTACCGTAACCCCGGAACATAACAGGCTATCGAAGGACACCGTGGATTTTAGTCAGTAGAAGTCTGACAGTCCCTCCCGCCCTGCCCGGGGTTGGAGGACTCATTTGATGATTTTACCACGCTAAAAAAAAAAAAAAAATGGTAACCTCTTGTGTCCACTTGTGTCAAACTCGATATTTTATGTTTTGTTTGATGTATTTAGAAAGTTTTAACCGTGATTTTCATTTACGACCTGGATAGTGGCTATGTTATTTGAATTATTGTGGATTCATTGTGTTCTTTTTACCCGACTGCGCGACGCAAAGGAGGGTATCAGGGTAATTACTCGTGCAGTGCCCGTGCATTCTCTTGGACTCATGGAGTTTTTCATTGGAATTTCCTGTGACCTAGTGTATCTGTTGTGTGTTAAGTTGTTTGTTTAGTTTCTACAAACTTAATAAAATGTTGTAGGTAATACTCAATTTTGTGTTTTATTTTATACAAAATAAACATTATAAATATGAAGAAAGAAAGGGATAGCTATATAGCTATCCCTTTCTAGGATACTGCACATAAATGTGTGTAATATGTATGTATAGTCTATAGACACACACATGCACTGCAAATTCTGTAACTCCACATCAGATGGCGCTTGTCGTTGAGGTCAAGTGAAGTCTCTATACCCCTATAAACAAATGTACTCTATGATATTCACTGACAGTACCTTCAAATTAAAAAAAAATCTCCAAACCTTCAACCCACGCAGTTTAAATTCAAATGTCACCTTATTTTTTGGACACAGCATGTATATAGGTACGGTACCATAATTGAAATAAGTAAACCAAACTATGATAATTATAGAAAATCTCCTCAACGCTGTCAGCTTGTACTGTGCCAGAGAGACTGGCAAAGTTGCCTCTTTGTATGGCGATGCAGCCTCTAGATAAGATACAAGCCAGCGCTCTGTTAGGTCACAGGAAGCCTCAACAAGTTGTTTTATTACTGACTTGATAAAATACTTACTTCTCTTATGATTAACGAATAACGATGACTAATAACTTGAGAAGTAATAACGAAGGATTTTGAGAAATTAGAAAATATTGGATTGATTGTAGAGGAAAATAAAATTATGGCGTTTGGACTTAAGTGGCCATGTTTTCCTTGTAACTCAAGTATGAAAGCACTTCCCAATAAAGCTTGGTATTATCCTTATAGCTTTAAAGGTGCATTCACACACATCAGTCACGTCACGTCACCAACAACAACGGATCGGTGACGGTTTGTCTAGTCACCAGTCACCGTTACGTCGTTCGTCAGCATCAAACCGGAGGCGCGATCTCCGTTTGGCTGAATCGTTGAAATCATAAGTACACTGACTGAACTGAGACGTGTCGTTCCCGGGTGTGTGGGGATAAAAGTATGTAACTTGTACGGAAATATTATTTGACGTTCCTGACCGGTTACGTGACTGATAGATCACGTGCCGGTGACTGGCCGGTGACAGACGTGTGGGAACAAAGTCATACTAGGAGCACCTAGGAGTATAGAAACATTTTGTTTCTTAAACCGGGCCGGTGACGTGACGTGACGGTGACTGATGAGTGTGATTTATGGTAGTGTGATGGCTTCTCTGAAAAAAAAATAAGTAAAAGAAAACTTGTGTGTTTACAGGTGGCTGTGTTGCTGCATACTTCCATACATCACGAATAGATGGAAGAACGTGGAACATTACTGTCCAAATTGCCGTCGGTATCTTGGCTTGTATACTAGACGATCTGCTATATTATTGTGAGGTAGTTTCTGTCCTTTTTGTTTTTAAACTTTTATTAGTTGTAGGTATGTTCCTGATATATTTTTATAAATACTTCTTCTGTATACCGCGAGGGATTAGACAGCGCTATATATATAGCGTATTGTATTGCCAATTTGCCATAATATTTTCCCAGTTATAGTGATACCAGCCGACTTTACAGTAATAAATGTTTGTAGATTTTAGGTTAGGTTACATACACGTATAACTCGGTTTTTACATAATTTCTTATCTGCACTTTAGCCTTTGTATTTAGAGTTTCACAGTAGGCAAAAGAAAGGTGTAATCACAATCAGTCATGGAAAAAAATCAACACTTAGGTATTTTTTTAATGCATAATAGTGTAGCCAGAACGTGCATACACGTAATAAAGTTGCTTATGAAATACTGTCAGGTACTTGATCGATTATAAACGAGAAATATATTATGCCTTTTGTATAGTACGGTTCAGAAAAGTAAAACTACTAAATCTATTTTTTCAATAGGTATGTCGAATACTAATATTAATTCGTGCATCATTGCTTAAGCTTATACACATGTATGATATGAGCTTATTCGTATTTAACTATTAAGAAGAAGAAAAAATATATAATCTTTGACAACTATTTATTTATTATATTTTAAGTAGGTAGAAATCGTATAAAAGACCCTTGAAAAAGTATATCACAGAATTAAAAATACAATATTTAATTTGATGACATTGTCAGCGAATTTTTTTTAATAACATATGTATTTCCATTTAAAATATACTTATAGCTAGCACACACATAAAATAAATTATAAATTCGATAAGCATTTGGTCAAACGTGATCAAATACATAATTATATTATTTACTTCACATTAACTTAAACTTATGCGTCTTAAAATTTGAAGTCATTTAGATTTTAATAATTAATTTAGTTTTGTATTTGCATAAAAATTACATCATTGTGCTTAGGTACAAACTTCTTACTTATGTAGGTATTATTTTACTTTGCCATTCGAGCATCGAAACCGCGTAAATGTGCAATTTATTTAGAGTTGTAGTAACAATATAGTGCTTGAAATAGTTTTAGATGTTAATAAAACACTTTATGACAAGTTTAATGACAATGAATATGTATATTTTTTTAGACCATTTTGATTTGTTTTTTGTAACGGTCCGTACATACCTACTAATTTATTGCTATTTATTTAACTATAAAATAGAGGTACTTAAAATACGTCTTCGAGTGCAGTAAAACATCAAAAATCTGGCAGAATGGGTTGCTTACCCTAGCTATGAGAATTGAGATACAGTACATGAGATTGTGTTGTGACACGTAAAACACCACCTTCTTATTTTATTTTGTTACTTAATAGAACCATTTAAAATATGGAAGATTTGATGAAAAACGATAAGGAAGCCGATTAAGATCACGATGGAGAATAGGCACCGATGAATGCCTTGCATTGGGGACAGTAGTGGTTGGCAGTTTTGCAAGACCTCATGCAGTACGGCACGAAACATCCGCAGCAGCATCTGTGAAAATTATAAGTTATTATCAATCATATTTCTATCAATATTAAGTTCCTTTTTCAAGTTTCAACGAAAAACAGGGATGTGCTCGACAATGTTCTTAGTTAGATTTTAGTAGAATAGAAAAATATTAATGTATGTTCTTATAACAATACCATAAGAATTTTGCTGAGCATGTCCACACAACAATGATTTATGTTCGGGCGTTTGATGGTCATCGGCTCATGTATCGAGGGTTTTTAATTTTATTTTACATTCTGTGGTTGGAAGCACTGCTACTACTTTTAATTACCCTGTGCGCGTATGTTTGTAATGAATCATCATACGGATTGCCTATTGTAATGATTGCTCGCTAATTAATAGAACATGAGTTGATCCCCATATAAAGAATCCATAACAATTTCATTTGAATTTTCCGAGTAAATTATTTTTTGTTAAGGTATGTTGCGTGATGGTGTTGAACAAAGTACGTGAGCACTTATTCTTCTACTAGCTTGTGCCATCTTGAAATTTCTTTAATCTCGAATATAACTGTCTCAGGGTCCCACCTAACTGGGCACGCCGCAATCCTTCCTTTTTTGTCTGAATATAGTATTTTTTTGAAAAAGCCATAAAAAATATAGTAGGTACGCTTCATAAATATATGTATAGTATTTGAGTAGGGAAGAATAATAAATAGACTAAAGTTATATTTTTACTTATTTATTTTTTATAAAAACTATACCTATTTCTTTGCACTTCTTCTATTTTTTTTAAAGACGTGAACGAAAATTGCAGGAAGTTTTTTTTTTATTTTACTAATTTTAGTAATGAAATGGAAACGCAAAATATAAACATTGAGCTATTGTACTGAAATATAGTATTTTCGCGTACTATATATTTCTTCAACAGTATATAGTACGGAGACCCTAAATACAGTACGGTTGGCAACCCTAGGTAGAGGTACAAGTCTGACAGTCCCTTCCGCGCCATCCAGGGCAAGAGGATTCATTCGATGGTTATAACAAGTAAGTAAAAAAAAAGGTCCCAGGATTCAAATAGGTACCTACCTATCTTGCTTGAATCTCATCCCAACTATGTCTATGTATGTATTTTATTGTGGTAAAATTATCAAATGAAGGACTCATATATTCACTCTAGGGCGGGGCAGAAACTGTCAGACTTGTAGGTACTAACTAAAATCCACGGTGATCCTTCAATAGCCCTTTACGTTCCAGGGCCACGGTTCTCGAGACCCACGCATGACCATGACAGTGTCATGTTGACATGAGCGATGCCAAGGAGGATCTTAGGTCTTTCTTATCAGTACACAAAGTCATCACCGGATTCTTTGGCCTCTCGTAAACAGGTGATTGTAGCCGTTATCAGTGTCTAATTAATAATTAAACTATTATGTAATGTAGCTCTGTCATAAAATTTTAATATTGATGTTGGTGTTGCGAATTAATTTATTAACAAGGTTTAGTTGGTAATTTTAGTTTAGTAACAATGCTGTACCACCTAATACATAAAACAACGTTTCTAATGAATTAATAACCATTAGTCATACGAGCACGGAAACTTGTTACGAAATGTGTCGACCGAAAACTAGTTCTTTGCGTCATAAACTGATGATTTGCGGTAAAAACAGAAGTTGATTTCAATGTGCCAGTCGAAAAAGCTAAATCTAACAAGAAGAGTCGGCTGTTTATCAGTTGACCTCAAACAGACGAATAATATTGACATTAATATACCTATTTGAATACAGTAGTTGTTCTTGTGAATAGAGAATTATCTTATCGTTAAATAACATAAATTCTAGCTTACCCTGCTAAAACGCACAGCGCTGCTGAAATTATGTGTGTGCGATTGTTGGGGACATATTCTACTGTGGTCACGATAGATTTGTTGCAAGTTGGGCAGGTGGTGCCTGAGGGACCAGGGCCCATCTTCGCTGGACGGCCTCCAGACACGGCTGGTGGTGTCGTGATGACGGTGGTACGTGGCACTGCGGCCGGTGGGGCCACAAAGCCTGCCGGTGGCGGAGGGTTGTCTCCAAAGTACGATGGCGGCGGCGCAGGGTTAGGCCTCGCCGGTTCGTATGGTGGTGGGAGTCCCATTTTGTTTTCCACTGAAATATAACAAAAGGAATAATTTAGTTTTGTTGTCATGTTCTATTTTGCGAAATGATTGTTGCGGTATTCGTGACGAGCGGACGTATCATCAGTTGTATAAACATTGCTGGGAGTCAAATATGTTGCAAGTCATGCAAATGACGGGCTATTCGGGTCAAGATACATTTTCTAAGACAGACCTTGTCCATTTTTTAGCTAAGCTAGTTATTACTCATCGCGTTAACGTAGAGATCACCCAAACCCTAAATAGGAGATACTAAAAGTATAATAACTTGAATCGATACCTATATTTTAGTTGCTAAGTGAAGCTGCAAAGGATATTCATCGTCTTATCCACTCACTGAATGACTCATAGCATTTATTATAGAATTCATGAATGCGAGACTGTTCAAACTGTAATCGATTTAGAAGTCGTGATTTGACAAAGTTTGTGGCTTTGGAGGCGTTCTTTCGCGTCGTGTGTTAACCACTTTGTTTACACTAGACCTTTTGAACTACTTATATGCTATGACAGATGTAGGCATCTTCATTCGATTAGTCAGCTTTTTTATTGACTTATTTTAATAGGTAGGTAATGAAAGTTGAAGGAAAACGTTCTGAGATTTACAATCAACATTAATTAATCAATTTGACGGAACATCACAATCCTTCTTGGAGTCCCATGTAGGAAGCAGAAAGTACAATGAGTAAAATATGCGTGATTAACATATACCACGAGGTTAACGCGAATGTGATGATAAGGTGTTGTATTGTCCGTTCGTCCGATATTGTTCGTTTTAGCTCCGTCAGCTGGGGACGGTTATGATGAAATTACAACAGACTGGCGATATTCAGGGCGTGACTATACTGCACAGCTGCAAGGCTTTACAAACGGAAAGTGATAAACGAAGCTGCCTGGAATTATAAGCAATAATGTGCGATATAATAGAACCTCATTATTCAAGCATTAGCCGCGTACTGAATATAACAATAATTAACTACTTATTACGAACGAATTCGTTTTTTTTAAGGTTTACGTAAAGCCGTCTCGTTTTTTAAAATAGAAACAATTGGTCGTGATGTCGAAATAAGAATAATGGGTAGCTAGCTTAGTGCATAAAGTGCGATTGTTATCTAAAGATGATAAGAGGTTGTTTACATTGACAAAGCTGGGATAAGGCATTTTCAAAGCATTTTCTAATTCTGTCTAATTTTTAAACATAAAAACAAGATTTTTATGTTTAAAAATTCTAAAATCTTGTATGGTTTATATTGGTAGGCATTATACATATTAGGAAGAGCTCTACAATTCTTCCTTTTTTGTTTTTGTACAATTGAAACTGTGTTCGGGTTTTTACGGTAGGTACTGTATATCTCTAAAACCAGTTTACTTACTTGTGGCGTCCATAGTGTGATGAAATTTAACCTTCGGCCGATTTCTTGATTCCTTATTTGTTTATTACAGTCGCACAACACTATAAACTTGTTACCGTCTTTGTGTAGAGACCAACGTTCTTAATATAAGAATCCTACTTATTTAACATAATAAAGAAAAAAATCTGGTTCGAGTATCGTTTACGTTATGATCTTGCGCGGTTTACGCTGTGAGTGAATGCACTCAAAGAGTGCGCGGGCGCATTACGTCACGCCAGAGGGACAGAGACCTCCCGCGATCTCTCACCAACGAGGGAGATAGAAGATGTGTCGTCACGTAACTTGTTTACGTCGTACAAACTTACACGTTTACCGCCTAATTACAATAGCAATTAATGCGCCATTCAATGGTAACAAAGCCTATGTTTATCCGTATGTCACATCAGAGGAGGACCGCACCACTTGGCAACTGCACGGGATTTGCAAGGTATTGTCTAGCGCCAGCATTGTTGATGCGGAATGGATCGTTAGTCTTACCTATATGGTATGCGCAGGCATTCAGCAATTGACATCAACACTGGACCACCCATAAGGACACATTGAGTCGAAATGTTTTATCTTACGGTGCGTACAGACTATATAACATAACATGTTACAAAACATTGCTATTAAACATGTTTTAGATAATGTGGACAGTAAATGTTAAGTACAAAATATGTTACTATAACATGCTATTGATATGTATAACAATGTTATCTAACTTTGTCACGTGTAGCACTAAAGAACGACACGCGACAATGGTTATATTATATAACATTGTTATTCTAATGTGTACAGTATTGTTTTATCTTGCAATGTTGAATAACAAGGTTACATAGTGTGGACGTGTTATAAAACACAGGTTATATAACATGTTACATGGTCTGTACGCAACTTTAGCAGTGTTCATTCAATGAGGAAAATAAGTGGACTGCACAATTGTTTCTGAATGCATTGGTATCACTTCAAGTTACAACAGATATTGAGATGTTTTTTCCTCAGGCGCTTGACAACCGTCGCGCTTTGTGATTTCTTTGAAAGCGATGAGCTGAAGGCGTGCACTCGAAGGCTTAGGGTTGCATAATCACTTTTGAAGGCAGCTTAGTGTGTCCAGTTGGGCATTTTACGTTTACAAAACGGAAACAAAGGAAAGATCCAGTCGTGTTTAAGCATCTGACTTATTGTAATGTTCCTCGTACTAGTCGTACTCTACTTTTTGGACATCTGCTGCTTACTACTTGCCATTTACGAAAAATCAAGGTTACTTTTGATCAGATCACGCTACCAGTATATTTGCAGGTACATAGTTACATTATTTTGTGATTTTTGACCATGGATTACAAGGCTGTGCTTGTAGAGAATAGTTGTTCTCATAAAAGAAGAGGCCGCGCCACCACACATGACCTGCGGAAAAGGAGAACATTCAGGCTCCATACATTTTTGGGCCTTTTCTGAACGTGCCGTAGTACTAGTAATTTGGAGCAATAGTTACTATGGCACAAAAGTTGTAGGATTGCTCTCGGCCAAGTTATATAAGTTCGAAGATTCGTAATTGTCATACATTTTTTAATTTTTGAAACTGCCGAGAATCACCAAATAATGATAAGTATTGCTAGAACTAGCGACCTCAAGCAATTTAACATTACGCCTGTAATCCCGGAGGACAAACACCTGATTTGTATATTTTAAAATGTTTTTATTACTTTTCACAAAAAATAAACAGATTATTATTCATTTTTATTCGGTACTCCTCTGCCCAACCCCTCAGGGATTACAGGCGTTATGTTAAATTGCTTGAGGTCGCTAGTTCTAGCAATACTTATCATTATTTGGTGATTCTCGGCAGTTTCAGAAATTAAAAGATGTATGAAAATTACGAATCTTCGAACTTGTATAACTTGGCCGAGAGCAATCCTACAACTTTTTTGCCATAATAACTATATTGCTCCAAATGACTAGTACTATCCATAGGTACCAATTTTTTTCGTTGGCCGGCATTTCAGAAAAGGCCCAAAAAAAAATTATGTCCTTTGAGGTAGGTACTACATTTTTTAATGCATTATGATGTAATGACATAGACACTAGCGCCAAAAGGTCATGAGCGGTAGCGCGGACTCTACACCAACCAAAGACAACAGTCACAACAACTCTACTGGCTGATAATAGTATTTAATGCAAGTATCGCTGTCTTTACCTTCTTGGGAAAGGCCTACCATAATAACCTTACCGGTAGACTGTCATTAGGTATTCATAATGCGTGTCGAACATTCCCAAACTACATAACAACATTACATTAGACACGTGTGTTACTGATGTTGTATTTTTATCTGCAACTGGGTATTTCTAACACTCGTCACCGGTAGCGCAGTGGCTTAGCGGTTGATTGCTGCTCTGCGAGTCCAGGGTTCAATTCACGCACGTATGATATATAAGTTGTTGTTCCAAGTCTAGTACACGTATTTAAGTAGTGAGTGTTGGGCAACGATTATTTAAATAAAGAAATAAGATATACCTGAATAAGGTTTATTACGTTTGCTTTTGGTTTTATCGATTTAAACCAGATTTATTATCATTAAAGGTATTTTGAAGAGCTGTTCCAAATTGTTAGCATAACAACATGAGCCTTGTATTAATTAAAAATTATTAAAAGTGTTAGGTTACTTTAAACCTTGCACGCAGAAATAGGAGCCCCGCTGCGGGGCTCCGTCGAGATTCTTTGTTGGGTGGTAATTACCACCATATCAGTAACAAAATAAACAAAATGTTGAAACGGTGATGACAATATCCCTAATTTTTAGTTACAAGATGAAATTTTCAATAATTTTGATTTAGGACTTATATATTTTATGACATATGATTGATTGAACACAATTGGTTTTATTTATTTTGTATATTATAGATTGGGTATCCCTTTTCGTCACCTAAAACTGTTTGTCCGAAAATCATTATCCATAACACGTTTGCTATAAAATTCAGTAACCATAATGATCAAAAGTCCTAAATATTGTTTTACATAATTATCTTCACTTCTAAAGCTGTTCTGGCATAATATCGAGTATCATAATAATTGAATCTCCTAATTTTGTATGAAATAAAGTCATATGTCCTAATCATTGTATTACATAATGTGTATTATTCCGAATGTTCAATTAGGTAGGTATAGTAAAACTGATATTTCATTAAATTGTTTAGAAACTGAAGATCTTGGGATCCAAGAGCGAGCGAAGTGAGCTCGGGACTTGTGGGCACCTCGACACGGACAGGTTAGGTTCGAAGGGGATGGCGGGGTCTGAAAGACCCCGCCATTCCCTTCGTGTTAGGTTACTTTAAAACTTGGACGCAGAAATGGGAGCCCCGCGAAGCGGGGCTCCGTCGATATTCCTTATTGGATGGTAATCAGTAACAAAACAAACTTTAGGACTTATGTATTTTATGGCAATCGGTTTTATGTATTTTGTATATTATTGATTGTTATATTTATGACAAACGAATTTAGGACATACAGTATTTAGGAATTTCAATGTTATGGCATTTGGAATTATGTGGTATTAAGTTCGGGCAAGTTATCATTCGGACAAATGATGATTAGGACAAAAAAAATTATGTCACATTAGATTATGTATAAAAAAGTTAGGTAACACAATAGAGAACCTATAGATTGTTATATTTATGACAAACGAATTTAGGACATACAGTATTTAGGAATTTAAATGTAATGGCATGCGATATTATGTGAAATAAGTTCGGATAAGTAATCATTCGGACAAATGATGATTAGATCAAAAGAAATTATGGTACATTATATTATAGATAAAAAAGTTAGGTAACACAATAGAGAACCGTTGTCTCTAGTATATAGAGACGGACATAAATAGGGCACCTTTCATCGTGACGAAAAGTACTGTTCCCGAGAAAACCAACAATAACGTTTGTATGAGAATGATTGTCAAATTATAAACAAACGCGAGAGAATATAACTTAAAAAAAGATCCTTCTATCTCGAATTAAGTAAAAGGGCACAGGTAGTTTTTTAATTTGGCGCCTCTAATTTGTTTTGTATGTTTTCAGGATATACTGTACAGTTAAAAATTAAAGAAAAACCATGCATGTTATTTTAATTTTAACTTCAAAAAACCGGCCAAGTGCGTGTCGGGCCACGCACAGTGTAGGGTTCCGTAGTTGCCCATCAAAATACTTATGCGAATTAACTAAACTGATTCGCTGAATTTAATTTTAAAGAGAAGAATTTTCAAAATCGGTCCAGGAGTCTTTGAGAAATCGGGGAAAATACATAAAAAAAAAAAGGTTGCACTCCAGGAGTGCCGGTAGAAGTGAAAACTTTTTTGTTACTATGTTTTATTTTAAAACTGGAGTAGTACAGATATGAAATTAACTAATTTGAATGACGTCTTACTCATTTTCGATCAGGGTCACGTGACCCTGACGCGAGTTTTAAATTTTTTACCCATTACAGAAAAAGTGTACAACGCCGCTAAAGAAGTTTTCACTTCAAAAAAGGTTGCACTCCAGGAGTGCCGGTAGAAGTGAAAACTTTTTTGTTACTATGTTTTATTTTAAAACTGGAGTAGTACAGATATGAAATTAACTAATTTGAATGACGTCTTACTCATTTTCGATCAGGGTCACGTGACCCTGACGCGAGTTTTAAATTTTTTACCCATTACAGAAAAAGTGTACAACGCCGCTAAAGAAGTTTTCACTTCAAAAAGATTACGACGAATTTAGAACCTGCCCCTTTTTTGAAGTAAGTTAAAAATAGTTGACGATAAAAACCTACCTATCCCCAAAAAACATACCTATAAGGGCTGGTTTTTCAATAGTCAGTTATCCGTTAACTGAGGAATAAAAATGGCGGTTTGACAGCTTATCTATGGAAAATATGTCATACCGTTATTTTTATTCCTCAGGTAACGCTTAACTGACTATTGAAAAACCAGCCCTTAAAGCTGTAAAAATAAAGTTGACAAACTTACATTTGCAGTTGACGAACATGTTCTCCGATACATTTTGTTTAAGAAAATATGTTATCCAAGTACATTTTATAAGTTGGTCGACTATTACTCGTAAAGTTGTAAAGCCTACTTAGTTATGATAATTTTTTTTATTTCGTTATATATACTACTATTGTGAATTTTTTTACACCCCCAAACATAACCGTTTGGCTAGTAGAGGGGGGGGACACTCGAGTCGAGCAAAATTTAGCACTTTAAAGCTTAATATTTCACAAACGAATTTTTTTATCAAAAAGGTGTTAATGGAAACTATCAATATTTTTTAAAGACGTATTTAATGATACCCCACACTAAGGGGTACGCGAGAAAAAAAAAAACATCCCCACTTTACGTGTACAGGAGGTACCATAAAAAAAAAATATTTTACGAGATTTTATTTTACCACTTTTTCGGCACAACAAATCTTTATATTTACACCAAATTACAGCTCTCTAGTACTGTGCGTCTCTGAGCTAAACTGCGGACAGACGGACGGACGGACGGACATGGCGAAACTATAAGGGTTCCTTGTTGACTACGGAACCCTAAAAACAACCATTACTTTCATATTAATGCACAATCAAATATGCATATAATCCGGTCTCTATTCTTCAGCATTCGACATGGGTAGTACTCCTGCTACAATAGAGACGACAGGGATGTGAAACAACGAGGATGGTAATGAATGACTCGGCTGCCGGGTACCACGGTAAAGTAAATATTATAAAACCAGAAAGTACAAAAGTTTCGCATATACAGGGTGGAATTTTGTAATGCCACCTGGAGGGAAAGTACTCTTAATACTGCAGATAGAAAATTTTACTCAAAGGAAACATTCCTTTATTTTTGAATAGAAAGCAAACTGCATTCAAAGATTTTCGAAAATTCTCTTCTCCCACACCCGGGAATCGAACCGAAAAAATTAATAATTAAATTAATTTAAGATTTCCTGGTTTTCCTTCCATTTAATTTATCATGTTTGTTAGAGAGATTTCATCCTTATAATTGACCCTAACGATCGATGCAATAAAAGTACAGGGTATATTTTTTTCAGATTTAAGCCGGTTCGATTCCCGGGTGTGGGAGAAGAGAATTTTCGAAATCTTTGAATGCAGTTTGCTTTCTATTCAAAAATAAAGGAATGTTTCCTTTGAGTGAAATTTTCTATCTGCAGTATTGAGAGTACTTTCCCTCCAGGTGGCAATACAAAATTCCACCCTGTATATGGTTATCTGTGCCGCAGTGTGGCAGCCGAATTGTGTGCCCTTACAAACAGTGTGTGGTGCAGAATTTTATTTATACTTACTCATATTCTTAGTTGGTAGCGCTGGTGTTACTGGTTTTTGTTCTAAATCGGTTTATCGTAGATACAGGTCAGTAGAACCTATAAGTTTTACCACTTCATGGTTTAGGGTAGACCTCTCTACAGACAGCGAACATTAAGTAAAAAATTCTACCAAATGATACGAGTACTGTCTTTTTAAAACGATTGGGAAAAAAAACGATTGGGAAAAACTTTTTAATCTATATATATATAAAAGAACAGGGTTTTTTATTTTGACTCGACTACAGCCGAAACCGCTAAACGCAGAAACTTGAATTTTGGACAGCAGTTGCAGTCTACCATGTAGAGTGGCAATAAGACGAGATTTTGCGAAAATCCTCCTCTAAGGGGGTGAAAAAGGGGGGAAAACGTTTGTATGAAAAATCTTATTCCTTGGGTTTATAAACTTGAAACTTACCACGAATAAGAACACAAGTAAATAAATAAGATTAGCACCACTATTTTTTTAAAACTACCCTGCATTGGTAATCTAGACGATGTTAAAGTTTGTATGGGAAAATCATAACGCGTGAGCTGATGAATTTGAAAATCAGTATTTAGATAAGAAATAATGAAACACGTGGTTTTGGATTTTTCGAAAATCACCCTTTAAGTTGGTGAAAAGGGGTATTCAAGTTTTAAGGGGAGGTTCTTTAACCGCTAAACGTATAACCTGAATTTTGGTCGGTAGTTGCAATTTATTATGTAGGTGAGTACTAAAAAGGGATTTTGCGAAAATCCTCCTTTAAGGGGGTGAACAGGGGTGAAAACGTTTGTATGAAAAATCTTATTCCTTGGGTTTATAAACTTGAAAGTTGGTGCGAATATGAGTATAAGTAAATAAAAAAGATGGGCATTATTAGTTTTTTAAAACTACCCTCCATTGGTATAATCTAGACGATGTTATAGTTTGTGTGGGAAAATCATAACCCCCTACATTGGTGAAAATGGGTGATTACGTTTTAAGGGAAGGATTTTACCGCTTGCTTCGATAAACTCAAAACTTGGCCTAAATAATCTCTCAATCAAATAAAGGATGCGTATTCATCTATATTTGAAAAATCAACCCCTAACGGGGTGAACATAGGAAAATCAGGATTGGCCCATTTTTAGATTTTCCAAAAGTATCCTATAACGAGGGTGACCGGGCATTTAAATTCACTGAGTTTGAAGTTAGAAACACGCGCAGACGAAGTCGCGAGCGAAGTGCTAGTATTTTCACATTTTATCAAAACAAGAAAAAAATAACATGAAACAATATAACGCCATCTATGAATACTTCATGTCAACAATTGCTACTAATACTTTGTAGTTAGCTGTTGGGCGGGCGGAAAATTGTGTGTGTCGCGAGAGGGCGGCAGTGGCGGCGGGCGGAACCTAAGGGTGCGCGCGCACCATTACATAACGGTAGCGGAGGCTTTGCGGGCGCGCGCAGCGGCGGGTGCGGGGCGCGGGGCGATCGATGCGCGCCCGGGGGGAGTCAGTCGAGCGGCGAGCGAGCGACATGGCGGCGCGCCCACCCCGCGCGGCGGCCCCGCGGCCCGGGCCGCGCGAGTAGGTCGCCATGCGCGATGCGGTATGAGGCAGCGCCGCGCCCGGCGGGCCGGCCCCCGCTAGCGGCGCCGCCCCCGCCATGCGAGCGCCGCCGCTGCTGCTGCTGCTGCTGATGGCGGCCGCGGGCCTGGCCGTGAGTCCGCTCGCGCGCCTCAACCCCTGGCTGAGCGCGTGCGACCTGGAGGAGGAGGGCGCGGGCAGCGTGCGCGAGTGCGGGGGCGCGGCGTGCGGCGGCGGCGGCGGCGCGCCCGACGCGCTGACGGAGCGCGACGTGCCGCACCTGTGCGCGCTGGGTGTCGGTGCACGCGCGCGGCGCCTCGCCGAGCTGCGGCTGCGCGCGTGCTGCGAGCGCTCGCCCGCGTCCGCGCTGGACCGCGGCGCGCGCGCCGACGTGCTCGCCGGCGGGGAGCGCTGCGAGCGCGCACTGCACGACCTCCTCGGTCTCGACGCTATGGTTGCGCGCGTGCACTGCGATTTCGTCGACATCCTCAGAAGATACGATTGCGACCAGCCCTACTCCGTGCACACGTGTCACGAGTGCCAGGTGAGTGTCACCACGAGACGACACCGTGCGCCACTCAGCCTGTGTCTGTTCCCATGTGTAGAAACGTTTACAGTGCTCGCTGCAACAACAGAACCAATCAAACTCATCTTTGAAGTCAACTGATCCATGTAGACTGAAGTGTTTATGGTCCGAAGAGTGGCTAACACTCGCTGTCTAAGGGATGTCTGTCGCTTAGTGTATTAGTTCTGAAATGATGCGGAGATGAAATATCACGATTTTCACGTGATTCAATCTCAGTTCTCCTAAAAAGATCATAGTAGTGGTAAATCACTAGCTCGTTGCGTGAAAACTCCCCCGGATAGACGATTATATGCGTGTATCGATCCAGTTGGGCAAGACACGTTTCTTAACCTAAGTATAGTGTGGGAGAGCTGGAGGTCGCGTGGAGGCTGGCTGGTGTCAGTGTGGGTGATGGATCCGCCGCCCGACCATTTGTCAGCGTGTAGTGCGGCTGACAGGCGGCCGCAGCCACGCCATTATGTGTGTCTGCCGATGGAAACCTACAGACAACTAGCAATTGGATACTGTAACATACGAATAATGATACGTTTATGAACATGATTTATATTGTAGATACAGGCAATAGTTGTTATTAATTCATATACCTAGGTAGGTTCTTACGTAAATATTATAAACAAATAGTAAAATACACATGACGTCCATGATATCACAATCACACGCAAAATCATCAAAAATATATGGTCCCATATACATCCAATATTCATTCCACCATAAAGTCGTGTTAGGACAATTTATTATCATCTTACAGCTATTATGTAGGAGTCTCTTCATAAATACGTAGGATGTCAAGATCCATACACTCTCAGATATAATATATTGTGTGTTAATGCAGAGTTAATGCGGGCGCCAGATACACGCCCCTGTCACTAGTGTAGTGCATGAGGAGGAGGCTCCAACTGGGGTGAAACTGGTTAATCCCTCACTGAGATAACGTAGATCGGTGCCTCCGATACTGTCGCACAAAACCGACCAATTAAATTCAGGGAAACGTGAATGATTGCTGTCATAAATGATTCGATTCACCGATAATGGCCAGTAGTTACTAAGAAAAAAATATTCTGGGAAAAGTTATTGCACTATCGTAGCCGTGTGTCAATGTTTTATATGGAGTAGCTACTAATTGAAATGACTAATAATAGTAGTCTACTTAATAGAATACCTATCTGAAAGTTCTTTCCAATAACGGCCATGCTGGTTAACGTCATTCGATGATTCATACGAGATAGTAAACACATCATGAACCGGCCATTCAGTAGCAATATGACATAGTATAGATACACAACTAGTAGAAATGGACGGCGATTCGTTCAATCAAAGAAATTCTACGGCTTATTTAATTAAGGTTGACCTGTGATGGCTCTTCTATATTTTCATTTATCTTTGTGACATAAAGATAAGATACACTAGAAATATATAAACAGTAATCTGGGAGTAGGTATCTACCTTATTTATGAAAGAGTTTTCCAAGGAGGTTAATATCAGCTAAGAATGTTCTCGTAACACCTCTCAATATTATTAACAGTAAACACAGGTGATGAATCAATAAATAATTCATGCATCTTAATAAATGTTTACTCCTTCCATAATGTTGAAGGCAATCCTTTTAAAACTACCAGACTTCCGAACGTTACGCAACGCTTGAAGATCTTTAGCAAACCTAGACAAAAAAAAAGCTTTGAAAATTTAGTTGTAGGAGGTAATCTATGAAACTACTCATTTGATTTCATATTCATTGACAGAAAACGAGAGCAATAAGCTTCCTCGACGCGAAATCGCGGGCAGAAGCTTGTATACTTGCTAAATCATTCAGCCAAACGGTTTTGTATGAAGTATTGTCATTATGAATAACAGATGAGGCGCATATTATTTTCGAACATGGCTTTGTTGATATATAAATACTGAATGGTCAAACAGCCTGGTTTTACACCAATATTTGTGAAAGCTCACATAATACATTTATAAAACAAACCTAACTGAAGACCATCTACGTATTTTATGATGAAGGCGAACCTGGAACAAGGCTAGCTGAAAAAATATTAACAGCTATCAAACCTTAAAGCGCTGATAGACTTTAGCATTTACTAGTAACATAACATCGAGCATTCCCTGGTTTTAATCGCTACGAACATTTTCCTCTGCTTTCTAGCGAACGCTCTCTAGTCAATGCTAGTCAAACGAACATTCTTCATGAAGATGTCAGACTTGACGGTAGACTCAGCAAAAAGCTCGCACTATTTACTGTCATTTTGTTTGTCTAAAATTTTACGTTCGCAAACATGCTCATTACAACTGAATTAAACCAAGTTTATTAGCACCTTTTGATCCAAGGCGTAAGTTGTCTTCAGATTATAACCTAAAACGTGGCCTCTACCAAACTATTAGTTTTTCATAAATACATAAATAAAATTGACTAATTACTGTTGTCAACAGCTTCGCCCACGTGCAACTCAAATGACGTATCCCACGGGGAGGTAATATCGGTATCCTATGTGTTATTCCAGACTATAACTTACCTTTGAGCCTTTCATCAAGATGTTTTCAGCTGTTCTGATGGGATTGACTAACAAAATATTCAGCCCTCCAGTCATCCAAACATTCATACAATATTAGTTAGATTACTGATAAATTGCCTCGTTGATCGAATGCTTCAAGCGCAGCTGCAGACTTTTATCGAGTAGTTACCATAAAGAATTCTTTAGTAGCAGTAACAGAGACTAGATTTGTATGAATAACATGGAAATAAGACATAATTGGCGAAATGTGGGTATAATTATTATTGGATACACCTTTGCTAAATACTTCGGGGACGGTTGTTATAGGCGTGGTTTTAGCATTTTTACACGATTGACCAAAAAAAGGGTTTAACCCAGAAATCCCCACCAGTGGGGATTCTTATTTTATTTTCATAAATCGCCACTAGGTTGAAATGATTGAATATTGGGTAAATACCTATGTCTGAAAAAAAAGGTAACAATACCCACTAGTGGGGATTTGTAAGTGGGGATTTTTGGAAATAGCGAAAAAAAGGAGTGTTGCTCCTACTAATAGATATCTTTAATTTCTGCGTAGTAAGAAACGAGATACAGCTTGACATAAAAATTTAGAAAACCGGAAGTCGCCACTGTCTTCGCGCTACCAGCACTTTGAATGATTTTATTTTTTTCACTTATTACGTTACTTTTATGGCACAATAATAAATCTAACAAACCTGCGGTCTTTGTTTACATCAAATATCAAAGATTTTAAAACGCTGTCAGAATTAAAAATTTTAGTTCCGTTTCAGTCCGTTCTGGCCAAGCTGTACATACATAAATTATGTCTATGCACATAGTCGCTCCATAAACAACTTTTCAAAAGCTCTTCTTTATTGATTGTAAGTTGTTTTGGTTTGGTTTACTTTTATTCGATATTTCTTTCACTTCCTTTTGGAGCATTGTATTTAGTGTTAGTTATTTTTCCTGCTTCAGTGTTTGTTGTATAATAGTTGTCTAAATAATATTTATAAACAGTCCTACATGTACTTCAACACGTAGATACACTTTAAGGTACAAGTTGGTTATGTTTCGAAAAATTATAAGAATATTTAGAGATATTATAGATAGGAAGTTATGAAAGTAACAAGAATTATAGATAGGAAGAAAATAGTATAGGAAAGTAACTAATAATAATGGAATACTATGTATTTTGTTTTCGAAACATAGCCAAAACGTTATTAAAAATCAAAAAATTGTAAATGTTTATTAAAAACTGTCATACATTTTATTTTGTTCCGCAGCTCTCTTGTATTTTGTTTAATAATTTTAAGTGCTGTAATTTTACACAAACAAAAACAACATTATAGTATCGTACGAGTATTATGGAATAGTTGCCTCAAATAAGGAAAAAATAACAAAATTTAAAGTTATTTTCTATGATATATTTAAAAAACTTTAATCACAGACTCAAACATGTGGCTGGAGTTGGCACATTAGGGCGTTTAATCAGGTTTAATCCTTCACTTTTTTTTTCTTAAAGTTTCTGATGGCTTCCGTCACATGATTTGTATGAATTTATTAATGTTTTGCTTTCAAGTTTGCTGATGTCATTTTCAAAATCAAAATAATATGTCTGACACGCAGTTGTTGGCATTTTTTTGTAACACAATACTTTCATTGTTGACATGTTATAATCACTCGGTCGTTATACCAGTTGCTTGCAACCGTTACGTGTGATTGAAAGGGCTAAATAATCATTATTGATTATTTATAAGGGTTTTAGTTTTAAAACTCTTAAAAATGAAACTCCTCCACATTAATTTGCCACATTTGGTTATTTTCTTTTATTTAATTATTGATTATTTAGTGGTCTAATATAATAGACCGTAAATCGTATAAACGCAAAAAGCGAAAAAACAATGCTTTACCACCTTCAAATATTCATAACTCAGAATTGTGTCATATTTGGTGCTTATCTAGTTTTCTCTATAAGATACCTATTCAAAGATGTTTCCCTTACAAATATTTTAGAGATCCTGATCGTACTAGTTTTTTTTAAAGTATAGGGACAATATACTCTGTTCCACTAATCGTGGTGATCATGCCAATACCTCACAATACCCCCAGGACCATCTATACATATATTAGGTCAGCATTAGGGGAACGTTCCGCTGTAGAGCTATAAGAGTTGTTTTGTATAATGGCTACCTCGTGCAGTGGTTTTAATACACATTGGGTTCGTAAAACAAATGGCCCAAATGGTACTAAAAAGTGTTAGTTGTGAAAGTTTTTTTACCTATGTAAACTGCAGTTTACATTTCTTGCATTCCTCTAACACTGAAGTGGCACTAACGGAAAATGGCGTTAGTTGTCGCGTTCATTGAAATTAATACGAACACTTCAGACTATTAGCGCTATCAACGGAAAATACCGTTAGTGTTTGTATAACAGTCTTTTTACTATATTTTCGAGTATTCTGCCAACGTCATGTAGTTAGTAACAGTTACGGAATAGTAATTAATTAAAATGATAATGCAACTTTATTAAAGATCTTTAAGAATTGCATGGAAGACATTTAAGAAAAAGATTTTGAGAAAACCTTATAATTAAGCTGGCTGAAACCTTTCGAGAAAATGTGAAAAATGTCTTTAAAACTACAAAAAATACAAGGTTTTTGATTTTTTATAGTGGCTGTGACATATGGACGGACAGACAGACTGCATGACGAATTTATAAGGGTTCCGTTTTTTTGCCATTTGGCTACGGAACCCTAAAAATGTGCTATAATGACAGTAGGTTGCTGTACATTTGATTGTCTATGAAGAAAAATATATCTGTTCATTTGGTCAAATTTTAATAAAAAATAAGCTAAAAAATATGTCGAATGTAGTTTATTCATAATTTGAGAGATTATTCCAAAGGTCTATCTATAACCTCTATAAAACCTAGACGAGCAATATTATTATTTTTATTGTTTGACTGCAATACAGTTTCCGGAAATAGACCGCCATTACAGCCAAATTAAGCAACATAAAAACCGGCCAAGTGCGTGTCGGGCCACGCACAGTGTAGGGTTCCGTAGTTGCCCATCAAAATACTTATGCGAACTAATTAAAAAGATTCATTTTGAAAAGAAGAATTTTCAAAATCGGTCCAGGCGTCTTTGAGAAATCGGGGAAAATACATAAAAACAAGATTACGACGAATTGAGAAACTCCTCCTTTTTTTGAAGTTAGTTAAAAATAGTTGACAATAAAAACCTACCTATCCCCAAAACATACCTACCTATTAAAGCTGTAAAAATAAAGTTTACAAACTTACATTTACAGTTGATGAAACATGTTCTGCGATACATTTTGTTTAGGAAAATATGCTATCCAAGTACGTTTTATAAGTTGGTCGACTATTACTCGTAAACTTGTAAAGCCTACTTAGTCATGATAATTTTCCTTCAAACTTCGTTATATATACTACTATTGCGAATTTTTTCACACCCCCAAACATAACCGTTTAGCTGGTAGAGGGGGGGGACACTCGAGTCGAGCAAAAATTAGCACTTTAAAGCTTAATATTTCACAAACGAATCTTTTTATCAAAAAATTGTTAATGGAAACTATCAATATTTTTTAAAGACCTATTTAATGATACCCCACACTAAGGGGTACGCGAGAAATAAAAAAAACATCCCCACTTTACGTGTACAGGAGGTACCCTAAAAAAAAATATTTTACGAGATTTTATTTTACCACTTTTTCGGCACAACAAATCCGTATATTTACACCAAATTACAGCTTTCTAGTACTGGGCGTCTCTGAGCTAAACTGCGGACAGACGGACGGACGGACGGACATGGCGAAACTATAAGGGTTCCTTGTTGACTACGGAACCCTAAAAAAGGTGTGTCAAGCGTGCATTGATCCTGTCCCACATTTTTGGTATAGCCCATGTATTTTTTTTAAATTTCGGATTCACAGATTTGTCAGATAATTTGCTTACGTATCCGGAAATATTTAAAAAACACGTAAACATTGGGTACGGTTATCCGATACAATATCTGAGCAGCACTAAAAAAGAAAAATGGCGAATGCTGAGTAGCATAGGCTGAGACAGCTGTATGCTTCACTCTGAACTCAGCATGGTTTTAGCCGATAATTTAGTCAGCATAGGCTGATTTCTGTCCAGATTTTGTATCGGCTAACCGTACCCATTAACTTTATAAAATCTGGTAGGTAAGTTGGTACCAAAGCACTGTCCACTATTATATTATTACCTACTTTATTTTCTTTTATGTTACGTTTATTAGAAGGTGGTTGTCAAAGGATTGCCTGAAGGTGGCGTGTCGGTAGCCATTTCCTCTTAGCAGCGATGTCACCTGCAGTTGAAACATCTGAAAGCTTTCAACCGTTTGCCACTCCGTTAACCCCCACCTATTTTTATTTTATTTGTAAAGTAATAAAATTCCGGGAAGTAAGTGGTTGGATTTGTTTCGCTGAGAGGTTATTTAAATACAGAATGTTTTTTTTGAAGTATGGTTTGACGTTTATGTCTTGACCATCTTGACTGTGATTTGAGGATTGTCTCTGAAAGTTGCGCATGGTAGTTTCCGTAGATAATAATATCTCTGGTCTGTTTCTATACAGACCATCCGTTAATTCTGGTTATCAAAGCTCATTTATAATTTTACATTGACATGTTCATATCCATTAAAAACTCTATTTTTTTCTGATATTACCTATATGAATTGTCCGAAATCTAATTACATAAATTCTGTGAGAAACTATAGAGCGCGATATAGAAAACTGTTTTGGAAGTATAATTTCACGGATAACCCTGTTCGTGAATGGGTGCCATCTCTCACATTCCAAGTTTCCTCCGTGTCTAGAAAAGCATATAACCAAAGCATATAACTTGTCTTCTCCAAAGTCAGTCTGCCATTTGTTGATCTTTGACAGTCGTAACAGGTACTCGGTAGCCTGAAAGCACAGCTGAAAGTCTGACAACCAGCTTTACCAAGAAGTTACTGAGTACTAACTGGATTGTGGAGGTCAAATAGGCAATCACTCCATGTAAAATGAAGCGTGAAGCTCATGTGATGGAGGACAATTTTGTGGACGCCCTCTGCACCATTATACTTAAGGTACATTTACGTAGGGCAGGAGGGACTGTCAGACTTGTACTGACTAAAATCCACGGTGTCCTTCAATAGCCCTTTACGTTCCGGAGTCCCGGTAATTCGTTAGTCCCGCGACTTCGGCACGCACGGCTCTCTAAGATCTAAGGGACATAGGACATTAAGTAAGTCAAGTTCATTTAAAATACTGCGTAGTCTTCTCAACATGGGGACTTTTGTAGGTAGTTAAATATTAAACGTAATACGTTAAGATGAAGAAATTTAGCAGTAGGGACTGTTAAATTTTCTGCACTTGAGATGTCATTGCGCCCATTCATAGGCGCAGTTCTTAACTAGTCAATTTCAAAGGGCCCTGCCTTTTTTTGCTAGTAATATTTTGTCGGTCCTATTTATTGTGCCCCTGAGACGTGATGCGCTAAGTAATTGCTTAATTTGCTTATAGGTTAATTCAGAACTGGTTAAAACCAGCTTGGCGAAACTGGTTTTATCCTATTCAGGCATCAGACACACATAGACATTATAGTGTTAAAAGTTGCTTTATTCGTAGGTACTCTATAGGGTGCCCATATTTTTTTTACATAAATCTATTTCCATTTTAAGATTACCCCTATCCTCATAATATGAAAACACTGTTTGTATGAATATTGTATGTGTTTAACACGACATCTACCAAAGGTAGACGTCTCGCAGCAATAGAATCGTATTGTTGATTGATAGCAATTTTGTTTATATTCGCTACCGACTCATATCACTCATGGTTATTGTAGGTAAGTTACCTACTACTTATTTGACGGGCCCCATAAATGTCCAAAGCCTGCCGGGGTCGCGGGACTGTCTAAACAGGTAACTGTTACTGGAACGTTAAGGGCTATTAAAGGATTATCGTGGATTTTATTCAGTACGAGTCTGACAGTCTCTTCCGATCCACCCGTGGCTCCCAGGACTTATTTGATGATTTTACTAAGATAAAAAGACACGTACGTACTACTTTATACCTACATATTTTAGTCAGCTTTTAAAACTCCCAAGACTAACAGACTCTCGTCTTATAACGTTCCTTTTTAAATTGTCGGCATTCATTCACTCTTTAGCCAGATGATTATTGTTTACTTGTAAATAATATTATCGATCGTAGTCTTTAAATTTAGTCCAGACCAAAAAGATATATCGCAATGACGGGAAAAACACGTGTATTTGGTTTCGTTAAAGGTTTTTTACATCAATAATAGTTATTTTTAGTTACTGAAATAGTCTGTATATCCAACTAGTAAGTTCTCGCAATAGGTTTCACTATTGAGATATCGCCAAATCTTCTAAAACTACAAACTCAAATAATATTGTCAAAACTTCTCCACTAAGCTGTCAACCGATAATGTGCTCAAGAGACTGGTGGCATTGCTTTGTTGGATGGCAAGCACTGTGTTAATTTTGGCTACCAAAGTAGTCTATATGTATGTGTGTTCCTGCAATAGATCGCATTACTAATCTATCGTCATCCGTCCTTCTTCAAAAATTCACCATGGTACTATTATATATTCTGTGCATGTGTCCACTTGGTCCATCCATTGTATACATAGGTTTAACAATCACGACATTGCCAGCACACTCGACACCATCGTTGACAAAGTTCCAGAACAAAATTCTCTTCGTGATCATAATTCATGTTTGTTTGTTCGTCTGGTGGGAGATTGCAGGTGTTTTCCCTGAATTAATTTAATATGTCAGGTAGCAATCCCGGCCCACCCTGTATAATCACGAACAAAACGGCTACATATCCATTCTCGTGCCATTGTTTTGACACTAATGATTTAGCGTGAGTGTTAAGTTCTTACTATTCGTTACCGTGTTTTATGTGTTATTTTCCGTTGAGTATTTAATTAGGACGTTGGGAAAGAGGAGTTTGGATTCGTGGATAGTTTGGTTTTGTTTCCAAGTCAACCAAAAGTATTTATTCTGTACAGCTACAATAAAAATCTTCATTTTAACTAAGGCTGTCCCTAACATATTTGTTATTTGGGCATTAGCTTCTATATTTATCAATCAAAGCGTCCATAGTCACTAGCTAACTTAGGTTATTTTATAGCAAATGTAGTAACTGACAGATAACTCGTTTAATAATCGAATTGCCTAACATGGGGTCACACTATTAACTGAACTAAACCAAAGTAAGTGCAATTGATCGAGTATTTTTTAAGAAAATGTTTAGAGACTACGTCTTGCTAATAAATAAATGGTAGGCACTTCGTTTTTATTCATAGGGTTTATTCAAAGTACTTATGTAGTGGCATTTTTTAATTTAATATAATTATATAGGTCGCTGGTTCAAATCCGACTCGAAGGACTACGAGTATGTAGAGATAGCTGGGTGGTTTAAATGAAATACTGAAATGCTCACAGGAAATCGCATTGTTCAGATGTTACAATTTCAAAGTAATATTATACACTTCTCATCAAAAAAATCGAAACACCTCGCAGTTTATGATTTGATAAGGATTATCAGAAAAATGTGTATATTTAGGAATAAATGTAAAATGTCATTTAATAGTGAGTAGTATGAGGTTTTTAAATCCTAATGTTAATGTTCTAAATTCAAATTAAGTCTTCATAGGTTTCGTATTTTGTATAATGAGTAATTTTTACCCTGTATGGAATATGAAGGAAATGGGTAAAACAACACGCGTAAATGAAAAAAAAATGTAAGAAACGTTTATTTAATAACTTGTATTCCCTCCGCGAGCTCTTATTACTGCTTCCATATGGTTCTTCATCGATCGGATGAGAGTCACGATCACATGTTGTGGTATATTATCCCATTCCTCTTGGATTGCATTTTGCAGCTGGCTAAGTGTTTCTGGGGCTGGATCTCTTGCTCGAATTCGTCTCTTTAATTCATCCCATAGATGTTCAATGGGATTCATGTCCGGGCTTCTTGCTGGCCATACCATAATGGAGATACCGACTTCGGTAAGATAATCTCGTACGACGCCCGCGGTGTGAGCTCTAGCATTGTCGTGCATGAATATGAAGTCGTTGCCAATAAAATGTGCATAGGGCATCACATGAGGTTCAAGACACTGTTCGATGTACCGATGAGAGTTTAGTGCAGGCAGCCGTGGCCCAGACACAAAGGCAAGTTCTGTCTTACCGTCGGCGCTGATTCCTCCCCAAACCGTCCACGAACCGCCACCATAGCTGACCTTTTCTTCAATGCAGCATTGTGCAAAGCGTTCTCCATCTCTTCTGTAGACCTTGTTCCTTCCGTCGTTACCATACAGCATAATTTTACACTCATCAGAAAACAGTACTTTGCTCCACTGAAGGTATGACCAAGTTAGGTGCTCGCGTGCAAAGTTAAGGCGCGCTCTTCGATGGTCTGCAGTTAATTTCGGCCCATTCGCTGGCTTATGCGGTGCCAATCCGCGTTCCTTCAACCTTCTTCTTATTGTAGAGTCACTTACAGCTACTCTTCGTACAACGCGAAGCTGCTGCTGCAGTTGAAAAGCGTTAAGGCGTCGATTTCGTAAAGAAGTTGTTACAATAAATCGATCATCTCGCTCAGAAGTGACCCGATTCCTGCCAGATCCTGAACGGCGCGTGAACGAACCAGTCTCCCGATAGCGTTTGTAGACTCTATGAACAGATGATAAGCTTAGATGCAATCTTGCAGCCACAACACGCTGACTAAGTCCAGAATCCAGCAATGCCACCACTTGGGCGGCTTCTGCGGGCGAAGTATCCATATGTTTTAGAAAAAAAAGTTTTTTCAGACGTCCCAAAGTCACAGTAAATGAAATAAGAAACAGAAAGTTTAAAGACAAGCGCTAATTTTTAGTTTTTAAACGAGAAACGTACTCCAACCCTAAATACACATTTGTCTCAAAACAGTGATTAATTTCATTTATAGGATAAACAAATGAAATTATTTCGAATTTTGATTTTTTTCTTCTTACTGTAATGACCAAACTGCCAGCTACACAGTAATGTTTTTTTTTTCATGGAATTAATTCTCTTTTGTAAAAAATTAGGACAAAAACAATAAAAACGAAAGTGTTTCGATTTTTTTGATGAGAAGTGTATTTAAAGTATGTCAGCCTCATGTAAAAACCCAAGACAAAAAACCTCATGTCTCACAAGTTCCAAAGGTTAAACGTTATTATTTTCTTATAAGTCAATTTAATGGTTATGTTATTATATTTCATTAATTTAATAATTTTGTCGTATTTTCCCTGATGGTGTACATCGCAGGTATACGCAAGATGACAGCTAATTGAAAACCACAAGATGTATTCATACACATTTTTAGAACTTATTTATGTGGTCATCAACTGAGGTCATTATTATTATTGTAGTTTAAAGGAAAGGCACAAAACAAAAGACATGTAACCTAACATTTTAAAAGCCATAAAATAGGTATGTACAGACACCAGCACATCATCATCATCATCATCATCATCATCATCAGCCGGAGGACGTCCACTGCTGAACATAGGCCTCCCCCTTAGACCGCCACGCCGAACGACAATTCGCCACTTGCATCCATCGGCTGCCCGCGACCCTCACGATGTCGTCGGTCCACCTAGTGGGAGGCCTCCCTACGCTGCGTTTTCCGGTCCGTGGTCGCCACTCGAGAACTTTTCTTCCCCATCGGTTGTCAGTTCTACGAGCGATGTGGCCTGCCCATTGCCACTTCAACTTGCAAGTTTTATGAGCTATGTCGGTGACTCTGGTTCTTCGCCGAATATCCATGTTTCGGATTTTATCCCGCAAAGAAACTCCGAGCATAGCTCTTTCCATGGCTCGTTGAGTGACTCTTAGTCTCTCTAAGAGGCCAGTCAAGTCAGGGACCACGTTTCGGAGCCATCATCACTGGCAACACAAACTGGTCAAACACCCTTGTCTTGAGACACTGTGGGATTCTCGATGAGAAGATATCACGTAGCTTCCCAAACGCTGCCCATCCGAGTTGGATTCTTCGGGCGACCTCTTTCTCGAAGTTGGACCTACCTAACTGAACAATCTGTCCAAGGTAAGTATAATGGTCTACAACTTCGAGAGTATCGTTCCCAACAACAACCGGTACGGGTGCCACATGGACATTCGACATGACTTTCGTCTTGTCCATGTTCATTTTAAGGCCGACCCGTTGGGAAACGATACTGAGGTCGCTGAGCATAGCATTGAGGTGCTCCAACGATTCTGCCATGATGACTATATCATCGGCAAAACGAAGGTGAGTGATGTATTCGCCATTGATGTTGATGCCAAATCCGTTCCATTCCAAGAGTTTGAAAACGTCCTCCAACGCGTTCGTGAACAGTTTCGGAGAAATAACGTCTCCCTGTCTCACGGCTTTCTGCAATTGGATTGGTTTCGTGCTCTCTTCCTGAAGTCGGATGGACATGGTGGCGTTTCTATACAAACACTTCAACACTTCGATATACCTATAGTCGATATGACATCGTTGGAGGGACTGCAATACTGCCCAGGTTTCGATTGAATCGAAGGCTTTTTCATAGTCCACAAACGCTAAACACAATGGCCGATTATACTCCTCTGTCTTCTGTATAATCTGGCGGAGCGTGTGTATGTGGTCCTATAGTACTAAAACCTTTTCGGAAACCAGCTTGTTCGGGAGGCTGGAAGTCATGAAACCTGCGTTCGAGACGGTTCGTAATGACTCTTGAGAACAGCTTGTATACATGGCTCAGAAGTGAGATTGGCCTGTAGTTCTTCAACAAGGTGTTGTCACCCTTTTTGAAGAAAAGAACAACCACACTCCTGTGCCATGCTTCTGGCGTAGAACCTTCGAGTATGACGGAATTAAATAACTTCTGGAGGACTAGAAGTACCGGTTTTCCACCCGCTCTCAGAAGTTCTGTTGTGATTCCGTCCTCACCCGGCGCCTTATTATTCTCGAGCTGTTTAAGAGCCATTCTAATCTCGTATAGGCTGATGTCCGGGATATCCTCAGTGTAGTGTCGAGTCAGTTTAGCTCTTGCGTCTCGACCTGTACCGACACTGGGTTGTCGTGTTGATGTGTATAACTGTCCGTAAAACCTCTCAAGCTCCCTTAGGATCTCCGGTTTCGTCGAAATGATGCTGCCATCGTTAATCTTCAGCTTTGTCATTTGGCTCTGCCCAATAGACGAAATCTTTGCGAAGACTTTTGAGCCCTGGTTCCGCTCGATTGCCTCTTTGATCCGTGCCGCACTAAAGGAGCGCAGGTCACGTCGCATTGATTTAGAGATTCGTCTATTGAGTTTGCCATATTCCGACATATCAGCTGAAGATTGCAGCCTCATCTCGGTCCAGTCCTGCATCAACCTGATGGTTCCGTTTGAGAGCTTTTGAGGCTTATTGCGGCGCGGGGTCTTAAAGAACTTGGACCCCACAGCTTGGACAGTTTCCACCAACCCATTGTTAATCTCGTCCACAGTTTCGCATTCGGTTAGGCACTGGAAGCGATTGTGCAGTTCAAGTTGGAAGTCTTCGGTGTTCCGGATGTGGGCAGGACCAGGTCGGAGCGTGGACTTCACCAGACGAGACCTTTCAAGCTTGACATTGATATTCAGTGTGCCTCTGACAATTCGGTGATCGCTACCGGTTTTTACCTTGGCGATCACAGAGACATCACTGAATATTCGCTTCTTGGTCGTCATGATGAAGTCGATCTCATTTCTGGTAGTACCATCGGGGCTCATCCGCGTCCACTTCCTGGATGGCCGCTTCTGGAAATAGGAGTTCATCAAATGGAGGTCTTCCTTTTCCATGAAGTCGACCAGTCGCTGGCCCCTATGGTTTCGCTGCCCATACCCAAATGGCCCCACTCTCAACTCATCGCCATTCCGTGCGCCCACCTTTGCGTTGAAGTCCCCCATAACAACGGTGAAGTATGTTTCGGAGGTATGTATCGCCTCGGATATCTCCTCATACAATGCCTCTACTTCATCATCAGAATGTGTCGAGGTCGGCGCATATACCTGTATGACCTTCAACGAATACCGGTTGGTTATTCTGAGTATAAGGTATGCTACTCTACTCGACACACTGTCGACTTTCACAACGTTGTTGATGAGGGACCTGCGGACGAGAAATCCAACACCACCCTGGGATTTACGGTCTTCTTCCCGGTAGAAGAGCATGTTGCCGGAATCTAGAACTATCGTATCCTGACCCTCTCTTCGGATTTCAGATAATCCCAAGATATCCCATCGCATTTTGCTCAATTCTTCCTCCAGCTCGATAATCTTCTTATCGGTCCTCAGTGTGCGGATGTTGTGTGTTGCCAGGGCCAAAGTCCGTTGGGGGTGGTAGCGGGGCATCTGCCGGGGATTCTTAGCACCCCCTGCTCCGCCGTTACCCGATCCGCTACCCAGACCAGGAATAGCGGAGCTGCCGGGGACTGGGGGCCGTGTGCTTCTATTGTCAATCATAATGGGGGGGGGGGGATTGCCATAATCCCCACGCTTGGCAGGCGGCTTGGGGATCGCAGTAGGGTCACCGTAAGTTTGCAAAGGACGCTGCTGCCCGTCCTTCGGTGGCTGGACGTAGTTTAAGGACGTACCCGGGTCCCAGCACATCAAGCTACCACAATATGCCTTAATAAATTTTCAACTTTAACACAAAATAAAAAGGTTCACGTTCGATTGGCAATATTTGACAGATTCGAGTAGGTTGTCCTGCTGGCTTCTGTACAATGTTTCGTTGTCCATATTACGTTCCGATAAAAAAAATATTAATTTTATATTCTGACTTCTGCTTTGCATGTCGATGGAATCAAACTTTATTTGACCACCTCCTCTATCGTTTGCTTCTTTTTTATATTCTTACTAAATCATATATGTAGGCTACACATCAAGTCAGTTATTTTTGGACTCGCTTTACTGGATATTTTCGCATAACGAACGATCAGCATAGACTGGCTTTGTATAGCTTGAAATGTATATAGCCTTGTGAATGCGATACGAACAAAAATTAACACACTTGTTTTGACATAACTATTACTGAAATCGATTGTTTACTGTTTATGCTTGTTATAATAGTTTTCCGTTTCATGAATTAACTAAAATCATCATCATCCTTATCCCATTCCTGGGAAGTCCCACACAGGGTCATCGTATTACATTTTCCATTATTTAGCAAAATGCTGCTTTAAAAAACATCTTTCCTAAAACTTATTGTTTAAAATTATACAATAAATAAATTGTGTTCTTGAAAACATTTGTAAGTAGTTTTAATACACTATTACACGTCTTTTTCCAAACTAGATAAGAATTATGTGTCGTACCTGTCTTCTCTGAGGAGAAACAAACTCAGAAGTCACTATTGTACTCAGACTAATTTAACTGTTTGTAGGAAATCCCCTACAAACAGTATCACAATCATTTAATTCACAGTGGCAGGGGTTGAGACTTTCGAGCTGTCATGCGACGTCCGCATCGGTGTGTGCCTGCCCGGAACCGGCAGTTGTTACGAGCTCTATAGTGGGCGGATACCTTTTGTCGACCGTCTTCAGTCTCACATGGCTCAATACAGAGCTTTTCATATTTTTTGCTGTTTAAATTGAATATTTCATGTGGTTTATAGCAGAGAAAATTTAGAAAATTTAGAAGATCGTAATTTTGATATTATCTTCTTTTTTTGCTTCATACGTGAAAAAAATGGTAGATATCAGTGTTACTGTACACGAGGATACTACAAATGTAATTTTAATATTGAGTGTAGGTAGTTTAATAACATAATTGAAATAATATGTGTATTATTGCTAAATCTATACATATAATAAATTTGTAGAAAAGTGGTGTCTGTACAATGGAAATATACAAAAAAAAGCAGCAGGGTTTGTTATTTTATCGATGCCGAACCCGAAAATGTAGTTACAATTTTTTTTGTCTGTTTGTCTGTTTGTCGGTTTGTCTGTTTGTCTGTTTGTCTGTGTGTTTGTGCACGCTAATCTTCGGAACTACTGGACGGATTTGAATGTTTTTTTTTTTTGTTGTATAGGTATTATGTCCGGTTAACATATACGCTATAATTTATCTTAGAAACTTGAACACCTGATGCAGAACCGCAACAGACCTGCTTAACTATAAGAGATACAGAAATGGTGCTGTAGCAAAAATTGTTCCACGTGATGAGCATTTTCTGCTGAGAGAATAAATTTGAAGATCCTGGACACCTGATGTGGAACACCAAGAGCCCAGCTACACTATGACATATACAGGAACGACGTCTTAGCAAGAGTTGTTCAGCCTGATAAGCACTCTCTATTCCTGTATAAAAATTTGAAGATCTGGAACACCTGATGTGGAACTCCGAGAGCCCAGCTACACTATAACATATAAGTGAATGACGTCTTAGCAAGAGTTATTCAGCCTGATGAGTACTCTCTGTCAACGTATAAAAATTGAAGATCTGGAACACCTGATGTGGAACTTCAAGAGCCCAGCTACAATATAACATATACAGTAAAGACGTCTTAGCAAGAGTTGTTCAGCCTAATGAGCACTCTCTGTTGACGTATGAAAATTATTAAGATCTGGAACACCTGATGTGGAACTCCAAGACCCCAGCTACACTATAACATATATTGGAATGACGTCTTAGCAAGAGTTGTTTAGTGTGATGGTCATTTCCTGTTGACTTACAAAAATGAAAGATCTAGAACGTCAGGAATCGTCTCGCGCATCCCGTTGTTTTCCCGTCCCCAGGCTCTTAGAATTCGACGTTTCAGATCTTCGATTTTGATAACCCCGTCGTCGCTGGCATAAGCAACAGGATCCGCGTACGAAGTCGCGGGCAGAAGCTAGTACCAAAATACATTTGACTAACATCCCTTGATTTATAATGTTAATACATAAAATATTCAGAGTTTCGGGCGAACTCCTTCCCACTCGGTCTGTAATTGAAGCTTGCTTGCCGACTCGATACTTATGTTGTAGACGTACATTCGTAAGGTTAGATAAGTCGTCTCGAGTGCCGAAATCACCTAAAAGCAAAGTACGGTCGCGGGGGCCGGCTCCGAATGAAGTTTCATTCAAAAACATGCCTCGGATTGAGGTTAAGTGGCGGTGCGCATGCGTGCGGGCCGCGCATGCGTCCTGCGCCGCTGTCTCGCAATGATTTCACCTACCTTCCGTAGCATTTTGAATTTTACATATGTTCACTCTTGTCACAGATATCGCCAATTTATTTTTAATATAGTTCTAGCTTTGTGTCCATGTCACGCTATGGATACTAACAGTAGCTTGCAAATGAAACGATGTCACTACCGTGGGTAACCTGTGCATCGACTGCCAGCCTCTAAGTTATGTTTGAATGTTGTCAAGTGTTCGTGTGAATGTGGACTTGAGCTGCTGTGTTAATGACGTGAGACACAATCATCATCATTAACCGTGGTAATTCATTTCTTAATTTAAATGATAACAAAAAAAAGCTGCCATAACTAAAAAATGACAAGCTTTGAACCCCGCAATACGAAGTCGAGCCAAGACTTACGGAGAAATCTCACAGCCAAACCTCAATTAGTTAAGTCTGTTAATTCCGCGGATATAATAGATTAACGCGAAAAAAATAGGTCCCAAAACATTAGTCGTCGACACCTAACCAAAGATTCGAGTGGTACTGTTTCCGAGACAAAGGGAACAAAAGGCAGGGAAATTACGGTTCCAAGCCTTTAGGAGCGAAGTTCTGTGAAGCCTTCATTAAAATCTGCGCTTATGTAATTAGATATACTTACGACTCTCGTTTCCATACATGAATTAGCCGCGAGAGAGGTTTCCTCGCCGAATCAGGTCACGAAATTGATACATGCGAGATGTTCCAAGAATGATCATGGGATGCACTAAAAGTTTCATTGATAAAACGTAACGTAGAAAAAAAGGGGTTTGCCTTAATTAAAAGTGATCTTTTTATAATATATTGACTCCTGATGCAGCCATTTAGTTTGAATTGTTGCTATCAGAAGTAGTTTTAAACTAGTGATAAAAAACTATTACCTGATGTTTTACTTTATAATACCGTACACCCTGTGGTACGGTAACACTATCTCGTCTAACAGTACGCGACTAACATTTCTTTTTTTTTTTCTAATAATTTAATTAGCGTTCATGGAGGCCTTCATAAGAGGGGATATCTGACATAGACAAGTAGTAATGCAGTCTCGACTTTTATATTTATTTGTACCAAAGCTTGAGCTATTTTCGTGTTAAAGAAGGGTAAAAGAGTAGTCAAATAATTCTTTTGACAGTAATTTTGACCACTTGACACTGCGCCGGACGTACTTGAGTTTGTCTCTCGCCGGGGCGGCTCTTCAATGAAATGTAATAGTGGATCTTGTTTCTGTATATTTTAAAATAATATTCTTACGATTTAAGTAGCTTATTTTACTTTGCAAAGTAACCTCGAAACGATGCTAGTTGTGTTCATAATTGTGAGAATACAGGTTTGTGTGAAAGAAAATTTCTTTTAATAGTTTTTCGTTAAAAAGAACATAGTTTCAGTTGTTTCCGTACAATTATAATAGCTATTACCATTGAATCTTACATACATAAACCCCCCGACCCAGAACAACTACTTGTAGACCATCCAAATATATGTTACTTGCGGGAATCGAACATACGTCTCGCAACGCAGCAGTGATCCGTGCCATTGAATTGCCGTGT
This sequence comes from Agrotis clavis, assembly GCA_954870645.1. Classification (NCBI taxonomy): domain Eukaryota; kingdom Metazoa; phylum Arthropoda; class Insecta; order Lepidoptera; family Noctuidae; genus Agrotis; species Agrotis clavis. The sequence goes on along the minus strand of OX940919.1, from coordinate 16,699,932 downwards.
CGTGTTTTGAACTTTTGTCGTACACACGGCTACACAATCAAGCTATGCAAAACAAGTATAAGCTGACCGTTCAATGTGCGGAAAGATCATATAAAGCGAGTCCAAGACAAACTGGTTTTGTATAGCCTGATGTGTAGCCGTGTGTACATTCCTAGTGCTTGTCGGATAGATGAATGATAAATTATATCTGGTAGAAGTCTCGTAAACTTCCTGTTTCTACGTCGAGCATCTAAGACAGTTACAGTTTCTCAAATAAGAAATGTCAATGTCAGTGCACGACGCTTGAGTCGTCGCGACTGCACATCCTGGCAACTGATTCTGTCGCTACCTTTACAACTGCCATTAAATATGGATGTCGTATTCTACATTAAAATCTCTACACTTAGCTTTTATGCGATACATAGACTAAACTGTTATTAGTCTACTAACTTCCCTAATGTTTAAAGTTTTAAAGGCTAACAACTCAGTTTTTAATAGCTAAATTACTCCAAGCTTTTTAAACGATTGTTTCAAATTAATAATTAAAAAGTTAAAAAAAAATTTAAGACAAGAAACGCTACGAAACCGCATACGTTTTTATATATATAGTTATCACAATAAAAGAAAACAAGCAGGTAGGTAAAAATAAAAATAAACGAAGGTCCAAACTTTATCCCACGGTGCGAATTGAAGGGTTAACCACGGGTCACATTTATTCGATTGTAGGCGTAACTAAGAACACTCGATCGGTATGATTGGCGTTCAGTAAAAAGGTCCAGTAGTGGGATTTTCCCCTTTAGTAGTAAGTAAGTCGGGTCGCCGCGGCCGTCTCCGGCGCTCCGCCGCCCTGACCTACTTGCATTACGACCCACATTTACTCACACATTCGGGAATTTTAATACGACTTGTCACCATTGAGGCAGACTTGTAATATAGAAGTAATATAACATAACACGATAGTTCATGCATATGGATTTTAGTTGTGCTGACTGGATAAGAAAAGGATAATATCCACACGCGAGCTCATGTATTTTTCCCATCTGTGCAGGTAGAATCTACAGAGTACAACGGTCTTGAGATCAAGCCTGTAACACTCCCTAATTCGTCGACTATAAGTATATTAAAAACACTTTATGTTTGCTGTAAGTGGAAACCCAAATATCCCAAATGTACTTCAAAACAGCATTGAGTTTTAAGTGAGAATTATTAGATGTCCACATAATAATTCATAAACTAACCGCTTCTTTGGTATTTTTTATAATGAGAAAGGCTTAGAAATAGTAATCTGTTCACTAACTTTCTTAGTAGAAACACAAATAGTAAAGTAGCTCTTCTTAAATGTGAAGTGAAGAGTCACTCTGGGCTTGTTTGCATACGCGAGCATACGGGAACTTCTCCGCAAATTAGAGCTCTTGTAATACTCGCCCCTAAAATATTAACTCTATACGTTTAGCGTTGCCAACTTACACACACGCTACATTACTTGAACAAATACCTGTGTTGTGGCAAGTTTGGGCGGCTATTAGTCCATATTAAACGCATTGTGTAGGGTGGTTACGGGCTGCCAGAATTCCTGATTGTAATCTTTATTGCTGGGATGTAAGTGAGTCGTAATTTATATAGCGTACGGAGAATTTGTGGTGCGCGTAAGACCATAAAATAATTACTTTACATTAATCATATCCAAGCGGCATTTTATGGGGTACAATAGAAAATACAGTCGTATTTTCATATGGAAAATAATCAGCGTGTAATCATGCACTAGTAACGTAAAATTGTGAGAATTCACACGAATTATTGGTGAAAGTCCCATCCAATGAAAGCCGTAGTAAAGTAAATAATCCGTCAGCTTGTCGCTGTATTGTGATGCAAGCCACTCAGTGCCGCCGGGCCTGCCGAACTGCGTCAACGCGTTTACATAGTCATGTTTTATTAATGCGATGCATAAATTACTTTGTGCAGCGCTCGTTTAGTGAGGAAATTACCGAGCCTCACTCTTAGTGGAATACTTCGCAAGGCTTCCATATTGACACGAGACCGCGCCGCTTTGATTGTTAAATTGAACTAGTATGGCTTCGTAGGGCTTCCCGCACATGATGGGTTGATGTTTTCAAGACAATTGTTATCGAGTTGTTGTTGTTCAAGTTTTCAAGAACTTGTGAGCGATTGAATACGACTGTTGAGGGGAGTTGAGTTTGAAAACTTTAATTGTTTCCAAAGTTTTCTTTTTCAGAGTTTTCTTTTTGTTTACGAGTATTTGGCTTCATAAGCATTCATTATTAAATACTCAACTTTACGTAACGGTTGGTTACAGAGTCCATTAAACAAGCGTTTGTAATATTGTTTGTAGATGATTTGGCTTTATAATCTGAAGTACCAAAACAGCACACATCTGCCTCTGAATAAAAGCAATGACCATGACAATCACTTCAATGTGTGTTGCTCGAAGGCAGCATCAGTTATAGGTAGTGGGAATACGCCTGACTCGTGCGAGTAGACACAAAACGGCTTACGATAACTCGTAGTGAAGCGTGAAGGTTGCAAGCTCCGGTGAAATACTACGATAAATCAATATACTAGTAATTACCGGGCAGACCGGACCTTGAAAATCACGTATGAAAGCATTCGTAGTACACGCTGTGCATCGGGTTCAAGGACCAGCTTTCTATATATCTATAATGTTTTTGCATGTGTGGAAAAAACCTGCGATATAATGTAAGCTTCATTTTGTTTTTTTTCCTTATTTCATCATCATCATCTGCCTTCATTTTCCCGACTCAGGGCTGCGTTTAAATCCTTTATCCAGTTTAAATTTATACTGACTAAATGTCAAACACCCCGTTTAAGTACACCGTGAGGTGAAAAATAAAGCTAACTAAAATTTAATCTGCCCCGTTTACGGTCGTCCGCTGGTATAAGTTTTTACTAAATGGAATAAATTTTTGCGACCTTTTTACCACGCAAAATTTTATCCTGCTGTCAGACTGACATTAAGTTTTGTTGTTTTGCTCGATTCGCGCCATAAAAACGAATATTATTTTTATTTTAGAGAGTAAATATTATTTGTGGATTATGGATTTTTATTAAACCGGCAAATTGATTATTTGTTCAATAAACTGAGCTGTCAATTGAATTTGACAACTAACATTGACAGAAACTTATGACTCCGTTCAGCGAACCCTCGCTAGTTTATTTTTTTACCGGCGAAACATCGCCGGAAGATTTAAACGCACCCCTGGGCTGCGTTTAAATCCTTTATCCAGTTTAAATTTATACTGACTAAATGTCAAACACCCCGTTTAAGTACACCGCGAGGTGAAAAATGAAGCTAACTAAAATTTAATCTGCCCCGTTTACGGTCGTCCGCTGGTATAAGTTTTTACCAAATGGAATAAATTTTTGCGACCTTTTTACTTCGCAAAATTTTATCCTGCTGTCAGATTGACATTAAGTTTTGTTGTTTTACTCGATTCGCGCCGTAAAAACGAATATTATTTTTATTTTAGAGAGTAAATATTATTTGTGGATTATGGATTTATATTAAACCGGCAAATTGATTATTTGTTCAATAAACTGAGCTGTCAATTGAATTTGACAACTAACATTGACAGAAACTTATGACTCCGTTCAGCGAACCCTCGCTAGTTTAATTTTTTTCCGGCGAAATATCGCCGGAAGATTTAAACGCACCCCTGTTAGGGTCGGCTTCCAGTCTAACTGGATGCAGGGTGAATTTCAGTATTTCACTATAAACTACTGCCTATCTGACCAATATTTGCTACTATCGTTACATGTATGTATGTCAAAATATAACAGACCTACATTAAGATATCATTCAGCATCCTAAGTACTCGCTGATCTTACTGTACTAATAATTCTAAAAGCACATGTACATGTATAAGTTCTAAACGTAGATTATGGCAGTACTAGTGAACGTTTCGATCATGGTGGCATGTCTTAGGAAAGGTTACCTAAATACTAGTATTTTTTTTCCTTCAACTCTCTAACTCCGATTTGCTGAGAATTTCCTAATGGAAAAAGTAAAGTATTTGAGTTCTTTAGCAGTCGACAAACTATAAAAATGTGTCAGTATAACGTAAATATTAATTATGTTATGTATTATACTCACTATTGATAATGACAAAGAATAACAGCACTACACGTGAGCAAACACTGTTCGCCGTCCATTAATTTAATGAAGTGCACTTTAAACGTATTAACTAAAAATACCACAAAGTGTGTCCGTACTTTAATATTAACGATCACTATTTGTGTTTAAACTATAGTCAGGAAGGCTTTATTATTTTCTAAACTGCCATTATAAAATATAAGTCTTTTAAAATGATTTATAATTTATTTTTTAAGTGTAATGTGTTGTTCATTATATTTTGATACAAATACGGCTAAATGATTGTGTTTAAAGAATGTACCTATTTGCTTTTTTAATGAATTAAATGAGTTTACTGTTTTTTTGATTTTTTTTCTTATTTAATCAGGAAGATTTAAAATGATTTTCAATAAGTACACGATTTTAAAGTTTACTTATTGAAAATCATTTTACATCTCACTTAAACTGTTATAAAAAATTTACAAAGTGCGTACAAATGAAAAGAAAAATGATATACAATTCAAGTTTTAAACGATGGTGGACCATTCACATTTTTTGTCAATAATCTCGTAGAACCCTAAAAACTTTACGTTGAAAACAAAGACTAACAGAGCTGTATGTAACATGAGCTAAGTTGCCGAAAGTTTCTCGTTATAATTAGAGGGTGGCAGGTCGCGAAAATTAATACCCTCTCTTTTTGCGGCGGCAGCGAGTTGCGACCCGGCCATCTTAAAACGTATAACATGTTCCCTCGCATCATTGTTGTGTTTAATTACCGTCTGAAATTGCAACAAATTATATCTGTATCTACTATGTTGCAGAGTATATGTGTTCCTATAATATGTTACAATAAGTTGGCAAGGTTGGTCGTAGCGAATCTACGATGTTACGAACAATGTAGTACAATATTTCTCGTAGCACTTCGTAGCCTCGTAGACCCAGACGTAGAATGAATGACTGCGTTTTTAAACGACTTCAAAAAAAGGAGGAGGTTCTCAATTCGGTCGGTATGTTTTTTTTTTTATGTATGTACTTGGATTACTCCGAGGTTTCTAGTCCGATTAGTGTGATTCTTTTTTGTTCGATGCAGTATACTTGCAGTGTGGTCCCATAAAAATTTCATCCAAATCGGTTCAGTACTTTTTATTTTGTGAGCATTTTTATTGATTTCGGCTACTTGGATGACATTACTTTTTGCGTGTTTGTTACGCGATTACTCCGCCAATTGTGGACCGATTTTCAAAATTCTTTTTTTGTTGTATTAGGGATCGTTCACCTTAGGGAATACTGCAAGTTTCATCAAAATCTGTCAAGCAGTTTTTGAGATAGGGAATTTTATTAGCATGTGTACATGAGCGATGTTAATACCGGTGCCACGGATTACAAAATTCTAGTGCACATGTAAGAAAATGATGTATTTGACAAGAATTTGGGTTGAATATTTAAACTACAAAAAAGAGTAAAATAAAAAACTTAAAAAAAAAAATTAACCGCCTTCAAAAACAACCACAAAAAAAGGGTAAAATAACCTATGAAATAACTTTTCTTTCGGAAGTCGGTGGCAAAAAGACAACGAAATAAAAAAACAAAGCCACCGACTTCCGAAAGAAAAGTTATTTTGTAGGTTATTTACCCTTTTTTGTGGTTGTTTTTGAAGGCGGTTAAATTTTTTTATGTTAATTTTTATTTTTTTTATGTAAAATAATGTTTTGACCTGCATGTGTATATTAGTGTTATTTTATGAACTACATTCTAAGCTACGTGAAGTATGTATTTTTCATAGTTATATGTTTGATTAATGACGAGAAAGGTAGATAATGCAAAAAGCAGAGGACCCAGTACAGAGTTCATAAAAGACACAAGGTGACATGATATACTTAATGACATGTTATAAATATTGACAAAAAGCTATTAAATTAAACGCCTGCGACAGTTTACAATATTTGCTAAAATCGAGTTAACGACGTCCCCTCTCGACTGGCGGGCTGATAAAATATAATTGCTTTATATTTTCCGTGGCAAGCGATATGTGAAAATTGGTGGCGCTGGTAAAAACGAAGCAATTATGTAACAACGTCAGCGAATTAGTGTTTGTGTTGGCATGAAGCCAAGTGCACGCGGCGCTCGGGTGCAGCTCGACTGCGGCGCGCCGCCGCGGAGCTGTGACGGGACGATCACATAAACATGCTTTTATCAAAAAATGTGTTTTTACTTAAGAGTGTGATACTGATTATATCATACTGAACATATATTTCTCTATGATAACACCTATCGCGGGCACGCCGCAATCGCGGCGGTAAGACCCCTCTTTGAGGAGTGGCTGGAGAGACGTCACGGCGTCCTGACCTATCGGATGACGCAGGTCCTCACCGGACACGGAAGTTTCGGGAGGTTCCTGTGTCTGATAGGGAAGGAGGAAACGCCCGGGTGCCACCACTGCGAAGATCATCCGGAGGACACAGTAGAGCATACGGTGCAAGACTGCCCCGCTTGGGCAGAGCACCGACGTGTCCTCACGGCGGCGATAGGCGGAGACCTCTCGCGCCCGGCATTGGTTGCGGCCATGCTGCGGGGCGAGACGGAGTGGGAAGCGGTCGCCTCCTTCTGCGAAGCAGTAATGCTCGTGAAGGAGGAGGCGGGTCGCGAGAGAGAGAGGACAGCGTCCTCCCTCCGCCCCAACCGCAGTGGTAGGCGCCCGCGGCGTCGGACGTCAGCAGACGATCTCCGGCCACCGTAGGCGCGGGCATGCGGGCAGCGAGTAAAGGGCAACTCGCTGCCCGACCATGGACCATGCCCGGGTCGACGGCGCGTTGTGTCCCACGCGCGCCTCAAAGAGCGTCAGCATAATGACGGGGCCCCCTCTCAGAGGGCCAAAGCCTGCCGGGGTCATTCCTGCGGGATTATTTCCTTACCGTGACCCCGGAACATAACAGGCTACTGAAGGACACCGTGGATTTTAGTCAGTAGAAGTCTGACAGTCCCTCCTGCCCTGCCCGGGGTAGAGGGACTCATTTGATGATTTTACCACGCTAAAAAAAAAAAAAAAAAAATGATAACACCTATCCCAAACTTTTCAATTTCTTTTTGACCCCCTGATTCATTTCGGGTTTAAATGGCCTGATTCATTTCGGGTTTAACTGTTGATATTTTTCCGCTGATGAAGGTGGTTAGCAATACATAATTAATCATAATATGCCTTTTTCCCATAAGGTAGGCAGAAACTACTGAACGGTACCTGCTCTGGTTCTAACATACTGCTTTCACCTCGCTCATATTCATATTCATCTGTCATACAAGTACGTAGTCTTGAACTATAACTACGACCAATAAGGCTATGTGTACGGTTATGGCCTTCTTGGCGTTGCTAATCACATCTGTCTTATGTTATTTACTTTTAACCCATCATCAAAACAAACCGTCTAAGCATATTTTTTATTTATTTTATAGTCCGTACTAAATATGACTGTATCTTTCTGATACATGCTGTAAATTATTTATGTATCGTAGCACCCTGTCGGCTCTCATACGCCGTCAGCTGGAAAAGGTACATCCATCTGTAACTTTGATCGTCAATGTCAAACACACACAGCGATGATCAAAAGGGTTCATTACTTTAGCCTAATTTCGTTGATACTGTGTCTTTTGTGGAAAACGAGAAGAAAACTCAATGTTTAATATACAAAATGTGTGTTGTAATGGATTAATACCGGTTTGCCCGACAACCTGTCCTCTCAAAATCGGTGGGACGTACCGCTCTAATACTGTAGAGCGGTACGTCCCACCGATTTTGAGAGGACAGGTTGTACTGAATACCCTGTTAAATACGTCAACTTCTTTTTCTTCGTGTCGCTGGCAGGACGATATTTATATTTTATTGGCCCAAAACTCCGTCATCTCCACCGCGTTGGCGGTAGCAGCGTCAACTAATACTGTGGAGCGTCTCCCTCTGCTGACTGTAGACCGTCTGGCTTATGGCTTCAGGTATTCCTGTAGTTTTTGGCACCATGATGGATGATTCTCATTATGGCTCACTTCTGGGTACTGGCCTTCGCTTAGACGCGGGGAGGACTCATTTCACGATATTATCAAGATAAAATAAAGATCAGAGGTGGCCTCATGTTATAACATAATAAAATTACGTTTCATATCGGTAGACAAAGCTAACTAAGTCTATACGGTCCTGTCATAACATCTACCTATCTTTTTCCAAAGTATCTTGGGATTCAACTATCCCTGAGAAAGTTTGGAAAATGAAAGGCAGATGTTTGCTTTGCCGCCTAATTGATGCAGTATTGAGCGATTGCCCTTCTCTCATCCACAACCCCGTTAATACTCGATAGGTTAGAGTTAAGAATCACTGACTGTAAGGACTGTCAAAGGGACCAAAATGGCTTGACGTGCTCTCCGAGACAGAGAATCGAATCCTTGGTACGAAATGGATGGTCGCCAGTCCAGAAACCAACCTCGGCAAGTGCTTAACCTTGCAGACTGACTTACCGGCTATTATATTTAGCTACAAGCTTTTCTGCGGCCATAATATCTACAATATGTATTTTTCTCGGGTTAACTTTCACCTCATGCGGGATGATAAAAAAGTGCCTTGTTTTTATTCTTACCTGATTATTATGAAGGATATTAGATTAGAAAATTGTGTGCGATGTAAATAATGCTTGTTTCTTTCATCGTACACATTTTCTACTTGAACAGTTACAGTGAAAATATAATTGGTTTAAGTGACCCGTTGTTGTTTTACGCGTTTAAAAACCTCAGATTCGCTAAAGTAAATAATAGTATTTCTTTTATGCCCGTACTTATAAAGTGAGTTTTATCAAATGGTGCGTTTAATTTTTTTTCGTATTTTTGACCATATTTGCCTTCGCAGACGAACAAAACAAAGTGAGTTTATTTTTAAGGCGAATGTAAATATCGTCACTAATTAACAGCTCTTGCAATTTTCCCATCTTTATAGAGAAATGACTAGGTTCATAATAGCCTCGTATATACGAGTTTAAGTAGGAATTGCCAAAAGTGTTCAAAAAATCAATCACCTATCGCTGCAAGCACGTTTAAAGCTTCTTCGCCCATTTTAATATCACACTGGCAGTGGTGTCACTCACATTTTATTACTAAGAAGACATAAAAGTCTCTCTATTGAACATCGATAAGTGAATAAATCGAGTAGTCAACTAGAGTGGTAATCTATGGCCCGTGGTTGAACGGCTTACAGCTATCCGCCCGCGCCCGTAGCACTCCTCTAATTGGTAGCTTAATGTACCAAACCATGTGTAATGTCAACATAATTGGAACAGCCCACTTGTGCCATACACTGATTATGAGCGGTCGTTCGCGCTCGTCGTTCTTTTCTTCGATATTTTCGGGTTGAATGGTCTTGCGATTTCATTGATTGCTCGAACCTTTAGAACATATTGGAAACTTTAATAAAAGCCTCTTTTATTTTCATTGGACGTCGTAGTTCGTCTTCAATAAATGAGTTAAACACAATGCAATTACCTACGTGAAAATACTCGTAAAACAGATAACTACATGTTTCCATTGAAAAAGGAACATTCGTAGGTCAACACAACGTTTGTTCATTGAGGACTATGTTCACAAAATAGAAAATTATCAAAAGGACAAACTTAAGTCAATAATTGTGGTAGAAATACTTCACTTATAAATCTTTGGTACAAATTTTCCTGTGAAGATTTAATGACGGAAAATTTTCCTTCGGTAGTAGTACGTAGGCGAGGTGTATCGCTGTAGCTGTAACAGATACTATCAGTTATACTATTTCTCAATATTACATTACGGCACAATTACTGGCTATTATCCCACTCGTTCCTCCTTCAATGTATGTACCACGTTTATATTCGTACCCACAAACGACCGTGCTGAACTTGAACGGTGACCGAATTGACCGCTGACATTTGACATCATGTTGATATTGTGGGTGACGTTATTAGTAAACAGGTGTTGAATATTTTCGTTGATGTATTAATGAATGAATGTCAAAAACCTATAAATTTAATAGTGAGGCTGTTCATTCATGTTTTAAGCATTACTTATTTTTGAATATCAATTTAAGAGACGAGCTTGAAATGTTGAGTTAAGCTGGTGTATATCACACACATAGCCCTCGTGTACGAGTGTGTGCGGCCGGCGGGCGCGTGGCTCGCCCGCTCTCGTGCACGCGCCACTTCTTCACGGTAAAAGAAACACTTGAAATTCGTCTACGCCGCTCGTCGCTCGCCGCTCGCCTCGCCTACTTTACTTTAGGCCCCGTTCAATTTAGAGCCGGCTCAAGTTAGCTAGTCACGTTTCGATTTTTCTTACATACTTTCCTAAACCCTCTCGTGCCCACTTGTGCACTGAAAATGTATGAGCATCATATTCAATACGGTCATTGTTTCATCTCGTGAGCGCTCTACAGCCAACTCTATTAATTAAGTCAGACTGATGCTGAATTGTATCGAACAGAGCCGGCTTTGATTTGTTTTGTACGAGCACTTCGGACCGCGTTGATGTAAACAGTAGCGAACCAATTGGTATGATACTGTAAAGGGGCAAAGAATAATCTCTGAAAACGTTTTATGTTCATGATTCACATTCCGACGATAATTCAACGTGATAGCTGGAAATAACGAGATTCAAAATAAATTTCAGTAAAACAATCCATTTTTAGTACTAAAAGTTCAAACAATGTCATCTAATAACATTCTATGTTCATTGTACACGTCGGCTAAGAGTGTAAACCTGCTAACTCCACTTTTGACCAAAAATGACATTTTGATGCAGTCTGTAAGAGAAAGTTAAGCCACACAGTCTGTAAAAGCAGCTACACACATTCTCAATGTAAAATCGGCAAAAAAGTGTGATGCGTAAAACAGCCACATACACTTAATTCAAATTGCGCGGCTAACTCCATGATTGACGCCATTTTGTATTGAGTTTTCGGCGTGACAACTTTCCGTGCAATAAAAATTTAGTTTTCGGTCAATTAACTCGATTTTTTCAAGGTTTCTTGGTTGGAATATAGTAGAGGCAAGCCTTTATTATTACTATTCAATTTTCGTTTTATGTCTAGTATCCAATAAATAAGTTTTTTTTTGGGTTATCCACTTGTTATCCTCTAAAAAAGTTGGCCGTAATCCACCACGCGGGCCCAGTGCGGGTTGGCAGATGTCACATGTCTTCGAATTTTTGGTTCCAGGACATGCCGGTTTCCTCACGATGTTTTCCTTCATTTTGAGAGCAGTGGTAATGAAATAAATTACACAAAGTAATGCGCCTGGCGGGGTTCAAACCCACGACCTACAACTCGTAAGTCGGGACCGATACCACTGGGCCACCACTGCACTGCTGTAAACTGTGTACTTATCGTAATAAATTACAATAGTACATTTTTATTCAAGGGGTGAAAGTTACTTATTTAGTCCCGAGAGCAGGTTTGGCGCCCGTTATGTAGTGAGGGTGCTAATAGTTTTTCCGAGTTTAACGATGCAAAGGTGCCAAAGCCGTAATCCGTATCTGAACAAGCCAAAAGTGGCTTGCTCAGATACGGATCGGCCCGTGAACCCGTTTTCCCAGAGACAGTGGGATAAGTCACTGAGCAAGTTGACCGGAATAATCTCATTAATACGTCCACCAATACTGCGGAGCGTGCCCGCCTGCTGGCTGTGGGTGAGTGGTAGTTGGGCCTTTGGCTTCAGGCGCTAGCGTCCCCAAAACAGGTACTATGCTGGATGACACAACCATCCGGGTCGCTACTTGTGTTTGGGCGCTCCTTGTGGGGACACAACGCTGTCAATGTGGTGAAATAGTTGACTGTCTCGGACACCGTGGCCATTTCTGTAGCAGGAGTGCCGGTCGGTTAGCACGACATTCAAGCTTAAACGACATAATCCGTCGTGCTCTTGGCACCGCCGGGGTGCCAGCCGTCTTAGAACCCAGAGGCTTGGCACGCGACGATGGGAACAGACCAAATGGTATGACCATAATGCCATGGAAGCTGAGTAGGTGTGGTGTGGTGTGGGATGCAACATGTGTCGACACCCTTGCGTCATCCCATCTTCCTAGTACAGCGTGTAGTGCTGGCGCTGCTGATGCAGGTGCTGAAAACTTCAAGCGGCGCAAATACATTGGTTTAGCTAGTAGCTATGTGTTTGAGCCATTAAGGGTTGAAACTCTAGGGCCATTGGGTCCGAGTGCTCACGTTTTTAAGGATATCGCCAGGCTATTAGTCGACTCTTCAAGTGACCAGAGGGCTGGCCTATTCCTATGCCAACGAATCAGCATTGCCATACAACGTGGCAATGTGGCCAGCGTTCTCGGCACTGTTCCCATTGCAGCGATGTGGACGTATTCTTTGACGCCCTTTGAATTTATATAAAAAGAAAAACTTTTTTTGTACATATTAACAATCAGTTTTTATTTATAGTTTATATATAATATTAATATAGTAAATTATAATATAGTTATGTTTTGTAAATAAAGTAAAATAAATTAACTAAACAATTAAATTTATTTTACTCTGGATATCTTTCGAAAAACCTGCTATGTCCACAAAATTAAACATTTGCTACCAAAAAAAAACAGATAAGTCACAAAAACACTAATAACTTATTAAAAATCGAATTTTACTATTTTATTAGTTTCTAGTCATGTAGAATATCCAAAAATACACCAACTGTATTTTTGGTTTTAACCTAAAATTTTAAAATTCAAATTTATTAAGTTTTATCTGTCTCCTGTAAAATTGGGTAAAAGTGAGTTAGCAGGTTTACACTCTTAGCCGACGCATTGCTACCATCGCACAGTTTAGAATTAAGCATGCAATCATACATTATGTGTGCGTTTCCCCCGTTTCGCACTTTACCGGTAACATTAAATAGGCCATCGTTCTGTTTGAGTTGAAATCATAAAAGTTGTTCTCGTCTATTAATCCGTGGCGCGGGTGTGGGCGCGGGGCGGCGGGGGCCGGGTGGCGCCGATCAAACAGGCCGGGGAATCAATATGGCCGCCGCCCAGCTGATCCGTGACCTCCGCATCCCGCGCCCCCTGCGCCCCACACCCGCGCACCCCCGCCGCCCGCTAACTTGACGCTTCTCTTTGCAAGTTTTCTCATGACGATCTCGATGTTGCCCACTGACTATGATTATACCGCACTTATAACCCCTTATTATTTATCCGCCTTAATGGGAAAAATAATAATAAAAAATTCTGTGTTTAATTATATCATGAATGCTCTATTATTACTTGGTTATTCAGACTTAAAGTAATAAATCTTTCCATTCATTTTCGAAATAAATATTACAAAGAATACACCAAAAACAAGTTAAAATATTCAATTATCGTAACATAATATAAGTAAAAGAAACATCATAATTAATTGTCATAAAAATCATTAATCAAAATGAACGTGCGCGTCGTAGCAATTTGCTACGAGTGCTACGAAAGCTACGAAAAAGGGTTACGATTGTGCTACGGCTCTCTTTAAAAATATTTAAATGTAGACGGGATACTGCAGGTATAGGGAGGTGGGAGAGGGGTACGGAGGTACGCTTTGAGTCTAGTGTAACCGTTCTTGGAATTTCAGTAGCGATGATTCGCCGGCCGGTGCATTGAATGAAGGTCATGCGCTCAATGAACGGTAGGTAGGTAGATACGGTAAGTAGGTTAGTACTTAAAAATAACGTAGATACACTGGCTTTCTGGAAGCGGTCGACTTTGGTTATCTATAATATATAATAATAATAATATTCCACAACTATCACACAACGCCATCTAGTCCCAAGCTAAGCAGAGCTTGTGTTATGTGTACTAGACAACTGATAAACATACTTATATATTTTTAAATACATACATATTATAGATAAATTACACCCAGACACAGAACAAATAATCATGCTCATCACACAAACATTTGTCCTGGGTGGGAATCGAACTCACGACCCCCGGCATAGCAGTTAGGGTCACTAACCACTAGACCAACAGGCCTGTCTAAAAGCATCTAAATATATAAAACTCAAAGGTGACTGACTGACATAGTGATCTATCAACGCACAGCCCAAACCACTGGACGGATCGGACTGAAATTTGGCATACAGATAGATGTTTTGACGTAGACATCCGCTAAGAAAGGATTTTGATAAATTCTACCCCCAAGGGGATAAAATAGGGGATGAAAGTTTGTATGAAACTTCGTCAATTTTATACCGATCAGGCTGAGATTTTGCATACATACAGCTACTATGACGTAGGCATCCCCTAAGAAAGCATTTTGATAAATTCCACCCCTAAGGGGATAAAATAGGGGATGAAAGTTTGTATAAATCTTCTTAGATTTTGGACGGATCGGGCTGAAATTTGGCATGCAGGTAGATGATAAGATGTAGGCATCCGCTAAGAAAGGATTTTGATCAATTCTACCCCCAAAAGGATAAAATAAGGGATGAAAGTTTGTATTAAACTTTGTCAATTTTAAGCCGATCGGGCTGAGACTATGCATGCATATAGCTACTACGAGTATGACGTAGGCATACCCTAAGAAAGGATTTTGATAAATTCTAACCCTAAGGGGATAAATTAGGGCATGAAAGTTTGTTTAACTCTTCTTAGATTTTCGACTGATTACGCGAGCGAAGCCGCGGGCAAAAGCTAGTGCACTTATAAAGCATGAGTCAGTCTAAGTCATAAGTGGATGCTTCATACATTACACAGCTAACATACATACATCAGGAAACAAAACACAAAATTTTTGCTAATGATCACAAACTTTTTTTGATGTGCGTAGGTAAACTTTTGTTATATTCATTGTATAAATGTATGATGATTTTACATGTCAGAAAGTTGGTTATTGTTAAGTTATTATACACATTATCTATCCTTTTAAAAACTATGTTGGGGACGGCTTCTAGACTGCTTTAACTGACCTCCACAGTTCCGTTACTGGGCAATATGATACGGTATTGGTTGTCAGACTTCAATGCTTCTGACTGACAGTAAAGACTGTGAAAGATTTACAAATGACAGCCGGGATCGACGAAATCGAATTACTTGCATTCCGAGGCACGGCGGCAACTCGCTATGATAGATGGACTATTTGGTCACCTATCCACTGACCAACGTCGGAAAACGTTTAACCTTGAAGATCGACCTGTGCCGCTGTTTAATTTAGTCACATGCCAGTTATTATTTATTACTAGCTGTGCCCACGACTTCGTTCGCGTGGATGTCGGAACTCATCAATGTATATTTTTTTAAACAAAGGATTTTTTCTGAAATAAAAGCCTAAGATACTCCTTATTACATCAGCTACCTGCCAATAGAACCTCCCGTCAAAATCGGCCCAGCCGTTTTAGAGATTAGCCATTGCAAACAGACAGACAGGCAAAAAATGTAAAAATATATATCGTGGGGTATGTTCCGTACTATATGTACTGAATTCGTATGCATGTAATAAAACACGGTTATTTCAATATTAAAAACAGACACTCCAATTTTATTTACATGTATAGAGATACTCATTTTGGATTCTTATATCCAGCATTTTTCTACCTATTATTATCATCAAATGATTCGTTCCGCTTTGGATGCAGCGGGAGGGATTGTCAGACTCGTACTGGCTAAAATCCAGCGCGTTCCATCAATTGCCCTTTACGTTCCAAGATCATGGCTACCTGTACAGACAGTGCCGTGAGTCCGGCGTTTGGCCCTTTATGGGGGCACGGTTAATAATATCCAGCATTAGGTACCTATTTAAATTGGGAACACCCAAATACTCCGAAATACTTTATTCAGAATTTCAATATATAAATGCGTCTGGCGCTCCTCGTAAGCCCGTGCTTGAAAAGGCACCGACACGGGCAGTTGATGATGATGGTTTCGTGACGGTGCAAAGGAGGAAGCGCCGTCAGCGAGCCAACAAGAACCGCTGCGGCAAGGCTCCTGCGGAGCCCAACACTATACGTGCTGCCATGCCGAACACTCCGGTGTATATCTCCCGCCTACACTACACCACTAAGGCTGAGGACATCGTCGAGTACGTGCGCCAGAAGACCAAGTACACGCCGAGAGTGCAGTTATTGGAATCGCGCCGCAACGTCAACTTTAAGGCGTTCGTGGTGCGTGTACCAACGTGTTTTCTGTCTCCTCGTAGTCCTCCTCCACCTCGTCATGGAGGAGGACTTCTGGCCGAAAGATGTGGTGTTCCGACGCTTCAGCGGACAAGTGCCACCAGAATGCACAATGACTAGTGCACAGTGAAGTGATGTGTTTACTAACATAGGCTTAAGTTTCTATATATTAACACAAGTTGTTTTTATAAAATTATGTATGTTAGTTTGTAAGGTATTTGTCTATGGGCCAATGTAGCCTGAATGTAAATAAATAAATAAAAATAAATAAATAAATAAATATTCCGATTTTCAAAACTCCGAATATCATAGTATATAAAAATTACAATATCTATTATTAAGAATCACGAAATTTATTTTACCGAAAGTCATATATCCGATTTGTTCGTTTTCCGATTTTCACATATTCGAAAGATGCTCGATGCGTTATCGTTCCGAAAAACGATACTCCGATTTTCAATACTCCGAATAAACTGATCCCATTCTACAAAGTCAGTAACAGGAACGAATCGCTGCAAACCGGCTCCACGTGGTTTTGTCTACCCTACTCCTAGAGTGTTATTTAAGCCTGCTGCGTAAGCTTCGTCGATCTGCCTTGGTAGGTGGTAATCAGCAACTTGACTAACGATGCAAGAGCGAGCGAATCGAGCTCGGGACATGGGGCACCCCGAGTCGGACAGGTTAGGTTCGTGTTAGGTTTCTTTAAACCTTTGCAAACAAAAATAGGAGCCCCGCGTAGCGGGGCTCCGTCGAGCTATCCTGGTAGGCAGTAACCAGCAATTTGACTAAGGATGCAAGAGCGAGCCTAATTAAATTTTCGGGATTCTAATTAATTGGTATTTTAATAATCTGAATTCGTGTTTTTAATGTTTCGAAAAATCATTCATTCGGTATTTTTGTTATTCGGTCTGTTGAAACTCGGTATTTTGAGAAAAAATCACATTTTAAACTTTAGGAATATGTATTTCGGAATTATGAAAATACGAACATGATCATTCGGAGTTGGTATATTAGGGATTTTGAACCATTCGGAATTATGAAAATCGGTATTTTGAAATTCGTATTTGTGAATTTCGGAATAAATTTTTCGCAATATTGTAGTGTACCCATTGAAATTATCAAACGGCATTTTACATGAAATAATCAATGAAAAGTCTCACTTTTGTACTGAATTCTTGATTCCTATGTGAAGTAGAGTGAAGTATGATGTCTGGTACGTACGCGGTACGTTATTTTGTTAGATACTCCAGTCCCTTGATTTTACGAGAGGCAATTATGAATGAGCGTTGAAGTGTAAGACGATTAGCAAGGTTAGTTTGTAAAGTGCGGTTAATTAAAAGTTATGACTGAAACGGACGGCTGCATCGCTCCATACCCGTCCTCTCGGTTATAAAAGTTGATGCTGGTGTACGCACACAATGACGGGATGATGATAATATGTTTACTTCGAAATAAGGGTTAACAATCACTGTTATAGCCTTAAAATAGAGTATAATACTAGCACTGAATTGTTAGTGGCGCGCTCATGAACGAATTACGGCTCATTTGCTTTCAAGCCATGTCGGAGCTGTCGAATGCTGACTCGATGATTGGGCGACATTATTGTTTCCCTATTAGCATTGCAACATCAAACTGATCAACTCTGAAAATGTATATGTGCGGACGTTTGATTTTCATGATTGTTTGAACATCGACACTACACATATAAATGATGAATACGGAAAGTCCACATGCAGTAACTGCTAACTCATTCAGATTATATTTCCACTCGAGTTCAACGTTTCACCATTCAACTTCAAACTAAGCTTCTTCTTTCACTCTTATCACTGCGTTTAACTTTTAAAATTGATGTTTTTCTTCTATTCAGTTGACGACTTTAGTTTTAAAATGTGTTTTCAAGCGAAGTAGAAATGGTTTTACGATGGCTGGCACACTTAGATAATAAGTCTTCTCTGGGAGGTGGCATGCTTTCTATTTATTCCGAGATATTCCTGTTCAAGATTTAGTATGCGTCATTAAACACAAAGCGACATCAGCGAAGCGGATTTCTTTTTAAGAATTTCTCGGTATCGAGTGTCGGGTTCAAAAAGAAGATTTCTGACGGCCAGCGGGACGTCTCAATGGATTGAATTACGCGGGATGGTGGGTAATCGATATGATGCCTATTTATTAGGGTGATTGTAGGAGAGCGTGCGTGTGTGCGGCTTGGTCGGGCTCGGCCCTGGGGACTGCCCGCGTGCCCGGCGACACGTGCCCGCTACCTCCGCAGCCTGCGCCGGTGTTCTGTACTACAACGGCAACGGCTAAACAGGTGTTTCTACTTAAAAAAGCTGTGTAATTTGACAAAATTTTCAGTGAAAAGTTAAGAAAATGCAAATAAGTTTATATTGCACAGATGTATGTTTAAATCCGCCTGTTGTTGTGTTTCCGCATTGAATTGTTTACACAAGAAAGTAATGTAATTAATTACCGTTACGTCAAACAGACTTTCTCGAATGCCACTTAAATACAGGACGGAGTATCAAATCCGTATCTGTATCCGCAGTGCCGTAATTAACCTTAATAACATCTATTATTCCAATCAAAAACTTTTGGCCGCGCCTTGTGTAAGAAACAAATTGGTACAGCCGTGATTTGCAGCTAGGCACCGCCGCCGTCCCTAGTTAACTTGAAATTCTCTTGAAGCGGAGGAGCGAACGGTTTAAATGCAAATAAGATTACAATTAGATATTTAGATCCTCTCACAACCCACTTATTTTGAAACAAGGTTTTTAATACCCGCCTTGTTTAATTAAGCATTTCATAGAGAATACTGAAAGAAGAGGGTGCGTTAAAAATTGGTTTCGTTAAGAAGGCTGCCTTCACATCACACACATACATAATATTGCTTAAATGTTTATTTTTCTTTCAATCTTATGGCATCAACTTTGAATCTCCATTAATCTACGTAATACATGATATCTCATTAACCGACCGGTCTCCATAATGGAATCCTTAGCAATGTATCAAACCAATGCAAGAACGAGTTGTGGTACGCAATTATAACCGAACGTATCTTTGTATAGTGTAGGAGTGCGGTAATACGCCTCGCGAAGTATGTGTCGGTTGCGTCGGCGAGGCCCTCGTGTCGTAATAACGCTGGAGTTCTCTCGAGGCACAATGCCTCGGCCGGATTACTCGTCAAACGGCTTGAGATGTCGAAATTCATAAAACTCACCTTTTTTGATACGAACTCGAGAGGCTCGTCACGATGCCGCTCTCAACAACCTCTGTCGAATTGATTCCCATCCCTGTTTTATGTTTATTGCTATTTTTATTTTTACTATAGCAACATGTGTTTCGAATGTTTCGATGATCCCGTTACTTAGGTTTATGAAGGAGTTATACCATTAGGTTTTTTTCAGAGCAATATTTTTGTGTATAACCGTAGTAAAAATATAAGCAGTAAAGCGAACGTTCTCATATTTTCTTAGGTTATCGCTTGGTGTTCTGCTTGTCTTAAATAAAAATATCTTTGACCATTGATTGTGTCTTCTAAAGAGAAGAAAACTATAAAAAGGTACAGAAGAAAAACGCTTTATTGAAACCCCAGGTACAATCCAGTTAAGTAAAGAAAGGAACGATGAATGAATAAAAGGAAAGAAGAATTCGATAACTTAAGAGTGTCATAGTAGGAAACCCTAACTGATAATTGGTTACATTAACATCTTTTGCAATAACTTTCAGCTGCATTCAATTTTGATTGAGAAACAGAGCAATACTACTACAGACATTCCTGGTAGCAACGAACAGCTGACCTATATCAGTCTGGCGCAAGATACCGACTCCAACTCGATTCACTCAAGTTCAAAGCTCGTACAAATACCTCGAATTATCTGTGATTCAACCGATACATTCTGTATATAATGAACAAGCATTCAGTAAATTCCTGGATGTGAGAGGGCAATCCCTAAAGCAGCAACACCGGTCACAACCCGCTTGACCCAAAAACCCGGTGGAGTGGCGCGGAGCGAACGATCGCGCCGATAGCGCGCGACTCGCCGCGTCGAAGCCTCAGCACTAACACACATGACAACCGCATCGGCTCGTCGACCCACTCGACAACACACCTACATGTCTACTTTATTAATTAACAAGATACACTTACAAAGGCTTCTGCTGCATGTACTCTGCGATGTATGGCGAGGCCGGAATGCTATTAGTTTGCAGCTGAAGTCTGTTGCGAGGCTTTTACGAAGCTTTGCATTTGAATATTCGTCTTTTTGGTAGTGCAACTAGTGAACTCGTTATACTTATGTAACAATATATGTACAGACTAAACAGCACTATTAGCTTTGTAATAATTGCTCAAATTATCTCAAATGTAAACTTAAAATGCCACATCAAGTTCCAAAAGAAGAGTCAACTTCTTTCGAATTCCCAGATGACTATTTACTTCAAACACAGTCCATTTGACCTACGCACAATTAATTTGTTTAATCACACCTACGTAAACCACATTGTCATGATAACTACGACCTTGCATGGATATATACCGTGCTATAACAGGCCTACGTAAACGTTATGTTTATAGTGTTAATTCCGTGAACACGATGTGACAAGCGACGGCTCGCCCACCCGCCTGACCAACATACTCTGTCTGCACTTTAGTAATTAACAGAATACAATTACAAAGGAATGTCTATTACAGTGTATCAGTTTCATCGCCGCCTGAACTCGGCTTTGAGCTCCGGCTCCGTGCTTATTACATGATTAATTAATAGGGCTACTTTGTCTTTGATATATCTAATCAAGGTATCAGACATAGCAGGTAATACGGGGATTAGACACTAATTGTGACACGGGTACTTGTGCTTTGAAGGGTATTTTACACTTTGTCAGACGGTCTTCAAATAAGTGATATTTGAAACCATGTTGGTATTTTAGTCTTTATTGAATTAATAATAGCGGATTAGGCTTTTAATTACACTCATCAGAAAAATGAAATACTAATACGAAATCAACTGTTAAATATTTTGACAAACTAAATAGCGTTCTGGAGATTGGTAGTTTATTCCCATCGGAAAAATAGATGTTATTTAAATTGGAAACAAACGAATAGTCAGAGTTTTAAAATTGGTTCAGGTATTGTGAGATAATTTATGTGAAAATATTCAATTCACTGTAGTGGATCATTAGAATGAAGAATAGTAGCATAACACTTTTTTTTTAATTGGTTGAATAGGTCAAAGTATTGTTTCCTTGCTGAAACTCGTAAAAGTGAATGGGAAGAATAATCATTTACACGATGTACTGACAATTTGAATATGCATGGTTTTTGCCGTTGCCTGTGCCTAGTGTATTAATAGAAATATGGCAAAACAATAAGTTAAGAAATTGATGAAACATTTTTGATCCGATTAGGAACATTTACTTAAGGGCAATCCTCATTGAGCGCGCCATTTCATAACTACGTATTACCTTATTCCTTCGTTACGTTTTCATTCATACTCTACCCGGACGCGTCATGCATCCACTGTCTTAATTTGAATCTCCTGATGTTTACGGTAACGTCACCGTTTAACAACATAAAAATGCAAATCTTTTAATTAATTAGTTACCAATAGGAGCGACGCTTATTATAGGCACTTTAAGGTTTTATGTTACCGATAGATTTTTATCACGGTAGCTATTGGTTTATTAATATTACTAGCTTCTGCCCGCGACTTCGTACGCGGATCGTGTTGCTTATGCCAGCGACAACGGGGTTGTCAAAATCGAAGATCTGAAACTGGTCTGATGTCCAATACTAAGAGCCCGGGTAAAAAATAAGTAAATGGGAGTTTTGGCCAGTAGAGTCAGATTTTTAATGATATACCATCGTCATCGAAAATCAGTTCTAAAGTCTTACCGCCTTCACCGCGTGGAGGTACTCCCAGCTTATGTTATTTTATAATTATACAGTCGAATTAACGATACCTTTGATTTCCAAATCAGATGTTTCTGATCTTCTATTTTTATAAGCCAACAGGAAATGCCCATCAAACCGAGCAACTTTTTCTAAGACGTTATTCCTATGTGTTATGGTGTAACGGGACTCTTGGAGTTTCACAACAGGTGTCCAGATCATCCGTTTTTATACGTCAACAGAGAGTTCTCATCGGGCTGAATAACTCTTGCTAAGACGTCATTCCTATACAACGTGTAACGCCAAAAGCGCAAAACCTCTCGTGGGGTAACTCAGCCCATGTAAAAAAAATTGCTTTTTCTTGCAAAATGAGAAAGAAATCGGTCGAGCACATCTGTATGAAAAACCATTTTTTTTTTTTGCGAATTTCCAGAAGTCTTAGAACAAAAATTGCTCAGTAACACGGGCTGAGTTAGTTACCCCACGAGAGGTTTTGCGCTTTTGGCCTTACACGTTGTACATGTTATAGTGTAGCTGGGCGCTTGGAATTCCACATCAGGTGTTCCAGATCTTCAAATTTTATACATCAACAGAGAGTCCTCATCAGGCTGGAAGATGCTAAAACGTCATTCCTTTACATGTTTTAGTATAGCTGGGCTCTTGGTGTTCCACATCAGGTGTTCCAGATCTTCAGTTTTTATTCGTCAACAGAGAGTGCTCATCGGGCTGAATAACTCTTGCTAAGACGTCATTCCTATAAATGGTATAGTTCGCTGGGCTCTTCGTGTTCCACTGAGTTCCACATCAGGTGTTCCGAATCTTCAATTTTTATACGGAAACAGAGTGTGCTTATTGGACAGAACAACTCTTGCTAAGACGTAATTCCTGTATATGTTATAGTGTAGCTGGGCTCTTGAAGTTCCACATCAGGTGTTCCAGATCTTCAAATTTATTCACTCAGCAGAAAACGCTCATCACGTGGAACAATTTTGCTATGGCACCATTTTTGTATCTCTTATAGTTTAGCTAGTCTGTTGCGGTTCTGCATCAGGTGTTCAAGTTTCCAAGATAAATTATAGCCTATATGTTAGCCAGACAGTTTTTTTTTGTTGTATACCTATACAACAAAAAAAAACATTCAAATCCGTCCAGTAGTTCCGAAGATTAGCGTGTAAAAACAAACAGACAAACAGATAAACAGACAGAGTTTTTTGGATTCGTGCTCTATTACTGTTTCTAAACCCCCTTCAATTGTTATTTTTTTAATATATTCAATGTACAGACACAGTTGTTTTACTGTTTTATTATATGTATAGTTAAGTGATTAATAGTAGTTTATGAAACTGGTACATACTCGTATAATTAGGGGTATTATGCACGAGTGTGAGTTTAAAAAACAAGCGTTTTTAAAAGTATCACACGAGTGTATAATACCTAGTTATGTGCAGTTTCATACACTACTTTATCTACTCTCATTGAACACGAACAATATTAAATAAAAAATAAAAGATAAAGACAGTTTATTCTATTGTAAGTGTTGATTTTTCAAAATTTCAATGAATCTATGATCTGTAATCTGTATCGTAATGAAAAAAAGTTGTATTATAACATAATTTTGTTAGAGAAATAGTTTTATAATGATTTTTTTTAATTTCATTTCGATAAAGGTATTTGTAAAGTACGTCTATATAAACTTGTTTTGAGTTTTGTATTTCGAATTTAACGATATGAGATTTTTTTTGTTTCACCCTTGAGTTTCACCTATCGTTAATTTACTTTAAAACGCCACTTGTTCTAGTTAAACTCGGTAACTAATATTCGGTTCTAAGAATATTTTCTTTGTAAATTTTGTTTCGGCAGTCCTGTAATTATCTACAGGTAACTGTAGGTGTTGCTGTCTTCAAGGTGATGCTTAATCACCGTATCTCTTTAAAATACATTGATTAAAAAGTCTTTGGTATCAGAAATGTTGACTGTAATTACAAGTATTTTTGACAAAGAAACCTGACGTTATTTTATCGAAGTAATTATACATTGATACCAGAGGCACTAGTACGCACGAGTGAGATAAACGTAAAGTACATCGATTTTAAAATACTCGTTTTTCCATTATCAGCATCATCATCAGCCTATAATGGTCCCACTGCATTGACACAGGCCTCCTCTCTGTGAGAGGGAGTGGGCCATAATCCACCATGCGGGCCCAGTGCGGGTTGCTAGATGTCACATGTTTCGAATTTTTGGTGCACACACCCGATACACAAAACCGATGAATTTACATGACGAACTTGTGCTTATAGACCCTCTTTTCTTGCTCGCCTAATAACGTTAAGGAAATAGCCTGCCACCCCAAAATCCCATGTTAGTAAAGGCGTTGCTTCTAAAATAATTGTAAACAGAATAATCTCGAGAAGAAGCGTCGTGCCTTTATCAGAAGTTCCGAAGGCTTTATTCCGTGCACATTCTCATAACCACATTCATAAGTCATAACATAATAATTCTGATATCACAGCTGTAATAAGTACGAGCTCCGACCGCTAACGCCTCCAACTTCGAAGAAGATGGATTCGACCCCCAGATCGAGAAAAAGTATAATTGAGTTTTACTGTAAGAAAATTTCTCGATTACGGCCCGGAATTGGAACTGTGCCCAATAAATAACGATAGGCGTGCCTTCTATCACATTGAGACCTAATACCGACATTGGAAAACTGGGTTATATGCGATAGTACCCTTTTAACTATTCCGCCGGGAATTATAGAGGGAAATGAAAGATCACTTCAATGAAAAATCAAGATTTGATGTTCGCATTAAAATTTTATATCCGTTTGTGCTTTATGAAAAAGATGGGGAAGATTAACTTCGTAAGTCTTTGTACGGAGTGTCATACGGTCATACCTATGTCCCTTTTTTAATCATACGATAAATGTTGTAGTAGTTTTTAAATCATGCGTTGTAGACGACGTTCTTTGACAACAATAACAAAGATGATTTAATTGAAAGCCTGAACAGATAAACATTTAAATACACAACTATTTAAAATTTTAATTGTCAGTAACCTGCCAATTTCATTTCATATTTTGTCATAAATGTTATTGTTTAGAGCTTTCAATCACTCAAGAAACCCAATAACCATGTAAATCGCGCGTAAATGTAGGAATTATATTGCTACTTTTATAAAGATCAGATTGAAGGGGTTCAATTTTATATTAGCGAGCGATTGTTATCTGCGAGTTTTCAATAAACATGTCAAGAAGACATATGGTGTGTACGGGCGCGCCCGGCCCGCTCGGCCGACAGCCTGCGATGTCCTCGCAGCCTCCGCCGGAGGGGGGCGCAGGGGAGCGGGGCCGATGACCTGCCCTTCATCCCTCGCCTCACTTCCCCCGCAACCCCTAAAATACATGAATGTCAACCTTAAACCCACCCTCTTAAAGATAATTTTACTAAATTGCAAGTACATAAGTGAAGTGTGGTTTATCGGAAAAATTGTCATGCGCCATTCGCAATAGTATTTCGAGTGAGTTTGTTGTAAATTATTTCGTCAAAAGCGTCTGTTTCGATATGAGCTTTGACTTCCAATATGTGGATTTCATTGGTGAATAAAATTAGATGGTAGAAATGTTACTTTTGTTATATTTGGAACCGTTGTTTATTTTAATCAATACGTTTCAATTGGACCTTATTGGTGGTCAGTTTGGAACAAGTTCAATAGATTTCATAACAACAATAGAAAAAAAAAACATTTTCAAATCACCTTGCCACCTTGCATCTACTGTTATTATTCGTAGCATGCATTTCAAAAACTACCATAGTCTAAAGTCAATAGTCAGACAGTCACAGTATTCCAATCGCACCAAATACGTCTAAAACGCCGCATTTCACACGGAGTCAGTGGCATCTGACCTTCACAAACTACCGGCGGCCCACGGTTCGGTTGTCAATGTTCGGGCTGTCAGTTATCCGCATGAAAGCCGGGATCGATGTGGCTTAACATGTTCCGGCCGTCGAGGTGCCACGATTACATGCGTAAACCAACGTCCACCCATTCAAGATTTGACCGTAGCAATATTGCTTGACCGCGGGAATAAATTTATCAGTTTCGTAGCTCGTAGCTCGTAGCCCGTAGCCCGTAGCCGTAGCAATTGGCTACGAGGACACTACAGTCAAGTAACTGAATATTGTAACGTATTTTATTTTTGTAACGTAAAGGCCCTGTAGAGTTGGTCATAGTGTATCTAATAATACACACCTGCATTTTGCTTTATTATGTTCGAATCCCAAATTATATTGCCTTCAACCAAACAAACACTTTGTGACTGCCACTGAGATTTTCTTGATGAAAAACACCAAAAACACTACTGTCAAACGAGAATTGAATGCAAGACTGACGCTTACGACCACAAAATCAAGACAAGCACCTTCAATCATGTACCGTTTAAGGTAACTTTAAAAAAGAAAAACAAAAGAACTGCCTATCTTTTTAGTCACATTGTCTCATTAAAATGTTCGCTAATTAATGATTAAAGGCTCGTAAAGGGCACCATGTGAGTTGGCAGCGAGCTAAACTGTGCAGGAACTAGAAAGCGGTCGTATATGGTAATGGTATCATTTCGCGAAACAATCTGCTAACTTCGCAATACTTTGGCGGTTGGACTTGTCTGCAGTTTTGCCGTATAATGAGTGGCACAGGCACATTGTGCAGCCAATTTGCTGATTGTGTTGGTTTCATGTGTTATGTAGGTTAACAATAGTCTCGAACGTATGTAACAGTCCCGTGAGAGATTCAGCCTGTTCAGATGTAAAGACTGTAATAATAACTTTCTTTCTGTATTCCGGTATAGGTTGAAATACCGAAAACAGTGATTCTACCGACTGTTTGAGCCTATTGATTGCTGGCTAAAAATTATACAATGAATAGTATCTATATTGTTAAAAGAACCGTATGATTCAAAGAGAATCGCAATGTCCCACTCTCCGGTGCCCTTACCTCAAATCTTAGTTGCAAAGCAAATAAAATTTATTTTAAATCTAAACTTAGCTTGGTACCCTTGTATGCACCCATAGTTGCAGCTTGTTTGGTTATTCTCTTATTGGTAGTGGTTATCGCGATCGATAGAGGTGGTTATATGTTGGTGGCCACGTGCACCGGTCGTGCAAGCCCTGTCCCGCGCGCCCCGCGCCCCGCACCCCGCCCGCAACGTGACAGGCCCGCCACGTGAATTACGCTTTCACGATTAATCTAACCGCTCTATGGGCTTCTTTCATGCCTAGCTTTGTCAGCCGTCCGTCACCGCCAGCGTACCCACTTTTCCCGTAATGTCTCAAGGAAATTTTACAGTGTTTTCCTCAATCAAATAATTTACAATTGCCTGTTTATAACGATATTGTAAGACGTCGGACTTAATTACTTGGTAACCCAGAAAGGGGTTGTGATAGTGGGGCTACCAATCTAAATTAAAAAAAAGTTATAAATTTCATTCTAGAGAAATTTGCTTGGTACTACCATGTTTATTCATACTCTTAGAACGGAAAAATACGAATCAGGAATATGACTATTGATTAAGAGAGAGCAACCATCAATATCAACAATAATCGTCTCAAATACCGTTGTTTAATGTTACAATGCACCCATCGCACTAACCAATTCTTCGTAATTAAACACAATCTTGGCTTGGCAAGTCAGCTTCTACTTCCAATTAACTTACAAGCTGCAAACATCTAGCGGCAAGCAAACGCCAAGTAGAAATAGCTTTCGGCAGGCTTACGGATAGAACCAAAATAGTGTGAAACACATTAGACGGGATCGATGTTACGTCATGTGGCTGCCGTGTCGAGCTGTCAAAGTAGCATCGTGATATCCATTTGTGCTGTTGTGTCTAGGAGTCGGAGCAAGTTGCCCACTCGACGTGGGAAATGTGGTGCATATTTGATGGCTGGCAACCGACGGCGCGCGCATCAACAATTTACGTCGTCGCGTACCTAACCGAGCCCAAGGCGATGCTTAACTACTCGACGCCCGAGTTGTCGATCGATGTTGCCATTTAAATCTGAATTAAGCTTCTCTGATGAAGTGTGCTGCATTGTTTGAGTGCAGCTGCTCCTCGAAGACCTGGCCTGCAATATTCAAGGCGTGTGATTAATCACGGCGGCCACAGTCGCAAGCTTGCCTTCTAAACGTTTGATTTTGATTGTTGTTAATTTCACAAGCGAGTTGTGCCGGTTCAATGGAGGCAATCGATCTACAAGTCGTTGATTGAGATGTTTGTGGGAAGTTTGCTTATGGTGTTATGATATGCCCCATCCTCCCGCGCCAAGAGACGCCCGACCGACACCACGTGGGCTGCATTCACAATAGGATTTCGGAACATGCGGGGAATTGTATACGAGAATAAGCGAAATCTATCACCGTCACACTTGTAATCTTGTGAGAAGCTATAACATACATATAATATGTGTAAGTATTATAATAAGAAAGCAGTTAAGCGGGTTACATTAGGAAACAGTTGGAATATTGACATAGTAAAACTGATTGCACTCACTCGCGTCTATTAGTATGAGGCAATTTTAATCAATTTGGTTACGGTTAAAATTTTAATAAAAATTAATGAATCATTCACAGTTTAAAAGCCTCTGAATTTATTAAAAATCTTTGTATTTAACCTAATTAATTATTCAGATGGCCGACAAGTGATAAAAGACGGCTTCTGTTAAATATTAAACCTGTATTTTTAAGATTATTGTCATTAAACTTTGGAGACCGCGAAACAGTAATAATATTCAAAAATATAAGTAGATATTACCAAAATAAAAAGTGAAAACAATGGCAAAATAACAAAAATAAATAGTATTAAATAGACGAACCATAATTGGAGTTGAAATACATAATTTCATATTAGTGACACAGCCGAAAAACAATTTCATGGCATGCATTATTAAATTGTGTAGCTTCAAGTGAGGACATATTATTTCAATAAAGCTGCCGGGAGAATTTCCCAATGTACCGAGTGCGGCACTGGGCTAAACCCAGTGCCTGATAGTGGTGTGCCAACAATTTTAGACCGATTAACTAATTACTGAATATTCCGCGTTTAGCAAACGTTCATTATTTAGTACACTAGTCATAGTTGAGTCTGTTGATTCTGTGATTCTTGATAATCTAAAATAGGTTGTCTGCGATATTTCTAGATATTCTTGGTAATTAAGTATTAATAATTTTTTTTTTTTTATTATTTTAATCCTGTTTTTAAATTTTAATATTTATGTAACGCGTATTATTGTCATTGGGGCATGAGGTGCTAACCTATAAGAAATTGTAATACTAACCATAGCTATAAGAATTCTTGTTATGTATGTATCAGTATATACAATTGTTGGTTGGCCAAAAACAATAAATAAATAAATAAAGTAAATTAAAAGATCTCGTAGTAAAATAATAAGAACCGCACAGGCGTATCTTCAAGGTTAAGCCACGTATGCCGAGGTTGATTTGTGCATGGGTGACCATCTATCACTTAAAGTTTCCACCGTACCTAGGAAAGGATGTAAAGCCGTTGGCTTCAGCTGTCACTTGTAGATGTTTGACAGTTGTTACTGAAGCTCAGTATCACTCAGAAGTCTTTTCAGACTTGACCAGTCTTACCAAGAGCCAGGGATGTTGCCCAGTTTCTTGGTAGTGGAGATCAGATAAGGGATCGCTCCATGTAAAAGACAGACATGTTAGTTCAGCTGTATCTGGTCCGCCTGAAATCCAACCCAAACATAGTTGTGATGATATGTAAAGGTTAGCATATTAACAGCAAAAACTATCTAAAACATTCTCACTGCTTTCAAAAGTCACATTTATTGTGTGAGGGACAAGGCAGTACTAATCGGTAGATTGGTGCCAAAATGTCAAAATATCTGCTAAAATGATAATGATTATTCTTATAGATAATTTTATAAACAGCTGCATTCTTTAAGGTAAATATTCCTATCCCGAAAGTTGCTAGGTAACCTGTCTGGCTGAGTCCGGCCTATCTGCCAGATAGCCATCTGGTTGCTGTGAAACCGGCCCTTAGGTTCGTAAATCTAAGTAGATATAAATAAAGTATCGCTACTCAACAACTTGACAAACTATTGTAACTACTTTCTTATAGAGGTGGACCGCTAAAGCTAAGGTTATTTAAACTTTTAATGAGAATTGCTTACAAAGATTTATTTATTAGTTTATATTATATAATATATT
This sequence comes from Agrotis clavis, assembly GCA_954870645.1. NCBI lineage: Eukaryota > Metazoa > Arthropoda > Insecta > Lepidoptera > Noctuidae > Agrotis > Agrotis clavis. The sequence goes on along the minus strand of OX940919.1, from coordinate 16,669,598 downwards.
GTATTATGGACGTTCTGGTTAAGAAAAGGCAGTAGGCTACATCGTAACTGGGCTCAGCTATTTTGAAAAAAAATCCGCATTCCATCACGATCCCTTGTCATTTTGCTAAAAGCTCGTAATCTGCTACATTCATAAGTCAATCATTGGTTGGTCAATGGTCTCATAATAGATGACATTTATTCATGCCGCATTTCATTTTTATATGTAATTTTTATCTGGTATTATAAGCAATCTGAAGTAGTAAGAATTTCGTAAATAGTAAAAAAAATTGTTCGAGATTACCATTCTATGCCATTTCTTTTAATAGAGTGTCTTTGGTTGAAAGTCATAATGTTGCTATAAAGGCGCTCTCTCACCGCGAGCATTCACCTGTAATGTAACTGCATAAAAGTGTGCAATTTGATGCTCTATTGTCTTCGAATGTTCGAATCTGTAACGTTACATTACAGGTGCTTGCGGTGAGGGAGCGCCTTTATATTAGTAGATTATCAAACATGTCAAAATCAACAATTATGAAATTATAGTTAAAGAGCATTCTGTCACTATTATTGTACTAGCAGACTTGAGGCCCTGGACATCGCTATGTTGCTAGTGTTGTGTAACATCCCTATTCTTTGATCGAGTACTAGAGGTAGATCGAGTAGTAGGAGTAGATTTAATATTCTCTTTGTACATTTTTTTATTGTTATATTATAACACCTCTCGCCCCAGTCCACTCGTCACTATCTAGCATATAGGGACTAAAACCTATCCTGATCCTTCAATTATACATTGCATTCCAAGGCCAAGGTAAACTCTTAAGATATTCCCGTAACTCGCATTCTACATCGACACGTAAGTGTTTAAAAGTCATAATTAATATTTAGTATAGAGTGAACCCACCCCTTTCTTATAATTGCGAAGGTATTTCACTGAGACAGTTGCCGTACTTTTGTTTATAATTAATTCAGTCAAGTTTGAGCTTAGAGACGCCTCCTCTCGTCTCGAGGACCCAAAGTACTGGTGTGACTTATTTATTCACTTTCGGCGTATATTTCACATAACTTTCACTTACGCACACTTATTAAGACAGTCTGGGAAGATTATGACAGACTCGTCGCCGTAGACGCTGTGCAAGTGATCAGTAGCGGTTTTTATTTGTTTGATAAGTTGGTAAAGGTGTTATTGGGTTCTTTTACTAAAAATTTAGGATAGTTTTGTTTGCAATCAGTTCACCCCACGCAATTTCCACCATTAAAGGTAAATATCTCTATCTACAACTTCGAAATACAGGCATGTTAAACGATATAAATATTTTGTCTTCATTAGAAAAGTTTTTCTTATTTTGTTTTCCATAAGTTGATTTTGCTATATTATCTGTTGAGATAAAGTATAAGTACGGTTTGCAGTGGCGGCGCCAGACCTAACTATACATGTATTGGGATAGGTTATGATATCTTTTATATTGAACTCGTTTATCTATAGGACTTCTAAACCATGTCAATAGACAAGTAAGCCATATAACAGAATAAGTTCAGACAGCAATAAAGCGCGCTCGTTCACAAAAGTCACATCATAAAATATTATAAGTATTGGTTTCTGCATATCTCTCATAAACTGCAAATAAAATATCGCCAGTTTGCAGAAAAGGAAACCAGAACATGAATTCGATTTACGCGGCCATTGCATCTGTCTTGTAGAAAGTAACCGTTTCGATAGTGGAGTTAACAAATTGTTACAAATGGCGTGGGCCGGGTTCGTTCGACGGGCGGAACCGGCGCACAATAACATCTGCCGGCGGCGGCGGCGGCGCCTATTCACCCAAGAGGTTGCGGATGCGGCCTGGCGCGATGGATACGATGCGACTCGACGCGAGCTCGCCGCACCTCGCCGCAGTCTACCCCGTCGTAGCCGAACCGTAGCGTAAGGCTTCAGGCGTAGCAACATTTTTCCTCTCTCAATTCCAATATCGTTGCCGAGTATTTTAAAAATAATGACTTCCTCGCATGGAGTATTTCAACTTTGTTCCAAGTTTTGCGCTTAGCTAAACAAGGTTTTTTTTCAACAATATACATTCAAGTAAATGATGTGTTGTTTAGGTAGAGATTAAATAAGATTTATTGGGGATTAAAATGAATGCAGCACACCGATAAAATTCAGAATACGTAAAGAAAATTAAGATCTTTAACGCGACCATTAACAAAATCGTTCTCAATAAGTAACTAATACTGTTCATTTGATACTCTGAAAAACCGGCACGTTTTAATGTCAAACTCAGGATCGAGTTCATTAATTTTAAGAAAGAAAAACTTTTTGTTTTCCTCAAATAATAGAACGAGGCCTTTTCTTAAACCCAAGGCTGTTTGTTTTCTATTGAACTAACTGTGGGGAAAATATTAGGGAGACACAACTTCATTTTTAAGTAACGATTTTCGAAAAGAGGTTGTTTGAAAAACAGTTTTTGGGTAATGTTTTCGTTTTGTTTGCATTACGTTAACAGTTTTAGTTCACTCAAGTTCTCAAATTAATCTTACTTTAGATAACATAAAACTAAATTAAAAAGACAAATACCAACGATTTCCTCACGTTGGATATCCTCCAAGAACAAGTAGTAGTTGGACGGCGCGGCCTGCGATAAAGGACGGATACAAATACCATGTTTTGTTTTAAACGGCTTATCTTAGTTCCGAGTGGTTCCGACTACTTCCGACTGGTGCCGAGGCGGTGCGGCGCAGGTAACGGAAACAAAATGTCTGATCAACCGAGGCCGGGATAACGCGATAAGAGGATTACTCCATGCCAGGAGGCTACTGTTTGTTTGCTGTCTGTTTATTTTGTTAATTTTGCTCTTTATTCTGAAATGCTTGCTATTAATTTATGTCTTTTTGTCTCATTTGTACACTTATTCCGTTTGGAGATTGTCTCCGTTTCTTCTTTTTTACTTGATTTCTGGGTTATTTTACATGGGCTACATTCAAGACTCCATGAAGGAGTCTTGAATGTAGCCCATGTAAAATACTGATATTCAGCTGTATATGGTTCTACTGGAAGCCGACGCCAATAAATCTTAATTATGAGTCTTGAATCATACATTAAAATTTTATTAATGGTTGGCCATGCAGTCATTTGTAAAGTTTCATTTACGTAGGTACAAGAAAAATACTCACTCTATATAGACATTATTTTCATATAGAAGGCTCCTCAAATGCCGTATGGGGGTCTTGAAATGTTTTCATTTGTAAATATTTTGCATAAACAAAGTCAAGATAAGACATGTCCTTGAATGGCGTTCGGTTACCATCGCCCTCTCTGCCGGATTGACTCAAACTGTGGTTACTAAATAAATGGCCCGGATTAGTGTGAGCTGAAAAAGTATCTAATGGTAGTTTAGGGGATTTTAAGGTTAAACTGATTTCATTCAAAATTTCAGTCAATTTACGTAAGAAAATGATCAGAATAAATAATAGAGTGAAATCGATACGATCTGTAATCATCTGCTTTTTATACGAAATAGAGGAATCTGATGTAATCACTCAGCATTTTTTTATTATAATAATTTTCTGGTTCAATTACCTCTATAATAGAGAGATATTTTTATAACTGGCATTTTCACTAACACTAACAATTAGAACTTAAAACGATAAATATTTATTTACCATAGTTTTTAATTTGTTTTGAGTTTTCAAAACAAATGAAAAACATGATCTGTATTTTAAAACACGAATGGATTCACAAATATCTCCATTTCAAGTGTGTCCATGTAAAATATGATCATGAATTGATACATTTCTCAGCGGGTCGGATGCTTAGCTGTTTGGCGGCACCGCTAATGGTGGCCCATAATATGAGCGGAGCATGATTTGATAACCGTGAGTCGACACTTGTCCGGCCGCCTCATCCATCAGCCGTGTCTCTTATAATTCCTACTAATACATTACACACCTTTTGGTAGAAAAATATTTTTTACTATGTGGCCTAGTTTATTCAATTTAAGTGGAGAAAGGGTGATATGCAGGTTTTTTAGAGTTTTAGTTTTATACAAAGTTTAGTTTTGTTGTCCTTGCATTTTAAAAATATTAATTTTCTTAAAAAATCTAAAATTAATAAGTATTTATTAAATAAAGTTTATGTTTGTGTGAAGTTTTTAAAATGATGTCATTTAAAGTATCTTTCGGTATATTTATTGTGGCATGCAACAGTGCTGAAAAATCGGAAACTTATAACCTATTATGGTTAATGCCACATTTTAAGTGATTCTATGTAGGGTTTCGTAAAGTTAATTTGTTTTTGATGTTAGTAATAAAACGCACATAATGTTTTTATTTATCCGTTATTTTAACAGTTGAGATATCATGTTTTTTTGAAATGTGGAATTCTCCGATTAACTTTTACAGAACAATTTATGTCATTTTACCACTGAGTACGATTCGTATCTTGCAAGAGAGCTCCGTCCTTCATACCATATCTTTAAATCTCGGAATGGAGAGAAAATATTTTACTCAAGACATACGTATTGCTCCAGTTGCAAAACTAAGATTCCCCATAGGTATCGTAAATATCCGAAATTCAGTTCAAGATATTTCTATATGATTTCCAACGGTTTATGTATTTACTTTTAAATATGTTTCTTTTGTATTGTTTTTATTGTATCATCACACGATTGCACGAATAGCACGAGTAGTTTATGTGAGCAATTGACTTTCATGCTGCGAGTAGTGGGTTCGATTCCTGAACGGAGCAATTAATATTTGTATGATCTATAAGTACTTGTTCCGGTTCTGGGCGTTTGTGTATTTGAGTTTAAATGTTTGTAAACGCATCTACGATACAAAACAAATTTATAGTGTGATGCTGTGTAAAAAAAACTGTTTCTATAAGAGAGAGGGGACTGTAATCCACCACGTGGGCTCAGACTGTTGTGCTGTGTTATTAGAATGTCACATGTCTTCAAGTTTTGGCCAGATTTCTTCACAATATTTTTTTTACCCTTTCGAGAGCAAATTTGGTGAAATAAATGACATGAAGCGGCTGTCTGGGTTCGAACCCATGACTATAATTCGGGGTTGTTGCCACTAAACTACCGCCCAGCTCTGTTTTTATTGCAGTAACTCAAAGTGCAGACTATTAGTTTAACAACACTGATTATTCTCGGTAAAGTGTGAAACCTGTAAAGTTTTTGCATAACTTTGTATGAGGTTAAGTTCTGCATAATTTCTTTCACAGAATTGTGCAGTTTTCATATAAACAAGTTCTTATTGTGAATTTTCTGAGAATACTGTTCGTGCTTTGTTTTGAAATGTGGTTACCGAATGGGTTTAATTAGTTACTAAGTAGGTAGGTAATGAAGCGCTCCTTCACCGCGAGCATTCACCTTTAAGAGGATCGTCTACCGAGCGCTCGTCCATACTAAAAGAGAAAACGTTTTCCTACCCCTTAATGTTATCCTATCTCAATGATATTTTAGAATGCTTCCTACATATTATAAAACTAGGTTTATAGGTTTTCTTTTTTTCAAAATTTTTAATTGTGTGAAAGTTACAGGCGCCTAAGAGTTACTTTTGAATAAAAGAAAACCTATAAACCTAGTTTTTTACTGTGTCAGAAGCATTCTAAAAATTACGTTTGGTAAAAAAATATAATGTGCAAATTAATTAAAGAGTGTGCTTTGACAACCTTAGTGCATGACGTAACAATATGGCGTCATCAATTGTGGTCGAAGCCGAAGAATTAGGATAATAATTATTAATTATCCGCAAAAACTACTAAATGGATTTGAATGAAAGGTAAACAGATAGTTTATAACCTATGTTAACACATAGCATAACGTTTTATCCAGATTTTTTGTTCCTGTGGGATAATTTTAGAGTTGTAGCTGGTGAATCCAGTGGCCAAAGCTAGCAGTAAATGTTAATGCCGCAATAAACTAATGCGGTCTAAACTGTCGACTATACCGCTGTATCATTCTCCAGTAGACGTCGCTGTAGGACATAATCATTGTATTTATTATCAGTAATCCCGCCATAATGAATGGGCATCTAGTGCCAAGTGTATGCCAGTTAATGGTAATAGAAGCTTATCACTGGGAGAGTTGTGTAGTGCCTGCCGATAATTCACAGGATCAGAATCTAAGAATAACTGTTTTTTGTATTTATGTATGACTTGCGGCGGCGTACAGGGCGGTTAGCCCTGGATTCGCACAGGTGCAATTTTAAAATAAAGCCTGTCACTCAGAAACAGTGTAGCTTTCAACTAGTGAATTGCATATGTGACTCAGAAATACTGCTTACTAATGGTGAAAAAAAACTGGTAAAATCCGACCAGTAGTTCCAGAGATAACTTCCTACAAACAAAACTCACAAACTTACTTTACCTCTTTATTATATTAGTTTAGATATAATGTGTCCATTGGACAAATTTAGGTCATCAATCAATCTCTAAACTCAGGCTTTCGCAGTCCATTGTTAGACACATGCTTGCTCAGGCTGCGTCACATAACCTTGTTCTCCGCCTTTTGCATCCAGTCAGTTCCAAACACCTTCTAAATACGACCATATTACATTTAAATTAAAGTTTAAATGAAAATATGCTTAAAATTGCACAATTTGCACATTCTTAACACTGTTTGCGTATTTCCTAAAAGGGATTCAAAGTTTTTGCTTTACGTATTAATATTGACATGCACAACCGGTCAAGCCCATCAGCAATAACTCAACGATACTATTAGTTTAAGGCCCCATTTCAAATTACTATAACCACCTAAATTGTGATAAAGCATTTCACTCGACCGACCACCCCATCTTAATACGCGAGTTATGTGTGTACAGTCACAGACACTGGCTATTAGTTCGTAATGTATTTATCATAGCGAGTGAGTCATCGCCATTGGCCGCCAGTGTACATAGATATAGATGCGGCTGTTAATCGGCTTGCGAGGTCACTGGGCCGATAACCACACTGACTTGTACGAAAAGCTATTAATCGCTAAAGCTTTCATAATAAAATCATCTTCTTATATTGACATAAAGTATGTGGGTATGACATACGGACTGCTAATGCCATGGTTATAAAGCTGGCCAAACAAATAGGATTGTTCCTAGTCGCATTATTAAATGAAATAGCATACCTACTGACATGATTTCTGCATGTGCTTAGTTAGGAATGTACGAGTATGCACCATCTATCCAGGTTCAACCTATTTCAGGCAAATAAACAAATGTGCGCATGTACCTACCATATTATAATTGATTGAAAAGATATATGTATAGTCTGAATTAAAAATCGTTTGAATATTTTGCTCTCTTTAATAAATAAGCGATATTTCGTTGTTTATTATGATTATATAAACAAGAATTCGCATGTACCATATTATTACTCATATATATAGATTATTTATCTACGAGTAATAGAATGGTTAATGCGAAAGTTTGGAAAGATGGATGGATGTTTGCTAATCAAACACTAATGCTTGCTGGTTTTCAAGTTTATGGCTAAACAGATCTTAATGAAAGGCCCAGAGATAGGTTATAGACTGGAATGACATCAAGAATATTTCTTACATTTCAGAATAACGTTCCCTTGGGGAATCGGAGACCAACAAATGTAGTTGAAAAAGGCTAGCCAGATGATAATGTATGTTTACCTTACTAATAAAGTGATAAACCAACAACTTCGCGATGTTATAACTTACGCTTGTATAACTCGTTGTGATACGAAAAATTGTATCAAAAAAGGCGAATTAAATGGCGGCATTAATCTTCTACAACCTTTCCGGTGGAGGAGGAAAAGATTTCAGAAAATGTCAGTTCAGATATCATATCAGAGTGGTAAAAAAATAACGCCTTCCATTTAGTAGATTTCGGCTTGAGTACTGGTATTGATGGAGAAGCCACATTTCCATCTTGTACTGACCGCAGTCGTACTATTGTCGATAGATGAGTTGCTAGATACATTCAAATTCAAATTTAAACACATACATGGATTTTTGGACATTACATACTATAGGACTGCTCGTTACTTGCCTATGTATTATGGGAAGAGTAAGAAATTACCATTTTTTTTAAAGTTGACTTTCTGGGGTTATCTTTAACTCTATATAGAAACATAAATAAAGGATATTGTACAAGTTGCAATATTTAAATCAAAGAATATTAATGTAATCTGTTTTGAGTCTAGTAATTCACAATACTATAATTACTACTTGACTGGCCTGTTGGTCTAGTGGTTAGTGACCCTGACTGCTATGCCGGAGGTCGTGGGTTCGATTCCCACCCAGGACAAATGTTTGTGTGATGAGCACGATCATTTGTTCTGTGTCTGGGTGTAATTTATCTATAATATGTATGTATTTGGAAATATATAAGTATGTTTATCAGTTGTCTAGTACCCATAACACAAGCTCTGCTTAGCTTGGGACTAGATGGCGTTGTGTGATAGTTGTGGAATATTATATTATATTATATATATTATATTTCATCATGAGAGGAATAATTTCATTTTTTTTATCTTAACCCAAAACTGAACTATTTCTTCAGAATGCCACTTATTTATATGTAGAATGAGCCACTGTTGCATTATCTTGTCTTTCTACTCGGGACACTACTCGACTAATTTCGAAAGTCTCATGATGAAATGAAAAGATGCTAGAAAAAGTAGCTAAAAAGTTTAGCCACAAATTTTATAAAATTGTAGCTGTCGTCACCGAATAATAGCCAGATCTAGCTATAAAGTTGCTGAGTTGGCATCACTGCTGCAGATTTGAAGTTGTGTCAAATCGATCGATACGATAGGCAGTATGGTGTATATGGACGAACTGCCAATTTGAAACAATTGCAAGCGTCAAATCGATCGTACGATAGGCAGTATGGTGTATGGCTACTATAAGATTTCGTGTACGAGCCTCAACATTACTTACAAACAATAATTTACTGTGTATCAATTCATTTATCTTTTTAACAAACGTGGTCAACACTCGTAGCACCTCGTAGCAACTCGTAGCACTTCGTAGCTCCACATCTGTAAATCATGTAAAGTATGGCGCCACCAGCATATCATTTCTAAGCTTCAAATTAATATAAAATACTTGGAAATAATTATTCTTGCAAAATAATATGTCTTTGAATAAATTATCAAATCTCGTAGCACTTCGTAGCATTTCGTAGCACCTACTTAGTGAGTTACACAGAAGCTGGAAAATATTAATCATATCGCGTATTTCATACACACAAACAAAAATAAACCCTCGACGAAGGATGAATACACAACTATCATAAGAAAGTCACCGTAAGTTTTGTCTTGGCTTATTTAAAGGTAATAGTATAAACAGAAAGCACACATGGATGCGGTTATCGAGCGACACATCGCGCCCGCTCTATGATTGATTGGATATAGGGTTGGAGGCACGTCGGCCCCCTCTCTCCCCCCCCGCGGCCTCCTGGGTGCCCCCCTCGGTCCCGCGGCGTTGAATCGAGGCACCGACGCCCGCTGAGACGACGTTGCTTGACATGATGTTCATTTGTTCTGATTTGTTAGACACCCGGGCACACCGAGCGCCGCAACAGCCAACATTACGTGATTAGAAAATATTATTATGATGTACCTCCCGGGATACGCACCGGATAGTGCGTGTGTCTATTATTGCAGCTTTGTTATATTGAGTATTTTTCTAGACTATATCATTTTTAATAACTTTTGGCCCTTATAAGCGCGTTGCTATGCTAAGCACGACTTAATAAAAATAGACATGCGCCGATCATTAAACACGCAAGCACTTTGCCTATATTGAAAGTTTGCGTGATATGCAAAGGTTTTGATTTTTTGATAGTTACTGCTGTCTAAATTTAGCTAATAGATACATTAAGACCTATAAATAGGTCCAATACACCATACTTACCTATATGTACAAGAACAGGCGTGGAATAAAAAATCATGTTATTTTAGAGAATTTCTAAATCTTTGAAATTCTTTTCGGATATGAATAACATAAAAGTATTTTTTGTTGTATACATTAAAATCCTTTGACAAATGTGTAGAGGCTGCAGTGACAACTTGCAAATAGATAAACGAATGATCGTAAAATGGCATTGTATTGGATATTAAGCGATTGGGGTGCGTTAATTGGGGCATCCCCGTCTAACGTGCAACATCAATTATGCGATACAACGAGGACATTACACCTTTATGCCGCGCGTTAACGATTACACAATATTTGTATTACATTATACGTAATGTCATTAGTGTTTTGTGTATTAATTACGTCGATTAGGGTGAGGTTAATTAGGTTTTAAATGCGGATAATACCTATTTAGTTTACAACATAATTATTAAGTCGATTCTTTGCCTTGAGGTTGGGAAGGTCAGCCTTCTTGTAGAATGTTTTGCTGGGAAATTCATAAGTAATTAAGTACTATGTTGAAGTTTCTAGCATCTGATTACCATATGAAACACTGTAACATTTTGCCATGTCCGTGAGAAAGAAAAATATAACAAGAAACTGTAAAACGATTTACCAATTCCCTTCTAAAGAGAGGCACTACCTACATATTATGTATATCGGGCCGCGCGATTCGTATGTGTAGACCAAATCAGTTATAAGCTACACTGTTTACTGCCGATCCCTATTGCCTGTATCAATCCATATCACCCTTCTATCTATTTCTCCCATTGTCACGCGCGCCTGAAAGCTTATTTGATTTACGATTACTGTTTGCTCCACATACTAGATTCCCTAGTTTCGCAATAACACTGCATGTCTGCTTACCTTCCATACATGCGCCGCTTAGACTTGATAACTAATTAATCACTAGCTTAGTGAGCGTGATTTCCTGCGGGAATGAAAAATGCTGTCACGATAAAAGTGAGAAGGGTCTAACCGTGCCACTAGCTGTCACCGCGACCGCTTGCACGATCCTAACTATAAGTTTAGAAGCACTACAGATTATAATCTAGAATGAGAGGAAGACGATCCTTTTTTGATAGTTTAGTAGTTTTTGGTAACGTTATACCAATCGAATACTTCAAGCGAAACCGAATAATGCAAGAAGAACATTGTGACTTATTGGAAGGCGGATCTCGTGACATAATTGTGGGTACGGTTTTGGGATTTTTCTAAAATTTCGGTCGAAGATATAGGACTAGGCGTTATAAAGAAGTTAAGAAAGTGATTCTTGAAAATTGTTTCTAACACCAACAGAGTTTTCTCTTTAATGGCAACATCTATTTTTTTTTATTGTGTCGCTGTCAAGTCGCCATGAATATGTAAAGTGCACGCGTCTTGTAAGTCCGATTATTAAACCAATATTTGATAAGAAAAAAAGGAGTTTTGTATCCCAGTCGCCACACACTTTGCCTCCAACGCCAGAAAATCAACCACCTACAAAAAGAAAATACAGTCCACTCAACAAGTCCCCAACAAAAATCACTGTATCTAATTTTTTACATCGTCAAAACTGCTCTAATATCATAAAGATTTGCTAGTGAGTGACATCGCCTAGTTTAATCAGATTCAGGGCTGATACTCGCGGCCACAGCGCATATCTCTACATCTATTGGATCGTCGATTACCGCTCCGTCTTCCGATTCGTGATCGCTCCCTGGATCTTTGTGCTCGAGGATATTTATGTCGCGTAGCACTTTAAAGTATCTTATAAGACTCAAATCATCAAACTGTTTCTCCATCTTGTACCATTAATTTCATCGTAGGATGAGTACACCGATAAACTTATTTGGTGCTCGTTGAGTTTCATTGCCTTGGCGTTTTTCTATTCTTCGCCACTGTTGATCCTGGATTTCGTATTTTGCAGTGGTCGGGAATTTATAGTGGGTTTGTCTTAAAAATTGTCTCTGTCTGAAAGATAGTCGTGAAGTACGAATATTGAAACTAATTTTTGAGATATTTACTATGTGATTTACGAGCAGTGATGAACAAAACATTGTCGAACGTGTGTTTCAGGAGACTTATCGACGTTGGGCGTGCAGCACAATGGTGCCACTGTGGGTGGAAGAAGGGGCAGAAGAGGGCAGCGAAGAGACGGGCAGGTCGCGGCGCGCGCCAGCCGAGCACGCGGCACGCTGGCACGCGCGGCACTTGGAGCGCGTGGGACACCTGGACCGGCGGCGCGGCGGCGCGGGCGGCGTGGTGGGCCGATGGGTGCGCGCCGCCGCCGCGGGCCCCGGTCGGCCCATCGTCCGCCTCAAGCCGTGCCTGTCCGTCTGCCAGCTCGTCGAGCAACACTGCCCCTACTTCCTGCCGGCGGATCGCGCGCCCGCATACCCAACACAGTACGCCGGCGAGCCTACGTTCCTATGTCTCGGTGAGTTTCTATTTCTTTCATAGTTCTGCTGACTACAGTTCAACCCAAGTTATAGTAAAGTAGATTCAAGGTTTTTCTCTGGATACAGAGTCTATTATATCATATTACCACACATTTTTAGGGTTCCGTAGCCAAATGGCAAAAACCCTTATAGATTCGTCATGTCTGTCTGTCTGTCTGTCCGTCCGTATGTCACAGCCACTTTTCTTCGAAAATATAAGAGCTATCCTGTGAAACTTGGTAAGTATAATAATATGTATTATGTGAACCGCATTAGGATTTTCACACAAAAATAAAACTAAAACAAATTTTTGGGATACCGGATACTTATAATTGAAACTCAAACAATTTTTTCGCCTGACCCACACGTGTGGGGTATCTTTGGATAGGTCTTTAAAAATGATGTTGAGGTTACTAATATATTTTTATTCTTAACTGAACAGTTTGCGCGAGAGACACTTCCAAAGGTTTAAAATGTGTCCCCCCCCCTGTCTTCTAAAATAAGAGAATGATAAAACTAAAAAAAAAATTATGTTCATTACCATGCAAAGTTCCATTGAAAATTGGTTTGAACGAGATCAAGTAATAAGTTTTTTTAATACATCATAAATCGTAAACCGCAATTTACCTTACAAAGTTACAAGAACTTTTATATTATGTTACTTGCTGCTACGGAACCCTTTATGGGCAAGTACGACTCGCACTTGGCCGGTTTTTTATATTAATACAACTGTACTATAATTGTGCATAGCTAAAACTAACCATTCCAGTTTTTCATGATGTACAAGTATGTAAGTACTGTAAAATTAAATAACACTGAAACTTTGTCTAAGTTAATGTATGAAGAATTACATATCTTGTATGTTTTTCTTATTTTTACTGTTTTTAATCGTTGACTAGTAATAAGTAATATTTTATGCCAATATTTTTGTATTAAGTAACTTTACATGAACTAATTTTAAAGAATTACCAATCTCAAAATATTTGTAGATTCACGAGCATTCTGCACGCTCAAATACGTGGAATGATCAACGAGGTTCAAGATTAGGCGCAATTAGCCTTCCGCTATGGCTTGGCCGTAGTTCAAAACGATAGAGCACAAAGCAAACACTACCTCTGGCGAGTTGCAAGCTACTTTATTTTTCTTTGTGCTCGTAAAGGTCTTTGTCTCTGACCAATTGTTGCTTTGCACTTTTCGGTTTAACTTTTCTTCTTTAAATTCTGGCATATTATGTTAAGGAATCTTATAAGTTCATCTATTTGTCGGCTTGTAAAGTAAATTCAGTTATTGTGTAAATTAACATGAGATGGAAGACATTGGTATAGTTGATTGTTTCTCATTTGTATGGAGTCTCAGAATGAAACGGTTCATCTAATACATTGCGACGGCTGATTTCAGACCCGCGCATTCCGGAGACGGGTGCGCAGGCGAACAAGTCCAACTACGGTCGGGACGAGTGCTGCTACTGGTACTGCGAGGGCAGGCTGTGCTACCGGTGCGAGCTGCGACTGAGCGAGGCGGTGCGGCCGGACGCGGAGCGCTGCCCGCCCGTGGAGGAGCGCGGCGCCGGCTGCTCCGTGCCGTACACGGTGGCGGTCGCCGGCGCCGCGCCCCCGCGCCCCCCCGCGCCCGCGCTGCTCGCGCTTCTGTTGCTCGGCCTGGCCGCGCACGCACGGACCCACTGGACCGCCCCCACACGTTTAGTGAAAGTGCGCGATTCGAGGTTATAGTTTTACGTTCACGTGCGTCGCATCCGCGCGTCCCGCGATCGCCGGCCAGCGATCGGAACCTCTGTTAGTGCAGAACTTATTATAATAAATAGCGTGCGGTTACGAGGCCGACGAGGGAGAGCCGCGGCGGCGGGGCGCGCGCCGCCGCACCGCCGCCGCCCGCTACACACACACTAACTTAATATTTGTGTCCGCTCGTTGGTTACACCCGAAACATGGAAACACCAAATGTTCACTCATGAATTAATTTATGCATTTATCTCGTAAGCGCTGTTTGCCGATGTTCCGGCCAATATGTTAATATTTTTGGCACAATTTGTAAACAAAGATGACATGTTTTGCGTTAAGCGAAGATGCTGCGTATATTTTACATAGTGTTTTACAGTTACATTGTTCATAAGGCACACAGTTTGAGTTCTGTATGCTGATCTAGTTTGTGTACCTTCATGGATAAAAGCAATATTTTACATGAAATTGTTAAGAAGCATAACTCCATAAAGGTCGCTCATGAAGTTCCAATCAGTGTACATACTAGGTTCAGATGTACCAAGCGTACTTTGTGTTAGGTATCGTGTGATGATACTTTTATACTACATTATTATGTAGACCAGACACCTGATGCAATAAAATACTTATATATTTCATACGCGCCATAATCGCAAGCTTTGTCAGATTGAGATTCTCAGCATCCTCATTCGCCGTGGGAGAAAGAGTAGGCCTCACGTCTGGGATCTCTGACCGTACCTTAGTTTGTACCTCCGACGCACAAAGTTAACGCGACAAGTTTCGGGAACACGATCCGGACGAGAGAACTCTACTCTTTTGAACATGTGACAATAGGTAGGTATACTCGTACTGGAGGATGGTTTCTTAGAGAGTTATTTTTGTAATGTTGCACTAGTGCAGCGGCGCGAGCGCACGTCGCGGCGGGAGAGCTCGCACAGCACAGCTTAGCTCGCCCCGCGTAGAGTCCGAGAGCGCGAGCAGACGCGCGGCCGCCGCGACGTGCCCGCCCGTGCGCACGTCAACGCCTAATTAATAGTGATTACATGATTATGTATAAATGAAATAATATAGGATTAATAAAGTAGTTGTTGTTTTGTAAGAAGTAAAATATTATGAATAATGCATATAATGAAAGTTATATGTAATATATTCCGTCTTATGATCTAATAACATTTTGGTAATACAGAATGGTTGAAAATGATTTTTATATGAATTGATTTTTAATATATATTATTGTATATGTATATCGTGTCGACTATTGATAATGGTAAATGACCTTCATCGTATTGTTGTTTCAACATTTATAGGTAACAACATTTGTTAGTTTTGTTTTATTTTTGAAGAATATTAGAAGAGTATCGTTAAACATTATGTGATGAAAAACATAATTTAATGGTTATTAAGACTTTATTGAATGAACATTTGTTGAGAATATTGCCCTCGGAAGGCATGTAGTTGTTGTATTCAAATAAATGATAATAATATTAAGTAAGTTATTTTTTACGTTTTTATCGTGTGTACATATGTCAAAAACGGTTTGTTGTTTCCACTCCCATACTTAATCGTCGTCACCGAAGGTGCTAAAGGTCTATTAACGCTTCTTAAGACTTGGTTTGTGTCAACTTCAATATGAGCTGATCTGTTTGTCTATCTGTGTGACGTACGCGGGCAGCCCCGCGGCACGAGCCTGTACTGATGCCTCCATTCATATCATTCGATGTTTACATAACTTCGTCTACAAGCCTAACAACTATTTTCATGGTATTTGCATGTGAAAATGTCCCTTCAGTAAAGAGTTCACTAGACTAGGAATATTAGAAAGTGTGAGCAAGTCGTGACAATAGATCAGTGAGTCGTTATTGTTTCAGTCGAGTTTGTTGTTCGCTCGTACTCCTCAGTGCCTTCACTCTGAAGTGAACGCGTCATGCGCCTCACAGCCGTGCTCATTGCGCGCACTGTGCCCTCTGCGCTCACTGCGCTCAGTGCTGCTACTGAGCTTCAAGTCTCGCAAGTGTTGGACATTCGCACTACATAACTGAATGCGCGCATAGGTATATATTTACCTACCCGTTTGTTTTAGCTAAATGCGTCGGTTCATCTCTCGTTGTATTGCCTTCATCACGTCAACGCTGTTCCAGGGAAGGGTAGTGTAGTCTCCATCGCATCGTCATTACATTTGGTAAACGCAGTTGTGAGTAAAATGTTGAAAATCATAGTGTTAGTCTCTTCAAGAGAGTTTATAGTAGGTATTAGAGTTCGAGAGATGTTAACAATAAAAAGTTTGAGATCGATTGTTTGCAATTAATTGACTACAGATATTGTAACACTAAAATTGAAATTCATGTCAAAAATAAATATGGTTTGATAAATTCACAAATAAAAATAAACTTTAATTTCATAATGTAATCTAAGAATCTAACTAGAATATCTTAATAGGGGAAGTTTCTGGTAAATTCATTTCAGGGAGTCAGGTCTTTATGCACATAAATTTATTAAAATAAACAGCAACATTGCGAGTTGATCGTTGCCCTACTGCGTAGGCGCTCTTTCACGGTATCTACGTGTATCTATCTATATATAAATTAAATTATCAAAATGTCTAAAATTTAGTAATAGAAAATGAATTACTAGAGCATAATTAATTGGATCAATTTCGAGCACTCGTTAAAACTTACACATTGACCGTGCATTTCTTCTTGTGAGTGTTGCCACTCCACACTATCGATGTCTTCATTCGTTCACTTTATTAGAGTAGATGGTGAAAGACCAAAAGAGAGGAGTTCGGTTCGGATGTTAAGTACTGTTACTTTGATTTAACATCTTGTTCAATAACGACAATCACCACGCAACCCTGCAAGCTATGATGACAATTTGCTACGAATATGATACAGCACATTGCACATGTTTTGTCAAAAGTACCTATACCCAATAATCAACACGAGCGAAACAAATAATATCAGTTTATGACAGTCACCATCTGTTCCTGAAACAGTTTTGATGCAGACATCGAATCAGCAATAATTCAAAGAAGATATCACACTGAAGCCCGTGACGTGAGACGAGCGGTGACGACCGGTGCACACGCACTGCACGCGGCGCACTACACACGTGCACACACACACGCGCACTCTCGCACGCACACACACAACGTGCCATTCTCTCTAGGTTTAGTGTAACGGGTGTATTCTTAATATTTCGTTAAACGTTTGGTGATAGTGTATACATTATGTTTTGAAATAATATACGTATGTTTTGATGTACATAAATAAAGTGTAAATGTTTAACGCACAAATAATATGACGACAAGCTGATGTAAAGCAGTGTACGAAAACGTATGTATTTAGCTGTAAAATGTAACTGGAAAGTAAAGATTAGGAAATAATGAACGTAGGAACTTCCATGCTCCGTCTGCTGCCGGGACTTTGTTTGTTTGTCTGCCATATCGTTCTCTTACTGGCGTTCCGTTGTCCTCCACTCTGTGCTCGGTTGCGTTCCACCCTCGCGGTGGACAGCGGACCATACCTCAAGTCCATTTCAATGTAAATTATTCGATAATCAGGAATTAACTAGTTGTACTGTTCTATGTGTTAAGTCCCTCACGTTAGGTTGCGCGGCAACTCAGTTGACTGTCACACACACGCACAAAACAAACAGAAGTATAGGCTTTCGGGGTCGTCCATCGATGATTAAGCATTCTAAATGTGTATTTACGTACATTATTATTCCCAAAAGTACATATAGTGTAATATGTAAGCAAAACACCAAATCGTAGCCTTTACATTTTCAGCAGTTATCCACGACATAGCAAGTAATAAACAAATCAATGTACGGTACGTTCTACATTATTTCAATCACTGTGATATGTACTGGAATACATAAAACAATGTTATATTCAGCCAGTACTGATATGTACTAATACGTATGTATTCATAGTCGTTCGATGAAATATTCCGTAATGGTGATGTTAAAATATTTTATACAAATTACGATTATTATTATTTTCGATGACTGCCAGTAGCTGTCACTATGCTTAGGGGTATTAAAAGTAAGATATGGCTCGCCTGTGGTATTAAAATAAATGTAAAGACAGTTTTTACTTCATTAATTCGAGTTCCTAGTTTGAATCACTTAAACTAAACCAAATAAAGTACTAGAGCTGTGAAGAAGACAGTTGCACTCCAGAGTAATGCTCATCAGATCATCAGACTTAACGTGTTCATATATTATTGTAATACCACATTCGAATCTTAAGAAACAACGAATATGATTCACGTTTGAAGATTTTGTAATGCATATTATCGATTTCATTTACTTTTGTATAAGTACAGTAAACTAATGTCAATGAATTATGCGTATTTTGAGTTTCTGTGTTATATAGTAAGCAACGGACATAAAAATACGGAAAAAGAATGGTCATTTTTATTTGTGTTGTAACTCTAATATTGAGCGAATCCTCTGAAGAAGTATTGTGATTGAAATCGGGTAACGATACGGTTACCGACCACAAGTGACACGATAAGATATGGCCTTCAATTGTATAGGCAGGAGTTAAGTAAATTAAGACACATTTGAAAATGTATCAAGTCTTATGAAGTTATAGTGTAACAATACATAATACATATAAATAGATTTAACAATTTGTACGTTATTTTAAACTGAAAGTTCATAAGTAAGCGATTCATGTTTCAACCCCGAAAGTTTCTCTTTAGAGTACCTTGTCTAAATTAAATCGTTGGGTAATGTTACTTTTATTTTTAATTCAATCAAGTTTGTTTATAATACAATTATGTAGATAAATCAAAGTATTTTTTTGAATTATCACAGAAAAATAATATATGAAATATATTATTCTGGCTGTTTATAAGGTACACGGGTAGGCAGGTGATATGACTTAGATAGTGTTCATTTACTAACAATTGATTATAACATGCAAGAAGTCAATTACTTTTGTGGATGTTAACATCCGAGGCCTTGGAATGGGCAAGCAGCTGATATATAAACTTAATTATAGTACTGGATGGAACTTTGAATGAAATATGCGAAATAAATTAAACGAAGGTTTTCCCGATCTTGTACTTTGTGAAAGTTCAATTTCCAGAAATAATAATTATATATTTCTAAATTTCTTGAAATTTATATTTGATACATGATTAATAAAAACATTTTCACTGTATTTATTAAAATTGAATGATTATATGTTTATTTCGGTGTCAAACAAAATCCTGGTCGCGTCTTTTGCTCGTGAGAGGCATGTAGTTAATTTTTGATAACATTATGATCTAACTTTGTGTACTTGTCCAAGCAAGCTCGCCGCAATACTTTGACAGGGACTTTCAGTTAACTCACGAACTTGGGAAGCGTTTCAAATTAATTCAATCCCAGTAGGAATGTCATTCAAACAAAACAGAAAGTGCCTATTTGATTAAAATTCCTTAACTATTCATAAATCTTAAAGTAAGAGAAATCTACGGAACATTAGTTAATGAAAATTTTGACACATTTTGAATTACATATTAAATATCTGCCGACCCGTGTACAAACACCACATTGTTGTAAGAGACGTCACAAGTTTGTATTTAATACACGTTTAGAAACATAGATAAATCTTGTGCTGTTGGAAGTGACGAAGGGTAAGAGGCTGCGATCTATCTACATAATTGTCTCATTGAAAGATCTGTTCATAAATTAGTATAAATATAATGAATGTCATTAGTGTTATTTCCATTAAAAGTAAATGTTTTGTGTTAATTTGATAGCGTTACGTTGGCTCTCGGTGAGACTTGTAGCCGTTCATCCGACTGTACCGTTTAGTTACATTTAAGTACGTTTTCTACTGTTTACACTGAACGTGTGGTTGCGTGTTCGTATAATTTAGTTCCAACGTATTCTGTACAGAATCGCATCGGTCTCATTTATTCCTGATAAGTTCTAGATCATATAAATATATGTATGATTATGAGGACTTTAAAAGCACTTGATATACCGAAGTTGAATGTTTATGTTTCATATCGTTTTGATAAAACTATGTAGTTAGGATTGCACTGTTGATGAAAAGTACATTAAAATAATTGTCGATCTGTCATCAGGACTGCTTAAACATAATTTTAATCTCTATAAATAATATCATTAAAAAGCCTAATTCATAGTGAGAAAGGTAGTGTAGAATAAAATCTTAACTCATAATGATAACAAGGGTAAGCACGTCGGGGGCGAGCGCGGCGCGCAGCGCGGGCGCGGGCGCGTCGCGGCGCCTTCTCTCTCACGCGGGCTCAGATATATTGATATGATCTAGGATGTGTTTGTAGGTGTTTCTCGAGTAGTGATCGTGTAATAAGTCTTATGTTACGCCTTCTAAATGATTATAAACTGTTAGTGTGCGACGAGGGCTCGCGGGTGGCGGCGGCCGCCACTCCGGCCGCTACGCCGCCTACGCCGTAGCTCCGTAGGCGCGGCGTAGCGGCCGCACAGTCCGTCGTGGGCCGCGCCGCCGTCGCATGTAGACACCGTTCGACACTCGAAGTAAGATTAATCACGTTCGAATAATCGTAGACAGATTTTGAAATTTAATATTATTTGCATTTTCCTAAGAGTTAGAACGATTGAGACAGTAGGTCGCACGACCGTGTTATGATGAATTGTGAAGATGTTTATTAAAAAAATGCGTTTATGAAAATGGAATAAAAACGAAAAATATTGTCATATTTAAAACTGTAATTAATAACTTAAGAAGAATTATTGGGAAAACAGAAAAACGTTAAATAAACCGATTAAAAATACAAACGTGTGTCTCATTTCTCCCTGAGGGATTTAGGTTTGAAATGAAAAGCAGAAACGTGTCTCTTTAAATATTTTAATATAAAAATTGTCGCTTACGTCAATATCACACACGAGCTTACATCACCTATTTATCTTAAGTATAAAAACTATGACTTCGCATTAAATTATCGTTCTCGCAGTATAAAAAAAGGCGCACTCGTCATCACAGCAGCGCATTCGCTATACACAATATACCGAACGCGTCCAGGCACACAGCACACCATCACAGTCAGTGCCGCGGTCCGCGCGGCGCGGGTCAAGGGCCCGGGGGCCTGGGGACCTGGAGCCGGAGGGCCCGGGGCCCGGCGGGGCCGGCAGGCGCTAGGCGCGCGTGTGCAGCACTTGCGTCACGAGCGCCGCCAGCGTCGCCAGTGTCGCTAGCGACAGCGGCGTCAGCAGGCCGCTCGCACCGCTGTGCCCGCTGTTGTTACCGGAATCCGCCCCATCTGTACACACAACAATTTATGCTTAAGACGAACTACAACTACACATGGAGACGTCCACTTTTCCCATCACTTAACCATGAATACAGGAATGAATCCATTGTATTATTGGACCATTTTAATGGATGAATTCTTTCCTGGGAGTTGGGACAAGGGAACGTCATCATGCTGTCGTGCTATAGTGCTATGTGAGGTTTAACAGCCTTACATTAAGTGACAACATAAATTAAACATGTGCATTAGGACATTGGACACATGAGAAAACAAGAACACAAATGTAAATGTGCGAATGTCAAATACTGTGAATTCCATTTCCCTTTGTATGAAGACAACTTTCATGCCCGGTCAAAGAATCAACAGCAAACGCTCAGACTAGAGTTATTGCATTTTCATGATTGCGCATGTGTTATTGGATTTTAAACATTATTTCAAAATTTTAGAACACGTTGACACGTGATTCTTCGAGAGATTAAAAAAAAAATAAAAGAAATGGAGTTGACAGTAAGATAACATAATGAAATTAAAATAAACCTACAGATGCGGATGAGTGAAGACGCGGCGGAGGTGGTGAAAGCCTCCTATATAACGTCGGCTCGGGGCCGCGAGTGAACCTCATGTTACAGTCTAGCGCCTGAAGACTGAACGCTCACCACTGAAACATCAACTTGCCTTTAGCAACATTACTTTAGTTCCCCGACACCGGTACCGCTAATATGTGCAACTACTTCTAACTACTACACCATAATCATATCTACTATTTAATATATTTACAGTTTTATTCTTGATGCTTTCTTAATCTTTCAATACATATCCACTATTCATGAAATTACAACAAATAAAGAAAAAAAAATAAACAAACTTATGGTTTTCTTCGATCATAATTGAACTGCTGCTTGACTTGTAATTTTACTATGTATATTAAATGTGTAAATATTTTTTTATAATTTCATGAATAGTATTTATGTAAGAAACAGCATCACCGTAAACTGGACTACAAACATGCAATAAACTACTTCTATTCTTATTTTGAACTTTTCTCCGTTCGAAATTTTTTCCTTGAACCGTTTACCACTAATGTCATTCCATTTGTCTATGGTTTTTTTTTGTCAAATATCTACATTATATATGTTAAAGTATAAACTCGCTGATTCATAGTGAGTCAGAGTCATGCTTTTGTTAGTCACAAAACTAATCTATTTAAATCTATGGACATGGACGAATATGTCAACTGAATAATTAATATCAGTGTCCATACTTCATGCAACTGTTGTAATTATTTTTTATCTATATTACATGTATCAGCAATCTAGAGAACTGTAGACTTTTATCGGGACTTTTATAGTTCATAACCCTCTTTTTAGATTTGTTGTAGTCGGGTAAAATAATAGTTAGGTACTGTTATAGATATTATTATTCAAAGATATACAAAAGGTTACTTTTTAAAATTCACAATTATTAATTTATCAGTTTTAAACCATGTTTTTGTTATTAAAATCTGTGATATTCAGTGCTCATAAAACCAAATCAACGTGGTGAACGTGGTTCAAAAACATTTTTCTTACACTGACAACTCTTCGTCGAACGGACGAAAATAAACGCTGCAATGGATTAAATGTTCAACACGATTATGTTTACTTTATGCTTCGACACTCCTGAAAACCGATGAGTTCTTATTTACTATATTATTATTTAATTTGTTCTTCTATCACCATTTTGTGAAACCGTCTAAAACCGTGTTCAAAGTACTTACTAAAACCGTGTTCAAAGAACTTCGTACTTACTATAACTAAAGTTAGTTCCTGAACCAAAGTCAAAGTTTACCTAGATCCCAAGATGATGAGTAGACTGGAAAAGTCGTTACATGAACCGAAATCATGCTTCCTTAGGTAGACAAATACTATAGGCCACTGATTATCATTTTATCATGTTAGCCTTTCTAAATAAAACTGGCTATCTACTATCTAAAGGCGTCTCTCTCCATGACACTTCAAGACAGGCCAAATGCGAGATTGTAGTTACCATAAATAGATTTATCTACCAAAGAGCATAAACAAGTTAAAATTAAAGTAAGTATAAGTAAGCAAAGCGTTATAAAAAATGTACAAAGCTATAAAAGTTGGCGTGATCCTCCACCACACGCAAGCACTTACTACTACCATGCATAACATGCTAGTGAAATGAAAGTAACGTACAGGCACCGCGTGACAAGCTCGCCGGTACTAAAATCACCGCTTATTTTCTATAATCTCACTGGTATTCTTATATTGTATATGTAACTAATTGAGTCTTTGTAATTTCTCTATGTACAATATTCAGGAACACTCCACCGAGGCTATTTCCTGAACCAGAAGAACGATCTGGGAGCGGATGATTTTACACCTAGAAACAAAACACACACAAACATGGCCACGTGAACACGCCCCAGCCACCGATATTTAATTGATATTACAACACGGTGACTGATTGTTGTTGGTGACGTTACAACTATGTGATTAAAAACAGACACAATTTAAAATTTTGGTGTAAACACTGAACGAAAATAGTGAAATATAAATGGTTACAATTTATGTATTCTCTATTTGCCGAATCGACGACCGTTATTTTTATAATGTTGTATTTTAATTTTTTTAAATTAATTTCTCGAAAAACAAATTGCAAAGTTACGGGGTTTTGGATTTAATGAAACCTCTTTGTTAGTTCCCATTAGTCTATCGTCGTGATCGATTCAGCAAATATTTTCCATTATCAAAAGTGTAAAAAGATCTTTAAAACTGCTTTTCTTAATTTGGTGCTAGTGCTAATAAATTAACTGTGCTTGCATTGCAAAGTGAGACTAAATAATATATTTTCAACGAAAACATTGCACAATTCGACTGCGTCGTAAAAACTGCGGCAAAGAGCAAAGAGTAACATTTTAAAGTTGCCGCAGTTGTTTACAACAGCAGGTAGAAACGGATGCGCCCAGAAGCCGCGAAGTCGTCGAGGTCGGACCGGCCACCGTCAGCCACTGCATTTATTCAACAAGCCACCACACAGGCAACACCTCTTAGTATCAGTTATATGCGACCATACAAGCAGTATAATAACTGTTATTAGTATTAATCTAAGCTGACTGGATTAAGTCACCCAGTATCAAGATTATCTGCCTCCATAACACAACTTAGCAGTTAATAAAGCTGAAAATTAGTTCGTTTCTACTTAGTTAATCGATTAGCAAATGAAAAATCTATGTAATTGAGTTAGTACATGAAAACCTTTACCGAAATTAACGTAGAAGGTTATAAGAAATTACATTGGGTTATTTTAACAAAATCAATAAAGAAGTATAAGGTATTGATTAACAATTCAGTTGGTTCTATAACTACATACAGTAAATTATTTGGACAACAGGTTTACGAGAAGGGCTTACAAAACATCTAATAGACAGACATCGACAGAGACACAAGAGCAAACATGGAACAGTGGAGTCGACGAGTGGTTCGTCCCTACCGTCATTTATTAAAGAGTTGGTCAGCTTTCTTTATCATGGTAAAGAGAGTTTTAATTAAGGTCGATGTGTTATTTATTACCCCTGAGGGGGTTGTTTCAAATTGGACTTTGTTCAAAACACAGCAATGTTATAACAAGGAAAATTGGTCAGTCACGTCTTATTTACGCGGCATCACTGCGTGTATGTATTTATAAATGATGTTATTATACAGAAGCAGACATCAAATCATTTCCTGTACTTTTTATTCATAGATATTTATTATAAAAGTACAGGTTTCATCAAAAATATCTTGAGTCCAAACGAAGCGGTCAGTGCATTTGTTTGGACTCGCGTTGAAGTCTTTTGTTGCGTTTTAAAACCAGCACCTACAATGAAAATATTTTTTTGCATTTGATGGAATTTAAGCTGGAAGCCAGCCCCAAGTCTGTTGAGAACAGGCTAGACCATGATCGCATTTGAGTTAAAGCCTTTTGGCAACCATAACAGACAAATAAAGCTATTTTAGAAAAAAATTGTAGATAACCGGTACGCGGTCAAGGACGGCTTTTGAAAGTCGTCATTTTTGTCACAGTTGTCAACGTCTCAGAACGTCATTGGTCACGTTGTGATGTCACAGTCGCGCGGTCTGGGTGTCCGCCTACCTGCGTCGAACAGAATGTCTCCGACATCTTCATCGTTGTCGATGTTGGCGTCGGACAGGCGCGCGTTACCTCCCACAGTACCGCGTGGCGCACTACTGCAGCCAAGCCACCAGAATGCCGTCGACCGCGGGAATGCTGGGCTGTCTGAGTCCACCTGAACATAAATATTATTTCTATTAGAAGGCATTTAAAAATAGGTTTGATAATTTCCGGAAAATATCAGCAACACAGGATATATAATCGAGCTCTTTCTGTGTTCATGGCAACATAAACATATACCAAAATTAATAACTATTTTGTTATTATTTACTTCTTTACATACTATTACTATAAAATACGATATACTTCACGAGCTAAAGGTAGCAATAAATATTACTTAAGCGTAATTTATTATTTCACAGTTCATATCACAACACATATCGTTCATGGAGTTCAAAGATGATGTTGGTCAGTTGTTTCAGGCAATTATTTTTCAGATACAAGACACTCGTATCTACTAGATATTTGTAGCTAATGGTACTTACACTGAAAGTTCTGTCATTAAACCGCCAGTACGATCCTCCCTTGAAGAAGTACGTGTAACCGTTGGTATACTGTAGCGCAGCATCAATGCCATCAGGAATGCCTTCCCAGTTGGAGATAGGCTTAGGGTAGGTAGCCTTGACGGGCGGCCTCTGAGACGGGTCGAAACGCCAGAATTTCGAGCCTTTGTAGAAGTAGATCTTGCCGTTACCAGACCAGACTAGAGCAGCGTCAATGTTGTCTGGGATACCGGTGAAACCTTAAACAAAGAGTAACAAATTGGTACGATATTTTACTGAGTCATCAAAATCAACTGTTTTTATATCATTGCAAGATTTCAAATCCAACGACACCAACCAATTATACAATCAAAAGCTTTACCTTCACTAATGTCTTTAGGATATTCTCCATCAACCTTCTGTCCGTTGTACCTCCAGTATTTGGAGCCCTTGAAGAAGTAAGTCTTGCCGTTCTTGTAGGTGAATGCGGCATCAATGTTGCCGGGCAGACCGGGCCATGCGCGGGAGATCAGGCGCGGGTAGCCGGATGCGACGCCGTCCTCTGTGAGCCTCCAGTAGTGCTCGCCTGAAAGCAAAGGAAAAAGGGTCAGTTAATCTGGTGCCAAAGTTTTTTATTAATAGTTTTTACACTTAACTAACTTTGGAAGAAAGTACCGCTAAATCTCGAATAGTTTCACTTACGAATTACCATGTATAATTATTTTAAAAGTTACAAAGTGAACGACCGAAAAAGCTTACGCTTCATAAGCAAAAATCAAGTACAATCATTTCCTCAAAGTTACACTAGTCTCATTTCCATACCTTTGAATATGAAAGTGCCGCCGTCCGCAGAGTTGAAGATGGTGTCGAACTTCGGGTCCCCACAGAGGGCAGGGTCCTCAGCTGAGGGTTGCTGCGTGGTTGCGCGGGGCACAGAGGGCGCTGCCGGCACGGGGCCACCGATGTCTGTCTGAGACTTGTGACCGTAGAGAGCCTGGGGATCATAGACAATGTTATTCATATATTCTTAGGTTTAGAGGAGGAATTTGTCATTTAGTTGTTTGTAGCCTTTTTGGAAGTAGATAAAATTGCTGTTTTTGGATGGGTTGGTCAGCCGTAGATCATCAGAAGTCATGAAGATCGAATAGTAGTGAATAAGCAGCTTGTCTTAGAATTTGTAATTACTAGAAAAGAAAACTCAAAAGTACTTAAATAGAGAACTCAAAATCGAAGCAATTTTTTATTTAAATTACATATTTCAGGCACATCTGAAATGCCAAAAAATAAATTAAGCGGATCTCTTTGTAATAGTAACTTAATAGGGAGTTTCTTTACAAGCGCCTAACGTAAACAACTTCAAGTGAAGCTTCGAGTGTGTAGTGTATGTCAAGTTAATCATACAGTAAATGACATCATGCGCTGCTAGCGCCATCTGAGCCGAGCTTTGCGTGAAACCTCCCATTGTAACATAAATACCTGAATAGTAGTATTTACCTGAATTCCCTGAATGTCATCCTGATCGAGCTGGAAGGCGGGGTCGTATCCTCTGTAGAAGGGAGCCATGAGTGCTGAGCGCACATCGCTGTGTGACAACCCTAGTGAGTGACCGAACTCGTGCGCTGCGACCTGCGGACGTTACATTATGTTAAATGGATAAATTAAATAATAATTTGTCTTTTGAAGTTATTAATGTTTACGGCTATTGTTGACATTAAGACTAGATTAAATGTTAGTGAATTTGGGTTGTCCAAGTATTTTTTTTATCATGGTAACAGATTTTTTTTATCATGGTAAAATCATCAAATGAGTCCGCACCCAGGGCAGAGCGGGAGGGACTGTAAGACTTGTACTTGACTTGACTTGTGTCCTTCAATAGCCCTTTACGTTCCGGGGTCACGATAATTCGTTAGTCCCGCGACCCCGACAGGCTTTGGCCCTCTAAAGACCCGGCCCTGTCATTGTGCTGACACTCTTCGAGGCGCACGTGGAACACAACGCGCCGTCGACCCGGGCATGTTCCTTGGTCGGACAGCGAGTCCTCCATTACTTGCCGCCCGCATGCCCGCGCATCATTAAACAGCTTGAAAAAAGTAACTAATAATAAAAAGTTTCTTATAATTTTTTTTTCACGTGATCAGAATCATTCTGAGAGCAGTGGTGGCCCAGTGGTATCGGTCCCAACTTACGAGTTGTAGGTCGTGGGTTCGAACCTCGCCAGGGCATTACATTGTGTAATTTATTTCATCACCACTGCTCTCAAAACGGTGAAAGAAAATATGGTGAGGAAACCGGCATGTCCTAGAACCAAAAATTCGAAGACATGTGACATCTGCCAACCCGCACTGGGCCCGCGTGGTGGATTATGGCCCACTTCCTCTCACAAGAGAGGAGGCCTGTGTCTCAGCAGAGGGAACGTTATAGGCTGATGATGATGATAAGTATACTCTAGTACTCTACATGATTCAAAATTTCAAATAGCTGCATTAGCTCTACAATTACCTGGAACAGATTGGTTCCCCTCCTCGAGTTGATGGTCCACATCTCAGCGTCATCAAAGTGAGCATCTCCTCCGTACACCTGCACAAATGAGCGAATGAGGAAAATCAACATCATTACTTGATGAATCAATAATAATTGTCATATTGTTATAAAACCTCAGCCGCGTACAATTCTCAGTAGATAATTATAGTGATTGATTTTGTAATAACTCATTTTCATTTTGATGAGTGTATAAGAATGGTGTTTGTGGGGTATGTAGATTTTTCAATACATTTTCTACTTTATCCCAAAATGAGAAGGTTCATGTTGAATTGGTAAAACTTGATAGGTAAGGTGATTTACTGGTGTTTGTGCCATCTCTAGGTAAATTCCCTCAATTTAATTGTAATTCTGCATCAATTAAATTGAAATTTCTTCGATTGTCGATTGCAATTTAAACATTATCCATCTTTATCACTTTCTACAAGACTTTCCTTGATGGTTTTCTTCGTAATTCTAAAAGTAACTAGGGTAAAGTACCCAACTGCTGACCTCCCACCAACTATTGACCGCATAACAGTTTTTATCAAAAATAATAATAAATCTTCTTGCAGTGCTGCATAAAGAATACAGAAAAATGAAATATAATTTATCTTGTAATATATTGGCGTCACAGAAAATTTAAATAAAGCAATATTGCGTCCGTAAACCTATGATAACAAAATACCCTCCTAAAATCATCAAGAAATTTAACAATTTGCTAAGCTGACGGTTGTTTTCAATGTCATTTTATTTCAGTTTTACAGTATAGATTCCTTTGGGTTTGGTATTTTTTGGTTATTTAAGACAGACACAATGCTTTTCCACATGATTTTCAAGTTTTAATGAGCGTTAACTTGTTAAAATGATGAGGTCAATATCTGGTACACTCAAATGTATGAATAACCATTTTTTTAACATGGCATGTCAATAGCTGGTAATTAACCAAATGTACGAGAATACCAGTTACTGACACCACGGTGTGTACGTATAGTTCATTTTTAATGGTGAGGTAGCTTAACTTTAATGCATCTGTATTAAGCCCATGGGCGTTGGCAACCCTAAAGATGTGTATCTGCATAATCACAAACATAAAAAATACCTTACGTAGTAACCTGACTACCTAGCATAATTTGAGTGAGGTACTTAAATTTTCGGTCTACTGTCACATTCTGGATCCTCCTGAATATTTTACGCTGCTTTCACATTTGGGCGACAGTCGCGCGACAGACGCTGCTTATGCGCGGCTGTTCATATAAAATGTGAAGAAATGTGCTTCTGCCGCGCTACTGTCGCGCTGCTAACGCCCTAATGTGAAAGCGGCCTTAGACTTTTAGACTTACTAATATTATAGGAAAAGTGAACGGCTGAATGGATTTTAACACATTTTGGCAAGCAGATTATTTTAAAACCTGGTTAAGTGGGTGTACCTGGACGCAGGATACTTTTTATGTCGGTATATGATCCCGTGGGACAATTGCAGAATATAACACGAGCAATGCGTCAGCCACAGGTTGGTTTAATGCATAAAATGACAAAATGTACCCTAACCTGCATGTTTGAACAAACTGACTTAAATCATTTCCGAGGCAAAGTGTGAGCTAGTTTTTTATTTGTATCTATGTTCTCTTCATTTTTGAGGTCTTTTACATAAGTTTAAAAAGTTAAAACCGTCTTATGTAATTAGGAAAATATTAATTCAAAGGTTTTTAAACTCACTTTGTAGAACTAAAGCCGTGTTATTTCAATTTATATTTTGCCGTCGAGTATTTTTATATCTGCTGCATAATACAGAACAGTGAAATAACTACTAATAAAGAAGAAAAATTGGACAAAAAGTGATAAAAACTACAAAATTTCAAAAATAAGTGCAAGAATATTATTGACGGCGTTTGAAGACTGAAGACCTAAATAGTGTGAAAAAAGAAAATGAGAAGGGCTATAAGACTAGCTTTGTTTGTTTTTTATCAAATAAAACCTCGTACCACATTCATAATAAATAATATTTGAGTTTATTCTTATACTACAGGAGGTCAAAAAATTGGTCATTTGCATGATGAAAATTTGGTACAAGCATGTTGATAACTGGTCAAATGGCCTGTTCTTGCTAAACTCGAGAAAAAAAACACTTTTTACCTTTGTATGACTGGAAATAATGTTTTAGTTACATTCTCCAATGTTTATTTTATGTTCCGAAAACATTCATTTCCACTTGCAACTCGTACATTAGTTTATTTTGCGAAAGAAGCAAGGAAAACCGCTTAAGGGGTCAATAGTTGGGTGTTTTACCCTACTATATTATGAATAATAACGCAAAGAAAGACTAAGCTGTCTAATAGTGGCTTGTTCCAAAAACACAGATACTGGCCCAGCAACAGTTCCATAAGATTTCTTGTGTCAACTGTGTCCGCTTAAAAAATGGATAAAGAAAGCTAATGTTTACTTTTATTATTATCATTTGGTCGCGTGAGTTTAAGCCAGTCAGAAAGACAGAAATATACTCGCATTAACAACTTCTTACTATACAAATATCTTCTTTCACTGTAATATATGCAAAACCTACTAAAAAGAAAGGTCTATGTTCCGTATTTTCATTGTTTAGCGACAGCTCCGGAACAAAATGAATGGAATAACAGTGACGGAGTACATTGTAGTAAACACAACAAATATAATAATTTGTTTCGCATAATAAAACGTTTTATTATCCCATTATCAGCACAAAGGAACTTTCACTATTTAGGCGACAATCTGTTACATCCGTTATGTGTATTTGTAACTACATAATGGGTCATTCTACTTTGTTGTAAGTTCACCTTGTTGGTTCAACTGATAATATGGAAATGAAATGCTTGTTCCTAATCCATGTGTTTTACAAAATATTGTGCATAAACCTTGCAAGATGGAAAATGAATTACGTTTTCTAAGCAGTCAATGAACCTTATTGTTTTTTAACCAGACTATTTTAAATAAAAAAACCTAGATCAACATTTCGTCAGGTACTCTACGATTAGCATCGTCACTTGTAACGAAACGAATAAAAAACTGCCCTGGACAACCTATTATAATTCCAATTGTTCATTGCTACACAGCCTGAATAGTAAAATATCATTTGCCTAAATGCTTATTATTGTGGTCACAAAATAGCTTTGCACTTGTTGTAAAGGTGCGCCGTTATGTTTAGAAACATCTGTTTTTAATAAAATATTTGGTATATTGTAAGACGAATAACACGAATGAACATGGTAGAATACTCACAGGGAAGTAGGCATGGGCTAGAGTGCCACCAGGACCATCGAAAGGATCGCCGTCTCCGTGCTCTCCCTTCTCGAACCTAGAGGAACGATAAATAACGTTAAAAATATACCTGTACAGTACTAAGAAAACCAATTAACACTGCGTAATGCGACAAACCGTGACATAGCAGTGACAATCAATAGCAATAAAACGTCCTATCCGATGAATGAACATCGCGAATCAAAAGTAACTTGCATTACTACAATTAATTACGCGTTCAACGCTCAATGACAGCCATTCACGTTACGCAACAAAGATTACCCGCGGATTGTGACCAAAAACCTATTATGAATGATTCAAATAATCCTACGTAGGTACAATGCGGTACGGCCACTGCCACTGGCATGATTTCAATATCGGTGCACAGATCTAAACGATGCGCGGGCATCGCCGCTACCACGAAACACTCATTTTATTCCAACTTCGTTGCGCACGAACAGTATTCTAATTTTTGAATAAACTTTCGATTAAAGTTACAATGCGAAATTGAACAGAAAGTCGTAGAACCAAAATGATGGATTACTTAACTCCAGAGTTCATTTAGCAATGTTTTGTAGTTTTCTGGTTTCAATGCCAACTGTTGAAATTTTTATCAGTTTAGCCATAATGTGTTTATGATATACGAAACCAAATAACTTGACTGTTGTTCATTTGTAGCCATGCAACTTTCAATTCAATTTGTAAAACCTCAAAGTAATGGTGAAAATAACCGATGGATTGGATAATTGAGAATTGAAATGTAATCTCAAATCTGAAAACTAATGTTACTTAACATGGTTAACTTGCCTGATTTCAATGTGGACTTGTCCGGACCGCTTCTGCGTGAATGTAAGGTCTGTGTAGTCCGACCACACTGAGAAGGCTTTGGCAAGTTCAGCGTCAACTTCAGCACGGTTCAGCTTAGAGGGATACTTAGAGATCTTGTAGGTTAGGTTCTTGACACGCCACCTTGAACCTAAACAAACAATACGCATTAATATTTACGAGCAGTTCACAGAATATTAATGTTTGTTGAGGTTGATCATGGTCTTGTTCAAATAGTTAATTCATTTAAATAACAATGACAATAAATAATATTTGGATGTCGGAGCACTTACCCTGCAGCGCGTATCTCTTGGCCCTGCTCTCCCCAAAGCCCACTTTGTCTCGCACGCCGCACCTTGGCAATGACATTACTTTTGTTGTTTCTTCGTCTAATTCACCTGTAAACGAACGTAAACAAATTACATTTAAATATTATGTCTATGTGATTTACGCCATGACTAATATCTTTGTTCTTACTACCATGGCAGTTTAGTATCAAGTTGAATTTCAATTATTATCCCATTTACATCGTTAAACACTGCGGAGTGTCAACGGACAGACATACATTTTTTGTAACGTACGATGACAAGGAAGTAATTACGGAATCACATCGACCAAAACCGCACACGGAAAACGATGAATAATGAGGAACCATGGCCACCGCAACCGTTGATCAGCTGTGAGTTGGAATTCACAGGCGCGATCGATTTAAATTCATAGTTACGGGGAATAACAATGTATTTAAAATGTATACGACTTAAGGAAAACTACCTCACATTTAATATCTATATTGCAGGAAGAGGAATTAATGAATGCGTCATTAATATAAACATACATTTACGTAGATGATGCTCCATGTTTCAGGTAGCTTACAATCCTTCCTGACATATATGTAGTCAGTCCTAAGTGGACGTCATCATTAAATCTTTAAAGGCATCATAACGTATGTTTGTGACAAGCTAGTCCGAACTCGTGCAGTGACCGATAATGAATTATTTATTTATATGTGCCGTCTGTGCGTTATTTGCTTACATAACAACAGTGCCTTCAGTCATAGTCAAGACCAATAAACTACTTCTCGTGTCAAGGCACGTACGTGTACGAAGACGAGCCGAGCTCCCGAGCTGCCGAGCTCAGCCCACATCGTTCTAGCGTGTTTAAATACATGTTTGTGGACATCGTACACTTATAAATTGCTTACGTGGATGTGTGTGATTGTAATAACTGTGATGAGGACCAAGGCTACCCGACCAACTGTACAGAACTAACTACCGGCTAATTGAAGGGTTACCGTAAAAAAATATGAATTTACAGTTTAAATCTAATGCTACTTTTATAGATTGTCTATCTTAAAGGCTTCAGATTCGTTTTGGTACATAAAGTAAAAAATATCCATTAAGGAATCTTAGCTGGCTTCTAGCCAACTGACAACCCTGATGAAATGACAGCTTATCAGACAGATAGTTTCAGTTGGAATTACCGTTTTTGCAAGGTCAGGATAGTACGGAGTACGGATGTGGGCTAACATCACATTAATTATGTCAACCTTTGTAATCCAAGAAATGCTGGGTCACTTGCACTTATCCAGGCATATGTCGTTGTTACCGCACTTTTACATAAGCGGCTAATTAACGATGACGAACATAGGAAGTGAAGTGATTGATGGTCTTTTCAAGACAATTATCATAATTGATTTAAACTAGTATTTAAAGATGTATAGAATTATAATTTATGAGAAAGAATTGTAATTAATGAGACAGTCATACATTATCTTTTTATAATCTTTGTATGTGTTGATAGATGCCAATGTTTTTTATTGTTTTTCTGTAAAATTATGATAAATTATGTTATATTTTCCCATCAGATATTTCCCAATATAAATTTTATCAAAGTAACAGATCGTAATCATGGGTTATGCAAACGGTTTTACATTAGAATTTCAACAAAGTAATGATTGCAGTTTTCTTAAACCACAATTGATTGTCTCTTAGTCAAAGTTTAATAGTCCGTGAATATTTGAGGACATCGACACCTTCGCACAACATTTACTAAACTGAATCATTTATTTTAGACATTATTTGCCCAGGACACTATTCAGAACATAGTTGTATGAGCAAGAGTCATAAAATAAATATATTATTCACTATTCCACCTAAAACATACGTAGTCGCCGTAATGTATTGACGCCCCGTAATTAATTTAATGTATAAACATAAATGTATTTAGTATCTTATTAATTTGCAAAAAATATTGCTCTACAAGAAAAATAATGAATACATTCACTATAACAAAACTATACTCTGCATGGACAATATATTTATTCTTTACCAACATTTTTATAAACATAAATGATAAATGTACGAGTCAGCAGTAAATTACAAAATAATAACAGGCTTTCAATCGATAAGCCGATGTAGTTATAGATAGGCTTACCTGTAGCGTTCAGTCCTGCAAAGCTCTGGAACTCGGCGATAGCTCGGCGCCATGAACTCTCGTCCATGATGTGCCCACTCGAAGGATTCCTCACGGAGGGATTCAGGTACCCGTATTGCGCTAAGTACATCTGAAAGTAGACATCCCCTTCAGTCTGCCACATCCATGTTAGGAGTAGGCCTCTGTTCTCATACGAAAGATGTCTATCTACTTGTTACTGGTGCTCAGTTTCAGCGTGTGCTAAAGCTTACATACTACTGCTTGGTGCTTGTCTAATGTGAATTAGGTTCCAAGTACAGTTCTAAACTTCGGTCGAATGAAAACAGAGATCCGTTAAAATTGTAGTAATTGACAATAGAGCTAATAAATAGCTCTACAATACACAAAAAGTTACGTTTTAAATTACTTAGGCGTTGAAATGGATTTCCCTAGTACTTAATTTAGGAACATTATTAACGGAATGTGATAGAATTTCGTTTTAATGTACATTCAACATTGTAGTGACGTGGTCTAAGCTACTAATTTGCTTTTAGAGCTCTTGTTTTTCTCGTGCAAGTACTAAGTGACGTTATATTATCTCACCTCATCGCAAGGTTACCCAGCCATTGTTTATTGTCAACGCGCTTGATAACATGAAGCACGTCGTTAGAACAAATACATGGATAAGAAGAAAATTTCTGATCCGACATGTAACTCAGTTCATTCCATTAATTTCGCAAGCGATAATCTCGCTATTGATGATTTATAAATTATATTAGGTACTTATATCTTAGTTAGTGATAAGCTTTAGGGTCAATGTTTTAAGTTGAGTATGTAAAGAAAGGTTTCGTTCCGTAGAGGGTTGCATTCGATTGTCGCGGATGGTATAAGGAGACATGGCGACCTTGGGCAGTGGCGGTGCGCGTGCGCCGCATCTCAATGCGCGCGCATATCTCCGCACGAGGTGCGCGGCGCGAGCGCCTGCAGGCTCTTTGTTCCCCCTCACGCCGGGGAATACTCACAACAATGTCGCTGTTAATCCCGCAGTCAATACCCCCAAAAGCCCGTGTTTACTATTGTCTGTCCAATGCGTCCCATGCCGCCAGAATACTAAACATATTTTCAAAGATTTCTTCTATTTGTTAAGCAAATCAAATGTACGTTTTACAGATATCATCACGAATGAGTGATTGACCTTAGGATATAATATTCCTAGGGGTACTGGCGTTTCATATTTTATTGCTCAGTATTTCATTTGTTCGTGTCTCTATTTTTAAAAGTTTAATGGTGTAAAAAGCTCTCTTGTATACCCATTACATAATGTATTCATTCTTTTAGTATGGAACCCAACGCATTTATATTTAGAATGCAAATAAATCAATGCTTAGGTTGATGACTAATCGCGAGAGAATCAGTCAGTTTTTGGGTGCGCTGGGCCAGGGCATTGACACCGTGGCACAAAGTTGCAGACCATTGTTTGTTGCACAAACCAAAACCAACCAAACCGCACGACTTGTACGTCTCACCTCGTACCAATGTAAATATTGAAGCCTGCCATTTGGTCTACATATCGTATCGGTAACAATGTTCCCGAGCAAACTATTGTTCCTTACATGTAAGAATTCTTTGGAAACACGCGGTGGCTCGAGTATTGTCGAGAAACTGCAAAAAGTAGCGTCTCGCCGCTAAAGCATATTTATCTTAAGCTTATAAGTGAAAGGAATAAGAGCGACCTGCATGGTAGTGGAAGGATTATTGATGGAGGCGTTTCAATAATGGATTCGTATGAGCATATCGGGGTCAGTGTGTCCCCATGAGTAACGGGTACTGTCGGAGTCTGCGCCGGCGTTGATCTCACGGCGCAGCCCGCGATGCGGTGCTCCACAGACCTACTTAACTCATGCAAATTTCTACAGCCTCAGGGGACATCCAACGGCATGTATCACGCATCATTGCTGAGTAACAATGCTAATTGGAAAAAATAACTCTGTCAAGATATTTGGCATCTCAAACAACCACTTGAGGAACATAATGCAGGAGACGGTAATGCCTGTCAAACCCAGCTCAGTTCAAACTGGTTTTAAGAGCAATCATATTTTTAAAGTTTAACGATTTAAACCGTTACTGTTAGTATCTGGGTATTTTCGATTGCCAATGCTTTGCAGGTAATAACAGTGGTACGTGCAATTTGCGCTTTTACTTCAAGACTAAACCAATATTCGTTTCTTTTTGAAAATAAATATAATATGAGCACATTCCATCAATTTGTATGTACATATTCGAACTGTAAATCGCTAACTTAAACAGCTGAACGTGAACACACTTTGTGGACATTAAGGATGTCAATATGTTATGCCGGTTATTTCCAATTGAAGTAACGGGTCGGCGACGATTAACGGGATTTTAATAGAAAGGATTACGTACTTACGTGTCGAGGACTGAATTAAAATGGCCTAAACCACGTGGTACTGAGTCATCATTCAATGTTTTTGCGTTTACTATGTGCATGAGCTTTGAATGGCCCGACTGTTTGAATTAATGAAGTTTACAGAGCTTATTGCTACTACAGATGATGATACAAGGACGGTATAACATGGACATAAACTGTAATAAAAATGTGAATGTTACCTACACTGAAACTTTATTAAATGATCATTTATTTTTAATGATTTGGTCTACTAATCATTGCTGACAGCAGGAATTTATCGTGTACCTATGTACTAAGTAGGTAAATAAGCCAGGCAATGTGAAAATAAAAACAAGAAGGTAGACAAAACAACAGATCAGACTTTAAGAAAATACGTGCATTATTATGCACGAGGACACTAACAATAATTTGCGAGCAGCCGTAATTGTCGAGCAAACAAAAGTCTTTTTTTAAAAGAATCACCTGTGTCATTGACCTATTTCTTTTTTTTTATATGAATCACATTTTCCTCTGTTAAAAGAAATATAGACGACGTAGTTATTCATTACTAAGCATAATCTTACTCATACTATATTAGTAATGTCCACTTCCTGTTCTTGACCTACCTTTTGTTTATTTAGTATGTCATTGTATTAAGTTTTGTCCTTACATGTTGTGATAAGAAGTTGTTATATCAAAGATAGGAATAGAAGCTGTCCTTCTATATTCATGGTCTTTAACGCCTTGGTAGAAGCAGGAACGAATAATTATAGTAAATGGCCAAAAAAACAAGCGGTTTTTTTGTTATATCAATAATCTCCGTAACACTTACTCACTAGACAAACAGATGTGAATGGTACTTGTGTTCAGACGAGACGGATCAGTCACTAACCCATATCGCCCACATAAACAAAACTTACTCATACTCGACCTAAGTTCATTGTTAGACTATAGCGAAACTTTTACGTCTTTAAGATCGCATGCAAATACGTAATAAAGACAGCCAATAAAGCAAATATTATAATAATTACATTAGCATACGAAGTTACGTAACATTATGGAGTATTATAATTGTTATTAGTATTCAGAGAGGCACGATAAAAAAGGCGCAATACTAACATGTGCAGAACTCTATAGCCCGATTATCTATAGCAAAGCGATTTCAATGTAAACTATGCGGGCATTTAATGACACCTAAGTGTGATTGCGTACTTCGCTCATTGTTGGATAACGGCTGACATTGGCTCGGATTCACGTGGAACCGTCATTAAATTGCCCCTCCGGTATTATGGCAAAATTGAGAGTCGTCCATACAGTGCCATAATGTATTATGTAACAATAAATCACCTTTAATTTGCATTACAATTGCTTTGGATTATGTTAAAACAGGAATGTTCAATTAATTTTGATGATGATTGTGCTATCAAGTTAATATGATGACGTTAAACAATTATCTTAAAAAATAGACACACTTTTACAAAGCTTTGAATTTAAACATCAAGATGACACAAATAAGTAACTCTCAAATCTATACAGATGTACAAATATGAGCCAACACGAAGTCACAGGTGGAAACGAAAACAATTTTATCATCTGTGACCCTACCAAATAAAGCCAGGCCCTATTCAGTTCAGTCCTAGATTCCCACAGGTGAGTATGACAACTAGGCTATCAACTTTAACCTCACCAAATAAAGACATTCCCTATAAAGTCAGAAGCATGTGGTACACAAATAAAACAGGTTGCTCATTACAGCTATCACAATGGCCAGCTAATCATAATCAGAGTGCTTATTAGGAGTTGTTGTAAATATGCTTCGGCTGTCACGCGAGTATCTTCCAGGAAATGCATCAGATATGCCTTCGTAGGAACGTTACACGTGCATGGTATTCGTCAACACTTCCCTCTATGTGTAATAGTGAAGCATGTGCCCAATATGCTGTGATGGCGTCTACTCGGTCTACTGCCTGGTGAAAGACGCTGTGTTTTTACAGAGATAGAACACAACACGTGCTAACTGTACTGAGATTGACTTTTCGTGTTACTGGCAATTAATATCTAATTCAACCTGTTAAAAAACATTTGAAAAAAAAAGAAATCGACTGTTAGTTGTGTTGTCTCAGACCTACTTAGCTTCGTTTTTCCAGTAAATGTTCCGCAACGTGTTTTTTGTATGATTTATTTAATTTATCAAAAGTAAATACTAGATAAGATAGTGTGTGTGCATTAATCCTGAGAAGTCTAAGCAGGCTGTAAATATAGTGCATTTATCTTGTTACAATGCTAACGACCCGCGCCGCCCACGCCATCGCCACTTTATTGCAGCACCTCTGCACATAATATAACATCTGTTATTTCAATCACGCGTTGAAAACCTCAGCCACGTTTTTAAATAGGATGTATTAAAAACAAAATGTGACTGAAGAAGGCTGTTGTATGTAGAACATTGTTGGATATATTCTTCACAAGCATGGAATGTTATAATTGATTTGAA
Organism: Agrotis clavis; assembly: GCA_954870645.1. NCBI lineage: Eukaryota > Metazoa > Arthropoda > Insecta > Lepidoptera > Noctuidae > Agrotis > Agrotis clavis. The sequence goes on along the minus strand of OX940919.1, from coordinate 16,629,735 downwards.
AAAATTGAAAATTTAAATTATGGAAAATATTATTCAAAGGCTTGTCTTAAATCAACATACTGTATACAAGATGCAACAACTTGATTTCTCATTACACTATATTTTATTCATATAATTAAATTAAAAGTATGTACACTTATAACACGCAATTGCATAAATTAGTGCAAATCACAAGTGCACTCGTTCTATAAACCACGTGGGAATCTGTAGGGTGATATGTTTTCACCACTGCGCCACCAAGTACGCGTGGACTATATTAATTTTAATATTGTTTTTACATAGTTTATTTACTTCACATGATCTAGTTATTTATTCCCTATTAATTTTACTTCTGCGTATCAAAATGTCACGTGATAAATATATTAATATTTATACAGCATGTAAGGAATCATCCTTAATAAATAATCTATGAAACTCAATCGCAAAAGCAAAGAAGTAAATGACAGTTATTAATTATGTAATTACAGTCTGTGCTCGTTAATTATTTCACAATGTTGACAATAACATTGAGTACCTGCATCGTAAACGTATCGGGGAAAATAGTTTTTCTGTAGGTAGTTTTTCTGTAGGTAAATGATCATTCAATTCAAATCAGACATATTTGTTTACATTTTTTACATAGACAACTATGTAAACTTTTTTGTTAACTGTTTACATGAATATAATAAGAAGGCGGTGAGCTTTGTGCACGTGTCGTCTCTATAGTAATTACTGATATATATTTTCCTGAGAACGTGAACTGTTTCAGGAATGTAGATTAAATACGACATAGATAAATAAACATTAGACTCCCATACATTTTCTATTTAAAAATACACACGTTGAAGATAAATGGCTCCCATACAAACATAAGATGAATATTTAATTTTGACTGACGCCTGTTATAAGTTAAAACAACATGTTTGTTTGTTCATCCTGTCATCTATTTATGTTAATAAATCACATTGGTATGCATCTTAATTGCCTTTTTGCGTTATATTTTTATATTTACTATTTACCTGGCTTTTCAGAATAGGTAAACAAAAACAATGGGAGACAACAGATAATAATGTTCCATAAAATTTATTTTTACTCATTACATTTTAAATTTTTACCTATTTATTTAGGACATAATCTCACAAGAAAGATTATTAGTAATGACCAAGAAACATTATTTAGTAAAATATAGGTAGGTAAGCCTATTATTTTCAAAGTAGCTAAATATTATGGTTTATATTATTTCAACTTGAGGTTTCACGAACATAAACCTGTAGGTATACCTACTAAAATATAGGTTGATACACTGTGGTTTGCGATAAGCGCATCAAAGCTGCGCTGCGCTCGCACCGCTGACCGCACTCATTCGCGCGCACGCGCAGCTATATAATTGCCTCGTAATTAGTTTCAATTACGGTGCAATTGACGAAAGATTAAAATAGAATTTATCGCGTGTGAAACCTCACTTTTCCGTAGTAGAATGTAGAAAATGTTTTTTGCGGTAATGTTAACCCGCCCTTTGTGTGTGCAGCCTCACGTTTGTCACGTGGACCACGGCACATTGTCTTACTTTTCAAATATAATAGACTTTGATCTGATGATTGCTTGCCAATCATCGACACCTACACGTGTAAGGCATCATGATTTTTAAATACATAGCTTAACTAATGGAAAGGATTCATTAACCGACTTAAAAAAAAAATCTCTGTTTGGTGCTTATGTTTGTATAATATAAATGTGTGTTTGTCCACGATTATCTCGCGTTTGGCTGAACCGATGTTGATGCGGTTCTCATAAAAGTATTCGTTATATTCTTGAGAAGGTTTTAGTATACACTAGTAATGAATATCCCACGACGTTGGCCGACGTTGCTTGCCAATCATCGACACGCTTTTTTTTTTTCATCGTGGCAAAATCAACAAATGAGTCCTCCTGCCCAGGGCGGGACAGGTGGGACTGTCAGACTTGTACTGACTAATATCCACGGTGTTCCTTCAATAGCCCTTTATGTACCAGGGTCACGGTTACCGAGTGAAATCCATTTAAAACTCAATCTTGTGCATTCTACCTTAAAAACCGTCAGGCTCATAGAGCTCTTAAAATTAAATGGCAGGGTGCTGAATTCGAGCATAACAACAACCCAATCTACCTAGGAGTCACACTAGACCGCTCCCTCACCTGCAAGCAGTAGTGCCTCAAGACCAAGCTAATCAAATAATCTCTTACGTCGGTTAACATCTACCAATTGGGGCGCCTCTGCACATGCTCTCCGGACATCTGGCATGGCTCTCTGCTTTTCGGCCGGCGAATTCGCATGCCCAGTGTGGCATCGATCCGCTCATGCCAGAAAAGTTGATGTAGCGCTCAACGAAACATGCAGAATAATCACTGGCTGCCTTAAACCAACTCCACTAGCTGCATTATACCCACTTGCAGAAGTGGCCCCCCCAGAAGTTCGAAGAGAGGTGACTTGCGCCATTGGGACAGACAAACGCCGTCCCCTATACACTAAGGTGACGTCAAAAGGCAGACTCAAGAGCCAGAAAAGTTTCCTCAGGTCCACTAAATCAGCCAGCAATAGTACGGCTGGGGAAGCCCGGAAACAGCTGTGGCTCCTCAGATATCCTCCTCCGGAACATTACGCTGAGCCCGCAGAAAAGCTTCCAGCAGGCCATCAACTGCCACGAAAATCTTAAACCGTTTACGAAGCCAGGTTGGTCGCTGCAAGTATAACATAGTCCGGTGGGGGTACTGTGATGAGGAAAGGTGCGACTGCGGAGCCTCAGCACAAACGATGGCCCACCTCCTCACTTGTGCTTTGAGTAATTCCACCTGCACTCTAAGGGACCTGTCCGAGGCCACCACCAACGCCGTAAATGTGGCAGAGTTTTGGTCGAAGCTCATTTAAACCTAAGAAATCATTGATACGACGAAGAAGAATTGACACCCTACACGTGTTTACACCATGGTTTATAAAAACATTAAAAACATAGGGGCAGCCCTACTAATGGGCAGAATTGTTCTATGCCAAAGAATGTGCACCTAGAGCGACTGCATTCCAATTAATTCTGAGAACAGATAGATTACATGACTTCGAGTTAAGTGCTTGACCCTATATCCTATGAAACGATAATATAGGATATTATTATGGAATGTCTAGTACGTATCGCAGTTTGCAAAAAGAATGTTGGCATCAATTTTACACCTCAGCTAATTTACATTTCACAGCCCCTTCATTAAATTACTGTATTTTATTTTTTAATTACATAATTCAAAGCTACTGAAGAAAATTATCCTTTTTAGCTGTATAACTGGCTGCAAAACTCACTTCTTTGATGAATAAATGACACGTGTAAATAGTTATTATTGCTATTAAACAGGCATAATTTAAGCCACCTGTTAGATTTTTTACAATTCTTTGAAAAAAAAAAACAACATATTATAATTACATTTCATGTTTGACGGTCATGGAACATAAATTCACACTAAATATTTTAAAACCGTAAATGGAACGTAGAATTATAATATATTTATGGACATGGTTTAGTATCATAGTGAGATCAAATAAATGGTAGCAATCAGATGGAGTGACGACGTCGTGAACAATAAGCAGTAGCGATCAGAGGACGGTGGCCGTGGCGCGCGTGCCGAAGGTCGTCGGTCGCTTCCTGCGCGCGTGATGTGCATGCGCACCGACCCGACATCACCACCCATCATCCATCAACCACCAACCACTCATCACTCACTCATCACTTCTATCCCCGAAAGATTCAAGATACCTAATATAATAATAGACCCACATTTCACCACTTATACTAAAATCCCACACGTTATAGGGAGCGAGCTTATTGCCCTCAATCGGGCACGAATCCGTGGCTGCTGCTGAGAAAACCAATACTGGAAAATAATATTGTTTGCCTGGTCTAGGAATCGAACCCAGGACCAAGAGCTCAGCAATCGCACTTTTAAGTCCACTATTTAACAACGAGGCAGTCATCACTCACTCATCTCCACAATGCATACATGCAGTACATAACAATCCCGTTACCCAAAAAGCAGTCCGTTCAGATTACGGTAACACAGAGGTGACCCGGTTGCTCTTTGTCTCCGCAGGACGCAAGCCATTGTCCAACCATAACACACAACCAACATTTATGTCATCGACATTCTTTACCGTATTCAACGAATCGCTTAGCTTTATCTTTGAAGATTATATTTATCTGTCTTTATTCCGCACAAAATCTTAAAAATAGGCTAGTTACTTCCTATCTTTTAAGAGATCTGGCGACATCTCACAGTTCGTCATCGTCTTTTTTGTCCTCATATTCTGCGAAATCCTAAAAAAATATTTATTTCCCAGGATCGTGAATCGTGACCAGGGTTAAGAGCCTCGCGGTCGGTGGCATTGTACGTTAAAAATATTTTGTTTTTCATCACGTTGATGTCATGAGCCTGGCGTTAGTCGGCAGGCTCCGGCCTGATCTTGAGATATACTGAGATACGCGTTTCCCGAAACGCATAACAAGGAGGCGGTGGACACCTTGTTGACAGTTAGATATGCACACGGCATTTATACTAGCACAACATACTCTAAACAGGCTACTGCGGAGATGATATAACAAAATGTCATAATCTCTTTAATAAATATTGAAACATCAATAAAACCGTAATGAGGCACGTTGGCGATTATGTTTCACCAGTTCATTGTTCTAAACATTCAAAGGAAATTCTCCAAGAGATGTCCCCTCGTCGAGTGGGACACGCGTCGAATTTTTATATCGCATTAGTCGAATCGAGTAGGAATGATAAAAACAAAGAACATCACAGGTTCTTGGCACTTTCTGGCTCGGCTATTGTTCTCTGGAGGAGCCTTAGACAGGAGAATGACCCTCTCTAAAAGGAGACGTTTATCATAACAGTACCTGTTTCAAATGACAGGAAATACCTGGCCCATGACAATGTGTCGACCATAACATCTTAGATTTATCATGTGGGTAAAGTACAATGACCTATAAATTGAGGCCGAAAATGCCTGCATTACATACTGCCTTACAATAATACCTTATCGTGACTCAATTCGATGCTCGATGCATGTCATTTGTCTGTCCGGAGCCGTATCCTAGTAACGACTACTGAATTTCAATATTTCGTGCACCGCTCTTTACAGCCCGAACGTTCGTTGGTTTCATGATGTTTCTATGTAATTTATGTGATATTCCATTGTAGGTGTAGAAGTTAATATAGGATAATTTGATACGGAACTGTTATGTCGCATGACATTTTTATTAGCGCAATTGAAAATGTAAACAAGTCTGGCGTAACAAAAAGTTGGTGATGCTGTATAATATTTTATGGTTTTTCCATGTCAGTGAGTGTCGCGCTGTTAATTAAGGCTGGGCTTACCTATCTGCTAATCATACTTCGAACCGGTCCTCATGGAAACAGATAATTAAAACCACAGATTGGTCTTGAACAAGTAATAGGTGCTAATCTAGCTTCTAAGACTTTTTATCGATACAATTGATTGGTGCAACTTTGTTGTTTATAGTCTTATCTTATCGTATCCCATTTTTCAGTTGCGAAAACTTCAGTGTAGAACAACGTTTCGCCATCGTGTTGTGATTCTTCATTCGTTCAGTTACATTGTCGGCGTTATTATGAATCCCGTATCAATAAAACGTAATGCTTTGTACATTACAAGAGCAACCGCTGTTATTGTTGCTTACCTCATTCATTGATAATCAAATATCACATGTTCGTTACTGAAACGGAGGCTTCTCATTCAATTACCAATTTTGAGGTCTTATAGAGAGGTGAATAATGATACTTAACGTTAAAAGATTGGACCTTGTCCAAGCCCCTATTTCATTTAATTCAAACATGCTTGTATTTTGCGCAGTCATTTTTGGGTAAATTAGTATGAGCTACAATTAAATAGTTAAGTAGCTATTTAATTGAAATATTATTAAAAGAATTTTACTAATTAGTGAATATTTTAATATTATACAGCCAGCCCAGCGTTTATTGTTAACTACTATAATTGTTTTACCAGACAACATTTCGATGTGAACTTACAATACTTACTACGAGCAACTCAGGTGCCAAAGCGGTCGCCTTTTATAGCAGAATTTTAAATATGAATAATTACCTAAAGTTCGCTATACGAGTAGAAGCGGGTTAGTGGGCCGCATAATAACCTTGACATAACCGCGGCTATTTTATACAGTTTTAGAACTTATCGTTTGCTTGATTAGATTACAGTTCGGCTATTCGCAATTTATATACCGGTGAAATAGTTATATTGTGGATATGGGACGACCACCATAGGAGACTGGATGAGGAAAGGACATTTATGTAAAGGAGCTTGCCTAGAAGTGGATTCCGATTGGTACGCAGATTGATCGTGAGAATTATCTGTTTACCTATACTGATGTTTTGTCCAAGAATGTTAAGGAAATGCACACAATTCATGCTGCATCTTATGCTCTAAGACTTTGGCGAGCCTCCATCACAAAACGTGATCTGCTTTCAAACTGTTAACATCTCGCTATAACTTTCCTTTGTTGGCCTCAATAGTTATGTCATTCCTAGGTATCTCTATTTATGCAAGCAAGTGTACGGAATTTAAATAATTTAGCTGATTCATAATAAAAGGTCTAAGATCATTTGTTTGGTTTTGATGTACCTAAATCAATTAATAAGTATTGTGGACTTGTGGTTTCCGCGGTTTCAATCAATCAAGTACCAAGTACAAGACTACTTAGTTGTTTTTTATAATAATCCCTACCTTTCTCCTAGATCGGTAAAACTACCTTTTGCTTATAGAGGAAAAGAAATAGCTGAGTATTATAGGTTTAACTAGTCCGTTATTCCATGCGACTTAAAACTGGCGAAGTTTGTGTGTAAAGCTTTCAAAATAAATATAAAAAGAAGAAGCATAATGTATAAATATTGTCTTTGTCTTTAAAAGATTTGCATTAAAACAACAAGTCTGAACAACCAATAATGTCTGAATAAATATTATAAGTAATAACACTCATTTATATTCCAACGAGTAATTTATTTAATATCGATATTGAATTCAAGACAGCTTACTAGAAATTATTAGCAATATATGACTGTAATAGGAATGTCTACTTATGCGGCATTAAGTTGTGACTCGTATAAGGATGCGGTTATGAGACAGCAGCCAGCGGGTAGCGGAGCGAGAGATTTTTTTTACTTTAACTGTGCAAAGTTATGCATGCTTTCATTTCCGGAACAAAATATAGCCTAAGTGTCTCGTTCAGATGACCCAGAAGCTTTTCAGAATTTAGAATTAAGCTCAGATATTTTTGCATCTAACAATTCTAATATGAGATGAGCCATAGGTAGGTACGACATTATCCAAAATAAAGATACTAAAAAAGATTTCCATATTGGTGCTCATAGACTTTCAAAAGCTTTTTTGGGAGTTTGACCAACTTTCTATCGTTTAGTTCACTTATATAATATTTTCAAGAAACTTAAAAACCTTCTAACAAACTGTTTCTGACACGCTATCCGCTGCCACATAACCCTAGCCTTAGTATGTAAAGCGGTGCGTGCGGCCGGTCGCTGTGCTCTATGACCTAGAACTTGGCGGCTAGCGAGCTCAACCACTCGTCGTGTGACTCAGACGATTCCGAGAAACTATAAGATTTTATTATTTACGTCTATCCTCTAGAACCCCGTAGAAGCAACATTTTCTTAGTGCATTGTGAGTCAGCCCGATTAGAAGTTAATGCACAGTCCCTTTTGTGAGTAAACCCTTTTATTGACTGAGTGTTTTATTTGTTTTTTTCATTTTTTCCCAAGATACAGACAGATTTTCTGCCTTTTTCTTCAGGAAAGGGAGTCCTATGACCCATTTTATGTGTTGTACTGGTTGTATTTATTTACCACATAATTATATATATAAGACAACTTTGTATACAATGTAAAAACTACCTACTTGTTGAATAAATTATTATTATTATTAGCGTGACGGATTACTATGCCTATAATATACAGCTAAGAAACTAAGAGTCATAAAATTATTCATTTGAGAAATGTATTTTGCGAAAATTCTGACTTTTCGGAAATATGAGTGTTTCTGCGTGTGTGAGAAAATACCTCATGTGAAAATATCAATCAGCCGACTGTAGAATGCTTAAGTTTTCAATAGAAAATAAGATGTCTTTAATGACTTTTTCTCAGTAAACTAAAAAATATAGGTTAACGATTGCCCTTCATTTAACCAAACTGATGATAACTTTATGTCAGTGTTGCCAGCCACTTACTTGTTCTTACGTTTACGTATGTTTATTGTATCACGAAAGCTAAACAAATAAAATAAGCTTCTAACTTTCTCCACCATGTACATGTATGTAACAATAGTCTCTATATTAAAATCTTTGTTGCTCTCATTTAGAACCATATACAGTGTCGCGTATGCACTCTCATCAACCAAAATAACTTTATCTTAAAAAACATCACACAACCAGACATCTTGATAACTCCTCTAGATTTGAAATAGCAATTAGGGCAAACAAACTCAACAAACAATGAATGTTTGACAAACCTACTCTTAACAAAGAATCAACAATATTTAAAAATAAATAAAAGCAGGTAGTGTCAGACCGAACTCGGAAAAAGGATGTTGATTCCATGATTAATAAAATTTATAGCCATTGATTCATCCACAACATTAGCGTATTTTACAAATACTACAAAAATGACGTAATGCCCATTGAAAAAGTATAATGACCAATATCTTGCTACACCCATACACTCACACACTCAACTCACATGTCTTACATGGTGCGCGTGAGTCATGATTCGCTTAAAACAAACGAAATGAGAAGACAAACAAAATGTTCTAGTGACGAAGCGAAAGGCGAGCCACTTATCTCGGCTGGACTACCTCGATTTATGAATGAACACGTTACTACGAACACCTACGAGAGTGTTACTCTACCTAGTATCATTGTATGAGACTCAGATTCAATTTGATTCAGAAGCGCCGGTGAACGGCGTTCCGAGAAAAGTTGAGTCAGCGACCGCTATGCGCACCTACGTATCGTTTCCGATTCCGATGATAATAATTATCGATTATGTACAGGATGTGGAGGAAATCCGTAATACAATAAATACCTAAGTAAAAACACTTACAAGAACTTTGTCAAGACTGTTTAGTGCTATCTTTATCTACAAGTGACTAAGCGCGATATTCAATTATAATACATTTACAAAGAAAAATCCATTTCAACGCCAATTTTTCAAAATTATTGCGCTAAAAGAAGCAAAAAATGTACAGTTCGATTTGCGAACGTTTTTCTTTTTATAAACATTTAATGGACTTACCATCGCGTTGTCTGCATTGCCGAAGGCTGGCGCGGCGCTACTCCTGGTCAGGAAGACCAGTGCCACCGTCGCCGTCCACAATATCCTCAGACTACTCCTCAAACTGACGAACGCCATGTTCTCTGATATTCTTAGTCTTCTATTAGATATGCTCATTTGATATTTTCCTTACTTATATTATTATTTTGTAAAAATTATCTAGAGGACGGAATAATTGTCATTACTCTTTTGTAGTTTTCTTAACCTATTTGGTTTGTAAGTATAGTATAGTAAAGTTGTCGATATGTTCGAGCACCACGATGATATGTTATCTGAAACAAAGAATTAGTAGCGATTATTATCAGGACATGTGAACAACCTAACCGTTTACGTCAACGCTTTGGGAGTGAAATTGCATTCACGAGCTTAATACAACAGATAACTTTATCCTAACTTAATTGTAACCGCAAATTAGGTATAGATTAACATTCATAATATTACTCATACATTATAGGCATTTATATTTTATTTATAGTCGTAATCTTTAGGTTAGAGGTTTTTGTAGAGGTTGGCTCTGCGTCATATTATCCTCGACACATTAATTGCTGTGAGTCAGTCGTCAACCAGCATCTGTGCACTTATGTAAGATGTTTCTGGATTATCAAGACACGAGCTAAATACATAATCATTTTGTTTTGTAAATATAATACAGACATTGAAATGATTACTCATACAAGTAGTTTGATAAAAACTACGGATTATTATTTATTTACATTTCTGAGACGAAACTGTAACTAGAAATAGTTCAAGTGTTTGTAACACCTGCAATTAATTTGCGAGCATAAATAGGTACACAATTTATTTTAACTTCGACTCAAAATAATTATCATTACTATCTATTGTGATGAGAATGATAGCGCCAAACGAATCAATAGATATGTTTGCACTTGCATTAAAGTTACTCATAGAAATAGGTCCACAAATCACTCATCGGTGTATGACCTACATATTTCCAAAGTGAGTTACCAATGGGCTTGTCAACAAACACCTAGCATTATCTCTGTTAATGATAAATAGTTTGTAGCCAGCGCTATATAGTAGGTATGGACTATGGAGGAACACAATGTGGGGAACTGATTAGATATTCAGTCGTAACATGTCCGTATACTCAAGAGATTTGTGATTCATCGTGGTTTTAATCATTTGTTAAACAAAGCAGATGATTGAGAATATAGGCAGATGATTCTATATCACTAGTTTTTTTTTATTGTTTGTCACCAACCTGGAAGACAAGGGAACTTTTCACCATATCCTTTGTGCAGTTACTCCAGCCAAGCTCACAAATTCATTTTCGTCTTCTAGGCCTCCCCCACTATCCCTATTTACCTATTACCTTGTAGTGAGAGTAATCCAACTAACTCTAGTCCAGTCTACAAGATTGTCACGTATTTAGAAACTATATAATTACGTCCCTTTTCACGAAAATTAGGCAGACACATACATATGGATTTATATGATGACTTAAAGTTTATTGACGGAGTGCAGAAATAATGAATACTTACTTGTAAAAGATAAACAATTATTTTTCGAAGTTCAACCTCTAGTTTACTTAAATATAAATAAATAATGCTTCTTAACCAATACTAAACGTGCTTTACAAGTGCCCTCTTGAGAGTTGACACTTAATTGCGTCTGCCACACCATATGCTACTAATTACTTCTTACTTTGATTTAATATTTAAAACCTCTTTTGAATTCATTAACTAACTGTTGCTTGCTATTCAGTCGCTGTGTTTTTGTCTGTAAATATTTTGATCGCTACAAGCATGAACTTTAAAATGAACCCAAAACGACTCAGAACTTTTTACATGCAAATTATAAGTGGAATTTTTTTCAATGAAGTTATTAAATCTATGAACTTTAGTAATTACTAGTTACGCAGACAAGTCTGTTCGAAGGATGCATAAAAAAGTACTTTACATATCTAATCGTATACCCGTGTTTCTTATCCTTATGCACTGTTCCTAACAGTAGTATGTTTCCGGGTGTTTATACGTATAAACATATGCGCAAAAAGGCCACAAAAAGTGCTGCCTTCTACAACCTTCTAATTGATAATATCTTTAATAATCTATATGTTTTAGTATTTGCATCCGGTTAATCTGGTTACGGGATTAAGTAACAGAAAAAAAAAATCACAACAAAAATCTTCATATAATCGGCGTCTTTGTAAATCTACAATCCAATAAGCAAAAAAACGGATCCACGTGGGCAACGTCACGGGATATTTATAAGTGTTTTATACTAAAAAACTTTCCTGAAAACCGCATCAAAATCCGGTCAGCCAAACGCGAGATAATCGCGGGCAAAGATACATAGACGTACAAATATCAGGTCGAACTGAGAACCTACTTTTTTTAGGTCGAATAAAAACTAACTTCAAATGCTACATTATATCACTCTTAAGATTCATTCAGTTATGGCAAAGAGGTGATATATCCGTCAGGTCAATCTCTGCGGCCGAAACCGAAAGCGCGGATCTAGCAGAAGTGTCGCCAGCAATGTTCCGCTCGCCGGAGCGTGACGGCGCGGTGCGGAGGTGACGCTGCGCCCGCGCCGGTTTCACCGACATTGGATTCGAACCTCTTACCTAATACCATTTACTCCAACATTTTTTTACTATAGCTTCTAATCTTTTCAGTTATCTTTGTGAAACTGATTATATTTAATTACTGTTTAATCGATCCGACCCCGACAATAAATTGCAAACGATAACCCGAACTGTGTAAACATGATGTCAAGCTAAATCATGTAATTGATAGATTAGTTCAAGCGTTCCATGTCCAGGGCACTTGCTTAACTTAGATTATTTATGGTTATCAATCTGTAATGCCCAAATAGTACTGTACACAGGAACATGCAACGTCAGTTACCGGGGAAAATTAATTAGAGTTTGAAATATGAATATAAATAAGTTAGATTTTGAAAAAGGACATAGCTTTTTGCACTTCTTCTCCACATAAATATTCTGTGACTTTCAAGCTCAAAAGAGGAACAACGAGCTCAAAAGAGGAACAATAAGATACAGACTGATAAATTCACCACCCTTATTTCTTCTTCTATCGTATTAAATAAAAGCTTTGTCAAAGACAGTTAAGGTGAATGCTCCAACCAGCCCGCGAAATTCAAATTTTCTTACGTTTATTGCAACTTGCAGGCCAGTGCTAGGTTGTATGTTAATTAAAATATTTTTCGCGGCTGTAAGACGTATGTAGTTACAGAATTATAATCAACAAAATCATCAATACAACGCTCTAAGTTCATAAAGCTGTAGGAAAGACTTTTTCTGTTTTTTTTTTGTTCCTACGTCTTTCTTCGTTCTACGGCTGGTTGGAGCATTCTGCACCTTAAATCAATAAGTTTAAGTTGTGAGACTTATTTGTTTACAAATCCACCAGCATTAGTATACATAATATTACGAAAACGATTAAGTGTTTTCCTCATTTTGACCAAAAATTGTTTATGTTTGTAAAGTTTTTCACTAATAACTACGTCATTTTAAACAAGTTTCAGAGAATTTGTAGGACAAAGTGCTTTTCAGTCATGTATGGACGTATGTAGTACTTTCTGGAAACTTATTGGTAATACCAATTCACCTATTTTTATTAAAATGATGATTCATCTAGTAATACATTAGCATGTTTGGTATTTTAATATATAATAATATTTGATTTTCGATTCCAAGAACAAAAAATGTTTTTATGTGATATTTTACAAGTCCTATTACATATTATTTAATTTTATGGTAAACTATTATAAGCTAATTATTTATTAACTGATTACCCTGATGGCTGACGGGAGTAAATGTACTTATTGTACAGTAGAGTTCTTTCTTTGTAAAACATTAAGAAACACCTGATTTGTTTTATCTGGATTTGGTTTCCTAGTAAAGGCTGTTTTTAAGAATTAATACTTTTCTTTTCAACCCATTAAAGGTTGTTCATGTTTTACAAATAATCCTGTAGGTTGATTCCCTTTATGTCGAATCCCGTTACGTCGAGCCGAAAACCTTGTCTCGCTTCTATTACCTCTATGTCGAGTTTAGTTTTCTGTCCCGTTTCTATTCCCTTTATGCCGAGTTTCGAGAGCCCTTCGTGTTAGGTTACTTTAAACTATGCACGCAGAAATAGGAGCCCCGCGGAGCGGGGCTCCGTTGAGCTTCCTTTTTTAGGTAATCTTCACCTATATTTGTATTAATATTATTATGTTTTTATGCCATTGGCTTTTAATTTACATTCCTGACTGTACTTGTTCACCAAACTCGACATAAAGGTAATAGAAAGCGTAAAATATCAATACTTTGGAGAACAATAGACTTCCAGACTCGACGTAACGGGACTCGACAAAAAGGGAATATATCATCCTGTATAATACTTACAAACCCTCGCAAACTAGTTCAAGCAGAAGAGGTGTCGAATAAAATCACATCCCTCGTTTGAACATAGACAAGAGAAACAAGTGTAAGGATCGTGACAGGTTATGTTCTGCACCCTTATGTGAAAAAGCTGGCCGTTTATGTATGTCTGTGTGTATGATCTCATTGTCAAAACAGTAATAAACCGATCACATACATAATTTTATGTGCTACCATAAAATCGACACGGAATTTCGCTTGCCTACAAAGCCTTTAAAGTTTGCGATTGACATCATCGGTTCATTGTACATGCGCCGAGATGACGGTGGCTGCGATTCTGAGATGCATCTCAATGAGAGCGCATGCGCGGTGTGGTCCCGCCTGACGTGCGCTCGCGCCGCTTCGCATTGACACGGCATTGGAATGCTTCCTGCTTCCGGATCCTCGCGGGCAATACTAATAACTTATCATTATCGAGATGCCATGCTACTATTAGCTAGTGTGTTTTGTTTGCAATATAGTTGAAGTAGAAAAATCTCTATAATTTATTTACTCTTTCTTGTATATAATGGTGATACATAAGGCGGACTTAATATCGCAAGGTATTATCAACTAGTCAACCTTTCAAAAGGTTAAAATAAAAATTGATCGTAGATCTAATAGACAAGTAAGTTATCTATGCGACAACTGAGTGAGAACGTTGTAGAGGGTTGTGTTAGTTAGGTTGAGATGAGTTCTACCATCAGGCATTGTAGGCAGTTTCCCGAAGTAAGAGTATCTACGAGTATCTATTTTCACGGTTGCTGGTAATATGTAAAGCTCCTAGTACATAATATGCATAAGACATAACCGGCGGTGTGTAGATTATTCGTAGACCAATGGGCAATCTTAATTATTCCCTACTAATGATCCTCAAAGTACCTTACATGTCAATTTTCCTTGTCATCCATTCGAATTATATGAAATAGTAACGAATGGTGGAAACTGCCGCACGGAGGCATGAGTCAAACAACGTTTTGGTTGAATAAGCCTCAGGGTCAGCAGTGAGTCCACATCACCCTTACGTACGTCAATTATAAAGAACAGAAACCATTCTGAACATTACTAATGTACGGCTTACTCGCTTAGGTCATAATTAAAATCTGTGGTTAATGCAAACGCATTTGAATTTTGCATATTACCTTTTCGCATATATTTTTCTAACTCACGTAAGAATAAAGGAAATTATTTCCTCAATGGACACTTGCACATTTGTATGCATCGGATTCCGTGATTGTACAATTGCGTTTTATTAATCATTAAATGAATAAATGGGTATAACTTTTAATATAACCACATTACGATCTATACTAATATTACAACGCTGAAGTGTTTGTTTGGTTGAACGCTCTAATCTCAAGAACTACTGCTTCGAATTGCAAGAATCTTATTGTGTTGTATACTCCATTTATCGAGGAAGTCTATAGGCTACATACAATCACGGTACGAACAAGAGGAGCCCAGCAGTGGGATTAAAACCACGGGGAACAACTAGTTGTATAATAAAGCTAAGTATGTGTCAAAGTCTAAAACTTCGCGTGAACAAAGACACACTTTTCAATAAGTCTTAATAAAACTTAATTAGAGCTTTGATTTAGTTAATTACGATTATGATCGGGATTGTGTTTTATGATTACCAATAAACCAACATATTCATGAATGAACTTGTAATGTTTTGATATTTTTGCAAGGTTTAGCGAGTCCCATTTCTTCATAACTTAAACAATAAAATGGTAACACATAAATTAAGAAAGCAGCTCGAGGTTAAACTTAAAAAGAGATGGAGAAAGGTTGTTTCTGTGCTTTAACATTGAATTTAAGTAGCGACCACATGTATAATTAATGTGCCCATGCTTTCCAATGTTTCGTGTCAAGTTCGGTGGCCCTACAGGCTACAGTGACTCACTGCGGTCACAGTAAGTACTAACTAAACGAACATGTTTGTTTACTATTTAGAGCACTCTTGCTATCTACTTTATTATTTTTAAAAGGTTCTAATCGTCATAATGGGAACCTGTCATATTGATTTACTTGGTCAGTTACCTTTATATTTTTTAAGACTTAAAAGTGTCTTAGCAGTCATTTAAAAAATTACCAACGTACTTTATCTTAATATGACCTTCAGATAGTCAAACATAAAAATACTGATTAAGATGGACAATAATGGTAAGTTTTTAAACGAAAGCATCAAAGTTTGGCGTATTATGACATATAATTATATACATAAAAACAAATTACCAACCTTGCAACAAGAACAAACCAAAACTTAACCAAACTAGAATCAGGTGCGTCCGTTATGGAAGATAGAAACAATGACAGAAGTAACATATCGAGAACTACAGAATACAAATACAGTTAAAGCTCTTCCACAAACACGATTTCTGATAGCACTGTATTATCAACAATTCAATTATAGAGTTATCAATACGTGCTTCATATAACAAGTACAGTAAACTAAAGGAATGTTTAAAGAATGAGTTCATACAGATCTTAGTGTTATCAGGTAGATAATGTTTACGTCCTTATCCACCAAAATTATCTGATAAGGGGAGCGGCACGCACGCTTCACCTCTTTCTTTCAAACACCTATCTTTTAATGTTTTGTTGGATGTTGTATAGCATCTAGAAATATTTTAAAAAGAAAGTCACTTTTTACATCAGTCAGAGGTAATCTTAGTAGAATTATCACATGACAACATACAGTTTGATAATAGTTCTTCTAGGTATTGAGAAAGTAGACGAACCTTTAAGAAAATTGAAGTTTGATTTTCATGATGATTTTCTTACGCATAAACAAACATTACGCCAATTATTCAATAACTAATTGATAGTTTAATTAACTTATCAGCATACACAAGTTAAGAGGCAGAGGTCAACGTAGTTGTGAATAAAAGGTGTTCCGAGTATTAGGATAGACGGTAGTTTACTACGGCGGAGCTAGTGTACCGTATCATTACGACAATGTCAACTGGTGGCCATGACACCAAACCGGCAACACTCCAAATCACCAGATTTCAAATATTGCACAGATTTCAAAGACTTCGTGAATTAACTGCACAAAGGTGAAGGGATCACGTGAAACTGTTGGTTCCATTAGTTATCTTTAAGGACAACGTTAATCACTCTGTGATATTATCACATTCATGAATGGCTTTAAGGTCGACGTGGTCCATGATATGCTCTACATCTTGCAGTCTTGTTTGTTAGTTTTTCATAACAAATGATCATCATTATGATAACGAGCAATAAAAATAATTTTAATTATGACGTGCGACAATCATTGTATCGTCTGATCTGTCCTTTGTCCGTCTAATCACACGTGTAGTACAAACAACACGGAAATTTATGAACTAACCTGTTAGACTGGTCCAGTGCGAAGTTCACGTAATCCTCACTACTTGAAACGTTGTAGGCTTCGTTCCACTAGTGCGATCACGTCTCGTACCTCTACTACTACCGAAATTTGTAAAATATCGATAAAAAATAGAGTCTATTCATGTATAAACAACAATCACAAGGCACTCTCAAGTCACCGAAAGTCCCGCTTTGTTCACTTTTTTCTTTGCAATTGCACGAAATTTCAAAGAAAATGTGTTCGTTTGTGGCGGGAACAGCTGCGATCGTTGCGCCACCGCGTGACACGACCTACCGCAGACCGCGAGTTGGGCAGAGTGTGCGCCGCGCCGCCGCGCACGGCTTATAACGCGCGCGCCCCACCGCTCCCGCCCGCCGCGAAGCCTCCGCCCGCCCCTACGAACTGCAACTTTACAGGAAAACTTTATGCGCTTTCGTTGAATACTTTAACTTGTTTTTATTGCAATCACTTTCCAGTTTCCTCAAATTTTACCTGACATGCATGCACTATGAAGATGTATCACGGGAATTCGCAAAGTTTTATAACATCTACATGTATTACTCACTATGCCTAAATACACTCTAATCTAATGTAACAGAAAACTGTTCTTACATAAGAAAAGCAATAGCAATACTCCTGAAAACACATCCTGTGTCACTTCAGTAAATGTTCTCTGTAGACTATAACATCTTTCTATATCTGGCTTCCGACTTTTTGCTGTAAGATATTATATGAGCTTTATTATTATCAATTATCATGAAATCATGGAAACCATTTCACTGAACTTGATTATTTTAGTAATTGTGTAGTTGTTTACATTTTCCTGATAAAAACAGTAAGAAAAACGGTCAAATTATAATTGAATTATCACCTAATTGAAAACAATGGATAGAGAAAATGTTAGACATAGCTCTTATTACACGTCGTTATACGTGCAACGCAGGATAAAAGGAAAATCACTGCTAAGTACATAAGATGAGCTCAATTACATAAGTAAGAATCGTGCAACAATTTTGCCACGTTCCTTTATAATAATTTATAGGAAATATCGATATTTTCCGTTAACACAATTTTTCGGAAAACTTTAATTGGGGTACTTCTTTATGGGTGCTAATTAAGGCAGCTTCTTTAAAATGTCATTCTCGTCTGCAAATATATTTAGTTGTCTAATGAATTAATAGGTCAGCGACAAACTTTTAGCGTCTAATAAATGGTTTATAAGCGACCATATATTGTAAAACAAGCTACTGTTAATATGACGCAACATGGTGATAATTCTTAAGCAACTAAATTTGTGATATGTCTACTCATCGCTTCGCGGGGCTTCTATTTCTGTGTACAAGGTTTAAAGGAACCTAACCAAACCGAACTTCGGGGTGTCCCTGAAATCTTGCTAAAGCGAGTTTTAGATTTGGTACTGATTTGGTACAATATATAAAGTAGCTCACTTACAACATTAGTCGCTGAGTTATCAAATCAGAAGTAAATATATTTATCGGTAGCTCGGAGTCATAATTAATTTACGCTCGTAAATTGACGCTGGTTTCTTGATATTTTGTTGGAATAGTAAAGATGATGAATTAATATAATTGAAGCTGTTCTATTAACTCGTCGCTCACATATAAAAAAAGACGCTAGGTTGCAGGTGCTAAAGAAAACTTTTGTTGCCGCACATATAATTTCCCCTTCTTTATTTCTTAATTGGCACTATAAAACAATTAAAGGACAGGTTATCATACCTATAGCTTCATCATTAGAAAATAATAAGGAAAAACACACCCTTTGTTGTAAATTTCTGGGAGCGCGTGTAACGTAAAACTTAATTGCTCTTAAAGTATCTATAGTTTAATTTATCATTAAACCCGGTTTTAACGTTATATAAGGAAGTACAAAGTTCAGGAATACAAACTAGTTCAAATGATTGTTCAGTGGGTTATCCACTGAAGATTTCCCTATGGAAAATTATTTCCCATGAATATGTCAAATCATATCTCAAACAAACTGGAAACCGCCATTATTAATGTATTAGACCTCAATAATTACGTTCATTATTATAATAAATGAATACATAAGTGGAACCGCTGCTGGTTCTTAGTAACAATACATTTGATGGTTTCTTGCGATACAATATACATGGTGAAATCCCCATAGTACCTATACATAAATCACTTGGTATATATTGGTCTACAAGTATTTATGAGTAATGCAGTTCAAGTGGCTACCGATACTGAAGTAAACATTATTTACTTATCGTGTTTTTATTGCACACATTTATGTCTGACATAATATTTACACATCAGAATGATAGTGTTGAACGTCAGAGGAAGTTGCACGGAACTGAGGTGCTTATCAATGAATGATTGTTCACCGTAGACATTGCATCAGTGTGGGCATGCAGACAAACAGGTAACCGTGACCCTGAAACTTACAGGGCAATTAAATGAGCACAGTGCATTTTAGTCAATACGAGTCTAAGGGTGCCTTTCCACCAGAGAAGTGCTATATGTAGCTGTGCTGCGAGGATGTAAAAGCTGAGCTACGTAACTGTGTGACCGTTTCCACTAATGCTACACTATGTAGCTGTGCGAGTAAGATGTGCTATGAAGATGGGCAGCTGCGCTACGAAGATGCGCTGTCACAAGGTAGCTGCGCTATGAAGATGTGTAGTTGCGCTACGAAGACGCGTAGCTGCGCTACAAAGATGCGTAGCTGCGCTACGAAGATGCGTAGCTGCATTCGAAGATGCGTAGCTACGCTACGAAGATGCGCCGCCACGAGGTAGCTGCGCTATGCAGATGCGCTGTCACAAGGTAGCTGCGCTACGAAGATGCGCCGCCACAAGGTAGATATGCGCTACGAAGATGCGCAGCTACGCGATGTATCGATACTAGGGAAAACGACCCATAGCATTCATCCATAGCACGCAGCCACAACACGGGTTGTTGTAAGTTGGCCACAAAATTAATTTGCCACAGTTTTGTAAAGCCCATACATTGAATCGCCACATGCATAAAGCATCCTTACATATAAAAAACACATCTTAGTTGAATCCGTTTCCACCTGTGCTGTGCTATGTAAACCAATGAATATGATTGGTGGATATCAAATGCATCCGCAGCAACGTAGCATAGCGCATCTCTGGTGGAAATGGTGGAATAGCAGCCTAACAGTCCCTTCCGCTCCACCCATAGCGGGAGGACTAATTTGATGACTTTAACATCTAATAAAAAAGGCATTGCAGCAGTGCCCAGCTAAAGCCGAAATATTTTTATTGGTTACCATGGCCTTAGAACGTAAAGGACAAATGCAGGAACAGGGTGTATATTGAGGATTCATTTAATGTACAACCCGGCCACATGCAAGGCCGCGTGAAAGCTTATACAGCAACAGTAGCAAAATTTATACATATAATAAAATGGTAGGAGAGTCAAAATAATTACTGTACAGGCGTGCACCGTACAAATATTATTTCAAAAGAATACTTGGGGTGTGATCTACATTTGATACCTAAGCCAAAAATATAGATTTTAGAATTTTTGTCTGTTTGTCTGTATGTCCGAGACAAACTCAAAAAGTAGTGCAAGGATTTACTTCACGAATATTACTAAGAAATCGGTTCAACATATAGGCTACATACACCTTTATTTCTTCAACGCATTCACGTAGACGACGTCGCGGGCAGCAGCTAGTATTTTATTAGCGAATAGAATAGATCAGTCATAATTTAAGTAATACAGTAAGTTATCATGGTGGTCCCATTACACGGAACTTAAACATAACTCGCGAATAGTGGGTACTCCTCTGCCTAATCCGTAAATTACAGGCGTGATGTTAAGTTATTTTTAACCGACTTCAAAAAAAGGAGGAGGTTCTCAATTCGATTGTTTTTTTTTAATATATGTACACCGATTACTCCGAGGTTTCTAGTCCGATTAGTGTGATTGTTTTTTTGTTTGATGCAGTATAGTTGCCATTTGGTCCCATAAAAATTACATCCAATTTGGTTCAGTACTTTTTATTTGAGAGCATTTTTTTGATTTCCGCTATGTCGATGATGTGATGATCTTTATTTTTTGTGTGTTTGTTACGCGATCACTCCGCCAATTGTGGACCGATTTTCAAAATTCTTTTTTATTATACTAGGTATCGTTCACCTTACACCTCACTTGCGGTATTCCCATACTGCAAGTTTATCAAAATCGGTTCAGCAGTTTTTGAGATAGGGAATTTTATTAGCTTATTGTGTACATGAGCGATGTTAATGCCGGTGCTACGGATTACAAAATTCTAGTGCACATGTAAGAAAATGATATATTTGACAAGAATATTTAAACTTAAAAGAGTAAAAAAAACTTTTTATAAAACAAATTTAACCGCCTTCAAAAACAACCACAAAAAAGGGTAAAATAACCTACAAATAACTATTCTTTCGGAAGTTGGTGGCAAAAAGACAACAAAATAAATAAAAACAAAGTTGTTTTTGAAGGCGGTTGAATTTTTTTTTTTATATGTCATAGTGGATTGAGTTTCGTGACTGCGACAGTCATAAGGCCAAGCCTAAGAAAACTGTAGCTTCAAAGAAATTTTACAAAATATTTATTATGTTAAAAACTGCACAATAATTTAATCAATGAACTCTGTTTATCTTTTTTTTTTAGCGTGGTAAAATCATCAAATGAGTCCTCCCACCCCGGGCAGGGCGGGAGGGACTGTCAGACTTGTACGGGCTAAAATACACGGTGTCCTTCATTAGCCCTTTACGTTCCAGGGTCACGGTAATGGAATAAGTCCCGAGACCTCGGCAGGCTTTGGCTCTCTAGAGGGGGGCAACGTCATCTTGCTAACGCTATTTGAGGGGCGCGTGGACACAAACGCGCCGTCGACCCGGGCAACTCTGTTTATTTTGGCGAATATCAACTCCTGAACCTAACGTGAAAACAGGGATGAGTTAAAGACGATAAAAAGTGTCTGGGATTTTCTGATAGGAAATTGTTTGTTTACCGTGTGCTCGTGGTTGGCACAGCGCCAGTATCGACAATAAGTGATAATCGGAACCTAATACACATACCTACATTCACAAACTATGGCACATACGCAGAACATGATGTACTCCACCCTTTACGAGACACGCGCTACTCGTAACAATTACGTTAAAACGTGTCTCCATACTTATAATAAGACCATTGACTCTTTAATAACGGAATTAAATCAATTCGTAATATTGTGAAGCTATTGCACCATAAGTAGATGAATATTCAACATTGTTTACAACGCGTGCAGTGCGCGTCTGTACCAAGAGGTACACCCTTTATCGTTGCATGATCTGCTTGATACGGAACCTTGGTGGTTCACAACGACCGGTCCTGCCTTGAAGTTATGTTAAAAATGGGTAAAAACTTCCCGATGTTACCTATAAATGTTTTCATACTATGTAGGTAAGTAACATTTC
Source organism: Agrotis clavis (assembly GCA_954870645.1). Taxonomy (NCBI): domain Eukaryota; kingdom Metazoa; phylum Arthropoda; class Insecta; order Lepidoptera; family Noctuidae; genus Agrotis; species Agrotis clavis. The sequence goes on along the minus strand of OX940919.1, from coordinate 16,607,160 downwards.
CAAACTTTTATAAAGAAATATCATTTTATATTAAGTTCATACAAAAAATTTAGAGTTTCTTTTTTATTCATAATTAATTAGGTATTAATTGGTGCTTTTATGATACATAATTTACCACAAGGAAAAACCGGAAAACTTAAATTGGATCAAAGTATATATTAACCAATAACCATTATAGGCATAACGCTCCTTCTGGCATAGTCGGGTAAAAAAGCGATATCTGAATACGATGTCAACTGATTCACGCACATAAAAGAAATGAATGTCCATATAAATTCATTGCCCAACCACATTCTAGGTACTATCAGCTATTGTACCCCTTTTCCCCGTAATCAGTAACCTATCGATACAGGTAACGAGGTATACGTGATGCCTGCTGTTCGTCGTTCATGACAATACCGACCTTGGGAAGACCTGCGATGACAAAGCTATTGTGTGCTGTGTGGTGACTAAAGCTCGAGGGTGGTGGCTGGTGGTGGCTTCCCTTAGCCACGGTGAGTCGGTGAGGTGAAGGTCGTACATACGGTATTGTAGTGGCATCGTGGTCATAACAGACGATGCCGCCTTTGATGCCGTGCCAACTTTCTTTGTTACAATGTGGCGGTATTGTTTATTGTGTCACCTAGCTTCGCGAAGGTTTAGACTATTTACATGTTCCTTGTGTTTTTCTCGTAGTACGTCGTTATTGTAAAGTTATGAGATTGCATGGTAGCTCTTATATCTGGAGCTTTTGTAGGGCAATAAGGAAGACAATTATGAATATGTTTTTTTTTTTAATAATTCATGTTAAGAGGTGTTCTTAGGTTTTATTGTAATTTCTTCTTAATCGTAATTTTAATTTATCTTAAAGCACAAACTCATTAAAATTAAAAGTCTGATATTAAGTGCGTTAACTATACTGAAAATTTGTATTTCAAAGTACCTACTGCGATGAGTATACGAAATCCCTAAACCCTTTTTCCTCGTTTAATGCTTTTCGCGCAAGTACTTTTGCCATCAAAATTCTAATTCTATAAATGCGTAATACCTCTAGATATTCATGACATTCGAAGAAAAAATCTAATAACCATGAAAAACGTAGACATTTCTCAAGGCGACCACACTAAAGCAGAAATGAGTTCGTTCTGGGAAACAAGCGCCGAATAAACCAGGCTACGAATCTACGATCGGGACCGATTACAATGGAGGTCGGTGATTCAATCCACCCTGGCTCACTCATACACTTAACCTGTATTTTACGATTACTAGACAATAGGTAGAGGTTTGCCGTATAACAATTTTGATTTCCTTCCCTTAAAGTTTGAATAATAGCCTATAAAATATGTTCATTTCTTTGTGTGGTTGAAGACGTCAAACCAATATTTGAGTTTCCAAATGACTAATTAGTAGATTTTCAATTGTTTTGATAAGACCATTCTCAAGACTTTGTTTTTGAACGTAAATTAAGATAATGCTCGTTGGCTTACAAGGAAACTTTTGAAAGAAAAAAAAGTTTTCTGAGATGTCGCGTGGGGATTTTTTAAATGCAAATGAAACAGTTTGAAAAACAGACAAGGTAAGCATACAGTAGGTATATTGTGTTGTCGGAAACGAACACTAGGTGTATTTATTCATCTTGGCTAGAATGTAACTCAAGACAAGTGTTGGCAGCCAAAGGCGACATTTTACAGTTATAATATCCTGCCAGGATTATTTTCCCAACAAGGTTAAAACAAAACCTACTTCTAATTAATCAAAGTCCTATGATAAACCAACATAAAATGAGTCTAATTGCCTCTTTCATCTCCGATGACATAATAAACAACAAAACAATAGCGTAACTTTAGTTCCCAGATCACCATTAAAGTAATATCATTGTAGGCATAAACATACTCATTAAATTTTATGGCTTTGCTTGGTATTATAATTACACAATGTTGTGGAAGAACTCATCAACGTCAAGACTATGCTAGTTTACGTCGGAATTCTGATATTTTGTAACAAAATATATTTTATGGCTAAGGCTCTTAGCGAAATATACAATTACATATTATTGCTGTTATTGAGTTAATTTAAAAAATATATATTTTCCAAAATTATTAATACCACACGATGTGCTAAAAACAACTTCAAGTTATTTGTCCAGTAGAAACTGAAGTTGGAGTGTACGTAACGGGGCACTGAAGAACTGCATTGAAATCTAGAACTTATTTCTGACCAGTCGTCCTTTGGTGTAAATTAATAGATTAAAAAAAAATCTAAAAACCCACATTATTAAATGTCCTAAAAATAAGAAAATAACCCTACGGGGCTGAGAGAGGGGCCACTCAAAACGTGGGGGCGTATATTATTTAAGGATTTATTTATGGGATATATTTACATGACGTGTATAGATCGTGGCCTGGGTGTAACTTGCAAAGATACACCCCCACGTTTTGAGTGGCCCCTCTCTCAGCCCCGTAGGGTTATTTTCTTATAGGACATTTAAAAATGTTAGTTTTTAGATTTTTTTAAATCATAATTAATTATTTTATTATTTTTATCTTTGTTCATCGGGTTTGAAGCTACCCTGAAAATTTCAGCCTGCTAGCTTATCTAGCTGTCCGCCATATTGGATTTAAGTCATAATGATTTCGTATTCCTGACAGCAAACCCTTTCATTTGATACCCATATCATGGGGGTGGATTTCGGGAAGTGCCTCAAAATTGAGTCGCAAAAGTCCAACTGGAACGACGAACAAACAAGAAAAGTGAGTGAATAAAAACGTGGGAAAACGCTTGGGGCACTCCGACTCGGACAGTTTTGGTTAGAAGGGGCTGGCGGAGTCTGTAAGACCCCGCCATTCCACACCGCACCGCTAAGCGGTGATCCACCGACGTTGTTTTTAGAAGATTTATCACATTTCTAGGTACCGATATTAAGTAATTAAATCACCAGTAAATGTAATTTATTTTACCTATTTTTACCTAGAATTTTGGTAATTATTAATAATGATCGAGATATATTGATAATTTTTAATTTACCACACTAACATTTTTCGAAAACCTTGCCCCTTTGCAATTAAAAACATTAAACTCACCAAAAAACACTTAGACACGGAAAAACTACTTGCGAACAACAGACAGCGAACCATGCCGTCAAGTGATGAAGATGATGATTTTATTGACATTTATGTTAGAAAATAACGTAGGAACACAAAAAAAACCTGCGTCATGAGGTAGATAATCGTAATTATGATTTCAATAAAAGGAGTTAATTGCTTAGTTCCTGCGTTACTCAATCGCATGTCCCATCGAAGATAACACTCTCAACGGGGCCCTCTCTCTCTAATTGAATAGAATGGTTCACGTTGACAGTGATTGATTACCATTACCTACACAGTAACTAATAGTCTTCTAATACGTCTTATTACGTTCTGACGTCATAGTCTTTAAACAATCCCAAAGCCCTATCTTTTGGTATGGCTTATGGCTTACAGTTTTAGGAACTTCAACGTTACTCTAATAAATTGTGTTGGTGCGTATGACGTACTCATGAAGTATGGGAGATATCGAACTTATTTGTATTTGCAGTTCCATGAAAAGTCTATAAAGCACCTAAGTATTTATCGTTCTAAGTAGGTACTTAAATAACGAGTAAGCTGCGGCCAGAAAAGCTGCTTTTTTCTCTCAAGGTGAAAATAAAATTTTCAATGTTAAAATTCTTCATCTTGGGAGCAAGTCTGTCAAACTCGTATGAATAAAAATTTTCCAGGTTTATTTCTATACAATTCTACATGTATTTTGCCGAACTATGTATAGACGACTGAAGAATTTAGGTAGGTATTTATTTTCTACATTTAATAGTGGAAGTAGGTGAGAAAAAAGTCAAGGAAATAAGAAACAAATGTCACCGACTTCTAATAACAACTTTTTATTCAAAATTTAATATTACTTTATTGTGATTTTATAGAAGTCTGTTTCATTATTTTCAAAACGATTCTAACAAACACGTCTTTTGCCGCGTCCACGTTCATCCATCTAGTTATGATCGTAGGTATTTGGCCTTTTTATACTTGTATAACAGCTTAAATTGCTCTGCAAGTATGTACTTAAGGACTTGCCTCAACGTCATCTATCCATCAATCTCCGTATCCGTAGCAATAAAATAATACATATGCATATACCTACCTATCGTAAACAAACGTAAACAGTAATAAATGTAGCCGCTGCAGCGCTCTCATTCGTCTTCTTTAACGGCTGCACTAGACTTTACAGCGTGGGACACATTCCGAACGTGTGTAGCGTTCCGTGGACGACTTAGTAAGCTCGGTTGCAATGCCATTCATCCTAGCAAGCTGACTATCGGCGAAGAATTTTCACTTGTAAGATATATGCTTTACTAGCTGTGCCCGCGACTTCGTTCGTGTGGATGTCGGAATTCAACAAGGTTTTTTTCTAAAATAAGTAGCCTAAGCGTCTCCATAATATATCAGCTACCTGCCAATAAAAATCCCGTCAAAATCGGCCCAGCCATTTCAGAGATTAGCAATTACAAACAGACAGACAGAAAGGCAGACAAAAATTGTAAAAAAAAATACTTTGGTGTATGTACCGTATTCGGTATTCGTATGCATCATGTAGTAAAAAACGGTTATTTCAATATTACAAACAGACACTCCAATTTTATGTATCGTAAGGCGTCAGGACTCCGGAGGTAGGTACATACCTTTATATGCACTATATGTATAGATGAAGGTATAGATGTATAGATGAGAAAGTGGTTTGTCTGTGGGGGATATAATGAAACAGGTTGCATTTTGAATAAAATTTTATTTATTAACTCTATAAATATAACTTATCTTAAAATAAATAATGTTTTGCACTTCATCATCATCATCAGCCTATATGTTCCCACAGCTTGGACATAGGCCTCCACTGTGTTTTACATATTTATAACTTATATTTTATTTAACAGTTTACAGTTTATTCACAAATTACTTATTTGGCACAGAATTTTATGGATGTTTGGCTGACATAATATTCTGGTTTATGAAAAATAAATTCAAAGCTCTAAAGACGCAAGAAATTACGTTTGGAAAAACCCCTCAACAAAATTAATAAAGGTACTCTGTATTACCTATATTAATTTTCGATAAGTACGTACCTACCTACAAAATTCTTACCTAGTACAAACGTAAGTAAGGTATAACAACCGTGAAATACCGTTATTTGTGACGATACTGCTCAAATCGTGACATGGAATGCACAAGACATAATGCAGCAACACCACGCAACACTCTAAAATGCGTTTAGTTAATTTCAAGCTTCAACATCGTGGTGCAAGACAAACTTAAATTAGTTTAAATTAATCGTGTTTACAATTAATGAAAACATTTTTAACTAAATGCGTTTAAACATATTATAAATTGCCTTTTTATATATATAGATAAGGTTTGGTAAAAGCCGCCCTAAGTCCGTCAGTTATAGTTCTGAAAAATAAGCTGTGTGTGATAGTACTTGATTAAAAAAAAATTAAATAAAAAATTAAAAAAAACCCCCGACACAAAAACCAAGATCCCTTTAAAAAGTACAAAATAATAAAAACAACTCAATCTTAAAGTACCTAATTATGTATTAATAATTATAAAAAAATACGTCACGTTGGGGGACCGCTCCAAATTATTTATTATCTACGATTTTTTTCGGTCCCCCAACGTGACGTATTTCTTTTATCTAATATCTTTAAACGAGCAATTCTTATATATTTATTTATATATAATCAGGATCTCGGAAACGGCTCCAAGGATTTTCATGAAAGTTACAGATTAGGGGTTTTTCGGCTCAAGGAATCGATTTATCAAGGTCCCAGGTTCGAGAAAAGCTCGGTTCCCAAGATACAGACATTTTAAAAACCGCGTTTTAAGAAGCGCCATCTATAACGCCATGACCGATGAGGGCCAAAAACAAAAAACCGAGCGAAGCTCGGTCAACCAGATATTAATTATTAATACATAATTAGGTACTTTAAGATTGAGTTGTTTTTATTATTTTGTACTTTTTAAAGGGATCTTGGTTTTAGTGTCGGGGGTTTTTTAAATTTTTAATTTAATTTTTATTTGATACTTTTTATAGGTACACACTTATAAATATCATTTTATGTTGGGCGGTTTCAGCACAAATTATTTAATAACCCACGTGATAAATCATCTTTATCAGAATTGCAAAGACTGAGATGTATTAATTGACACTCTCACTTGACAATCGGATTTCCATGTCCCAATTTTCCCTCCACCAATTTTGTCATCAAACGAAGCTGAGAACACTCGATTAAGTCATCAATATTCCCTTTCAGTGCGCTTTCATTTGAGACCCCATCATCACCATCATCTCAGCCGTAGGACCTCCACTGCTGAACATAGGCCTCCCCTTTTGATCTCCACACATACCGGTTGGAAGCGACCTGCATCCAGCGTCTTCCGTCTTTGAGACCCCACTCGAGTTTATTTGCAAACCTCGGTTACCCTTCCCCACTTTTACCCCCACAACTTTTAAACTGCTCAACCGATTTTCATCAAACATGTCTAAGAACACTCGCCCGTAAGTCACCTTTAATACAAAAAAAACTAAATTGAAATCGCTTCATTCGTTCGGGCTCTATGGTGCCACAGACAGACAGACAGACAAACAGACAGACACGTCAAACTTATAACACCCCTCTTTTTCCGTCGGGGGTTAAAAAGGCTTCATATCAAAGGTAGCAGCATTAATCGGAGGCATGTTAACCTTCCTTTGGTCTGTACACTGTAGTCTCCATAATTTTGTTCTGGAAATGAGGATAAAAGGGATACAGACAGCGTACATAGGTAGGTATTAGTGTGTTCCAATATTTTGTAGATCATTCGCGAATAAAACCTACGATTATTTTAATTAAAACTTATTAGGTACCTAATATAAATTTCCGGGCAATTTAAGCGTCTTTTTCCCGATTGTGCCAGAAGGAGGATAAAGTTTTTATCATACCTACATTCCTATTTATTAATGGAATAAAATATAGCGACTCAAAATTTTCAATTCCGTGTTGCTAAGTCGTGTACCTAAACGTTTCTTAGTGTTTTAGGTATATCCCTTTTCTGTTCTATGTTCTGCCTGTGGAGGGAAGTGTAAATTATGTATATCCTACACCTATTCTTACCACACTCCCCACTATTCTTTTCTGATTGATTTGATTGCAGAATCCAAGACAGAATTCGGACACTTCATTGCGTCTCGGTGGGTTTCTGGTGGTCACCACTGTTGATTCTCGCATGCAGGAGTTGCAGTAGTTTGCCAATAATGGCGATGGGATTGTTCCAAAAAGAAAGGCTACCTCGACTATAATAGTAGTCAGTTCAATGGTCGACGAAGTTGTTCAATTCATTTTTATGGGCTGTCAGAACGCGATTCTGACATACATTTTGTATGGAAAAACAAACTGTGCTGTCACTAGCTAATTTCGGAGCCACAAAAATCTAACTTAACGTTTGTATGAAAGTTAATCGTTACTGGGCTTAGGCCCGGCCTAATAGGGAGAGATCCCAGTGCCCCCAGACCTACGAGTACCTCAATTTATCAAAGCTGTAATTTTGTGGGTTTGTAGTCTACTATAAAGTTAAGACTGTATGCGTACTTACTAGCTCGAAGGAAGCGCGACCTAAAGGTGGATAATCAGCCGGGGTGTAACCCCGCTGCCTCGAGAAGTCGAGGCGCGGCGGGAAGAGCTCCGGCGCGATCTCAGGGCAGTATGGAGGGGACGACTCTCGCAACCGAGGTCCGGGCACGCCGCAATCGCGGCGGTAAGACCCCTCTTTGAGGAGTGGCTGGAGACGTCACGGCGTCCTGACCTATCGGATGACGCAGGTCCTCACCGGACACGGAAGTTTCGGGAGGTTCCTGTGTCTAATAGGGAGGGAAGAAACGCCCGGGTGTCACCATTGTGAAGATCGCCCGGAGGACACAGTAGAGCATACGGTGCAAGACTGCCCCGCTTGGGCAGAGCACCGACGTGTCCTCACGGCGGCGATAGGCGGAGACCTCTCGCGCCCGGCATTGGTTGCGGCCATGCTGCGGGGCGAGACGGAGTGGGAAGCGGTCGCCTCCTCCTGCGAAGCAGTAATGCTCGTGAAGGAGGAGGCGGGCCGCGAGAGAAAGAGGACAGCGTCCTCCCTCCGCCCCAACCGCAGTGGTAGACGCCCGTGGCGTCGGACGTCGGCAGACGATCTCCGGCCACCGTAGGCGCGGGCATGCGCACAGCGAGTAAAGGGCAACTCTCTGTCCGACTATGGCCCGGGTCGACGGCGCGTCGTGTTCCAAGCGCGCCTCAAAGAGCGTCAGCAAAAATGACGGGGCCCCCCTCTTAGAGGGCCAAAGCCTGCCGGGGTCGCGGGGGATTTTATTTCCTCACCGTGACCCCGGAACATAAAGGGCTATTGAAGGACCCTCCCGCCCTGCCCGGGTTGGAGGACTCATTTGATGATTTTACCAAGCTAAAAAAAAAAAAAAACAAATCTAGTGATTTGACAAATCGCATTAAATAAATCTAGTGATTTGAACAAAACCCTAAATTGGTTCAGTAAAATGACAAAAATTACTTTTCTGTGGTATTTTATCACTAAACTAAATCTAGTACTTAATATGTCAGAATGCTCCTGCTTCTAGATGGTTTAAAAAAAATAACCACGAAGGGAATGGCTGGGTCTTCCAGACCCCGCCATCCCCTTCGTGGTTATTTTTTTGTCATTTCAATGAACCAATTTAGGGATTTGTCAAATCACTAGATTTATTTGCAAACCTCGGTTACCCTTCCCCACTTTTACCCCCACAACTTTTAAACGGCTCAACCGATTTTCATCAAACATGTTTAAGAACACTCGCCCGTAAGTCACCTTTAATACAAAATAAACTAAATTGAATACGCTTCATTCGTTCGGGCTCTATGGTGCCACAGACAGACAGACAGACACGTCAAACTTATAACACCCGTCTTTTTCCGTCGGGGGTTAAAAATAATACGGGTTAACACTTTCCGCCTTACCACAAAAATATAAACATCTGTTGAACGCTTGTATAAAAAAACTTTTTCAAATAAAAAATAAGTTAAAATTAACTAAAACCCGACTACGACAAAAACGTGCACTGAAAAGTATAAAACAAGAACAATATTAATTTGACCGATATTGCGCTAGCCGTGGTCGTTAAGGTCGTGTGCCACCTACCTAGCGAAGATTGTGTAAAACAACCGCAGGTGGCACACGACCACGGCTAGCGCAATATAGCTTTTCAGTGCACGTTTTTTGTCGTAGTCGGGTTTTAGTTAATTTTAACTTATTTTTTATTTACACTATTTTGGGGTTAGGTATATTATTAATTATTTGATAAGTATTTAATAATAAAAGCAAAGTAGCGAGTAAATTTCAAATGTACTCATTAAGCCTTTTCATTTGATACCCATGTTGACACTGTTAGAAACAGGCAAAGTAGCTATTAATGTATAATATAAAAGCTATATAATGTATATATATTTCAAATGTTCACATCAAGCCCTTTAATTTGATACCCATGTCGATACTGTGCGAAAAAAAATTTTTTTATTGGTCACGACCTTACATCACCTAGAGGGCGCCATATTGGATTTGGTGACACGTCACCTACCCTTTAACCAGCGACGCTTCTAACGACACCTCATTTGTCATGTAATGATAAGTAGTTTAGAAGATATGAGGGAACAGACAAACATACATACATAATTACATACATACATACCGGTCAAAATCATAACCCTCCTTTTGGCTTTGCCGTAGTCGGGTAAAAAAAATGTAACCGACTTCAAAACAACCACAAAAAAAGTTCAAAATAACCTACAAAAAAACTTTTCATTCGAAAGTCGGTGACTTAATTTTTTATTTCATTGACTTTTTGTCACCGACTATCGAAAGAAAAGTTTTTTTGTAGGTTATTTTGAACTTTTTTTGTGGTTGTTTGAAGTCGGTTACATTTTTTTTAAGTTTTTTATTTTATCCTTTTTAGTTTCACTATTCAACCCAAATTATTGTCAAATACATAACTTTCTTACATGTGCACTAAAATTTTGTAATCCGTCGCACCGGTAATAACAACGCCTATGTATGTACACAATGAGCTAAAAATAAAAACTACTGCACCAAACTAAATGAAAATTTTATGGAACCAAATGGCAGATATACTGTATCGGACAAAAAAAGAATCATCGAAATCGGACTAGAAACCTCGGAGTAATCGGTGTAGACAAAGTTTAAAACATTTTAGGTTTTTGTTGATTTTTCAAAAAGTGCTAGTCCGATTTCGATAAAATTTTAATGGGACCATTCCGAAAGTATCCAAGAAAAAAAAGAATTTTTCAAATCGGTTGTTAAACGACGGAGTTAGGCCCGAACAAACATAAAAAAAATACAATACAAACATCCGAATTGAGAACCTCCTCCTTTTGGAAGTCGGTTAAAAAAGTGTTATTGCAAAACGACCCTTGTATCAATATGAAATGTCGTTTTCACGTTGACAGTCTTTTTAGACAAGTGTTCAACAGAATATGTTTATCTTTCTTGTGGTACGACGCTTTAAATCTAACAGACGGATTAATTAGATTTATTCAGTCAAATACACTATTCGACATGCGTTGTCTATGTCAAAAAGTGGTATTGGGGTGGTGCGGGTGTGTTTATGAAAAGGGAGTACCTACTCGACCACAATCAAAAATAAACCACGAGAAGTGGAAGGAGTGGAGGAAGGCATTAGCCCAGCAGAGGGACAGGGGACACTATATGGACTGACATAATAAAAAAAAATATTATGTTTTTTGTAAAAGTACGATCACACGACCGAGGATCGCGACGTACCCACATTAATTGGAAATACCTACTTAATTAAACCAGTAATCAGTTCAAAGTTCTGTTCAATTAATAAAAACATATGTTTGTCTCAGTGACCTTTTTAACCGACTTCAAAAAAAGGAGGGGGTTCTCAATTCGTCGGAATCTTTTTTTTTTTTTTTTTTTTATGTATGGTCCCCGATTTGGAAAATTTTTTGAACGCCTGGACCGATTTGGAAAATTTTTCTTTTGTTTGAAAGGGTATACTTTCCAATTGGTCCCATGATCATCAGGTCAGGATCTGATGATGGGATCCTTGGGAAATCGAGGGCAACCTTCAAATTTTATAGGCACATAGTACCATTTTCATATATTTTCTAAAGCTGTTCAAGTATTTGCATCTGATAATCATCATCTCAGGTGGATGACCTGATGATGGAAGGTACAACTCCTTAAGAGTAAGGAGTAGGCATCGATTGATTTACTTTGTGTTCGCATATCTCCGGAACTACAAGTTCGATTTAAGTAATTCTTTTTTTGTTGTGCTAGGTATTATTTAACTTAGAGAATGCTGCAAGTTTCATCAAAATCGGTTCAGTAATTTTTGAGATATGGAATTTTATTAGCTTATTGTGTACATGAGTGATGTAAGTACCGGTGCGAAGGATTACAAAATTCTAGTTCACATGTAAGAGAATAATGTTCTTGACAAGAATTAGGGTTGAATATTTAAACTAAAAAGAGTAAAATAAAAACTTTTTCAAAAAAAATGTAACCGCCTTCAAAAACAACCACAAAAAAGTGAAAAATAATCTACAAAATAACTTTTCTTTCGGAAGTCGGTGGCTAAAAAGACAATGAAAAGAAAAAAAAACAAAGGCACCGACTTCCGAAAGAAAAGTTATTTTGTAGATTATTTTTCACTTTTTTGTGGTTGTTTTTGAAGGCGGTTACATTTTTTTTGAAAAAGTTTTTTAACGAGTTCATGTCTAACTGTATCAGGTCTCAAAATATGCAGCAATGTTCGCAGTGGAAGCAGTTTGGCAAGAGATCCGCAGCTATTGCCAAGTGCGACCAGCATTCGGAACTGATGCGATTCACCCGCCTCGTGACACCAACGACCTTCCTCTGCCAAGTCGATGAACTTCCATTTAAATCGCTTTAATTGTAACCGTAAATATTTAACTAACAATGATCAATCAATTTTTGAAGAAAATACTGCATTGTTTGAAGAATTATGCGGGGCAACGTGAGTAAGATTGTTACCTACTTTAAACAGAGCAGCTATGATTCACTGTCTAAACAAACAAGTTTAAAAGAAACACATTTCAACTGTAGCGTAGGTAGAGATTGAGGTTAAATTAAACCACAAATTAGTCGCTTGCACATCATCAACTTGACGCAGATCCTTTCTTCTAAACCTTTCTAAACTTCCCAGTTCACAGTAAGTGCAAATGCGCAAAAAACGTAAGTAGGTACCTAGATATGGAATTCGGATCGATCGTATTAGTCAACCGTCGAGTACAAAAAATACATTCACCGAATTTTTGCACGAATTGAAGGTTTTTCAACTCGTAGCTTTGTCTTCATTACACTGCGTTCTGACTCGACTTTAAAGTTCACACAATTACCAGTACACTATCCAAAACCTGATGTTCCACGCCCTTCAAATAACGACTCAATTAATTAAATCAATATTTTTGAGGTTATTCTTTAAACTTATACAAACAATTTCTTATATTTTCTAAAGTATGTGTTAGTCAGGATAATGTCTCAGTGAATTTGTGAAGTAAATGATGCAACGATGAGTCGAATTCAAATCGACGTGTGCCGAGAATGCGTGAAACAAAACGATGCTTTACAACTTGAAAAATATTTTAAATTGTTATCACAAAGCTCGTAAATCCCGCATACCAATAAAATAAATCGCGTAAGTTAAATGTTAACTCATAAAATAGACAAAATACCAGTTAAGCTTAATACATATTTATATTCTAAATTCCTCGGAGTCGCTGCATGTCATCGTAACTTACATTGCGTTAAAAGTCAATATATCAACTTACATTGTTAATCTAACTAGCATTATTCACGTGTCACAACTATTATTTTATGATACATAGTCCGTTAGAAAATAAGAGCAAAGTGATAACTAAGTGAGTACATTGCTTTGTCGCGTGCGCAGTATTCCGCACATAAATCAAAGGTTTTCCATTAGGGTGATTAAGTTAATGAAAGCTATTTACACAACGATTAGATGCGCCACAGTTTCCTGCAATCATGTGTAAAAGTATAAAAAACATTCGTTCTTAAATATACCTACCTACGTTAATAATCCTGGGTAACCATAACACGGATGACCCGGAAACCTTCATACAAAATGTTTGTATGTACATTTTCCGTGCTTTGTATTACTGCAACAAAGGAGGCTGGAAAAATTGTGAAGACTGAAACTGTAAATTCAGTAACAGTTGAGTTACATAAAGAGCTTAATTATGCTTTCCGGGCGTGAATCACACGGCGCCGTTAGCGTACTTTAACGCGAACAATTACCAGCTAAATATGTAATTTATTAAAACATTTCCATGGAAGAAAAAGTGCGGGCACGCCGCAATCGCGGCGGTAAGACCCCTCTTTGAGGAGTGGCTGGAGAGACGTCACGGCGTCCTGACCTATGGGATGACGCAGGTCCTCACCGGACACGGAAGTTTCTGGAGGTTCCTGTGTCTGATAGGGAAGGAGGAAACGCCCGGGTGCCACCAATGCGAAGATCGCCCGGAGGACACAGTAGAGCATACGGTGCAAGACTGCCCAGCTTGGGCAGTGCACCGACGTGTCCTCACGGCGGCGATAGGCGGAGACCTCTCGCACCCGGCATTGGTTGCGGCCATGCTGCGGGGCGAGACGGAGTGGGAGGCGGTCGCCTCCTTCTGCGAAGCAGTAATGCTCGTGAAGGAGGAGGCGAGCCGCGAGAGAGAGAGGACAGCGTCCTCCCTCCGCCCCAACCGGGGTCGCGGGATTATTTCCTTACCGTGACCCCGGAACATAACAGGCTACTGAAGGACACCGTGGATTTTAGTCAGTAGAAGTCTGACAGTCCCTCCCGCCCTGCCCGGGGTGGGAGGACACATTTGATGATTTTACCACGCTAAAAAAAAAAAAAAAACGTACCTATTTGGAAAAAGCGAAACATATTTTATATTTTCCTGCATTTTTATATTAATAAGCTATAACTATACGTTTTCGGTATTTACCGGAAATGGTAACTCCATATCTTTACCTAAATACAGTCATTATTTTGTTAACAAGTAATGAATATAAATTCTTTAACGTACCTATTTAGAAAAAGCGAACCATATTTTATATTTTTCTGCATTTATATATTAATAAGCTATAATTATACGTTTTCGGTATTTACCGTAAATGGTAACTCCATATCTTTACCTAAATACAGTCATTTAGATAAGAATTCCTGGACTTATAATATGGGAAGGAAAAGAGAGATATATTTTTAAATTAGAGCATGGTTTACTGGAAAAATATTGACTAAAACCGCAAAATGAAATGACGCTATATCAGATATCTGACGTGCGTATTCTTAGGAATAGGAACACGCACGTCAAATATCTGATAGCGTCCATGGTTAAGGATAAAAAAGATAGGTTTTGTGGTCATATATACGTAGATTTGTTGTCATCCGCCAAGGTTTTCCCAATTTTACATGGAGCGACTGCCTACCGGACCTCTCCAGTAGGTAACTGGGGTACGATACAGTACGGTAGGCATATGGTTACACTGATTGTCAGACTTTAAAGCTTCTGACTAATAGTAACGACTATCAAAGTTCTACAAACTCACTATGACAGACGGTCACCCATCCACAAACAAACCTCGGCAAGTGCGGCTTAACCCGGAAGATCGGCCTGTCCGGCTGTAATTTGTGAGCTGCTTGTTCATACAGATAGGTATTCCTTTAAAATTATTGGTTGGAAAATCGAGTGAGTTATTTCCCTTTAGTCAGCGCATTTTTTCCTGGCAACTTTTCAACCCGCTATGACTTAAGAAGTCACTTTTCCATACAAAAAGTTGTAATTTCAATATGAACTAAATACTACGTTATTATACCTACAAATATTTAAAACTATACAATAATTAATTAAATCGTAATATTTACAAAACAAAAAATAATGTCCGAAGGTTTAGGCGGAGACATACCTTACACATTTTCATTAGCTATTCCCTTCAACTGGTTCTAAATCCAATCTTAGTAGCTGCTGAGAAATCGGAACCGGAAAAATCCACTAACTAAAGGGTCTTTCAAATAGGGCTGGTCGATGTTGACAGTTTGTGGCGGCTATGTTGTTTTGCTTGCATCTGTCTGCGTTGGTATCACCCTGGCAAATTACACGTCCAAATGATAAAACTTTATTATCAAAATGAATGTTCGTTAGTGCAAACGTTCGCGCATTTCGTCCATTTTACGGTAGACGCGGTGGCCCTTCAAAGTCGACTCGGGTTTGGTAGACTAGACATTTTCTTGTGAGGTTTTCTCAAGTCGCAGGTCTATGCCAATTATCCGCAATCAACCGATGCCCTGAAAGTCAACATAACGCAGGCCATCGGTCAGGTTCAGCCGGATCTCAGCAGAGTAATTGAAAATTGGACCTCTCGGATCCGTGCCACTACACTTACCCCCTTATTAATAAAAAAAGTTAATCTTTAAAAATGTATGGTTAGTCCGAAGATTATCCTGGTTGTAACTTTAGTCCATGTTTATTAATAAGGGGGAATGTGATTTTTGACCCAAAAATCGGACATGATACTTTTTTAAAGCCAGGGGGTAGAGTATTCTAAATCAAATGCAAGAGTAAAACTTCCACCTGGATATATTTTATAGTTTTTCATATAATTATATTAGCTGTCTGAATTTTCGCTACCGAAAGTCGCAAAAATACTAAAAGAGTACACAACTTCGTGCACCGTTCGAAGCTGCAGTGGATATTTAAACGATGTAATCTATTTACATATAATAAATTTGTAGAAAAGTGGTGTCCAAAAAAGTAGCAGGGGTTGTTAGTATATCGATGCCGAACCCGAAAATGTAGTTAAATTTTTTTTTGTCTGTTTGTTGGTTTGTCTGTTTGTCTGTGTGTTTGTGCACGCTAATCTTCGGAACTTCTGGACGGATTAGATTTTTTTTTTTTGTTGTATAGGTATTAAGTCCCGTTAACATATAGGCTATAATTTATCTTGGAAACTTGAACACCTGATGCAGAACCGCAACAGACCTGCTTAACTATAAGAGATACAGAAATGGTGCCATAGCCAAAATTGTTCCACGTGATGAGCATTTTCTGCTGAGAGAATAAATTTGAAGATCCTGGACACCTGATGTGGAACACCAAGAGCCCAGCTACACTATAACATATTATACAGGAACGACGTCTTAGCAAGAGTTGTTCAGCCTGATAAGCACTCTCTGTTGCTGTATAAAAATTTGAAGATCTGGAACACCTGATGTGGAACTCCAAGAGCCCAGCTACACTATAACATATAAGTGAATGACGTCTTAGCAAGAGTTATTTAGCCTGATGAGTACTCTCTGTCAACGTATAAAAATTGAAGATCTGGAACACCTGATGTGGAACTTCAAGAGCCCAGCTACACTGTAACATATGCAGTAAAGACGTCTTAGCAAGAGTTGTTCAGCCTGATGAGCACTCTCTGTTGACGTATAAAAATTAAAGAACTGGAACACCTGATGTGGAACCCCAAGTGCCTAGCTACACTATAACCACACTATAACTGTTACGGACTCCTTGGTTTAAATATTTATTTTTCAAAAACATTCAAAAAACAATTTTAAATTGGAATAACTAAAGAAAAATAAATATTAAAACCAAGGAGTCCGTAACAATAACATATACAGTAAAGACGTCTTAGCAAGAGTTGTTGAGTCTGATGAGCAACCTCTATTGTCGTATAAAAATTGAAGATCTGGTACACCTGATGTGGAACTCCAACAGCCCAGCTACTTTATAACATATATAGGAATGACGTCTTAGCAAGAGTTGTCCAGCCTAATGAGCACTCTCTGTTGACGTATGAAAATTGAGATCTGGAACACCTGATGTGGAACTCCAAGAGCCTAGATACACTATAACATATACAGTAAAGACGTCTTAGCATGAGTTGTTGAGCCTGATGAGCAACCTCTGTTGTCGTATAAAAATTGAAGATCTGGTACATCTGATGTGGAACTCCAACAGCCCAGCTACTTTATAACATATATATAGGAATGACGTCTTAGCAATAGTTGTCCAGCCTCATGAGCACCCTCTGTTGACGTATGAAAATTGAGATCTGGAACACCTGATGTGGAACTCCAAGACCTCAGCTACACTATAACATATATAGGAATGACGTCTTGGCAAGAGTTGTTCAGCCTGATGAGCACTCTCTATTGACGTATAAAAATTGAGATCTGGAACACCTGATGTGGAACTCCAAGAGCCCAGCTACACTATAACATTTAAAGGAATGACGTCTTGGCAAGAGTTGTTCAGCCTGATGAGCACTCTCTATTGACGTATAAAAATTGAAGATCTGGAACACCTGATGTGGAACTCCAAGAGCCCAGCTACACTATACCTACTTAATATACATACATAGGAATGACGTCTTAGCAAGAGTTGTTTAGTCTGATGGTCATTTCCTGTTGACTTACAAAAATGAAAGATCTGGAACGTCTGGAATCGTCTCGCGCATCCCGTTGTTTTCCCGTCCGCAGGCTCTTAGAATTGGACATTTCAGATCTTCGATTTTGACGACCCCGTCGTGTCTGGCATAAGCAACAGGATCCGCGTACGAAGTCGCGGGCAGAAGCTAGTATTTCATAAAAATGGCATAAATGGGCCTTTTAAATAAATAAAAAAATTCTTTAGTATCTCACATTATATCTTGTTATACAGGTTGACTTTTTTACCACCATCCAAAATTTTTCTATGCATTAGGTATCAATCACTAAACCCATTTTTGAAAAAAAAACGATACGTCAAATAGTCATAATATTAAATCATTTTCTCATCCGCTCTGTGTGGTCACTAAGCTAAACGTTAATAATATACACTTGCCGACGCATGAAACGGGCAGAGCGCACCCCGCTGACCCCCCGACCCACCCCGCTACACCTGAGCGACACATCACAGCGCGGTGTCCAGATTCATCAACTTTTTATAGATAACATTGAGACGTGATATCTCGATATTTTTGTATTGATTGATACAAAAAGAAAAAACACGTATTCAATGATTTTCGCCAAAGATTAATATATTAAAATTTGGATGGTGACTAAAAAATCACCCTGTATTTAAGCTTAACATCGACCCGTCCTTGTTGAAAGACCCTTCATATCCTGCTTAAACAGTTCCGCGATCCTGTCAAGCTTTAGGCCCCATCCTATCCTAATAGGGCTAAAAGCCTGCCAGGAAACTGGGTCCATTAGACGTTGAGCTTCCCATTACCTACTCGCCGTAAGTAAGCGCACATATAGGTACAGTATAGTTCTTGGTAACAAAGCAGATCAATTATTCAATCATAAGTGCCTACATATTTTTTTACCCGAATCACATCTGTGCCATATATACCAGTTTTAAAAGAATGAATCATAGATCAAAGATCGTCCCTAACCGGTCCCAGCACACTTGGTAATTGGTTTAACTGGGTTTTCCTAAAAAAACATATAATACATATGAATTAATTTAAATACATATTATATTGTAAAATATTCAAACTCACTGTCATCTTTCCGGAAAGGTGTTGATACGCAGTTCAATGTAAACTGTCATTATATTTAGGGCACGCCGCGTGAGTCATTCCCATCTTTCTAAGTGACTGCTCTAAAGTGTGCGGCTAAATTGAATAGATTGTTCTCAGACACCCCACATTGATTGATGCATCATCGTTTCGTAGACTGTGGGCTGAATAAAAATATCAAAGGAAATTGACACAGACAGTCAGACACACCTTTTCGACCAAATTGGCATGTTGATCATCAATAAATTGCAAATTAAAAAAATAGGATACTTCTTTTTTCTTGTTCAGAATAAATGCATATTTACAAAGAGATTACGCATCAAGATGTGAGAACTCTCTCGAATCTAGGACTCATAACGTATTGCTAATTTTAATCGGGTTGTTGTATGTAATTTAAGTTCGCCACAAAAATAATTCCCCACGAAAAAAAAGTAAGTACCTATAAATTAGCCAAAGGTTTTTGTTTTTTATTTTTTAAATTTTGATTATTGTACATTCAACCCATTTTTTCCTCACGGCGTTAGCAGAACAATTAAATTATAAAATCTAGCACAAAACTACCGAAAACGAGGACACAATGTGGATCTGAACAGAAAGTACCTCTACTAGGAGAACAGGATCGAAACTTTTTTCGAGGGGAATATTTTTTGTTGCGAACTTACAACAACCCTTTTAATCGTGTCGTATCTTCGTCAATTTTGGTTGAGGCAACAAAAGAGAAATACGTGTCCATTTTTTTTTTATACAACGTGTAACGTTAATAGGGCAAAACCTCTCGTGGGGTAACTCAGCCCATGTTACTGAACAATGTTTGTTCTAAAACTTTTGGAAAAAAAATATTTTTCATACAAAATGAGAAATTGATCGAGCCCATCATGAAAAGTCGTATGAAAAATCTTTTTTTTTTTTAAATGTTTTAGAACAAACATTGTTCAGTAACTTGGGCTGAGTTACCCCACGAGAGGTTTTGCGCTTTTAACGTTACACGTTGTATAATCTATAACTGACTCGGGACTAATTAGTTTTTTTTGTCAAATACTCTTAATATTTTCGATTACTCTTTCAAACCAAAGTTTATTGGCTGAGCATTTGGATATTTCGCTGTGTGTCGCGGTTTTAATTCCAACACGGTACAACTATTTAGCTATTGTCAAACAGACAGGCGTGCGAACGCGAAGCGAGGCGTTTTTGTTTGTAATGTATGTCGCTTCCGCTTTTCTATGTGACTGGATTCAAACAATTCCATCCATTACAAATAAAAACGCTGCGGATCGCATTCGCTTCGCCTGTCTGTTTGACAATAGCTTAGGTGTTGGGTTGGACGTAGTTGTACCCAGGTCTTGGTGATTGTGTATATGCATTTAAAACCTGTCGCAGTCTCCTGCTAGACATGGTATTCTCCCAGACTAAGCCATATGGCACTGCCTTCTGCATCCAGTCTGCCCCAGCCACCTCCTTCAAGTCTTCAGTCAATCTATCTGGAGAACGTCCCGCACTACGCTTGTCGATTCCGGATATGCATTCCAGTACTCGTCTGATCCTCCTATTTCTGGCCAGCCCACTGCCACTTTTACGTTTCCTAACTCTGCAGGCTATATCGGTTACTCCCTATCTTTTCCGGATAACGTAGGTATACCTGATTTTATTATTTAAAAAAACCCCAAGCTTGTGCCGTTTCGATCCGTAAACGCAATTATTTTACAGGAGAAATACCTAGTTAACAGGCCATCGAGCATTCGCCGTTTTTAATTTTGTCATTAAACGAACCGATTCTTTACTTTAAAGCCGGAAACACATTATTTAACACGCCACGCGAGGCAACGTGTCGACACCTGATGTGCACCGTGCGCATGTCGTCGCGTCGGGTGTTCATAGTGTGATTCTGGTCATAGAACAATACATTTGATTTGACTCAACACGCATCACGTTTCGTCGGGTGGCGTCGGGTGTTAATAATGTGTTTCCGGCTTAATATGACTCACACTGTCACACACCAGCTTCACTTTATTATTTTGCCTACAATTTAAACGTTGTAGATTAAAAGTCACTCCTCCGGTGAGTCCACATTCCAGTGTAACGTACCTTTACTCTGACATAATAGACCACCGACGAACTATGATTAATTCACTATTTTTAATTCAGAATTACAATTAATTACCGGTTTACCAACATAATTAAATAGGGGAAGTACATTTGAATATCTTGTGTTATTGAATAGAGTATTTAACCGGAAGAAGCATGTGTCACACAAAAGAGTAGAAAAAAAAACTGGTATTTGCAGTTGACGGATTGACGAAAGAGTCTATAGACTACTAGCGGCCCGCGGCCCGATACGTGCTTCGCTACTTTGACAGCAAAATCCCCATGAACAAAATGATCGGCCATTTATTGAATTCATTTGTTACAAAAAAATGAGATAAATGAAGAACCGCTCGACCGATTTTGTGCAAACTTCACATAAACCATCTACTAAATAGTCCAAACAAAGCCTAAACATTAATTGGTTTAGATAGCTGTGCCCGTTCTTGAGTTATAAAATTACAACGAAAAGTGGCACTGATTTTATATATACCTATAGACTATAGATAATCAGCTTTTCAGTGTATTTAATTTTTCCTATTCTTTTTTAAAAACGTTGCCCCAAGGAATGCCTTCCTGTATCGTGGGTGCGTTTACAAACATGGAAACTCACATACACAAACACTTCAGACCCGGAACAACTACTTGCAGATCATACAAATATTTGTTTTGTGCGGGAATCGAAACCGCGACTCGCTGCGCAGCAATCTATTCGCTCCGCCACTGTGCTAACCGTGTCGTCAATCAAATAATATAATTATGTGCATATAATTATGTGCATATAATCCTACAAGAGAATGCGATTAAGGCAAATGCAGTTTTCAAATAAGGTTCAGTGTCGGATGAACCGCAACTAAAGTAAGCTTAAGAGGATCGTCTACCGAGCGCTCGTCCATACTAAAAGATAAAACGTTTTCCTACCTCTTCTCAATCGGGCACGCCGCAATTGCGGCGGTAAGACCCCTCTTTGAGGAGTGGCTGGAGAGAAGTCATGGCGTCCTGACCTACCGCTTGACGCAGGTCCTCACCGGACACGGAAGTTTCGGGAGGTACCTGTGTCTGATGCGAAAGGAGGAGACGCCTGGGTGTCACCACTGCGAAGATCGCCCGGAGGACACGGTGGAGCATACGGTGCAAGACTGCCCAGCTTGGGCAGAGCACCGACGTGTCCTCACGGCTGCGATAGGCGGAGACCTCTCGCGCCCAGCATTGGTCGCGGCCATGCTGCGGGGCGGGACGGAGTGGGAAGCGGTCGCCTCCTTCTGCGAAGCAGTAATGCTCGCAAAGGAGGAGGCGGGCCGCGAGCGAGAGAGGACAGTGTCCTCCCTCCGCCCCACCCGCTGTAGTAGACGCCCACGGCGACGGACGTCGCTAGATGATCTCAGGCCACCGTAGGCGCGGGCATGCGGGCAGCGAGTAAAGGGCAACTCGCTGCCCGACCATGGACCATGCCCGGGTCGACGGCGCGTTGTGTCCCACGTGCGCCTCAAAGAGCGTCAGCATAATGACGGGGCCCCCCTCTCAGAGGGCCAAAGCTTGCCGGGGTCGCGGGATTATTTCCTTACCGTGACCCCGGAACAGAAAGGGCTATTGAAGGACACCGTGGATTTTAGTCAGTAAAAGTCTGACAGTCCCTCCCGCCCTGCCCGGGGTTGGAGGACTCATTTGATGATTTTACCACGCTAAAAAAAAAAAAACCTCTTCTCATTGATTTTTTTAGAATCTTTGACACAGTAAAACACTAGGTTTATAGGTTTTCTTTTTTTCAAAATTTATAATAGTTTGAAAGTTACAGGCGCCTAAGAGTTACTTTTGAAAAAAAGAAAACCTATAAACCTAGTTTTTTACTGTGTCAGAAGCTTTCTAAAAAATCATTGAGATAGGATAACATTTAGGGGTAGGAAAACGTTTTCTCTTTTAGTATGGACGAGCCCTCGGTAGACGATCCTCTTAAGATAAAATATTGCGCGGGCTCGTTGACGGCGAACAATGGGTAGCTCGCCGTCCGATCAGGGACTATGCCCGAGTCTGAAAATCCCTTCCGCTCCACCCAGACGGAAGGTTACGTCCTTTTGATAACTTTATCACATAAAAAAGCAAGTCTTTCCGGAGTTAGAAGCCCTCGGGGGTGGTTCACCCGCTCTAGGAAAACATGTGATCACCATTTCATCTTACCATCTTAGTAATATTCACGACTGAAGATATATCTCCCCAAGGTTTGACAAAATGGCTGATCCTGTGCTATTGAGACTAATAGTGCATTTTGTGATAACAATTTAGTTTATGCCACGATGGCCTATTGGCTTAAGCCTTACTGCTGAGAATGAAGTCCGGAGTTTGATTCCCACCTCTACACTGAGCAATGTCCGGTTGACGACCTTATGATGTGTATGTATATTGGAAATATAATTGGGAATTTCAAATCTGATGGATTTGTTTATTAATTAAAATAATTATTTATATTTATTTAGTCAATTTACCTTTTTCCTATTTCTATTTACTGTCCTATATTCCCTCATAATTTTATACAAATATAAAGGTAAATCTTCTTCCTGTTGTGTACGCTCGCATTAGTAGTTATGGGATTTGTGGTTTAGATTTAACGAGAACCGAAGTGACGCCGCGCGCCGATGAGACTGTCCTATAAAATCAAAACACAAGTCCTAATAGAAATAGATAGAAGCCGCGTCTCGTGCGTCAATGAGCACTTGACCACCTAAAAAAATCTCAAGTGATTCAGACCAATTGTAACAAATGAATCACACACGACCCAATTAGTGACCATTTTCGTTTGCGTATTTTACAGGAGTGTCCACGGAATGAGTGGATACAGGATAAAAGTATCTATCCTTATGGTTATTAATTAAGTACAATGTTTCACATTGAATTACCCTTCTTTACCCAATTACGCAATTAGGTTAGGGACGTTATTATGTGTGGTAGAGAACTACAACAATTTCCCCACATCACATTTGTCACGGACAAAAGTGTGGTTTGGTCGCCCCCCTATATGGTAACGGAAGGCCCTAACAGTTACAACCAAATTCGATTGCGGTTACATTTGTATAAAAATAAAATAAGAAATATTATCCTTTAGTAGATATTAATGAGGCTGACGCATTATTTCGTATCCATAAGTTGATATTTATTATGGGATGCACATGTCTCCGGAGAACAAAGCTTTGAAACCTTCACAAGTTGCCAAGGGCGCTCTTAGTACTCAGTCTTAGTTAATACATGCTTGTACCTACATTATTATAATTAATTGCACTTCCTTAGCTTATGGTTACAGTACTGTAGTGCTTAGCCAAATGTTACAATACATCATTCTTTGCTGTTGTATTTGCTTTATTAATTTTTAAATCATAACCGGGCTAAGTATAGCTTGTCCGGTTTTTTAGACCACTTATAACAAACAAACATGTTATTAGATATAGAGTAAGAGGTAAGGACAAAAGTCATTCACTAACACGAGCAGTGAGTCACCGGTAAACATAGTAGATAATAACGGTGTAACGGACCGGTTCTCCGCCGGAGATCTTTGATAATGGACCGCGCATATTCTGGGAACATCTTCGCCAAAAAACATGTGGATAAGCACTCACAAATACAAAGAAATTGCAGAATTATTTTATACAAATAACAGTGGAACCTGCCAGGTATTCAAGTTATCACTTTAAGTAAACAATTTGTGTAAATATATGTTATTGAGAACATGAATACTAGTAGTATTCGCTATTGCTGGACGGCGGCCAGTGCTGGGGTGTACTAGGCACAAATCCAGCGCTTCCTAGTACACTGACAGCATTACCTTCATATGTTTACGGAATACCTAGTGCCTTAGTGCAGTAGGGATGTATCACATTAGCACTCATCGCGCCGGCCGCATACAACTTGCGCTATTCTGCGAATTAGCCAGAGGCAATGACCTAAGGACACAGAAGGCTGCCGACACGCAGTGACCACTGTCAAAGTACAACGCACGAGGAAAATAAGTTCCGCTTAATATCATTGTAATTAAACTATGCAAGATACACGCTCATTATCAAAATGTCCGGTATTTTGGTACAAGTGTGTGGAATATAAACTTGGTAATTACAAAATTAAGATTCATGTGTTGTAGTTCGCGGACTTTGTACGAATCTATGGAGATGAACAACGAAGGAGGAAGCGCTAGACCATGACCGCAGCTGCGACACGCACGGTACGTAAAACAGTTGACGAACGATAACTGGTCGATAACTGTCGAGGTAGTCGATATTGTTGTAATATGTCGTTCATTACTCCGGCTATTTTTGCATGCAACAGGTACGTTGACCAGCAATCGCGTGCACGTCGGGTCATCGTTGTGGTATCCGTCGGTACCGAATCGCCGGCAGGGCAAGGCCGCTGGAACTTTGCTTGTACGTGGTGTATTTGCCTGCTCCGCATCGGACATGGCGCGCTAATTCCGCGCGCTCACGCTGAATCACTAATCATGGCGAGGCAGCAAGCCCATCAGTATTCCGGCGGCACCCGCGCCCGCTCCGTACGCTAGCAAATCGCTAAAAATACAAGATGGACAAGGGCACTTCATGGCCGATTTGACCTTACCTGAATCACATAAAACAGCTATATGAATTACATATTTACTTCCTGAACTTCCATACTCGAAATTAACTTTGTCTAACCACCTGTTTATTTAGGGTAGGTCCTACAAAAAGCACCAACACGATTCACGATTATGATTGTTGTTGGTCTAACTCTACATATTATTAAGTTTTGCCCACAGTTCGCTTGCATTAGTTTGGCATTTGACAATCAATTTGGCGATACGTCACAATCTTCTAGTATTATAAGAATGTTACCTGTTATCTATTATTTTTCTCGAGAATAGTACTTTTTTTGGTATGAAAAGTTTGTACATTTTTGTACACCTGACAACGTATATGCAAAACAGGATGATCGATTCAGCGTTTTAGATTAGAAAAGGTAACAATGAAACAGATACTTTTGCATTAATAATGTTAAGTAAAGTTGAAGGTACAAACGGAATAGAACTGCAATAATGTGTATAAATGCTTTATTTTAACCCTATGTACACAATTACATCACATAATATTATGTACTATAATATGTATTAGGGACATAAAAGTATTGTCATACTCTACCAACATCAATTTTGGCAAAATCCAACATATCTGTTTGATTTTAATACATAAAACAAATACTTAAAACATTATTATGCTTAACACATCTAAAAGCTATCCGAATCAGACAAATAAGCAGTAGCTTCGAAACATGCGTTTATATTTTCCTGTAATGTCAATAAGTTAACACTAAGCATCTTAAAGTTATAATTATAGTACAGGAAGACATCTTGTTTATTATAGTACCGTTGCATAATCATAAAAATGAGCGAATCCTCGGGTATACAAGTATTAAATGGAGCAAATTAAATAGTAAGTAAGACCTTTTATAGTTATCTTTTCTTGGGCCTTCTGCAGCGACGTTCAACTTAGGTTTGTCTAAAATGTATAAGGTGTCATACTCCACGACTGAACACTGTCTCCCAAAGCTGCAGTTTAGTTTGGGAATCAGGAACAGTATTTATTGTACAATACATTTAAGCCGTACCTAGACCTACTTGTCAATTTAAAATTTGTGTTCAATAAAAACCTATTTTTTTTTCACTTGACCAATTTAAAAGACATTTAAATGATTTCGAAAACTACCGTTAACGTCAGGAAAATCTTTAAACTTAATTAATATTTTTATCATTATCATTGTCTAGCTTATGTAGGTACAATTGAAGAACAAACCTAACACAAAGCAAATCGTTACAGGCATAAGTAATGAGGATATCAACAATCATGTTTCTAAAATATATATTTTTAATATCCTATTCCTATGGTTGTTCTGGATCTGTCTGTTAGAGTATGTGAGAATAAATATTTGTATATATATAATTATCATTACACAGACGTAAATGCCAAAGAGGGGATCATAAACAAAAGGACTCATTCCAGAAATGTCTGTCACTGATTTT
Organism: Agrotis clavis; assembly: GCA_954870645.1. Classification (NCBI taxonomy): domain Eukaryota; kingdom Metazoa; phylum Arthropoda; class Insecta; order Lepidoptera; family Noctuidae; genus Agrotis; species Agrotis clavis. The sequence goes on along the minus strand of OX940919.1, from coordinate 16,580,400 downwards.
CTTTTAGTCAGTACCGATACCGACAGGGTCTTCGTAATTTTTTTTTTATTTAAAACGTTGCCCCACACTAGGAATATCTCCTGTATCGTGGGTGCGTTTACAAACTTAGAAAAACACAAACACCCAGACCCAGAACAAATACTTGTAGGTCATACAAATATTATTCCGTACGGGAATCGAACCCGACCCGCAGCAGTCCAATCGCTCAGCCACGCGCTAACCGTGCCGTCTTTGAAATTTGATTAATTTGCCGTATTGGAATTTGTACAAGTTATTCTAACGAGGAACTGTGTAAATAATATAAGAAGTAACAGAGTGATTTTTAGTCAGATTCTGATATTACCTTCGGCTTCGGCTCCGCTCAGGGCAGATTTATTCACAAAAAATAAATAAATATAACCCCGCAAGCTTTGCGTTTATCCCCTGTACAAAATCTTTCAATACGCAACACAACTGACTTCAACAATTAAGTTCGAAAGAAAGTAATACATTGAGGGTATTGGACAACCTATTGTGGGATTTAGTATTAACCGAAATTCCAAGTTCCACTGCCAATAAAACTGAACATTTCAAACACCTGTTTATTGACATAATAACTATTTTGGCAACACTTTGTCACAACTACACAATCAGTAGAATTCAAAACAGAATATTCTACAAGTACCTATATTATTTTATTTGAGTTGCCGATATTACGGTAGGTACTGTTGCGAGTATCTTACTGACTAGGCTATACAACCTACTCTTTTAAGTTCGTCCGAAAGTCTCTGAAAACATCCAAACGAAACAAACGACCTGGGTGTCGAGTCTGCTAATTATTGGTCAGAATGGCGCCACAATGGCGTTTCAATTGTAGTGCTTATTCGAACCATTTTTTACTGCTGAGTAAAAAATGGTTCGAAAATTGAAACGCCATTGTGGCGCCATTCTGAAAAATAATTAGCAGACTCGACACCCTGTTATGTTCAAATTAGTATATATGTGAACACATCCGTAATAGGGACTATCCGATCTTTTTGTCATACATTTTTCGTTTGGGCTTTAATAATCGTCTATGATTTAAACACAGTACAAAACGCCCATAAACACGGCCGAAACTACGGGACTTGCTCTTAAGAGTCTAGAGACCAAGCTCCTTCTCACGGACAGGTAATATTACTAAATCCAGGTATTTCAATAAACCCTTTTTGGAAGACTTCTACATCCGTATTTACGCGCATGCGCTCAGCGAGGGTCTTCTCATGCGCGAGTGGGTGCCATGCGCCAAGAGTGCACGCAGCGTCGTCGTGAGAGGCGTGGTAGTGGCACCGGCGCGTCGCACGCGCACTCGGCACGTACTCGAACATGCGTACGCGTTGACAACGGTGCAACGCGAACCATATACCTGGAAACGTAGACAGAAACTTAACAAGCTTATCATTATTAATGAATATAGCGCCTACTGTGTCTCTAAGTCTAACCACGATAAATTCAGAATTTCCAAAAGGATTTTCAGATGGTTTTCATGTTTTACTCTAAGTTTAAACCTTAGGTACGATTGAAGTATTTTGAAAATACCGAAAAAATTGCGCTGAATGGGTATTTTAATGCACGTGCATCGGCAACGTTTCAAGATTATTTGAGCTATTGTCAAAATCTATTTGATGTACGTAGCTTAAACAGCAAGCATGATGGTTGGTATAGCTTTGTTGGTCCATCAAATAAACGAATCGAAAGTGTTGACCCGAAGAACTGTGAACTTAAAAGGGACTTTGACAGAGAAGTTCTGCCCGATAAAATAAATGATCTATTGAACGATGATCATTTTAGCGGCAAATATTATTATTACAGTATTGTCTGAATAGACAATACCTTTTAACCATTTTCATTTCATTTCCTCTCAAGATCTTTTGAAACGAAAAAATTGATCATTTTCATGACATTTTCTTTTCAGTTATCTTATTTACTCTTTTGAATTTAAAGTCTACCGTGAGGATTTCTATCTTTGAAAAAAAATTAGTAGATTGCCAGCAAGTGAGAAAGCGTGTTCAGTTTTCCTAGAATTTCTTGTAAAGCCTACCTATAAATCCTGATGATGGCGGGTTTCTTCGCAGCCTGTAAGGAGACGTGTCTTGTAACACCGACCACAATGACCACAGTACTTGGGGATTCAGCAAATGTACATCTGCGTTGTGATTCTGGTCTAGAAACCTAAAAAAAAAAATACATGGTTATTAAATTCCGGACATTATGAAATAGTCTTATGGAATAAAACAACTCAAAACTCATTCACAGGAATGAGATTATAGTACATTATGATATAAGTGCGGTAAGTTGATCATTACAGCTGAGGCGATATTGGTAGGACGAGCCGTAAGGCGAGTGCTATAAGAAAGCAGAGGCTGTAATTATCAAACCGCACGTATGTCATACGACGTTTTATAACACATTTGTGAGTAACTAAATAAAATCATTACATCGAAAAGGAAAAGCAAGCGGAATAATTTTTACTTTTTCACAAATTAGCGATGCGCGCGCACCAGCATCTTTTGTTTATGGCAAAGGCACAAAAAACAGCCAGTATTACTAATAAAGTAAATTAATTCTTTTGTGGTTTTATTACAGATAAATGGTTGTAATTAATTGTCAAAATTAATTAAATTAAAGAATAAAATGTTTATTTATTATATTTCATCTCCCAAATTTAATTTTAATAATAAAATGTTGACCGCTTTTCTGACATAAAAACTCTTTGCTAAGATTTAAAAAAGTACCGTTCGTTTTAGACGGAGCATCTTGATAAGCCGTGCGTTTTGCTTTACCATTACCGCACTAGTGCGTTTTACTTTACCATTACGCACTAGTGCGTAATAAGATACATTACGATACTGAAATAGGTGCAGTAAGAGACCTTTTACGAGCAAATGTGTTATAAAATTTTAAATTAGTCCCTCGTTCGTACACGAGAGGCACTTTTTCTTTTTCCATACAATTTACGTCATAATACTTCAAGTAAACTGGAAGGGTATTACAACGTCTTATAACCAGGGTCCAGGCTTGTTCTAGTGAGTGAATGAGATGGCGCTAGACAACTTGAATAGCTCTGTCACTTTCACTTGCCGGAACAAGCCTGGTTTTAAGACCTTGTAATACCCCCCCTGTACATCAAAATACGTGGATTTTAATACTAGGGCCCTGGTGGCGTACCATGACGTCTTAAATCGTGAGGTTTTCGGCTGTGGGAAAGAGGCAGATCTATACAAGTCCTCTAGCGCCATCTCGTTCCCTGAGCGGAACCACTCACGTTTCAAGATGTCATGATAGGCCACCTGAAGCACTTCAGGGGGGGTATTCATTCAACGTCTTAAAACCAGGCTTGTTCCAGTGAGTGGACGTGATGGCGCTAGATGACTTGTATAGCTCTGTCACTTTCACTAGCCGGAATAAGCCTGGTTTTAAGACGTTGTTATACCCCCCCCCCAGATCATAAATCATAACGTCTTGTAAAAACTACGTCCGTCAAAAAAACAGAAATCTTGTAATAGATTTTTCGTGTTGAGTCCCTAAAAAATATTCCGTGAGCAAAGATCGTCATGACGTAATTATCGTTTTTTTAACTTTTCAATGACGGGTCTTGCGTGAATGAGCCCTTAGAATTTAAATGGGAATTAGAGCCCATTCGCACAAGCGCTTTTTTTCAGGCGTTTAAAAAGCGCTGAGTTTTAACAATAACAAAAAAAGTTAATTGAACTTAAATGATGACGCCCATTTAAAAAGCGCCCGAAATAGAACAAATGCATTCCCATCTATCTGTTCACACATCAGCGCGTTCTTAGTCAAGTAGTAACTTACTTCTTATACACAGGAAAGAGAGGATAATCAGGATAGTGGTACCAATCTTCTAGTGTTGATGAGTAGTTCGCCGGATCCCATATGAGAATAGACACATTCCGAAACAACGGCTCCTCCAAGAAATTGAATTCAGGTTTAGCTACCACCTAAAACCGATAAAAAATAAAATCAAAAATACAGGTAAAACCTTTTTGGTTTTCGTAATATATTTTCTCTCGTTACTGGCTATTTACACACAAAAAAATAATTGTGAAGCCATTAGATACCTATTTTTTTTTCTATGGTGAAAATGGCTTCACTAAGTTTTTTCTAGTACTTAATTCAGCCAGCCATCTGCCATTCTTGCAGTAGTATAAAACCTCTTTAAGAATATGGACTTCGAAGAAGGTTAGCATACGCAAGCGGCGGGAAAAATTCATGCGACTAGACGGTTGGGTAAACTTGGGTGAAAATAATATGTTTAGCCGGAATAGTTCGTCTATGTCTAAACCTAAACTAAGCCTTAATCTGTTCAGATGCGTTTGTAACTTATTTTCTTATTTCCTAAACTTGGGTGAAAATAATATGTTTAGCCGGAATAGTTCGTCTATGTCTAAACCTAAACTAAGCCTTAATCTGTTCAGATGCGTTTGTAACTTATTTTCTTATTTCCTAAGATGTGTTTGTAACTTATTTTATTATAGGCTTGAGTAAGGTAAACGTACCAATACTCGTCGGATTTCGGAAATCACTGACTTTGAAGCGCTACTGTGTGTTAAATATTTAATAGAAAATGACAATTTTAGCATGACGTGATAGAGAATTTATTCGTTATTCTAAGTAACTATTTTTTTTTAATAATTTTGATGGGTTTATGTATTTATTAAGGCAAAAGTAAAAAAAGGGCGATTTGTACCAATAGTCGTCTGATTTGTACGGATACTCGTCAAATATTCCCAGTACTCGTCAACTTTTAATGCTAATATAAACTCTCTGTTCTTGAACATAAAGTTCAAGTTATGTACATTTTTTTTGTGCTTGAATTTGTTAAGCATACTTGTGCCTTTGAAACATTAGGTAAGTAGATAGATAGAAAACCAAATCCCTATTTAGAATAGCAGGTTATAATCTGTTAGAAGAGCAGGTATTCAATAAAACAGATAGGTACATAGTTTCATTTTAATTTATATTCCTAAAATCAAACGCTTGGAATCACAAAATCAGTCTATAAAATATATGTTATATTTCTTAATCATAATAACCATGCAGTCATGTGCATATGTAGCACGAGTAAAATTATTACTATTAAAATATTTAAATTGTAAAATCAGTTCTCTTATACCTAATAAAATAATCAGTTTTAACAAAAAATAAAAGCCACATTCATTTATATAGCTTTCCGCGAAATAATTACTAACATTCATAAATATGTAGGTAAGGTTGTCATTCATCAAAACTTCTGAACTGCTTAGCTAAGTACGATTTGCAAAAATCTCTATAGAAAGTTTGAATTCAAAATCTGTTTTAAAGGTATCAAAATTATGATTACAACTAAGCGTTCAAACCCAATAATAATATATCTAATAATAATCTTAATTATTTATAATCAGTCAAACAGGTACCTAAACTAAGTGTTACTTTTGACTTATACAATAATATTACACAGTAGTTTTTAAATTGACTAGCAGTAAATCAAATAAAAGACCCTGTCCTATAAAAAACAATTAAATATTTTAACAACATGCAATTTTCAGGTGAAGCTCAACATGCAATTGTCTAACAAATTGCAAACATTTTTATGTTAAAGCTACACTTAAATATTCCAAAAATAATTATGTCTGGGCGATGCAATAGACACAATGAAATATTTTCTCTGTTGGATCTATTTCTGCACAAGTTGTATGGTACCAGATTGAACAAGTAAGACATCGTATCATATCCATTTCTGCACTTGTTTGACACAATCGACAGAACCAATCTTCGTTTTTGGCTTCTTGCACCGAAATGCTTGTTTTATTGCTTTCTTTTTTCGTTTTATTGCGTCCTGCTGTCTGCGCTCTTTTAGCTTTCCCAATTTTTCTTGTTTCGACTCTTTTCTTCTTTATCTCTTCCTTTTCGGTCTTGGCATCGATCTTTCGTTGTTCGAAGATTTGCCACCGGTCTGAGGTTATAACACTGGGCTTTTTTATTTTTGGTATGGATGTCTGTGGGGTCTGGTGTTGAGGTGGTGGCCAAAATAAAACATCTTTAAAAGGCGTTGGTATCGTAAGATTATCACAGCACATCTTAGCAGCTGGCTGTGGCTGTGATTCGGTTAAATTGCAATCTGTTCCATCGTGTTGTGTCGTGTTATTCATAATTCCCGCAACAGTTACGGGCATGGAATATGATGTAACTGTCGAAGTCACTTTTGGTTTTTTTATGGAAGGTGCAGGATATGTGATTTTGTGACATGGAATAGGCGATAATTGTCTGCGAGGCGTCAAATATATAGTTTGAGGTGGTTGTGATTGCGACATGGTTGGTGTAAAATTTGTGTCGCCATGTGGAGGTGTGGTTTCCGAAATTCCAGAAAAAGTGCTTGATATGGAAGTGGATGTTACCGTCGATGTTACATTAGTTTTAATTGTATTGCGAGGCTTTAAATAAATAGGGTTTGAACCTGTTGTCCGAATTATCCCCTATTGGGATGACTGGAGGTGTTGTTTGGTGTAATTCAAAATTTCCAATCTGCTCTAAAAATACTGGCATTTCTGTGTTCTTTGTCACAGATGATTGAGGATTTGTATTGCGAGGCTTTAAATAAATAGGGTTTGAACCTGTTGTCCGAATTATATCCCCTATTGGGATGACTGGAGGTGTTGTTTGGTGTAATTCAAAATTTGGCATCTGCTCTAAAAATACTGGCATTTCTGTGTCGTTTGTGACAGATGATTGAGGATTTATTTGGTTAAGTGTTCCATTAACAACTTCATAAAATTCTACCTTTCCTTCAGTTTCCGATTTATTTGTGAAATTAAATTCGGGAACATCGTTTAACGAATAGTCCATTATTTCACTTAATCTAAAATCGCCAATCGTATAATTACTAAAATTATCTTCAACTCTATTACTAATAGGAAAGGTTTCTTGCATATTTGCGTTTTCGATACCTGTATTCTCCTTATCACAGTCGTCTTCAGAACTAGTGGAAAATTGAGTAACCATAGACTTCCAGACATTGAACAATCCCTCCAACGATTTTTCACCATTCCATGTTGACATTCTATTATCATGGAAAGTTTTTAGTGTCCTGGGACTGATCTGAGATTCAAAAAATTTTATGTGATTAAGTTTGTCGGACAAGGAAACTTTATCAGCTGTTTTTGTTTTCTGGGTGGACTGGCTTAACTTTTTGGTGACACATTTAGTATAATCGACGTTATTAACATCAAATGGTGACAGCCCACATTTACGAAATCCATTTACAATAGAGTTTCTGTTTAATTGTTTGAGAGTCTTGTCTAACAAGGGACAGAAATTTTCCTTTTTTAGTTTTACAAAGTGATTCTCATTGCGCCAATCATATACAGATTGTTTCCATATTCTTTTGAGAGGCCTAAATACTGCTACATCCATGGGTTGAAGAATATGTGTAGCATTTGGATAGAGCGCGATGAGTATAATTTGATTTTCTCTACAGAAATTGCTCAATGGTAGCGTGGTATGAGAGCAGTGGCCATCCAAATAAAATATTATCGGCAGCTGGATGCCACTTCTTATAACCCAAGGGTAGAACACATTTGCTATATATTCATAAAAGGCTTCGCCAGTCATCCAGCCTCTTTTTGTGTGCCCTAATCCCCAATCATTAGGTGCTGATTTCGAAATTTTGTGAGGGATTGACTTAAGTTTAAAAAGAACCATCGGCGGTGCCAATTCACCTGATGCATTAGCTGTTAGTAGAACTGTTACGCACTCTTTTTCTCCACTTGGTATTATATTGTAAACATTTTTAGACCCACGTTTCGCTAAGACTCGGTTGTCAGCGGGGGACAAGAAAAAGGCGCTCTCATCGCAGTTAAAAATTCTCCGCGGGTCTTCAGAAGTTGCCTGTAGCTGAGCAGTACAAAAATAATCCTTAACTTCTTTGAACCAGGTACGAACATCATCTTCCGTGACTAATGCTCGAGATTGTGTCAAATTTTGGGACACCCTTCGACCCACTTCAGGGTGACGCTTTATGAATGACTCGAACCAATGTCGACCTGGTCTATTGTTAGTAAATGGGTTACTACGTTTGAATTTTGTAACTAATAATTTAACGCTATCTAATAACTGATCTGATGTTACAGGAAAACCACTTTCTGCCATGAAAATTAACCAGTTCTTTAAATGTTCTTCTTCTTCCGGAGTTAAAACAGTCGTTGGTCCTTTAGAGCAGCCGACTAAACTACGCCCTTTAATCTTGTCATTTAATGTGGTCCTTGGCACTTTAAATTTTCTTGCTGCATCTGATGTTGTGGCCCCTTGATTTACAGCTTCTATGGCTTTTAAAAGGTCCTCTTGCTTGTAGTTTCTTTCAGTCATGATCTGTAATTAAAATTACGACCATGCAATCACTAGGTACATACAATCTTAAATAAAAAAATCTTACTTAAGATTACTCTTTACCCATCAATATCGAATACGACAAGCAAAGAAGTGACAGCGATGGAAGCTATGTCATCTTAGTTTTAAAACTGATTTTAATAATTTTTGCGTCAAAACTAGTTGAATGACATAATTTTTATACAGGCGCTATTAAGGCACGTTAGGGAGACGCGGTACAATACGCGTGACGACATGCAGTTATTTCGAACAAAAAGCATAGTGTAAGAACAGTCAATTTTTGCTTGCCACAAATTGTAATCAAAGCGTAGTAGAAATAAAGGCGAGTGGTAGACCTACTTGTACCCAAAGCGGTAGATATGTATCGCGTGTCCTTAATCGAATGGCGGAGGCCTACAGTGGCCAATATATACCTAAAAAAAACACTCGTAGAAAGTGCATACTTATAGAAAACAGGGGGTTTAACCATTATGAAACAAAATAATTGAATCGAATAATTATTAATGATCGAAGATCGAATAACATGACTGTGTACGTGCATCTAGAACCAGCAGAGTAAAATATACCCCTGAGCAAAAGCTTAAAAGAAACGCAGTTTTATCAACAAATGTAGTCTAAATTTTAAATATGTTTGTTCTAGAGAGTTAACAATTTTGTAAAAGTCCCGATATTAGCTATTTATTCGCATTTTGTACTGTAAAACACAAAATATCCTCATTATGACGAGTTTAGGTGCAACTTTTGAGCATGTCCCAGTAGTCGTCATAATAATTCTAAAATGACGGGTTTTGGGTCAAATGGGAGTTTTAAAGTGCCAATAGATGTCACATTAAAAAAATATATCTTCTATGTTAAAAGTATTCCAAATTGCATATTACATCGTTAGCAAATAAACTTAACTAACTCATTAAACAAAGAAACTTACCGCAGACCCCACTGGAGTTATGTAAATCAAAACACAAAACCACGTGCTGAGTTTCACTTTTGACAGCTGAACTTCACGAAAAAACGTTTTTGTTAGGGCACACACGTTTCGACTAACATATCTCCGACGCCATGACTGTTAAAACTCAGTGTTGTCATTTCAATTGTGCAATATGTTACCAACAATATGTTGCCATATAAACCGGCCCATTTTAAGTTCAGTAGAAAATAAAATTAAAGTTTTTAGATTAATTGTCGACTATTGGGGCATGACGACTTCACCCGCGTTTACCTTAACTCCGGACACAGTTATATCTTCGGATATGTGTCTCAATTTGGATATGAATCGTTCATTCCCTTTCTAACAAATAAATATATCCATTATATCCTCTCTATATCAGCCACAGATAAGAGCTATGCTGCCCGTCCACGTCCAAGTTTCGTTCATTCGTTCGTAAGTAAGAGAGCGAGAGCGTAATACAACGCAGGCTAGTGAGCAAAAGAGAAAGGACGATTAGATTGTTCATCGTTCGTGAGGTCGTCTGTTCACTCCATTAGAAATCATTGTAAATACTATTTGATTTTTAAATACGATCAAATATTTACTTGGTTGACAGTCCTAAGCCTGTAAGTGTAAAGTATGAAGGGAAATCAAATAGTTTGTTCTTGGAGCGAGAGCAAGAAACTTTTGAAATCTCTCACAGCAACATAGTTCCGCGATATGGGATTTGTCTCCGCTCTCTCTCGTCATCATAGCTGCGGATATGATTAGCGGACATGGATATAGTTATGGGATATGTGTCTTTGGCTGGAATGATATGTCTTATATCCAATCTTCTAGTGGAGTTACTTAACCCAAGCCTATATTTATTACGTCTATATAAAGCTGACTCTTCAATGATGTATGTATAGTGATGTAATTTCCAATCGAAAAACTTCAATAGTACATAAAATAAATTAGTCATAGTCGTTCATTTAAACGAAATAGTCTAGCGGTTTAGGAGTCGAACTAGGTTTCAAAAACCCTACACGTCAGAAATAATGGTACTCGTTTATGTCAGCAATGTTCTTAATTTCATCTGTGAAGTGCTTTTTATGATTACATACTATTTTATGACTATGTACATACAATTTTATGACTACGTACCTACTATTTTTCTTCATCATGTGACTATGACTGATTTTTACCTAACCTAAACTTCGGACCAAAACCTGGATCATGGACAGTATCGCTTTCTGAACGTTTGAATCAAAATCGGAATCACAATAAATTTATTTGTACAAATAGGTAAGTTTGAGGTAAGTATAATAGACATAATGGTATTGGGTAAACAATATTTGGCCGCTATGTTTTGCCGTATAGGCGTACAAATTTTTGACATTAACATTTTTTTTTTTACATAGAGATAGATTCGCGTTTGACCACTAAGTATTTCGCCTGATGGTAAGCGAAGATGTGGTCGAAGATGAAGCACGCTTAATCATCAAAACCAATCATTGTTTTATCATTTAATTTAAACAAAATGATAAAAAAAATTAAACTAAAATAAACTGAAAAGAAAATTAAATACTTTAAATAAGAAAAAAAAAATATTTTGAAAAACTCAAAAATTAAGAAAAACAATTACCTACTTAGGTACAATTACACAACTCAATATTGCACACAAAATAATTTCAAATTATCATCAATAAATTCTTCAACGGTTTAATAACATTTTGCAATTAATACTTAGAGGGTTTTCTTAAATTATATTTTTATTACGTCAAGAATGTTATTGTAAATTTTAGGTGCTATACCAAAAAAATCTCTTTTTCATTAAAGCGGTTCTGCATTTTATGCCGAACAACTGATTGAGGTAAATATTGATATCGCATTGGAGATTTTTTTTTTTGTATAATATATTTATTATGATTTTGACAAACAAGGCAGTCTCATAGAAATACACACTTGGCATCGTAACTTTAAAGACTTTGATATAAGTACTAAGTTTTTAAACCTAAAGAAAAACAAATGTTATCTAAAAATCCCCGTTTTTACGAAGATTTTTTAAAACCCTACCATGTTTCCTATTAGTCTATACTACCTACACTAGAGTCCGCGACACCACTCATAACATTTTGACTCTTAAAATTTAGTACCTACCACAAATTTTCCGTGATGGGTGTAGCATGAGTGGTGGCGCGGACTCTACATCGCACTATGAAGTACAACTAGTTTTTGTCCATAATTCAAGTTTTTAGTAAGTAGGTAGCATAGAGTGGACTGTGAGAACGTCTTACACACATTTATTTTTTAAATAATAATACAAAATAATAAAGATAGAATACCAACTACTGGCGATTCGATGTAAAAAAAATAGGATGCCATTAAAGTTTTTATAAAATTTTGTACTTTTTTTTAAAGGTGTTCAGCGAAATTGGCCAGTAATAATACGAGTAACTCTATGCAACTTTTTTGCTGTAAACATAAGAATGTTTCAAACGCATTAACAGTTTTATTTTTAAACTTACCGACCTACCTGTGAATTAAGCACTCTGAAAGTGGTCTTTGAGCCGACACTCTCCGTATAATTTTCTATGGGCGCGTTGTTGAATCTCAATACCATGTCGTGCGAATCTGTCAACATAAATAAGTTAGTTTGTGAGTTCGTCCGCCTGGGCAGCCAAGGTGTGTGTCTCGTTTGATATAATCTGCTCCTACGTACAAATTAAAAATAATATAAGTTGAAAACAGAAACCCTTCGCCAAGCCATCAATGGCGTTAAATCAATGATTTTGTCAATTATAACTTAGTAGATGGTTACGAGATTTTTTTTAGTGAGAAATCACGAAAGGGAAAGCCCTTTTATTAACGTACTAGTGTTTGCCCGCGGCTTCGCTTGCGTTAATTTCGAATTTGAGAAACAATACGGATCATGTAAGTGGCGCCATCTGGAATATGAACGTATTTTTTTTCTCGGCAACAGCTCTCTTCTATTTTTCGGGATGAAAGACCCTATATCCGTGTCTATACTCCTGACAAAGTATATGCAAAATTTTGGGACGATCGATTCAGTAGGTAGTTTGCGTGAAAAGGTAAAAAACAAACATACTTGCATTCATAATATTAGTTTAAATCAATAATGTCATACCTACGTAGGTACCTACTACCTGGGTTTCCTCCCAAGGTGTTTGATGGGGGAAATTGAAACAGCCAGGTCAAGTTTTGAACTCATAGGTGTGGATGTGGATCACTGATCTAGCAGTTTGATGACCCCAAGACGCGTTTATTATCCACAGATGCAGTGCTTATGCTTACACCCTAGGACCCGTTACAATAGTGGCAAGAGGAGAAGGTTGCCGTGTGTTGATCTGAGTTGCCGAAAACTTATACATCCACAGTACTAATGTATCAGCGTGCGAATCTTAACACCGCGATTCAGAAATTATCTCAAATAAAAAGCACCATCTATCGACAATTAATGAACTATTTTGTCTGTTTTGCGAATAAACAACAATAAGTTAAACACGAAATAATAGAAAGATTTGTTTGTTTTCAAATCTTTAAAATTCTTACACCTCGAAACAATAAATTACGGAGTGACCTACCTACAATTTAAATCAGCGCAGATTTATCCTAGACAACTACTGAAAAATATTAGAAAAAAATAAAATTGCAAATAACATTAGGTCATAAATTAATATTGGGCTTTTTATTCATAATCTATACATATAATAAATTTGTAGAAAAGTGGTGTCTGTACAATGGAAATATATAAAAAAAAAGTAGCAGGGGTTGTTATTATATCGATGCCGAACCCGAAAATGTAGTTAAATTTTTTTTTGTCTGTTTGTCTGTTTGTCGGTTTGTCTGTTTGTCTGTGTGTTTGTGCACGCTAATCTTCGGAACTACTGGACGGATTTGAATGATTCTTTTTTTGTTGTATAGGTATTAAGTCCGTTTAACATATAGGCTATAATTTATCTTGGAAACTTGAACACCTGATGCAGAACCACAACAGACCTGCTTAACTATAAGAGATACAGAAATGGTGCCATAGCGAAAATTGTTTCACGTGATGAGCATTTTCTGCTGAGAGAATAAAATTGAAGATCCTGGACATCTGATGTGGAACTTCAAGAGCCCAGCTACACTATAACATATACAGGAATGACGTCTTAGCAAGAGTTGTTCAGCCTGATGAGCACCTTCTGATGATGTATAAAAATTGAAGATCTGGTACACCAGATGTGGAACTTCAAGAGCCCAGCTACACTATAACATATACAGGAATGACGTCTTAGCAAGAGTTGTTCAGCCTGATGAGCACCTTCTGTTGATGTATAAAAATTGAAGATCTGGAACACCTGATGTGGAACTCCAAGAGCCCAGCTACACTATAACATATAAGGGAATGACGTCTTAGCAAGAGTTATTCAGCCTGATGAGTACTCTCTGTCGACGTATAAAAATTGAAGATCTGGAACACCTGATCCGGAACTCCAAGAGCCCAGCTACACTATAATAATATATACAGGAATGACGTCTTAGCAAGAGTTATTCAGCCTGATGAGTACTCTCTGTCGACGTATAAAAATTGAAGATCTGGAACACCTGATCCGGAACTCCAAGAGCCCAGCTACACTATAATATATACAGGAATGACGTCTTAGCAAGAGTTAATATTTTTAAATATTAAACGCATTAACGCATGCGTAGCGAATTTTCAAAGATTTTCTTTGGAAAGAAAAATTCGAACCGCGGACAGGATTCGAACCTGCGACCTTCGGATTCAGTACATCCGACGCTCATTTCCAACCGAGCCACCGAGGATCGTAACCGCCACGGCGAATTCTTCATTCCATTTCTAACGTCTCATGGTGACGTTTAGCGCCATCTATTGCAGAGTATTCCAACTACTGCACCAACATGTTAACATTACAGTTAAATCAATGCTGTAACAGATGACGTCAACCGTACTTAATATTTTTAAATATTAAACGCATTAACGCATGCGTAGCGAATTACATTCGTACATCCGACGCTACTGAATCCGAAGGTCGCAGGTTCGAATCCTGTCCGCGGTTCGAATTTTTCTTTCCAAAGAAAATCTTTGAAAATTCGCTACGCATGCGTTAATGCGTTTAATATTTAAAAATATTAAGTACGGTTGACGTCATCTGTTACAGCATTGATTTAACTGTAATGTTAACATGTTGGTGCAGTAGTTGGAATACTCTGCAATAGATGGCGCAAAACGTCACCATGAGACGTTAGAAATGGAATGAAGAATTCGCCGTGGCGGTTACGATCCTCGGTGGCTCGGTTGGAAATGAGCGTCGGATGTACTGAATCCGAAGGTCGCAGGTTCGAATCCTGTCCGCGGTTCGAATTTTTCTTTCCAAAGAATATCTTAGCAAGAGTTGTTTAGTCTGATGGGCATTTCCTGTTATCTTACAAAAATGAAAGATCTGGAACGTCTGGAATCGTCTCGCGCATCCCGTTGTTTTCCCGTCCCCAGCCTCCTAGAATTCGACATCAGACGTTTCAGATCTTCGATTTTGATGACCTCGACTACTGGCATAAGCAACAGGATCCGCGTACGAAGTCGCGGGCAGAAGCTAGTAATAAATAAATGTCTCACCGAGCATTTCCCACTGAATAACTCATGCACACACTACCACGTAGGTACCTACATTAGGTAATGTGGTAGAAACCAGTCATTGACTAAGCCTGCATAAACCTACATAATGTGCATCATACAGTATTAATTTAGTTATTTACTTCATGTTAACAAAAACAATTAAACAATATTGACACAGGTATTGACGCAAACAACTTGACAAAAATGGTTTATGACCACCAATTGTGCCCATAGGGCATTGTCAGATAATAGTTGTAATTCGAACAAGGCCTTTCCTCTTGTAATTCATACAATAACTATTGCATAAATTCTTTACGTTTGTAAAATAACGTTAGGTGTCGGACCTTGTGGATTGTCTCGCTCCATTTCAATAATTTTGAAACATTCATAGACAATAAATTAGAAAATCTTTTTTCTTTGTATTCATTCACTAATTTTATCTCCTTATTTGTAGTTTCATTCTTACTTGAACCTGGCCTGATTAATTTGGATTATTTGGATAAACACTACTTTACTACTACTTTTCTACAGTGCCATAAAAAGGCTTCGTAACAAAGGTAGCAGCATTAATCGGCGGCATGTTAACCTTCTTTTGGTCTGTACACTGTAGTCTCCATAATTTTGTTCTGGAAATGAGGATAAAAGGGATACAGATAGCCTACATAGGTAGGTTCCAATATTTTGTAGATCATTCGCGAATAATATTATTAATAACCTACGATTATTTTAATTAAAACTTATTAGGTACCTAATATAAATTTCCGGGCAAATTAAGCGTCTTTTTCCCGATTGTGCCAGAAGGAGGATAATGTTTTTATCATACCTACATAGGTACCTATTTATTCATGGAATAAAATATAGCGACTCACAATTTTCAATTCCGTGTTGCTAATGTCGTGTACCTAAACGTTTCTTTGTGTTTTAGGTATATCCCTTTTCTGTTCTATGTTCTGCCTGTGGAGGGAAGTGTAAATTATGTATATCCTACTCCTATTCTTACCACACTCCCCACTATTCTTTCTGATTAATTTGATTGCAGAATCCAAGACAGAATTCGGACACTTCATTGCGTCTCAGTGGTTTTCTGGTGGTCACCGCACTGTTGATTCTCGCATACAGGAGTTGCAGTAGTTTGCCAATAATGCGATGGGATTGTTCCAAAAAGAAAGGCTACCTCGACTATAGTAGTCAGTTCAATAGTCGACGAAGTTGTCCAATTCATTTTTTATGGGCTGTCAGAACGCGATTCTGACATACATTTTGTATGGCAGATAGTTAATAACTATAAAACTGTAACTCCCAAAGAGGATATAAAGAAAATTAAAGTAAAGGACAAAATAATAACGAGGCCGGAAGAAATAGCTGAATCCTTTAATAATTATTTTATAGATGACATAATACCTACAACTAAGAAAAATAGTTTATATCCAAAAACACTGACATATAATAACTGCAATTCAATGTTCATGAAACCTACGAATCCTTATGAAGTTGACCGAATAATAAAAAATGTAAAGAATACTAATAGCACAGGGTACGACGATATTAATACTAAAATAATTAAACGTGTTTCCCAGATTATAGCTCCAGTATTAAGCAACATTATTAATTTGAGCTTGGAATGCGGAGTATTTCCCTCCAAACTAAAAATAACAGTCATAAATCCATTATTTAAAAAGGAAGAAAGAGATGAAATGAAATTTTATAGACCAATAGCTTTAATACCAGTTATTGCAAAAATTTTTGAAAGAGTAATTTATAATAATCTAAATAACTATTTTGAAACTAATAATATTGTGGCGTCTACATGATCCTGAGTCCGGACCCTTGAGTACGGCCCTGTACAGCGGGGGACAACGCGGGACGAAGGAGCGGAGGTCGCCTGGATATACCGTTAGACGCAGTGCGCGTGCGACGCCGCGCCAGTACACCCAAAACCGTCCTAGCGAACGCACGTACCACTTGTTCTAGCCACCCGCGCTAATTAATTTGCTCAATAATAGCGTTAACTTTCTTCATTGTCTTGTATAACTTAGCTTCTATCCTACTCTATTACTCTGTATCGTTCTTCTTCCTTCCAACGTCTGTATCTATCATCTATCTTCATTAAATTCCATCTGTTGATCTGCTTGCTGTTTCATATTATATTCACCGCCTGCACCGCCTTCCTCGCCGCTTGCTACACCATACACGCATACAACTCCATAGTGGTGACCCCGACGAAGAAAAAATGGCGAAGTCCGGTGAAGAACAAATGGAAAATTCCGGACTGTTTCGAGTGGGTGTGCGAGTACCGCCTTTTTGGCCCGAGGAACCGGCTGTTTGGTTTGCGCAAATCGAAGGTCAGTTCACAATTTCTAATATTACTGCTGATGTCACCAAATACCACTACGTGGTTGGACAATTAGAGCCACAATACGCGGCAGCGGTGAAGGACGTTATTTTAAATCCGCCGGAGAGCGGCCGTTACGAAAAGTTAAAAGCGGAACTTATCAAGCGGTTGTCCGCTTCACAAGAGCGGAAGCTACAACAATTATTGACCCACGAAGAACTGGGGGATCGGAAGCCATCACAGTTCATGAGGCATCTGCAGAATTTAGCTGGACCGACAGTCCCTGACCACTTAATCAGGCAAATCTGGGCAAATAGATTACCTACCCACATTCAAACGATTATTGCTTCACAGACCGACAGCGCACTCCAAACCGTAGCCGAGCTGGCAGACAAGATAAACGACATTTCGACACCGATGCAGCAGGCAGCATGCGCAGCAAGCGAGGCCCCAGGTACTGTGTCAGCCATCGAGATGTTGGTGAAACGGGTCGACGAACTAGCAAAGCAGGTACAAGGCTTTTCAAATAATAAGAACCGATCTCGCAACAATGGACGCATGGGCCGCAGCCGCTCGACCTCTAGACATAGGTCAAGGTCACGAGAACGACCCGCTGATCACCCGCATTGTTGGTACCATTTCAACTTTGGTGGCAGAGCAAAAAACTGCCGGCAGCCGTGTGATTATAAAGCGACGGGAAACGCTGGCGGCAGTCATTAGTAGCGGTAGCTGACTGTCCTATATCTTCAGGCCGCTTGTTTATTACTGACCGGAAATCAAAGGCACAATTCCTAATCGACACGGGTTCAGACCTATGCGTATTTCCGAAGTCAGCTGTACGACAGCCTCGAGCAAAGACTACCTACCAACTGTTTGCCGCAAATGGAACGGTTATTCCTACATACGGTTACATGCAACTGAACCTGGACTTGGGACTACGACGAGCATTCAGCTGGAGGTTTACTGTGGCTGATGTCACGAAACCAATAATTGGGGTAGACTTTTTAAGTTTTTACCATCTTCTAGTGGATTGTAGACAGCACCGCCTCGTAGATGGAACCACCATGCTTGGTATCGACGTGCCGCAGCCAAGGAAAGCCGCCGATATTTCATCCATCCGTACCACAGCAGACGATACCGTCTACGACAAGCTGCTACGAGAATTCCCTGATATCACCCGGCCAGCTGGTAAGCCACAAACGCTTAAACACACTACCGTGCATCATATACGCACAACCCCAGGGCCCCCTGTTTCTAGTCGACCGCGCCGCTTGGATCCAGAACGACTGAAAATAGCTAAGCGAGAATTCGACGAAATGCTGTTAAATGGGACCGCGCGTAGATCAGAAAGCGCCTGGTCATCTCCTCTCCATTTAGCTAGGAAAAAAACAGACGGATGGCGACCCTGTGGGGATTATAGAGCTTTGAATGCCCGAACAATACCGGACCGTTATCCTGTACGACACCTCCACGACTTCACAAACGACCTTACAGGTAAAAAAATATTTTCAACTATAGACTTAGTCAGAGCCTATAATCAACTGCCGGTCTACGAAGACGATATACCGAAGACAGCAATCACAACACCGTTCGGGATGTTTGAATTCCCGTACATGACCTTCGGTCTAAGGAATGCGGGACAAACATTCCAACGGTTTATGGACGAAGTGTTAACTGGCCTAGATTTTGCTTACGGATTCCTGGACGATATTCTAATTTACTCTTCTGATGAGCAACAGCATCTGGAGCATCTCCGTATACTGTTTGGACGCCTGAAGGACTACGGCGTCATAATAAATACGTCGAAATGCTGTTTCGGAAAGCAAACAGTAACATTCTTAGGTTTCAGCGTCTCGGCAGAGGGAATTAGCCCTTTAAAATCAAAAACGCAGGCAATTCTCGACTTTCCGACACCTAAAAATACAAAAGAGCTCAGAAGATTCTTAGGAACTCTAAACTTTTATCGAAGATTTATTCCAGACGCAGCAGCGAAGCAGGCACCTCTAAATACCATGCTGGCCGGGCAAACCAAAGGGTCAAAGCCGATCGAACTCACGACTGAGCAACTGGAAGCCTTCAAAGACTGTAAGTCAAGTATTTCTAAGGCTACTCTGCTGGTCCACCCTGATCCCAGTGCTGAGCTGGCAATACAAACCGATGCGTCAGACGTAGCCATCGGTGCAGTCCTACAGCAACGGAAAGGTAACGACTGGCAACCTATGGCATTTTTCTCAAGAAAACTCAGTAAATCACAGAGAAAGTACAGTCCATATGACCGCGAACTGCTGGCGATTTACGACGCTATACGTCACTTCCGCTACATGGTAGAAGCAAGACCATTCATAATACTGACCGATCACAAACCACTTACCTTTGCTTTCACTACACGAAGGGACAAATGTACACCGAGACAGTTCAGATACTTGGATTTCATCTCACAATTTTCAACTGACATTAGGTTTGTCGCAGGTAAAGACAACGTAGTAGCTGACACCCTTTCCCGCATCGAAGAAATAGCCACGCCCCTAGATTACCACCGCCTAGCCCATGCCCAGGACGCGGATGCAGAGCTACAAGCACTTCTAGTGGAAGGATCTAGTCTCCAACTGCAGAAGGTTTGCCTACCTGACGCCAAAACGCAAGTATACTGCGACACTTCCACAGCAAATCCTCGACCTTATGTTACTCATGCCTTCCGACGCCAAGTATTTGAATCACTTCATAACCTCAGTCATCCCGGCGTCAAAGCTACAGTAAAACTAGTAACAACTAGATTTGTTTGGCCGGGCATAAGGCGTGACTGTCGACAATGGGCAAAGGAATGTCACCAATGTCAACGGTGCAAAACCACAAGGCACACGACCGCACCGTTTACAGAGTTCAAGGCACCTACAGCTCGTTTTCAACATATAAATATGGATATTATAGGTCCTTTACCTTTGTCTGCTTCCCACAGGTACTGCCTCACCATAGTCGACCGTTTCACACGTTGGCCTGAGGCGTACCCACTCGCCGACATCACGGCCGAAACCTGCGCGTCAGCCTTCATCTCTGGCTGGGTCGCACGGTTTGGCTGTCCTGCACGTATCACCACCGATCGCGGCCGCCAATTCGAGTCGCGTCTCTTCAAGTCCATCGCGGCACTGATCGGTGCTGACCACCTGACAACAACTGCTTACCACCCAGCCGCCAATGGGCTGGTGGAACGCCTACATCGGCAACTCAAGGCGGCCATCACCTGTCACGCGTCATCGCAGTGGACTGAATCTCTTCCCATGGTGCTACTGGGCATACGCAGCGCGTGGAAAGACGATATCCAATCATCAGCTGCGGAGCTTGTCTATGGTGAGCCTCTACGTTTGCCTGGGCAATTTTTCAACACCACATTAGAACAGGAAGTTGACGTCACCGACTTTGCTGATCGCCTACGCAGTCGCATGAGTAAACTGGCACCAACACCGACTTCATGGCACTCACCTCGCCCCTTCTATGTACCGAGGGACTTGTGTACCACAACGCACGTCTATCTACGCCAAGGGCCCGTCCGACGTCCACTCCAAGCACCATACGCAGGCCCGTACAAAGTCGTGCGCCGAGGTTCCAAATCATTCGACATTATGGTACAAAATAAACTACAAACCGTCACTGTGGACAGGCTGAAACCGGCGTACACAGCGGACGACAATGTCACGGGGACGACAACGCCAACAACGACACCAGCAACCACGACTCGGATGACATCCCCAGCCACTACACCTGCGATTCCAGTTCCTGACGGCCTATCTTCAAACGCCAGTAAGAAGACCAAGAGCGGGAGGACTGTGAAATTTCCCGACTACTATCGATCGTAGTCACGATCTCGGCAGGGGAGTACTGTGGCGTCTACATGATCCTGAGTCCGGACCCTTGAGTACGGCCCTGTACAGCGGGGGACAACGCGGGACGAAGGAGCGGAGGTCGCCTGGATATACCGTTAGACGCAGTGCGCGTGCGACGCCGCGCCAGTACACCCAAAACCGTCCTAGCGAACGCACGTACCACTTGTTCTAGCCACCCGCGCTAATTAATTTGCTCAATAATAGCGTTAACTTTCTTCATTGTCTTGTATAACTTAGCTTCTATCCTACTCTATTACTCTGTATCGTTCTTCTTCCTTCCAACGTCTGTATCTATCATCTATCTTCATTAAATTCCATCTGTTGATCTGCTTGCTGTTTCATATTATATTCACCGCCTGCACCGCCTTCCTCGCCGCTTGCTACACCATACACGCATACAACTCCATAATATTTTCACACATGAACAATTTGGATTTCGTAAAGGAAAATCAACGAGTAATGCAATTTTTAATTTTTTAAAGAAAGTAATGACTGGACTGGACAAAAAACAACATATAACTGCATTATTTATGGACATGTCAAAAGCATTTGATCACGTAGACCATAAAATTCTCTTAAATAAACTAGAACAATACGGAGTAAGAGGCAATGCACTGAATCTTATAAAATCATACCTCGAGAATAGAGTTCAAATAACTCAAATAACAAGAATCTCTAATGAAACAAAGTGTGAACAAACGTATCAGTCTACGCCTAAAACGGTTAAGTATGGGGTGCCTCAAGGAAGCATTCTTGGTCCTCCTTTGTTCACAGTGTACATTAACGATCTCCCGAAAGTCATAAATCATGACATGATATTATTTGCAGATGACAGTACAGCTATTTTCACTGACGAGGACCAAGATAAATACGAGTCTAATGTAAATAATTCACTAGAATGCATCATAAATTGGTTAAATGCCAACAATCTAAAAATCAACTTAGAAAAAACCTGCTATATTTCCTTTGCTAATATAAATAAAAAACCTAAAAACCTAAACATACAATACAAAGGTGAAACTTTAAAAGAAGTAAAGACCACCAAATTTCTTGGCATACATATAGACTCTGGGCTAAACTGGAAGACACAGGTTGATCATGTTTGCAAAAAGCTAAATCAGTTTTCATATGCCCTCTACATGTTAAGAAAAGTAACAAATGAGAATGCTTTACTAAGTGTTTATAAATCATGCGTATGTAGGCTCTGTTCTAAAATATGGTATCCTATTCTGGGGAAATTCAACTAACAAAGAATTTGCTCTAAAAGCACAAAAAAAGTGCATTAGAAGCATATCCTATATTGGGTGTAAGGGGTCCCAACTAACATCTCTCGGGACCCAAGCCAACCTCACCTGCACGTGGTGCACCCTGCTAAAAAACGAACGAGGCTATGGCGACCCACCAACACGCACTGGACCAGCGTGGTGGGTTAAGGTCCATCCCCCCCCCCAATGGATAGAGGAATAAGAAACAGGCCCCAAGTGCCCGGCGACTCCAGTGGTTGTGCTGGCGTGGACGGGTGTTGGCGCGGCCCTGGGGTCAGGGGAGCTAAGAATCTCCGGGTGAGAACCATTAACCGTCAAACGACCACAGCAACATACATTACGGATTCCGATTCACTTAACATTGTTACGTTCAATGTCCGGACACTGATGAAGGATGAGCGTTTAATCGAACTTGAAAATGCTTTAAAAGATATCAGATGGGACATTTTAGGCCTTTCAGAAGTTAGAAGACTGGGCGAACACACAGAAGAAAGAGACGATGCTATATTCTTCCACTTTGGCGAAACCAGTGGGCAACATGGAGTGGGATTCATGGTGGCAAAGAAGTGGAAGAATAACATCATCGAATTCTTGGGCTACTCTGAGCGTGTTGCGGTGCTTAAATTCCGTCTCACATCTGACAAAACCCTGACGATAGTACAAGTCTATGCACCGACATCTGCACACAACGATGACGACGTAGAAGATTTCTACGATTTGGTCAATAAAGCATGTGACGAAAATAAGGGCACCTGGAACATGGTCATCGGTGACTTCAACGCTAAAGTAGGGAAAAGGCAAGAACTGGACAGCGAAAATATTCTCGGCCACTTTGGTTTAGGGGATCGCAACGAACGAGGTGTTCGATTGACGCAGTTTGCCTTTGGTCAAAACATGTACATCACCAATAGTTTATTTGTTAAGAAACCGCAGCGACGATGGACCTGGGTCGCACCTAATGGTCTTACGCACAATGAAATAGATTATATATTATCGTCAGACAAACAAATAATCAAAAATGTAAGTGTTATCAACAAAATTAAATACAGCTCCGATCACAGACCAATCCGCGCGAAAATACGATTCGACTTCAAACTCCATAGATCGAAACTGTTTACAAAGAAAATTAAAAGACTTTCAAAGGAAACGCTAATAAATAACCTAGAGCAATTTAATAAAGAACTGACAAATTATTTTCAAAATCTCAAAGTTGACGACACAGACGCAGAAGATCAATATAACAAAATAGTTACAGGAATAAACAATAGTTGTAAAATAATAAAAAACACACCCAAAAATAAGAATAAACTAACAGCTCACAGTATTAACTTAATAGAAAAACGAACAACAATGGAAATTGGGACGGCAGAACACAGAGCCATAGATAAAATAGTTAAAAGAAGTATTAGGAAAGATCTGAGAAATCTTAACACACATTTAGTAAAAACTGCTTTGGAAAAACATGCCTCTTTGAGGGTACTCAAGCACGGAATTACTAAGGGGAAGGCTTGGATCAATAGTCTAGTAGATGATGAAGGAGTTAAACACTACAATAGAGATACAATCATGAAAATAGCCACCAAATTCTATGAAGTCCTATATTCAGATCAATTACCACCCATTTTGAATACAGAATATCATCTCTCTAATTCCGTTCTGCCGATAACCGGGTATGAAGTGCATAGAGCGCTCACCACAATGCGCTACAATAGAAGTCCCGGGGAGGATGGAGTTACCACGGAAGCAATCAAGATTGGCTCCACTACCTTGCTACCCCACCTAACAAACCTTTTCAACACAATACTACAGACAGGAAAAATCCCAAAGACAATGTGCAAGTCAAATATAATCTTACTTCACAAAAAAGGGGACAAAAGTGATATCAGCAATTACCGCCCAATTAGTCTTACATCACATATTTACAAAACATTTATAAAAGTCATTCATAATCGCATAGACGAAAAACTGGATGACCATCAGCCACCAGAACAAGCCGGATTTCGCCCAAGCTACTCTACAACCGACCACCTTCAAACACTGAACCAAATCTTAGAAAAAACATCCGAGTTCAACAAACCACTATATTTGGCGTTTGTAGACTATACGAAGGCATTCGATAGCATTAAACACCCCGACATATTCCGATCTCTAGAAAACCAAGACCGTGAAACTCAATATATAGATTTGATTAAAAACATATACCACAATAGTTCCGCCAACATAAAGCTTAACACTACAGGACCTAGTTTTAGAATACAAAGGGGTGTAAAACAGGGTGACCCGCTTTCTCCAAAACTATTTACGAGCACTCTTGAGGAGATATTTAAGACTCTGGCAGCCCCATGGATAACCAAGGGCATTGAAGTCGGCGATAAAAGGTTGACAAACCTTAGATTTGCCGATGACATAGTTCTTTTTGCGCCTACAGCCATGGAACTACAAATTATGCTCGAAGACCTGAGCACGGCTAGCTTCAAGGTGGGACTTGCGATGAATCGGTCTAAAACTAAAATAATGACAAATAGCACGAAAAGTAGGGTCGAGGTAGATGGGCAGGAAATACAATATGTCGATGAGTACATCTATTTGGGCCAGTTAGTTTCCTTCGAAAACAGGCAGGAAAAGGAAATCGATCGCCGAATCGACAACGCCTGGAAGAGCTACTGGTCCATGAAGACGCTAATGAAGGGAGATCTGCCGATTTCCCTGAAGCGGAAACTCATCGATATGTGTATCCTGCCCGTCCTAACCTACGGTGCTCAGACCTGGTCGCTCACCGAGTCGCAGAAATTCCGCCTTGGAGTGTGCCAAAGAGCAATGGAGCGCAGCATTCTGGGTGTAAGAAGATCCGATAAAATACGTAACACCACGCTGCGCTCTAAAACTGGAATAATTGACGTAGGTAAAAAGGCTGCCAGGCTCAAATGGGATTGGGCGGGTCACGTCATTCGCATGCAAGATAGTCGCTGGGCAAAAATATGCACTCAATGGGTGCCTGAGAATGGACGACGCCGCCGAGGCCGGCCCAAAAAGAGATGGCAGGACGATCTAGATGCGTACCTCGATGGCTGGTCCGAAGTGGCACAAGTAAAGAACACTTGGAAGGATATGGGGGAGGCCTTTGCCCAGCAGTGGGACATAAATGGCTAATTAAAAAAAAAAAAAAAAAAAAAAAAAGAAGCATATCCGGACTTGGACAGATGGATTCATGTAGACCAGTTTTTAAAAGACTAAGAATCTTAACACTACCATCATTATACATATTAGAAGCAGCACTGTTGATAAAACGTGATTTAGATAAATATGAAACGTTGAGAAGTGCGAGACACAGAACTGAACTTAAAAGTATTAAATGTAGAACAGTAAAATTTGAATCCAGTGTATTTGGTATTTCAATTAAAATCTATAACAAACTCCCCATTTGTATTAAGAATATCTCATCGCTAAATTTTTTTAAATTAAAACTCAAGGAATTTCTCATAAGTAAGTCGTATTATTCAATAAATGAATTTCTTAATGACCGAAACATTAACTAGAGCAAACTTAATGAACGAATCATTTACTTATGTGACAATTGTATGAGTATTTATAAGGCTGACTTAAACTTGACATGTTAAACCTATATTTTATTGTTTTTATTAATTAATGATAATTGCATAAATGAATAATTGTGACTATAAATGTTTAATGTAATAATGAAAGTAAATTGTATGACTGTTATCTATATTAATAATTTCGTGCAGGGCTACGGTAGACTCGATCGAAAGCTTGCCTGATTAATAAAACATTAAAAAATAAAGATTTCGAGTCGACAACATATATCCGCAAAATTCGGATTGTCGAGTATTTTGTACATTTCTAATGATTTTCTGACCAGACAGATCGCAGCCGCCATTTTTGACATCGGGTAACATGTTGAGAAGCTTTTTTAATTTTCTTTGTTTTTGGCAACCGAGTCGATAGCACTGTTAGCATGCCAGTGTCATGTGGTGTATTAAGTACTAAACCTCCTCGACACGTTGCGATATTATTTAGAAAAAAAACTATGAACTGTAAGGCCAGGTTCTCACGGCGATTATTTTCCCGTATACCGTATAATTTATCGAATAGAGGAGTGACAACAGAATATACCTATGTGAAAACTTAAAAATTGTTTACACGGCGTTCATACGGGAAAATCCCGTGTTCGAGAAATATATTTTACCGTATACCGTGCGAAGTTGTCACCGGAACGCCGCGTCTCGAAACGGTTTTATCGAATACGACTCGCAGTGGCGCTTATGTTCATGTTGTGTCGTTCACACGACTCGCCCATTCGAGAATCGTACGCACTCGCATGCGTGGCCCGAAAAAATCGAATCGAATGGTCACCGTGTGAACCTGGCCTAACTTATGTCAGTGTCAAACAAACGTGTAGCCGTAAACAATGATGACAGTGGCAACCACGAACACAGAGTACTTTTATTAATAGGGCATAGAGATCTAACTTCACGGGTTTTTCGAGCAATGGACAACAGCGACATCTAGTTTTCTCCAACGAAAACTTTTCTGTATATAGTTATATAAATATAGGTATATACAAAGCTTGCTCATTCCTTTTATTGTTCTAATTGACTATTCATAATTATATGCCTACATTAGTAAAAAAATAAAACAAATTTGTTAAGTAATTATATGTATTTCATCAACTATGAGGCCTTTTACAGTAATTTCTAGCCATTACTTGATATTTATCGGTGTCACTGATATTATCTTGCTTTCCAGTAAGAATTTTATTAGCATGGAAATAACACACGGATACACTACTTTAGAATAGCACCAAAAGCAGAAAATGCAGGAAAATAACGAACCGCACCAAACGAGAATCAAATTTTTTCAGCAAAGTGCAATGTGACACTGACATTTTATTGACGTATTGAAAAGACATCGCACCTTCGGTGCAACAAAGTCACTAATAGCCAAAACTGCAAAATCGACCTAAGTATGCCAAATTGTTTCTAAATCATGCCTTTACTTGGGGCAACAAAGACATCCGCGAAAGTATCTCGAAACTACACTAGATGGCAGAAGTGCCTTTGTGGTTATTGGCGGTTTTTCCATGCGTTTTGGGCCGACACCGTTTCATTGTAAGTAGTGCCCCCTCGCCCGCGACCTTATATTGAGGTCTTTTTTCGCTCAAAATCTTGGAGCAACAAAGGCATAAAACATAACAGTCATACAAAAAAAAAATACAAAATAGTTTGTTGTCTCAATAAGATAATTTTACATGAGTCGTGTTTGGAGCCCACCTTTAGGCAAACAATTCCTGTATTAGAGGACTCCGCTCTTTCATACAATTATTATTGTTACATTATAAACTACATACATGGAATGCGGTGTAATGTGCGTGATGTGATGAGATGGGTGATATGTGGGGTGTGTGGTGAGGTATGTATGGGGTGTGAGGTGTGAGTTGGAGTGTTTAGTGTGTATTGTGATGTGGATTAAGTCATAAAACTAAATAACTTCTGGTGCAACAAAGACACAGTTCAGGACATTTTTTTTTTGTTATGTCTTTTATTAGGATTTCTTTGGCAATTAAATACAAGATTTTTACGTATAACTATAGCCAACTAAAAAACAATTAATTAAATGTAAAGATTTCAAACCTTCTTTAGATAGTTATCCAGAACCGAGGAAAAACATGCAAAAAAAATTTTAAAGTCTTCTCCTGTAAAATTTCAAAATGAGCTGTTACGTCTTTGTTGCACCGAAGGTGCGAATGTGTGAAAATTAAAGTTACCAGTAGGTAGCCCAAATAATTATAGAATTCTATTAATAATTTGGGAAAATATCGAAATAGAAAAACATATTATATAAATATTGAAAAACGACACAATTAAAAAGATAATTAAACATTAAACTAGGAACGTAATAAAATACATGATAAATAATAGTATTTTTGGTATAGCGACATCTCTATAGATCAGATCGAAACTCTCGTATTATAATACTACTAAATTAAAAAATACATCTCTAAGAAGATGTATAAGTTACATTTGGTACTCCACAATTTTTTAGTATAATGATCTAAGTCGTGCCAGGCTTTTAGTTAGAAGATTGATGACCCTGACCACGAATGCCTTTCTGATCGGGAAATTAATAAAAGTACTCTGTGATCGAGAACGATATTACCTCCGGCTTCTTCACGTCAAAGGGCCGACTTGCTTCAGAGAGAAAAGGACCTATGAAAATATTATTTACTGGCTTCCAGTCCCGGCTTCGCACGGGTGGACATGATATAATAATTATAGCCTATGTTACTCGCTGCGGCGCGCAGTATGGAGGGAGCGATTGTCGCAACCCCAGCTCCGGGCATGCCGCAATCGCGGTGGTAAGACCCCTCTTTGATAAGTGGCTGGATAGGCGTCACGGCGTCCTGACCTTCTGCTTGACGCAGGTCTTCACCGGACACGGATTTTTCGGGAGGTACCCGTGTCTGATGACGAAGGAGGCAAGGTCTGGGTGTCACCAATGCGAGGATCGGCCGGAAGACACGGTGGAGCATACGGTGCAGGACTGCCCCGCGCGTGTTAGATTTATTTATGATACATAGCCCTTATGTAATTAAAAACAGTAATATATTTAAAACCACGATCAACTGATTTCCGAACGAAAACAGTTGATAGTCAAATATTGTATCGAAATTAATAAAGGTTGCAAATAAATCAAAACTAAATTTCTAAATTAAGTAATCAAGTTTTAAAAAGGTTCTACTACATAAGATTTGTTTATTATTGCTTATTTTATAAGTTATTTAGCTAAGATGTATGACAATCTGTGATTCGTCAATAATGGCGGCAATTTTGTTGGAAGTGGTACAATTCTATGTTTATAAAAACAGATGTACCGTCAAATTCGTGGTCATTATTATCCAATCGTTTTATAAGGTAAAAGCTGTGCTCTGAGTGTTGTTCTGTTTAATTAATGTGATATAATAATTGAGAATCCAACTGTGTGATGCTGAAAGTTATAATTTGTGTTCTAATGTTCTGCAATGAAAATGTAAGTTAATTAATATTTATTATGATGAGAATTTGATGTATTTTTATAAATGTGTGACTGTGTACTGATAAAATAATATGCTGCCGTGGAGTTTCTTTCTCCGTTCTTCTCCACGAGGACCTAGGGTTTGCGAACGGAGGTAGCTTGGTAATAAATACCTAGTCTTGATATTGTGCTTTTCATTATAAACCCATTCCTGTACAAAAATTCTAAGAGATACTTTACATACAGTAAATGAATAACATTAACCATCCTGATATCTAACACTTGACAATAAAGTCGATATTAATATCAATAAAAACCAGAAATACACATTTTATTCACACAAACATCCTTAAATCTAATATCAGAAGTGTTAGTGTTGTGTTTACACAATTTATTCCCACACACCATTTTTTTTATATCTAATACGCGCAACAGAGCACCGCCGTGTCCTCACGACGGCAATAGGCGGAGACCTCTTGCGCCCTATCTCTGTCCGACCATGGACCAACGAATTATTCCCGTTGGATCCCACTTTTGAATCCCACTTGAATATTTTTCGACGGCGCGTTGTATTCCACGCGCGCCTCAAAGAGTGCAGTCAGCATTATGACGGGGCCCCTCTGTAGAGGGCCAAAGCCTGCCAGGGTCGCGGGACCAACGAATTACTGTGACATCTGAATGTAAAGGGCTATTGAAGGACACCGTGGATTTTAGTCAGTACGAGTCTGACAGCCCTGGGTGGGAGGACTTATTTGATGATGTTACACACTATGATGATGTTACACAAATCTTTCCTCTTCATAATAGATATTAGGAGTCTGAAAAGTGTTGGTATGGTGGTACATGCATGAACTGTGTTGGTACGGCGAATCCCCGCTGCCTCGACAAGTTTAGTGCGGCGGGAAGAGCTCCGGAGCGATCTCAGGGCGGTATGAAGGGAGCGACTGTCGCAAACGATCTCCGGCGGCCAATAGGCGCGAACAATGGGCGAAAAACTGCAGTTTTTATTTAGGTACTATATTTATTAAACACAATGAATGAAGCTATACGAATCTATGCCTTGCATACCTTTAATACCCATTCCTTGAGAACCGATGACTACAGAAATATCTACCTACATTTTGTACCAGATCTGTAGTTATGAGTCATGTTTCACCCGAGCGAAGCCGGGTTTTCATCTAGTAATATAATAATGTATAAAATGAAGCTGACAAAAACAAACAATATACCTACCTAACAAATAACATTCAGCAATATTACGACTCAAACTGTTCTTGTTATCATTTTCTTTTTTAATAGTCTCTAACACTGACATAAATTATGAATATTGTACACCTTAAGGGTATGTTACAGTGATACAATTATAAAAATTTGTAAGAACTGCCTTTTTACCTGTGACAAACAATAAATGAATTTGAATTTGAATTTATGGAAAAACAAACTGTGCTGTCACTAGCTAATTTCGGAGCCACAAAAATCTAACTTAACATTTGTATGAAAGTTAATCGTTACTGGGCTTAGTCCCGGCCTAATAGGGAGAGATCCCAGACCTACGTCATTTTAGCAAAGCAGTAATTTTGTGGGTTTGTAATTTACTATAAAGTTAAGACAGTATGCGTACCTACTTACTAGCTCGAAAGCGCCCTTCCACAGGTAGCGCGACCTAAAGGTGGATAAAAACCTTGTTCAACTACGTCATTTTAGCAAGCCTACATTTTAAATGATATTACTCATGGTACTATTTCAAGACTGTAATGTAGGCTTGTTAAAATGACGTAGTTGAACAAGGTTTTTATCCACCTTTAGGTCGCGCTACCTGTGGAAGGGCCCCGCTTTCGTGCTAGTAAGTACGCATACTGTCTTAACTTTATAGTAGACTACAAACCCACAAAATTACAGCTTTGCTAAAATGACGTAGGTCTGGGGGCACTGGGATCTTGGTCATAAAGATAGGTTCGGACAAATTGTGTCAAATGTCAAAACTCCAATTAGACACATAAAAAAAAATAACTAAATCCCGACTACGAAAAAATCGCGAACTGAATAGTGCAAAACAAGAACAATAGGTATTCATTGGTCCGATATTTTTTCCAATTATAAACTTTTAAATATTTATCTTTTATTACACTATACATAAACAACTTATAACATTATGCTTTTTACATCTCACTTTTAAGAATATTGATAATTTTTGGTACCTTACTTTACATTCTTGCACACCACGACACGACCATAAATTGATGCTAGTAATCACAAATATTTGTTGATGTGTGTATGTCGATAGAAAGCTGGTGGAACAACAGTGGGTTCTCACAAAATTAGAAAAAGTGGAAAAAGTCCCAAAAGAAAGAAGAAATCATCCATTTAAATATAAATGTCGCAGGGATATGATAAAACCAGGGATTTGATCAAATCCCGGGAGTTGTTAAAATAACAACACGATTTTTATCATTTCCCTAAACAAATCTAGTGATTTAACAAATCGCAATTAAGAAATCTGATTTGAACAAATCCCTAAATTGGTTCAGAGAAATGACAAAATTACTTTTCTGTGGTATTTTAAAACTAAACTAAATCTAGCAAAATGTCAGAATGCTCCTGCTTCTAGGTGGTTTAAAAAAAATAACCGCGAAGGGAATGGCTGGGTCTTCCAGACCCCGCCATCCCCTTCGTGGTTATTTTTTTGTCATTTCACTGAACCAATTTAGAGATTTGTCAAATCACTAGATTTGTTTAGGGAAATGATAAAATCTTGTTTTTATTTTAACATCTTCCGGGATTTGATCAAATCCCTGTTTTTATCATATCCCTGCAACATAAACACAATCTTCCTTACACCTACACAGTCGCGCGCCCGCCTGGCGTCGTCGCATCACTACGACCCTTACATTATAAGAAAGCGAAACAATAGAAGTAAACAACGAGATTGATAATAAAGGACCTGATAATTACAGCTATTCTTCAACCGTAATGAGGTAAACGGTTACCTTTTCTGTCACACACAGAGTTATTGGCGGATGTTTGTACATACTTATAAACACTTACTATATCTACAGGTTTTTTTTTTAATGAAGTTTACGGATATTTTAATAGGTATATTATTTCTAAACGAAAATTAATAAACACGTATTTTATTTCCAAAAATACTTAAGCCTTTTAAGACACACGTATTTTATTTCCAAAATATTTAAGCCTTAAGACTTTTTTTAGACAATTTTGAGACGTTTAGTTTGCTTGTACCTTTTTGATTAGGTACTTAATTAAAAATGGTGTTATTGATAGGTCTAGCTACTAGGTATTCGTTTCTTATAAAATTCTATCTAGTATTCAGCTACAATAGCTACATCCTTTATGACTGGAGGCTGACCTCAACATATTTAAGTAAATGCTAAGATGATAATTAAAAAGTCAGTAATTTATTAAATGACAGACACTTCATCATCAGCTCATCAGCTGGAACTATTTTACTACCTCTAACTATGACAGCCCATTTTTCATAAAAATCAAGAATTTATTTATGAGTAAGTCAGTAGGGCTGGTCACAGGTTCAAACATCAAAAGCAAAAGAAAATGCCGAGGCATTACTTTAGTAAAAACAAAACTGTTCAATAATGTATGTGGTGCGGACTGGCGCAGAACAAACGCTCCACATTATAAGGTAGATACTTATCTTACACATAAAGGGAAAATTTGTCTTATTCGTTTGATTTTGATATCTATAAATTGAGTTAAAACAATATAATAAATAATTTAACTAAAAATATTACAGATTTTCTTTCTTTGGTTCTGACCTGTATGCATCCTTCATCATGAAAGTTTGAACAGTTAACATCTAATAAAATTACAAATTACCACCTCAGTTAATCTATGAAAGCATAAACAAACATTCCCTTGGACCGTTACTGCCAATATTATAATATAATACCAGCAATATAATGGTTGAGAGGAGCGCGGGAAGCTCCTTATTGCCGGCGTATTGTATGTTGGAAGCACACAATGGTACAACATGAATTATGCACGCCCTTTACGCGCGGGTTGTTGACACCGCGCGAACAATACCACACGTCCTCCTGGACAGCTTTTCTTTCATTGCTGCATAAAATAACTATAGTTAGAACAACCTTGCTCACGAACTTACGGTATCTTAATGTGCCTTTTTAATTTTGCTCCAAACAAACTTTTCTGAGTGATAAATCTAAATTAGTGTAAAACTTTGCCGGAATAACGCAGTTATGGCGTTTGATAGTCCAGCCATTTACATAAATCACAAACCTCCCACTGTGTTTTGCACTTTCTTTACTGCTCGCCATAATATAAGATAAATTACAAAGAAAAATTAGATGGCCGATTACTTAGTATCAACATAAACATTATTACTGTAGTTACGATTTTTACCTTGATAGCCTCAACTTGACGGAAATACAAAGAAATCTTGACTTAGATTGAAAGTAGGTATATTATCAAACATAATAATCATGGGCCACAGTACCATGTGTGTATATAAAGGGTACCTCAATTTTTAACCGACTTCAAAAAAAGGAGGAGGTTCTCAATTCGTCGAAATCTTTTTTTTTTTATTTATGTTCCCCGATTTCTCGAAGACTCCTGGACCGATTTGGAAATTTTTTCTTTTGTTTGAAAGGGTATACTTTCCAATTCAGAATCAGAATCAGAATTAGAATCAGAATCAGAATTTTATTTGCTCTAAATGTAGGTACAGAATTAGTTATTAAACACAGATAAATAAGTTCGGCTACATTTTACCTTCTGGCATGCAAATTGACATTAGTCACACGAATAACATTATAAAAGAAAAATTTGTCCCATAATCATCAGGTCAGGATCTGATGATGGGATCCCAGGGAAATCGAGGGCAACCTTCAAATTTTATAGGCACATAGTACCATTTTCATATATTTTCTAAAGCTGTTCAAGTATTTGCATCTGATAATCATCATCTCAGGTGGATGAGCTGATGATGGAAGGTACAACTCCTCTAGTAAGGAGTCGGCATCGACTGATTTAGTAAATTAATATGTTTGTGTTCGCATATCCCCGGAACTAAAGTCCGATTTAAGTAATTCTTTTTATGTTCAATTTAAGGAATACTGCAAGTTTCATCAAAATCGGTTCAGTAGTTTTTGAGATAGGGAAGGAATGAAAGAGATATAATGTTAACGATGTTATTACCGGTGCTACGGATTTCTTACATATGTAAGAAAATGATGTATTTGACAAGAATTGTGGTTAAATATTTAAACTAAAAAGAGTAAAATAAAAACTTTTTCAAAAAAAAATGTAACCGCCTTCAAAAACAACCACAGAAAATGGTAAAATAACCTACATAACTTTTCTTTCGGAAGTCGGTGGCAAAAATCACAATGAAACTAATAAAAAAAAGTCACCGACTTCCGAAAGAAAAGTTTTGTAGGTTATTTTACCATTTTTTGTGGTTGTTTTTGAAGGCGGTTACATTTTTTTTTTTAATTTTGTTTCGTATTTGAGCATGTGTCATGAAGAGAATTTTTAAAGAAAATAATATGCAAAGCACCAAATCGTCGCTGTAATCTCGAAACACAAAAATAACTCAAAACGAGTTGGGCCGAACTCAAATCGAGAAACGAAGGGGTGTGGCACTTGGCCCCATACATTTCCATGTTATTGTGCCACTCCCTTTCTTGAGCACAGCTTGCCGTCGATAAGACGAATTTCAAGAAAGCTTCTTCAAAAAAACAATCGCACCACTCAGAGTTTCCAGAAAAAGCTATTTAACTTTATATTACCCTCAAGTTTCTTTGAAATACGATTCATCTTTTTCGCTTTCCTGTGACTACATTGTCGTAGACTTTTCGAAGACTCTACAGCTTGTTATTTTCCTGCATACCTTTGTACCTAATATTTGGTTTTGCGGTAAATCAATAAACACTGATTTCTGGCTCTGGTAGCGTAGCTATTGCATGTATGTATCTCAAGTTCGACTTGGCTTGTAACCAGCTTTGTCTACTTGGACTGCAAAGTAAGCATTAACAGGTCACATTGTAGGTAAAACAATTATTGTCGGTTGGTTTCTTCTGGCCCGCTGGCCCTACTCCGTCAACGGGCTAGATGGGAAAGTTTAAGCATAACTGTAACGAGGTTGATGGCAAAGGATAAATTTTGCCTTGATCACATCCTCCCGCGACTCCTGTCCCGTCAACGGGATAGTTGAAAATATAGTTTCATTGAACCCTCTAGAGTCTTGTATACTTAAATTGATACACGAGCGGACGAAACAAGCTCGGAACTTAGGACACCCGACTCGGACAGATTAGCAATTGTGGGTATTTAAAGGTGGATGAGATTAGGAAGTCGAAGACTACCGAGTGTTGTTGGTCTGACTTGGAATATCAATATTCTCAATTGATTTGCAATAAAATGGATTGATTGATTGTTACCTGCGTAGAGTAATTTACGTCCTGCCTACCTAGGTAAATGAAAACAGTAGGTAAGCAATTCCTTAATAAACAATAAGTAAAGATGTCCTTACACGTGTCACCCCACTCGGAAGCATGTGTCATTGTCTGTTCCTCGTCTGCGCTATAAAGTTATCAGCAGATTTTCGAGAAAGGACAAAGACATGTGGTTACTCAGTGACTAACGTTAATGCAATAAAATAATAATATTATTCGTTGCAATGTAGTGAATCACCATTTTTTTACAATTTACGTTGAGCATGCGTATTCAGGTGAAATAAAAGAATGTAAATTATGCCCAAGTGATGTGAATGACATAAGCACCAAAATAAGTAGGTATCTCGTATATTTTTGCGGTTAAAGGCTATTTAAAAAAATGTTAATAAACAAACAATATAAACTATTAGCATAGCTGAGTTGGATTTTCCGGTGCGCACGCGTTGTTATTACAGACAGACGAGCAGCGCAGGCGCCGGCGCCACCGGGCAAGCCTATCATATTACTACAAACGAATCAGAATATCAAAGTCCTGCGTTCCTGACTACAACATAGATAGTGACATGAATAAATCAAAGGGTGATAAGGATAACATATTGTACCTATGCAAGCAAAGCAGACATTTGATTATCAAAAGTCTAGACTTGCAACTCAGGGCTGACCAAGAAAACCTTTATACACCAGACGACCAGCGAATTTTCCAAA
The DNA here is from genome assembly GCA_954870645.1 of Agrotis clavis. Taxonomy (NCBI): domain Eukaryota; kingdom Metazoa; phylum Arthropoda; class Insecta; order Lepidoptera; family Noctuidae; genus Agrotis; species Agrotis clavis. Next base: position 16,543,794 of record OX940919.1, on the reverse strand, counting down.
AATCCAAGGGAGTTACCTAAGTACTAAGTGGGTAACAATAACTTGATGCAATTTTCGTTTACTGCCCGCGGTGCACCCGCCTGGATCACCTAAGTGTACCACGGGAAATTATTTTTTCCCGCGGTTCACCTGGGTGTATTTAGTATACCACGGGAAATTATTTTTTCTCGTGGTTCACCTGGGTGTATTTAGTATACCACGAGAAATTATTTTTTCTCGTGGTTCACCTGGGTGTATTTAGTAAATATACCACGGGAAATATTTTTTTCTCGTGGTTCACCTGAATGGACCACGAGACGCCAACAGACGACGCGGGGCGATTTGCGGCCATCGTAGGCGCGGGCATGCGGACGGTGATTATGGCTGACAATAAAAAAAAAACATAATTAAAAATTTTCATGTCCGTTCGAAAAAGTTCAGATCCTGATATGCGTATGAATTTAGTTTCATTAAAATCGCTTTAGATATTACGGAAAAGAAAGACTTGTTATTTTTTTTTTAAATAGCTTTCGGTGTACTGCACTCTCCTAATAAATTCAAACAAAATATAGTTCTGGAACACCTATTCAATCAAACATAAAATATCTAGTCAATGTATATTTAAGTGAATACATAGTGGACACCTGCATCATAATATTACCATACTTATTGGCATCAGCATACTTACTGACTTAATAATTTAGTTATTTAATCTGTTCCACTGAGTAATCAGTGAAGCCCCGTGAACAATAATTCGTGTTATTCGCATACGATTTGGGCCGTTCGGCGAAGAGGCCGGACTTTGCATGTCAATGCGTTCCACAAAGCGAAGATCCGATGCGATAAGTGGCACAATACACGGTCGATCACCTACCAGTACTGACCATACAAACACGCATTAAAAAGTGCATAGAATAATTAAATAGATATTGGTGAATTATCTATGGATGAACTGTTTCATAAACTTTTTTTCATTCATCACAATTCACATGTGCAACTTCTTCATGTAAGAACTTTATTTTTACCTAATGTCATCGAGTTCTACATCATTATTTCTATTTCCTCACGGCTTTTAGGAGCAAGGGTAAACCTCGTCGTCTACTTTCTTATTTAGCGCGCCCGCATCTACTTTTTTTTCAGATACTTTGATCTGGCAACTTTTGCGGCAAGCATAAGAATAGAATCGGGCACGCCGCAATTGCGGCGGTAAGACCCCTCTTTGAGGAGTGGCTGGAGAGACGTCACGGCGTCCTGACCTATCGGATGACGCAGGTCCTCACCCGACACGGAAGTTTCGGGAGGTACCTGTGCCTGATGGGGAAGGAGGAAACGCCCGGGTGCCACCACTGCGAAGATCGCCCGGAGGACACAGTAGAGCATACGGTGCAAGACTGCCCAGCTTGGGCGGTGCACCGACGTGTGCTCACGGCGGCGATAGGCGGAGACCTCTCGCGCCCGGCATTGGTTGCGGCCATGCTGCGGGGCGAGACGGAGTGGGAAGCGGTCTGCTCCTTCTGCGAGGCAGTAATGCTCGTGAAGGAGGAGGCGGGCCGCGAGCGAGAGAGGACAGCGTCCTCCCTCCGCCCCAACCGCAGTGGTAGGCGCCCGCGGCGTCGGACGTCAGCAGATGATCTCCGGCCACCGTAGGCGCGGGCATGCGGGCAGCGAGTAAAGGGCAACTCGCTGCCCGACCAAGGACCATGCCCGGGTCGACAGCGCGTTGTGTCCCACGCGCGCCTCAAAGAGCGTCAGCATAATGACGGGGCCCCCCTCTCAGAGGGCCAAAGCCTGCCGGGGTCGCGGGATTATTTCCTTACCGTGACCCCGGAACGTAACAGGCTATTGAAGGACACCGTGGATTTTAGTCAGTAGAAGTCTGACAGTCCCTCCCGCCCTGCCCGGGGCCGGAGGACTCATTTGATGATTTTACCACGCTAAAAAAAAAAAAAAAAAAAGCATAAGAATAGAATATGCGGTCGCGCTTAAAACACAAAAGGCCCTGCCCCTGGTCTGGTCTTGTTGCTCTGTCAAAACTCAAAAAAGTAGTTAGGCACTGGGCTCATTTCCCATTTCTACTATAGCTAATGAGTCAAACAAATAATAAAGCTGTATAACTAAACTTACATTTGGGGCGATAACTGTAGAAGGACTTGCGACTTAGTAGGCATCCGTACGACTCGGAATACTCATATCGTGGACGACTCATTTGCATTGTGAATCATCAAATCAAACTTGGTGTAAACACCGCCTTAGAAGCTTTTGGAATTGGTATTTTACTAATAGAAAAGTACCTACCTACATTAAACAAAATTTGCTAGCAGACTCACATTTGCTATAACTGTAGTACTAAAGTAGAAGAGTTCGCTATATTTTTTACATACGATCAACAGAATTCTACGAGGAGGTTTTTACAGTATTCTGGAGGTTAGTACAATTACCTGTGTCACAGAGTTAACTTTTATAGTTATGTCGAGTACCTACACACTACGTGACAGAGTGCATTTTTTGTCTAAGCCCTGTGACATAATGCATATCTAAGGCAGTTGCTCAATAAACTTCCGGCTGGAATCCTTAGTTGATAAGTAGGTACGTAGTACAGGTATTAAGACCTAAATATTTGGCTTACCTATGAATTTTCCTAATCCTGATCCAAGCAAAGCCCCAGCGCTGGTTACAACTGCACAATTATTATAATGACGCCCCTCCTGCAGCGGTGCTCTCGGTATCTTAAACCCAAGCTTCGCAAATGGGTGCTCGCCAGCTGTCACAGTCCGTAACTTCACACTTTTAAGAGCGCACATCACCTCATCTCTAGAACTTGTCTTACGATTGTTGCTGTTATATTTAACATCATATGTGTTGTGAGCGTCTAAACCTGATGTAAACACTTTGCTAGCCTCCATAAGGACTCTATGAAACTCTTTTAGCAGCAGCTCCTTAAATTCCGCGGTTTGTTCTTCACATTCCGTTGATAATAAATCGTCGCAAACATATTTATCGCTGTCGAACTCCAGTAACGGCCGATGTATGTTGGGAAACCTGGGACTGCCGTTACTTTTTCTTATAATGTTATTGGACGGAAGGACGTAAGAACCAGCAGTCTTATTAGACATGTGACTTGACCTGCCGCTGCCCCAGTAACCGCCGACGGCTGACCTCCGGTTTTTTCGAAGTAAGTCGATTGTAGAAGAGTTAAATGGTAATTTAAATTGTTTTTCCGCTGCGTACTTATCCTGGTAATTCATTGTTTTTGGTGGGTTATCTGACGTTCTGCTTGAATTTCTTTGCTTTTCGTCGTACATCCAATACTGATACCAAATTAGATATAAGTATCCGCACATACCAAAGCAGAGAATGTTAATAAATATCCAAACCGACATCGCAGCAGCTCTCATGACCGCTGTAATATTAGAAGCCACACACTGAATTTAATTTAGATAGCAACACGACACAAGATAATAGCCTAAGAAAACAGTTAACTGTAATCAAACGATGAACATAAAATTACAACCGTAAAATAGAACTGTTTCGGCTGAATCTGTATTCGCTGGGCGGAGTGTGATCAGCTGATAAGGCGCGCTCTGCGCGTGCGTGCAATCGGCTCCGAACACCGCAGCGCCCTTTGTATTGGGTTCATGGGTTTGAACCTGACCAAATAATACACACCGGTCGAAAAAATAAATCAAAATCTTTTAGGGACCCAGCTACTACGTTGACATTGTTAATACTCGATCATCTTGTTCCACGAAATCCAGACTGCAATGATTAAATTAATTAATTCCCAAAACTTTTACTGAAAATTCACAATATAGAGGTACTCGTCAAGTTAGTATATTCGCGTCAGAGCCCGTATGTTAAAAATCATGTGTCATGTGTGATTCTGATTTGAGGCATCGCAAAACCTAGTTCTAAAATTGAATATTTAAAGAGTGGGAAAAATAATAAGCTCTGGCTTATTATTTTTCTTTTTTCATTATTTGTCAGGATTTATACTTTGTCAGACGCATAATTATTTTAATAATTCCTTATTGTTATACTAAAAGCAACTTATGGCGCCTGTGCGTGCGATATTGCTATTACTATTACTTCAGGAATCGCCTGGCGAGGTGTATGTTTCCTATATGTATATAGATTTTGCTATCAGTATATCTTTTTCTCTAATATATAAAAATCAATTGCTGTTCGTTAGTCTCGCTAAAACTCGAGAACGTCTGGACCAATTTGGCAGGTTTTGAATTATTTCTGGAAGTCCAGGGAAGGTTTAAAAGGCGATTCTGAGACGGTCGGCCGGGTCAGCTAGTTACAAATAAAAAAAAAACAATGCCATCTTTGTCAGGGGTTTATTTTCAAAATAGTATTTCTTAGAAAGCAGATCTGATAAAAGCGGTTTTCACAACCTGAAGGATTCATTCTATTGCATTAAATATTGTTATTGAGTAAAATTAATAGGACAGTAAGTGAATTACATAGTTTTGTAACTACCGTGCTTTAGTATTGATAACTACAATAAATACCCGCAAGGTAAAAACTTTAAAACTAGCTTACTTAATAATTGGTTCACATGTGTACCTTGTACTGGATATGGCATAGTTTTCACGCATAGAATGATACTGAAAATGCTGGTAAACACATTATTTAACACGCCACGCGACGCAACGTGTCGACACTCGATGTGCAGTGAGCGCGTGTCGTCGCGTCGGGTGTTCATAGTGTGACTCTGGTCATAGAAAACAATACATTTGATTTGACCCAACACGCATCACGTTTCATCGGGTGGCGTCGGGTGTTAATAATGTGCTTCCGGCTTAAATATGATTGAATCAATGACAATAATGATTCAATCGATAACAGTTTTGAACTGTTCAAAATGACATGCAAATGACCTGCTTGCATCACAACTTAATTTCAGGTACCTTTACGAAAAATACTGCACATCGACCGCATTGGTTAGTTTCAGCTTCATAGAGCATTATCGCCGTCTCACGAAGCACTAGCTACAACCACAACGAACGACGAACAAACGACTAATGTCACATTATAGAGCATTTACACCTGTCGATTTTCCGCCTAAAGGACAATTCGACTTGTTTTTGCCCTACGAATGTTTGGTGACTAGTCGCACAGCTAGTCATAGGCAAATCGACGCGTGTAAATGCCCTATTACGTAATGTGATAAACTCACTACAAAATATGTCTTGTCCGCCATGAAACCGAAACTAGTGAATTTTTGCCTTCCAAAGCAATTATGATGCAAGCAGGTCTTAAAATAAACACTGTCATGCATGTAGCCTATACCTTTAAATTAATAAAAATAACATTTTAAATATTTTACCTAGGTACTTATTACACTTTTTTTTTTAGCGTGGTAAAATCATCAAATGAGTCCTCCAACCCCGGGCAGGGCGGGAGGGACTGTCAGACTTCTACTGACTAAAATCCACGGTGTCCTTTAATAGCCCTTTCTGTTCCGGGGTCACGGTAAGGAAATCATCCCGCGACCCCGGCAGGCTTTGGCCCTCTGAGAGGGGGGCCCCGTCATTATGCTGACGCTCTTTGAGGCGCGCGTGGGACACAACGCGCCGTCGACCCGGGCATGGTCCTTGGTCGGGCAGCGAGTTGCCCTTTACTCGCTGCCCGCATGCCCGCGCCTACGGTGGCCGGAGATCATCTATAAGCGACGTCCGTCGCCGTGGGCGTCTACTACCGCGGATGGGGCGGAGGGAGGACTCTGTCCTCTCTCGCTCGCGGCCCGCCTTCTCCTTCGCGAGCATTACTGCTTCGCAGAAGGAGGCGACCGCTTCCCACTCCGTCTCGCCCCGCAGCATGGCCGCGACCAATGCTGGGCGCGAGAGGTCTCCGCCTATCGCAGCCGTGAGGACACGTCGGTGCTCCGCCCAAGCTGGGCAGTCTTGCACCGTATGCTCCACCGTGTCCTCCGGGCGATCTTCGCAGTGGTGACACCCAGGCGTCTCCTCCTTTCGCATCAGACACAGGTACCTCCCGAAACTTCCGTGTCCGGTGAGGACCTGCGTCAAGCGGTAGGTCAGGACGCCATGACTTCTCTCCAGCCACTCCTCAAAGAGGGGTCTTACCGCCGCAATTGCGGCGTGCCCGAGGTACTTATTACACTAGATACAAAATAGTATTATGTGGTTATTTTTATGATTGAGATTATTTATCGCTATAATACATGTTTTTTTTTATTTTATTTTTTTAGATTCTTATTTAAGGGAAAAATATTAAATTGACAGTCATTAATAAAAGAAGGTTTATACATCTACATTATTACCAAATTATTTTGTACGATTGCAATATCAATTCTACATTCAATCAGTCTACTTCTTATACAATCAATAATTAATTAACAATATTCAGACTAGATAAGAATGTTTATTAATGGGAAAAGTTTACCATTACGTTTCTCATCATAACTCTTATAAATAATACATTGAGTATTATTTTCGTATAAAAATATTGGCAGATGGAGAAGCGCGGCTCAACTTTATGTACCATTTTTGCTCTTATTTAACAGATATCAGGCGTTGAATATTAGCCTTAGGCCAATTGTCCACGTAACCGCACGTCATACGCACGCTTTCGTCAATTGACGATTGCAAGACGAATGCTTGCATCTTGCGTAGAAACAATGAAATCTGTGTCCACGAAGCGGCAACGTCACGTCAACCGCTCGTGTTGCGTTCGTCATGCGGTGCGCGCGCGCGGCATCATGTCACCAGCGTTACCAGACATCCTTTCTCGATGCTAGTTGAAAGAAAACTGAGACCTTTTGTAGCGTGACTGACTATTGCATGAAGTAGCGTGGACATAACAACAAAATACGCCTTTCTTCATTTGTAGGTTACATGCATCCTACGAAAGACGACTGTGTGGGCAGTAGGCCTTAGTTTCAGTTTTTGCTTCTTCGGTCCTACCAGCCTGCTGTTATACCATAATTGAATGGTAACTTGATGATCGCAGAGAATTGAGGTCGTACCAACAGTTTATGAATCTATTCCAGATATTGAAATAGTTGTTTCAGATAATCAAGCTGTGAGCGCGAATTTCAAATGTAGCAAAAACACATTTTTTTCCAGTATGTTTATAAACATTTTAATTAATATACTCAAATAAAATCAACCAAACCCGTTACAACTATCTATAGGTCAAACAACAATTTTGCCACCAGCGAGAAACTTAACTGGAACTTGTGTATCTAACATAGTTGGATGGGCAGTATCTAGATTTTAGCGTTTCTATAAGGATCTAGATTTTGCCCGAATTTAATGGATTCCGTGGGAGGCTTCAGTCGCATTGTTCAATGTGGGTTGTTGTTCCATCTGTTGTATGGTGGAGGTTCCGGCGTGGCGTCGCGTCGCGCCAGAAGAGTCGAGTAGTGCAAGAGAGGAACCATCGCGCCACCCAGCACCATGGCGCCGAATGTCGGCTTGTGAACTAACCTACAAAACAAACATTTTTTTGATAGTATAAATATTTTCATTTGACGATTTTGACGAGTTTTCCCGGTAAGGTGTGCGTCGATGTAGCCCGCGAAATTCAAATTTACTTGTGTTTTTGCAATTTGCATAACAGTGACATGTTGTAACTTTATCAAAATATGATTCGCGGCAATAACAAGTATAATTTTAAATAAAAGAATGATCAAAACATTCGCTCCATTAGCTCTCACATAGATTTGCTGTAAATTGGTAAAATCTCCGAAATCTAACTTACATGTAATCCCATTTTTATTTTTATCATTGAAACCACTCAAGTCTGAATTCATTTGTCGAATGGTACAGCCAGATCGTTTTATTAGTGTTAAAAAAAAGTAAAATAGCTAAGTCCAAAGCCCACCATGACTGCTCTAGCGGCATAAGAATCTATGCGGTACGTATCAGGCGATCTACAAAGAATTGCATGGATGGAAAGAAAAATATCAATGACAGTAGTAATAGTACATTGTTGTCCCGAGACGGGGCTGGGCGCCCGTAACTTTGTGAGGGCGCTAATAGTTCGAGGGACTAAATAAGTAATGTACCCGAGGTAAACACTTTTCATTACGAATACGAGAAAAGTAAAAATAAAAACATGAATACTAGCTCAAAAGAAAGAAAAAAAGGCAAAGATTTTGCCGAAAGCCATGTTATTTTAGAAAAAAAACTTTTAAAAAAAAAGGGAACCGACTTCAAAACCAAACACAAAAAAACTGTAAAATAACTTTTCTTTCGGAAGTCGGTGGCTTTGTTTTTTATTTCATTTACCATGGCCACCGACTTCCGAAAGAAAAGTTATTTTACAGTTTTTTTGTGTTTGGTTTTGAAGTCGGTTCCCTTTTTTTTAAAAAGTTTTTTATTTTTCCCTTTTTAGTTCAGTTATTTAACAAAAATCTTCATATAATCGGCGTCTGAAAATCTACAATCCTAGTAAGCAACAAAAACCGGCCAAGTGCGTGTCGGGCCACGCACAGTGTAGGGTTCCGTAGTTGCCCATCAAAATACTTATGCGAATTAACTAAACTGATTCGCTGAATTTAATTTTAAAAAGAAGAATTTTCAAAATCGGTCCAGGAGTCTTTGAGAAATCGGGGAAAATACATAAAAAAAAAAAGATTACGACGAATTGAGAACCTCCCCCTTTTTTTGAAGTAAGTTAAAAATAGTTGAAGGTAAAACCTACCTATCCCCAAAAAACATACCGTAAAAACATACCTATTAAAGCTGTAAAAATAAAGTTGACAAACTTACATTTGCAGTTGAAGAGCATGTTCTCCGATACATTTTGTTTAGGAAAATATGTTATCCAAGTACATTTTATAGGTTGGTCGACTATTACTCGTAAAGTTGTAAAGCCTACTTAGTCATGATAATTTTCTTTTAAACTTCGTTATATATACTACTATTGTGAATTTTTTCACACCCCCAAACATAACCGTTTAGCTGGTAGAGGGGGGGGACACTAGAGTCGAGCAAAATTTAGCACTTTAAAGCTTAATATTTCACAAACGAATTTTTTTATCAAAAAATTGTTAATGGAAACTATCAATATTTTTGAAAGACCTATTTAATGATACCCCACACTAAGGGGTACGCGAGAAAAAAAAAAAACATCCCCACTTTACGTGTACAGGAGGTACCCTAAAAAAAAATATTTTACGAGATTTTATTTTACCACTTTTTCGGCACAACAAATCCGTATATTTACACCAAATTACAGCTCTCTAGGACTGTGCGTCTCTGAGATAAACTGCGGACAGACGGACGGACGGACGGACGGACGGACGGACGGACGGACATGGCGAAACTATAAGGGTTCCTTGTTGACTACGGAACCCTAAAAACGGATCTATGCGGGCAACTTCACGAGGTATCCATTATTGTTATATACTAAAACCTTCTACAGAATGTAACGAACACTTTTCTGAAAACCGCATCAAAATCGGTTCAGCCAAACGCGAGATAATTGCAGACAAACATGCAATCGTCTCTGAAAATCTACAATCCAAGTAAGCAAAAACGGATCCACGTGGGCAACGTCACGGGATATCTATTAGTGTTATATACTAAAACCTTCTCCAGAATGTAATGAACACTTTCCTGAAAACTGCATCAAAATCCGTTCAGCCAAACGCGAGATAATCGCGGACAAACATACATACATACATACATACATACATACAGGTCGAACTGAGAACCTACTTTTTTTTTTGAAGTCGGTTAAAAATAGTTGAACCTAAATTATATTAAAGCCGTTATATTACTTAACTTTACGTTATTTAATTTAAATCGCTGTAATTTAATGGGTGTATAAAAACTTACAACATGATCTACAACATGTTCAAAAGAAATGTCAAAATGGAACTAGTTTTTAACCGACTTCAAAAAAAAAAGTAGGTTCTCAGTTCGACCTGTATGTATGTATGTATGTATGTATGTATGTATGTATGTATGTATGTTTGTCCGCGATTATCTCGCGTTTGGCTGAACGGATTTTGATGCAGTTTTCAGGAAAGTGTTCATTACATTCTGGAGAAGGTTTTAGTATATAACACTAATAGATATCCCGTGAGGTTGCCCACGTGGATCCGTTTTTGCTTACTTGGATTGTAGATTTTCAGGGACGATTGCATGTTTGTCCGCAATTATCTCGCGTTTGGCTGAACCGATTTTGATGCAGTTTTCAGGAAAGTGTTCATTACATTTTGGAGAAGGTTTTAGTATATAACACTAATAGATATCCCGTGAGGTTGCCCACGTGGATCCGTTTTTGCTTACTTGGATTGTAGATTTTCAGAGACGATTGCATGTTTGTCTGCAATTATCTCGCGTTTGGCTGAACCGATTTTGATGCGGTTTTCAGAAGTGTTTGTTACATTCCGGAGAAGATTTTAGTATATAACAATAATGGATACCTCGTGAAGTTGCCCGCATAGTTCCTTTTTTGTTGCTTACTAGGATTGTAGATTTTCAAAGACGCCGATTATATGAAGATTTTTGTTAAATATCTGAACTAAAAAGGGAAAAATAAAAAACTTTTTTAAAAAAAGGGAACCGACTTCAAAACCAAACACAAAAAAACTGTAAAATAACTTTTCTTTCGGAAGTCGGTGGCCATAGTAAATGAAATAAAAAACAAAGCCACCGACTTCCGAAAGAAAAGTTATTTTACAGTTTTTTTGTGTTTGGTTTTGAAGTCGGTTCCCTTTTTTTAAAAAAGTTTTTTATGTTTCATAAAGGCAGCTGTCAGTTGAAAGCGATTCTCCCTAGGCCTGCGGTGGATGACTTTCAAATGGCTAATCAGACATGTAATGACATACTTTCAGAATATGAGTAATGAAAAGGAACGTTTTTAGGGTTCCGTAGCCAAATGGCAAAAAAGGAACCCCTAAAGATCCGTCATGTCTGCCTGTGTGTCTGTCCGTCCGTATATCACAGCCATTGTTTTTCGAAACTATAAGAGCTATCCTGTTGAAACTTGGTAATTAGATGTATTATATGAACCGCAGTAGGATTTTAATAAAAAAAATTAGGGGTGCCCCATACTTAGAATTAAGGGACCCGGGTACGTCCTTAAACTACGTCCAGCCACCGAAGGACGGGCAGCAGCGTCCTTTGCAAACTTACGGTGACCCTACTGCGATCCCCAAGCCGCCTGCCAAGCGTGGGGATTATGGCAACCCCCCCCCCCCCCATTATGATTGACAATAATAGCACACGGCCCCCAGTCCCCGGCAGCTCCGCTATTCCTGGTCTGGGTAGCGGATCAGGTAACGGCGGAGCAGGGGGTGCTAAGAATCCCCGGCAGATGCCCCGCTACCACCCCCAACGGACTTTGGCCCTGGCAACACACAACATCCGCACACTGAGGACCGATGAGAAGATTATCGAGCTGGAGGAAGAATTGAGCAAAATACGATGGGATATCTTGGGATTATCTGAAATCCGAAGAGAGGGTCAGGATACGATAGTTCTAGATTCCGGCAACATGCTCTTCTACCGGGAAGGAGACCGTAAATCCCAGGGTGGTGTTGGATTTCTCGTCCGCAGGTCCCTCATCAACAACGTTGTGAAAGTCGACAGTGTGTCGAGTAGGGTAGCATACCTTATACTCAGAATAACCAACCGGTATTCGTTGAAGGTCATACAGGTATATGCGCCGACCTCGACACATTCTGATGATGAAGTAGAGGCATTGTATGAGGAGATATCCGAGGCCATACATGCCTCCGAAACATACTTCACCGTTGTTATGGGGGACTTCAACGCGAAGGTGGGCGCACGGAATGGCGATGAGTTGAGAGTGGGGCCATTTGGGTATGGGCAGCGAAACCATAGGGGCCAGCGACTGGTCGACTTCATGGAAAAGGAAGAACTTCATTTAATGAACTCCTATTTCCAGAAGCGGCCATCCAGGAAGTGGACGTGGATGAGCCCCGATGGTACTACCAGAAATGAGATCGACTTCATCATGACGACCAAGAAGCGAATATTCAGTGATGTCTCTGTGATCGCTAAGGTAAAAACCGGTAGCGATCACCGAATTGTCAGAGGCACACTGAATATCAATGTCAAGCTTGAAAAGTCTCGTCTGGTGAAGTCCACGCTCCGACCTGGTCCTGCCCACATCCGGAACCCCGAAGACTTTCAACTCGAACTGCACAATCGCTTCCAGTGCCTAACCGAATGCGAAACTGTGGACGAAATCAACAATGGGTTGGTGGAAACTGTCCAAGCTGTGGGGTCCAAGTTCTTTAAGACCCCGCGCCGGAATAAGCTTCAAAAGCTCTCGAACGGAACCATCAAATTGATGCAAGACCGGTCCGAGATGAGGCTGCAATCTTCAGCTGATATGTCGGAATATGGCAAACTCAATAGACGAATCTCTAAATCAATGCGACGTGACCTGCGCTCCTTTAGTGCGGCACGGATCAAAGAGGCAATCGAGCGGAACCAGGGCTCAAAAGTCTTCGCAAAGAATTCGTCTATTGGGCAGAGCCAAATGACTAAGCTGAAGATTAACGACGGCAGCATCATTTCGACGAAACCGGAGATCCTAAGAGAGCTTGAGAGGTTTTACGGACAGTTATACACATCAACACGACAACCCAGTGTCGGTACAGCTCGAGACGCAAGAGCTAAACTGACTCGACACTACACTGAGGATATCCCGGACATCAGCCTGTACGAGATTAGAATGGCTCTTAAACAGCTCAAGAATAACAAGGCGCCGGGTGAGGACGGAATCACAACAGAACTTCTGAGAGCGGGTGGAAAACCGGTACTTCTAGTCCTCCAGAAGTTATTTAATTCCGTCATACTCGAAGGTTCTACGCCAGAAGCATGGCACAGGAGTGTGGTTGTTCTTTTCTTCAAAAAGGGTGACAACACCTTGTTGAAGAACTACAGGCCAATCTCACTTCTGAGCCATGTGTACAAGCTGTTCTCAAGAGTCATTACGAACCGTCTCGAACGCAGGTTTGATGACTTCCAGCCTCCCGAACAAGCCGGTTTCCGAAAAGGTTTTAGTACTATAGACCACATACACACGCTCCGCCAGATTATACAGAAGACAGATGAGTATAATCGGCCATTGTGTTTAGCGTTTGTGGACTATGAAAAAGCCTTCGATTCAATCGAAACCTGGGCAGTATTGCAGTCCCTCCAACGATGTCATATCGACTATAGGTATATCGAAGTGTTGAAGTGTTTGTATAGGAACGCCACCATGTCCATCCGACTTCAGGAAGAGAGCACGAAACCAATCCAATTGCAGAAAGGCGTGAGACAGGGAGACGTTATTTCTCCGAAACTGTTCACGAACGCGTTGGAGGACGTTTTCAAGCTCTTGGAATGGAACGGACTCGGCATCAACATTAATGGCGAATACATCACTCACCTTCGTTTTGCCGATGATATAGTCATCATGGCAGAATCGTTGGAGCACCTCAATGCTATGCTCAGCGACCTCAGTATCGTTTCCCAACGGGTCGGCCTTAAAATGAACATGGACAAGACGAAAGTCATGTCGAATGTCAATGTGGCACCCGTACCGGTTGTTGTTGGGAACGATACTCTCGAAGTTGTAGACCATTATACTTACCTTGGACAGATTGTTCAGTTAGGTAGGTCCAACTTCGAGAAAGAGGTCGCCCGAAGAATCCAACTCGGATGGGCAGCGTTTGGGAAGCTACGTGATATCTTCTCATCGAGAATCCCACAGTGTCTCAAGACAAGGGTGTTTAACCAGTGTGTGTTGCCAGTGATGATTTATGGCTCTGAAACGTGGTCTCTGACTGCTGGCCTTTTAGAGAGACTGAGAGTCACTCAACGAGCAATGGAAAGAGCTATGCTCGGAGTTTCTTTGCGGGATAAAATCCGGAACATGGATATTCGGCGAAGAACCAGAGTCACCGACATAGCTCATAAAATTTGCAAGTTGAAGTGGCAATGGGCAGGCCACATCGCTCGTAGAACTGACAACCGATGGGGAAGAAAAGTTCTCGAGTGGCGACCACGGACCGGAAGGCGCAGCGTAGGCAGGCCTCCCACTAGGTGGACCGACGACATCGTGAGGGTCGCGGGCAACCGATGGATGCAAGTGGCGTATTGTCGTTCGGCGTGGCGGTCTAAGGGGGAGGCCTATGTTCAGCAGTGGACGTCTTCCGGCTGATGATGATGATGATACTTAGAATTGCAAATCAAAAAAAAAAATTTCATCATACCCATACTTGTGGGGTATAGGACAGGTCTTTAAAAATGATATTGAGGTTACTAATGTAATTTTTTTCTAAACTAAACAGTTTCCGCGAGAGACACTTCCAAAGTGGTAAAATGTGTGCCCCCCCCCCCCTGTAACTTCTAAAATAATAGAATGATAAAACAAAAAAAAAATATGATGTACAGACGCCAGCAGGTCACCCTACCCGAATCTGTCAGATTTTACCAATCAAACATTTAACCTTCTACTCTTGTGATAAGGTTGAAATTCTATTAAAGAAAGCTGACAGATTGTGGTAGCTTGATGTGCTGGCGTCTGTACCTACATTACCACGCAAACTTCCATTGAAAATTGGTTTGAACGAGATCAAATTTTTTTTTTAATGCGTCATAAATCGTAAACCGCAATTTACCTTTCTAAGTTGCAACCAACTACAAGAACTTAACTATTAATTACAAGATCTTATATAGTATTATGTTACTTGCTGCTACGGAACCCTTTATGGGCGAGTCCGACTCGCACTTGGCCGGTTTTTTTATTACTTACCAAGGTATAGCAATGATGAATAACGTATATGAAAAAGACAGGACCAAATTCACCCAAAACCGTGAGCATCGCCTTAAATTACTTGATATCCATTGGCATTGTAAAACTGAAACAGAATAAACAGCTTATAGGGGTTGGCATAAGGTTCATTTTCAATTAGCAATAGAACAGAGCAGCGCGTTTTTCCTATTGTCAAATAGTACAAAGTCTCAAACTACAGACTGATGGCAAGTACGCCAAATCCCCGTCCAAGAGGAGGGGAGGCAGTATACATTTGATACATTTGATAATAAACTTTACTATGAGTGACATAAGCTTCAAATTAGTAGTCCAAAGGAATAACATGCATATCGCTACATTTAAAAAGTTCTCACTTACACAATGTCAGCCAATCAGGATGCAGAGTCATAGCAGAGGCAAAAACTTGTACAAATCCCAACAGTCTATATTTCCATGTGTGGAGGTTTGCATCTCGTCTCTCCAGATCGTGGAGTTGTTTCAAACTGTAGGAACCCTTGCGCAGCAGACAGATAGGATCAGCCGTGGGGAATCTAGTTGGACTGTAAGCCAGGAGGTTGCCGCCTTCTACTACACCCACAGCTGTGTACTGAAAGGACAATAAAAATATATTACGCTACTTGCTTTTGCTGGCGACTTCGTCCGCTACAACTCCAAAATCATCCCGCAGGAACATAAAATGGGGATAAAAACAGCTATCTCATGTGTTAATCCAGGTTATAAATTATCAGCGTACCAAATCCTTTTGTCAGTAATTTCTGCGTGAATGTGTAAAAAACATCCATCAATCCATCCATCCTCGCGAACTTCTCCTCCTCCGATCCTCGGGAACGCGTGCTGCCGTAAGTCGGTTTATAGTCGCGCGTGTATAGATATAGATTTAACTTTCTGAATTTCAAGTTTTGTGGGATAAAATAAAATAAAACTCGTACAGTATTATTAAATAAAAAAGATTAGGATGACTGGTAGGGTTGCGTTGCGCTGATCAATTGAACTCGCACTCAGGCACGTAACACAGGCACGCCATGTCCGTACGCGGCTTAAAATTAGTAAAATTTGGTAAATCGTATCCTTGTAAAGCCAGAGTCTGCCACTAGTTACAGTATTAAACTTACAATATCATCCTCACGCCCCGCATAAGAGAAGTGAATGCGAAGATCTCCTACTTCATGTTCCAAAGCACTCTCGCCATGGTAGTAGAAACCGGAATGTAGCTTGATATCACTTCGCTCTGGTCTTGAGTCAGACCAAATCTCGTAATAGTCATTCACTTTACGTTTTACATCAATACCTGGAAAATTCAGTCGCTTACATATTTGAAAAACCAAAAATATAATTATGAGTCACAAAATAATACTGTGTCGTACATGAATTGTATGTGTATTACAGGGTGGAAAAGTGGGGTTTAAAAGTGTGTGTTGATGACCAAAATACAATCTATGAGGAACAAGGTGCCACTGGCTCAGTCTTGAAATAACAATATTGTTAGCTAACACCTTGATACTTGATTTTTAATTGTAAATTATGTAAACCTATTGAAAAATTCAACGATATGTTAGTTTTTTATTTTATTTTATAAAAAATATTTTTTCAATATGAGAAAATAAAAAGCATGAAAAAAAAATTTTACATACCTAAGTAAACCCATCCAATCTTAACATTGTCTGCAATGTGTGTCTCGCTGAACATGGGCATGGAAGGAGGGTTTTGATGGCCAGGTCTTATGTAAAACTGGGAGGACTCCACCACGTAGTCCCGCCAGTCTTTGTGGTACCAATATGTCTTACGAGACTCATCAGCTGGTTCACTCAAGAAAGCCTCCTGCTCTCTGAAAATTGAAGATACAGTTTTAGTTTAACTCTTAATGAGAAAGTGAGTTTAGTGAGTTGCCTAAATAAACTACTGGATTAATAATTATAATTATGTTGTGTTTTGTATAGAGATTAAAATCCTGGTCAAACAGTCATAGGGAAAAGCCAGTTACTTATATGATTAAAATTTAGGAAATAGACTACATTATTATTAACTTCATGGAAAGTTTTGAAATTACTAAGCTAATGCAGTGTCAGTCAGACAAGTCACTCATTAACCTTTTAACCCCTCAATTCGTGTCTTATTTATGCGTCATTTTTGTTTGGTTTGATTTTAATGCGTCTCCATAGGGAGATAATTAGTTATGTAGATAGATAGATAGAATACTTTTTATTGTACTCTATGTTATTTTACAAATCAGAGCTTAAGAGGAGCAGGATCAGAGGCGCTTTTATTTCACCGATTCATAGCCAGGTGCTAGAAGCATGGCAATTGATATTTAGCCAAGCACTTAAAAGGTTAACACTTACGTAGCTTCTTCAATCCATTGATACATCTGCACTCTCTTCCTCAACTTAACTGCTTGTACTTGTATGTTATAGTCTGGTTCAGATATTGGTTCTAGTATCCTCAGGGGGCCCACAATATGTACGACACGACCCTCATATCGCGCCGCTTCGTCTCCAGTATGAACGTCAATACTCTCAGCTGCCGACACCAGTTCTTCTAACATCAAATTACTCTGAATTGTTTGACTCTGGAAATAACAATAAAAATATCATAAAATACCTGGTACTAAAACCCTAGTCTTATAGAGGCTGAATAAGTTGCTTACCTCTGCCCACAATAGAAAGTATGTAACACCAGAAAATAAAATAAGACTCAGAATAGTGGTGAGCCAAGTTTGTTTGAAGTGGTTTCTAACTGCTGCCCAGTCCATCTGAAAAGATTTACTGTATTAAGTACTGGAAAGGGTAGTTACAGAGAGCAAAACATTTACTTTTGTAGTGTTAATATAAAATAATGAATAATAACAAAAACTAACCTTCAACCGCAGGTTAGTTATAATTACTTATAATATCTTTAATCTAAAACATTAGAGCACTATTTTGCTAGTGGAAATGTTTTCACATAGAGTATTTACTGAACTAGTCATTTATTGCATCATTAATTTTATTATTTAAATTGAGAAATAAAACACGTAAACTGCGATTTTGCGAGTTTATTGTCAATTTCATTTGACATTTGGCACTTTTGGCAGATCGACTTTTTTTTTGTTTGACACTGTGGGGCATTTTTATGAAGATTGATGACGATTTATTATTGTGCAATAAAACTATCGGAGTAAAAATAAATAAAATAAGGTCGCAGGTCGCTTCCAACCGGTATAAGTGGAAATCAAAAGGGGAGGCCTATGTTCAGCAGTGGACGTCCTACGGCTGAGATGATGATGATGATGATGAAATAAAATAAAATCATTCATAGTGCTGGTAGCGAGAGCACAGTGGCGACTTCCGGTTTTCTACTGTTTTTTGCCAAGCTGTAAGTGTACATTTAAAGACTGTTAACGCAAAAATAATCGGGAATTCAATCAGCAATTTCACACTGAAACACTGAATCGCCGTTTGAAACGAAACAAAACGAACCTTTTGTAAGGTTCGTTTTGTTTTGAATGATATTTTAGAATGTTGGCACTTGGCAGAACTGTCACTATAAAATCCCTTCTACACGGTCAGACCTGACCGCCTGACAGAGGTGAACTTGGTCGTGTCAATAGTACCCCACCGTCTGGAACGCTGTCGGCTGACGGTCGGGTCCCACCGCGGACGCAGCCTGTCGGGACGGCTGCGCTCCCGACTGATTCCGCCCATATTTGGTCGCACACCGGACCAACGTCACCTCTGTCAGGCGGTCAGGTCTGACCGTGTAGAAGGGACTTAAGCCCTAGTCTTACTGTCATAGTGACAACCAACTGACAGTTGTCAATGAAACCGTGTGTTTGTTATTATTTACATTTGGGAAAATTGATCAAACGATTATGTCTGAATTAAGAGGAAAATAAATTTACGGTCTATAATATGCGGTCGTCTATCAAAAGGCTGCGATATTTGAGTGGTGGTGGTTTACATTTAACTTATTTTGCTCAAATTACATCCAGAAAATATCATCACAATTTACCTATTTTGGATTTCTACAAGAAAACTACAGGTGATTTATTCATAATAATCAAGATATACTTATAAATGATATTGGGCTACTGTTAACGACTTACAACGTAACTCATAAATGTATTATTCAACGCCCTACAAATCTAGGAGGTTAGGGCTTAGGTTAGGTTTTTTAATGAAGAAGTGCTATGAATTTCTCTATCTACAGTAGTGAGTTGTGTTATGTTAATAAGACATAGAAGATAAAAATTATTTCGTCTTAACACAACACAGGACTTCAAGTAGTTTCATCATAGATCATAATTTTTCTACATATTTAATTCCTTTTTAAGGTGAATCAATATCAGAAGATCACTTAACAATTCTAAAAAAGAGACACCCGCATATAGATGAGGTAACTCATGACCGTTTGCAGTGCACCCTGCAAATACTCCAGAAGTTCGGGATCACGCCTGAAGAAGCCTGCCACAACCTCCATGTTTTCAGCATGAACCCGATTACAATGGACAACTATGGAGAAATACTTAGAGAGTGTGGATTTATTAGTGTTTCTGCTAAACATATCATAAAGTGAGTATTTTAATACAAAAATGAGAAAACATAATTGTTGTGAAGAATTGTAATTTCTTCAATAACTTTTTTGATTTTTATCTAGGTATGTATTTATTTATTTAATCTTAATGCTAATATTTACTGCAATAAAGCATTATCTACCAGTCAATCATTATCTATTTATTTATTTATTTATTGCTTACTCCAGAAAATCTCAAGTGTTAAGACAAAGAAAACAATTTATACAACATTTCTACTTTCAGGTATCACACACTTGTAAAATCAAGAACAATAGCTCGGCTGAAAAAAGAAGGCCTGATTCCAGCAGACTTTGAAATGGAACAAACAATATTAGACAAGTTCCAAGAATGGCCGGCCTGTAATAAAACTTTACAGAACTTTCCTGATGCTGATACTTCTATATGTGAGATAAATTAAACCTTTTCAGCTGAAAACATAAAAAAAAATGAACAGAAAAAAAAATTGTAACAAATATCTAAATCATACAGTAAGATAGTTGGCGCCACTTGTGGCGCAGGGCATAAAAGTGGTGGCGATTGAACCTGGGTGTACACATCCTGTGAGGGCTGGTTCTAGGTGCCCTAGGACAAACACTCTTGGCAGAGCTTAGGGGAGACTTTTGTCCAATAGTGGACAGTAAAAACTATAAAAAAATTACATAATATGTTGGATGTGTGACTTAGAACTCAAATGCTTAAGATCCTTTTCTACTGTTTTAAATATTAAATATAAGTTGCTACGGTTGACTTATTGTACAACACTTTAATTTCAGTAACAATCCGCATGAATGTACTAGAAAGATTTCTCCATTGGAAGCTCTTGGTAACACCAGAAGAATTTCACAAGTACTGTAAAAATTACCTGCCTCTAAAACACAAGCCTATGTCGGACATACAAGAAGCTATCAACATAGCACAAAATGATATAAAGTTTGACATAGCAGGAATTAGACGAAATGGCTTTGTCATTTCAGCTGATCCTTTACATACCAAACTCATTTTAGAAAATGTTAGCATACTGGCTGGAATGGATATTAGAGATGCTTTGAAAATAGAACCTGCAATATTGAAAAACAATTACAATTCTTTGATACAAGTTCGTGATATTTTGGAGGTAACATTTTGATTTAGCTACTATGAAAACAAGAAAATACACTTCTGGACACATCTATTGGCCCACCTTAGAGTTTAGGTTTCGATGGCCCCTACCGAAATATGATTGCTAGATTGAACAAAAACTGTTGATGCAGTTTTAAACCTGATACATTTTACCATCTTTTTCGATCGTATTGTTTTAAATTTGAATTCAGAATACCATACGACATGGAGCTACGCCTAACAAGTCGGGTATGCGCCTTGTTAAAGGCAATTGATTTTTGAATAAAAAACATGTTTTATCAAATAAAGGTTTAATTTAATAACGCGTGTTGCCTCCATGGGCATCTACCACAGCTCTCATACGATTAAAAGCATAGAGTTTATCAACCGCTCTATGAAATTTTGAGGGATCATCTCCCATTCCTCTTCTATGGCAGTTTTCAACTCCTGCATCGTCTGGGCAACTGGCTGACGAGCCCTAACACGTCTTTTTAGCTCGTCCCACATGTGCTCAATGGGGTTCATGTCTGGGCTTCTGGCTGGCCAGTCCATAACTGTGATGTTCACATCCCGAAGATATTCCCTGACGATGCCGGCCGCATGGGCTCTTGCATTATCATGCATAAAAAGGAAATTTGGGCCCACATAGTCCGCGTATGGTATCACGTGAGGTTCTAAGCACTCACGAATATACCTTTCAGCATTAAATGTTGGCAGCCGTGGTCCTGTAACAACCTCAAGTTGAGTTTTGCCGCTCGCGGATATACCGCCCCAGACAGTCCATGAGCCACCGCCATAAGCAACCCTCTCTTCAAAGCAGCTTTGTGCGAAACGCTCCTTACGTCGGTAGACCTTCTTCCTTCCATCATTGCCATGTAACACAATTTTAGACTCATCAGAAAAGAGTACACGGCTCCAATCTTGCTGTGTCCAATTTAAATGATTGCGTGCGAAATGAAGGCGCGCTGTTCGGTGGGCTCGCGTTAGTTTGGGCCCATTAGCTGGCTTGTGTGGTACTATATCGCGTTCTTTTAACCTTCTCCGAACAGTTCGAGCGCTACAGATACTCCGTGGAAGTCGCGAAGTTGGTTTTGTATCTCAATGGAGGTAAGGTGACGATTTCTCAAGCTGGTCGTCACGATGAATCGATCCTGCCTTTCAGTTGTGACCCGAGATCGTGGCCTTCCTTGGCGACGAACAAAGCCGCTAGTCTCTAGGTACCTCCGATAAACATTTCGGACCGCAGATCGACTTAAATTAAGTTGAGCACTCACGTTTCTTTGGCTGTGTCCGGCCTGAATAAGTGCCACAGCTTGGACGGCGACTTCAGGTAAAGTATCCATAGATTATTCATAGAACCTCACCTAAATGTTAAGAATAAGTAATGTTTGTTGCAAAACCAAAGATATCAATCACTTTTTCAAGAATTAAATCCAAGTAAACAATAAAACCAAGTTTTCTTAGTATTCGATTGTTTGATATCAACAAACAGGCTCCAAATTGTCTTTTGTTTCTTGAAATTCTGTGTTCGAAATTCAAAAAAAGACTATTGAATGAAATTGTGAATGTGCCAGGTTCAAAACTGCATAAAAACTTTTTGCTCGACCTAATATAAAATTTTAGTTAGGGCCAAACGAAACTGAAAATACAAGGTGGGCCAATAGATGTGTCCAGAAGTGTATTATGGCGGCTCCACATTAGTGCCCTCCACATTATCGGGATGCTCTCACTGCTCTCAGTCGTTCGTGAAACCTGCCGCGAAATGGACGTAGAAGCTGCTGCTGCAATAGCTTTGTTTGCTGAATTATTTAGTAGGCATAATATGATTAAAACTGTCCTTATTAATTATACAAAATTCATTTCAGACTTTCTATGGAGAAGCAGTTATCAGAATTACATTCAGATTAAAAAAGATAATAAATTAATTCGAGGGGCCGTGAATGTAGATGTGTACGCCTGAACGACGCGCGAATTGGGCGCGAACCCTATGTCGCGGGACAAAATACCGACACTGATCGGGGAACAGCCGCGAACGCGCGTGAACCCCGCGAAAACCATCCAAATTCTCGTTCGCGTCTGTTCACGGGGGTTCACGGCACTAATGTGGAGCCGCCATTAAAATAACATCACTACATAGTATAAAACAAAATATTTAAAATTGCGCAACGGATTTTGATGCGGTTTTTTTTAAAAGATAGAGTGATTCAAGAGGAAGGGGTACCATATGTATGTACATAACATCGAAATATAGTATTGATTGCACCCGTGCGGAGCTGGGACGGGTCGCTAGTATTTATTAAATTAAATAGCAAAACTTCACAATCTATTAATAGTCTCAAGTTTCACTAACTTATTTATACTTAAATAATTTTTTAAATGATGTTAAGTGAAAATAAAAAAGTGATTTAAGAAATTGCCTGAATATTTTTCTTATTCTCTGAAATGTTTCTAAAAAAATATTCATTTAAACAACATTTCAGGAGTATCGAATATCCGTGGAAGCCCAAAGGCGATGTCTGAAGGTGTACTGCATGCGACCAGAGACTGTCCGTGAGCGACTAGAAGAGCTTAGAAGTTCAAAAGAGTACCAAGTGCTATCTACAAATCCTAGGGTAAGAAATGTTTATTTTTTGTTTGAAATTGGAACTTATGTTTATAGGTGTAAAATTCTTTTGAAATTGACATAATCTTAAAGTCAGCAAGATATTAAATAAAAGAAACTGTACCCTATGTCCAAAGTAAAAGATAATATTACAATATTTATATTATTATTGTCTTACAATCCCCAGATTCTGCTTCTAGTAATACACAAAAAGAAAATGCAGAGCCGTCTTACGAAGATAGAGTCTGCAAAAAAGCAATGTTACAGCTTGAACCACTTAGTATCGTCTTCAAAGGTGTTCAACAAGTGAGTTATATATTTTATCATCATCTGCCTAACCTTCTTTCAGCCCGACCACGTCTATGGTCTTATTCGTGAGCGGAGCGACGGGCGCCGCGAATAAGGGTACTCCCACATTTATCGATGCGGAGTCGGCTTAAGTCGAGTCAATCACCACGCTACTCGGCTTATCGCCGATCAGCTGCCGCGACGGATGTTGACATGCTATCGGCAGTCGACTCCTCCGAACGGCTGTCGATACGGATGTTCACATCTGTTCGGCAGTTAACTCTTCCGGATAGTCGTCGCGAGGGGCTGGTTGTCGTGCCATGACCCCGAAAATGTCCACAAATGTTTTCATCGCAGATTTAACGTGCGCTCTGAGCTGTACGGATGTTTTGGCCTTTTATTTTCGGCGCCGATCGGCTACCGTCGGAAATGAAGGCATGTGAGCGGATTATTAAACTGCCGTCCAACGCCGTTCGACCGTTTCCGTCGCTATTCGGCAGCAGTCGGAAACGTTCCACTAGATTCAGCGCCGTCCGGAGGCGATCAGCTAATCGACAATCGGCTCGTTTCGCCGTCGGCCGGCGTCGCGACGCGTCGTTCGAGCCGGGCCGATGCGAATGGTATTAGTAACACCCTTATTACGTAGACATAAAGGCTTTTTTTGCCTCCGTTAGCCGATTCCGCGTCGATAAATGTGGGAGTACCCTAAGACATTAATTACTTTGAAAGTACGCGATTTGCTGTCTAAAATAACACATTTTCCATCTGCCCACAGCTACATCAACAGTTTCGGCGACAAAGTATGCGGGAGAGACATAGCTATACTAATATCTTCGTCTCTCAACACGCTACCGGCCCACAACAATGGCGACCACGCGGCCCTCGTCACCGGCGTACTTAGCCAACTGAGGAAGCACAAGTACTGGCTACATGTAGCCATGAACGTTATCGACGAAAACATACAGCTCCTCAGGAAGAAATTTGACGATCGAGTCATTTTTAATAACTGTGTGATACTCCTATATCCTGTGTAAGTATTGTTTTGAATTGCACTATGGATCTCAAGTTAAAATAAAGATAGTTATGAGTGACCCACCCCCACTTCGAACGCCGCTACCTATCTGGTCTAAAACGGGGATCTTGCAAGCTGAAATCAACCATTCACTATAATTATATTGAATATACATTCACTATATTTTATTGAAATCGTTAGTGATTTCGGAGATTAGCATGTTCGGACTTAGTGACTCATTATTTTAATATAATATTGCCTTCTATATTTTGGTAGAGTTGGTAGAGTGCAAATAGAATATGTATTATTATACCATTCTTAACATCTTATGGTGACGTTATCTTGTATACTGAATCAGAAGGTCGTTCGTCCTACATCGAGGTCACATAATTGATAAATTCTCCTTTTATTTCCAGTTGCGAAGTGAAATACTACATAGAGAGCCTGCTAAGTATACGCAGAGGACAAGAAACCAATGCAGCGTCCAAAGAGGACTTGAACTATAATAACGTTAATTTCAGCAGCTTGACGGACGATCAGATCTTAAGCCTGGTGTTGTATACTATAGAGAAGAAGTACCATTTCAGTGGTGATGGCATTTGGGCACGCCAGGACGGGGTTAAGGTGGTTACACAAACGAACTGACGGTAATGTGACTCGCGGACGGTCAATGGTCACGCAATGAGGAAATCTAAATGCCTAATTGTGTTAAACGCTAATTGTTAATTTCATTTATTTTACTTTTCTCAACCAACCAAAATTGGTCATGATTAAAAAAATACTTTAACCATCTCATTAGGAACGTGATGCCCATATAATTAAAATACGAAAACCATATAACATTGCGAATTTTGATCATAAGGACCACATGTTTTTATGCAGCTAACGGAAACTACAGCGCTCAAAATTTAAAAGTCATCAACCTTTGAAGATGCGATGGGTTGTGTAACACAACACCACAGCTATGGCAGTTTATTATTTTATGTAATGTTTAACTTTCTGCCAGTAGAAACCTAGGGACTACAAAATTATGTTCGGCACACTTTGTCCAATTCAAATCTTTCGTACATTATACCTAATGTATTCATTTGGCCTGCTACGTCGACTAAAACATAGTTTTCAAAACGATGTTTCGAAAAGTGCGTATACGAATGCTATACTTAGATATTTCGTTTAACTAAGTGACACGATTATCTCGCTCCTTTTCGAATATTATAAAACAAAAATTATTTAATTATAAGGTGTATAAAATTGTATCTTCCGTGTACATAAATGTATAATGTAGAAAGGAATAGTACTTTTACAAAAAATAAATAAAAAACTCACTTTAAGCACATTCGTATTTTAATTTCTCATCTTCCTTATTATTAAATATTACAAAATATCTAGCTTATTGCTCTCTTAGCTTAATATTTACTTATTGTAAATGCTCCTTTAATCTAAGGCACATGCAAAGGACATAAGTTATCTAATATAACTAATTTATTATGTATTATATACCCTGCCATTAATAATTTTCAAGATTGTAAAATGTAAGCTGAGATTTATATTTGGTATAAGCTTTGGTCCTTTTTATTACAAAGTAGTTAGAAATCAACTTATATTTACTACGTCACGCTATCAATCTGCTTCGAAGATAATGTAGCAAATAAATACTCTGTAAAAATATTATTTACATACGTTACTCAATAATTTAAGCAGATTCATTTGCGATAAAATATTTAGGATATTTTATCCCAAATATTTTCAAATTATAATTATCACTTACTCTAAACACATAAAGTAATGTTCAATAACAGCTATTCAATAACTAAAAGCATAAAAAGAAAAGATATTTGTTACGAAACATTTCTTCGATAGAATATTAATTAAAGCATTCACCATGAATAATCACTTTTACATCATGTAATATTCTACCA
Source organism: Agrotis clavis (assembly GCA_954870645.1). NCBI lineage: Eukaryota > Metazoa > Arthropoda > Insecta > Lepidoptera > Noctuidae > Agrotis > Agrotis clavis. The sequence goes on along the minus strand of OX940919.1, from coordinate 16,517,566 downwards.
TATTGATCATTAAAATATAATCAATGCTTAACAACACTATAAGAGAACTTTAGTACTGCCTTAAATTTTATGCTGATATCAGACTCTTCAGACACTGGCAAAATGCGTTATATCCTCACGTCCGCGTCGTGTTCTGCGAGTGCGAATGCGGCTGTTCTCGAATAGAGACCAAAAAAAAAAACTGCTAAAGACTGCTGCGCGATAACGAACGAAACAAACGAAAACGATCTGTGAACTTCAATAGATTTTCAACTTTACGCGCTGGGGTATAAAGTTGAAAATGTATTAGTGACTGCTGATTTTAACCGACTTCAAAAAAAAAAGTAGGTTCTCAGTTCGACCTGTATGTATGTATGTTTGTCCGCGATTATCTCGCGTTTGGCTGAACGGATTTTGATGCAGTTTTCAGAAAAGTGTTCATTACATTCTGGAGAAGGTTTTAGTATATAACACTAATAGATATCCCGTGACGTTGCCCGCGTGGATCCGTTTTGCTTACTTGGATCATAGATTTTCAGGGACGATTGCATGTATGTCCGCAATTATCTCGCGTTTGGCTGAACCGATTTTGATGTAGTTTTCAGAAAAGTGTTTGTTACATTCTGGGGAAGGTTTTAGTATATAACAATAATGGATATCTCGTGAAGTTGCTTACATAGATCCATTTTGCTTAATAGGATTGTAGATTTTCAAAGACGCCGATTTTATGAAGATTTTTGTTGATTATCTCAACTAAAAAGGGAAAAAACTTTTTAAAAAAAAAGGGAACCGACTTCAAAACCAAACACAAAAAAACGATAAAATAACTTTTCTTTCGGAAGTCGGTGGCTTTGTTTTTTTTTTATTTCATTGAGTTATGGCCACCGACTTCCGAAAGAAAAGTTATTTTATCGTTTTTTTGTGTTTGGTTTTGAAGTCGGTTCCCTTTTTTTTTAAAAAGTTTTTAGTTGAGATAATCAACAAAATTCTTCATTAAATCGTCTTTGAAAATCTACAATCCTATTAAGCAAAACGGATCTATGTGAGCAACTTCACGAGATATCCATTATTGTTATATACTAAAACCTTCCCCAGAATGTAACAAATACTTTTCTGAAAACTGTATCAAAATCGGTTCAACCAAACACGAGATAATTGCGGACAAACATGCAATCGTCCCTTAAAATCTACGATCCAAGTAAGCAAATCGGATCCACGCGGGCAACGTCACGGGATATCTATTAGTGGTATATAGTAGAACCTTCTCCAGAATGTAATGAACACTTTCCTGAAAACTGCATCAAAATCCGTTCAGCCAAACGCGAGATAATTGCGGACAAACATGCAATTGTCCCTTAAAATGTACGACCCAAGTAAGCAAATCGGATCCACGCGGGCAACGTCACGGGATATCTATTAGTGTTATATACTAAAACCTTCTCCAGAATATAATGAACACTTTCCTGAAAACTGCATCAAAATCGGTTCAGCCAAACGCGAGATAATCGCGGACAAACATACATACATACATACATACATACATACATACATACATACATACAGGTCGAACTGAGAACCTACTTTTTTTTTTGAAGTCGGTTAAAAATAAAAAGCTTTTTGAAAAAAAAGGAACCGACTTCAAAACCAAACACGAAAAACTATAAAATAACTTTTCTTTCGGAAGTCGGTGGCCATAATAATATCAATGAAATAAAAAATAAATATTAAAAAAAAAAACAAAAAACCCCACTGCGTAAAAAACTAAAAAGAAAGAAACAAGCCCAGTAGTTTAGAATTCACTCATTCACACTCACAGTCGGGGCCCATTCAAATTATACCAATCAAAACTTCCCAAGGGGCCCCGACTGTGAGTGTGAATGAGTGAATTCTAAACTACTGGGCTTGTTTCTTTCTTTTTAGTTTTTTTACGCAGTCGGGTTTTTTGTTTTTTTTTAAATATTTATTTTATTTTACTATTTTTAGTTTTTATTAGCATTTATCAGTCCAAATTAAATTGAAACATATAAGTTATATATATTTTGGTAAACAATTTTTAAAATCCTTTAATTTGATACCCCACTTGATAGAATGTGAGAGATTTAAAAAAATATTTATAGTTCGGATCCCTTTGCACAAGAGTTCGACTCGCACTTGGCCAGTTTTATGTACCCAGTGACACTCGCACGTTTAAGACGAATCTAACGACACCTCTCAAGTTAAAATCCATCAAGCCGTTTAGGCTGCAGAGCAACACACAGAAACATACATACATACATACCAGGGTTGGAAAAAAAACTGTTTTTTTTTAATTATATAAAACAAACAGTTCAAAATGTTTTAAACAAGTGTTTTTTTTGTTTTTTTTTAGTTTAGGGCATTATTTCGACTATGTTTCTTTTCTAGACTAGATCTTTATAAACTCGCCATAAAAAAATAAGTATTTACAAAAAAACGATCAATAGATACCTAACATTTATTTGTACGTTGCGTAATCAAACGCTTCACATTCACCCGCGCACCTCCAATTCGTAGAAATAGTTCATTGTTCATGAGGTGATTCCCGGAGCGCGGGGAATCACCTTACGAACAATGAACCACCGAAGAAACACCGACCTACTCTAAAAAATAGGGGAATAACCAATAATCCTTTAAATTAATTTCTTTCGACAGCCGACATTTAGGGATCGAAGTTTACGTTTTTTATAAGACTAATGTTGTTTATTAATTAAAATTGTTACAATTTTAATTGTTTTGAAATTATTATGAATTATGATAATGTTTCAAAAATAGGTGCTATCTTGTCCCATACAAATCCTGGTAGGTACTTACATACTTATTTGTTTGATTGAATGAAATACACAACATAAAAATAATGTCGGGGCTGGGCGTTTTTACGTGTGAGTTTCTATGTTTGTAAACGCACAAAAAAAAATTAAGTTAATTACAATTCCAATGAAAGTTCAAAAATATAACAGCAATAGAGACTCAATTGGTTTTATATTGAACTATTCAGACTCAAATATTATTTTATTTTCATTTTATATTCAGTTAAGCGCCATGAAAAGTAGTTTTAATACATGTTTTTTTTCGTATTGTTTTATACAATGTTTAAAACTTGTTTTAATCTTTGTTTTTAAACATGTAATAAAAAACACTGTTTAATTTCAAACTGTTTTAAACACTGTTTTAAACATGTGTTTTAAAACAACTTGTTTTAATCATGCCAACCCTGATACATACATACATATGTACACTCGAAAAACATAACCGGCATAACATAACGGCGCAGTCGGGTAAAAAAAACAAAGCCACCGACTTCCGAAAGAAAAGTTATTTTTATAGTTTTTTGTGTTTGGTTTTGAAGTAGGTTCCCTTTTTTTCAAAAAGCTTTTTATATATTCAGTTATTATGCGACATGAAAAGTAGGTAGTTTTAAAACATGTTTTTTTTGTATTGTTTTATACATTGTCTTAAACTTGTTTTAATCTTTGTTTTTAAACATGTAATAATAAACACTGTTTAATTTCAAACTGTTTTAAACACTGTTTTAAACATGTGTTTTAAAACAACTTGTTTTAATCATGCGAACTCTGCTGCTGAGCGATAACGATTGTCGTTTGTTGTCGTCGTCTGTTTGTCTATAGGGCCAGTTCGCTTTACGCTTCGAGCGTTCGGATCGTGCTCTGCCTATCAAGAGGCCTTACCACGAACTCTTAACGCGATCCGGTTTAGGCTGAGCGAAAGGGACAGAGCTATACAAGTCGTCTAGCGCCATCTCTTTCCCACAGCCTAAACTGGATCGCGTTAAGGGTTCATGGTAGACCACCTGGTATACGAATGCAAAAGCGTTCCAGTTGTATGTCCAGACTTGACACCGCGAGTTGGGCGCTTCACCTTGTACTTGGCTCCTTAATGTAGCCTCATGTTTAGAGTCCTCGGATAGGGTTTTAGATACCATTATTGGGGATTGCATCGACAAATTGATCAAGCTCTCATATTCATAAACATTTGGTGGTGAAGTCTATTTCAACAAGCGAGATCAACATAAACATATCGAAATCGAATCGAAAGCTTTGTGAATAATGGGGTCCGAATTGGATTCCTACTTAAAGGCTTTTGTTTAAACGACGCAATAAGAAACAGGAATAAGTTGATATTAAAATAAATAAAAAATACTAAACTATTCTAACTAATCCGAACTAGCCAACTTTACTTCTAAATAAGCACCTATTGGATGCTGCGCCCTTGTTCAGGCGACTTACTTATTAAATAATTTTTGGCACAAGCTGTTCACGTTTTTAACTTATTTACAAAGTACTATCTAACGTGTTTTTCTAAAACTTATCACTAACTTAAAGTAATAGAATGGAGAATAATACCTAGTGTTTGGTACACACTAGGTATTATTTTCCAGTCTAAATAAAGAGCTTAGAATTATAAAAAGATGCAAGCATCAACGATATAATTTGATATAACAGTTGATAACAGGCTGTCAAGATAAGGCACAAGGAATGCACGAGAAGCGAAGTCTACGAGTATTTTACTCAATAAATTGTTTCAACTACCCGTCAAAGTGCTAATAAAATAGATGTTTTAAGAACTCAATGCTAAAAGAATCCTGATTCTCAAAAGCACTAAAACAGATAGTATGAAAAGTATCTACAATTAAAATAAAAACTCTTAACATTTTTTATGACCGCTGTGAAGTTAGCGATTTCTTGCGTCCCGTCCCCTTTACACAAGCGTAAACACCCAACCCTCGCTTCTGATTGGTCACCGTAACTTTGTAACTTCAGACCGGCCATAAACGCAGAGTTGTTCTAAGTAATCATAGTTAACTTATAAATAACACAAAACCTACAAACAATTTAAACATTATAGAGGCACATTTGTTTATGTCTATTTAAATTTAAATAAGTAAATATTTACATTTATTGCAAAGACTTTAAAACGCGTCATAATTTATAACTACAAAAATGTAAAAAAATGACCTATTTTAATACCAATCTTCTTAAGCGCTTACTAATAAATTGTAATTAGGTGTTTTTCGATACCTAATACATAGGTATACCTATTTTAGTAGTAACACATAATATTCTAATTATTGTCCACTTTATATGAACTCATTACTAAATCAATATACGTATCCAGTGAATTAATTCATATAAAATATGGATGACATCAAGCATGCACTATTAATAGGTACTTTGAAAAACTGAGAACAAAACAATGATGGGGAAGGGGTATCTTCATCATCTACCCATCTTCTACATTCCTAGCTAATACTCCCTTTCGAAATTATTCTGGCTAAGTACACTAACGCTAGGATAATTTCGAAAAGGAGTATTTCAATTCAAAAAAGGAGGCAGCGCGGTGTACGCCTGGCCGGTGCTGGGCTCCATCTTGACTACGACGGGCTGCGTGAGGTCGGAGTGTCGCTCCATGTCGTAGTGCTTGTCGTGCGACACAAGCGCGCACTTGTCGTAGTCGTCGGGCGGCGCCGCGTACCGCGGTGGCTCGTCCTGCAGCGCGCACGCCGAATACTTGTCCTCGTGCTCGTGCGAACGGTACTCCAGTTTATCGTCGTGCGCATGCGCTTCCATCTGTGGTGAGTGCGCCGCCATCATCGGGTAGTCGCGCACGCCCAGCGGTGGCGGACTGCCTTCTCCGTACTCGTAAGAGTGCCGCGGTGCGAACATCTGCCCGTCGTGCCCGTTGAGGACAGTCGTGTAAGAGTACGCAGCTGGCTGTGCGTTGAAGCCAGGATATCCACCGCTGCCAGATGATAGCAAATGATGCGAAGAGAGTTCGTAGGAGTGCTGATATGACCAGGAGTCAGACGGGGCTGGCAAACTGTTCTGCGGGAAGGCTGGCAAGTTACCACCGATGCCGGAGAAGCCGCCGCCTAATGTGGTAGAACTTGGTGAACTGGAACCAATGTACCCTGTTTTGCGTGGAGGCTCTCGTTTACGCCATTTTGCTCTTCGGTTTTGGAACCAAACCTTGAAAGAAAAGCAAAATTAATTTCATGATACACTATATCTACAGCGGTAAATCAAATATCCAACATTAGCCTCTGTAATCTGTATAGCTTCAACTTGAATGAAGTAGTTTACCAACCTGTACTCGTGATTCAGACAAGTTAAGTTTCAGCGCCAGTTCTTCTCGTGCGAACACGTCGGGGTAGGGCGCGCGCTCAAACGCTCGCTCCAGCTCCTCCAGTTGATACGCAGTAAACGTAGTCCTGATGAAAAAAAAAAAAGAATTACTTAAAAACATGGTGGAAGAAAAAAAGGACGTGAGGACTTGAAACCAATGCACATCTCAGCTTGTTTTGAGATTTCTTTCTAGGGGAAGGTTGCCGTGTTTTTATCAACCCCGTTATTGTAAATGAACCATATCGGTTAGGGATGAGCGTTGAATCAACGAACTAGTTGAATCAACCGTTGATCTCCTGTCAACGTATTAACGTTAACTGAAAATGAATCAACTAGTTGATTTCGTCAACGACGTTTGTTCGTTGAACTCGTTCGTTCGTTCATAAACGTCGTTGACTCGTTCGTTCGTTCTCGTTAATTCAACTCGTTGAATTAACGAGAACGAACGAACGAACGAGTTCAACTCATAAACGTCGTTGACGAATTCAACTAGTTGATTCATATTCAGTTTTAGAACGCAAACGTTATCTTCAACGTTGAGTTTTATGGTTCGATATTTTTAAAGTCATAGATTGCGAGCGGTTGAATGAGTTGATTTTCGAAATATTTTTTTTTAGAATAGTACATAAATATTGGTGGAGTTTGTTTAATTATCCCAATGTATTATTTGAAATGTACTATTTTTTGAGACGCACGAGGTAGAGCGAACAGACCTCTGTGAAAAATGTAATAATAATATTTTTATTTCACACAATTTAAGATGTTAGTTTGTACTTAAAACGTTTCCAATACAAAATTTGAATCAAATTATTTCTTAAATAAAACGCGCAATCGTTGATTATAAATAAAACCGTTTAATGAATCAACGGTTTACGTTGCAAGTTGACAGTTAAATTCGTCAACGAGATGAACACGTTAACTCATTCAACTCGTTGACGAATTTAACTAGTTGATTAACTAGTTGACAAACGTGAATCAACGTTAACGTTTCGTTGACGGAAAAACCGTCAACGACCCATCGCTAATATCGGTTCAAGATGCCTTGAAGTCAATGAAACGCAGTACCTCAGAGCGAGACAATTTTATTTTGGTAAACCTAATGCTTATATACCCTGCCGTGTAACGTAACCATAGCGAGATGCAAATCGACCACAACGCCATCTATCGAGCTATCAGGTACTATCCTTTTATAAAATACTAGTTTATGCCATGGGATTGCGTTGTGACCGATCACACTCTATTCTTATTTCTAATCTGAACATTCCGCCCACCAAAAGGAATATTTCCTTTTCTTACCGCCCACCATGAACAAACTCAGCAACAACAAGAACAATGGACTGTATAATAATTAATTACAAATTCTAACTAGTGGACGACTTCTTCACATCTAATCGCAATATAGTGGACAGATATGGTTCCGTTCAAAACATAGGTAACAAATATTTACAATAGACAAGCAATACATTTCATGACAATATGAAGTTTGAACTTCATCAAAACACAAAGCAAGAAGTTAAGACACACAAAATATAACACATTGTTTAAATCAACAGTACAACATAAGAAAATAGGTACATAAAACAATAAAGCACAAAATAAACAAACAATTTAAACATTTCTAAGAGGTTTGCTTCTCTTATTCCGTAGCAGGAAGAAAACACAATTTTGAAATTGGACGTTTTATCATAGTACCCTTACAACGAACAGTGACAACGTGCGTTAAGTTATCGTTACCCGGATGCAGATGCGTAATTCTACCATACAACCACTTGTCTGGAGGTAAGTTATGTTCCTTTATTAAAACTCTATCACCTATTTTACAGTCAGGGTTACGAATTTTCCATTTATGCTTTTGGAAGAAGTTAGTCAAATATTCTTGTTTCCATCTATGCCATAACTGCTGCACCATACGTTGTGCTAATTGCCATCTGCGTAAAATACTAATAGTAGCATTTTCATAATAGTAGTCAGGGGCTACTACCAATGGATGACCCACCAAAAAATGGCCAGGAGCTACAGGTACAGGATCCTCAGGATCGCTACTACCTTGAGACAAGAGCCTAGGATTTAGGCATGCTTTATTTGTCCGACTGATCCAATCCTTGGTGTGTATAAAATTGAGTACCAGTTGCTGTCCTCCATGAAAAGTCTGTTCATGTGCGTCGGCTACAATTAACATAGCCGAACTTGATCCATGAGGAATAACAACTGGGTGCTTTGTATCATCAAGCAGTGGAGAAAACCGCAGTCTTCCACCAACGCGCAATATTTCACATTGATCAACAATTAATACATTCAATTTATACACACAACTCGATTTGTCTAAAGGAACGTTGTTTTTCAGGGCCGTCAATTCTGATGGCAATTCATCATCCCAACCTATACCACTAATCCATAGCTTTTGTATGAAAGCCTTCGAGGTTATAATGCATGGCGCTATCCATCCTAACAGATCATAAAGCCGTGCTATCTCTGATATAACCGTTCTTTTTGTTTCAGTTGCAGCAGGAGGTGACATCTTCACAGAATAATCAAATTCATCAGTGTTCCGGTACCAGGTAAGTCCCAAAATCTTAGTTACTGCATCAGTTTTAATATCCAAGTCTCTACCAGAACTTTCCTTTAAGGTTTCCATCGACATTCTATTGCTTGACCACTTCTGCAATTGGAACCCTCCTTTCTCTAATAGACTGTTAATTTCACTATAAATTCTCTTTACTTCTGTTTCAGATTGACCCCCAGTCATCAGATCGTCCATATAGAAATCTGACTTCACCTTCTCAGCAGCCAATGGATAGGAATTTCCTTCATCGCACGCAACTTGCTGCAATTATTTGACAGCCAAGTAAGGGGCGCATGACGTGCCAAAGGTGACAGTTAGAGGTCGAAAATCCTCTATTTCTTTTTCTGGATCCTCTCTCCAGACAATTCTTTGGAAATCCGAATCTGATCGAGCGACTTTAATTTGGCGATACATTTTTACTACATCTGCTGTCAGACAGATAGGATGTTGTCGCCATCTCATGACAATATGTCTCAAATCTGCCTGAAGAGTGGGTCCTACCATTAAGGTGTCATTTAAGGAAACTCCGTTTGTTCCCTTACATGACGCGTCATAAACCACTCTTACTTTAGTGGTCAGTTTATCTGGTCTAACCACTGCATGATGGGGTAGATAAACCGCATCACTCTTATTTATTTCAGCCTCGTCGGTGATTTTCTCCATATGGCCCAGCAATAAATACTCATTTATAACATTCGTATACTGTTGTTTTAATTCATGATTCCTACCCAACTTCCTTTCTAAACCTAGCAATCTTTTTACAGCTATATTTTTAGAATGACCGTATTTACAAGGTGGATCTTCTGAACGAAAAGGTAATTTTACGACATATCGCCCATTTTCATCTCTTTTCGTAGTATGTGCGTAAAATTCTTCACAAGCCTGTTCTTCAGGCGTAAGAAGCTTTTTCGTTTCAGCAGAATCAGAGTCTAGTTCCCATAAACGTTTTAACATTTCATTCAATTCAATTTGAGTGTGCATCGCGATCACTGTATTATGGGAATTCAGAGATCTATCTGCCTTGTTAACATGGCCTGACACAATCCAGCCTAAAAGCGTATCTTGTGCGACCGGAGAGCCTGCGGGGCTCTTGATCAGACCTTCCTTTAAAATACGGCAATATGTTTCAGCTCCTAACAAAATGTCAATTTTATTAGGACAATTGAACTTTGGGTCTGCTAGACGTATACTATGAATTGCTGGCCAATCCTCAAGTTCAAAAGTTGTATCCGGCATAACTGAGGTCAGTGAGCTTAATACATGCGCAGTTACATTCATGGTAAAAGAGGGATCATGCAACGATTGTATATTAATATTCACCGCATGTTTAGAAACGATGTTGCCATTACCACCTCCTATACCTGCAATAGTAGTCTTTGAAACTACTCTCTTCAAACGAAGTAATTGCGCTGCTGCCTCAGTAATGAAGGATGCTTGTGATCCTTGATCCAACAAAGCTCTCAAAATTTGAGAGGACCCATTTTGTGATTCGGCTTTCACTAAAGCCGTGGCTAACAAGACTTGACCGTGTGCTTGTCCATTCACAAAATGAGTTGCTATATTTGAACTCACCTCTGGTACGGGCTCTGAAGTACATTCATGTGGGGTAACAGGATCCATTGACGTAGAAACCCCACTGACTTCATCAGGCTTCTTAGGATGAAGCAACGTATGATGCTTCCGCTGACATATACGGCATTTCGAAAGAACACGACAAAATTTGGAAGTATGATGACTTCCCAAACAATTAAAACAGACACCTAATGACTGTGAAATGGCGCGACGTCCGTCAATATCTAGTTGACAAAACTTCTTACAATTTATGAGCTTGTGGCTCTCCGAACAATGAGGACATGAATCGTTAGTATTGACATGCATAACTTTAGCGTGAGATGTAGAATTATTATCGCCTTTTAATTTATGTTTAGGCTCAACGCATTCCAGGGCACGAAAACGTGTCTCTAAAAACTCGGAAAACTGTTTAAAGGAGGGTAGATCGTCGGATGATTTACTAACATGCAGTTCCCACTGCTTCCTAGATTCTACGTCCAACTTCAAACTTGCAACATAAACAACAATAACATCCCATGAACTAACATCAATCCCAATATTGGTAAGTTCGTGCAAACAATCACTTGTGACATTAAGCAAATCTTTAAGTGCCTTTGATGATTCACTTGCAATATTACGTTGGCCAAATAGTCGGTTTAAAATACATGTGGACATAAATTTCTTATTATTAAACCTATGTTCTAACATTTCCCAACATTTTTTATAGGTTTGTTCAGTTATAGGAACATGTCTTATGAGTTGCTCTGCTTCACCTGACAGCTGAGTTTTTAAATAGTGGAGTCGTTGCACGTCATCAATTTTTTTATTATTGTGGACTAATGACAGGAACAAATCTCGAAACGACGACCACTCTGTATATTTTCCACTAAAAGTAGGTAAAACTATTTTTGGCAGTCTTACCAAACTGTCAGATGAATCATCGCGAACTTCTTTATTGGAACTGTGAACCCTCAACTGAGACAGAGCATTTTTCAATTCAACTTTGTACATTAAATACGTTTCAGAAACTTTTTCATTAATATCTTCCTGAAAGAAAACATATAATTCATCACCTTCACATACGCCTACAATTTCTTCGTATTTTGCAGTAAAATTCTTGAATTGATTCTCTAACATCTCTAGACGTGTTTCCACATAGGTGCAATTTATGCGATCTTTCGGAGACTTTTTGAAGTTTATCAAGCCCTTCTCAATCTGTTCTACAAGCTGCTTCAACTTTCTCAATTCCTTTTCCATGTTGAATTTCAAATTTTAACCAGTGCAAAATTTTCTAAGTCCAGCGAAGGATAAATTTTCTAAGTGTTTTGGACTTGTAAAATCGGTCCAAAATCGGGCATAGATTCGATGTCTCGTCGTTTTTATCGAAACTATTCTAAGTGCCTGACCGATCGCACGCTGTATTTACTAAGTCCATGCAATGACTTAGTTCCCCAACTTGCACTATAACACTTGAATGTACTCACGGTTTTATGTCCACTGATGCACTTCACTACTCACGGGGTCCAGTGTAGATTCACAGTTGTCCTCAGCACACACTTATTTAACCGACAACTAGCGCCGCCTCGTATCAAGTAGCGTAACTAATCCTTGTTACGTGTGTTCTTCCAAAATAGCCCTTTGGCTCGTTGGGACCATGAACCATATCGGTTCAAAATGCCTTGAAGTCAATGAAACGCAGTACCTCAGAGCGAGACAATTTTATTTTGGTAAACCTAATGCTTATATACCCTGCCGTGTAACGTAACCATAGCGAGATGCAAATCGACCACAACGCCATCTATCGAGCTATCAGGTACTATCCTTTTATAAAATACTAGTTTATGCCATGGGATTGCGTTGTGACCGATCACACTCTATTCTTATTTCTAATCTGAACAGTAAAAATAACTTGATATACTCTCAATTATAAATTCACGAATAAATATATTCTTATCTGTCAGTGACGAGCACATCTACCATCTGACGCGTGCAGTATGGCTGCGGGCCGCACGCGCAGAAATTGATTGAGCGTGAAACGAAATTCACCCCCGTTGCGCGCGAGCACCTCTAATTGCCTGCCAATTGACTTTAAACTTATAGTGGCGTCGTGTTATTAATTGTTACACCACATTTTTATTTTATATTTATTACAACATATCATTGTGCCTGTCATCGGGGTAACTATTAAAAAATGTAATACTGGACACGCTAAAAAAGGTACCTACTGGTCAACCGCTGCAACGTAATAGATACATTACAGATATTAACTGCAAACGCATTCGTTGAATATGCGTAAAGTCACATAAAACTAAAAGTTTTCAGGATTGCCGACATAAAACCAATAAGCTACATAGCTACACTTCGAACTATTTAATAGCCGTTGTAAATATTTAGAGATGGACTACATAATTGTTCCGTACGTATCTTCAGAGCGATCATTGAGCTGGTGTTGCAACTACATTCATTAAGCGCTGTACCCTCCATTCAAGAGATGGCGAGATAAGGCAATTGACTCCCCGCGGTCATACGGGTAATTAATCTGAACGATACATGTCGCCTTTGTAGTTTTATAGAAGTTATTGCAAGATGCCTGCATCAAGTGTTGTTAGAAAAGGGTGCCGCCGAACTTTTTGTCTCGATCATAAGGGTGTCGAGCCGTTATGAATTATATTTTCACGCTTACTTATCTGATAATCTTAAAGTTATTTGTAAAGATATAAATATAATTTCTTATTTCGTCCCGTGTTGATGTTAATTTTTTTATTCGTCATGTACTCGTAGTTCTTTACACAAAAAATAAGTACCTAAGATTGTATAAGAAACCCAAGTATGTCTAATGCAAAATTTTTATATGATTCATATTATTTTCTTTCAATCCACTGAATACAAGCAGTGATTACCATGTAAGACTTTGTATATACCTACCAAGGTAAAGAAAACTAACTCAGTTATTTAGTTTTTATTGATAATGCGGCAATCCTAAACCCACTCTAATAGATATGAACAAACTATTTTAAAAACGTAAACATCTAATAAACCACCATCCAGCCATATGTTTTTATCACGTATTAAAAATCATCGTATTAGTTATGCAAATAATTAATAAAACAGGGGTGGTTCGCGATCATACCGTAGAGTTATGCGGGGAGGGTGCGTGTGCGCCGCTCACCTGTGACAGCGGCGCGTGCCGAAGCATGTGGATCAATTTATAATAACTAGTGGCCGCCAACTAAAATCGCCGAAATTCGAAAAATGGATTTTATATGTTGAAGGTAGGGAAAAACTTAAATTCTCAAACCGCACAAGAACTCGCAACTGGATTTTTACCAATATTATATTTTTTATGACAGGAAAAAAAGGAAGCCATTTCCAAGGGGCCAAAAAAAGTTTAATTTGGTTAAACTCTTTAAACTGTATTTGTCTTAGATGTAAGGATTAAATAAAAATAAATCATAAAATTCTCGAAGACCAGTCACATCTATTATATCAACCAGGCCTGGAGCCGCATTTATGACCCACTATACCCTGGAAGTGGTATATTTATGGTTCATTGTGATACACATTACTAGTTGAATTAAAAGTTGAAAATTATACATTCTTGAAGTAATTTAAGTAGAATAAAGAAGAAAAAATAAGTTTCATTTGACTGACGTTAACTCATGTAGCACACAGAATTATCCAAAAACCGGCCAAGTGCGTGTCGGGCCACGCACAGTGTAGGGTTCCGTAGTTGACCATCAAAATACTTATGCGAATTAACTAAACTGATTCGCTGAATTTAATTTTAAAGAGAAGAATTTTCAAAATCGGTCCAGGAGTCTTTGAGAAATCGGGGAAAATACATAAAAAAAAAGATTACGACGAATTTAGAACCTCCCCCTTTTTTTGAAGTAAGTTAAAAATAGTTGACGATAAAAACCTACCTATCCCCAAAAAACATACCGTAAAAACATACCTATTACAGCTGTAAAAATAAAGTTGACAAACTTACATTTGCAGTTGAAGAGCATGTTCTCCGATACATTTTGTTTAGGAAAATATGTTATCCAAGTACATTTTATAAGTTGGTCGACTATTACTCGTAAAGTTGTAAAGCCTACTTAGTCATGATAATTTTCTTTTCAACTTCGTTATATATACTACTATTGTGAATTTTTTCACACCCCCAAACATAACCGTTTAGCTGGTAGAGGGGGGGGGACACTCGAGTCGAGCAAAATTTAGCACTTTAGAGCTTAATATTTCACAAACGAATTTTTTTATCAAAAAATTGTTAATGGAAACTATCAATATTTTTTAAAGACCTATTTAATGATACCCCACACTAAGAGGTACGCGAGAAAAAAAAAAACATCCCCTCTTTACGTGTACAGGAGATACCCTAAAAAAAAATATTTTACGAGATTTTATTTTACCACTTTTTCGGCACAACAAATCCGTATATTTACACCAAATTACAGCTCTCTAGTACTGTGCGTCTCTGTGCTAAACTGTGGACAGACGGACGGACGGACGGACGGACGGACATGGCGAAACTATAAGGGTTCCTTGTTGACTACGGAACCCTAAAAATGACTTAAAATAATAAAATTAACAAATAAATAAAAAAAAACCGGCCAAGTCTCATCATATTATGAAAGTTCGAGTAGTTTTAGTGAAAATAAAAAATTAAGGCATATGCTATGCATGGGGAACCCCGAAAATTTGTTTTTTTTTTTTTATATTTGTGTAAAAATCCTAATGCGGTTCACATAAAACATCTACTTACCATTTTCAACAGCTCTTATACTTTCGAAAAAAAGTGGCTGTGAATACGGACGGACAGACAGACAGACATGACGAATCTATAGGGGTTCCGTTTTTTACCATTTGGTTACAGAACTCTAAAAAGGAAGAGAAAATAAGTAGTGCTTGCTGTGTTCGTCACGGCTGCGTCAAAAAGGTCCATTTCACACTCTATGGATGGACCATAGAGTACATTGAAATGTCGGTGACTTTTTTTTATTAATTTCATTGTGTTTTTGCCACCGACTTCCGAAAGAAAGGTTTTGTAGGTTATTTTACCCTTTTTTGTGGTTGTTTTTGAAGGCGGTTACATTTTTGAAGTGAAAACTTCTTTAGCGGCGTTGTACACTTTTTCTGTAATGGGTAAAAAATTTAAAACTCGCGTCAGGGTCACGTGACCGTCAGGGTCACGTGACCGTCAGGGTCACGTGACCCTGATCGAAAATGAGTAAGACGTCATTCAAATTAAAAATAAAACATAGTAACAAAAAAGTTTTCACTTCTACCGGCACTCCTGGAGTGCAACCTTTTTTTTTTAAAAGTGTTTATTTTACCTTGTCAAATACATCATTTTCTTACATGTGCACTAGATTTTTTTATCCGTAGCACAGGTAATAACATCGTTAACATCTCTTTCATTCAAACCTTATCTCAAAAACTACTGAACCGATTTTGATGAAACTTGCAGTATTCCCTAAGTTGAACGATACCTAGTACAGCAAAAAAGAATTACTTAAATCGGACTTGTAGTTCCGGAGATATGTGAACACAAACATAATCTACCAAATCAGTCGATGCCGAGTCCTTACTAGAGGAGTTGTACCGTCCATCATCAGCTCATCCACCTGAGATGATGATTATCAGATGCAAATACTTGAACAGCTTTAGAAAATATATGAAAATGGTACTATGTGCCTATAAAATTTGAAGGTTGCCCTCGATTTCCCTGGGATCCCATCATCAGATCCTGACCTGATGATCATGGGACCACTTGGGAAGTATACCCTTTCAAACAAAAGAAAAAAATTCCAAATCGGTCCAGGCGTCTTCGAGAAATCGGGAAACATACATAAAAAATAAAAGATTCCGACGAATTGAGAACCTCCTCTTTTTTTGAAGTCGTTAAAAATGGGGGTAAGAACATATGGAATTATAAATAGTAAGACATTCAAAACGAGCAAATAGGTATTCCATTCATATTATACTTGCGAAACTTATATTTTTTCTTATGGATTACTACGCCGTAGCAAACCGCTACGAAAGGTCTACGAAGATTATTCGTAGCTGGTACGCTACGCACGAGTGCTACAAGACGATATTCTTCGTAGCAAATAGAAAATTCGTAGCCACGTAGGCAATCTTTGCCGGGGTAATTTAAACCTGCTTTCATAGCTGAGTAAGTATTTATTATGCCCAGTCCCTGATATTTTTTATGTGAGTATAATACTCGCTTTAACCTGAGCTGGAAGACAAGACAAACGAAAAGTGGGTACTAACCTTGTTTTCTTTTTCTTGATTCCGTTGTTATCGCTCTTCTTCTTGTCACTCTTTTTGGAGGTGGCGGGCGGAGGAGGCGGCGGGTGCGGCGCGGGCGCAGCCTCCACGGCCTGCAGCAGAAGCGGCTCATCCTTGCGCTTGTGGTCGGCGGCGGGGGCGAAGGCCGGCAGCTCGTCGCGGTACAGCTCGCCGATGTCGCCCACCACCACCGCCACATGCCGCTCCTTGCCGAACTCGCCAAACATGTGGTCGTCGAAGGGCCCCTGCTCCATGTGCGGCGCCGGCTCGAAGGCGCACTCGTAGCGCGGCGCGGCCCCGGGCCCCTCGCACACGTACATGTAGCCGTCGGCGGCGGGCGGCGGCTGGCCCGCTACCTCGGCGCGCACCTCGCTCGGCTCCGTCGCGCCGCTGCTCAGCTGCTCAGCTCGACCACCGAACCGAACCGACACACAGATTTATCTATCTACTCCGATATTAAACAATTTGACTTCATTTAACCAAACCCCCGGGATCGACGAACGCTCGCGCCGTTCGTATCCTCGTGTCCGTCCCGGTTAAATGGCTTTAATCAACTTTAACGAACTAACCGAATTTGCTCTACGGTTGGTCAATTTATATTACCATAATACGTTGCCCGACGTAGTCTTTAAACCAATGAGTAGCGCGTCCGAGAGAGATGATGGCGCGCGAGTTAGTGCCATTGTGACTCGTAGTGTGGGGACGTAGGGGACAGTTTTGACTAAGTGGAGCGGGTGCTTAGGACAGTGGCGCGAGCGAGTCGACAAGCCAATAGCGGCGCGGTGCAGCCACTCCCCCGGCGCCGCGCTCCGCACCCCGCGGCTACCTCGCGCGGTGCTGACTGCTGCGGGCGCGCGCGGCCGCTCCGCCGTCGTCGGCGCACCATGCGGGATTCCCACAAGCCCTCCCGATATTTGTTTGTGTCGGTTCTATTGTAGGGCTCGAACGCCCACATCATTATTTTGAAAGTCCATAGTACTTTATTGTAAATCCGTATCAACACCACTCATATATCTCTTTCATGATTTATAGCCGTGGGAATAATTACATTCATATCAAACAATAATAATTGTCATGATAATTTTCAGTATCCTGTGATACCTGTAGGTGCAGGTACATACAAGTGAAGAAAAACGTCTTCAGTTCCAGTTGAAATGTATGATTATATAACGAATACCATATTTTAATTAGCAACCTGTTTTGCTGATGTAGAAGTAAGTACATCACCCCATACGAGCAATTATAAAATATTGTTACACCAAAATTAATCACACACAACTCACAAATGTTATAGTTTAGTCGGTGGTACAAACTCGCGCGGATGCAGATGATGAGTGCGCGCTGCGCCGCGACAGCGCACGCGAACTGATGCCGATCGACGACACCATCGCTTAATTATTAATTAACAGTTATTGCTGGCTATTATTAATAAAACATTCGCCCTGACTATTGGCACTTAGATTAGCGTCGAGGGAGTAATGGCGCATTTCAACAATTTCGGTTGTTATTTAATTGAAGTCAATTTAGATGATCAGAGTCTATTTAGGTTGGTGCTGGCGCTCGCCAGCGGGATCTCTGCTTCATTGGGCTTATTGGTGACTTTCAGACAACACGAATTGCACTCGCTGATGCACTTCTCGTCGCATTTGCAGTTTGTTTGGCTTGAAACTAATGGGTCACGGTCAAACAAAGTCTCTGAGGGCGTCGCGAGTCACAACATCCATGTTATTGTGTTCTAGTGCATTGGTTTGATAGAAGAATTTAGTTAAAACATGGATAGTGTTTTGTGTAACCAAACTGTGATGATTGTGTAGTGCGGAAACCAAAGTGGGAAGTGTTACAACGATAGTCGTTGCGTGCTCTGTTCAAGGATTCTGTGTTGTCTGCATCGGACATTTCGTGTCGGCTGAAATTAAGTGCTACTTACGTAGGCGCCCGAACTGCTCATGCTTTTACACTTTACAGCATTTATATACTGTAAAAATAGTTTGCTTAAGTCGTAAGTAGAAACATTGCAGGTATGTTATTTTACTCTTAGTGTGTGAATAATTCAATGCAATTCAAAATTATTTTATTAAAACTTGTATGAAAAATTATTATTTATGAATTTTCAAAATCATTCAATATCCTAATCATTGAATATCCTGTACTGTACCTATTAATTTTTGTACCATTAGAATGAGATTTTAATATAAATTAAAAAGCACACTTGAGACAAAACCGACATACCCGATCGATCTCAGCTAGTGAAGGCTGAACTTTCAAAACTATTGGCTGAACAAAACATTCTGAGGCGTAAATCCCCCCGACGAGCGGCGCGTCGACGGCGACTCGACGGTAAACGGCAACGATTGTACTGTTCTCGGCTCGTAAAGCCGAAAACAGTACAAGCATCATAGATAAAGAATAAACTCTATACTTACTCATTTCGTTTAGATCTCACTTTTTAATTCTGACAATCAACCCAGTTCAACAACTTATAAAACAAATAGAAAATTGTATATAGCCTCATCTAATTTATAAATAATTTCAATAATAAAAGATTTATAAGGTAGGTAATAAAGAAAATTAACTTTAACTAGCATTTAATAAATAGATAATACTTCCTTTGTTTTCAACTATTTTACTATATCTCTAGTCGGTAAATGATTAGCAATACCTTTTATTGAAATATAATAATCTTATTGAAATATTCTGCATTGTGCCAAAATAAGGCCACTATAAAAAGCAACTTTCACGGGAGAAATAAAAGAAGCAAAGTTTATACTGCAGCGTAAAATCATCCAAAACATGCGTTCAGTTAACTAAAAAAAAATCACAAAAAAAAATTACCTTTTCAAATGGAAGCTAATTTTTTAACCAATCTAACCTTATAAAAATAATTATATTTGTATAAATATTCAATGAAATAATTGAATAAATATATAATACAAATTATAGACGATATTGTTTCAATTGCAACAACATTATGGATTGTATAACACACCGAACACTGAGATTCTCGGACTGTAACAATATAATACGATGTATAATATTTTCCGCTTAAGATTTGAGCGTACCAGCCGATTACCACCTTCTTCAATAGCTAAAGCTTAGTGTAATCCACTTTTCGCTATCAATTAACAATATTTTAATGTAAAATTAGTGTAAAGTAGCGTAAAGATGCTCACTGGTTTTTTAACCGACTTCAAAAAAAAAAGTAGGTTCTCAGTTCGACCTGTATGTATGTATGTATGTATGTTTGTCCGCGATTATCTCGCGTTTGGCTGAACGGATTTTGATGCAGTTTTCAGGAAAGTGTTCATTACATTCTGTAGAAGGTTTTAGTATATAACACTAATAGATATCCCGTGACGTTGCCCGCGTGGATCCGTTTTGCTTACTTGGATCGTAGATTTTCAGGTACGATTGCATGTTTGTCCGCGATTATCTCGCGTTTAGCTGAACGGATTTTGATGCAGTTTTCAGGAAAGTGTTCATTATATTCCGGAGAAGGTTTTAGTATATAACAGTAATAGATATCCCATGACGTTGCCCGCGTGGATCCGTTTTGCTTATTTGGATCGTAGATTTTCAGGGACGATTGCATGTTTGTCCGCAATTATCTCGCGTTTGGCTGAACCGATTTTGATGCAGTTTTCAGGAAAGTGTTCATTACATTCTGGAAAAGGTTTTAGTATATAACACTAATAGATATCCCGTGACGTTATCCGCGTGGATCCGTGTTGCTTACTTGGATCGTAGATTTTCAGGGACGATTGCATGTTTGTCCGCAATTATCTCGCGTTTGGCTGACCCGATTTTGATGCAGTTTTCAGAAAAGTGTTTGTTACATTCTGGGGAAGGTTTTAGTATATAACAATAATGGATACCTCGTGAAGTTGCTTACATAGATCCGTTTTGCTTATTAGGATTGTAGATTTTCAAAGACGCGGATTTTATGAAGATTTTTGTTGTTGATTATCTCAACTAAAAAGGGAAAAATAAAAAACTTTTTGAAAAAAAGGGAACCGACTTCAAAACCAAACACAAAAAAACTATAAAATAACTTTTCTTTCGGAAGTCGGTGGCCACATGTCAATGAAATAAAAAAACACAAAAAAACTATAAAATAACTTTTCTTTCGGAAGTCGGTGGCCATATGTCAATGATATAAAAAAAAACAAAGCCACCGACTTCCGAAAGAAAAGTTATTTTATAGTTTTTTTGTGTTTTTTTATTTCATTGACATGTGGCCACCGACTTCCGAAAGAAAAGTTATTTTATAGTTTTTTTGTGTTTGGTTTTGAAGTCGGTTCCCTTTTTTTCAAAAAGTTTTTTGTGTTATGTTTCATAGAGTAATGCAATAATACATTTTAGTACTAAGAATTTTCCATGCAAGAATAAGCTGTTATTGTCATTGATTTTTATAGAAATATTAACTTTAAAAACAAGAAAAAAATTGGTAGACTGATAGGTACTCATCACACTACTCTGTTACTACTAGAAAGTGCATCACCCTAAGGTAGACTGGGAGAGAATGCCCTTGGCATTAAGTCCGCCTTTGTACTGTCTTTTTACATGTACAAAAAGTTAAATAAATAAATAAATAAGTTTTTTTTTTTAAGAAGAAAACGTTACAACACTATAACTTTCTTCCTATATCATGGGTGCATTTACAAACATAGAAACTCACATGCACAAACACCCAGATCCGGAACAACTACTTGCTGATCATACATTTATATTTGTTCCGTGCGGGGACTGAACCCGCGACACACACCGCTGCAGTCGATAGCTCAGCCACTGCGCCAGCCGTGCAGTGAAAACTGTGATAGAAGTAGAAAATACTTTGTAGAAAAAAGAATAATACTTCATCATCTATACTAATACAGACTAATTTAAAAATCAACTTTGATCCAGTGGATTACACAAATACTTAGAAGTCGGTTAAAAATGTATTAAATCTTATGGTGGAGGTGGATGGTACCTAACTGTAGCTCAATATGACGGGGGTCCCCGTCATTATGCTGACGCTCCTTGAGGCGCGCGTGGAACAAAACGCGCCGTCGACCCGGGCATGGTCCATGGTCGGACAGCGAGTTGCAGTTTGAAATACCTATAATTCCTAACAATTTTCCTTTCCCTTTCAAACAAGCGCAATTCCCAGTCAGTCTCCGTTATGACCATTAGGTCGGAATTAGGTAGTTATTTTGGTATTTGCATCGAATTGTTGATATTAATATGTATCTGCCCGGGATTTCTAACAGACAATCTCTTGTGGAAAACAGTAGGTATTACAAATAAATAATAATAATAAAAACATCAGAGACAAATAAATTGTTATCTATTAAATCTTTTTATATAATAAATCACGGGATTTTTCTGCTCTTTAAAAGTAATTTCGGGCATATCCACTTTATTCTTTCACAGTGTAAGTACATGATGAATCTCTCTCTCTTCAATCGGTCCCTCATTACTGAGGATCGTGGTCACTGGACCCCTTTACACGCACAATCTGCCTCCATCGACTCCGGTCCAAAGTTGCCATCACCACCTGCTGAAATTTGCTTGAGGACATAGCCTCTTTTACTTGGTCGGACCATCGCGTTGGCGACCGGCCTCGTGATGAATAATGATGAATAACTCTACCTAATTCCAACCTATGGTTATGACATTATCCGTTGCGAGGGTGGACCTAAGTATTGGATACTTTTCCCATGGTCAACTATACGTAGCTCTTTCACGCGTAAACAACCCCAATAACCTTTTTGTGTACGCCCTACTAGATGGTACCACAGCTAATGTTGTTTAAAAAGAAGCACTAGCATAAATAAAAAAAAAGAAAAGTGTTTCGCATTGAAAATACATTGTTAAGTTCCGAAATCCACGCGAACGAAGTCGCGACCACAGCTAGTTAATAATAATAATAAACATCTATGGGTAATTGTATTACATTTTTAAATGTTTTTTTTTTATTGTTTTAAAATATTTAAAAATGTAGAAAACTGTAAAGTTAAATGAATAAACGGATAAACATGTGAATAAATTAAACATACATACACAAAGATTTTACTGTAGCAAATAAGTAAATCCCGTTTCCTTTACCAATACTCTGTCCTAAGCCCATACTTTGCACTCCTCATCACATAACATAACATAACATAACATCTGGAAATTGTAAGTACTTAGCAATTAGTACCCCATCCGACCCAACAAACATCTCTTGTAACCAAAAAAGTATAGTGGGTAGGCACTCTTCTTTATTACCTACTATGTATTTCAGTTCAGGTAATTAATAATAATAATAATAATAATGAATTATTTATTTCGCAAAAAAGTGAACAATAACACTAGTAACTATAATCCGCTAAGAGCTTGTATCACCAGTTAATTTAGAACTAGCGTATTATGAACTCTGGTACTCAAAGTAAGATCTAATATAATAATTACGGCGATTCCTTTCAAAATTATGTTATGGTAAAGGATAGACAGTTCGTAACTCTTAGAATTTCAAAAAGCAATTCGTTACAATTGACATTACATAAGTGCTCGTCGAAGTTCCCAACCAGAATTTTGACTCGTTCACACATCAACCTACCTTTAAGATTTTAAAGATACGAAAGTTTCATTTGCACTTTTTAGTAACGGCTTGCAACGATCATCGTCGTCCGAATTTTGATGCACCTTTTCTCAGCTAAACCAATCTAGCTCTCAAGATCTTCAATAGTAAAGCCATCAAACATTATCCACCCAAAACTTTTCCATGACAACAATACATACTGACGAGATACAGGGCATATCGAATCCTTCGTTTAATTTTATGTATACACAGTTTATGTAGTCAATTACTATGTAAATATTCTTGGTAAATAGGAGCACGCTAGGAAAAGGCCAGGATGATGTGGTTGTGAGTCATGTGACAGGCGGCGCGTAGGCGCTTCACATAAAATCTCTCTGGCGACGGAGTACAACGCAGAATCTGCCGCCCGCTCAATTGGACCCAATTGCTTTAATTGATTTCAATTGAAATGACCTCGCGCACCGGCTCTCGGCTCCCGCTCCTAGTCTGACACTTTTACATCTATCTTTTTTGGAACTGACATAAAAGCTCTAAGATAAATTTCATTGCCCCAATAAAACGAGCCATTCGTTTGTCACTGCAATATCCTGTACATTTTATGTTTGAGTCTATGTATTGAAGTAATAACTGACTTCAGTAAATGTCAATTTATTTTTAATAGTTGTTATTTATACCGATTGTATATGTATTACAATTCTTGATAATAATAAATAAAATTTTTAGTATCAGAAGAAACGTCTTCTACAATTGAGCATTCCTTTAAGCCGTCGATTTGTACTAATCAAAATTATTGTTTAAAGGTGCTCCCTCACCGCGAGCATTCACCTGTAATTCAACGTTACAGATTCGAACATTTCATCAGTGAGGGAAGACAATCGAACATTACAATGCGCACCTTGTATCAAATCTATACTAAATGTACGCTAATGCTCATTAGTCAGGGAGATAGTATTGTAATGTAATGCTCAAAGTCGAATCTATAATGTTACATTACACGCGAATGTTCCCGGTGAGTAAATTGTAGATCATAATTTATATATTTTTTGTGTAGATAAGGACACAACCCACAAATTAAGATGAAAATAATGCTAAGAATCCTTAGTGTAGCGAGGGATTTAAGTTAGCCCAAGACAAAGGCAGCTTTATTCCTGAGGTGAGTACTTTGCTTTTCACACCACCTGCGAGGAAATAAATTCGAATTTTGAAATTTGATCTGGTACGACAACCTTCGAACGTGAGCATGCTGTGGTGCCCACCTCAGCAAGCGATCAGCTGTTGCAGTGGGGACTGCCGGGGGGCAGCCGCCGCTGCTTCAATTCCTTCGTTCAAAGTTTTCATACTATGTTTTGTTTGAGGTTCCAAATTCAAATCACATTATTCCCACGGGAATAATGAAATTCAGTAAATATATTATTCCCGGCTCGAGCGGGAGGGAACAATGCATTGCTTTACGGCCGGTTAGCAGACGTATAATTTTACATTTACGAGCAGGTGGTGTGAAATAGTAGATTACGCACCAAGGGAATAAAGCAGTGCCTTACGTCACGGGCGTATTGAATCCCGAAGCGACACTAAGGATTCTGGGGGTGAACCTCCGGAGCGCAGCGAGGAGGTTCAAGTGTTAATTCCCGAGTGAAACGAGGGAATTAAGATAAGAATCCTTAGTGTAGCGAGGGATTTAAGTTAGCCCAAGACAAAGGCAGCTTTATTCCTGAGGTGAGTACTCTGCTTTTCACACCACCTGCGCGAGGAAATAAATTCGAATTTTGAAATTTGATGTGGTACGACAACCTTCGAACGTGAGCATGCTGTGGTGCCCACCTCAGCAAGCGATCAGCTGTTGCAGTGGGGACTGCCGGGGGGCAGCCGCCGCTGCTTCAATTCCTTCGTTCCAAGTTTTCATACTATGTTTTGTTTGAGGTTCCAAATTCAAATCACATTATTCCCAGGGAATAATGAAATTCAGTACATATATTATTCCCTGGTTTGAGTGTGGGGAACAATGACTTGCTTTACGGCCAGTTTGCATGACTTATAATGTGACATTTACGAGCAAGTGGTGTGAAAAGATATTTGCATCGTATCATTGACGTCTTGCAGGAAAATTAAGCAGCGTCAGAACGCCTCTATGTCGCATTTATAAAGAATAATAAAAATTATGATGAAGATTCGTGAGAAAAAAAAAGAAATTTAGATAGCTGTACGACTTTAGATATGTATGGTTAATTGGTGAGATTCTTTAGACGACTCATTATAATTAAGCTCTGTCCAGGAAAATTAACCTCAATATCAGAGATCCTTAAAATATTTACAAAAGTCGTTAGTCCAATATGGATCGTATCGAGATATTCTTTACGTAAAAGTAACATACACAAACATACATCCAATCAAAATTTTCATTTATAAACAAAATAAACAATTATATTAAATTAATACGAGTACTCGAGCAGAAATATGCATGAACGAAATACTTCATAATTCAAATTCAAAACAACGACAATAGGTATACACGATGACGGAATGGCATTAAAAAGACATCACACATTTTGGCACGTGTTCTATCCGGTGCACAATTGGGCTTAATTAGGAAATAGCGGCGCGGGCGCAGACGCCGCCATCTTCAACCGACGCGCTACGTCAGCTGTACTCATAAATAATTACATTTTAAATACATCAAAAAGTATTTATTAAATCCAATTAAAGTTTCTAAATAATACAACTATCATTCACTATTATTATACTAGTATCTATTTGATTACCCGCCTTATCTTTCCTATAGTAAATAACAATAATATTATTGTAAGTAACAATTACGTAACAATAATACTTTAAAATTATTTTAAAAGCTAAATAAAATCTAAAATAAGTATGTGAAAAGAGTTTCTAACGCAAATTAAACTGCTGGGTCTTCTTTTTGGACTTCTTAGATTTGCTCTTACTGCCCCAGAAGTACGATTTAAATTCCCTGTTACCTGTACTGGTGCTTGGTTCATCAACATTGCCATTTGAATTCGATTCGTCTAAGTTATGATTTCTGCTACTTCCGTAAACAACGCTCCGCCGATGACGCTGGTCAGTTGCACCTGCAGGATCTTCTTCCAGGATCTCGTCATCACTAACATGAATTGTCGTCATTTCTTCCTCGAATCTTAATTTCTTCTTAAGGCCTTCATTTTTTTTATTACTTGTTTCACCAGTGATTGCTGTTAGACTTTCAGAGAGTTGTACAGTCATGCTGTCGTCAAAGTCAAGACATTGGATCTCCTTCTCTTCTGTATTAGAAAGTGGATACATAGCTTGAATTTCAGCATACTTTGAAACTGGAATCTCTGACATTTGCTTTGAAACTGACCTAGCTCGTTTGAAAAAATTTAGGATACTTAATTCGTCCGAAGTTTCTCTCACCATCGTTGTTCCTATATTTAGAAATGATCTTCTATCAATTTCTCTTGGTTTTCCTTCGTAATGAGCTACTATATCTTCGCTGTCTGAATCAACTTTAATCATTTGCTCCTTTATAAAGGGTTCATTCATTACAACATCTAAACTTGGTCCTGTTTGAACTGCGGCATCGACCGTAAAAGTAGTTCCCATTCGTCTTAATTCTACTTCGGCAAATGAGAAGAACCGTCGCTCTCCGGGGTCCATCACATCATATTCTGCATCAATGATTTCATCGCCTAAAATCTGTGGATGTTTTTTCTGACGTTTGCATCGTAAGCATTTGGTCCATCTAGTAATAAATGAGCCGACAGCCTTCTTCGTCTGTATTCGCATATCTGTGCATTCCATATAATCATGCATGGCGGTGCCTCGGTTAAAGTCTTTTAGGTCTTCGGTATCATGTGGTGATCGCATGATAGGGTCCAAGTACAAACTGAAACCAAATAACAAGCTATTAGATATTTAATAATATGTCGTGTTCTAAAAATATTGTACCTTTGACAAACAGTTGATCCTGTTAGTGTTATAATAATAATATTTATCATGCAAACAGTTTAGACCACACGACTTTGTGAACACATAAGAATTAAAACGTATCTCATATTTTTCATAAAGTAATTTTTTTTCGATCATAGGTACAAAGTTTAACATAAAGTGTGTGTACAGGAAAATCCCTAACTAGCTATTATTACTTAACTGACCGATTTAATTATAAATTCAAAAGTTCAGTCCAGTATCATTTTGTTATTCAATGACGCAAAAACAGCTTGATCGATTTGGAGGAAATGTATAGTGGATATTTTATCCCAGTTCTACTATCCCGTAGGATAAGGACCAAAATAACACGGTCGAAGCATTACCTAGTTTATAAATAATAAAATCAACCTACATATTCTCCGCAGCATCGGTGTATATGAAGAATGCGTCGGAGACTTTGGGCACACATCGCTTAAGCCAGTAGTGCACAGTGTACAATATGGTAAGTAGCACCGCTAGGAATGCGATGGCTGCTAGATAGACGTTGTGTTGGAGCCTTGCCGAACCCCCGCACTTCAGATGGTCTTCGTCGTATATGTCTGAAGCAATTGTTGTTGAATCACTAATCACAGGCTAGTTTTTTATTTGAAAAAAAAAATCGCGTCGTAGGTTCAGGAAATAATCCATACGTGGTTACGCAGATGGAGGAGAGCCCTCACTACTACTACTACTATACTCTCTCTCTCTCTCTACTCTACTATACTCTACTCTACTATACTCACTACTACTATACTCACATGTATGGTTATGGAAAGTGGTAGAAGAATAACTGATGTCAGACGGACGCCGAAAGCCAGATATGTAGACAGTATTCAGAAGGTCGCGAGTAAAATGTGGTTAAGGCTTGCGCAGGTCAAATAACACGTTGAGAATAGAGGAAGCTTCTCTGCAGGCGTTGAATGTAACTTGTGTAGCCATGGTGTTATTCCACAAAAGATGGGGCTATTAATGTCGTATCCTGTATGCTCTGGGTCGCGAAACCCTCTAAGAAGGATATCGTGGAATAAAAAAGGCAACAAAAAGAACAGGGTGAACTTTTAGTCAATAAGAGTCTGCCAGTACTTTCTGCTCCACCCAGGGCCGGAGGACTCATTCGATAATTTTACTCAACAAAAAAAAATCTGTTTAATAGAACTAATGAACGTTTCTGAAGACGCTTAACCGTAGCCGACTTCTGATGAGCCAATACGCTAAGAGGAAGCGAACCTTACCATATTTGCCGCAGTTGGGCACGCCGTCGCAGGCGCAGAGCGAGTCGATGCAAACGCGCGCACCGGACACCTGGCACTCGAGGTTCGCGGCCGTACAGCGCGCCTCGGTAGTCAGCAGCGTGCGCGCAGGCGTCATTATCACCGTCATGCGCTCCATCTGTATACAGACAAATATGCTAATAGTTAGTATATAAATACTAATTTCTAGTCAAACGAACGCTGCCCGACGGCTGTACTTTACTGCTGTCATTTACCTAGATTAATTTTTAAAATTTAGCGCTTGCCTAAGGCTTACTCGTCCCTCCCCCTACCGTCTCTACGGTCTCATCCATCTCTGTACCAAAATGAATAAAAATCGGTTCGACTATATGGATCTAAAAACGAAAAATACAAAAAAAAACATTCACACTTTCACATTTATAATATTATTATTATTAGTTGTATTGGAAGTAGGATACATTTCGATACAAGTGGGGAAAGTTTGATATAGTATTCCAAGCTAACCGAGAACAGCAATAACAATTTCCACATCATTATTGTGTAGCAAATTTTTGTTGCCACACACGTGCTGATAAATGAGAAAAAAAAACACGCCTGTGATGAGATATACTGCATGTTGAGCCTGATCGTAGAGCGATTAGAGCCAATTTTCGAGACAGTTTATTGAAACATATAATTTTGAACTAACAGTGAAGTTGTTGATGGCGAGCACGAGTCTGGAAGAGTTGAAGAGGAAGGTGTGTCCGGCAGCGGCCTCGTCAAAGTCACAGATGTTGAACAGCGCCGGGCCCAGGTACTGGCCCAGGTAGCGGAGCGCCACGCGATCGTGGACCTGAGCGAAGAGGCAAACACTAATCATGTCATTAACTTAATTAAAAACAGAAGGGGACTTTAAAGGGGTTTTTCCGGCTTCCAATAGATTCCTTATAACTTAAAAATCTATATATTACGTTCGCGTCTAATTGTTGTGGATCCGATTTCCGAACGAACTAAATATTTGTATTATCATTGTAGAATCACACGTTACTTTGCAAAAATCCATGACATTAAATGTTATGAAAAATATTTGGTTTTAATTCCGTGAAAATAATCCAGGATTTCTGTATGCTGCATCCAAGCCTAGATTTTTATCGCGGAATTAAAACTGAATACATATTTTTTAACATTTAATGACATACATATTATTATTTTGTATGGCCAACCGATAACACAAGGGAACAGCATTTTTATTGCATGAAATATTAAGACTAATATTATACTTTCTCGGGGTGCTGATTTATGATCTGGAAGTCAGATTGTTTGTATCAGCTTTAGTTTTTGAGATATCATTAAAAAGCGTTTTTTAAGAAAAATCTATTTTTTTATGAAGAAAATCCTTAGAAAATCAACCACAACTTATCAAAAAAAAATCTTTTAAAAGATTTTCTTGCTTGACTTGGTTCACGAGGGCTGTTTTTGAAGCTCCAGCAATAATCCGCCATCTTGGAGCATTCCAGTGACCCTGGTAACGTGCCTCCATAGTCCGAATGTCTTCGATGGAATCGTTCCTCTTGTTCTTCACTCAATTCACCATGATTTTCAGGGAAACGGTCTAAATGGCTTTGGAGGAAGTGTACCTTGATGCTCATATCACAACCAAGCTGCTAGAAGTGTGACAACATCAGTTAAAAATGCTCCACATAGCTTCAACCTATTTGTTTCCCAACATTTTTTTTGTTATTTTTCCCAAAGGCTCTTCGATGCTTTTATAGAAAGACCAAGGGTTCTGACTTATGCACTGGGGTCTTCCTGATTAAAAGGCTGGGGGTCAGCAGAAATATCTGGGTTAAAATCGTTGTACTACTATCATAACTTGAAGAAGAGCTTTTTTTTTCTTCTAAAACGGGATTATTTTGTATAGATGAAGAAGCTTGGGAAACTGGAGCATTGACGGAGTACAAGGCTGGTCGAGTAACAGATAACAAATTAGGATAAAACCGTTTCGAACGGTTTCTTTTGTAAATCCTGTTTATATCAACCACACCAGAATAGCAATCATCTTGATGATTGGAAAGTTAATGCCACATCATTGGTGTTTGATACACACAATGGGGTTTTTTCTTATTCCCCCATAATCTGAAAGACTCCACACATCTTTTACTTGCCCAAGGAGAAACCCAGTACTTGTCACGAATGTCCAAAGGGAATCCAAAGTAATCAAAATACACCTGTTTTATGAAATCCGACACACTTAGTCCACGATTTTTTAATGTAAATTCACCACAGATGTTACAAAAGTAGTTGGGATCGTTTTTACAGATCTTTGTCGACGTGGACATTGTTAAACAAAAAATTGTTTTAAAGAACAGCTCGGTAGATTTGAAATTTAAATGTGACTAGTACTAAAATATGACTGATAGCTGTATCTCAAAAACTAGAGCTGCTAGAAAAAAACTGAAAGTAGATTTGAAATCAGCGACCTCAAATTAGTAAAAAACAGCCATAAAATTCCATGCAACAACAAAA
Organism: Agrotis clavis; assembly: GCA_954870645.1. NCBI lineage: Eukaryota > Metazoa > Arthropoda > Insecta > Lepidoptera > Noctuidae > Agrotis > Agrotis clavis. Next base: position 16,486,756 of record OX940919.1, on the reverse strand, counting down.
AAAGTTTATTTTGTTCCCTTGATAATTGTTCCGAGTCGGTCTGTTTATGTAAGTATAATCCGCGCCATCACTCATGATCTGCGGAAAAAAATTATGTACATCATAGACATTAGCGCCGCGTCTTAAAGACTTGAGACGTGGCGCGGACCAATAAAAGTAATAATTATGGGAAAAAAACAATGTATTAAGTAACCTCACCTCATCATCTTGCAGTTCGATTAGCTGCTGGAACTCCTGCAGATCGGATATCTTATCTGCGCGCTGATGGGTGGACGAGGTGTCGTCCTTCATGACTGGCATGTGGTGTGGCTTGGCGAACTCTATCGGGATCGCGTGCATGTAACGCTTCTTACGCCGCAACCTATCGCTTGTCATTTACATGTAAGTATATTAGTAGATATTTAAACTGACATGGTCACTATAACACTATCATTAGAATTAAAACTTAATTATTTACCATCTTAACCACTTCCCTGTCCGATGAATCACATGTGATTCACGACTATTGTTTAGGTATTGTGTCTGCTGCGCGGACAGTGAAAGTGTTAATTATTTGTTTTGAGTTTCCCATATTTCGGCAATGTTACGTGTCTCACGACTCAAAATAAATAACAAACGTGGTGAATATCCCGTTTTAAATTCTAATGAAATCATAATCAACACGCAGTTCCAGTGCGCTTTGCAAATTTCAATTTCAACGCCCTAAGATGCATTAAAAATCACTTATAGGATAATATTGACAGGCTAAAGGGATACTTTTCGGCCACTTACTGATCTTCCAAACTGCACTGACCCTGCACAGCCTATGCTCTCTCACAGAAACTTTCTGTATGTGAATACTCACATACAGAAAGTGTGTTTACTAGAATTCATTTACACCTAGTATTTCTAGACATATTTCTTCGTTATCTCGTCTCTTTGTGACGTTATCTTACGCAAATTCCAAATACCTACACTGTCCAGTCTGCCTCTTCTTTTAAGGTCATTAAGAGCTGCCGCTCACTGGAAACTTTTTGTCGCGGTGGCTTTTATTACCCAGTCGAATGTACAATTATTTAAATCACCATAAACAGCGCACTCCCATAATAATATATTATATCGTTATAGAAAACGGCGCGGAAAACAAAAAGTCTTCGTGAAAAATGTCACCAGTGTGCGGCTGGCCTTACATACACTGACCATAAGACCTTGTTGTAACACAAAACTCTATGGTAAATCAACTTTTCTTTTTAATAATTTCACAAGGTACGCTTACCTTGGTGGCAACAGCGTTGCGTTTAGTGCCTGATGTTCATCACCCACACTCGATGTGATGGATTGGTTTAACACGACGGCCATTAAAGATGCCGCCTGCACCATGTTCTCCCACGATTCATGGTCTACTAGAGTCATAGGTATGACGCTAGAAAAAGAGAATGTTGACCCAGTGGTATCGGCCCCGACTTATAGGTCGAGGGTTCGAATCCGGCCAGGTGCATTTACCTTGAGTAATTTACCATCAAAACATCGTGAGGAAACCATGGCATGGCCTATTTAGATTGTAAAATACTGATTTCCAGTTTTCCACCTGCATCAGATATCTGGAAGCCGACCCCAATATTGTTGGGAAAAGGCTAGGCAGGTGAGATCTTAGTAACACATCAACAGGACAGGACGTACTATATGTATAATGTACAATATATTCTGATTCCATTGCAACTGCCGCAAGGCATGTTACATATCCGTTTCATGTAAAGGAAGTAGACCACAATCTTACGAGTAGGCGATCGCTTAGCAATATTTCATTTCTTGCACTGCAATCTATGTCTAATCCTAATAAATTATCTTGTTGATACTGTCCAAGATTTTAAGTGGGTCTTATTAGTTCTATTCATACTCGTACATCTGGTTACTATCTGTTGCTAGCGACTTCGCCCGAGTTTGTGTTGAATATTATCCCACAGGATTATTATATCGAGAATAAAGCAGTATTGCAGATAATAACTTATCTCTGTACCAAAGTTCATTAAGATTCAGCCGTTTTTACGAGATTAAGTTATAAAAATCCGTTCGGCCATCCTTAAAAACGCAACCATTCTTTCGCATCATATAATTTCCTGTCACTTGTCCTGCTAAATACAACATAACATCATTGTCACCCCTTTTCGCTAGTTTTGTTATAGTCCCACGTAAAAGTGTGTGAGCCTATTGCCATCAGCCAAACCTACAGTCGGTACTGAGGAATTCCTGATGGAATATCCCAATAACACTTTACCCGGGAATCGAACCAAGGAACTCTAGCTCAGCAGTTGTATACGACCACTACACAATGAAAAATTAAGCAGCAGGGCTAAGAAGTACATACATAACGCACCTTCGGTGCAACAAAGTCACAAATAGCGAAAACTGCAAAATTGACCTAAGTATGCCATATTGTTTCTAAACCATGCCTATACTTGGGGCAACAAAGACATCCGCGAAAGTATCTCGAAATTATACTGGATGGGCCTTTGTGGTTATTGGCGGTTATTCCATGCGTTTTGGGCCGACAACGTTTCATTGTCAGTAGTGCCCCCGCGCCCGCGACTGTTTGATGTACATACGTTGGAGCAACAAAAACGTATCTGTTTTTAAGACCTCAACATTATTTATATTGAGGTCTTTTTTTCGCTCAAAATCTTGAAGCTAACATAACAGTCATAAAACTAAATAACTCCTGGTGCAACAATTCCGCACACTTTTTTTTTTGTTTTGTCTTTAATTAGGATTTCTTTGGTTATGAAATACAAGATTTTTACGTATAACTTATAGCCAACTAAATAAACAATTAATTATGTAAAGATTTGAAACCTTCTTTAAACAGTTATCCAGAACTGAGGAAAAACATGCAAAAAAAAAAGGTCTTCTCCTAAAAATGAGCTGGATGTCTTTGTTGCACAATTAAGGCTACTTAAGTACTTATGTTTAACAGTTATTGTTGTAACATACGTTTCAGGCGAAGCTGCAGTAGTGGTAGTACCACTCCCTTCGGACGCCAAAATGTCCGGATAAACAATTAAAGGACTTTTCTCCATTTCATTGATTCGTTGTGTAAAAGTTTCCGGATTAACTATTATAGGATATTTTTCCATTTCATTGTTTTGATGTGTAACTGAAAATAAAAAAAGATAAAATAACCTTTTAGAATGACTTTTTAAGTAAAAAACGTTATAATTCATTTTAAATTCATATGTTTATGCTCAAATATTTTGTGACAATTATGCATAAACAGAACTTTTTAGTACACACATCAAAAGTGTCTAGGGATCAACATATATTTTTGCAATAACTTTTCTCCTGATTGATATTAATTAAAATGTTCTTTAAGGATTCATCAAATAAAGTGTTATCGTTTGTCACAGTAACGATAAACCAAATCACCTTTGCATTCATGAAGAAATTTGCCATTTTCCTAATAAAGGGATTTTTGACATTTGAACCACTAACATTAAAGTTCGAAAAAAAGACTGAAATAACAGTTTTCTTTAAAATTTTATTGGGTAACTTAAACAATTAATAATCCGTGTTTCTACCGCGAACACTAACAACACAAGAACATCGGTTTGGCATACTCAAAATGAGTTCATCCAAATCACGCTGTGGAATGGCCGCCCATGTTCGTTGCAACAACAAAAAAAGGTCTTCTTGCGACTGGATACCCTCCATATTCGGCAGAGCTCTTCTCTGTAGCATATCCCATGCATGCTCAATCGGGTTCAAGTCTGGCGACTGAGCAGGCCAGGGCAGGACATTGATGTTAGCTGCGGCGAGAGTCTGTCTTACAACTCTTGCGGTGTGCGGTCGTGCATTATCATGCATTAACTGAAATAAGGGACCGATTTGCACTTGTAGAGGAACGATGACGTCTGATACAATCGTCTCAGCATAAATTTGAGCGTTGAGGTTGCCTCTGATCCAAATCAACTCAGTTCTTCCGCCGATCCAAATACCCGCCCATACCATGATGGTTCCACCACTATAAGGATGGACTTCCTGGCAGGATTTTAATCGCTGTTGGCGTCCAGGGGTTCTCCAGTGTCGTATACGTCTTGTATCCGGTCTCATACCAAAACGAGACTCATCAGAAAAGCACACGAAACGCCATTGTTCTTCTGCCCAATTTCTGTGTTCAAGAGCCCATTGATATCGAATCCTACGATTGTGCATTGCTATAGGTGGTACCCGTAGCGGTCTTCGGGAATGAAGGTTCACTTCATGCAAGCGGTTTCTGACTGTTTGGTCGCTAATTAAGTTCCCTGAAGAGTGATGAAGCCTCACGGCTAACATCATGGCGGTTATTGTTGGAGCTCTTCGAGTTAAGATTTGAATGTATCGGTCTTGTCTCCGTGTGGTGCAGCGATACCGTCCTCCATGGCGCTCAGCCACGGTACCAGTGCTTCGGTAACGTGTCCAAAGTCGACTGATAACACTCTGACTTGTATTCAGAGCTAAAGCCACAGTACGTTGCCGGGAACCAGCTTCTATCATTCCCACGGCTCTGAGCATTTCTTCCCTGCTTAAATGACGTCGCCGCTCCATAATAACGTTGGTTTTAATCAGTAGTAGGGAAACAGTAGCACTAATAATGTCTTCAATGCGTTGTATGTTTTTATAGGGAAAATATTGACAGCTGATTTTCATCTTTTACTCGAATTTGATTTACAGTTCCTGATTCAAATTATGAAATGCACCAAAAAGGATCCATATAAATTTATAAAATCATAAATTTATTACAAAGCCACATCTCAATCTCAAGAAATCCGCATAAAAATGCTTGATCCCTAGACACTTTTGATGTGTGTATTAGCTGTTGTAATAAATACTAGACCCGAAACTCAGATCAAGGGTCTGATTCGGAAAACAGAAGAGGATCTGGAAACATAACTGCCTGTTACCGATACGGCTAACATTTCTTTGAATACTTTTTTTTTTTAATTTGACATAGTTCTAAAAGTTCATTAGTTAGATTCTGATAAGAAATTACTAATGGATAAGTAAATATTTGTTATAAAAGACTAAGTATACCATTTAACAAAACTCGATCGATGTCTAAGTCTGGTGGCAATAAAGGTCCACTCTTCAGAGCATCAATAATCACTGTGTCATTGTTATCCGTAGCCTGCATTGAATTGGGCGATTCATTGGCGTCGTGTGACGATCCCCCCTCAGATGATACATCTTCTTCGTCTTCAAAATAATTTGTCCTGTACCTAAATAAGTGAGTATTATAAAAATAAAGTATTATTTTTTATTCCCGGTGTTTAATTTGAACAAGTACCCTAATTCAAAAATAATAGATCCAATTTGATAATTGGACTTCTAAGCACCATCTCCTAAGCAGGTCCGAAATGTAAGGCAAGGCAAGGTATGACGCCATAGTACATCAACATACCTCAATCTTTCAATTTTTTTTTTAGATTTTCAACCTTTTTTTTTTTTTTTTTTACGTGGCAATATCATCAAATGAGTCCTCCAGCCCCGGGCAGGGCGGGAGGGACTGTCAGACTTCTACTGACTAAAATCCACGGTGTCCTTCAGTAGCCTGTTATGTTCCGGGGTCACGGTAAGGAAATAATCCCGCGACCCCGGCAGGCTTTGGCCCTCTGAGAGGGGGGCCCCGTCATTATGATGACGCTCTTTGAGGCGCGCGTGGGACACAACGCGCCGTCGACCCGGGCATGGTCCATGGTCGGGCAGCGAGTTGCCCTTTGCTCGCTGCCCGCATGCCCGCGCCTACGGTGGCCGGAGATCGTCTTGCGACGTCCGTCGCCGCGGACGTGCACCACCGCGGGTGGGGCGGAGGGAGGACACTGTCCTCTCTCGCGCGCGGCCCGCCTCCTCCTTCGCGAGCATTACTGCTTCGCAGAAGGAGGCGACCGCCTCCCACTCCGTCTCGCCCCGCAGCATGGCCGCAACCAATGCCGGGCGCGAGAGGTCTCCGCCTATCGCAGCCGTGAGCAGTGGCGGATTAACGTATAAGCACTACAAGCACGTGCTTGGGGCCCCTGTTCTCCAGGGGCCTCCATCCTCTGCTGGCGTTTCATTTTTACCGACTTCAAAAAAAAGGAGGTTATCAATTCGACCCGTATGTATGTAATATTCCCAGAACTGTCCAGTTTTCGGATATGTTAGTCTAAATCAGCATCTGATCAAAATAATGTGCAAAATTTCATAAGTGTATTCAGGGCCCCCGCTACCATAATTACGTGCAAAGTGTGTAATGCACACGGGCGCCATACTTTGGGGCGCCAAAGCCAGAAAAAAAAGAAAAAAAAACCAAAACTAATTTTTAAATAAAAGTTGAGAACTTGAATAGGATTAGTTTTAAGTACCTACTAAAGACTTCAAATAATTATTTGATCTCACTTTTAGATTAAAACTTGAAGTCCGGAAACGTTAAACTTTTAGAGCTCACTGCGTTCGCTCTTCTATGAAGAATTGCCGTGTCCTATTACAAAAAGCTAAAAATTTTCGCGCTCGCTTCGCTCGCGCTTCTAATAAGGTTGACATTCGCTTTTCATGGCTTCGTTTTTGATAGCTCATTGTTCAATAACAAATGCTTCTAATGTTAGTTAATTTTGTCTTGATCTACAAAAATTTAAATTTGTCTTCTCTAAGATAAGAGAAGAGAAAAAAATGTTTTAAATTATACCTACTACAGTTTCTATTTTGATTAAACTTTCATTTTATACTTTCTACCTTCCCAATTTAAGCAATTGAGGGCCTACACAAGCTCTGTGCTTAGGGCCTCGGAAACTCATAATCCGCCACTGGCCGTGAGGACACGTCTGTGCTCCGCCCAAGCTGGGCAGTCCTGCACCGTATGCTCCACCGTGTCCTCCGGGCGATCTTCGCAGTGGTGACACCCAGGCGTTTCCTCCTTCCGCATTAGACACAGGTATGTACCTCCCGAAGCATCCGTGCCCGGTGAGGACCTGCGTCAGGCGGAAAGTAAGGACGGCATGACTTCTCTCCAGCCACTCCTCAAAGAGGGGTCTTACCGCCGCAATTGCGGCGTGCCCGTAGATTTTCAACCTTATCATAACAGTGGAAGGTTAATATTCGATTGGTAAAATTTGACAGATTCGGGTAGGTTGACCTGCTGGCGTCTGTACAGTATAATCACTTTCGTGGTTTTGAAAAAGTCAGCATTCAGCCGAGTGTTTGCTGAATAATAATTCAGCAAACACTCGGCTGAATGAAAAGAAAAAAAAGAAAAGAGATATTTGTGCTGAATAATTTCACCGAGAATTAAAGATGTAATAATACAATACCTTTATAACTAGGTACATACTTTTTGCTTTTATCGTGATAAAATCACCGAATGAGTCCTCCCACCCAGGGCAGGGCGGGAGGGACTGTCAGACTCGTACTGACTAAAATCCACTGTGTCCTTCAATGGCCCTTTACGTTCCGGTGTCACGGGTGGTCACGGTAATGAGATAGGTCCCGCGGCCGTAACTATATACCTAGCAAAAAGATAGGATACCCGTAGCTGGCTGAGGGTTGTCTCCACGTGATGGAGTCAGTTCTGTACTTGTTGGAGCTGCGTCGGGCCGTGGAGGTGCGTCGGGCCGGGCTCGAGAGACGTCGCCCGTGCCACGAGGCGTTTGACACCAGGTATACTGAGGCAAGGAAATAAGGTAGGTACTTGTATTTTTTTTACGAGCTCCACATTAAGAATTTATCTTGTATACCGTATGTGCGTTCGGTTTACAAGCATAGAAACTTACAAACAGATCCGGAACAACTGCTTGAAGATCATACAAATATTTGTTCTATGCGGGGATCGAACCCGTGGCGTGACACAATGGGCCAGTCAATCGCTCAGCCATGGTCTAACCTCGGGACTTGCTGGCACCCCGACTCGGACAATTTAAGTTGAAAGAGGATGGCGGGGTCTAAAAGACCCCGCAATCCAATCCGACCACGGTTAGCACAAAATCGGTCAAATGAATATTGTTCTTGTTTTATACTTTTCAGTGCGCGTTTTTTTCGTAGTCGGGTTTTAGTTATTTACTACATGCATATGAATGGGTACATACGCCAAAATAATATTTTTAAAATTTTTGTCTGTCTGTCTTTCTGTCTGTTTGTAATGGCTAATCTCTGAAATGGCTGGACCGATTTTGACGGGAATTATATTGGCAGGCACTTTTGACTTAAGCTACTTTTATTTTGTTGTATTCTTTTCTTTAAAAAATCTTTGATTTTATAAAAATAGGGTTAAACAAATGCACTTGGTCTCACAACTTCGCGTAACTAAAAAATACATTGTTAAGTTCCGACATCCACGCGAACGAAGTCGCGGGCACAGAGTTATAACTAAAATCTTGAAACGGTATCCTATTACTTAAAATTACATACGGATTCCATTTTATATGCAACGCTTAAAAAAATGATTTTGAATTACTGGATTATGAAGGTAAGATAGGCAGAATAGGCTCCATGTAAAATACTTATATTCAGGTGCACCCGGATAGACTTACATTTCCTCTCTTCCGACCATCATTCAGATATCCGGAAGGCCAACATAGATGGGAAAAGACTCGGTAGTGTAGTAAGTTCAGATGTGGAATACAGGCAATGAATGTCGGACGCCAGCACATCAAGCTACCACAATCTGTCAGATTTCTTTAATAGAATTTCAACCTTATTACTTAATGTTTTATTGGTAAAATCTGACACGTTCGGGTAGGTTGACCTACTGGCGTCTGTACATAAAATACCTATCTATGCAGTAACACCAAGTACCTACCAACCAAATGAGTAAGTGCTAACTGGTGCCAACAGATATTACAAGAATGACTGTATCAATTAAAAAGCCGTTCATATTATGAATGAACCTCTACCTACTAGAATATGAACTTCAAGTGAATGAACTGACAAATTGAGATATTAATGTAATAATCTGTGGGCTTCGCGACAAACTTACTTCATGACTGATTCCAATTATTTAACAAGTGAGTCATTTATTTTGCAGTCCTTTGGCAACTGATAAGTGTGATGTGCTAGGTTCGATTACAAGAAATTCCTTGATTAGATTTGGGAAATTCTCAGTAGAAAACTGATTCGGTATTTTAGATCAAACCTTACAAGTATAGAAAGAAACAATAATAGACAGATAATGTACCATAATACACCCATATTACAGCAGTTATTTGTAAAATGAAGGGGTGAGCGGGGCAAGCCTATGGTTGCCACTGAGAAATTTCTGACTGCAAAATACAATAAAACCCAACCTGGGAATCGAACTCAAGAGCACCCAGCAGTCGCGTTTATGACCTGTTGACCAACAAGAAAGTCAAATGCATGAAATGCAAAAGAGTTACTGGGTTTTTCCATTAGGAATTTCTTGGCAGCAGCCTCGAAGTCAGGAGTTGTGCCCGGTTGATGGCATTATGCTCTCTTTACTGACCACTTTCATTGTATCCAATTTTAGCAAGACCTTGCAGAAGATCCTGAACGTCTTTGTCAATTTTAACTTTTATTTTTGGATCTTCGTCTTTAGTTTTGCTTAGGTTTTTCAAAATGGCATCCACTATTTCATAAGGATTTGATTTTGCCGAAGTTTCTTCAGTCGATGTAGATTCTATGAAGTCTGGTCTTGGGCGAAGGTCGCTTGATTTTGAACCAAATGCAACTTGTTCTTCTGGAGCGTATGACCTGAAAATTACTATTGTATGACACCTGTATTATTATAATACAGAAAAATTACACATTGTAGGTTTGTTTTATACTTACGTCCTATGGAACAAAGCTTGTTTTTCAACAAACAATTTCTTGTTTTTCTTGAAATCTAGTCTGCTGTTATAATTGTACTTATATTTGCCAAGCTCTTTTTTCTTAGTAGAAAGGCGCAGTAGAGGGAATGACAATCTGAAATAATATTATGAAACTTGTTTTCAATTAACGGCCTTTAACAATTGAATATTATAAGCTCCTACATAATAGTTGGTGCCGGCGGTCCACAGAGCACTTTTCAATGTCAACCTCAACATTATACTTACTCATTAAAATAATTTCCAAAATCAACTAAACGATGTCACCTGGGGTCCGGCGTGAAAATGTCGGCATTCAGGTTGAACTCGTATCGCGGCGCCGTTGCCTCGGCTTCGTCGTTGGTTCGCTGCGCGATCACATCATCAGATATCGCGAATTGCACCAAAGGCAGAACGTTGGTCTTGTAGTTCATGTCAGGCCTGAAATGCATGATTTCTTGTAATAACGTGGTCAAACGCGACCTCTAGCGATGAAATTTTCATCATGGAACAATCGCGGGTATCACATAATTTTATTCTCGCGTCGCGTCGCCAGTCGCAATTCATTGTGAGATTCTTCAAAGTTGCAGAACATATTCCTTTGTAAGTAGGTTTACGTACCCAAATGGTAAAGGGGTTGGGCACGGGGCTACTAAGACTCCGCTATCTATCAGAACCACGAATCCGCCTCGCACTTGGCCGGTTTTTTCACAAGTTTTCTAACCTTTTTCTTTTGAAAAGCATTTCAGTTAATATTTATAAATATAGTAATGATGACAAATAAGATACCAACTTAGGTTTGACATCAATCATTTTATCGAAAGTTTCCTCTTCATCAAACGAGGTGCTTTCTTGTTGTACTCCGGGCACCAGAACACCAGACACGTTGACGATAGGAATCTCTACAACGAACTCATTCTCCCGTTTGGTAGTCTCCCTCGTGGATTCCTCTAAACTCATCGTCGTAGGTGTTGTTCGTGTAGTAGTTCTTTGAGATAAAAAAACAAATGATGTTCCATCAATTTCCCCTATAGCTATATAGGTACTTTACTAAGCAATCAATTCAACAATTTGACAACAGAACCTGTAGCCAAATGGCAAGCGACAATCGCTAACGTTCAGCAGTCGCTAATACATTTTTGACTTTATACCCCATTGCATAAAGTTGACAATCTATCAAAGATTACAGATAGTTTTCGTTTGATTCGTTCGCTATCGCTCGGCAGTCTTTACTAGATTTTCAACCTTATGCGATGGGGGTATAAAGTTGAAAATGTATTAGCGACTGCTGAACGTTAACGATTGTCGCTTGCCGTTTGGCTACAGGCTCTGGACACAGTGTTAGATTCATCGACTGCAGTGCAGCGTGTCGCGGGTTGAATTCCCGCACGGAACAAATATTCGATCTACAAGTAGTTGTTCCGGGTGTTTGGTATGTGAGTTTGTAAACGCATCTAAGATACAGATTTTCCAAGAACGGGGAACAGAATTGAGCTGGATAAACATGTTTTTTTTTATTTAACTAGTTTTTCATACCATGCTGATGTGTTGAGTTTGGGGGGCATGGTTGCCAATGGGGATGGCAACTCAAAGCTAATCGTAGATGGCGCTGCGATAGTTGGTCCCTACGTCAGATTACTGTCTACCTTGTACAAAAAACAAACAAGATTTATTGTTATAAAAATTGAGTATAAATACAAAACAAATATGGAAAATTATTTGTTAATGCAAGTGCATATAGGTACTAAAAGAAGAAATAAGACGCCGCGGTGCATCTACAAGAGGAAAAAAAGTGATTTAATTGAGTGGTAATATATTTGATTTTACCGTAATAAATCCACAATTACTTGTAGTTGAGGTTTCAATTTTTGAGTTTAGGTATGTTTTACCTGTTCTCTCCTATAACAAGAATATAATGCTGCTTCTGACTTTCTATTTTGACAAAATATCATAATGTTTTAAGTCAGTAATTTTACCCCTTTTTTCTATTTAGATTCGAGAAATATCACAATATATTTAATTTCATAACACCACAAATATCACAAAACTCGTTCCAGGTGATAATTCTTCCGCCAGACGAACCATTTCATGATTTATGGAGCGATGCAATTCTGGTACTTAACCTCCAATAGAAAAGTAGATATTATTTTGAAAAGTGTATTCGATTGTTTACTTATGGTATAATCATAGAATTTCATTAATAAACTCAACTAACGGCCTGTCTCGGCTTCGCAAGCCTGGATATTTGTTTCTCTATATATATTATATAGCTTTTCCTTAGATAAAATTCAATTTTTGTTCTCTAGGCAGTCACAGCAGCTACCCATTATTTGTTGATATTGTGAATTGTCGGAAATTTGTATGTTCCATCATTTTTACAGCTTATTACACAACATCTAGTCATTTTACATCAATAAATCGTTTTTTTTTCAGAAAATTCCTTTGATTTGACACTTCTTTTGGGACCAAACTGTCACTTGTCACTTTGACACTTGCCTTCCCCATTGAGTGTTGTGAACAGCTGCAAGCTGCCAACATAATAGTGTCTTATAAACTATGTTACGAGAAAATACAGCAACTCTCTTGATAACACATAGCATGTCGTCTTGGCACTTATATTGTCGGACTGAATTACCTACCCAGTACTTACTACGTTGAGTAAAACTAGGACCTTGTACAGATGCTAGTATGTACATCAAACTACCCTAATCCATCCATTCAATAATAGATTTTCAACTTTATCACAAAAGTATAAGATTTATCATTGTGAATATTTTGACGTGCCCCAGTAGGTTACCTATCATAAGATCGAAAAACGGTTGACCGAATTTCATTTGCCCTAAAACTTTTCAACTATTACCTTTTGGTTTTTTTTTACTTCATCGAAGTCACGTTTGCCACTGTTTCAGTTAACCTGTTATCTATTCATCTTTTTTCGTTTCTCCAGCATTTCATTTGGCCGACAAACTTTTTACCGATGTTACACTTACTCGAAGTGACGGTTGTCCGAAGTATTATGTTTCCAAACATTCATTATACCACTGTTTTAATTGCCATATTTTTATTTCACCGAACGCCTAGAAAATTTTGCACACTAATTATTGCTGTTACATTTTTAGCAGGCGCCATTGAAATGTAGCCTGTAGACAACACAATATAATTGTGCAAATGTCGTATACGATAATATAATTCTGAAGGGTATTGTATTATAATTAATGACATTTGCTGTTAATACATGCAGCATGCAGCATGCAAGCAAGCATGCAGCATGAAGCATGCAAGCAAGCATGCAGCATGCAGCATGCAAGCAAGCATGCAGCATGCAAGCGAGCATGCAGCGTGCAAGCAAGCACGCAGAATGCAACATGCAGCAAACACGCAGCGTTCCAGCAAGCATGCAACATGCAACAAGCATTGTTTCTGTCATGGCTCCGGCGCTGCAGGGTTTTGGGTGGCCCCACGCGAGCTTATCGTCGCAGATGATTTGAACGCTCACCACCGCAGCTTCGGCTTACTGGCCGGCTTCGCCGGCCAGCCTCAGCCGCGGCGGCGGTCGTTCCAACCTCCTGCTCCTCAGCTCGCGGGCCACCCCACCCCACCGCGCCTACGCGATTTTAAATTACACTCTAGGGGTAGGGCAGACAAGACTACGTAAAGTCGGCTTTGCAGCATTTCGTTTCCGCCACAATGTTTTGTAGCAAAATATATTGAATTTTTATGACAGTAATTTAATTTTTCGGTAAAATGTTGTTTCGGTATGGTGAAAATATGGCAAATAAATCAGTTGGCAATTGAAAAAAGTTTAAAAGAGGCTTCGGTCAATAGTAAAAAGTTATTTTGTTAATCGGCGGAACATACTTCGGTATAATAATACTTATGGCTAATGATACTTCGATGATCTGAAAATATGGCAAATGATGCATATAGCAAAAGAGATGTCGGTCAATAGTTTTCGGTATAATGAAATTCGAACAAACAAAATTCGGTAAATTGATCGGTTCCCGCCCCAGTACAGTAGCGTCTGTACTTGTTCAATCATTATACAAATACCGGTGATAAATACCTATTGCACATCGATCTTTCGAAAGAGTCGAGAACCGCCTAGTTTTGGCTTCGTAGTACATATATGTCACACACTACCTATGTGACTGGTTCAACATTTGTTGTGGCTGTTTAGCGATTTATGCGAAAGAGATTACGCTCTACCAAGCTGAAAGACTGGCCGATTATCTCTTTCTATAGATCGATGTGTAACATTAATTTCCGTTTATAACTCCGTACCTCTTCGTAGTGGTAGTAGTTGTCGTCGGCTGCGTTGTTTTCAAAGTGTAATGTTGGCTTTCTTCCGTGTTTGCCCTCACCTTAATCATATTGTTAGGCAAGGCGCCCCAGTACCCTCCAAAAGTCTCACCTATCTCATACACCAGCAGCTGATTGTTACTTTCGCGACAGGATTCTATCAAGCTGTTCCCAGACATTAGTTGAATCACCAATATTATGTTACTGCCCGATTCTGTCCTGTCAATAATGTAATACAATAGTAATTATTATGTTCTATTCAGATCTACTCACATAATTATCACATCGTCATCTTCATCTACCTTGAGACTTACCTAAGACATTTAAACTATAGTAATTAAGTCATTGCTTCGGTAAATGTTGCAAAAATTATGTTAATATATAGGGTGACTGGTAATTAGTGTACGATACTATTAAGCAAACATAAATGTACTGAACAGCTGATTTTTTTTCGCCTTTTCAGGTTTGTTCCCATAGTAAAAGTTGTTGGTTATGATGAGCACAATCACGTGTTTAAGTATCGTACACTAATTACCAGTCACCCTATATAATTAAGTTAAAACGGCGGTGGACAAGAACAATTGGAAAAAAAATTATGGAGGCATCCCAGCAGTGGGACAGTAGCGGATGAACAAAGGAAAACATTTTCCAAAAAAAACGATTAGAATTTCCGATTATTTTTACTGTCTAAGTTTAAAATATGACTGATAAATAAATTCATTGTAATTTGCAAATTCTGAACGAATTTTGTAACGCCCTTTTCTAATTTCAGGCATCTTTTTTGCGCCGTCAACAATCTGACGCGGACCCCATAGAGGGCCATGCGCCTGCCGCGGTCGCTAGACTTTCTACACAGGTAACCGTGGCCCTGGAACGTAAAGGGCTATTGAAGGAGCACCGTAGATTTAGTCAGTACGAGTCTGACAGTTCGTTCCGCTCCCCCCAAAGCTAGAAACTGGAAGACTCATTGCTATTTATTATCAGAGATAATACAAATAGGTTAAGCAGCATTTGCCCAAGCATAAGGCAATACAGCGGACAAAAAAAGCACGCGCACGTCAAGCCGTTGCTCCTGGCTTTCATTCGTAATTCTTTGACAGACGTAAATCCGTTTGCTGCCCGTGGTCCATCTGCCTAGATTATTCGGGTGTTCCACGGAAAATTATTGTGACCATGAACTGTGACAATTTGAAATCACATTTACGAGACACTTAAACATTATCATCATCATCATCGCTTACTTACTGAAAAGATACTTGCATTTTATACACACCTAACACTAACAAAACAACTGTATGGCAGTTCCAATCGAGAGAAGTGTAGTATCTTTGAGTACGCATCCACAACTTGTCTACCTAGGAACACTGAGGGCATGACACGTCGCCGGCAATACTCCGACATATCCTTCTGATAGACGAACTTGCGAACTATTATAGCTAAATCCACTTCCTGCTTAACAAACAATAAAAGGACAAATAACAATCTCGTACAACACGACATGTTTCCTATAATTGTTTTTTTAACGTTTCACAATAGATTAAAGGTGCCGTAGCCTAGTAGATACTTATTCAGTACTTTTTCAAAGATAGATAACGAAGAATGTGTGTGACAACTAAAAGTATGTAAGTATGTGCCAATTCATTACCCAGTATATTAAAAGTTAAAGATTAACTTTCATGAACTCAAGCCGTCACGAACACGGGCTTTCTTTCACCGAAATAACTACACACACCGGCAAAATTAGGGGAACACAAAAAAGGTCGCATTTTTGTCAAAGCTTTGTAGTCTGAGTCTCTACATAACATGCAATCTGTCTGTACCATTACAAATGAATTTGGATCATGGATATTATTCACCCAATGTTCGACTAACTGAGCGGTAGTAATGAGCTTCCTTGATCATTGTCACAGCTTTAGTGACTTCTGTTGCAGCCAAATAACTCATTTTGTATGCAATACAGTGTGAACTCACCATACAGGGGTAGTTCTTCAGAGAGAAAATTTTCGATGTCTGTGGGTATATTTCTGTAACCAACTAACAAAACGGCATGTAATATTTTTTCTGTACAGTTTAGCTTTAGCTCTACCTGGGACAAATTATATTTTTTTAATAGTAGCTATCTAGAACAAAATAAAAAATTTTGAAGTCTGTTCTCCTGATTCATATAGGGCGTCCGTTTCCCATTTTCCGGAACAAAATGGTCGATGTCGCATTTTCCTTTTGATTCATCAGTATAAATTAAAGTTATATCGAAAGGTAATTAATTGACCTCTTACAAAAAAAATACATATTAGATATAACTACGTTAGTGTTTTTAATTAAGTAAATAAGAAGTGTCCGGCGTATAATACTGATTCATGTGGAGTAAGCTTCGCTTGACTGTACTTGGTCGAGGAATAATGATGAGAGTCTGGGATCCCACGTGGGGGGAAACCTGTCGTACAACGGACGTGCTAGAAGGCGGACGTGAGGCTGGTTGGCTTAGAACCTGGTGAAACAAAGGTAAATGTCTGATTCATCTGTGCTTGGTTTAGGTACCTTGCTGATTACAATGCCTAATTTATTAATTTTATTTTGCTGTTTTAAGACTTTAATCTGAGTTTCGTGTGATGCTTTTGGGTTACAGATTCGTGTAGAAAAATGATAATACTGAAGTCTGTATGAATGATGAGTTAAGCATGATTTTAGGCAAAATCATGATTCATCTGTGCCTGATTCATATGTTCAAAAACCCATATGAATCTGAAAATAAATTAGTTTTCCTCTTTTCCAGCCAGAAAGAAGCACTTTTGTTACGTTATTTTACTTTTCCATGTCAGTAGAGTGTGTGTGAGATAATTTTGACATTATTTTTCGGTATTTATTCATAAGTCAAACTCTATCTATTTTATGTTAGTTTATATTGCTGTTCACAACAATGCCACTATCAATAGTAGAATAGATGGAAAAAAATATATCTATGAGAAAAAGAGACACAGAACATACGAATTTTTCATACTTCTAAGATGGAAAATAAGAAAAGATCCAGACAAGTACGCTGCGTGGAAATTAAAAATGAAAGAATTATATTTGAAAAAATAGAGAGAAAAAACAAAAGTAAACAGAGAGAATATTATAACGTAGCATTAAAATAACTATCTAGTACCTGTTTATAACAAAATTCTCGCTTTTCTGTAAGTTTTTATTTCTGTAATTGTTAGTTTAAAAACAAGAATTTTATTGTTGAATTGACCAGATTTTTCCTTGATAATATGATCACTGTTAATAAATTAATTGTTTTATAAAAAAATATTATTGTTGTTATAATATTATGATTATTTTCTTAATACAAAGCCCATTTTTATTTAAAGTTTTCCATTTTTATTTCTGTTCCTGATTCATCTGGGCACAAAATTTTTAAACGTCGATATCTTAAAAACTACTTTGTAAAAAGGAGTCCCTCAAACAAATAAATGTTATTTGGAATATCTATTTTCATATGAACACGTGTTACTGAGCTGAAAGTGAAATTAAAATTTGACCATATGAATCAGTCAAAGAATCGAATTTCGAAGAACTACCCACAGACACCACAAAATGGGCTAGGGCAAAAATTAACTGCAAAAACGAACTTTCAGAACAAAAACACTTAAAAGCGCTGCTGACTGCTACTAAAAACGCTTAAGAGGGTATATAATTTCTGTTGGACTGTTAAAACCTGTCAATATGTGTCCTAATGCCGTACATTAACCGGGTAATAGGAACCTAAAACATGAAAACACTGATCGAAACAACGAAAGCTTTTACAAAAATGCGACCTTTTTTTGTGTTCCCCTAATTTTGCATCTTGAGGTGATGCAATTTTGGTGTGTGTAATTTATTTCAGTGAAAAGATTGTCAGCCGAACTCGCGACGACTTGTGTCATTTCACTTCATCAGTTAAAATTTTAGTTGAGATCGAAAATTACTGAAAAAAAATTACATAGGTAGGTATATTCGTATGACTTGATGTTTTTACCGCCATGCATGGTACACAGAGTCGATTAATTCATGTAAATAACGTATGTCGCCCGAAGAACACGTGAACAATATTTGCAAAGAAAAATCAGCACCAACCAAAAGTAGGTCCATTTTGGTTGTTGCTAGGAAAATAGTTACTCCACCCAGAATAATTACATCTGATATGAACATGGTTTATGAAGTTGCGGGTCTAACTAGTACATAGTCGTCTCCCTTGCGCTTTTAAACTGCTTTGATGTGATGCGGTGCGGGTCACGCGACCCCTATCATTGTCCCGGCCGGCGCGGGCGCACGGCGGCGCGCGGCGTCACGCCACTTCATTTTTTTATAACAAACTGTAATAATATAGAGGGTATTCGGGCAGTCTGTAGGTTCGCTTAATTATTTGTTCGTGACTTAGGAAGTGCACCAACATCATAATTTTAAGAAAAGGTTTCTTTAGGTCATTATTGTAATAAGTACTTTTTTAATTCACCCGTTGCCTAATTATTTGATTGAGTACAGACGCCAGCACATCAACCTACCACAATCTGTCAATTTTCACAGACTTTTAACCTTATCACAATAGAGGGAGGTTTTTTTTTAGCGTGGTAAAATCATCAAATGAGTCCTACACCCAGGGCAGGGCGGGGGGGACTGTCAGACTCCTACTGACTAAAACCCACGGTGTCCTTCAATAGCCCTTTATGTTCCGGGGTCACGGTAATGAGATAAGTCCCGCGACCCCGGCAGGCTTTGGCCCTCTAGAGGGGGGCCCCATCATCATGCTGTCGACCCGGGCATGGTCCATGGTCGGACAGCGAGTCGTTACTCGCTGCCCGCATGCCCGTGCCTACAGTGACCGGAGATCGTCTGCCGACGTCCAACGCCGTGGGCGTCTACTACTACGGCTGGGGTGGAGGAAGGACGCTATCCTCTCCCACACGCGGCCCGCCTCCTCCTTCGCGAGCATGACTGCTTCGCAGAAGGAGGCGAACGCTTCCCACTCCGTCTCGCCCCGCAGCATGACTTCAACCAATGGCGGGCGCGAGAGGTATCCGCCTATCGCCGCCCTGAGGACACGGCGGTACTCTGCCCAAGCGGGTAGTCCTGCACCGTATGCTCCACCGTGTCCTCCGGGCGATCCTCGCAGTGGTGACACCCAGGCGTTTTTTCCCTCCTTATCAGACACAGGTACACACAGCTGCGCATCAAGCTATACAAAACCAATTTATCGTGGTCTCGTTCGTATGATCTTTCCGTATATTCAACGATCAGCTTATACTGGTTTTATATAGCTTGATATGTAGCCGTGTGTATCTCCCGAAACTTCCGTGTCCGGTGAGGACCTGCGTCATGCGGTAGGCCAGGACGCCGTGACGCCTATCCAGCCACTTGATAATGCTTTTATGGTCGTAATCTAACAATATGAAATACTAATATAAATATCCCTTTTTTTATCGCGGTAAAATCATCCAATGAGTCCTGGAGCCCAGGGTGGGACGGGAGGAACTGTCAGACTTGTATTGACTAAAGTCCACGGTAATCCTTCAATAGCCCTTTATGTACCAGGGCCTCGGTTACCAGGTGAGACAGTCCCGAGACCCCGGCAGGCGTAAATATACCTTATTACTTTTCAATAATAAAGTATCAACTCGGTTTAGGTAGCGTGTAGCCAGCCAGCGTGTTGTCAGCCCTTGATTTTTTAAAATTGCCGCTTTTTTTAGTGGACACAGCTTTGGTTGGCCGGACTCTAGCACAAACTGGACACTAGTGCCCATACGCACGTGTTTTATTTCTGGGCTTTAAAAAAGCGCCGTAAATAGAACATGAACGTGCGAATAATAATAATAAACCCGCAGGGCAGCTTGTGGCGTGCTGTTTATTGGGCAGTTGCGACCCCACGGACCTGATCTCCCGGGAGATATCATGTTCCTCATCTCTGGCTTGCCTTTATTAGCCGGTCAGAGTGAACACTGACGAGGAACAGATCTCCCACCTCTTTTTCTATTTAGATATCGAGATACCGTTCAGATATCGAGAATATCAGCGTAATCTCCAAAATAGGTGAAATTTTCGATATGGTAACAAATTAAAACAGCTGATTGTCAAAAACAGAAAATGTCAATGTCAGCTGATAACAAACATCATGAAACCCAATCAAACCAAAATATAGAATCGGACGAAGATTATTAATTTTGTCACCGCTAAACCATATGGTTCGTTTTTTCCAGACATAAAAATAATACAAAAAATATGGCAATCGCAGAGTATATAGCTTCTCTTGCCCAAAATCCTTATTTCGGCGCTGGTTTTGGATTATTTGGCATCGGTGCTGGTGCAGCAATATTACGAAGAGGTGTACAGACGTCTATAATACTATTTCGCAGGCATTGTATGATCACTCTTGAAGTTCCATGTAGAGACAAGTCGTACCAATGGCTGCTGCAGTGGATAACACATAAAGGTGCCAGACAAACTCAGCACTTGAGTGTAGAAACGTCGTTCCACCAAAAAGACACTGGCCAAATAAAAACCAAATATGACTTCATTCCTAGTGTTGGTCAACATTTCTTTAGGTAAACCTTCTTGTTTCCAAATCAGTTTTGTTTCGTCATTATAAGATTACAAAGTTTAAGCAATCTATTCTAGGTATGGTGGCACATGGATCAAAGTAGACCGCACAAGAGAACAACATACATTAGATCTTCATATGGGTGTTCCGTGGGAGACTGTCACTTTAACAGCATTTGGAAGAAATAAAGAGTTATATTTTAACATTTTAGAAGAAGGTAAGTTTTAATTTAGTAATATTGCATACTTGTTACATAATTTACTTCTCTTTTACATTTGTACTCCTTTTTCCTTAATTTTCTAAACAAGACATTATTTTGAGTTACAGCTAGAACAATGGCGCTAAAACAACATGAAGGAATGACAATTATGTACACAGCCATGGGGTCCGAATGGCGTCCATTTGGCCATCCAAGGAGGAGACGTCCACTTCACAGTGTGGTACTGCGTGCTGGCTTGGCAGACAAAATCCTTGAAGACTGCTTGGATTTCATCAACAGTCCCCACTGGTATACTGACAGAGGCATCCCATATCGGAGAGGTAAATAATTAACAAACTAATGAATGCACACTTGCACAGTCCCAGAACTCTCTTTTTTTTAATAAATTAATTTAATGGTTTTTCATTGACATAATTACTACCTACCTGATCCCTGAGCTGACACTGATGAACTTAGCTATCATAGTTATGCAAAAATATTTATTCAAATCTAAATGGTAGTTGTAAAGATAAGCACATTCAAACTTTAAGCCTGCTCTACACTACTCGCGAAGTTGCCTCGACGAAGTACTCGTCGAATTTGATCGAAGTCCCGAAGTATGTGACTACAGTACCTACTTGCGAAGTTGCCTGTGTCATCATTGTGCCCTTTGACTCGGTCGCAAAAATCGACAACAAAAATGGAAGTCGCCCGAAGCAAGCCGAAGTTGCACGAAGCGAAGCGAAGTGCCCTTCTAGACTATTGTATTCGGTCAACTTCGACCAACTTCGCAAGTAGTGTAGAGCAAGCTTTACAGCTTTATTTAAAATAAAAAAAGAAATATAAGATAATAAAGCTTTTTTAATAAAAGTAGTTGATATACTATAGCAGAAAGTTGATATAGTCCGGTCAATTTAGACCAAAAAATGAGAGTGAAGTTACATAAAGTCCCAGCAAGCTGAATTTCAGTGAAATTGTTCAAAATATAATTATAAACAATATCTAGAAGTTCCCCATCATTCCCCTGTAAGGAAAAAATTTTATTCATGGACAAAGGTAAAAAAAAATGAGTTTTTCGCGATTTTCAGCAAAACAGTAAGTTTTATCATTAAAGTAACTCAGACAAAAATTGTAGATCATAAAATTATCTATAAAAATGTCTCAATACTTTTTTCTTACGAGCCACCGTTTCTGAGATATAACGATTCAAAATGTTATAAAAGTTGTTATCGTCATAATATGCATGAGTACGCCACGTATATACATCTAGAGTTGTAATATTTTATATAATATATATATATATATATATATATATGTATGTATATATATAGAAAAGCATAGGTATATATAAGCATTTATAAGCATCGATATGCATGTTTCGTTAAAAATAAAAAAACAAGTTCAATTAGCTTGTCTTCCTCCAACCTCAGTTGCTGCTCACCAACATCTTTTTCGAGTATATTACCAAGTTCAAGTGTGGCTTGGTTATCAGCTAGACCCTACAGACTGGGGTTGGAAGTTGGTCAACAATATATTAGAGCCAGTTCAAACTTTACTTCCACCTGCGCCGGAAAAACTGCTGAACACTATTTTTTGCAACTGCAAAAAGGGATGCAGTGCTAAATGTGGTTGCAAAAAAGTCGGACTGTCTTGTTCTTTGGCATGCACAAATTGTCAAGGCCGGTCGTGCTCTAATATTGAATCACAAACAATGGAGGATTCGTTTGACTCCGACGAAGTATCATGCGATACATCGCTATTGACGCAATTTACTTGCATCCAAAATGAAGATGAAGAAGAAGCAGGAAAAGAAGAACAAGAAGAAGATCAAGAAGAAGAACAAGAATTTGAAACTTACGAATAAGACGAATAAACTTCAACACTTTTTTTCATTTACATCGCTTTTATCTTTCCCAATCTTTGAAAATTTCCGTTATTTTGCAATAGTTTTACATTAAACAGGATCACAACTGACCCGTGGAGTAGGCCTACTGGGGAAACCACGTTAAAAAAACGCGCTAAGTACACTACCTCATAGGTGGCGTTGAAACGTGTGCATATTATGACGATAACAACTTTTATAACTTTTTGAATCGTTATATCTCAGAAACGGTGGCTCGTAAGAAAAAAAGTATTGATACATTTTTATAGATAATTTTATGATCTACAATTTTTTTCTGAGGTACTTTTATGATAAAACTTACCGTTTTGCTGAAAATCGCGAAAAACTCATTTTTTTTACCTTTGTCCTTGAAAATTTTTTTTTCCTTACAGGGGAATGATGGGGAACTTCTAGACATTGTTTATAATTATATTTTGAACAATTTCACTGAAATTCAGCTTGCTGGGACTTTATGTAACTTCGAATGTCTAAATTGACCGGACTAATATGCTACAACAGAAAATTTATTTAGTCATAACAAGAATATTTCTCTTTCAAAGAAATAAAAAATAATAATGTTTTTTTTTACTGTTTTTATTTATTTAGTAACAAACATGTTGAATTTCAGGCTATTTGCTGTATGGCCCACCTGGATGTGGAAAGTCATCATTCATCATGGCATTAGCAGGAGAATTGGAATACAACATATGTGTACTGAATTTATCTGAAAGAGGACTCACTGATGACAGGCTAAATCACCTTCTTAGGTATGTTTTGAGTTGACTTAATTGTAGTCAACAAAATTACAGTAAATAGACAATAACTTTAAAAAATAGTTGATGACCAATATAGACATAGTGTATGGGGTAAAGCCTTTGCACAGCTGTGAGACACAACAAGCTTATTAATAAAATAAGGTTTTGCTTAGCAGGCCCCTTTTATATATATTATTTCCACAATCAATCCTTTTATAAGAATGTCGCGAATATTTAGAGGTTAGAACCTCCAAAATCAAAATCACGCCGGCTCCACACGTTGGCCGTGTTGGCCGAACAGAGGGAGACGGCGCTATACTAAGAAACGAGATAGAATTATTTGCGTCTTGCTTTCTGGTATAGCGCCGTCTCCTTCTGTTCGGCAAACACGGCCAACGTGTGGAGCCGGGGCGTAAGGCTCTCCTGGTCGCAACTCTACGTCTGCAACTCATTCTTATGAATACAACCTGTACATAATATATGTAGCATCTGTCTGCCTCTAGCTTTTTACAACATGTTGGGCTCCATTTTCTTTCCAACCAATGTTTTACATGGATTGACTACCTATATGACCTCCACAAGTATGAATTAGGTTATCAATGGGTACCATATTACCCACTTAGTACCTAGTATATAAAAAAAATTGTAAAACTCGATATGAAACTTGTACAAACCAACCAACTTATCTGTTCCGTTAACGGGGCGGCGCCAGTGAAAAGAAATTGATGTTGAATTTAATAACATTTTCAAAGAAGGGTCATAATATGACCCAGTTCTAGGGCAAGTGAAAATCTCAGCTTTTTCGTTATTTTATGAGGAAGGGACTGTCAGACTCTTACTGACTAAAACCCACCCGTGTTCCTTCGGATGCCCTTTACGTTACGGGGCCACGGTATCCTGGGTTAAGAAAAACCCGCGACCCCAGCAGGCATTTGGCGCAAAACACGACGCGCCACCGACCCGGGCTTGGTCCTTGATCGGACGGCGAGCTACCCATTACTCACCGTCCGCAAGCCCGCTCCGCCGCTGTGCCCTCTGCTGATCAGAGGGACACGCGTTGCAGCGTCCACACGACAGGCTATTCGCATACGGGCAAAGAGACCCCTTAGGCACACAGTGCCTAAGGAAGAGTTTTTGCCCGCATCCCAGGGTGCACCGGCCCGAAAAACTGGTCTTCCCCCCGAACGTACCCGAGAGGGAACTCCAGTCCACGCGCGCACGTGGAGGTTTCCTGTCTTAGCACCCCACCCCACGAGAGTTTTGGCGCATTTAACGTTACACGTTGTATGTTACGGATAAAGCCCGAAATGCGGTTAACTTCGAGTATTAGCCGTAAGATATACATCAAATAACAGATCTTTATTATTAATTCAATTTCAGTGGCTAACTTATTTAAATTGCTTAAATAAGCATTAGGACGGGCGCGTCGCTATCGCGGCGGTAAGACCCCTCTTTGAGGTGTACGTTACTCCAGCAAGAAAGTATCTCCTAGAGTTATAAGTGTAGAACGTATTGTTGGTGTCTTACCTGCTGTAAATGTGCCCCCACATAAAAAATGTGTGCCCCCTGTCGTTTTGAAAAAAAAACGGAAAAACGATTCTTGCTGGGGTAACGTTTTTCTAGCAGGAAAATTCTAAACGAGTGATCGGAGAGAGAAAAATTGTGCATGACCAGAGAGCTTATATGTGTGCCACAATGTGCCCTCAAAAATAAAATCTGTGCCCCTTCAGATTTTCGAGATATTGCGTTTCCTGCTGGAGTAACGTTTTGATGAATCGTATATCTCTAAAACCATTTAATGTGCCTCTGTAGAATAAACATACACGAGTAGCTCTTAATGTGTGCCTCTATGTGCCCCAATTAGATTTAAGAAAATATTTATAGTTTTCAAGTTATCGCGGTTTTATGAAAACCCGAAAAAACATCGCAGCGCCTAAATGAGACAAGGTATAAGTTTGCTGAAAACTGTATTCGGTCCTTCTTGACGCTAATAATAACCATACAAAGTTTCAAAACGCTTCATGCATGCGTTTTTGAATAATCTTGCCTAAAAGTCAAAACGATGGTGTCATAACTTGGACGGCAAAATACAAGGAACTGGCTCAATCTCAGATGTGTAGGTGTAAACCAAAATCATGTGCCTTTAGTCAAAAATATATGGTGAAAATATTGAGCTTGGAATGTTTCGCAATAAGTAAATATAAACAAAAAACCAAATTAAGTAAACAACGGTTGGTTATCCGACCAAATTTGAATGACTACTAAAAAGCGACGGAAGGCCATGCACAATTTTTCTCTCTCCGATCACTCGTTTAGAATTTTCCTGCTAGAAAAACGTTACCCCAGCAGGAATCGTTTTTCCGTTTTTTTTTTTCAAAACGACATGAGGCACACATTTTTTATGTGGGGGCACATTCACAGCAGATAAGGCACCAACTATACGTTCTACTCTTATAACTCTAGGAGATACTTTCTTGCTGGAGTAACGTACACCTCTTTGAGGAGTTGCTGGAGAGACGTCACGGCGTCCTGACCTATCGGATGATGCAGGTCCTCACCGGACACGGAAGTTTCGGGAGGTACCTGTGTCGGATAGGGAGCGAAGAGACGCTCGGGTGTCACCACTGCGAAGATCGCCCGGAGGACACGGTGGAGCATACGATGCAGGACTGTACAGTGACCGGTAGACGCCCACGGCGTCGGACGTCGGCAGACGATCTCCGGCCACCGTAGGCGGCGCGGACATGCGGACGGCGAGTAAAGGGCAACTCGCTGTCCGACCATGGACCCTGCCCGGGTCGACGGCGTGTCGTGTTCCACGCGCGCCTCAAAGAGCGTCAGCAAAATGACGGGGCCCCCTCTTAGAGGGCCAAAGCCTGACGGGGTCGCGGGACTTATTTCCTTACCGTTAAAGTATACTGGCTGTTCCTCGCGGTGTCTCCCGCTGCTCGGCTCCCATTGGTCGTAGCGTGATGTTATATAACTTACAGCCTTCCTCGAAAAATGGACTATCCAACACAAAAAGTTTTTTTTTTTAATATTCGAACTAGTAGTTCCTGAGATTAGCATCCTTCAACCAAACAAACAAACTCTTCAGCATTTGCAGCTGGGCGTGGATGGCTATGTCCGAAACCTTGAGGAATATCTAAAAACGTCGAAAGAAGTCTCGAGCCCGATTTTGACGAAAACTAAAACTGCATCATTGGATTTTAGAAAAATCAATAATCCTGGCCAGGAATCGAACCCTCTAATTTTGGAAAAAAAATCACATCCCGTATTATTGCACCGTTCAATAGAGTTGCTAAAAAGGATCAAATTCTGGGAAGTAATCATATACGGCAAACTGTAGTATGGACTGTCACCTTTCTTCTGTGCAGCAGTAGCAACAGTGCTGCTGCTACATTGCTACCAAGCTCGTAATCTAATGTGTGTGTGTGTAATCCACGGGCTCAGGAAGAGCCCGTGGATTTATCATAGATTTATCATTAGATATCTGAAATAAGAATATTTCATGTATTCTTTTCAGTGTTGCACCGCAGCAGTCTATAATATTATTAGAAGACGTTGATGCTGCCTTTGTCTCCCGGGAAGATACCGCTGCACAAAAGTCGGCTTACGAAGGTCTTAATCGCGTAACATTCAGTGGTCTCCTCAATTGCCTTGACGGTGTTGCTTCTACTGAAGCCAGAATAGTTTTTATGACTACTAATTATCTTGAAAGGTAAGATGCTGCTTTTTGTTACCCAATTTTTTATCATAGAAACAAAAATTGCTGTTTAGAAATAAGCAACCGAAAATATTTAAAATTAGCAAGGCAGTTCAAACAAAAATGAACTGAACGGTTCATATAAATCTTTTTAGCGGTTACCATCACAATTTTGGATATTCTCGTAATTGTGATGATATTGTAACTCTAGTCGGCCAAAACCCTTCCTCCAATGGTAAAATTAACATTTTTTTCATTTTTTTTTTCAGATTAGATCCTGCTCTAGTTAGACCAGGCAGAGTGGATTTAAAAGAGTTCGTAGGATATTGCGATCAAGAGCAAATAGAGCTTATGTTTTTAAGATTTTACAAAGGAGACAAGGCGCCGGAACATGCGAAAACATTTGCAAGAAAGTATGTTAATAATTTTACTCAATAGGTACCATTGTTATTTTGTATATAATTATTATTGTTTTAATTATGATTTGTTTTGTTTAGGGTTCTCGAGCAGAAGAAAGTAGTGAGCCCAGCCCAAATTCAAGGGTACTTTATGTTCCACAAGCATTCGCCTCCTGAAGAAGTTTTATTAGATGTTGAAACTATATGGACCCTTTAAAGTTGTTTCACGAGTTTAAATGGATTAGGCGCACAATGCCACATTCGCAAAATGACATTTTCAAATTTCGCAAAATGCCACATTCTCAAATTGACATATTCCGAAAACGCCACATCGCAAAACGTCACATTAGCGAAATGCCATTTTCGCAAAATGTCATATTCGCAAAATGCCTTAACGCAAAATACCATTTCCGCACAATGTCAAATAATCAGAATATCGAAATGTCACTTGGGACATAGTCATTTTTTTATATAAACGGTCAGTCCACACCGAGATTTGTTTGATTTTGGATTTTAGATTTTAGACTTGATTAAGCAAATCCTATAATCAATACTGTAAATCAAAAAATAAAGGTACCATGGCGCATGCAGAAAAATACTTTGATTGAGTCATAATTATTCTAATTATTTTTCTGACATTAATTGTACAGGGTGGTCCAGGCCAGATGGATATAATTTTTTTTTTAGATAAGTAGTCCGCTTAGGGACCTATTTGTCCCACCAGAAAAAAATCGCTTGTCATCTGCTTACAAGAAGTTTTTTTTTGTATTAGAAATATCACCAATTTTAATGTATTCGTGATTATTATTTACTTCTTAAATGAAAAAATAATATTATGTTTTTATTTTAGGTGCTTACTTAGATATTGCACTCTCTCAGAAAGGAAAAAAATCATACTGATCTGCAAATTTGAAGTGCATTTAATTTCATATCGATGCGAGAATAATTACGTTCCTTGAAATCGACAGATTTTTCATAAACTCCAATAAAAAAACTTAGAAAAAACTTTATTTAAATATTCCTGGCGGGTTAAATAGGTCCCTAAACAGACTACCTAAAAAATATATATACATTTGGCCTGGAACACCCTGTATGTATGATATTATATCATTGTATTACAGTTGCATCTAATCATTATTAATGTTTAAATTGTTAAAAAAAAATAAGAATGAGCGAAGGTGGGACGTGGAAAATAAAATGAGTGTAATGACAATTAGACTATTTGTTATCCTATTATCGACATAAGTATTTCAGTTTACATTTTTTATTTATTTTATTTTAAAATAAATGAAAATGAATAAATTATATTCATAAATCATCGGCTCGGAAGTCACTTAGGGCGACTTTCACCAAGAGTTAAACATGTTTAAAATTTTTTTTAGTGTCAAAAAAATTTTAAACATGTTTAACTCTTGGTGAAAGTCGCCCTTAGTGGCTTTAATTTTTAAGAATGTGTCATTTTGAGAATGTATCATTTTGAGAAATGACATTTTGCGAATGTGTCATTTTGCTAATGTGGCATTTTGCTAATGTGGCATATTGAGAAATGTCATTTTGCGAATGTGTCATTTTGCGTCAATATGTCATTTTGCGAATGTGGCATTGTGCGCCTAATCCGTTTAAATATAGGAACTTAATAGAAGAAGAAAAAATATCTGCTGTTCTTTTATTGTTAATAAAAATATTATTTATAACATAAATTATGTTGTCTTGAGTTTCCATTGAACTTTCGGTGACTTGTAGTTTTAAAAACTATAGCATACAAACATTACTACTACGAATAAACTATATTACCTATGTAAAAAAATGTAACGAATATATTATCCGTCACGTTTTAATGGTTATACAGATTTCGTTGAAATTGGGCAGATGAATGGACCATAATCTGAATTAGGACATAAAATACTTTTAATCCCCGTAGAACGTTCTGGGATCAACACGAAAGCGAAGCTGCGGGCAAAAGCCGCAACCATAACATAAAAACACTTATTATATAATAAACAAATAAAACAATTTAAAGGACCTATAACGGCCGCTATGCAGAAAAAAAGATCAAACAAAATATTGCTTATTGCTACCCGCTGCAACGCTACGAAACAGACACTGCGTCGCAGATTTACAAAAAAAATAAAAAGATAAATGTATTATAAACAATAATTGTCCTTCAATAGGTTCGACCTACTATGTCGTTTCAGACCCCGGCCCGGGAGACCGGGACCAAGCTTGTCCCAGACTTTATCAACTCATTTGCGTAATAATAAAACCCTAGATTGTTCAAGCATACCTAGTACACTAGATTTACTTAAAATAACGTCATACTTTATTATATATGTACATACTTACACACTTATTACAACTGAGTATGATAACAAACATAAAATATAAATGCATTATCCTCTCTCGCATAATGAAAATCTAACAAGATCTTAGCACCACGTCGCCGTTTGCTTCTTTCGAATTCTTCAATCAAAACTCCCAATGAGAATTTAAAAGTGCGCTCTTAAAAAGTACTTATAGCAGCAATAAAACTCATCAAAAAACAGACTTGATACGGTTCATTGCTGATCAATGGCTGTAGCTTAAGTCCGAAGCCAAGTATCACAGAAATAAGATAAACCAATCGCTTCACCGTTATACAAAGGTACAAAAATTAAGAGCGAAATCGAGTGTAAACCAAGAGCCGAATCTTCGTCATTTCAAAATGATCTTCCCATGATGAATGCTCATTCGTATTGAAAACATCTTCCTTTTTAATGACCGTATTTCATCATCAATGGCTGTCTCTTAAAATTCGTAGTCTATAACATCATAATAATCTGAACTTTATAGATGCTGATATTTATTGCATATTAGATTTGTAGGTATTGGATGGCTCGGTAACCGGTACATTTCTCTTGTTGGATGTAAGCGCTAGTGGTCACGACGGGATACCATTAACACTTGTGCGCCTGAATGAAGACTCCCATCCGAAGAGGGAGGCTGCCACTAAGCGCTTGGAGCTTTAGTTGGCTATGGCTGCAATAAGTTGCAGATCCTTGGATCCTTGCAATGGTGAAACGGTCCTTCATGCCTGAACAGTCGCTCAAAACACATTTCGGGGAGTGTGCGGTGGAACTGCACAATTTGATTCCGTCTGGCCTTTTCGATCATCGGATAACAAGACGTTCGGCAATGCGCCATATGTATGTACAATAGTGGATACTAATGTACGCATGTGCGGGACCTTGCGTACAAAGCGTTTTGAAAGTGTTTGTAGCACACGGAGCGTTACGGCGCCGAACGGCAATGATTCGCCGCCGCCGTACCCCTTCCTTCCACTTGACACCACCAAAACGACACCGCCGGTGGTGTCGTATGGAATCTCTAGTCCATAATAATATGACACCACCCTAGTGATGTCCAGAAACGCGTGTTTTTGACAAACAGCTCCCAATTCATTATTTTAAGTTATCTATAGTTAAACGATAATTAGTAAAACAGAGTTTATAAAACATTATTTTTTATTTAAGTGAAGTAAGTAGTTAAGTAGGTATTAAAGAACGGACCGGAAAACAACAACTTTGTATGTAACCTCACTAATAGTCGGTGGTTTCATATAGACTAGATTCCATACGACACCACCGGTGGTGTCGTTTTGGTGGTGTCAAGTGGAAGGAAGGGCCGTACCGCCGGCGGGCATACAGTGAGTACGGCGCGGCGCCGCAGTAGTAACCTACAGTAGCAGCGACACCGCTACGGCATGCATCGTAGTGGAATTTTCTTTTTTTTTTTTTTTTTCGCTATTCCCGTAATTCATCGGAGTATGTATTTCCTGATAGCTACAACCTTAGTGTCTTTAGATCAAGAGTAAATGTAAATAAGTTACAGGCAAACATGCTGCAACGGCCTGATTTTGACGACCTTGCATTGCCCAGTCTCGTAACTTCTAAAGCAGGTTCGTGCCGGCGGCAGGTCCCGATTCTTTTCGAATAATTTCAGCACAGACACAGTTCAACTCTGCTATTGAGTTAAGATGGTTATCCTATACCCTACTTACATTTTGGAGCTTTTTAGTTTAGTTGCAGTGAACAGACTACGTCAACTAGAAAATCTATTTGCTTAAGTTACATTTTCGGTTTAAAATACGTACGAGCATTTTGCGCAGTGAGACACACGTTCTTGACTTTTTATATTATTAACTTATTACTCGATTCCGCTCCGCATCTTATTTACTGAACATAAATATGATAATCGATTCCTTAGGAGTGATCTCCAAACATAATATAACACTTATCCACTAACTTCAAAGGGCTTACGACATTTGATTGATTTGAGCAAGCAAAAGAAATTATTTGTTAAATCAAACGTCTCTTGACCAAACTTTCGAGCATTCTGTAATACTTTGTTGCTTACGTCTCCTCGATATGTTTGAAGTATTTCCCATTGCCAATTAGCAGATATTTTTGTTATATCTATAATATCCTGATTTCTATCTCTAACTTGCAAGCAAAATTTATTATTGTAACATAATAATGCTAGACAGAGCACCACTGTCGAATCTTTTTGGTTTTCTTGCTTGAATACAACTTTAAATCGGATAAGACAAATAAATTTGCTTGATATTTCTTTAGGCTCTAATAAAAATAAATTATGTAACTGCAAAAGATCCTTCACGTACTTTATGGGTGATTCTGTTTTTGTGTTTGGAAAATCTGTTGTATCCAGTATCACATACTCTGCTTTAGTATTTGATCTTACTGAACTAGGCATTGGTTGATATGCGATTTCATTATTAAGTGTTGATAGTTGTACAATTTGTATTGGTGGGCTGACTAGCAGCTGCGGTGCAATATTCGGAACATACAGGTTGATCGAATTTTGATGCGGCCAAGCCTGCGATATATGACTTATGAACATGTTGCTGGTAGTACTAACAGCTGTTGCTTGTTCTTTCATTATATCTAAAGTTCTCACAGACATTAGCTCTGATGCTGGTTTCACTTTAATTCTTGGAGTAGAAGGTGTTTCTATATTATTAGCCTCTTCAGAGGTAGCGGTATTTTTTCTGTCTTGAGTCTGTTCTGTACTTGGAATTGTTGCCAAGGAAGTAGTAGAAGTAATGATAGGTAAGCAAAAGTTATTATCATCAGTACTATCGCTTATACCTTGTTGTTCACCTATATTAGATATTTCTTCATACCCAATATTTTGCTGAGAAACAGTTTTATTAGACCTTGCTTCAGTGCCTATAAGTGGCTGTGCAACTATATTATTAGATCTCGCTTCACTGCCTATATTTTGGTGTGAAACTATTTTATTAGATCTTGCTTCACTGCCTAATTTCTTTGGCAGTTTTTTGGGGTTTGCCACTGGGTTTGCATTTAACAGTTTTTTCGAATCAGACGTACTTGCTTTACCATCTACAAATGATAACGTGGCCTGCATTGCGTCCAACTGGGCCTGGTTGTTGATTTGCCCAACTGGCGTACTAACGTCGAAGTTTGTTTTTAATAAACTTATGGCAAGCTTTGCATCTGCAAGTTCATTATTCACTTGAATATTACCTAAAGTTTTGCTAGCAACTGTTGAATTAGACGACTTCGATTGAGGCACTTCAGATACGCTTTTCCATCCAAGATCATCATCTGAGTTAAGGTCACCGCGTAACTTTGTTAAGATTCGTATGTAGTTTGTGTCTTTAGGATGCGACGACCGTGCTTTGGCAATCCACACAATATCAAGACTTTTATGCTCCATAAACCGAAGTAAGCCTGTACAACTAAAACCCTGTTTATTGATAGTTTTTCTTCCTATGCTTAACAATTTATGTTTAAGCTGAGATTCATTGCTCATTTGAACTCTATCTTTTTTCTTGTCTTGGTTAATATTACATAACATATCAACTTCTCCAGAATCATTTTTCTTGTGATATGAATTAACACACATGGCTATAATGCCATATATTATTTTATAATCGCCAAGTTTGGCCTCAATGGGTTGCTTAACCTTTCCACTCTTCTCTAATTTTCCTTGTTCAGACTCACTGTCAGATGAATCATCAATGTTTATGCATTGATCATTATTTACTGGTGTTTTAATACAATTTCGAGCTATAATTTTAGAATCCTCTTCATCAGATAATATTTTGTTACCGTTGCTTGCTATAACAACTGTTTCATTGGAGCTTCTCGATATTAGTCGTCTTTTTCTTTGAGTTGGCTTAATTGCAATTCTTTCCTCGTCATCTGAAGACTCTGGACTAAGACAATTGTTTTCATGTTTTTTTTCAAGTACATTACTCTTGCTATGGTTAGTCATACAATCATCATCTTTTGAATAAATGGTATAGAAGGAAGAGTTACCAAATTCAATAATTCTATTGCTACTATGAACTATCATTTTACTCAATCCTGTTAAATTGGGTTTATTATCAATTTTGGTTAAACTTACTGCACATTGTCTATTGAACGTGTTATTGTGTTTCTGTCTGAGCAGGTCATGGGTACGGTTATGAATTATGAATGATTTTACACTCGACCAAAAACTATTGCAAAGCTTACATGCTATCATTTTCTTGAAACCTGTCTGCCATGGCATTGAACTTTTGACTCTCTGCTTTGACGATTTCTTTTTTTGAGACTTTAAAGTTTGGAATGATTTTTCCGATTCAGTATCAATAGATGAAGACGATTGTAATGACAGCCTTTTCCTCCTTTTCTTTTTAGAGGCTGGTTCCTGATTTGTCTCGTTGCTTGATTTGTCTGGTTCCACGGTTTCGGGGACTTGTTGGCTTAAACTGACAGTGTCTTGTTGTTGGTGGACAGATTCCTGAAGAAAAGAAAACTTTTAGTTTTTGTTAAGATACATTTTTTCAATTTTGTAATGGATGATAGAAAAGGACTCCTTAACTGAAATCATTAATCTATAATGTAACAACTCAATTATTTAAATTGTTTTATTATAGAATGCGCACTTTAATACATCTGAATTTGAACTATTATATTATAGACTAATGATCACGATGCGAGGGCGCCACAGAAATATTAAAAACAGGAGAAGTGGCATGGGGGCGTGTCGGCCACCACGTGGTATTGAGCGTTTTGCTCAGCTATTGAAAAAATGGCCGTCACCGCGAGTTAGTCTGTTGTCAACCGCGATCGTAAAAAAAGCGATTACACCGTCTTGTTCAGTAGTTTCGTGCAAAAATAGAAACCAAAATAAAAATTTTAGAAGTTATGGCATCAGTTCCCACAGGCAAGTATAAGTATATTACAGTATTTGTCTTAAAAATCACGAAAATCAACAAGCCGTAAAATATATCTGGCTTGTACTACTGTACTTTTGTTTTCCTACATTACTCCGACTGTATTATTTTGCAATAAATACATTGCTCTTTTACAACCACTTCATTGCATCACAGAGTGACTGAACAAGCAATCTAAAACTGATTTTTTGAGGAAAGAAAAATTTTAAGATTGCAAGTGGGATTCGAACCCGCGTCTTCTGGATAGGTACTCCAGACGCCTTAACCAACTAGGCTATTGCAACCCACACTTGCAAGCTGAAATTCTCTATTCCTCGTTTTACGCTTTTCGGTAGCGTAGCGCCATCTCTTGGATTAGTGTTTAACTACTTCCACCCAACACGTTGATATTACAGCCAAATCAATGTTGTTTATTGAGATAGCAACTACCATACTTATTAATGGGGATGGCAACTCAAAGCTAATCGTAGATGGCGCTGCGATAGTTGGTCCCTACGTCAGATTACTGTCTACTTTGTACAAAAAACAAACAAGATTTATTATTATAAAAATTGAGTATAAATACAAAACAAATATGGAAAATTATTCGTCAATGCATAGTGCTTAAACTAAAAGAAGAATCAAGACGCCGCGGTGCATCTACAAGAGAAAATAGTGATTTAATTGAGTGGTAATACATTTGATTTTACCGTAATAAATCCACAATTACTTGTAGTTGAGGTTTAAATTTTTGAGTTTAGGTATTTTTTACCTGTCCTCTTCTATAACAAGAATATAATGCTGCTTCTGACTTTCTATTTTGTTAAAAAATCATAATGTTTTAAGTCAGTAATTTTACCCCTTTTTTCTATTTAGATTCGAGAAATATCACAATATATTTAATTTCTTAACACCACAACTATCACAAAACTCGTTCCAGGTGATAATTCTTCCGCCAGACGAACCATTTCATGATTTATAGAGCGATGCAATACTGGTACTTAACCTCCAATAGAAAAGTAGATATTATTTTGAAAAGTGTATTCGATTGTTTAGTTATGGTGTAATCATAGATTTTCATTAATAAACTCAACTAACGGCCTGTTTCGGCTTCGCAAGGCTTGATATTTGTTTATTATATAGCTTTTCCTTAGTTATAATTAAATTTTTGTTCTCAAGGCAGTCACAGCAGCTACCCATTATTTCTTGATAGTGTGAATTGTCGGAAATTTGTATGTTCCATCATTTTACAGCTTATTACACAACATCTAGTCATTTTACATCAATAAATCGTTTTTTTTTTCAAAAAATTCCTTTGATTTGACAGTTGTTTTGGGACCAAACTGTCATTTGTCACTTTGACACTTGCCTTCCCCATTATTTTAAACGCATTAACGCATGCGACGCGCATCGTAAAGATGATTTTTTGAGGAAAGAAAAATTTTAAGATTGCAAGTGGGATTCGAACCCGCGTCTTCTGGATAGGTACTCCAGACGCCTTAACCAACTAGGCTATTGCAACCCACACTTGCAAGCTGAAATTCTCTATTCCTCGTTTTACGCTTTTCGGTATCGGTACAATCTTAAAATTTTGTTTTTTTTTTTGTTTTTTTTTGTTTCCAAACCTTTATAATCTATCGATATATTTATCGTGAACTCTTCGATTAAGTCAAACACTGTCGAGTCTGCCCCCGTGTCCCGACCATGGACCTAAACAAAAAGGCGGACGGAACTTCACTAAGAAACAATTGAAGCACCCATAGTAAGTCAGTGCGCTAATGTGGACAAGCCAGCACGCACACATTCACACCATAGTAAGTCAGCCGTCGGCCATTACGCTTCGAACGACACTCGCGATTTTATACGGTGTTATTTTGTCTAATAAAAATCAAATTATGCCGTCATGTGTTGCAAAAAGTTGTCTAAACCATAGTAGTTCAATTAAAAAAGCCAGGGGATCACTTTTCATAGTTAAGTATGTCAATTTGAAGCTTATTTCTCGATTTTACGTCAATAAATTTAATAAACATCTCGAAATCAATCAGTGTTGCAACTATTTCAAGGTTCAAATTATTTTAAAATTGGGAGATTTATATTTTATGTTACTATTTATCGTTATTGTATTCTTCTATATTTTTACAGATTTCCCACGGCAAATGATGCA
The DNA here is from genome assembly GCA_954870645.1 of Agrotis clavis. Taxonomy (NCBI): domain Eukaryota; kingdom Metazoa; phylum Arthropoda; class Insecta; order Lepidoptera; family Noctuidae; genus Agrotis; species Agrotis clavis. The sequence continues at coordinate 16,449,799 of OX940919.1, read as the reverse complement.
TGGAAAAATGATTGTATAAAAATAATAAGGGAGTGTAGACATGGAATAGGAATGTAGACGTGTAGGAATGGAACATAAAATAGCTTTAATTAAATATTTATAGCCGAAAAATACTTAAACATTCGTTTTCACCACTCAAGTAAATTAGAAGGGATTTCTAGATGTGTCGATAGCAAAAGACAAGTCTACAAAAATTTGAATCACCAAAAGGGATTGTAAAACTTTATTAGTTGTAAATATTTTAATATCCAATGTGCTTAAATTATTTTACCTTTATTTTAAAAATAGGTATCCGTCACAAAAAAATTGTAGTTAAACTTAAGTTCAAGGGAGATCTTAATTAAATATTGTTTAAAAATGGGTAATTTTTTCCTTCATCTGGCATCGCTATACACACGCACACATATTTACGCCGCCGCCATTGTGGTGCTTCAATCGTTTCTTAGTGAAGTTCCGTCCGCCTTTTTTTTTAGGTCCATGGTCCCGACGACATAATTGTTTTAGTGTGAGTAAATTATACGGAAAAAGTACGCTGTGGTTTAAAGAATAAGGTTTATATTTAAATGACTGAGTTACCGATGGCGCGTGTGTGCACTTGTTCTTAGTATTGTTTTGACAGAACTGTGTGCGCAATATTAGGGTTAGGCCGCTGCCTCGAATCTTGCGGGCAGCGGGGCGACGGCGGCGGCGGCGCGGGAGCGGCAGGATGATATGAGTATAATCAAATGGACCGACTCTCGAAAACAGCGGCGCGGCAGCGGTGCGGGAGCGGGCAGCGAGCGGTGTACTCGACAAACAGTCACCGCCCGCGCGCCTGCGCTCTAATGTTTTGACCACAATAAATCGAGCGTTAGGAATAAAGAATAAAAAAGATGTTGCCGTCATTGTTCAGACATTTCAGACATTTCGTTCGCGAATAAAAACAAATATCTCGACGACAAAATCATGAACACAACACTACGCGGCTATAGTGACGCGCGATCTGCCTGCTAGTTTCGAGAACGGGTCTGCGACGAACGCGCCGCTCCCACGCCGCCGCCGCTGCCTGCAAGATTCAAGGCAGCGGCCTTATGGTGGAGCAGTTGTGGCTTCATCGGTTTTCTATACATTTCGAACTCCACGCCATATCTCCTTCTTTATTATATCTATGGAGGGCGCCTTAAACGTAACCCAATGGTCTGCAGAGAAGGCAAGTTCTAAAAACTAAACTCAAAGCAGAAATACGTAGTAATTTCTGAGGTAACCCTGAATTATTTTGATATTTCATATTTGGCCTCGCGGGCATGCGGGCGGCGAGTAAGTAATGAGCGACTCGCTGTCCGAACATGGACCATGACCGGGTCAATAGCACGTAGTGTTCCAAGCGTGCCTCAAAGAGTGTCAGCATAATGACGGGGCCCCCCTCTAGAGGGCCAAAGCCTGCCGGGGGGGGGGGGAATCATCATACGAGTCCTCCCACCCCGGGCAGGGCGGGAGGGACTGTCAGACTTGTACTACTAAAATCCACGGTGTCCTTCAATAGCCCTTTATGTTCCAGGGTCATGGTAAGGAAATAAGTCCCGCGACCAAAATTATGTAGGTGATGTCTCTCCAGCCACTCCTCAAAGAGGGGTCTTACCGCCGCGATCGCGGCATGCCCGAATATTATAAATCTGAAGAGTTTCTTTGTTTCAATGTGCTAATCTCTAATATTATTTTTGTGTTGGATAGTCCATTTATCAAGGAAGGCTAAAGGCTCTGTAACATTACACTATGACCGAGGAGCAGGTGAAACAGCGGACAACAGCTAGTAAATAAATAAAAGGTATGAGGAACTTACATCTTTTTTTATCACCTTGTTTCTCAAGTTAGTTTGCTTCTCACAGTATGCTGTTTTTATTGTGTGGAACTTGTTTAAGATCTCTTTACACTTCGTACATATTAATTGTGGGAGACCATCAAAAGGCTCAACCTGAAATCAGATGTTAAAATTGTCAGGAATAATGTAGTAATGTATCTACTCAACTAAAAAATGGATATACACTTTAGGAAAACCTTCTATAGATAGTCTTGATAAAATCTGGACATTGGAGTGCAAATAGTTACTTACATTTATATCAAAGCAATATTTAATTTGCTGCTGCACACTGGGTACTATCTGGTACTGCCCTAAATCTTCCAGACATAACCGGCATGTGACAAAAAGCTTTGGGTCCACTTGTATTAATTCATCCATGATACTATGTTTCTGTAAACAAAATAGTTTTAATTATGTTAGGTTTCAGATTCATTATAAATATTATAAATGCAAGTTATTTAGGAGTACCTACTTTGCATTTACCCTTTCATGTATAAGCCAAGTGTTAGGCCAAGGAATCAATTATTGTAAAATAAGGGTTTTTTTTTTATTATAATTATTATTGTGTTTTAAGTTTTTTTTTTGCTGTTCCCTACAGGGTCCATAATTATTGTACCTAGCTATGCATTATTATTATAAGATCTGAATTATTGACATTTTAAGGAATGCAAAAAAGATATGAATATGAATAAGGTAAGGCACTTTTCTAACAAAATCATGGAAAACAACTAGAAATTTTTATCTATAAGTTCAGAAGAATCAGACGAAACATCAGGTTATCAACAAGTTTCCAGAAAATTACCATGGCCAGCAAATTCTAAGCCTAAATAGGCAGCTGGATGAGCTGATTCTAAAAACACAACTAAATAAATAATATTGGAATGAGTAAGATGATATAAACACATTTCTTTGTTCAGTGGGTCATCACTTTTAGTAGGACCATGCTTATTTACAATAACAATTACTTCGAGGAAGAATCACCGTAGGTAAGCGGGCGAGCTGAAAATTTATTTTTTCCCGCCAAAATATCTAGTGTCGTGAACTCGTGAGTCCATGACATGACAATTACTGAACCCCGCGGACCTACATATTAATTTTCAAACCAAACACCGAACAGCAAAAATTGCTCAGGCGAACAACAGCTGTTATTTTCCCGTTTCACTCACCTTAGAAAACAGGTGCTCAATTCATCAAAACAGTCTGTTACACAAAGCAACCAAATAAGAATAACGAAACAAGATGCATGATTTCACATCGATAAAGGAATTAATAAATGTTGGTCAATTAAAAGTTTTAATATGTTATCTTATCACCACTTTACACATAATTTGCAAAAATTATAAAACAAGGTTATGTTGTTCGATAATCACGAAACGACCACAATTTTTGTTTCATTCGTCGATATTGCTCTCTCTTGGTTGGTTTGGCCTCGCCCAATACAAAATAGAGAAAGCTCATTGGATCACAAAACAGGATACAGTTAAGTCCTGGTATGCCATCTGTTATCGAATAGCAAAACTACATCAACGATACAGCTCTGCCATCTTGTGGCTGTAGTGTCGCGTCAAGCGATGTTAAGTGAACAAGCACCTAATTTACGTAACTTCGAATAGATGGCGCTATTAGAAAGGAAAATGAACCCAAATAATGTAGTCTTTATAGTACGTGCGGCGAAGAAGGGATTTTTGATGTAACTCGAGCGCGTCAGGTAACTATCTATGGAGAATCCTCGCACCTAATGTACAAAGTTGAACCCTCCATAATTATGGTGCACAGTGTTTCAGGATTGCTTGGGAGCGGACATGTTTTAACTAATAGCATATATCGATGTGGTAAGACCTAATTGTTAAAGAAGTTTGTATGCTGGATACATTCGTTGCTAGGTAACTTTGTTTATAAAAGATGTATGTCACATTGGAAAATTATTGAAATAAATAGTCAACCATTTTTACGAGTTTTACTAAAATCTGTTCACAAGATATTTCCAACAGGTTATGGGCCCAGCCCGTGCCTCGTTGATGTGTAGAGCAGTTATATATAGTAAATTCGACAAGGTATAAAGATGGAAAGTTCCACGAGTTCGATCAAAAAGCTCACAGGCCGAAATAATTATGGCAGTTGGGCCTTCAGCATCGAAATGCTATTAATAGATGCGGGGCTTTGGGACTGTGTGAGTGACAGTTTCGTTACTACCAAACCTGAAGATCGGAAACGCGACGAAAGGGCAAGGGCAAAGATTTGCCTGTCAATAGCAGAACAGTGCATCACTATTGTCAAGAATGCCAAAACCTCATGGCAAGCATGGAATGCGCTCAAAAAGGCCTATGATGACTGTGGTCTAGTAAGAAGATTAAGCCTGCTGCGGAAGCTATTTTCATTGAAACTGGATAATTTCAAAAATATGGATGCCTACGTCAATGAAGTGCAAGCTACGCATCAAGCTTTGGAGGCAATCCAAGCTGCACTGACTGATGAATTCATCGCGGTTATTCTCTTGGCTGGTTTGACGGATTCTTACGACCCTTTGGTGATGGCCATGGAACATTCTGGCAAGGAATTATCATCGGAGAACGTAATAGCGGCTCTTCTGCGTGAGGGTCACCGACAGCAAGTGAATGATGATAAGGACAATACGGTGTTAGCTAATGTTGCAGGTAGTAGTGGTAGTGGTAGCGCTCGTAAGAAAATAGTTTGTCATTTTTGTAAAAAGAAGGGTCACTTTAAATGGCAATGTAAGCTCTTCAAAGCAAAACAAGACAAGACTGACAGCAATTTAGCGGCTGTAGGTAAGAGTATTTATGATGATTCTACTGATTTTGTTACTTTACTTGCTGCTAATGGGGATAATTGCTGAGTGGTAGACAGTGGTGCGACATCACACATGACATCAAATAGGTCTATTTTAACGCCTATAGCGAGCAGTTCGAAAGCAGTTATCTGTGCGAATAATGATAAAATAGTATCGACCTCGCAAGGTACTGTAAAGTTGGACGTACGTCACAAGAGACGTCCATTAGGACTGACAATGAATAATGTGTTGTTGATTCCAGAACTAGTCACTAACTTGATGTCTGTTGGCAAGTGCACTGATAATGGCAAGGTTGTAGTGTTTGACAAAAATCGTTGCAGAGTTTTCGATGGTAATCTGTGGTATGGTATCTGTGGATGGGAACGTACTGTTTACAGCACCACGCAAGCAAAACGGACTTTATGTTTTAGGTTCGGGGAGTAACAAGGCGACGGTACTCTTAGGAGAAAGTCAGGATGACTTTGAGTTGTGGCATAGGAGATTGGGCCACCTATCCCAATCTGAAATGCACAAACTAAAGAATATCGTCAAGGGCCTTAGTTATAGCCTTGGGAACTGCAAGAACCCCTGTTTACCATGCAGTCAAGGCAAGCAATGCGTGAAGAAGTTTCCAAAAAAGAAATTCAATAGAGCTTCACAAATTTTGGAGCTTGTCCATAGTGACGTTGCGGGTCCCATTGAGGTAGAGTCATGGGGCGGCAAAAGATACATACTGCTATTCCTTGACGACTATAGCAGGAAACTTTATGGCTATTTGCTGAAATGCAAATCAGAAGTTTTCGGGAAGTTCCGTGAGTTTCAGGCATTAGTTGAAAATCAAACGGGCCAAAAGATTAAGAAGTTAAGGAGCGACAATGGTGGCGAGTACACCAGTAAGGAATTCCAGGATCATCTGAAAAATTGTGGAATTCAACATCAGACAACTGTAGCGCACACTCCACAGCAGAATGGAGTAGCGGAGAGAACCATCCGGACAGTCGTCGAAAAGGCAAGATGCATGCTAGCAGAAAGAATCTCAATAAGAGATATTGGGGTGAAGCAGTTCTAACGGCGATTTATCTGAAAAATCGCTCGCCCACTATGGCTGTTGCGCAACAGGTCCCTGAACAGGTGTAGACCGGAAAGGCGGAGATTCTTTCGCACTTAAAGGTGTTTGGTTCAAAGGCACAAGTTCTTATTAAGGATGGAAGTCTCAAAAAGTTTGATCCTAAGACACGAGAACTTATATTTCTTGGCTATAGTGAGAATCAAAAGGGCTTTAAGTTTGCTGATGTTAAAAATAATCCAAGGCGGATTATTGTTGCTCGGGATGCTGTGTTTGATGAGAGGTTACCAAATCAGTCTAAGAACAATAATATGGATTTTCTTGGACCTCCAAACAAATCACCAACTAAGATGCCGGTGGTGGATGTTCCTGAAGAATTTTTCGTAGTCCCCATCACAGGAGGGACTACCGGGGCTATGGAAACTGAGGAGGAAGTTTCAAGCCAGAGCGTACCTGCTCCAGCAACCGGGTCCACCACACCCGAAAACGATGTAGTAGTTGAATCTGAAGAGTTCCATGATTCAATGGATTCCATCTCCGATTCTGAGAGAAGTGAAGAACGAGAAGATGAACCAGCTGTAGACGGGCCTCGATACCCTCAAAGGACCAGAGTTCCAAATAGACGGGAAGATTTTGAATATAATTTTCTCGGTGCATGATCCTGTGTCGGTACAGGATGCAATGGACCGCGGAGATAAGGACCTGTGGTTGGATGCGATGAAGCAAAAGTACGACTCGCTCATCGAGAACGGAACCTGGGAGCTGGTGGATCGCCCAAGAGGAGCGAACGTAGTCAAATGTAAGTGGCTATTTAAGCTGAAGATTGGCGCTGATGAGACTGCAGCGCCACAAAGCAAGACTGGTGGCTAAAGGGTATTCCCAGAAGTGGGGGGAGGACTACTCTGAAACCTTTGCACCCGTGGTTAAACTGTCGTCGGTCCGACTACTGCTGGCGCTATCGGCAGAGATTGGATTAACAGTACATCATATCGATGTCACGACTGCTTTCCTTAATGGTGATCTTGCTGAAGACCTGTATATGGAACAGACAGAGGCCTTCATCACGAGGGGGAAAGAAGGAAAGGTTTGCAAGCTGAAGAAAGCCATATATGGTCTGAAGCAGGCAGCACGATGTTGGAACGTGAAGGTTCACGCTCACATAATTGAAATCGGGTTCACGAGGTCAAAATATGACCCATGCGTGTACTTGAAGAAGGTCAAGAGCCTCGCAATTGCCTTATACGTAGACGATTTCTACATTTTTGGGCATGACATTGACGAGATTCAGGCCGTGAAAGCGAAGATTGGGGACGCCTTCAAAATTAAAGACTTGGGATTGGCAAAGGACTGCCTGGGCATGGAGCTCACTCAGAGGAAAGGACAAGTGGAGCTCAACCAAAGACACTTCATAAAGAAGGTCCTCCGAAAGTATAAAATGGAAGATTGTTAAGTTGTCGCGACTCCTACAGAGACTAATCTTAGATTGGAGAAAGGCGATCCAACTGGAGATATGAGCTATCAGATTGTGGGTTCACTCATGTACCTGTCCTGTGGCACGCGAACTGACATCATATTCATAGTGAACTACCTGAGTCAGTTTAATTCTTGTTGGAATTCGACTCACATGGCTGCACTCAAGAGATTGCTGAGGTACCTAAAGGTACAGTAGATCACAAATTAGTCTACAAGAAGACTGGCAATCCTCTGGTTGCATATGCGGACTGGGGTGCCAATGGTGATGGACATTCGTTCACAGGTTACATGCTTGTCCTTGGCAGTGCTGCGGTTTCCTGGCAGACCCGCAAGCAACGTTGCGTCGCACTCAGTACAGCTGAAGCAGAGTATATTGCTATCTGCGAAGCAGCGAAAGAGATAGTTTGTGCCAAAGGTCTCTACCATGAACTGACAGGTCAGAATAAAACGATTGATCTGTTCAGCGACAGCCAAAGCATATATTAGTGTACGTGCCAACAGTCGGTAGGAGGTCTAAGCACATAAACATAAGATACCATTAAATGAGGGAATTAGCCGAGGCAAATGAAATTTGTATCAAATATTGTAAGACTGATGAGATGCCTGCTGATATCTACACAAAAGGACTTACTAGAGTTAAGCAGGACTACTTTAAAAAATGTATAGGCATACAGTGGGGGTGTTAAAGAAGTTTGTATGCTGGATACATTCGTTGCTAGGTAACTTTGTTTATAAAAGATGTATGTCACATTGGAAAATTATTGAAATAAAAAGTCAACCATTTTTACACAATTACACATACTCTGAATTAGCAACTTTAGCATTTTTTTTCTCGAAAACTATGAATAATTGACATAGGGTATCTTTTGCAGTTTTTGTTATTAGGTCTTACTACATCGATATATGCTATTAGTTAAAACATGTCCGCTCCCAAGCAATCCTGAAACACTGTGTGGTGGGGTGAGTTAGGGGGAACCCGTCACATAAGAAAAAAAAGGGATCCTCAGAAAAACTCGAGCGCGTCAGTTAAGAAAAAGTAGAATAGCAGATGACCCCTTCTGTCGACCATTTAAATTTGGCACACGATGGGCTAAACACCCTGTATATTACGCCGAAGACACTTTCGTCCTGGCGGAGGGAGAGTCGCATCAGGCGGCGGCCGACCTGGCCACGCAGGCGGCTGGCTATCGCTATTAGCAGCTATTGCATACGGGCCAAACGCCTCCTACCGGAGGCTGTACGGCAATATCGTGCGGTCCATCGGCCTCTACGGGCCCCCGTGTGGGCTCTGAACATTCGGACGCGACCACTAAAGCTGGTCGCAAGCCAGAGGGTCATGGTTATCCGGATGATCCGAGGATACCGCACGATCGCCGGCGAGTCGGCCAACCTCCTTGCCGGATTTCTGACCTGTGATCTGGAGGCTACTGTCTTATGAGTGGCGCGTGGAGGCCGCATCGCCGGGGCGCATCCCTACTGCCTCGACAAGCCAGGCGCGGCGAGAAAACTCCGGCGCGATCTCGGGGCAGTATGGAGGGAGCGACTGTCGCAACCGAGCTCCGGGCACGCCGCAATCGCGCCGCATTAGTAAAATCACTCGTTGAGGAGAGGCTGGATAGGCGTCACGGCGAAAATTTTCGCCGACCGCGAATATTTAACGAGAATGATATCATTAATATAAAATGTTTGTGGTGCACTACTGTAATGAAGAAAAATAAATTATGATGAAGATATAAGTGGGTCTTTTATACATATATCAGGATTCCCAGGTCTCACTTCCAAACATGGGTCAAAATTTTCAACAGGTCATGGGCCCAGCACGCTTCCACTGCGGCACTCTGCTTTGTTGTAGGAGAATTTTATTAGTAGGTTTCATTCTGAAAATCTCCTTTTGTAGCTGGCCGTTTAGAATTTTCGAAATTTTCGTTACGGAATTTCTTGACTCGGTCACCGCTCTCAGAGGCCGCGATAGAAGCTATGCAATAGCTTAAAAATGTTCTTAACTATTGACAGGAATACTAACAAATAGAGCAGCGCGAACGGTGAGCGCTCACCCTTCGCGATTGTATGATCTCATAGCCGTCGCATCGAAGAGCACATCGTAGAGTCCAGCGATGCGATTTGTTATTGAGAATAGAAAAATTCGGCAAAACTTGGGGGGTAGCAGGATCTGAAAGATAGTGCCAGTCGTTAACCGACCGAGTCAGTAGGAAGCCCAAATAACAAGCGACTCACGTGCCAAAAACTGACTCGCCAACTCGCGTAAAATGTAGCTTCAGCGAGCGACTGGATTTGTCCGCGATGACATCATCTATTGTCGTCATTTTTGAGAAATCGGATAAATGTAATACTTCTGGACACTGGCCTGGATAAATTTCGCACAGCGGTTACTATGAGACAACAGCACTGTAATTGCCTCGTGAAGTCGTCTAACGTAGCCCAATAATGGTACCCAAGAGTGAAGCAAATTTTTCTGAGGGACTTCAACGGCTTCTCATAAAGAGTGGCCTTGTTCCCATACGAATAAACTGACCATGTTGAGTCGAAGGCACGCAAGTCCGCTTTGACGCAAGATCTAACCCAACTAACCGGTGAATGTAGTAACGCGGGTACGGGCCATACACTCTTTTTATGTAGTGGTAAAATCATCAAATGGGGCCTCCTACCCAGGGCGGGGTGAGAGGGATTGTCAGACTTGTACTGACTAAAATCTACATGATGTGATCCTTCAATACCCCTCTACGTTCCAGGATCACGGTTTCCTGATGAGGAGGTCCCGTGACCCTGGCAGGCTTTGGCGCTCTAAGGGGGGCCCCGTCAGATTGCTGAAAGCTCTTTGAGACGCGCGTGGAACAAGACGTGCCATCTAACCGGGCACGTATCATGATCGGATAACAAGTCACCCATTTATACTCACCGTCCGCATGCTCACGCCTAGGGTGGCCGGAAATCACCTCGCGACGTCCAAATCGTGGGCGTCTCCCGCGGCTGCTGGGTAATGAGGTGGACGCTGTCCGCCCCACACCCATTCCGCCTCCTCCTTCGCTAGTATGACTGCTTCGCAGAAGGAGGCGACTGCTTCCCATTCCATCTCGTCCCGCAGCATGGCCTCCACCAATGCCGGGCGCGAAAGTAAACCGCCTATCGCTTCTTTGAGGACAAGGCTGCAGTCGGCTCAAGCGGCAGTCTTGCACCGTGTTTCACCGTATCCTCTGGGCTATCCTTGCAATAGTGACACCCAAACGTTTCTTCCTTTCCAGTTAGACACAGGAACTCTTCCCGAAACATCCCCGTCCGCTGATTACCAGCGTCAGGCAGAAGGTGAGGACGCCATGGCCCCTGTCTAGCCACTCCTCAAAAGGGGTTTTCCCACCGCGATTGCAGCGTGCCCGAACCATGGTTGCGACTGTCGTTCCCCCCATACCGCCATGAGATCACGCCGGAGCTCCTCCCGCAGCGCCTCGTCTTATCGAGGCAGCGGGGATTCACCCTGACGTTGCGCCTCTACGCGCCACTCATAGATGTGCTGGAGGGCTTTCGCCTCCAGATCCCAATGCGGCAACTTGGCCGATTCGCCGGCGATCGTGCGGTATCCCCGGATCATCTGGCCATGACCCTCTGGCTTGCGAACAGCTTTGCCGGTCACCTCCACATGTACAGGGTCAACACAGGGGCCCCCATAGAAGGCCATGGATGGCACGAAAAAAACTAAAGCATCCTATCCACGACTCGCAACCGCTTGCGTCGCCAGATCGGCCGCCAATTGGTCGTCCGATAGGTGTACTATGCTGACAGAGAGGTCGCCACGCAACACCCAGTCACAGCGGATTTTCCACAGGAGCGGTCCTAGAACCGATCCCTATGGAACATCTTCTCACCGGTTCCACTCCCTGGTGACCGAGGTAGATTACGGCTCTGTTCGTCGTCGTCGTCGTTCTGTAAAACGACAGAGGTCGGCACCGGGTGGTACTTGAGTGCCTGCCTGATGCACCTGGGCACACCTGGTTGTTGAAAGCGTTGATGATGTCAATAAATTGACACCGTCAAGACGATCCTGCCCCGGGATACCACAACCCCTGTCGTGAGATAGCTTCCACCGTCGAGCGATAATATTTTCATTCGAAATCAGGAATAAATAAAATATTGCCAACGTAACCACGATCCAAACGCCGCCAATCATGTCATGACATGTCAAAGCAGAGACCTTCCAAACCCCTTCAGTGCTTACATGATAATTGAATAACCCACATAGCACTCTATTAAATTATCCCTGCATGCATTGAGACATGCCTTCTTTGATCGTTCATAACAACTAGATACACAATCAGCGACAAAAAACGTCCTAATCAAAAGAATGACCAAATCGGAGATCTGTCATTCTTTTAGTTTAGTACTGTTCCAACGCTCGGAACGTAAACATGCCTCCGTGCTGGTTTGAAAAGTGCAAAAAACACTCTTTTAGGACGGGAAAAAAGATGGAATCTTATTTTTTCGGTAAGTACTAATATTACCAATATACAGGGTGGAATTTTGTAATGCCACCTGGAGGGAAAGTACTCTTAATACTGCAGATAGAAAATTTTACTCAAAGGAAACATTCCTTTATTTTTGAATAGAAAGCAAACTGCATTCAAAGATTTTCGAAAATTCTCTTCTCCCACACCCGGGAATCGAACCGGCTAAAATCTGAAAAAATTATACCCTGTACTTTTATTGCATCGATCATTAGGGTCAATTATAAGGATGAAATCTCTCTAACAAACGTGATAAATTAAACGAAAGGAAAACCTGCTTTCTATTCAAAAATAAAGGAATGTTTCCTTTGAGTAAAATTTTCCATCTGCAGTATTAAGAGTACTTTCCCTCCATATGGCATTACAAAATTCCACCCTGTATAATAACTTTCACTGTATTATAAATACTGATATTTCGTCAAGAAATCGCCGTAAAACATTTATTTATAACTGTCGAAATTATCAGCAGGGTATAAAATGCACTTCAATTGAAAAGACTTACTAAACGTACAGTTCATATCATCGCATGGCTACTTGATTTAGTTAGGTAACATTGTTGATTCGAGTCGCTAATCCGGTCCTCGTAAAATTTAATGTATATTTTATGTCCGATCTAAATCCGACTTTAACTCATTCGAATACAATTTAATTTCTTTTGGTATATATTGCGGCCATTTATTTTTATATCTGTTTTCTTTCTCTTTCTATTTTACGAACCTACTTGAGAACAGTTTTAAGTTCGTTTTTGAACGGGGTTGTATATTTCGTTATGAAATATCGAAGCATGCCTTCAAAAAAAAAAAAATACAACTTCATTTTGATTGTTATTCATAAACATCACTTAGCTTTTGTTCCAAAAGATAAATCTTCAGACTTGAAAACCACGCCCTCTGTTGTTAGGAATAGAGTAAAATGGTTATAATATAGAGGGCGCTCGTTTAATTGCGGCTCCACATTAGTGCCGTGAATTCTTGCCATCAGCCGTGACTTCACAGCACAAGTCGTGCCCTCCACATGACATTCACGGGATGCTCTCAATCTCAATCGTTCGTGAAACTTGCCGCGAAATGGACGTAGAAGCTGCTGCTGCAATAACTTTGATGAATTTATTTTGTAGGCATAATAATTATGATTAAAACTATATTTATTAAATTATATAAAATTCATTTGACTTTCTTTGGAAAAGTTGTTATCAGAATTACATTCTGAATAAAAAATAAAAAAATAAGTTCACGGGGCCGTGAATGTGGATGTGTGAACATCGCATGAAGGGGGCGCGAACCCTTTGTCGCGGGACAAAATACCGACACTGGTCGGGGAACTGGCGTGAATGCGCGTGAACCCCGCGAAAACCATCCACATTCTCGTTCACGCCTGTTCACGGGGCTTCACGGCACTAATGTGGAGCCGCCATAAGGAATTAAACTTTCTAAAATAATCACTAGTTGATAGCATTTCTACATCAGTTTACAGCTACTTAATACAACAGGTTCTCTAAAAACATAATTACTTACAAATTTTTGATCGTCCATTACTCTAATACACTTCCTGGGCAAATCTCTTCATTGCAAATATTTTTTAGTTAGTGCTCTCAGTTCTTCATCCAATCTCCGCAGTTTACTTTTATAGCCTATTGAGAAATTTACTCCCACAGACTCCTCGTAGTAAGGATTATGTATCTACAGAACAATCTAAAAATTATCTACAAACGGATCCTGCTCGTTGCACTGCACTTACGTGTGATGACAACAGTGAACAGATTACGAGAATGAAATTATTATTACTTGCACCGGAAACTACTAGCGCCACGGTAATAAACGTAAACTTTAGCATAGCTTTGTTCCAGAATATTCTACGTAAGGTATGCCATCTAGCGGGCAATAGCTTAAGTAGTAAAAAATAATCCACCTCCGTCCTTACACTAGATGGAGCTTATACAACGGTTTCTATGAAGATACAATGTGAAAACCCCGTGCCGGAGCCAATTCAAAAAAAGGTCAATGATTTCCTCACAAGCGACACGAATGCATTAGATAGCTTGTATCGGTAGTTTTAGATATAACACATACCCGGCAAACTTCGTAGGTACCGGCTGTGCATCAATTCTTTCTTATCATGTTTACTCACCTTCCCTGGACTTATAGAAATTATTATAAGTAAACCAAAATTAGCCAAATCGGTCCAGCCGTTCTCCAGATTTAGCAAGACTAACGAACATCAATTGATTTTTATCCGACTTCAAAAAAATGGAGGAGGTTATCAATTCGACTGTATTTTTTTTAACCGACTTCAAAAAAAGGAGGAGGCTATCAATTCGACTGTTTTTTTATGTTTGTTAACTCATAACTTGCGACTGGGTGAACCGATTTTCATGATCTTTCTATAATTGAAAGCTGGTGCTTCCCGTGTGGTCCCATTGTCACCATTTCAGGATCTGATGATTGGATCTTGGAGAAATCGAGTGCAACCCTCAAATTTTATAAGCTCACACATAGTTTTTCGCAAATCCTATGAAGTAATTTAAGTACTTGCGTATGGAAATCATCATCTCATGTAGCTGAGCCGAGCTGATGATGGAAGGTACAACTCGTCTAGTAAGGACTCGGCATCGACTGATTTAGTAAACGACATCGTACAAGTCCGATTTAAGTAATTCTTTTTTTGTTGAACTAGGTATCGTTCAACTTAGGGAATACAGCAAGTTTCATCAAAATCGGTTCAGTAGTTTTTGAGTTAGGGAATGAATGAAAGAGATGTTAACGATGTTATTATCGGTGATAAGGATTACAAAATTCTAGTGCACATGTAAGAAAATGATGTATTTGACAAGAATTGTGGTTGAATATTTAAACTTAAAAGAGTAAAACAAAACTTTTCTTTCGGAAGTCGGTGGCAAAAGAGACTGAAATTAATAAAAAAGTCACCGACTTCCGAAAGAAAAGTTTTGTAAGTTATTTTACCCTTTTTGTGGTTGTTTTTGAAGGCGGTCACATTTTTTTTTTAATTTTTTTTTAGGGTTCCGTAGTCAACAAGGAACCCTTATAGTTTCGCCATGTCCGTCCGTCCGTCCGTCCGTCCGTCCGTCTGTCCGCAGTTTAGCTCAGAGACGCACAGTACTAGAGAGCTGTAATTTGGTGTAAATATATGGATTTGTTGTGCCGAAAAAGTGGTAAAATAAAATCTCGTAAAATATTTTTTTTTAGGGTATCTCCTGTACACGTAAAGTGGGGATGTAATTTTTTTTTCTCGCGTACCCCATAGTGTGGGGTATCATTAAATAGGTCTTTAAAAAATATTGACAGTTTCCATTAACAATTTTTTGATAAAAAAATTGGTTTGTGAAATATTAAGCTTTAAAGTGCTAAATTTTGCTCGACTCGAGTGTCCCCCCCCTCTACCAGCTAAACGGTTATGTGTGGGGGTATGAAAAAATTCACAATAGTAGTATATATAACGAAGTTTAAAAGAAAATTGTCATGACTTAGTAGGCTTTACAACTTTACGAGTAATAGTCGACCAACTTATAAAATGTACTTGGATAATATTTTTCTTAAACAAAATGTATCGGAGAACATGTTATTCAACTGCAAATGTAAGTTTGTCAACTTTATTTTTACAGCTTTAATAGGTATGTTTTACGGTATGTTTTTTGGGGATAGGTAGGTTTTTATCGTCAACTATTTTTAACTAACTTCAAAAAAAAGGTTCTAAATTCGTCGTAATCTTTTTTTTTTATGTATTTTGCCCGATTTCTCAAAGACTCCTGGACCGATTTTGAAAATTCTTCTTTTTAAAATTAAATTCAGCGAATCAGTTTAGTTAGTTCGCATAAGTATTTTGATGGGCAACTACGGAACCCTACACTGTGCGTGGCCCGACACGCACTTGGCCGGTTTTTACGTTTGTTACCTCGTAACTTGCAACTGGGTGAACCGATTTTCATGATTCTTTTTTTATTTGAAAGCTGGTGCTTCCCATGTGGTCCCATTGTCACCATTTCAGGATCTATGATTGGATCTTGGAGAAATCGGGGGCAACCCTCAAATTTTATTGGCTCACACATACTTTTTCGCAAATCTTATGAAGCAATTTAAGTAGGTAGGTACTTGCGTGTGGAAATCATCATCTCATGTAGCTGAGCTGATGATGGAAGGTACAACTCGTCTAGTAAGGACTCGGCATCGACTGATTTAGTAAATTATGTTTGTGTTCGCATATCTCCGGAACTACAAGTCCGATTTAAGTAATTCTTCATTTCATTTTTTTTTGTGCTAGGTATCGTTCAACTTAAGGAATACTGCATGTTTCACCAAAATCGGTTCAGTAGATTTGAAGATATTTGAAAGAGATGTTAACGATATTATTACCGGTGCTACGGATTACAAAATTCAAGTGCACATGTAAGAAAATGATGTATTTGACAAGAATTTCGGTTGAATATACTTACTAAAAAGAGTAAAATAAAAACTTTTTCTAAAAAAAATGTGAACTCCTTCAAAAACAACCACAAAAAAGGGTAAAATAACCTACAAAACTTTTCTTTCGGAAGTCAGTGGCAAAAGAGACAATGAAATTAATACCTAAATAAAAAAAAAGTCACCGACTTCCGAAAGAAAAGTTTTGTAGGTTATATTACACTTGCTGTGCCCGCAACTTCGTTCGCATGGATGTCGGAACTCAGTAATATAATTATTTTTTATTAAATTAAAGGATTTTTTCTAAAATAAAACCTACGTTACTCCTTATTACATCAGCTACCTGCCAATAGAAGTCCCGTTAAAATCGGCCCAGCCATTTCAGAGATTAGCCATTACAAACACTGATAGACAGACAGACATAAATTTAAAAAAATGTTATTTTGGTTTATGTACCTACATGGTAGCTACTTAACTGTATATACAACGTGTAACTTTAATAGCGCAAAACCTCTCGTGGGGTAACTCAGCCCATGTTACTAAACAAAACTGTTTGTTCCAAGACTTATAAATTCGCAAAAAAAAAAACATACTGATGGGCCCGATCAATTTCTCATTTTGTATGAAAAAGAAATTTTTTTTTTGCGAATTTCCAAGCTATCCTTTTTACTTGTAGTGAAATGTAATGTGTGTGTGTGTGCTGCCGCTCGGCGCGGAACAATTTTTTCTGTTGTTTTGTAAGTGTATAATATATCTGTATATTAGAATATCATTGCATGCAGTAAAAAACGGTTATTTCAATATTACAACTGACACTCCAATTTTATTTATATGTACCTATAGATTTACCCTGTGGGTATAGAACCCTAAAAACGGGGAAGCAGACTCTGGCTCGGCCATCAATACACCGCTATAACTTTTGAATCAGTGACCGACAAAATCTGACATTTTGGCAACAAATTAACGACTAAATCTGTGATAAATAAAAAAAAATATCCATGATTGGTGGCTAAGCCAGTGTCAGGGACACCCATTTTGCCGATCTGGGCGAAATAGAAAATTGCCGCCCCCATTTTTCCTTTTCATTTTTTTTGGATCAATCAGCAAACAGCACAGCGCGCTTTTGCTAAAGATCTCCGGCCGCGGGAATCACCGCGATTTAATGGCGCCGCCACGTTGTCTTCGAATTTTTTGACCATTATAACTTTGACAATTACATATCTTTAAAAAAAAAAACATGGCTGCGTCATTGAAACGGACGTTGGAAACACTCCAATCAATCTGACCACTGGGAAAAACCTAGGACAAATAGAAACAAATTAAACTTCTTATTCTTTATAATTACAACTATTCTGTCTAAACGATTAATAGTTATTGTAATTTATCAAATAGTTAGATCGTCCTACATCATGATTACATCCAGGATTAAAACAAGCACATTGTCAATTATTATTTAGAACACTATTTAAATTGATATTCTTGAAATATCATATTCAAAATTATTTCACAAAATGCATTTCATTAACTGAAATTAACTTATATCAATTCTATCCAATATCGTAATGGGTACTTATTTAAATCACAAAATACTCATGGGACACTGTAATTAACAAAAAAATATTAAGTAGTTATCCATTTAAATTGCATGACATAGCAACGTGTTATCACAGCACTTGCAAAAAATTGCAGTTGTCATTAGACGAAATATTTACAACATGGATTCATTAAACAATAAGATAGCCCCAAAAGAAAGTTATGAGACTCAAAGAGCAGTCAATTCAATAACATACACCATTAATAATTAAAGTAAACTTATTACTTTGTTTGCAAATTCAATAATAGATACCTAACTAAACATGAAATGTTAATTTATCGACGATGACGTCGCTTCTTCTTGTTGGCGCGCGCATTTCCGTTTTGGGGTTGATTAGACGTCCCGCTGGACGTTTGCGGAGCTACCGGCGCCGGCGGCACAGGCGGTGGTGCAACCACCACTGGGGCCACAGGGGGTGGTACAGGAGCATGTACTATGGCCAGCCCAGATATAAAGTGATGTTGTTGCGCGTTATTATTGGGTGTGGGACCATTCTGTCTGGGCGAGACGGGGGCGGCTCTGTGACCCGGTGGCACAGGGCGCTGTGAGGCGTTAAGAGCGGCCCTAAGACGCTGCCGCATGCGTCTGCGCGCGTTCCGTGATAGTTGCACGCGTTCCGCATTGTTGTCGTCTTGAATAATGTTATCGACCGCAGATGGAGGCTGTTCTCCTTCAGATGAAGTACTGTTGCGTTCGTTCGTGCCAGTATTGTGCCGTTCAATTCTAGCTCGCATTTCAGCTTCGGAACGCACTAAAGCGTTTGCTTCACGTCCAAGCGTGGCAAATGCTCTTGAGAGTCTAGCTACGTCATTTTGTAAATCTTGCAGGAAGGGCTCTAAGTCATGAGCGTGTGTGTGAGAGTTTTCGTGATTGTTAACGCGGTTGGCAACTCGTAGAACAGCGCGCGGCTGAGTTTGGGTCGTTAGCTGTTCAGCTGGAGTACGACGCACTGACAGTTTGCCGCTTATTGACACGGGTGCTATCAACGCCCTCGCGTCTATTCCGTTCACAATTAGGCAATGTCCACGTTTCTTTAGAGAACCTTCACACGATCTCACAGACCATACCTGAAATTGAGTGAAAGTTAATATTTTTGATAGCCATTAAACTATTAATATATTTGAAGATAATTATAATTTTCCTTACACAATCGGAAAAAATTGCTTCTCGATCATTCCCAGAAATAGTGACCGTATAGGAAAATTCGTGTGCTACCCAAGGAGATGCAGCCATGGATAGCCATGCACATACATTATCATCTGAAACAATCAGTGTGTTAACATTCATTTACTTTGAACACAATATAAGCCTGCCCCTGCATCGCGCGGGTGCCATTTACTACCTTGTCAGGACAAGTTTTGTAAGAAAGTTTTTTTTTTTATTTCTTAGACATTTATGCAAAAATTCTGGCGGGGTTCAAATAGGTGCCTAAACAGACTACCTAAAAAAATTTTATATCCATTTGGCCTGGACCACCCTGTATGTATGAATGTGTCATTTTGAGAATGTGTCATTTTAAGAAATGACATTTTGCGAATGCAGACTACCTAATAAAATTTTATATCCATTTGGCCTGGACCACCCTGTATGTATGAATGTGTCATTTTGAGAATGTGTCATTTTAAGAAATGACATTTTGCGAATGTGTCATTTTGCTAATGTTGCATATTGAGAAATGACATTTTGCGAATGTGTCATTTTGCGTCAATATGTCATTTTGCGAATGTGGCATTGTGCGCCATCCTTTAAATTGACCTTGAAAGTTTATGTGGATGGATATTTCTTACTCTTTCACGCAAAAACTACTGATCGAATTTGGATGAAATTTGGTACACCGATAGTTTATAACCGGAATTAACACGTAGGATAGATTTAATCCCGATTTTTTTCATTCCCGTGGGATAATTTTAGGGTTGTAGCGGGTGAAACCGCTGGCAACAGCTAGTTGTAAATAATTCTATCATGTTCATCCCTCGGAATGAATAATGGGAACTGATCCAGAAGTACTTAGTAGTTGCTCCTCATCTTCCCGGTGTCATGATAGCACTGGAGAATGGTCCTTTCCTAACAGGATCATGACAGAGGTCATAAGTTTTGAGCTCATTGTGGTTTAGTCTAGCTGGTTGAAAAGAGCTGGGCATTGGCAGGTTATATCTTACTTCCTTTACATGGATGATCAAAAACTCTATGCTCCCAACAATATGCAACTGATGAAGCTACCAAATGTTTCTGAAAATTTCAGTATTGCCATGAGGATGGCATTTTTATGGACAAAATAATGTAGTGTTATGCATGTGAAGACAAGGGAGATTATGGAATCTGAGGAATCTTTACTCTTAGATTCCATGCATGTTTAGATTCCTCTCCTCAACAGAAACCTCCATGTATTTGAGATTTGGTTGCTATTTTTTTTTATATTTATCTAATGTTATTGCTTGTACTTTGTAAATAAAATGAATAAAGGATGTAAATTATGTGAGAAAATTAAATAACAAGAATCGTTGCTTACTAGTTATTTCAATTATCAAAAAGAATATTCCCATGTCCGATACTCGTACCGCTGTAACAATTCTTCCAGGTACTGTAGAAAACTGCCATGCTTGGACATATTCACCATTTTCAGATTTGCCCTAAAAATAAAGTAATCAAAATGAGAATTAATAAATGTCTAAGTAAAAAAAACATTAATATTTAAATTCTGTTTTTATAACAGTACATGAGGACATATTTTTTTAAGTGATATAAATGAACTTACCTCAATAAGTTCAGGAGAGTGGAAATAGCGTAGATGATTAAGCAAACGAGCTGCGGGGAGCCTGACTCCCTTTCCAGTTTTGCATGAGAGACATCGAAAGAGACCTTTGCAAGGTTGTGGAGGCCTCTGTGAAGATTGCTGTAAACAGTAAAATAAGTCAAAATACTTTTTAAAAAGAAAGCCAAGTGCAAGTCTAAGTATGAGTTGTGTTTGAAGAGCTTGGAACCATTATCTATAAAAACCACAAAATTATCATGTTCGCTGTTATAGCAGCAACAGAAATACCTTATCTGTTCAAATTTCTATCTGACTATCACAGTTCATGAGATAGAGCCTTTTTTTTTTAGCGTGGTAAAATCATCAAATGAGTCCTCCCACCCGGGCAGGGCGGGAGGGACTGTCAGACTCATACTGACTAAAATCCACGGTGTCCCAACAGCCCTTTATGTTCCGGGGTCACGGTAATGAGATAAGTCCCGCGACCCCGGCAGGCTTTGGCTCTCTAGAGAAGGGCCCCGTCATGCTGACGCTCTTTGAGGCGCGCGTGGAACACAACACGCCGTCGACCCTGGCATGGTCCATGGTCGGACACCGAGTTGCCCTTTTCGTGCCGCCCGCATGCCCGCGCCTAGGGTGGCCGGAGGTCGTCTTGCGACGTCCGTCGCCGTGGGCGTCCACCACTATGAGATAGAGCTTGGTGGCAGACGGACAGTGGAGTCTCAGTAATAGGGTCCTGTTTTACCATTAACCTTAGCGTAAGAAAGTAAGAAGTTTGAAACTTTCACTGTTAATTTTTTTTTATATACTTACACTAGACTGCTCACTTGCTTCATCACCTGCACTTTCAATTTCAGGTACTGGAGTGGTATCCTCTTTTTCTGGTGTAGTATTCTCCAAGGCAGTATCAGTAGTGATCTTCCCACCAAGCTTCTAATATTGCAAATAATACAGTATTATTAAATAAATTATGCAGATAAGACTTATATGAATTCATTTTAGTGCACTTTTCAACTGATTTTGATGTTTCTCAAAGACAGTAAGTTATAAATATGGATACTTACAAAAGCTCTTAGTTTTCTAACATTGGCTATGAGTTCTTCCATAGCATAATTTCGAGTTCCAAAAAACAATGCTCTGCAAACAGGGCACACATCAAGGCGCATTTTGCATCGCCCACATACGTGGTGCCCCTCATTGCACTGAAAAATTTGCCCTGATGGGATCTCATAGCAGACAGGACATTGAAGTAGGTCATCTAAATCTGGCAGTGCCTCAGCCTGAAAAAATAAATTCATTTTGGAATTCAATTCAATCAATATCAATTCACCAGTCTCCAGTTTGCTCATTGATAAAAAAAAACAGTCCAATTAATTGCAACAACACACAAAAACACAAAACAGGCTTTGTTCTAATTAGCTAAAACATAAATGCTGACAAGAGCAAATACACGAAATCATATTTCTGCCAATTCAAGATTATTTTCACTAAGTAGGTATTTCAAATTAAATTGTAAATTTAATCAATTCAATTGTACCTACTGGGTGCAGTAAGAACCAGTCTATGTATTTTTAACTGACTGCAAAAAAGGAGGATGTTTTGATAATGTTTAATGTGTTGGTTCGCATCACAGCACATCTCTCTGCTAATTGTAGACCAAATATCTAAACTCTTTTTTAATTCGAAAATCTATACTTCTGAGCTGGTCCCACTGTTAGAATTTGAATGGATACCAGAGAAATCGAGGGGAAACTATCAATTTTTTTACATTTATGAGCACCAAAGACACTTGCCCGACTTGGAAAATTCCTTAGTTTGTAAAGATTTACATCTCAAGTGGTCCCATGGTCAGCAGGTTAGGATCTGATAATAGGAAATATGTTTCCCAATTACTCAAAAACTCCTGGACCAAGTTGGATTTTTTTCTTTTCATTTCAAGAGAATTGTTTATTGCTTTGTTATATAAAAGGTTGTAGTAGAATAGAAAATTTTTGAATTTTCACAATGTAGGTAGGCAGGTGTAAAAATGTTAAGTAGGTACTGGATTTTCCAGAAGTGTCATATTAGTGTTTTCCTTCAATACATAAAAGTAAACTACAAAACCATGATTTTGGGTGTTTATTTTTATTGAAACACATGTTTAGAGTAAAAGTGGACCAATGCAAATATCTCAGGCAATTAGAAAACAAATTGTGAATTTGTTCTTAGGTCTGGTACCGCAGAGTAAGTAGTAAATGAGCGAGGTACGCAATTCGTAATATCACACGTGTGAAATAATAATGACATACGGACGAATTTTGCGTTTTTGAGAAATGTTAGCATTGTGGAAAACGAATGTAATAAAAATAAAATGGAAGGTCATACATGTTTCTGATCTTCCTCTTGCTACCCTTGACAACAAATAATATTCTATTCGAATTGCGAAACATAAAATGGTGGAGCAATATTTTTGTGTGCACAACAACCGTGCTCTCTTACAATTCAAAACTTGATAGCTGAAAACTTACAAGTCAAATCAGCTAAGCAATAATATTATCAACTTCATCAAAGATCGACGTATTAAATCGTTTTGTATAAAAAAAATCGATCAACGGACAAGGTTGAACAATGGAATCTCTCATGTTCGTACTGTTACAAATTCTTTTACACTTACCTTTATATCCACCTGTTCCGACATATCAAATGTAATTTCTCAGCAATGGAGAAAATAAATGTAATGTTAGCTTAAATGGCAAAATGAACAGTGAAATTTTTGACAAAATAATTTATACCCAGCCACAGCCACACAGCTGTCGTTTCACAAATGGCGTCTTCAAAATTGCAGTTTTCTTTTCAATGGACTCAATGGTCTCGACTGGTCTCGACTTGAAATGTCAGTTTGAGAATGGTAACACAGAGCATGGAATTTTTATGTTAAATGTACAGACGCCAGCAGGTCAACCTAACCCAATGGGGATGGCAACTCAAAGCTAATCGTAGATGGCGCTGCGATAGTTGGTCCCTACGTCAGATTACTGTCTACCTTGTACAAAAAACAAACAAGATTTATTGTTATAAAAATTGAGTATAAATACAAAACAAATATGGAAAATTATTCGTCAGTTCAAGTGCATATACTAAAAGAAGAATTAAGACGCCGCGGTGCATCTACAAGAGAAAAAAAGTGATTTAATTGAGTGGTTATACATTTGATTTTACCGTTATAAATCCACAATTACTTGTAGTTGAGGTTTAAATTTTTGAGTTTAGGTATGTTTTACCTGTCCTCTTCTATAACAAGAATATAATGCTGCTTCTGACTTTCTATTTTGATAAAATATCATAATGTTTTATGTCAGTAATTTTACCCCTTTTTTCTATTTAGATTCGAGAAATATCACAAAATATTTAATTTCTTAACACCACAACTATCACAAAACTCATTCCAGGTGATAATTCTTCCGCCAGACAAACCATTTCATGATTTATGGAGCGATGCAATACTGGTACTTAACCTCCAATAGAAAAGTAGATATTATTGTGAAAAGTGTATTCGATTGTTTAGTTATGGTATAATCTTTTTACAGCATAATACACAACATCTAGTCATTTTACATCAATAAATCGTTTTTTTTTTCAGAAAATTCCTTTGATTTGACAGTTCTTTTGGGACCAAACTGTCACTTGTAACTTTGACACTTGCCTTCCCCATTTAACAAATTTTACCAATCAAACATTAACTTTCCATTAAGGTGATTGCTTCGATGTAGCCCGCGAAATTCAATTTCTTTTACGTTTTTTGCAATTTGCAGGCCAGTGACATGTTGTAACTTTATAAATGTATGTGTTGCGGTAATAACAAGTATAATTATAAATATAAAAATTATCAAAAAATTCGCTCCATCAGCTCTCACATAGAAAAGGTACATCGTAGTTAGATTTCGGAGATTTTAACATGATGCACCTTTTCTATGTGAGAGCTGATGGAGCGAGTTTTTTGATATTTTTTATATTTAAAATTATACTTGTTATTACCGCAACATATATATTTATAAAGCTACAACATGTCACTGGCCTGCAAATTGCAAAAAACGTAAAAAAAATTGAATTTCGCGGGCTGGTTGGAGCATCCCCCTTAAGGTGATTGCTTCGATGTAGCCCGCGAAATTCGAATTTTTTTACGTTTTTTGCAATTTGCAGGCCAGTGACATGTTGCGGAGAAACGTTTGTCGGAGTTATGTTTCAGAATCATAAACAAAAAAAAACAACTCTCTTTTAATGTAACTTAGTTCATCATAATAAATAATAAAAGTTCACAATATTTTCACGTAACTACATGAATTATAATTCAATCATGTGGATCATTGTATCTAGTCGTAATACTATTATGATGTAAGATGTAATCCACATGTAATCCTAAAAGTATTAAGCCAGTTTATATTGGTCACCCTACAAACGACAACATCAAAGGGTTGCCATTTTAAACGTTAAATACACCTCTTAATTTTTCGGAAAATATCATTGGAGTTTTGTGATCTTTTTTTTTCATTTTACTTTAAAATATGAGTAACTAAAATACATTACAGAATATAAAAACTATCACAAGCTATAAAAAATGTAATATAATTGTACAAGGTATGCATTAAAAAAAAAAACTTGAGGTGTCAAGGGACACCCGGTTGGAACGAAGTTACTGTATACACTCAACAAAAATAATCGTCGCGACTCCACTCCACTCCCGTCCAGTCCAGTCCGGTCCGGTACGGTCCGGTCCAGTCCAGTCCAGTCCAGTCCATTCCATGGTAATAAACACATTACCCTCCTTTGCGTCGCGCAGTCGGATAAAAGTGTCATGCCAACTTTTCGTAAGAATTTTTTCCGTCCAGCCCCCTTTCACAACGCGCGATAAGGAACTTCGTTCCAAAAACTTTAACTCAATAACTATGTAAATATTGGTAATGTTTTTATTTTGTGTAAGCACTTGCTATTGAAGGACACTGTGAGTGTGGATTGGATTTTAGTCAGTACGAGTCTGACAGTCCCACCCGCTCTGCCCTGGGTGGGAGGCACAGAGTACACTATAATATACTGGTGGGAGGACTCATTTGATGATTTTACCACGATAAAAAAAAGAGCACTCGACCGAACTGCATGAAATCTCACGAAATCACGCCGCGAGACGTTACGCTGCGCAGTGCTGCATATTCTACTTCTAGGGTCAGCTCATCTCAGACCATCAATGCCAGAAGGAGAAAAATCCCAAGCTGTGTGCCTCTCTTTCTTAAAGAATAAGGCACGGATTTAATGTTACAAGCCTTCTATCCCTTAATATTTGTAAATCCATGCGAATAACCAAAAAAAAAAAGTCAATTGTCATTTGCATTTTGCTGTCATTCATGTCAATTCTTTGGCTTGGCATAAAGGCAGTAAGCAGTAAGCATAAAAAAAGTATGAAGATACCGTTCTTCCCTTTAGGGTATATATGTTCTGTGCATAAAGGCCTCGAAGCCATGAAGCCCAAAAACGTGCCAAAAACATTCCAAAAAAAACATGTCAATTCTTCGTGAATGTGTCATGTTTTTTAATTGTGTCATTAAATAATTTACTTTAATATTAAAACATTACCCTGTGATATTATCCAGGTTACCAGAGTTATCTGATACCGACCCAAAGTAATGAAAAAATTATGGCACCTCACAATGTTCTGGTTTTTTTATTGATTTTCGGTTGCTGCAGATGTAAGTTGTCTGTTTTTATTTCTGAGTACATAGGTATTTTTGATGTAAAAATGAGTAATTAGTTGTCATGCCGCTGATAAATATCACTACATATTATAGTTAGATCTCAGAAACTATCTGTGCTTAATTCTTTTTCAATTTCTTCACAATCGTTACCAACTACATGCATGTGTTTCAAAACTTTTAAACATATTTCCACATTTTTAGTTGGAAACTTACAAAGGCTTCATGAGAAAATATATTCATCAATTGAAGGAGGAGCAGCATGCTTCAGACGTCTAAATGGAACTCATCAAACAGGATGTTCATGTATGTGCTTAATGGAGAAGTTATCCTTTTTAAATATTCAAATGTTAAGCTCAGTAAAAACCCTCCCAAACTAAAGGGAAGTTATTATAAAAAACACAAATGGCAAATAAGTTTAGTGTAACATTTAGAATACCCATATTAAAAAAAATATCTGCCCTAGCACTAAAAGACAAATATCTGTTGAATGCTTGTCTAAAAAAAGTGTAAAGTGCAAAACAGCCCTTAAATCAATGTGAAATTGACAGTTTAGTTAGACAAGTGTTCAACAGATGTCTATTAAATCTTTCTTGTGGTAACATGGTATATGTTTAAACTATAAGTTAATCTTGGGTTTAGTTGTGGTATGAATTGGTGATGTTTTATTACATGTGATTGCTCTATTCTACAGCATATTATACTAAATTGTGCTAATACTTTGAAAACATTTTGTAGCTGGTGATGGTGGTGCAGTGGGAGTGGTTCATATGATAAAAGAAATCAATGATGCACATTGGTTGATGCAAAACGCTACAGCTGGGCCTTACATGGTTGTTATGAGCACTTCTATGTTTACTGATGTCATTGAAATGCTCATGCAGCAACCTTCTATTATTGCAGGAATTTTAGTATATGACAATGTTACAGAAAGGTAATTGGTATTTACACAGTGAATCACTTTTTTTTTATTCATTTTTTTCCTTAAGTATGTTGTATGACCATCAATAATACCCAGAATTTTATCCTCATCATGGACACTATTAGTACAGAAAAATATGTGTTTTTATTTTTCAAATCAATGGTTTGGATCCCAGGACAAGAATTATGATTGTTCAAAAACTCTAATGATGCAGTTTTAGTTTTCCACAAAATCAGCCTTGACTTTCTAGTATTTTTATGTTATTCCAACATGTTTTAGATTTAACCATCCACACCCTTTTGGAACATTAACAATTCATTGCAGCATCCTTAACTATCATTATGGTGGCTACTGCAGAACAATAACCTCATCTATTAACTGTTTTTTAGAGCTGCATCATTCAGCGAAGAAACAAAATGTCCCAATGAGTATTCATCAGCTGCAGGAAGCTATTGCTCAGATACTTCACCCACTGCTGTAACATGGAATGAAAAAGGAACTGGACTGCTACGGAAAGATATCCCATTTCCCATATTTTATTTACCACAGCAAAAAGCGTCAGAGATCCTGAAAATTGATCAATGCTATCAAAAGTATGTAGATTATTTTTTAAAAGACAATGCTCATGAATGTTTATCAAATACGCAAATATTATTTGTGTACTGGCTGTTGCAACTAAGCTTGCGTTGAACTTGAAAGTTATACTAATGCCGTTTATATTTTTCAGGTATAATCTTATAGACAAAGAAAATCAGAAGGGCAGACCACTTTGCTCAGTACAATTGCACTCATTTATGTTTGCTGCAGTTGATACTGAAGTATGTATGAGAAGGTTTGTAGACTTGCATTTCTTTTATTATATTAATACTAACTTTTACCTGCAGCTCTGCTCACACACTCTTATTACTCACCCTTCAAGTTACAAAATCAAGCATATAACTGTCTCTGGGGTCCTGTCTATCTTTATAACTTTTAAAAACAAACAGACAATAAATATCATACATTTATAATACCAGTAAGGAGTATAAATTACTTTAGGTGGGTCTGTTCTTACAAGCACTGTGTTTTGTTTTGATAATTTAATTGGTTGCCAGTGAAATTTTATATCACCCCAAAGAGTAGCTGTGAATTTTGAAATCAATATCTATAATTAATTATAATTAAATTATAGGTATTTTTAATGGTTTTTTAATGTCTTTTTTTTATATCTACAGATCGGCTTCATCAGCTTTGTTAACACCTACAAAAGTGTGTGATCCTCTGGGTGATCACAATGTATACTATTCTCTATTCCCAAGGACGATGGTTTGTAGTACTGCTTATTTATTATGTTAATCATGTGCTGCATGTGAAACATGTGTTTTTTGCAACGACGATATAATACTAGACTACGCATGCACGATTTATGGAACAAAAATTATTCTGCCAACTCGCTGAGGTACTACGTAAGCGAGGGGGACGGGGTACTGCGTTGTGATTGGCTAACTCAAGGTCTGTTCTGTCTCAACGTATGTTTACGGCTCACAGGATTGGTCGAAATGAGACGAATATAAGACTTTTTTGCCTAATGTGTTGACAGACATCAGTCGTCTGTTATTAGGAGTCTAGTATTATAACGTCGTTGGTTTTTTGTATAGGGATCAATTTACACTGAGATGCAACACTGCGCGAAAATTTAAATAGAGCAACTTTATATCCAACTTTATTTACTAAACGAAAAAATATACATTTCCACTATAGTTGCGTCGCAAGTTTATTGTCGTACTGACAATAAACTTGTAAAATTGTGAACTATGTCAATCAATAATGGGACCATACATTGCTTGTTGAAGAGACAGCGACAGTTGATCAAATTCAAGGAAAAGAATGTGCAACATAGCAAAATTCGTATAAGCTTACACTTACAAAAATCCACATACAGTACATGAATTTATTAATATTATTCTTGTAAATCAATTATTACTGTATTCATTTATTTTAACAGCAAAACAAGGATTCTCAAACAGTAACATTAGTGACTGCAAGAATCGACACTGCTTCTTTATTTGATGGTGAGTCAACACAAAAGCTTTAAAAAATTCCAAAGTTAAAATTTACAATTACTTTTATTTCATCACATTCTATGGAAATTCTCCTGTCATATATTTAAACAAACATTTCGTACCTATTGCATGTAAAAGTAGCCAGATCCAAAACCTAAATATTGCATTATCTATCTTTTTAGGTATATCTCCTGGCGCGGCGAGCTCCGTGGTCGGCATGGTGACCCTACTGGCGGCGGCTACGACCCTGTCTCAAATGATTTCCGTTACAGATGCACCATCTTATGGTAAGAGAGTTTGTGGTTCTATTCTATAAACAACTAAATCAATGTTCGGAATAGCTGTTGTGGGTTGTGGTAAATGTGGGAATTGTGGGAGCGATATTGGATATGACATTCACAAGAAAACCAGCGCTGTGTGTGTACTGTGTGTTTTAAAATACTGGGCAGCACGTGCTGAGACAAGGGTCTTTTAGCCTCATACAGGACTAATATTTTTTTTTAATATAATTTTGTTTTGTCTTTATTAATTTTGTTGTTCTGTCCTGTGTAGAGATGTGCCGTTGCCGGCAATATTGCCCAAGGTGGGAATATAGGTGGAAATATTGCCGGCAATATTGCCGGGAGTGGAAATATTTGGGAATATTGCTTAATTTTAAGTCAAAGTGAGTGCGAAAACTATGTAACACACTTAAAATTAGCATTTACAGACCATGGTGTACATTATATACAAAAAAAAATTTTTTTTTGTAAAATTGCCAAAATTGCCGGCAATTTTGGCAATATTCCCGGTATTTTACCGGCAATATTGCCCATTGTTGCCGCACACGACTGTGAATATAAGAAATTACACATACATTTTAAGATAAGAATTGACGATCATGGTATATTGAATAAAAAGGCATAAATTCGAATAATTTATTTTAATGTTGTAGTTTAATCTAGTCAACGAATGCTCAAAGCATAGAGGGAAATTCTAGAAACACATTTTTTACTACCTAACTTTGTTTGGACTAGTTAGGAGGTGAACATTTCAAAACCATGAGCTCTGGGGTGGGGGGGGGGTCGAAGGTACCATTTTTTGGTTTTTCGCTTACATCTCGGAAAACCATGCGTTCTAGCAGCATAGCGTGTGTGAACAAAAGAAAAAACTAAATCAATTTTCCGTAAGTTTTACTCAGTAAGCATTTCAACATCTTGTAAGTTTTCGAGTTTTCATAGTTTTCGAGGTATCCGCTTTTGAAAGTTTGATATCTCGATTTGATATCGCCATAGATCCAGAAAGCAGTAGCAGTTGATTCAGACCCTCCCTTCACCACCTGCGACGAACAGAGCCAGCACGCTGCATCTTGAGGTGATATGGGCCTCCAGATCTTTATCTGGAGGCCCACGGACATTGAGAGAGACCCCTTCGGGTCTCTCTCAATGTCCACCAGGTATAAGTAGTTCTTAAATTCGGTGACCACCATCAAGCTTGATATGTCTTGTCTTCCCCCACCGAGGGAGTAGTAAAAATTAGCTTAGAAACTTATTTTAAATTATACTAAGTGCTTACAGACTAGGTAGAACTGTACTATGTAGGAGGAAATCCGCACCCATAAAAGATGCGGAAAAACTATCTTTGGAAACTTTAGTTCTTTTTTGTTGTAAACAATTTTCGTATAGGTAGGTATTAATTTTTGGTCAAGTGTGAGTTGCCCACAAAAATACACGGAGGAGTAGGTACTACAGGGAGAGCCTGAAAAGACTGCTGCTGCTTTCTGGATTTATGGCAATATTAAATAAGACTTTCCGAATGCAAAATGGTAAATAATTATGGTTTTTTGAAAACTATACAACATATCGAAATGGTTACTAAATAAAACTTATAGGAAATTTATTCAGCCTTTGTTTTATTCATACAAACCATGCCGCTAGTAGGCATGGTTTCCGAGATGTAAGCGAAAAACCAAAAAATGGTACCTTCGACCCCCCCCCCACCCCAGAGCATAGGTGAAAAGTCAAAAAATGGAACCTTTAAACCCCCCTCCCCCACAGCTCAAGGGCTAGTGGCGGGGACTATTGATGATTATATTCACCTCCTAACTAGTTCAAACAAAGTAACGTAGTCCAACATCGTGTTCCAAGAATTTCCCTCTATAACTGTTCGTTGAGTGGGCTACTAGTTTTTCATGCAAAATCACATGGCAAAAACAACGAGTTTAAGTACCTATACAATATGGAAGTTTAAATCTCTGTCAAAACTACAAATAATCAACAAAAATAACATTATTTTAATGCACTTGTTTCGGTAATTCTTACATAATCAGTAAATCACCGTTTAGAGTAACAACTTAGTAGTTTTTATAAGGCGGACTTAATGCCGCAACGTATTATGTACAGTAATATAAACTGCACCTGCAGTAGGTAATAATAAAATATACTGGTGTTATTTAACTGGCAACTTTGGCAATATTGCCAAAGTTGCCGGCAATTTTGGTATTTTACCGGCAGTGACAATATTGGGAATATTGCCGGCAGTGGGAATATTGCCATCAGGCACATCTCTAGTCCTGTGTGAGTCCAATAATTAACTTTTCTCTTTTTCAAGTAGTTACTCCCTTCTTGAGTAAGTTTTGTGCTCGCCTATGGCTCGTCTCAAAGTACCCTTCCAAAATATAAATTTCAGTAACTTGGACGAAAGAATTCCAGTTGCTTGCGTTGCGTGCCATTGAGTTTAGCAGCTTCTGATTGTTGTTAAATGAATATCGGCAATGCATGTCCGCTGCGATGTATTTATGCGCCTTAAATAGTATTATACCAGACAGGTGTTGTGTCTGCTGGGCTTTCTGCCAAATATTCATTGTAGGATTATTCTATGTTTGCTAAACTGCGCGGATAACTTCAATTACGCGATGTAGAACACTTGTGTTCTCCGTCGCTGCATAGTACGCTCTGAACCGTTCTCGGCCCAGCCTAGACTTGAGGCTGGTCGGAAAGATAGTGGAATAATATTATTTTGTACTAATATGATGACTTCATTTCAGATCAAAATGTGCTATGGACATTATTTAACGGCGAAGCGTTTGATTACATCGGATCTCAACGTATCGCATACGACATTAAAAATGGTGAATGGCCGACCAGCGCCCCATTGACTGTGGACGATATTCGTCTACACGTGGAAGTAGGTCAGATAGGCGGCTCGTTGTCCAGATTTAACAGCACTTGGCCTATTAACGCCTTCGTGCCGTATGTTGCTGATTCACCTGAGGTAAGGGACTTTTTCAACTGTCTTCCTACCAGCTTTCTTATGTTACTGAAATAAAAAAAAACATGCTTGCTTGCAGATAGCGGAATTCCTCAACATATTTTCCAGTTACCTTCAGAAAAACATGCCATTAACTTCGGACTACTCCCCTAATATCCCGCCGTCATCACTGCATTCATTCCGAAGAATTCTCAAAAATGAAACTGAAAGTGGGAATTTACCCGAAGTTCTATTAGCAGACTTCAAGGCTACATTCTCCAATAAGTTTTACCATTCTGCCTTGGATGATTCAAGTAACATTGATTTTAGTTATCGCAATATTACCGTCGATAGAAATGGCACATGTGAGTTTGAAATTTTAATTTGTGTCTAGTTGTTGCAAGTCAGAAAAATGCAAAATTATCATTTGAAGAAAACAAATCATGTATGCTTACGTGTTTTATTTTCAGTTATATCTACCGACGCACTCATAGCAAACGGAACAATGAAAGAGGCCGACTCTCAAGTGAAGATTGCCCGTCTCGCAACAGTCCTGGCACAAACATTATACCAAAGAGTCACAGGAAAGGCCTTTATTGGCAACATTTCTGCGTCGGCACATTTGGTAAGTGTGCATTATTTTTCACAAGACGAATTCAGTAATGCTTGTCTTTTTTTGACTTTTCCCTTTATTGTGGGTGTGTTCACAAACATTTAAACTCACATGAAAAACAACTGCAAACTCACGTAAACTACAAACATCCAGCTTTGATGTAGGTACAATACACTTATCGATATATATATGTATAATGCAATGGTGGTTACAAATCCTGCCGGGGTCGCGGGACTGCCTCATCAGGTAATTGTGATCCTGGAACGTAAAGGGCTATTGAAGAATCACCGTGTATTTTATTCGGTGTAAGTCTGACAAGAGGGTGGGAGGACTCATTTGATGATTTTACCAAGATAAAAAAAAAGAAATGCTGGTTGTGGTTACAAATATGTACCTACACTACTTATTTGACAATTTTGGTCAAATAAGAAAAATGCAATAAATCTAAATTCTCTAACCAGTACTCTGTATAGCGTTTTATTGGTGACTGTGACATTTCAGGTAGACGAGATGCTGTACTGTTTCCTGACGAGTCAGGCATGTCGGTTGATGCAGGCGGCAGAGTACGCGTCGAGCGGGGCGGAGGAGAACCCCCCGGAGCGTCCGGCGCCGCTGTATGTAGGCGTGGCCGCCTTAACGTCCACCTCGTCCGTGTTCGCGGGACACCTGTTCGCTTTGCTCACTGGCACACCCCTCAACGCCACCCGCACTGAGTGCTACGAAAAGTCTGTACCGGTCAGTTTCTTCCTTTCTAAGATGTATCAGAAAGGTGTGATCATACATTATTGTAAGAATGGCGAAAATTAATTCGAATGGATGCAAACAAACTTTTAATTTAAGTTGAGTATTTGACTCAAGTGTTTGATTTTGGTATACGATTATGCCTTTCTCTTGTAGAAAATTGTTTATTATTAGTAGCAAACTCCTTATAAAAAACTTTGCTAGTAACAATAAACTATTTTTTCCAACAGAAAGGATTTGTCATATTTTTTCATCATTTGTAATATGTGTGTTTGGCTCCTCCATGCCCCATACTATAGTTACATCTTATGTTTCAGGGTTTTTCACACTACTATCTTAGAGGTTGGAATCACAGTGGAGTTTGTATACAGACAACAATGAATATGAGCTCTGCACTCAGTCCTGCGTTCACTATAACAGGTTAGTACTTTATTGCTCACTTTACTGACATTGGGTTTACAAATAACAATACATACTATAATAACTTGTTTGTTTAACCTTACGCTGAGGTTTTTGATGTGATGATTCAAACTGCATATTGCTGAGACGACCTGCATAAAAACCAATAAACCACATGATAAAACACATGAAAACGTAACTGTTTTCTCTAGGTTACGATCTAAAGTCGGGGGTATACTCGACCTGGACAGAGTCAGTGTGGCAGGCGATGTGGGCGCGCCTGTTCGTGTCGTCGAGCGGCGCGGGCGCGCTGCTGGCGGCCTGCAGCGGCGTGCTGGCCACGCTACTGACGGCGCTGCTGACGTACTGGCTGCAGAAACACTCCGCGAGGATATTCACTGACGCGCCCGCCCGCTCTATAGTCGCTGATGATGCCGCTTCTGGGTAAGTACTATTTTGACGACATGAGAACGAATAGAGGGAGACCAGAAGTAATTTACACAGCAGTGGGACAGTACAGGCTAATGATTCACCTATTACGCATCATCTCGAAACATCCTGAGATCTGACTAAGACTGGTCACACACTGGCCACATCTGGTTGCTGAATTTTTGATTTTTATATCTGAGTGCATTCTCTAAGTATTTAGTAGTTAATTTAACGGTGTTATGTTTTTATTCCAGCATTCTGAGGACTGTCAACTGTTGAGAACAACAATGACTGAAGTATTAGGAAAGAAGACTGTCGTTTGTTAGGGCTCCGTGTGAAGCGGAGAGCTTCGGAGGTAGTCTATTTAGAAAACATTCCACGCTCGTGTAGTGAAGTGAACACTACTGAATATTGGTTAAGTCAAAGCCCTCTTCACCATGATTGTTAGAATAAGTTAAATTGGATAGGCTTTTTTTAGTTTTGTTACGGCATTGCCAAACAGCGAATACGATGGTAAGAACTCGTCACGCTAGCGTTGCGCTACGCCAAATTCACTGTTTTGCAAAGCCTTTATGTACATACTATGCTATGGGACAACATTAACAGTGAAGGTGTGATGGCACCCAGGGCGGGAAGAGTGATTTGATGATTTCACTACCACAAAAATACAAAAATAATGGTTTGTTAACGCAGTATTGTGACGGTAATTAAGTTTATCTGTAATTTATTTGAATTGACCACAACTCACAAAGCCTCGGTCTGATAAGAGCAGTAATTCTTAAAAATGAAATTATTAAGTATAAACTCCATTTATCAAGAATATTTTGTTCAAATTGGTTTTTAATTTCATTTTAATTTTTTTAGTGTTATTTTCACATGATTATTGTTTATTTCAGAGCGTACAGGTATTAGAAAAGTGCGTGACGTCACAATACGCCCTCACATCTTCACCGTTAATGTTGTCTTGTATTACATACATAACTATTTATCTACATCACGCTTAGTTCCCTGTTATAATATTTTAATCGGGTATAACAAATAATGACGCTCATAGTAACTTACTCAACTAAACTTAGAAAAAAATATTTGATTATGCTTTATGTACTGCATCATGTCAGAAAACGTTTAGATTATATTTTTTTAATGTACTCCTTTTTAATGACCACAGCCTCACTCAACTTAAAATAACTCGATGGAAATAAAAGTTATATCTAAAACATGTATTTTTTTATTCATAAACCTATGTTGATGGATGGAGAGGAAGAGGAAGTCCAAAGAAAAGATGGATGGGTTGTCTAAGGAATGATATGAAAGAAAAAGGAGTAAATGATACTATGACGTCTGATAGGGGAGAATGGAAGAAGAAAACGTGTTGCGCCGACCACAAGTACCTAGAATGGGATAAGGACAGGAAGATTAAACCGTTAACTCGCGCCACTGTTTCCTGATTCCTAAACTATTCCACCAACGTCGCGTCGAAAGCAAAGTTTATATTGATTAGAGCTTTACTAAACGTCGGCGGTGTATCGTTTTGTAACCGCCTTAAAAACTGTGTTAATGTGATATTTCAACGATATGTTCGCTACTTCTGATTCGCCCTTAGGGTGCGTTTCCACCAGAGATGTGCTATGTAGCCGTGCTGCGAGGATGTAAAAGCTGAGCTATGGCTACATGAGCCACGAAACTGTGTGATCGTTTCCACTGATGCTACGCTATGTAGCTGTGCGAGTAAGATGTGCTATGAAGATGCGCCGCCACAAGTTAGCTGCGCTACGAAGATGCGCAGCTCGAGCTATGCGATGTATGGATAGTTTCAAGGCGACC
Source organism: Agrotis clavis (assembly GCA_954870645.1). Taxonomy (NCBI): domain Eukaryota; kingdom Metazoa; phylum Arthropoda; class Insecta; order Lepidoptera; family Noctuidae; genus Agrotis; species Agrotis clavis. The sequence goes on along the minus strand of OX940919.1, from coordinate 16,413,442 downwards.
CATAGCACGCAGCCATAGCTTACAGCCGTAGTACGCAGGCCGCAGCCACAGCACGCATCCATAGCACGCATCCTTCTATATGTATACCTATATAAAAAACACATCTTAGTTGAATCCGTTTCCACCAGAGCTTCTGCTATGTAAACCAAATATGAATATGATTGGTGGATATCAAACGCATCCGCAGCAATGTAGCATAGCGCATCTCTGGTGGAAAAGCAGCCTAAGGCTCACGACGAAAAATACCACAGAGTACTTTTATTAGTATACAAGGTCCATTTTCGGATGAAACTAAACGACAGCTAAAATATTTTTTTTTAATTTGGGTGGCAAATCAAATGAGTCCTTCCGGCCTTAGTGGAGCGGAATAGTCTGTCAGACTCTCTCAGACTTATTTGAATAAAAATCCACCATTTTCCTTGGGTTGGCCTTTGCGTTCCGAGGCCACGGCATCCTGATTAAACAGTGATTTTGTAGCTTTGTTTTCCGATATAACAGTACCTATCATGTCTTCCTCGGACGACAATGGGGAAGGCAAGTGTCAAAGTGACAAGTGACAGTTTGGTCCCAAAAGAACTGTCAAATCAAAGGAATTTTCTGAAAAAAAACGATTTATTGATGTAAATTGACTAGATGTTGTGTAATAAGCTGTAAAAATGATGGAACATACAAATTTCCGACAATTCACACTATCAAGAAATAATGGGTAGCTGCTGTGACTGCCTTGAGAACAAAAATTGAATTATAACTAAGGAAAAGCTATATAATAAACAAATATCCAGCCTTGCGAAGCCGAGACAGGCCGTTACTTGAGTTTATTAATGAAATTCTATGATTATACCATAACTAAACAATCGAATACACTTTTCTACTTTTCTATTGGAGGTTAAGTACCAGTATCGCATCGCTCCATAAATCATGAAATGGTTCGTCTGGCGGAAGAATTATCACCTGGAACGAGTTTTGTGATAGTTGTGGTGTTAAGAAATTAAATGTATTGTGATATTTCTCGAATTTAAATAGAAAAATGGGGTAATATTACTGACATAAAACATTATGATATTTTATCAAAATAGAAAGTCAGAAGCATCATTATATTCTTGTTATAGGAGAGGACAGGTAAAACATACCTAAACTCAAAAATTGAAACCTCAACTACAAGTAATTGTGGATTTATTAAGGTAAAATCAAATGTATTACCACTCAATTAAATCACTTTTTTTCCTCTTGTAGATGCACCGCGGCGTCTAATTCTTCTTTTAGTATATGCACTTGCATTGACGAATAATTTTCCATATTTGTTTTGTATTTATACCCAATTTTTATAACAATAAATCTTGTTTGTTTTTTGTACAAGGTATTCAGTAATCTGACGTAGGGACCAACTATCGCAGCGCCATCTACGATTAGCTTTGAGTTGCCATCCCCATTATTGTTCACCATTGCTTTAGGAGGTCAATCTTCAATGTTGAGGATTCAGATCAAAGAAATATGGTTGAGGATAATCAAAAATATTTTAATTACATTTAACTTAAATTTAGTTAAAAAAAAAAAAAATGTTTTTTTTTGTTATTCAGAAATACAAAAATGGCTACGAAAGATCAAAAGGAATTTGCGTTTTGTTTTTCCGTTGTTTTTTTTTCACATGTCATGTGTCAATGTCAAAGTGACATCCAGCTGTCATTTCACTACAACCATCATCATGACTTCGTCTTTGATTAGAACTGGGAAATGCATTTGTAATGTTATAAAGTTACCGGCCGCCAGAGCGTCGTGCATTGCTAATTATTTCATTAATTTTCCTGTTTATCGACATTATACGCAGAAACACAGCCCTAAGATGGCAGAAAGGACATTGCCTCAAATATTTAAGTATGTAGATGCTAACGCGGAAACTTACAAGAAACTTTTAAAGGAGGCGGTTGCGATTCCATCGGTGTCGTGCGATGTCAAGTACCGTAAGGATTGCGTCCGGATGGTGGAGTGGATGCAGGAGAAACTGAAGGAAGTTGGCGCGACCACTGAGCTCAGAGATGTAGGTTTTCAGACTATTGATGGGAAGGAAGTCAAACTGCCCCCCGTTTTAATAGGCGTTTTGGGAAATGTAAGTATATTAATCATCTGATCTTACTCTCTATTTCCTTAAAAGATAAAATAAGTACTTAATTTTTTACTTCTTTCTTCATTACATATTCAGCTCAAATGTGCTTACTTCTGAGTTTAAAGATTTCTAGATCCTACACTAGAATTTATATTAAGGAGTTTCTGGGTTTCTGGATTAAATTAAATTCTACTTAAATTGATTAAATATGGATTTATTTTTACTGAGAACTCATTTAAGTTAAATAGACTGAAATAAGTATTTTTATATAATCACTATTTGTCTATTACATAAATAGATTAAATAATATTCCTGTTTACAAATATGCTCTGTGTAATATGTATGAATACCTAGTCTTATGAATTAATTATTTAGGTGCTTAGAAATCTTTGACAAATAATATTTGCCCAGATTTTTTCCATACAATAATAATGGTCCTTAACACAACAACTTTACAAAAAATAAATCACCCTACATTATATTTCTGAATAATTATCTTGATTATTACTTAATAAAAAAAACTTTTTGAAAAAAAGGGAACCAACTTCAAAACCAAACACAAAAAAACTATAAAATAACTTTGTTTTTTTTTATTTTATTGACATAATTATAGCCACCGACTTTCGAAAGAAAAGTTATTTTATAGTTTTTTTGTGTTTGGTTTTGAAGTCGGTTCCCTTTTTTTAAAAAAGTTTTTTATTTTTCCCTTTTATGTTGAGATAATCAACTTAATCTTCATAAAATCGGCGTCTTTGAAAATCTACAATTCTATTAAGCAAAACGGATATATGTGAGCAACTTTACGAGATATCCATTATTGTTATATACTAAAACCTTCCCCAGAATGTAACAAACACTTTTCTGAAAACTGCATCAAAATCGGTTCAGCTAAACGCGAGATAATCGCGGACAAACATACATACATACATACAGGTCGAACTGAGAACCTACTTTTTTTTTTGAAGTCGGTTAAAAATAATATGAACACTAGGTACTAATTTTCCTAGAAATCCAAAATATCTTATGGATTTCCTTAATTGCCCCACTGATAAGAATCCACAGAATTACTGAAAAGCATTTTACCATAGTTAACACATGCTATTATGGATTTAGATTTTCTTAGGACATCATATTTACATTTTTATGACTATTTTTCCATTGTTTTCTGTAACATTGCATAGTTTAACAACTTGTCATTGTGTTTTAAATTTAAGGAAACAATGAGTTGTTTACATAAGTAATTATCTACACATAAATAGACCCAACAGATGTTACTAAGTATTTAAATAATACACAAAATAAAAATAACAAAACATCTACTAAAATAATTCTTTGATTGATTTGTATCAAATAGCCTACCAAACCGTACAATAGGCAAACTTGTTTTACTTGTTTCTTTCAACCTTGACATTGGCAGAATCATCAAGTAAACGATAGAGCCATCAAACTAAAACTGGAATTGGAAAATAATTATTATTACTTATTTTGTTTTAATAATCTCCATAATTTTCATTTTCAATATAAGAATTTTACCTAGTTATAAGACTTGTTCATTACACAAGAATACTTTTTGTCAATAATTTCTTACAAGTAGTATAGGTATGAGTTTTCATCATCATCATCAGCCTATAAATGTTCCCACTGTTGGGACACAGGCCTCCTCTCTGTGAGAGGGAGTGGGCCATAATCCACCAGACGGGCCCAGTGCGTGTTGGTAGATGTCACATGTCAATTTTTGGTAAGACATGCTGGGTTCCTCACAATGTTTTCCTTCACCGTTTTGAGAGCAGTGGTGATGAGATAAATTACACAAAGTAATGCGCCTGGCTGGTTTCAAACCCACGACCTACAACTCGTAAGTCGAGACCGATACCACTGGGCCACCACTGCTCTATATGTATGAGTTTTAGAGACAGTTTTTTTTTTTTTAATTTTAGGATGTTTCCAAGCAAACTATTTGTGTATATGGACATTTAGATGTTCAACCAGCACTGAAATCAGATGGGTGGGCCACAGAACCTTTTGAGCTTGTGGAACGTGATGGCAAGCTGTATGGCCGAGGTTCTACTGATGATAAAGGCCCAGTACTTGGCTGGGTGCATGCTATTAATGCATACAAAGCTGTTGGTGAAGAGGTATACAATACATAGTAATACATTGATGATATTATTTTTTGATTTCATTTTATATTGCATTATTTATTTTATACCGTACTTATTTGATCTGCAACAAGAGGTAACCGAGAGTGTGTATCTTAATGATAACTGTCTTAACTATCATTTATAGATATGATATTACATAGTCAACTATAGCCACCTCTATCTAAGTGTATAAACTCAACATTTTCTTTTAGCTGCCTGTTAATCTGAAGTTTGTCCTAGAATGCATGGAAGAGTCTGGTTCAGAAGGCTTAGATGCTCTACTCTTAGAGAAATTAAAACCAGAAGGATTCTTCAAAGATGTAGATTTCGTTTGCATATCAGACAACTACTGGCTTGGCACCACTAAGCCCTGCATCACATATGGCCTGCGTGGAATCAGCTATTATTTCTTGGAAATTGAATGTGCTCAAATGGATCTACACAGTGGTGTCTATGGTGGAACAGTCCATGAAGGTACTATTTGATATACTTTTTTATTTAGAATTTTCTATCTTTACGAAAAATCAACCCAGAATTGTAACCAACACTCAAGGGGGTCTTCAGTCATCAAGCTGTAAAACATAGTAGCACGGGCGGGTGATGGGGTGCAACGCGGTGGCTTGGGCCCAAAACGTCACGCGAACGAAGTCGCGGGCAGAAAGTAGTACACGTTAAAATGAGAAAAAAATAGTAATCTTGAGTCGGCGACATTAACTTTGCGAATCCTCCTACAAAGAAGACAATAAATAGACTGGTTAAATTTTTCAATTTTTCACCTTACAAAAGTCTTTTGCAGACTTTCTAACGCCATCTCTATCACAGAGTCAATGAATAGTGCAGATAGTCTCTTTCAAGTAAATACATAGAACATTGAGTAGCTTCTTGGAGCTGCAGCTTTACTGTTGTGTAAACGAGCGGATACAATTCTTCTTTCACCAGATGACTTTCTGAAATGTTAGGTACTTACATTTCAGCAAGTAATTTGGTGAAAGTAGTGTCATTCAGTATTTACTAGGTACTTTCTTGAATTCTTATTTAAAGGTAGTTGAGTTTTATGCTAGATGTCATTAAGATTTTTCTTTACTGCCCTTGCGAGGCCCCATAAGCCCCGACGCCATCACCGACGTTGCCGAAGCAACGCCGCTAACTGAAAAAAATAAATTAATACAAAAAAATAAAGATGAATTCGATGATACGGGATTCCTTCTTTTCGCATAATGTCCTTTGTCCTAATATACTTCGGCATAACGATTTTCGCACAATTTGTTTTGGCATAATAAAACTTCGGCATAATTTTTTTAGGCATACATTTTATGTTGGCATAATCATCTTAAAGACTAATTTGTTTTGGCATAAATTTGATTCGCATAACGTTAGTAGGCCTAATGACTAAACCGAATTTATTTAAGCATAACAGAATCGAATTGCTGCAAAACCGACTCTACGTAGTCTTATTTGTCCTACCTATAGAGTGTAATTAAAAATCGGGGGGCCGGAGGCCCGCAGCGCCGGAGCCGTGACAGAAACCCTGCCTGCTGCATGTTGCATGCTCGCTTGAATGCTGCATGCTGCATGTTGCATGCTTGCTTGCGTGCTGCATGCTTGCTGCCATGCTATATGCTTGTTTGCATGCTGTATGCTTGCTTGCTTCATGCTTCCTACAGCGAAAAAAAAACCACAAAAACGTAAATTTTATGCTTTAGGATATTATGCTTAAAAAAGTTATGTATTAGAACTTTATGCTTAGTAAATTTATGCATTAGAATATTATGCTTAATCATTATTATGGTTACAGAAATTATGCTTAAAAAAATTATGCGTAAGCTGTTATGCGTAATTATATTATGCGAAAATATAATTATGCCAAACCAAATTGTGCTAAGTTAAATTAAGTTTTAAATTTTTATGCAAATGGATAGAGAACCCGATGATACAAGACCATAACTATGATAAAAAATATTGCTATAGCTGCAGAACAATGGTTCCTATTAAATATGATTATTATAAAACAGTTTTCAAACATAAATCTAAAACAATAACCGAGCAAAATGAATTTTTGCCTTTAAAAACAATTCTTTGTGTATCTAAAGTTCCTTACTTTTTATAGACAAACATTATTCTGAGATACACTATTGTTCTGACGTACAATAATGTTACAAAACACTGATAAATATTTAATTATCCTTTCACAAGACATTTATCTTTAAATGTTGATAAATGCATACCTTATTACGAAAGCCAGATAATAGGGAACTCGATATTATCAACGCTACACTTATCTTATTTATACAAAGATCTAAAGACGAGTTAAGAAACACATGTAGATGCCACCAAATGTTGAATCCTAGACATAATTAAGGAATAAGGATTCCAATCTAATCAACGATGTTGATATTTGCGAGTCGACACGAGCGGCGTCGTATCGCTTTGTTGGTTTTATAAATTATTATGCCTACAAGTTTCGAATTTCCTCTTGTAAAAATTATCCTCAATAATTTAACGACACAAAGATGTAATGCCGCCATCAATTGAGTATGATTGTTCAATTTGCAGCTATGACTGATCTCATATATCTTATGAACGAGCTTGTTGATAAGAATGGCAAGATTCTCATTGATGGTATCTACGATTCTGTCGCGCCGCTCACGGAGAATGAGAAGAAACTATATACAAACATAGATTTTGATACTGATGGCTACAGGTACGATGTTCTTACATTTTTGCTTTTTTTTACTCGACTTTACCAGAAAAAAGGGTGAATAAAACGATGGATGAAGTGTGTGAAGTATGATTTATGGTTCGAAAGGAGGTGAATGCTGAGAAAACGAGAATAAGATAAGTATGGAAGAGGGCATGCTGCGCCGACTCTAAATGAATTGAGTTATGGGCAGGAGAATGATGTTGATATAAAAAAGAAAAGCGAGTGTATAAAAACTAGGGTATCGAACCGGGAAATCCCGGTCCCGAAAATCCCGGGATTTCCCGGTTCTTGAAGTATATTTTAAAACCCGGGACATGCGACTGAGAACCGGGAAATTCGGGATTTTCGGGACTCAGAAAAACAGTATAAATAATTTGTTTAAACTTGTTAATTCTTTTATAGAACAAAAGAATCAAATTGGATGTAAGGTATTTATTCACTTCGTCGTTATAACGGAATAACATGTTCAGATACAAGTGTGGTTGACAGAGAAGAAAAGTTGATAATGTAGTACTGGTTATATCTCGAAAGCCTTTGACAGGGTCTCGAGACAAAAAGCTTCCTTGCTTTTGGTATCCCAGTTGATTTTTGTAGCTGGATATCAGACTTTCTTAGTGAACAACCAATCAGAGTTGCCGTTGATGACTGATCCTTTGAGCTTTGGTTATTGACTCTGGAGTTCAACAGTTATCTGTTTTCTTTGCAGCTCTTATTTTGCTGCACTATCTTACCCACTTCAGCCTGGTATTGTTGGATAGGTAGATAACAGTACTGTTTCAGTGACATACTTGCCCACTGCAAAATCCAGTTGGGATGAAGTTCATTGCTTCAGAGAGACCATGGTAGAGCAAACAGATTTGATGCTTAGTATCCCATAATAGAGAGAATAGTTTCTTGTTCGCTCACACAAACGAAACTTCTCTCTTTTAACGCCACCAACATACAGGCGTATATTTCCTTAGTGAAGTAGGAGTAAATCAAAACTACATCTTTTATAGAGTAATTTGGACCAACTCCTATTTTTCCTGTTTCTGTAACTGATGACCTTGAGCTTCTGGGCATGGAGCTGACATCCAGTGTCAACTTTGACGTGGGCATCCTAAATAGAGTGAAGCGATACCTTACACCTGGATAGCCTATGTGCAAGCCCATTTCTGCATAAGGTGATTGCGTCGTAGTAGCCCGCGAAATTCAAAGTTTCTTATGTTTTTTCTTACGGAGTATTGCAGCAACCTTACTCAACTTAATCATTGGGATGGCTCAGATAAATACAACTTACTGCATTAGACCCAGTGGAACGCAGAGCTCCTTAGACTAATTGGCAACGTGAAACTGGTGGATGGTTACTCTACAGCTTAGCTCATCTCATCGACGCAAGCTTAACCTCTTTTCGAATTTTTATTGGGTTCGCTCGTGGCTAAGATGAGACCTAAAATAGGTCGAACTCATGAATTCTACAACCTCTTTCCACCGGCAGTCTCTTTCCATAGTTAGTACAGTTAGAGTGAATAGAAAAGAGGCTAGAGCAAACCCATGTCCAAAAAGGCCGACAAATAAGTAGGTTGTATGATTTTAATCAGAATAAATACTGTACCCTAAAGTTATCTTATTGTTTTCATTGTTTTCTAATGCCATGGAAAAAATGCATTTTTGTCCCGAAAGTCCCGAAAATCCCGGGATTTCCCGGTTCCTTGGACGCCTGTCCCGAAAATCCCGGGACTTCCAACAAGGACCGGTTCTCGATTCCCTAATAAAAACATGGGAAAAACTATAATATATTTGCTTCTCCAGGTTTTGGACCGATGAAAAAAAAATCTTAATTCTAAACATTATCTTTATAATTATATGAACTGCCTCTGAGGAAAAACACTTAGAAAATGTCTTGATAAGTTAAGCAAACACGAATACCATACTCGAGACTGAATATGTGTTGGAATATGTACTTACTTAAATACAAACATTTCCCAGATACGCTAATAAAAGTGTGAGTTTTATGACATGTCATTGACGCAATATTGTAAGATGGAATATTTTATGCTGTAGATAGCGCTTGTGACTCTTGAGCTAGAGGTCCTGCGTTTGATTACCAGGCTCGTCAAGGTGCTATTAAATTTTTCTTAGTAGCAGTCACGGAGTCTAGATTTGTGCAACTTAAACATAAAAAGAATCGAAATCTGTACTACAGGTGCACCTCTGCCTGTCAGTAAGAGTCCTGAGTCTGACAGTCTCCTCCACAGCATCCAGGTCGGACGGACAGGGTACACGTCTGCCTAACATGATGTTATGTTATTGAATTCTTGGTTTCTCGATGTATGGGCGATATGCTCAGAAGTAATCCTAGAAACCTAGGTTACCAGATTTTGCGCCTTTACAGTATATCCAAACGTACACAGGGCCGCGCCGAGCCCTGGCAGCGCCTATGTGCGAAATCCATGAAGCGCCTCTTTTTTTGGTCACGTTTCAACATTTGTTTATAATGAAACGTAATATTGTCTCCAGTTACCTATATTTAATAGTAGCTAATATTGACCGCAGATACCCCCCTCCCCCACCCTTTATATTTTAATGACACGGATTTCCGCAATGTAAAGCCTGATTTTAGAACTTAATACATTTATTTAACTTTGCCCCACACTGTATCTTGGGTGCGTTTACAATCATTGAAATTCACACACACAGACATCCAGACCCGAATCAATTACTTGGGTTATCCTATAATTGTCCCGTGCGGGAATCGAACCCGTGATTCGCAGCGCAGCAACCGCTTGCTCAGCCAGTATATAAATATTGCTAGTATAATCTTTATAAATGATAACAGCTGTATTGCTTTACGAGGTAATTTAAAACGTAGACGGAACATCAGGGTTTTTGTAGCATATTGTATATAATAGGAAAGTACATAAAAAGTACATACCCCTGCTTAAAGCATTTTTTATCAGTTTTAACACCTTCATCGGTTGTTTCGAAATACTTCTATGCACTGCAGCTTCTATGATTGCTTAGTAGTAAACGGTAGAGCCGTGAAATATTTACTTATTTTAGAAGTGTTCATCGCTTGTTTATCACGTTCTTCCTCTCGTCTTCTTTTGCTCAACACACAAACACATAATTTCTTTTTTTTTCTTGTTCAGTATCACTCATCGTGAAAACACTTTAAAATAATCCGTCATACACCAACTAAGTATTGTAATTAGTGTTTGAACTCAAACTTATTTTTAACTTAGATAAAACACGGGACGTTCATTCAATGAGCACCTAGCACCCACTTTGCATAAAATGTTTCTAATTGTTTATTAGGTACCACTGGTTAAAATCATAGACTCGCCGCCGCTGTCTCCTTATCGCATCACGTTGCGTTAATATAAATTATAAACTCATGCTTCACAGCTCGCCTTTTGTAATATAATAGTCAGCTATTTATTGTATTGACTGCGGCGCATCTTTTGATTTTAAAACGCAGACGCAGCGCTTGAAGTTTGTATGTGTAAACTCATACCCGAAATATAAACAGTGGGTCAATTCAAATAGTGCTTATGTCTTGGGAGACTACTATCGATACTGAGGTATAATTTATGTTGTTATGTGAAAAAAAATAATTTCATTAATTGGTTTTCGCATTTCTTCCGGCGCCTCTAGAGTCCTGGCGCCTGTGTGCGCCGCACACATCGCACACAGGGGCGGCGCGGCCCTGAACGTACAGTCACAAGCAATAACATTCTTCGATTTTAACCTTAAAAACTATTTACGGGGCTACTTACTTGGGCTGTATGTGCTACGGAGCACCTGTTTGGGCCGATAGGGCCACCATAGGGACGGCACGGCGTAAATTGCTTCAAAGTCAGCGTTTGGCTTTGTTATTCTTAAGTAAAGCATACAGGACCGTCAGTACTGAAGCTTTACCGGTACTTGCTGGTGTTCTTCCAGTCGATCTTGAAGTGCAGCGACGTGCTGCAATGTACTATTCCGCACGGGAGACCACTGACGCTGATTTTTTACCGCAACGTGACCGTGCTAAAATATTTAGGTTATTCAAACCACAAAGTGACGTCTGGGAAGAACTTTTATCCGAATGGCAATGTAGGTGGGATAATTCTATCAAAGGGCGGCACCTCCACCAATTCTTTCCATCCGTTCGTGAGCGGCTGGCTAGTACGTGGCTGGAGGTGGATCACTGTGTTGCCCAATTTCTCGCAGGACATGGTTACTTTAAAAGTAAATTATTTTCCTTCAAGCTTGTTCCCTCGCCTTTTTGTCAATGTTCAACATCTGATTGTGAATATGAACAATCAGCACATCATATTCTATGGGAGTGTATTCTTTTGCAGAACGAACGCAATATTATGTTTGATACTGTACAGACTACATCTGGAGTCATTTACTATACGGAACTTGTGGAAGGAAACTCGAACAAACTTCCGTGCGTTCAAGCGTTTTTGCCATACCTCTTATTGGAATCAAATATAGCAGCTCACAATTTAGGACCCATTAATATTAGTAGTCATTTTTACCCGTGGTGCTAGGCAACTGGGCTTCTCCCAGTTGTAATGTCCCTTTGTGCCTATTGGCCTTGTTTTGTTCTGTCTCCTGCTTGCATGGAGGGAAGTGGAAACAATTTTTTTCCTACTCCTCCACTATCTGATTAATTTCGTTGCAGGGTCCAAGACAGGTAAATTCATTCTCCGGGACACGTCGAGCTTCATTGTCTCGGCGCTTTTCTGGTGGTTGCCACTGTTGATTCTGGCTTTCAGGAGTTGCAGTGGTTTGGGAATAGCGTGGTGGGTTTGTCCCAAAAAAAAAAGCAATAACATGTAAACACTTAAAAAAATTCAAACGCAATAGACTCGGAAAATAAGTACTGGTTTCCACTTTGAAATAAGCCCTATTTCGTAATAGTATGGCTTCCAAAATAGAAGTCTAATGAAAAGGCAAAAGTTTAATCAATATGGTACCAGAACATCGCTTTTGAATACTGCTTAGTGTATACATACTATTGCTCGTGACTGTACGTATAAGTAGATGTCCTATTCGACTACGAAAGCAAATTGAATCAAGTACAGTTGAATCAGTTGAATAATATGGGTTGCTATTGTAAATGTAAATTGATACGGTATCAGAATGTTGTTTGCAGAATGAGTCAATATGAAATTATCGCATTGTTTACGATATCGCGGTCTTTGAACCTTAGTTTATACTCTTGTTACACTAACGGCCCTTTCTTTACTGCTTATTAGATGTTATGCATTTATTACTATGCTGTAATTTGAAACCAGTGATGATTCACTTCGAATCCAATCCGATCTTTATTCTGTTTATGCAGTGAATGATATACCATAGTTTCAAACAAAGATGGGTCGAGGGCAAAAATATTTATGAATAGAATGGGCATAAATATATTGGGTAGGTATAATAAATTAGTTTACGCCCAAATGAATGATAGGTCTCTGAGCATAAAAACGAATAGGTAAGGGATAACTTTGTTTATAAAAAAGCCATAAACATAACAGGGCTTAAATTCTGGGTTTACGGGCATTTGCCGGGCGTTTTTTCAATGCACCCAATATATCCAGGGCATTAACCCATCTTTAGTTTCGAAGTACCTATTATAGGTATATAAGGTAGGTAGTAGGTTTGTTTTTTATCCATTATAAAGACTAATGGCTATTTGACAACATCAATAAATTCCAAGTCTACTTAGCATGTCCGATTAAGTATTAAAATAATGAAAACTTTTTTATAATCACTGAATAATGACAACGACAAAACGTACGTATATGTACTTACTGAACACATAACGACGTGTCTTATTGTGGATTTTAAATCATTTTTTTGGTTCATTTAACAAAAGGACTGACGGAATTATATGTTTTTTCTTAGCCACTAACCTTTGTCACGTGAATACGTGATCGTTCAGGGATAGATTTAAGAGAAAGTCAAAAATGCTTTCGAAACTCAGAATCAAACGGACTATAGATCATCTTTTACTATGTACTATCAATAATAATAACACTTATGTATTATAATTATTTAGAAATTACAAAAAAGTCTTCTTGTTTCCAGAAAATCCATAGGTGCTCCTAAATTAGCGCACAATGGCGATAAGGAACAGATATTGATGCACCGTTGGAGATTCCCAAGTCTTTCATTGCACGGAATTGAAGGTACAAAACGTATTTGATTATGGCCAAACTATACTATAGTATAAATTCAATTATTTATGTCATTATTGGTTACTTGATTACCTTTTTAGGAGCTGCTTTCCAACCTGGAGCGAAGACTGTGATTCCCGGCAAAGTTATTGGCAAGTTCTCTATAAGAATCGTACCAAATCAGGAACCTGAAGAAGTTGAGAAACTTGTCTTTGATTTCATCAACAAGAAGGTTTGTATTGGCATGACAACTTTATTAATAGTTTGTTTTCACAATGTAGTTATGGTAGGGGGATTCCCCGATTGTCACTGCGAGCGATAACAAGACTGTCATTATTTTACACAATGGCTACAATAATTGTAATTGTATTTAAATTATGCCTTTTGAGGAATAGAAACAAGTAGGTTATTACACCAAATGATTCAGACTATTCTTTTGTAAAAACGATCAGAAGCATTAGCACAAGTTTTCTGTATTTTATTTACAGCATACCTTGTAGTATTTATAGAGTTTATTATTAAAAAAATTAAAAAGAGCCTTTAGTGTACGATCGAGGAACTGTTACTCATGAAATTAACGTCAAAGTTTCCCTTTACGTCACAAAAACGTGAATAGTCATGCTAGAGCCTCAGATTCATGTTATAAGATTATGAAATCGTATTTAAATACTACATATTTAATTTTTAGATTTTTTTTCATACTTATTGATTTATTATGTAATGTTAAGATAACTTCATTGCCACGGATAGAGCCAATTATTATTAATGTTCGCTACACCCATATCGTAGAACAGAGGTAGCACGTCAACCAAAATATATACGTTCTATATTTAGCGTCATAATATGTTAAATTCATTTCTATTTCCATATTGGTACAGTGGCAGCCTTATCACTAGAAAAATATAAATGTTCTGCCGCTAATTCAATAACATAATCTTCTGCCCTTATCAGTATTAATTTTAGACTATTTTCCCGCGGTTTCGTTCACGTTTTAGTTGACGTGTACAAATTGGTTGCCGGAATCAAATCGTTTTCGGAATCAGAAAGGTTGTTTCGAAAATGGCGTCTCTAAACAAAAATTAGTAAATAAAAAAACTTTTAGAAAAAAAAAAAGAAATCTAGGAATCTAAAAAACAAAAAGCTATTCTTTCGAAAGTCGGTAACCTTATTTCTTTTGTTCTTGACTTTTTTGCCACGGACTTCCGAAACAAAAGTTATTTTACACTTTTTTTGTGTGTTGCTTTTAAATCGATGAATTCGAAAACGACTTACCTACATGATGTTTATAAATTCTTTTACTTTTAAAAAACTATAATTCATCAGTGACCAACGGGCTGCATTTTATCAATTAGTTCTCTCATACAGGCAAAAAATAATCTGAAATTATTGTTATCTTAATTTCCAGTGGGCAGCTAGGGGCTCCCCCAATAAGATGCGCATCACTGCACAGAGCGGACGCGCGTGGACGGAGAACCCCGACCATCCTCACTACCAGGCTGCTGCGCGCGCCACCAGGATGATCTATCTTGTAAGAAAATGAGTGCACATACACTTGAATTTTATAGCCTATCTCGGCTGCTAACTCGATCTTCGTCTGTAAACAATCAACTGAATTTGCCCCCCCCCCCCCCCGACCCTTACCAGCCCACGATGTTGAGCCAGTAGATTCAAATTAGCCCCTTTTTAATTAATATCATTTAGATCAAGTCTGTCCCTTGCTACCCTCTCTCAGTGACGCCCTACTAAACTGTGGTCCGTACCCACAAGGTGGTGCCCTTAGCGTGTGGTCGCTTAGTTTTTAACTTGGTTTGTAAGCCCCTGGTTAGAGGCCTTAGAGTCATTTAAGGCATTCTCAGGAAAGAAAGGTTGAACTGCGAGATGCTATTAAAAAAAACCGAATTGTCCTGCCAGACACAAAATTCTTCAATCAGAAGTATCCGTCAAGAAAACGGATTGGGGTTTCGATTAATATAGAATATTAATGACGAGCGTAAGTTGGTGCAGAGCCCATAGTAATTAACGATAGTTTAACAGTATTGGTTTGGAATACATGCAGTTCTGGTCATCATCTGCCTAGCCTTTTCTTCTGTTATCTCGGGGTCGCCTTCGAGTCTTACCGGGTGCAGCTAAATACCATGGAGCGTCTGGCTATCGGCTATCTCTGTTTTATTATTTTTTTATTTTCACAGTGGAGTTAGTATGCCCCGGTTAATACAATAATCTTTGGTAAGAATAGTTGTCAGACTTACGAGCCACTGACTACTTGTAAAGACGGTTAAGGATCTACAAATGACAGCTGGGACCAACAACTTAAGATGTTTTCCGAGGTACAAAGAAAGCGACTATGCAACAGATGGCCACTCATTTATGAGAGATGACTGTGAAGGAGTTCTGATTTTGGATCAATCAACTCAGCTTATCGCAATCCACTGCTGGACATAGGCCTCTACCAGGCCCATTTCAGCCTGTCACCTTCTGCATCCGGTCTAACTCAGCCACCTTTTAAAGGGCTTCGGTCCATCTAGCTGGGAGTCGTCTCACACTACGCTTGCCGGTACGCAGTGTCCACTACAGGGCTCGTCTGTTCCACCTGCCATGGGTTCTTCGACAAACGTGGCCAGCCCAATACCACTTCAGTTTGATAACTCTGCAGGCTGTGTTGGTTCCTCCGGTGCTTTTCCGGATAACAACAATAAGGTTTGAATATTGTACCTAAAATGTTGAATTTACTGATGGACAACACACCGCCTTCACTGCTGGGAAGTGAACTTCTTAAAATAAAAAATGCACAGAGGAAAGACTGGCAGCAACTATCATCATCTTCCTAGCCTTTTTTCAATGTTGAAAGGTATTTTTCCAGCCGTTAAAAGAGAGTTACTACGCAATAGGCAGTATTCGACATTCGGTTCACTACAATGGGATTTAATTACAAAAGGAGAGTTCTTCGTCGAAGTCACCCGTCTGTCTGACAACCCCCGACATAGCAGCGTCGACGTCTGTCTGTCTGTTTTATCCAGCGACCCTTCCCAAAAACAAAGATGTCCGCTTTCAAGAACAGATATCATAGTACAATAAAGAAGTTCAAACTTATTCTATCACACAACACATCTAACATGAATTATATTATTCTATGTTATATGAAGAAATGGTGGTCGGCGGAAATTGCGCTCTTGCGCAAAGCAAAAGTAGCAGCACGACGCCTGTATTCCAGGCACCGTAGGAGACGAACTCGCTTGCCGAATGCAGATGCCATAGAAGCGGAACTCTATCAAGGCTACAGAGCTGCAAGTACTGCTTTGAGAACGGCTATTAGGAAGGCCAAAATCCAGGCTTGGGAGAAACAGCTGCTCGAAGATCCGTACCTTATGGTAAGAAATAAACTTCGCCAGTCCAAAATTTCTGGATCAGGTTGTCTGCGCTCTGTTTCCTGCAAGAGCGGAAGTAATATCTCCGCCAATAATTCCACTATCTGCAGGTATTGGTGAGGATACCATCGTGGATGATAAAGTGCCTGCAATTGTCAAGGCTGACTTATTGATGACTACTGCAGCTGCTCTTAGGCGGTTGCTATCTATCTTGGAAGGGCCCAATGTTTCTGTTTTTGACAGAAACATTGGGCTGTACGTGAGGATCGTGCGGTCTATGAGGTGTGATGAGCTATGGCTGTTTGGGTATTATGGGAAACACTGGATCAACAACCTGAGGTCTAGACGCAAACATTCTTGCGTTTATATAGCGCCAGTAGAAGGCGGCGTGGTTTGCGCAATCCAGATGGTTACTCACCTCAGTAATGACAATAAGACCAGTTATGGAAGAATAAGACCAGTTATGGAGAGAGGTGGCATAGCATCCTATCAGTTAATGCGTAATTCTTACTGCGTGGCTTTAAAACGTGCGATCACTTGATACGTTGAATTTGGTGATAGGGATTGCCGGGAATGGGCGTTTTTCCATTAGAAAAATGTTTGAAAATGTACGGCTCGCTTTTGCACTTACCGGCGCCGGCGCCGGCACGGCGTTCATACATTTTCGCTTCCCAGCACCGGCACTACGCCGGCGCCGGCGCCGGTGCCGGTGCCGTGCCGTCTAATGGAAAAACGCCCAATGGCGGGCTGATGTCAATCACGGGCCCGCGACTAATGATAGTATTAGGAACAGTGGGAATTTAGCTTGTTAGAGTCCGACATAACCTTTTGCTCATCCTAGACGGAAGATATGAGGATTTCCAATTATACGATATTGATTCCGTGTGGATATCCAACCTATAACTCAGGCACAGCAGCCTGTCGTTCAGCCACTGCGCCAAGCAGGATAGCATCAATGGCAGTTTGACGACACACTTGGTATTCTTGGTGTCTCTGTCGATGTTGTAGCCAAGAATATGTCGTTTGTTTCAGACGGAGCCGGACATGTCCCGCGAGGGCGGCTCCATCCCGGTGACCATCACTCTGCAGGAGGCCAGCGGACGGAACGTGCTGCTGCTGCCCATGGGCGCCGGCGACGACATGGCGCACTCGCAGAATGAGAAGATCAACGTGCGCAACTACATCGAGGGCGTGAGTATACAAACTTTTTTTTTAGCTTTGTAATATCATCAAATGGCCTCCCACCCAGGGCAGGGCAGAAGGGACTGTCTGACTTGTACTGACTAAAATCCACGGTTTCCTTCAATAGCCCTTTACATTTCGGGGTCATGGTAGTTGTTTAGTCCCGCGACCCCGGGAGTATACAACCTTAAGTTTAAAATGTCGCTTAAGAGATATCATCTGATATTTGTTTGCTTGAGTTCGCGATATTTCGACGTCGTTGCAAGCGAAAATAAACTGTTAGGAGCGGACAATCAAAAATTTTGTACAAACCTTAAGTTTATTTAATTACCAGCTGTTCGTCCGCGCGTTCATCTCTAAAATTATCTTACGGGAATGTACTGTTCGGAATAAACGACAAAATCTGCTCAACCGTTCTGACGTGCTTGTGTAAAATATCCAAACTTTCGCATGTATTTATAACGCATAGTTAGATTAGATTTATGAATATTTATTTGTTTATCTAAAACTAGCTGACCCGTGCCCACTTCGTTGGGCGGTAAAATATACATGATATCTTTATAATTTATAGCCTATAACACTCAAGAATAATGTAGCTTTCGACCAATGAAACAATTTTTAAAATCGGTTCATTACTTCCAGAGATTACCCCTTACATACAAACAAACAAATTGTACCTCTTTATAATATTACATAGTATATCTAAAATAAACACACAGTCAGCAACAATTCAAATGAAATAACATAATCATTGACATTTCAATAAACATGTAAATAACATGTATGCATGCCATTAAGGGTTTGGTGGACGAAAATTTCTCCATACAAACGTAATACCAAAATCATTCGCGATACGAACATTTTACCGACTTAAAGTTATGTTATTCGGATACAGGCGGTATTTATCTAGGTTCCTATTAAACTTTAAAAAAAAAATTATTACTATTTACGAAATGCGAGCGAATTGCATTTCGTACATTTTAACACCGCTAACAGCATGTTTTCAGCTTAATTATTCTGTATTAAAAACATTAATGTTCCTAATATTATTTTAATAGGAACATAGCTTATGTTGTCTAGTTGTAGATTATCAAAACTAAAATGGAAAAACATCAACTTTTCATTCATAATTTTTGGTATTACGGAACACAAACAAATTTATCGCAAATCTTGAACGACAGACGCGCTGTCGCATCTATCATAACTGTGTTTGTGTGCGTGTACGCCTGTGGTTGGTGATCGCAGAAACTCACACTTTCGTAAGGTTGTGTCGCGGCGCGCGCTGGTCTTGGGTTTTCAAGTTACATACCTAGTTATTTATTTGACTGTGCTAGGCGTGCGTTATTGTTTGCGAAATTGTCTTTTCACAACATTGTAAATTTGTAATAAAATCGTAGAGCTGTCATTCCTGACTTCCTGTACATTGATTTTTTTTTCTTTTTGTTTTTTTTTCAAGATTCGGGATCGATTCTGAATTCTGATGCCAGATAAACTTTTTTTTTCGATTTTTGTAATGTTTTCTTGTTTTGATCTATCTCCGAAACTTCTGTAAAATTTTCCTCTACGATAATTATTAGGTATACGATAATTATTGTCCTTTGGAGATAAGCAATTTTGAATTTTGTAGTTTTTTTATGTATGTTTTGAGTTGGATATTATTTATTCAAGTTTTCCTTAAATATTCCTTACTGCGCTTCAATTAATAGGGTATCTATAATTACGCTATTCCCCTTGGGGATTAGCAATGTTAATATGATTTTCAGTCATTGTTGACATTTGTTTAAGAACCCCTATTTGAATAGCACTGTCAGCGAACCAGCTAGTCAGCTTAGTAAGCTACTTGCCTTTCGAGCAATGGGTTACAGGATCAAATCTTGCAATGGGTTACAGTATCAAAACAGTTTTTTTTTTCAAATTTATGAAACAAACAGTTAAAAATGTTTTAAACAAGTGTTTTTTGTTTTTTTTTTATTATCTGGATTTTTTTTTAATTAATTATTTTTTTACGAAAAATGATCAATGGAATAAAAAAAACGTAACATGTTTTTTTTTTCTAACAATTTTAAGCATTTCATTACAATGCCAATAAAAGTTAAAAATATAACATAACAATGGCATTAGACCGAAAAAGTTTTATGTTAAACTATTTAGACTCCTGAATAATTATTAATTTATTTTCATTTTATATGCATTCATCTGCCTTGAAAAGTAGTTGAATTGAAACGGGTAATAAAAAACACTGTTTAATTTCAATCTGTTATAAACAGGTGTTTTAAAACGCCTTGTTTTAATCATGGCAAGATGCCAACCTTTTTTTTTTTAGCTTGGTAAAATCATCAAATGAGTCCTCCCACCCCGGGCAGGGCGGGAGGGACTGTCAGACTTATACTGACTAAAATCCACGGTGTTCTTCAGTAGCCTGTTATGTTCCGGGGTCACGGTAAGGAAATAATCCCGCTACCCCGGAAGCCTTGGGCCCTCTGAGAGCCCCCGTCATTATGCTGACGTCACACGCGCGCCTCTAAAGGCGCGCGTGGGACACAACGCGCCGTCGACCCGGGCATGGTCCATGGTCGAGCAGCGAGTTGCCCTTTACTCGCTGCCCGCATGCCCGCGCCTACGGTGGCCAGAGATAATCATGCCAACCCTGCTGAGAGTTCAAATACTTAAAAATAATTTTAATGCATAATTTCGTTTTTCTAATATTTTTCTTATTTTATATAAGTTACCTACTTTTTTATTTTTTCATTGACTTTAAAGCCACAGAGTTCCGATTTTTTTTTTACAGGTATTGTATTGGTATCGTATTTGCGAATTTCTGATTAAAGTGTTTCGGGAAATGGATATTTCGTTTTTGTGTATTTCGGAATAAAGTTTTTAAACGTATCTGTGCGGGCAAAGTTGCTTAATTAATATGCATTATTGTTTTACACCAAAAATATCCACAGAAAATAAAAAACACTTTTCTGAAAACCACATCAAAATCGCTTCAGACAAATGTGAGATAATCGCGAATAAAAAAACATACATAGTCATACACACATCAAAAGTGTCTAGGGATCAACATATATTTTTGCAATAACTTTTCTCCTGATTGATATTAATTAAAATGTTCTTTAAGGATTCATCAAATAAAGTGTTATCGTTTGTCACAGTAACAATAAACCAAGTCACCTTTGCATTCATAAAGAAATTTGCCATTTTCCTAATAAAGGGATTTTTGACATTTGAACCACTAACATTAAAGTTCGAAAAAAAGACTGAAATAACAGTTTTCTTTAAAATTTTATTGGGTAACTTAAACAATTAATAATCCGTGTTTCTACCGCGAACACTAACAACACAAGAACATCGGTTTGGCATACTCAAAATGAGTTCATCCAAATCACGCTGTGGAATGGCCGCCCATGTTCGTTGCAACAACAAAAAAAGGTCTTCTTGCGACTGGATACCCTCCATATTCGGCAGAGCTCTTCTCTGTAGCATATCCCATGCATGCTCAATCGGGTTCAAGTCTGGCGACTGAGCAGGCCAGGGCAGGACATTGATGTTAGCTGCGGCGAGAGTCTGTCTTACAACTCTTGCGGTGTGCGGTCGTGCATTATCATGCATTAACTGAAATAAGGGACCGATTTGCACTTGTAGAGGAACGATGACGTCTGATACAATCGTCTCAGCATAAATTTGAGCGTTGAGGTTGCCTCTGATCCAAATCAACTCAGTTCTTCCGCCGATCCAAATACCCGCCCATCCCATGATGGTTCCACCACTATAAGGATGGACTTCCTGGCAGGATTTTAATCGCTGTTGGCGTCCAGGGGTTCTCCAGTGTCGTATACGTCTTGTATCCGGTCTCATACCAAAACGAGACTCATCAGAAAAGCACACGAAACGCCATTGTTCTTCTGCCCAATTTCTGTGTTCAAGAGCCCATTGATATCGAATCCTACGATTGTGTATTGCTATAGGTGGTACCCGTAGCGGTCTTCGGGAATGAAGGTTCACTTCACGCAAGCGGTTTCTGACTGTTTGGTCGCTAATTAAGTTCCCTGAAGAGTGATGAAGCCTCACGGCTAACATCATGGCGGTTATTGTTGGAGCTCTTCGAGTTAAGATTTGAATGTATCGGTCTTGTCTCCGTGTGGTGCAGCGATACCGTCCTCCATGGCGCTCAGCCACGGTACCAGTGCTTCGGTAACGTGTCCAAAGTCGACTGATAACACTCTGGCTTGTATTCAGAGCTAAAGCCACAGTACGTTGCCGGGAACCAGCTTCTATCATTCCCACGGCTCTGAGCATTTCTTCCCTGCTTAAATGACGTCGCCGCTCCATAATAACGTTGGTTTTAATCAGTAGTAGGGAAACAGTAGCACTAATAATGTCTTCAATGCGTTGCATGTTTTTATAGGGAAAATATTGACAGCTGATTTTCATCTTTTACTCGAATTTGATTTACAGTTCCTGATTCAAATTATGAAATGCACCAAAAAGGATCCATATAAATTTATAAAATCATAAATTTATTACAAAGCCACATCTCAATCTCAAGAAATCCGCATAAAAATGCTTGATCCCTAGACACTTTTGATGTGTGTACATACTCGTTATTGTACAAACAAACATACATAATACAGGTCGAACTGAGAACCTACTTTACTTTTTTTTAAGTCAGTTAAAAAAGCCACCAGTTTCCATACATTTTTGGTCATTGGCAAGTAGGTACCTACGCTGTACGGCCTGTACGATCAAATAGGTACCTAGGTACGTAGAATACAAGGTAGATTTTCTGTATTTGGTCGCGGGACTTATCTCATCACCGTGACCCCGGAAGGTAAAGGGCTATTAAAGGACACCGTGGATTTTAGTCAGTAAGTTTCAGTATGTTTGCATAAGCAAAAGCAAAAATCGCAGTAATTAATATCCAATATCCAACTTACCTACCTACAATTTAAATCAGCGCCGAATTATCCTAGAAAACGACTGACAATTTTTAGAAAAAAATTAAATTGCAAATAATATTGAAATAAAAGTATGCATAATTATTTTGAATTATTGAAAACTCTAAAACAAAAACAAGAATCACACAAAAAGTGTAAAACAAATTACCAAGATTTGATCCTGAAACCTTACCAGACTAGCTGGTTCGCTTACAGTGATAATCAAATAGCGGTTCTTATACCAAATTTCAACAACGACTGAAAATCAACTAACATTATGCTCACGTGGACTTTATTTTAGAACTTTTCATCTATATCAGGAATAATTCCGTACCTAGTAAGTACATAATTTTTACGTAACTCTAACGGTTTACGCAACGGAAGCTTTCGATAAGGAATACAATTAAAATGTTCCAGATTTTGAAAATTTTCTCATTGCTGCTCTTCTCTTATTGGTGATAGCGTGATGTTACATAGCCTAAAGCCTTCCTCAATATGGACTATCCAAATATTTTTTTTTCATTCCTACTAGTAGTTAGATTACAACAGATAAATATCAAGATAAATACGTTATACCTAGGTACTAGACGTTAATTTTATTAGATTTTAGATAATGTCCTAAAATCTTCTAATGTAGCCATTGTAGAGTTATTTCCAAAAAACGCATTGTTGGTTTGTGCGTTCACTAACGATTCCCCAAATTAGTTTACAAAAATAAAGCAAAAATTGAACAAAATTAGTACAATATAATAATAATAATAATATAATAATATTCCACAACTATCACACAACGCCATCTAGTCCCAAGCTAAGCAGAGCTTGTGTTATGGGTACTAGACAACTGATAAACATACTTATATATTTCTAATTATATACATATTATAGATAAATTACACCCAGACACAGAACAAATGATCGTGCTCATCACACAAACATTTTTCCTGGGTGGGAATCGAACCCACGACCTCCGGCATAGCAGTCAGGGTCACTAACCACTAGACCAACAGGCCAGTCAATGAATGTTATCAGTCACTCGCTACAAACACATACACGCACTCACACAGCTACGCGCTTCGCCGCGAAAAGTCAGACAGAGATAGCAATGTTTCGTCCGATTTTTGTGCTCGCCTCGAATTGCAATTGCGAGCTCTCTCCACTGGCCTCTTAACATACGAATATCAGAGACAAAATTTAACAGTAAAAAAATATTATATATTTGTGTAGCCTTTTTATTTTCCTATTAAAATTTGTCCCACTGACTTCTAGTTCAGACACAGATGATTCATTATCTGATATATGTAAAGTGTTTTAAAGTGTACATCCATAAATAATTCGACTGGCCTGTTGGTCTAGTGGTTAGTGTCCCTGACTGCTATGCCGGAGGTCGTGGGTTCGATTCCCACCCAGGACAAATGTTTGTGTGATGAGCACGATCATTTGTTCTGTGTCTGGGTGTCATTTATCTATAATATGTATGTATTTAGAAATATATAAGTATGTTTATCAGTTGTCTAGTACCCATAACACAAGCTCTGCTTAGCTTGGGACTAGATGGCGTTGTGTGATAGTTGTGGAATATTATTATTATTATTATTTTTGTTTTAAACATTGTTGTTCCTCCGGTTAGCCGGGGAGTCCTGATGGCACGAGCCTAAGCCATGTGTTCATTATTATTATTCAAATGTCTGTATACTTTGTGCAAATAAATATTATTATTATTATTACTGATGGATAAGTAACAGTAGGTTTTTACCAGAAACCTATAAAGAGACCATTGAACCTATCATAAATAATATTTTTACTATAAGAAAAAACATCCCATCAATTTAGATTCATGTATATCGTCAAAATGTAGGGACCATTGGATCACGCAATAGTCGCCTTGAGCTCGCTCAAGTCTAAAGTAGGGTTTTTTCAAACTCGTAGCGTAATACCCGATTACGTAAAGAAAGGATTATGTTTTTTTTTATTATTTAAGGTTATAGCTTTACTCACATACCTTTTATTGGAATTTCATGACTTATTTTAAACTCACTTGGAGTAGTTATAACTTAATGCAGGTCATGGCACATTTCTTTTTTCACTTGAAACGTATACATTGTCATTGGGTTCACCACTAGGTTTTTTCACTGACTACTCCAAAGTATTACACTGGCCAATACAACCAGTGGAGTAATCCATAAAGCCTATAGAATAAACCGGACACGGAAGTTTCGGGAGGTACCTGTGTCGGATAGGGAGGGAGGAAACGCCCGGGTGTCACCACTGCGAAGATCGCCCGGAGGACACAGTAGAGCATACGGTGCAAGACTGCCCCGCTTGGGCAGAGCACCGACGTGTCCTCACGGCTGCGATAGGCGGAGACCTCTCGCGCCCGGCATTGGTTGCGGCCATGCTGCGGGGCAAGACGGAGTGGGAAGCGGTCTCCTCCTTCTGCGAAGCAGTAAGAAGTCGGATATACGTGAGACGCGAGACTAAGCGGACGTGTGTTTTATTGATCACGATGAAATAAACAATTACGACAAAATAAATATAATTATTTGCACCGTCAGTATAAAAGTAAAGTGTGTCGCGTGTGACTTCTTATTTTTAACGACATGTGCAAGATGAACTAAATATTTTTATAAACAATTATTTAAGTGTTACGGGTAGCATGTCTAACCCAGGATCGAGCCCTTTTGGTCGTAGCCAAGTGCTGCAGAGAAGTCCTCCGCCAACGCCAGAGGGACCCCCGAGCGATCCAAATCCACCAGGGGATAGTGAATTGCCCAGTGAAGTCGTCAGTACGCCGGAGATTCAGAAATGGATAGGATCTATAGATTCTATCCTCAACGAAGTATGCACTATTGTCAGTGAAGGCAAAATGAACACAGAACAGAAGCTTCGTGTTTCCAATCTTTGCCGGAAGGTCTCTACCGGGACTTCTCAGATGGCCGTTCTATATCAGTCGTTAAAGTCGAAAACGATCCAGGCCCATACAACAATCCAGCATCTCAAGGCTCACCAGAATTTTGTGGACTCTCTCCAGCAGTTCAAAGAAGTAGTTGAGACTAAGTTGAAACCCTCAGAAAATAATTCTTATGCTAGCATGGTGAAGAAAGGTTCCGATAACTTTGTTCGTCCTGCAAACCTGAGTTCAATCGCCATCTATCCCAGCGATAAGACCCAAACAAGTGACGCCACCAAGTCACTCGTACAAAAGATAATCTCACCTGAACAACTTAAGCTTCATGTCCGTGGCCTAAGAAAAATGAAAAATGGGGGCGTATTGATCAGTACCGAAAATAAAGGTGATATTGACAAGCTCAAGAACTCAGAAAAACTGAATATAGAAGAACCTTCCAAACGCCGTCCCAGGGTTGCTGTCATTGGTGTCCCCGTTGCCCTCACCGAGAAAGAAGTTTTTGACTGTATTTACGAGCAAAACCTTACAGACAAGTTGCCGAATATGACTCGTGAGTCCTTCATTGAGAGCATCAAATTGAGCCATAAATCGGGTAAAAAAGACCTTACTACCTGCAACTATATAATAGAACTCCCGGCTAGCATAAGAAAAATTATGATCAACCAAAGTAGAATTTTTATCAATTGGACATCTTGCCCTGTGAGAGATTTCACTATAGTGACCAGATGCTTCAACTGTCAACAGTACGGGCACGCAGCCAAGTTTTGCCGAGAAACTAGTACTACGTGCAACCACTGTGGAGAGACTGGACACTCCTTCAAGGATTGTAGTAGCAAATCTTCGCCCCCTCAATGTGCGACGTGCAAACACTTTAAGAGGAAATGTGACCATCCTACTGGCGATGCAAGTTGCCCGGCGCGCAAATACGCAGAGATGAACTAGGGTGAAGTACCCAATTATCAGCACTTTAAGAGTTGGTCCTAATTTAAGCCTATTTATTATTGTGATAAATAGTTCTTTACCCGTTAAGGCAAATTTTATAGTTCTAATAATTAATAAGGAAGACGATATTAAAAGAAAACCATGGTTGACCTCTGTCCAAAATTTTTTAGACAAGTAAGAATAAAAAATGGGTCTCTCACCATTTACTAGCACCATTACCCCCAATTAATAGCATAGAGCGAGCTAATTATCAGCACTTATATATCACTGTTAGGAATTGCATTAAAAAATATTTCCATTCTTAAATCTGATTTTTACTTTTGTATAGTTAGTAAGTAGGGACCCCGGTAATATAAAAGAATAACCTATAATCTAATAATTATACTTTTATAAAATAGACAAAGTTTAAAATTTAAGAAACATGCACTTATGGAAGCGTACCAGAGAGTAAAAAAAGGTTGCACTCCAGGAGTGCCGGTAGAAGTGAAAACTTTTTTGTTACTATGTTTTATTTTTAATTTGAATGACGTCTTACTCATTTTCGATCAGGGTCACGTGACCCTGACGGTCACGTGACCCTGACGGTCACGTGACCCTGACGCGAGTTTTAAATTTTTTACCCATTACAGAAAAAGTGTACAACGCCGCTAAAGAAGTTTTCACTTCAATAAAAAAAAAGGTTGCACTCCAGGAGTGCCGGTAGAAGTGAAAACTTTTTTGTTACTATGTTTTATTTTTAATTTGAATGACGTCTTACTCATTTTCGATCAGGGTCACGTGACCCTGACGGTCACGTGACCCTGACGGTCACGTGACCCTGACGCGAGTTTTAAATTTTTTACCCATTACAGAAAAAGTGTACAACGCCGCTAAAGAAGTTTTCACTTCAAAAAAAGGATAGGCTTTTGCCATCACATCTTCTAATTCTCTTGAAGGATCTTCTCTAGTATAGAGTAATTCTTCTTTCTTTTATTGTTTATTTTTTTTTCCAACTGGTCTTTTTGGTTGTTATCTTTTTGACTGTTATGCGAGGCTGGGTGGTAAATTAAGTTTAATGTCGGGAAGAATTTGGATTTTTGAAGTGAAAACTTCTTTAGCGGCGTTGTACACTTTTTCTGTAATGGGTAAAAAATTTAAAACTCGCGTCAGGGTCACGTGACCGTCAGGGTCACGTGACCGTCAGGGTCACGTGACCCTGATCGAAAATGAGTAAGACGTCATTCAAATTAAAAAAAGGTTGCACTCCAGGAGTGCCGGTAGAAGTGAAAACTTTTTTGTTACTATGTTTTATTTTTAATTTGAATGACGTCTTACTCATTTTCGATCAGGGTCACGTGACCCTGACGGTCACGTGACCCTGACGGTCACGTGACCCTGACGCGAGTTTTAAATTTTTTACCCATTACAGAAAAAGTGTACAACGCCGCTAAAGAAGTTTTCACTTCAAAATAAAACATAGTAACAAAAAAGTTTTCACTTCTACCGGCACTCCTGGAGTGCAACCTTTTTTTGAAGTGAAAACTTCTTTAGCGGCGTTGTACACTTTTTCTGTAATGGGTAAAAAATTTAAAACTCGCGTCAGGGTCACGTGACCGTCAGGGTCACGTGACCGTCAGGGTCACGTGACCCTGATCGAAAATGAGTAAGACGTCATTCAAATTAAAAATAAAACATAGTAACAAAAAAGTTTTCACTTCTACCGGCACTCCTGGAGTGCAACCTTTTTTTTTTTTATTTGGTGGATACTTACTCTGCTCTTCGGCTTTCCTTTTCTTATTATTAATCGGGTTTTCATTTTCAGGAGAGGATGATAATATTCGTGTTATGAATCATAATTTCGTGTTTAAATGTCTGGTGGTGATTAATAAAGGTCTCTCGTGATTTATTTTCTTTTGTCTCCTTTATATTCGTAGCTTCTGTCTCTTGTTTTTAAGTATCTATTGCTTTCTTGTTAATCTTGTTTCTGGTGGTTTCTTTTATTTTGTTTTTTTTGAAGTGAAAACTTCTTTAGCGGCGTTGTACACTTTTTCTGTAATGGGTAAAAAATTTAAAACTCGCGTCAGGGTCACGTGACCGTCAGGGTCACGTGACCGTCAGGGTCACGTGACCCTGATCGAAAATGAGTAAGACGTCATTCAAATTAAAAATAAAACATAGTAACAAAAAAGTTTTCACTTCTACCGGCACTCCTGGAGTGCAACCTTTTTTTTTTTTTTAATCTTGTTTAAGTAATCTTTTCTTTTTGCGAGTCTCTTGTTCTTCTTCTTTAAGTTTTTTAACTTTTAATTTGTCGAGATGATGAAATTCTAGGAAAACCAATTTACCAGCATGCATTTGATCCAGTTATCAGCATCGTGCTAAGATTTGGATTTTGATAGTTTACACTACTTATACAAAACAAAATGAAATCTATGCATAAAATAAACACAGTTTACATTAAAAAGTATGAAATAAGTAGCTAAATACATTTTTTTCCATTTATCAGCACCAGTGCTGATAATTTGGAATTTACAATATTTTCGATCCCTTTATCAGCACCACGTATTTTACCAATTTATCACCATAACCTCAAATTCTACTCTTCAGATTATCCTCATGAACTATCTCAAATATCAGAGAAATCGTTAGTTTCAATATAAAATATGTAAAAGATCTGATATATCATAAAATGTAAACACGTGAACTTAACGGCGATCACAAGAAACAGGCAAAAACAGAAGAAACTGCTGGACACAAATGTTTGGTTACACAATTTTCGCCATTGTGTAGTATCAAAGTATTTTTTTGCCAATAGAAGGATTCCAAAAACATACATTTATTTATTTATTAGTGTGGTAACCCGTATTAGTAAGTGAAAACCTTAGAATTTGACAATTTATTCGGAGTGCTGATAATTTGGTGCAGTGCTAGCGTTTGGGTTATTACCCCTACATCAACTCAATTGACTACGAAGATGCCTAAGAGCAGGGACCGAAAACCTTTATAAATTACGGTACAGGTATTGAAGAATTTCGGTTATTTTTCAGACTTAGGTTACCGCTATCTGGGTAACCAGACCGAAGAAAAATGTAACCTCTATTCAGGTTACCGTTTTAATACCGGTTTCCTAAAGATGACCTTGATTACGAGAAAAAACCTTTAATGAGGTTACCGTTTTAATACCGGTTACCTAAAAATCGCTCCTCCCACCGAATAATATCGTAATGTGATATAACGATACTTTGCGTTTTATTGCATATTCATCATGTAGGTACTCTCTTACACTTTGTCAATTTTTTTCGCATTTTTCCTATGAGTACATTACAAATTTGTATTTTTATAATAACCATAGCCCTAATATTCCGTTACAGATTTATTGTACTTATTTACGTGAATAATATCGCTTCAAGTGATTACGGATAGCACTGATAATAAGAATTTCAATATGTTACGATAACGATATTGTTCGAGTAAAAACAGCAAAATCGTTTTAATTATAGTAAAGTTTTTCCCACGTTTTTATAAACTCACTTTTCTTGTTTGTTTATTTGTTTGTTTGTCGTTCCAGTTGGACTTTTGCAACTCAATTTTTTAGCAATACTACTCCTGTAGAGATTTTATTTCAAAAAACACATTAATATGGCAATGCTGGTTACTATTTATTAATGTATTAAAAAAAAATAGCAATTACTTTTGCAATAGTTAACCTAGGTGATCTACACTCAATCTACGATTGCTGTATTATCTGTTAACGCGAGAATAAAGAAAGGGATATAATAATATCGAGTATGTGGCATAGATATGTGGCGCGCCGCCGTCGCCGTGAATTCGGTCGGTACGCCGCCGCCGAAAGAACCGCGCGGCGCGCCGCCGCGACGAGTCGCAACTTGCTTTCTCGCTCGCACGCGCGCCCTGATGGCATTCGGCGTTTGTTCGCTCTAGAGCTACACTCACTACGTAGCTTATGCCACACACGTTAGTGCCTTTTTACACGTTCCGGTTGCCGGGTAGCCGACGGCGCAGTGTATGGCACGTGTGAACAGGGACTTACAGTATACTTGCGGTAATCCAGACTTGCGCAAGTATACTGAAACGTGTGTGGGAAGATACTTGCACCTAAGGGACGACACAACGACGTCAAGTCAATCGAATTGCATCATTATTTCTTAGTGGCAAGGTTGATTTTCAGTTGTGGTTGGAATCGATCAAATCGCGTCACATCACGCCATGGTTAAAGTCCTTAACATGGTCACTGTCCTATGTTTGTGCAAGTCTCGATTTGTACAAGTATACTGGTACGTGTATAGTCGGCTCTACACATTCAAGTGTATAAATTACCGGCCAAACCCGATTTCAGGATAAACTAGTCTGACCTAGGCAAAACTAGTTCTTCCTTCACAAGAGAAATCAACGGAGCCCCGCTTAGCAGGGCTCCTACTTCTGGGCATCGTCAACTTTGTCTTAGTCATTCGTGACCCTAGACTAGGGTCAACGGGCTCGCCGTAAGATCCCTCTTTGAGGAGTGGCTGGATAAGTCCCACGGCGTCCTCACCTACCGCTTGACGCAGGTCCTCACCGGACAGTGGACACGGATGCTTCGGGAGGTACCTGTGTCGGATAAGGAGGGATGAAACGTCTGGGTGTCACCACTGCGAGGGCCGCCCGGAGGACACGGTGGAGCATATAATGCAGGACTGCCCCGCTTGGGCAGAGCACCCCCGTGTCCTGGCGCAGACGATAGGCGACGACCTCGACATTGATCGCCGCCATTCTGCGGGGTGAGACAGAGTGGGAAGCAGTCGCCTCATTCTGCGAAGCAGTCATGCTCGCGAAGGAGGAAGCGAGACTCTCGAGGGAGAACCCTCGCGCACGGCGCCGTGATAGACGCCCACGGCGTCGGACGTCACAGGACGACCTCCGGCTACCGTAGGCGCGGGCATGCGGGTGGCGAGTAATGGGAGACTCGCTGTCCTACCATGGACCATGTCCGGGTCGACGGCTCGTTGTGCTCCACGCGCGCCTCAAAGAGCGTAAATGAACGAAAATGACGGGGCCTCCCATTTAGAGGGCCAAAGCCAGCCGGGGTCATGGGACACACTTATACCGCGACTCCGGTACACAAAGGGCTTCTGAAGGACACCGTGGATTTTAGTCAGTACAAGTCTGACAGTCCCTCCCGCCCTGCCCTGGATAGGAGGACTCATTTGATGATTTTACCACGATAAAAAAAAAACTAGGGTCAAGAGCAAACCCATTTCACATAAAAAAATAGATAGTGCTTTGATTAAAAACTCTGTCTCGCATCTTAAAATACTGAAACAATTATAATTGTTTTTAGTAAACGTAATCGCTAATTATAGAAGACTAAAATTGTAATTAACAAATACTTTTCTTTATAAAACTTTTTTGGTACCTAACAAAAACATGATTTTCTTCATTTTTCTTCTTAAGAAATCTTTCCCTAATAAGAAAAACTAAGACACTCGGCCGGACGCGACGCGCCGCCGCCGTGAAAATATACAGGCCACGCCGCCGCCGTGGAATTGGCCATCGGCGCTCATATCTAGTATGTGTGGCATACCACCCCCAACGGACATTGGCCCTGGTAACACACAACATTCGCACACTGAGGACCGATGAGAAGATTATCGAGCTGGATTATCAATTCTTCGAGCAAAATGCAATGAAATCCGAAGAGAGGGTCAGGATACGATAGTTCTAGATTCCGGCAACATGCTCTTCTACCGGGAAGGAGACCTAAATCCCAGGGTGGTGTTTGATTTCCCGTCCGCGGGTCTCTCATCAACAACGTTATGAAAGTCGACAGTGTGTCGAGTAGGGTAGCATACCTTATACTCAGAATTATCAACTGGTATTCGTTAAAGGTCATACAGGTCATAGGCACCGACCTCGATGATAAAGTAGAGGCATTGGATGAGGAGATATCCGAGGCCATACATACCTCTGAAACATACTTCACCGTTGTTATGGGGGACTTCAACGCGAACGGCGCACGGAATGGCGATAAGTTGAGAGTGGGGCCATTTGGGTATGGGCAGTGAGGGGCCAGCGACTGGTCGACTTCATGGAAAAGGAAGAACTTCATTTAATGAACTCCTACTTCCAGAAGCGGCCATCCAGGAGGTAGATGTGGATGAGCCTCGATGGTACTATCAGAAATGAGATCGACTTCATCATGACGACCAAGAAGCGAATATTCAGTGATGTCTCTGTGATCCCCAAGGTAAAAACCGGTAGCGATCACCGAATCGTCAGAGGCACATTGAATATTAATGTGAAGCTTGAAAGGTCTCGTCTCGTAAAGTCTACGCTCCGACATAGTCCTGCCCACATCCAGAACCCCGAAGACTTTCAACTGGAACTGCACAATCGTTTCCAGTGCCTAACCGAATGCGAAACTGTGAATGAGATTAACAGTGGGTTGGTGGAAACTGTTCAAGCTGTGGGATTCAAATTCTTTAAGACCCCTCACCGCAATAAGTCTCAAAAGCTCTCGAACGGAACCATCAAGTTGATGCAAGACCGGATCGAGATGAGGCTGCAATCTTCAGCTGAAATGTTGGAATATGGTAAACTCAATAGACGAATCTCTTAATCAATGCGGCGTGATCTGCGTGCCTATAGGGTGGCATGGATCAAAGAGGTGATCGAGCGGAACCAGGGCTCAAAAGTCTTATCTCTATTAGGCAAAGTCAAATGACGAAGCTGAAGATTAATGACGGCAGCATCATTTCGACGAAACCTGAGATCCTAAGAGAGCTTGAGAGGTTTTAGGGACAGTTATACACATCAACACCCAGTGTCGGTACAGCTCGAGACGCAAGAGCTAAATTGACTCGACACTGCACTGAGGATATCCCGGACATCAGCCTGTATGAGATTAGAATGGCTCATAAACAGCTCTAGAATCACAACTGAACTTCTGAGAGCGGGTGGAAAACCGGTACTTTTATTTCTCCAGAAGTTATTTAATTCCGTCGTATTCGAAGGTACTACACCAGAAGTATGCCACGGGAGTGTGGTTGTTTTCAAAAAGGGTGACAACACCTTGTTGAAGAACTACAGGCCAATCTCATTTCTGAGCCATGTATACAAGCTGATCTCAAGAGTCATTACGAACCGTCTCGAAAGCAGGTTTGATGACTTCCAGCCTCCCGACAAAGACGGGTTTCGAAAAGGTTTTAGTACCATAGACCACATACACCGTCAGATTATACAGAAGACAGAGGAGTATAATCGGCCATTATATTTAGCGTTTGAGAACTATGGAAAAGCCTTCGATTTAATCGAAACCTGGGCAGTATTGCACGTTCTCCAACGATGTCATTTCGACTATAGGTGTATCGAAGTGTTGAGGTGTTTGTATAGAAACGCCACCATGTTTTTCCGACTTCAGGAAGAGAGCAATTGCAGAAAGGCGTGAGACAGGGAGACGTATTTCTCCGAAATTTTCAAGACCGCGTTGAACGGACTCGGCATCAACAGCAATGGCGAATACATCTGTCACCTTCGTTTTACCGATGATTATAGTCATCATGGCAGAATTGTTGGAGCACCTCAATGCTATGCTCAGCGACCTCAGTATCGTCTTCCAACGGGTCGGCCTTAAAATGAACGAAAATCATGTCGAACGTCCATGTGGCACCCGTACCGGTTGTTGTTGGGAATGATATACTCTCGAAGTTGTAGACCGTTATACTTACCTTGGACAGATTCTTCAGTTAGGTAGGTCCAACTTCGTTCTCGAAGTTGAACCTACCTAACTGACCTCTTTCTAGAGGTCGAAGAAGAATCCAACTCGGATGGGCAGCGTTTGGGAAGCTACGTGATATCTTCTCATCGAGAATGCCACAGTGTCTCAAGACAAGGATGTTTAACCAGTGTATGTTGCCAGTGATTACGTAGGGGTCTGAAACGTGGTCTTGCACTGCTGGCCTTTTAGAGGCTCGGAGTTTCTTTGCGGGATAAAAATCCGGAACATGGATATTCGGCGAAGAACCAGAGTCACCCACGTAGCTCATACAATTTACAAGTTGATTGGCAATGGGCAGGCCACATCGCTCATTGAACTGACAATCGATGGAGAACAAAAGTTCTCGAGTGGCGACCACGGACCGGAAGACGCAGCGTAGGCAGGCCTCCCACTGGGTAGGCCGACGACATCGTGAGGGTCGCGGGCAACCGATGGATGCAAGTAGCGAATTGTCGTTTGGCGTGGCGGTCTAAGGGGGAGGCCTATGTTCAACAGTGGACGTCTTTCGGCTGATGATGATGATGATGAGTGTTCTTTTATCAGAAAGCCATAGTTTTATTGAAAGTTATATTTCTAATAATGGATATTACTTAACAGGCAATTGAAGAATAAAATAGTACTCAAACAATAATTTAAATTATAATAATTATATATTATATAAGGTGCTTTATTAATATCTGCCAGGGCTTTATTGGGGGGTAGTATTGTGTTTATAGATTACAATAGTGAAGAAATTTCGTACCCCGGAACAGACAATTCAATTTGAGACAGTAAACAAGTTAAATTAACATTGGCTCTACTCTGCATAACGTGGTTCACAAAATACGCGCGATGTGTCGCTTCGTCAATGAAAACAACTGCTATCTCTTTCTATCTGTTCTGAGAATGAAAACTGAAATCAGCTGACTAGATTTGTATTTTTATTATACGTATTTTTTTTGTATGAAAAAAAAAATGACAAATAATCAATTAATTATCTTTACTATTGTAATCTATAAACGCAATACTATCTCCCATTGCAGCCGTGGCAGATAATAATAAAGCACCTTATATAGGCGAAAATCCCAGTTACAATCTATTACCGTTTATGTTTGGATGTCATTGTTTAACGAATAACATTGTAATATAGGTACTATTATTGTGCACGCTGTCTTTTTGTTTTTACGCGAATGATATCGTTATGTTTTGTTGCGAAATAATGTTTTTCTAACGTATCCAGTTAAATATATTTTCTTTAATAACTTGGTCCTAATAAAATAAAAATGTAAAACTTTTATTTAGAATGATTCTATAAAAAAATAACTTTCATTTGATGATATATAAATCATTCTCTTAGGTTGGATAATTTTTACAATAAAAACAAAAAAACACTGTTTTATTTTTCCTGTAAAATTTGAATTTATCGATTACGATATTATTCGGTGGGGGGTGCAAAATTACCTTGATTACGAGAAAGAAAATCGCAATGCCAATTTGGCATTAGAAAATAGTAAACATTACCAAGAAAGTCTGTACCAGTGCTGTACGCCATACTACCTCATACTACCTCAAATGGCTTAGCAGAATCCTTTGATACGTCGAAAATACTGCAGCATTAATTTTGAAATAAATATATGGTAAAGTTGAGGATTAATGTTAGGTCTTATGTTTGGCGACCTCACCTTTAATAAAAAAAACTAAATTGAAATCGCTTCATTTGTTCGGGCTCTATGGTGCCACAGACAGACAGACAGACAGACAGACACGTCAAACTTATAACACCCCTCTTTTTCCGCCGGGGATTAAAAACAACATGTTGGCCACAATGACGATGACGACGGCATAATTATAGAGTAATACTGAGTTATACATACATATTATCAAACTGAATGAAAGACGCGTTGCGCGTGCCGCGTGCTGTGCCAGCCAGGGCCGTGATTGGTCGGCGTTCGCCTAAGTTCGTGTGTCGGCCCGACTTTTTGTCACACACACAGGCGATGCGCGCCCTTTGACTATTGCCGACGGCACGTGTAAGATAGGGGTAATTTTTATTTCGGTAACCGGTATTAATACTGGTTATGTATTCACTTTAATAATAAAGGTAACCTTTAAAATTACCTGTAAAAGAAAAAAAGGTTGTTACCGAAAAAATACCCGTATTGTTGATACCGGTTTCGGTCCCTGCCTAAGAGTGCCACCCAATACCACCCAGTGCCACCCAATACCCTTATCTTCAAGCATTAAGCAGTAGTTTTATCTTAGATAAATAAGTTAGATAGTAATTTAAATTTGGAAAATAAAATAAGAATGGCTGGCTAAGAATTAGCTGATAGTCCAGTCAAATTAGTAAGTTCACCTCGGAATTCGAGATACCCAGCTGTAAGTCTGTAAATACTTGTATTTGGACACCCTAAAAGTTGTCTCAAAACCTACATATGGTAGGGTGTACGCAACTATAAAATTTCAAGGTCAATATATCATATAAAGGGTTACTGGTTAAGTCGACCTAGATCCTTTGAGGGGTTATAGTAGACGTCATTTTTGACTGATTTTACTATGGGAACCCCTATCCCAATCCTTACCGTTTTTAAGTTATTAGACTTTTAATTTTTTTTTTAAATATTCCACCTCTGCGTCATAAACTGGTTATTGTAAGAATTTTACGATGTTTAGGACGCTAAAGTGATACTTTTTTGATAGCTTACGAAAGACTCATTCTATTGAAACCAGTATATTTGATAAATTACTCATATCTTGGGAAATAAATGACTGGAAAGTTCAAATATGTATTGAAAATTTTTTTGGAGCTACCCTTGTCTTTCGGGCCAAATTTTCTCAAAATAAATTTACGGTACTTGATTGGCAGATTGCAGCAAAAACACTCTGCTCTGTTTAATAGAAATGTACATTCGAATTTTGAACCTCCTTTTTTTATGAAATCGGTTAAAAGAGTATTGACGAGTTTGGTTAAAAAACCACCTTGTCAGTATCAACCTTTGTTTTCTGGACATTACTTACTAAAAGTGGATATTGTGGTACCATTTTAAAAAGCTAATGAGACAAAAGTGTTTTTGCTGCAATCTGCCAATCTAAACCGGTACATTTATTTTGAGAAATTGGGCCCGAAAGACAAGGGTAGCTCCAAAAAAAATTCAATATTTGAACTTTACAGCCATTTATTTCCCAAGGTATGAGTAATTTATCAAATATACTAGTTTCAATAGAATAAGTCGTTCGTAAGCTATCAAAAAAGTATCACTTTAGCGTCCTAAACGTCGTAAAATTGTAACAATAACCAGTTTATGACGCAGAGGTGGAATATTTTTGAAAAAAATCAAAAGTACTAATAACTCAAAAACGGTAAGGATTGGGATAGGGGTTCCCATAGCAAAATCAGTCAAGAATGACGTCTACTATAACCCCTCAAAGGATCTAGGTCGACTTAACCACTAAGCCTGTATATGATAATTTGACCTTGAAATTTTATAGTTGCGTACACCCTACCCTATGTAGGTTTTGAGACAACTTTAAGGGTGTCCTAATACAAGTATTTACAGACTTACAGCTGGGTATCTCGAATTCCGAGATTCTTACATAATTTAAGCTAAAATGACTGGACTATGACCTAGATAGGTATTAAGACAACATAAAGTTGTTTTTGCAAGATTGCACATTTCTGCACCTAATTAAAATTGCATGTTTGCAACCTTGAAACTAACAAACGATGCAAGTATTTATTTATTGTTTCCGTAATTGTTTAGAATAGTTTTAAATGTAAGTTTGCTTTTTATTATAGTCGATGAACATGTTTATATTTTTGATCTAGTTTACACAAATTAGCCCCAATTAAATTACGTTGAAGTGATGGCCTGAAACACAGGTTTTTAGTAACTTAGTTCAGGCAGGTCGCTACATTTAATTTAATTCCCTAGTTAAATATCTTGTACCTATTTTCTTTACTTAGACACCTGTTTTTATTTATGAACTATATTAAAATAGTATATAAGACTTAACTATATTACATTTCTGTGGCTACGTTTACACCCATTTCTGTAAAAACGTTTATGAATAAACTATTATTATTATTATTATAATGCTCGTGAAGGAGGAGGCGGGCCGCGAGAGAGAGAGGACAGCGTCCTCCCTCCGCCCCAACCGCAGTGTTAGACGCCCGCGGCGTCGGACGTCAGCAGACGATCTCCGGCCACCGTAGGCGCGGGCATGCGGACAGCGAGTAAAGGGCAACTCGCTGTCCGACCATGGACCATGCCCGGGTCGACGGCACGTCGTGTCCCACGCGCGCCTCAAAGAGCGTCAGCAAAACTGACGGGGCCCCCTCTCAGAGGGCCAAAGCCTGCCGGGGTCGCGGGTTTTTTTTTCCTCACCGTGACCCCGGAACATAAAGGGCTATTGAAGGACCCCGTGGATTTTAGTCAGTACAAGTCTGACAGTCCCTCCCGCCCTGCCCGGGGTGGGAGGACTCATTTGATGATCTTACCACGCTAAAAAAAAAAAAAAAGCCTATAGAATAAAGCCATGAATTTTAAGTAGCCTAGTCTTAGATTATAAAATGTCCAGACTCCGTGTACAAATCAAAACGTTATGTTTTGCGTGAAACCAATTTTAAAAAATGTGTGTATACACACATTTAAAATGTGAATTTAAAAATTCCTTGCCGTGAGACGGAGAGGTCGAATTACGGGGTAATGTTTCTTCCTTTTTTGGAACGAAGTTCCTTAGCGCGCTTTGTGAAAGGGGGCTGGACGGAAAAAAATCTTAAAAGTTGTCACGACACTTTTATCCGACTGCGCGACGCAAAAGGAGGGTAATGTGTTTATTACCATGGAATGGAATGGAATGGAGTAGAGTGGAGTGGAGTGGAGTGGATCGGATCGGATCGGATCGGATCGGATCGGATCGGATCGGAACGGATCGGATCGGATTGGATCGGATCGGCTCGGATCGGATCGGATCGGATCGGATCGGATCGGATCGGATCGGATCGGAGTGGAGTGGAGTGGAGTCGCGACGATTATTTTTGTTGAGTGTATACAGTAACTTCGTTCCATCCGGGTGTCCCTTGACACCTCTCAAGTTTTTTTTTTTGGCTTCAGTGTGTCCATGGAGTTTCTTGCTCATTCTTCTCCATAAAGATCTACGCTTTGGAATGAGCACCTACGGTATTTTCACAGTTTTTATGTCTTGTGACTGGTATTGTAGCACCATAACTATTTTTGTACTATTTTTATTTTATGTCTTTTGACAATTCAAAAGTGCCTGTAATTGACCTAGTTGAAATAAAGGATTTGATTTGATTTGATTTGGATATTCTATAATCTTAGAGTATCGTGTTTCGTAGAAATGCATTCGGATTATATTGCTTTCGAAGAATTTTTTAATTTTTTTTTGATGGCACAATTAGCGCAGTGGCTGAGCAATTGGACTGCTGCGGTGTGTGTCGCGGGTTCGATCCCCGCACGGAACAAATATTTGTATGATCTGCAAATAGTTGTTCCGGGTCTGGGTGTTTGTGTATGTGAGTTCCTATGTTTGTAAACGCACCCACGATACAGAAAAAAATCCTAGTGTGGGGCAATCGAATCAACATGGTTAAATCTTTTTCTGCCTAACGTAGTTTTGATGCATTTGGTATTTTTATTTAATTTATATTCGCGTAAACCAAAAGAGCTACAAAATATATTACACTATACCTACTACTTTTTGCCGTACATGTGAAGTTCTCAGTTACCAACGGAACATCGTTGTTTTTTCCCAAAGACATTAAACTATATACGAGCAATAGACGGGACATCACGAAGAAATTTGTGATCCAAAATCACAAAACTTTTTACCAATAGGTAAAAAGTCCCTCAGTCTAGTATCTAGTAGTCGCGTTGCTATGCAACGCCTAGATAGCGCTACTGACGCACGGCATCAACAATTTTGTATGACAATTTTCCCAATGCCCGCTCTATAGGTTCTTTTAAATCTCTTTGTTTTTTCTCGTGTTTGCACTCCTGACAACGTGTAAGCAAAACTAGTATGACGATTAGACTGCGCCAGAAAAAGGTTTATTTTTTATTAGTCAGGATTTAGCAGACGCCATTTTATCGGTGAAGATTAATTTAATTAAATAAGCACGAGAACATTGAAGCACATACGTTTTATAATAAGTTATATTATAGATAACCGGTCCACCAAACCCACCAATGGCTATAGGCCTGTCTTTTGTTTCCATAGTCCGCAATAGACCAACTCCAGCCGAGGGTGGTCCTTGGATATACTGGCATAGTTTATACATGGATTGTTGGAGTCTCATATCATTTTAAATGCTTAATAGGCCTCTGCGAGATGGCTTCGGGTCCTGGCACGCTCTTCAAAAGTCAGGGATCCCTTGATCCCGAGATCTTAAAACATAAATAAATAAATTATTATTTATTTATTTATTTATTTATGCACATCCACTATATACATATCCACTTTATTTCATAATGAAAGGAAATTCCTAACAGTGTTTCATAAACATTTTATTGTTAGAAAATTGTCTTCGTCAGTGTAAATACCGATACGAATGTTATTGTATTGACTAGTAGAAAGAAAAACATTGCCGTTTGTGTCTGTTACGCAACTACTTTATTAACAAGTAATTGGGGTGTATAATACTACAATACGTACGTACAATAAACGTAAAGTATATAGGTTAAGACAGTTTTTTTTACAGATGTAACTTTATTACAATTTACAAGATAGACAGAGCCCTTGTCGTGTCCTTATATATTACGCAACATTATAGAATATGCAAAACAATACGAATACCTGGATATAGAACATCACGTAATTGTTAAGTCATAACAGACTTAAATCATATATGTATAGTGTCGTAACTTGTTGCGTCACCAGAAATTTACACATTTGTAGGGATGATGGAATAATATGACGTATTATAGAAACTTATGAAAAAATAAACTCATCTAATAAGACGAGTTTATTTTTTCACATTATAAATGCGAAAGTTTTTCTGATGGGTGGATTTTTGTTACTCGTTCTTCGCAAAAATAACTGAACACATATGGATTTACACGATAGTTTTGATTTGTTAAAACAGGCATAGGATTTTTTAAAGTTTAATCTGGGTGGGAAGAGTATGAATGTCAATATGGTAGCAGGTGGCGTACTGTTTCTGCATATCCCAATCCTATTGACCGTCAAGACTGTTCGTTAGCTTAACTCTCAAGCTATATTAATTAAAAAAACTAAAATAAAGAATACCTACTATATTTTATATAATTTCGTCTGTAGAGCTAGTCCCCTCTACTACTTACATAAATTTTAATATACAAACAAAGCATTAAAGAAGATAGGTATTGACATAAAATAAGTACTCACAGCCTATTAAAAAAAATTCAAAACGGCTTGTTGACGCTTGCTGTGACCCAAGGGATAGCTTTTACCTCGGCCAGAGGCCAAGGATGCAATAGGTACAACGAGGTAACGTCGCCAGTCTTTTAGACACATTACTGGATGACAAAGTTCAGTAGCAGTTTTTCGATGCTTTGTTTTACTTTTATTGTTTCAGCATTTTAGATAGGAATTGTAAGTTAAATATTAAATTTTCTTCAAAAAATATTTTAATTAAAATATTGTGTCATAATAATTATGACTATCATCTTTGCAGGGATGTTAACAATTATTCCGAGAATATTGCGATATATTTCCAGCAGACACGTGTGATATCAGAAACCGTGACGCATTCGTGTTTGTAAACAATAACCATCCGCGTAAAAACCCGATTTATTTTCCCGTCGAAAAATCGAGGGCTTGGCTTTGTGACTCTTATCACGTATACATACAAAATCCCCGAATTGGAAATGTAAAAATAAATATAATTAATTCTTCCTTACTAGGAATAATCTAATATTATAAATAGGAAAGTTTGGATGTATGTTTGGAACTCAATCACGGCAGAACAGCTGACCGGATCCTAATGTAATTTGCCTTAGATATAGGTTACATAGAGTTTGGGATGATACAGGATGTGAGTTTCTGTGTTTGTAAGCGCATCCATGATACAGGAGAAATTCCGAGTGCGGGGCAAACTTTAAAAAAAGCCGCTTATCACAGAATTATGTTCCATTGCGATACCCTTCGAGTTACACGCGGGCGAAGCCGCAGGCAACAGCCAATATTAATTATAATTATGATATAATGATATGATATGATATACCACAACTATCACACAACGCTATCTAGTCCCAAGCTAAGCAGAGCTTGTGTTATGGGTACTAGACAACTGATAAACATACTTATATATTTCTAAATACAAACATATTATAGATAAATTACACCCAGACACAGAACAAATGATCGTGCTCATCACACAAACATTTGTCCTGGGTGGGAATCGAACCCATGACCTCCGGCATAGCAGTCAGGGTCACTAACTTCTAGACCAACAGGTCAGGCAATTAACCACAGAAGTATAACTTTTATAGTCGTTCAATGCAGAACGACTGTTTTAAAATGTTTTTGTAAATATTTTTTTGTATCTGGAACCTTATGCAAATACGAGTATACGCTATTTGCGTCATTTCCAATTACAATCTTCCTTAAAGATTATTTCAAGAGTTCAGTCCTATTTAATTTACCTAGTTATTTACTAAGAAATAAACGAATGATTTTCCTGGATTTAAAAAGCATTCTTATTTTGTAATAAAAAAGGTACCTTGTATTCGCGAATTTTCCTTAAATTATTTTCTTTTTTAACTTTTCCCAGTATTGTTATACAAGTACCTTTACTACCTTAGCAGTTATCGCGACTACTCAAAAAAAAAATGAACTTTCTGCTCCTTTCCCGCCTGACTTTACAAAAATTCAACACAAATTAAACATGTTTTATATTTTGTATTTTTAACAGTTTTATATTTTGTGTTTTTTTAATGGCGTAGGGGAATGTTTTAATAATTGTTTCAATTCCAAAATGGTTGTACCTAGTATTAGTATTTCACGTTTAGTCGGTTAAAATCGTCATCAATATTACCAATTTTTTTAAACTAATACCTTTTATATTGTTTCAGATTAAGTTGTTTGCGGCTTACTTCCACGAAGTGAGCAAGCTCCCGAAGGCAAGCAAGTAAAACGTTAACAATAAGTATATTTTGTGGAGGCATAAAGTGTAGCGACGCAGCAGTATGTTTGCAAAAATGATTGTCTACATTCCTGACATTAAGTACACATATTGCATAATTATGTACGTTTTCTCGCATAATATATCTCGGTGCCTTATCCGTACAATAATACCGGTGTACCTAGGTATTTTACTTTTTTTCAACATTTATCAGAATGTATTCTTTAAAAGATTTATAAGCGGACTAAGTTTAGTTTTGTATTGTGTTGATTTTTCTTTAATATTTTGCATAATAAAAGATTCATTTATTTACTATAAGTGGCTCTCATTTAAATCTCCTTTTATTCATGACCTTACAGCTACTGTGTTTGACATCGCACTTTTCAAGTCAACTAGTATGTGGAACGACGGTTCTTAAACTTCATATTGCTTACCTTACTTTGCATAAGTCAATTGGCTTAAATAAAAGTGTATCTTGCGTATCTTCAGAGAAAACCTTTGGTAGTGACATCACTACTTTAGGTTTAGTTTTCTCTGAAGCTAACTACTAGTGAGATAAAGGCTGTTTTACAGTTCGATTGAAGTTTTGCTATTAGATTTATTATTTGGGTTTCATTGCTTCCCATCAGGAGCGTGAGGTAAAGAGCGCCTTAATTTTACCCCACCCATTGTAGTTTACTTTTTTTTAGCTTGGGTGGAGTGGAAGGGACTGTCAGACTCGTACTGAGCTTCTACCATGAGTTGTCATTACTATACTCGATCATACGGAATGGATCATATAGAGTTTTTAACTAAAACCCCTGTAAGTTTCAAGTTAATCCAACAATAAAAAAAACGGGCTCTCAGTCCAGATGCACATCATCGACCGCGTTTGACGCTCTCATTGGTTGAGAGTTCATACAACCTTGGAGCGGGCCAATGAGAGCGCCAAACGCAGTCGATATCGATGATCGTGTATCGTAATGACAACTCATGGTATGGGTACTGACTATAAAACCACGGTGTTCGTGTTAGGCCTTTAGGTACCAGGGTCACGGTTACCTGTTTAGACATTCCCGCCCCTGAATGGGGCCCACCCAGCTCTGAGGCACGTGTGGGACACAACGCGCCGTCGACATGGGCATGATCCATGATCGGACTCGCTGACTCGCCGTCTGGTCATGGACCATGCCCGTGTCGACGGCGCGTTCTGCGGCGGCCGGAAATCGCCTATTACACCTTAACAGGATACTGAATCCAACTAAATTATAAGGCACAACATTTATCATGCAACTTTTGTAAGTGTTGCAACAAAGAAAATTGCAAGTAAGTAGGTACCTACAATATTTGTAATTTCCTTCAGTGTCATTATGGCTAGCGTAGACAGAACTGTAAAAAACCAGATCGGCAGATAAAGTTTGGATATTTTATGAGTATAAACATAGAGTATGAGTATAGATATAAGTAGGTATGGCAATATTTTATGAAGTTTGGATATTTTATGAGTATAGATATAGAGTATAGATATCACACATATCTATACTCTATAC
Organism: Agrotis clavis; assembly: GCA_954870645.1. Classification (NCBI taxonomy): domain Eukaryota; kingdom Metazoa; phylum Arthropoda; class Insecta; order Lepidoptera; family Noctuidae; genus Agrotis; species Agrotis clavis. The sequence goes on along the minus strand of OX940919.1, from coordinate 16,368,637 downwards.
TTCATATTATAAAGCTGAAGAGGATTGGTTGTACGTGGTAACCTCAGGAACTACTGGTTCGAACTGAATAAAATATTTTTGTTTTGGATAGTGTATTTATCACGGTTCAACCAATAGTATATCTATACATATAATAAAACTGTAGAAAAATCGTTTTTGTACATCAAAATAAAATCCAAAAAAAATAGCTAGGGTGTTGAAGGACAACCAACAGAACCCATTTCCAGCATTTTTAGAATTTTTGTCTGTTTGTCTGTTTGTCGGTTTGTCGGTTTGTCTGTTTATTTGTGGCTCTATCACGTAAAATGTACGAAAGCAATGTAGATAACCTTTATACACAACGATCGAGCGAAACTTGAGGACTAATTTAGTTTTTGTTTCATTGCAATCGGTTAAGTCTATCAAAAGATATTTGAATTTGAAGTGTTCCAGACCCAGAAGTAAAATTACGGTCAGTTTACACCGAGACGCTCAGTTCAGTAGCGCGATCTAGCTTGGAATAGAAAAACTACATACCTATTCAAATATGGTGTGGACTGGAGTGGAGTGGTTTGGAGTGGAGTAGAGTAGAGTAGAGTAGAGTTTAATGGAATAGAATGGGATGGTTTGGGATGGAATGGAAAGAAAGAAAAGGTTTTTATTAGACTAACACTAGAATGGGAATGAGTGGGATGGAGTGGGTTGGAGTGGGATGGAGTGGGTTGGAGTGGGATGGAGTGGGATGGAGTGGGATGGAGTGGGATGGAATCGGATGGAGTGGGATGGAGTAGGATGGAGTGGGATGGATTAGGATAGAGTGGGATGTAGTGGGATGGAGTAGGTTGGAGTGGGATGGAGTGGGTTGGAGTGGGATGGAGTGGGATGGAGTGAGATGGAGTGGGATGGAGTGGGATCGAATGGGATGGAGTGGGATGGAATCGGATGGAGTGGGATGTAGTGGGATGGAGTGGGATGGAGTGGGATGGAGTGGGGTGTAGTGGGTTGGAGTGGGATGGAGTGGGATGGAGTGGGATGGAGTGGGGTGTAGTGGGTTGGAGTGGGATGGAGTGGGATGGAGTGGGATGGAGTGAATGGGTTGGAGTGGGATGTAGTGGGATGGAGTGGGATGGATTAGGATGGAGTGGGACTGAGTGGGATGGAGTGAGATGGAGTGGGATGGAGTGGGATGGAGTGGGATGAAATGGGCTGGAGTGGGCTGGAGTGGGATTGAGTGGGATAGAGTGGGATAGAGTGGAATGGAGTGGGATGGAGTGGGACTGAGTGGGATGGAATGGGATGGAGTCGGATGGAGTGGGATGGATTGGGATGTAGTGGGATGGAGTGGGTTGGAGTGGGTTGGAGTGGGATGGAGTGGGATGGAATGGGTTGGAGTGGGATGTAGTGGGATGGAGTGGGACTGAGTGGGATGGAGTGGGATGGATTAGGATGGAGTGGGACTGAGTGGGATGGAGTGAGATGGAGTGGGATGCAGTGGGAAGGGTGTGGGATAGAGTGGGATGGAGTGGGATGTAGTGGGATGGAGTAGGATGAAATGGGCTGGAGTGGGATTGAGTGGGATAGAGTGGGATAGAGTGGGATAGAGTGGGATAGAGTGGGATAGAGTGGGATAGAGTGGGATAGAGTGGGATAGAGTGGGATGGAGTGGGATGGAGTCGAATGGAGTGGGACTGAGAGGGATGGAATGGGATGGAGTCGGATGGAGTGGGATGGAGTGGGATGGAGAAGGATGGAGTGGGATGGAGGGGGATGGAGTGGGATGGAATGGGATGGAATGAGATAGAATGGGTGCTCTAATCCAGTAGCAATTCTTCTGAATCTGAACGACAGAGGGCGTTTATTATAATCACCTCAAATATTCTAAAAATAAATTCTAAATACAGGGATTATATGAAAACGATATGATTTATAAACAACGTGGCGAGAATTAAGCGCTTCGCACTAAAAAATACATTGTTAAATTCCGAAATCCACGCGAACGAAGTCGCGGGCACAGCTAGTAATAATATAATATAATATGATCAGCCAAGCGAGCGGGAGTGAAACCACGGGAAGCAGCTAGTTAGGGATTATTTAATAACTATTGATTTCCGAAAACTCTAAGTATCTAAGACTATATTAAAAAAAATCATAGATTTAAAAAAATCTAAAAACCCACGTTTTTAAATATCCTTAAAATAAGAAAATAACCCTACGGGGTTGAGAGAGGGGCCACTCAAAACGTGGGGGCGCATATTATTTAAGGGATTATTTATGGGATATACACACATCAAAAGTGTCTAGGGATCAAGCATTTTTATGCGGATTTCTTGAGATTGAGATGTGGCTTTGTAATAAATTTATGATTTTATAAATTTATATGGATCCTTTTTGGTGCATTTCATAATTTGAATCAGGAACTGTAAATCAAATTCGAGTAAAAGATGAAAATCAGCTGTCAATATTTTCCCTATAAAAACATACAACGCATTGAAGACATTATTAGTGCTACTGTTTCCCTACTACTGATTAAAACCAACGTTATTATGGAGCGGCGACGTCATTTAAGCAGGGAAGAAATGCTCAGAGCCGTGGGAATGATAGAAGCTGGTTCCCGGCAACGTACTGTGGCTTTAGCTCTGAATACAAGTCAGAGTGTTATCAGTCGACTTTGGACACGTTACCGAAGCACTGGTACCGTGGCTGAGCGCCATGGAGGACGGTATCGCTGCACCACACGGAGACAAGACCGATACATTCAAATCTTAACTCGAAGAGCTCCAACAATAACCGCCATGATGTTAGCCGTGAGGCTTCATCACTCTTCAGGGAACTTAATTAGCGACCAAACAGTCAGAAACCGCTTGCATGAAGTGAACCTTCATTCCCGAAGACCGCTACGGGTACCACCTATAGCAATGCACAATCGTAGGATTCGATATCAATGGGCTCTTGAACACAGAAATTGGGCAGAAGAACAATGGCGTTTCGTGTGCTTTTCTGATGAGTCTCGTTTTGGTATGAGACCGGATACAAGACGTATACGACACTGGAGAACCCCTGGACGCCAACAGCGATTAAAATCCTGCCAGGAAGTCCATCCTTATAGTGGTGGAACCATCATGGTATGGGCGGTTATTTGGATCGGCGCAAGAACTGAGTTGATTTGGATCAGAGGCAACCTCAACGCTCAAATTTATGCTGAGACGATTGTATCAGACGTCATCGTTCCTCTACAAGTGCAAATCGGTCCCTTATTTCAGTTAATGCATGATAATGCACGACCGCACACCGCAAGAGTTGTAAGACAGACTCTCGCCGCAGCTAACATCAATGTCCTGCCCTGGCCTGCTCAGTCGCCAGACTTGAACCCGATTGAGCATGCATGGGATATGCTACAGAGAAGAGCTCTGCCGAATATGGAGGGTATCCAGTCGCAAGAAGACCTTTTTTTGTTGTTGCAACGAACATGGGCGGCCATTCCACAGCGTGATTTGGATGAACTCATTTTGAGTATGCCAAACCGATGTTCTTGTGTTGTTAGTGTTCGCGGTAGAAACACGGATTATTAATTGTTTAAGTTACCCAATAAAATTTTAAAGAAAACTGTTATTTCAGTCTTTTTTTCGAACTTTAATGTTAGTGGTTCAAATGTCAAAAATCCCTTTATTAGGAAAATGGCAAATTTCTTTATGAATACAAAGGTGACTTGGTTTATCGTTACTGTGACAAACGATAACACTTTATTTGATGAATCCTTAAAGAACATTTTAATTAATATCAATCAGGAGAAAAGTTATTGCAAAAATATATGTTGATCCCTAGAAACTTTTGATGTGTGTATTTACATGAAGTGAATAGATCGTGGGTGTAACTTGCAAAGATACGCCCCCACGTTTTGAGTGGCCCCTCTCTCAACCCCGTAGGGTTATTTTCTTATTTTTAGAATATTTAAAAACGTGGGTTTTTAGATTTTTTTAAATCTATTAATTATTTTTATCTTTGTTCATCGGGTTTGAAGCTACCCTGAAAATTTCAGCCTGTTATATTATCGGGAAGTGCCTCAAAGCCTGTCCGCCATCTTGGACGTCCGCCATATTGGATTTAAGTCTAATGACTATTTATTTCGTATCCCTGACAGCAAACCCTTTCATTTGATACCCATATCATGGGGGTGGATTTCAAACAGCCAGTCTGCCATCTTGGACGTCCGCCATATTGGATTTAAGTCACGTGACTATTTTTTTCGTACTCCTGACAGCAAACCCTTTCATTTGATATCCATATCATAGGGGTGGGTTTAAAACAGTCAGTCCGCCATCTTGGGGAGGGCGCCATATTAGATTTGTTATGACGTTTGTTAGCTAGTCATGTATTGTCATCAGAATTCGGAGCGTGTGCAAAATTTCAGCCTTCTAGCTTATCGGGAAGTGCCTCAAAATTGAGTTGCAAAAGTCCAACCGGAACGACAAACAAACAAACAAACAAGAAAAGTGAGTTTATAAAACGTGGGAAAATCCCCCGAGAAAATTTTAACCTAAACGCCATTATAGCCGTGAAGGTTAATAATAACTAAATCACAAATAGAAATAAAAAATGTAAAAGTTATCAAATACGAGTACCTATCATTGATTCACTTAGCGTGTGTTTTTCAAACTGCAATCAAATCTGTCCACGATATGGTTGGAGTGTTCACTCGTGATCACGGTCATTGCGAGGTTACACAAATTATGCATCGATATAGAATGATGTTGATTTGTGCAGATAAGTTTTTGTTGTTTAGTACAAGTGGGTGGTTTGGGTTATGGATGATGAACACTTTCTCTTATACAAAGAGGTGATAACGTACGTTTTTAATTACCAAGCAGTATAGGTAATCTAAACCCAAATGAGTCCTCCCGCCCTAGGTGGGGCGGAAGGGACTGTCGGACTCTTACTGACTAAAATCCACCCGTGTTCCTTCCTATGCCCTTTACGTTTCGGGGCCACGGTATCCTGGGTTAAGAAAAAACCCGCGACCCTAGCAGGCATTTAGCGCGAAACACGACGCGCCACCGACCCGGGCTTGGTCCTTGGTCGGACGGCGAGCTACCCATTACTCACCGTCCGCAAGCCCGCTCCGCCGCTGTGCCCTCTGCTAATCAGAGGGACACGCGTTGGAGCGTCCACACGACATAATAAAATAAATTCGCCTACGGGCAAAGAGACCCCTTAGGCACACAGTGCCTAAGGAAGAGTTTTTGCCCGCATCCCAGGGTGCACCGGCCCGAAAAACTGGTCTTCCCCCCGGACGTATCCGAGAGGGAACTCCAATCCACGGGCGCACGTGGAGGTTTCCTGTCATAGCACCCCAGGTAATCTAAACCCTAGAGATGGTAAAAGGAACAGAGGAAGGTAAGGGAGGAGATGTGAGGATGAGTTAACGTTAACAGCTGGTCCCAACCTGGAGAAGAGTAGCCAGAGATAGAAAGCAATGGAAGATGTTAGAGGAGACCTATGCCAGAAGGCACACTGAACCAAGAGCTATACTTTAAGAAAAAAAAAGAAACTTTAAATGGTTCAGGATAAAAGGCTCATTGATTGATTGATAGGTAATCTATACGAGTATAAGTACTTAAAAGTTGTCACTAAACTTTGCCTTTTCCATTATTCTACGGCGACATCTATCGTTGACAGAGCAGACTACCTACTCGTTGCGTCGATGAGACTATTAAAAGAAGAAAGAAAGAAAAGGCACTAAATCTTAAAATTAAAACAATACAAATAAAAAAAATAAAGTTATAAAGAGAGTAGGTAGTAAAAATAGAGGAAATAAAAACTTAACAATTAACCATTACAGAGTGGATAATGTCCTGCTCCAATTCGTACCGTCAGAAAAACAAAAGAAATACTAAACTTGGTTCTGGACTTTTGTTTAACTCCCCAAAATAATATTCTATCTCAATTCAAATCCCGATCCGTTTTTTTACGGTTTATTCTGTTAAGTAATCTTGTGGGACTCCGATTCGCAAAATTCGATCATTGATCGGTTACAGATAAAGAAAGATTAAGATCAATATTGCAACTGATATATTTGCAGCATAGTTAAGATTGATATACCTACATAATATACTTAGGTATTATTATTTTCTATATAGATCTATATTTCGAAAAAATATCTTCGAAATAAAGATCTATGTAAAAAACAATATTTTTGGTTTGGATCGAGAGCTGGCTCAAGTAGTAAAGTAAGTAAGGCTTAATCACACGAAGACGGCTGGATGTTTGATGAGATGGTCGCAGCTATCAAGAAAGAGGAACCTTGCGTATCTAGCAGGTTCAAATAGGTATACTTATATCTAGTTCATCCTCATGATGACATCGCTTCTGGAATCATAATTTCATTAACCTTTTTCAAATATGACGGGCCACCCTTTGAGTGCCAAAGCCGCGTGTCGCGTGACCGTGGAACGTTAAGGGCTATTGAAGGAAACCGTGGATTTTAGTTAGTACAAGTCTGACAGTTCCTTCTGCCCTGCCCTGGGTGGGAGAAATAATTAGGTAGATGATATTAAAAAGCTAAAAAAACATAACCCTCCTTGTGGCGCAGTCGGGTAAAAATACCTTTTTTCAACTCTGCTGAAGTCCGCTTCCGGTCTATACTGTTGCAGCTGAATATCAATATTTTACATGGAGCGCCTGCTTACTTAACCTCCACAATCCAGGTAGTAGGTAATGTGATAGTCTTGGGTTAGAGTTTAGACCATGCCATTAGATACCAGTAATGACTGTTAAAATGACAGCGAAGATCGAATGAAATGGATGGTCACTCATCCACGGACCAACCTAGACAAGATCTCCTAGAAGCGACCCATCAGTTCGAATTTCACGATAATCGTACTAATTATCTGATAAAGAACATAATTATAGCTAGATTAAAACACATAGTCCGGGCAAAAAATAGTTTCGCAAAAGTATTTTCTACACACATATAAATTCTGGAAATGCCCACTTTACTTAGATAAGATAATAAGTAGGTACAGTAAGTAGATGCATTGGTCAAAATAGGAAGCACACGATAAGGAAAAGAAAAAAGAATAAATGATTATGGGTATAATTACACGTATTTATTTTGTTTCCGGGGATTTCTCGACTCATATCCTATTGTTAAAATAAAGGTATATTTACGCTTACTCTATACGAGTAACTACGGGAAATAATAGTAGATTACGCACCAAGGGAATAAAGCAGTGCCTTACGTCACGGGCGTATTGAATCCCGAAGCGACGAGGTTCAAGTGTTAATTCCCGAGTGAAACGAGGGAATTAAGATAAGAATCCTTAGTGTAGCGAGGGATTTAAGTTAGCCCAAGACAAAGGCAGCTTTATTTCTGAGGTGAGTACTCTGCTTTTCACACCACCTGCGAGGAAATAAATTCGAATTTTGAAATTTGATGTGGTACGACAACCTTCGAACGTGAGCATGCTGTGGTGCCCACCTCAGCAAGCGATCAGCTGTTGCAGTGGGGACTGCCGGGGGGCAGCCGCCGCTGCTTCAATTCCTTCGTTCAAAGTTTTCATACTATGTTTTTCACACCACCTGCTCGTAAATGTCTAATTATATGTCTGCTAACCGGCCGTAAAGCAAGGCATTGTTCCCTCCCGCTCGAGCCGGGAATAACTGGGAGTACTGAATTTCATTATTCCCGTGGGAATAATGTGATTTGAATTTGGAACCTCAAACAAAACATAGTATGAAAACTTTGAACGAAGGAATTGAAGCAGCGGCGGCTGCCCCCCGGCAGTCCCCTCTGCAACAGCTGATCGCTTGCTGAGGTGGGCACCACAGCATGCTCACGTTCGAAGGTTGTCGTACCACATCAAATTTCAAAATTCGAATTTATTTCCTCGCAGGTGGTGTGAAAAGCAGAGTACTCACCTCAGGAATAAAGCTGCCTTTGTCTTGGGCTAACTTAAATCCCTCGCTACACTAAGGATTCTTATCTTAATTCCCTCGTTTCACTCGGGAATTAACACTTGAACCTCCTCGCTGCGCTCCGGAGGTTCACCCCCAGAATCCTTAGTGTTGCTTCGGGATTCAATACGCCCGTGACGTAAGGCACTGCTTTATTCCCTTGGTGCGTAATCTACTATTGTTTGAGGTTCCAAATTCAAATCACATTATTCCCACGGGAATAATGAAATTCAGTACAATATTATTCCCCGGTTTGAGTGTGGGGAACAATGACTTGCTTTACGGCCGGTTTGCATGACATATAATGTGACATTTACGAGCAAGTGGTGTGAAAAGGATTTTTTTTATATTTTTTTTATTTTTAGTGGGTATAATCGCGCTGAAAATTGTTTTGAACGTTGGATAGTACACACATCAAAAGTGTCTAGGGATCAAGCATTTTTATGTGGATTTCTTGAGATTGAGATGTGGCTTTGTAATAAATTTATGATTTTATAAATTTATATGGATCCTTTTTGGTGCATTTCATAACTTGAATCAGGAACTGTAAATCAAATTCGAGTAAAAGATGAAAATCAGCTGTCAATATTTTCCCTATAAAAACATACAACGCATTGAAGACATTATTAGTGCTACTGTTTCCCTACTACTGATTAAAACCAACGTTATTATGGAGCGGCGACGTCATTTAAGCAGGGAAGAAATGCTCAGAGCCGTGGGAATGATAGAAGCTGGTTCCCGGCAACGTACTGTGGCTTTAGCTCTGAATACAAGTCAGAGTGTTATCAGTCGACTTTGGACACGTTACCGAAGCACTGGTACCGTGGCTGAGCGCCATGGAGGACGGTATCGCTGCACCACACGGAGACAAGACCGATACATTCAAATCTTAACTCGAAGAGCTCCAACAATAACCGCCATGATGTTAGCCGTGAGGCTTCATCACTCTTCAGGGAACTTAATTAGCGACCAAACAGTCAGAAACCGCTTGCATGAAGTGAACCTTCATTCCCGAAGACCGCTACCGGGTACCACCTATAGCAATGCACAATCGTAGGATTCGATATCAATGGGCTCTTGAACACAGAAATTGGGCAGAAGAACAATGGCGTTTCGTGTGCTTTTCTGATGAGTCTCGTTTTGGTATGAGACCGGATACAAGACGTATACGACACTGGAGAACCCCTGGACGCCAACAGCGATTAAAATCCTGCCAGGAAGTCCATCCTTATAGTGGTGGAACCATCATGGTATGGGCGGGTATTTGGATCGGCGGAAGAACTGAGTTGATTTGGATCAGAGGCAACCTCAACGCTCAAATTTATGCTGAGACGATTGTATCAGACGTCATCGTTCCTCTACAAGTGCAAATCGGTCCCTTATTTCAGTTAATGCATGATAATGCACGACCGCACACCGCAAGAGTTGTAAGACAGACTCTCGCCGCAGCTAACATCAATGTCCTGCCCTGGCCTGCTCAGTCGCCAGACTTGAACCCGATTGAGCATGCATGGGATATGCTACAGAGAAGAGCTCTGCCGAATATGGAGGGTATCCAGTCGCAAGAAGACCTTTTTTTGTTGTTGCAACGAACATGGGCGGCCATTCCACAGCGTGATTTGGATGAACTCATTTTGAGTATGCCAAACCGATGTTCTTGTGTTGTTAGTGTTCGCGGTAGAAACACGGATTATTAATTGTTTAAGTTACCCAATAAAATTTTAAAGAAAACTGTTATTTCAGTCTTTTTTTCGAACTTTAATGTTAGTGGTTCAAATGTCAAAAATCCCTTTATTAGGAAAATGGCAAATTTCTTTATGAATGCAAAGGTGACTTGGTTTATCGTTACTGTGACAAACGATAACACTTTATTTGATGAATCCCTAAAGAACATTTTAATTAATATCAATCAGGAGAAAAGTTATTGCAAAAATATATGTTGATCCCTAGACACTTTTGATGTGTGTAGTTCGCTGGCCTGGAGAGTTTATGTGCTAGTTAAATTCAACATTACAACATTCAGTTACATTCAACAATATAACCAGATTTTTAGATGCTACGCCTCTGCTACACTAATACTCGCTCTACGTCGCGTCCATGTTACGCTATTGCTACACTGATGCTACGTAGATACTACTAAAAATATCTATCCACAGATAACATAAATAAATCTTTAGTAATACCAATAATTGTCACAATGTAATTACTTCTAATGTATTTCTAACAAAGAAACGAAAACTTTTATTTTGTTAATAAAATGTGATGCAAGTGTACGGTGTCTTAATTCAAGTGTTGTGTGCAAACAAATACGCAACCTTCTACTGCTACTCAGCCTACTCATTGTGCTTTATTAGGACTTAGATTTTGGGGCGCTGCTAAATCGTTGCTACGCTGCGGCTACGCTACTGCTTTTTTACTTTACTTCGCTCCTTCGCTAAACCAGCGGAGTGCTGGGTCAGTCAACCAGCGCAGGTGTTTTGCAAGTGGTGATCATGATCGTGATGTCATGGATCTGGCCTTGTTGGTCCCGTAATGGGCACTTTCGGTGCAATTAGTAAGAAGACGATATTGTGGTGTGAATATGTGAGTGAGCGATTGACTGCTGTGCTCACATGTCGCGGGTTCGATTCCCGCACCGAACAAAAATTTGCATGATCTTTAATCGTTTTCCAGGTCAGAAATTTTGTGAACACACCTACGATATAGAAGTAATTAGTACCTAATGTCCCGGCAAGCAAAAAATAAACATGTTCTATTGAATGGCTTATTTTATAATAAATATTTTTTGCAGTGGCGGATTAAGAGTTTCCGAGGTCCTTAGCACAGAGCCTGTGTAGGCCCTCTATTGCTTAAATTGGGAAGGTAGAAAGTATAAAATGAAAGTTTCATCAAAATAGAAACTGTAGTAGGTATAATTTAAAACTTAAAACATTTTTTATCTTCCCTTATCTTAGAGAAGACAAATATAATTTTTTGTAGAGCAAGGCATTAACGATTTATATTAAAGATTAACTAACATTAGAAGCATTTGCTATTGAAAAATGAGCTATCAAAAACGAAGCCATAAAAAGCGAACGCCAACCTTATTTGAAGCGCGAGCGAAGCGAGCGCGAAAATTTTTAGCTTTTTGGAATAAGACACGGCAATTTTTCATAGAAGAGCGAACGCAGTGAGCTCTAAAAGTTTAATGTTTCCGGACTTCAAGTTTTAATTTAAAAGTGAGATCAAACATTTGAAGTCTTTAGTAGGTACTTAAACCTAATGCAATTTAAGTTCTCAACTTTCATTTAAAAATTAGTTTTGTTTTTTTTTTCATTTTTTTCTGGGCCCTTGGCTTTGGCGCCCCTAAAGGATGGCGCCCGTGTGCATTGCACACTTTGCGCATATGGTAGCGGGGGCCCTTAAACTTATGAAATTTTGCACATTTGTTCAGACGCTGATATAGACTAACATATCCGAAAACTAGGCAGTTCTGGAAATATTACATACATATTACATACGGGTCGAATTGATAACCTCCTTTTTTTTTGAAGTCGGTAAAAATGAAACGCCAGCAGAGGATGGAGGCCCCTGGAGAACAGGGGCCCCAAGCACGTGCTTGTAGTGCTTATACGTTAATCCGCCACTGATTTTTTGACTAAACCAAGAGTACCTACGTACTTCTACTACATATTTGTTTGAATGTAGGTATGTTACCATCATCTTCCTGCCCTGCTTCTTTGGCCTCCCTCTTCCTCTCCATCCATCAACATTCATACACATCACTCTCTTAGTCACTTGAGTGTCATCCCTCCTCATCACATGGCCTTTTCAAGATAGACGATTCCCTTTCATTTTTTCTGTAACAGGCGCCACTTTTAAACTTCCCCTTATAAACTCATTCCTTACTTTATCCATTCTTGTCACTCCACACATCCATCTATATTTAGGTATTTTACCGATGGACGTCAAATACAATATCGTCATTTTTTATAAACCTCTATCACTAGTGGAAACTTAAATGTAATGACTTAAACTACTGTATTGAAGTATTTACACAGAAATTATTTACAATTCCAATGGAGTTAACAGAAGGAGTAGTTTAAAAAAAAAGCGTAATTCTCTAAAATTGTTATTTGTACTTTGTTACATTAGTTCTTAATCCTTTCTCAATTTTCACTCAGAAACTCCTGAAACAATCAATTCGTCGTTTTAAAAATCTTTAGTTTTTATTCATAGAATGTACCTACAAGAGCAATCTAGCACGGTTTGGCAAAACGTAGGCTTACGTACTTAGGTATGGCAAACCTACATTCAGCCAGTTATTTTGGAGCCTCATGTAGGTTGCGAGACAATTGTCAACAACCGGGCACAGATTCCAGGCTCGGGGCTACTACTGAGAAAATGGGAACACTCAATATTCTTGAAGGTTTTTTTTTTGTTAAAGCATGTAGTGAAAGAGAGTTAAGATAAATCAACAGATATTACAAGAGAAAGTCCTGACAATTCGACATTTCGTCGATCATTCTATTGTTGTCCGATCAGTTCATCGGAAGGCGGGGTGACCATTCAAAAGTAGGTATCGCACTAAATCCGAGTAGGTCATTGGCACGGTCTCTCGAGGCTCACTTATACTTAGATGTAATACTTTATATATTTACATGATAAATAAAAAGAGGTTGACCGTGACTGAGATGGTCACGAGGGGCTCTTGAAGGCTCAATAAAGAATCAAATTCTTCAGATGTTCCAATTTTTCTGTGTGGCTATTTCAGACACATTGTAATTAGGGATGATTGTAAGCTATTGAGAATAAGTATAAGCAAGACTCAGTCACAGATGCTTCAATAAAATTACCCGCGGTCTACTTACCTCATGAAGCGACATCACGCAAATAATTGATATACTTAATTTAATAACCTTAAATTGACAGTGGTTAGTTGTTAACAAAATTGTGTCAGCAGTTACTGTTTGTTTCGTAATCTCTACATTTAGGTGCGATTGTCAAGGGTTTTGCCGATAACCGCTACCTAACCCTGCTACTGCTGTTAAAACACACCAAGTCTTACAGTTATATGACCAACACAGTTAACGGTTACGCGCAACGATTAATTTATCAGACATTATATCTCATTTAGCACGCTTTTGATCCGATGTGTATTGTGTGGGCGCTTTAATAAAAAGTATTCTTTTAATTTTACCTCCCGTTGACATCGGCTGGTGAGCTAACGCATACCAGTTTACAATACTAACATAAAAGAGGATAGCGACCGGCCCTCATTCACTCAGTCTGTCTCCGAGTCTCGCCACAGTGCAACGTTACGCTCCGCATGTTATTTTAAATACCAATGTACCGTGCATAATACTTATATTAAAACAAATCTACAACACTGTTATATTGTGAGACGCTTTAGTTATTAAATCTTTTAAATCAATTCTAAAAACTTGTCAAAAAACCTTCGTGCACAATAAGGACAGCACTTGGTGAGTTATTTGTTTTGTTTCATTTTTAGTTTGTACCTGTTGTTTGTATTGGATATATGCAGTAATTTTTAGGAAATTACAGGATTTATGTTCACTTTCATTTAAAGGTATTTAGTAAGGTTACTGTACGTAGATAGTATGATTGGGTTTTTTACTTTTTTTACAATAATTACTTGACAATAGCTGTTAACACACAGGTTCTCACAAATCTTGTGTAACTGTGCAGCGTGTGTATCACTCAACACAGGTCCGTCACTGCCTGGCAGATTATCATGCACGCTTTCTAATTTACTGTGACGAATTTTCGCAACAGTACGCGCGTATAAACATCCATGTCGCTTTAATTCGTTGCACATTAATAGATACGTACCTGTTTAAGGCTGCTTAATCAAAATGACGTTTTCAGGAACTTGATCAACTTAATACTTTTTTATTAGGGCAGTTTTCTTTTCAAATTAACATTTAGTTGATTCAGTGATCAATTAAATTGAAACACGAACGTTTAATAAATACTAAATGACCATCATCAAAATCATCTTTTAATTTTACTTAGCTATTTATTTTGTATATTCTGTCATACAAACGGCAATATAACTCATGTTGTGTTTAGCTAGATGCATTGGAGTAATCCACGACGTCTCGTCAGTTCTGTAGTGCTTATCTAAAAAAAAATGCAGCTTTGTGTGCAGCGCTGTCTCAGCGAAACACAACAGCTGTAGGTAGTTTCAAAGCCGAATTTTTTTTTTCACATGTTAAAATCATCAAATGAGTCCTCCCACCTAGGGCAGGACGGGAGGGACTGTCAGACTTGTACTGACTAAAATCCACGGTGTTCTTCAATAGCCATTCACGTTCCGGGGCCACGGTTACCCATTAGTCCCGCGCCTCCCGACAGGTTTTGGCTCTCTAAATAGCATTGTTAGGTCCTTTAGTTGACTGTACCTTGGCCTTATCTATAACCTCCGAACATACGATCTTTATTTCTGTGATATCGTTGTTATGATGCGACTGGTTTAATCATGCAGTTTCGAGAATTTAGATAATAAAATAATTATCAGATAGGTTGTAGATATCAGTAGACCCTAAACTATCTAGGTTAAGTACTACACGTGTTGGCCGATTTAATTTATGCATAGAAATAAGTATTTATTATTATGCATTTATGCATTATCAGACAAGCTGAATAGATGCATCAAGTATTAACATCTAAAGGTCCTATAATTCATTTTTATGATTTCTCGGAAAATTATAGCATAAATAATGTCAGTTAAAGCCAAGTAGCTAGTTATGCACATATTTATAGTGTATTTAATTGGACAACATCACGGGTATTAAAATTTAAAATATCGAGTGATTTTGAAATTATTATTCTTGGTTTTCTCTTTAGTGTCTATTATGCTACCTTAAAATATTGGTAGGTATCTGTCTTACTTATTTATTATTATTTAGGTATGCGCATGCACAACACTGCGGTCATCCACATAGTTTATTGGAAACAGGTACCCTAGTTTCTTTTTAACAAAACTACCTACGTTATATTCCGTACGCAATCTAGTTATATATAAAAAATCTCATTTCATTAGCTTAGAGGCAAAAACATATAAAAAGAAAAGAAAATGAAACCCAGTGAAGGTTTCATCAGTTCCATCAGTTAAGGGCGCATAACCAGAAAGTTGGCTACGTCGCTAATAGCTGTCAAATATTTACAAGTTTTAATTAATTTGGCAATGTTACTGTATGGAAATAAGAAATATGGTTCTGTAGTGCACTAAAAAATTGATGTACGAATGCTATTAAAACTTTAAATTTGATGTTATTACCGTTTCAGGTGTATAAAAGGCATTTGGAAAGTTTTCAAATGCTTTTTTTACGTCTAAAACTAATATATTCGGTGTTACGATATTAATTATTGCATTCCCTAAACAATTTTTAGTGCACTACAGGAGCCATATTTCTTATTTTCATGCAGAAAATGTGTAAAATTAATCAAAACCTGTTAATATTTGACAACTATTTGCGACGTTGCCAACTTTCGGAATAAGCGCTCTTAAGACCGTTCGTGAAACTGAACAGAAAGTTAGTGTCACAGCTACACAATAAACTATTAATGATGTTCATCATCATATAATGGCTAATATGGAAACTAGTTTTCTCTATTTCTTCTAAAGATTTCTTTTTCTAACAACTTTTGTTTGTATGGATGTAAATGGTTGAAAGAAATCTTTCAAAGCTCATAAGCAATTTAAAGAAAACCTTAATCGCTTAGCATTCAGTTTAGCAGTCAATGCTTAAAGAATCAATTGAAAGTGTAATTTAGGGCCTCCCATGTGGTGATGGTGGCCACTGGGGTGGTTTTAGTGAGGTAATATATAGTCCTATAGTCCCCGGTCTTATCACCAAAGACCGGTAGTCTTTTGAAGGTTTCCCTCCGACGTGGTGTCAAGAAAAAGGTACTGTTTACTGATGAGTTTTAGAAAAAAAGGAGTGATCACTTACTTTAACATTACCACAAAAAAAACTTTATACTTATTATTATTATTCCATTTATTTCAGGCATCAGTGGCCCATGTAATAATAGTAGGATTGTTTATTTGTATTTACAAATAAACAATCCTACTATTATTATAAATGCGAAAGTTTGTGAGGATGTATGTAGGTATGTTTGTTAATCTTTCACGCAAAACCCACTGAACAGATTTGGCTAAAATTTGGTACACAGATACTTAGTTTATAACCTGGATTAACACATACATAAGATAGTTTTTATCCCGATTTTATGTTCCCGTGGGATAATTTTCGAGTTGTAGCGGGTGAAGCCGCTGGCAACAGCTATAGTATACTAATACATATAAAAATATGACAAAAACTTAAACTACTGTACACGAAGTGACGGTGTCGTGTTACACTGCGCGGTGTCGCACAGCCTGCCGCGAAAACGTCGGTAGACTACACCTTTCGGCCAAAACTCTTCCTTGAGGTACGTGTCGAGATGCTATGTTCGCACCACAAATGAGTGAAGTTGGTCCAGTTGGTCTTCACTTTCACGTACTCCACGATCTCCTCAACCTTCGTAGAGTGATGTAATCGGGACATATACAGCAACGTCGGAGGTATCGCTGGACGTAGCAGCATATTTGGTCCTGTCAGTCCGCCCGCATTGATTGCGACTAGTAGGCTTCTTCTTCTTCTTCTGAACCACTTTGATGAAGCCATCATAACACTCTTGCTTCGCTGAACAGGGCTGTGTCGGATTCCTCGGAAGGATTTCACAGCGGCGGTTCTGCTTTCCCCCTTTAGTTGGCTTGTTTGAGGCAGCAATTGCGGCGTAAGATAGTTTGGGGGTGGACATGGTTACGCGGGTCGTGTTCTCTGCAGAGGGGCAGGGGGAGCGGGTTATTATACTTCAAAGCCAGCTTAAAACTCAAAAGCATTCTTCAATAGCATAGGACGTGTTCGATGTGAATACAGTTATTATCGGCAGTTAATTGTTATTCGTGTAGCGTACCGGTTCTGTTCGAGGATCTTATGCAAACGTTACGCGTGCAATACGGTGTGGTGGCCTTAACGTTTTCAAAAAATGGACCAAACGAGACGAGGTCACTAAAAACACTCGTATGTAGCCAAAAGTTTTGGAGGACATATTCTGTCTTCTGTACACTTCATATGTATTTTGATCGATTGTGCTGCTGTATCTCACTATCTGGACTATCTCAAGCTACCCAAAATACCGAAACTTGAATGTTAGAAGTAGACAGCATATCTTTACAAGTACAACTTTTCGTTTTCCTACTAGAAAAGAAAAATTTATAAAAGAAATAAAAAAATACAGACAAACCCGTTCTAGCTTATAGTTTTTTTTCACCACTAGACGGAAATACCGAAATTCACAATATTATACAATATATCCATAAAAAAACAAGGTTATGTCTACGTCAGCTGATTCAAATAAAATACAACTGTACTTCCTCTAGGGAAATAGTTATTTTACAGACAAATATCACGCTTTCTACTATGAAGTTGTAAAATTATACTGGAACCCAGTGTAAAGAGCTATTGAAGGAACAGTGGATTTTAGTCAGTACGAGTCTGACAGTCCCTTCCGCTCCACCCAGGGCGGGCGGATTCATGAGATGACTTTACCAAGTCAAAAAGAGTTATGATACTTTATTATTAAAAGCTAAATATATTTCCATAATATGTTCAATATAAAGCCTGTTCGTTAAATAAAAACCGTTACTTCATTCTGCAATACACGGTGCGCATACGACAACCTGTGGCGGTCAACAACATACTTAAATATGACATACAATATAAATACAATACAGTATTTACCGAACTCGTCCCAATTGACGTTGACGGAACTTATTTCTTTTCGCTTCATAATCTGCCTAGCCTTTTCTCAACAAGGGGGTCGGCTTCCAGCCAATATCAGTATTGTAGTTGAATATCAGTATTTTACATGGAGCGACTGCCTACCTGACCTTCACAACCTAGGAACGGGGTTAAACTAGATACCTCTTGGTACTGGTTGTCAGACTGTCGAGCTTCTGATTGATAGTAACGACTGACAAAGATCTACAAACGATAGCCGGGACCAACAGCTTTGTGTGCTTTCTGAGGCACGGAGGAAACTCGACATGATAGATCAACAGACCAAGTCGGCAAGCGCGCTTAAACTGAAAGATCGGCCCGAGTGGCTTTATTTGGTCACGAGTTCCTCCTATTTCTTTTCACTTGAATAACAGATATAATTAAGGACTTATTGTACAGCCCTCTACACGAATGTACCAGGAATGCAGCGGTGTGTGGGGAAAGATTAGACAGACTGCAGTCTAGATGGAGCGAAAGTGCCAGACTCATACAGACTTAAACCTATCCTGTTCCTTCGTTTTGAAGTTTCTCTTTGTGTTCAAGGGCCACGGTAACTCTCACGGCGAGCAACGGCTACTCTTCAAAATTGCAGTTACTAATAATAAAGTCTCTCATGAATAATTTGGAATACCAGATCAATCTTGAGTCACTGTTCCGGATGAATATATCAGTGCAATATCTGCATTCTACAGATTTATGAGGCAATGTCGGACGCTGGGTGTTATTGATTTGTGGGAGAAACCACGATAACGTCTTGCGGGAAACCCGAAACCTTGTCAATTGGAACAAAGAAAATCCGTGGAAATTGTTTGTGCTCGTGAAGGTTTGACGAATGATGAACAGATGTTATGGATGTTAGCTTGTCAAACTGTTGCCTTCATACGTTGTGGTATCTACAAGTAATTTAAAAAATACATTTTACAACCTTGTCGTTTGTATTAAAATAACTAGAGATGTTATTTTTAGATGCTTCTGGAGGCTATTTTTGATAAAGTGTGAAAAACTGCTGATGATGAAGTTAGCATAATTAGGCTAAAATGTTCACAATGGTGGGACATTCTCCGCTAGAAGGAGTGGACCGTAATCCACCACGTCAGTGTCAAATTTCTTCGAATTATTGGTTTTAGGATATACCGATTTCCTCGCAATGTTTTCTTTCATCGTTTTGAGAGTAGTGACGATTAAAGAAATTGCACAAAGCAATGCACCTGCCTGGATTCAAATCTACGACCCACAACTCGCAAGTCGAGGCTGTTACCACTCGCCCACCACTGCTGTTGGTGACGAAGTGCTTTACCTTATTTTCATTTTTAATTTATACTTTTTATGCCTAGACTCTGGGACTTACTCGAGTTCTTTTAAACAATTCTCTAGGGCCTAGTAATGTTTCAAACCACACAGTTAAATTAATAGTAATATTTCCAAGCGACGGAAAAAAAGACATAATAGAACATAATTTATGTTATGGAAAATTTACCTAAGTAATTCATTTTATGTGGGTAGGACACTTTCGTGATATAAAATATGCGTGTTAATGCAGGTATTTTTTTAACATGACACATGCATACAACGTTTATATTGGTTTCAGCTTACATGTAACAATAACTTAATATGGTTTGACTATAAAAAACCACCAAGGTTTTTAAAAATAGCCATCGCTTATTTATTGTCATCATTGTCTGTCTCAACTTGTTGTGAAACATATATTTACAACATTTCAGAATCAGAACACATGATTTCATGTACTTACCCATTGTTGTCATTGCATTGTGTTCCAATCAATCACAGTTTCCGAGGTAGATATTTTTAAGTATTATCAATACCGTAGTGACACGGTTTTTCTGTCCGGTTGTGTAACAAATGTGTCGAGGATGACGCGTTGCCTGACTTTCGCTGCAGCATTGATTTCAAAGGGAAATCCAAACATTGAGCGATACCGGGCGGCAATGGCAGTGGCGCCACAGTGTGACCTACTCACGACTCGCGGGAGGCTGGGATTCCCTGTGACGTCACAATGCTGAACTCGCGAACTCTCGTTGCACGCATGCACCGTCTCAATTACAGATAATTTATTTTTACTGCGACGCCAACGCTTCGTTTTTTCCTTGATGTATTCTCACGATTAACGCCTATTCATATACTTTATACTTTCATCTCGTTCGGGAGATATTGAGTGGAAACTGTTGACTACATGTTTCAGTCGAGTCTCTAATAAATAGCAACTGCAATATTAACTATAATTTTCCACACCCTTGTTGTAAAATTTTAAAGAAATATTTAACGTTTATGTGCATTACTTTTTAAAGCTAGATCAAATAAATGATAACTGCTGACTCATCATTCTCGGAAACTGTACGTTTTATGTCCCACTTTCGTTTACTTATGATGGTGTTATTTCTTGAAAACACAAGTACATCCTTTTGGATGAGTCATCGGAAAGATATAGAGGTTAAATCTTAAACGTTTTCTGTAATCCGTGTCAGAAAATATGAGGAAAAACGAGTCTCGGTATCCACAAATAACTTTAAAAGGTTTTCTTTATATGAACCGGTGAATATTATGTCATTGGCTGTATACATGTGTAATTGTGTACACTAGGTAACACAGAAGTACGTTATGTAGAAAATGTTAAAACATGTTTCTAGCTACGTTGCATGTATACGTATAGTAGTGACCGACCGAAATTTCGGTTTCGGTTTCGGCCGGTTTCAGCCAAAAAATCTAGTTTCGGCCTTAGTTTCGGTTTCGGCCAAAATACAGCCGAAACTTTCGGCCCCGCCGAAACTCAAGTGTTCATACAATTTCGTGCGTCGTTCGGTAAAATTCGTAGCTAACACGTGCTTGCTCGCCCCCGTCTTTTTAATCGTGAGTTAAGGTTAGGTTTTTGAGTTTACTGCCAAGAGTAAGTCTTGTATATTCATGTCATGATAAAATATTTTTGCTACGAGTACGTACGTTATTTATTAAAAAAACTTATCAATCGTCAAGCCAGTGACTGTATTCGAAATATAAGTTAACGGTTTCTTTTTTCATGCTAGCATGCTTCTCAGTCATGCTAGCGAAGGAGGAGGCGCGCCGCGTGAGGGAGAGGACAGAGTCCTCCCTCCACCCCAGCCGGGCGGGCGGCAAGTAATGGGTGACTCGTTGTCCGACCATGGTTCATGCCCGGATCGACGGCGCGTTGTGTTTCACGCGCGCCTCAAAGAGTGTCAACATAA
The DNA here is from genome assembly GCA_954870645.1 of Agrotis clavis. Classification (NCBI taxonomy): domain Eukaryota; kingdom Metazoa; phylum Arthropoda; class Insecta; order Lepidoptera; family Noctuidae; genus Agrotis; species Agrotis clavis. The sequence continues at coordinate 16,347,657 of OX940919.1, read as the reverse complement.
TGACGGGGCGGGCCTTCCTTTAGAGGGCCAAAGCCTGCCGGGGTCGCGGGACTCACGAATTACCGTGACCCCGGAACTCAAAGGGCTATTGGAGGACAGCGTGGATTTTAGTCAGTGCGAGTCTGACAGTCCCTTCCGCTTTGCCCTGGGTGGGAGGACTCATTTGATGATTTTACCACGTTAAAAAAAGTGTTAATAAATGTTAAAAAAAGTCGGTAAAACAGTGAATTTCAAAAATAATCGAAATTTTAAATGTGTTAAAAAGTTTCGGTTTCGGTTTCGGCCGAAACCGAGAGCAAGGCCGAAAGTTCGGTTTCGGTTTCGGCTGAAAAATCAGTTTCGGTCGGACACTAACGTATAGTATATGATCGTTGTATACGCGTGTTGGTTATCAGGGCAAGCTTTAACAAGCGTTACATACAATACGGCTGGGGTTTTCCCATCCGTATAATCAATGCATTCCGGAACATAGTGGGGACAGATGTAACAAGCCCCTGACGAGGCTGAGTGTGGCGGATTCGAGGCCATTAATCAATCATACGCCATTGCTGGACATGATTGAGCAGCTAACAGATATGACCCTCATTTTTGAACCTAGATTATTTAATTATGTACAGAGATCTGATACACGATAATTAACTAGCTTTCACAAGTTGTTTATATACCTACATGCAGGTAATTGGAATACCTATCAGTCAAGTTTAGTGGTAGTGTAATTAAACCGAACTCGGTGCAGTCTCAATCAATTTTATGCCTCTATAAACTTTAATTGAAATAAAACATATTTTTTTATTTTATTTATTTATTTATATTCAGGCAACTTTGGCCCATAGACATATACCTTACAAACTAACATACATAATTTTATAAAAACATATGTATGTGAAGGCTTGTTATTAGCAATTTTAAGTGTTATTATTTTTTTCCAATAATGTAATTAGTCTGTAAGCCTTCTATAAAAATAAAAAAATAAATATTTTTTTTTACCCGTTTGTATAAATATAATAATTTAATATACGTATTTGCAACATGCAAGATTCAAAATTGCCATCATATTATCGAACTAGTTCATAATATGTTTGTCTCATATTTATTTAATAAAAACCGGTTTTTTATTTTAGTACATTGAAATCAGTCTAAGCATGGTACTCATTAATTTTCGGTATTTTCATAACTATCACTCTGGTTCAATAATGATTTAAGTACAGTAATTAAAATTGTGTTTGATGATCAAACGCAATAGTTGGGACATTTTTTTTTGTAATTTGGCCCTTAGCTTATTTGGATTTATACAGAGGTAATAGGGTAGTGTTGTCATTATGTTTTGAATACGCGAAATATTTAATTCGAGACGAATCTTAGGTAATGGTTTGTTTCGTGGGTAGCTGACCGCTCCACCCCACCTCTGCTCCGAGGAGAAAGCGCGGCGAAATGCCCACAGATTAAATAATGTCTGGCTCTTAGCTTTGCACTTTTTACCATAGTTGCAGATGCAGATGAATCAGTAATTTACATGGAGCGACTGCCTATAGATTAGACTAGTACACTTAAACAGTTGGAGAGATGTTCGGGAATTTTCGAAATAAATTATTTAGACGACATGTTCCGGTCAAAATACCTGCGGCGCGGCGTAGGGAAATACAGTGTTGTTTTCATGCAAAGTAATTGACCATCGGGTCGATGGACAATCAACTAAAATGATGTACTCTCATACTCTGTAATTATTGTCTATCATGTCATCCGCGTCAAATGTTAGGTATTTACTCTAAAAAACCCTTTTGTTCTGCTTACGCGTACGTTTATTCCCGATCTAGCTCCGACTTGTCATGCTAACAATTGCAATCTTGACGCAAGAACCTTAAATATTGCATATCTTTACTGAAATTATCAACAATTACGTGGAAAATCCTTATTCCTTGGAAAAATATTTTTACAGATAGCACAAGCTTAATATACCTGTATTCAAACATGTAACTAATAATAATTAAGAGTCATTATTGATATGTAGGTATAATCATATAATGACACATGTAAACATAGTATATAACTCATGTAGTTGACCAGATACAGTCAATACAAATTCGGATGTTCAACGCGCAACAGTTTAGGTAGAGACTCGCTTTCATTTTTCCTATAAATATATTAAAGTAGTTGTTTGATTGAACAGATTCTTAATAAATCGTTTATTTGTTCCAGAGCCATCATGTTGAAAGTAGTGGCAGTAGGCCTTCTGGTCGTGGCTACTGTTAACAGCCAGTGTTTCTACAAAGATGACAACTCGAAGAAGTTGGACCCTGAAGCTCGCACCTCCTTGTACCGAGGACAACTGGAGTTCACTCTCAACTTGTTTAACGTTATCAACAAGGCAGTTCCTGATGACAACATCTTCTTCTCACCCTTCTCTGTGTACCACGCGTTGGTGCTGGCCTACTTCTCCGCTGGTGGTCAAACTGAACACTCTTTGAAGGAATCCTTGAGGATTGCTGAGAGTATGGTAGGTGATACTTGTTTTTTTTTTAATCGATATTGCTTTTTTGTCTCTGATTTGAATTTCTCTTCTAGTTTAGAAATATGTGTAACCTACTTCTTCGAAATTACTATAAGAACATTATTATTATTTGGCAGAAATACAAAGAAATATAAATTGTGTAGTGATGTATTTCTTTTTGTTGTATGTTTGTGTTGTGAATCATAAAGTCTGGCTACTAAATAGGCATTTACTAAATTCTAGGACAAGATCAACCTGATGACGGCATACAAGGTGGACCAGCGCTCCCGCGCAGCCAACAACAACAGTGACAGCTACGAGTTCACGAGCGCCAACAAGCTGTTCACGGACAACGATCTGAACGTGCGCCAGTGCATGCTGGACCTCTTCGGAGACGAGCTGGAGAGATTGGTAAGTTTTTCTTCTTTTCTACTTCGAGTTAATTAAGCCACATCTTAGCACTTTAGGGCTATGGGGGTATATATGTTAGATATTCTTGTGATCGTTCATACAATTAGTAATAATTAACTTCGTTAAGTGAAGTATTACTAATTGTGACATATTATTTTGTATTCATTTTATGTTTAAAATCAATACAAAATAATATGTCATGTCATCATTTTCTGTTAATAAAGAACGAGCGTGGCGTGTTCGAAAATTTTAGAATAAATTCCGATAACTTGGGTTTTTTGGAAGTGTCATGGTAATGACTGGAACTCTGGGTCTCCAAGATATGTGGGCCCTGGGCACATTTTCGTAATGTAGAATTGAAAAGACGGACACCAAACTATGTTTTCAACATGTACAAAGTTTAATCATTGATAACAGCTGTAAGCAAACGTGTACTTAGTTTTCAATAACGCTGGATAAAAATGTTACGCCATTAGCTAGTCAAAAATAAATGTTCATGTGCTGCGTAGAGTACAATTTTTCAACATGGAAACAATAACAAGGAAAATGGAATGACCACTTTCGCAAGCAAAAGTAATATGTCTATTAAGATATTTAACCTATTCTTTACAGAATTTCCGTGAGAACCCTGAAGCAGCTCGGGTGCACATCAACGATTGGGTGAGCCGCATCACCAAGAACAATATCAAGGACTTGATTCCTGAAGATGGGGTCTCCCAGGCCACTAAACTGGTTCTTGCCAATGCCGCGTATTTCAAAGGGGTGTGGTCCTCCAAGTTCCCCAAGGAGAGGACGAAGAAGGAGGCCTTCTTTGTGTCCGAGACCCGCCAGACTCTTGTTCCATTCATGAAGCAGAAGGGATCTTTCCACTACAGTAAGTGATTGTTTCACTCTGTCTTGTAACTGGCAATTTTTTTCCCAAATTTTGTTCACACACATGCTATCGCTCTGGATCTGATTCCGCCGTGGGATAAAATTTGTACTTATTAAAATTTCTGTTTACTGTTAGCCTGCCTCTTCTATACTGCTAAACAAGGCATTTTCCTGTTGCTTCCATTCCGTTTCATAGTATACCCACCTCTGGTTACGCACGGGTTGTACATAGTTGCAAAAAAAAGATCTATGGCTCTGACTGAAAATAGCTTTTTATAGGTGGAGGATTAAAAAAAAATCGTTTGTTATTGCATTCGGGGTTTAATTATCACCCTCATATGATTCGACCAAAAATTCCCGAAAATTCCGCGATATCAAACTTTTCTACCAAAAGCTTCTGCTAGTAAATATAGGTATGTATTTCGATTTGTTTTATAGTTTCTAAGTACGTTGACACTAATAAGAATTTTGTCCTTTCCAGTGGTGAGCGACGAGCTTGGTGCTCAGATCCTGGAGTTGCCTTACAAAGGCAATGACATCAGCATGTACATCCTGCTGCCTCCATACTCCATGAAGGAAGGTTAGTCTACCTATCTTAATTTATTTCACAATTAAAACAGTAATCTACCGAGGTTGATGAGTCGGAAACACTCTCGCATACCTACTATAACAGAAACTCGTAGCAAACACAGGTTTAAGGCTGCGTTTCCACCAGAGATGTGCGAGGATGTGTAGCGAGGAATGTGTTTGAAAAGAACCAATAGAATCGCTTCATTTACCTCGCCTCGTTCAGCACAGCTCTGGTGGAAACGGCTCAGCGGAGCTAGATTTTTGCGCATACAAAATAAGTGAAGGATGCGTGCGAGGGATGTGTACGAGGAATGTGTGCGAGGAATGTGTACGAGTAATGTGTTGCGAGGGATGTGTACGAGGGATGTGTTGCGAGGGATATGTTGTGTCTCCGCTCCCACTACACCGCACCCTCGTCGACACATTTCACAGCTCCGCTTCACATCCTCGCACCACACATTAATGCGCATTTTCACAGCTCCGCTACACATCCTCGTAGGCACATTTTCATCGCACAGCTTTGGTGGAAACGCCCACACATTTTCACAGCACAGCTAGACATCCTCACACGACACATTTCCTCGGCACATCTCTGGTGGAAACGCAGCCTTATCCTAGGTACAGAAACAACCCGCTATTGTTTTCTTTTGTTTCCATAACGCGGCGACATTACGCGTTTGTATCCCGTGGAATATACAAATGAACATGTTTGCGGTCAATGAACTTAAACAGCTCTACCTATTGCGATCTATGGTAATGACATAAAGTCATAGACACAAGCACCGCGTTAAAATGTGAGTGGTTGCGCGGACTCTACCATGCACCACACAAAGATCCACCATTAGGCCGCGTTTCCACTATACAAGAATAACAAGTTGCAAATTGTATGCAACTTGAACAACAACAATCAACTGTAGATTGTGTTTTTTTTTTCAATTCAAGCAACTTGTATTCCTATGTGACGTCATACTTGCCATAAGGAAACGCGCATTTACAGTCAAAAATAAAAACTAAAACGACCTCAAAAAGTTTTTCTTTAAATTATTTCTATTATAATAACATAACTGTCGATATGCGGAAACGTAATCATTAAAGAAAATACACTCGTATTGAGGACTTCCTCTTTTTAACGTCAAAAACCACTTTTGATCCTATTGCCTTCGTTTATGTTTGATACAGATCTGAACACTTAATCTGATCTGAATGATAGTACTTACTGTTAGCCCCAGTTTCTAGTTCAGTCGGTTAGTAACGGTACACTCCATTTTAAGTGTTATGGATTATTTCTTGCTTCATTTGACCTGTGCTCCCGAGGTTTCATCAATCATACTTTATTTGCTACCACAGATAAAACGACCGTGAGACTCCTGAGTATTAAATTTATTAATTATTCTGAGACTGTGGCTACTGTAGACTTAGTCTTTACGAATACGAAGCTTATTCACTACCTATTCTAATAGGTAAGGAATGAACAATCTTATTTCCACTCATTGGCTAATTTCAATGCTATGTCACGATGCTATCGGGGAAAACCTGAAAGTTATATACCTAAAAATATGTTTCAATTATGTTGTATATGTATAAGTAAGGCGTTTTATTATGTGGAGGCTTTGACATGCCTATTCGAGAAGGCTCTCGCTTGTACTTCTTTCTGGACACGGCACGTATTGTTAGGAGGTTTCATTTTCCGTTGATTTTCGTCGATAATAGTTTTTAAATGTTCGTGTAGACGTGCATTAATGCGCTAATTAACTGCATTTCTCGTTAGTGTGGTGTTAAGAGCTTACACAACCGACCGGTAGCCCGGATTCTGTTCCCGATGTGCACTACTATTTATTATATTTTTTACCCGACTACGGCAAAGCCAAAACTAGGGTTATAATTTTGACCGGTATGTATGTATGTACCTATGTTTGTTTGTTCCCTCATAGTAGGTCGTGTCCCACCTGCAGTTGTTTCACACAATCTTCATTAGGTAGGTGGCACACGAACACGGCTAGCACAATATCGGTCAAATGAATATTGTTTTTGTTTTATACTTTTCAGTGCGCGTTTTTTTTCGTAGTCGGGTTTTAGTTATTTTTAACTTATTTTTTATTTATGTTAAAAAAACGTTGATATAAAGGATATGCATAACATGCAATAGAATGCTTAATTGAACTTAAATTACGAATAACCGTGTTAACAGGCATAATGGCTTCAACTCATAAGTCTAAAATGTGGTCTTTTGTGTAAAGGGGTTACCAACATTATCGCAAACCTGACTCCGGAGCGCCTGGCCGCCGTGGTGGAAGAGAGCTACATGGGTCGCGAGGTCATCGTCGAAATCCCCAAGTTCACCGTCGAAAGGAGTCTGCCATTGAGAGACGTGAGTGCTAGCATTAGTTTCATAAATTTGAAATAAACATAACAATACGGTCAACCGTCACTATGTAAATTGACGGCCAACCGTTCAACCGAAGGTTGACGGCACGGTTTTCGCAGTGTTTGAGCGATTGACTGCTGCGCTACGTGTCGTGTCGTGAGTTCGATTCCTGCACAAAAAATATCCACCACACAAAGAGGAAAATTAAAACTGTGTTTTATTATTTAGCCATTTCTGTCTCACTGCAGGGCAAAAGCCTCCTTACCTTTCTCTCACTTATCCCTGTCTTATTTTATTTTTACTGCACATTTTAGTATTTTTAAATAATTGCGAGAAGAGTCTATATAGTTCTTTAAGCCATTCCCTCAGGTATAAATATAAAGAAAATGGAACTCATTGGGTCAGAAAAACTACAAAAAATCGGAAAAAATTAGCAGCCTTACTACAAAAACTTAAACATCTGTTGAACACTTGTCTAAAAAAATTGTGACTCCAAAACGGACCTTATTTCAACGTCTTAAATGACATTTTTTTAGACAAGTGTTCAACAGACGTTTAAAAGTTTTTGTGGTACCACGGTAGGTGTCTAACGTTTCATTTGTTTTCAGGTATTGGAAAGACTAGGAGTAGGGGACTTGTTCAACGCGACCGCTGACTTCAGCACTCTTTCAGAGCAGCGCGGCATTCTCTTCGACGACGCCGTCCACAAAGCGAAGATTCAGGTCGATGAGGAAGGTAAGAAACCACATTTCAATTAGGGGGCTAACAGGAACTCAAATCAGCAAGTCATTGTCGATAGGTACACGTAACTCAACACATCACTATGTTAAGCCTCTCTCATGAATGAAAATACTAAATCACACGGCACTTAACGATTTAGGTACCTACTTTCACTTTCAGCAAAAAAAAAACGCTACAAGGAAAACCATTGCTTTTAGCGTTTAATTTTCACGTGAGCAAGCAACACATGTATTAATAATGTAGATAATGTACTCGTATTGAACAAACAAAATAAAATAAAAAATGCAGTCGTTAGAGGACTTTTTTGTCGCTATTTTGGCGCAATAAAACTTGTTAGTTTGACCAAAATTCTAGAAGCAAACGAAATCAGGCAAACGACAGTGGACAATCTTGTTTGGTATCATGGTTCGATTTCATATAGACTACTTGTGGTGTAATAAAAGCCAAATACGAATAAAGTCTTGCCAGTTCCCGAAAACGGGTCAAAGACTACGTGTGATCCCGTCATGATTAAACCATTTTCGTTGATCCAATCTTTATGCTTCTTTGTTCGTTAACAGGTACAGTTGCAACCGCAGCATCAGCTATCTTTGGCTTCCGTTCCTCCCGGCCGGCGGAGCCAAGCCGCTTCATTGCCAACTTCCCCTTCGTGTATCTGATCTACGAACGTCCCACCAACTCCATCCTCTTCATGGGCGTCTACAGGGACCCCAAGAAGTAAACCTAAAAGAACTGAAGTCTTTATGTAGTTTTTAATATAACTTGTATGACATTTTATATATTACATAGTATTAGTATTAATAATGATCTGTTTTACATATAAAATAGTTGAGGATTCGTGGAAATAATTACGTACATGACTATTTATATAAGGATTCAATTCTTTGATATTTACTTCTTAAAAATATTTGTTAGACAGTTCAATAGTTTCAATATTGTTAAATTTTGACACAAGTACCTAATAGGTATGTTTAGATATATCAAACGGAACTCATTTTTTTAGTAATAAGGTTCACCTCATTTTAACTCATTAAATAAGACACTGTATACCTGTACCATCATTATAACTATTTTGGTATCATCTTTATTCTTCAGGCCTCATGCCAATTCATTTCTGGTCGACGCAGCCCGGCTTCGCCCTTTCGGACTTTGGTATCCAGGTGACTATCGCAACACAAATCCATAGAGATTTGTACTCAGGCACCCATCAATGGATACCAAAATCGTAAGGTATCGGAAACTTGCGTCGCCTAGTGTATGTAGCTTCTTCTTCCATATATACCTATATATCTATTGTCTACTAGTTATTTAAGTATTCACCTCTTTGTCTATCTTTTGGAATAAGAACTTTTAATTGTTATGAAATGTGGTTGTAACAAATTTTATTTCGGTGGTTGTTCATTATCATTCAGATTTGAAATGTAATGTGTCAATGATAAATTGTACTTTTGTGATATCAAAACCAGGGTAAAACCCCAGAGGCGTTCGTCAGTGCACAGGTATAGCAATATGATAAGTTAGAGTTAATAAAGAGTAGTAATGTATTTATTTATTTTTATTCTAAGACATTTTAATGCAAGATCTTGATAACGTCGTTGAAATTCTTTCATTTAAGGTTAGGTATGTTTGTAATTACGCAGTAGTTATAATATGTTTTGTAATGTTTTTTTTTAGGTTACTAGAATAGTTATTTCTGATTAAGTACATTAAACTGATTTATGTCTTCGTGGCATAGTCCGACAAATCGTATTTTATTAACCGACGAAAAAAAAAGGAGGAGGTTCTCAATTCGACATGTATATTTTTTTTTTTTTTTTTTATGTATGACCACGCATAACTTTTCCTAACGTGGTCCGATTTCAAAAATTCTTTTTTTGTTAGAAAGAGTATATCTCAAAGTTGGTCCCATTTAAATTTCAAAACTAAAATCGGCCTTTATGGGTAGAAAAAAAGGAATTAATTGTCAATCTTCCTACAGAATTTTCAATTATGAACCGATTCTGTTAAAATAAAGTTAACAATTGTAGTTCTGAGGACATATTATATAGCAGAGATGTGGAGAACATAACATGATGGCGTCACCATCATCAGATCAACTCCAGATCCCTGTTATTTTGTGAAGTCAGTCCCAAGAGTTCGTTAACAGTTAACAACAGCTATATCGTGTTTGGGCTCATTTCACTCAGCTTGATGAGAACTTTAGACCTAGCTGAGGTATCATTGCCATCGAGGGTCTGAAGATGGTGACGGATAGAAGGGGCAAGAGGTCCTCAACAGTTAACAGCACCTTTATCGTGTTTGGGCTCATTTCACTAGTCTTGATGAAAACTTTATACCTAGCTGGGGTATAATTGTCATCGAGGGTCTGAGGATGGTGACAGAGGGCAGTAGCAAGAGATCCTTAACAGTTAACAGCAACTATATATCATATTTGGGCTCATTTCACTCATATTGATGAGAACTTTAGACGTAGCTGGGGTATGACAGTCGTTGAGAGTTTTTAGTTACAGAAATTGACACGAGATAGGAAATGCAAAAGTAAAAAATAAGTCCTTTTTAAAAAAAAAACAAACCGACGAAACATCGAACTGAAAAGCAAAAAATAAATTTTGAGGCGGCGCCAAAGAAACAATCAACGAATAGCTACGACGAGCTATTCAACCACGACAACCTATACAACGAGCTATTCTGCTCTTCAAATAGTTAATTTATGTTTGTTTGTTTGGCGCCGCCTCATAATTTATTTTTTGCTTTTCAGTTCGATGTTTCGTCGGTTTGTTTTTTTTTTAAAAAGGACTTATTACATTACAACCCTATGTATTTTTTTCGGACTATGGAATTTTTGGTGTGAACCTGTAGGAAACTCCAAGTCTTACTCCAAATACACTTCACATTTACAGCGCCGGCATGCGGGTGGCGAATAATGGGTGACTCGCCGTCCGATCATGGCCCCATTCTACGCGAGCCTCAAAGAGCTGAACAGCAGCGAATTGACGGGCCCACCTTAGAGTCAAGTCAACGTCAAGTGTAACGTAAAGGGATATTGAAGGAGCACCGTGGATTTTAGTCAGTACAAATCTGACAGTCCCTCCCGTACAGCCCTGGGTACAAGAACACTTTTGATGATTTTACCACGTATTAGTAATTAGTTTTACGTCCGCCAAATAAACGAAAATAATCTAATAGGTTATGTAAAGTAAATGATCTAGCAGAGTGTGTGGAGAATTCCATATAAAAGTGAATCTTAATAAAAGCAATTCTAATGGTATAATGTTCGCTACGTTACGAGCTTAACCTTAGTTGTCTCACGATTACTTCCTGAGTCAGTCATTATCAAAACAGCTACCTACTTCCATAGAATGAGTAAAATCACAATAAAAATGCCATACACATTTCGCTCGGATAACCAACTTTGTACAAACTGCTTTGATTAAATGGCACGATCAATTAATGACTCAACATTATGTTAAATAAAATGTAGGTACATGGACGAATGACGGAGTTCTAAATATTTAAAAAAATGTTCAAGGTTTAAACAACAAAGTATGGTCTTAAGTCAGTATTTTTGAAAAAATCTCAGTTCCATTGTCAACCTGTTCGTGTGTAGAATATAAAGCAACCGAATTAGAATACCATATTAGGTTTATTTTTGATAATGGCGTCAACTGCAACAGCGTGTATCGTATAATTCTTCAAGAATCTCATAAAAGTCATGTGGAATTAAATGTCGATGCATTTTTTTCTTCATATATGAATAAAATAAATGTATGTTAATTTTGCAGAAAATAAACGTATTTATGATGCGATCATTGACCGTGTCGCTTTTAACGAAGAAAATATGAATGTTAGTGAAATCTCTTACTAAGACCGAAAACAACAAAGATTAACTCATTCACACTAAAGAGTGCACCATTTTTTTTTAACGTGGTAAAATCATCAAATGAGACCTCCCACCCCGGGCAGAGCGGGAGGTACTGTCAGACTTGTACTGACTAAAATCCACGGTGTCCTTCAATAGCCCTTTATGTTCCGGGGTCACGGTGATGGAATAAGTCCCGCGACCCCGGCAGGCTTTGGCCCTCTGAGAAAGAGTGCACCATAGGTACGCATGAGATTGATGACTTACTCGATAGTCAACTTATTAAATGACATGACGATGAATGACTTACTACAGTATCGATCAGAGATCTCCCAGAACTTTGTTCCGGCGAAGGTACTTAACACGCATCGCCAATGACTGCGTTTGCGGATGACCCAACGAGTGTTAGACTACAAACATTTAATGACAAAACGAGAGGATCACTGATATCTTTTTGTAGTGTACTTTATTGTTAGATTTTGATACACAACACAGTTCAGGCATAAGCACGACAATTCACGAAAAACAATTAGCAGTAAACTGAATTGAACATCACTTCGTCTTTGTTGATTCCATTTTATTAACACCAATATAATGAAATTATAATGATGTATTATAAAACGTCACAATAGCTAATCAAGCGTTATGTATCTACTAAATTTTACGCCACCTGAAATTGGTATCAGCGTTAAATTAGCAATTTCATTACATTGTCAAGTCATCAAGTGGGTTTAGTGTTCATGAGTCTCTTGTAAAGACAATAAATTAACGTTGTTATGGAGTCTACTTCGACGCGATGTTATCGCGCACTGTCCACTTATCTCTGCTCTATGTAACTTCCGTGTAAGATCTATAGTAGAAAGTTAGAGCGGTTAATGAAAGCTTCATTTTGGTAGTCGATTTTTTTACAAATCAGCTTTAACAGTTTTCTAATCGCCGTGAAAAGGTTAACCCTTTTGATTAGAGATGACGCGTGAGTTCAAGTCAAATTTTCGACTACCTACTTAAAATATGTCCGACATGATGTTTTTGATATCTGGGTAACAGGCGGATTAAAAAGTGAATTAGAGATCGCCGGATTCGACGTTGAGTCAACATGTGGTAAAAATTGTTGATAGATCGCTGCTGCGCTACAAATAGTTGAAAGTCATTCAATAAACATAATCCTCCTACAGCAGGCTTTTAATTAAGTATCAATATATAAAGAGTTAAACAGATATATTTAATCATCAAATACCAGATTTTGAAGATAAGATTTTGCAGGCGTGAAATATTCAATGACTATTCATTTAAACATCCAAAATAAGTACTTTGTTAAGGTCCACACAATATCTAAAACGTCAATAGGCTGGCTGGTAAATAGTTGATTGAGACCTTTGAGGAATTCCAATTTCATTCCGTAATAGCGGGATGAGCAGATGTAGTGATTACGGACAATACTGGCGCCGCCCAAACAGCAGACCACGGCCGCCGCCGGTACATTACGCTGTGCGCCGAGAAAATATTGACTATTACTCATCTATTACCACTAACTATTCATGTGACTCGACGTGAGTATCCTCCCCATTCAGTTGAAAATGCAGAATGCTCAGTTTTCACTGTTATTGTACGATTTTCTGTAAGCGTCAACTAATGACGTCTGGTTACGATGCGTACTTTGTCCGTTGTTTTAGGTTTAAAGACATTTATTTCTCATAAAAACATGAAGTTCACTTATAATGAGATACAAAGTTATTTCTTAGTAGTAACATAATATTTGCCTCTGGGGCTATGGCGACGTTACATTGTTATTATTTAAATGGTTTTTCAATTTACGCTTAAATATGTTAATACTATCACACTTCTTTAAATCTTCTGGTAAATCATTGAACAGTTGTGCTCCCTCCACTAATATTGTTTTTCTACCATAATTAGTCCGTGCTCGTGCGGTCATTAGTTGGAATTTGTTTTTACTTCTTGTGTTATATAATGGTATTTTTTTTTCGTAGCTGTATGTTTGATTGTATGGAATTGGTGGTGATTTTTTTTATGAGGATGCAGGTGTAATAGGTATAAAGCTGTTTGAGATTTAGAAGTTTAGTTTTGAAGTATAATTTTTTTGTTGGATATAGATAATGGTAGTGGAATAGTACTTTAATAATTTTGTTCTGTATTCTTTGCAGTGGATTAAGATAAGATTTAGCCGCTGATCCCCACACTTCGATTAAATATTCTAGGTTTGATTTGACTAAAGAGTTATATATAATTAAAAAAATATAGTTTTCACTCTGCGTATCATTTATCATTTTGTAGATTCATCCATTTCCGGCCTCCGATATTAAATTTTGGAAATAATTATGGTTCCATGGCTTCACCTGTGCTTAAGCTAGCTTAAACAAGTAGGTAATAGTGTTAACTGAATAGCTGCGGTCCTATTTTTTATAGATCTAACCGTGAAGAGTTTATTCATTTAATTTATTGGTTAGCTGCCGAATATTGCAAATTTTCTCACACATTTTGTATTGGCTGTAAGTTATTTCAAAAAAAATATAATTGCAAAAAATAGGAGTATTTGCATCAATCTTTGTAACTAAGATATCGCTAGATAGCTGTATATCAGTGCGATCGATATGGTTGCGTATGGATAAGCCAGTAAACCTTCACTCTAATGTTATGAACTGCTAAATGATAAAATCTGTAATTGTTGATAATTTATGTTCTTATGCTGATTCAAAATCAAAAATCAAAATCAAAGCATTTATTTCAAGTAGGCCAGTTACAGGAATTTTTGTGTTTGTGTTTTTTTTGCAAAAGCCTTCCCCAGTTCCTTTTTATATTTTCATATTTTTCGTCAAAAATACAGATTTTATTAACGACAAAGCAATTTCTGAGATATACCTACTTATACAAATGCATTTTAAGCCAACGTGAAGTTTAAAGCTATATCAATGTGATAACTGGAAAATCGTCTCTAATTTATGATGATTGACGGCCCATCAGCCGGAGAAAGTTGAAGTGCCTCACAATATTCACAAGTCTGTTTACATTAAGTATGCTACAGCATTTGTATATTTTCCTTACATACGATAACATATCATACTGGCGCGACTTACATTGGACTTTTTAAGTATGAGCTTGTTTTTTTACTAGACGCGGCGGCTTACCCGCGCGTCAACAGGTACAGACAGACCTATGTTTATATGAAGGAAGGTCGTCCGGTATACTTCCGCTTAGCTGTCCGCTTTCTTGAGCTCATAACTTAGTTATTTTGAATTCGTACGATCGCTCTGTTTACTTTATAAGGATTGTTGTCTGACCATATGTGTCGCTTTTCCCTGTTGCTATTGATACGAGTCCAGTTTATTTTTTTTTTCCATTTTATTGCACGTTTGGCTGTATATAAATCAGGGAGGTGTTTATCTGTATCATTTATCTAAAATGATTTCTTCACCTTTTTTTTAATGTGCTTTAATGACCTTATAAAGAGGTTGTTTCTTGTTAAATATATTAATACAAAGCATGGTTGGAATGAAATTAATTGGGCGCGATGTTCTTTGTGCCGGCGGCGGCGGGACAATTAATAAAGAGCACATAAGTAAACAATGAGTGGAAAGCAGGTACGTAAATCCATCGGAAGTATTTGTAGCGTCGATAACATCGGTCCGTCCACAATAGAACTAATTACCGCCTTAGGTCGGTGCGTGTGCGCCGGAACAGCGCGAAACAATGCCCCTCGACTGCCAACTATTTATATATACCTTTTGTTAACTCATCTTAACGTTATCACAATGGCTTCACTGAGGCCCTAAACTGACTAAACTGTTTGGAATTAACACTAAATCTGGGTCATTGTTTGTTACTCAATTAATGTTTTTCTACGATTGCTGTACCATGATTTGATCAACAGAAGCAACTGAAGCTTCTTAAACATTTTACTTTTAGTCGTTCTATAGATACATTGTCTTAAGCTTAACTACATGCCAAACGTTTACAGACCATCCATAGACAAAACAGAACTATTTGACGTCCCAGGTTTATCGAAAATGTTCAAAACATATCACTTTATTTTTTATTTCCTACATTAATTTAATATACTCAGAAATCATGCTGATACGGTCAATTCAAAACTTAAATCATTGCACTGTTGTTTTATTTTTGGGTTTTGTGGTTTTACCGGAAAACCCGGAGATATAATTTGAGCTTTAAATTACTTCAGTACTTTTCCTGGTTAGTGTAAAAAAATACACATTTCTACGTTTTATTTTAAAAGTGGTTGATCTTGAGCGTACTTCTATACTTAGCTAGAGAAAAGCCCGGAACTAAAGCTGTTTCTTCCACGTACGTAAACATTTGTGAGTTGCCTCGACGTTTTTTTTCTGGGTTGCTCTGAAGATTGTATATCTAATACTAACCAAATGTATTCACTTTCAGTTTCAACTAATATAATTATTGACGTATGCTGGCCAAAAGCGTAGAAGTGCACCATACATCTTTTACCAGAGGCCTTACCACGAGCTATTAACGCGATCCAGTTTAGGCTGTAGGAAAGAGATGGCGCTAGACGACTTGTATAGCTCTGTCTCTTTCCCACAGCCTAAACTGGATCGCGTTGAGAGCTCGTGGTAAGGCCTCTGAACTGTCTTTTTTTTTCGTAGTGGTATAATCAGGGCCTAGAGCGGGGTGGGAGGGACTGTCAGACGTTAACTGTCTAAAATCCAGGGTGATCCAGGGGGTCCAGGGTGATCCAGGGGATCCAGGGTGATCCAAGGGATCCAGGGTAACGGTTACCTGATGAGCCAGTCCCACAACCCCGACAGGCTTTGGCCCTCTACCGGCACCATTGCCTGCGGCATTTCATTATTCACATATTTTTAGTGTTTCCTTGAAAATGACTCACTCTTTATACTACATACTTAATGAGCGTTTCAAAATATGCACAGTGTTCGGCTGATCGTAAAAGTAAATACATAATATGTATATGCAGTGAATGTTAGCTACTTTATAAGTACTTAGTTGTCTCTTCAGTTCATGTGAAAAGGTCTATCATGCCCAATTAATGTCGATTTCGACAACTGAGTAATAGCAGCTGTTTGGATAGCCAAGGGTTAAGTAGTTATCAGCACAATTGATGAAAACTTCTGTGACGCTATCCTATAGTAGAAATACTACAGGGTGTAAAAACGTCTACGGAAGAACATAGTAACTTTCAACACCTGGTATACAGGCTAACGATGTTGATCTTTTTCCTAACCATTTCCCAATTGATGTATGTATTTGGAATAATAATAGTGATATAGGAAAAAAAACAAAATTTCATATTATATAAAAAAAAACATTTTATTAGCAAACTAACATAGGAAAGTAAAAATATAAGAAATTCATTATAAAACTGTAAATGTTGTAAAAAATTATGGTAGCTACATTTATTATATTACACGTACCTTTCGGTGTGATACTGATTTAACGTGACCAGATCTAATCTGACATTACGTCTGACACCAGGCTTCCACAAGCGATGCTCTTGCGCACTTTACTTCACGAAGATTTGAATATTATGAAAACTTATTTCTTAGAATATTCCACTGGGCTTTTGTCATTTCAATTTATTATTAATTCAATTAATCTAGTAAATTATTTCAATAACAGTTGTCACTACCTAGAAGTTGTATAAAACGCGAAAGCATGACTTGTCTTCCACATTCTCAGTTTAATGATTGAAGGAAAAACCCAATGCATTGTAAATTAACATGTAAAATGCAATATTGCTATTATTTCCGTAGGCCTTTATAGTCTGGTGTTGTCAAAATATAATCGCGGTATAAAATAACAAGTTATGTAAAAAATACGACCTCGATTGTCAGAGCAAAGGGGACGCAGTAGCAGCGCTCGTGTAGCCTGGTGTTCGGAAGACCTCAGTGATTGAATCAGTGCGGTGAGCTGCGCACGAGCACCACACTCGCACTGTCTAATAGATATACAGATAAGCAAAAAATCACAGCTCCGGTTAATCAAAATACAATTATGTTTTTGTTTTCATATTTTCTTCATCTTAAAATATAATTATCAAAATAAATAATGAAGTATTGTACAGGTCGGCTCAGCTTAAAGGCGACGTAGATAAACCTTTTCGATGATTATAATGTGTACGAAATAGAACAACACGTATGAGCACTTACAACTTCTAAGAATTCTAGTAAGAGTGAGTGGAATTAAACAAAATTGTTGTTAAAGTCGAGTAGCTATAATTAATTAAGATATCAAATGTTAAATGAGATGAAAAAAGATCTGGCAGTGACGCCCTCATGAATTGTTGAGAGACGAAATAAATAAACAGTATTTACAAAGTATTGAACGTTATAAATCATCAGGTAGTGAGTCATCCACGTCTCCCTTACAACAACTCCGATACTATTTAAAATTAAATTACTCATGCAATAATTACTCATAGAACCTTATGAACAAGACATAATTATCAATAAAATCTAATAATCAACTCAGGAACAAATGCAATAAAAATCGATCAATATAATCCTTTTCATTAATAAACCTTTTCAAAATAATGTACTCAAAAACCAACATAATTTAATATATTACATGAATATATTAACAACCATTTATGCACTCACATAATTTATGAAGGTAGCCATAGTATCTTAAAGTAATCTGGTAAATCTCTCAATGTTTCTTATTTAGGTACTTATTTAAAACTATAAATTCGCTAGTAATTCAAATACCATCTAATGAGATACAAGTGGTAGAGTATAAAATTTACTTCCAAAGTCAACTTTTCTATATAAAATTCATTCATGATACATATTTACAAGATAATGAGTATTGTTAAAGAGTTTCCTCTGGCTTTACAACTATACTTTAAAATTATATTTACGACAATCTCAATAGAAAGCTTCATAGTACTCGCAGCATGCACGTGCTAGCCGAGGAGATAGTGTAGGTACAAAATTCAGTCTGAAATTCATTTTAGAAGATATGCCGCTTGAACACTAATGCAGTGTTATATAATTGGTTCTGTATATAACAGTGTGATTATTAAGTAGTTATTAATCGATAAAAGCTTTCTTGTAGATCTTTTATCTTAAATAATATTAACTAGGTAGTACTTATAAAGCGTTCATACAAAATTATTGTAAAAATAAATCGAAATACTTAAAGGGTTCAGAACTATATAAAACTTAAGTAAGTAACTTCCACGCAAACATTTCATTTCATTTTATCAGACGTACAGTCGCACAGGAGCGTCAAGGGGCAGTGTTCGTTGACAAATAGCTAAATACTGAACATTCTTTGTTAATCAGTATTGCTACGGCAAGATACATTACATATCGGCAACTTAGCATTTTAAGTAAGGTAGAGAAGTTTACAGCGGCAGTTTTAAAACAGAATATGAGAGATGTCGTCAAAATTTAATCAGACTAACATTTGATCGGATACGAAATACTACATGCAATTATTTTAGAACTGTAATTTAAGATACAAATAAATTCAATATTATCATAAATCTTGAACGAACTTCTGAGTTAAATTAATTTGTTGATTTACAATATTGTTTTATTAATGTCTTTCTATTTAATAATAGGGTTTTAGAAATTGCCAGTTTATATCAATAGTCTACTAAATTTTCTTGTATCCGGGTTAAGTGTTAATAATAATTAAATATGTTGCCATTATGGGAGCAAGTAGAGCTGTATAGAAAATTAACAAATCGGTATAGACGTAGGTAGATATTTTATGTTTGTATTTCATGTAGCTTGTGGACGGAAGGACCAAGAAAAGTTTCAATTAGATCATTGTCATTCTGTTCGCGTTAATAGCGATGAAAATGTTAAAATTAAATTCAAATAAGAAAATGAAGATATTCCATAGACATAAGCTTACGAAAAGCTTATAGAGCGGGAGCCAGGCCAAAATATCGTTAGTGATTTCTTCCCAAGCCGTAATTAATAGACTACATAAGGGAGTCATATCATAAAGATTCGTCAAAGTCAGCTGCGATTCCGTTGGTGGGATAAGCAGCAATCGCCGTTCAAACACGTAGAAAAAATATTTTTTTTTAGTCATTTCCTCCCAACTGAAACCTGGTTTATATTGATGATTACCTTGTATCACGAAGAATAAAACCAATCAGCCGACGGTACCAAGGTGGAATACACGTCAGCCGGTCACTCGAACATGTAATTTTTTATTTTATTTTCAGTGATTTCCTCTCAACCCAAATTTAACCTGATGAAAGTTTACATGTAGTTATGGCTAAAAACAGACGTCAGCTGGCTGTATCTCGGTGGAAAGATCGTCAACTGATACTTTGAAAATTACAAACAGGACTTAGGCTCTCAGCCTAAATATGCATTTAGATCAAAGTTTTCAATTCCTCCCTACAGAAAACCTGTTTATATTGACGCTTACTCAATATCACGATGAAAAAATACATTCAGCTAATGTTTACAGACAGTTATGGATCAAAATACAGAGTTATTCTTATTAAGCTGGGCATCAGGAACATTGTGATTCCGTAAGAGATACGAAAAAACTTATTTAGATAACTTCAGCTCTTTTTTCAGTATAAAAATGTTAGCATTTTTATTTTTTTGGTCAAGTGTGAAATGTCCACTGAAATGAAATCGCTAGGAACAATATTTGGATTATACAAAATGTGCAATACCTTAAAAACTACTTAACCGATTCTCATGAAACAAACTGTACAATAGTTTTTAAAACAAGACCAACACATTAAAATTAGTTCCATTGCAATAACCCCATAAACAAAAAATTACATTTTCAAGTTACGTAATTATGATCAACATAATTATCTCATATAAGATTTATTTTTTAATGCCTTTCGACTCTGTTTCATGTAAAGATCATTTCGTTGTATCAGAAGACAAAAATCAGGATGGCGGAAATTGGTCAAAGGACATCATTTAACATTCATCACGCTCCATACATTTTTTGGGCTGTTTTGAAAGTGCCGGCCAAAGTATTAAAAGTCGGCGATGAGACCACCGCTATAACGAGAGGTGCACGCAGTGGGAGGTGCGAAAAGATGTAGGTAAATATTGTTTGTAAGGAACCTCTCTTATGATATTTTTCTAGGTAATCAGATTTTTTTTTTATGTTATTTGTTTGTGCTAAATTATTATTAGAATACTGCATTTTTCTTATTAGAGCTAATTAAAATACATAATATCTTAACGAAACTAACTAGAAAATTGTACTGAAGTTTGATAATTATGTTGACCATAATTACGTAACTTGAAAATGTAATTTTTTGTTTATGGGGTTATTGCAATGGAACTAATTTTAATGTGATGGTCTTGTTTTAAAAACTGTTGTACAGTTTGTTTTATGAGAATCGGTTAAGTAGTTTTTAAGGTATTGCACATTTTGTATAATCCAAATATTGTTCCTAGCGAATTCATTTCAGTGGACATTTCACACTTGACCAAAAAAATAAAAATGCTAACATTTTTATACTGAAAAAAGAGCTGAAGTTATCTAAATAAGTTTTTTCGTATCTCTTACGGAATCACAATGTTCCTGATGCCCAGCTTAATAAGAATAACTCTGTATTTTGATCCATAACTGTCTGTAAACATTAGCTGAATGTATTTTTTCATCGTGATATTGAGTAAGCGTCAATATAAACAGGTTTTCTGTAGGGAGGAATTGAAAACTTTGATCTAAATGCATATTTAGGCTGAGAGCCTAAGTCCTGTTTGTAATTTTCAAAGTATCAGTTGACGATCTTTCCACCGAGATACAGCCAGCTGACGTCTGTTTTTAGCCATAACTACATGTAAACTTTCATCAGGTTAAATTTGGGTTGAGAGGAAATCACTGAAAATAAAATAAAAAATTACATGTTCGAGTGACCGGCTGACGTGTATTCCACCTTGGTACCGTCGGCTGATTGGTTTTATTCTTCGTGATACAAGGTAATCATCAATATAAACCAGGTTTCAGTTGGGAGGAAATGACTAAAAAAAAATATTTTTTCTACGTGTTTGAACGGCGATTGCTGCTTATCCCACCAACGGAATCGCAGCTGACTTTCACGAATCTTCATGATATGACTCCCTCATGTAGTCTGCTAATTATCGCTTGAGAGGAAATTGGTCACGGACATCTGTTACGGGCTCCCGCTCTATTATGTCAGCCGCTTGAAAGTCAAAACGCTTAGTCTAGCGATTGTCACTTGTCTACCCTCTCAGGTAATTAAATTCACAAGTAAGTGGACAGTTTTAAGAATAGCTAAATTAGTTTCAAAAGGCTTCTAATGGAATGGTTTAAGACTAAAAAAATGACTAGGTCGTGCCGCTATGACATTGTGTGTGATACCGCGCGCCTGACGTGCGGAGGCCGAAATATAGTAACTTGACCTTAATTCCAGTGGTTTAATTTCAATCACGGTACATAATTGAACTATTGTAATAGACACTGGTGGTATGGCCTATTAACGCATTTATTGTGCTACGTTCATGCATTGAGCAGTGACCACGAAATGACTTAACATTACCGTGTCTCCCACAAAGGTAACAATTATACTTAGTGCCATTAACTGAAGAATACGAAGACCAAAAATTAAAATTAATTTAATGTTACTGTGTTGAAACATACATTTTCTCTCATTCTTATGCCTGCATATAGTTAACGGTGTCCATGTAAAAATACTAACGTTTTAAAAAAAGAAGTTATACTAAAAGATATAATAAAATTAACAGCCGCTACTGAAATGCAGTGTTGAATGTCTTTGAAATGTTGATTTTTTATTATCATGTTTCAGAATTAGCCAATTTATACTCATTTTCGGTATGATACTGAAAGTTCATCGTCATTAGATGATAATAATCATTATTTAGCACATTAGTACCCTCTATTGTAAGAATGCAGTAAGCGAATTTGACCTAATGGCGTGAATTAAGTTTTTTTTTTTACCATCACTGGTAGGCGAATGAAAGTGCTTTCACAAAACTTTCTGACTATTCACTTATGTCGCATTATTTACCATGAAAGAGTTTCAAATTCAAATAAAAGGAAAATACCATTATTACACATCCTCACAAAAATAACGCAAACATTTTTTTTTAATTTAGAGAAGAAATCAAATAGCCATAAACAACCTGACAGCATAGAAAGGTATCAGAAAATGTCAGTGAAACAGATTAGAGTGATGTCTATACTCGTATATTAGGTAATTACTTTCACTAAGTGGAAGGTAGGCATGCACAGTACTTTCATGCACTTTCATACTCAAGATTACTGTTTCATGGTTAATAACTGGTAAGCAATAATGGGAAGACATAAAATGATCACGTACATAGGTGTTCGACGGTAAACAATGTCTAGGAGACTATCTAGGCACGTATAGATAAATAATGACAGGGCGAGGCCCTGTGTTATAAACACACAGACGGAACAAAGAAAGGCCAATTTGTTAGACGAGAAAGGGAGCACATTTTAAAGACCGCGATTGAAACACCACTTGTATTTATAATTTATAGCAATCTGAGGGCAATCAGGCCTCTCCCAGTATGAGGCGAAAGATGTAATATTGGGAATGAGAAACCGTTCACTGCGTCGGCGACGTCGCGTCGTCCGATATGGACACTCGAATAATGGTCCCTCCCGTCCCGAACAAGCTATTACCTTCCAATCTCCGAGGAGTACATTATAATAATAGCGCAACTATTCAACTTTTTGTACAAGGCTTTATCTTATACATCGCAGACTTACTAAGTAAATAGAAATGTCAAAAAATGTCAGTGTAGCCATACTCGAAAAATAAAAATTACTGTTCAAACCGAGAGGAGCACTGCAAAGAGATGCGATAGTTGAGCGGTGAAAGATGCTGGGTTCTGAATACTCGTTCTTTTAGTCTTTTTATTTTATTTTTAGAAAGTTCAGTCGGTCGCACAGCGGGAGAAATTACTACGGCGGCGGCGCCGCGGCGACCAGTAACGCCAGCGGTGCTCATCATTGTTCACTATTTATTTGATGTTATTTTGAGACACATTGTCGATAATCCACTGTTTAAAGTTAAACAAACACCAAACGGGTCACAGCATCAGTGCCGGCCGGGTGCCATTACTTATATCAAGGAACTAGCGTTAGATATCTACCTACTTATACCAAAATGCATAAAAAGTTGTTTACAAATATGACTTCTAACGTAAACTAGTATTTATGACTAATAAATATTCAATGTAAGTCGATTTCATATTATATTGTAAAACACTTAAAAGTATCTGTTCTTAGCTAAAGCTAAAATGTATACGGTAACGGGCGGAATTACATACGAATTAACAAATAAGATTAACGGCCGAGAACCTTCACATCTCTCTTTCGTAACTGTCTTATTTCTCTATAAATTATTACTTTATTAGCACCTTACCAAATTCATCTGTGATATTTTCAGCCTTTAAGTATCGATTATAGAAAATACACATTTGTTATGATATCATCATGATAAAGTTCAATTGACTATCAATGGGGTGTGAGCGGAGTGCAGCGCGGCGCGCGTTGGTTACCTCTGCTTGTTGGGCTTGACGGCGCCGTTGGCGGCGGCGGTCTTCTGTGCGATGTGCGTCTGGTAGTGCTTGGCGAGATGCGCTTTCTGCCGGAAGCTCTTGCCGCACAGCGAGCACGTGAAGGGCTTCTCGCCCGTGTGCGTCCGCACGTGCACGTTCACTGAGTATTTGTCCTTGAATCCTTTCGAACAAATGGAGCAGTAGTGTAGAGATCTCTCTTTCCTGACTCCATTTGACGTAGAGGTTGCCGCCTGAATGGCCGTCCCCGACTGCGCTTGCGGCGTCGGCGCCGGGTTCTTATTCTGCGGCTTCTTATATCTTCTATTGCCCGGCTTCGTACTGGTCACGGTAGGCGACGCTGTAACTATTTGCAGGTGCTGGTTCAGCTGGACCTCCCCGGCGGGGATCATGGTCACTAGTTCGCCGTTCACGTGATGTATGTTGTACACACTTCGCGTGGGGTCAATAGGTTCTACGGTACAGAACGGCTGCATCGATTCTCCGAGTTCCGTTGCTATCCTCTTTAACTTCTCGTAGTCTTCCGGGTAGTTAGTGTCTAGTCGTGACAATAGAATGTCATCTACACTCTGCGTCGATGATGGATTTTCCCCATTTGAAGCAATGGAGTTGCTGGGGTCTTCTAATAATATGGAAATATTTAACCGATTGCTTGGTGAAATCGCCATCAAGAGTTCATCTTTAGTGCCTTGGTACATTGATGGTACATCAGGTTTGTTGTTATTTGTCGAGATGGCTCGTTTCAGTTCGCTACTCACATCCACTTTCGCAGGATTCTTTTGTATAGTACTATATCTAATAAAGGCTTTTCCCTGTAATGCGCTCCTGAGCAAAGATTCATTTGATTCTGTGTTTTGATCCGTGATTTTCCAATCATTGTTATTGTTATTAAATTCTACTTGACTGTCTAGTAAGGCTGGAGTTACGAGAATAGATGAACTGTGAGAGTCATCCTTTTTGTCACTACTCTGAAAATCATCGTCATAACTGTAGGGTTCCACTTTCACTAAATCACTAGTACTCAAATCAGCGTGTTGGCTTTCTGAGTCACCATCCTCGTAAGTGAAACCTTCTACTTTTGGTAAATCTTGGTTGAAGTCATTGGGGAATCCGTTCATATTTAATATGGATTCGAGATCTAAGGAATTGTGTGGCTCTATGTCAGTCGGACTAGACATGGACACGTCTTCTTCTTTAGCCCAGTATCGATTCGAACTGGTTTCCGTCATGTCATGATTTAATACAGTCAGTGTGTAAATCTGTCCGTCCGTATTGTTTATTAATTTATTTGAAATTGCCGTGTCTGTGCAGGGATGCGTGCTATTAATGTCGCTTTCTTGGTTCCAGTAAAACTTGTTGAGATCCTCTAACATGGTATTATCTAAGCGATCACGTTCGCGGTCCACGTTCCAAATGGAGTCAAAGCTCTGCAGGGTGGTGGAGGTGGTGGCAGTGGCCATGCCACTGTTGGCGCCCACCGGCACGCCACTCACGCTCAGTAAGCTGTTGTTGTTCTGTTCTTTGGGCTCCTCCGAGAGCAGTGGGTTCGACCTCGAGTCGGGTGATTCCATGAACACATTAACAGAACGCATCTGTTGTTTGTACTGGGCATCAGTAACCTCGTTCGACGTCACGAAATCAAAGAAATCCGACTTTGACAGTTCTGGGGCAGTGGTCGTCATGACTACCGTTTCATTTACAACCGAGGACGACAACTCGGTTCGTTCTCCTGTCAGTTTTGCTACATCAAGCTCGTAATGTTTGTGTTCAGTTTATCTTTGTACTACAATAAATATATCTTAAATTTAAATAAGTGAGTAACCCGGTATGACTTGTACTTTATTGGCAGTCGCTAGAGCGTCGGTAACTGAGAGTGCGGGAGTGCGGGGTGCGGGGCGGGGCTGGGGTGCTACTCGGACGAGCCCAACGTGCTCGAGTCAAGCGGCGGACCAATCCAGTGTGTGAACTTGATCCGTACGTTCCTTTTTCCCATTATTCACCCCAACCCTATCCTTGTTGGTCGAGAACTTAATTAGCCAGGCGTTTGGCAAAGTAAGTGCAGATGACCAAATTATCCATGATGTTATGAAGGTGTCCGGAGTCGAGGAGTGAAGTCAATCTGGAAAAAGGAAAAAGACATGGTTACTGGCATTACTCAATAAACTAAGACGACAACACGACAGGTTTTCGTACTAGGAATGTTGTTGTATCGAAACTATATT
The DNA here is from genome assembly GCA_954870645.1 of Agrotis clavis. Classification (NCBI taxonomy): domain Eukaryota; kingdom Metazoa; phylum Arthropoda; class Insecta; order Lepidoptera; family Noctuidae; genus Agrotis; species Agrotis clavis. The sequence goes on along the minus strand of OX940919.1, from coordinate 16,321,589 downwards.
GCGTCGGTATCGCATATCATAAAGCAGAATATATCCGTATCTGAATGTTTAATTAATAAGCTCGCTCCGAGTCTTTAGATCCTGTACAAAACCAGGGCGAGCAAGTCACGCGTCGCGCCTATCAGGCATCACGTAGTAGTGCGCGCTGGGCCCGCGCCGCCTCGCCTGCGCGGCGCTTGCGCAGCCAGGCCGGCTTTCAGCGTGAACACCAAATAATAAAACTGAACATTAAATTTTATTAAAATGAAAGCTGAATTGAGATCATCACACGGTGTGTAATTCTGTGTTTGTCTAAATATTTTTACTTTCTACATTATGATACTAATTTCCACATCGTTCATTGTTTGTATCGTATTTTAAAATGAATAATTATTGTGTTATGTTATATTTAGCGCCGGAGGTTTCCGTACGTGTTCAATATACATATCGTAAAATGAGAAAGGTCTGACAAACGACACGATGAATTGGAGCAAGCGCGAGGGACCGAAACACTCGATATTAAGTTACATCTGACAGCTGATACAATGGTAACTCGTTGATATTTGACGAAATATTATTTACTAGCTGTATACTTTACAGACACCAGCGATATACTGATTTTATGTAGATATGTATAGCGTATATTATTTGATGTATCGAATCTCATCATCATTCACAGCCTTACCCACTGCTACACAAGCGACTCTTTGATAATGCCAAGCTCCGTGTTCCTGTGCCAGACTTATCCAGCATTTAAATACGCAAATCTTCTACTATATAAAAATAAGTCGGGTTTTCCTTCCTGACGCTATAACTCCAGAACGCACGAACCGATTTCCACGGTTTTGCATTCGTTGGAAAGGTCTCGGGCTCCGTGAGGTTTATAGCAAAGAAAATTCAGGAAAAATTTCAACAGAAAAGCGGGAAAATCTTTTTTCACATACAGAAATGTTACATAAAACGAAGCCATCTGGTGGCGAAACGGAGTTCGCCGGATTTGCTAGTTCTTATTAAATTTTTAATATTGTTATTTACATACAATCATTTATAAAAAAAACTCAAGTAAAATATAGTGAAGTTTTCGAACATGCTTTATAACTGTTGTTAACTTCAAAACAGAATGTAATACTTGCGAGCAATAAAAAACTCTGGAACGAATCGTTAATTAAGAACAATGACGTTATTTTCCGTTGAAGTTTGTATACGTTCGAATTTGTGTGTTTTGCTACAAGACCTATAATAAAGTATGGAATTATAAAGGAGATGGAAAGTTCAAGTATGTGGAAAAATTCAGACGGCTATAGAAATGGGACCTAGCACTGTATAACGCTGAATAGCTCAATATTCATATTTCACATAAAAAAAGTTTCTAAAACTTGTTATATCTTCATAATCATGATAAAAAAAAACGTGAACACCTACCATTAAAAGTACTACAAAAATCGCAAATATTGATATTGCTATAAACTTTTACATAGGCGTTTAGTTTAATGTATCTGCGATTGTATTTATTTATTGATGACCACATTTTTTGTGACCCACTCAGATTAATTAAATATCTTCAAACTACATTATTAATGATAAACACATTAATAATATGTTAGTTATATCGGTAAAGTCAAATAAACACGCTGGGCGCCTTCATATTGTATAACATGTCGTGATTGATAAATCCTTTCTGAACTCGTTGTTGAACCCTCTAATTAGCTAAGGATACATTTAACAATTTCGAAATGAAACAAGAAAAATAGGAAATACTATATTTATTCGATAATCTGTGATTCTTATAAATAAAGTCTGAAAGAATACGAAGCGACGGACTGTGTTTAAATGTCATTTTATTACGTGATGATGGAAATCTGGGTGTGATGTTGTTAATTTCTGCAACTTTGAACTGTTTCTTTCCACTACATGGCGATGGCCTTGCAATGTTCTCACAGAACGACCACAAGTTATGCACTCCGTTGAATAGCCGAATAAACGAATTTCACCAGTTGCTCCTGAATGCAGCAGTTCAAAACAATGTTGGCTGAAAGATCGGCCTGTGCGGTTATAATTATTTAGCCACGAGCTCCTCTCGCGTGTATATGACGCCGTAGTCTTCGCGTGGATATACCACAGTTTATGCATTGCATGATTCACAGTATACAAGTTAAGTCCGGGTCGAGAAGCGAGAGGTCGGTAGGTTTGCAAGCAGGAAGTCCAATAAACAAGCGGGGGTCAAGGAAAAGCAAAATGAAGAATCACAACGAACAATATTAATAAGCAGAGCGCAGAGCGTTCAAATGACGTCTGACGTTTGTTTTTTTCTTAAAGAAGGGATTGGACTCAAAGTGTCACAGAAGCGATAAAAGAATCGATTGAAATCGTTAGAAAGTAGTATCGATCATATTTCAGTTATTTTTTTTTCTCTCCCACTCCAGCAGGTGTAGCATGGCGCCGTAGAAAGAGGTTATGTCGACGCAAGAATAGACAAAATGACAGAACGTAGAAATATTTTTAGCGTTTTAAGCATGGTAATGTAATAGAATAAAAATGTAATAGTGTACGAATGGTGTCATATTTGTGCAAAAACAGTCGATTTGTGTAGAAATAACGATGAAATAACTTTGTCTTTTCTTGGTAGAATAGAGATAGAATCGCCATGCTATGCGTGCTGGGCAATATTCTCTTTCCACTCATACCTTTCACGATGTTGGGCGTCTTCCTTCCAGTTCAGACGGAACCTGTCCAGTTAATATTATTCTGCACAAAATATGAACTAAGATTAAACTAAGAAGCTCATTCCGAAGCTTTTAACGAAAATAATAAAGTTGAGTTTAGTGGACAAATCACTTTAAAACAATCCGATTTTCCGAATCAAAACGCATGAAAACACAATAAAAAGCAACGAAACGACCCGCCAAATACTGTTTCAACGCCAATTCTTAATTTCAGAAAACAAATCGTTTTAAATCACATTAGTAAAAATCGATTAAATACAGTTTCTTTTTAACAATCTGGAAAAGCGTTATTACCCTTCCCTAGTTTTCATTACTTCGTCGTGACCAAGTCATGTCAATAAAAAATGAGCGAAAAGCAATTCAGATACTTTTTTATGTTTAACATTTTATATAAGTCTTAGGAAATTATTAAACATTGAACAATTCATTAATGAATTTTCAAATACTACGAGTTAAAATGAAATTCTTATAGACGACTGGGGCACTCGTTTAGCCATCTCCTTTACATTGCATGCAACACATAAAAAACATAAAGTATTAATGGATATTGGTAACATTAATATAGCTATTACCCATTACTTGTATCTACTTCTTGTTGAGTTAACTTACAGAGGACCACCGCTGGACAATGGGCCAAGCTTACTGATGATCATAAATTAATCTATTTACTCTCTTGCGAGTGGCTCATAAAATTCAAAATTCAATCAGTACTTTACGTCATTGCCTCACAAACATATTTTAACTGTACTAAATTGTATACAGCCTGTCATTACGTTAAACGAAACACTAAGTTAACATGCGAAATTGTTGTGCAACTAACACTGTTAAAAATAGTGCTTTTGACATTACTTAAACCCTATTTCACAATCGTGGAACGTTCCGAGCGGTGGATTAACTTTAAATTGCTTATAGGAAACATTGTCGATGGTTCTTGGTACATAAGTATCTATCATAAAGGTAAAAATATTGGGTTAATGCCGGCGCGCGCGACCACCTTTAGCTTTGTAGTGGGTAATCCCGGGCTTTGGTAGGTAGAGGTGCAGGCAACCATTATAGTTGTCTGCGTTAAGGTCGCCGCAGTGGTTTTTCTGAGAATCTGGTCTCGTAATAGCTTCGTAAGCTATTAACTTAACCGATAACCGTCGATTATTGCAATTGGTTCGGGTTCGTATTCGCAACACGGCAACACATAGTTTAGTGGACCATTGTAGGTATAATGTGTTTGCAAACTTTAATAACACTTGGAAATTCGGTCACCGTTTTACATTATGTTTCTACACGGCTTTTTCTGTTTTTAATTAAATTGTATTGTCTCTGTTTATATTAACATTAAAAATATACGTGTTGAGAAAATATCAGCCGCATGAAGTTAGTTAATGAGCAATTTACTTAACCTAGATTATTTTATGGTGCCAGTCAAATGGTAATGGTTTCGAATGTTACAGGTTGACTACTTGATGCAAAACAATAGTAATCAAATTGATTATTAAACAAATTGAGTAATTAGTTGAAACAAGTTTTATCGACAAGCAAGGATGTGAATTTGATGACTTTGTATTGAGCAGTGGCAGCGCGGCGGTGCATGTGGGTTAACGAGCGGTTGCGCCACGCTGCGCCCGCGCCGCCTGACGCCGACACCGTCCTGGCGATACCAACAAACATTAACTAATATACAAACTCTAAATCTTTTATTCTTATAATTTTGTTTCAATACTTTTTATATAATAAGACTGCATTAGAAAAAAGCTCAAGACGATTTCTGATTTCCGTATGCTGTATTCCAGTTTTTACCACGTCAGGAATGCGGCTGGTAGTGAGAAGACCCGGCGACGTACACACAAGTTACTCATAACATTTCTATTACCTATTGATGCGACTAATAAGGCGGAGAAACCTAACCTCTGTAAGGTATCTAGAAATCTAAAATTGCAATGTTCGTTAGTGCGAATACCCATTACATTTTATACCCATTTGTATTATTTGTACCTTCATGCCATCTCGGACAAGTAATTAAAGCTTTGAAAAGATTTATGAACCGATATCTATTAATAGCATTCTTATATTAATTGAAGAATGTACATGTATTATCATATGGACAGTGGACATGTTGGTGTAATAATCTTTGAATTCTCTTCAATTAAAACTCTACATAAACATTAACTCTGTCGCTTCCGGAACGAGTTTATTTTATGTTAATTATAAACCAAAATAATGCATGTTGTTTTATAAAATAGTCCACTTCATATCGATACCGTAGATCTAGTTCGATATCTTTAATTAACACGAATAAGCGGCCTCGATATCGCAACTACAATGGCCGACTTTATCTCCGCGAGCTATCGAACGAAGTCTACAAATTGCGTCGTATTTACAACAAAAATACGCGGACAATTAACTGTGAAGTTCCGATGTGACGATAATGACTAGTCAGGGAGTCGAGGAGACTGATCCAGAGCATGATCCAAGTGTTACGTGGAGCGCCCGCGCAGCGCGGCCCGCGACCGAAACAGATGCGGACCGCGATAGCTGCGACCACATTGATGGTTTTAATTGGACGTTTTACATAGAATTGATTCGGAATAAACCTGAACATGCCGCTGGTTATTCTCTGAGATTCAAGGCGACGTTCGACGTGCAGCACGATGTTATGATTGTGTGTGACTGCGAATTTATTAAGTTGTTATTTTTACCGTTAAATTTATTTGAACATAAATAAATACTCAATTAATGAGCTAGCCAGACCTTATTTTGAAGGTTCAGATTTCAAAAAACTTCAATTGTGATACAATAGCAAAATATATAATAAATTACAGAATAATTACATTTATATTATTTTCATAAGATAGGTATACAAGTCCCCATAAAACTCAAATGTCATAATGAATTGTAAGACTAAAATGACTAGTCACCAGTCATCAGCTGACATATAACAAAGCTAACAGTTTTATATGAACCTGTGTCTTAATGACATCAGGATCCATAATGAATTGATAGTTGTATTAGTTGTATAATTGCCGCTCTGTTTCATATCATTGGTATTAGCTAGGCAGCCGTAAATGGGAGCCGGTTGCAGCTCGGCTGCATACCAGAGCGCGCGTCGCCGCCGGCGCGACCTCCGACATTTAACAGAAGATGACCGCTTGCTGCGTACGAACAGCCTTTGATCTCTCATACTGTTGCAATTTTATGCCAGATTATTATAGTGAGTCGGATACCAGTAAAAGTAAAATTAACGTTGCGCACTGATCTTGGCGGGCGTTACTGTAAACTCGAATGACACGCGGTTAATTGTGGTTCACGCAATTAAAGGGCTCGGCCACGAGCGACGAGCGTGCTTCTACTAAGTTCCGAAGATTCTCCATCTCCGACTGAGTTAATATATCTAAGCGTTCATTTATCAACATCATACTGTTATAAATCTTTTCACATTTATTGAAAACACGTTGGTTGTTTCACATATGAATTAATACTAATTTTACTAGACAAGTTGGGTTTGTTGAAATGTTTTTGCAATTCAATTAAGTGCACCGGTGCTAATTATGCTCGAAATCTAATTGAATAATTAATTTGGTACATAATAAACGTGGCGGTACTAAGTACTAAGTAGTTAGTGGTATACGGCGGTTATAAATGCCAATATAGGTCGATTGCGGTTTACACACTGATTTATGGCAACTGGGAGACCGGTGGCCACGCAAGGATGCACAATCTAGTCGTGACATTAATGGCGGAGATTACTTGCTTACGCGCAACTAGAGTGCGTCGAATTCTGACGTAAAATATGGTTAGTATTTATATCGGATAGTGGTTGGTCGAGTTCCCACGCGGCACGAACACGGCACCCGCGCCCGCGCCGCCACCGGCTCAGATGATTGGACACATGCTAATGTTGCTAAGATAGATTTCTACGATTGAGAATATTTAATACACCGTGATGTCACGGTAACTCGTACATATTGACAGCACAGTCGGAGCAGTGCCCTTTTACTGCGTTGCAAAATAAATTCCGAAATGTTGTTCCTTGAGTAGAAGTACAATAAATCTTTAAGAGAAATCATAACTCTAATCCCGTTTGCAGAGTAAAACTTTTATAATAATATTTTGAATACAATAAAAACAACAACAATAAAAACAATCTGCATTATTCTACGCTTTCTATTAGATATTTATGTGTAACCAAATAAGAGATGTTTTATTGACGTCTATAATATTGTGAATTAGATGGTTAGATTGTGCATTTCTATGAGCGGGTGTGCCGACCTGTCGTTCAGGTTTAGCTCGATTAGGCACCAAAATTATACTGAGACTAGTATTTGTTATACTGAGATGACCGCTTTGTCCCAGAGAACAGCTCAGCGACTCGAGCTAATTGGACACATGCCCAGACTATGTGACGTAATGCTGCTGTTTTCGTGGATTTAATTCACCAACTAAATTAGAACATCAATTCTTAGATCGTTCAATAAATAGCCACTAAGATAACAAATTAGTACTGTATAATTTGATAAACTATTAGTCTTCTAAACATGGTCACGATTATTTTAAGGCAAGTTTATAAAATAAATTTTAAACGGCCGAGTTTATTTTACTCAAGCTTAATAAATAACACAAACGTGTCCTTTTCGATACGTGTATATTTTGTATAAAAAGCTCCCATTAATTAATGGAGATAAACATCTTTATTAATTAATAATAGGTCGTTAAGCAGGATTTATTTCCTTAATTTAAAAACAATACATCACCAAAGAATGAGCATGCGCACTTGCTAAATGATCTCATTTATCAATAAACAAATAATAGTGATATCATACAAGTACGAACTACAAGAATCAAAGTAGATAATTATAATGTAAATAAACGTTCTTGAAATTCATCTGCATACTGTATACTTCGATCATTAACAAATGATCGAAGACTGCATAGGACAATACCGTGTGGGATAAGAGTCAATCACGAGTTCGTGTTGAAATAAGCCATGATTGGCCTACATCACAGGTGCACTCACAAAAAAGAGAAACTGCAGTATTGCGGCGTTCGAAAGAAAATCTTATTATCGACATAAGGGGCGATATTCGAGACGGCCGCCTGCTCCAGTTACAGAAAACGCTCCCTCCGATTTGGATCCGGTTCGATCTGGTTTCATGCGAACTTACCTTCACTCTCTTATGGTGTTTTAATCACTGTAATTTTATTTACGTGAGTACGTATAGGCACAGACATTATCGAAACAAAAATCGATATTGTTAAGTAAATAAAACGAAACCGCTTCCGTTCAACTTCAGCTTCCTCTTCGTTTAAACTACTCTGCACGCGTAGCATGGCGATTCTATCTCTATTCTACCAAGAAAAGACAAAGTTATTTCATCGTTATTTCTACACAAATCGACTGTTTTTTTGCACTAATATGAAACCATTTGTACACTATTGAAGAAAAGAAGGTTTTTTTTCCATATTTTTCACATTACCATGCTTAAAACGCTAAAAATGTTTCTACGTTCTGTCATTTTGTCTATTCTTCCGTCGACAAAACCCCTTTCTACGGCGCCATGCTACGCCTGCTGGAATGCACACAGTTTTTGTCTCAGTTTGAGCTCTCACAGTAAAAATTACAAGTATGCATTTAAGACATAATTATCGTAGCGTACTTTGCACCAATAATAATAAGGCCACACGAAGTCAAACATGACTCGTTAAATTCAAAAGTTACTCCGACAAAAATATTTAACAGTTAATTAGAACAAAGAAACAATGCATGCTTTTTTTTTGTTGCACCTACTATGTTTTATCTCTGCATCACCCTAAGGTAGACTGTTATAGAATGCCTACGGCATTAAGTCCGCCGTTGTACTACTTTGTGCATAAAGTTTTATAAATAAATAAATAAATGCATTATGCAACACAATAATTCAATACAGCCAATAAACTAAATATAAATTAATTTATAGATATTCTTAAAATTCTTTACACAACATTTAAACTGACTAATCAATTTCTGTTTGGAGTGAAAAGGTCGCATTGAAAAAACTTTGAAGCGATGACAGTTGAAGCTCAGACAAATGGTCAGTTAGCATTTGACATAGACAGCGTCTCTTTTGTAGTGAAAATAAATGAAGATACTGACTAATTGGTAGTTAACATGCACGTTCGATTATATGCGAAGCGTGCTAATATAATACAGAGGCAAATTGGCGTTAGGCTTTTGACAGGCGGGTCAATAAGTGGCTCGAAAACGAAAGTAGCACCTGGTGCAGTCTTACTTTGTTATTTTTATCGGATAGTTTTACGAATATTAAATTACCCGGTCGGGCTTGGATGTCACGGTTCACTTTGATACTTTTTGCACGTCAGTGATCATTCTTTTTGCTTAGCAATTTTAACAGTACCTGCTTATGACGACGTGCCATCATCAGTAAAGGTAGGTTTACATTTTTTACACGCAATGTAGTTAGTTTAAGGAAGTGTGAAGTACTACCGAACCGGATATCAACCGGATTTCTATTTTCGTTAGATTTCTCAGCAATTTATTCTGAAGAGTGAACATGTCCCTAATAATCAGATGTTACGTGTGACTAATGTAACCGTAATGGTCTGCGGTTAAATGTATGAGATGTTATGTAGATGAGCACTAAAAAGCTGACGTCACGGAATAAAGATAGTCATACGATGGAACAACACTATTATATAGGTAGGTACAGTCACACTCAAAAGTGGTTGGCCGCACTTACAAGGCAATAGCTTAACGTTTAGTTTGACTTATGACCTTCTAATTTCAAAAGACACATGCATCATCAACTACTGATTGCATGGGATTCATAATTTCAACATTGTAAAGCATGTCCATTTAACTTAGTGGTTAAGCGTTAAGACTACAAAATCACTGTGATCAAAGAGATGCGAGTTCAAACCTCACGAAGTGATATTCTTTTTGTAAGTTTTAATCAATTGTTCATTTACTCAATTAAACAACCAATATCTAAGTTATTTATTAAAATATTGTGATGATATCAAAGAAACAAAAACTGCAAACGTCGTTATTAAGATTCGAACTCAGAACTCTGTTGATCGTGAATCCACTTAGCCCAACAGAAACAGATAAGAGGCCAATCGCGCTATTTTTTTTCAACGAAATCGCAACTTAACCGCTACCATAACACAACTTTTTGACCGTTTCGTATCGCGCTAAAATTTTGACAGCAAGTTGAGACGCAACGCGATCGTAGCTGGAACGTAACCGCTGTCAAACGTAAAGTTGATAGGACGCTACTTTTTTATGATCGTTACTGCATCGTTGGAGTGTTTTGTCTTTGTTGTGAAGTGATTCTACACTACATCCTACTGATATGATATTATCTTATTATGAATTTATCTATCTAACTTTGGTTAGCGTTTGAACTTATAACGCAATACCAAAATCAGAAAAAACTGAATCGAAACGTAACCACTGTTGCAATCGAACCATAACGTTATCGTATACGTTTGCAGACGTTTCAAATTAGCGCGATTGGCCTCCTGCACATGTTAGATCATTGCGAATGAATGCAAAGGAATGTTAAAAACCGGTTTCCACTTTTGTAAAACACGGTTGTAACACAACATTATGCGGCTGATTTTTTTGTTTTCAATTTCTTACTAAAGTCTCTGATAATTATGAGTTTATTAAAGGGTTTAGAATAAAAAAAATGCGTGATAATTATGTTATAACAATAATTATATTTTTACTGTCTAATGATAATATAGTAATATTTAATATAAATTCGTAGATGTTTTTTTTTATTATTTTAATAGAATTATGAAATGCTTCAATGGATTTTCGAAGCTACTAAACAATAAATAGGAAAATTCAACAAATCGAAATAAAAGTAAAAAAAAGTGACTTTATAAACCCTTACTAACGTTTTATTATATTTTAACTAATAAATAAACACAGGGTATTTTTTATACATTAGTGCGGACATTTTATTTTAATTGTTATCTTTTAAGAAAATGAATAAAGTCGTATACCTACCTAATTACTTCACCAAAAGAAATAATTAAAGTTATCATTATTAAAGTCTATTATTTTGAAACAGTAACATGACACCGCGACCCTGGAATTTAATAGACTATTTGCCCTTTGCGCTCCAGGGCAGCAAGAGCGAGCGAAGTGAGCTGGGGACTTGGGTCACCCTGACTCGCATAGTCCTTTGCTTTCCCGGGCTGCGATGCCCTTTTACGATGTCAATATAAACGTTTTTAGCACCGCGACCCTGGAACGCAAAGAGCCAGTCGCTCTTTGCGTTCCAGGGTCGCGGTACCAAAAAAAGGTTGTGCTTTGAGCACATCATGTTTCTTCTGCTTCACCAAGTACGATTTAGCAAAAATAAAGTTTTAAATTACGGAAACGATATAAATAAACTACGCACTTCATAAAAAATACCCTGATATCGAGGTTACTATTAGCTTAAATATCTGTTTCATTACAAAAAGAGGATTGAAGCTTAATAACCTCGAATCTTAATCCTAAAATAAAATTTAAGTGTCAATAAAACTATCTACTATACAATAAATACAACAAAAACCATAATATCATAAAATATTCTTGAGAAAATCTTAAACGTTTTTTTTTCCTGTAAAACATAAAAGGTTTTTAGCTGATGTTCGATGATATAAGCCTTCAGTGTTGAGTGCACGGTGAACGGTTATTAAATATCGTGTTTAATCAGTTACTCATTGAAGGAAACCTTATTCTTCGTTTTCGTTCACCATATTTTGACGTCCATGCTTATCCTTTACAACAATCCTTATCCATAACAAGTGTTCCACTTCTCTCTCTTCAAGCTTTGTTTTTTTTTCTCATATCCCACAGACTCACAGTATTTCAACACTAGAACAAAACATGGAATATCTTTATGAAAAATACAGCTGTTGATTTATTTTACTATTAAGAAAAATCTATAAATAACACACTAAGTATCAATCAGATTTTTTTACTTTTAAACAAAACTATATTTTAACACTTTTGAATACGGAATCTTATATAATCAATAAGAATATTAACATGTGAAATAATTAAAATTAAAATGTTAAACTCACACTTAGTCCGGCCGGTTTCATATTATGATATTTGTGTTATATTTCATCCACATTTACGTAGGGCTATAATATTCGCCACCAATGTTTATATGTGAAAATTCCATTGTTTATATTTCACTGCAAATCGGTAATCATAACAAGTTTAATCGGAGATTCAAACACTCGTCACACACAATAACCAGGAATCAACAACGTTCTATTATACTCGGAAACGAACTAACATAATTATATGTGTCTACCCTACAAATAATTTACTTTTGTTTTCTGAGATCTACCGACAAAACTTCATTATAAATGAGAACATAAACTATTACACACAACAATAATGACGATCGAACTAATATTAGCAATTATAAAAAAAAGTAATTTCAACTATCAAAATCCTTTTAAAAGTGTATTAAAAATAACAAAAAGTATAAAGTAACTATTTAAAGTCAAGAAAATGAAATTATGAATGGTAAAAAAAAAACACAAAGCAGGTGATTTGATCTCACGCCACAGCTCGTCAGTTAACGCACTATCTGAGCGGTATAGTTTATCACTGCGCCAACATTACTTGTAGGAAACTGGTTGAAATTATGAAGTATACCTTATGTTGATTTGATTTGTATAGTATTAAAACAACTTATAACAAAAGGACGTAAGTCACAGCGAAGCGTCAAGCTATTGCGTTGAGAAATTGGCAAAGGATTTTGGAATTCGACTGTACATAGGCACACCAATGCTGCGATACTTTTAATTGTATTTATTATTGCACTACAATAATTATAACATATTCATCGCTTACAATCGATTTATCAACCGACTGTCGATTATTGTCGCTGTATTGTTCTTTTATTCTACAAAAAGAAAATTGCTAACATTGACGTACTCAATACCAAGCAATAAGTAATTCCGGATTTTGTTATTATAAAATAACCAAGAGCAAAAGTCAATGTAATTATTCGTTCACGTATTGATCTCGGTATAAATAAACGAGTTGTTGCAACTTGTTACTTGCCATTCGGGAAGTAAAATTATAGCGTGCATAAACGCTAATGTTTATACGAACTCACATATAATTTTAATGTATAATGACTGGATACCAACAATATACAAACGTGCTTACGTCTACTAAGTACGCAATTGCTGTAATTACCTATGAAAACTTTTGCGTAAGGGATTTCCCAGACACGTCCTTTTTCCAATAAATAAGTAAAAACCCAATGCAAATTCGGGAAATCTGCAATTAAACGTTATTTTTTTACGTACAATTTTTTTGCATGCTGTGTCTATCGCCTAATATTGTGTACTTGGGTGATATGTTTGCTTGTCTTGTTTGCTGTAATAGTGTAACAATTGTAGATAGGTCATTCAATATATAATTAAATAAATACATAATATTTGTAATGTAAATTATGTATTTAAAATGTAAGTAATCAATTTGTGAGTTACAAAAGGTAAATTTAAAAAGTTCAAACTTTATGCCACCATGTGAATAATGACAAGCATTAATAAAACATGCAGTTTCTTTTCGCTCGCGATTAGCATGTTGCCGAATCGAATGCAATCTCTTCATGAATTTCATTTAATAATATAATAAATTCGGATTTGAGCCCACGCTGGTCGCCGTAGCCGTAATATTTAAATACGCTATTCATAACTATTTGATTTGTTAAATAAATATCTCACTTTTTACATTGACTTGTGAATTGGATACAAATTAACACTCTTGTATTTACATATTAATTAAAAATTGGCATAAATGCAAAAATCGTTGCTAGTTTTTAGCTCGGACTGTGTTCATTCATAAAAAAAAATACTTGTAGTTTATAAATAATAAAAAAAACTACTTATAAATAGATCATCAGTATAAAATTTAAATATTTAAATTAGAATTATTTCACCGATGCGCGAAGATACTTTTCCCATGATATATAGTAATAGATAGACAATTATAAGCCGACAACAGTCGTGTAATAAGTTGCATCTCGGATCGCAATTACTAACGGGTAGTAATATCTCACATCGCGCCCGGCAATATGTCTGCCACGAATCTTAATGAAGCTCATCTGTTTAACTGCAATCACATGAGCCTAGATCGTTATAGAAAACATCTGTGTATGATTGAAATGGTATCTTGACTATGTAATCCAATCAGCAGGTGATCAATCAACTTTAAACGATTTTTATATGCCAGTCGTTTGCCGATAGATAGCATTTAAATAATGCAACATTATTAAGATAATAGCGGAAGAGACGTTTTATAATATAGTTTTTTTTTAACGGTGATGACGTAAATCATGAGATAGCTGTTATTGATAGGCGTTGCCTAGCCTGTTCTCACAACAATGCAAGTTTTGGCGAAGTCATAAATAAAATATCTGATTAATTTCGTCGTCGTTAAGCCTACGGGCAATCTTGACATAAGACATTCATACATTTTTATTGAAATTTATTGTCATTGAACTGAGCCTGCTCTAGGAAAATCAAGTTATATCCTACTACTTATTTATGAATGCGAAAATGTATGAGGTTCGATGGATGTTTGTCTGTATGCTGTCATAAAAAAATTGACAACTGAAATTGAAATTGACAACTGTATACTTTTATTTATCGATATACTTTTCTCTCAGTATATTAACGTTTCTATGGGATAATTACTGACCGGGCAACGCTGAGGGTAAATAAATGATGGTAGTTTTATATATAAAGACAACTGAGGTAAAGAGAATTCAATTTACGTTAAGGATTAAGTATAGTCTTACTGCTTTCCTGAAAACAAATCAAATCCCAGCGTCGGATATGTTACCACGACATGCTCATAAACAACTTCCAAGTTACCAAGTATGCCTACAGAAGCAGTAGTCGTGTCCCTTAACTAGGTAAGTGTGCATAAAACAGCGCACAGATCGCTTTCCACGGTGTAAATGACTTCAGGTTAATAATTTTCAAATCGTGATCTCACATCAATTTATTTCACCATTAATAGTTTGTCCTTATTTATAGGTATTATCACGTCTATCGCTCGAGAGCCGGAGCAGTTTCGTAAGGCTGCAGTTTAACATCATTTGCATATTCCACGGCGCGCCGGTGTCGATGTGGCCCGTGTTGTACATCGAGCGAACCACTAATAATTACTGTTCACAGGCTTCATGTATTTATAGTGAACCAATTTTCGGGAAACATTAACTAATGGAGCGTAACTTTATGTTTTAGAAAAGCCATCGCAAGTTTGTTTAATTTGTGTTAATGGATGTGAGGAAAAACTCCTAACTTCAGTTATTATGACTTAAATGGCCATTTCAATGCGTTGACTTTTACATGCATTGCATGTATCTAATCTAATGACATTAAATTGTAAGTACCTAGTAAAATTTATTAGTACAGATATTAAAATTTAATCAATATTGCGGGTGGCATCAATGTTTTGACATTCGAAATGGAACTTAATGACAGGAAAGGACGATTATATTCATATCAAACATGCTTCCGTTGTAGAGTAGTTCAGAATTTGAATAATTTATTAATATTACTTGTTTAATAGCTGTTGTCATGTCTGTTACAAATTGGCGCAGGCAGTGTTCGTGCTATTTGCCGAGTGCGCTGCGTGTGCGCGTAGGTAGCGGCCTGCTCGCGGATGTCTCTGTCGGGATGATCCAGATACACGACGAATCCTTTCACCGAGCGCAGCCTTGAGCACGCCGTGTCCCAGGACTGACCATTACCGACGCACCGTTGTTAATGTCCTATCGATTAACATAGATCGGTACTAAAAGATTTAGTGCGCTCAAACTATCAACGTTTATAGACTACACTATTGTGTTCGACTTCTCGCATTTACGATATATACAGCCAGTGAATTGGGTTAGCAAATGTTAGGCCGGTCTCAGGCCATCCAAGTCGATGACGAAAAATACCGGACATGTCCGCCAATTAAAGTTCGAGAGACGAAGACGGTGCGCCCGCGCAGCGCCGCTATGCCGCATCGCGCACCGCGACCGACCACGTGATGCTCTTTTGCAATTTAAATCAATAAACAAGAGATCATTTTATTCTCCTTGTTAATGGTTATTTTAATTGGTTCCACGATTTTTTTCTTTATTTATCCTGATTTTGTTAGGCACGAGGTCAGCCTGCTGGCCTCTGCCATCTAAAAAAATAAATGTATTGTGACTAAAATGTCGATGATGCCAACATTAGCGATGCTTTAGCAATTCATGTCGAGTGAGAGTAAGCATTCACAATGAATGGATGCATCACATCATAATACTTATTTAGGTATTACTAATCGAATTTCGTACACTATAATTTGCGGTTATTATGTTGCGCTTTAATGTTCTTTCACAAAGAAAGTAGGGTAGTCTGTACGTAATTTTTCATGTTTGTTGTTTCATTTGGAATATTTTTAATATTTTTCCTGTTCCGAAGTAGCAAATTCTATTTTTATGGTGATGTCAACATTCAAGTGGAAGAGATGAGTTGCATTAAAAATCCCGAGTATCCACATAAAAATCTTAAAAAACCACTTCCTTGAATATATGGTTTAATTGCCTGCCTTCTTTTACATTAATACTCCCTTATATGGTCACCTGGTTCGTCTTCTACATAAACCGGTGCAAAAAATGGTATGTCAATTACTATTCGCCCGTGTCACTTTACAATGGAACTTTCGTAATGAATATAGCCAAATTACAATTCTTAAGAAAAAGCTCGCGGTGCGGTAGTGTGGCTGTATGGCTGCCAAACCTGAATGTACTTTTTAATTGAAGGGTTCATACTATATGGCTGTTTATCAAGGTAACTGAAGCAGGTTTTAAGTGAAAACATATTTTATTTAATATTCTTTCTTAAAGTGCTCTACATATTGACATTTAAACACTGCGGACCGCAATGTTGGATAATTTATTACAAAATTCAGTAGTACTACTGGTTGCCTTATGTGATAAGAATAAACCAGTTATGTACATACCTATGAAAAAACCTGAATTGTTGATACTCACCTAGGTATTCCACCGATCGACCTACGATCTAAAATCCATTTTTTAAATATAATTTTATTATGAAATAAAGGAGGACTTTCTAAATTCGAAACGTTTCTGTTTATTTATGGAAGAACACGAATAACTTTTAAATCTTACTACACAGTTTAACTTCAACTCACTTCACGAAAGGCATTTGGAACGAGAAACAATAAACGACTAATTTATCGCTTCTTACACGATTAAACTCTGATTTTAATTTTATGACGTAGTTATTTTGTATCTCAGTAGTATTTTGAGGGTCTTTTGTGGTAGCCTTGAAGTCCTTTGGTTCCTCCTGTCTCTTAGCGAAATATTTGGAATCTGTTTATACTTCCTGTTTACCTAGAAACTTTAAAAATAGCACCAAAAAAGACTACTTTCAAATTAAACTTATTCATGGCTGTATTTGAGTTGAATGTTCTTTGACGGTTTTCTTTGTATATTTTAAGAAACAAAATTTTTATGCCATTATAACCTTAGTTGCTTGGTTGAGACATAAATATATGTGTCCATCAAAGAATAAACCGTTGATACCGTGAGGTCCGTCAGGAGACAATAGAACACCCAAAAGTGTTGCAACCCCAAGTAAAATGGTTTTTTATGTTTAATCTATACTTAATATTATAAAGCTGAAGAGTTTGTTTGTTTGTTTGTTTGTTTGTTTGTTTGCGCTAATCTCAGGAACGACTGGTTGGAATCGAAAAATTCTTTTTGTGTTGGATAGTCCATTTATCGAGGAAGGTTATAGGCTATATAACATCATGCTATCACCAAAAGGAGCGGAGCAGCAATGAGAAATGTTTCAAAATCGGGAAAATGTATTCCTTTTCGAGAGCTTTCGTTGCGTGCGCTGCGTAAACGGTTAAAGATACGCAAAAATTATGTACTACGGAATTATTCCCCGTAAAAAGTTCTAAAATAAAGTCCGTGAGAGCATATATCTATCTTTTAAGATTAAGTCACTATAACCTTTTTTATGGAAATCAAATTTGTTTTAAAGTAATGCATTATTTGCGAAGGTATTTTCATTAATATAATATTAATCCTTATCAAAATAAATACGTTAATCATCACAAGCATTTAATTTTGAACAAAATTGCCCTTGACATCGTTTGATTTCAATGAATATCTTAGGAGATATCATAGTTTCAAAATAATGCCACAACAAAATTATTACTGCCTGGGCAATACTGAGCATATCATAATTGCGCGTGAGGGAAAGTGCACCCTCTATCTCTCACCCGAGCCACCGCTGAAGACGCCCAGGGCGTCGGAAATAGTGGGTCATATTCCAGCCGCTTACGCACGGGGAGTAATGGGTGCCTTGCCGTCCGACGGCATGTATTTATAAAGAAGCACTGGCCAATCCCCGCTGCATAGACAAGTCGAGGGGCGGCGGGAAGAGCTCCGGCGCCATCTCAGGGCGCGGTATGGATCCTGTATCGAATGGGGAACGAAGAAACGCCTGGGTGTCACTACTGCGAGGATCGCCCGGAGGACACGGTAGAACATACGGTGCAGGACTGCCCCGCTTGGGCAGAGCACCACCGTGTCCTCACAGCGGCGATAGGCACTGGTCGAGGCCATGCTGCGGGGCGAGACGGAATGGGAAGCGGTCGCCTTCTTCTGCGAAGCAGTAATGCTAGCAAAGGAGGAGGCGGAACGCGTGAGGGAGAGGACAGCGTCCACCTTACGACGCAGCCGCCGCGGGAGACGCCCACGGCAACGGACGTCGCAAGACGATCTCCGGCCACCGTAGGCGCGGGCATGCGGGCGGCGAGTAATGGGTGACTCGCCGTCCGATCATGGACCATGCCCGGGTCGACGGCGCGTTGTGTTCCACGCGCGCCTCAAAGAGCTGTCAGCAATCTGATGGGGCCCCCTAAGAGGGCCAGAGCCTGCCGGGGTCGCGGGACTGTCTCACTCGATAACCGAGACCCTGGTACATAAAGGGCTATTGAAGGAACACCGTGGATTTTAGTCAGTACAAGTCTGACAATCCCTCCTGTCCCGCCCTGGGCGGGAGGACTCATTTGATGATTTTGCCACGATAAAAAAAAGGGGGCGGTATGGAGGGAGCGGCTATCGAAACCGAGGTTCGGGCACGCCTCAATCGCGGCGGTAAGACCTCTCTTTGAGGAATGCTGGAAGGTGTCACGGCGTCCTGACCAACCACCTGACGCAGATCCTCACTGGACATGGAAGTTTTGGGAGGTACCTGTGTCGGATGGGGAAGGAAGAAACACGTGGGTGTCACCACTACAAGGATCGTCCAGAGGACACGGTAGAGCATACGGTGCAAAATTGCCCCGCTTGGGCAGAGCATCGCATATGTCCTCAAAACGGTGATAGGCGGCGACCTCTCGCGCCCGGCATTGGTTGACGTGAAATAGAGTGGAAACTGGTCGCCTCCTTCTGCAAAACAGTCATGCCAGCGAAGGAGGAGGCGGGACGCGTGAGGAAGAGGACAGCGTTCACCTCACGACCCACACCCAGCCGCCGTGGTAGACGCCCACGGTGACGGACGTCGCAGGACGATCTCTGGCCAACAGGCGTGGGCATTCAGGCGACGAGTAATGGGCGACTCGCTGTCCGATCATGGACCATGCCCGGGTCGACGTCAACGTTGTGTTCCACGCGCGCCTCAAAGAGCACAATGACGGGGGCCAAACCCCTTAGAGAGCCAAAGCCAGCCGGGGTCGTAGGACTTACGAGCTACCGTGACTCCGGAACGTAAAGGGCTATTGAAGGACGCCGTGGATTTTAGTCAATACAAGTCTGACAGTTCCTCTTGCCCAGCCCTGGGTGAGAAGACTAATTTGACGATTTTATGACGCTAAAAAAAAAAGCATAAAAAAAATGATTTGTATCGGTATCCTCCAACAGCGCTTCGCACTATAAAATACATTGTTAAGTTCCGCCATCCACGTGAACGAAGTCGCGGGCACAGCTAGTTTAATGATAACTTCGCCTTTGACCACTATCTCGATGATAAACGAAGATATGGTTGACGATGAAGCACGCTTGCCTACAAGTAACCTGTTCACTCTTGACTTGAAGACCCCAATGTTATAGCTGTCGGGAAATACAGAAAATTTCTCTCCTTAGCTGTGCAGAATAAGAACAAGATGATGATGATGTTGATGAAACTTATTAGTGTAATAGAAAGACACAAAAAAATAAAAACTTTAACAAGATAGTTCCTTTTCACTTTGCGAGCCGACTGTACCTGTCAAAAAACCGATTAAATGAATAGTGGGGTCGAGGGACTGTCTATGCAGGTAACCGTGACCTGGTACGTAAAGATCTATTGAAGTGACACCAGTCTGACAGTCCCTTTAGATCCACCCAGAACGGGAGAACTCACTTAACGATTACACAACGCTAAAAAAAATATAGTTAGCCAAGCAGGACTGAATGTTTTTGTGTGTGCCTTTTTCACTTTTTTTAAACGTCTTTTGTTTAGTTGTTGAAACGGGAAAGCGATGAAATGGAATGTATAGGTACGCTGTTTAGTTGAGTTTAGTGTCATTACCGCACTTTGAGTTCTTTTACCAATATTATTTTTTCTATACAGGTAGTATTTCAAAATTCAAACTTTCTCAAAGCATCAACAAAGACAAATAGTTACATTACAGTTAAGAATGTGACCTACAGAGTACAGACTCTGTGCTCTGAGCCTCGCTGTAAATAAAGTGAGAGAATATTTAATGATCGGACCATTTATCATAATGTGCACTCTCACATAACTAGGTATCTTGTAGTGCAGGGATGGTGAACATTCAGTACGATAGAATATTCTGAGCATGTTTTATTTCATTGTAGATTGCAAACGAAATATTTGAGATTTCTGTCTCTATGAAAGTGTGCATATGCAAGATTTATTTTTGTTTTTGAAGTGAAAACTTCTTTAGCGGCGTTGTACACTTTTTCTGTAATGGGTAAAAAATTTAAAACTCGCGTCAGGGTCACGTGACCCTGATCGAAAATGAGTAAGACGTCATTCAAATTAGTTAATTTCATATCTGTACTACTCCAGTTTTAAAATAAAACATAGTAACAAAAAAAATTTCACTTCTACCGGCACTCCTGGAGTGCAACCTTTTTTTTTTTTTTTAATCTATTACGGTACATTTTTTTCATATTAGTGATATGTCTGAAGTACGTTTATTTTATTTTGACGATCTATCAGATCTAGGCCGCCTCACATACATGTAGGAAAGTCGGCTCTTTGGTAGACACCACGGAGAGCTGTACAGTACAGTCTCATAATCATGTTTTTTTTTTAAAATTAAATATCAAACTAAAATGATCAAGCTGAAGAGTTTTTTTGGTTGAACGCGCTAATGTCAGAAAGCACTGGTTTTAAGAAAAAAAAAAAGGTTGCACTCCAGGAGTGCCGGTAGAAGTGAAAACTTTTTTGTTACTATGTTTTATTTTTAATTTGAATGACGTCTTACTCATTTTCGATCAGGGTCACGTGACCCTGACGGTCACGTGACCCTGACGGTCACGTGACCCTGACGCGAGTTTTAAATTTTTTACCCATTACAGAAAAAGTGTACAACGCCGCTAAAGAAGTTTTCACTTCAAAAATCTTTGTTTTTGAATAGTTCATTAATCGAAGAATGCTATATAAAACCATGCTACGGTAAATAGGAGCTGAGCAGTGAAACCAACAAAACGATATTTTATCGACACGTCCTGGGATAGGCACGACTTCAAATTTCGACTTTCTTATATAGGGTGACTGGCAATTAGTGTACGATACTTAAACACGTGATTGTGCTCATGATAACAAACAATTTTTATTATGGGAGCAAAGTCGAAACCGTGAAAAAAATATCAGCTGTTCAGTTCATTAGGCAAACATAAATGTACTGAACAGATTTATCATGAGCACAATCACGTGTTTAAGTATCGTACACTAATTGACAGTCACCTTATATACAAACCCTCTCCTGACAATAACATACACAAAAAAAACATCCAACTTGGTGCACACGTTATGGGTTTACAAGGTGGGTGTGTGGTTGATTTAGTTTCTAGGTCTTCGTCTAATCAGAAAACCTCTGAGCCCCAAAACAGTGAAAATGGAAACTGTTCCGCCACTAGTAATAAAGTAATAATAATAATAAGAAATTATGCAAAAAGGATCTTGTAAACATCCCTGTCAAAGTGCGCCTGCGTCACGGTCGGTCCAGTACTTTGTTCTCCCTACAGACGGCGTACGCGCAGCTCTTGTACCACTCAGCGAAAATATTTGTAAGCCCAAACGACACACTACACGGATAACGACTAGATTTATTATAACACAACACAGATTTATTATTGCACCTTCACTTTTGCTTGAATATGACAACATTGACTGCAAACGATTTATTGTGATTTGCTTCACAAAATAAACTAGAACTACAATGCTGAAATTTGGAAATGAATAAATTAAATTATCTTTTTTTGTGGATGATAGGTGCATCAAATGGAGACCACTGGATTACAATTGCTCTACATAGTGATAAAACTTTTTGCGACGTTACACTTTTTTCTTATTTATTTTAACTATTTCGTATTTTTGTGGGCACCAGTTAAAGATTTTTCGTAACGTTATTATTTGTGGCAGTGGGGAAGCTGGTAACGCTTGAAAGCGACAATATATAATAACAATATCATCCTAAACACATACTTTTTTATGTATGCCCGTTGACCCCGTAGACCATGTCCCCGTTAACGGGGACAAAGGGAATTAATAAAATAATTTAAATTAGGTACTTCCCGTTGTCGGGTACGATGTCCTCGTTAATTTATTGTTATTTGTGCTTTTCAATTTATGCCCGTTGTCCCCGTTAGAGAAGAGTAGAAGTGAGAGTGCCTTCATAGAGAGAATATTATACCTATACAAATGAAATGGTACTGATGATAAAAATTAAAAAAAAAAAACACATATTAATATCTAAATAATAGCTACACATGTGATTGTGACACAATTAGATGTGTCACTTTTTTTAATCATCAAATAAGTCCTCCCACCCAAGGCGAGCAGGACGGACTGTCAGACTCGTACTGACTAAAATCCACGGTGATCCTTCAACAAAGCCTTTACGTTTTAAATTGTGAATATTCGTATGCCGCTTTGTGCGGTGGATATGCTGATCCAAATAATTGTAACATCTTTGTAACTATAACCAATAACTATAACCATATTCGACGAATAAATGTCTTTGTCTTGCGGGATGGGCTTGGAAGGTTTTTTTTTTAAATTATATAGTCTTCTATACACGAATATATAATAGTAATGAAATATGTGCTGTATATGAAATATGTGTTATAATCTTATGTAATAATTATCTATCTATCTATATCTTCTTCTTCTATACTTATAATAAATCTGTAGAGAGGTCAATTCTGTACATGAAATATATTTCCAAAATAACTATCAGGGGGTGATTAGGGATCGATACTGATGCCAAAAATGCAATTAATAAAATTATTGTCTGTCTGTCTGTCTGTCTGTCTGTCTGTCTGTCTGTCTGTCTGTCTGTATAACCGTTATAGAAACAAAAACTACTCGACGGATTTTGACGAAACTTGGTACAATTATTTTTCATACTCCTGCGCTGGTTATAGTTTACTTTTCATCACGCTACAATCAATAGGAGCAGAGCAGTTTAGGAAAATGTTAGGAAAACGGGAGAAGTTACTCCATACACGCTAATCTTCGGAACTACTGAACGGATTTGATTGTTTTTTTTTGTTGTATAGCTATTAAGTCTGGGCAACATATAGGCTATAATTTATCTTGGAAACTTGAACACCTGATGCAGAACTGCAATAGATCACAAAAATAGCGCCATAGCAAAAATTGTTCCACGTGATGAGCATTTTCTGCTGAGAAAATAAATTTGAAGATATGGAACACCTGATGTGGAACTCCAAGAGCCCAGCTACACTATTACATATGCAGTAATGACGTCTTAGCAAGAGTTGTTCAGCCTGATGAGCACTCCCTGTTGTCGTATAAAAACTGAAGATCTGGAGCACCTGATGTGGAACTCCAAGAGCCCAGCTACACTATAACATATATAGGAATGAGTGGAATGACGTCTTAGCAAGAGTTATTTAGTCTGATGGGCATTTCCTGTTGACTTACAAAAATGAAAGATCTGGAACGTCTGGAATGGTCATGCGCGTCCCGTTGTTTTCCCGTCCCCAGGCTCTAAGAATTCGACATCAGACGTTTCAGATCTTCGATTTTGACGACCCCATTGTCGCTGGCATAAGCAACAGGATCCGCGTACGAAGTCGCTGGCAGAAGCTAGTGTGGTAATAAATAAATAAATAAATAAAAGGGACAACGATCGTAGGACTACATTTTTATCATAACAAAATATTATGTAGATTTCCATACAACGACGATGTGATAAATTAAAAGAGAATACCTTGTTTTTATTAATAAAATCTTCTGAAAATGAAGTTACGTGTGTTCATAGTTGTATAAATACTACTGAAACTCATAAATTCATCACGTTACATAAGCTGTGCATTCAAAATTGTAACTGAAGGCAAGTCTGAAACTAATTTAATCGTAGCGTAACTGTATATTTAATACCAAACGTTATACAATGTTGATTTGTGGGTACAAACTTACATTGACATTTATATCTACCATTTCGATATCTTTTATTTGTAGGACAAATAGAAATTAATAGAGAATATTGTTCACTGTGTAACTTGTTGCCCATTGAGGCAATTTCAATTGTGCACACTTGAAATTTTATGATTTATTAGCCATTCTCAGTTGTAACCATAGAAAGTTCAGTCCTCTGAAATACAAAGGGCGTTTAAGGTGTTTAAAACAATTCACTGTATTTCGTTTGACAATGCTTAGGAAATAATGGCCGTCTAATGAAATTATATATTGACTGGGATATAATAAAGTTACTGAGAGCATTATGTACACAATGTATGACTAACACAATAACTTTCCATCTTTAATCTCAGTTTGAAAACAGAGCTATTAAATAGTAAACGTGTCTAACGTTGCACACTGTTGAAATCTAAAAATTTTGAATTACAAATGTGCGTGAGTATTTACGACGTGTACGAGACATAATTCAGTGGAAAGCGGGAAGTTTATCCGCATTATTTATGCGACAGGATTGACACCTGCAACCTGGTGGCGTCGGTGGAGTTCGTACGAGATCGCGCGACGGCCTGCGATCCGCGCCGATCCTCGCCTGTTACACTGATGCACATTTGTGATAAATTAGACACGCCACACTCGAGAACCAATCTCGACGGTTTGCAATCAGTTTTGCGAAATGCTCGTTTCCTCGTAAATTGTTGGTGGTACTCCGAGAAATATTGCCGCGTCTGTGACGTGTGGACATGCTATTTGGAACTGGACATACGTTTGTTAGCCTTGGAGATTTCAGATTGCTAGAAGTATTACGATCTTTAGCAGAACGCTTTGTTTACTTCACGAAGTAAATATTGAACTGCTAGACAGGAGTGTATAAATAAAGTACTAAATGTATCAAATAACACTCAGCGGTATTAATAGTATTATCAACGTTGTAATCTTCACATTAGTGTGGCTTGCAAACTTGCAATTAAGTGCTTCTGAACATCCAGAGCTTTTCGGGTCAAAACGAAAGGCTGCCATAATCACCGCATAACAAACAGACAGATTTATTAATACAAATTGATTTCTTTAAGACGTTGTAATTCGTGGTCCAGGACAGGTTTAAGGATATTAATCAGTGGTCAGATTAGATTCTAATCATTTAATAACTCTGACCAGCAGACAAGAAGGTTAGTTTTCAAATTAAATTGACCATACTGTGTGGGTCGGATCTTGTTCGATTTGACCGATCATTCTGTTGAATGTCTCTTTAACTGAAACAGTTTTTTTTTCATTCACGAAGCGTTTATCTGGGACAGAACACAAAAAGCTTCTCTATAACATAATAAGGTTGTTACGTTCGACACGTACGCTCGTGATCTAGTTTTTTCACTTCCATAAATGTTTATTCAAATTACATTAGAATATATTAAAAATAAGAAAAAGCTTGTGATGCATCACTATAATAAGAATTTATGGATTTATTATTGAATCAGAAATCAGCTCAGTGCCGCTCAACACCGATTGAAATTCTATCAGTATAATAAATAATATTTATTCAATAATACTTTTCATTTAAATGTGTTAGTGAAAACGGGCGCCAATATGATAAAATTTAATGTAACATCGAATCATTTTTTAAAACGTTATTTCGTCGACTCCATGTTGTGGGAAGGAAAAATAAAACGATTAAAACGCCAGATAGTGGTTCGCAAATTAGTCGGTTAGCAATTTCACTTTATGATTAATTTGCTACAATAATGACAAAGATTGAGCGTCGGCTGTTTGGACGCTCTCTATTCAAATACCAACATACTTTTTGTTCACGTCAATGCAGCTTAGGATTTCTTGTTATTTTTTTCATTTAGCGGCCTTGTTACACTCGACTTAGAACTTTATGATCATGACAATAATGATGTTAAGTACACATAAAATATGCCTTCGGCTTACGTGATTAACCGCATTCTTGGGATGATACAGCCATAACAACAAATAACGTGATTATATTATTAGCACACAATCGGATACGACTTTCCATTTTTATGATTTATAAAAGTGTTTTTGAGGCAAGGGCCCATTTTGTCATTATTCATTCGGATTAAGTAAATAACATAAAGTTTTATAGTTCACGTATTGACAACTGTACTGTTCATGGTGTATAACTTTGATTTTTTGTGAGTCATAAAGTAATTATGAAATTCATACATTCAAAGATGACACAAGTGTTTGCGTAATAAAGTTCCTACCTGTAGAGTTTTAAATAACAACATATTTTTATTTAAATACACTACATCAAATACGTAATTTGAAGCAGAAAAAAATATAAAAATACAAAAAAAACTTTTGAAATTCCTTATATTGTCTATGAATTTACTAAAAATACAATGGAAAGATATTGAATGTTTGGTCATAGGTTTTACCTAATTTCGTTTGATCAAGCAGGGTATTTACCTCAGGACCAAACTTCAACGAAACGATATCTAATAACAACTGTGCACAAAAAAAAATACTGGAAATATGACAAGTTAAATCTCATATTAGACAAAGTGAACTGAAGAACTCCTCACAACCAGGATGTATAGTACCCCTAACTTAGCGGTTCTGGCGAGCAAAATTGGAACTACAGTTGCTAATTTTAAATTTGTAAATGTTATTAATTACGTCAAATTCTCGAGTAACTACACCGTTATCAGAACAGATAAGTTGGTGGGTCTTGTGGATAGGAGGCAGTAAATAACAAGACCACTGAACTAATTTTAATGGAGCTTTCTCCGCATCATCTTTATTTTTAATTCACAAACTGCTCAAACCTGAACGATTTTATAAATGACTGAGTGAGAAATAAAATGCAATTAAGACATCTACATTTCAGATCAGCACAATTAAAATAATCAATTAATATCGCTTTTAAACGATAGCATCAATTTAGTTTGTACAAATAAAGATTCGATCGATTTTATCGCATGGGTACCACTTTGTCTTAGATTTATTTAAAAATAAATCCAATGGGTTTTATTGGATACTTATTTTATATATATTGCGGGGCCAGTTTAGTATGACATCTTTGAACAAAACAATGCAGGCGATAGTTATCTTAACTACAAAATTAGGGCACAGCACCAGCACAACTTTCTAATCTCATACATTTATGTATATTAGAGTAATATCGACATATTCAATTTGAGTGCTGTGTATAGTCGTGATCCTTCTACTAAAGTGCTCGACATAAACTAATTGGTTCAACGAGATGTGCTGCGACCAGCTGACCTCGACCCAAAAGATGCTAGAAATTGAAAACACGCCCCACTTAACCTGGATACTGAATCCATTAGGCGATCAGGCCAAAACATCAATAACATCTGTTTTCATTAAATACGCATTGCTGTCAAAATCTGTTAATTACAACCGCTGCGTATTCATTATCGTGACACGCCCATGAAACATAAAGCGGGAATGTTTCTTTTGACGAATAAAATATGTGCACTCGTAAAATTCTCTTTAAAGCATAGTGCTTCCTGCCTTCCTCAATATGTTTGAATTTAATGCGTTTTGTTATAACTAACTGCGAGCTCTCTTCTAACGACAAGAAACTTTATGTTAGTGAGGTTATTTTCCATAATTATTAAGTAAAACATTATAAATTATACCTACGTGCTTTCACATACGAGATGAATCGCGTCGCCAACATAGAAGTAAACTTTGTCTGAGGTCACTTGTTAATTTCTAGTGCCCATCTCATGCAATATTGATGCTATTTGCTTATTTGAAATGTTAATTTGCGGCGATAGAGAAGATAAAATAGACCCTTTACATTAACTTTATATACCGTGTCGTTAGAAAAATTAACATTACAAATACGTAGGAACCATCCATAGTGCATGAGAAATTGTATGTAATATCGAAATATATACTTCATATAAACATCATAGATGTATAGACACCTACTTAGTATTTACGATAGAGCATTAAATATGTGATCCCAATATGTTATTTTTCCCTATGAACACAAAACTTATTAAAATTTTAATTGGATTCCGACTTTAAATTCATCTAAAGAGTTTTTAATGCAAAAAAAATCTCTAATCTCAGTAGCTAGTCTCGTAACAATGCTTACAAATGACACAATAATGTTGCCATGGATTTCCTCGGTAGAGTGTTGATAAAAAAAATGAAATGGCCGTTCATCCAATAAATATCAGGTCAGTAATTAAAGAGGCGCGATGTGGATTAGAGATTGTTCTCAATGTAGCAGAGAGCGGGTCTTTTGACTTACAGACTACGTATACGCAGTTGATGTGGTCTTGAGTTTGGTACGAGTAGGTTTTCAAGAATTTCTCTACAGTTTCGTCCAGCCCGAAGCAGAACAACGAAAAATTAAACTTTCATTACTTGATAAGGCAACTTTTAACTTATTGTAAATAATGATTTATTCACTGTTTGATTATAGGACAACTTCAACGAAATTCCGTCAAACCTATTCTATCACTTCAAGTATTGTTTTATGTGTCAAGTGTCAACTATGCAATACTTGTGTTAACAACGTACAAGCAAGGAAATGATTTTGCTTGTAAAAGTTTTTTCTCCGAATGACCTATTGATTGACATTTTACGTGTTCACAAATAAACTTGAAGCATTAATGAATCTAAAAGCAAAATTCGTAGTCACAAAAACACCTCAATCACTAAAACACCTCAGAATTTTGCTTAATTTCATGCTCATATACGAGACTGTACGTATAATAAAGAATGAAGTTAATATCGTTTTCTGTCATTACAGTTCAGCATGATTGCTACGCGTAATTTGAAGCAACGACCGTCGCGTGCGCATCACTCGCTCATTCAGTGCGTGTAAATAAAAACGAGCGATTCAGAAGCGATCAATTAACTGAACTCACTTATTGTATTTACATTTAATTTACGTTCAGTTCAATAGTAATTAAGGTTTATTTTTTAATGTTTACTTTATTTTCTTGGTGCAGTTAAATGGCTGAAATATACGTTTAAACAATTTTGCATTAGCAAACTTTAGTCTTTTTTTATGTTCGCTTCTTTCGTACGTAAATACAGTCATTGTCTATAGCATCCTAAAATGTACCTAAATCTAAAGACATATGTTTGCATATTTTCTAAGAAGGGCTTTATTTCACTTCGTTTTAAGTGAATTTCGGGAATTTGTACTTTTGAAATAGGTTATGAAATTCATTAACAGGAAAAGTTTGGGGAAATTCAATCGCTCGTTCGTCCATTTTCGTCAAGTCTAATGATTTAGTTAACTTACATACCATCTACGAAATCAAATGGAATATACTGTGTATAGTATAATTTATAATATATTAGAACACAAATCAAGTATCGTTTTTGTAACACAAAAAAATCAGATTTTGTTCAAAGTTCATAATCAACGTTTGTCTAGACTCTAGACCATAAATATTTTGCAAATGAAATGAGAACCATTACTCAAACCAAAGGTTAATATATTATTAGAGCGTTAAGGACTTTAATTGATAAACATGATATTATGAGGCGCGGCTCCACGTGGCATGTTATCTGCTCCATCGCGTAGCGTAGCGTGCACTAGTGCCACGGGTCAGCCAGTGCCAGTAGACACCCGTCAAACTGGAACCTCACTACTCAAAATAAGTAAAAAACTCCATCAACTCGAACAGGATTTCTAGTATAATCGTGACATTAAAAGCGGAACAATATCAATGACAAAAGGAGACATGTTTAAGTATACACGTGTACTAAACTTGATTTTATTTAAACCTAGTCGTCATGCTGTCGGCCGACGGCGCTTGCCGAATATACTCGTACGATGAATACCTAATAATACAGCACCATATGCTAATATTATACTAAAATATATATTTGAATAGGCCATCACTTAACAATATTATGGATAGGCAATTAAATAAATGTAAATTCATACAGTTTTCTGGGTGTGGAAAAATGTGCATAATACGAGTACATTTGTATTCGTAATTTATGAATCTTCAAATACGCACCTTTGTGTTTAATTTGCTTAGCTTTGTTCAAATGAATCAAACACAGTAAATAATAAGCACTTGAACGAAAAAGCTTCCGAGAATTTGCTTCTCGCATAATTTTCCAATAAAGGTGCTCGGCGCGTTGATGTCTTTTATATTGTAAACTATTGTAAAGCAGTAAACGGCTTAACTATTGACAGTAGTGGCAATATTATAATGTTAGACATTTTAGAATTACTTGTTGATAACACTCTGCTTTATGCAGTAATGTGGTTCAATTTAAGTTGTATTAAGTTACTAAACATTTATTGTGGTGGAGCACTCTTTCGTACCACATAAATCTATCGCTGCTCTAGATAGATAAAATTAAAATGATACCTGGAAACCCGCTCAAGCTGAAGGTAGTTCCGTGTCTGTTGACGTCCGGCAAACCTTCGACATTTCCGAACAAACACAGTTGAATCACCCGCTCGGGAGCTACGCGGCTCGCGGAGGCTGTGGGTGCGCGGGGGCCGCGGGGGGCGGCGCGGGGGGCGGCCCGGCTCAGCGTGCGAACATACGCCCGCGAGGTCGCTGTCTTTTTACTCGCATTACCTCCTGACATTCGAACTTAATGGAGTTGCCTTATTGAAATTTAAGCAGAACGACTACCGACGTAATGGAATAAAATTAGGTTATCGTAACGAGAAAACGGTCTTCGAGTGGCCATCTTTAAGCTCTCGACGGCCCAATAGGAATTCGAAACATTCAGCAGAGGCTGCACGCTTCAGAAAGCTAGTCGTCTCGCTCACGGAGAGACCGCGGCTCGCATGTCAGAAAAGAATAGATATAGGAACACGCTCCTATCGACGAATAGTCATTGTTCTTGGCCGTAATGGAACAAAATAAAGACAGAACAGCGGTTTTCGTGACTGTGAGACGAAACTATCGGAGTTAACAAGAGCGAATGAGAAAGAAAATAAGGTTTTTAGGGTCGATGGCCGAGCGAAGGAACTTAAAATTGGATTTTCTTAAGAAATATGCTTCATTTAGGACACATCTATCATAATTTTAAATGCTGTGTCAAGCCACTGCGTTTATTGATGTTAACAAATTATTACCGATGTTTAGAGACATTAATCAGTGAGGCCGCATTGCAGCAATGGTATGCTAATATTTTTCTAGTGAGAATCTTGTAAGTGAAAAGAGATAACTTATGGTAAATAGATAATAATATTTTTTTTATGTTCGCTAAGGTCATTGTAATATTTGTAATGTTTATTAGTATTTAATCATGACAGTCCAGTAACAGTTATGGAACGATGACGCAACGGTTAGCATGAATCAAAGTGTCCCGTGCATCCCGTGCGTCCCGCGGGCTGCGCGGCTAGCGGGACAGCGCGCCCCCCGCCCCGCGCCCCGCTTCCTCCCGCACGCGGACCGTTACGCCGGCGTCCTTGGCTGAGTTCTTTCTTGCGCGGGCGCAGCAGGTCGGTGTGAACTCGTTCCGCGCTGCCTCCAATGCGCACGTGTGCCCACTGTGTTAGTAACCTAGCCTTCTATGTGTGCGCATGTAAGTGTGTGAGTGCATTAGATTACTCCTAACGGATATTACGGAATTTGTTAGATAAATACTTCAAATATGAACCAGCTATATTAAATGAGCCTTTTATAGAGCAAATTAGTTTTAGTAGTTATTTTTATAAAAACATGCAGTTATTAACATTCAAGTAAAGCAATATCTGTGACTTGCTGCGCCGGGTGCTGGCGACGCCTGCTTGTCTATTATGAATCTTATTAGAAATACCTAGCCTACTTGACATTTTCTATTAGTAGAGCTATTTAAACACAGCTTTATATTCATAATATAAATATATGCATCATTATTGTTTTCTCCAATGTATTTGGAATGATTTGCTATAAACTGAGTTCATTGATAGATGATTTAACTAATGGAAGTCTTTTAGAATATATGATGGACAATTTTAATAAAATCTCTAAAAACCAGCTGCCTTCACGCTACTACGATTTCCATTCAAATCAAACTTGTACTATTACAAACTCAAATAGCAAATGTTATTGAACTTGCAATTAACAGACAAGTCTGGTTAAATTAACGCCTGAATGAAACGTAATGAGCTCGACCCGCCGCCGCGACCCCTCGTCCTAGCCATTGTGAGATTACGATCTGTTTATCACGTAACTTACGATTACGACCTTCGTCAGTCCGGGCTTTATCGCTTTTCTCAAGTATTCTGGGGTCAGCTTTCAGTCTAACAGCTGTTAATAATATAAACGTATTTTGCACGGAGTGAAAACTTATCTCTCTATCTTTGTTTGTTTTTTTTTTTGTGCTATCTCTTTCTTTATTATTTACAGAAACATTCACTAGGATGAGCGGTAAACTGGGCCTACACGGCTACGACGCGCCAGCTACGCACTTTCCACGCAGCTACAACGCGTAG
The DNA here is from genome assembly GCA_954870645.1 of Agrotis clavis. Taxonomy (NCBI): domain Eukaryota; kingdom Metazoa; phylum Arthropoda; class Insecta; order Lepidoptera; family Noctuidae; genus Agrotis; species Agrotis clavis. The sequence goes on along the minus strand of OX940919.1, from coordinate 16,288,760 downwards.
CGAAGTCGGCATTGCTACGCAGCTACACCGTTTTTGCTACAAACGGTGTAGCTGCATAGCACCACCGTGCTACACACCGCACGGCGTGTGCTGCTACGAGGCTTGTGCTACGCATAGCCTACGCTCCACGGTACTGCTCGCTGCTAAGTACCGCATAGTTTACGCAGTAACAGCGCTATGCTTAACTTCTACAGACGTCTTACGCTTTTTATATGCTGAGTCTCCACGACCAATCTGAGACGTCTTCGCAGCACCCATGCTCTCATTCATTCATTATCTGTTCGGTGTGCAAATAATAACCTCACCCATGCAAAAACTGACCGAGGCAAATACAGCTTAACCTTGCAGATCAATCGATTGTTATTTAGCCACGAGCCCCTGATACACGTCACTAATGACATTTATCAATAAATAGCAAAGCCTTACGCAACATCCTTTGTTACTCACAATCCTATTTGATACAGAGAACAGACTCATACACGACACAATTACAGACGACCTACATTGAGCAGCCTTAAAAAATACAACACGACTGAGATTCCACGAAAAATAACAATAGTCTTGTTCATAATGGATTTTGATATTGGAAAAGATAGCGTTTTTTAAGGTTTTTTTTTTCATGTTCTACTTGAAGCGGGCTTGTGGGCTTTTCCAACACGCATTATGGGATGTAACGGAGATACTTTTTTTTTTGTTTTACGCATCTACTTATGACAGTAATGTGGCGATGACAGAACAATTCGGTGTGAGGAATTTATAATGTTTGAATTAACTTTTACTTTGAAAAGTGGAATTTCCAACCTAAGGCATGATTAAGTTTTTGATATGATGATTAGATTTACGGTAACATCTACTGTTTATGCAGCGCACACAGTGTGGTCTAGCCTGCCTACTAATTAGTAAAACAACGGGTGTTCACTTTTTAATAAGGTCTTCAAACTAATCAAAACTAATAAAATCTTCCGACATCTACGTGACCGAGGAAGAATGTCAAAATATTATTCAGAGAATTCAAGAAACCTGCAGAAAACTATTTTTACAACATTTAGAAGATCAAGTTTCGAAATACAAGTCAATAAAATTCGATGGAACTAGAGGCGTTCCAGGGGCGCCGAACAACACTAAAACAGTTACAGCCGTCTTTAATTACTTTTTGTTCTTATTACCGATTTTATTTTCGTAGTCGAAAGCTTTTAAGATGGCGCTAATATCGTGCACTTATCGACGGTTGAGCAACGAGCAAGGACGATCACGCGGCTGATCGTGCGGCTGTCGCAACACTCGCAGCCACCAGCGCCCGCGCCACAACCAACGTGCACTACAAGCCTGCTCCCCGCGCCGGCACCACCGCGCGGCTTCACTCAACACACTCGACACCGACGTACGACACTTGTTTCGTTCCTAGAGTACTCGACTGTAAAGCACTGCCAGATTGTCACATATTTGACGTTATTTACTTACTATGTTTAAAATAGTCTTATGTCTTGACACGCCCAGTTACAAAAGTTTATTTCGATTATATCAAGTGTTGTGTGGGATGAACTTTAGTAGGTCACTAACGCCGTCACGTCTTCTGCTAACACATGACTGCACAAAAGCACGTGGTCACACGGAAGTTGTGATCAACTTTATAATTAAACAATTGTGCATGTATCATTGCTAAACCGTACGAGAACTATTAAACCATTATTATAAGCCATAAAACATTTTACAGCAATATTAAGTCCAGCACAGTCTACTGCATCAAATAGTCATAAATGAAAACAAATTAAGGAAGTAAGAACTAAGATATTGGATAAGTCGTTAAATGGACATTAGGTATCTGATTCTTATACGCTAATGTAGTATTAATAACAGTAACTTATTGCAGTCCTAAGTTAGAACACGCTTCCCTTTAATAAATATGCGAGTTCGGAGTCACAGCGACATAAATATAGTTTATGCGTCGACAAAGTACAAGTGAGTGCCTTCAGGCAGCGTGGACCGTGGCGAAGCCAAGGCGGGACGCGGGACCACGCTTTCCTCCTATAAACATTAACTCGATATCGATACCGCGCGTATTTGTAACAACTTAATCATTCCTACACAGATCATGCGAGAATTTGTTTTCTGTGAAATAACACATACGTGTTTACAGACATACCGTGTCATTGTAAGGTGAGCTTTATGTATATAGGAATAAACTAGTAAATAATAAAACGTAACGCGTGCTGCTAAAACATCATGCGCCTTACCTACGTATCGCGCCATGAATCAGATTAAAGTACTTACACACGTTTATTAGACGCACACAGACACCGTGCTGACGTGCACGGGGTCCGTGTCGTGCCCGTGCACGGGCGCTGTGCGCGTGTGCGTACACACACACGCTGCCCGGAGGTTCAACGTACCAGTCGCCACTACGAGAGTTCCTTGTTCCACTTTACCACTGACACTATATTATTATTGTTCCAATGGAGTTTCCGATTCGGCCGAGGCTTTTTTTATAGTCCTTATTTTTTTTTCTTCGTAGTTATTCGGATATATAAATTGCAGACGGTTGAATGTTTTCTTATTTTGACTATCGTCAGCTACGGACTAAATTGTTTTTGTAATTGTTTCGAAATGAAGGCATACTAAAAGCATATGAATGTTATGTTATGCATACAAAGTCACCTATTAAAATCGTTGATACTGTATAGCTCGAGCACAGCGACAGTAATTTAAATAAAAACATTCCATATTAATTGGTCCTGCATACCGCGCTCCAATTTTCGATTTTAAAGTTTTATTAATAATTCGACCTAGTAAACGCACTACAATTTTGATTTCCCTATATCCGATGGCCTTGGATTTTTATCAATACAAATTAAAATAAATAAGTGCTCATTAAAAGTAAGCTTTCAAATAATTTAGGCCGCTAACACCCTTGCCAAATTGCGTAAAGACTAAAACTGTGTCAGTTATCTTGAAAATAATTATAATTGTGTTACCAATTACTATTTTAACGTGTACAGTATAAAAGTTTAGTAGTGTAATAAGTACCAAAGTCGTAAAACGATTCATAGTACAGCATGATCATTATATCTTGTTATTAAAATAAATGTCAGTTAACGAGCCACAAAGGATAAATGTGTATTGAAGATAAATGGTTGGCTATTTGTGAAGTTTCATTAAAAGCTTTACCATGGAAAAGACATCAACGCGCGATATCTTTATGTAAGGTTTGTACACATGAGACACATACAACTACATACATAATAATTGGATGGTATATGTTGTTTAAAATTCTGTTACAAATATATAGTTTTACAAGATGTAATGCTCAATAATATTAGTTTAAGTCTACATTATCTACTCTCATTTAACACGAACTATATTAAATAAAAGATAAAGATTGACACAGTTTATTTAGTGGTTATTGTAAATGTTAATTTTACAAAATTTCAATGAAGCATTCTTCTCAAAGCGCACGCAGCCACTGATAAAAAAAATACGTGTGGCACTCGGGGACTGCCGCGGTAAAGCTATTGCATAGCATTTTGTATCAACTTATGCAATTATAATTTTATTTATTTATTTTATTCATGCAGTATTGCTTTTTCTTTGATATTAATTCAAGTTACATTTTTAAATACTTCTAGAAAAAAAATATTATTATTATTATTATGGTTTTATTATTATTATTATATTAATAATTAATTAATTTTAATAATTAATTTAATAAATTAAAATTTTTAATTAAATTAATAATTTAATTAAATTAAATGAGCGTGAGGTTTTTTCGTTACGGAATTTCTGGATTCGGTCCCCGCGCTCAAGGCCCGCGATAGAAGCTATGCAATAGCTTAAAAATTAAATAGATGTATCTATGATCTGTATCGTAATGAAAAAAAAATATTATAACATTATTTTGTAGAGAAATAGTGTTATAATGTTTTTTTTTAATTTCGTGTCGATATAGGTATTTGTAAAGTACGTCAATGTAAACTCGTTTTGAGTTTTGTCTTTCGTATTTAACGATATGAGATAAAGGAATTTTGTTAAAGTAATTATTTGACAATGCTATTCATTTTCGTATAATATAAGTAGAATGGTTCCGCTGACTCCTTAATTATGATTAGATTATAACAGTCAAGTGTATTTGTCGTCAATTGGCTCCAACAACATGATTCATCAAGAAAGTGAAAAGTGTAATCATATAGAACTCGGTGAATTGAATTTTTCTTGGAAGCAATAAAGGCTAATAACTGTCTTGATGTAACTTAAAATTGCAGCCTTAACTGTACCGCGAGTTTTTTCTGTAAATTTTAATCAGAGTGTACCAACAATTAAAGAATTAGGTCTAGATTTCTCAGTTATTATAAGATTAACTGTTCAATATTAGGTTTTGTCGAAACGTGATTTTGCGGACTACATAATCTATATAAATAGTACCTAACTGTGCGCAATACCACTTCATAAAACATATAAACTGGTTTCGCAACATGCCAACTTGTGTTTTTTTAACAGTCAGACAAAGTTTTATTTCTTTTTTATGAACGTTATTAATAGTTGTGCTAAACTCATGCTCACATGTTTGTACCAGACTAATAATAATGTGGTCTCGCAAAGTTACGACATTGTGTTTAATTATAATATTCGGAGATACGGTATTGTACATGTTATATTATGTTTATTAAGATATTGGCAGATAAATGAATTAACATCGGTTGCTGAGCGACCTGCTCTAATCGTAACGGTGAACTTTTGTGCAACTAGGTCAGATAAATAGAGCACTATCATTTTAAAACAATGCGTTGTTGTATATAAAGTACATAACTACTACTCAGATAACAGGCGAACAAAGCATTATTAATTTATATTGCCATAACATTTTTTTTCCAAACAAACATTTATATGTTGATTTATAACATGTTTGTTGTAAGACGACAGTTATATATTTTCACGGAAGTAATTGATGACCTACAACCTGCGCCGAGGGATTAATTCGTACAATCAATAAAGACGACACTTTAACAAAACAAAACATTTGTACGTTTGTGAGCTTTTCATATATTATTCAACGTCTCAAGTAAGAGTACAAAACACCTGTTTTCGAATGTCAGATTAAAATAGGCAGAATTAATAAAATGGTGACTATATTTTGAAAATTATTCTGTTTTCTGTTTTTGAGAAAGTTTGAAGACCCAAAAACGTTCATTTTGAAAAGTTTTAATTTATTAAAATAATATAGACCGGAAGCCAGACCAAAATATCGTTAGTGATTTCTTCTCAAGCCATAATTAGTAGACTACATAAGGGAGTCGGATCATAAAGATTTGTGGAAGTCAGCTGCTGTTCCGTTGGTGGGATAAGCAGCAATAGCCGTTCAAACATGAGAAAAAATAATATTTTTTTGTCATTTCCTCCCAACTGAAACCTGGTTTATATTGAAGATTACCTTATATCACGAAGAATAAAACCAATCAGCTGTCTGTAACATGGTGGAATACACGTCTGCTGGTCACTCGAACATGTAATTTTTTATATTATTTTCAGTGATTTCCTCTCGACTCAAATTTTACCTGATGAAAGTTTACATGAAAACCTTCTTCAGTTGTGCCTAAACAACTGAAGAAGAGGAGTCTCTGATCTAAAAAACGCAGAATCTACGAGCGACTACAGCGCGTCTGTTTCGCTGTATCTGCGCGTATACGTGCAGTAGAGGCGCGATTCACGCCCTGAGTGCTTATGTTACAAGGTTGTGATTGAATCTCGTATACGCGCGTAATCTGCGCGGTTAAAGAACGCCGTGTGGCGTAGGGTCTATGTATACCACGTTTTTTAAACGCGCCGTCGACACGCTTTTTGTAAAAGAGCAGTTTGTTGTCGCGACACAAAGCGTCAAACGGGCGTTTGCATTGCATCTGTATCACTACAAACGCGCGTCCACGGCGCGTTTAATAAACGTGATGTACATAGGCTATTTGGGCTAGTCCATACACGGCGGAACCGCGCTATTTCAGAATCGCCTGGAAATCGCGCGAGTCTTATATGTATGAGTTATTAAGTAATCGTTCAGACATAACCGCGCGGTTAGTCAACCGCCAGAAAATAGAATCGCGCTGCTCCCGCGCGTTTCTATTACTATGGAGTCTATACTTTGCGTTCAATTGCGTGGCGGATACCGCGCGGTTAGCACATCACAGCTCGTGAGTTTTGCACGGTTCTTTTCGACACTGAACTGTTTATTGATGCAGTGGAGAAGAGAAATGCAATATGGGATATTCAGTGTGAGGATTACTCAAATAAAACTATCATAACCAAGCTTGGCAAGAGTTAGAGGAGATATTTGGAAATTGTGAAAATACGTTGGAAACTTGGTTGGTTACTTAATATTGGATGCACCCATTTGCATTGCATACCGCATTTTTCTTATCGTTTTTTTAAGGAGCAACAACCACAGTAAATCGATTTTTCGCTGACCTCCTTTTTCAAACGGACGTTATCCCTGTACGATAATCACATATAACCGCCGGAGTCTGATTGCATCACAATTTTGCGGTTTCGAACCGCGCGATTCATGAACGCGCGGTTTCCGCAAGTCTGTACTAGCCCTTAGTCCTGCTTGTACAATAATTTTCAAAGTATCAGCTGATGACCTTTCCACCGAGATACAGCCAGCTGACGTCTGTTTTTAGCCATATCTTCATGTAAACTTTCATCAGGCAAAATTTGGGTTGAGAGGAAATCACTGAAAATAAAATAAAAAATTACATGTTCGAGTGACCAGCTGACGTGTATTCCACCATGGTATCGTCGGCTGATTGGTTTTATTCTTCGTGATACAAGGTAATCTTCAATATAAACCAGGTTTCAATTGAGAGGAAATGACTAAAAAAAAATATTTTTTCTACGTGTTTGAACGGCGATTGCTGCCTATCCCACCAACGGAATCGCAGCTGACTTCCACGAATGTTCATGATACGACTCCCTCATGTAGTCTGCTAATTATCGCTTGAGAGGAAATTGGTCACGGACATCTGTTACGGGCTCCCGCTCTAATACATCTAACGAAACATATTATGTTATCTGTCATCAAAGTCGTTTGACGCCAATACCTGTCTCGTCAACTAATCAAATAAAATAACATAAAGTACAAACAATCTTCGTGCCTACAGCAGCCGGGCCGCAGATTCACAATAAAGGTTTTTTGCTACAATCCATCTAACGGGTTAATGAGTCGTTGAACATCGTTTATGAGGAAAAAAACTTGAACAAGAAAAGTCTGGTAAAGTATTAGATGAGTGGGTGTCTAACAGTCTTATAGAAAAAAAAGCACTGTAATTAATGTGCTATAACTTTTGAAGCAATTTCAGCAATAATAGAGCAATTAGAACTAAAAGCTGTTACAAACCTTCGTCCAAATTGGTAACTAGAATTAATGACTAGTTCTTAGGGTTCCGTACCTCAGAAGAAAAACGAAACCTTTAATAAGTTCGAAATTTGGTACTGAAATAGTTTTTCTCTATGATTGGTAATGAGTCCATCACAGAAAATAAACTATAACTAACTTGTATGTTTAGTTCATGGTTTTGTTTATTTTGCCCATCAATAATTCAATAATTTTCAAATTGTAGCGGGCTAAGCCACTGGCAACAGCTACTTTAACCATAAACTAAGTTTGCGTATGACTGGCTCTAGCAGTCATTTTAGTAATTACGGCAGCCGGTATTAATAAAAAATAGTAATACTCGTATTACCAGGTACGTTTTTCTCACATATTAAACAATTGTAACAATCAGTTTGTTAAACCGTACCACATTTTAAAAGAGTAACCATGGAGTTTCTTGCCGGTTCTTCTCCATGGAATCGACCAACCCGAACCGAGCACCTGTTGTCGACGTCTTATAAGTGAAATAAAAACATTTGATTTTGATTAGTTTAAGAGAAAAAACTAACAGCCTTAATATTGATATAAAATAACAATTTATAATAAAATTCTGTATTTTAAAAAATTCAAAATTCAAATAACAGGCGAAAGTTTTATTGGTTTCTTAATCCTGTTAATTTTTATACGAATAAACTAACATATAAAAATGTTGTGTCACGTTGTGTTTTTGTGGTTGCACTCCTGCGAAACGGCTCGAGCTATTTTAATGTTTTTTTTTTGTATATTTGGTTATTATGAGAATAGCATTCTTTTAGTATTTCCGGGCCCGCACCCCTCGTTTCCTAAAATACGAATAATAATGTTTGACGTCCAGGGAAGTAGGCACGGATCAGCTCGTAATCCAAAACTAATAAATGCGTTCATATAGATATTTCCTTAAGATGGATACTAAAAAGCGAATGCAATGGTAATTTAAAATATTATAGTCAGATAAACTTGCCATTTCCATATTAAGCAAAAGGATATGAAGCATCATCATCATTATAAACGAGATGAAATTTTAATAAAAAAGTGATTGAAGTCTGACTCTTATTCCTATTTCAATAAGATTAAAAATATCGTATAGAGTGATTGCAAACTATAGCGAAAGCTGCCAGCATTGATGAAAGCAAACTTGTTTTGGTCTTAGGTATGTAAAATTCTTTTAATGCTAGTTTTGGAAATTTTTAGATGCCTGGATTGTGACGTCACTGACTACCGTCATTATGCTATCTGATTAAATACGAGTATTTTTAAACACATTCAGTAGGACTTAAACGTTAATGTATATTCACGGAACGCTATTTACCTAATGCAAATAGGCAATACGAGTTCTATTTTAAACTAATTATCTATCATAAAAAGCTACGAGTATATAATAATATTTGATATCAATTGATAGAATCGGCTGTTAGAACCAATCTTTAATAATGTATAAAAACTCATTTCAACTTTTTTTTTTTTATATTTAATTTTTTTTCAATACAACCAATTAAACAAATATTTTGTTTTACACCAACTTTTTGTAGTCCCAATTTTTTTCTTCTCATCCATGAATCCTTACATGAAGCAGAGTAGAAAGGCATTTAAAAATGTTGCCTTGTTTTACTCATTTTTATTGACAACTCACTTGACGAAATAAAAATATGCCAACATTGCTGAAATGAGTTGAAGTTTCGTAAGGAAGGGGTTCGGATTTCCCCTGTTGGTCGACATAAAATAATAATTATTCTGTTTAAGCCAGTCAAATTTTTTTGAATGTCTTTAAGTTAAATAGACTCGTGTAAGAAATTTTGTTAGTGTTCAATTATATTGTAAGCTCAAGGATACGAGTTGATTCATCTTTAAGATTTTATTAAACAAATTACGTATAAAGCGACTGTACGTATATTGACGACGTCTGCGCCACGCAAAGGTTAACAACGGTTGCCTGTCTGCGCACACGCGCCTGAAGAGCCATGCGATTTAGCGGACCGCCCGGTGCCCTGCCCTTGACTCTTGCCCTACGATAACGGCATAAAATCATGGCCAGATCAGCGTCTTTAGCATCCTCGGACGCGTCTGCGGTTTCAGTCACGACCTCACTATAAACTATGATTATATTTGGGTTGGGCACCGTTCCCAAAACCCCATGATAATAAAAACAAAATATTTAACCTATATGATATCTTAATAAAACATTCAGAAATGAAGTGATGTGGAAATTAGTAACCATAAATCGGCCCAATTTATGTGATTTTTTGCTGTTAATATGATCCACGAAGCCTTAATAAATCGTGGTCAAGCCATACTTGAACAAAAGCATTGTCAACCAAGTAGCTGGACTGGTATACCAGATGAAAGTATTAACATATCGCAAAGGTATGAGGTCGCATTCACACCAGGAACCATACCTCGATATATTTTGTTTCAATAAAAAATAAGAGCCTCGAAGCCTTAATAAATCATGTTGAAACCGTTGTGTGGTGACGGACAATGTTGGCCCGGTCGAGTGCAGGTTAAGTATAGTTCGAATACATAGTTATTGTCCATCATTCATAGGAATCTATTCATTAATTCAGTTCGTTGCAGATTCAATGAGCGGCAGCTCGGCGGAGGTGCATACGGACGAGATGACTTGCGATTGACTTTCACCTTCGTTGTACTCATGTAACATTCACGTCATTTCTCACTCCTAGCGGAACCTTGACAAATTGGCAATGATAAAATGTCAGTTCGTCAAAAATAGTGTAAAAACATAAAATGTTATTTTATGATGCTCACCTTTTAGTTTGATGCGACACCTGACGAGTTTATATCTGCAATAAAAGAATTGAATGTTAATTTGCATCCGAACATCCACGTACGATAGTAAAACGTGTGAATAATAAATTCCATGACTAAAACCTGTGTCATACAAATATTTTCAGATTATAATATGAACCAGTTCTGAACCGATGATCATTATTTGACACACTTATTTTCCAAAAAGGAATACCTAGTGTTCATACAATCGTTTTTATCACAGCAAAGTAAAAAAACACAATAACAATGAAATTGCTCCAAACTCAATAAAATTGTTCAAATTGGTCTTTAGTGAAGACTTCGCGATGGTTTTGATTGGATTATAAAGCGATGATTTGCTGCAGGATTCAGAGGAAATTGGTTTTTATTATCAACAATTTCGTCGTTACGAGTTTCAAGGGGTGTTAAAACTGCCAGCTTTCTACACGATGTTATTATTGGTCATAACTGCGGCATTCAAAACCTTGTCCCATATTTACAGCACAATTGTGTTGGGCTGGCAGTGAAGATCGGTCTTGATAAACGTGATATAAAACCCTATGAATTAAGGACCTATCATTGTTTTCTCAATAAAGAAACGTGTATTCCATTAAATAACAGTAAATAGTATAATTATCTCAGAACAAGTTAAAGTAAATGCCCTCACAATGCCAATCTGCAGGCATATGGTGTGATATATATAATTAAATTAATTGCGTACCTATGTGGAGAATCAAGGAAATAATTCATAAGTAGCCAACCATTTAGGTAGTTTATATTCAAGTTGAATGTGCATACGAGCATGAACTGGTGCATTAAACGTTAAAAGGTTGTTTGTTTAGTTGGAAACTGGTGCAAAACAAAAGTGGTGCAAACCGTAGAACCAGTCCTGCGACAGGAAGCGGCCTCGAGCCGCTCCCCCCCCCGCCCCACGCGCACCGTGCCCGTGCCCCCCGCGCGCCCCTCACCTGCTGCGCGACCACCTGATCCAGACAAAGCGTGTCCTTCGCGTAGTGACGCATGCAAGTGCATTGCACTAATAATACCGATCAAGTCCTTTCCATGTCCGGTAAGCAACAAGCTCCGAACACGACCATTAAGTGTCGTATCATATCATATGCGAGATCTTGCATAAACTGTATCGATGGTTCAATCAATTACGTAATCGTCCGTGTTCAATCGCTTTACATGTTCTAATTTATATTTCAATATCTTAGTTTAGCATTTCCTTATTTTCTATTGAGATGAAAATATTTCAATAACAGGGAAATGATTGTAATAAACTTAATCAATACCATAATTGTATGAAGCAATCAATTGAACTGAAACTATCATTAGTAGAGTGAACGCTTTGAATAAATAAATAAAAATAAAATAACATATTTATTTGAACGCGTTAGTTTATGTCGAAAAAAAATTGTTAGAATAATTATAAATAATACATTAATTAATTTTATTTTGTTAACACTAATAATATGTGAGATCAACACTTGCGTGGGAGATAGCAAGCTTTATGAATACGAGTCGTGTGAAGATGCTCCGGTGGGCGGTTGACAGTCTGTCGCCGCCATTATGTCATGAAAACATGATTCATGAATGGAATACAGTATTCAATGCATGTTCTAACAAACATGCACTTTCTTAGAGAACATAATCATCGCTTTACATGCAATATGTAGAGTTCTTACAAATCAATCCCATGTTGAGAGCTTATAAATTAATCCTTAAGCCTGGTATTGTGTAAAGGTGATATATCTTAGAGATATTGCTACAAATATATAATTATGTTACTTTTCATAACATTACTATGTTGCGATTTTATCTGTGACTCCACAAATAGGGATGGTTGCGCATTAATATGACAGAGATCTATGGCACTGATACTGATAGCCTTATAAGTGTGTGGAAAAATGCTATATTAGAAATAACACTTTATGATATATGCATGTTTGATTCAACAGCATTAGTGGCGCCATCATAAAGAAAAATTGCATTGTGTCTCACGTAGATCTACATCCCGGATCGAAACACCTAACAACATCGTTGCATCAACGAGGAACTTAAGGAATTCGAACCCAGTAAAGGTACAAGTAAGCGTATGTATAGATTCTAAGCAGCTGGCCTTTACTGACAAAGAAATCAGTTACTAACTATATAAATCGTGACTGAAATGTATATAAAAATAGAATTGTTATTGTGTAGGTAGAGAGTAAAAGAGCAATGTTGTTGATGCGCACGCGGCGCTCGGCGACGGACGGCGACGGCGCTGGTCGGTGCTGGTCGGCGCGCGCCGGCACGAGCGCGCTGCACAAAGCCGCTCCGCGTAACCGGCGTGTCTCATCGGACCGCCCAAAGAAACGATCTCATAGAAAGTAGAGCAACTCATTTATTTATTCAGTGCAGCGGCGGGTGCGAGCGAGAAGCCGACGCGAAACTGGCTCATTAAAATAAAAATACGATTTTTGAGTGCAACTCGCGCGAAGTGAAATAAAAGTTTCCGACGAAATTTGCTCGAGTTATTCCAAAAAAGGCGCGCGAAACGCCTCCACGACGAGATCACAAGATACAAGTGCGAGGTGAAACCGACCGAGATAGCCTCCGACACACGCGGCGCAGCCTCACGTGCTTACTTTCATACGTCGCCGCGTCGACGGTGCCTAGAACGGTTTGCTATTGTGATTCACTAATACATTTCCAGCAAATAGCCACATCGGATCTCTGAAAACACCCTTTTTGTGAGCTACACTATGAATTTCTTTTCCGCATTATACGAGCGTTTTCACTGTAAGAAGCGAGCCATTGTGTGATGTGAACATTACGCAGCCCGGCGTTGCATTAAGCGCACGATATAATGCAGCGCTATAATCGCAGTCACGAGTCACGTTATCCGCACCCGCATTCGCTATGTAAATAACACCATACACGACATTCCACCGTTCCACTAAATATAATTTGTTTCTCATTTTGCATCTATCGCTACGATCAAGTTCCACTTTAATTAATAAAAATACATTTATATCGATTGCAAAAACATTACGCAGGTCTGTGTGGGCAAGTGCTCTCGATCTGCATTCCGCGATGGAGGCGGCCGAGTGGCCGAGCCGACTTGACACGCTGTCATTATTTAATGTTATTTTCGCATACGATTTTCTTCATTAATGTTCGGCTATAATCGCGTCAGTTTGACTGATATTTTCAGAACAGTTCACGTCAATTACATGCACGGAATTAACGAAAATCAAAAATGCATAACGATTGTGAAAGCACACTGAAATCCTTCTAGTTTAATGTGTGAATAAAAATTATTTACCGACTCTCGAGACGCAGCCAATTTATACGTTAATGGTCAATAAAAAGATCTCAGACAGTGATTTTATTAGTGTCAATTATATATATTTTGGAAAATTATTTTAAGCAATTTGTAATCTGTCATTTGTGTTCACCATTTACCTACTTATTAAAGACACGAGGGATATTTATATGTTAGATGCTTATAATATAACACACGTGTAATTATAATAATGAATCGATCGAACGCCTCAATTGGTTCCGGAGCTAACTTGTAATTAATGCAGATCTTTGAACTCTTCGCGGTAGTTACATTTAACTTTCTCTAGTAAATGTGTCCATTTAACTATATGTGAAAAGTCTCAATGTGGCAATAAATAAACATATAACACCTTCATATGATTCTGGCGTCAGTTTCTTCTCCTGTAACTACTCGTATTATTAATATATTCTTTTGAGTTTATAGACACATAAGTTTTTTCATTACCGGGTCGACGGCGCGTTATGTTCCACGCGCGCCTCAAAGAGCGTCAGGATAATGACGGGGTCCTCCTCTAGAGGGCCAAAGCCTACCGGGGTCGCGGGACTTATCTCATTACCGTGACCCCGGAACACAAAGGCTATTGAAGAACAACGTGGATTTTAGTCAGTACGAGTCTGACAGTCCCTCCCACCCCGAAAAGCCCACCTCAAATGAGTCCTCCAACCCCGGGCAGGGCGCCCGGGGTGGAAGGACACATTTGATGATTTTACCACGTAAAAAAAAAGTTTTTTCATTATGATTTGGAGAGGAGTTCCAGACCTATTAATGTTGTGACGTCACTATGGCATTATTTCAGTGGATAAGTAATAATAATAATAATAAAATTGTATATAGTTCAATATGATTGATCAAATAAAATTTGTTGCTTACACAGACCCACTCAAGTAATAAATATGTAAACAATACAATGACCGCAGTGCCGGATTCCTTAAATTCCAGCATGTTGTTAAAAATACAACTTATTCAATTCAAGTTATTTTGCAGTGTTATACTAACTTAATAATATTTGATCTAAACTTGAGGTATTCGTCTGTGTGAGAACAAAACTTTTGTTTCGAAGGTGTATGAAGCGATCGTGCGCGCGCGCCGACCGAACTGCCAGATCAAGTTGTCACGTCAATCAAGAGGAGAAACGGACCTGCACTCGACTTACTTTTAAATTTACACACTCTTTTTACTTTGGAACATATCATTCAATTTTATGTACCCATCTATAAGTATCGATGTTCACTTAAGCTTATCTTTACGTTTTAAAACCCGGTATTACTTCTTCGGAAGGCCTTTCGCTTGTCAACCATTAACTCGATTTTGAAGTCTTTAATAATTATGACTTTATTTATCGAGGATAATACAGTTAAATATGTAGATTAATGTTCTTTATTTAGAGATTAAATAGATTTTATTAAACCAATTGTAGGACCAATAACTAAATCCGGGTTACCGTTATATTAGGAAGTAACCTGTAGATTTACCTAAAAGGGATTGAAATTAGAAATTGGGTTGCAAATCTACTATGTCTACAAATGCAAATCACTACAACAAAAAATAACCAGTAATTAAATCGGAATCCTTGTCCCACTTGTTTGACTTATATTTAACAATTGTAATAATCTAAATTTTAACTAAACCAAAGCAAAACGAGTTCCTAAAGATATTTAATTTTCTCGGACATTGGTTGAACAAATATTTGTCCCCGGTTCATAGTGTGAGGTCGCAGTGTAGTGTCTCGGGCGGGGCCCGGCGCGCGGCGCGTTCGACTGAGCAATCATGCGCTGATGTTTACAAAAGCCGCTACTGTGCTGCGCATACGCATACCCACAGCTGTTAATGTACAATTTAATATCCATTTAATGTTTTTAGAAAGCGTATGTATTAATCAAGTTAGTGAAGTGTTAAATTTGACTAGTTTGAATGTGTGATCAGTATTTTTCCATACAATTATTTTGTTTTTGTATGAGGGAATGTTTCCTTGTACACTTGTACAGTTTATTATTAGGCTGCAAATGAAGTGACTAAAGCATTAAACGGCGTAGAGCACGACCCCTGTGTCAAACTAACACATATTACTAAATACACATAATATTCTACAATGTTACCTGACTTGATAATGTTTAATGAGTAATAAAACAGAATATTATGTACTTCACCTATCACATCTATGTCCCAACCCAGCTGACTCACAGATCTTCCTCAAAATGGAGACTTAATCGACAATTTAAATAACCTAAGTTAAAATACAATACTTTAGTAAATTTTATTACTTCATCAGCTATAGGTATATCTTTAATGAGCTATAAAATAAGAAATCATAATTATCATAAACATAAGTAGATGTATTATAATTATAAATAAAGTTCTTAGTGCGTCACTGTCACATTTTTCAAGTACCTATAAACTATGTATGTAGACAGTCTAGACGCAGCCTCGCCTCTACGTTCCGCTATTCACAACTCATAGTACAATTGTTTCGCTAATGAATCATACATCAAAACATGTAGTTTCTTTAAAAATGAAAGAAATGTACGTCGGCGAGCGCCCGCGCCGCGATACCTATGAAAGAGAAACGAACCGCATGTTAATATTGTAAATAATATGTGTGTTATGTTGCACACATTGCGTAACAAGGCCGTATGCAACAATGTGTAGAAATTTATAATAGTTAATTAAGTTGGAATACATTAACATCTTATCGTTGGCTAATAATCATCTAATTATAACTTATATTATCGACATCATGGGTTAACTTTTATTTTTCGGCGCCATCTTAGTTCCTGTATCTAACTACTTTCATATTACCTTTTAAACAATAAAACCACAAAGCTATAGTGTTCATGTAACGAACCTACAAACAACAGAGAATCAATAAAACAGGTGCTTTCTACGATCAGATTAATTGACAGTACATTCCTATTGTTTCTTCTGCAGACATAGTAAATTAATTTCCTTCGATTTCTATCATAATTTACAGCACAATACTCTCAAGTGTCATCTTTTGAAATGATATTAGATTCAGTATCAAATTAGGAAATCCGATTTTAGTATTAGCTATACATTTATTTAGAGGTGGGCCGTGTGGGAAATGAACATACGAATAAATAAGTTAAGATCTACATGAAAATCAGTAGAAATCTAACATCAAAAATTTATAAAATTTTGTTAAACATACATTATTGAGTTTTATCAAAATCGATATAAAATAATCCGTCACACCATAGGTTATTTATGATTGGACCTCAGTAGATTATCCATATAACGGGTGTCGGGTTCACCTAAATCATAATTAAAGCCCGAAGTCGACGTCGTAATTTAAATTTAATCCAAATGAGTAAATTTCGTAAGTAAAGTCATTAGGTTTGTCTTTTAAGATTTATTTATGGACTTATTTTAAAACTGGCTGGTAGTAAAATATAAAGTATAAGGCATTTTAAACTACGGAAGAGCAAACACGTATAATACATCACCTGTGTTGTGTGCAAGATTGAATCTGAGATTCTGTGACTGTGTTGCCGGAATGATGAATGAAGTGAACTTATTACTTAAAAATAATATTCTTGGAGTCAACATAATTAAGAAAAATACTTCCTGATCGGTTGTATCAATTAATTAAGTGTCATAATCATCATATGCCAAGTTTCTCCCAACTATGTTGGGGTCAACTTCCAGTCGGAGCGGATGCAGCCAGCGACTGATTAAGGGTTCTGACCGCCCTAGGCTAATTAGGAAGACGCGCCCCCCGCCTGGCGTGTTACGAAGGACGGCCTAAAAAGAATGTAGTACTCGTAACTGAGTAAATATGTAGTAGTGTGAAAATTTTAAGATGGTCATGGTTCACTATCAGGATACTACCTATAAAATCTTTAAGATCGATCTGCAACCGAAATTAACGTATTTTTTAATCTGCATGACATTCAACTTTTTTTTTCCATAGTGGTAAAATCATCAAACAAGTCCTCCCAGCCAAGGCAGGGCGGGAGGGACTGTCAGACTCGTACTGACTAAAATCCACGGTGTCCTTCAATAGCCTTTTACGTTCCGGGTCACGGTAATGAGATAAGTCCCACGACCCCGGCAGGCTTTAGCCCTCTAGAGGGCGGTTCGAAACAATGCTGACATTATTTGAGGCGCGCGTGGAACACAACGCGCCGTCGACCCGGGCATGGTCCATGGACAGAGAGTTTTATAAGTAGGTCTGCCGACGTCCGTCACCGTGGGCGTCTACCACTGCGGCTTGGGTGGAGGGAGGACGCTATCCTCTCCCTCACGCAGCCCGCCTCCTCCATGCACAGCATGACTGCTTCGCAGAAGGAGGCGACCGCTTCCCACCCCGTCTCGCCCCGCAGCATGGCTTCGACCAATGCCGGGCGCGAGAGGTCTCCGCCTATCGCCGTCGTGAGGACACGGCGGTGCTCTGCCCAAGCGTGGCAGTCCTGCACCATATGCTCCACCGTGTCCTCAGGGCGATCCTCGCAGAAGTGACAACCAGGCGTTTCCTCCCTCCTTATCAGACACAGTACCTCCTGAAACTTCCGTGTCCGGTGAGTACCTGCGTCATGTGGTAGGTCAGACCACCCAGAGGACACGGTGGAGCATACGGTGCAGGACTGCCCTGCTTGGGCGGAGCACCGCCGTGTCCTCACGCAGGCGATAGGCGGAGACCTCTCGCGCCCGGCATTGGTCGCGGCCATGCTGCGGGGCGAGACGGAGTGGGAAGCGGTCGCCTCCTTCTGCGAAGCAGTCATGCTCGCGAAGGAGGAGGCAGGCCGCGAGAGAGAGAGGATACCGTCCTCCCTCCGCCCTAGACGCAGTGGTAGACGCCCACAGCGACGGATGTCGCTGATAACGGGACGCGCATGACTATTCCAGACGTTCCAGATCTTTCACTTTTGTAAGTCAACAGGAAATGCCCATCAGACTAAACAACTTATGCAAAGATGTTATTCATATATTTGATATAGTGTAGCTGGGCTCTTGGAATTCCACATCAGGTGTTCCATATCTTCAAATTAATTTTCTCAGCAGAAAATGCTCATCACGAGGAACAATTTTTGCTATGGCGCTATTTTTGTATCTCTTATAGTTTAGCTGATCTATTGCAGTTCTGCATCAGGTGTTCAAGTTTCCAAGATAAATTATAGCCCATATGTTGCCCAGACTTAATAGCTATACAACAAAAAAAAACAATCAAATCCGTCCAGTAGTTCCG
Organism: Agrotis clavis; assembly: GCA_954870645.1. NCBI lineage: Eukaryota > Metazoa > Arthropoda > Insecta > Lepidoptera > Noctuidae > Agrotis > Agrotis clavis. The sequence goes on along the minus strand of OX940919.1, from coordinate 16,270,070 downwards.
AAGATTAGCGTGTATGGAGTAACTTCTCCCGTTTTCCTAACATTTCCCTTCATTGCTCTGCTCCTATTGATTGTAGCGTGATGAAAAGTATACTATAACCAGCGCAGGAGTATGAAAAATAGTAATTGTACCAAGTTTCGTCAAAATCCGTCGAGTAGTTTTTGTTTCTATAACGGTTATACAGACAGACAGACAGACAGACAATAATTTTATTAATTGCATTTTTGGCATCAGTATTGATCCCTAATCACCCCCTGATAGTTATTTTGGAAATATATTTCATGTACAGAATTGACCTCTGTACAGATTTATTATAAGTATAGATAGAAGATATAGATAGAAGATAGAATAGATAGATAGATAGATTACGTAATAAAATATTGAAATACAGTAAATCAACAAATAATACTATTAGTAAATCAACAAGTCAAAATGAAGCACATAAAAATTATTCAAAAACAACAATAATAAAGTGATATTCTAAAATTCGTTTTCTACAATGATTTTTTGTCTGCCCTATCCTCTGTTTCACTTTTATACGATTTAGTCCCCATTTGTTTTATAACTTTGAGTACCTGCGTCATGTGGTAGGTCAGACCACCCAGAGGACAAGGTGGAGCATACGGTGCAGGACTGCCCTGCTAGGGCGGAGCACCGCCGTGTCCTCACGCAGGCGATAGGCGGAGACCTCTCGCGCCCTGCATTGGTCGCGGCCATGCTGCGGGGGGAGTGGGAAGCGGTCGCGTCCTTCTGCGAAGCAGTCATGCTCGCAAAGGAGGAGGCGGGCCGCGAGAGAGATAGGATACCGTCCTCCCTCCGCCCTAGACGCAGTGGTAGACGCCCACAGCGACGGATGTCGCGAGACGATCTCCGGCCACCGTAGGCGCGGGCATGCGGACGGCGAGTAAAGGGCAACTTGCTGCCTGACCATGGACCATTGATGATTTTACCAAAAAAATGTGGTAGGTCAGGACGGCGTGACGCCTTTCCAGCCACTCCTCATTCTCAAAGAGGGGTCTTACCGCCGCGATTGCGGCGTGCCCGATGACATTCAGCCTTAGGGTGGCCTTAGGATTTTTTAAGCTGACCGTACATAAAGGCGTCTACCTACTACTACTACTAAATCATGACAAGTGACTGCAGGCTACCAAGTAGAAAACCAAATCTATGTCGTGTTTGACCGCATGACTTATATTGGCTTAGTTTCTATAGACAACTTAGTTGCCAATGCCATTGACCATGAGCGTGGTCATCTAGTGCGTGAAGTTGCTTCGACTCGAGTATTTTTTTAAAATATTTACTCTAAAAAAAAGAAGAGAGGCATCATCATAGACAAGATTTCAGCGCCCCCCCGATCCTTGCGCCCTAGGCTGCAGCCTAATTAGCCTAAGGGTAAATCAGGCCCTGGATGCAGCTGTTTATCAGTATTTTGTGTAAATCCCTTAAGTGGAAACAGAAAAATACTTTTATTGCTTGTACGGGTAGGGACCTTTAACCTCTTCGCAATGCTACACACCTACACTTTCGTACATAGGCCGCCGTGATGAGCGCTCACATTAAGAAGATCTTCCCTGCGGCTGATGTTTTCCTAGTACTCTCTACTTTATTATTGTCAAAGCTATCAAGCTTTGCAAGAGCACTAATGTCTGTAAAGTACGTGTTTACCACGAACACTGTATAAATAGCTACCTACATTTTTATATGTCATGATATATCATGACATTGCGGACACATCCGCCATCGCTCGCGATCAGGATCGGGCGAGTCACGAAGCGCGGTACAGTCGGTATCATATAGATATAATGCACTTAACATTGTGTTGCGTCCGGCTCGTTGCATAATATTTACCGGTAGCTAGGTACTACCTGTCACAGCGAAGTTACGTCGGTTCTGGCTACCTACTGCCGTAATATTAAACAATAATTACTCCAGCTAAAAGGTCGAGACCGCAAGCAGAGCGCTCACTCTATTATAAACGCAATAAATGCTTCAGGAATAAAGTTTAGGGCTCTATTAACTATGCCGATTAAATTCAATTATAATAACGTTGTCTTATTTTATGTTATTCTTCATGCTGATTCTATTGTTACAGCACCAAAATGGCGCTTTAACTTCGTTTATAGGTAAAAAATAAAAACATACCTACATACACAATCAATGTGACAAAAAACTGAAAACTTGAAATTCAGATAGTAGGTAAACTAAAATTGTATTTATATCATAAACAGATATGGTTGCCATCAAATATTTTCCATGCAGATAGATAGAATACACTTTATTATACGCACCATACAAATGACAGGTAAAAACTAAATATTATTAATAGGGTGACACAAGGTGGTCTTATCACTAAAAGCATGACGTTAAAAACTTCATCCGTCATTTATACAAAATGTTTATCAATTTTTTAATGGGAAATAAAGATTACTAGGTATATCTAAAAAGTCGTTGCTAGTGGTATTTGGCCATAGATTCATTGAATCCGGTAGTGTAACGGTGCTTCGGCGAGGCATGACTAGTATTTTATACTAGATATACTTGCGTTCAACACTTTTTGTATCACGAATCACGAGTATGTGCGTACAAGGTAGGTACCTAAGCTCACCGTGGGTGGCTGATCGCTGCGCCGCCGCTTCTGCATAATATCTAGGTGGATCGTAATGGCAAATTCCAGTATAAGTGAGAGTGTTTGATTTTAGATAAGATAGCAAACTTTAGATCTTAAAATTTCGCATGTTGCTGAAATACGGACACCCTGTTAGCTCCAAACAACTTTTTGCAAAATCTTTTTAGAAAATAATCTCGCTAACTTACTTCGCAACAAGCAATAACCGGACTAGAACGATATGCGTCGATTTAATAGTAGATTGTAGGAAAAATCCATTAATCAAGCAGACATTCTAACCATAGATTTATTGGCATATCAAGATCGTAATAAAACATGAATAGAAATTCAAGTAGCTCTTATTCTATTTCCTTTGAAAAGGCATCACGTTCCTACTTTTTTTCTAATATCTCCTTACAATGAAATCAAAAAGTTTTAATTCATTTGAATTATTTCTTTTAAATTATCTACAAACTAGCAAAAAGATGGCTGATTATTCAAAAGGATTAACATATATTTTTATTTTATACATTTTATTGTGTCTTTTACTGCTGGTACACCAACCCAAAGACTCGAAAAACAATAAAATTATAAGATATGTCAATTAATTACGATTAATAAAATAAATATTCACTAATTGATTATGCATTTATTGTAAACGCAGAACAAGTTTTGACATTAATTTAATTTCAATAAGGTTTATAGTCATGAAGATTGTTAGTGTTTAACCTCTGACTCTGGCAGCTTAAGCGCGCCAAGTGATTTCACTTTCTGTAAGATGACGAGACGGATGAGACGATTATGTGTGAGAATTAGTAACATTTTCTATAAACACTGACCGCAGACTTAAATGGTAATTAAAGAAGATTATAAATTATTAATCGGCGATTAACAAATTAATAAAAATATCATTAGCCATGCTGTATTTACATAAGAAAGTTCAATAAAGCAGAACTGATGCATATTGGTCGCGTCTAAATGTAATCGTCATCGTTGCAACTGCATAATGTGTTGTTACTATGCATAACAATACTAGTAAACATCAGAGATTATCATTTAAATAGCGATATCTTGCACGAATGACTAAATATGGCAATACATGTTTTGTTTTCTTTTTTGTGCTTTTTAATCATTTAAGTACTATGACAATATTCTAGAAAATCACTGGGTTTTCAAACGTAGGTATCGGATAAGTTTCTACCAATAGGCTTTTAATTTGCCTCTTATTTTGTAACATTTTATTACTGCTTACAGCAAAAAAGCTATTTCCGTTGTTTATTTAAATTACTCGCCCCGTTGGAAATCTTTAATATTTATTTCAAATTTCTATTATTAGACGGTTTTTATTCTGAAATAAGGCTGAGGTGGTACGGTCACGTGATGAGACGCCCTGAAGACTATGTAGTCAAAAAGTGCCTTTCCTACGCAACACGCAAGAGGGGGAGAGGGAGACCCCTAGCAACATGGCTAACGACTGTCCAGAAGGACATGAAGATGCTAAACCTGGCGAAAGAAGATGCCGAAAACCGCAGTAAATGGCGTCGCATCATAAGAAAAGCCGACCCAGAATAACGGGAAGTGGTGAGGCAGAAGAAGAAGGTTTTTATTCTGAAATGTGTTTCCATTCAAAAGTTGTCCGTTAATGTGAGTGCCCGAGACTCAAGTCTTAATGGAGGATCATCTCTAATGGAACATGCATCTTGATCGTTTCAATATATTCGCAAATGGTGAATCGCTCCCAATTAAGTGCCTATCTCCTTGTACGAAGTATCGAGCATCGTTGGTGGGTTGTCGAGGCTTGTTCAAGCCCTTAATAGGTAACAGTAACACCGTTTTTGGAATTTTTGTTAGTCTGTTCGTAAACTTAGGGGCATCAATTAGAATATGTATCACGAGATCATGACATACTAATGCAGCCTGTACCCTTGTAAATAGTTTTAACGAATATATCTGATGAGACGTTAATGTATTCCTTGCGTGTTTAACGTTGATCTCAAAAAGCCAATACTTTTAATTACACGTTCAAGCTAGAACATTTTTGTTGAAATATGAGCGAACATATCATTTTTTAAGTTTAAATGGATGATGTGATTAAGAATATAGGTATCGTCATAATGTCTCACGTCGATGGGTGCCTACATCGACGAGGCCGCGGTTCGCTTGTGCCATGCGCCTAACCGGATGTTCCTCACCAAATGCACAATCACACTAACACAAACTCTCACGAATTTTTCTCCCAACGCTTTCACGTCTTCCACTAATTATTATCCACTTTATCGGGCATCTTCAATTTGATTTACGTCTAGCTCTTACACAGCTCAATTGGTACACTTTTTCTTTTCGGCGAGATAATTTGAGTCTACATTAGTTGCGAGCAGAGTCGATACCGGCGGCCGGCGAGCGCGGCCATCTTCCGCCGCGACCTACGATTCACGGCACATAACGCTAATTACTTGCTGCCAATTGGCGTTACTTTATTACACCTATTACCTAATGAGGATTTTGGTTTAATTGCGTTTGTTCGACTCTGCTTTAATTAATGATCATTATAATTAAGTAAGTAATATTTAGGATTTACTACATAGAAAGTTATGTTTGATTACAGGTTCGAAGTTTATGATGTAGTTCACACGATAAAGTATTGATTTGTTTTCCGTACATTAATTGTTATTTACAAGTTAATGCTCATAGTGGAGTTGAATTTCTGAGAAACCTCGTCACAGGCTTTATTGTTTATTAAACCGTAAAATTTTATTAATATTGAACAATGTTTAAATTAATTTATTTCTGAAAATAAAATACAAGAAGCCAGTACAACGGATTATTACAATTACGAGTATAAACTTATAATTACTGTTTTGATGATTTAGTAGCACTCCACAAAATTAATAACTGTCCACAATGCTGACCCTTCAAGCAAACATTAAGACGTAATAATTAAAAAAGATCAATGGGTTGTAAGTCTACTACACTTCGTTCATTGTTGAACTGTTAGAGATGAAGAATGCTTATAAGAAACGGCTTTCAAGTCCATCCATAATGATGACGATCTTATAATGGAGTGTTTACAATCAACGCGGCTAATTAAAATATCAATGGTGTTTGAGATGTATGGCAGAGTCTGTATGTGAACTATTGTGCGATAAGAGGCTTATGTTGTGTGCACAGAATTGAATTAACTCCGTTAAGTTCAACGGTCATCAGAGAACTTAAAGCACTCACCTATATTTTAAAAGCAGTTGGTTCTTTAATTTAAACGAGTCATCAGTGTAGCACACAACGTAGGTAATGATAAACTAATGTTAGACATCATGCACATTGCACGTGTGTATACTACAAATAGTTGAATATTGGAAAGACAGTGCACCGATAATACGTGAATTAAATTGAAAATGACTATTGTGTTTGTTTTAAAAAAATGCACGCGTTGAAGTCTTTTGCACTACAAAATTTTCCCGTACTATAAAAAAAAAAACCGGCCAAGTGCGTGTCGGGGCACGCACAGTGTAGGGTTCCGTACCTAGTTGCCTATCAATATACTTTTGCGAACTAACTAAACTGATTCGCTGAATTTAATTTTAAAAAGAAGAATTTTCAAAATCGGTCCAGGCGTCTTTGAGAAATCGGGGAAAATACATAAAACAAAAGATTACGACGAATTGAGAACCTCCTCCTTTTTATGAAGTTAGTTAAAATAGTTGTCAATAAAAACCTACCTATCCCCAAAACATATTATCCACCTATTATAGCTGTAAAAATAAAGTTGACAAACTTACATTTGCAGTTGAAGAACAAGTTCTGTGATACATTTTGTTTAGGAAAATATTTTGTCCAAGTACGTTTTATAAGTTGGTCGACGATTACTCGTAAACTTGTAAAGCCCTCTTAGTCATGACAATTTTCCTTAAAACTTCGTTATATATACTACTATTTTGAATTTTTTCACACCCCTAAACATAACCGTTTAGCTGATAGAGGGGGGGGACACTCGAGTCGAGCAAAAATTTGCACTTTAAAGCTTAATATTTCACAAACGAATCTTTTTATCAAAAAATTGTTAATGAAAACTATAAATATTTTTGAAAGACCTATTTAATGATACCCCACACTAAGGGGTACGCGAGAAATAAAAAAAACATCCCCACTTTACGTGTACAGGAGGTACCCTAAAAAAAATATTTTAAGCGATTTTATTTAACCACTTTTTCGGCGCAACAAATCCGTATATTTACACCAAATTACAGCTTTCTAGTACTGGGCGTCTCTGAGCTAAACTGCGGACAGACGGACGGACGGACGGACGGACGGACGGACATGGCGAAACTATAAGGGTTCCTTGTTGACTACGGAACCCTAAAAAATGGTATTTTCCATTAGAACCCAAAACGATTTAATGATTAAGATCATAACTCTACATTTACATTTTGCTCACAGATGTGTAGGCTTTAAATCACAGTTAACCTATTTGAGTAACCACAAAACAGCTTATGACTAACCTTCCTAAAATACAAATTCCATTGTTATCTTTACAATAAAACGCCATTTTAGCAACATGTCTACCAATTATCCCTGTCACAACACAAATTTCAAACAAATAATGAGACGTTCGAGTTCAATTGGTCAATCAATAACCATGACAGGCGCAACATGTGCGCAGTGCGCAGGCGCACTGCCTCGCAGCACAAAGCAGCGACGATCAAATATTTCATATACAACTTTCTTTGTTAATGAACAACTGAAATAACAATTTGAAATATTGCGAAACTTAATTTTCAAATAAAAACTTTTATTGAAGTAGTTTTTAACTGTAATTATAATAATGCAAACGTGAGCGCTAATGTAAGGTTTTCATCACGACTTTCCTTCGTTGTCTCTTTCGGCGTCATCGTCCGCGCTGCGTGTGATGCAAGCTAACATTAACCGTAACACGAAGTCAGTCGAGCGCGCATGCACGCCGCACGCACGTCACGCACACGCCACGCAAACGCCACGCACCCGCTACGCATACGCCACGCTACCAGTGACTCATTACAAACCACTGCCAGTGGCGTGAGAATCGCATCAAACAAATCGTGATTCGTCTAGATAATAGCAGAAGCGCAGTTTTTATTTGACGTAAGTGTGAGCCATCATGTTCATTAGCCTTTTCAGACTTTCTTTTTCAGTTAAATACGGCCAACTGAACTGTTGGAAAACTATAATTTGTAGTCATCAAGAAAATGTGCCCTAAAAAAGCGACAGTAAGATGAATGAAAGATACAATAGATTCATCTTTAACTATTTACTGTGAATGTAGAGGAGTTTAACTTTAGAATGGACGCGCGGTGAACACAACCAAAACTATAAAGTTAGGCTGTAGTTTCAGCATTCTCACGCTCAAATAAAATCCTCTATAGTCAGTTAAATGGCAAGTACTTTACGTAAAGCGGGTTGGAATCGTGGTGTGTTACAAAACGCGGGGTATGGCGTGACGGTATGTCGCCGAGTCGCCGTGCTCCACCGCCACGCGAGCCGAGCCGAGCAGCCATCAGCCGGGCCGACTAATTATATCACTGAGCTGCGGGTTCTACCGACAACCGCACCCGGAACATATCAACCAGACAAAGCACTTGATAGATTTTGTTTCTTCTCTGATTAACAGAAGAGAAAAGATTTTGAGACACGAGCTATTATTGCACAGAAAAGTGGTTGCTGGACCAAGTTTGTTCTTGTCATGGTTAATTAAAACGTATTCGAGGCTGGTTTGAAAACAAACAAATTTATTCTTTTTAAACTACTCATGAATTTACTATTACTGCTAAAATATTTATTACACAATGCTGACAACGAACTTTACTACACTAGCCAAGATGGAAATAATCATAATATGAACAATGTTATATTTATATTGTTATTTAGACACAAGTAGAAAGTAAAACTTACTATGCTTTGAGTACTTATTCCAAAATATAAAAATCAAACATGTTATTACAGAATTGTTTTTGGATAATAAGATTTCAGGAAATGGCAGACACTTTCGATTCGTCTCAGAAACTTGTCACGCCCACTAATTTCGCATTAAATAGACAAGTGATTGAACATATCATTCTGTAATATGAGAAATATCTACAGTTATTAGCATTTCATTCACAGCTATTTATTTGAAGAAAGTACTGAAAGAGATGCTTGACCAACATTCGTGGTTTTTGTACCGTTTGCGTATTATTATTACTAAACTTCAATCGTTAAAGTACTCCCCTAAGATTTCTTGATATCAATAATGACTAGGTAGTTTATTTTTCAATATCAGTCATGAAACTAAAAGCCAGTCAATTTTGAAAAAAAAATATCATCCTCTTGTACAATTAATATAATCAGAGCTTTCTTATAGGAAAGTGTTTTCTTTGTAATGATTTTGAAAATTTTCAATGCACCGTATTCGATCATTGGTAACACTGGCAGGCGAATAATATAATTGTACAAAGCTTGGAGTGATCATTTCGGCGTGATAATAGAGCAAAGCAAGGCGTGGGTAGCGGTGGTGGCTGCGCGAACCGGATCTAAGCCCGCGATAAATCATGTTGCGCGCGAGCCTCGCACTTCGCCCCGCGACCACTTCGCACGCCCCTCGCAGTGTCGACGTAAACAACACTTTAAACTTTATGTCGCCAATCACCCTTTAAAAGCAAAGTTTTATCACGTTAATGTTAATTACCGAAGAAGAGAAACGAGTTTCACCAAAACCACAATTATTTTATCAGCTATTGGATAACACAGAAGCACACTATTGCAAATAACTCCCATACTAGATATACTCTAACTCCACATTGATCCGATTTTAAAATTTTGCTACTGCTTTCATGTTATTTCCTTCTAACTTCCTCGTGAATTTGACGTAGCCTCGAATTAAAAGCCAAATGACGGTAACCTTTCAACCTAATTCATCCCATGTACACACATTAGACTTCGTATGATTTAGGTTATATTGAGCATTTTGATTGAGAGCTTACTTATTCAGTTAGTCACTAATGAATGATTTGGGATTTAGGGGAAAATAAAAAGATATTAAACAAGATGAGCCGCGTGAAAATGAGAAACATTTTGTTTTTTATCATCACAGCACAAGCAGGTCTACTCAATGCTAACCAGACTGGCTGCTTTGCTCTACTCAGGAACGTAATTGATCAATTAGGTGCACCAGATAAAGATGAAACACAATATATTAGCAGTGTAAAATCTTTAAAAAAAGTTGGCTCGGTAAATAAGCATTAATACACAAATATTTAAACTTGGCTGTTAAACTTAATATTTACTTACCATAATAAGGTACATCTTATTTACCTACGTACCTATTTGTTTGACCAATCAATCCACCTGAGCAACCATCAAATCATTTCACTTAACTTGATGTAGACATGGTTATGTGCATTCGCATGGTAGTACAAATTATACAGCTAATTCCAAAAAGCCGCCTCCAAGAAAAACTAGGAAACATAATACAAATAATGGCAAATTTATTCTGTAATATCGCATTAAATAAACTAAAAAATTCCATGCATAACAAACGTTCAAAGTAACATAGAAAATTATAATACGTGAAATTCTTGCTATAAAGAAATAAAATCCGGCTCAGCTGAGATGTGTCCGTTAACTGTAGATATTTAGGCACCAGACAATAGAAACGTCACAATAGGTGGCTTGCTTGACTTAACCTTTCCTATTAGCGATATTTCGAAATTTAATATCAATATTATGAGAGGAATTTTATTAGCGGTCCGGTGGCCCATCCCACGCGAATTGAAATCGAAAGAATAGATCCGAAACACGTCCGTGATAATAAAAATACTTTCAAGTGAACACGAAAGTGTTATCAGAATGGCCCTCGGTGATTGTTTTTGGTATTTGGAACGGAATCTGAACGCATGTATGTATTCAGTAAACAAAGAACAAAAGTGCAGGTTGAGATTGAGAACAAACGTCTGCAGAGTGCGGTGAGTGTAGCCGGCGATACCGCGGTGGTGTGAGCCTCCGTCGCCGACTCGCGAGCCCGCCCCAGCCGTGCGGCCACTGCACTCGCTTCGATTTCACTTTTATTAGCAATCCACTTAATTGGATACCACAGTTGCGGTTTTATTCATTTTGCAGATTCATCTGGGACGGATTTTTAGTATTGTAATAATGACAAAGCCAGATAAGGCTTCAGTTCTCATTGCGAGTGAACAAATGAAGGTAGTTAACTTTACTGATACCTGCGTTATATTATTAATACGTAATGAACTAATGATCTAACTCAATCGTTGTTTTATACAAAAAAAAAAACATCATTCTATGGATGACAGCACTGGTGGAAATTACTTCAGATACATTACATTAGCGCAGATCGTTGTCTGTTAACCAAAAATAGTTTATATCAACCAGCGTAATTCACTACACTCAGACGACTACATTGTGCCATAATACACCGCGTGGGCATCATGTTGAAAAAGTAAGTTTTATCGTTAGTGTTCAGGTAAATAGTCTGAACCTAACTCTCAAAGGTTCGCCAGACAAAAAATGTACTTAGGTATATTTAGGTAAACTTCCTTGAAATGCTCCGGTTTTATCGTTAAGTCACGAAGGTCAGCCGAACCGCTGGAAAAAATTACAATGCGGATTAAAATTTAATTTATACCTAAAAGTAAGCTTGTAATCCCACGCTCGACAGCTCGGATTAAATGACATTAATGGAGTTTTTGTTCCGTGGCTTACTGGTCGAACTCAGCCGTGTATTCTGGACCTAGACATGCCGTCTTGCGGCTCACACTGACTGCGTACGCGCACTACATGTACCGCTCAGTAACTGCTACAAACAATGCCATCGAACATTGTATACGTGACTACAACTACATTCAATTACATCAGGTTCCTTAACTCGTGTCTTTTGCAAAAAAAAAACACAAATTTGGGCAAAGTTATTATACAGGAAATAACCCACAAGGACGTCTGAGATGCAGCTTGCATGATTTAATACTTCCTAATGTCTAACTCAAATCACGTACAGAGCTAGGCCTCTAAAAACAAAAGGTTGGAATTGCCAGAACAAAAATAGCTCTGAGCTCATGGACTGATGTCTAGAAAATTGCGTTTAGTGGGCAAATTGAATTAGGACACAGTGCCGTAGTATCACAATAGTACAATTAGCATTACCCGCTGGTATGTATTGTGCTATTGTGATACTGCTGGTTTGGTCCTGCACTTGAATGTAGGTAGTAATTTAGCCGTTTAATTTCCGCGTCCAAGTGTCTCTGAAGGACGTTTGAAATGTCATTATCTCAATCGACGCGTGCTTTTGTACTCTTATTATTATTTGATGCTGAGATCGATTTGAATCACGACAGATGAATCATTGTTGTGATTTTTATAGTATTAATTAATTAAAAATTTAATGAATTGGATCATTACTAATATTTCCATTTGGATTCATTAAGATAATTCTCAATGTTGTTATGAATATACAATTTGATTTGATTTTTGACCTAATTTTTATAACGAGCTTTTAGACAAAAAAAACTTCTCCAAAGCGAAAGCGGGCACACTGTAGAAGTAGGAAGAGCTACAAGTTACGTGCTACGACGCTACGACTGCTACGGGAGCGGTGTGGGAGCTTAGGAACAACGATTGTGGGTTTCTAGGGGAGCACCGCCAACAGAACGACCGACATTTGTTAATGGCCGCTCGCAAATTACGTCCTGATGGTGCTTGCGCTACGTTAATGCCTAAAGAGTGTATGTCCCTCCCCATTATACCTCGCGTCCCCAACTTATACACTGTTCCCCCAATTAGGTCTCGGATTTATAGTGTAAGTACATAATTGTTCGTCTTAAGCACAAATTATAGATAAAAACTAAGATAAACCGGAACTGTTTACATACTTGTACGATCATGACTTTCACTTGCACTCTATCAAAAAATATTCCAACAAAACAACAAACCAGTTTCTGATTTTGTGACTAGTTAGTATTTTAGCTACAGCTTTAAATTTTTTTACGCTGCACATTAATTTGCTTATCGTAAGGCGATAAACTAATGGATTCTTTTCGGATTTCATTATAATAACGAACAGGTTTCCAATAAATTATTGGTTAGAAAATGAAATTGCCAAATTAATTGCTCATAATATAAGCATAATTTTTAAATGATTTCGTGACAAACAAAATAAAATTATGCAGTATAATGCATCGCTGCGCTGTAAATTGCGCTTCTGTTTGCAGTTCCAGGGAGTTTATTGTACAAAAAAAAATCTTACTTGCTATAAATATTTTTCTAATCCATAGTTATTCTTTCGTTGGTTAGGTTAGGGAAAACCCCTTCTTACTGCTTTAACAGAATGTTAAATATCTCGTGACAGACAGCACGTCGGAACAGTCAACGACGACTCTCGAGTAACTTAAAATATGCAAGAAGCAACCAGTGACATGCGGTCAGGATATATGTAATGATTTGTGCCAACACGAATTCACTATTGAGGAAAAACTTACATATCAGTAAGAGTAGCGTACATGATGTGAAACAAAAAGCAGCTTACACGTGTATGTCCTCATTATGCCTCTAATAGGAGGACCTACTTCCTAGCGGCCAAACAAACAAAGTAAGTTAGTGCAAAATGCTAAACGGCCCGTCCTCGTTCTCTTGCGAAGAAATACGAGCTAGTCTGATTGTCGGCACACTGGAGAATAATGCTCTCTCCTTACTCAAATTGATTAAGGGCCATTGATATAATGAATTGAGATAACACGTAAGTGCATTTTTACCTCCACATTAAAATACTGATCAGAAAATTTTCCATGTTGTTAAAAAACGTATTTAAAGTAAAATTACTAGGTATAAAATGTAGACGTACCGAATACATGTTAATTTGTTGCGGAATCCGAGAGCAATAACCGACGGCACTGCTAGCGGTATTCGGCGGTTTCTTCGACTCTAATATTCGACAAAAACCACCGTCTGCTTTGTATGTGTGCTCGTGTTTATGCACTACTACGAAAAACTTCATATGTATGTTTGATTTGAATGTATTTCTACATATTAAGCTTAATGTGGAGATTAGTCACGCTACGGCCTTTAAAAGCCGAGAGTCCGCATATATCGTATCGTATAACATTAGATTTTGGAAACAGTGACGTTACACTCAACATGTATTAATGTTCTATGTGTTTATTGTACACGTAATTGATTTCACAAACCTTAGACTTAGGGACTCTTATTTTGTGTGTTTTATTAAACATATGCATAGATTTGCCACGGAAAAGTTACTTAGCAACAGGTTAGTTCTAATTAAACGGTATTATAATATAAGTAGGTAATTAAAAACACAACGAGAATAGAATCAAAACACATTAATTGAATAATGTGAGACAATGGGTTAGAAGCACTGAGTTTTTCAGGAAAAACCCTGACAAATGTTTACACATGCAGCGTGGCCCAGTAACATAGAAACGAATATTCTCCACGTGCAGACGATCAGACGGCTCAGCAAACAACATCTTACGTGTTTATTATATTGAAAGAAAGGATTTTTTTTCAACTATCATTCACTTTAGTTAGACGATTACATTATCATCTGTTTGTTCTTACAAAATCTTCAAGACGAGTAACGGATGTTTCGAAAATATAATTTTTATTCCATAGTTATAAAATGTATAAGCTCTAGAACTAAATAAATTCAAAAGTGACGACCACCTACTGATTCAGTCAAGTAGATTGGCAACCGAAAAAGATCAATTATATAGATACTAACACGAGCAACTTTCTTTACAAACTCAACGTTTACAAAAGAATCATTAAAGCATATTATTTATTATGTTTTGCTTTTTATAAGTGTTTTACTTTGAATTCAGTTAAATTATATAACTGAATTCTTCGTTTACTAATGAAAAACTAGCTGTAGCCAGCGTGGTTGCCCGATACAACTCAAAATATTTCCCACGGAAACATAAAATCGGAAAAGAAAACTATCCTAGATTAATAATGTGTCGACAACAAACCTCACTAAATTTTGCATTTTATAGTATTAGTTGTATTTAAAACTCGATTTTTGTAATTAATTATACTATAGTCAAATAAAATCCACTGTTCCTTCAACATAATACCATGATTTCCTGTAATTAATTTATCATAATAAGTTAAAACGTCTACCAACCATGTTTGTTATTTGTCTTAAGGTGCTGATACACTTGAGCATTCACTTGTAACAGAACATCAAGCACTCGCTCTTTTAATTTTGCCGTACTGAACAACGAACAGAGCCGAGCAAAATGACAAACATTGCTTAGAATTTTTTTTTCGATCTTTCTAGCGAACGATCCGGCTGAAAGGTTGGTTATGTTAGGTCTTCAGAATTTTTGTCTTTATGAAGATGTCAGACTTGACAGTCGGCTCGGGAAAAAGCTCGCCTGAACGTTCCTTGGGGCGGCCCCATACATCAGTTTTCCTGATCAGGAAACCTGATCCGTTTTACGAAACGGAGCCTCCGAACTCAGGGAATTCATTCAAAAGTAACTGAATGCCAAACACATTCGGTAACTTTCCATTCGGTTTTTTTCCGTCCCGACTTTCTGAATGTAAGCAAATTGAACTTTTTAAATGTGTATAAAAAAAACTCATAATGCATATTTTATTATGTATTTTTAATTAAATTATATTGAAAAAACATTTATTCAGTGCAATGCAAGACACAAAATACAATTTATAATTTTTTTTTATCCGTTCCCGTGTTTTCGTTTTCGGACATAAAAAGTTGACACTCAGAGCCTCAGAGCCAATATTTTAATACACATCCAGGATCTTCCTCTTCAATAAATAATTAATAATTGAACTAGTCAACTAGTCAAGGTCAGAACAGGTGACCTGCAGCTGTGCACCTATCCCGCTTCAACGGTTGCTGGGGCAGCGTGGTCATCGCGGACGACGCGGTCGCCCGGTCGCTGGTCGTCGCGTCTAGCGTTCATCGGCGCGGTCGGCGCGGCGGGCGCTCCAGGCCGCCTGCGCGACTGCGCCGTTTTCAAAAATATCTATGGTCCGTGCAATAACGTTTTGTCGTATGACATTTTAAGTGACATTTTATATCTTCTAAAAATGTGTATTTATTTTGTGTTTTTCCTTTATCGTTTTTTAATTTGTGTATATAATAGCTGGTAAGTGTATCTTTTTATTTAATGTACAGCGTCGGCAGTAGCGATGCCGGGATTAGTAGTGCCAGTCAACCTACCACGTTACTGGATGTGCAGCAACTGGTGAGATGTCCTCACTGCTCCCAGCCTCGTTTCTTTAAAGGCGAACGGGGGTTCAAGATACACTATGGGAAGGTTCATAAACCGCATAGTGTACCTTTGAATCCCCCAGCCTCAACCACGACTTCAATACATTCGGATCAAGCTTTGTGGTCAACTTTATCCAAATTCAAAAATTCCATTCCAATATTAAAGAGGGTTCCCCGGGGCGCGAGACGGTCTGTTGCGCTGAGTTTGGCGCGATGTGTCCGTCTCGCGACCCAGGAAAACTCGGAGCGAGCCTGGGAGCAGTTACTCACCTTTCCTTATAGGATTCTACATGTGAAAAGAAATTTGGCAGTTAAAAAATCATTGACAGAATTAGTTAAAGAAAATTGTAACAATTCGATGAATATTTTGGACTCAAAATTACCTTTTTTCCATAATTCCTCACAGAAAGGCGTTTGTTCACATGTAGAGTCCAAATTAAGTGAGGGTGACATTAGGGGGGCCGCCAGACTGCTGTTCAGCAGTGACGTGGTGGCGCCATATTCTCCAGAGACACTTTCAGCTCTGGAGAGTAAACATCCGGCGCCTGCGGATGGCTTAACCTTCCCCGACCCGCCTATCCACCCCGACCCCCTTGTTCAGGACTCATTTTTCCAAATTACCGCTCCGCAGTTGATCGCAGCCGTGAGCTCTTTCCGCAGCGGTTCCGCCGGCGGCCTCGACGGCCTGACTCCACAGCATTTGAAGGATCTGTTGAGTTCAGGCGCCGGGGAAGCTGGTGTGTCGCTCATGAAGGAGCTTGCGGCTTTGGTCAACTTAATGCTTTCCGGCGGCGTGAACGATGCCGTCGTCGATGTCTTGTACGGGGCTAACCTCTGCGCCCTGCGCAAGAGGGACGGCGGCATTCGTCCCATTGCCGTCGGTTGCACCTACAGGCGTATGGCAGCCAAAATATGTTGCAAGTTGTTTAGCGAAACGCTTGCAACTAAGTTCCAGCCCCTACAACTTGGTTTTGGTTCCAGAGGGGGCTGTGAGGCTGCCGTACATTCCTTATCTTCTTTTTTAAATTCAGATAAAGGTGAGGTCATCCTCAAGGTTGACGTGAAGAACGCCTTTAATTCCGTAAACAGGGACACTTTGTTGGCAGAAGTCAAAAAGGAACTACCCGAAATTTATGGTTTTATTTGGCAATGTTATAGACATCCTTCAAAATTACTCTATAAGGACAACGTTTTGGAATCTGCAGTTGGTTGCCAACAAGGTGACCCTCTTGGGCCAGTCATTTTCAGCTTATGTATTCATCCCATTATTCAAAAATTAAATTCAAAATTTAACGTCTGGTACTTAGACGATGGAACCTTAGGAGGTGACGTAAGTACCGTACTAGCCGATTTACAACTCCTAAAAGAAGAATTTAAATTAATAGGCCTTCAATTGAACCCATCCAAATGTGAAATTTTTGTTACTGACTCTACCGACAGACAATCGACATTAGATAAATTTAATGAAATAGCTCCAAATATCACCATTTTAGATAAAAGTTCCCTGCACCTCCTTGGTTCCCCTATTTTGGCAGAAAGTTTCCCATCATTCATTGACAACAAAATTAAACATTTTAATGATATTTCGGAAAGACTCTCCCAAATTAGTTTACATTCGGCTTTCACCCTTTTAAGATATTGTTGTTTTGGTCCAAATTTTATGTATTTTCTTCGTTCATCCCCTCTTTTTAAACAACCACAACTCTTGGACAAAATTGACAAAATTATTCGTAATACATTAACATCCATTCTTAATGTGGCCCTGGATGACCGAGCGTGGCTTCAAGCCACCCTTCCAATTCGTTTTGGTGGGCTCGGTGTCCGCAAAATTTCCAGTGTTAGCTTACCGGCGTTCCTGTCCTCTGTCCACAGCACCGAAAAGCTGACCAGGAAAATTTTATCTTTTTCCCTGGTCGACCCTGAGGTGCCGTGTTTGACGGATGCCGAGAACGCCTGGAAAGTGGCTTGCCCAGATACGGATCGGCCCGTGAACCCGTTTTCCCAGAGACAGTGGGATGAGCCGCTCTGCAGGTTGGTACGGAATAATCTCCTTAATACGTCCACCAATACTGCGGAGCGTGCCCGCCTGCTGGCTGTGGGTGAATGGGAGTCGGGCCTTTGGCTTCAGGCGCTACCTTCACCCAACATAGGCACTATGTTGGGTGATACAACGTTCCGGGTCGCTACTTGCCTACGTTTGGGCGCTCCTTGTGGTGCTCCACACCGCTGTCAATGTGGTGAAGTAGTCGACTGCCTCGGGCACCATGGCCTTTCCTGCAGCAGGAGTGCAGGTCGGTTAGCACGACACGCTAGCTTAAATGACATAATCCGTCGTGCTCTTGTCACCGCCGGGGTGCCAGCCGTCTTAGAACCCAGTGGCTTGGCACGCGACGATGGGAAGAGACCAGATGGTATGACCATAATGCCATGGAAGCTGGGTAGGCCTTTGGTGTGGGATGCAACATGTGTCGACACCCTTGCGCCATCCCATCTTCCTAGTACAGCGTGTTGTGCTGGCGCTGCTGCTGCAGGTGCTGAAAACTCCAAGCGGCGCAAATACATTGGCTTAGCTAGTAGCTATGTGTTTGAGCCGTTTGGGGTTGAAACTCTGGGGCCATGGGGTCCGAGTGCCCACAACGTTTTTAAGGAAATCGCCAGGCGTTTAGTCGACTCTTCAGGTGACCAGAGGGCTGGCCTATTCCTAGGCCAACGAATCAGCATTGCCATACAACGTGGCAATGCTGCCAGCGTTCTGGGCACTGTTCCCGTTGACAGCGATGTGGACGTATTCTTTGACGCCCTTTGAATGTTTTTTTTTTTTTTTTTTCTTTTTTTTTTTTTTTTCTTTTATCTATTTGTTTTTTGTACATAGGTATTACCAGTAATTTTTATTTATAGTTTGTACATAATTTTAGTCTAATAATTTTTAATAATTATAATTAAAATGCATAATTAAATAATAAAAAATCAAATCCGTCTAGCAAATTAATATAGATATCTATACATATAATAAAACTGTAGAAAAATCGTTTTTGTACATTAAAATAAAATCCAAAAAAAATAGCTAGGGTGTTGAAGGACAACCAACAGAACCCATTTCCAGCATTTTTAGAATTTTTGTCTGTTTGTCTGTTTGTCTGTTTGTCGGTTTGTCGGTTTGTCGGTTTGTCTGTTTATTTGTGGCTCCATCACGTAAAATGTACGAAGGCAATGTAGATAACCTTTATACACAACGATCGAGCGTAACTTGAGGACTAATTTAGTTTTTGTTTCATTGCAATCGGTTAAGTCTATCAAAAGATATTTGAATTTAAAGTGTTCCAGACCCAGAAGTAAAATTACGGTCAGTTTACACCGAGACGCGCAGTTCAGTAGCGCGATCTAGCTTGGAATAGAAAAACTACATACCTATTCAAATATGGTGTGGACTGGAGAGTGGAGTGGTTTGGAGTGGAGTAGAGTAGAGTAGAGTAGAGTGTAATGGAATAGAATGGGATGGAATGGAAACAAAGAAAAGGTTTTTATTAGACTCACACTAGAATGGGAATGAGTGGGATGGAGTGGGATGGAGTAGGATGGAGTGGGATGGAGTGGGATGGAGTAGGATGGAGTGGGATGGAGTGGGATAGAATCGGATGGAGTGGGATGGATTAGAATGGAGTGCGATGTAGTGAGATGGAGTGGGATGGAGTGGGATGGAGTGGGATGGAGTGGGATGGAGTGGGATGGAGTAGGATGGAGTGGAATGGAATAGGATGGAGTGGGATGGATTAGGATAGAGTGGGATGTAGTGGGATGGATTAGGATAGAGTGGGATGTAGTGGGATGGAATGGGTTGGAGTGGGATGGAGTGGGATGGAGTGGGATGGAGTGGGATGGAGTGGGATGTAGTGGGATGGAGTGGGTTGGAGTGGGATGGAGTGGGTTGGAGTGGGATGGAGTGGGATGGAGTAGGATGGAGTGGGATGGAGTGGGATAGAATCGGATGGAGTGGGATGGATTAGAATGGAGTGCGATGTAGTGGGATGGAGTGGGATGGAGTGGGATGGAGTGGGATGGAGTAGGATGGAGTGGAATGGAATAGGATGGAGTGGGATGGAGTGGGATGGATTAGGATAGAGTGGGATGTAGTGGGATGGAATGGGTTGGAGTGGGATGGAGTGGGATGGAGTGGCATGGAGTGGGATGGAGTGGGATGTAGTGGGATGGAGTGGGTTGGAGTGGGATGGAGTGGGTTGGAGTGGGTTGGAGTGGGATGGAATGGGTTGGAGTGGGATGTAGTGGGATGGAGTGGGATAGAGTGGGATGGAGTGGGACTGAGTGGGATGGAGTGAGATGGATTAGGATGGTGTGGGACTGAGTTGGATGGAGTGAGATGGAGTGGGATGCAGTGGGATGGAGTGGGATGGATTAGGATGGAGTGGGATGTAGTGGGATGGACCTAGGATGAAATGGGCTGGAGTGCGATGGAGTGGGATTGAGTGGGATGGAGTGGGATGGAGTGGGATGGAGTGGGATGTAGTGGGATGGAGTGGGTTGGAGTGGGATGGAGTGGGTTAGAGTGGGTTGGAGTGGGATGGAGTGGGATGTAGTGGGATGGAGTGGGACTGAGTGGGATGGAGTGGGACTGAGTGGGATGGAGTGGGATGGATTAGGATGGAGTGGGACGGAGTGGGATGGAGTGTGATGGAGTGGGATGCAGTGGGATGGAGTGGGATGGAGTGGGATGGATTAGGATGGAGTGGGATGGAGTAGGATGAAATGGGCTGGAGTGGGATGGAGTGGGATTGAGTGGGATAGAGTGGGATGGAGTCGAATGGAGTGGGACTGAGTGGGATGGAATGGGATGGAGTCGGATGGAGTGGGATGGAGTGGGATGGAGTGGGATGGAGTGGGATGGAGGGGGATGGAGTGGGATGGAGTGGGATGGAATGAGATAGAATGGGTGCTCCAATCCAGTAGCAATTCTTCTGAATCTGAACGACAGAGGGCGTTTATTATAATCACCTCAAATATTCTTGAAAAATAAATTCTAAATACAGGGATTATATGAAAACGATATGATTTATAAAAAACGTGGCGAGAATTAAGCGCTACGCACTAAAAAATACATTGTTAAATTCCGACATCCACGCGAACGAAGTCGCGGGCACAGCTAGTTCCGAAATAAAAAAAAACGAATGTCTGTGGTATTCGTACGGAATTTTGTTTTGTGTTATGTATGTGGCCGCCCAAAAAACACCCTCGTTTGTTTTTTGTAATGTGACATTCGCAACGCTTTTTAAGTGATTTCTCAAAATCAGATGAATTCAAAAGCACCTTTGAGTTTCTAACTGATATTTCGTTAATGTTGCAAGCGGATAACGGATGAAATAGTACAACATGATATTATATCCCTTTTATGATAGTAATTGTGACTATTTCATGTTAAAAACTTATAACTTGATGTTTAGTTTTTAACAGACTTCAAAAAAGGAGGTTATCAATTCGACGGTATGTTTTTTTTTGTGTATTTTGTTACGCGATTACTCCGCCAATTGTGGAGCAATTTTCAAAATTCTCTTTTTATTCGAAAGAAAAACAGTTCAGGCTAATAATAATATGAATAAATAATAATAATATTCGAAAGGATATCTCCTGAAATGAGTCCCATAGTCACCAAATCAGGATCTGATGATTGGATCCTGGAGAAATTGAGGGCAACCCTTAAATTTTATAGGCTCACACATCGTTTTTCGCAAATCTTATGAAGTACTTGCGTATGGTAATCATCATCTCATGTAGCTGAGCTGATGATGGAAGGTACAATTCCTAACAGTAAGGAGTAGGTATTGACTGATTTACTTTGTGTTCGTATATCTCCGGAACTACATGTCCCATTTAAGTAATTTTTTTTTGTTGTACAAGGTATTGTTTAACTTAGGGAATACTGCAAGTTTCATCAAAATCGCTTTAGTAGTTATTGAGATAGGGAATTTAATTGGCTTATTGTATACATGAGCGATATTATTACCGGTGCTACGGATTACAAAATTCTCGTATACATGTAAGAAACGATGTATTTGACAAGAATTTGGGTTGATAATTAAGCTAAAAAGAGTAAAATAAAAAACTTTTTCAAAAAAAAAGTAACCGCCTTCAAAAACAACCACAAAAAAAGGGTAAAATAACCTACAAAATAATTTTTCTTTCGGAAGTCGGTGGCAAAAAAGACAATGAAATAAAAAAAAAACAAAGGCACCGATTTCCGAAAGAAAAGTTATTTTGTAGGTTATTTTACTCTTTTTTGTGGTTGTTTTTGAAGGCGGTTACATTTTTTTTTTAAGTTTATTTATTATCTATACTTATACCATTTATGTAGCAACGGTTCATAACGTATAATGATTATGCTGTCGTAACTATAAAAAACCAAATTGATTGATTGAATTACCTAACAACCCATCAAGAAATACGAATACAGATGGCGCAGGTAACTGTAAAATATTTAAGTATTTATCGTCTATTGAATACGTATGACACATTAAAAAAAAAAGAACTATATCCTAAAAAATGATACTTAAGTGCCAAAGAACTATCAATTTACTACATCTGAATTATTTTGTTCTGCCTATTTATTTCTTCTTTGATTAATAGTGTTTTTTTTTTCAAACTTTGGAAAATTCCGTATTTTTAGTTACTTTCAGGTTATTTAATAAAGAAAATTATATATAGACGTCATGGTTTTTAATTAATCATTTTTATCACTTTATTAGTTCTTAACCTAGTGAAATTTAAATAAATCTGAACATCAGATTTAAAGTTTGTGAACTTCTAATTAGTTATTACGCAAACCTTTCTTACTTGCAAACAGTGTTCTTGTGTTAATCACGCTTTTATTGGCATGCAACATTTTCCTGATTGCGTGCCAAAATTTATCAATCAGATAGAAGTTAATGAATTAATCGTCTGTTTTTGTTTCAGGGGTAAAGGTTATACGGTGTACGACAAGGACAAACGCTTTCTGCGCAGGAGTGCGTCGCGGTCGGCCGAGCACCAACCTTCCGCGTCGCGCCGCGCCTGCGCCCCACACGCAAGGGGTCAAGGCCCCAATACTGCCCATTTTGCTCTCATTTACCCATTTTTTTAGTTTGCGTTTTAATTAAGTCTTTGCAAGAATTTTGTTTTAGCAACTGTTTTTAATAATATGCCCATGCTTGTTGCTAGGTTTTCTCTCCTAAATAAGGACATTATACAATTATATACAAATACTACGTATAATCTGCCATAGAAATCTTAATTCATTGTGTTATGGTAAGTGAGCTTTTGTGGCCGTAACCATTCAAAAGTCATAACACATTCATGATTGTAAAGTTAATAACAAAAGTGTAGGCGGTTAACTTTGGAACAATTATATCGGACTCTCATCAAAGCCAACAAAGAATATTTACAATAAAAGTTCATGTATTATAATTATTAATTACATAATAAACAATTAACTGAGAGAGATTTGTAAGCTGTCATTACCGCACTTTCTCCGAAAATCATAACAGACCGGACAGGCGGCGTCGATTCACTGCAGAGTATTTTACACCTTCGAATTGGCGAGAGTTATAGATTGTTATTATTATTTTAGCTACGTACAACAACAAGTTACGTGGCCACCATCCCACGGTTGAAATTTGTGATTGGCACTTACGGAAATTCAATTGGTACTCTTTATTTTTTGGTTTAAATAATCATAACTTTAGCTGTCAGATCTCCAGACAGTGGAACTGAGTAGGTGCGTGCGCTCACTGTGCTCATTGGAAATACCTATATTCAATGCGTCGTTTCTACGTGATCGAATATCAAATACTCCGACGATACATCTAAACATAACATGAATAAGTGATTTTATCAATAGAAAAGAGGCTGACTTCGTCGTTAACTACGACTCGACGACGTAACGTGTTTCTAAAGTATCGATAAAATAAGCGAAACTTCCTTCAGCCCGTGTAGTCGATTCCCGACAAACGATATCAAACATTACGTTAGGCCGCTTATTCCACAGAAAGGTTACCGTTTTCACATTACATTGTAGACAGCCTTAAGAATTCCATTGTTTAACCAACTAGCAAACAGTGCTCTGTGTAACTATTTTCATTCGCAAGGCTCTCTAATTAATCAATTAAAATGTGCATACGAGTAAGTACAGATTGGATAGAGAATTTCTTCACTAAGTACTACACATTGTTGGACTACGTCGATGGACATAACTTATTCGTTTTATGGTACTTATTTATGCTTAAAACCTTATATATCTACTAATATCTTAATATACATCGTATCTTTGTAATTATCAAACAAACTATTAAGTATTCACTTTCCAATAGTTCTCTCGTTTCTTTAAGGACGCGGACGCAGAAATCTTAAATGCATACGACTCTCGTGGACAAGATATTCTATTGTTCTTATCTTAAACCGACTTACTAATCTATGTTATTGCAGGTTTGTTTGAGCGGCCGATACGAAAACTTCTGCTTTAGATATACATTATTGTTTACAATTTCAACATACGTTATGTTCTAAAACAAATACGTGTTTGTTAAATCTGTTCAGATTAATATGCTACAAATGCCTTCCCGACTTATTCAAGGAAAATAATGGATTAAAAATGGGTTTAAGGTAAAACAAATCTGGTATACCGCTCTCGCCACGGTTTAACTAGCGAGATCTCAAACTATATCATTCCAAGTGCGATGCCTTATCAAATCAGAAGGAATAGCGCACGACTTTAATAATAGAAGCGTGGCAGAAGAAAACTCTAGAACTACAAGCTCAACTAAATGTCCTCTCACGCTTACTGTCATTCAAGTTCGTGATAATTTTGTAATTTAGGTAACTACTTTCGATGATACCTTAGCAAAAACCTTTTAAATAAATGACTGTTCTTACTGCTGAATAAATTGGTATATTGTTAAGAAAAACCACTTGTTTTTTGTCAGCTTTTACCTACACATAGTTACAAATAAATTGAATGAATAACACTAGGCTCGTAAATAAAAAGTTTTCCACACGATTAGTTCTTCATTATGGAATCACATGCCTAACCAATTCATTTAATGTTTTGTATTTCACCGCATCGTTAGTTAAATATAATTTTCCTAAAAAAACTATATCGCTTATCACAGTTGTACTTTGAATGGGTCTTACATACTCAGACATATACAAGTTTTCATGAGAACCAAGAATACTATTGCACGACCCTAGAGCATATTTTTTATTCTATAAAGCTTTTCTTACAGCCATTGCAGCATATGTTTCTGTTACTATAAGAACCATGAACAAAATTATGCTTTTGGTTTTAAAATATGGTCTGGAAAACATTTATGATCTTATCATTCTTAAGCTATCGAGTAGAGAACTCAAGTGACTTTTCATACTCGTAAAAAAATATAACAACTCAGTTCGTCATTTAAATGAGATCAACTAGACACACCGACTTCCAACGTTCGGAATTGGAACACAATTAAAAGGACAAATCGTGACGCATTATAAGGTATAGTTAAGAATATCTGTGGCGGCTCGAAGCCGTCGTGTGGAGCATTTGATTGCGTAACGCGATCATGCGCCGACGAGCCACGACGACCGGCGCTCATGCGCAGCATCCACGGAGCTATGTCTATTCACTGCTCCTAACAATACACATTAGGACAAATACAAATAAGTAATGAAGGTGCATTCAAGATTTTAAATTGGCGCAGACAATGCCCTCCATTTTAGGTGCCACTTTGCTTTGCTGCGTGGATCCCAGCTAGTTTATGCCAAAAAGCCTATGGAAGTTCGATTTTACTAATGCTAAATTAATATCGTGGCAGTCTATTCGTTACTTTGTCTACTATCATTAATATTAACTATGCCGTCACTACCCTAAATTCATTGGAGACCTGTATATACAGTGTGTCCGGACACGAGTTAGCGATATTTGAAGGGGATATTTCGTTTGTTAGTTCGACAGATCAAAAAACTAAAATGGCCGCCATTCGCGAAGTATTGGAGAACGATTTTTTTAAAGCATTTTCATCGACAAATATCGCTAACTCCTGTCCGGACACACTGTATATGAGAGTCACGTAACTCCAATTCTTAGTCATCCTAACAGCTATTTCAACTTCTAAAGTACAACAATATCCATAAATATGTTAACCCTAATGCTACACCACAAAGATTATGACCGTCTAGGGAACATTGGTATGTGTAAAATGTACGTATGTGTGAATAAATTCACAGAAAGACTTCCCGAATACTCTCTGGGACAAACGCAAATTGATTCTACTCGTAGACTGGTCTAAGTAATAGTATGTTAGGTGTAAAGGCCTCAAAGGTCTATAAGTCTGGTTGATAACCCAGTGCCCGGTGTCCTTAGGTGCAATAGCCATCAGACCTCCTATCTTTGTAATATTGATGTTAATGGTGATGGTGGCTTATGCACTTGCTAAGATAAATCTCTAGCAAATAAACTCCTGAAAACGTGAAAAAATTTCAGCGTGTTTGCACTTAATGGTTTTAAATAATTCAGATATGAAGACGCATTTATTTATACTGCTACGTATTTTTCAGCTATCGCTATGCTTTTAAAAAACAACATCCTTTTAACCGCACACCTTATTGAAAATAAGTTTAAGCCAAAGTCACATATTGATTTTAGACAAGGATTTGTTTCTTTTACTACATACTCAGTCTTTATTTTTCAGTTTGCGCGATGGTACTGCCGTGATGTCACGAATTCAACAAGCCGTTTAAGTTGGTCTGAAGGTAGTGCTGCGAACAATACACGCTCCCCTTGCCGCGGCCAGCTAACAAGCCCCATCACCTTCATGCCATCTCATTGTACTATCGCCACGGGCTAATTCGTACTGTGACGTTATATCCTTTGTCCAATTCAATACTACTCTCAAGGTAACCGCGGCCCGCTGTAAAATACTTACTTAAGACAATAAAACAGTTATCGTTGAGATATCGTTAAATGCTTTAATAACCGCAGATCGGCTAACAAGCAATGGAAGTTTTATCGCGATCATCGGAATAACGGTTTTATTTAGAAACTTTTTCTCTACAATATAAATTTATTAAATAAAAAAAAGTTTAATATGCTTAGCAATAAACGGCAAGAATTTCGGAAATCTACATTTTCAAAACTGTATATTTTTAAAATTCTCACCATTTATTGCCAGATAGCCTATTCACTGGTGAACGCGAGCCTGACTCACAAATGGGTTCCGTACCATGTATTTAAATTATTTGTTGTTGTAGCGACAAGAGAAATATGCATTCTATGAAAATTTGAACTGTTTTTGCTATTTCGGATCATGAAATAAAGTCCGAGCCCGCTGATAGCCAGGCGGAGGCTCATTAATAGGTCCCATTGGTAGCTCTTCGGGTACGGAACACTAAAAATGCACTTAAAGTTACTTGTCTTACATATTCCGAAACATAGAAACTCACATTCACAAACACCCAGTGTGGGAATCGAACCCGCGACCCGCTGCACAGCAGTCGATCGCTGAGCCACTGCGCCAACCATGCCGTCATAATGTTTGACAACTTAAAGTGGCCGGCACGTAAGTTGGCAAGAGTCGTTAGATGCGCAGAAGTCATTTTGTAGATCTCTTTGGTGGTCATGCGGGTCGCGGGGTATGAGGTAGTGCCGATCCGAGCACTCTATTGGTGCGTCACTCGGCTTTGCCCCTCGCACCCAGTATACGCGCTCTCGCTTACACTTGCGTGCCGCTAAATGTGATGCGCAAACTTACCCCCACTGCACCATAATCTTGCCAACTTACGTGCCGGGTACTGTACCTATACATAATATAATAACAAGTATTTATTATAATCCACATCAATAACCCATAAAGTTAATACTAAACCGGATATAAGCCAACAGTACCTATAAACATGAGTACTTGCCACAGACCCCGGTTTTATGTATAAGACAGCAAGTTTTTCTTCCGTTCATACCGGACCAGTAATTTAGCTTAAACGTTTTTATTAGTATAGACATGTAATTTGAGTGACATAGAATCAGATCAACATTAAATAAGATTTTCGATTAGAATTCGTGCGCACACCTGCCCAGACTTAACAGTAAATTGTGGCTGTCAACAGTTAGAAAATACATCCATTATCAAATATCTTGGCATCACTCTTGACAGCAACCTGAAATGGAACCAACATATTAGTTCAACCGTGGCTCGTGTGAGAAAACTAATATTTATTTTCAAAAAACTTAGAGGCGCGGCCGATTTCAGCTGTTTATTAACTGTTTACTTTGCACTTGCTCAATCTATCCTGGGGTATTGCCTAACAGTCTGGGGTGGCGCTGGAAAAACAGTGATGCTACGGGCAGAACGAGCGCAGAGAGCTGTCCTGAAGGTGATGGCAAGGAAACCGACTCGTTTTTCTACATCCGCTCTGTATACCCTCTGCCAGGTTCTCACAGTCAGGCAGCTTTTTGTCCTTCAAACTGTTCTTCGCAAGCACAGCCAACTTACCTTTGACCCTAGATGCTGTTCTACCCGCCGCTCGAATAGGGTCTGTAACACTGAGTCTCGTAGAACCTTAGTTCTTTGCAAGTCGTCATTACAAACACATAAGTTCTAAAATATACAATAAACTAAACAAAAGCCTTAACATCTACCCATTAAAAAAAACCAAATGCAAAATGAAACTTGTCTCATGGTTAAAATCGCAAAATTACGATGACACAGAGAAACTTGTGGAGGTTTGAAATATTCATCACTCTCTCACACACCCCTACAAAATCACACACAACACACATTATGTCATAAACACACACACAACACACTTCATTGACACACACCCACCCACACACCCCAAATGATTATATTTTGTCCTATTTTGATTTAATTCTTTTCCTTTTATAACTTTTTTATTTTTTCTGTTTTGCTTTATTATTTGTATAAAATTTAAGTAATACTTTGCACGGAGCATCAATTCCATTCTGTTTCTGTAGAAGGGCGTTGGTAGCTGCGCTGCAGTTTTATACTTTTGCAGCTATCATCGATCTACTTGTTGTATTTATTCTTTTTTTATGGTTCCGAAATAAAAAATTTTTATCTTTTTATTAAATAAGAGTAATAGAGCGAAAATACACCATTTCATTTGCGTTTTAAATATCAATGAATTTAATCGAGCAGATTAAGAATCTTATTGGTTTTAGTAATACGCAATTTGACAATATCTCAATAAATTGCAAATTTAATTAGTGCGTCAGCTAGAGTTTTGACCAATAATGGACACGTATTGTTTCTTAAGTTAAACCAATGCATATTTACAAAGTTATAACGCATCGAAATTAGAGAGCCGGCTCGTGACGTCAGATGCAAGTAAAAACTGTACTTCTTTGTGACGTATTCATCATCATCATCAGCCGGAAGACGTCCACTGCTGAACATAGGCCTCCCTCTTAGACCGCCATGCCAAACGACAATTCGCCACTTGCATCCATCGGCTGCCCGTGTCCCTCACGACGCGATGTGACGTATTTGCAACATAAAAAGAAAAATTTTCTTTACTTGTTTTTTGTTAACGAACCAAAACAAAAAATACATGTCTTATATTTTTTGGTATTTTATCTAATGGACTTAATATTACTTCCTTTTGTTTCTTATTAAATTTAACATTCCTTCCTAATCGTATATTTTTAATTTTAAAAGGTAAAGTAAATGTATTTTACATTTTCACGTCTAAGCACTAAACTGATAATCCTGCAATTCTGCATAATATGCGTTCAGTTGTTAAAACCGACAAAGGCATCTTTCGGCATTCATCCCGGAAAAATGTTCTGAGACCTTATCACAAGCTTTCTGTATGTTATTTACAGCGTACTTGAACTACATATTTACCGCTGTTTTAATATATCATTATGGAAAAATGAAACAGCGCCTCTAGTGTGGGAAAAAGAATTTTTTTTCCTTTCCAATCAACGTCAAATTTCCTGGTTACTTTATGTCATAAAACGGGAAAAGTCATGATAGGTCCTCTAATTGCGAGAAAAACAACGATAGTATTATAACAAATGGATGACGCCACGTGTACAACCCGAATTTATGGTCAAATCATGTATTATGTACTAAGTATAATGCCATATGATATATCATAATTATGGCATTATAGTAGAATAAAAATAGAAAAATATAAATATAATTTGTATAGTAATGATAATAGTTAAAAACAATTTTATTAACAGTTATTTATATTCTGCGGCTAATTGCTTCTCATCGCAACAGACAGTAAATTAAAATCGTAGCTATCCTCTAACATCATGTTTTAAAGCGTTAAACATGATGTTAGAGGATAGCTACGATTTTAATTCGCCCGAAATTAAAATTCTATCTCAATCCAAATCCCGTTCTTTTATTTTTGATGACTGCTACTGATTGAACATCTTTTACGCTCGGGTAGACAAATTCGGTCAATGACTGGTTACAGACAAATATTGGGATCAATAGCAACCGAGATATGTTATTAATTCCCAGCGTAAGTCATGTCATACGACTGTAAAGCTACGTTACTTTTTCATACATAATCGACAGACATTTTAACATTTTTCCTTATTCTAATACTAACTATCAAACAGGCTTTATTTGACTTCTCTCACGAAATCTATGCATGTGTCCGTTACCTACATTCCGTATGGTCAATCGTGAGAAAAATATAGAGAAAATTTAACGTATAGATAGTTAGTGTATGTCATATTGTATGTATGTATGTGGTGCGCAATGTTCGCACGAGTTCAATAGGTGCTACTGCGCGTTGAAGTCTTTTGAACAGAACATGACACGCCGCTTCACACAATGCGATACCGTCAATATTTTGTGATGATAGCCGCTATGCGTTCAAGAATGTTATCAGAAATATGCATATCTTGAGTAGTGTAGTGGTATGTTACAGCACCTGTGAAGGAACTATGTTTTGTGACTATCTATGTATCTGCATCTAACATAGTGAACAGGTTCATCGGTGGCTTTGGAAATCGGCTTCTGTTTTTTTAAACTTTCCTTACAAATCATTTAAATAACATAAAGAGCAAACTTCATTCACATATTATTATAATATCTTATTATGGTAAGCTCCAGAAATAATAGCAGATATAATAATCAATGCAACAAATAAGGCAAACTACACAACAATTGCAACACCGCCCACGTTTATACTTTCCGACTGTTTGATTAAATAATTACATACTTTTTACTTCATCCGCGTTCATAAATGTCAATATTATTATCAACCAAATGATAATTTCTTCATCCATGGAAACATTAATTTAGCAATAGTTATCGCAACCGCTATACTGGTTTAATGAAAACTTAAATACGAGAATTAAACAAAAAAGTTAAATACTTCATTATTGGTTCTTAAAACAAATAGGTAAAATGCTTTCTTATTAGATTCTAGATTGATTTATTGAATAATAAACAGATAAACTAAATACAAAACTCACCTTCGCCTATGATGAAGCGATCCAATAAATATTCTGAAATCGGATTAACACTCCAGTGAAATAAGCACGAGTCGTAGCACTTAGTCTGTAAGTAAGGTAACGAGACGCGGGTCGTGTTCATGAACGGGGTCCGCGTTGGGGCACAGGGGAGGCGGCCCGAGACAGTCCAGGGTGGCAGTGAGCTTCGGGGTGCCGGCGGCGCGCGGGTGGCGGTCCAGCGTCCGGCCGCACTACGCGCCTCGCAACGGTAAACTGGCTGCCAGCGCCGATACAGCCTCTCCCTCGCTTGTATGAGTGCCTCCAACCTCCCTCCCGAACAAATAGTACCGTACGCCGCGCTTGTGTCTCGCTAACATTTATTATACTTTTATTAGTGTTCGCGTGCGATGCATGTGTGCGGCACGGCGACGTGACGCGCCTGCCCATGTGTGGGTGTTGGAGTAGGTAAAGTAACTACCTATGCGTGCTTTGATCTTACGATTCGGTATGCACGGCCGCGCGGCCGCACGTAGCAGCGCGGCTATACTTTACTTCTATAATATCTAGTCAATAATTTTAGTTTGGGTTTGTGCAACACCACACGTCGCTCGTGTCGAGCCAACTATCTAGGCTAGTAACCGGTATACACAACCATAAGTATCTTCTCTTAAGAAATACTTATTTTTATGTAATCATAATGAACTCATAACCTATCAATAAGATTGCAATATTTATAATTATACGTTTCATTTTCATATGAACTTCAGTTGCTAAATTGGTATAAAACTTCGCAGACCCATAACACCATGGCACACCATGGCAAACATGGCAAACATCGAAGTTCTTAGAGCAATATACAAAAAATAATTTGTGATGATGACAATGCCAGTCTATTTTAAATCTGCTAGCAACCCCCTCTGAGCAATCTAATGACAAAAAGACAGTCATGTTCAAACATTAAATTAGGATTTTCCAGAATAAATTCCCTACCGACTGTAAAAATGCATCATAATTCATTCATTTTCCCAATATGTTTTGAGTTCGGCTTCAAGACTTACTGGAACCAACATCGAACCTGGGCCCCTCATCGAACATCAGTTTTCACATAGCGCGACTGTCTACCAGACCTCTACAACCCAGATTTCCGAAGGAGGTATTGAAATAATGATAAATCAATTCATCACCCCATCCACGGATTGACCTCGACAAGGCCCACTAAAACCTTACAGATCTACCAATGCCGCTGTTAATATTTACTCATGAATCCGTCATCATAATCCACTATGCAGTTAAGATCTGAGCTGCACACGAAACTTGTAACTCGCCCGCCCATATTTTATTTTATTTATAGCTTCTCACCTATTGTAATGTAGTATGTTTTAAAAAATTTCTTCTGTTTATTTATTCATAGTTATATTATATAGTTCATAGTACACATTAATATATAGGTCATAGTATAGAACTGGCTTATGTAATTAGGAAGGGAACTGTCTCCTGAGATACAGGCTAACTACCTAGTTCGGGAGGCAGAGCTTTTATGTAACTGTATCACTTTACTGTTCAAAAATAAATTATTATTATTATCTGAACAAGGTAGAGCGGCCCTGGAACGCAAAGGGCAACCGTACGAGTCTGACAGTCCCTACTTCTTTGCTCCACACAGGGCAAGAGGACTCATCTAATGACTTTCAACTACAAGCCTTCACAGTTCACACCCTATATTTGTCAGGGGTCTTGATTTTCAAAATATGCTGAACCATTGATTTTACTATTTTCAAAAGTTTTCTTTCAGGCTAAGGGGTAGAGCAAAACAAGTAATTACTACTAATATCACTTTAAATGAACCAAGAAAAACCACTCAAAAACAGAGCAAGTAAAATGTGTTTGAAACATGAGATCTTCTCGCGTGTGCGAACCAATATGATCGTGCATCAAACACTTCAAACACCCGGTCTGAGGCTTAGATAGAATAGTCAAAGCCACTGAAATGTGGTTTGGTCAAATATCTGAACACCTCGACATAGCTTTACATACATAAAACCGCCTTTCTCCAATGCCACTGATCGGACAGAAGAAAAACTGTTGAAAAATTGAAAGGGCCAGAACACATGATTCTGAGGGCTGATTTTTTAATAATCAGATAACTTTTATCTGAGGAATAAAAATAGTGGTTTGACTTTTCTATAGATCCTACTAATATTATAAAGGCGAAAGTTTGTAAGTATGGATGTATGGATGTATGGATGTATGGATGTATGGATGTTTGTTACTCTTTCACGCAAAAACCACTGAACGGATTTGGCTAAAATTTGGTATACAGATAGTTTATAACCTGGATTAACACATAGGATAGTTTTTATCCCGATTTTATGTTCCCGTGGGATAATTTTCGAGTTGCAGCGGGTGAAACCGCTGGCAACAGCTAGTTTTCTATAAATAAGCTGTCAAACCGTCATTTTTATTCCTCAGATAAAAGTTTTCTGACTATTGAAAAATTAGCCCTAAAGCTATTTTCACCCGACCCCGATCATCTCTTATTAGCGGAGCGCCGCCGTACTGAGAGACAGAGAATACCTCTCGTCCGCGCCGATGAGCGGTGTATGGGTGTTGCGAGAATGTCATAATTTATCCGCCGGACCGCGCGGACGACTGGGTGCATATAAGAATCGAAGAAGAGCATTTGTAAAGAAATAAATAGATACATTTTTGTGTTTCGGAATTAACATATTGTAATGACAATGATAAAAATAAATCGAAAATACTTGATTTACACTTTTTTTTGGGCAGAGCTTTCCCTTACAATTATTATCATTATAAACTGACACACCAAAATCACTGCTCCTCGCTTTTATATAGCTCGCCGGCTGGGGGTGCTAAGACAGGAAACCTCCACGTGCGCCCGTGGACTGGAGTTCCCTCTCGGATACGTCCGGGGGGAAGACCAGTTTTTCGGGCCGGTGCACCCTGGGGAGGCGGGCAAAAACTCTTCCTTAGGCACTGTGTGCCTTAGGGGTCTCTTTGCCCGTATGCGAATAGCCTGTCGTGTGGACGTCCAACGCGTGTCCCTCTGATCAGCAGAGGGCACAGCGGCGGAGCGGGCTTGCGGACGGTGAGTAATGGGTAACTCGCCGTCCGACCAAGGACCAAGCCCGGGTCGATGGCGCGTCGTGTTTGTAAATGCCTGCTGGGGTCGCGGCTTTTTCTTAACCCAGGATACCGTGGCCCCGGAACGTAAAGGGCATCCGAAGGAACACGGGTGGATTTTAGTCAATAAGAGTCTGACAGTCCCTTCCGTCCCGCCCAGGGCGGGAGGACTCATTTGATGATTTTACCACCTTAAAAAAAAAAAAAAAAGCTCGCCGGCTGGCGGCTATTTCACCTCCCCCGCTCAGAATTTGGCGGGGATGACTCACGTGGTAGGGCAGTGACGTAGTGGCTTGGCATGTCGAGCTAGACAGCTGGCTAGGGTTGGCTTGGCTTGGCTGGCTTGGCTGGGCTTCGCTTGGCTCGGCATGGCTTGCTACTTGCTAGCGACATCTGGCGTTACAATATTTTATTTTTAAAACATTTAATATCATGAATTTCCGCTAAGTTACGGCTGATTCCATAATTTATCTTGTATAGAAATAATCTACCTACTTTTGTATGTGTTTTTTTTTTCATAAATCGGATGTGAGTCTCGTAGTGAAAGTGGTTTATTGTGGCTGGTAGACTCCTTGGCGGATGCAGATGACTAAATCATCAACCTCTGCAACAGATATATAACATTATTTCGAACTTCTTGCGTTTCAAATCAAATCATTTATTTCTTTGCAAACATGGTAACATAGTATATACAACATGTAACGTAATTAACGCACACCCTCAGACACCCCAATTAGAATTTTATGTTATAATCATAATACATAAATTGAATTTTTAATTTAACATGGAAATGCATTGTTATTAACTACACACATCAAAAGTGTCTAGGGATCAACATATATTTTTGCAATAACTTTTCTCCTGATTGATATTAATTAAAATGTTCTTTAAGGATTCATCAAATAAAGTGTTATCGTTTGTCACAGTAACGATAAACCAAGTCACCTTTGCATTCATAAAGAAATTTGCCATTTTCCTAATAAAGGGATTTTTGACATTTGAACCACTAACATTAAAGTTCGAAAAAAAGACTGAAATAACAGTTTTCTTTAAAATTTTATTGGGTAACTTAAACAATTAATAATCCGTGTTTCTACCGCGAACACTAACAACACAAGAACATCGGTTTGGCATACTCAAAATGAGTTCATCCAAATCACGCTGTGGAATGGCCGCCCATGTTCGTTGCAACAACAAAAAAAGGTCTTCTTGCGACTGGATACCCTCCATATTCGGCAGAGCTCTTCTCTGTAGCATATCCCATGCATGCTCAATCGGGTTCAAGTCTGGCGACTGAGCAGGCCAGGGCAGGACATTGATGTTAGCTGCGGCGAGAGTCTGTCTTACAACTCTTGCGGTGTGCGGTCGTGCATTATCATGCATTAACTGAAATAAGGGACCGATTTGCACTTGTAGAGGAACGATGACGTCTGATACAATCGTCTCAGCATAAATTTGAGCGTTGAGGTTGCCTCTGATCCAAATCAACTCAGTTCTTCCGCCGATCCAAATACCCGCCCATACCATGATGGTTCCACCACTATAAGGATGGACTTCCTGGCAGGATTTTAATCGCTGTTGGCGTCCAGGGGTTCTCCAGTGTCGTATACGTCTTGTATCCGGTCTCATACCAAAACGAGACTCATCAGAAAAGCACACGAAACGCCATTGTTCTTCTGCCCAATTTCTGTGTTCAAGAGCCCATTGATATCGAATCCTACGATTGTGCATTGCTATAGGTGGTACCCGTTGCGGTCTTCGGGAATGAAGGTTCACTTCATGCAAGCGGTTTCTGACTGTTTGGTCGCTAATTAAGTTCCCTGAAGAGTGATGAAGCCTCACGGCTAACATCATGGCGGTTATTGTTGGAGCTCTTCGAGTTAAGATTTGAATGTATCGGTCTTGTCTCCGTGTGGT
Organism: Agrotis clavis; assembly: GCA_954870645.1. Classification (NCBI taxonomy): domain Eukaryota; kingdom Metazoa; phylum Arthropoda; class Insecta; order Lepidoptera; family Noctuidae; genus Agrotis; species Agrotis clavis. The sequence continues at coordinate 16,233,668 of OX940919.1, read as the reverse complement.
GCAGCGATACCGTCCTCCATGGCGCTCAGCCACGGTACCAGTGCTTCGGTAACGTGTCCAAAGTCGACTGATAACTCTCTGACTTGTATTCAGAGCTAAAGCCACAGTACGTTGCCGGGAACCAGCTTCTATCATTCCCACGGCTCTGAGCATTTCTTCCCTGCTTAAATGACGTCGCCGCTCCATAATAACGTTGGTTTTAATCAGTAGTAGGGAAACAGTAGCACTAATAATGTCTTCAATGCGTTGTATGTTTTTATAGGGAAAATATTGACAGCTGATTTACATCTTTTACTCGAATTTGATTTACAGTTCCTGATTCAAATTATGAAATGCACCAAAAAGGATCCATATAAATTTATAAAATCATAAATTTATTACAAAGCCACATCTCAATCAAAATCAAAATCAATCAAAATCAAAGCATTTATTTCAAGTAGGCCAGTTACAGGCACTTTTGAATTGTCATAGACAATCAAAGGAATATTATTAAACACTACAAAAGTTATGGTGCTACAGTCCCAGTCACAAGACATAAAAACTGTGAAAGTACCGTAGATGCCCGTTCCAAGAAGTAGATCTCTATGGAGAAGAACGTGCAAGAAACTCCATGGACACTCTTTTTAGATCGCCAGAATAATTACAGAACCTTTGTTACATCATTCATTTGAGGTGGTACACTATGTGAGAACGATGTAGCAAGTTTTTGATTAAAAGTGTCCAGAGTAACAATTAAAACAAAGACAATTCAAAAACAAAATGATCAATAATTTAAAATAAACCGTGGCAGCTAAGAGATGACCAGTCTCAACTGACAGCGCCCGTTCACGAACATGACACATGCATCAGCACCATTCAGCTCAACCATTTTGGAGGGAGCTAAATGATCCGACACACGCGCCACCATCAGCGAGACATTTGAGTGAGCATGACACAATCTCAGCCGCCAGGGTCATTCAAGTCAACAAGAGACGTAGGTACTCAGTGAATGACAGCTCCGAAGCACATAGTACTCACACAATGTCGGCCATGAAACTATATAAAACAAGGAAGATTGAATTTATACAATGTAAATACAGTTGTACAGTCTTCAGCAGCTCCAACAATGGTATTAAGTATACTTCCACTATCAATTTATTTATACATTCACTGTCTCATGGAGCAGGACCAGCATGGAGCCAAGCATTATCATCAGCGATATAGTCGCTCAGTTTGTAATATGCCTGCTTACACAGTGTGCGTTTAATGCATGTTTTGAATTTCGTTTCATTCAGTTCAAGAACGTTTTGTGGTAGCTTATTATAGCATTTTAAACAGTACCCCATGAAAGAAGAGTCTACTTTGGCGAGTCTGAAGCCCGGCTGAACTAATTGGTTCCTACTTCTAGTATGATAATTATGTCTGTCACCTCTTTTAGAGAAAAGATGCAGATTTTTTCTAACGTACATTATATTTTCATAGATATATTGACAAGGTACCGTCAGGATGTTAATTTCTTTAAACAGTTCTCTTAGAGAATCGCGCCTACGGAGATTATATATGGCTCGAATAGCTCTCTTTTGGAGAATAAAGATAGACTCGATGTCAGCCGCCCGTCCCCACAATAAAATGCCATACGACATTATACTGTGGAAGTAACTAAAATATACAATTCTCGCAGTATCAACGTCTGTGAATTGACGAATCTTCCAAACAGCATATGCTGCTGAACTTAATCGCCCCGCAAGAGTTGTAATATGAGGGCCCCATTGTAGCCTTGAATCAAGTGTTATACCCAGGAAAACCGTTTTATCGACGAATTCTAGTATCTCATCATCCAACACTATGTCACAATTACTATTTTTAACATTTGGTAAGGCAAACCTAATGCATTTAGTCTTGTTTCCATTTAATACTAAATTGTTTGCTGTGAACCAATTATGGATCTGACGCAGTGTATTATTGACATCGTCTAGATTCTGGGCTCGCCTACTTATTTTAAAAATTAGGGAAGTGTCATCAGCAAATAACACCATATTGTGTAGTTGATTTTTAAGTAAATAGGGTAGATCGTTTATATATACAAGAAAGAGGAAAGGACCCAATATTGAGCCTTGTGGAACTCCCATTTTAACTGTTAAACCCTGTGAATTTACACCATTTATCTGAACTTGTTGTTGTCTATCACACAAATAAGATTTTACTAAACTAAGAGCAAGTTGACCTAATCCGTAATGCTCAAGTTTCGAAAGTAATGTATCGTGATTAACGCAATCAAATGCTTTGGAGAGGTCACAGAATATTCCTATGGCGTCTTGTGCCTCTTCCCATGCAGTAAATATGTGCTTCAATAGGGTGACACCGGCGTCAGTTGTACAACGTCCCTTGGTGAAACCATACTGCTGATCGTGTAAGATTTTGTAGGTGTTAAAGTGGCTAAGCATCTGATTTAGCATTACTTTCTCAAATATCTTGCTAAAGACTGGCAACACGGATACTGGTCTATAATTGTTAGTATCTTTGGAGTCCCCAGATTTAAAAAGCGGCACGACTTTACTGAACTTCATCAAATCAGGAAAAACTCCTTGATCCACACACAGATTAAAAATTAATGCCAAATATGGCGCTACAGTTTCCACAATGCCTGTACAAACTTTGATAGACAATCCCCATAAATCTTCGGTCACTTTAATTTTGATTTCCCGGAAAGCTTTAATAACTGTCATAGGGTTTATATGTTTAAACTTAAAATCAGCCGGGCTGCCAGAGACGTTCGCCTTTAATAAATCTATTGAAATATCAGGTGAGGAATTTAGAGCCTCCGTAGTCCTTACCGGTATATCAGTAAAGAATTTAACAAATTCTTCAGCTACTTCCAGATTTGAGCTTATAGGACCACAAGATGTCTGCAAAGCATAGTTAGTGTTGGGCTTTTTTTTCCTGCCAGTCTCGTTATTTATAACTTTCCAAACCGTTTTTATTTTATTTTCTGACGATTTGATCTTATTGCTAATATGCATGGCTTTAGCAGCTTTGCAAGTATTTTTAAAAATTTTTGAATAGGCACCGACATACTTATTAAAAGTTTCAGTGTTAATGATTGGCTTAAGGCCATACAGTTCAAATATTCTCAAGAATCTCAAGAAATCCGCATAAAAATGCTTGATCCCTAGACACTTTTGATGTGTGTAAATTAGTTATTATGCAGTAAGGTTTATTTTTCTTTATTTTGTATTGAATGACGGAATTTGTATTAATACAAATAAAATTGCAGTTTTAAGTCTTGTTGCCATGATTTACCGCCTATCTTAGTTTGTTTTGACTGTCCAGGGGTAATATGACAATAATTTTCGTAGTTATAATAATTTTTGATAAAAAAATTACCTATATTAAAAATGATAGAAATCGATTCAGTAAACGATTCTGAACAAACTAATTTCAGGATGTGCGTTAATTATGTTACATGTTGTAGATGTTATTTCTTTTTACCCGACTGCGCCAGGAGGGTTATGTTTTTCGAGTGTATGTATACATATATACTTGGGAAGATTTGATTGATATAATTTGAATGGGCCCCGACTGTGAGTGTGAATGAGTGAATTCTAAACTACTGGGCTTGTTTCTTTCTTTTTAGTTTTATTACGCAGTCGGGTTTTTTTTTTTTTTTTTATTATTCATTAAGTTCTCCACATTTTACCGACATGGGTATGCAAACAGTGTACAATATTTTAATATTATATTGTTGTTATATTGTCAGCCTAAGAGTCACAGAAAAGTAAAAAAAAAATTAGAATATTACAAGCATGTCAAACCTTAATACTATAATCAATTCAATCAAAGATATAATAATATTATGTATGTCCATCAGTAAGTGAATCATCATTTAGAGAATCGTGTAGACTGTTTGATAAAGATTAGCATACATTGTGTAAAGATTAGCATAGTTCTCATTGGCACAAAAATACATTGTGGTCGTAGGATGGCACTCTTTCACCTTATGCTATTCCCTAATAAATAGATCTAATTTCGCAAAGTAGGCACGAATCCAGACATTGGTATTTGAACCACCAATCCATTGACATACTTTTTATGAGCTATCAAAACGCGATTCTCCCATGCCATAGATTAGTACAGTCACGAGCAATGGGGAAGGCAAGTGTCAAAGTGGCTTTGACGTTTTGGTCCCATAAGAACTGTCATATCAAAGGAATTTTATGAAAAAAAACGATTTATTGATGTAAAATGACTAGACGTTGTGTAATAGGCTGTAAAAATGATGGACCATACAAATTTTCTACAATCCACACTATCAAGAAATAATGGGTAGCTGCTGTGATCTCTGTGAGAACAAAAAATGTATTATCACTAAGGAAAAGCTATATAATAAACAAATATCTACCCTTGCAAAGCCGGGACAGGCCGTTAGTTGAATTTATGAAACTCTATATCACAGACTAAGTAGAGAGTACTCTATATCAAAATAATATCTAATTTTCTATTGGCGGTTAAGTAATGCATCGCTCTTTATATCATGAAACGGTTCGTCTGGTGGAAGAATTATCACCAGAACCGAGATTTGTGATAGTAGTGGTGATAAGAAGTTAAAATTCTTATCATATTACTCCAATCTATAAAATAGATGTAAAATTAGTTGAAGAAAACAAACATAAAACTTGATGTCATTTTTCTCAATATAGAATATCAGAAGCAGTACTATATTCTTTGTAGAGGCTAGCACATGTAATACCTACTTAAAAAATACAATTTTAAATCTTCATCATCATCATCATGATGATTTTAAATCTTAACACTTTCAGCTGAGCATCTGGGTATTCAAATGTTTGTTGTGCGGCGCACTATCTTCTCATACAAAATAAATGACGATTAGTGACGTTCTGTTTTTCACACAACCAAAGATAATATGAAATGTGACACAACCGTTACTGCACGTCGACGTTTACGAGGGACGTACTACGACGTTGCGAATGTATGCGTAATTAGAATGTATGTGTGCGAGTAGCCTTAAAAAGTGCACAAAAAAACTAACCTGGAGTGGCGCTAGCAGTCCCAAAATTTAAAGTGATACGGCGCGATGACGTAGCTTGAAGGAATTTGTATAAGCCTCGGCCGTTAATACACGTTCTTTGAAAAAAGACATATTTTTTACTGACGTGATTAAACGTTGTGTCAAATAGCGTTTGTCAAATTTTACGTATTATAACGTTGCTCAGCTCAAAGTGTTAACTACAAGTAAATGTGTGTTTAATGTAGTAGAATCAAATTTCTAGCCTCTCAACTAAATTACTTGTTTTTTCTCTTGTAGATGCACCGCGGCGTCTTAGTTCTTCTTTTAATAAATGCACTTGCATAAACGAATAATTTTCCATATTTGTTTTGTATTTATACTCAATTTTTATAACAATAAATCTTGTTTGTTTTTTGTACAAGGTTGACATTAATCTGCCGTAGGGGACCAACTATCACAGCGCCATCTACGATTAACTTTGAGTTGCCATCCCCATTAAATGTATACTCGCAGAATTCAAAAGCGATTTTGTCCCACCACATTGATTAACCTTTTACGTTTTCATGAAAAACTTTTTTGTAAGCCATTCATTGCTCGTAACTGTGAAACAAACTATGAAGTCATTAATTGTTTCTATAACTCGATAAACTTAAGTACTGTTTATTATATCAAACCTAATTGAACAGTATTTTTAAATTAATAGGATTTTCGGGCCTTAAATGAAGTACCTATACATATTTTTGGAGAAATAGTATTTAGGAATTTTTGGTCAATAAGTAATTAAGTATCAAATAACCAATTCTTAATGGAAAATCCCAATAAAAAGACCCAACAATGTCATGCTCAACAGTCACGCTTGAGATGCCTTGTCATACTGCTGCCTAATGCTTTTTTTTCTTTTTTATCGTGGTAAAATCATCAAATGAGTCCTACTCAGGGCAGGGCGGGAGGGACTGTCAGACTCGTACTGACTAAAACCACGGTGTCCTTCAATAGCCCTTTACGTTGCAGGGTCACGGTAATGCGATAAGTCCCGCGACCCCGGCAGGCTTTGGCCCTCTAGAAGGGGGGCCCGTCATCAAGCTGACACTCTTTGAGGCGCGCGTGGAACACAACGTGCCGTCGACCCGGGGATGGTCCATGGTCGGACAGCGAGTCGCCCATTACTCGCCGCCCGCATGCCCGCGCCTCCGGTGGCCGGAGATCGTCTACTGACGTCCAGCGCCGTGGTCATCTACCACTGCAGCTGGGGTGGAGGGAGGACGCTGCCCTCTCCCTCACGCGGCCCGCCTCCTCCTTCGCGAGCATGACTGCTTCGCAGAAGGAGGCGACCGCTTCCCTTTCCGTCTCGCCCCGCAGCATGGCCTTAACCAATTCCGGGCGCACGAGTGGTCTCCGCCCATCGCCGCCGTGCGGACACGGCGGTGCTCTGCCCAAGTGGGGCAGTCCTGCACCGTATGCTCCACCGTGCCCTCCGGGCGAACCTCGCAGAGGTGCCACCCAGGCGTTTCTTCCCTCCTTATCAGACACAGGTACCTCCCGGAACTTCCGTGTCCGGTGAGGACCTGCGTCATGCTGTAGGTCAGGACGCCGTGACGCCTATCTAGCCACTCTTCAATGAGGAGTCTTACCGCCTCACTCAATTGCGGCGTGCCCGGGCTGTCTAATGCTTGGGAAAAATAACAGGTGTGATTTTAGGTGATACGTTCTCGTGTATTTTACGTATAGGTAGGTAATAATACCTCTTTTGTTTTTTTTTCTTTTATATTTAAAAAAAAAGTTGCTCTACACTTGGAATTTCTCCTGGGTCCCATGTCCAATTTATAAGTAAGAGAAAAATAGTTTTTTCAACTAAAACTAACAAACTAGATTAGTTATGCTATAGAATACTTAAGAAGCCTTTACATATTAACCCTTGACTAAAGAAGGGTTTTATAAGTTTTAATACTACCGTGTGTTTGTCTGCCACTGTAGTTTTTAAACATCTGAACAGATTTAATGCAGCTTCTTTATTTAAAAGCTGGTTTTTTATCGTTGTTTTTTATACACGTCATTTCTTATCAAAATCGGTACAACTGTTTCAAAGTCATCATCATCATCAAATTAGGGTTCCGTAGCCAAATGGCAGAAAACGGAACCCTTATAGATTCGTCATGTCTGTCTGTCTGTCTGTCTGTCCGTCAGTATGTCACAGCCACTTTTTGACGAAAGCATAAGTGCTATCCTATTGAAACTTGATAAGAAGATGTATTATGTAAACCGCATTAGGATTTTCGCACAAAAATAAAACAAAAACCAATTTTTGGGGTACCCCCCATACTTAGAATTGAAATTCAAAAAAAAAAATCGCCTGATCCATATGTGTGGCGTATCTATGAATAGGTCTTGAAAAATTATATTGTGGTTACTAACATCATTTTTTTCTACACTGGACAGTTTGCGCGAGAGACACTTCCAAAGTGGTAAAATTTGTGTGTGTGTGTCCCCCCCCCCCCCCCTGTAACTTTTAAAATAAGAGAATGATAAAACTATAACAAATATATGATGTACATTACCATGCAAACTTCAATTGAAAATTGGTTTGAACGAGATCGAGTAATTAGTTTTTTTTAATCCGTCATAAATCGTAAACCGCAATTTACCTTGCAAAGTTACAACCAACTATAAGATCTTTTATTTTATGTTACTTGGTGCTACGGAACCCTTTATGGGCGAGTCCGGCTCGATATCTCAATTAAGTCGATTAATTTGTCGTAATTTGAAAACAATCTGAACTCCATTGATTAGGAACAAAACATTTGATACACGTTAACTTCGTAGACACCTGCATGAAAATAAAACACAAGTAGGTCTAGGTGTTTGCTTACTTCGCGGCACGAATAAATGGCAAGTACCTGGCAGCGTATTTCCAAAGGCTATACTATTTCAGTCACGAGTCAGACTCTAATCGATGAGCTTTTGTTTGTGCACATTTCTCAACAATACCTAATCTATCTCAGTAAAAAAAGTTGAGTGAAATAGATTAGCTTTTTGTTTTGATATTTTCAAAAAAAATGCACGGACAAAATCTAGTACCACTGTCACGCACGAGTCAAACTCTAACCCCCTTATTAATAAACGTGGACTCAAGTTACAACCAAGATAATCCTCGGATTAACCATACATTTTTTAAGGATTAACCTTTTTTTTTTTTTTTAAGCTGGTAAAATCATCAAATGAGTCCTCCCGCCCTGGGTGGGGCGGAAGGGTCTGTCAGACTCTTACTGACTAAAATCCACCCGTGTTCCTTCGGATGCCCTTTACGTTCCAGGGCCACGGTATCCTGGGTTAAGAAAAAACCCGCGACCCCAGCAGGCATTTGGCGCGAAACACGACGCGCCACCGACCCGGGCTTGGTCCCTGGTCGGACGGCGAGCTACCCATCACTCACCGTCCGCAAGCCCGCTCCGCCGCTGTGCCCTCTGCTGATCAGAGGGACACGCGTTGGAGCGTCCACACGACAGGCTATTCGCATACGGGCAAAGAGACCCCTTAGACACACAGTGCCTAAGGAAGAGTTTTTGCCCGCATCCCAGGGTGCACCGGCCCGAAAAACTGGTCTTCCCCCCGGACGTATCCGAGAGGGAACTCCAGTCCACGGGTGCACGTGGAGGTTTCCTGTCTTAGCACCCCTAAGGATTAACCTTGGCGTAACTTTAGTCCACGTTTATTAATAAGGCGGTAAAAGACGAGGTTTTGTTTATGCATGTCGCAGTGAAATGAGGAAATCAGGGATTTCACGAAATCCAATTATCAAGAAAAGTATCTTATCTTAAACTTTTTCAAAAAAAATGTAACTACCTTCAAAAACAACCACAAAAAAGGTTTAAAATTTAAATAATGTACAAAATAACTTTTCTTTCGGAAGTCGGTGCCTTTGTTTTCTTCTTCTATTCATTGTCTTTTTAGCCACCGACTTCCGAAAGAATAGTTATTTGTGCAACAAGAGAGCAAAGTCGTTTTTTGCTGCGAGTGCTGATTTTGAATCTTGAGCAAGCGAAGGATTCAAGGATTGAATCACGAGCGTAGCGAGTGATTCTAAAGTTGAATCCTGAGTGTGGCGAGAGATTCAAAATCAGCACTCGCAGCAAAAAACGACTTTGCTCTCGTGTAACACACATAACTTTTCACTTCAGTAGCGAGAACACTTTAGGATTTAGGAGATAAAATAATAAACAGGAATAGATTGATATTTTTTTTTTAAAGTAGCTTTCAGCAATGAGTAAATACTCCACATTGTAGATAATCGCCTCGTCTGTGATAAATCTAAAAAATAAGAGCAACACCGCCTCCGAAAAACTGCTTGCGCCCTTTGTAAGTCTCCATTCATTGAAGGCATGGTATGGTTTCAGATATTTCTCGGTAGACTTCTGAGGTAGGAAATTTAATTCTGCATTAATAACTTGTTGTTCCAACTCTTCCGGTGTTAAAATAAGTACTGTTATCTTCGCTAGTTTTACTCATACCTACTTTAATATTTTTTAACATATTCAACTCTTTACGCCAGCCATGAAATTTTATTCCCGCTCTTTTATTTAAATTAAGGCGTGTTCGGAAATAGCACCCATGATATTTTATTATTCAAAATATTTACCTAACATTATTGAAACTAGAAATAAATATTTACAGTAAATGCTTATTTTCGTTTAAATACAACAATAAGTAAAAAATTCAATAAATTACATTAAAAGACATAATTATCTTTTTGCAAAATTTCTTTAGTTAGTACAAATTTCCGAACGTGTTTGTCTTTAAGACCGAATTCAAAATCGGAACTTCGAAAGGGCTGGTCTTTGTCTCTCTCTCTTTCTATTGGCGGGAAAGAGATAGAGTGTAAATGTTTCGAATTGTATGATTAACTCAAGGCTGAATAAGATATTCGCGGCTTTTTGAAAACAAAAATTAAAAAGTTACTTTGTCTCACTCCGTGAGCAAAATCGCATTTTGCTCACTGATTTCAGGCAGCAAAACCTACATGTATGAGCTACTGAAGTGAAATAGTTATTTGTTATGCAAGGCTGCAAAGTTGATTTTTGGCGCGAGTACTTGAATTGAAAACTGAGCGAGCGAAGGATTCTAAGATTGAACCGCGAGAGAAACGAGCGGTTCAAATATAGAATCCTGAGCGATGCGAAGTTTTTAAAGGTACGAGACGCAGAAAAACTTTGCTGCCGAGTGCAACACACAACTTTTCACCTCACACAGCGAGGAAATGTAGTAGGGGCGGCTCGCCTGCCAGTGTAGAAAAGTACAAAACAATTGAATACAAGACGTGTTCGAATTTTAAACAACACTTTGTGCTCTAGAGCACAAAATGGAGTTTTGCGCTCAGATTTTGAATGAGAAATAGAATCTTTCCGAGCGTGTGAGGTGAAAAAGTTATTTTGTACATTATTTTATACTTTTTTGTGGTTGTTTTGAAGGCGGTTACATTTTTTTTTTTAAGTTTTATTTTTACTATTTTTAGTTTAAATATTCAATCCGAATTCTTGTCAAGAACATCATTCTCTTACAATATGTGCACTAGAATTTTGTAATCCTTCGCACCGGTAATTATATCGCTCATGTACACAATAAGATAATAAAATTCCATATCTCAAAAACTACTGAACCGATTTTGACGAAACTTGCAGTATTCCCTAAGTTTGATGAGTGCAACAAAAATAAGAATTACTTAAATCGGACTGGTAGTTCCAGAGATATGCGAACACAAACTAAATCAATCGAGCGACGCCTACTTAACTCCTTACTGTTAAGGAGTTGTACCTTCCATCATCAGCTCATCCACCTGAGATGATGATTATCAGATGCAAATACTTGAACAGCTTTAGAAAATATATGAAATTGGTACTATCGGCCTATAAAATTTGAAGGTTGCCCTCGATTTCTCTAGGATCCCATCTTCAGATCCTGACCTGATGATCATGGGACCACTTGGAAAGTATACCCTTTTAAACAAAAGAAAAATTTTCCAAATCGGTTCAGGCGTCTTCGAGAAATCGGGGAAAAAACATAAAAAAAAAAGATTCCCACGAATTGAGAGCCTCCTCCTTTTTACCCGACTGCGCCAGGAGGGTTATGTTTTTCGAGTGTATGTATGTATGTATGTTTCTTTGTGTTGCTCTGCAGCCTAAACGACTTGATGGATTTTAACTAGAGAGGTGTCGTTAGATTCGTCTTAAACGTGAGAGTGTCACTGGGTACATAAATCTGGCCAAGTGCGAGTCGAACTCGTGTGCAAAGGGTTCCGAACTAAAAATATTTTTTTAAATCTCTCACATTCTATCAAGTGGGGTATCAAATTAAAGGATTTTAAAAATGGTTTACCAAAATATATATAACTTATATGTTTCAATTTAATTTGGACTGATAAATGCTAACAAAAACTAAAAATAAAATAAATATTTAAAAAAACAAAAAACCCGACTGCGTAAAAAAACTGAAAAGAAAGAAACAAGCCCAGTAGTTTAGAATTCACTCATTCACACTCACAGTCGGGGCCCCTTGGGAAGATTTGATTGGTATAATTTGAATGGGCCCCGACTGTCGACTGCCCACAGTCGTATTTACGATATTCAAGTACTATAAAATTTAAGAAAAGTTAAATTCCGAGGTAAATTTACTCATATAGCTAGTGAGCCTCTACTCGACAAGGTTTTGTTCGTACGTAATGTTTAAAAATAACTCACCAAAAGTTTAGCTATTTGAGTGATATGAATTATGTAGAACTAGATTTTGTTCTTGCATATTCTTGGAAAATATCAAAACAAAAAGCTAATCTATTTGAGTCAAGTTTTTTACTGAGATACATTAGGTATTGTTGAGAAATATGCACAAACAAAAGCTCATCGATTAGAGTCTGACTCGTGACTGAAATAGTATAGGCTTTGGAAATAGGCTACGTCCTGGCAACGTGATATTTAAAATCACTCGACCTAATCTAGCGCTCAAATGCCCGCCCACTACCTATAATGTTTTATCTTTTTATGATTATGGTTTTGTACAGACGCACGCCAGCACAATAATTTACTCCTTTACAACGAACGCAAAAAGGTTATATTCAATTGGGGAAAAATTGAAATAATATTGGGATAGTTTGATGTGCTTGGCGTCTGTAGAGTAAACTACATAGAAAAATGAAACATCTTTGGTAGTGACCAAAAGGGGCTCCATTCCTCAGCAGCTGTCGCAGCTGCCTGTACCTCCTTCATCAGCAGTGCCAAAATTAATTATTAACAGTGAAGCTTTATACCTATCCACGATCAGCAAGATAATGTTTCCGAGATGATTTAGATAAGGTATCATCCTCAAAAAACGTGCGGGGCGGAGGCGGAACATACGTGCTTCATCCGGTAGAGAATTATAACAAACAGTCTGAATCTAAGTGAAGTTTTTACTAACATAGGCTTAAGTTTCTATATACTAACACAAGTTGTTGTTATAAAATTATGTATGTTAGTTTGTAAGGTATATGTCTATGGGCCAATGTAGCCTTAATATAAATAAAATAAATAAAAACAAAATATATATAGGTATATACATCTTATACACATTCACATATAAATAAAATTGGACTGTTTGTTTTGTAATATTGAAATAACTGTTTTTCAATACATGCATACAAAAATATATACAGGGTGTGTCGTAAATAGTGGTCCACCGTTAAAGGTTCGATTTACCAGATAATTTACTATAACCTACTAATATTTTAACCATTTTTACCCAGGGGTTCCAGAGATATTTTTTTTCCTATTTTTAATAAATTTTCTACATTTTTTATTTTGCTTGTATTAAAACAAAGAAGCATATTTGTCTTGTTCTGATTTCTGTAAATAACTGCTGAATACTAGAGCTATCGTGAATAAATGTGTTTTATTAAGTACGTTTCGAGAATTTGAAGAAAAAGCAATTCTTCTCTATTCTTTATCATTTTTTTTTTACATTATCTGCAAATTCAAGAGCGATTTCTGTAAAAAAAATATACTACACTCTCAATGCCCATGAGTTCTAAAATATGCCTACTAAATACCGATTCCAAAAAGGTATCATAATAGCAGATCCATTGTTTAAGTAACAGAAAGATATTCAATTTTAATATGAAAGGAAGATTTTCTTTAAAATAAATTTTAAGTTTTAGTTACGTTATTACCAAAATTTTTATACAAAAACCAGCCAAGTGCGTGTCGGGCCACGCACAGAGTAGGGTTCCGTAGTTGCCCATCAAAATACTTATACGAACTAATTAAACTGATTCGCTGAGTTTAATTTTAAAAAGAAGAATTTTCAAAATCGGTCCAGGCGTCTTTGAGAAATCGGGGAAAACACATAAAAAAAAAGATTACGACGAATTTAGAACCTCCTCCTTTTTTTGAAGTTAGTTAAAAATAGTTCACAATAGAAACCTACCTATCCCCAAAACATACCCACCTATTAGAGCTGCAAAAATAAAGTTGACAAACTTACATTTGCAGTTGAAGAACATGTTCTCCGATACATATAGCTTTTTTTTTTTTTTTTTTTAGCGTGGTAAAATCATCAAATGAGTCCTCCAACCCCGGGCAGGGCGGGAGGGACTGTCAGACTTTTACTGACTAAAATCCACGGTGTGCTTCAATAGCCCTTTCTGTTCCAGGGTCACGGTAAGGAAATAATCCCGCGACCTCGGCAGGCTTTGGCCCTCTGAGAGGGGGGCCCCGTCATTATGCTGACGCTCTTTGAGGCGCGCGTAGGACACAACGCGCCGTCGACCCGGGCATGGTCCTTGGTCGGGCAGCGAGTTGCCCTTTACTCGCTGCCCGCATGCCCGCGCCTACGGTGGCCGGAGATCATCTAGCGACGTCCGTCGCCGTGGGCGTCTACCACCGCGGATGGGGCGGAGGGAGGACTCTGTCCTCTCTCGCTCGCGGCCCGCCTCCTCCTTCACGAGCATTACTGCTTCGCAGAAGGGATACATATAGCTTAGGAAAATATGTTATCCAAGTACATTTTATAAGTTGGTCGACTATTACTCGTAAACTTGTAAAGCCTACTTAGTCATGATAATTTTCTTTTAAACTTCGTTATATATACTACTATTGTAAATTTTTTCAAACCCCCAAACATAACCGTTTAGCTGGTAGAGGGGGGGGGGGGGACACTCGAGTCGAGCAAAAATTATCACTTTAAAGCTTAATATTTCACAAACGAATATTTTTATCAAAAAGTCGTTAATGAAAACTATCAATATTTTTTAAAGACCTATTTAATGATACCCCATACTAAGGAGTACGCGAGAAAAAAAAAAACATCCCCGCTTTTCGTGTACAGGAGGTACCTTAAAAAAAATGTTTTATGAGATTTTATTTTACCACTTTTTCGGCGCAACAAACCATACGGGTTTGTTGCGCCGAAAAAGTGGTAAAATTTACACCAAATTACAGCTCTCTAGTACTGTGCGTCTCTGAGCTAAACTGCGGACAGACGGACGGACGGACGGAAGGACGGACATGGCGAAACTAAAAATGACTACACTGCAATGCCAATAACATTTTTTGTCACTGTTGTTGCATAGTGATATAATACACTCCTATCTTGCTAAAAAATTAAACAGGTTGAAATAAAACAATAAATACTCGTCATTATTTATTAAAATCTTTAACACTTATAAAAATATTAAAATCATAAAAAAATATCAAAATGGCTCCCATTTGCAGCGATACACGCTCTTCAACGTCGAATAAATGATCTTACTTAATAAAACATATTTATTCACGATAGCTCTAGTATTCAGCAGTTATTTACAGAAAAACTTATAAAAAAAATTTAAAAAACTACTGTTACTAAAAAACTACTGCCACTGTTACATAAAATATTTTGTCCCTATCCGTTGAGGGTCAGACTAAAATAAAACCACAAAATAACATAAACCGGTTTATTACTGCGAGTAACAATCTCCCGTATAATAGAATTATTCGATTAATTAATTGATTACCTCTAAATTGAATTTCAATAAATAAATAACCTTAACATTCTTACTATAATAATAACAATCATTAACCTTAACAACAGTCCGGGAATAAAATTCATATAAAACTACTGTGGTGAGATTCTTTACCCTTTCTAATTAATTAAAGCTAGCCAGTTGTAACCTAGGGGTTTAAAGAAGAGCTGAGGTCGTGGGGGGTTGGAGATAAACCGAGTAATATATAATTAAAAAAATGTAGAAGATTTATTAAAAATAGGAAAAAAATTATATCTCTGGAACCCCTGGGTAAAAATGGTTAAAATTATCTGGTAAATCGAACCTTTAACGGTGGACCACTATTTACGACACACCCTGTATACGGTATAGGTATACACCAAAATATCATTTTTTACAATTTTTGTCTGTCTGTCTGTTTGTAATGGCTAATCTCTGAAACGAAATCTCTGGACTTCTAATGGCAAGTAGCTGAAGTAATAAGGAGTAACTTAGGCTACTACTTAGGTGAGACAGAATGGGAAGCGGTCGCCTCCTTCTGCGAAGCAGTCATGCTCGCGAAGGAGGAGGCGGGCTGCGTGAGGGAGAGGATAGCGTCCTCCCTCCACCCTAGCATCAGTGGTAATGCCTACGGCGTCGGACGTCTGCAGCCGATCTCCGGCCACCGTAGGCGTGGGCATGCGGGCCGCGAGTAAAGGGCGAATCGCTGTCCGAGACCCCGGCAGGCTTTGGCATGGTCCATGATCGGACGGCGAGTCACCTATAACTCACCGCCCGCATGCCCGCGCCTACGGTGGTTGGAAATCTGGGTCTTCTCCCTCACGCATCCCGCCTCCTCCTTTGCTAGCATGACTGCTTCGCAGAAGGAGGCGACCGCTTCCCATTCCGTCTCGCCCCGTAGCATGAGCTCGACCAGTGCCGGGCGCTAGAGGTGGCCGCCTATCGCATCCGTGAGGACACGGTGGTGCTCTGCCCGAGCGGGGCAGTCCTGCACCGTACGCTCCGTCTCTTCCGGGCGATCTTCGGAATGGTGACATTGACATGGTTCTTACCCACTGACCGGCCATGGATTGCACGACACGTGTACAGCCTCCGGTAGGAGGCGTTTGGGGTTTATACGTGTTTTATTATATTGTATTTGTCTAGTACCCATAACATAAGCTCTGCTTAGCTTAGGACTAGATGGCTTTGAGTGATAGTTGTGGAATAACTGCTCAATAATAACTACTCAATCGATAACCCTCCTTGATTCAGCTTCTATTTCTGGCTGATGAACACTAGCTGAACAATGAATAAAATTAATAAACAAAAGTTCCAACAGATGTCACTATAATCTATTAACAAGAAGTTGCTATTACAGAACAAAGTTATAAGTTTAAATCCAATTCATTTCATCAATTCAGTATAACATGAAAAGATTTGCAGGAAATAATAATAATTGTACATGGCAACTGCTTTTTAATTATTTATTGTGTTTGTTTTTAATCTGTGTGTATTTTTTTATTAATCTGGCATCCCTGCCGGGTGTGTGAGCGACGTACGAATTGTGTATCTGTAATTTACTTAATTTTAAGTGTAAACAATGAGTTTAATAAATTGTTTAGTCGTGCGATATTAAAAAAATACATAATCTCATTGCCAATGTCGTAATTTAGGTGTTTTATACGCTTTTTATATTGATGTGAGGATCTCGTGCTTTGTCTTCGTGTGTGACAATATACTCAAAATGGCGCATCAACTGGCACCGTCTGTAAATTGTTCATTGGACGACATTGACCTCAGTGCACTAAAGGTAAACTTTTAAAGTAAACTATTATTATTATTTAGACATCCCAAATATCCAGAACTTAGGGGCTCCCTCAACTTGCAGAAAAAAAGTAATCAAAGGGCAATGATCTCACAGGGCGTGAATCATAGTGAAGGTTTACTTGAAATGGCATAGTAATCTTTACCAAGCTATTTCATTAAATTTATGTGTCATTTCAGGATCCTGCTGGTATATTCGAACTCATAGAGGTGGTCGGAAATGGCACCTATGGACAAGTATACAAGGTATGTACTAGATTGAAAACAATAGCTCACTATTAGATTAAACCCCTATGTATAACTACACCTATCAGTAATTATATTGATTGCTGTTATTGGGTCTCTCCTCACGGTCTACTTGTAAGCTGTAATACATGTCATGACGCTAGTAAAAATTAACTTAATAGGCTCCAATGAAAGCATTACAATTATAGAGCACTGTCTATTATTAATGTCAATGAACTTCATTAGTTCCCATCAGTGGACTTTCAATAGGTACCACTACATTTTAAAGTAGGATAATTTGGTCTGTTTGCTTCATTAAATTTCAATTTTGAGCTATCGCAAATTTTTCAAATTAAATAATATGAAGATTAGTGCAGAATCTTGGGACTAAAACAACATGTTCTGGTGGTTTATAATTTTATACACTAATAAATGTGGGTCAGAGGCCGGTTGTCTTGGGGGCATGTATTATTGTTCCCTTCAAAACATATTTTCCATCATATTTACATGTTCTATGCTTCAGTTCCTATGACAGATGAGATGACCTAAAAAGTAGCAAAATTTTAAATACAAAATGTACTTGATTGATAAGATTATTTTCATCCAACTGCACAAGAAAAAGCTATAAGCTTTATATTGGAAATAGTAGTTAAACAGCAGAATCATTAATTAATATAATCAATCATGTTACATGTTATTTTAGATGAACATTTATGTAATAAAAAAAATGTTTTGATTAATAGTTTAATAAAAAACATGCAGATTCATAGCTGGTAGGCTCCTATGGCATAATCATAAAGTTCCATATTAAAATGATTGAGACAGTAGTTCATAACAATACTAATTATGAAGACAATAATTATCATTGAATATTATCACCTCATAAACAGTACTGTTAACCATTAATGGAAAGGCTATTAGTTATATGGAATATCGCAGTAGCCACCTACACTTGTTCAAACTTGTGAACATGTGAAGTAGGTATACTATTAGGAGAAAAGATTCATACATACTATTTGAAATACTTGTTGAAGACAAGTATTTTAACTTTATCTTATTTTTACTGCATCCAGTTACACTGGAAGCCAAGCTCAACATAGCATACACAACATCGCAGCCTTTTACCATCATGATATGTTGGAAAAGACTAGGCAGGTGATGACTTTAACTGCTTTCAACATCATCTATGTTTTAATTAAACCCGAGCCAACACATTATTATATTGTTCTTTTAGTTAAAAATCTAGGCAGACAACATATTCCAACTTATGAATTAAAACAAGCTAACTAGTAGCACACTAGTAGTTTGTGCATTTATAACAAAATCATTGATTTGTAAATAACATAAGGAAATAGTTAACAATTAGTGTTATACTATTTAATGCACTTTTTGTAATAAGATTTTTATGAAGGACTCTCTGTATTTTCAAATTAAAATGCGTTATTAATTGAGAACACTGAAATCGTTTACATAAAATAATTTGAAATAATGTATAGAATTATCTCAATCACATCATTAAATTGCGATAGTTAGAGTGATGGTCATGATAGATGATCATTGTCCAATTGCTCTTAAAAGAATCAAAGAGATAATAATAATTATCTGCCCTCATAATTGTAAATGCAGTACTCGCAAATTGGCGGTTCCGAGATATACGCGGTAAACGTGTTTTGTGATATCTACACAACAAGTCTGAATTAAATATTTATTTAAATATACCAGAAAAATAAGAAAAAAATCAAACTTTGTATTGATGTATTTTTTTCTTTCCTTTATTATTTCTTTTGGATAAAATGCGCATTACTGCATTTTGTTCTTCCATCTAGACTTATGAACATGACAGTATCACTAAGCCCAAAGGCAGTATTTGTGTTCATTACTGCAAAATCACTTAGCACGTGTTCAATACTGCGTTTCTATTTATTAATCGTTTCGTATTATCATGCCTGGTACTAGTTGAAAGATGTATTATCCTTTTACTTCAGCTATCAGATACTATACAGTGTGTTTGGTTTTGAACCAGCGATATTTAAAGGGAAAGTTAAAAACTCATTTTCATCGACAAAACTGCTTTAAAAAAAAACTTACTCCAACACCTCGCGAATAGCAGCCATTTTAGTTTTTTGATCGGTTAAACTGGGGTATGTACAATAAAATGCAAATATATTTGAATCCAAGAGACCTACATACATGCAAATGACTTTATTGTAAAGTTAAACGTTGAGGCTTTTTAAAAATTTACGAAAGTTTTCTAAACAATATGTAAAATGAACCAAAAAACTCGGGCAAACACGAAATTGTACATAAAAAATACTGAATATTTTCACATTTTTTACTCTAGTTCGAAAGTACACCGGTATTTTGCTTAGGTTTTCATTAAATTAAAAGTATTTGAGTCAGGCTATAAAATGGTATCAAAATTATATCTCTATGTAAAGTATTTTTGGAGTTATTCTCATCTGAACAAAACCCTTCCTTCCCAACATGTTGAATACTGCGTTAAGCTTTAGTTAGTATACGTTGCGAATTACTAGTAGTACTTGTAGTAACCAAAGCAAGTACTGCACAACCTTCTAGGACATGCTAAGTACTGCATATCCTGTTAGCAAAAGTAATAATTTGGTGCAAGTACTGCGTATCTTGTTATATAAAAAACATGTTTATAATTTAAAAATACATGAAAATTATTTTTTTATGTATAGATTAGCCCCTTGAGGTGTCATTTTTGCAAAAAAGTGAAAATCGCAAAAATGACGATTACTGCACTTACAATTAGCAGGGCAGTTATGTGAAGCCTAATCACAATCACCTTGATCATATTAATATTATTTTTCATTCTTCCATCAGGTTATGATCTAGTTTTAAATCATGTGCTATGTGATATTATTGGTTGGCCTAATCATGAATAGATGATTGACTTTATATGTATGGACTTTAGATGGTTAACTTTATATAAAATTATTGGAACTTAAAATAATGATACTTAGAATTAATTATGACACATCCTATTTTGAGTAAGTTATATGGTAAATTAAAATTATTTTAGGGGCGTCACACAAAAACAGGGCAACTTGCTGCCATCAAAGTTATGGATGTCACACAAGATGAGGAGGAAGAGATAAAGCTAGAGATAAATGTGCTAAAAAAGTACTCTAATCACCGCAACATTGCCACTTACTATGGAGCTTTTATCAAAAAGAGCCCTCCAGGAAAGGATGACCAACTGTGGTTGGTGATGGAGTATTGTGGAGCTGGTATGTCCCTTTATAATTTTAATGATTTGTTTGTTTGTGATTAATAACCTTCTCATTGTGACTCAAAATTTCTGTTTATTTAGAACAGGTAAATTAACAGAAATGTAATGTTTTCTATTTTCATTCATTACACGATGATGTACATGCTCCATGTAAAATACTGATATTCAGCTTGTATCTGGTTAAATTGGAAGTGGATCCGAGTAGAGTTGGGAAAAGGCTAAATAGATCATGATAATACACATACTGCTGCATAGTCATTATATTTAGGTTTCTATGAATGCATTTCTAACTGCCGTTTAGCCTGTATTGTGAAAGGTCACCTTCTACCATTGCTTTATGTTTTTAGGATCTGTGACAGACTTAGTGAAGTCCACTAAAGGGCAGTCATTGAAAGAAGAATGGATTTCATACATTTGTAGAGAAATTCTCAGAGGTCTAAGCTATTTACACTCTAATAAAGTCATTCACCGTGACATCAAAGGACAAAATGTCTTACTAACAGACAATGCTGAAGTTAAACTGGGTATGTATTAGAACAAACACATCTAGATAACATACATTTTGATATTTACATAGTCATTCGCTTAATTAATTGGAACATTGTGTTTATAGTAAGTTATTCACTAAAAGTATACACAATGTTTAAACTGATGTTCATATGTTACAAAATGATGAATAAATTCGTCCAAACATTTATGTTATCAGTGGATTTTGGAGTGTCGGCGCAACTGGATAGGACTATAGGTAGACGAAACACATTCATTGGTACTCCATACTGGATGGCGCCCGAAGTGATTGCATGTGACGAAAACCCTGATGCAACGTACGATAATCGCTCCGACCTTTGGTCGCTCGGTATAACTGCTCTTGAGATGGCGGAGAGTCAACCGCCTCTTTGTGATCTTCACCCCATGAGGGCTCTTTTCCTCATTCCAAGGTATAATATTACTGACATTTACAACCATACTTATTATTTGTAGTGCAAAAACTTATAAATATCTCCTAACTTGTTATTCCAGAAACCCGCCGCCTCGTCTTAAGTCAAAGAAATGGGCTAAAAAATTCCATAGTTTCATTGAAACTGTTCTTGTAAAAGACTATCACCAACGGCCGTACACTGAACAACTCTTGAAACATGCATTTATAAGGTAAAATTAAATGTTATCACAATGCTTAAAGTGCTTTTTAGAATGATATATTGGAATTTTAAATAAATTTTGGTTTAAATTTACAGAGACCAACCAACAGAGAGACAAGTGAGGATACAACTCAAGGACCATATAGACAGATGTAAGAAGCGTAAACAGGACAACTCAGTGCGAGAGGACTACAAATACTCCGGATCGGAAGGCGAAGAAGAAGAGAATGCGGTGGCCGGCGAGCCGTCGTCTATCGTACACAATGCGGCAGCGCACCAAGGCGGAGACACTCTGCGTCGGAACTTCCAGCAGATCCAAGAAGGACCTAGGTTGGTTAACATATACTTTAAATGTTTGTCTATTAACTTCTGTTACTTAACATTAATTGTGTAATTAACCAGACCAGCCGAAGCGCCGCAACCACAGCCGCCTCCGAAACGTAATAGCAAGCGCGAGGAACGTGAGGAAATTCCAGGTGACATAACTATCTAACTATTTTTATGAGACATTTTGCAATAACTATGTGATTCATTAACACTGTGTTTGTTGGTGCTGCAGAGCCAGGCCCACCTGCAAGGCCATCTATTCCACAAAGACTGATTGTTGTACCAGACCCACAGGCACAACAGCCTAATAGATATAGGTAAATATGTTCTATGTTGGATTTTATGCTTTTTGTAACTGACACCATGTGATGAAAAATCGCATCTATTTATCCAAAGTGTACTTTGGTGAGACATTAATAAATATGGTTATTGCAGGCCTCTACCACCTACACCAAAGTCGTCAGGCTCGTCCAACAGTTCGGGCTCGAACAATGGCACGCCGCCGGCCAGCGGACCGCAGCCTCCACAGCGCGGCTCACATCACATGTTCAAACCCATGGTAAGTGTGGCACCGCCACTGTTATCATACTCGGGGAAATATGCGTTGATACTACTAAAACTGCAACTTCTCCCAAGTTTCAAAGATTTTAATGTAGTAACTCGCTATATTAAATTTATTCAAAAGATCGGCCAAAGAAATGCTAAAATAATTATTTTATAATTCAAATTTTAGTTCAATTTGCCTCGGTTGTTTCCAAGAGAGAACTAATAATTCTTTTAGAATGGAAATGGTTGTCACTTGTATCGCGCTATATTTTACTGAGTGTTCAGTGTAGTAACAACTTGATTGGGTAAACTGCTAATTATATTATTGTATGTATTTCTTTGTTACTTTAATTTTATTAGCTTTTTGTTTTTATTTTCATGTCACGCTGTTAACTTTCTTTGCACATCCGATTTAAACTGCAACTCCAGCTTCCACCGAGAAGGCCAGAGGTAGGTTATTTTAGTTGCATTTATTACTGAGATGACTGTATGGCTATTATGTTTTTATAGTTACAAGTTTCTGTATGCAATACATATTTACAACTCGCCAGGACTTGGACAAGTTAGCTGCACAGCTGAACGAACTCGGCGTCGTGTCCGGGAACGAGCCACCGAACAGGCCACCTCGCGCTCCCACTAATGGTCAAGGTACTTATGATCTTTTCTGTTGTTATTAAAAGTTTTGAGAGGCATTTGTTATTACTGTTTTACATTAATTACGTTTGATAAGTAGTCAGGTTTTAAATAAACTTATTGTGAAAACCATAAACTTGAACTTACAGGACCACCAGTGGAAAGAAACCAACCAGAACCGGCGTTCGAGGACTCCGATAGCGATTCTGACGCCGAAGAGAGTGGTGGCCGAGTGCGCAATGATGGCACCTTACTAGCAAGCGACCCGCCGAAGCCCCTGTAAGTAACCTATAAAAGAAACACCATGTATTTATAAATTTGTATGATTTTTTTTGCGTATTTTATTAGTTTTCATAAACATGCAACTAATCATGATTACTTTTATGTTAATTTTGTTTGCATATATTTTTTGGACCATATTTTTGTTCGCCCTCCCCCTCCTGTTCGGTTACGTTTGCCTGTCAGTCCCGAGTTCTGTTACAGGCCGGGCCTGTCGGCCGTGTCGGAGGACGGCGGCGCGGGCGGCGGCGCGCCCACGCGGCCGCTGCCGCCCACGCCCGACGACGACGACACGCACGCCGACCGCACGCTCGTCATGAAGCGGGTGAGTACATAATCTACACCGCCATGAGGTATTTCGCCCGATGCTAACAAAGACATAATTCGATCCTAGTATTCCATACATTACATAGCGTTCGATATAAAAACGTGAAACTCGATCCTGGCCCTGCTACGTTCACACGAGCCAAACTTTGTCAGTGCTTAAGATATCTAATATGCATACCTCCTATTGATTACTCCTGCTAAAATCTGTTAACATATTAATTTTATCACCACATCTGTTTTTACGGCAAATGTACACCAAGTGAAATGAAATGGCAAATTATAATGGACTTTGTTTTCGAAATTTAAGATGATAAACTTGTTTCGAACATTGACTATTATAATTGAACGCATTTCATTACAACTGGTAGTATGTGTGTGGCATTTGTGCTATATTGTGTGTGGCTTGATCAAAATAGCAACCGATAGAATGGGCCCATGTGATAGATATGGACTGTTTTTTATTTATTTGAATTTTAACGAATGTTTTTCACGCCAAAGTAAGATCAGTGAGCATAAAATATTGCTAATTCGTTTTTATTTGTATGTTTCTTGGTTCCTATCATTTATATGTACTTTTTGTATCGGACATGTTTGACAAACATCAGAGAGAGAATAACGAAAACGACAAAAGGCAGTCGGATGTCGATGAAGCAGTATTACTGAAGGATTGGGATTTCGCACGATTTTTCCCATCGAAGGATTCTGAAAAAAAAGAAGAAAAGCGTGACATTCCGAAGGAATCCGAACAGAAACGAGCACAACTGCAACGACAGTCGCGGTTGGAAATGGAAGATGCGTGGTCTAAATACAAAGCTGTAGCCACACCTCCTTCTCGACACAAGCAGCTATTTCAAAAACCCACCGAAAAGTCTACCCAAGACAAACTGGCGGATATTTTAAAGAACAAAAAAGAATCAGATTCAGAAGTAAATTCTCCTAACCGCTTTTTCCGTGGCTTCAGAAGAGAAAACTCCGATCTCTTCCCACTACCCAGTACACGTCACTCCGCTATATACTTTCCGAAACATGAAAGCCCAGTAGGAGTAAATAAACAACTACGATCCAGTGGAATTTTTAACAATTCGCGCAAACAGGTTATGAAATCTTCGGCTGGAGAACCTGTTTTAACAGATTTCATAAAAACTAATGATAGCTTAAAAATGTCAGCACAAGGTGATGTCAGAAAAAGTGAAAAGAAGAGAACCCCAGATCGAAAAATTGCAGCCAGCAACCCAATCGACGCGCTCAAAAATGTTGCTGCACTTATCAGACAAGATAATGAAAGCAACGGACCAAGCCGACAGAGCAGCGTGAATAGTGATTCTCCGGCAACTAGCATTTGCTTCACAAGTAGCACATCTTTTGAAAAGGCTGGGACGCCAGACTTAACAGCAAACACTTACGAGAGTAAATTAAATGCCGAGAATGTAAATGAAGCGAATGTGGTGAAACCACGCAGAGAAAAGACTGAATCTGATATAGTTTTCCGGAGAAATTCTCAATATAACCGGCATTCAGAACTAATAGCAAGTTGTGGGCAGGAAGCGGTACTCGCTCAGGATCAGGTAAATTGCTCCCTGCTCAGGATAGTTTGATTAATAATTTTATACTTACATTTGGTATGGGGTTTGGTTTTCTAACATGGTTTTCACTAACATCTACATAAAAATAATATGAACGCTTTTATATAAAAATGTATGTGGTTTGTATTTTGTTGTTTGTAGTGGTTTTGGTACATTTAAATAACAACAAGTACTTTAATGTATGGGAATGGTATACGGCTCTTGTTTGTCATACTTCATACTAAAATGTCTATTTTAGTCTATCACTTGGAGAACATTGGTTTTAAATATTGCTCACACGTCTTACATTTTGGCGTGATAATTTTCTTCTAGTTATTGTTATAATTATTTAGCTTTACTTGAGATCTGTTTCGGAAGACAAAGGTACAACTAAGTATAGGTAGTGAGTAAGAACTTTTAACAACGTAGAAAATTGATATCATAGTGTTAACGAATTAACAGCTTCATCACCTAACATGCGTATGCAACTCATTAATTTAACTAACCTGTTCTTTATTTCATTGTCTAAATGCGATACCGTCTTCCTGCCAAGAAAATCAACACATGCAAAGTATATGCGATACCTACTTACGCCATCAACACTTGAAAATTAACCATTTAGGAATGCTGCCTAACGACATGTCACAGAAGCTGACAAGAAACAATCATCAATTTGTGAATGTGTTTTACTACTGCATGTTTGGCTGCCGTTGTATGTCGAGCTCTGTTATTGTCCAACATATTAATATTGCTACACTATATACAAAAGTTTGTCTAAGTTTGCGATAAGTTAATAGTAACATAGGATTATGATTTTTGTGTAAAATATTTGTAAAACTTGTGTTACCTTCAATATTATATTGATAAAAGTACTCCGCGTATTTTGTTGGTATTAAATAAAATATGAAACATTGTTAATTAATTCGAAAATAAACACTTTTTCAATTATACTTTATCAAATGCCACCATCACGGTGTTATGAAAATTGATTTGAATGGTTTTAACAGAAATA
The DNA here is from genome assembly GCA_954870645.1 of Agrotis clavis. Lineage (NCBI taxonomy): Eukaryota > Metazoa > Arthropoda > Insecta > Lepidoptera > Noctuidae > Agrotis > Agrotis clavis. The sequence continues at coordinate 16,207,554 of OX940919.1, read as the reverse complement.
CCATTAAAAATCGTGAACGTGGTCGAGAACGTAGTAAAATGTGTGATTGCATTTAGGGTCGGTCAAGCGGTGCCAACGAAGGCAGCGGATCTCGCACCAGCTCCGTGCTGCCCGACCTGCTGAGCCAGGCCGGCCAGCCCACCACGCCGCCGCGCCACGACAAGTCCACCAGTGAAGAGGTATGTTCATGTGCATTTATAAAAAAGTACATTAGCCTGTCATACACATTTAACGACACATTTAAATTGTTTTCGAGCGATTCAATTTACATGTCACATGCAATCCTTTAATTATGCTTAATAAGCATAACTTCTATTCGAGTTGCCAAAGTAGCCCCGGTTTGCTTTGTGTTACAGTGGTGGCTATTGTCATTATCCATAATAGATTTTTACTCACCGCCTAGACATAGAGAGACTACGTGAATCTAAAAGAATTATGTTTTTTGTGATTGCGTGGCATTTCACCGTACACGTGCTTATGGGGATAATTTACAATGGGAGTAACATGCCATGATGTATTCATAATTAAATATTACCGAGGTGCTTCCAACGCTAGCTGCTTCGTATACATAAGTACATATGCAAAATGTATTCCCCACACTTTTATTTGCAGCCAACATTTATCTTAAACCATTATTGCAAAGACAGATAAACCAACAAACATAGTTTTTATTTTTGTTAAAAGTAACAATACTTGTTCAGTTTTCTATAACAATCTCCATGGTACATTTATAATTAACATTGGAGTGTACGCTGTACGTTGGAAGCTCCTGCTCCGGATCATGACTGTGTGGTGTCTCAAGCTTTTGGTTTATCGTATTAATGTGATAATGGTTGTCAATCATGCAAACATCCTGGAGCCACTGCGCGACCGGTTTGCAGACACCTGTTAACACTGCGTAAGTATGAAACGAATTGATGCAAGAGGAAATGCTTAAGGTTCTCATAGATTGTTGTTTGTTTAAAGTTAGATCTGTATTTCACTTCTTCCTTGTATTTATGCATTTTCTAGATACGCTTTCATTATGTTCGAAAATGTTTTGTTGATCATCGAATGCAGATCGATACATTAATTAAAGCTTTCTATAGTAGTCCAATTTACTAAAGGGCTGCTTAATAACAGCTGTAACTATAGCAGAGGTCTTTCGGGTGATTAATGAATTGCTATACATATCATCGTCAAACTGTACAGCAGTAAATAATACGTGAATATAACTTCACGTAAAGCTATATAAGTAAAGCTAACTACAAAACGGAAAGGTTTTGTACAAGCAATTTGAACATCTAAACACAAATTAAAATACAAGCTAATATCAGAGTTAATACACTTAGAATTTTAAACAATATCGGAATAATCCAAGCGGTCTTTATCAAGTATTATTCAACAAATGCATACATATCTACAGCATACACAGCGAGTCATGCCTGCTGCAATATCACGTCCATTATCACGTTTTATGTTATTGTCATGAATGTAGATAATAGCCATCAAGCTAATAACTTTCCAACTGTATTTGAAATGATAACTAATCAATGGGAGATGGACTTATTTGACTAACCATCACATATTAATTTACACGGTTGATGCTGCGGCGGAATGTGCTGTAAACATTTGATTGAGTTATCTCTTTACTGCTAAACGTATAGGTAATTTCGCTGTTTCCTCTGTTCCAGTATAGGCAAGCCATTGCCGGAGGCACGCCTCTTTCCCATCATCATCACCATCCTCCCCCATCCTCGGTCCAATCAACGCCGTCCAAATCGTTCGTAGTGGGCGCCGCTTCACCCCATCCATTGCAACATTCCCCCTCGAATTCGTCTGTGGGGTCCCAACAACAATTCCTTCCCTTACAACAGAAGCAGCGTTCATTCCTCACGTTTGGGTTCGGCGCGGGCTCGACCGGCAGCGGCGGCACCGGGGGCTCCGGCGGTAATGCCTCGCGACGTGAGAGCCACGTCAACGTCAATGTTACTCCGACGGGACATGATTTGTCTTCCGATACGCCCGAAATACGTAAATATAAGAAGAGATTTAATTCCGAAATTCTCTGTGCAGCACTTTGGGGTAAGCAAATACTAACTCGTAGTTTGTCATTTAGTAATTACATTTTATGATGTATGTTTATTGAATGTCATGTTATCTTGCAGGAGTTAATTTACTTATTGGCACCGAAAATGGTTTAATGCTATTGGACCGTTCTGGTCAAGGAAAAGTTTACCAATTGATCTCACGACGCCGCTTCCAACAAATGGAAGTGTTAGAAGGACAAAATATTCTTGTGACTGTTTCTGGGAAGAAGAATCGTGTGCGCGTTTACTACCTTAGCTGGCTCAAGTCCAAAATCCTGCGCACCGACGGACTTAGTGACGTAAGTTGCTTGCTTAATTTTCCAAATACTGCCTCTAAAAATATAATATGCGAAAAATAGCATTCAATCGCATAATGTCAAACAATAAAAAGAATAACTTTTGACATTGTGAAAACTACTTCGTAAACACCCGGATGTGAAGACATAATCACTATTATTATTTAACTTACAGCAAGCAGAAAGGAGAAATGGTTGGATTAACGTCGGTGAACTGCAGGGCGCAGTTCATTTCCGCATCGTGAAATACGAGAGGATTAAGTTCCTTGTCATTGCCCTGAAAGACTCCATCGAGATCTATGCGTGGGCGCCCAAACCATATCACAAATTCATGGCCTTCAAAAACTTTGGAGAACTGCAACATAGGTATGTAAACTTAAGGCGCCATCTCCACGAGCGAGACAATCGTGGCGATAATATCGTCGTACCACGTATTTCCATTTACTCTCTATGAACGCGTGTCCACACGATGCGACGAGTGGCAATGAGCAGGCGTATCGTCGGCGAGCGCGATACCAGTAGCGAAACACAACACGGCGATTCCGTTGCGAGTCGTGACGATACCCTGGCGGCATAATCGCTCGTCGTGGAGATTCTCCGACGATAGAAGGACGGACTCGCCGCGATTCTCGCTCGTGGAGATGGCGCCTAAGGAAAAATAATGTACTTAAGATAATTAGTGTCAAAAAAGTATTAATAATTGTGTTGAACAATTGTTATTATATTTATTTTATTTTCAGGCCTCTTTTAGTTGATTTGACTATAGAAGACAGCACAAGACTGAAAGTAATTTATGGATCAGCAGACGGTTTCCATGCTGTTGATTTAGACACTGCCACTGTCTACGATATTTATATTCCAAAGCATGTGAGTCAATTATACCTACCTACACTTAATTCCATTTGCAGATAGAACTTCCATAAATCCATTTATTTCTTCTTATCTGTTCACAGTCAACCAAAAGATATGAAATTATGTCTTTCACATACTTAACTATCATATTTAATGTTTACAGACACAAGGAGCGATTGTGCCACACTGCATCGTGCCCCTCCCGAACTCCAATGGAGTTCAGTTGTTGCTATGCTACGACAACGAAGGCGTTTATGTGAACACATATGGACGAGTGAGCAAGAATATTGTCCTCCAGGTTAATATTTACACCGCATTCGTTATTTACGACAGGTATTTTAATAAAATTTTAAATGATGTATATTGGTCTTCTTTCAGTGGGGTGAAATGCCGACATCGGTAGCCTACATAGGCACGGGACAAATAATGGGTTGGGGTAATAAAGCGATAGAAATTCGTTCAGTGGAAACCGGTCACCTCGACGGCGTATTTATGCACAAGAAAGCACAACGACTCAAGTTCTTATGTGAGCGCAATGATAAAGTGTTCTTCTCTTCCGCCAAAGGTGGTTCCTCTTGTCAGATATACTTCATGACGCTCAATAAACCCGGCATGGCCAACTGGTAGTGCAGGGACGCGGCAGGCGTCGAGCACGCCGCTTATCTGTGATTGTAACCGCACGGCGTCCCTTACAAGTGCATGCCCGTACTGTACAAGATAATGCCAGTAGATTAGTCAATATTACAAAATCATGTGCTTTGGCCACTCGAAATTCAAAGACTTGTGATAGTGACAGAAATTAGTATATGTGCTCAAAAGACAATCCACAAAATAATATTACATTCAAGTATTCGAGGACCTTCTTAGTAAATGTGGCATTTTGTACTGATAAAGATAATTTTCATTACAAGCTATTAAGAAATATATATTATTAAGCAATAACCTTTAGGATAAATGTTTTGATATTGACAATTATGCGTAAGTAAGTTAATGTGCTTAGGTTTTATATTATGTTGCAATTGATAATTTCTAAAAGAAAATGTAATTGAAATCAACTATTAATTCATATATGCCATATTGTTTATAATGTTAAGATAGTTGGGTGATGATTATTATTAATTGGTTACATAATTATTTTTATGATATTAACAAAGAAAAATGCCATTTCTGACAGGTTATAATTATTATAACAAACATTCAACAAAACACAATTAGGGGTAATGTAAAATTATTCTTCAATTTACATTTGTAAGATTCATTCACTTAACAAATTGGCATTTAGTCAAGTCACTTTGTATTATAATTATCACACCAAACTACATTTTTTATTAATGGATAAATCCTAAAAATTTGGTAATATTTATTATTTATTTGTTATGTACTATATTATTTACATGTATAAAGATATAACTGTGCATATTGAACATATATATTTGACGACTTTTATTTGAAATACCTTAGCCCAATAAAATTTAAAAACATAAAGTGCTTTTATTGCAAATATTATCTAGAACCATAGTAATTATTAATTTCATTCATCACATCATATCAATAATAATATATTATGAAGAATTAATTTCGTGAGTTCACAGGAAGTAATTTCTGGTCACATCCAATTTTAAAATTCCTTTACCAGTAGAAACTACAATACTCCTGAGAACTAGCAAATTTTAATCGACTTCCAGAAAAAAGGAGGTTCCCAGTTCTACCTGTATGTATGTGTTTGTCCGCGATTATCTCGCGTTTGGTTGAACCGATTTTGATGCGGTTTTCAGAAAAGTGTTTTTTACATTCTGCAGAGAATTTTGGTAATGGAATGGATATCCCGTGATGTTGCCCTTATGAATCCGTTTATGCTTAGGTACTTGGATTTTGAAAGGGGGTAAAATGAAAAAAAGACCTGTTTTCAAAAACAAACACATGAAAAAGGGTAGAATAACTTTATCTTTCGGAAGTTGGTGGCTTTATTTTTTATTCCATTGACTATTGCCACCGACTTCTGATAGTTAGGGTCAATTTATACTAGCGCAGAGTCGAAGCGTCAAATTCTTTACAACTAAAGTGAAGCCGCACGATTCACGATCAGCGTTGTTCACGCGCAGACGCGCGAATTATGAAGAATGCGCGCGACTTTTTGAAGTATTACAAGTAATGTGTGCGTTACTACGCTATGGAGTTAAGGTTGAAATTGTTATGTTCGGGCGCGCCAAAGTTCACCTAAAATTTAAACTCCGGTCATTGGAAACCCGAAAATTGTATTCCTAACATTTTTAATCCTAAAGCGCCATTTAGACGGGGAGAGTTTCTCAAACGTTTCCGTTCGAGAATGTCGAAGCAATAATCGCCATAACATAATCGTATCAAAATGTTTACACACAGGCAAGAACTAAAATCTCGTCTACGATTATATCATACGAGATTCGCATGACATTATCGTAGGCGATAATGTCTATGTTCGTTTACACGGCGATATTATTGTAAGAAGATTCTCGCATACGAGAATCTCGACTTGTCTATAATACGATCTCGTATGACATTTTTTCTCGTTCATACGAGTATCGTACAAATCAGTTTGAACCGTTTTGAGTGCGAGTTTTGTCATTCGAGTTTTGCGATTACTAGGATACTCACGCAGATCATTGTTCTTAAAGTAACACGTATTGTGGAATGTATGTTCATATTCCAATTGTAAAACAAGGCAAAACGTGTTAGATGCTCCCAAATTATTTTGACTCGCTATCCATTTTTTAACCAAACACTTTTATTTCTTTTGCCGTTTAATTACTTCATGCCTGAAGAGCAGAAATAATCAAAACACCCTCACGTACTGCACTCATGCTAGCAACTGTCATAAAAACTCGAAATGCGATTATTGCTTCGAAATTCTGTTTAGACGGACACTTTCCCTTACGAGAAATCTTCCTATGCGAGGCAATTATCGCCCAAGTCAACAGGTGAGAAGAGTGAATGTTTAGATGAAGACAACATTTTACATTCCTTCGAATATCGTATGTTCGAGTCGTGAAACTCTCCCCGTCTAAATGGCCCTTAATGATCACAACTCATAATTGCTCTGTTACTAACTTTCATTATTCCGAATCATTCGACTTCATAATGTCAGTAGCAATAAACATCTATTATACTATTATTTGTTTTCTTATATTTTTACCCGACTGCGCCAGGAGGGTTATGTTTTTCGAGTGTATGTATGTATGTTTGTTTCTGTGTGTTGCTCTGCAGCCTAAACGGCTTGTATCCGTTTCGACCGCGCGGCCATGACGTTTTTTTTAAATAAAAACCATCCCAAGTTTTTGTAAAAAAATGTAAAAGTCGATTCCCAAAAACCATAATTTTGTCAAAGCAATGGTTAAAAAGTTATAAGGGTTTGAACGTGGCCGCGCCATCGAAACTTAATTAAAAAGTTATAAGGGTTTGAACGTGGCCGCGCCATCGAAACTTAATATATATATTTTGGTAAACCATTTTTAAAATCCTTTAATTTGATACCCCACTTGATACAATGTGAGAGATTAAAAAAAAACAATTTTTAGTTCGGAACCCTTTGCACACGAGTTTATAGCGGTGTATACCTGAAAAGATATCCATAGGTTAGGTTTAGGTTAGAACTGTGACCAGCTACGTCGGAGTTTAGTCGAGCTACCTACCTCGAAATTTGTCGCGAAAATGTTCGAAGTATTTTTTTCATAGTGCCCCCAAGAGGACACTAACCAAACGACTGGGGGCACCCTGACTCGGACAGGTCAGGTTAGAAGGGGATGGCGGGGTCTTTCAGACCCCGCCATCCCCTTCAAATTCGTGGTTATTTTTTTTTAAACCACCTTGAAGTGTTCGCGGTGCTCCGTCGACTTTTCTGACATTTTACTGGATTTAGTTTGACTAAATCCAGTAAAATGACTAACTAAAAATATTATCGTAATAATGTTTAGGGATAAAAACGTTATGATAAAAAACAGTAGGAGTTTAAATATATTTACAATAACGATATTATTGATAACAATTTTCGGAAACATGAGTGTTATGAACATCGCCGGTAGCACTACAAAAAGTATGAATGAAAACTTTAGGTGATCATTCGGATTACAAATCGTTAGGAAGAACAATAATTTCGGGTAAACAACTTTAGGTGAGCCAATATGGACCCTTTATGTTCAGTTTTAGAAAGACGCTTCGATGCGCTTCGACTCTGCGCTAGTATAAATTAACCCTTAACCGATTCGTTGCGATGTCTAATTTCGCTAACTTCTAGCTGTGGCGTGGAACAAAAATAACGTGACAGTGATCAGTGCCCAACGCCATACAATTAGATGACACGCGTCTGTGTCTTTCAACCATGCGGAAAAGAAAAAAATATAATTACCGTTTTTTAGATACATGTTCAAAGTTTGAATACTTTTAGTTTACATTCGAAATCTAATTTGAACGGCCAGGTACATCTATAAAATACACTTCTGGACACATCTATTGGCCCACCTTAGAGTTTAGGTTTCGATGGCCCCTATCGAAATATGATTGCTAGATTGAACAAAAACTGTTGATGCAGTTTTAAACCTGATACATTTTACCATCTTTTTCGATCGTATTGTTTTAAATTTGAATTCAGAATACCATACGACATGGAGCTACGCCTAACAAGTCGGATATGCGCCTTGTTAAAGGCAATTGATTTTTGAATAAAAAACATGTTTTATCAAATAAAGGTTTAATTTAATAACGCGTATTGCCTCCATGGGCATCTCAACCACAGCTCTCATGCGATTAGGCATAGAGTTTATCAACCGCTCTATGAAATTTTGAGGGATCATCTCCCATTCCTCTTCTATGGCAGTTTTCAACTCCTGCATCGTCTGGGCAGCTGGCTGACGAGCCCTACTAACACGTCTTTTTAGCTCGTCCCACATGTGCTCAATGGGGTTCATGTCTGGGCTTCTGGCTGGCCAGTCCATAACTGTGATGTTCACATCCCGAAGATATTCCCTGACGATGCCGGCCTCATGGGCTCTTGCATTATCATGCATAAAAAGGAAATTTTGGCCCACATAGTCCGCGTATGGTATCACGTGAGGTTCTAAGCACTCACGAATGTACTTTTCAGCCAGGGACCGAAAACCTTTATAAATTACGGTACCGGTATTGAAGAATTTTGGTTATTTTTCAGACTTAGGTAACCGCTATCTGGGTAACCAGTCCGAAGAAAAATGTAACCTCTATTCAGGTTACCGTTTTAATACCGGTTAACTAAAGATAACGACTCTTTGTCACACACACATGCGATGCGCGCCCTGTGACTATTGCCGACGGCACGTGTGAAGTGTGCAAGATAGGGGTAATTTTTATTTCGGTAACCGGTATTAATACTGGTTATGTATTCACTTTTAATAATAAAGGTAATCTTTAAAATTACCTGTAAAAGAAAAAAAGGTTGTTACCGAAAAAATACCCGTATTGATCATACCGGTTTCGGTCCCTGTTTTCAGCATTTAATGTTGGCAGCCGTGGTCCTGTAACAACCTCAAGTTGAGTTTTGCCGCTCGTTGATATACCGCCCCAGACAGTCCATGAGCCACCGCCATAAGCAACCCTCTCTTCAAAGCGACATTGTGCGAAACGCTCTCCCTTACGTCGGTAGACCTTCTTCCTTCCATCATTGCCATGTAACACAATTTTAGACTCATCAGAAAAGAGTAGGTACACGGCTCCAATCTTGCTGTGTCCAATTTAAATGACTGCGTGCGAAATGAAGGCGCGCTGTTCGGTGGGCTCGCGTTAGTTTGGGCCCATTAGCTGGCTTGTGTGGTACCATATCGCGTTCTTTTAACCTTCTCCGAACAGTTCGAGCGCTCACAGATACTCCGTGGAAGTCGCAAAGTTGGTTTTGTATCTCAATGGAGGTAAGGTGACGATTTCTCAAGCTGGTCGTCACGATGAATCGATCCTGCCTTTCAGTTGTGACCCGAGATCGTGGCCTTCCTTGGCGACGAACAAAGCCGCCGGTCTCTAGGTACCTCCGATAAACATTTCGGACCGCGGCTTCCCAATGTCCGCTCCATAGGCTCTTTTAGATCTCTTTGAAGTAAACCAATAAAACCAAGTTTTCTTAGTATTCGATTGTTTGATATCAACAAACAGGCTCCAAATTGTCTTTTGTTTCTTTAAATTCTGTGTTCGAAATTCAAAAAAAGACTATTGAATGAAATTGTGAATGTGCCAGGTTCAAAACTGCATAAAAACTTTTTGCTCGACCTAAAATAATATAAAATTTTAGCTAAGACCAAACGAAACTGAAAATACAAGGTGGGCCAATAGATGTGTCCAGAAGTGTATACAGGGTACGTGCAATCTTAGTCGTGGGCAACACTTTAATCTAAGACTCTAATCACGATACTGATTGCATTAGGTTAGGGCTAATAATTCGCAAATCAAAAATATTTTTAATGCAAGTTTGGAAAACCTTAAAAATGTTTTAAGTCACATTGCAAAGGCATAATGTTGCAAATAAACACTAAAAGTAATAAAAAATAATCTTAATCCCCAATAAGTCTTGAAGTATCCAAATTAGGGATGTCGATCTGAGATCGATTAATCGAAGAATCGATTTTTGGAGCCAAAAAGATCGATTTTTTAAATCGATATGTAGTATTGAATCGATTCAGTGAATCGATACTTCACCCCTGAAAATCGACAATCGATTTTATTTTATTTTTTGGTATAAACCAAAATAGTATTTACAGTTAATTGAATGTAGGTACCCGTATATAAAAGAGTGCTTCAAAAACATCGCAAGCGATGAGCAATACCTCCTGTTAGATCCCTGTAGACTTGTCGACTGTTGTTTTTAAAAAGTTTAGTTAATTAAGAGAAGCATTGGGAACTATAAGCTATACTCGTAGTATCTACTAGCTTCTGCCAGCGACTTCGTACGCGGATCTTGTTGCTTATGCCAGCGGCAACGGGGTCGTCAAAATCGAAGATCTGAAACGTCTGATGTCGAATTCTTAGAGCCTGGGATGGGAAAACAACGGGACGCGCATGACGATTCCAGACGTTCCAGTTTTCTTACAAAAGTAAGTCAACAGGAAATGCCCATCAGAATCAGACTAAACAACTCTTGCTAGACGTGATTCTATATGTATATGTAATAGTGTAGCTCGGCTCTTGGAGTTCCACATCAGGTGTTCCAGATCTTCAGTTTTTATACGACAACAGGGAGTACTCATCAGGCTGAACAACTCTTGCTAAGACTTCATTACTGTTTATGTAATAGTGTAGCTGGGCTCTTGGAGTTCCACATCAGGTGTTCCATATCTTCAAATTTATTCTCTCTTATCACGTGGAACAATTTTTGCTATGGCGCTATTTTTGTATCTCTTATAGTTTAGTTGATCTATTGCAGTTCTGCATCAGGTGTTCAAGTTTCCAAGATAAATTATAGCCTATATGTTGCCTAGACTTAATAGCTATAAAACAAAAAAACAATCGAATCCGTCCAGTAGTTCCGAAGATTAGCGTGCACGGAGTACTTCTCCCGTTTTCCTAACATTTCCTTTCACTGCTCTGCTCCTTTTGATTGTAGCGTGATGAAAAGTATACTATAACCAGCCCTGGAGTATGAGAAATAATTGTACCAAGTTTCGTCAAAATCCGTCGAGTAGTTTTTATTTCTATAACGGTTATACAGACAGACAGACAATAATTTTACTAATTGCATTTTTGGCATCAGTTTCGATCCCTAATCACCCCTTGATAGTTATTTTGGAAATATATTTTGTGTACAGAATTGACCCCTCTACAGATTTATTATAAGTATAGATAGATAGAAGATAGATAGATAGAAGATAGATTATTAATAAAATAGATTTTCATGAAACAAAAACTTGAAAAAAGATCGATTTTTCAGAGATCGATCTTTTTGGCCTCGATTTTTTTGTGGATCGATTCATTAGCTCCCGATTCGAATCGATTTAAAAATCGATCTTTTTCGGAAAGAATCGACATCCCTAATCCAAATTTTAAAGCGCCGACTACGCGCCGCGTTGATACTTTGAGACACTTATGATTTTTTTTAAGGTTTTACATACTTGCATTAATAATGCTTTTGAGTTGCGTTATACATTCATTCAGTATCGTTCGTAGAGCATTAGATTAAAATATTGCCCACGACTAAGATTGCACCCTGTATATAAAAGAACAGGGGTTTTTATTAAGACTCGACTACAGCCGAAACCGCTAAACGCAGAAACTTGAATTTTGGACAGCAGTTGCATTATACCATGTAGGGTAGCAATAAGACGGGATTTTGCGAAAATCCTTCTCTAAGGGGGTGAAAACGTTTGTATGAAAAATCTTATTCCATGGGTTTATAAACTTGAAACTTACCACCAATAAGAACACAAGTAAATAAATAAGATAAGCACCATTATTTTTTTAAAACTACCCTCCATTGGTAATCTAGACGATGTTAAAGTTTGTATGGGAAAATAATATCGCGTGAGCGGATGAATTTGAAAATCAGTATTTATATACCAGATAAGAATTAAAAAAACAAATGTTTTTGGATTTTTCAAAAAAAGAAAATCACCCCTTAAGTTGGTGAAAAGGGGTATTCAAGTTTTAAGGGGAGGATATTAAACCAATAAACATACAAACCTGAATTTTGGATGGTAGTTGCAGTTTATAATGTAGATGAGCATTAAGAAAGGATTCTGCGAAAATCTACCTCTAAGGGGTTGAAAAGGGGTAAAAACCTTTGTGTGTAAAATCTTATTCCTTGGGTTTGTAAACTTGAAACATTCCATCATTTGTCTTTTTTCAAAACTACCCTATATTTTTGGGTTTTTCGAAAATCACCCCCTAAATTGGTGAAAAGGGGTGATTAAGTTTTAAGGGAAGGATTTTACTGCTTACTTCGATAAACTCAAACTGGGCATACATTATCTCTCTCGGAAAATCAGCTGTCTACTACGATTGATTGTTTGTTTGTATTGAATAGGCTCCGAAACTACTAGAGCATTTTTAGATTTTCCAAAAGTATCCTGTAAGGAGGGTGAGTGGGAATTAAATTCACTGAGTTCGAAGTTAGAGACACGCGCAGACGAAGTCGCGGGCAAAGTGCTAGTTGTTTTATGTGGTTAAGTGGCAAAATAGGCGTATTTCTGAAAATGGAGGGTATAGACAACTTTTTAAGGTTTTACAGGTGTGCCAAACCTTTTAGCATTTTCTAATGATTTGATAGAATAAAAGGTATTAAGTCTAAAAATATTGTTTTGGTTTTCAAAAATTTCAACTGTTTAAACTATGTTAATGAAAAACTGCCAAGTTTGAATAAATAGATAATAGGTACCTATTCACAAAAAAAAAAAACAAAATTAGGTAGGTTCTGGGTAAAAACCATAACTTAATTGAAGGAGTTCCTTACCATTGATTTAAAATGAGACACATCCGTGCCTAATGGCACACGCAAAAGAAAGTGATGGCACTGAAACTTGCCATCTCTGCAACAAATCGACATTCAACTTTCAAAAAGGTTGGTTACCCTTGTTAAAAAAAATCTTACAATATCCAGAAATGGAGGCTATGAGCTTAATAAATGTGAAAAATAAAGAAAGTGATGGCACTGAAATGTGCCATCTGCAACGAATTGGTTAAGTTGGTTCCTTATTTTACAAAGTTTTATATTCCATGTTAGTAGGCAAAGGGTAAAACATGGCCCATAGAGTACATTGATCTCATGAACTATGATAATTTTCACAGATACAGATGGATATATTTCAATTGGGTACTGCTATATTAACAAACAATAAAATAAATTATTGATGGAGTCTTCCTATACAGCAAACATGATTTTTTTTTTGGATAATGGAACAGAACCTTTCATGCATGATCCACTAGTACAATATTGGAAGTTTTTATTTACCCATGTTACTATTCTTGGAATGATATTATGTGGAATTGAAATAAAATGAATTTTATTCATTAAGCATTATTTATTTAAATTATAGCATTAAGAAGGAATCAAGTTGGAACTGGATAGACCTTTCGTTTCCATTGATGACAAGGGAACTAACATCAACCCAGGCACCGGTGGCTGCATTTCTAGATCTCGTAAATCATTAACTTTAACTCTGAGATCACTACGAAGTTTGTTTATGTCAATATTTAACTGTTTTTGATCGGCTTCTAAAAGCGACTTGGTAGCATCGATATTGTGTTTTATTAAAACGGAACCCACAGTCACCCAACATTTGTTTTGAGACGACTTAGAAAGATCCCGCAATGCTTCACGGTTGTGATTTCTTCTTTTATCCAAGAGTATAATTTCACGCTTGTCCGATAAAATTTCATTCGCTAATTTTTCGACTGAAACCAAGTACTTCAAAACATTTTCTTGATCCTGCATTGTTCTGCTCGAAATCGGCGATTTAGGTGAAGCAACAAAATATTCTTTCACTGATTTTCAGGTCTTCAAATTAAATAATTAAATTGCATTCTATAGTTGTTTTTTAGCAAATTATCACGGACGACCTCAGTCTCAAACAAACAGACTATATTTTGCACAGAACATATATACCCCTAAAGGGGAAGAATGACGACTCAGTACTAATGGGGAAGGCAAGTGTCAAAGTGAAAATGACAGTTTGGTCCCCAAAGAACTGTAAAATCAAAGGAATTTTCAGAAAAAAAAACATTTATTGATGTAAAATGACTAGATGTTGTGTAATAAGCTGTAAAAATGATGGAATACACTTTTCAAAATAATATCTACTTTTCTTTTGGAGGTTATGTACCAGTATTGCATCGCTCGAAAATCGAAGAATTATCACCTGGAACGAGTTTTGTAATAGTTGTGGTGTTAAGAAATTAAATATATTGTGATATTTCTCGAATCTAAATAGAAAAAAAGGTTAAAATTACTGACTTAAAACATTATGATATTTTATCAAAATAGAAAGTCAAAAGCAGCATTATATTCTTGATAAAGGAGAGGACAGGTAAAACATACCTAAACTCAAAAATTGAAACCTCAACTACAAGTAATTGTGGATTTATTACGGTAAAATCAAATGTATAACCACTCAATTAAATCACTTTTTTTCTCTTGTAGATGCGCCGCGGCGTCTTAATTCTTCTTTTAGTATATAGTACTTGCATGGACGAATAATTTTCCATATTTGTTTTGTATTTATACTCAATTTTTATAACAAATAATCTTGTTTGTTTTTTTGTACAAGGTAGACGTGGGGACCAACTATCGCAGCGCCATCTACGATTAGCTTTGAGTTGCCATCCCCATTTTGTGAGGAAAATTTTCCTTACCGACCAGCGCCATCTATGTTTAGCCCACGAAAACATGGCAGTAGAATCCAGGGCGGGAATTTCAAATACTACAAGTACTTTAAAGGTTCTTTGTATTGCATTTTATGCACAAGTACATTGCGCTTCTCGATAGTTTCTTTCGAATTACTATCGAGAAACACAATGTACTTGTGCATAATATGCTGAAAGATAATAAGTAAGGAGCAGTTTAGTAAAACAAACGATTTCATTTGACTTCTTTATTCATATAACCTACAATGACTTATTTTACTAAGGTTCGGAAACCGATGTAAAGTGATGCTGGGATCTTTAGAAGGTGAAGTTCCACACATAGCAGTCATAGCACAGATTCTAGTGTTTTCTTCCTACGAACTCATCGGGAATAAGGCACAAAATCAAACAAGAGTCACTGTCTCAACACCGGGTCTTTATCTCACAAATACGCACTTAATTTCACCAAAACACAGACACAGAGGAGCAAGCTCGCCTCACATTAACAATATTGTATGTAGAATTAAATGCAACTGTTTTATTTATTACAAATAAACACAAGAACAAGATCTAAATAATAGTGGGCAAGCGATGGCAGACATTTTTTCCTATGACGTCAAATAGCCAATAGACAATATGGCGTTCCAGTGTTGTCATGTTGTCATATTATTATCTCCTTTTTGTTTTGTGTATTCATCAATTTAAATGTTAAAAATTTCATAACAAACATTTTCTCGCATCAGAATAAAAGCAAAAATAAATTTTAAGGATAACATACTTTAAAATCAATTAATAAGCCTATTATTAGATTGAATGTGAAATAGTATTTTTGTCAATGATTTTTGTTGGCAACATTATGTAATTCATCTCTTTTACTCTAATGTTGATGTCTCTTTCTTGTTTTCTAGCCCACCTACATCTTGTTCGTAGAACAAAGTCGACACCCCCTGATATTTTGTCAAATAGCATAGCACGGGCACGGGATGTCAACTGAACATGTCAAGGGTGCGTTTAAATCATGGAAGTACTGGAGTTAGTGCTTCTTACTAGAAAAACGATCCCAAATCGGTGACCTTGAAACGAATGAAAGGCACACAGCTTGGGAATCTGTTTCTTTCTAATAGTGTATCCATGATACAGTATTTTGGGGATAATATTATTATTATAGTGTTACAGAAAGTAGGTACGAAATGTGTATTTTTCTCTTTAAATATGGGCAGACAAGATTTTCACAATACGACTGTATTTTTTTTAATGCTTGGTACCTGATATTCGTATTTTACGACTGGGTTGTACCGTTTTTGATGATTCTCTTTTTGTTCCATGAAGTATACCTGTCATTTGGTACGATGAATATTTCTTTCATTTTTGATGAATGAGCATTTCTTATTGTGTACTTGGATGATGTTTTTACCAGTATTACGGATTACGTACTTATTTAACAAGACTATTGATTGAATAATTATTTGAACTAGAAATGGTAAAATAAAAAGTTTTCAAAAAAAGAAGTAACCGCCTTCAAAAACCACAACCACAGAATACTTAATGGTACTATAAAACATCAGCTTCTAAAACGAGAGCAAATATTGCAGAATGGTGCCAGAGTATGCAAGGGGAAGTTTTGTGCGTTAAGCTCGCCATTGTACATAACTTACCCTTAAGTGAAATGTTATTTTAATTATATTACATTAAAGAATAATGAAGTTTTTATAAGGAAGTTGAATACCTACAGAAAAACGGTAAGAAAAATGTCACATTCATATTTACAGTGTACAGTACAGTAATCTAGCCTAGTCCTTCATAAACATCTTATAATATAGATACTCACTATAAATCGAAATTAAACTATTCCTCTAGTAAGTTAACATTACTTTTTCTTTAAAAAAGATTAATCTCAGAAGCCAGTTTATATTGGTCACCCTACAAACGAAAGCATCACAGGGTTGCCATTTTAAACGTTAAATACACCTAATTTTTCGGGAAACATTGGAGTTTTGTGTTTTTTTTTTTCATTTTACTTATATGAGTTACTAAAATACATTACAGAATATAAAACTATCACAAGCTATAAAAAATGTAATATAATAAGTAGTACAAGTATGCATTTAAAAAAACTTTAACTCACTAACTAAGTAAATGTTGGTAATGTTTTTATTTTGTGTAAACACATCAATGCCGAAGGAGAAAATAAACTGAGTTATCAATGGGGATGGCAACTCAAAGCTTATCGTAGATGGCGCTGCGATAGTTGGTCCCTACGTCAGATTACTGTCTACCTTGTACAAAAAACAAACAAGATTTATTATTTTAAAAATTGAGTGTAAATACAAAACAAATTATTCGTCAATGCAAACTGCAAAGTGCATATACCAAAAGAAGAATTAAGACGCCGCGGTGCATCTACAAGAGGAAAAAAGTGATTTAATTGAGTGGTAATACATTTGATTTTACCGTAATAAATCCACAATTACTTGTAGTTGAGGTTTCAATTTTTGAGTTTAGGTATGTTTTACCTGTCCTCTCCTATAACAAGAATATAATGCTGCTTCTGACTTTATATTTTGATAAAATATCATGATGTTTTAAGTCAGTGATTTTACCCCTTTTTTCTATTTAGATTCGAGAAATATCACAATATATTTAATTTCTTAACACCACAACTATCACAAAACTCGTTCCAGGTGATAATTCTTCCGCCAGTCGAACCATTTCATAATTTATAGAGCGATGCAATACTGGTACAGCTTGGCCAGAACGGATTGAAACGGAACTAAAATTTTTATTTCTGACAGCGTTTTAAAATCTTTGATATTTGATGTAAACAAAGACCGCAGGTTTGTTAGATTTATTATTGTGCCATAAAACTAACGTAATAAGTGAAAGAAAATGAAATAAAATCATTCAAAGTGCTGGTAGCGCGAAGACAGTGGCGACTTCCGGTTTTCTACATTTTTATGTCGAGCTGTACTTAACCCTCCAAAAGAAAAGTAGATATTATTTTGAAAAGTGTATTCGATTGTTTAGTTATGGTATAATCATAGAATTTCATTAATAAACTCAACTCACGGCCTGTCTCGGCTTCGCAAGGCTGGATATTTGTTTATTATATAGCTTTTCCTTCGTTAAAATTCAATTTTTGTTCTCAAGGCAGTCACAGCAGCAACCCATTATTTCTTGACAGTGTGAATTGTTGGAAATTTGCATGTTCCATCATTTTTACAGCTTATTACACAACATCTAGTCATTTTACATCAATAAATTCTTTTTTTTTTCAGAAAATTCCATTGATTTGACAGTTCTTTTGGGACCAAACTGTCACTTTGACACTTGCCTTCCCCATTGAATTTGACAGCTTACATTGACAGAAACTTATGACTCCGTTCAGCGAACCCTCGCTAGTTTAATTTTGATCCGGCGAAAAGCCGGCTTATTTAAATGCACCCATATTTATAAATCCATGAACGCACCCCAATGCCACTCAAATGGGGAAGGCAAGTGTCAAAGTGACAAGTGACAGTTTGGTCCCAAAAGAGCTGTCAAATCAAAGGAATTTTCTGAAAAAGAACGATTTATTGATGTAAAATGACTAGATGTTGTGTAATAAGCTGTAAAAATGATGGAACATACAAATTTCCGACAATTCACACTATCAATAAATAATGGGTAGCTGCTGTAACTGCCTTGAGAACAAAAATTGAATTATAACTAAGGAAAAGCTATATAATAAACAAATATCCAGCCTTGCGAAGCCGAGACAGGCCGTTAGTTGTGTTTATTAATGAAATTCTATGATTATACCATAACTAAACAATGGAATACACTTTTCAAAATAATATCTACTTTTCTTTTGGAGGTTAAGTACCAGTATTGCATCGCTCTATAAATCATGAAATGGTTCGTCTGGTGGAAGAATTATCACCTTGAACGAGTTTTGTGATAGTTGTGGTGTTAAGAAATTAAATATATTGTGATATTTCTCGAATCTAAATAGAAAAAAGGGGTAAAATTACTGACTTAAAAACTATGATATTTTATCAAAATAGAAAGTCAAAAGCAACATTATATTCTTGTTGAGGACACAGAGGACAGGTAAAACATACGTAAACTCAAAAATTGAAACCTCAACTACAAGTAATTGTGGATTTATTACGGTAAAATCAAATGTATTACCACTCAATTAAATCACTTTTTTTCCTCTTGTAGATGCACCGCGGCGTCTTAATTCTTCTTTTAGTTTATGCACTTGCATTGACGAATAATTTTCCATATTTGTTTTGTATTTAAACTCAATTTTTATAACAATAAATCTTGTTTGTTTTTTGTACAAGGTATACAGTAATCTCCTGACGGCGTCAGCGTAATATGTTACGCTGACGACACGCTCGTCCTGGCACAGGGAGAGTCGCACCAGGCGGCGGCCGACTTGGCGACGGAAGCGGTCGCGACAGTCGTCCATAGGATCCGGCGGTTGGGACTCGACGTGGCGCTGCACAAGACGGCGGCCATGTGTTTTCATGGCCGCGTCAACGCGCCACAGTCGGGTTACAGCATAACGGTGGGAGGAGTTCGCATCGGCGTCTTGAGGACGATGAAGTACCTGGGACTCGTCCTCGACAGCCGGTGGAACTTCAGGGAGCATTTCCTGTGTTTGGCCCCAAAGCTGAACCGGGCAGCAGCCGCCTTCAGGCGACTCCTGCCCAATCTCAGCGGGCCAAACGTCTCCTGCCGTAGGCTGTACGCCGGCGTCGTGCGGTCCATGGCCCTCTACGGGGCCCCTGTGTGGGCCCTGAGCATCCGGACGCGACCACTAAAGTTGGTCGCATGCCAGAGGGTCATGGCTATCCGGATGATCCGGGGATACCGCACGATTGCCGGCGAATCGGCCAACCTTCTTGCCGGATTACTGCCCTGGGATCTGGAGGCGACTGCCCTCCAGCGCGTCTATGAGTGGCGCGTGGAGGCGCAGCGTCGGGGAGAATTCCCGCTGCCCCGACAAGTTGAGGCGCGGCGGGAAGAGGTCCGGCGCGATCTCAGGGCAGTATGGAGGGGACGACTGTCGCGACCGACGGCCGGGCACGCCGCAATTGCGGCGGTAAGACCCCTCTTTGAGGAGTGGCTGGAGAGAAGTCATGGCGTCCTTACTTTCCGCCTGACGCAGGTCCTCACCGGGCACGGATGCTTCGGGAGGTACCTGTGTCTAATGCGGAAGGAGGAAACGCCTGGGTGTCACCACTGCGAAGATCGCCCGGAGGACACGGTGGAGCATACGGTGCAGGACTGCCCAGCTTGGGCGGAGCACCGACGTGTCCTCACGGCTGCGATAGGCGGAGACCTCTCGCGCCCGGCATTGGTTGCGGCCATGCTGCGGGGCGAGACGGAGTGGGAAGCGGTCAGCTCCTTCTGCGAGGCAGTAATGCTCGCGAAGGAGGAGGCGGGCCGCGCGCGAGAGAGGACAGTGTCCTCCCTCCGCCCCACCCGCGGTGGTGCACGCCCACGGCGACGGACGTCGCAGGACGATCTCCGGCCACCGTAGGCGCGGGCATGCGGGCAGCGAGTAAAGGGCAACTCGCTGCCCGACCATGGACCATGCCCGGGTCGACGGCGCGTTGTGTCCCACGCGCGCCTCAAAGAGCGTCATCATAATGACGGGGCCCCCCTCTCAGAGGGCCAAAGCCTGCCGGGGTCGCGGGATTATTTCCTTACCGTGACCCCGGAACATAACAGGCTACTGAAGGACACCGTGGATTTTAGTCAGTAGAAGTCTGACAGTCCCTCCCGCCCTGCCCGGGGCTGGAGGACTCATTTGATGATTTTGCCACGTAAAAAAAAAAAAAAAAAAAAAAAGGTATACAGTAATCCGACGTAGGGACCAACTATCGCAGCGCCATCTACGATTAGCTTTGAGTTGCCATCCCCATTCCATAGAGTAATTCACAGACATAGACATATAATCATATGGACTGGAAATACCTACACAAAAAACGTGTATTACCACAGGGGGTTATCTTCACAAACTATGCTCTCTACTTAGTCTGTGGTTTATATGTTCTGTGCTGTCGCCCGAACACGTAGAAAGAGAAAATGTATAGAATTATTGATACTTCTTTCTCTTTCCCTCAAGAAAGAAAAACAAATCGACTAATCGCATAAGAAGAAAAGGGACACAGTATACCTATCTCCATCCCTCAGCGCGTAGCCGGTATTTAAGGTGAACGCAGACCTAGCCGCACCGCAGTCCCTCTCTACTTAGTCTGTGCCGCAGTACTTAGTCTGTGCCGCAGTCTCCGCAGTCCCCGCGTTACGAATTCTTTGTATGAAGTTCTATGAAACCTCGCACACTCACCTGCATCGCAGTAGCCGCAGAAGCGGTAAGAAAACGATGACTGCGGAGACTGCGGTGCGGCTAGGTCTGCGTTCACCTTTATATATTTATGGATACCGATGCCTTAGTTCACAATTGCACTAACTACAAAATTTTCAATTTTCACTTTTTTAGTGCCAAATACACTAAATTTCATGCTCTTTCGTTTCCGCGTATCGAAATGGACTTTATTCCGTCTCTTTCTACCAAAAACGTAGTTCACAGTTGTATTAAATGAGATCGCATGATTGTTGTACTGTACTAATGACGTTTATTTTTGTAAAACCAATCAAGACATACTTTAACTGATTTTAAGTTTAACAACTGCAGAAAATTTCAAGACACAAACGTATTATTTAAATTTGTAATAACTGCGCATACGTTTTAGCAGTGCTATAAGTGTGTATTATGTGTTGTTAGTGCAAAAGGATCGAGAAAATTGGTGTACAAGTGTGCTAAGTATGTACTAAGCACACTTGTGCATGAAATTTCCACTCCCAGTAGATGTCTATTGGAAGTATTACAAAGGTATTCCATCCACTTCTTATCCTCTTCCTTGTTAACAATAATTGTGACTGACAAGAACCAAGAAGTCTGACATTATGGTGAAAGATCGATCGGAGCGTCGCGCAATGATTGTTGATAATATAACGTTCCCGCATGACGAGAACCTCGTGAAGGCAGAGAAGGCTCTCGCTTGGCAGCTGGCTCAAACGCTTAATTCAGAAGGCAGTACTACTGGACACGGCGCCTATCATTAGGAGGTTCGTCTCTCAGGAGTCCTGACCACCGGTATCCCAGACCCTGTTCCTGATGCTGGTAGACTGCTTTTCATATTTTTAAATATTTTTATATTTCTTTATTGTTAAAATATTTAAAAATGTAATGAATAAGTAAACATCAATGAAGATTGTGATGACACTGAATCGTCTGATGATGATCAAGATGAAGAGTCCATTGTTGAAGAAAATTAAGTTAATAAAGAAGAACAGAAGACCTTAAACTGAAGACTTATTTTAATAATTTTCTTATGAAAATTCTTATTGGGTTGATTCAGAAACGTTTAGATGGCACGGTTGGCGCAGTGGTTGAGAGATCGACAGCTGCGTAGCGTGTCGCGGGTTCGATCCCCGCACGGAACATACCTTGTTTATTTGTATGACCTACAAATAGTTGTTCCGGGTCTGGGTGTTCGTGTGTGTGAGTTTCTATGTTTGTGAACGCACCCACGACAACGGAAAATTCCTAGTACATAACAAAGTTTTCTTTTTAATTAAAGAATAAATCCAATTGGTTTGGGCAATACCTAAAGATTGGCCCATAATAATCGGGCTGCAACCTTTTTTTTTTGTTTTTATTGTGGGTGTGAAACA
Source organism: Agrotis clavis (assembly GCA_954870645.1). NCBI lineage: Eukaryota > Metazoa > Arthropoda > Insecta > Lepidoptera > Noctuidae > Agrotis > Agrotis clavis. The sequence goes on along the minus strand of OX940919.1, from coordinate 16,185,281 downwards.
TAATTAATTATTTATTTGATTGTGGATAAAACTGTGTATTATAATAAAAAAAAACATTATGAATATGGATCACTAGTTTATTACTTTATCTATTTAATGCAATATCCATTATTATTATTATCCTTTTATCCTTTTTCTTGGACCTTGAACCAGCCTGGTAATGCTGTTAAATATTTTTGAGTTTTTCACTTAGTACCGGTCAACATAATCAATCTTAGTGCACAAATGTATTAACTAGGGGGTTTTATATTTATTTAGCTATTTTGAAAAGGTTACGTTTAAACTAATATTACAATATTGTGATATGATGGAGTTAAAGGACTAGTCTCATGAATAAATGCATATTTGATTTATTATTTTACTTGGTTTTTGTACTATTCTTGTCTAAAGTTTTAAAAACTTCAAAGCTCTCTCCTCAAAAAAGTGAATTTTGTAGTTAGTGCAATTGTGAACTAAGGCGACGATTTTTTCTGTACGACAATATTTTATGAAAATTGAAAATTATTTTCCAACAAACATTCTACATGTTATACCAATTTATAGGAGATTGAATCCGTAAGAGATATAAAAATAAATAGGTGGGAGACTTTAGCTCTTTCTTGATGTAATTGTTTTTGTGTTTTTTATTTGTTGGCCAAGTGTCAGTTGTAGCGTAAATGAGTGAGATAGCCAAAAAAATCTTAAGTTCCAGGATTATAATTTAATTCATAAGTATGTAAGTATCTCTTTTTTTGTTAGATCAGCTCATAAAAAATAGTATTATTTTAGTGTTATGGAATCTGATTTTAACATAACACCAGGATTTATATGAATATTATAATAGGAGTTTTTGTTAATAATAAACTGGTTTTATTTTGTCATTTCATTTCATCATTATTTTTTTCTTCAATCTTTTAGCATCCGTCTGCTGGGATATAGACCAGGGTTGTGTGTATGATTAAAATAGTGTTTAAAATGGTTTAACCTCGTTTTTTATCACACGTTTAAAAACAAAGATTAAAACTAGTTTTCAACATTGTATTCAAACAAGTTTTTATAATACTTTTCATGGTGAATGACTGGATATAAAATGATGATTATTAAAACTTGTCAAGCTATTTAGCTTGACATAAAATTAGTTGAGTATATTCAATGGTTATTCCCCTCATTTGTTAGATATACGTATTGGTGTTTCCCCTATTCATAGGTAATTCCTCGCCGGACCCGATAGTAAAGTCCCTATATCGACCAATATAAAAATCAACATTATAACTGATATTACTACAAGAATAAGAGTTTAAATTGGTCATTTTAAAAAGATCCAGTCTGGAAATAAAATATTAGTTCTAATTAAATAATGCCCTCCACTAAAAAGAACAAAAAGAGCACTGTCTATAATAATTTGAACGAATTGTTTTATAAAATTAAAAAAAAAATCTATTTTTTTCCAATCCTGATATTATATTCCTAACATTCAAGGGTCACGTCATACTCCGCCTTGCATGCTGAATTAGTATGACTTAGCAGGTTTCACAAACTTACGCCATTAAATTCTTCTCTGTACTTAATTAGGCAGATTAAGGGAAAAAGTCACATGCAATGATGTTTTCCTTCACCGAAAGGCAATTGGTGTGTTAAACTGGTTATCCTTTTGACATAATATTATTACCCATATCGACCATTAATGATCACGTCACGCATGATAATAATTTACCCGCTAGTCGGGTAGAAGTTTGCAGTATGACAACACTCCCCATTTGTGACGTCAACATTCTCTATCTCATGTGGCTACGCCAAACCCCTTAGATTATCCAAACTGATCCAAACCTACATCTAGAGGATAATTCATCTATGCCCGAACACGCCCGAACCATTGAAATAAAGTTCTATGAGTGTCTATGTAGTCTGTGGTTCTATGGAGGCGCCCCAATGTTCTATACATACATTTTGCTTATACAAATATGAGTCAAATACGAAAAAGAGAGTGAAATATTCGTTTGTCTCTTTCTTTCTAATGCAGTAATCAAATTTGAGAAAACACAAAAAAACGATAAAATAACTTTTCTTTCGGAAGTCGGTGGCTTTGTTTTTTTTTTTATTTCATTGAGTTATGGCCACCGACTTCCGAAAGAAAAGTTATTTTATCGTTTTTTTGTGTTTGGTTTTGAAGTCGGTTCCCTTTTTTTTTAAAAAGTTTTTTATTTTTCCCTTTTTAGTTGCGATATTCAACAAAAATCTTCATAAAATCGGCTTCTTTGAAAATCTACAATCCTATTAAGCAACAAAAACGGATCTATGCGACCAACTTCACGAGATATCCATTATTGTTATATACTCAAACCTTCCCCAGAATGTAAAAAACACTTTTCTAAAAACTGCATCAAAGTCGGTTCAGCCAAACGCGAGATAATCGCGGACAAACATGCAATCGTCCCTGAAAATCTACGATCCAAGTAAGCAAAACGGATCCACGCGGGCAACGTCACGGGATATCTATTAGTGTTATATACTAAAACCTTCTCCAGAATGTAACAAACACTTTCCTGAAAACTGCATCAAAATCGGTTCAGCCAAACGCGAGATAATCGCGGACAAAAATGCAATCGTCCCTGAAAATCTACGATCCAAGTAAGCAAAACGGATCCACGCGGGCAACGTCACGGGATATCTATTAGTGTTATATACTAAAACCTTCTCCAGAATGTAACAAACACTTTCCTGAAAACTCCATCAAAATCGGTTCAGCTAAACGCGAGATAATCGCGGACAAACATGCAATCGTCCCTGAAAATCTACGATCCAAGTAAGCAAAACGGATCCACGCGGGCAACGTCACGGGATATCTATTAGTGTTATATACTAAAACCTTCTCCAGAATGTAACAAACACTTTCCTGAAAACTGCATTAAAATCGGTTCAGCCAAACGCGAGATAATCGCGGACAAACATGCAATCTTCCCTGAAAATCTACGATCCAAGTAAGCAAAACGGATCCACGCGGGCAACGTCACGGGATATCTATTAGTGTTATATACTAAAACCTTCTCCAGAATGTAGAGAACACTTTCCTGAAAACTGCATCAAAATCCGTTCAGCCAAACGCGAGATAATCGCGGACAAACATACATACATACATACATACAGGTCGAACTGAGAACCTACTTTTTTTTTTGAAGTCGGTTAAAAAGAGACAACAATATTTCAGTTGTTGCTCAAAATGGAAATATTTTGTTGGCATATTTGCCTACGAAACAGAAACGTGCCGTTGTCGCCATTTAATGTTACGAGCTTAGTGGTAGTTCTGCTGTCAAACAGTTGTTTACTTTTTGTTGAATTTAGATTTTTTTATAAATGACGGAGTGTTTTCATAAAAAAGTGCGTGTTACAATTTAAAAAACTGTAATTCAACATGCCTGAATGTTCCATTGTGTCTTGTCGTGCCAGAAAAAAGAAATATCAGCCTAAATAGACTTTGCACAGGTTAGTAACAGTTTTTCATCCAAAACCACATGAAAGAGAACAATTTCGGGAAAGAAATCGCTAAGTGATCATATTTTCATGGTTAGAGAATTACTATTTGGGTTTATTTCCGTCCTACAGACAATATTTTTCATTTTATATTTTCGTTCGTTTGTTTACAATAATAATAGTGTTGTGCCGTTCTGTAATAGTTCCCGATACTAGTCCCTTCGTTACACTGAAACTGTTACCAAATTTTAATGATATTATATTGATACATTAATACTAATCTTTTATAGGTTTCCTGAAAATGAACGACTGGAGAAAAATTGGTTGAACTCTATCGTTGTGGAAAATATTAGTCCTCGAAGTAAAGACTGGTACAGCTTGGCCAGAACGGATTGAAACGGAACTAAAATTTTTATTTCTGACAGCGTTTTAAAATCTTTGATATTTGAGGTAAACAAAGACCGCAGGTTTGTTAGATTTATTATTGTGCCATAAAACTAACGTAATAAGTGAAAAAAAATGAAATAAAATCATTCAAAGTGCTGGTAGCGCGAAGACAGTGGCGACTTCCGGTTTTCTACATTTTTATGTCGAGCTGTAATGCTCACTTCACTTTGAAGAAAAATGTTTTAACAGAACCCTTGATGGTATTAGGTTACATGAGAACTCTGTTCCTACAATATTTTCGGTAAGTGTATCAAAATTATTGTTTAATAACAGCCTGTTTTTTAGCCTAAGTTATATAGATAGCAATGTGTATTTCACATTTTTTTTCGGACATCCAGCAAAAAACAACTTCCAGAGCCATTTCGACCTATAGTCATTAGACAAAAAAAAATATGGTAGGTAGAGCGGTGGTGGTGGTAGAGGTTGTCCACCGTAGTGCGTCTCTATGGAGAAGAAACTCCATGGACATGACAATAATTTTGAATCGTCATTTGTACAGGACCTTTGTTACATCATTCATCTTGAAATGGGATTTTTAATAGACAATTTCGTGTGTAAAACAGTGTTATAAGTAAGTAGTGTTGTTTTAAGTAAATAATACCAAGAGATAGAATAGATGAATAATTGAGTGAAAGTTAAAACTTTTTTATTTAATAAATCACTTTTTTTTCTGCTCTTTACAAGTTATTCCGGGATTTCGTACATATCCACTTTATTCTTTCGCTGTATAAGTACATGAATAACTCTACCTAATGGGGAAGGCAAGTGTCAAAGTGAAAATGACAGTTTGGTCCCCAAAGAACTGTAAAATCAAAGGAATTTTCAGAAAAAAAAAACATTTATTGATGTAAAATGACTAGATGTTGTGTAATAAGCTGTAAAAATGATGGAATACACTTTTCAAAATAATATCTACTTTTCTTTTGGAGGTTATGTACCAGTATTGCATCGCTCGAAAATCGAAGAATTATCACCTGGAACGAGTTTTGTAATAGTTGTGGTGTTAAGAAATTAAATATATTGTGATATTTCTCGAATCTAAATAGAAAAAAAGGTTAAAATTACTGACTTAAAACATTATGATATTTTATCAAAATAGAAAGTCAAAAGCAGCATTATATTCTTGATAAAGGAGAGGACAGGTAAAACATACCTAAACTCAAAAATTGAAACCTCAACTACAAGTAATTGTGGATTTATTACGGTAAAATCAAATGTATAACCACTCAATTAAATCACTTTTTTTCTCTTGTAGATGCGCCGCGGCGTCTTAATTCTTCTTTTAGTATATAGTACTTGCATGGACGAATAATTTTCCATATTTGTTTTGTATTTATACTCAATTTTTATAACAAATAATCTTGTTTGTTTTTTTGTACAAGGTAGACGTGGGGACCAACTATCGCAGCGCCATCTACGATTAGCTTTGAGTTGCCATCCCCATTCCGACCTGCTTGAAGTAAAGGATTTGAATTTTGATTAAGTAATACATAAGAGCAGTGGTGGCCCAGTGGTATCGGTCCCGACTTACGAGTTGTAGGTCGTGGGTTCGAACCCCGGCAGGCGCATTACTTTATGTAATTTATTTCATCACCACTGCTCTCAAAACGGTGAAGGAAAACATCGTGAGGAAACCGGCATGTCCTAGAACCTAAAATTCGAAGACATGTGACATCCACCAACCCGCACTGGGCCCGCGTGGTGGATTATGGCCCACTCCCTCTCACAGAGAGGAGGCCTGTGTCCCAGCAGTGGGAACATAATAGGCTGATGATGATGATGATGATGAATACATAACTGTTACAAATACAGCTATGTATTTACCTATACAAAATTCAAATAAGCTTGATTTTTAAATCATATTATTTTAAGCAATAAACAAAATTTAAATGACAACTTTCTTTTAAAGTTACTTATTTCATCATAATTATCATAAAAATTTACAATATTTTCACGTACAGCTTGACATAAAAATGTAGAAAACCGGAAGTCGCCACTGTCTTCGCGCTACCAGCACTTTGAATGATTTTATTTAATTTTTTTTCACTTATTTCGTTATTTTTATGGCACAATAATAAATCTAACAAACCTGCGGTCTTTGTTTACATTTAATATCAAAGATTTTAAAACGCAGTCAGAAATAAAAATTTTAGTTCCGTTTCAACCCGTTCTGGCCAAGCTGTAACTACATGGATTATAATGGGGATGGCAACTCAAAGCTAATCGTAGATGGCGCCGCGATAGTTGGTCCCTACGTCAGATTACTGTCTACCTTGTACAAAAAACAAACAATATTTATTGTTATAAAAATTTTCTAGGCTGAGTCAGTTTTTTTTTTTTTTTTTAGTGGTAAATTAATAATTTAATTACATAAAACATAAGTACTAAGAGTAAATATAATACATAACGGAGAATCGTTATCAGAGGGGTTGGGATATCGGAAATAACATTCAGAAAATCTTCGTTAACACTTTTAATTACTTGCTAACACACACTGAATACAAAATAGTCAAGGATGTCCGAGATATCGCTCGATTAAAAACTTAGGAACGCGAGAAGTTTAACATGGCGGAGCAACCAAGATGTCTACCCAGCTTGCCGGACCGATTCAAAGTGTTCACTTCACTAAACTGTCCGCCCCAGTGGCCTACCCCACACAGGTTAGCCAACATCTGTCAACGTCACTACCTGTCAACTTCGAATAGCTGATTAAACTTCCGAATCGACATTTGACTCGACTATTCGCTCGGTGTTGCCATTTGCTCCCCATGCTAACCATCTCCAAATTATCACTAATTTGACGCTCCTAAACAATCTGTCAATTCTAACTTAATAGTTACTCCAATGAGAGATAGATGGCGTTATTCTAAATTCACAATAATCAATAGAGATTCTAAAATGCGTATCGGTTTTGATTCCAGGCCGACGATAATAGATGGCGTTATTCTAAATTAACAATAATTAATAGAGATACCAATTTGTTTTTCTGTTTTGATTCCGTAGCATGATAATAGATGGCGTTATTCTTAATTATTGTGCTTCTGTGTTCATTCTGCGACACGGCCATTCTGACAATTCACACGTCCTCGTGTGAGACATTCGTCCTCGTGTGAGACATCACATTCTCGTGTGAGGAATCTGGAATGAGAAAAAATCTCGAACAGTAATCACTCTAACCGTTCGGCCATTCCTGACCCAAATGGAAAAGGTATTCTCATCAAAATAATTACAGGGTCTAATAAAAATCACAAGGAACTCTTTCTCTAAAAGCTGACATGTCGAACAACACCCATACACATTAAAATAATAGGAAACTCATTAAAATATTGCAGTGCTCATACTATGACCTCCATTCGGCCTTCATCATCACACATTATAACCTCCATCCGGTCATAAGCATGAAATCTATCGACCTCCATCCGGTCTTCAAAACGTAACCTCTTTCCGGTTACAAACACAACACCATCAAGATAATCATTTCGAGCTTTTATCAAAATAATTTTAAGAAGGTTTGTTCAACATGCTACCTTATTTTTCCTATAACGTTACAGATTATAAGAAAACTCTTAAGTACTATGCTAGATACTTTAAATGTTAAGTTGACTACTGCCAAATCAAAACAAAACAAACTAAAATGAAAGAATAAGGCACATAATAGAAATTGGCACAAAATTAAGAAAGCATTATGACTCTACCAAACATATCCACGGCACTTAACCAGCACCATGCATCACTACTTACCCAGTCACTGAAGTACTTAACCAGTACTTAACATTGTGGCGCTTAACCAGCGTTACAAATCCTATCACCTAATCAGTGATAATAACAACGCTTACCCATTGATATTAACCCTCTAACGCTTAACCAGCGAAAGCACACAACACCCTTAACCAGCGATTCAACAGCTAACGCTTAACCAGCGAAAGTCTACATCATTACACGCTTAACCAGCGATTTTACAGCTGACTCTTAACCAGCGAAAGCCCACATCATAACACGCTTAACCAGCGATTTAACAGCTAACGCTTAACCAGCGAAAGCCCACGTAATCCGCTTAACCAGCGATTACACTACTAACGCTTAACCAGCGATAGTCATCACAACTCGCTTAACCAGCGATTCAACAGCTAACGCTTAACCAGCGAAAGCCCACGTAATCCGCTTAACCAGCGATTACACCACTAACGCTTAACCAGCGATAGTCAACACAACTCGCTTAACCAGCGATAAAACAGCCAACGCTTAACCAGCGAAAGCCCATGTAATCCGCTTAACCAGCGATTACACCACTAACGCTTAACCAGCGATAGTCAACTCAACTCGCTTAACCAGCGATAAAACAGCCAACGCTTAACCAGCTAAAGCCCATGCAATCCGCTTAACCAGCGATTACACCACTAACGCTTAACCAGCGATAGTCAACTCAACTCGCTTAACCAGCGATACAACAGCCAACGCTTAACCAGCGAAAGCCCACGTAATCCGCTTAACCAGCGATTACACCACTAACGCTTAACCAGCGATAGTCAACACAACTCGCTTAACCAGCGATTCCACAGCTGACGCTTAACCAGCGAAAGCCCATGTAATCCGCTTAACCAGGGATAGCCAAGTAAAGTTTAAGTTCAAACACTATCCATCGAAAATCCTAGAGCAGCCAAGTACCTTTGCAATAGTACCATTACAATGCAAGAAACTAATCATCAAAAAGCAGGAATCAAATTCGTGGCCTATGGCTAACACTAGCCCCACCAACAAACCTCTGTTTGTTTCACACCGTTCATCACGAACGCACAATACACGACCTCCGCCAGTGCCACCCGCACACCGCACATCTATGGACACCACCGGGATGTCAATAAGATACGGACTACGGCTACGAAACAGCTACTGGTACGGTCTGACCAGCCGACCTAAGATTCCACACTTATCATCCAACTCAAAGCCTTTACTTCAAATGGTACTTGACCCTCAGGCATTCTCCACAATCCATCAAGTGCCCGCTACAATCAGGCAACACATGAAAACAAATCTCAATACTAATGTCACAGATCTCCATCAAAGTCAAAATCTATAGGCTACAGACTTTAATAAAGAACACAAGGCACCAGAGTCATAACAAAATGAAAATTGCTCACCGGATAGGTTCCCAGTCGACGCGCTCAGGAGGCACAGGTCAACCCTCTCCTCATTAACAGGCTTCGACGCCCCGGAGTCGGCGCCGCTCCTCTCTCCGCGCCGTGGCAGTGGAAGCAGGCGACCCCGGATGCATGAAACCTCGCAGCTGTCGATGAACCCCACTCGTTGCCATTGCTGTGGTTGTGGTGCTTCGGCGTAGCTCGAATATCCTGTTTCACGTCTTCGCGGTAGCAGTGACTTCAGAGATTTCACAACACTATTCGCTTTCTCTTCATAAAAGAAACCACTTGCAGCTCTTGTTGTAGCTAGCCACGTGTCTTGCAATAAAAATTCGCTTGAAATCAGTCCACGTTATCCCAGGAAACGACACGGTAGGCAGCCAGGTAGAATCTCCTCCCTTCAAGGCGCGGCTTAGAGCGACCATAAGCGGAGCGCCATGTTGATATTGGTCCGAAAGCACATCACTGTAGTCAACCACGTGCACATCTTGTTTCTCAGGATCGAAATCCGGTAAACGAAAGCCATGTGGTGACGTAGTAGGTGTTTTCACGGCTTGAATCAGTGTCAGAAAATTGCGGTTCCAACAAACACATCCATTTTTCATCACTATAGTCTTTATTTCGAACACGTGGGTCGTCGTGGTCCAATCCCACTTCTGATAACGGAGAATCGTTATCAGAGGGGTTGGGATATCGGAAATAACATTCAGAAAATCTTCGTTAACACTTTTAATTACTTGCTAACACACACTGAATACAAAATAGTCAAGGATGTCCGAGATATCGCTCGATTAAAAACTTAGGAACGCGAGAAGTTTAACATGGCGGAGCAACCAAGATGTCTACCCAGCTTGCCGGACCGATTCAAAGTGTTCACTTCACTAAACTGTCCGCCCCAGTGGCCTACCCCACACAGGTTAGCCAACATCTGTCAACGTCACTACCTGTCAACTTCGAATAGCTGATTAAACTTCCGAATCGACATTTGACTCGACTATTCGCTCGGTGTTGCCATTTGCTCCCCATGCTAACCATCTCCAAATTATCACTAATTTGACGCTCCTAAACAATCTGTCAATTCTAACTTAATAGTTACTCCAATGAGAGATAGATGGCGTTATTCTAAATTCACAATAATCAATAGAGATTCTAAAGGCTCCAGTACACGTTGGCCGAGCGCGTTCGGCGAGTGCGTTCGGCCAATGTGTACTAGGCTGTTTTGTGTGTGTTTGACGGTGTTTGACGTTTGCGGCCAACGTTCGCCGACGATCCGATTAGTGTCGGTTTTTCGTGCTCAAATCAAAGGAATTTGGCACAAGCCGCAAACAGCGATCATACGTTGGCCGAGTGTTTATTTCAAAGTTAGGCGTCGGAGTAGATTGTAGTGTCGCAGTTAATTAATGTTTCAAGATCATGGCGTCATGGAGTAACGAAGAAATATTTAGGTTCATTGATTATTACCACAATGAATCCGTTTTATGGAACCCCAAACACGAGCAACATAAAAATAAAACCAGAGTAAGTAACATGAATTATTATGAATTCTAACCTAACGATTACATTGAATAATACATGATTAAGTTGTGATGTCAGAGTAATGATAATCACATTAATATAATAAAGAATACTTAACGATTTGTTTTTCTTTGTGTTTGAAACGAATAACCTCAAAAATACTGGACCTATTTATAAAATATCAATATCAAAATATCATATTAATAGTTCATATCAATATTGATGGGTTATTGAAACCCCTTGATAATGTTATTATTGAACTGTTCCATTGTAGTCTCCAATTAAAATGTAGATGTAGGTACCTACTAATTCTTTTTATTTTTTCAGGTTAATGATGCTTGGAGTAGAATTGCTGATAATATGAATATTCCAGTTACTGAATTAAAAAAAAAGAAGGAGTCATTGATGGCCACATATAGGGTGCATCGCAAGAAAAAAATCCAATCTATTAAATCTGGAATGGGTGAGGATGAGAGTTACAATCCGATTTGGCCATTCTACGAGCCTATGGACAACTTTTTGAATGATGTGTATGAATGTTCTAGCATAATTAACACAGAGGGCAGCAATGTAAGTAAAACAACAAATATATTAAAACAATTTTTAATTATTTTCTATTCTGTTTCTACAAAAATAATTCACAAAATCCATCCGTATCTGAGTTGCTGTTTGCGTAGATCTACGTGGCACATTTTGTAATGGCAACAAAGCACTATTTCTATTTTCATTTCTCCATGAACCTGGCTGTACCATTTCCCCATTAATGAAAGTATCAAATGAACCTGGAGGTGTATAAATATTCCGAGATGAACTACTGCATCTCAAAAAGTTATGTAAAAGTAGACAAGACATTGAAACAATAGAGGCTCGTAAAGGGGTTTCCAAAGCTATAGCTTTTTTAAAAATTCGAAACCTGCTGGATAGGATGCCGAAAGTATTTTCCACTTTTACACGAGAACGAGACAATTGCTGATTAAATATTCTTTCTGGGGATCCTAGGGCGTGGTGGCCTGGAAATGGTTTCATTATGTGGTTACTGAGCGCAAATGCTCCATCTCCTAAAAATACGAATGGAATGTCATTGTCGCCACCCGGAAGTAGGCTAGGAGGTGGTAAATTCATACTGCCAGAAGACAGTTTTTGACATAAAACACTCTGATTAAATACACCACCATCACTTATCCGACCTTTACATCCTACATCGGCAAACATAAAACAATAATTGCTATCCACTAGAGCTAGTAGAACAATGCTGAAGCTGCCTTTATAGTTAATGTAGTCAGACGCACTATTTGCCGGTGATTGTACAGTTATATGCTTGCCATCTATAGCGCCAAGGCAATGAGGGAAGCTAAAACCTTCTGACTTGTGAACCCATTCTTCTGCAGATTCAGGCATCTGAAAAAAAAAGAAATTAACAAGTTAATTTTTTATAGGCTTCATCATCGACACGTCCTATAGAAGACGATAGTCAAGGAAGCAACTCCGTGGCTGCGGGTAACAGTAATTCAGGAACAGTTCCAGTTATAAGACGACGTTCTAAAAATCCGCCAGAATTAGCAGAGGCTGGCAGGGAGATGTCAAATGCATTCAACACATTAAATCAAGTACTTAATAAGGATTCTTCAATGCGAGAGGATGATCCATGCGATTTATACGGCAAACTTCTTGCAACAAAACTAAGAAAATACACAGAAATAGAGAGAGAAGAAATCATGCTAGAAATAGATAATATGTTGCTAAACAGACGTCAGAAAGCCCAATTAATGATTCGTAAAAATTCATATATCATTCGTCCACCGTCTTCTCTGAGTTCACATGGATCTGAATGGTCATACTCGCCTCCTCCTCCTCCTTCTCCTCAGAACAGACCATCCTCAGCACATACACCATCTTCTACTCAACAACAACCTCGACGAGTTCAAATAATTTCCAATGAAGTTTTAACCCCAGTACAGATACACACATCACAATCTTCACCTCCATCTCAACATACTATGGCTGATCACAATTACACATGCGAAAGGTACAATTCTTCAGAAACTCACTCAACTCCAATAAAAAATATTCTTTATCGAGCATACACAGATGCATAATAAAAACAAACAGTTTAACCTTATTTGAGCCAAATGTTAATCAGTATTATGTTGAAATCGTTAAAATAAATGATTGATTTATAATAAAACCTTTTTTTTGCCTACCTTAATCGTATCTTTTAACACTTCATTGAGTGCTAAACAGACTTCAATCACTGTGCGTGAGATAAGTGGGCTTGATATTTTAAATAGATAGTGCAGACTTCTGTAACTGTCCCCGGTAGCTAGGAATCTTAATGTCACTGCAAGCCGTATTTTTACTGGTATAGCTTCCCTCCAGTCTGTGTCCTGTTTTGAAACGATCGGGGAAATTTTTTGTACGAGGTATTCAAAGTCAGTAACTGACAATCGAACGAAGTTTTCAAACTCTCCAGATGGCTCTACAAGAAGCTCGGCAAGTTGGTTATTCATGGTCTCCCTAAAAAAAAGGAGATAGGTAATGATTAGAACCTACTATGCGATTATAAAGCTAGTTTAAAATTTGATTTAGGTACCTTGTTCTGTTTCGATGAATACTCAGCATCCACCATCTTCTTTTACGCCATCTTTTCTTAATCGCTCTACTCTTGTGCACATGTAAATAAAATTTGAAAGTGCTGTACAAGTATATTGCAGCGGCCGTGATCGCCCTAACGTCCATCTTCGTGTAGCGACCAACGCAGAATGAAAGTCGCCAACGTGTGAACAGTACCACGAAAATCTGCCGAGCGCATTCGCCGAGCGTGCTCGGCCAACGTGTACTGGAGCCTTAAAATGCGTATCGGTTTTGATTCCAGGCCGACGATAATAGATGGCGTTATTCTAAATTAACAATAATTAATAGAGATACCAATTTGTTTTTCTGTTTTGATTCCGTAGCATGATAATAGATGGCGTTATTCTTAATTATTGTGCTTCTGTGTTCATTCTGCGACATACATAATCTAAACTATAAATAAAACTAACTATATGTACAAATAATAATAATAAAAGAAATATTCAAAGGGCGTCAAAGAATTCATCCACATCGCTGTCAACGGGAACGGTGCCCAGAACGCTGGCAGCATTGCCACGTTGTATGGCAATGCTGATTCGTTGGCCTAGGAATAGGCCAGCCCTCTGGTCACCTGAAGAGTCGACTAAACGCCTGGCGATATCCTTAAAAACGTTGTGGGCACTCGGGCCCCATGGCCCCAGAGTTTTAACCCCAAACGGCTCAAACACATAGCTACTAGCTAAGCCAATGTATTTGCGCAGCTTGGAGTTTTCAAAAAAAAAAAAAATTTGTGTATAAATACAAAACAAATATGGAAAATTATTCGTCAATGCAAGTGCATATACTAAAAGAAGAACTAAGACGCCGCGGTGAATCTACAAGAGGAAAAAAAGTGATTTAATTGAGAGGTTATAAATTTGATTTTACCGTATTAAATCCACAATCACTTTTAATTGAGGTTTAAATTTTTGAGTTTAAGTATGCTTTACCTGTCCTCTCCTCTACCAAGAATACAATGCTGCTTCTGACTTTCTATTTTGATAAAATATCATAATATTTTAAGTCAATAATTTTACCCCTTTTTTCTATTTAGATTAGAGAAATATCACAATACATTTAATTTCTTAACACCACAAATATCACAAAACGGTGATAATTCTTCCACCAGACGAACAACAAAACATTTCATGATTTATAGAGCGATGCAGTACTAGTACTTAACCTCCAATAGAAAAGTAAGTAGATATTATTTTGAAAGGTGTATTCGATTGTTCAGTTATGGTATAATCATAGAATTTCATTAATAAACTCAACTAAAGGCCTGTCCCGGCTTCGCAAGGGTGGATATTTGTTTATTATATAGCTTTTCCTTAGTGATAATACAATTTTTGTTCTCACAGCATTCACAGCAGCTACCCATTATTTCTTGATAGTGTGAATTGTCGGAAATTTGTATGTTGCATCATTTTTACAGCTTATTACACAACATCTAGTCATTTTACATAGATTAATCGTTTTTTTTCGGAAAATTACTTTGATTTGACAGTTCTTTTGGGACCATCTTGTCACTTGTTTTTTTGACACTTGCCTTCCCCATTCAATCATGTGAATCATTGTATCTAGTCGTAATACTATTGATGTAATTCTAAAGGGATACTAGTATCGATACTTGTTACAGTAAAACCCCTTCTACACGGTCAGACCTGACCGCCTGACAGAGGTGAACTTGGTCGTGTCAACAGTACCCCACCGTCTGGAACGCTGTCGGCTGACGGTCGGGTCCCACCGCGGACGCAGCCTGTCGGGACGGCTGCGCTCCCGACTGACTCCGCCCATATTTGGTCGCACACCGGACCAAGGTCACCTCTGTCAGGCGGTCAGGTCTGACCGTGTAGAAGGGGTTTAAAACCCCTTCTACACGGTCAGAGACTTCTACACGGTCAGGTCTGAGACGATGGGGTACTGTTGACACGACCGAGTTCACCTCTGTCAGGCGGTCAGTCTGACCGTGTAGAAGGGGTTTCACACTATGTTTCTTGATTGGCATAACCCTATCATTGGCCGCCATTTAATGTTACAGGCCAACTTGTAGGTATACACGTTTTTTGTCATTGTGTTGGTATTTCCAGTCCATATGATTTTATGTCTATCTAGTCTAGTATCTATGGCCCGAACGACTGAACTGCGGAGTGCGGATTTTAAAGCTGCGAACATATTATCGGACGCGTCCGTCAGCCGCGGCTGAGGGACGCGGCTTATTGAAATCTAGCCAGTACATTGAATACTACACTGTGCAAACTATCGGTCGTAAGACGCGGACGTGACCTTGAGCGCTCGGACGTCCGAACAGAATCTGGCCGGCTGGATGTTTTGTGCATCCGCGGACGGCAGCGGACGGTGTGAACGGGGCATGGGACGCGTCCGCGGACGTTTTGAGAATATGTGTTCTGTGGTTTCGAGTGTCACAAGCAAAACCGCGCTCGCGCATTGACACCAAGTGAAAGGACAACATAGGGCAGCTGCTGGCAACTCCATAAAGGACATGGCCAATTTCTGTATGGGCGTTTGCATAGTTATTGAATTTAATATACACCAATGATTTTTGGTGTTTATATTCGCGAATATGGGTAGATTAAATTGCAGTAAAAAAAACACATAACGAACTTGTCATTACAACAGACTAGACGAAAACAGTTTCACTAAACCTTTAGTCAGATTGCTGGCAATATGTGTATAGAATATTTGCTATTAAAAACCATAAGGAGCTTCAATGAATTATGTGGTCGTGGATAAATAATTACAGCCGCAAAGGCCGATCTTCCGGGTTAAGCCGCGCTTGCCGAGGTTGGTCTGTGGATGGGTGACCATCTGTCATAGCGAGTTTCATCCGTACCTCGGAAAGCACGCAAAGCTATTGGTCCCGGCTGTCATTTGTAGACCTTTGACAGTCGTTACTGTTAATCAGAAGCTCTAAAGTCTGACAACCAGTCTTACCATGGGGTATGGTATTACCGAGTTACTGGGTTGTGGAAGTCCGACATTATTTGCTTGGATATTATTTGGTGTTTTTTTTTTTTAACGTGGTAAAATCATCAAATGAGTCCTCCCACCCCGGGCAGACTCGTACTGGCTACAATCCACGGTGTCCTTCAATAGCCCTTTATGTTCCGGGGTCACGGTGATAGAATAAGTCCCACGACCCCGGCAGGCTTTGGCCCTCAGAGAGGGGGCCCCGTCATTATGCTGACGCTCTTTGAGCCGCGCGTGGGACACAACGCGCCGTGGACCCGGGCATGGTCCATGGTCGGGCAGCGAGTTGCCCTTTACTCGTTGCCCGTATGCCCGCGCCTACGTCTACGTCGGTCACCGTGGGCGTCCACCACCGCGGGTGGGGCGGAGGGAGGATACTGTCCTCTCTCTCACGCGGTCTGCTTCGCGGAAGGAGGCGACCGTTTCCCACTCCGTCTCGCCCCGTAGCATGGCCGCGACCAATGCTGGGCGCGAGAGCTCTCCGCCTATCGCCGCCGTGAGGACACGTCGGTGCTCTACCCAAGCGGGGCAGTCTTGCACCGTATGCTCGACTGTGTCCTCCGGGTGATCTTCGCAGTGGTGACACCCAGGCGTTTCCTCCTTTAGCATCAGACACAGGTACCTCCCGAAACTTCCGTGTCCGGTGAGGACCTGCGTCACGTGGTAGGTCAGGACGCCGTGACTCCTATCCGGCCACTCCTCAAAGAGGGGTCTTACCGCCGCTATTGCGGCGTGCCCGATTATTTTGGTGTCTTGTCTTGTTGGTTTTGTTCCCTACAAGGCAATTACAATAGTACCCTAAAATAACATCCAAGACAGAATCACCATCATGTTCTGTATCAAAGATCGCTATACAAATGTGTTTCACACACTTTGAACAGGTGGTAATGGTGGGCCAACCACTTGAACGTTAGAGGCTGCTGCATCGTTGTCGGCCAATTCCTGCACGTTGTCTGAAGCCAATTCCTACATGTTGTCTGGTATAATTCCTGCACGTTGTCCGAAGCTAATTCCTGCATTTTTCGTGATGAGTCCTGCACTGCCGGTGTATTTGCTAGCATATATTGATACACACATCAAAAGTGTCTAGGGATCAACATATATTTTTGCAATAACTTTTCTCCTGATTGATATTAATTAAAATGTTCTTTAAGGATTCATCAAATAAAGTGTTATCGTTTGTCACAGTAACGATAAACCAAGTCACCTTTGCATTCATAAAGAAATTTGCCATTTTCCTAATAAAGGGATTTTTGACATTTGAACCACTAACATTAAAGTTCGAAAAAAAGACTGAAATAACAGTTTTCTTTAAAATTTTATTGGGTAACTTAAACAATTAATAATCCGTGTTTCTACCGCGAACACTAACAACACAAGAACATCGGTTTGGCATACTCAAAATGAGTTCATCCAAATCACGCTGTGGAATGGCCGCCCATGTTCGTTGCAACAACAAAAAAAAGGTCTTCTTGCGACTGGATACCCTCCATATTCGGCAGAGCTCTTCTCTGTAGCATATCCCATGCATGCTCAATCGGGTTCAAGTCTGGCGACTGAGCAGGCCAGGGCAGGACATTGATGTTAGCTGCGGCGAGAGTCTGTCTTACAACTCTTGCGGTGTGCGGTCGTGCATTATCATGCATTAACTGAAATAAGGGACCGATTTGCACTTGTAGAGGAACGATGACGTCTGATACAATCGTCTCAGCATAAATTTGAGCGATGAGGTTGCCTCTGATCCAAATCAACTCAGTTCTTCCGCCGATCCAAATACCCGCCCATACCATGATGGTTCCACCACTATAAGGATGGACTTCCTGGCAGGATTTTAATCGCTGTTGGCGTCCAGGGGTTCTCCAGTGTCGTATACGTCTTGTATCCGGTCTCATACCAAAACGAGACTCATCAGAAAAGCACACGAAACGCCATTGTTCTTCTGCCCAATTTCTGTGTTCAAGAGCCCATTGATATCGAATCCTACGATTGTGCATTGCTATAGGTGGTACCCGTAGCGGTCTTCGGGAATGAAGGTTCACTTCATGCAAGCGGTTTCTGACTGTTTGGTCGCTAATTAAGTTCCCTGAAGAGTGATGAAGCCTCACGGCTAACATCATGGCGGTTATTGTTGGAGCTCTTCGAGTTAAGATTTGAATGTATCGGTCTTGTCTCCGTGTGGTGCAGCGATACCGTCCTCCATGGCGCTCAGCCACGGTACCAGTGCTTCGGTAACGTGTCCAAAGTCGACTGATAACACTCTGACTTGTATTCAGAGCTAAAGCCACAGTACGTTGCCGGGAACCAGCTTCTATCATTCCCACGGCTCTGAGCATTTCTTCCCTGCTTAAATGACGTCGCCGCTCCATAATAACGTTGGTTTTAATCAGTAGTAGGGAAACAGTAGCACTAATAATGTCTTCAATGCGTTGTATGTTTTTATAGGGAAAATATTGACAGCTGATTTTCATCTTTTACTCGAATTTGATTTACAGTTCCTGATTCAAATTATGAAATGCACCAAAAAGGATCCATATAAATTTATAAAATCATAAATTTATTACAAAGCCACATCTCAATCTCAAGAAATCCGCATAAAAATGCTTGATCCCTAGACACTTTTGATGTGTGTATTTAAAATAATGAATTAAAAACAAAATACTTACCAACTTAATAGTATTACACACTGTCAAACCAGTAAACTCGTTCCGTTTTAAAGTTTTTTTTTTTCGGTTTGTTGGATGAAACGCATTAAAATATATTGTTATGATAAGAGTATTTAATAAAATGTAACAAATACCAATGAATACAGTTTCGTATGAATGAAATGTTCCTAATATAATACATAAATTGTCGACCATATCAAACGTTTTGTATAAGTACTACACGTCATTACTTAATAATTTTTGAATTATTTAATAAAAAAAACTTTTTGAAAAAAAAAGTTACCGACTTCAAAACAAAACACAAAAAAGTGTAAAAGATATTTCTTTCGGAAGTCGGTGGCTTTGTTTTTTATTACATTGACTTTAGCCACCGACTTCCAAAAGAAACGTTATTTTACACTTTTTTGTCTTTCGTTTTAAAGTCGGTTCCCTTTTTTTCAAAATACTTTTTACTTTACCCTTTTTAATTTAGATATTCAACAAAAATCTTCATAATTATAATCGGCGTCTTTGAAAATCTACAATAGTAGTAAGCAACAAAAACGGATCTATGTGGGCAACTTCAAGAGATATCCGTTATCATTATATATCAAAACCTTCCACAGAATGTAACAAATATTTTTCTGAAAACTGCAACAAAATCGGTTCAGCCAAACGCGAAATAATCGCATACAAACATGCAATGGTCACTAAAAATCTACAATCCAAGTAAGCAAAAACGGATCTACGCGGGAAAATTCACGGGATATCCATTAGTGTTATATATTAAAATCTTCTCCAAAATGTAATGAACACTTTCCTGAAAACCATATTAAAATCGGTTCAGCCAAACGCAAGATAATCGCGGACAAACATACATACAGGTTGAACTGAGAACCTACTTTTTTTTTGAAGTTGGTTAAAAACTGACAGGTTCAGAGAGGCTAAAACCTACGTAATAATTTATTTTATTATTTCTATTTTATAATGCATTTACTATGTACGTGTACACGGAATGCAATTTTTGTCCATGTCCTTTGTCCTCGCTATCGCTGCTCGTCATGCTTCCCTTTTGACAAACATAACTACAAGGAATGATCGAAGTGTCTACGTACAAAGTAAAGACGTCCGAAGACGTCGTCCGAACTACCGTGCACACTGCTAAGCCGCGTCCCTAAGCCGCGGCTGACGGACGCGTCCGATAATATGTTCGCAGCGGTGATTGCTTCGATGTAGCCCGCGAAATTCAAATTTTTTTACGTTTTTTGCAATTTGCAGGCCAGTGACATGTTGTAACTTTATAAATATTTGTGTTGCGCAAATAACAAGTATAATTTTAAATATCAAAAATATCAAAAAACTCGCTCCATCAGCTCTCACATAGAAAAGGTGCATCGTAGTTAGATTTCGGAGATTTTAACATAATGCACCTTTTCTATGTGAGAGCTGATGGAGCGAGTTTTTTGATATTTTTTATATTTAAAATTATACTTGTTATTTGCGCAACACAAATATTTATAAAGTTACAACATGTCACTGGCCTGCAAATTGCAAAAAACGTAAAAAAAATTGAATTTCGCGGGCTGGTTGGAGCATCCCCCTTAATACATTTTTTTAAGGCCGGATCCACACATTAGGTTTGGACTGGTTGGGAGTTGGGACTTGGGATTGCCGCCATTTTGATTTTGCATTCATAAATTAATGGCCGCCGGTACTGACGCTTCCGTGGGAAGTCTTGTGTCGCATTTTACATTGTGATTTAGATTATTTGATTTAACTCTAATAAGCTCATTCTTTAGATAACAGAAGTTCCCGATTATTGTAGCCTGGTTTTCAAGTCGCCGTTAGGTTTCTTGAATTTCTTTGGGTACCGCATCAAAATCGAAAGATGGATGGACCGCCGAACCGAGGCTTTCGCGGTGGTGGTCGTGGAGGACCACCTGGTCTTAATCCAAGAGGAAGAGGTGGATTCGACATGCGTGGACGGTAAGATCGTAATTCTGAAATATTTTCCTTATAGTACGTAAGTAGTTGACATTGTTCAATTTTAGGTTATGTGACCCATTGAGTCTAAAAATAACCATAGCTCCGTACATTACCATTACATTACAATTTACTGATTGCTTGGTTACAGGGGTGGCCCTGGTATGAGAGGCAGAGGTGGTCCGCCACGTGGCGGCCCTCCATTTCGTGGGGGACCACGAGGCTTCCGTGGCGGCCCGATGAGAGGAGGTGGTGGCGATAGAGGAGGACGCAGTTTTCCTCCAGGTCCTCAAGGCCCGGGACCACACCCAGTGCCCACGATTGAATCTCGTGGAACTCCACAACAACGTAAGATTTTGATTTCTTAGCCATTTTTTTTTTCAGTTTTTTTTAATGCTATTCAAACAGTATCCGGTGCTCATACAGATTATCTGTAACACATGTTGAGGGAGAACAGGATCAAATGGACTAAGGAAATAACAGACTGTTTTGTTATCAAAATCAACAGGTTCGACTCCTGGGTAGGAAAATTGAATTGCCCTTGAGTGAGATTCTTTTGAGCATCTTCCGATATTCCTCAAAGTTTCGGGTTAAAGGTGGACGCACACTTATCCGAGCCGAACGAAACAAATTTTACATTACAATTCTGTATATAGGTGAATGCACAGTTATCTGAGCTGAATGCGTAGAACGAAACGAATTTTAGCATTCTGTACAGACGCCTGCACATCAAGCTACCACAATCTGTCAGATTTCTTCAATAGAATTTCAACCTTATCACAAGAGTAGAAGGTTAATGTTTGACTGGTAAAATCTGACAGATTCGGGTAGGTTGACCTGCTGGCGTCTGTACATATAATGTAAAAAAAAAACATACCAACCGAATTGAGAACCTCCTTTTTTTGAAGTCGGTTAAAAGTTCTTTCTTTTGATTCGGCGCGGATAAGTGTGCGTCCACCTTTAGCCATCCATACCCACTTAGTAAAGAACATCATTTTTTTTGGGCCTTTTCTAAAAGTGCCGGCCAACGAAAAAAATTGGTACCTATGGGTAGTACTAGTCATTTGGAGCAATAGTTATTATGGCACAAAAGTTGTAGGAATACTCTCGGCCAAGTTATACCAGTTCGAAGATTCGTAATTTTCATACATTTTTTAATTTCTGAAACTGCCGAGAATCACCAAATAGTGACAAGTATCAAGCAATTTAACATAACGCCTGTAATCCCTGAAAACCTCTAGCCAACCCGAGGAGAGGTGTACCGAATTAATAATCAGTTTTTTTTGTGTGAAAAGTAATAAAAACATATTAAAATATACAAATCAGCTGGTGGGACCAGCATCGGGAACAGAATCGAAGCTGCCTGTGGTAGGCCTCTTGGCAGAGTAACGTCCTAACAATACGAGTAGTGACCAAAAGTACTGCTTTCTGAATCAACCATTTTTTTCGGGTAATAAAATCATCAACCATGCTACGGTACCTATCCTGCTGAGATAGTCCCGCAAGCCGGTAGGCGTTTGGCTTCATAAGAGCCACTGAAAGCTTATTAAGACGCGCGTGGAACACGACATGCAGTCGTCCTGGGCCTGATCCTTGATAAGACAACTAGCTCCGCATTACTTGCCGTACGCGACTGGATTGACATTTCGAGGTCGTCCTCTTTCGCGTGTTCTGCTCCTACCTTCGCTGTCATTACTGAAGCAGAAGAAGTGGCAGCCTCCTTTCCGGATTGCCAACGTGTGTTCTGGAAGCAGATCCTCCAGCATCTATGTGTATGAGTGGATCACCCGAATAGCCATAATCCCCTGGTGCGATTAGCTTGTGTGTTCGCTTCCTTATGGAAACGACAGACACAGGGTTCCCGTAGAGGGGCTTTAACCGTACCACTTCCACGTAGAGCCTTCAGAAAGCGGCGTTTGCCTCGCAAGGTTGGGTAACAGCTTGAAGGCAGCCCCGGCTCGATCCTGTTTTTGATACAAACGTCGGAAATGCTCCTTGAAGTTCCACGGGATCTCAAGGACGAGTATCAGTCGAGTCTCGTTGACTGGACGTTGAGGCAAACCCGTCTCACCGCTAATTGTGGACCCGACAGTATCGCGTTCCAAAAGCTATGAGGCTCTCTGAGAAAACAACAAATGTATGAATGAAATGTAGGTACCGGCTCGTCGACTGTCTTAGTTTCTGGAACGCAAAGGGCAACCGAATGAAGAGGGTGGACTTTTAGTCAGCAGGAGTCTGACAGTCTCTACAGCTCAGCCCAGAGCGAGATAACTCATTTGATGATTTTTTTTCCCCCTAAAAAGGGTTGATTCAAAAAGCAGCAGTGCTGATCACGTCTCGTGTTGTTAGGAGATTCCTGTCCTAAGACCCCTAACCACAGGCAACCTCGGTTCTATTCCCGATGCTGGTCTCACCAGCTGATTTGTATATTTTAAAAATGTTTTTATTACTTTTCACAAAAAATAAACAGATTATTATTTATTTTTATTCGGTACTCCTCTGCCCAACCCCTCAGGGATTACAGGCGTTATGTTAAATTACTTGAGGTCGCTAGTTCTAGCAATACTTATCATTATTTAATGATTCGCGGCACTTTCAGAAATTCAAAAATGTATGAGAATTACGAATCTTCGAACTTGTATAACTTGGCCGAGAGCAATCCTACAACTTTTGTGCCATAGTAACTATTGCTCCAAATGACTAGTACTACATATTTTTTTTTTTTTTGTTTTCTCTTTAGATCTGCCATCGGCTTTATAGCCATAATCAGATGAGGTCTTAGTTCGAGATAGTTTTTGTGATGATCCATCGAGCATTCACATTATAATGGTTTGTTGTTGTGATTTTAAGTTTTCATAGTCTCTGATCCAAGTTCAGGATTTGCCATCTCTTTAAGCGGACTGTATCCCCTTGTCTATTCAGAAGGTTCTTGGCTAAGACATTACTGTGTTTCTTTAGTCTTTCTTTATATGATTTGCATTTTTCACATAGTTCTTCTTTCACTGTTGGTATATTTAGGTGCTCGTGAATTTCTGTGTTTCTGACGAACCAGGGAGCACTACAGATTGTTCTAAGTGATACATTTTGGAACCGTTGCAAAATTTCTATGTTGGAGTTGCTGGCAGATCCCCAGAGTTCTATTCCGTAAGTCCAGATTGGTTTTACTATTACTTTGTAGACAAGTAGTTTGTTGCGTAGTGATAATTTTGAATTTCGCCCTAGAAGCCAAGATAAATTTTTCATTTCAAAGGTAGCTGCCTTTTTTTTGGCCTTAATGTGATTGGCCCAGGTTAGTCTTTTGTCTAGGTGTAGTCCAAGGTATTTTACTGTGTTACTGGTTGGCAGTGGTTTACTTTCCATGTACACTGGGGCACAATCGCCCGTTCGAAGACTGAAAGTCACTTGTACTGACTTAGTTACGTTAGGGCGTATTCTCCATTTTTTTAGCCAAAGTTCAATCTTATTCAATTGGACTTGTAATTTTTGTGATGCCTGCGTTGGATCTTGGTCACTCGTAAGACATGCAGTGTCATCTGCGTAGGTCGCTGTAGTCACACCATCAGTATTGGGCAAATCTGCAGTATAGATAGAGTAGAGCACAGGTCCTAGCACCGAGCCTTGTGGGACTGATGCTTTCATTTCGTATAGATTAGATAGTTCATCTTCATACTTAACTTGGAATTTTCTCTGGTCTAAATAAGATTTCAGTATCATATAAAAGGAGTTGGGTAGTAAAGATTTGATTTTGTACAAAAGACCTTTGTGCCAGACTCTGTCGAACGCCTGTTGGATGTCCAGGAACACCGCAGAACAATATTCTTTGTTTTCTAAGGACTGTCTGATTTTGTGGACCACTCTATGCACTTGTTCTACAGTTGCGTGCTTTTCGCGGAATCCAAATTGGTGGTCTGGTATTATACCATTTTCGATCAGAGCTGGTTTCAGTCTACGTGAAAATATTTTCTCAAAGACCTTCGAGATTATTGGAAGAAGACTTATAGGTCTGTAAGAGCTTGGTTCGGTTGGTGGTTTCCCCGCCTTAGGTATCATACATATTTGTGATATCTTCCACATTTTTGGGTAGTAATGGACTCTGAAGACAGCATTAAACAACATTGTAAGAAATACTATAATTTTTCTGGGTATGTGCTTGAGTATCTCACCTGTGATGAGATCATACCCAGGACTTTTATTGTTCTCCAGATTTTTTATCGTTCGTATCAGTTCTCTCGGTGTGACCAGTTTAAGCAGAGGTGATAGTTGTTGGTCACTATTAAGATAGTGGTCAACTTCTGCTTCAAAGTCCGCCATCGACGACTCATTTGGAGTGAAGACCGCAGAGAGGTGTTGTGCAAAAAGTTCAGCCTTCTCACTTGCTTTTCTGGCCCAAGATCCGGATGGTTGCTTAAGCGGAGGTATGAAATTGTGGGGTCTTTTGAAGTTTTTGGTTATCTTCCACAAGGAATAGTTGTCCTGTTTATGAGCGGATAGATTAGAGAGTTTATCTTGGAACATAGTGTTTTGGTTTTCATGGATAAGTTCTTTCAGTTCTCTTGCTGCTTTATTAAACTGTTTTCTGGCTTCTTCAGTTCTGGTCAAATGAAGCTGTCTCCGCAATCTTCGTTTGGACTCAAGTTTATGTCTTATTTCTAGTGGTACATTATTTTTACTCACTAAAGTGTTCAGCGTTGGGGTAGCACGCCAAGCTGCTGTTTGGATAAGGTTGGTAATGTAGAATGTGGCAGAATCTATGTCTTCTTCAGTTTTAAGTTTTATTTTTAAATCAACTTCTTCTTCTAGGTAGTCCGCAAAGGAATCCCAATCAGTTTTTATATTACAAAGTGTTAGTTTTGACTCTCTCCGAATTGCCGAAACACTAAACGTAGCAATAACTGGGGAATGATCAGAAAGTGCATCAAATGACGACTCCACACTAAAGTTGATATCTGACATTCCCTTGACTATAAAAAAGTCAAGAAGATCGGGTGTTCTATTGGTGTCAGTTGGCCAGTAAGTTGGTTCGCCAGTAGACAATAGGTTTTGCCTGTGGGTGTCGACACTCTTTTTCAGTTCACGTCCTCTGGTTGTGATGAGTCGAGATCCCCAACAGGTATGTTTGCAATTCCAGTCTCCGCCAGTTATGTACCTGTGGCCCAAGGTGTTGAAATATCTGTTGAACATATCAAATTTGACCTTGTGGTTTGGTGGGCAGTATACTGCACTTACGTTTAAAGGGCCAATTCTCTCGTCTATGGTGACTGTTGTTGCTTGAAGCCAATTTTCTTTGAACTCGGAGTGTAGGTGGTGTTTTATATTGTTTTTTATAATAACAGCAGTCCCACCGTGAGAAGTATTGTCAGGGTGGTTGGTGCAGTATACACAATAGTTATTCATATTAAATAGTTTACGATCATTGAGGTGAGTTTCGGATATTAAGGCAATGTCCACTTTATTAATTTTTAAGAGTACTTCTAGTTCTGTCTTGTTTGGTGCTAAGCCGTTTATGTTCCAGGTGGCTATACGTAGAGAGGTCATGGTTGTTGTTTACTTATGAGTGTCATGATCAGGCTCATCATTGTGCTCATTTGAGATATAAGTTGGTCTATCCTTTCAGTCTGTTTAATAATGAGGTCTATCAAGCTATGGTTTTCTTCAATCCAGATGTTGTCTTTTTCCTTTTTGTTGGAAAGTGTTCTCTGTGACCCTGTGCGGTCACTGTTGTTTAGACTTTTTCGAGTATTACCTCCTGAAGTCTGAGCGCTTTTAACAGCTTCGCTGTATGATTTGTTGTCTATGTTGGGATATTGTTTTACATTATCTTGATTCCAATTAGGGTTAGGTTTTTCAAGGTCTACCTCTTCACATTTCTCCATGTTTGATGTGACTTTTGTTAGTGATTTCTTTTGTTTTTGTCTACTTCCCCATTTTCGAGCAGCAATTTCTTTGTAGACTTGGCACCCTTTATAGCTTGCAGGATGGCTTCCGGAGCACAAAGTACATACTGCAGGAGTATTTCTGTCTACAGTACATGCAGTCGTTTTATGCTCACCAGCACACTTGACACATCTGTAGGGTCGCATACAATTATTTTTAGTATGTCCATACTGTTGACATCGCGTGCATTGTACAACAGTGTTTTTCCTTTTTGGGTCTTCTATTGTGATTTTTTGATGATATATATATTTGATCTCTTTAACCTTTCTGTTGTTTTCGTGAGGAAACAGGTTGACAAAGAACGTATTTAACGGCTCTTTTGTCCCATTTGCGCGTGCAGTCACTATTTCGCCTTTAACTTTATTGCCAGTTTCTTCTATTGCTCGTACTATAGCATCTTTGGGAGTGCTGAAGTGCAGGTGTTTAATGACAATTCTCATGCACTTTTCATCCTTTTGGGTGAAAGTGTGACCAATGAGACCTTTTGCTCTAATATGTTCTATCAGTTGTTTATAAGTTTCAACAGAGCTTGTCGAGATAATTAACTGGTTTTTAGTAACCACTTTGTATGTGTAGTCAGTTTTTTTAACCACTTCTTCAAGGAAATCTGTTAATTTCTCTAGGTCATCAATACCATAGAGCATGATTGGTGGAGGTTTGGATGGTTTTCGAGTTTTGTTGGACTCAGTGGGAATCTGGGTCGGTTCGTCCACATTTAACAATGAGAAACTGTTGCTTGTGTTTAATTCTGGTGAAGCAGGTTCTTGAATGTTTTTAGTGTTAATTCCTCTATGTTTATTCAGTTCTTGCTCTCTTGACTGAATTCTTTTAGCAGAGATTTTATTCAGTTCGGTCTCATCGGGTGATCGATTTCTTTTTTGTGTCTGTATGGGTACTCTTTGCCAGGGCACTGATGGGTTACGCGGGGTACTTGGTATCTCTTTGCTGGTACTAGGCAGACAACTCGATGCCGTGGTATGAGTTTGGTTAAGATTCGCTGGTTCAGTTCCATTGAAAGGATTGGCATTGTCAGTCTTTTGTCTGTCGGCGCTGCTTTCCGACATAGAAGATCTTGTTCTAATAAACAATCCTGGATGGAATACTTGTTGTGTGAGATTTTTATTTGGACTCATTATGGTGGAGATTTAAATTATTATTATGGCAACACTTTTCCAAACGTCAGATGACATTTCAACAAATATGAAAAAAAATGTGGGTGGATGGAAAAAACTTAAAATTTTTGATGATCGATTCGTAATTTGTTCACTGATTTTTGTTTGAATCACTAATTATTTTAGTCCACAAACAGTTTTACACAGTTTTCACACTATAAAGTTCATTTTCACTATGTTTCTGAGCATTATACTTAAAGTTTAACGCACAAAATCGCTAATTAACTAACAGCGTATCTACGCGTGTTGACAGTTGACAGCTGAGCAGTAGTAGTACTACATATAGGTACCAACTTTCAGAAAAGGCCCAAAAATGTATGGAGCATGAATGTTCTCTTTTAACCTGTAAAGTTGTAAGAGGTTCACCCTTGTTTGGTAGAACAACGTTTCGTTGACAATCACTCCTGCTAATTTTGGTTACACTTTAGTCGTTTCGTAGAATTATTCATTTCACCGAATAATTAATTGGTAAATTTTTATTTAGCTTAATTATTTTACTTTGAAATAATTTCATTTGATCGAATTTTTAAATGCACTAATTTTATTTAAACTAATGTTCCACTAGACTAATAATGATTTAGTCGAAATATCGTATCGAATATTCAGTTAGTTAATAATTCGTTTCCTTTCATTGTCTATTAAAGAATCGGGCTCCGTCGAAGTACCTTGGTAGGTGGTATCAGCAATTTTACTAAGGATGCATGAGTGAGCGAAGCGAGCTCAGGACTTGGGGCACCACAACTCGGACAGGTTAGGTTCGAAGGGGTTTGTGTTAGGTTACTTTTAACCTTGCAAACAGAAATAGGAGCCCCGCGAAGCTGGGCTCCGTCAAGCTACCTTGGTAGGTGGTAATCAATAATATACGCTCGCCCTTGCATCCTTAGTCAAATTGCCGATTACTTCCTACCAAGGTAGCTCGACGAAGCCCCGCTTCGCGGGGCTCCCTATTTCTGTTTGCAAGGTTTAAATTAACCTAACACGAGGGGATGGCGATTCGAACCTAACCTCTCCGAGTCGGGGTGCCCCAAGTCCCAAGCTGGCTTCGCTCGCTCTTGCATCCTTATTTAAATTGCTGATTACCACCTACCAAGGTAGATGGACGGAACAAATATTTACAATGTTTTCTTTTCTGCATTACATTACACCAATCGAATATTCGATAAACTAAATGTTATACCACCTGAACATTACATCAAATGAAAATTATACCTTTTGATCAATAGCGCAAATGTTATCGCAAGTAAATATTCGATGAAATGAAAATAAGTTAACCAATATTAATTATACAAACTGATTATTTTCTCAAACGTTGTTCGAATTAGTAAAATTATATCAAAAGTTGTTCTACCAAACAAGGGTGAACCATCGTAAGTGCCTGAATCGGTTTTATTGGAAAATAAAGTGACATGAAAGTAAGCTGGATCTTGGAGCAAAAACTAATATTTGACAAGAGAATTTGTTGGTCTCGTGAAGTACTTTGTGTTGCTCCATTAGTATGTTGTGTTAAATGTGACAACAGACAGTGTTGCATTTCTAGGCCAAACAGGCTTAACCCTGTCGTGGCATAAAATCTGTTGCTACAATGTGACACTTTTTTCCAAGACTGACCCACTGACCACTTTTTGCTGAACTGGGCCTATTTGGTGCAGCCATGGGACACACATCAAATCTTTGTTTTTCACTTTTCCCTTTTATTTTTTGTTAATGCTTAAGTTTCTATTTTTCTCTCTCTTATTTTGTTGTGTGTTTGTTGTGGTTTTGTGCCAAAAAAATAGTTTTTCTTCTTTTCTCTCTTTCTCACATAATTTTTACTTGGTAGAATAATGAGTCCTCCCACCCCAGGGCAGGGCAGGATGGACTGTCAGACTTGTACTGACTAAAATCCACGGTGTCCTTCAATAGCTCTTTACTTTCTGGGGTCACAGTAAAGGCCTATCCACACACAACAGTGCCGTGATGTGATCAGTGCCGTATTGAACAGTGTCAGTGAAATATGATATTGTACCATACATTTTGTACGACGCTATCCTGGCTATCCGTACTCATCAGTATCAGTGCCGTTCAGTGATGTTTGTTCACTCATATATTAATAGCACGTCACGGAAAGGTACGGTACGGAACGTGTCCGGCACTGTTGTGTGTTGATAAGCCTTTATTTGTTAGTCCCTCGACTAATGATGTGATACACAATTTATTTGGGATCAATAAGATCGACAAAATGTAAGTATCACTTACGAAAGTAATGCTTAAATTTTTAACATGTTTTTTCTTTGTGCTCAGGTGGAGGGTTTAACAATCGAGGAGGCCCTGGTGCTATGCGAGGCCGGGGAGGCAGGGGACGTGGAGATTTTGGCCAGCGAGGCGACAGAGGTGGTGGCCGTGGGGGTATGCCCATGAGAGGGCGAGGTTTTGATGGTAAAAATAAATTTCATTCTAACTTAAAACCTGTGTAATGATAAACATGATAAAACTTGTTATGTTTATGATTGAAATATGGTAAATATGTAACCATGATAAATCTTTTGAAGGACGTGGTGGTCGCGGAGGTCATGGCATGCCACCCGGAGGTCCTGGAGGCCCGGGCGGGCCGCACGCGGGCCCCGGCCCGGCCGCCCCGCGGGCCGCGCCTCCGCACGACGCACCTTCGGGGCCGCCCATGCAGTCACAACCTCAACAAGCCTTTAAGAGAGGTGGAGGCCCACTGCATGGAGGTCCAGGAGGTCCACCTAAGAGACCAAGGTTTGGGCATTCAAATTTTAGTTTTATATTTAAACTAGCTGCAACCGGCTGCTAGCGGCTTCACCCGCTACAACTCGAAAATTATCCCACGGGAACATAAAATCGGGATAAAAACTATCCTATGTGTTAATCCAGGTTATAAACTATCTGTATACCAAACTTTTAGCCAAATCCGTTCAGTGGTTTTTGCGTGAAAGAGTAACAAACATCCATACATCCATACTTACAAACTTTCGCCTTTATAATAGTAGTAGGATGATTGATATTAAATACTTAATTTTATTTAATGATGTGATGATTAACACTAATTTCTATCTGTTCAGATTCGACGGCCCCCGTGGCGGTGGGCGTGCGCCCCCTCAAGGCGGCTACCAGCAACCTGCCCCACAGCACAATGTTCCACAGCAAAACAATGGATATGGACCATCGTATGTACATAATTAAAACATATCCAGATATTTTTCTAATGCTGAGTTATACATGATGATCCAGAAAACGATAGGAATGTGCCGTCTGAAACACAAATGACGATTTTCTTTATGCTGAATAACACCTTAATATATTACAGTTGATGTATTGACTTAGTTTATTATATTATTAAGATAAAACACAATCTTTACAGACACACTGGATATCAGCCTTATGAGCCACCTGCAGCCGACCCTTACGCCCAGCCCTCATATAACACCCCTAGGTAAGGAAATATTGAAGTTAGATATTTAAAACATTATGTACCAGTATAAAGCAATAAAATAAGAAATTGAATAATTTCATTCTATGATGAAACAAATCTAGCAGATAGGAATTGCCGTCTGATACACAAATGCAGATACTGTAGATTCTGAGAAACAATTTCAGTCTGAGCATTACTCCTTGGCTGAATTAGATTCCTAATATTTGTTTGTATTTACCAGCTCCTATCAGGGTAACAGTTACTCGACGCCAGCTCCAGCTCAGCCCAGCTCAGGGTACAATTCTGGTAGCTATGGCTCAGGATACGGGTACTCCACAGGTGGCCAAGGCGGCTACGAAAATGAAGGATATAGGTGAGTAATTTACAAAAATCTTTTTTATTTCTCATACTCTGAAAGTAGGTCATTGCCTGATCAGCCGTTTGAAAGTTACCCATTGGCCTAGGGAGAATCGCTTTCAACTGACAGCTGCAAAATTTAAGAAAAAAAAAACTAGGTAGTTCTATTTTGACATCTATTGAACCATGTTTAAACTTTTTTACAGCCACTAAATTACAGCGCGATTTAAAATTAAATAACCCTGTATATTCCTAAAACTTAACATTATAACATTATTAAGAATATACAGGGTGAATTTTTTCAACGGGGCGTGGATGGCTATCTCGGAATCTATAAGGATTATCAAATAACGTTGAATGGAGTCTCAGGCCGATTTTGACGAAAACTAATTCTCAATCATTGGATTTTAGAAAAATCAAGAATCCTGGCCAGAAATCGAACCCGCAGATTAAGGAAAAACATCACATCCTGTATTATTACACTTAGTCCAAGAGCTACTGAACCCTGCGACTAACGGTCTTCCTGTAAGGTTAGAAATTTGTACACGTAATATTTATAGCATGCTAAGAGCAATAGCGACGACCTGGCAGGCGTCAGCCGTGCACATCATTAGACAATTTAATTGTAAAGAAAAAAAAATTCCGAATACAGTTATCGTCTTGAACATTCATCAGTTTCTTTTTTCAATTATACGTTTTCCTAAAGTTTGCCTTATATGATCACTTCCCAGAATTTGATCCTCATTAGCAACACTATCGAATGGTGTAATAATACGTGCTTTGATTTTTTTTCCAAAATCAGCGGGTTCGGTTCCTGGCCAGGATTATTGATTTTCTAAAATCCAACGATGCAGTTTTATTTTCGTCAAAATCGGCCTCGAGATTCCTTTCAACGTTTTTCGATATTCCTCATTGTTTCGGAGATAGCCATCCACGCCCAGTTGAAAAATTCACCCTGTATATTAAAACCTTTCTCGGAATGTAACGCACACTTTTCTGAAAACAGCATCAAAATCAGTTTGCCAAACGCGAGATAATTTTGATTTTACAGGAGAAAGTTTATTTTTCCTCATCAACTTTCCTTTTCAATTCGCCTGTCACATACTTGTGCACCTTGTAATCGCCTGTTATTTTTTTTCCAAGATTTACAATAAATAAACTACATCCTGTTAAATTTTTCAGCTTACAGGAACAAGTTTTTTTTTTTCATTTTTTTTTACACTTTGAAAATTAAATTGTCTAATGATGTGCACGGCTGACGCCTGCCAGGTCGTCGCTATTGCTCTTAGCATGCTATAAATATTACGTGTACAAATTTCTAACCTTACAGGAAGACCGTTAGTCGCAGGGTTCAGTAGCTCTCCAGCTAACTATTTGATAGTGTTGCTAATAAGTTTGCCAGTTTTTTTTTTGTGATTTTTGCAAAATCATGGGGTTCGATTCCTGGCCAGGATTATTGATTTTTCTAAAAATCCAGTGATAGTCCAGTCATTAAAGCCCAAACCCGAAAATAATTAGTAACTTACTGAAATTTTAGGGGGTTCTTATGGAAGGTAAAATAACATACCGGGTGATTTTGCAGCGTTCTGGGGTGTACGGAAAGGGTTGAAAAGGGGTGAAATGGTGTTTTTTGCTAATAACATTGCCAAAAAAATTAGTAACACGCTGCAAATTTGGAATAAGGTTGTTCTTACGGTTTTGTAACGTGTATTAAATTTACAGCGTTTTGCAACATACGGAACATTGTTTTTTTTAAAAAACAGTGCAATTAGTTAAAAACAGGGGTAAGAAAATTAGTAACACGCTGCAAATTTGGAATTAGGTTGTTCTTACCGGTTTGTAACGTGTATCAAATTTGCAGCGTTTTGCAACATACGGAACATTGTCTATTATTGAAATAACAATGAAATTATTTAATCACACGGGTGAAAAAAATTTGTAACTCGCTGTAAATTTGTAATTAAGTTGTTTTTACCGTTTCGTAACGTATATCGCACTGTTTTTTTAATAATAAACAATGTTCAATTTGTTGTAAAACGCTGCAAATTTGATATACCTTACGAAACGGTAAAAACAACTTAATTACAAATTTACAGCGAGTTACAATTTTTTTTCACCCGTGTGATTAAATAATTTCATTGTTTTTTTAATAATTGACAATGTTCCGTATGTTGCAAAACGCTGCAAATTTCATACAAGTTACAAAACGGTAAGAACAACCTAATTCCAAATTTGCAGCGTGTTACTAATTTTCTTACCCCTGTTTTTAACTAATTGCACTTTTTTGAAAAAAAACAATGTTCCGTATGTTGCAAAACGCTGCAAATTTAATACACGTTACAAAACCGTAAGAACAACCTTATTCCAAATTTGCAGCGTGTTACTAATTTTTTTGGCAATGTTATTAGCAAAAAACACCTTTTCACCCCTTTTCAACCCTTTCCGTACACCCCAGAACGCTGCAAAATCACCCGGTATCTTATTTTACCTTCCTTAAGAACCCCTTAAAATTTCAGCAAGTTACTAATTATTTTCGGGTTTAGGCTTTAATGACTGGACTATGAAGCAGTTTTAGTTTTTTTTTCAAAATCGGCCTCGAGACTCCTTTCAACGTTTTCGATGTACCTCAATTTCGGATATTGCCATCCAAGCCCAGTTGAAAAATTCACCCTGTATTATGATGACTTTAATATAATTTAGATTCAGCAATTTTCTAAAATAACATAGTTTTAGTTTTATTTTTCAAAATCGTCCTCGAGACTCCTTTCAACGTTTTTCGATGTACCTCATAATTTCGGATATTGCCATCCACGCCCAGTTGAAAAATTCACCCTGTATATTATGACTTTAATATAATTTAGATTCAGCAATTTTCTAAAATAACATCGATTTCGACAAAATCTTTGCCATTTTTATAATTATGAACATGAAAAATACTGGCTGAACGACCACAGACAAAAAAAAAATATAATAAGCGGGAAAGCGACATTCCGATCAACGCTCATTTTTTCTTTAGCTAATACTTTATGCTATTATTTTTACTTTCCTCGTATTTGTAATGAAAAGCACAGTGTTTACCTCGGGCACATTACTTGTTTAGTCCCTCGAACTGTTAGCGCCCTCACTACGTTACGGGCGCCTAACACTGTCTCAGGACTTAAATAAGTAACTTTCACTCCTTGGATAACAATGTGCTATGCTTATGTTACCTTTATACTCGAAGTTTTATTACACAAGGGAACAGCATTTTTGTTGCATGAAATATTATGACTAATATTATACTTTCTCGGGGTGCTGATTACAGATCTGGAAGTCAGATTGTTTGTATCAGCTTTAGTTTTTGAGATATCATTAAAACGCGTTTTTAAGAAAAATCGATTTTTTCTGAAGAAAACCCTTAGAAAATCAACCACAACTTATAAAAAAAAAATCTTTTAAAATATTTTCTTGCTTGACTTGGTTCACGAGGGCTGTTTTTGAAGCTCCAGCAATAATCCGCCATCTTGGAGCATTTCAGTGACCCTGGTAACGTGCCTCCATAGCCCGAATGTCTTCGATGGAACCGTTCCTCTTGTTCTTCACTCAATTCACCATGATTTTCAGGGAAACGGTCTAAATGGCTTTGGAGGAAGTGTACCTTGATGCTCATATCACAACCAAGCTGCTAGAAGTGTGACAACATCAGTTAATTATGCTCCACATAGCTTCAACCTAATTGTTTCCCAACAATTTTTTTGTTATTTTTCCCAAAGGCTCTTCGATGCTTTTATAGAAAGACCAAGGGTTCTGACTTATGCACTGAGATCTTCCTGATTAAGGGGCTGGGGGTCAGCAGAAATATCTGGGTTAAAATCGTTCAACACTATCATAACTTGAAGAAGTTTTTTTTTTCTTCTAAAACGGGATTATTTTGTATAGATGAAGAAGCTTGGGAAACTGGAGCATTGACGGAGTACAAGGCTGGTCGAGTAACAGATAACAAATTAGGATAAAACCTTTTCGGACGGTTTCTTTTGTAAATCCTGTTTATATCAACCACACCAGAATAGCAATCATCTTGATGATTGGAAAGTTAATGCCACATCATTGGTGTTTGATACACACAATGGGGTCTTTTCTTATCCCCCCATAATCTGAAAGACTCCACACATCTTTTACTTGCCCAAGGAGATACCCAGTACTTGTCACGGACGCCCAAAGGGAATCCAAAGTAATCACAATACATCTGTTTTATGAAATCCGACACACTTAGTCCACGATTTTTTAATGTATATTCACCACAGATGTTACAAAAGTAGTTGGGATCGTTCTACCAGATCTTTGTCGACTTGGACATTGTTAAACAAAAAATTGTTTTAAAGAACAGCTCGGTAGAATTGAAATTTAAATGTGATTAGTACTAAAATATGACTGATAGCTGTATCACAGAAACTAGAGCTGCTAGAAAAAAACTAAAAGTAGATTTGAAATCAGCGACCTCAAATTAGTAAAAAACAGGCATAAAATTCCATGCAACAAAAAAAAAAGTTTATTTTGTTCCCTTGTGTTATAATTAGAACGGGTGTAGGCTCCTGAATTCACTAGAACCTCACTCGCTCTATCTGTGCAATATAAAATTAG
Organism: Agrotis clavis; assembly: GCA_954870645.1. Taxonomy (NCBI): domain Eukaryota; kingdom Metazoa; phylum Arthropoda; class Insecta; order Lepidoptera; family Noctuidae; genus Agrotis; species Agrotis clavis. The sequence goes on along the minus strand of OX940919.1, from coordinate 16,149,013 downwards.
TTAAAATGTAATTTCCGTGTAACAATACTCATTTAACCTTAGTGGCAGCGGCGCTGGCGGCGCGGGAGACGCCGGCTACGGCGGTGCCGAACCCGCGTACGGTGGCCCGGCGCCATCCTACGACTCGTACTCACAGCCCTCGTACAACTCCTACCAACAACCACAGCCGCAGTATAACAATAACTATGGTAAGTATCGTAAACATTGAATCTGAATAGAAGCCTATTTCTACAATATTCTAGTCAAATCTCATATTTTATTAACCCTTCGTCTTGGATGAGCGAAAAATGTAATAAGTTAAAGGTAGTTTTGAAATAAATTATAAAACATGTTACGTGATAACTGTTGCACCTTGCTTTGATCATTATCGGTCACCTGGGAACGAGTGGGATAACTGCTACTATGTATTCATACTTTAAGAAAATAATCCAAAAAAATATATAAGCAACTCATTCACAAAATTTGCAATAATGACATCAATGCTACTTGGTATTCTTTAGGTAAATGATCCAGTATGAATGAATAAAATACATACCACTTATTGAATTTTGGCAGTAAATAAGTAATTAATGAAAAATTAAGTTTTAAGGCATAAATAATTAATTATTTCAAGGGCTACAACCTTAGACAGGTATTAATAAATCAGAATTAAAATCATACGATAAATACAATATATTATGACAGAGATAGTTATGAAAGATGTGAAATACAATAAAACTAAAAAATGAAACGATATTGAAATAATCATTATGTTATGTGATTATAATTTTTAGTATGCTGAATTAATTATTTAAGTGAAAATAGAGTGAAATCGCTAATATTAACTGTATTCATATTCTATAAGGATTATTAGATTATAGTTAATGGAAAAGTATTGGAATAATCAAATTCGGCTCCAGAATTAAGAGATATGTATGATTAGCAAACCAAGGAAAAGCTATCGTTATTTTGGAAAATTAAAATGGCTATGTAAAATCTTTGAAAGTTCTTTTCTCCAAAAGATATATTGCATCCACTACCAAAAGTGACAACTGAACTAAATTATTAGGCATTATGTACTAAGTAGTGATCTTACAATATAAGTATTTAGAATAAAATCATTTTATACTAATGAGAAGTTTCTTTTTTAAGTATTAAAAAAAAAGTTTTTTCCAAGAACTCTGTAGATGGCGTTGAACTGACCACGGTACTCTAGGGGTATGCCTTTATTTTTGCACTAATCCACGAGGCACAGACTTCTCTTCTTTTTCTCTTGGGACATTTTCTTTCTGGCGTGGAAAACTCATAAATTAAAAAACTGATAAATGAATATTTTTTTCTTTTTCCTTATTTTCAAAATGTCATTGGTGTGATTGATGTGACTGACAATGACATGTACGTTTCGTTTTAAGATCTCAAAATTACATCCAAGTGAAAAAAATGAAGTGACATTCTGTTCATTGCAGTAACATACCAAGTTCAGCGCCATCTATCCATCGACTAGGGAAGAGTTTAAAAAAAAAATAAAATCTCTCATTAATGAACAATCAGTATTACAAATAACGTGAGTTATTTATTTTAAAAGCGTAATTTTATTGATGACTCAATAGATGACAGCCACATAGTGTTAAGTTATTTAGTAGTTTATTTAGTGTATTTATTTGTGGATACGTTTTGACGTCTATTATAATTGTTTGCATTACAGGCAGCTGGTGATCTGTTTGACTATACAGAATATCATTAACGTCTTTATGGTACACATTCACAATAAAGTATCTGGATCAAATAATTGAAGCTAATGGATGTACTTCTATACAATGCAGTTTGCCATGTATACGTCATGTTTTAGTTAGGTGAGAACTTGGACAGTGAAAAATATAATGTAAATGACTGAATGAGACCATTGAGAAGAGACAATAATAAATAAAATTGGGATGTTTCTTTATCTCGAGAATGAAACATCCTATTAGAAAAAAGAGAAAGTTTCAATAAAACAAAAAATGACCTCACAAAATGAATCTATTTTATTTAGGATGCATCAAGCAATGTTCATACACAATGTTTAAATGTAGCAACTTCTACTTTGGCTCATTTTTTTGTAACAATGGTATAGTACCATAATGTTTTAGATTTAAGGACTCGATTCACAATAAAAATATGAACTAACCATATAATGTGTATACTTTATTCCAAAACGGGTAAGCTCATGCTTGCAAAGCACCAGTTCTAAGATAATTTTAGTAGTAAATAGATTATAAAGCATCATACAAACCTGATACGCATTTGAACATACCGTAACCATGGTTATGAATAGACCAAGAATACCATATTTCCATAAGAGTCATCCACTAAGTGTATTACTTACATGGTAAGATGCAGGTTGATAACATAGATCTGAGAGTTAATGAATGCCATTGATGTCTAGAATGTTCCTCTATTTTGATTCAGTTGTCTATATTGAGTGTGAACTGGTCAGTTGCAATGTTGTCAATGTTTAGATAATAACTGTCTGTATCAGTTAGCTAGCTCTGGAACAAAATAGCTTTAGTAATGGAAGACGCCTGGTTCCAAAACACAGAGGGAGGAAAGGGATGTAGGTAGACACCAGATCTTTTTTCACTTCAGACTGATGTTCTAGTGAACTGCACAAATGGTAATGTTTTTCATTTTTCTAGATAAATTCAAAAGTTATTATAATGCTCATAAATGCATATGGCCTGATGGCAACATTTTTGTTTATTTATTTATAAGGTGTAAAATAAATTTTGAATTACAGACGAATAAATTATTCTGAAAACAATGGAAACTCATTATGGGAATACTTCAAACTATTTTAGTAAGTAATGAAATAGAAATGAGTTATGAACAAAAATCATGGTTTCTTATATGAAACAGATGTAATGTGGGCCATATTTAATTAACTAATTTAATAAATAGGTAAATATTCTCTAGTACAAGGTACAATGTCTGCAGCACGAGAGAAACTTACATGCCTCTTCCTATTTTTGTTGTACCTGCTTTGAAGATACATTTTAAAAAATACCAAATAAAGACAAACAGGTAACATATTTTTCTTAAACCATGATTTTGCACAATTTATTATAGTAATAAGGTTATACATACATAAGTAAGTATATTAGTTTCACTTCCATGAGAGAGAGAGACGCAGAATATTTCAAACTAACTGAATACTTTTAAAAATAATGATAAACGGATAAGTATAATTTATATCTGCTAGAGTGGGGAAATGATGGAAATGAATACACATTTTCTTCCTTCAGAAGGTAAAGGAAAAGTGCATTTTCCTCCATCCGAATATAGAGAGCCTATTTATTAGTGAATTGTAATATGTGTGGTATGAACAAGTCCAATACATTCTTATTTTTTAAGACAAAAATATAGAAGAAGAAAAGGTTAAGTAAAATATGAAATTAGTCAAAAGCAACTTATGAAAACTGTTGAAGTTACAGAGAGGTCTAAAACCCAAATCAATTGTTTTTACATAAAAACTAAAATTGGTAGATTGATATTTGACAAAGACCAGTTTTTTCATTAAAAAAAACGAGTTCTAATTCGAGTTTAAGCCACTTTTTTACAAACTAATTTTTTGAATGTTTCTTAATATTAAAATGAACCTTATTCATATGAAAAATATTAGTGGATTATTAAATCTCGATTTGTAATGAGATTGTGTCTAATGGGCAAAACGAACTAAAGTCAATTTACTTTGTAATAGAACTTACTGCCAGCCATGAGAGAACTAGAAAAAATATACTTGTCTTTTATTTAACAGTTCTATCTCTATTCAAAAAGATAACACTTTATAAACTGGTTGCAAAGGAATAAAGCGAAAAATAGCTTTTTAGGATATTATTGCTATTCTATCACACCAAAGTTGACATGCTCATGAATATGCTGGATATTTTAAAATGCATAATGGATATTATTTGCACAACCTTGCCTCAAAATCATGGTGTGTATGCATACCAAGTGCAAGACAGAAATACTGCAGTAGTAGACTAAAAATGTACACATTATGAACCATGGTTATTTTGAAATGCAGTATGATGTAGATCTCATTTGTATTTAATATTATTTATTCAATAAATTTTAATCCTTCTACTTACTTTTCAGGCATGGGATGAAATTGATTAACCCACTTTATCAACTGATATTGTTAATATGAAAGACTGCAGCTCATAGACTAGAGTTGAAATCTGCAGTTGTTAGACTGTCAAGTTGAAATGAAATCCAGCAGTTGATAGACTGTCAAGTTGAAATGAAACCCTGCAGTCGAAAGGCAGCAGAGGCACAGAAGTCATCCTTACCAGGTATGTGACAAATAATATATATTTAGCACGCACAGCACTACTGATGTACTGACGCCAGCAAAAACAAAACCAGTATAAGCTGATCGTTGTATGCGCGGAACGATCCGATCATACAAAGCGAGACCACGATAAATTGGTTTTGTGTAGCCGTGTGTAGGACATTGTTAGGTTTTCCTTCTGGTGCTAAATATAAAAAGATGGTCAGCATTACTGACACCGTGACACGTAAGCATGTGACATAATACAGTTGGCCGTGGGAAAAACAGTTGGATCTTAGGTCGACATCAGCTACCTTCAGGGTCTGTCCTTGGGACATAATATTTCACCGCAAGTGCGGTACACGTTTTCGCTTTAATTTAAAATCATTATCGTTTTTTCTTATTTACAAAATGTATGTATCTATTATTTGGAAAAAAAAAACAAACTAAAAAAAACGTTTTTACTGGATAAGAATCGAACCTGGAACTCGTTGTTCACAAGGTCATGCGACCATCCGCTAAACTATGCACTCTGTTGGCAAAATTTATGCAAAAACCTATGCCCACCACGTTTTTTAAACGCGCCGTCGACGCGCGTTTGTAGCGATACAGACGCGATGCGCACGCAAGTCAGACGCACATCCTGTCTGCTCTGTTTGATAAAACGCGCCATCGACGCGCGTTGCCGTAACTCGCGTCGACGGCGTGTTTGAAAAACGTGGTGTGAATAGGCCCTTATTCTCTGCGATTCTTTAAATAATTGATAATGATATAGATATCTTTTTTATTTGTGAACCGATTCTCACCAAATCTATACATCCATACATATTATGTACTAGCTGTTGCCAGCGGTTTCACCCGCTGCAACTCGAAAATTATCCCACGGGAACATAAAATCGGGATAAAATCTATCCTATGTGTTAATCCAGGTTATAAACTATCTGTATACCAAATTTTAGCCAAATCCGTTCAGTGGTTTTTGCGTGAAAGAGTAACAAACATCCATACATCCATACATCCATACTTACAAACTTTCGCCTTTATAATATTAGTAGGATAAACAAAATTGGAGTGTCTGTTTGTAATATTGAAATAACCATTTTTCACTACATGCATACGAATATGTATACGGTACATACACCAAAATAACATTTTTACAATTTTTGTCTGTCTGTTTGTAATGGCTAATCTCTGAAAGGGCTGGGCCGATTTTAACGGGACTTATTGGCAGGTAGCTGATGTAATAAGGAGTAACTTAGGCTAACATTTCTTTTTTTTAATTAATAATACATTGTTGAGTTACGACATCCACGCGAACGAAGTCGCGGGCACAGCTAGGAAATAATAAAAACTGCGCCCAGATTAGCAGAATACACTAGTGAAAACCGCAATCAAATCCTTTCAGCCGTTTCTGAGTTTATCGCGAACAGACAGACAGCCCCTTTCACTTTTTGGTAAAAATATCCAATGTAACAGACACTCGGGTTCTACTGTTTTATTATTTAGTATAGATATAGATTTGATACAAGGTGCGCATTGTGATGCTCGATTGTCTTCCGACACTGATGAAATGTTCGAATCTTTAACGTTACATTACAGTCGAATGCTCGCGGTGAGGGAGCGCCTTTCGATCTTATTATCTTATCTGGGCCTGTAGCCAAATGGCATGCGACAATCGTTAACGTTCAGCAGTCGCTAATACATTTTCAACTTATGTCCCATCGCATAAAGTTGATAATCTAGTAGAGACTGCTGAGCGATAGCGAACGAAACAAACGAAAACGATCTGTAATCTTTGATAGATTGTCAACTTTATGCAATGAGGTATAAAGTTGAAAATGTATTAGCCACTGCTGAACGTTAGCGATTGTCGCTTGCCGTTGGGCTACAGCTCTGCAGTCCGTCTGAACTCCGACTTGAAAAAAAAATATATTGAATTTTCCATTGTTCACAGGTTGGCAGCTTCAAAGGGCAGAAAACATGTGTTAGTATGTTATGAATTAAAAAATAAACACTTAAACATAGTTTTTTCATGTATTTTATTTATAAATGGCGCTACACACATCTAAGATACTATAATATTTTATTTTAAGATTTTAAATTAATATCATAGTAGGCTATCACAGACAACGAAGATACGATTATGTATTTTAAGCTTTTGGCGCGATTGTACGTGTCCTATCCATGGCCCATATTTAATAACTTAAGATGTTATGTTACGATACATTTTCTTATCGCTCTCTGTCTTACGATACTAAAATATGAAATAAATATTATCTTCGTCGTGTGTAATGGTCCATTGAATTGTAAGCGATATTTTATCTTAAGATAGAGCGATATTATAGTATCGTGACGTGTGTAGTAGGACCCTTTAAATCATTGCCCCTTCCTGATAGCTGGAGAGCGTGCATTTATGAGCGATCGAATGCTGTGCAGCGTGTTGCGGGTTCGATCCCCGCACGGAACAACTATTTGTATGGTCTGCATTTAAGTGGTTGTTCCGGGTCTGGGTGTTTGTGAGTTTCAATGTTTGGACTTTGTAAACGCACCCACGATACAGGAAAGAAATTCCTAGCGTGTGCACGGTTTTTTTTTTCAATAAAAAAACCACTTTAATAATCCCCATAAATATAAGGATTGCAGACCTTTTTTTTTATTTACCTTGGTAAAATCATCAAATGAGTCCTCTCCCACCCCGGGCAGGGCGGGAGGGACTGTCAGACTTCTACTGACTAAAATCCACGGTGTCCTTCAATAGCCCTTTATGTTCCGGGGTCACGGTAAGGAAATAATCCCGCGACCCCGGCAGGCTTTGGCCCTCTGAGAGGGGGGCCCCGTCATTATGCTGATGCTCTTTGAGGCGCGCGTGGGACACAACGCGTCGTCGACCCGGGCATGGTCCATGGTCGGGAAGCGAGTTGCCCTTTACTCGCTGCCCGCATGCCCGCGCAAGAATTGCAGACCTGGCTGAGAAGAAATTTGAATTAACCAAGCCAGAAAATTATTGGAAGTACCATATTCTTCTAAATAAGAGATTACTAATCGACTGATATATTGCAAATCATGCGAAAAATATGTTAACAAAAAATATACTCTGTTCTAAAAAAAAATATTTTGATCATTTGCTATTTTGAAAATTAGCGGTCAGCCACACTAAAGCGTTTGCGGAGAGATGTGAACAACAACTTGCGAAGCGCACTACAACCTACCTTTTGATAGTTTGTATTCTCAGGATATGATGTCAATAATAGATTAAACATACAAACTCTTAATTGAATAGCTCTAATACTTTACATTTTATTGATATCTAAAATAGGTATACCGATTTCGTCACTGACACTGACAATCAAAATGTTTCATTCATATTCATTTATTTGCATTCCACAAGGTACGTACAAAGATGTTACAAGATCTTAGAGCTAAGATCCGTTGTAGACCCTGTCAGTGCACAGCAAAATAGATAAAGAATATCTATCCTACAGCTAAGTACTAGGTACTTATAGTTAAAGTTTGGCTACCTACTTCCTGAAGTGCTAGAAAGCTGAAAAGGTATGTACCGACGCCAGCAGGTCAACCTACCCGAATCTGTCAGATTTTACCAGTTTAACTTAAGGTGATTGCTTCGAAGTAGCCCGCGAAATTCAAATTTTTTTACGTTTTTTGCAATTTGCAGGCCAGTGACATGTTGTAACTTTATAAATATTTGTGTTGCGCAAATAACAAGTATAATTTTAAATATAAAAAATATCAAAAAACTCGCTCCATCAGCTCTCACATAGAAAAGGTGCATCGTAGTTAGATTTCGGAGATTTTAACATGATGCACCTTTTCTATGTGAGAGCTGATGGAGCGAGTTTTTTTGATATTTTTTATATTTAAAATTATACTTGTTATTTGCGCAACACAAATATTTATAAAGTTACAACATGTCACTGGCCTGCAAATTGCAAAAAACGTAAAAAAATTTGAATTTCGCGGGCTGGTTGGAGCATCCCCCTTAACTTTCTACTCTTGTGATAAGGTTGAAATTCTATTAAAGAAATCTGACAGATCGTGGTAGCTTGATGTGATGGCGTCTGTACCTAATCTAAGGCCCGTATTAAGGTGAACGCAGACCTAGCCGCACCGCAGTCCCGCATTACGAAATTCTTTGTATGAAGTTCTATGAAACCTCGCACACTCACCCGCATCGCAGTGTATCCGTTTCGACCGCGCGGCCATGACGTTTTTTTTAAATAAAAACCATCCCAAGTTTTTGTAAAAAAATGTAAAGGTCGATTCCCAAAAACCATAAATTTGTCAAAGCAATGGTTAAAAAGTTAGAAGGGTTTGAACGTGGCCGCGCCATCGAAACTTTCCGAACCACGCGGCCATGGAGATCTTTAAAACTAAGAGTCGCAGAGACCTGAAATTTTGGGAAATAGTAGATTGAATTTGTAAACCAAATGTAAAAATATAGAAAAAAATCCTGTGTTTGTATTTTAGGAGTTTTAAGGATAAAACCTCGTGGCCGCGCCATTGAAACGGTGACAAAAACGTTATCGCCGATATCTCACTGAAAAAGAATCTCAGACGTCTGAAATTTTTTGTAAAACACAGATTTACATTTGTCAAAACTAGTAAAAATACAACAAAAAATCATAGGTTTATATTTCAGGAACTGTAAGACTAAAACGCCATGGCCGCGCCATCGAAACGTTGAAAATTTAGTTTTTCGCCAATATCTCGCTGAAAAAGCATCGCAGAGGTCTGAAGTTTTTTGTAAAACACAGATTTGAATTTGTCAAAACTAGTAAAAATACAATAAAAAATCCTAGGTTTATATTTGAGGAGCTGTTGAAGAAAATCTTCAATGCGTCTTGAATATGTCGATTAGGGTGACCACGGATTATTATTTACAGAGAAAATTTCCACCTTTTCATAAGAAATGATATCCCAAGGATTCGTCGAACAATGAGGAGCAATAATATGGCTATATCTTTAAAAATCACATAAATTAGAGATTGTTCGATGTTGAGTGCTCCATTTAAAGACAGCCCCGTCTTTAAATGGAGCTTATTCTCACTACAGTTTTTAAAATTCTCCTGTTGTTTAATATCTTAATAGTCATCGATTAAACCATATGTAAAATATGTATCGTCTTACACCTACCTGACACAGACCTGAATTTTTAATTTAATTATTACTTTTTAAAAAACATATACCAACAATCGAACAATCTCTAACTTATGTGATTTTTAAAGATTTTGTTCAACGAATCCTTGGGATATCATTTTTAATAAAAAGGGTGGAAATTTCTCTGTAAATAATAATCCGTGGTCACCCTAATCGACATATTCAAGACGCATTGAAGATTTTCTTCAGCAGCTCCTCAAATATAAACCTAGGATTTTTTGTTGTATTTTTACTAGTTTTGACAAATTCAAATCTGTGTTTTACAAAAAACTTCAGACCTCTGCGATGCTTTTTCAGCGAGATATTGGCGAAAAACTAAATTTTCAACGTTTCGATGGCGCGGCCATGGCGTTTTAGTCTTACAGCTCCTGAAATATAAACCTAGGATTTTTTGTTGTATTTTTACTAGTTTTGACAAATGAAAATCTGTGTTTTACAAAAAAATTCAGACGTCTGAGATTCTTTTTCAGTGAGATATCGGCGATAACGTTTTTGTCACCGTTTCAATGGCGCGGCCATGAGGTTTTATCCTTAAAACTCCTAAAATACAAACACAGGATTTTTTTCTATATTTTTACATTTGGTTTACAAATTCAATCTACTATTTCCCAAAATTTCAGGTCTCTGCGACTCTTAGTTTTAAAGATCTCGATGGCCGCGCGGTTCGGAAAGTTTCGATGGCGCGGCCACGTTCAAACCCTTATAACTTTTTAACCATTGCTTTGACAAATTTATGGTTTATGGGAATCGACTTTTACTTTTTTTTACAAAAACTTGGGATGGTTTTTATTTAAAAAAAACGTCATGGCCGCGCGGTCGAAACGGACACATCGCAGTAGCCGCAGAAGCGGTAAGAAAACGATGACTGCGGAGACTGCGTTGCGGCTAGGTCTGCGTTCACCTTTACAGAACGAAACTCAAGCACCTGATCTCTATTTAAATCTAGATTTCAACCAATCAAATGCCTTGAATCGAGTTTTAAGTAATACTTGAGTATTGAGTGACGTTCTGTAATACGGGCCTTTTAGAAACTAAAATAATAGTATTCGCATTACCTCCTCGACGCACAGTGGTTCAAAATCAACGCTCAAGTCAGCTCAGTGGACGGTTCAATCTTCAATGGGGATGGCAACTCAAAGCTAATCGTAGATGGCGCTGCGATAGTTGGTCCCTACGTCAGATTACTGTCTACCTTGTACAAAAAACAAACAAGATTTATTGTTATAAAAATTGAGTATAAATACAAAACAAATATGGAAAATTATTCGTCAATGCAAGTGCATATACTAAAAGAAGAATTAAGACGTCGCGGTGCATCTACAAGAGGAAAAAAGTGATTTAATTGAGTGGTTATACATTTGATTTTACCGTAATAAATCCACAATTACTTGTAGTTGAGGTTTCTGTTTTTGAGTTTAGGTCTGTTTTACCTGTCCTCTCCTATAACAAGAACATAATGCTGCTTCTGACTTTCTATTTTGATAAAATATCATAGTGTTTTAAGTCAGTAATTTTACCCCTTTTTCTATTTAGATTCGAGAAATATCACAATATATTTAATTTCTTAACACCACAACTATCACAAAACTCGTTCCAGGTGATAATTCTTCCACCAGACGAACCATTTCATGATTTATAGAGCGATGCAATACTGGTACTTAACCTCCAATAGAAAAGTAGACATTATTTTGAAAAGTGTATTCGATTGTTTAGTTATGGTATAATAATAGAATTTCATTAATAAACTCAACTAACGGCCTGTCTCGGCTTCGCAAGGCTGGATATTTGTTTATTATATAGCTTTTCCTTAGTTATAATTCAATTTTTGTTCTCAAGGCAGTCACAGCAGCTACCCATTATTTCTTGATAGTGTGAATTGTCGGAAATTTGTATGTTCCATCATTTTTACAGCTTATTACACAACATCTAGTTATTTTACATCAATAAATCGTTTTTTTTTTCAGAAAATTGCTTTGATTTGACAGTTCTTTTGGGACCAAACTGTCACTTGTCACTTTGACACTTGCCTTCCCCATTTGACGCATGGGTTGTGGATAGGGTTGCCAACATTTTTTTGTCTGAATATAGTATTTCTTTGAGAAAGCCATAAAAAATATAGTACGCTTCAAAAAAATATAGTATTTTAGTAGGAACGAATAAAAAAAAACAGACTAGTTATATTTTTAATTATTTATTTTTTATAAAAACTATATTTTTTTGCACTTCTTCCATTTTTAAAGACGTGTTCGAAAATTGCAGGAAGTTTTTTTTATTATGTTAATTTTAGTAATTAAATAGAAACGCAAAATATAAACATTGAGCTATTGTACTGAAATATAGTATTTTCGCCGCGTACTATATATATTTCTTCAACAGTATATAGTACGGAGACCCTAAATACAGTACAATACTATATTATATTATAGTACGGTTGACAACCCTAGTTGAGGATAATGACGCCTTACTTTTACTCCTAGTGCAACCTTCCACTGACAAAGATGGTTGCACTAGAAGTACAGCTTTTTTTTTTATCGTGGTGTAATCATTAAAATGAGGCCTCCCACCCCGGGCAGGGCGGGAGGGACTGTCAGATTTGTACTGACTAAAATCCACGGTGTCCTTCAATAGCCCTTTATGTTCCGGGGTCACGGTGATGGAAATAACTCCCGCGACCCCGGCAGGCTTTGGCCCTCTGTGAGAGGGCCCCGTCATTTTGCTGACGCTCTTTGAGGCGCGCGTGGAACACGACGCGCCGTCGTCGACCCGGGTAGAAGTACAGCTTGGCAAATTAGAGTAGAAAACCTGAAGTCGCCACTGTGCTCTCGCTACCAGCACTTTGAATGTTTTTTTTACTACGTTTGTTTTATGGCACAATAAAAACTTGAGAGGTGTCAAGGGACACCCGGATGGAACGAAGTTACTGTATACACTCAACAAAAATAATCGTCGCGACTCCACTCCACTCCACTCCACTCCCGTCCAGTCCAGTCCGGTCCGGTCCAGTCCAGTCCAGTCCATTCCATTCCATTCCATGGTAATAAACACATTACCCTCCTTTGCGTCGCGCAGTCGGATAAAAGTGTCGTGCCAACTTTTCGTAAGAATTTTTTCCGTTCAGCCCCCTTTCACAACGCGCGATAAGGAACTTCGTTCCAATAAATCTAACAAGAACGCAGGTTCGTTCTTTGTTTACATCAAATGTCAAAGATTTTAAAACGTTGTCAGCCATGGACCTAAAAAAAAAGGCGGACGGAACTTCACTAAGAAACAATTGAAGCACCCATAGTAAGTCAGTGCGCTTGTCCACACAAGCCAGCACACACACATTCACACCATAGTAAGTCAGCCGTCGGCCATTACGCTTCGAACGACACTCGCGGTTTCATACGGTGTTATTTTGTCTAATAAAAATCAAAGTATGCCGTCATGTGTTGCAAAAAGTTGTCTAAACCATAGTAGTTCAATTAAAAAAGCCAGGGCGATTTTACGTCAATAAATTTTATAAACATCTCGAAATCAATCAGTGTTGCAACTATTTCAAGGTTCAAATTATTTTAAAATTGGGAGATTTATATTTTATGTTACTATTTATCGTTATTGTATTCTTCTGTATTTTTACAGATTTCCCTCGGCAAATGATGCATGGAAAAATGATTGTATAAAAATAATAAGGGAGTGTAGACATGGAATAGGAATGTAGAAGTGTAGGAATGGAACATAAAATAGCTTTAATTTAATATTTATAGCCGAAAAATACTTAAACATTCGTTTTCACCACTTAAGTAAATAGAAAGGATTTCTAGATGTGTCGATAGCAAAAGACAAGTCTACAAAAATTTGATTCAACAAAAGGGTTTGTAAAACTTTATTAACATTAAACGAGTTGTAAATATTTTAATATCCAATGTGTTTTAATTATTTTACCTTTATTTAAAAAAAAGATATCCGTAACAAAAAAATTGTAATTAAACTTAAGTTCAAGGGAGATCTTAATTAAATATTGTTTAAAAATGGGTAATTTTTTCCTTCATCTGGCATCCCTATACAGACGCACACATACATAAGCATCCGCCATTTTGGTGCTTCACTTGTTTCTTAGTGAAATTCCGTCCGCCTTTTTTTTTAGGTCCATGTTGTCAGCAAACGAAAAGATTAGTTTCGTTTCAAGACGTTCTGGCCAAGCTGACGGGACTCGACATAAAGGGAATTTAATAAACCCTTTTACCTCGGTTGCCATTTTGCGAATTAGGCTTTCTGCGCCTAAACTGCATCATTGGATTCTCTAGGAGAAAAAATATTGGCAAGGAATCGAATCCGCTGATTTTTGAAAAAAAAATTACTCCTATTATTATAGTACCGTAAAACGGGGCTAATCGGAACACATTTGATATAATTTAGCAAATATCTTGTTTATCAAATAAATAGCTATGGTAAGAAAATTATATGGGTCTTGGAGAACCCATTACTTATGCAGCTATACGTATGAAGCAATGACTAAAGATTAGTCATTGGTTTGAAGTAGGTAACGACTTACAACAGGAACTGAAAAAAATAAAGATGTGATTGTCCCAAATATCGCATAATTGGGGCTATTATGGACAGCAATAGAAAAGGGCTGAAAAAAACTAAACAAATCTATCGATATTTGGGACATGCAATAACTAATACCTACCACATAAAATAATCCTTTTTTTTGGGATTGGTAGGATATTAAAGAAAGATTTTTTTTTATAAATACGTTTTGTCTATTGTAAGCGTAAACTATCAGTGTTGCTAGTTTGTAAAATAAATTCGACCTTACACCGACCACCGACAATTTTTTGTTAGAAATTCTGGGTCGTCCCAAATAGCCCCCCGTTTTGCTGTATTATTACATCCACAGAGTACAGTAATAATAATAGAGATAGAGAGCATGACTCTCCTAACCTTGATGTGTCTCCTCGTTCTGTGGCGCCATCTATTAGTCTTGATCCCTAAACTACCCTATATGTTTACACACACATACGTAACTTAAGATTTCTTTGTGTGCAGTCAATCAGTGGAATGAAAATTTAATAGGTATTATTTAGATCTACACTTTTCTTAAAAATCAGCTTTTTTTACAAACTTGAGATTTTTCGAAAACTCAGTTAAATCACTACAGCTGTGTTTTAAGAAAAGTGTAGATCTAAATAATACCTATTTTAAAGTGTATTACTTATTTAAAATTATCTGTGATAAGTAATATTATTACTTTACATTTATACTCAGTAAGCTTTTAATAGTAAATAAAACGCAATATTTCATTTCTTTATTTTATTGTGTTTATGTTTATTGTAATACAATTGAGCAGCGCTTTTCACTTCATCATCCCCATCATAAACTATTTTCCCGGACAAAATTCGGTTGATTGAACGGCACCAACCGTAAATCAAAATGTTTATGACAATATCTTCAAAATATTTTTTAAATGCGATATTGTGTTTCTTGCATTTTAAATTAAAATTTTCTATAAGGAATTCATTCATTACTTTTATATTTAGTTTGGTATTTTCTGTACCTATATTATTTTTTAAGCAATCAGTTGTGATATTTTGTATATTGGCAAAATAGGTACAGATTTTTTTTGAAGGATACACAAGCAATTTTTTTCCTTCAACATATTCTTTATCTTTTATTAAACCACTAATTTCATTTGTTTGCAGTTCTTGTCTGCACGTTTTGCACGATTTGCAAATTCGTGTTAAACATTTTTTCAGGACCCAACCACAAACATAATTCCTTATTTCCTGACCTGCCTCATGTATTTCAGCATCATTATTTATTAATTGGTTACTTATAGGTATACGGAGAGGCAGCTCATTTTCATCTCTTCTGTCTGACGACTTTTCGGGTTCCTTTTGGTCTAAGAAGAAGTTTAAGGACTGCAGAAATGTAGCAATATCCTCCTCGCAATTCGCTTTGATTGAATGCGAGGAGGAAAAGTTATTTATCAAAAGAGCTTTATATGCGCCTTCAAAGCCAACACTATTTGGTGCTACATTTCTGGCCCCTAAACTTCTAATGTTCCCGAAAAAATTTTCGATTGGGTCCTGATTAAAGTTTCTACACAACATCGTGTCCAAACCGTGATTTTTTGACAATATTTTCCAAATGGCTTGCATCCCTTCAATAGTCTTTATGAAGTTCCTTATAGATGGCACCGTTTTTTCAACCACACGTATTTTGTCCCCAGTTTTTTTTTGTTCTAAAAATTTCATATTTTTTAAAAAATTTATAGCGTCTATCCATAGTTGATGATGGGGCGAACCTTTTTTAACACCTGCCCGGTAGATTTTTCCGTTCTGAACATCAAATGTGTTAGAGTTTAGGCTGTCAAACAGTTTGTCGATTATTAAAACAAATTCTTCTATGTTTGTTACTTCCGGCCTAACTTTTCCCGATTCTGACAAATGTTTAACCGCGACGGCAACGCTGTGGCTGAAGACTTGAGCTGCGGTTTTAACTTTCATTTTATTTATTTTTTCTATAATTAGGTGCTCCTCTGTAATTTTTTGTAAAATTTTTAATTCATCATAGCTCTTATCAGCCTGATATAATTCCTCAAAGTACTCCCACTTAAGGACTTTTTCTTTTTCTTCTTTAACGCTATGGTAAATTAAATTTTTTGTTAATAAATTGTTTCGCAGTCCTTTTAGCAAATGTGGTACATCATACAAAGGGATAATTTTTTTATTATTAAAAATAATGCAATCCTGTTTCCAAATTTTGCCTTTTCTTAAAATTTGTTCCTTGCTATCATTTATTAAGCCGTCTATCGCTCCTACATTTATGGCGCTTTGGTCACACACAGTAGCCAATATTTTTAGGCCTGTAGCATAGACTTCTGTAATTATATTTTTTATTATATTTTTAAGTTCTATTTTATTCATACTTTGTGTGAAATAATATGCTACAGGCTGTTTGTAATTTTTTTTTATGCCTCGCACCATAAATGTAAGCACGTGGTCTGCAATTTGGTGTTCATCCCTATCTTTTAAAGAAGTAAAGCCCTTAAGTTGGTCACTTCCGGCATCATATTGAATATAAGGCGTGATATACATTTCATCGAAAATCAAAACACACAGCTTGTCGTCTTCGCTCATACTCGCCACTGAGTCTTTAATTTTTTCTAAAATTGCTTTATTGATACCTGGGGGGGTATTACAACGTCTTAAAACCAGGCTTATTCCGGTGAGTGAAAGTGACAGAGCTATACAAGTCGTCTAGCGCCATCTCGTTCACTCGCCGGAATAAGCCTGGTTTTAAGACGTTGTAATACCCCCCCTGGTCTAATTTTGATTTTAGCAAGTAACTTTTTTAGGGATCTTGCCGATGGCAATGTAAAACATTTTGATAGAAGTTTATAACATTTCGGACTCCTTTTAAATAAGGAAAGGGATAATATTTTTTCATCCATTGCAAAACGGCGTCCTTTCGGCTTCTTGATAGCTTCCCAATATTGCATTCTTGTGAAAAGTTTTGCGGGCAAGCTCATTTTTCCTGTGACAATTTTAAATGCTTTACTATTTGAAAGCTTCTCAGCATTTTCGAGTCTGGTTTTATAAAATTCTCCTCTTTTTTTAAGTCTTAAAATTTGTCGGTTTAAATCTTTAATTTGTCTTTGTGTAGTCTTCGTGACAAATGTGGCAAGCCATGGTTTACTCGTTGGTCCTGAAAATTAAATAAAAATCTCATATCAGTACTCAACAAAAGAATTAAAAAAACACATTGTTATGACCATAATTACATATATCTATGAATGCACTATGCAATCACAATATGAGATGACATCATGTTTAGTCAAAATAGTATTGAAATTGGATGTTGATACAAATAAATTTGTGGCACTGAGGCAACAAAAATATTTGTCTTCTATAGACCGGTGGCTGTCAAAGAACGATTCTCAGGATTATTTATTTTGGAAAAAATAAAATGGAAGAATCGCATAACAAAAAAATATGTAAAAATAAATAGTTTACCTGGCTGTAGCACAGTGGATTTTGAAGACATACTAATGTCTGGTGTGGATGGCATATCAGTGTATGTCTGATGAGACGCACTAACTACAGTGGCAATTCCTAAAACAAGAATAAAACACATTAAAAAAAAACAATAAATACATACTACAAACTTGCATTGGGAATAGTAAATAGTACTGTATGTTGTTGACATGAATTTACTACATAAATACTGCAATAGCAATAATATTTCATTTAGGTCTTATTTGGACAAAATAATTTATTTAAGTTGAATGTGATACAAATAAAATCATGGAGCTAAGGCAACGAAAACATTTGTCTTCTATAGACCAGTGGTGGAATGGAAGAATCGCACTTGACAAAAAGTAATCTATCTATATAAAAATAAATAATTTACCTGGCCGTAGCACAGTGGATTTTGAAGACGTACTACTGTCCGGTGTGGATATGGATGGCATATCATGGCAGGTCTGATGGGACGCATGTACTACAGTGGCAATTCCTAAAACAAGAATAATAAACGTTAAAAAAAATAAAAAAAAATACATACTACAAACTTGCATTGGGCCATTGGGAATAGTAAATGGTATTGTATGTTGTTGACATGAATTTACTACATAAATACTGCAATAGCAATAATATTTCATTCAGGTCTTGTTTGGACAAAATAATTTATTTAAGTTGGATGTGATACAAATAAAATTATGGAGCTAAGGCAACGAAAACATTTGTCTTCTATAGACCAGTGGTGGAATGGAAGTATCGCACTTGACAATAAGTAATCTATCTATATAAAAATAAATAATTTACCTGGCCGTAGCACAGTGAATTTTGAAGACGTACTACTGTCCAGCGTGGATGTGGATGGCATATCATGGCAGGTCTGATGAGATGCAATATCTACAGTAGCAGTTCCTGAAAAAGAATGAAAGTAAGATTAATTAAAATAAATGTGCACCATACTGGTATCACAATCATGTTTTCCCGAAGTTGTGATGTTCAGTACATTGTTATGAATACAAGTGAATTGAACTGTTGAAAAAAAACTTTGCACACACTTGACTTGATCAAAGATTTTTTGAATGCAAAGTAACAAGCCGAAATTAGTAGGTACATACCTGGCACTAACAATGAAGGTACAGCAATAGCGCTTAAGCGATTGTTTCTGGTTTTGTCTTGTGGCCTAAAATGTATGTCACAAACTTTTTTTCTATTATAAATTTCATCATCAGTCATGCCACTCAACAACGGTCCAGCAAGTTTCACCCAGATCTTGAACCGGTCTGGGTCTTTTGTAGGTTGAGGAAAGTTGTGGATGGCAACACCTGAAATATAAATTTATGGTTTTAGAGATACATTCATTTTATTTTTCAAAACAGACAATTTACTAATTCATTTTAAATACTGAGAAATAATTATTCATACAGAAAGCTTCTGATATTCTTATTCTTCTACTTCTGATAGTATTACAATACTAGCCCTACCATGTACCCACTCATTTCCATTATTATTACAGATATAATTGCTAAGCGGTTGACATCTATTGAAATTGAAATAAAAGAAATAAATATATCACAGCAAGAAATCCTGCAGAGTCCGATCTTCCTCTACAATCACTCCGTTTGAAACTTTGCCAGAAGAAATAAAATTAATAAGATATAATATTGTTGATAATATTGAATCAGTAACAGATAAAAATGCAAAATTTGAAATCGGTGTAATTTAACGATGACCCACTGACCCAAAATGCTACTAGGGGGTAGAGGAAGGCGGTTTGCCAAATAGGAAACTCCAACAAACATTATGGTTCAATGCCGTTTGAGTTTCATGCGTTTAGACAGACAGGAAGACACACGTGGCGGGGTGACTTTGTTTTAAAGTAATAATGATAATAAATACATAAAGGTAGATTTGCAGCCTTACCTGTTGTTTTACATCCAAACACGCATCTTCTTGTAGTTGGCATTGTCAGTTTATAACTGAGTCCGCAAGATAAATGAACAACTTAAAAACTAAAGTCACAATAACACAAGGACAGAAACATAAAACACTAAGGCGTCCAAACTATCGCATGAAAAGAAAATCAAAAACACTACAGCGTCCACAATAACTATCACAAAAAAACTTAAAACACTAAGGCGTCCAAATTATCGCAAGTAATTAAGAAAGTTCGACAATATCGCAAAGAAATTTTTTTACACGGACTCACGGTTGAACTTTGAAAATTGTCATCTTAGTGCTGCCAAGGCATTGATTAAAATCTACTAACACCTTCCAAATTAATATAATATTTGAAAAAAAAAAGACCTGAATTGACATAGAGACAATAAATAATTTGAACAAATTTCATTTATTGTGTAGATACATAAGTTTTCTCTTTTAAACGGACATTTTATTTGATAAGAAGTTACTGAATTAAAGTAACCATTAAAAAATGGCAGCCCTGAGATATGTTGCCAAAAACTGGTTTAGCGCCATCTGTTGGATTAAAATTGAGCTATTAATAGTGTAAAAAGTTAGGGTACAAGACTAATAGATGGCAGTACTATAATCATTAAAAGTGCCTTGTAGGCGACTTTCACCCCCCTGATTACATCGGATCGGTCACACGCACACCCAGCCTGCTACCCCTCTTCCTTCAACAGTACAATTATAGATTAAAATCACATTGAAATAATAGTTGGAAAGAGGATGGAGCAACGACGATATATTAATAGACTACGCAGTACGCATTGCACGATCTAACGAACAAAACTATTCTGCAAACTCGCTGAGGTACTACGGCTCACAGGATTGGTCGAAATGAGACGGATATAAGACTTTTTTGCCTAATGTGTTGGCATTGGCAGACATCGGTCGCCTGTTATTAGGAGTCTAGTATTATATCGTCGTTGGGATGGAGGCTCAGACGACGGAGCTCAGATTCGCGGGGCTCCTATTTCTGGCTGGTTTAAAAATAACAAAGTCCCAGCGCACACCGGTGGAGGCGCGGCGCGGAGCAATTTGATGAAGATAACAATTGTGTGCGTCAGAATGGCTGGTTGCCTGTGGCGTTGGTCAATGAGAGTTGATTCGAAAATTGCTACATAATACATATAATAAATAATTGCTACATAGGATATATACTTATATGTAAAATTTTTTTTTTTGACCAGCCATCCTGTGTCAGGCAGGATGGCTGGTCACCTCCTAGTTTAAAGTCAAGCGTACAGTTTCCCGAAATGTATTGCGTCAATAATTGCTTCATATTTACTTCATTTATCTCATTTATTTGTATCTTTAAAAAATATATGCTAAATAAAGGATGTAGCAGTAATTTAAATTATCCCAAGGAAAAGTCCCTGATAAAATAATAAAGGCAAATAGTTGCAGTGCGTCTTAACTCAACGGTATTGCTACTTTAGGCGGCAGGCGTTCTAAATAAAATTGTAAAATGGCATGTTATGTATGAGTAGGTAAGTGGACAATAAGCATATTAGAAGGATATCGTAAATAAATAAAAAATACAAAGAGCAAAAAGAAGCTAATTCCACATTGTATAATATATGCGTAAAAATAATATGAAAATACTCGAAGTTGTTGACTCATATAATATCTACTTAGGACAAGTAGTCCAGTTAGGTAGGTCCAACTTCGAGAAAGAGGTCAACCACCAAATCCAACTCGGTTGGGTAGCGTTCGGGTAACTACGCAATGTCTTTCCGTCCGACTTACCCCAGTGCCTCAAGACGAAAGTCTTCAACCAATGTGTGTTACCAGTGATGAGTTACGGCACCGAAACGTAGTCTTTCACTATCGGCCTCATCTCAAAGCTCAAAGTCGCTCAACGAGCTATGGAGAGGGCTATGCTCGGTGTGTCTCTACGTGATCACATACGAGTCACTGATATAGTCCACCGGATTAGCAAGCTGAAGTGGCAATGGGCAGGCCATATTGCTCGCAGAGCAGATGGCCGATGCGGTCGAAAAGTGCTAGAGTGTAGACCACGGACTAGCAAGCGCAGCGTAGGACGTCCACCAACAAGGTGGCCAGTCAACCTTATAAAAGTCGCTGGAAGACGCTGGATGCAGGTCGCTTCCAACCGGTATATGTGGAGATCAAAAGGGGAGGCCTATGTTCAGCAGTGGACGTCCTATGGCTGAGATGATGATGAATATGAAAATAAGCTAAAAAATTGGTTCGGGCGAAACTACCCATGCACATTTTAAAAAGGGGACATCTGGCCTGCGGGCCACCTTTTTTCGTGGGCGAGATGTCCCATAACCTCAGCATTAATTTACCTTATTGTCATATTATTTTTTCGCATATATTATGCAATGTGGAATTAGTTTCTTTTTACTCTTCGTATTTTTTTTTTTATTTACGATATCCTTCTAATATGCTTATTGTCCACTTACCTACTCATACATGACATGCCATTTAACAATTTTATTTAGAACGCCTGCCGCCTAAAGTAGCAATACCGTTGAGTTAAGACGCACTGAAACTATTTGTGTGCGTCAGAATGGCTGGTTGCCTGTGGCGTTGGTCAGTGAGAGTTGATTCGAAAATTGCTACATAATTGCTTATATTTGCTACATATAATAAATAATTGCTACATAGGATATATACTTAGATATAAAATATTTTTTTTGACCAGCCATCCTGACGTCAGGATGGCTGGTCACCTCCTAGTTTAAAGTGAAGCGTACAGAGTTTCCCGAAATGAATTGCGTCAATAATTGCTTCATATTTACTTCATTTATCTCATTTATTTGTATCTTTAAAAATATGCTAAATAAAGGATGCAGCAGTAATTTAAATTATCCCAGGGAAAAGTCCCTGATAAAATAATAAAAGCAAATAGTTGCAGTGCGTCTTCACTCAACGGTATTGCTACTTTAGGCTGCAGGCGTTCTAAATAAAATTGTTAAATGGCATGTTATGTATGAGTAGGTAAGTGGACAGTAAGCATATTAGAAGGATATGGTAAATAAAAAAAAATACGAAGAGTAAAAAGAAGCTAATTCCACATTGTATAATATATGCGTAAAATAATATGAAAATACTCGAAGTTGTTGACTCATATAATATCTACTTAGGACAAGTAAACTTCGAGAAAGGGGTCAACCACCAAATCCAACTCGGTTGGGCAGCGTTCGGGAAACTACGCAATGTCTTTCCGTCCGACTTACCCCAGTGCCTCAAGACGAAAGTCTTCAACCAATGTGTGTTACCAGTTATGAGTTACGGCACAGAAACGTGGTCTTTCACTATCGGTCTCATCTCAAAGCTCAACGAGCTACGGAGAGGGCTATGCTCGGTGTTTCTTTACGTGATCACATACGAGTCACTGATAATTATAGTCCACCGGATTAGCAAGCTGAAGTGGCAATGGGCAGGCCATATTGCTCGCAGAGCAGATGGCCGATGCGGTCGAAAAGTGCTAGAGTGTAGACCACGGACTAGCAAGCGCAGCGTAGGACGTCCACCAGCAAGGTGGCCAGTCAACCTTATAAAAGTCGCTCGATGCAGGTAGCTTCCAACCGGTATATGTGGAGATCAAAAGGGGAGGCCTATGTTCAGCAGTGGACGTCCTATGGCTGAGATGATGATGATGATGAATATGAAAATAAGCTAAAAAATTGTTTCGGGCGAAACTACCCATGCACATTTTAAAAAGGGAACATTGGCCTGCGGGCCACCTTTTTTCGTGGGCGAGATGTCCCATAACCTCAGCATTAATTTACCTTATTGCCATATTATTTTTTCGCATAATTATATTATGCAATGTGGAATTATCTTCTTTTTACTCTTCGTAATTTTTTTTATTTACGATATCCTTTTAATGTGCTTATTGTCCACTTACCTACTCATACATAACATGCCATTTAACAATTTTATTTAGAACGCCTGCCGCCTAAAGTAGGTAGCAATACCGTTGAGTGAAGACGCACTGCAACTATTTGCCTTTATTATTTTATCAGGGACTTTTCCTTGGGATAATTTAAATAACTGCTACATCCTTTATTTAGCATATTTTTTAAAGATACAAATAAATGAGATAAATTAAGTAAATATGAAGCAATTATTGACGCAATACATTTCGGGAAACTCTGTACGCTTCACTTTAAACTAGGAGGTGACCAGCCATCCTGACGTCAGGATGGCTGGTCAAAAAAGTATTATTTTATATCTAAGTATATATCCTATGTAGCAATTATTTATTATATGTAGCAAATATAAGCAATTTTCGAATCAACTCTCATTGACCAACGCCACAGGCAACCAGCCATTCTGACGCACACAACTATTTGCCTTTATTATTTTATCAGGGACTTTTCCTTGGGATAATTTAAATTACTGCTACATCCTTTATTTAGCATATTTTTAAAGATACAAATAAATGAGATAAATGAAGTAAATATGAAGCAATTATTGACGCAATACATTTCGGGAAACTCTGTACGCTTGACTTTAAACTAGGAGGTGACCAGCCATCCTGACGTCAGGATGGCTGGTCAAAAAAAATATTTTATATCTAAGTATATATCCTATGTAGCAATTATTTATTGTATGTAGCAATTTTCGAATCAACTCTCATTGACCAACGCCACAGGCAACCAGCCATTCTGACGCACACTAACAATTTAATATAAACCTTAACAACCTTGGCATACGGTCGCAAATGAATAAATCGCATGCGGCGTTCGGAGCGCCTCCAAGCTACCTACCACAAGAGCATGCGCTTGAGCGCGCCATGATGCTCTGCGCTCCGCCGCGTCGCGCCCCTCTGCTCCGCGCGCGGCTGTCTTTTTCTTCTGCAAGCGCAGCAATAATAATCATGTCCCAGTCCACATCCATTACGAACGAGAGCGACTTGTCTGTGCAAAGTATCGATCAGCACTAACGGCCGCGCTCTCGTCGGAGTAGTAAGCTGCGCCGCGCTCGAATGCTCTCAACGCCGCTCGATGCGCGCAAATCCGCCCGCGCGCATCAAAGAAATGTGCACCGCCGTGCCTCCACCGGTGTGCGCTGGGCCAAAGGTTTGGGGCTGGAGAGGTTTTATAGACCGCTGTTTTTGGGGAAATTTTCGCTCATAAGATTTGACACTATTTGAATCCTACTATACCTGCAGGATGTATTATTTTCACTTTGAAGAAAGCATATAATTATAGTCCACAGTGGGTCACAGGCACTGAGATTTTTTTACAACTGGGTAACAGATGAGACGGGACAGGAGAAAGTTTAATAAGTAAAGAAAACACCAAAATGATTTTTTAAATTATATTAAAGATACATCTACACCTGCGACTCAGGCAGTGTGGTGATGATGTCAGAATCGCCCGGATCTGTGATGGCGAGTGTGCATACCCTGTAGTACTTTCCGCATGCTGTGCCCAACTCAATGTTATTTCCACTGTAGTGGTGGACGCCAGTCTTAGCCAGGAGTGCGTAATACTCGATTTCAGATTTCCTATGAAAAAAAAAAATTGTTGTAATTATTTTGGAAGAAAAAATGGTACCTCAAAATCCGACAGGAAGGAAAGTATCAACATCCCGAGATATATAATCATGGTTTAAAAAATAAAATTAATTCAGAAACTGTCCGTCTATGAGAATATACCTTAATAATTAAGGTACCAATTATTGGTAATGTCATCTAACAAGGAAATTAGGAATGTAATAATAAATTATAGAGACAATCCACGTATTGGGTAAAATATATTCTTTATGTACCTATAACATGAAATAGCTCACCTGTCAAAGTTCAGCAAATGGGTTATGACTACTCCATAGGTTTCCCATATGGATCAGAAAAAGTCATGTGCGTATAAGTTGTTTTAATTTCTATTTCTCATTTGGATGATTCATCTTTCTACCTTACTGTTTATATCATAATTATTTTCATCATGACTGTTTCATGCACCACTATGAGGGAATCCATACTTCTTAGTCCAAAGACTCCATATGCTTCCCTATGACAGACACAATACTGGGAAACTCTACTTCTCAGTAGTCTCACCTTAGAGGAGGAGCATTCTTGGCGATGATGACCAGCTTAGCTTTGCCCTGACGGAGTGTCTTCAGTGTCTGCTTGTAGCCAAGACAGTACTTGCCCGATTTCATAACCAGGGCCAAGCGAGAGTTGATAGACTCGATGGTCTTTTTCTAAAAAATATAAAAGAAAAGAGTGTAAAAGGAGTGCACATTTTAGAAACACAATATAGATTATTGGATAACTATGTAAGTAGAATTTTTTACTGCTAAGTCCTAAGATGACCCACTGACCAAATGATTGATGGCAATCAAAATCTAGATATTATAGCAATCTAGGTTATAATGTTTGCACAATAACAATGAATGTGAATTTTAATAAGAATATCACAGATAACCTGCAAAATGTTTGATACGTTCTCAACCTTACAAATTATAAAATAAGCAAGCCTATCTTGTATCAGTTGATCTTGGACCTTATTTTAGTGAGGATTATTAAATAAAACAATATCAAATAACCCCGTTCAAGTCCAACAATTTGTTAGACACGTGTGGGCCACTAACCTGTTTCTTGGCCGCAACCATTGTGTATTTTATTGTAACCACGAATTACTGAAATAGAGAAGAATAGATGAGATTTTTTATGAATGCAAACATTCTAAATAATATCCATCAAGATAATTATAATTATTTTTCAAGAATATAAAATTCAACGCACCTCTCGTAAAAACGCGTTGCAAAGGAAAAGAACGAGAACGTACACGAGCACAAGAGGAATGATTTTAATTCACTATGAATGAACTATTGAACAATTGACCGAATGAAGCACAGATGAATGAAACACAGAAAAATGTTATTTTGTTTTTTGACAGCACTTAAACCTAACCCCATTTCACACGAGTGCTAAAAAGCGTTGCGGTAAAACTGCGGCGTTGGCGCTTTTTAAATCCCATAAGGACGTGCGTTTTTTATATTGAGCTAAACTGTCACCGCTTAGCATTTTAAATCAAATGCAGTTCTAACACAGACTAAGTAGAGAGTGTGCAGTAATTCAAAAAACAGAGCGTTTTAAAAACGTTGATTTGTTCTAAACCCGGCGCTTTTTTACGACCAGAAAAAAAACGCTCGTGCAGAGTAGCACTTAAGCGCTGACGATTTGATTGTTCATTAAGCCCCCATTAGCACGGGCGAATACGCCGCCGCGTTGAAACCTCGACGTTGCCGCTTTTTAAGCGCTGATATTTTAATTCCATTCACACGAGCGTTTATAAGGCGTCGCGTTGAAATTACGGCGTTGGCACTTTTTAAGCGCTGACGACTTGATTGTTCACGAGCGCTAAAACTTTCCCTTTCAAAATCACTAGTCTCGTGACGTCAAAATGGTTTCTAATAGTTAGCAACAGTAACATGCGTTGCAAGAAGACGCATCCGTCACCCCACTCATCCCATAAAAAGCTCTACTTGGTGGATGTTCCAATATCTTATGCCCGGGCTACACGAGGCCACACGAGGATAGTTTTTCAATCTAGGATAGCAAGCTAGATTTCTTTCTTTGTCTTGGCTCGCTATCCTGGGGTGCGTTTAAATCAGCCGGCGATATTTCGCCGGATGAAAATTAAACTAGCGGGGGTTCGCTGAACGGAGTCATAAGTTTCTGTCAATGTTAGCTGTCAAATTCAATTGACAGCTCAGCTCAGTTTATCAAACAAATAACAATCAATCCAAAGGCGTCAGTTCACACCGAGACGCGACGCGAAGCGACGTGACGCAACGATACTTCAAATTTGTATCTTTTCTTGTAGTAAAAAAAGTCAGATTTTGAACGACGTGCGCGGCGCCGCGCTGCGCAGCGCGGCGTCGAACTGCGTTGCGAAAGGTGTATCTTTTGTTTTTTAAAATAGAGTTACATTTTGAATAACTCTATTGAAAAGTGCGCGCAGCGTCACGTCTCGGTCTGAGCTGACCGTAATCCACAAATAATATTCACCGAGACGATGAATGGGGAAGGCAAGTGTCAAAGTTACAAGTATTTAGTGACAGTTTGGTCCCAAAAGAACTGTCAAATTAAAGGAATTTTCTGAAAAAAAAAAACGATTTATTGATGTAAAATGACTAGATGTTGTGTATTATGCTGTAAAAAAGATTATACCATAACTAAACAATCGAATACACTTTTCAAAATAATATCTACTTTTCTATTGGAGGTTAAGTACCAGTATTGCATCGCTCTATAAATCATGAAATGGTTCGTCTGGCGGAAGAATTATAACCTGGAACGAGTTTTGTGATAGTTGTGGTGTTAAGAAATTAAATATATTGTGATATTTCTCGAATCTAAATAGAAAAAAGGGGTAAAATTACTGACATAAAACATTATGATATTTTATCAAAATAGAAAGTCAGAAGCAGCATTATATTCTTGTTATAGAAGAGGACAGGTAAAACATACCTAAACTCAAAAATTGAAACCTCAACTACAAGTAATTGTGGATCTAATACGGTAAAATCAAATGTATTACCACTCAATTAAATCACTTTTCTTCTCTTGTAGATGGACCGCGGCGTCTTAATTCTTCTTTAAGTATATGCACTTGCATTGACGAATAATTTTCCATATTTGTTTTGTATATAAACTCAATTTTTATAACAATAAATCTTGTTTGTTTTTTGTACAAGGTAGACAGTAATCTGACGTAGCGTAGGGACCAACTATCGCAGCGCCATCTACGATTAGCTACCACAAAACGTCATTGAACTGAATGAGACGAAATTCAAAACATGCATTAAACGCACACTGTGTAAGCAGGCATATTAGAAACTGAGCGACTATATCGCTGATGATAATGCTTGGCTCCATGCTGGTCCTGCTCCATGAGACAGTGAATGTATAAATAAATTTATAGTGGAAGTATACTTAATACCATTGTTGGAGCTGCTGAAGATTGTACAACTGTATTTGCATTGTATAGATTCAATCTTCCTTGTATTATATAGTTTCATAGCCGGCATTGTGTGAGTACTATGTACTTCAGAGCTGTCATTCACTGAGTACCTACGTCTCTTGTTGACTTGAATGACCCTGGCGGCTGAGAGGGTGTCATGCTCACTCAAATGTCTCGCTGATGGTGGCGCGTGTGTCGGATCATTTAGCTCCCTCCAAAATGGTTGAGCTGAATGGTGCTGATGCATGTGTCATGTTCGTGAACGGGCGCTGTCAGTTGAGACTGGTCATCTCTTAGCTGCCACGGCTTATTTTAATAATTATTGATCATTTTGTTTTTGAATTGTCTTTGTTTTAATTGTTAGTCTGGACACTTTTAATCAAAAACTTGCTACATCGTTCTCACATAATGTACCACCTCAAATGAATGATGTAACAAAGGTTCTGTAATATTTCTGGCGATCTAAAAAGAGTGTCCATGGAGTTTCTTGCACGTTCTTCTCCATAGAGATCTACTTCTTGGAACGGGCATCTACGGTACTTTCACAGTTTTTATGTCTTGTGACTGGGACTGTAGCACCATAACTTTTGTAGTGTTTAATAATATTCATTTGATTGTCTATGACAATTCAAAAGTGCCTGGCCTACTTGAAATAAATGCTTTGATTTTTGATTGATTTTGATTTTGATTAGCTTTGAGTTGCCATCCCCATTGAGTGCTCTCTAAAATAAAAATATTCGGTTTTACGGCGCGAATCGAGCAAAACAACAAAACTCAATGTCAATCTGACAGCAGGATAAAATTTTGCGAGGTAAAAAGGTCGCAAAAATTTATTCCATTCGGTAAAAACTTATAGGTACCAGCGGACGACCGTAAACGGGGCAGATTAAATTTTAATTAGTTTCATTTTTCACCTCTCGGTGTGCTTGAACGGGTTGTTTGACATTTAGTCAGTTTAAATTTAAACTGAATAATTGATTTAAACGCAGCCCAGCCATAGACATAAAATCATATGGACTGGAAATACCTACACAAAAAACAAGTATACCTACAAGTTTGCCTCTAACATTAGATGGCGGCCAATGATAGGGTTGTGCCAATCAAGAAACATAGTGTTACTGTAACGAGTACCGATACTAGTATCCCTAGTACTTTTAGGATTACATCATAATAGTATTACGACTACAGCTTGGCCAGAACGGATTGAAACGGAACTAAAATTTTTATTTCTGACAGCGTTTTAAAATCTTTGATATTTGAAGTATACAAAGACCGCAGGTTTATTAGATTTATTATTGTGCCATAAAACTAACGTAATAAGTGAAAAAAAATGAAATAAAATCATTCAAAGTGCTGGTAGCGCGAAGACAGTGGCGACTTCCGGTTTTCTACATTTTTATGTCGAGCTGTAGATACAGCTTGGCAAAAAACTGTAGAAAACCGGAAGTCGCCACTGTCTTCTCGCTACCAGCACTTTAAATGTTTTTTTTTTATTTTCACTTATTACGTTAGTTTTATGGCACAATAATAAATCTAACAAACCTGCGGTCTTTGTTTACATCAAATATCAAAGATTTTAAAACGTTGTCAGAAACAAAAAGATTAGTTCCGTTTCAATCCGTTCTGGCCTAGCTGTACAATGATTCACATGATTGAATTATAATCCATGTAGTTACGCGAAAATAATGTGAATTTTTATAATTATTATGATGAACTAAGTAACATTAAAAGAAAGTTGTCTTTTAAATTTTGTTTATTGCTTAAAATAATATGATTTAAAAATCAAGCTTATTTGAATTTTGTATAGGTAATACATAGCTGTATTTGTAACAGTTATGTATTACCTATACAAAATTCAAATCATTTACTTCAAGCAGGCCAGTTATATCATAGGTCGGAATCCCGGAATTACTTTTAAAGAGCAGAAAAAAAACGTGATTTATTAAATAAAAAAGTTTTAACTTTCACTCAATTATTCATCTATTCTATCTCTGATATTTTTATTATGGTATTATTTACTTAAAACAACACTACTTACTTATAACACTGTTTTACACACGAAATTGTCTATTAAAAATCCCATCTCAATATGAATGATGTAACAAAGGTCCTGTATAAATGACGATTCAAAATTATTGTCCTGTCCATGGAGTTTCTTCTCCATAGAGACGCACTACGCAGTGGAGAACCGCTACCACCACCACCGCTCTACCTACCATATTTTTTTTGTCTAATGACTATAGGTCGAAATGGCTCTGGAAGTTGTTTTTTGCTGGATGTCCGAAAAAAAATATGAAATACACATTGCTATCTATATAACTTAGGCTAAAAAACAGGCTGTTATTAAACAATAATTTTGATACACTTACCGATAATATTGTAGGAACAGAGTTCTCATGTAACCTAATACCATCAAGTGTTCTGTTAAAACATTTTTCTTCAAAGTGAAGTGAGCATTACCAGTCTTTACTTCGAGGACTAATATTTTCCACGAAACTATAGAGTTCAACCAATTTTTCTTTAGTCGTTCATTTTCAGGAAACCTATAAAAGATTAGTATTTACCCGACTGCGCCAGGAGGGTTATGTTTTTCGAGTGTATGTATGTATGTATGTATGTATGTTTCTGTGTGTTGCTCTGCAGCCTAAACGGCTTGATGAATTTTAACTTGAGAGGTGTCGTTTGATTTGTCTTAAACGTGAGAGTGTCACTGGGTACATAAACCTGGCCAAGTGCGAGTCGAACTCGTGTGCAAAGGGTTCCGACTTAAAAATATTTTTTTTAAATCTCTCACATTCTATCAAGTGGGGTATCAAATTAAAGGATTTTAAAAATGGTTTACCAAAATATATATAACTTATATGTTTCAATTTAATTTGGACTGATAAATGCTAACAAAAACTAAAAATAGTAAAATAAAATAAATATTAAAAAAAACAAAAAACCCGACTGCGTAAAAAAACTAAAAAGAAAGAAACAAGCCCAGTAGTTTAGAATTCACTCATTCACACTCACAGTCGAGGCCCCTTGGGAAGATTTGATTGGTATAATTTGAATGGGCCCCGACTGTGAGTGTGAATGAGTGAATTCTAAACTACTGGGCTTGTTTCTTTCTTTTTAGTTTTTTTACGCAGTCGGGTTTTTTGTTTTTTTTTTTTTTTAATATTAATTTTATTATCTATCAATTTAATATCATTAAAATTTGGTAACAGTTTCAGTGTAACGAAGGGACTAGTATCGGGAACTATTACAGAACGGCACAACACTATTATTATTGTAAACAAACGAACGAAAATATGAAATGAAAAATATTGTCTGTAGGACGGAAATAAACTCAAATAGTAATTCTCTAACCATGCAAATATGATCACTTAGCGATTTCTTTTCTGAAATTATTCTATTTCATGTAGTTTTGCTTTTGCATGAAAAACAGTTACTAACCTGTGCAAAGTCTATTTAGGCTGATTTTTCTTTTTTCTGGCACGACAAGACACAATGGAACATTCAGGCATGTTGCATTACAGTTTTTTTAATTGTAACACGCACTTTTATAAGAAAACACTCCGTAATTTACAAAAAAAATCTAAATTCAACATTAAGTAAACAACTGTTTGACAGCAGAACTACCACAAAGCTCGTAACAATAAATGGCGAAACCGGCACGTTTCTGTTTCGTAGGCAAATATGCCAACAAAATCTTTCCATTTTGAGCAACAACTGAAATATTGTTGTCTCTTTTCTCAAATATAATTACTGCATTGCTAGAAAGAAAGAGACAAACGAATATTTCACTCTCTGTTTCGTATTTGACTCATATTTGTTTAAGGTGATTGCTTCGATGTAGCCCGCGAAATTCAAATTTTTTTACGTTTTTTGCAATTTGCAGGCCAGTTACATGTTGTAACTTTATAAATATTTGTGTTGCGCAAATAACAAGTATAATTTTAAATATAAAAAATATCAAAAAACTCGCTCCATCAGCTCTCACATAGAAAAGGTGCATCGTAGTTAGATTTCGGAGATTTTAACATGATGCACCTTTTCTATGTGAGAGCTGATGGAGCGAGTTTTTTGATATTTTTTATATTTAAAATTATACTTGTTATTTGCGCAACACAAATATTTATAAAGTTACAACATGTCACTGGCCTGCAAATTGCAAAAAACGTAAAAAAATTTGAATTTCGCGGGCTACATCGAAGCAATCACCTTAAGCAAAATGTATGTATAGAACATTGAGGCGCCTCCATATAACTTTATCTCAATGAGCCCAGCTCAATAGAGATGCGCAAAATGTGTCAGTAAAAAGAAATGAATGAAGTATATCTTTTCTCTTGATGAAGTAGTTCATTCATTTAGTTCAGTACTTCATTTAGTCCAGCAAATCAGAACGAGTTTCTGAATGAGATGATTCACTGAACTAGTTCACTGAATTAGTTCGCTGGACTAGTTCACTAAACTAGTGATTTAGTGAAAAGAAATGATGGATTTCACTAAATCACTAGTTCAGTTTTATACGAATGTCGATTTTCCTTCCTTTAATTAGGTCCGTTTCTCGTAAAGACTATTATTCCTATTCCAATAAAGTTCATTTTTATTATGATGAATAGAGTAACTACTGATAACATTATTTCCGTGGTCACGTGGTGGCGAGGCTCTAGGGTGCGTTTAAATCTTCCGGCGATATTCCGCCGGTAAAAAATTAAACTAGCGAGGGTTCGCTGAATGGAGTCATAAGTTTCTGTCAATGTTAGTTGTCAAATTCAATTGACAACTCAGTTTATTGAACAAATAATCAATTTGCCGGTTTAATTTATATCCATAATCCACAAATAATATTTACTCTCTAAAATAAAAATAATACTCGTTTTACGGCGCGAATCGAGCAAAACAACAAAACTTAATGTCAGTCTGACAGCAGGATAAAATTTTGCGAGGTAAAAAGGTCGCAAAAATTTATTCCATTTAGTAAAAACTTATACCAGCGGACGACCGTAAACGGGGCAGATTAAATTTTAGTTAGCTTCATTTTTCACCTCGCGGTGTACTTAAACGGGGTGTTTGACATTTAGTCAGTATAAATTTAAACTGGATAAAGGATTTAAACGCAGCCCTATATTCGTACGTTACTTTATCCGCCGACGTTATCCGATCAGCCGACGAAGTAACACGAACATGTACGAGTGAGAGAATGCCTTGGCTGAATGTGTGTGAGTAGAGCGGGCTTAACGTCAATGGCCCATTGTGTACTCAGCCATCAGCCATGCATGCATGAGCGAAAAGAAACACTGAACTAAATGAACTAAAGACACATTTGAATGGCCAGTGAATGAATGAAAAGTTAATTTTGGGAAATGAACTAGTTCATTTACTCTATTTATTATATCTATTCATTTACTTCAATCCACACGTCAAGTCACTCACGGACGTCATTCGTCAATCGTCATATCTCTTAGTAGTCTGTGATATTACGATACGATTGTCATTGTTGAATGGAGAAGGAAGGAGGTTGTACTATAGTGTTTAAAATTAAAATAATTAAGGATCTCCTATTGAGTTAATCCAGTTTTATCAACATGGCTGAAAAAAGTGCAAAGAAAGTTAAAAGTTCTGGCCCCTCAGCAATAGGAAAATTTTACCTTTTAGCATACAATGCTATCCAAACTTTGGGGTAAGTTCAAAGTTTAAGTAAATTCATTCCAATAAAATACTAACAATGTATGTATGGGTACATAGTATCATAAGTAGTTTTTAAAAGCTGAGAGAGCTGAGCATGAGATTTATATTTGTTACATAGCAGATTATGTAGTATAAATAAACATTTTATAATCAAGTTGGTAAGTGACAAGAAAATCCTCTAGTAAATCAAAATCTGAAAACTGTTGTATGTACTAGATTTATGAACTAAATCTTATTCCTTTTTGAAGTTTATGGCTGTCTGAGTTAGTTTTGGCACATCAATCAACTTCTTTAACAGAAGTAAAGTTGGGTCCAAAAAAGACAAAAACCAATTGTGCCATCAAATCAAATCATATAATTATTTCAAATAAGCCTCTTACAGGCACTTTTGAATTGTCAAAAAACAATATCAAACTTTTTAATGTAACTTAACGTACGAAGTACTATTAGGTGTTCTATGACTTAACCAATGTTTCTTTCAGATGGTCATACATGCTGTGGCAATCACTTTCACATTTTCTAAACCGTGGAAGTCTGGACACCTTCTGGCCTTTAATTAAAACGAGTGTGGTTGTGTTCCAAAATGCTGCTGTTCTTGAGGTAATTATTGTGAACAGATTTGAATGACTATTAAATAACGATCTAATGATAGTATTCGGCAATAAAGCATGCTATGTCATATCACGCTGTAAGAAGTAAAAGTAATCATGCAATTAAAAAAGGACTAATGTGAAAAGATACTTATACTTAAAGCCGCTGGAGGTTCTGGGTTCTACTCCTAGTTAAGCCAACAGATTGGTAGATTGTTATTGTAGCCAGGTGGATGGAATTAAGCTGCTCTATTAAATCAGACTTAAACATGACAGCCAAAAAAAAGACCCTTTAAGAATTGTAGGTGTGATGTTATACAGACATCAAAAAAAGTTGTTGATCACTAGGATAAGCTGATATTTTTTTTTAAATATGTAAGAACTTTTTCAAGAAAAACATATTGTTGTATTTTCTTTAGATGGAAATACCCTGTAATAATAATCTGAAAAGAAGAAGAAATCACAATATAATCTAGGTACCATAACAAAAAAGATTTTGAGTTTTCAAAGTAATCACAAACTTTTTTTTGATGTGTGTATGCACAATTACATAAAATTAATAAACTTTTAGTAGGTAGGTTAACATTATGCTTAGTTACTATTAAAAGATTAAAAAAAAATAGACCCACAAGATGTCTCAAGTAGGTAGGTACAATCTTTTTTATTAAAACTTTGCATGATAATCACAAACAGTCAAACAGTTTTAAAATGTTTGTTAAATTATTCTACACACCATTTTCTCACATTTTAATTAATTACTATTTAGGTACAGTCAGCATCAAAAGTTGCTGACCATATTCAGATTTTCAAAATCGCCGTACACTGTAATAATACGTATTACTACGGTGTACAGCGATTTTGAAAATCTGAATGTGGTCAGCAACTTTTGATTCTGACTGTACCATGTTTGTCTTTGTTGTCTTGTCATTGTATTTAAAATCATTATAATTATGTGGAATTATAAATATGTATGTACTGAGTATCAAAGTGCATATTAGGCAAAGAATGATTTAAAAGTAAAATTGTGGAAATGGCTATTAACCCTCTGCCACTGAGGTGACGTTTTTGTATCTATTCTACTGAGGAGTAGTCTGTCAGACGTATATTCTGGGTGGCATTATAAAAAAACTATTCATTTTTTTATGGAAAATCCAATATAACTATTTAATTATGACATCACACAATGTGTCAGGGTAATTAAATATGGAATGAAACTCATAATTAATGAAAATACTCAGTCTTATTTATTTATGACAAAATGTAGGAACTGTAGACACAGCTACAATTAAAAATTAAAAAAAAAATTAAGAATCATGAAATCAACAAAAGTAACTTAATAATGCCTTCTTCTAGGTTAAACTTATTAGAAAAAAAAAAGAAAAAAAATATCCTTAGAGTAGTTTTTCAAAAATCTAGCCTTATAAATCCTCTTTACAGTGAACACAAATTTGCGCTGCACACTGCCCGCAAATCAGTTTTTGTTTGCTTTTTCGGCTTGCTTGGACAGATGCGACATAATTTTCTTCTGGCTGATGTTTCAGGCTCATTTGGGGTGGAAGGAGCAGCTGGTAAATCACGACGTATAGTCACCCGCAGTTCTATTTTACTGCGATGACGTCTGACAGACACTATGACTAAAATTAATTTGCTTGGCGTCTGTAAAACAGTATGATATTGTAATTATTCTAATGACTATACGTCTACCAGATCCATTTCGCTCACAATCTAAAAAAATAATGCATTTATGAGTTTTACCTATAAACTGCTGTACAGTTTATTCATTTTACTGAGATAACGCCTGGCAGACACTATGACTAAAATTAATTTACTGACGTGACGTAAGACAGTATGGCATTATAATTATTTTAATGACGATACGTCTACCAGATCCATCACTTATTACTGACATTACGTCTCGTGGACACCAAACAGCTCTAACTCCTCACGTACACATGCCGCAGCTACCGCCGCTACATTGGCTGGAGGCGCGTGCTCACGCAAGAAGGTACAGAGGAACACAGAACAATGTGCCGCGAAATGACAACGTGGCAATGTCGCATAGATATTGCAGTGTCTGACAGACGTAACGACAGTGGCAGAGGGTTAAATAAAGTCATAAATATATCTTGATAGAGAGGAATGGAAAAAACAAGGCGTTTTCCTGTAGTATGTTTTGCTGTACAAGGTGAACAGGTGCGCTTATAATATAAAAAAAAAAACCTACAAGAAATAAAAGCACCATACAAATTGCTATTTAAAGTACAGTCACACACGCACACACACAGTAAATAAATAAAGTCTAGCTATATAAAGACCGCGGGCATCGAGCGGCGAGTAAGCGGCGACTCGCTGTCCGACCATGGACCATGCCCGCGACGACGGCGCGTTGTTCCACGCGCGCCTCAGAGAGTGTCAGCACAATGACGGGGCCCCCTATGGGGCCCCCTTTAGAGGGTCCAAGGCTGCCGTGGTCGCGGGACTAACGAATTGCTGTCACCCCGAAATGTAAAGGGCTATCGAAGGACACCGTGGAATTTACTCAATACAAGTCTGACAGTCCCTCCCGCTCATCAAATAAAAAAAAGCTACTTATAGACGTGGCCCAGTGATACCACTGGGCCAACATTGCTCCACCAATCACCCCGTCTTATTTCGTAATTCGAAAACATGACATCTACCAACCCGCATTGGGCGCGCGTGGTGGATTACGGCCCACTCCTTCTTAGGGAGGAGGCCCAGCAATGGGAACATACGTTAATGATGAAGACAGATTATGTAGTCTGGTCATTCTGTGGAAAAGATTTTGTTTAAAAAATAATTTAAAAAAAACAAAAAACCCGACTGCGTTAAAAAAAAAAACTAAAAAGAAAGAAACAAGCCCAGTAGTTTAGAATTCACTCATTCACACTCACAGTCGGGGCCCCTTGGGAAGATTTGATTTGTATAATTTGAAGGGGCCCCGACTGTGAGTGTGAATGAGTGAATTCTAAACTACTGGGCTTGTTTCTTTCTTTTTAGTTTTTTTTTTTTAACGCAGTCGGGTTTTTTGTTTTTTTTAAATTATTTTTTTTTTTCATACTTTTTAGTTACGATTCATTAAATTCGTTATAAGATGGTGGCAATCTAGTCATTTCATTGAGGGAGTTAATATCGTGGGGATTATTTAGTAACTTGCGGTGGTCTAAACTACTGATGATTAGTCCCTCTAGAGAAATAATAATTATTAGATTTCAAAAAATCTAAAAACCCCCGTTTTAAAATGTCCTAAAAATAAGAACACAACCCTACGAAGCTGAGAGAGGAGCCACTCAAAACGTCCCCCACGTTTTGAGTGGCTCCTCTCTCAGTCCCGTAGGGTTATTTTCTTATTTTTAGGATATTTAAAAACGTGGGTTTTTAGATTTTTTAAATATAAATATATATTAATTATTTTATCTTTGTTCATCGGGTTTGAAGCTACCCAGAAAATTTCAGCCTGCTAGCTTATCGGGAAGTGCCTCAAAGCCTGTCCGCCATCTTGGACGTCTGCCATATTGGATTTAAGTCACGTGACTATTTTTTTTCTTTCTCCTGACAGCAAACTCTTTCATTTGATATCCATATCATAGGGGTGCATTTCAACTAGCCTGTCTGCCATCTTGGACGTCGCCATTTTGGATTTAAGTCACGTGACTATTTTTTTTCGTATTCCTGACAGCAAACCTTTTCATTTGATACCCATATCATGGGGGTGGGTTTCAAACAGCCAGTCTGCCATCTTGGACGTCCGCCATATTGGATTTAAGTCACGTGACTATTTTTTTTTCTTTCTCCTGACAGCAAACCCTTTCATTTGATATCCATATCATAGGGGTGCATTTCAACTAGCCTGTCTGCCATCTTGGACGTCCGCCATATTGGATTTAAGTCACGTGACTATTTTTTTTCTTTCTCCTGAGAGCAAACTCTTTCATTTGATATCCATATCATAGGGGTGCATTTCAACTAGCCTGTCTGCCATATTGGACGTCGCCATTTTGGATTTAAGTCACGTGACTATTTTTTTTGTATTCTTGACAGCAAACCCTTTCATTTGATACCCATATCATGGGGGTGGGTTTCAAACAGCCAGTCTGCCATCTTGGACGTCCGCCATATTGGATACAAGTCACGTGACTATTTTTTTCGTACTCCTGACAGCACACCCTTTCATTAGATATCCATATCATATGGGTGCATTTCAAATGGCCTGTCTGCCATCTAAGACGTCCGCCATATTGGATTTAAGTCACGTGACTATTTTTTTCGTATTTCTGACATGTCATATTCACACTCATACTTGAAATAAAACCATAAATCAATAAGTAATAAGAAAATTAGCGAGAATGATTGTTTTGTTAAACAACTTTAAATCGTTATTATATCCTAAACTATTATTTAAAATGAAAAATGATAAAAGGAACCTAAAGATTATTTTAAAATACCTATTCAACGACACCCCACTTGACATATTTTATCGACATTTTTTTTTTTTCATTTTGACAATATGGCGTCTGGTTGTCGCTGTGGTGAATTTTTATTACTGTCATGTCTTTAGTGACACTCGCAAGGTTAAGACGAATCGATTGATGTAAGAATTATCAAAATCGGCCTACGCATTTGGTCTCTAGAACGCCACATAGAAACAAACATACATACATACATAGACTGATAAACACATTACCCTCCTTTGCGTCGCGCAGTCGGGTAAAAAAAAAGTGGCTAGCTAAGGTTTACCACGAGGCTATTGGCATGCCTTGAGCCACAAAAACTGCTTTGTGCTCACTGACGGTAAGTATGGCTGACCCAAAAAATGCTTAGGTATACATACCTACCTATTGATAACGCAAAAACCTCCTTTTCAAGGTTATTTATGTGATATTTAAAGTCGTAGGTAATCAAGTTTACCTTTTGAATAAAAAACCTTAAATACCTGATTTAGGTACCTGTATTATAATAGTACAATATAAATTCGTATCGTCAGCTACATAATTATACCTACCCATGAAACATAATAATATACTCGTCCGCGTCGCGTCGCCGTTCGCACGACTGTGTTAATTAATGATAATCAAACTGTGAAACCAGAAATATGTGAAAACAGCAAAGTCAGGAAGTATTTAAGTGATTAAGTATAACGAGTAACAAGTATTTGGCCAAAATAAAGTATGAAACACCCGCTGTATGGACAGCATATCAACATACCCCAATCTGCCAAAATTTTTATTTAATTTTAACTAGGTATATAAAGTCCTCCAGACCGATTTCGGCCATGGCGGCCAATCTCAGCTTGTGCAAATGTCCCGCGCAGATGGCTGTGCGCAGGCACAGGTGCACTCTATTCCTTTACTCTCTTAGCCCTATGAGACGGCAGTCCGACACGACCGGAGAGAGGTCAAGCCCAGGAGCAAAGGCTTAACCTTTATTTATGGGCTTAACGTATACTCAAAAATGCATGTAATGTGGTCATTATTTTGACAACCTTGTTTGAGCAAAGTCGACTTTGCCGCTCTAACAGGCCGGCAAAACATTGCCGGCCGCTGTTTTGACGATTCTACGTTTTAAAAAAACAAATGCAAAAAGATTTTAAAGATGCCTCTTTAAAATCTTTTTGCATTTTGGCACAAAAAGATTGTATTCCATGTTTAAAAAAAAATACAAAGAAGGAACAAAAGCGCGGTTCAGCGATTTTTTTATTTTTATTTAGTGACTTTTTTGCTATAAGTAAATGAAGTAATAAATGAAGAAAATATAGCAGTCAAACATCGCATTAAAATTATCGCAAACTATTAGTAATATGAAACCGGGAAAGTCGGTGTTGAATTTTAGTAACTGTATTTTTTATAATTGTTATTTTAATTAAATTTCTATTTTTAATATAGTATATTTTATTTAAATCACTTGCTGGTTTTATGTAGGTTAGGTACTTCCCAAGTAACACAAAAAGCATTATAACAAACGAATATTAAACTTATGTAGAGCCTAAGATCCTTATAAAGTCGTATTAGTTCACCGAGCGTCTTGTCGCTTTATATTGGCATTTTAAAATTATTATAATGCTTTACTCTGTATAATGGTTGTATAATGGCATATCAAAATACTGTTATAAAACCTGAGGTTTTAGTGCAGCAAGCCACAACGAAGCTGTACAGCTTTCAGCTGTTGTTAGTGCTTTTAGTTGTACAATAGCCTTTAAGAAGCAAATTAATGCCGAATGCTGTTTAATAGCATTAACGTGAACCATTATAATGCTAGTCAAATCCACTATACAGCTTTTGGCTGTTTTTAGTGCCTTAGGGTCTACAATGGCATTTCGTGAAGTACATAAAGGCCTTATGCTTTTTTATAGCATAAACGTGAACCATTATAATGCCACTCAAATCCGGTATACAGCTTTTGGCTATTTAAAGTGCCTTAGGGTCTACAATGGCATTTTTAAATGCTATGTAAAAGCCTACGGCCAATGAAGGGTGCCAACCTGAATCAATGTAATGCCTGCATTTTTAAAGATCAACTGAGTTCTGTTGTATGGCTAGCAGCTTTTACGTGAGTTATTGTAACGCGTAAAGCTGTATAAACATTCATATTAATGTTTTCGTAAAACCATTTATCGGCCATATTGGGGAAAAGCAAATTTTAATAACACAATAACATCTGAACATTTTGTCTTCAACCTTCTACATGCAAGCAAAAACCGGCCAAGTGCGAGTCGGACTTGCCCATGAAGGGTTCCGTAGCAGCAAGTAACATTATATAAACGTTCTTGTAGTTGGTTGTAACTTTGAAAGGTAAATTGCGGATTACGGTTTATGACGTATTAAAAAAAACTAATTTTTGATCTTGTTCAAACCAATTTTCAATTGAAGTTTGCACATGTACATCATAATATTCTTTTAGTTTATCATTCTCTTATTTTAGAAGTTACAGAGGGGGGGGGGGAGACCAACATTTTACCACTTGGGAAGAGTCAGACTGTGTGTGAAACTGATCAGTTTAGAAAAAAACGATGTTAGTAACCTCAATATCATCTTTAAAGACCTATCCATAGATACCTAAATATGAGATATGAGAGATAAAAAATTTTTTTTTCACCGAACCTATACGTGTGGGGACACGTATAGGTTCGGTGAAAAAAAAATTTTTTGAGTTTCAATTGTAAGTATGGGGGCAACCCCCAAAATTAGTTTTATTTTTATTTTTGTGTAAAAATCCTAATGCGGTTCACTCAATACATCTACTTACCAAGTTTCAACAGGATAGCTCTTATACTTTCGAAGAAAAGTGGCTGTGACATACGGACGGACAGACAGACAGACATGACGAATCTACGAGTATAAGGGTTCCGTTTTTTGCCATTTGGTTACGGAACCCTAAAAAGTAGGTACCTAGATCCATCTGTGATAACCCATATGAACTACGTACGTACACCGTCGTTGCTTATTTCATCAATGTAACATTCTACATGCGTACATGATTTTTTTATAACATATTATTGGAAATACGTAAGTTGTAAAGAAATTGTAAGAAAAATGAATTAATTTCAATAACTTTTTGTTTTCCTAATAATGCGACTCCAAATCTCTATGCTTTGTGTCATTTGGATGATGGGTTTTATTGCTTTGCTTAAGGATCTCCAAAATTGCGTTCAAGTTATGGTACTATTACAGTCCACATCAAGTCTACTAGTATACGGGTGAACCCTTATAAAACTACTTTATAGACAATGGCATTACAATGGTTGAGCTTAAGTCTTCTTTCTGGCCTCTGGGTTGATGATTGTTCACATGTGAGTATTAATACTGCTGGCGGCATTAATTCGCTTTTTTAAAGCTTCACCGGGCTGCTATAGACCGACACCATTTTGGAAATATTTTCTAACCTAAAAATATTATTATTCAGACCTATTTATAAAAGAAATAAGCCTTTATAATAGAACAACTACTACTACAACTTAATTTAATACTGCACAAACTATACTATTATGTGAATTATGCAAAATTTGTTCTTTAATAGAAATACATCATTGTTTTGGTTATTTCACACATATCTTTAAATAATATTTTTTATCTAAATCACAAAATATCGAAGGCGTGTGAAAAATATCCATAAAACTTATATAGATATTAACAGTAAACCACACTGCGCAGTAATATTTGAAGGCAGAAAGCAATTTCAGAGAGTCTAAACTTAAAATTCTGTTTTAATGCAAATAAATATGGTGTCATCATTTACGGTTTGTCAATGTTTGTCCATAATAAAAAAAGCAAAGTAGTCAAGTTACAACGATAATTCTATTATAAAATTTATACCGTGGTAATAGAGACGTTTTTGCAATGATGTGGGATTTATTCAAGTTCTAACTGTGAACACTTCAATGGCTACAATCATGCTTTTACTTCACTTTTATGCTCCTCTAATGCATTAGTAATGCTATTAACATCTTCACTATTAATAATAATACTAGTATAATGCTTTTATAATGCGATTGGTATTTTCATTGACCGTAATAATGCTTTTATAATGCGATTGGCATCTTCATTGACCGTAATAATGCTTTTATAATGCGATTGGCATCTTCATTGACCACAATAATGCTAATATAATGCGCTTATGATGCAATTAAACAACTATGTGAACCCATTTAGGATCTAAAGCCGTAAAATTTGTGCCCAAATAAGAGTTATATCAGCCGCATAAACGTTTGTAGGGCTAATATAGGGCTACCTTCAAAATGCTTTAACGCTACAGAAATGCTGTAAGACTGCCGATATAATGCTTTGATGTGTTACTTGGGTTGCATTTTTGAGTAAAGCACTATACAAGCCTTGGCCCACTATGACTGCTTCGCTGGTCACGCTATGATTGCCTCGAGCTGGCCTAGCTACGCTCTAGACTAGTCTAGACCTTCCAGCTTGGCCATCATTGCAGCCCTTGCTGTCCTCGCTGTAAAGGCCTCGGCCTACGACCTCGGCCATCTCAGCTCGTCCATCAAGTGCTGCATGCTGACCGCGCTGTGTCGGCCTGGAGCTGCGCTACGCTGCGCTGTCGGCCATCATCAGCGCGACCAGCAAAGTAGCCAGTATAGGCCGCGGCAGTAATGTACTATTACTCAAAAATGCATGTAATGTGGTCATTATTTTGACAACCTTGTTTGAGCAAAGTCGACCTTGCCGTTCTGTTTCA
Organism: Agrotis clavis; assembly: GCA_954870645.1. Classification (NCBI taxonomy): domain Eukaryota; kingdom Metazoa; phylum Arthropoda; class Insecta; order Lepidoptera; family Noctuidae; genus Agrotis; species Agrotis clavis. The sequence continues at coordinate 16,105,161 of OX940919.1, read as the reverse complement.
AGGAGCGGCCGGCAAAGTTTTGCTGGTCGCTCTAACAGGCCGGCTAAACATTGCCGGCCGCTATTTTGACGTTTCAACGTTTTAATATATATATTTTATTTAAATAACTTGCTATGGTTTTATTTAGGTTAGGTACTTGCATTTTTGAGTAAAGCACTATACAAGCCTTGGCCCACTATGACTGCTTCGCTGGTCACGCTATGATTGCCTCAAGCTAGCCTAGCTACGCTCTAGACCTTCCAGCTTGGCCATAATTGCAGCCCTTGCTGTCCTCGCTAGTAGTCATTATAGACCGCGGCAGTAATGTACTATTCCAAGACACAGCGTTACCAATTACTCAAAGGTTCATGTTGGTTTTTATCATGATCGGTTCATGTTAATTTCCAGAATGGCCTATGTTGATGTGTTGGCGTTTGTACTTACTGTAAAATAAAAGTCTACTATGTAGTCTCGGATGACACGTTTGGCACAAAAACAACGATTGCCCTCTGTATTTAATGAGCGGTATTTTTTGTGATTACACTAGCTATAAATTTAACACGTCAGCCATTGATTGAGAGAATACTTATCAAGTAAATGATTTTTTAAGACATTCAAATAACTCGTAAGCTTGATGAAACGTTGTCGCAGTGGCTGTGCTATTGCCTGCTTCGCTGCGTGACGCGGGTTCTATTCATGCCTTTTAAAAATGTTTGTAAAACGCATCCACTATACAAGAGTAATCTGTTCAGCTGTCGACGTCTTCCGGCAGATGATGATGACTCCTTACTCATCTACCTACTTAAGTATATAAAAATAAGTCGGATTTTCCTTCCTGACGCTATAACTCCAGAACGCACGAACCGATTTCCACGGTTTTGCATTCGTTGGAAAGGTCTCGGGCTTCGTGAGGTTTATAGCAAAGAAAATTCAGGAAAAATTTCAACAGAAAAGCGGGAAAATCTTTTTTCACATACAGAAATGTTACACAAAACGAAGCCATCTGGTGGCGAAACGGAGTTCGCCGGGTTTGCTAGTCATCATCATAAAATAAGAAATGAGCATCAGCTACTGATATAAAATGTCTAAGTAACAATGCTAGCTACAGCATAGCTACAAATTTTGCTACCTCATGTGGACCTTCACTAATTTCTTACCATAAAATAACGTCTTACCAACATCCATTGCCCCCAAATGCCGTAATTATCTTAAATCTCTATATCTGCTGTGAACAGTTACGGATTAACCCAGCAAGTTAAGCAAGCACCTATTAAAGCAACCAAACCTATCCGAGGCAGAATGCCAACATTTTCTAGCTCGCTTCGCTCACATTTATTATAATGGGCTTAATTAGTTCCGTATTTATAAGTTTGTCTTAATCCCTTTATGAATAAATGTAAAAACCATATTAATTGTTTATAGAAAGTTGCAAAAATATTTGAGCATGCATTGCTTTTGCATTCCCTTACTTTTCAAAAGGGATCTGATTTACCTCGTAAAAAAAAATAAAGGCAGAAATTAGTTTACCGTGGCAGGCCGTGGCTATGGGAGTATCATAACTTTGGATTGCTTAGGGCATTAAAAAGTCTTGAACTGGCTGTGAATCTGTGATCACATTGATCACAATTATTTTGAACAACAGTTGTAGTGGCACCTGCGGGGGAAAACGTCGTGGAATATAAGTAAATATCTATAATACCGGTCTACACGTAATTATACTATATAAAGCTCGATTACCACTGACTGACTCACTGACTGACAGAATTGTTCTCCCAGATGGTGAAGGGGGAGGTGGGTATATTTTGATAGATTCGTAAACAAGTGACTCTCGTGAGTATGGGAAAAATCCCAAACCTCCCCTTTTCACCCCCCCTCTCCCCCCTCCCTATCGTATCTCAGAAACTAAGAGACCCGTGTTTTGTTTTTTTACGGATTCGTATAGAGGAGGCTCGGAAAATTAAAAACCATTTTTCAAAGTCCCCCCCCCTTTCCCCCTTCTCCCCCCTTTAGGTGGATCTCGGAAGTTAACAGACTTGCAACATTTTTTTTTTCAGATTCATATCAAGGGGCCCAGTGTTGGTCAAAATCATTTTTCAAAACTCCCCCCTCTCCCCCCCTTCACCCCTCCCCCCAACGTATCTCGGAAACTAAGAGACCCGTGTTTTGTTTTTTTACGGGTTCGTATAGAGGAGGCTCGGAAAAGTAAAAATCATTTTTCAAAGTTCCCCCCCCCCTTGCCCCCCTTCTGCCCCCTTTAGGCGGATCTCGGAAGTTAACAGACTTGCAACATTTTTTTTTTTCAGTTTCATGTCAAGAGGCCCAGAGTTGGTCAAAATCGTTTTTCAAAACTCCCCCCTCTCCCCCTCTTCACCCCTCCCCCCATCGTATCTCGGAAACTAGGTAGCCGTAAAGCGAAGCGTAGCGTAGCGTAGAAATAAGGTCACGATAGCTTTCCTGTGGTAGGTAGGTCCTGAGTGGAGCGAACCTACGAGACCGAGTGGAGCGAAGGGGGAGGTGGCGAGCGAAGCGAGCCGGCGACCTCCGTAGCGTAACGAAGGTTGAGTGGGTGAAGCGTAACTCAGCGGTGACGACAAGCAAACTTACAAGTAACTCTCATGAGTAGGGCAAAAGTACTCCACTTTTTGGCTTCCCCCCCCCCTCCTAATCGTATCTCAGAAACTAAGAGACCCGTGTTTTGTTTTTTTACGGATTCGTATAGAGGTGGCTTGGAAAACTAAAAACCATTTTTCAAAGTTCCCTCCCCCCTTGCTCCCCTTCTCCCCCTTTAGGCTGATCTCGGAAGTTAACAAACTTGCAACATTTTTTTTTTCAGATTCTTATCAAGGGGCCCAGAGTTGATCAAAATCATTTTTCAAAACTCCCCCATCTCCCCCTCTTCTCCCCTACCCGCATCGTATCTCGGAAAAACTATGTAGCGTTAAAGCGAAGCGTAGGGATGAGGTCACGATAGCTTTCATGTGGTAGGTAGGTCCTGAGTGGAGCGAACCTGCGAGATCGAGATGAGCGAAGGGGGGAGGTGGCGAGCGAAGGGGGGAGGTGGCGAGCGAAGCGAGCCGGCGACCTCCGTAGCGTAACGAAGGTTGAGTGGGTGAAGCGTAACTCAGGGGTGACGACAAGCAAACTTACAAGTAGCTCTCATGAGAAGGGCAAAAAGTACCAAGCCTCCCCTTTTTGGCATAACCCCCCCCCCCCCCCCCCCTCCCAATCGTATCTCAGAAACTATGAGAACCGTGTTTTGTTTTTTTATGGATTCGTATAGAGGAGGCTCGGAAAAGTAAAAGTTATTTTTCAAAGTTCCCCCCCTTCTTCCCCCTTTAGGCGGATTTTGGAGGTTAACAGACTTGCAACATATTTTTTTCAGATTCATTCAAGGGGCCCAGAGTTGGTCAAAATCATTTTTCAACACTCCCCCATCTCCCCCTCTTCACCCCTCCACCCATCGTTTTTCGGAAAAACTATGTAGCTGTAAAGCGAAGCGTAGGGATGAGGTCACGATAGCTTTCCGGTGGTAGGTAGGTCCTGGCGAAGCGAGCCGGCGACCTCCGTAGCGTAACGAAGGTTGAGTGGGTGAAGCGTAACTCAGGGGCGACGACAAGCAAACTTACAAGTAACTCTCATGAGTAGGGCAAGAGTACCAAGCCTCCCCTTTTTGTCCTCCCTCCCAATCGTATCTCAGAAACTAAGAGACCCGTGTTCAGTTTTTTTACGGATTCGTATAGAGGAGGCTCGGCCATTTTTTTCTGAGTTTTTAATAAGGTTTTAGATTGGATTAGGGGGTTCTTAAGGGGTTTCAAAATCATTTAAGGCCCTTCTACGCGACGGGCGCGAGACACGTCGTTTTCATGGTTTTCGAGGATGCTAAAGCCGATAGTAAGGTCAAAATCAAAATGGCCGCTGTGATAATTTTCGAAATGTTCATCATGGGAGTCGTTTTCATGGTTTTCGAGGGTGCTAAAACCGATGGCGAGGTCAAAATGAGAATCCAAGATGGCGGTTGCTATGATTTTCGAAAATTGTTGGTTTTCGTTTTTCGAGGGTGCTAAAACCGATGGCGAGGTCAAAATGAGAATCCAAGATGGCGATGGTTTTCGAGGGTGCTAAAACCGATGGCGAGGTCAAAATGAGAATCCAAGATGGCGGCTGCTATGATTTTCGAAAATTGTTCATCAATTTCATCATGGGTGTCGTTTTCATGGTTTTCGAGGGTGATAAAACCGATGGCGAGGTCAAAATGGGAATCCAAGATGGCGGCTGCTATAATTTTCGAATTGTTCATCAATTTCATCATGGGAGTCGTTTTCATGGTTTTCGAGGGTGATAAAACCGATGGCGAGGTCAAAATGAGAATCCAAGATGGCGGCTGCTATGATTTTCGAATTCTTCATCAATTTCATCATGGGTGTCGTTATCATGGTTTTCGAGGGTGCGTAAACCGATGGTGAGGTCAAAATCAAAATCCAAGATAACGGCTTCGATAATTTTCGAAATGTTTATCTTGGGAGTCGTTTTCATGGTTTTCGAGGTTGCTAAAGCCGATAGTGAGGTTAAAATCCAAATCCAAGATGGCGGCTGCGATAATTTTCGAATTGTTCATCATGGGAGTCGTTTTCATGGTTTCCGAGGGTGCTAAAACCGATGGCGAGGTCAAAATGAGAATCCAAAATGGCGAATGCAATAATTTTGGAATTGTTCATCATGGCAGTCGTTTTCATGGTTTTCGAGGGTGCTAAAACCGATGGCGAGGTCAAAATTTCATGGTTTTCGAGGATGCTAAAGCCGATGGCGAGGTCAAAATGAGAATCCAAGGTGTCAGCTGCGATAATTTTCGAAATGTTCATCATGGGAGTCGTTTTCATGGTTTTCGAGGATGATAAAGCCGATAGTGGGGTTAAAATCCAAATCCAAGATGGCGGCTGCGATTATTTTCGAATTGTTCATCATGGGAGTCGTTTTCATGGTTATCGAGGATGCTTAAGCCGATAGTGAGGTCAAAATCAAAATCGAAGATGCAGACTGCAAAAAATTCAAAGTTTTCATCATTGATGACATTTTCATGGTTTTCGAGGGTGATAAAACCGATGGCGAGGTCAAAATGAGAATCCAAGATGGCGGCTGCGATAATTTTCGAATTGTTCATCAATTTCATCATGGGAGTCGTTTTTATGGTTTCGAGGGTGCTAAAACCGATGGCGAGGTCAAAATGAGAATCCAAAATGGCGGCTGCGATAATTTTCGAATCGTTCATCATGGGTGTCGTTTTCATGGTCTTCGAGGGTGCTAAAACTGATGGCGAGGTCAAAATCAAAATCCAAGATGACGGCTTCGATAATTTTCGAAATGTTCATCATGGGAGTCGTTTTCATGGTTTTCGAGGATGATAAAGCCGATAGTGGGGTTAAAATCCAAATCCAAGATGGCGGCTGCGATTATTTTCGAATTGTTCATCATGGGAGTCGTTTTCATGGTTATCGAGGATGCTAAAGCCGATAGTGAGGTCAAAATCAAAATCCTAGATGCAGATTGCAGAAAATTTAAAAGTTTTTATCATGGATGTCATTTTATTGCTTTTCGAGGGTGATAAAACCGATGGCGAGGTCAAAATGAGAATCCAAAATGGCGGCTGCGATAATTTTCGAATCGTTCATCATGGGTGTCGTTTTCATGGTCTTCGAGGGTGCTAAAACTGATGGCGAGGTCAAAATCAAAATCCAAGATGGCGGGTATGATAATTTTCGAAATGTTCATCATGGGAGTCGTTTTCCCATCCTTTCGAGGGAGCTAAAACCGATGGCGAGGTCAAAAAAAAACCAAGATGGCGGCTTCGATAATTTTCGAAATGTTCATCATGGGAGTCGTTTTCATGGTTTTCGAGGATGCTAAAGCCGATAGTGAGGTTAAAATCCAAATCCAAGATGGCGGCTGCGATAATTTTCGAATTGTTCATCAATTTCATCATGGGAGTCGTTTTCATGGTTTTCGAGGATGCTAAAGCCGATAGCGAGGTCAAAATCAAAATGAAGATGCCGGCTGCGATAATTTCCGAATTGTTCATCATGGGAGTCGTTTTCATGGTCTTCGAGTATGCTAAAGCCGATAGTTAGTTCAAAATCAAAATCCAAGATGCAGACTGCAAAAAATTCAAAGTTTTCATCATGGATGTCATTTTATTGGTTTTCGAGGGTGATAAAACCGATGGCGAGGTCAAAATGAGAATCCAAGATGGCGGCTGCTATAATTTTCGAATTGTTCATCATGGGAGTTGTTTTCATGGTTTTCGAGGATGCTAAAGCCGATGGCGAGGTCAAAATCAAAATCCAAGATGCAGACTGCAAAAAATTCCAAGTTTTCATCATGGATGTCATTTCATTGCTTTTCGAGGGTGATAAAACCGATGGCGAGGTCAAAATGAGTATCCAAGATGGCGGCTGCGATAATTTTCGAATTGTTATTCGTGGAAGTCGTTTTCACGGGTTTTCAAGGATGCTTAAGCCGATAGTGAGGTCAAAATCAAAATCCAAGATGGCGGCTTCGATTATTTTCGGAATGTTCATCATGGGACTCGTTTTCATGGTTTTCGAGGATGCTAAAGCCGATAGTGAGTTCAAAATCAAAATCCAAGATGCAGACTGCAAAAAAATCAAAGTTTTCATCATGGATGTCATTTTCATGGTTTTCGAGGGTGATAAAACCGATGGCGAGGTCAAAATGAGAATCAAAGATGGCGGCTGCTATAATTTTCGAATTGTTCATCAATTTCATCATGGGAGTCGTTTTCATGGTTTTCGAGGGTGCCAAAACCGATGGCGAGGTCAAAATGAGAATCCAAGTTGGCGGCTGCGATTATTTTCGAATTGTTCATTATGGGTGTCGTTTTCATGGTTTTCGAGGGAGCTAAAACCGATTGCGAGGTCAAAATCAAAATCCAAGATGGCGGCTTCGATAATTTTCGAAATGTTCATCGTGGGAGTCGTTTTTATGGTTTTCGAGGATGCTAAAGCCGATAGTGAGGTTAAAATCCAAATCCAAGATGGCGTCTGCGATTTTTTTCGAATTGTTCATCATGGGAGTCGTTTTCATGGTATTCGAGGGTGCTAAAACCATAGGCGAGGTCAAAATGTGAATCCAAGATGGCGGCTGCTATAATTTTCGAATTGTTCATCAATTTCATCATGGGAGTCGTTTTCATGGTTTTCGAGGATGCTAAAGCCGATGGCGAGGTCAAAATCAAAATCCAAGATGGCGGCTTCGATAATTTTCGAAATGTTCATCAATTTCATCATGGGACGTAATGAAGGTTGAGTGGATGAAGCGTAACTCAGGGGTGACGACAAGCAAACTTACAAGTAATTCTCATTAGTAGGGCAAAAGTACTAAGCCTCTCCTTTTTGGCTCCCACCCCCCCCCCTCCCAATCGTTTCTCAGACACTAAGAGACCCGTGTTCTTTTTATTTACGGATTCGTTTAGAGGAGGCTCGGAAAAGTAAAAAAACATTTTTCAAAGTTGCCCCTTATGCCTCCCTTCTGAGTTTTTAATAAGGTTTTAGATTGGATTAGGGGTTCTTTAGGGGTTTCAAAATCTATTTAGTGCTCTAACGGATTTTAAAATTCTTTTTATCCTAAGGAATTCTCAATTTTTTGTGTTTTTTTTTTTTTTAATTTTGTTTCTTTTTTTTATTGAATTAGTTATAAGGGTTTTCAGAATATTAAATTTTTTTTATATAATTTAATAATTTACAAAATCTTTTGAGGACTATTGATTTTCCAATTCATTTAAAGATTCTTATGGGTTCTCAAAATTTTATAAAAGTAAGGAATACTTCTCCAAAACACGACCCCGCGAGCTGCGTGCAGCTCGCGCAACGCGCAAATACTAGTCTATATATATAAAAATGAAACCCGTTTCGCGTTGTCACGGCATCACGTGTGAACGGCTGAACCGATTTCGATAATTCTTTTTTTGTTGTGTTTGTAACCATCAGGACCAGGTTAATAAGGACTAAAATATTCTTTTTTTTTAAACTTTCTGTTATGAAACGCATAATGTATGTTATTCGTCATCTGTTTTTCGTTCCGACTGAAGTATCATATTAAGAACGTCTATTTGAAGATCATTGACAGCAACGTCGATGGTCTAGAGGTTATACGATTAGACCGATATATTTAGGGCACAGGTTCGAATCTCAGGATGGTATTTTTTGTGAATACTTTTTTTGCTAAATGATTTTTTTTTCAATTTCCAGCAGAAATTGAAAAAATAAACAGACTTTTCTTAAACTACTAATTTTTTGTTTTGTTTTTGGCCTTGAGATGTTTAAATTATCAAATGATTTCTTTCGCTTTAGGTGAAGCGCAAAGGACTGTCGGATCACCAGACATGACCAGAAAATATAAGCATGTAATTGTAAGACTACCACAGACCAATAACTTCTGATAGAACGACGTTTGTCGGGTCAGGTTTTTACTGTTTGCTTACTCGCCAGGAAATCAAACAAGAAATTTCGTTTACCATAAAGTTCTCGGATACAGATGTTTCGGGAGGTGTGTATGATGAGGAAGGAGGAAACGTTTGGGTGTCGCCACTGCGAGGATCGCCCGGAGGACACGAGTATACACGACAGGTGGAGCATATACGGTGCAGGACTGCCCCGCTTGGGCAGAGCACCGCCGTGTCCTCACGCAGGCGATAGAAGACGACCTCGCGACTCAAAAAGCGTCAGCATGATGACGGGGCTTCCCTCTAGAGGGCCAAAGCCTGCCGGGGTCGCGGGACTTATCTCATTACCGTGACTCTGGAACGTAAAGGGCTATTGAAGGACGCCGTGGATTTTGGTCAGTACGAGTCTGACAGTCCCTCCCGCCCTGCCCTGGGTGGGAAGACTCATTTAAATAATTTTACCACGATAAAAAAAAACCATAAAGTTCTACAATAAAAATAGGTAAAACTTAATTTTGAATAAGTAAAATAAGAAAATCTGAAATTGTAATTTTCAGTGTGATTTTTAGTGACTTTTGAAAATAATTTTAAGTTTTTTATTAATTTGGATTTATTATCAACTTTCTTTATAAGTTTCCTCTAGGGTTTGGCTAAATGGCAAAAAACGGAACCCTCATAGATTCGTCATGTTTGTCTGTCTGTCCATCCGTATATCACAACCACTTTTTTTTCGAAAGTATAAGGGCTATCCTGTTGAAACTTGGTAAGTAGATGTATTATGTAAACCGCATTAGGGTGCCTTTCCACCAGAGATGTGCTATGTAGCTGTGCTGCGAGGATGTAAAAGCTGAGCCACGAAACTGTGTGACCGTTTCCATTGATGCTACGCTATGTAGCTGTGCGAGTAAGATGCGCTGTCACAATGTAGCTGCGCTACGCAGGGCCCCCGCTACCATAATTATGTGCAAAGTATGCAATGCACACGGGCGCCATCCTCTAACGGCGCTAAAGCCAAGGGCCCAAAAAAATATTCAAAAAAATATATCAAAAATAATTTTGAAATAGGAGTTGAGAACTTATAGGATTAGGTTTAAGTACCTACTAAAGACTTCAAATATTTGATCTCACTTTTAGATTAAAACTTGAATTCCGGAAACGTTTTACTTTTAGAGCTGACTGCGTTCGCTCTTCTATGAAGAATTACCATGTCCTATTCCGAAAACCTAAAAGAATTGACTGTTAGGCGGTACGAAGTTCGCCGGGTCAGCTAGTTTATACATATAAAACATAATATTATACCTACTAACGTAGGTACCTACGGTAAACAATCTCAAGTATGTCACTGAGTTCGTTGCGTCGCGGTCGTTTACTTAAATATTTAATAATTAACCTCAGACCTCGCAGTATAAGTCAAATTTTGTTAGAAGATTCGTATAGAATAAAGTTTTTTGACTAACTAGATAAAATACACAACATACTAGATCGGGTGTATATAAATTAGAATTATTTATAGGCAGGCAAAGAAGATAAGCTACCGGAATTCGACGGTTATAATTCCGGTTCTTTGGGTGAGGTTGAGACGATTCCCATTCGCTGGGGTGGTGCTACTCGGGTATCAATCTCGTAATAGCGGCCTCTATACAGGGTTACTGGTTAAGTCGACCTATATCCTTTGGGGGTTATAGTAGACATCATGTTTGACTGATTTACCCTTACCGTTTTTGAGTAATTAAAACGATATTATAACAATCAAAAGAAAAATAATCGTATCCAAGGCGGTCTGGTAATGCGAAACATTAGTCTCGCATTCCCCATAGGATCCATTCTTAAAGTCCTCAGGGCCACCAATAGGTTAAAGACGGTCATTAGGACCGTCTCTTTGCGAACTGCGACGATTGCTCATTTTGGTAGGCTTGTAAGTCGCAACCTCGTAACAGCAACTTTATTGTTAAGGCCTCTTGTACACACACGTTTTTTCAGCCGTGAAAATCTACGGTTAATTCGCCGTGTGTAGGCACGTTCGTCGTTCGCGCCTACAAGCTTCCATTGTGTTCCGGACGCGTATTTCCAAAGGCTATATTATTTCAGTCACGAGTCAGACTCTAATCGATGAGCTTTTGTTTGTGCATATTTCTCAACAATAAAAAAAAAAAGAAAATGAAAAAGCGTTTATTCAAGGTAATAAACATGGTTTACAAAAAATATAACTTCTGCCAAACTGTAAAACAGTTTGTTGGCAGATGTAGCTCCCTTAAATAATATAACTAAATCTAATTAATAAAAACCTTTGACATAATAATTCACACATAGGTAAGAAGTTCAAGTAGTACATAAATTTACTCTATATTATCTCCATGTAGGAGGTCTTGACAAAACTTGTTGAGAAGAAACTTCACCATTTTGTTTTTGAAAGAAAGTTTTGTAGTACAGCTATTTTCCAGATCGACTGGTATGTCATTAAATATTGTTGGGACTAAGCATTTTCTACATCTTTGCCCATAATAGTTAACAGTAGTAGGTACTATGAATCTTCTAATGATTTTCTTTCTTTGAGGTCTTATATTTACCCCTTTGATTTTAAACTTGTCTTTACCATAATTTTCTATGGCCTGTAACAAAACCACCTTTTGATGGACCGGCAACATCTTACATTCTAAGAATAACTCTTCATAATCACTATTCTTACAACGTTTTTTTGTGTTTTTGTCTACTAACAATTTCATAAATCTAATTTGTAATAGTTTTATTTTATCAAGATATGATTTAAATGTATTACCATAGCATGCTAGTCCATATGAAAGCAGTGACTCTACTAGTGCATAGTAGACCGTGAACAAAGTGCCCCTGTCCAGTACAAAACTAAGGTGGTGGAATTTTACAAGCACTAATCTGAGTTTGTCACAAAGGAGTGTAATATGTGTTTTCCACGAAAAGCTGTTATCTATAACTAAACCCAAGTACTTGTATTGCTCCACCACCTCAATATTTGCACATGCACAGTACATCGCACCGTCGTCGTCGCCGTGCAGGCATTCATAGCTGTGCCCCACCACGCGAGGCGGACGTTCGCAGATTTTAAGATAAGGCGATCGTATACGCATACACTTAGTTTTATCTATATTTATTACGATCCCGTTGTCATGCGCCCATTTAATAACATTAGTGAAATCCTCCTGAATATACCTTTCAATAACATCAAGATCTTTATCTGCATACACTAAGCAGGTATCATCAGCATACATGTACATTCGGCAGTTTCGAACTACATTGCACATGCTGTTGACATGTATGATGTAACCGACGGGACCATACACGGACCCGGTTGGCACACCGCATGCGACGTTTCTGGGTTCTCCAACGACGCCGTCAATAACCGTTTGCAGCGTCCGGTCTGTAAGGTAGGCACGGAACCACTTGTTAAGTGGCCCCGCGACACCACATTCCTCCATGGCTTGAAGCAGCTGGTGGTGTTCCAAGGTATCAAAAGCTTTTTTGAAATCTATGTAGACCACCACCACCTGCTTCCTCTGATCCAAACACTCATTGACGTCGTCCGCAAACTGGGCCAAAGCCGTTGCCGTGCTCCGCCCACGTCGGAAACCATGTTGTGCATTTGGCATATCACTCAAATTGCTAATTATACAGAACTAGATTTTGACCGTGCATTTTCTTTGAAAATATCAAAACAAAAAGCTAATCTATTTGAATCAAGTTTTTTACTGAGATAGATTAGGTATTGTTGAGAAATATGCACAAACAAAAGCTCATCGATTAGAGTCTGACTCGTGACTAAAATACACACATCAAAAGTGTCTAGGGATCAAGCATTTTTATGCGGATTTCTTGAGATTGAGATGTGGCTTTGTAATAAATTTATGATTTTATAAATTTATATGGATCCTTTTTGGTGCATTTCATAATTTGAATCAGGAACTGTAAATCAAATTCGAGTAAAAGATGAAAATCAGCTGTCAATATTTTCCCTATAAAAACATACAACGCATTGAAGACATTATTAGTGCTACTGTTTCCCTACTACTGATTAAAACCAACGTTATTATGGAGCGGCGACGTCATTTAAGCAGGGAAGAAATGCTCAGAGCCGTGGGAATGATAGAAGCTGGTTCCCGGCAACGTACTGTGGCTTTAGCTCTGAATACAAGTCAGAGTGTTATCAGTCGACTTTGGACACGTTACCGAAGCACTGGTACCGTGGCTGAGCGCCATGGAGGACGGTATCGCTGCACCACACGGAGACAAGACCGATACATTCAAATCTTAACTCGAAGAGCTCCAACAATAACCGCCATGATGTTAGCCGTGAGGCTTTTCAGGGAACTTAATTAGCGACCAAACAGTCAGAAACCGCTTGCATGAAGTGAACCTTCATTCCCGAAGACCGCTACGGGTACCACCTATAGCAATGCACAATCGTAGGATTCGATATCAATGGGCTCTTGAACACAGAAATTGGGCAGAAGAACAATGGCGTTTCGTGTGCTTTTCTGATGAGTCTCGTTTTGGTATGAGACCGGATACAAGACGTATACGACACTGGAGAACCCCTGGACGCCAACAGCGATTAAAATCCTGCCAGGAAGTCCATCCTTATAGTGGTGGAACCATCATGGTATGGGCGGGTATTTGGATCGGCGGAAGAACTGAGTTGATTTGGATCAGAGGCAACCTCAACGCTCAAATTTATGCTGAGACGATTGTATCAGACGTCATCGTTCCTCTACAAGTGCAAATCGGTCCCTTATTTCAGTTAATGCATGATAATGCACGACCGCACACCGCAAGAGTTGTAAGACAGACTCTCGCCGCAGCTAACATCAATGTCCTGCCCTGGCCTGCTCAGTCGCCAGACTTGAACCCGATTGAGCATGCATGGGATATGCTACAGAGAAGAGCTCTGCCGAATATGGAGGGTATCCAGTCGCAAGAAGACCTTTTTTTGTTGTTGCAACGAACATGGGCGGCCATTCCACAGCGTGATTTGGATGAACTCATTTTGAGTATGCCAAACCGATGTTCTTGTGTTGTTAGTGTTCGCGGTAGAAACACGGATTATTAATTGTTTAAGTTACCCAATAAAATTTTAAAGAAAACTGTTATTTCAGTCTTTTTTTCGAACTTTAATGTTAGTGGTTCAAATGTCAAAAATCCCTTTATTAGGAAAATGGCAAATTTCTTTATGAATGCAAAGGTGACTTGGTTTATCGTTACTGTGACAAACGATAACACTTTATTTGATGAATCCTTAAAGAACATTTTAATTAATATCAATCAGGAGAAAAGTTATTGCAAAAATATATGTTGATCCCTAGACACTTTTGATGTGTGTAGTATGGGATTAAATATATAATGACCACCATAAAAATTCTGCTGTGCTAGGGAAAAACAAAGCAACTGACATATTTTTCAAAATCAGTTTTTTTACATATTTGGAACATTTTGAGTATAGCGGACACTGCTACATTCACAGAATCATCGAAAAGGCTTTATTTTTCGAGATAAAAGTTAGTAACTGTAGGTACTTTTTCAATTAAGTCCAACATATCTACGGTAAAACAAAGTAAACCACAATGTCTAAGCAAAAGCAAAGTATTTCCACGTCGTTTACATTGTTTTTACGTTGTGAAATGATTTAATTGGCTTTTCATTTGATATAAATTTCTTTTTAAACCCCTTTATCTAGCTATAAGAAAATCAAACAACTTTACTTTGTTTTTGAATTGTTAAAAATGGCCAAAATGGCAAATTGGTTAACGTAAAAATAAAGCAAGTAAAATGACAAATGTAAATCAAAGCAACTGAATAACAGTTGCTTTGTTTCTTCATTGTAAAATCAATTCAAGCTATTAAAATATCCGATTTACTTGGTTTTTAAGATGTTGTCGTTTATTTCAAAATTTCAAATGTCTAAATTATTTGACTTTACTCGGTTTTGTCACATTTCTGAACGCACGCGCACCTTTCAAATGTCACTTTTCCCACAGTTAAACTTGTCAGTTACAACTTCGTGTCATAGGGCTGCCGAGGCTGTAATTCTTATGATCGTTTTCAAGCAATAATTGTTTGGTCAATTACTATGTAACACCTATTTTTTTTTTTTTGTTTTGATTAATCTTGATAAATTTACTTTGCACGACGGGCTAGTGGAAATGGTCCGTACGGTAGGGTCTAAGTTTTTTAGACACTGCTGTAAAGATAGACCTCAGAAATTGACCGAGCAAACCATAAACCTCATGGCTGAACGACGCTTGCTACAGTTGCAGTCTTCCGATGACGCGAAGTCATATAGGCAGCTCAATAGACGTATATCTAAGTCCTTGCGACACGATCTGCATCTCTTTAATACGGATCGTGTTAAAGAGGCCATACAGCGAAACCTAGGCTTCAAAGTGTTCGCAAGGACAAGTCTATTGGGCAAAGCTGAAACGGGAGGATGGCAGCATAGCGTCGACCAAAGCAGAGTTCTATGGACAGTTATACACTTCGGTCGCAAAGCCCGTTGACAGCTTGGTAGGAGATCTAAGAGCCAAGCTGTCCCGAAATCATACCGAAAATATCCCGGACATCAGTCTGTACGAGATTAGGATGGCCCTGAAGCAGCTTAAGAACAACAAGCGCCGGGCGAGGACGGAATCATTTCAGAGCTTCTGAGAGCGGGTGTTAAACCGGTACTTAAAGACCTCCAGAAACTGTTTAATTCTGTGCTGTCCGAGGGCAAAACGCGTGAAGCATGAAGTGGTGCTGTTCTTCAAAAAAGGTGATAACAGCCTATTGAAGAACTACAGACCCATCACGCTTCTGAGTCATGTTTATAAGCTGTTTTCAAGGGTTATCACGAACCGTCTCGAACACAGACTTGATGACTTCCAGCCTCCCAAACAAGCCGGTTTCCGAAGAGGCTATAGTACCATAGACCACATCCATACGCTGCGGCAAGTTATACAGAAGACCGAAGAGTATAACTTGCCATTATACTTAGCGTTTGTGGACTATGAGAAAGCCTTCGATTCGGTGGAAACAATGGGCGGTACTTGAGTCAGCGAGCTTGAGTCCAGCGATGCCGTATTGACTAACCGTACATCGAGGTATTGACGTGTTTGTATAATAACGCCACCATGTCGGTCCGACTACAGGAGCAGAGCACCAAGGCGATTCCATTGAGAAGAGGAGTAAGACAGGGGGGACGCTATCTCCCCGAAACTGTTTACTGCCGCAATGGAATACGCCTTCAAGCTCCTGGAATGGCAAGGACTTGGACAATCAACATTAACGGCGAATACATCACTCACCTTCGGTTTGCCGACGACATCGTAGTCATGGAAAAGTCGATGCAGAAACCCAGCATGATGCTCGATGGCCTCAACCGAGTTTCACAACGGGTGGGCTTGAAAATGAACATGGACCAGACGAAAATTATGTCAAATGCCAACGCCGTGCCCACCCCAGTCTTTGTTGAAAACTCGGTACTCGAAGTTGTTGACTCATAGGTATATCTATTTGGACAAGTAGTCCAGTTACTTCGAGAAAGAGGTCAACCGCTGAATCCAACTCGGTTGGGCAGCGTTCGGGAAACACGCAATGTCTTTTTGTCCGACAAACGTCAGTGCCTCAAGACGAAAGTCTTCAACCAATGTGTGTTACCAGTGATGACTTACGGCACCGAAACGTGATCTTTCATACTATCGGCTTCATCTCAAAGCTCAAAGTCGCTCAACAAGCTATGGAGAGGGCTATGCTCGGTGTTTCTCTACGTGATCGAATCCGAAATGAGGAGATCCGTAGTAGACGAACTAAAGTCACCGACATAGCCCACCGGATGAGCAAGCTGAAGTGGCAATGATGGTAGGCCATATTGCTCGCAGAGCAGATGGCTAATGGGGTCGAATAGTACTGGAGTGGAGACCATCACGGACTAGCAAGCGCAGCGTACGACGTCCACAGACAAGATGGACAGACGACCTTATAAAGGTCGCCGGAAGACGCTGGATGCAGGTCGCTTCCAACCGGTATATGTGGAAATCTAATGGGGAGGCCTATGTTCAGCAGGGGACGTCCTATAGCTGAGATGATGAATTTTTGTTTAATTTAATATTTCATTACAACTAATATCTATGATTTGTCAATTTATTTTAGGTAATCGATAACGATTACGATGACGATACATATAAATGTATACATGCTCTTTTCTTTGAGTGACACTTAATATCTTAATAAATCCTAAGATGAACTAGTTTTTACAATTCTTACAAATTATGTGATTCATAAAAAGCAAAAGCCAATAAATCTTATAGTAGAGACATTCATTTGTAAATGGCTTCATTTTCTTTGTTAAAATCAATTAAATGCATTTGCTTTGTTATTAAGACTAAAATTTAACCTTGTCCATCATTTTTAAATTATTTGAAAAAGAAAGTGACTGTAGTTACTTTCTTACTGAATTGTTATTTTTTTCTAGTATTAATTTTATGTCTATAGAAAAACATTTTTTTCAATTTTAAGGGTAGCTACCAAAAATTACTCAAAAAAAAATTGCTTTGAAACAGATAGAACTAATAATTTTACAAATTATGAAATAACAAACGTACTGAAGTTGTCGCCAGTACGTTTTAAATCTGTGATTTTCGGTTTTTTGCTCCTCCTGAAAAATTTACTTGACTGCAATTACTTTGTTTTTCCCTAGCACAGCCGAAATGCTTTGATACCCTTAGCTACTACACTTCAAATTGTATTCGAACACCAAATATAGTAAATGATCACCAAATCTATACTGAATGTGCACCAAATCTAAAACTCGCTTTAGCAAGATTTCAGGGACACCCCGAAGTTCGGTTTGGTTAGGTTCCTTTAAACCTTGTACACAGAAATAGAAGCCCCGCGAAGCGAGGCTTCGTCGACCCTACTTAGGTAGATTTTTTTTTATTACAACTCGTTATGACATATTTTAGTGAACATAATTATTTTGGTGATCATTTACTACTTTTGGGTTGACAATGATTTATTTGGAGTCATTTTGATTAAATAGGATAGCGAAATGTTAAAACTGGTTATAATTTTACATTAAAATGCGGGTTTCATTTTGGTGATAATTTACTATTTTTGTCTGTTATATGTTACTATATCTGGTGGTTAGTTAAACATAAGCCAAATAGTATAGCCTTTGGAAATACGCGTTCCGGACATACAACACTGACGACAGTGCTTATCCACGGCGAATTAACCGTAGATTTTCACGGCCGGAAAAACGTGTGTGTACAGCTTGGCCAGAACGGATTGAAACGGAACTAAAATTTTTATTTCTGACAGCGTTTTAAAATCTTTGATATTTGATGTAAACAAAGACCGCAGGTTTGTTAGATTTATTATTGTGCCATAAAACTAACGTAATACGTGAAAAAAATAATAATAAAATCATTCAAAGTGCTGGTAGCGCGAAGAAAGTGGCGACTTCCGGTTTTCTACATTTTTATGTCAAGCTGTACAAGAGGCCTAATGCGATAAGCATCACGGATGTGAAGTCAGAGAAAAAAAAAGGATAATTTGTAGAATAAAAAAAAGAAATAAATACAGAAAAAAAAATAGAATGAACGTGAAGTGTTACTGCCTCACAACAGTGTTGTACAACGAAACAATATTAATATCGATTATGTTTGTCGATGGAGGAGATGGCGGGATGAGCTCGACTCATTTTTAAGGGGTTGGCCTGCACTCGCATTAAATCGCGAGAGATGGAAAGAGGGAAGGGAGGCCTTTGCCCTGCAGTGGGACAACGTAGGCTCATAATAATAATAATAATGTTTGTCGATTACTTACTATGCAAAAAAAAAACAAGTTGTTAAAAACTAAAAGTTTTCAACGATTGCTATAAATTTCCGATAATACTGTGTCAACGTCACTCATAATGATTATTTTCGTTTTCAGGTGGTGCACTCTATGATAGGCCTCGTACCGTCTGGAGTAGCCGTGGTGTTGCCACAAGTGTATTCCCGAGTCTTCCTAGTATGTGGTTGTTTATTGGCTACAGATGCTGCCGCCGTCAGCCCTGGCCTGCCACTGTGTATCCTCGCCTGGTCCATCACGGAAATTATAAGATACGCTTATTACACACTCAATTTGATCAACAGTGTCCCACAGGCTCTGCTATTCCTTAGGTAATAAACTTTCAATTGTTTCTTATCAATTCCTTAAAAATCCTTAAAGTATTAAAACCCCTTTAAAGTTAATTTCATATTATAATGCTTCAGTTCAATCTCTTAAAATAGTGTTAAATTAAAAATACAGACGCCAGCAGGTCAACCTACCCGAATCTGACAAATACCAATCGAAAATTATAGTATAATCTATAATTTTCGATTGGTATTTGTCAGATACATAATCAACTTATTACCTTCCACTATTGTAATAAGGTTGAAAATCTATTCTAAAGAAATTTGACAGATTGTGTTAGCTTGATGTGCTGGCGTCTATACATACAGTTTAAATGTTATATTTTAAATATCTAGTTTATAAAATTAACTAAGTACTTAAATATTTCTTTTCGCAGATATTCCACATTCTTAATTCTCTACCCGATTGGAATAACAGGAGAGCTCCTGTGCATGTATCACTCTTTGGAGGAGATTGAAGAGAAACAATTATTTACTATTTCCATGCCTAATCCGTGGAACGTAGCATTTAACTACTATTACTTCTTAGTCTTCTACATGTTCTTGTACATCCCTATCTTCCCCTTCCTATACGGTCACATGTTGACTCAGAGAAGAAAAATGCTCGGCAAAGACGCAAAGAAAACAAAATAATGACTTGACGTAATTTTAATCTCACTTATCACATTGATGAGTTTTATATTACGCACATAGTACCTATCTACGTCTATATTTTCCTAACAATACCAAATTCCCTTTTAGGTTAGAAATAAATGTTGACTTTTTAATGGAAAGTACGCACAGATCTACGATGCAAATCCGAGTAGAAGCGTACTACTTTTATCTGGTGGCCTACCATAACGTTTTAATGCGTGAGTAGTTCCGCTAAGGGAACAAGATGGCGCTAGACGACTTATATAGCTCTGTCTCTTTCCCTCACCGGAACTAATCCCCCTTTGAGACGTCATGGTAGACCACCAGGAGGGGTATTACAACGTCTTAAAACCAGGCTTGTTCCAGTGAGTGAACGAGATGGCGCTAGACGACTTGTATAACTCTGTCACTTTCACTCGCCGGAATAAGCCTGGTTTTAAGACGTTGTAATACCCCCCCTGATGACGCTTACAAAGCTGATTGGTGTCAATCAGTAGCTACACCTAAAGGTGCCAGTTCGCGCGCGAGACAGCGACGACAGGAGACCGCGACAGTACTTAAACATTAGGCAATGACAAGTGTCGCGGTCTCCTGTCTCAGTCTCCCTGTCGCGGCGCGAACGGCCGCCTTAAGGTAAACGCAGACTTAGCCGCACCGCAGTCTCTGCAGTCTCCGCATTACAAATTCTTTGTATGAAGTTCTATGAAACCTCGCACACTCACCCGCATCGCAGTAGCCGCAGAATCGGTAAGAAAACGATGACTGCGGGGGACTGCGGAGACTGCGGTGCGGCCAAGTCTGCGTTCACCTTTAAACGTTATCAAATAAAGCATTCCTGCTGGCCTACCATGAACTCTTAAAGCGTGAGTCTTTAGGTTGTGGGAAAGAGATGGCACTAGACGAATTGTATAGCTCTGTCTCTTTCTCACAGCCTAAACTGGATCACGTTAAGAGCTCGTGGTAAGGCCTCTGTACCGTTTTGTTCGGCACGTGAGGCTATAAGTTCAAGTGCGCATTCATTCTTATTAATCGAATACTATTACTTTGGGCAAGCATTTTATCACTAAGCAAGCATGAATTATATTGTGACAATAATAATTTAATTAATTCATGCTTACTCAATGAGCGATTAAAGAATACTCAAATTGATGTTTTGCATTTCTTTAACGTAGGCATAATAAATGAGAATAACTTATGTTTAACTTATTTAAAAGTGTGGGTTGGGACATATATTAATTTATTTAAGGCTGTTTGGGTGTGTGGGCAATGAAATAACTATAATAATAAACTTATTTCTACAAACTATGAAGTCGTTTTATTAATAAACTGTTCCCTTGTTGTCATCCGCTGCTTAGCCTAAGGCCCGACGCTGCGTTAAACAAGCGCCCGCGACGGGCAACCGTCGCGGGTCCACGTCCGTGGTCCCGCGCGTGGCCCCGTGCGTGGCCCCGTGCGTGGCCCCGTGCGTGTTACCGCGCGTGGTACCGCGCGGGGACACGCGCGTGAATACGCGACTGGTTTCCGTGGGTATGCGACGGTCCCCGTCGCGGCGACCGATTTACGCAGTGTCGCTAGTTCAATTTGAAGATTTTTATTTCAATTTCAAGTTTAAGCGCGATATGTAAAAAGTTGATTTGGAGTGACACTGAAATTGAAACATTTGTTGGATGTTTATACTTTCCTATTCTAACTTATACTTTTTTTTCCCTATTATTTCATTAAAAGAAATACCTACAAAAAGAATTTGAGACTGAGGAATTTTTCGCAGAGAGTTATAAGCAATTTTCATGTTTTGGTAAAACAACAGAACTTCTCGGCTAAAAAAATGTTGGATTATTGTGCATCTATAATCTGTATCACCTACTCTCACCATATTCCAAATTTCAGCACCGGAGGAATTTCTCGAAAGTCTTCATACAAAAAAAAATTGCTCTCTGTTTGCTCCAGTTACATGCACCGTGTATAAGCACCCTTATTGATTGAACAAGCCCGTGCGTGTTACCGCTGGCAGGCACCGCGCGTAGACCCGCGCGTGGCTCCGCGCGGGCCCCGTTGCGTGGGTGCGGGGCGCACCTCCCCGCGACGGACGCCCGCGCGGGTGTCCGCGACGGAGCACTTTTGTATAGCACCGCGCGGGCATCCGCTTAACGCAGCGTCGGGCCTAAGGGTCGTAGCGTAATGTTGAATAGCCTATATCATATCCAAAGAATCATTCCAAGCTACTTCCAGTGATTATAGCGTTCAAACAAAGAAATGGCAATCAAATACTTATATAAATAAGGGTATTTTTGTAAGGGGGTTTTCTTTTGTTTTTATTCCTGGAAAAATCATCAAATGAGTCCTCCCACCCAGGGCGGGACGGGATGAGTCGGACTTGTTCTAAATAAAATCCACGGTGATCCTTCAGTAGCCCTATACGTTTCAGTGTCACGGTTATCAGAAGACTGTCCCTTCTGATAACCGTGACACTACCCGCGACGTATGTAGGGGCTAATATGCGGTCGTGGAACTAAACGTCAACCGTGAACTTGGAACGAAAAGGGCATTTTTTTTAAACATTGCCCCTCGCTTCATATTTCTCCTGTATAATGTGTGCGTTTTACAAACATAGAAACACACAAACAGACAGACCCGGAACAACTACTTGCAGATCATACAAATATTTGTTCCTTGCGGGGATCGAACCCGCGACATGGTGCGCAGCAGTCTGTTGCTCAACCACTGCAACAACCGTGCCGACAATAATTGACGGAACCCTGGATCTTCGGGCTTTGGGCCAAGTTCTCGATACCGGTATCTACGTTAGTTTTTTTTTTTACGTGGCAAAATCATCAAATGTGTCCTCCCACCCCGGGCAGGGCGGGAGGGACTGTCAGACTCGTACTGACTAAAATCCACGGTGTCCTTCGGTAGCCCTTTGTGTGCCGGAGTCGCGGTATACGTATGTCCCGCAACCCCAGCAGGACTGTGGCCCTCTAGGGGGGCCCCGTCATTATGCTGACGCTCCTTGAGGCGCACGTGGGACACAACGCGCCGTCGACCCGGGCATGGTCCATGGTCGGACAGCGAGTTGCCCTTTACTCGCCGCCCGCATGCCCGCGCCTACGGTGGCCGAAGATCGTCCCGCGACACCTGCCGGTCGCCGGTACCTACGTTAGTAGTGTCGTTTACTGACGCCACATTGTGTCGTCATGCGCCTGCTCAGTTAACAGATTAATCTCAATGACACCAGACCTACTTCTAATTTCAACCACATAGTAGGCGGAAAATTCGTGGTACTAGATTTTGCATTCTGATGTACTTATTGACGTAAAAACACCGAGTGTCGCGTCAAAACGACTTCAGCCGTGGCGCGAATTCATAGGTAGGTACCTACCTACCTATGAATTCGCGCCACGGCTGAAGTCCTACCTATGTACCTAAGTACCTATGTTTACAAGTAGAGTAGACATGTTAGAAACAGTTACAGTGGAGACAGAGATCTCCCCAGCACGCGTAGCTTGATCTGTTCCTTAAATGTCTATTCTACCAAAAATAGACAAAGTTATTTCATCGTTATTCCTATACAAATCACTGTTTTTTTTGCACAAATATGACACGATTCGTATACCTTACCTACCACCCTACCACTAAGAAAGTAAACATTTCTTTTCTACAAGGTGAAATTATTGAAATCATGGGCAATATCTGATTGCATTACGGCTAATAAATCGCAAATCAAAAATATTATTAATGCAATTATGGACACCTTTAAAAATGTAGTAAGTATGTCACATTGCAAAGGCTTATTATTGCAAATAAACACTAAAAGTAAAAAAAAAATTCATAAACTATACAAGTACTTGCATTAATAATGTTTTTGAGTTCCGTAGATAATACGATTAGTATCGTTAGTAGAAAATGCCCGAGTTTAAAATATTGCTCATTATTAAAATTTCATCCTGTTCCTGTATATTAATTTTAACATTGCAAAGTTGCCGGCCCCTAGCGCGCGGCTATGAATCGTCCTTTCCTCTTCTCCTCTCTTTCTGCTCCTTTTAAGCTCCGATTTGTTAAATATCATGGTGTACAATAAAAAGTATCCCATCTGTCTATGTACATAAATAGAGAGACATAGAATAGATGCAAGAAAATCGAAGAAAACAACAAAAATCCTGAATATTATCTGTCGCATAAATACAACACGGACGGCAGGGGTTTTGTCGCAATATTATGCGACTCGCGCGGTTAAAAGGTTAAATTGGTAAAAATCTTCCGTTCTGTCATTTTGTTTTTAAGCTATTGCATAGCTTCTATCGCGGGCCTTGAGCGCGGGGACCGAATCCAGAAATTCCGTAACGAAAAAACCTCACGCTCCCCACTCCGACGGGCAAGGAGGTGTGGCTTGAAGGCCGTGCATCGTCTAACGTCGTTTCAGTTCGGCAGTCTTCGACACGGTGTTCTGAGCGGAGCTGAGCGGAGCGGATCTGAGTGGAGCGGAGTGGAGTGGAGCTGAGCGGAGCGGAGCTGAGCGGAGCGGAGTGGAGTGGAGCTGAGCGGAGCGGAGCGGAGTGGAGTGGAGTGGAGTCGCGACGATTATTTTTGTTGAGTGTATACAGGTTTTTTGTAAATAATAAATAATAATAAAAATCAATTCTTAATGAAAAAATATCGAGGTTTTCGTTATGGGTGTCGTTTTCATGGTTTTCCAGGGTGTTTAAACCGATGGTGCAGTCAAAATGTAAATCCAAGATGGCGGCAGCATAAATTATCGAAGTTTTCGTCATGGGTGTCGTTTTCATGGTTTTCGAGGGTGTTGAAACCGATATTGGAGTCAAAATGTAAATCCAAGATGGCGGCAGCATAAATTATCGAAGTTTTCGTCATGGGTGTCGTTTTCATGGTTTTCGAGGGTGTTGAAACCGATGTTGCAGTCAAAATGTAAATCCAAGATGGCGGCTGCAAAAAATATCGAGGTTTTCGTCATGGGTGTCGTTTTCATGGTTTTCGAAGGTGTTGAAACCGATGGTGCAGTCAAAATGTAAATCCAAGATGGCGGCAGCATAAATTATCGAAGTTTTCGTCATGGGTGTCGTTTTCATAGTTTTCGAGGGTGTTGAAACCGATGTTGCAGTCAAAATGTAAATCCAAGATGGCGGCTGCAAAAAATATCGAGGTTTTCGTCATGGGTGTCGTTTTCATGGTTTTCGAGGGTGTTGAAACCGATGGTGCAGTCAAAATGTAAATCCAAGATGGCAGCTGCAAAAAATATCGAGGTTTTCGTCATGGGTGTCGTTTTCACGGTTTTCGAGGGTGTTGAAACCGATGGTGCAGTCAAAATGTAAATCCAAGATGGCGGCTGCAAAAAATATCGAAGTTTTCGTCATGGGTGTCGTTTTCATAGTTTTCGAGGGTGTTGAAACCGATGTTGCAGTCAAAATGTAAATCCAAGATGGCGGCTGCAAAAAATATCGAGGTTTTCGTCATGGGTGTCGTTTTCATGGTTTTCGAGGGTGTTGAAACCGAAGGTTTTTTTTTTTTTTTTTTTTTTTTTTATCGTGGTAAAATCATCAAATGAGTCCTCCAACCCCGTGTAGGGCGGGAGGGACTGTCAGACTTTTACTGACTAAAATCAAAATCAACAATAGCTTTACCGCGGCAGTCCCCGAGTGCCACACGTCTTTTTTCTCTCGCGTTCTGTCATTTTGTTTTTTCTCTCGTTGATAAAACCCGTGTCTACGGCGCCATGCTACGCGACTGTACCTAAAACTTACCTACTACGTAGATACCTTATAGTGTAGGTACCTAACTTCGAAGTGGGCAATGGAATCTGCGCACAGGTTTTGGGCATGACCGATAATCTCTGATCAATCAACAGCTGCGTGTGCGACACTACGACTTAATGTAACAATGAGCGATTACAATTTACGTACATACTTACATATCTAATACACCAAATTGATAAGTGAATTACCCAATGTATTTATGTACACGATTAACTACCACAGGGCCGTAGCTAGTCTTGATAAAGTAGGGCAGCGATGGTTATACTCGTAGGTTGGAAAGTTAACATTTAAAATTAAGAGTAAATAAAACAAAAACGACATAAGATCAAAATTAGCATTTTCTGTGATGAAATAGTTTTTGTAATTTATTTTAGGAAAAATAAGGTGTTTTTACCATCCTGATATCAAAAGAATATTAATACACTTATATCCATACAATATGCACTAACTTTATATTTACTCAGTATTGTATTATAGGTTAATGCAAAATTATATGATGCATAATAATATATTTACTTTTTTTAAATTGTCTCAGTGTGATAAACTTGTGTAAAAACGAAAATACAATATTTAAAAAGAAATATTTCGTAGGGTACGTTTGCTAGATTTTCTATTATTTTGGGTTGTGCATTGTGTTGTTTTTGTGGTAATTTTTTATGTATTATGAGACTCAAGCGATGTCAGTTTTGCGACAGTTTGCGACAGATTTGTACGGGTGAAGAGGAAGTATCGCTAATATTGAGATATCGGGATGAAAGTCGGAGCAATGACCGCTTTTGCCGTGTTAAATGGCACATACTATAGCAATACCGTTGAGTGAAGACGCACTGCAACTATTTACCTTTATTATTTTATCAGGCTCTTTTCCTTGGGATAAACCGGTAGCGAAGATTGTGCCAATTGGTTAATTGTTGATTAAATGTTGCCGCTATACTGGTTGTTCGTTTTGGTTTGTTCACGATCGTCAATAACCCTACCTACTTGGAATGCTTTTTCAAGAAACAGAAAACTACATAAATATAGAATAGGTTAAGAATACTATCGAACTCATCCACAACATTGATCCGGGTCGAAGGACCAAAATTGAGAATTAGGTTCGATAGCTCAAGGGAAGCAATAAAATTCACAGGACTGTTAATAGGTATATATTACAATATAAAGACGACCAGAATATAATTAATTTGTAATTTTTAAGACAATTAGTATTTTTTTTTAATTATCTGGTCATTGCTCCACGGTTTCAACCACCCCACCCTAGCTACGGCCCAGAACTTCTGTTACCTATTTCTGCTGGTGAAATATGTACTAGTAACATTCCTACTCATAATAATAAATTAGTGTTATTGTAGATAACACAGAAACAAACAGATTATAATAACGTAAACCTCATCAATTATGATCTATATCTGTAATCTCTATCTGCATTGATTTGTAATAAAGACTTTGATACATAATTTACTTAAGTATGTAAGTAGCTATTTGGTAATCTCTTTATCTCCTTACCTGGCTCGGGTCTATTAAAATATTCAGATTATAACAAAAATCACAGTCGTTTAGTCGTCCTCGTAGCATCATGAATAAAAAATATACGGCTTTGGCTTTAGTCTTTTTGGTGGTAGCGGCAGATGCCAACTCTATCAGCCAGAAAATTCAGCAACCATCGAAGCTGTTGGAAAATGAGTAAGTTAATTTTTTTGTTAAAGATTTTAGATGCGTCTAGGGCATAGTTTATTTTATCTAGTTAGGTTACCCGATAAGATAATGGGCACCATGGGCATTTTTATTTGACTAGATGCCTGGAATATTTTGGAGTACGATATATTAACAGAAAAATAAATAAGCAAAGACCAAGTGCGTGCGTATCACGCTGCGCAGGTTTGTTACCACGGGTCACCTGTTCATATTTTTATTAAATATTTACTAAGTAGGTAAGGTTTGTTATTATTCAGTATATAGGTATTTTCATATTTCTTACATAGTTCTCCTGTATAATTCGTGGCGTATGCGCATACGAGTTCCTACAGCCAGGAATTGAACCCGCTGAATTTTGTAAAAGAAACACACACTACGTTGTATTTTAATAACGCAATTCGATAGTGTTGCTAAGTAAATTAAAAAAAATATGTATTACAGGAGGTAAATAATTGGTACAAGCATGACAGTAACTGGTCAAATGGCCTGTTCTTGCTAAACTCGAGAAAAAAAAAACACTTTTTACCTTTGGATGACTGTTTATAATGTTTTAGTTACATTCTCCAATGTTTATTTTGGGAACACCCAAATACTCCGAAATATTTTATTCCGAATTTCGATATTCCGATTTTCAAAACTCCGAATATCATAATACCTAAAAATTACAATATCTATTCGAAATTTATTTGACCGAAAGTCGTATGTCCGATTTCTTCTTTTTCCGATTTTCACATATTCGAAAAATGTAATGCTCGATGAGTTCTCATTCCGAAAAACGAAATTCCGAATTTCAATATTCCGAATAAACTGATTTTTTCGGAATATTGAAAATCGGAATTTCGTTTCTCATTCCACAAAGTCAGTGACAGAAACGAATTGGTGCAAAACCGGCTCCACGTAATTTTGTCTACCGTACTCCCAGAGTGTTATTTAAACCCGTGTAGGCACGGAGTGGCGAGGCGTATCCTCTTAACTTTCACTGTTTGCCTTCAGGATTTTTATTGTTATTAGGAGAACTTAGAATCCAAGAGCGAGCGAAGCGAGCTCTGGACTTGGGGCACCCCGACTCGGACAGGTTAGGTTCGAAGGGGATGGCGGGGTCTGAAAGACCCCGCCATCCCCTTCGTGTTAGGTTACTTTAAACCTTGCTCTCAGAAATAGGAGCCCCGCGAAGCGGGGCTCCGTCGACCTACCTTGGTAGGTGGTAGTCAACAAATCGACCAAGGATATAAGAGCGAGCGAAGCGAGCTCGGGACTGGAGACACCCCGACACGGACAGGTTAGGTTCGAAGGGGATGGCGGGGTCTGAAAGACCCGTGTTAGGTTACTTTAAACCTTGCTCACAGAAATAGGAGCCCCGCGAAGCGGGGCTCCGTCGACCTACCTTGGTAGGTGGTAGTCAACAAATCGACCAAGGATATAAGAGCGAGCGAAGCGAGCTCGGGACTGGAGACACCCCGACACGGACAGGTTAGGTTCGAAGGGGATGGCGGGGTCTGAAAGACCCGTGTTAGGTTACTTTAAACCTTGCTCACAGAAATAGGAGCCCCGCGAAGCGGGGCTCCGTTGAACCACCTTGGTGGTGCTATTACTCAGGATGCAATAGCGAGCAAAATGTGTCTTGAGGCACCCCGACTCGGACTTTTCGACCTGAGGACCCGAATCGGAATTCCAATAATCGGAATTTTAATATTCGGTATTCGTGTTTTTGATGTTTCGGAAAATATGTTAAGCCGGAATTTTTGATATTCGGTCTATTGAAATTCGGTATTTTGAAAATAGTAATTATAAACGTTAGGAATTTTTAAATTTCGGAATTACTAAAATAGGAATATTGATCCATCGGAGTTGTTATATTAGGAATTTTGAACCATTCGGAATTATGAAAATCGGTATTTTGAAATTCGTATTTATGAATTTCGGAATAAAGTTTTTCGTATTATCGTAGTGTACCCGTTTATTTTATCTACCAAAAACATTCATTTCCACTTGCAACTCGTACATTGGTTTATTTTGAGAAAGAAGCAAGGAAAATTTTTAAAGGGTCAGTACCTAATTGGGTGTTTTACCCTATCTTTAAAAATCTTATAGATTGAATACTTCTCTCGTCTTCTGAGGCAGGTCTACTAGGTATTTCGTGTTTCGGTAAGTCTTTTACAAGTTTTCAGTACACCTGAAACATCAACCCAAAAATGTATTCCAGCTCTCGGAGTATCAAATGAATCTCGAAACAAGTTTAGGTCATTGCTGTCTTGTGCCATCAACTACATATACCTACTAGTAATTTATTATATAAAATTCTTGCAGCCGTAATTGGGGTGATCTCGGTCAAACTGCTACCGTGAACGACTATGTGGACAGCACCATTGAAAATATTATACCCCTCATCGAGAAGCATGGCTTGGACCCTATGGATCTACCAGACGTCATTGAAGGTTTTGAAGTGGTAAGTTATTTTGGAGAAGAGAGCCTTTTTTTTAAATAAGGAGAGGTGTATGAATAGGCCTGCATGAATCTTATCCGATTAAACCCGTGGTCGCGGAACCCTCTGGGGTCGCGGGACTGTCTCAGGTCTTCAAAAACGGCTCTTGCAATATGGCGGTTTACGGGGGCGAAAATTCGATCTAGCTTAGCTAGATTCCATGTCTGGGAAAATCGTTTACATAAAAAGATCTACACGAAAAATAAGGTTTTCAAGGCAGATTGGTATTCTATGCTGATGACCCCAGCTTTAAATAATCTTTCAATATTAATTGGAAGAAAAAATTATGTAAAAAAAGGCCTGCTGTGCTGAACCCAAACAAAATAATTGCAAATGATAATGTAACAATTTAACCCAGATTCTTCCTTGGTTTTGTTTTAGAGGCCTTTGCTGATCACATACAGTGCGTGGTTGAAGATCCACGATGGTTACGTGACCGGTCTAGTGAACGCGTCCCGCTCCGGCGACCAGCAGGTTAACTACTTCGCCAAGATGCTGCGCTTGCGCATACAGCTGCAATTCACTGATCTTCAGGTTAGTTAGACTGGAATTCTAGTTTTTCGTTTTTAAAATTGATAGTTTTTAAACACTTTCGTGCAAAGAAGAGACCAGATAAGGTTATAGATTTTAATCTTACATTTTCACGGAACAAACACCCTTGTGTAATTTCTCAAGAGGTTTAATTGGTACCGCAGTTGAAGTAATTATTTGTGTTTTACTGATTCCAGTTCATTTACAAGTACTTGGTGCAAGTGATGAACATAGGACCAACAGGTGGTATCATCGCCACTCTCAACCGCTTCGTAGTCATCGTCGACATCCTTTTGGACTTTAACAATGACGAGATTCAACTTCAACAGTTCACGCTCACCGACATCGGGTTTGTTTTCTTTTCATTGTGATATATATAGGTTCAATGTTCATTGCCCGTAGTTAGCAATTAAACTGAAAAATTCTAATTAGTCCGTCTCAGTTAGTTTATCAAAAAATATTTAACCCGTAATTTTTTTGTTATGTAAACCATAATTGACGGAGATACGATGGTGATGGCGTATTAAGAAACTAAGGCCAATTCAGTTATAAAACTACTGGCAGACAGAAGTTGACATCAAAATTAGTTTGATGAAGAAGGCATAATGTTTCTGCATTAATTAGTTACACACACGGGATATGAGATACAAATGAGTATTGATTTTTTTGTTTTTATACTCGTATCATTAATATTTTATATTTTTTCCTCAGCCGTCTCCGCGTGCGTTTGACTGGCAACATTCTGACTGACTGGCTGGTGAACCCCGTACTCAGTGTATTCGTCAGAATCTTCGATACCATCATTATCAAGGTTGTGGAAGTCAACATCCGAAATGCAGTTCAAAGTGAAATCGATTCTATCAATTCCAGTGTGAAAGACGTGATCGCAAATCTTGAGGCGAAAAATTAGTTTCTGTCGGACTTGTTTTTCAGATATGAAACTGTACCTACCTATCTAATACTGAAGATAACGATGCTGATATTATAATTAATAAGAATTAAAGAATATTATGAAAGTGCGTCTTTAGATTAATCATGACTTTATCTATTTACTTGTGATAAAACTAAGGTTAATATTCTATTGGTAAAATTTTACAGATCCGGGTAGTTTGACTCGCTGGCGTCTGTACTGAGATAATAATATAATAATAATAATATTCCACAAATATCACACAAAGCTAAGCAGAGCTTGTGTTATGGGTACTAGACAACTGATAAACATACTTATATACTACTCAAAACAAAATAAGGGCCACCTGATTTTTATCGATTTATTAAATAATATTTTCACACTACCTGCTCGTAAATGTCAAATTATATGTCTGCTAACCGGCCGTAAAGCAAGGCATTGTTCCCTAACTGGGAATAATAATTATATGTACTGAATTTCATTATTCCCGTGGGAATAATGTGATTTGAATTTGGAACCTCAAACAAAACATAGTATGAAAAGTTTGAACGAAGGAATTGAAGCAGCGGCGGCTGCCCCCCGGCAGTCCCCACTGCAACAGCTGATCGCTTGCTGTGGTGGGCACCACAGCATGCTCACGTTCGAAGGTTGTCGTACCACATCAAATTTCAAAATTCGAATTTATTTCCTCGCAGGTGGTGTGAAAAGCAGAGTACTCACCTCAGGAATAAAGCTGCCTTTGTCTTGGGCTAACTTAAATCCCTCGCTACACTAAGGATTCTTATCTTAATTCCCTCGATTCACTCGGGAATTAACACTTGAACCTCCTCGCTGCGCTCCGGAGGTTCACCCCCAGAATCCTTAGTGTCGCTTCGGGATTCAATACGCCCGTGACGTAAGGCACTGCTTTATTCCCTTGGTGCGTAATCTACTATTAAATGTTATTAGTTATAATGACTTTATCTGATTGATATTAACGATTTTAGATGGAAATACACAAAAATTAAGTTTGTTTCCCAATAAACCGTTAAAATAAACGAATTTGAATGAAAAGTGAGGAATTTCAGGAATGTATCATAAGTTACATAAAACGTAAAAAAATCGAAGAAATAACGGCTTCTATGTTCCAAAGTGTTCTTTAAAGCTTCTGGTTTTAACTCTTGTGTTATTTGATTGGAGGTGGAAAGGTCTGGATTATTTAATACGGTGTTTAATTCGGTGTTTATCCAACATTTTCTTTTGGAATCCTCTACCAACAAGTTTTCAGACAATTTATGAGATCCAGCTGAGTTTTGATGGGAATTTTACTTTCTTTTTCACTCATCTCATAAATGCTCAATAGAATTCAGGTAAAAATCATAAGTGACCACTGTAACATCGTAATTCGAGCGTCAGCGAATGTGTGCACTGTCAGTCGTGTCGTGTTCGCTCAACCATTATCCTACTTCAAGATGAACTCAGGTACTTCTTGCTGTGTAAATGGAATAATATGGAGTTGCAACACATTTTTTATGCAATTTTGAGTAGTTACAGCACCCTCATTAAGAAGAGCGAGCTCAGTTTTGCGTGATAGAGAAAACCGCCCCAGAGCATAATTCAGAGCTCACCGAAACAGTCTGTTTCAAGAGTGCAAGGTTCTGAAACCTGTTGTTTAGATCTTCTCTAGGCTCTAATGAATCAGTCCTTAATAAAAAAAAATAACCCAGCTGTCATCAATAAGAAGCACTGAAGCCCAGTAAAACAGTTCAATAATTTTTCTCCTTTACAAATGTTTAACGATTTGCACCATATGCTGCAGTTAACTGGAGGTGAACTAAGCATCTCCTTAAGTATTGCTAGTCTTCATGGAGTCGATTAAAAATAGTCTAGTCAATTTAGGGGTACCTGTAGGTCGATGCAATGGAGTTTGTATGGTCTGGGCAGTAGATTTTTGCTCTATTTGCGCGGTTAAACAAACTTAATGGTCTTTTTGGGCTTTACTTTCTTACTTTCTTCTTCGATCAAGGCGTCTGGTGATATTACCCGTCTTTTGAGACCAGTTTTAAGCGTTTTGAACCACTCATTGGGAATATTCCACCATTAAACTTACCTCTTCTGGGTATGGGCCCCCTGGATTAAGGTGACACCCCAAGTGGCTGTTTTTGCGTCCATATGTCTCCGAATACATGACATTATGAGATAGAAAGATCATTATAGCCTGCTTGCTATATTAGCCGAAGAAAACTCCGTTAGAAGTTTGAAAATAAAAAACACCAAACCGTAAATTCTAAGTAATCTCAAATATCTAATAAAAAAAGTTATGAATTTCCAATTAAGCAGTAGAAACAATATTAATACTTGAAAGAATCCATAACAAGATATTTACTATTTATAGAACCCAGAATAAGAGCAATAATTATTTAAAGTGAAATTGATTAAGTGGCCCTTATATTGTTTTGAGGAGTAGGTATATATTTCTAAATGAATACGAATACATATTATAGATAAATTACACCCAGACACGAACAAATGATCGTGCTCATCACACAAACATTTGGTCCTGGATGGGAATCGAACCCACGACCTCCGGCATAGCAGTCAGGGTCACTAACCACTAGACCAACTAGTATTCATAATATAATTATAAAATATAATTTTATGAATACCTTCGCTAAACCACAGAATACTTAATAGACTAACTAAACTAACAACTTAGGGTAACATTAGACTTATACTCACACCTACTGAGAGATTTTTTACAATATGACTCGGTGGAAAAAACAGAATCAGGAATAAAGTTATAAAAATGGATAAATTCATAGCACATTAATTTGTCTTACACCTTTACGGCCGAGTGCTTTCCCTGTGCAAGAGTCGCAATAGACACAAGAGTCTCAAATTGAAGATATCCTAAAGAATTATAATGCCAAGTTAAATTATTATATTGATGGAAACATTTTCTGGAGATATCAATCTGAATTATTATATTTCTATCACCGACACGTTGAGTGTAATGTAATGTAGGGGAGCACGTGTGGGCATAACTGACATACATTGCAGCGCCGCAGCGCCGAAGCGTCGCTGCTTATTTTTTATGATACCTACTTAGAAACGCACATTATGCTACAGTCCGTCCAACTTCACTATCTCCAGCGCTGTTCGGTAAACCGTTATGGGCACTTTTCCATAACATTATTGCGGAGCGGTGGCGCGCGGCGCCGGAATGTGTGACTGCATTGTTGATTGTTATAGTGATTGAAACAGTGGCTGAGCAATTGACTACTTCGCTGCGTGTGTTTAAATATTTTATTATATAAGTGCACCAACGGTACAGGATTGTGAGGGGCATTTTTTTTAGTTTTCGCCCTGGTATTGGCAGAAAATAACCATGCGCTATGCGGTAATCACTGAAAGATTTCTGAACGTAATCGTATCAACTAGAGATGCGCAAAATGTGTCAGTAAAAAGAAAATGAATGAAGTATATCTTTTCACTTGATGACGTAGTTCATTCATTCATTCAGTACTTCATTTAGTCCAACAAATCAGAACGAGTTCTTGAATGAGATGATTCACTGAACTAGTTCATTGGACTAGTTCACTGGACTAGTTCACTGAATTAGTTCACTGGACTAGTTCATTGGACTAGTTCACTGAACTAGTTCATTGGACTAGTTCACTGAACTAGTGATTTAGAGAAATGATGCATTTCACTAAATCACTAGTTCAGTTTTATATGAATATCGATATTCCTTCAAACTTTAATACGAATATAGTCTTTACGGAAAATGGACCTACCGTTTCCCGTAAAGACTATATTCCTATTACAATAAAGTTCATACTTATAAGGGTGAATAGAGTAACTAAGCGAAAAGAAACACTGAACTAAAGACACATTTGAATGGCCAGTGAATGAATGAAAAGTTCATTTTGGGCAACGACGATATAATACTAGACTACGCATTGCACGATCTAACGAACAAAACTATTCTGCCAACTCGCTGAGGTACTACGTAAGCGAGGGGGGCGGGGTACTGCGTTGTGATTGGCTAACTCAAGGTCTGTTCTGTCTCAACGTATGTTTACGGCTCACAGGATTGGTCGAAATGAGACGGATATAAGACTTTTTTGCCTAATGTGTTGGCAGACATCGGTCGCCTGTTATTAGGAGTCTAGCATGGACCTAAAAAAAAGGCGGACGGAACTTCATTAAGAAACGATTGAAGCACCACAATAGCGGCGGCGTAAATATGTGTGCGTGTGTATAGGGATGCCAGATGAAGGAAAAAATTACCCATTTTTAGGGTTCCGTAGTCAACAAGGAACCCTTACAGTTTCGCCATGTCCGTCCGTCCGTCCGTCTGTCCGCAGTTTAGCTCAGAGACGCACAGTACTAGAGAGCTGTAATTTGGTGTAAATATACAGATTCGTAGTGCCGAAAAAGTGGTAAAATAAAATCTCGTAAAATATTTTTTTTTAGGGTACCTCCTGTACACGTAAAGTGGGTATGATTTTTTTATTTCTCGCGTACCCCTTAGTGTAGGGTATCATTAAATAGGTCTTTAAAAAATATTGATAGTTTCCATTTACCATTTTTTGATAAAAAGATTCGTTTGTGAAATATTAAGCTTTAAAGTGCTAAATTTTGCTCGACTCGAGTGTCCCCTCCCTCTACCAGCTAAACGGTTATGTTTGGGGGTGTGAAAAAATTCACAATAGTAGTATGTATAATGAAGTTTAAAAGAAAATTATCATGACTAAGTAGGCTTTACAACTTTACGAGTAATAGTCGACCAACTTATATAATGTACTTGGATATCATATTTTCTCAAACAGAATGTATTGGAGAACATGTTCTTCTACTGCAAATGTATGTTTGTCAACTATATTTTTACATCTTTACTAAGTAGGTATGTTTTTACGGTATGTTTTTTGGGGATAGGTAGGTTTTTATCGTCAACTATTTTTAACTAACTTCAAAAAAAGGAGGAGGTTCTAAATTCGTCGTGTTTTTTTTATGTATTTTCCCCGATTTCTCAAAGACTCCGGGACCGATTTTGAAAACTCTTCTTTTTAGAATTAAATTCAGCGAATCAGTTTAGTTAGTTCGCATAAGTATATGGGCAACTACGGAACCCTACACTGTGCGTGGCCCGACACGCACTTGGCCGGTTTTTAAACAATATTTAATTAAGATCTCCCTTGAACTTAAGTTTAATTACAATTTTTTTGTGACGGATACCTATTTTTAAAATAAAGGTAAAATAATTTAAGCACATTGGATATTAAAATATTTACAACTCGTTTAATGTTAATAAAGTTTTACAATCCCTTTTTGTGATTCAAATTTTTGTAGACTTGTCTTTTGCTATCGACACATCTAGAAATCCCTTCTAATTTACTTAAGTGGTGAAAACGAATGTTTAAGTATTTTTCGGCTATAAATATTTAATTAAAGCTATTTTATGTTCCATTCCTACAAGTCTACATTCCTATTCCATGTCTACACTCCCTTATTATTTTTATACAATCATTTTTCCATGCATCATTTGCCGTGGGAAATCTGTAAAAATATAGAAGAATACAATAACGATAAATAGTAACATAAAATATAAATCTTCCAATTTTAAAATAATTTGAACCTTGAAATAGTTGCAACACTGATTCATTTCGAGATGTTTATTAAATTTATTGACGTAAAATCGATAAATAAGCTTCAAATTGACATGCTTAACTATGAAAAGTGATCCCCTGGCTTTTTTAATTGAACTACTATGGTCTAGACAACTTTTTGCAACACATGACGGCATACTTTAATTTTTATTAGACAAAATAACACCGTATAAAACCGCGAGTGTCGTTCGAAGCGTAATGGCCGACGGCTGACTTACTATGGTGTGAATGTGTGCGTGCTGGCTTGTCCACATTAGCGCACTGACTTACTATGGGTGCTTCAATTGTTTCTTAGTGAAGTTCCGTCCGCCTTTTTTTTTAGGTCCATGGAGTCTAGTATTATATCGTCGTTGATTTTGGGAAATGAACTAGTTCATTTACTTCAATCGTTCGCGAACTACCCATGTCTAGTTAGGGATGTCGATTCTTTCCGAAAAAGATCGATTTTTAAATCGATTCGAATCGTGACCTAATGAATCGATTCACAAAAAAATCGAGGCCCAAAAGATCGACCTCTGAAAAATCGATCTTTTTTCAAGTTTTTGTTTCTTAAAAATCTATTTTATAAATAATGTACCTACCTAATATAAATCTATTTTATTAAAAAGAAGATAAAAATTTTAATTTAACGATCTCTTTTTAGTAAAATCAGGTAAGTAATTCAATGATAAAAGATATTTTTATTAGGTACCATAACGAAACATCAGATCAGGTATAAAACAAGACATTAATTTTTCAATGTGTTCGTTTACAAAGTTAAGAAAATAGATAATAATATAGCATAATTATAGTTCCCAATGCTTCATAACTGAACTTTTTAAAAACAACAGTCTGTCAAGTCTACAGGGGATCCCACAGGAGGTTTTGCTCATCGCTTGCGATGTTTTTGAAGCACTCATATAATACAGATACATTCAATTAACTGTAAATACTATTTTGATTTATACCAAAAAATAAAATAAAATCGAATGTCGATTTTCAGGGGTGAAGTATCGATTCACTGAATCGATTCAGTACTACATATCGATTTAAAAAATTGATCTTTTTGGCTCCAAAAATCGATTCTTCGATTAATCGATCTCAGATCGACATCCCTATGTCTAGTATCAACTGTCACTGTCATTTGTCAGATTGTCAAATGTCAAGGCGCACATGTTATTATTTCATTGAATTGAATTTTTGTGGGTTTTTGGTTAAATTTTCAAGGAAATATACCAATTATTTTCACAGTAAATAACTAACAGGTTTTCAGTCTAAAAATTGTGTTACAATGGGAAAAGCTAAAAAGTTTAAACCCTCTCAAGTAGGGAAAAATTTAGCTCTAGCAGATCAAATCGAGTCCGTGAACTCTGTGAAAAATAAAAACAGAATCAAAGAAAGGAACAGGCAAGATGATGACGAAGAAGTAAGTCTTTCACATGACGATGATAGAACATCCATCGTAATTCATTTATAATAAATCTATGGTCTTTTTATTCATCAGTTCGTAAATGCAGACTTGTCCAAGAAAATCTTAAAAGCTGCTAGGA
Organism: Agrotis clavis; assembly: GCA_954870645.1. Taxonomy (NCBI): domain Eukaryota; kingdom Metazoa; phylum Arthropoda; class Insecta; order Lepidoptera; family Noctuidae; genus Agrotis; species Agrotis clavis. Next base: position 16,067,353 of record OX940919.1, on the reverse strand, counting down.
GACAACAAGCTGAACTAGAGGATGCTGAAGGAGGCCCATCTCCTGCAAAACATGTGACTCTTCCTACAACATTCAAAGGTGAACTAGGTTCAAAGCAATTTAGGCCAGCTAGTAGATTTGTATAAATAAAAATGTTGAAATGAAAAACTATGCTTTCTAGTATATTAAATAGACTTAGTACTTTTTCTTACATTAATTTCTCCACACAGATGCAGACTCTGATGATGATACTGGATCAGATAGAGATGACCTGGAACCTGACACTTATTACGATAATATAGAAATAAATGAAGAAGATGAGGAAGCTCTTAGAATGTTCATGTCATCTAAACCTGAGAGGACTCGCACTCTGGCAGATATAATAAAAGAAAAGATTACGGACAAACACACAGAGCTACAATCCCAGTTCTCTGATGTTGAAACATTAAAGTTACAAAACATTGATCCCAGGTAAATTTCACTCTCAAAATCAGTTAAACTTAAGGTATTCATTTCAATTTACTTTTATTTTCAAAAATTAAAAGTCACACAATATAGTAAGCTGAAGTTCCAATCACAAGAATGTACAACAATTGTTACAAAACCTTGACAAACAGCATTTTAATTCTGTACGAAGAATGCCACAAAAAAATTCTTTATTTACTGATTGTCATTACAATTTCTAGAATAAAAACTATGTATGAAGGTGTCAGAGATGTACTGCAAAAGTATAGATCAGGAAAACTCCCAAAGGCTTTTAAAATGGTGCCCCACTTACAGAACTGGGAACAAATATTGTACATAACAGAGCCAACCACCTGGTCAGCTGCAGCTATGTACCAAGTAAGTTATGAAATGGTTTTTTCATTGCAAATATTTCTGAGATGCGTCTTCTTACTTTATGGCAATTCAGATTGTCTCTGCCCAAACTGGGCTACTAGATATATGCAGAAGCATTTATCGTTTTCTGTAATAAACAAACAACAGGAGATTCTTTGCAACACAATAATTTTTGCACCATATTTCCAGTCCCGAAAATGACATGAAATTAGTAGTAATTTTACTCTGTACCCACACATTCTACTATTTTTTCTAGGCTACCAGAATATTTGCCTCGAACTTAAAAGAAAAGATGGCACAACGATTTTACAATTTAGTATTGCTGCCCCGTGTGCGAGATGACCTTGCTGAATATAAAAGATTGAACTTCCATTTGTACCAGGCATTACGGAAAGCTCTGTTCAAGCCTGGTGCTTTCATGAAGGGTATACTATTGCCTTTACTAGAGGTAACTTCAAAATTGTGTTTTGTTATTTATAAATTTACTAAAGTTAGCTTATTTTTTATTTCTTTTGTGGTATTTCTTAGGCAGGAGATTGCACACTACGTGAAGCCATCATTGTGGGCTCGGTGTTGGCACGCAACTCTGTTCCAGTACTCCATTCTAGTGCAGCAATGTTAAAGATAGCAGAAATGGATTACACTGGAGCAAACTCTATATTTTTAAGGATTCTCTTTGATAAAAAGTATGCATTGCCATATAGAGTGGTAGATTCAGTTGTTTTCCACTTTGTAAGGTGAGGATACAACATTTTTTTTTGCTTGAAACTAAATAGCTTCAAAGAGTATGTATGTGTATGCTTTTGTTTATCAATATTAGGAGGCTTGTTGGATTAGGTTTGATAGTCTGCATCACCCTTAAATATGTCTATACCTTTGATACATTATTTGGTATTCTACATTTATGATATGTATTGTAGTAATACCAAATATTTTAACAGATTCCAAAGTGAACATCGCAATTTGCCAGTCTTGTGGCACCAGTCACTGTTGACATTTGTTCAGCGTTATAAGGCTGATATATCTACGGAACAGAGGGATGCCCTATTGGAGTTACTCAGGAAACAGTCTCATATAACAATTACTCCAGAGGTAAATAAATGAATATTGTAAAGAATAATTTTTTTTTTTAATATAAGATTAAGAATAATTGTTTTTCAAATGCTAAATTTAATATTTCAGATCCGAAGGGAATTACAAGCTGCTAAATGCCGAGATGTTGAAGTAAATGAAACAGTGACAAGTGCAATGGTGGTTGAATAAATGTTAATTTAAATAAAATAAAAGTCTTATTTATTTTCCTTTAAATATATTAATTTACAAATTAAACACATTGTACTGTCTCAGTAATTCAGTACTGTAGGTACTATCATAACCTTAGACTGTTGATATTTTGAATGTTAATTGGCCTATCAATTTGACTGGTTACCAAATGTATAGGTGGTATAACAGATGATCCACAGTCACATTTTCGACCTGATACATAGTCAAACGAGCCAATTCTATTGTTGCATTTCTGACAATGCAGTTTTCCCTTGGTCCACTCTTCAGCTTCGATTTTCTCTTTAATCCAGTCAGGTATTCTATCCTCACTGACGTATATAAACCTTTTTATATCATAACTTTCACATTTCGTAGGATCGCATGTAAGGGAACTGTCCAGGATGCAAGTTTCATCAAATAACGTGTGGCGGCATTTGTGGCACTTTATTGGTTTTGAAATCATATTGCATAGCTTTATAAATTGTTTCGTGTAAGATTGTACGCCGTTTTTATAGGTAACAACTTGATTCAGCTTAAGACGTATATAATATAAAATAATATAGTTAAAAAAGTAAACATTTCATTTGCATACTTTCCTTTCCTCGTCGGCTCAAACATCTGTCAATGTCATTCCATCTCTTGTCACTTGTCATCTGCTCATTGTTAATGACGTTCATGACAGTGACACGGGTGCGTTCAATAATTTTGTTCGGAGATGGTTCGGAGCTGTTTGTAAAACCAATAGATATAGGACATGGACCGAACATTCCTCCGTAAAAATAGCACTGACATAATATATTTCAGAATCAGAGGACAAAAGTTTCTAATGACCTTGCCCATACCCTGATCTATACTTCCACGGTCGCCTTGTATAATCCAGTTAGTTTGTTATCATTTCGGGTTTGTTGGACGTCTTGTGTTTAATTACTGAGCTGTGTCTCTCATGGCCCCAGGGTAATTATGCAATGCATTAGACAAAGCTTTAAGTTTTTGATGTGTTACATCTTTTCCGTCTTTTCTGTGGGAGCGATTTTGTAAAAAGTACCGGAAGTGTGAAAAGTCTTTTCTTTTCTCTTTTCGTCAAATAAATAGGGCGTACGGAAGCGCACGCAATTTCATTTGACCAATGAGATTATGAGATAAATATTCAAAGTCAAAGTCGAGGTTAAAGTCGAAAGTCAAAGTTAAAGTTTAGAGCTATTAAGTCAAAGTTGAATGTTACACAACATATTATAGACGACTACCTACCTATTTTAAAGCTCGCTCGTTTTTTTTTACAATAATGTTGCTTCAGATATTATGCTTAATTTAATTATACTGCTACAAACTCATGTAAAAATTATGTTATTAGAGTTATGTCTAGCGTTTCTCGCGACCTCGTGAGACGGCTCGAACCGAGGTGATGCTTTGCCACGCCTCATTCATTCTAACAAGTGTTTCTATATCAAAATCAAATTGTTTATTTCAACTAGGCCAAATACGGGCACAGTTTGAATTGACAAAAGACATAAAATAAAACTAGTACAAAAATAGTTATGGTGCTACGGTCCTAGTCACAAGACATAAAAACTGTGAAAGAACCAGCCCTATATAGTTTGTGAAAGTACCGTAGGTGCTCATTCCAAAGCGTAGATGGAGAAGAATGAGCAAGAAACTCCATTCATTTTACAACACATTATTTTTCAATTAAATGTAAAGTAGGACAATAACGTCCGTTGATGAAAGTAAAATAATAAAACAATACAAAAACATAAAATAAAACAAGATGACTCAGTCATAAAAAAATAAAACAAATAATAGTGGATTACGCAACAAGGGAGTAAAGCATTGCCTTACGTCACGGGCGTATTGAATCCCGAAGCGACACTTATAAGGATTCTGGGAGTGAACTTCCGTAGCGCAGCGAGGAGGTTCAAGTGTTAATTCCCGAGTGAAACGAGGGAATTAAGAATCCTTAGTGTAGCGAGGGATTCAAGTTAGCCCAAGACAAGGCAGCTTTACTCCCGAGGCGAGGAAATAAATTCGATTTTTGAAATTTGATGTGGTACGACAACCTTCGAACGTGAAGTTGGCACCACTGCAAGCGATTAGCTGTTGTGGTCACCGGCTGCCGCAGCTACAACTCCTTGGTAAAAGTTTTCATAGATACTGTTTTATTTGAGGTTCCAAATTCAAATCACATTATTCCCATCAGTACAATATTATTGCCCAGCTCGAACGGGGGGCAGCAATCACCTGCTTTATTCCTTGTTTGCATGACATATAATTTGACATTTACGAGCAAGTGGTGTGAAATAGTAGATTACGCACCAAGGGAATAAAGCAGTGCCTTACGTCACGGGCGTGTTGAATCCCGAAACGACATTAAGGATTCTGGGGGTGAACCTCCGGAGCGCAGCGAGGAGGTTCAAGTGTTAATTTCCGAGTGAAACGAGGGAATTAAGCTAAGAATCCTTAGTGTAGCGAGGGATTTAAGTTAGCCCAAGACAAAGGCAGCTTTATTCCTGAGGTAAGTACTCTGCTTTTCACACCTCCTGCGAGGAAATAAATTCGAATTTTGAAATTTGATATGGTACGACAACCTTCGAACGTGAGCATGCTGTGGTGCCCACCACAGCAAGCGATCAGCTGTTGCAGTCCCCGGCGGTAATAATGGTCGGTTGTTGCGTGGTAGCTGCCTGTAAGTGCTCATGTACACGACGCCGCCACCGCGCCTCTAGGCTTGATTTTACCATACCACTCGACTTTGGAGAGGGCACAGTTGGCGCAGTGCCTGAGTGATCAACTACTGCGCAGCGTGTCGCGGGTTCGATCCCCGCACGGAACAAATATTTGTATGATCTGCAAGTAGTTTTTCCGGGTCTGGGTGTTTGTACCTATATGTGAGTTTCTATGTTTGTAAACGCACCCACGATACAGGAGAAATTCCTAGTGTGGGGCAAAGTTTAAAAAAAAAAAGTAATACGTAGCTACCTGGTTCAGCCGCGAACAAAAATAAGACTACCTACTTAATTCCCTAATAATGGTTATTTGTTATACAAGAGTGCAAAGTTGCTTTCTAACCGCGTGCTCAATTTTGATGACCGAGCAAGCGAATGATTCTAAAATTGAATCACGAGTGCAACGAGTGATTCAAAAATTAGAATCATGAGGCGTAGCGACGGAATCAAAAGAGCACAAGGTGAAAAATCTTTGCACTCGAGTGCAACACGTAACTTTTCATCCCACCTCAGCGAGGAAATGACTAATCGCAAAAAAAAGATGTACATTGTATTGTACGACGCAAGATACTTTTATTTCAGTTTAGGTATTGACTACTACATTATTATAGGTAAGTATTACAGAATAATTTTTAAATTAAAACAAATATAGTTATGGTATAGGTAGTAGTTTTCAAGTTTCTTATTTTATCTTGGTTTGTCTTAACAACATGACTGAATGACATGAATTTTAGAATCATTCGCTTGCTCGGTCATCAAAATTGAGCACGCGGTTAAAAAGCAACTTTGCACTCTTGTATAACAAATAACTATTATTAGGGAATTAAGTAGGTAGTCTTATGTTTGTTCGCGGCTGAACCAGCTAGCTACGTATAACTTTTTTTTTTAAACTTTGCCCCACACTAGGAATTTCTCCTGTATCGTGGGTGCGTTTACAAACATAGAAACTCACATACACAAACACCCAGACCCGGAACAACTAGGTACTTGCAGATCATACAAATATTTGTTCCGTGCGGGGATCGAACCCGCGACACGCTGCGCAGCAGTTGATCACTCAGCCACTGCGCCAACTGTGCCCTCTCCTAACAAATGTCTAGTGGTATGGTAAAATCAAGCCTAGTCGTGTACATGAGCACTTAGGGGCAGCTACCACCCAACAACCGACCATTATTGACTCAAAGGCACGTAAGCAAGCACGACTGTTGAGCATGAAGTCTCGGGTTTGATTCCCTGGTCGGACAAAGTGTTTCTTGGATTAAGAATTCTCATAGTGCGAGAGCCGGCTGCAAAAATACCTACCTTATCGGCTACCCCAATAGGCTATGTATAGATCGTTAACCGACACCTAAACACGTAAAAAAAATCAGGTCTGCCAGAGCCGATCCTGCCGGGTCATAGAAATAATCGAGATTTTTTGACGTAATTTTTTAGTAAAAATTACGTCATAAGATACCCGAATGCAAGTGCTGGCAGCAGTTAACCATTGCTTAGTTATGTAAAAAAAAGTGGGTCTGCCATTGCGCACCTTGCCGGAAGTACTTGGCAGACCCCTAAAATATGCCCCTTCTGAAACACTAAACCTACCTCATCGAGTACCCGGATGGGACCAACGCTAAATAATAACCAAGATGCCTCTGATAATGGATCATAAGGTCTGCCAGGTCTAAGCTTGCCGGAACTTAGTGTTCAAAGCATTTGAAGTTGATAGGGAGCATAATTTCACCTGAAGTCATAACATTTAACATTTAAAATAACATTTTTTAAACATTATTTTGTTTCTAATTTTATACAAATTTATGAATATTAAATATTTTTTTATCAAAACATTTAATAAAACAACAAGTGTAGAGATAAAAGATGTACATTCAAAATTTAGCAGCAATCACTACGAGTTCAATATCATGCTTACAATTTTTATACTTACAACTATCAAAACTTAGTTAAAGTTGGCATTAAAATTACCTGAATTCTGTATATATAGGGTGACTGGTAATTAGTGTACGATAATTAAACACGTGATTGTGCTCATGATAACCAACAACTTTTACCATGGGAACAAACCTGAAATCGTGAATAAAATATCAGCTGTTCAGTACATTAAGCAAACATAAATGTACTGAACAGCTGATTTTTTTTTGCGTTTTCAGGTTTGTTCCCATAGTAAAAGTTGTTGGTTATCATGAGCACAATCACGTGTTTAAGTATCGTACATTAACTACCAGTCACCCTATATGTAGGTTTAGGGAACTAAGCAGGCTTCCGAGTGTAGAACCTGTTATTGCGTAAATCATCGTAGGAACGCCGAAAGGTAGTCAACGCCTAATCAACCTGACCACCACCAGGATCTTTCTCATCATCTCAGCCATAGGACGTCCACTGCTGAACATAGGCCTCCCCTTTAGATTTCCACATATATATAATATACCGGTTGGAAGCGATCTGCATCCAGCGTCTTCCGGCGACCTTTATAAGGTCGTCTTTCCATCTTGTTGGTGAACGTCCTACGCTGCGCTTGCTAGTCCGTGGTCTCCACTCTAGTGCCTTTCGACCCCATCGGCCATCAGCTCTGCGAGCAATATGGCCTGCCCATTGCCAGTTCAGCTTGCTAATCCGGCGGGCTATATCGGTGACTTTAGTTCGTCTATGGATCTCCTCATTTCGGATTCGATCACGCAGAGAAATACCGAGCATAGCCCTCTCCATAGTTCGTTGAGCGACTTTGAGCTTTGAGATGAGGCCGATACTGAAAGACCACGTTCCGGTGCCGTAAGTCATCACTGGTAATACACATTGGTTGAAGACTTTTGTCTTGAGGCACTGAGGTATGTCGGACGAAAAGACATTGCGTAGTTTCCCGAACGCTGCCCAACCGAGTTGGATTCGGCGGTTGACCTCTTTCTTGAAGTTGGACCTACCTAATTGGACTACTGTCTTGTCCTAAGTAGATAATAATGTTCAACAACTTCGAGTACCGAGTTTCCAACAGAGACTGGGGTGGGCATGGCATTTGACATAATTTTCGTCTTGTCCATGTTCATTTTTAAGCCCAACCGTTGTGAAACTCGGTCGACGCTATCGAGCATCATGCTGAGTTCCTCCATTGACTTTGCCATGACTACGATGTAGTCGGCAAACCGAAGGTGAGTGATGTACTAGCATTTGCCGTTGATGTTGCTGCCAAGTCCTTGCCATTCCAGGAGCTTGAAGGCGTCTTCCATTGCAGCAGTAAACAGTTTCGGGGAGATAACGTCCTGTCTTACGCCTCTTCTCACTGGAATCGCCTTCGTGCTCTGCTCCTGTACTCGGACGTTGCGGTTGCGGTGGCGTTATTATACAAGCACTTCACTTTAGAGCCTCGGTTTCGCTGTATGGTCTCTTTAAGGGCGAGGCCCCACTAGTGCGTTGCGCTGCGTTGCGACGTCACTGCGTCGGTTTTTCCTTCATTTTTTATGACATGCCCCATGCGACGACGCGTCGCAACGCAGCGCAACGCACTAGTGGGGCCTCGCCCTAACACGATTCGTATTAAAGAGACGCAGATCGTGTCGCAAGGACTTAGATATAGGTCTATTGAGCCGCCTATATGACTTAACATCATCGGAAGACTGCAACTGTAGCAAGCGTCGTTCAGCCATGAGGTTTAAGGTTTGCTCGGTCAATTTCTGAGGTCTATCTTTACGGCAGGGTCTAAAAAACATTGACCCTACCGTGAGGACAGTTTCCGCTAGCCCGTCGTTGATCTCGTTCACTGAAACTACACACAAAACTCGTCTTTTTTAATTTATGCAGTTATCGTACCTACTCAGGTATTGACAGTAAATGGCTAGTCAACCTAACCATTAATGTTTAAACTTTGACCTGATTTCGGTGGACTAGAAAGATCCTGGTGGTGGTCAGGTTGATTAGGCGTTGACTGCCTTTCGGCGTTCCTACGATGATTTACGCAATAACAGGTTCTACACTCGGAAGCCTACTTAGTTCCCTAAACCTACATATATACAGAATTCAGGTAATTTTAATGCCAACTTAAACTAAGTTTTGATAGTTGTAAGCATGATATTGAACTCGTAGTGATTGTTGCTAAATTTTGAATGTACGTCTTTTATCTCTACACTTGTTGTTTTATTTAATGTTTTGATAAAAAAATATTTAATATTCGTAAATTTGTATAAAATTAGAAACAAAATAATGTTTAAAAAATGTTATTTTAAATGTTATGTTGACTTCAGGTTAAATTATGCTCCCTATCAACTTCAAATGCTTTGAACACTAAGTTCCGGCAAGCTTAGACCTGGCAGACCTTTTGATCCATTATCAGAGGCATCTTGGTTATTATTTAGCGTTGGTCCCATCCGGGTACTCGATGAGGTAGGTTTAGTGTTTCAGAAGGGGCATATTTTAGGGGTCTGCCAAGTACTTCCGGCAAGGTGCGCAATGGCAGACCCACTTTTTTTTACATAACTAAGCAATGGTTAACTGCTGCCAGCACTTGCATTCGGGTATCTTATGACGTAATTTTTACTAAAAAATTACGTCAAAAAATCTCGATTATTTCTATGACCCGGCAGGATCGGCTCTGGCAGACCTGATTTTTTTTACGTGTTTAGGTGTCGGTTAACGATCTATACATAGCCTATTGGGGTAGCCGATAAGGTAGGTATTTTTGCAGCCGGCTCTCGCACTATCAGTAGCAACCACGGAGTCTGGATTTGTGACCAGTCGATGGCAATGGCTTGCCGGTATTACCTACATGTGTCTCAAACGTAACTGGCGAAATGTGGGTTTAATAATTAAACGACACCACTTTGCCTATGTTTTGGGATTATAACCTCTAGACTACAAGACTATGATAAAAATAACATTAGTTATAGAAGTTAACGATTCTGAAACACAACTCCGATAAACGTTTCTCCGCTTAACGATTCGCCGACACAACGATTCATTCCTGGACGGTTCGACGACAGAACCTTTCTTCGACAAACGTTTCGCCGACAGAACGATTATGTCATGAGTATTGTGTTTCATGAAGTATTGTATAAATGAAGCCATTTAGACGAAGCCCCGCTGCGCGGGGCTTCTATTTTTGTGTTCAGGGTTTAAAGGAACCTAACTAACCGAACCTAGGGGTGCCCCCGATGTCGGATTTAGTTACTAGTCTTAAGAATGTCAAACCATATCTTTGTCGACGAATCGTACTGCGGTGAAAGTTTTTGTCGTTGAACCGTCCAGGAATGAATAGTTGTGTCGGCGAATCGTTAAGCGGAGAAACGTTTGTCGGAGTTATGTTTCAGAGTGGAAGTTAACGGATAGCAGTTACACAAATAAAACAATATGTCGCATGTGCGTGATATTTTATTCCACTGAACTTATTCCACGAGAATTTTGCGCTGTTCAATGAATGCAAACTTTTGATTAACTATGTGACTAATGTGCTCTGTTTATAATGCTCTAAGTAAGTACACGTAAGTATTTAACATGTACCATTTACGCGTATTATTATAACAATAATGAACAAACGTTCAATAATTTGTATAAAAAGTATACCTAAAGCAAAAATTTGTGGCTTATAAATTAACTGTCATAATATATCTTTCCAGTCAGTGCTTAGAATAACGTAGATGTAAATAAAATATTGATCGTTGTCACTATCATTATTGGGTACACAAAATAAATAGTTGCTATAGGAGTGAAGATCCTTATACAATGCGCTTCAGGCTGGTTATTGGGTATCTATATACACTGAACGTTGAGTAATAAGTATAAAATTGAATCAGTAGATACTAGCTGGGCAAGCGAAAATCTTAATATTTTTATATGGAAAGGGCTGCAGGTATGAAGAATTTTATAAACATGAACATAGGTAGAAGATTATTGCTTAGTAGGTACCAACCTATTTAGGTATATAATATGACTGTTTTAGACTTATTTCCGGGCTTTAAATGAATGCATTTGGATTCAAAGCGTCTTACTTAATTATACATGATTATACTACATAAATCAAACAAATATCTTTTCTGTCTTTTCAAGTTTGTAGGTACCTAAATTATGATAGTAATAGTACTTTAATATTGTATAATGCCCAGATTTATGGATCAACGTATTGATAGTATAAAATAACTTTGCTTAATGTTGTAAATAAAGCAAGTTATCATAGTTCCAGTTGTTCGCAACAAGTCCTTCAACACCCTATTGCTCTATTTCTACACCAAAGAATAGAAGATGCAAAATAAATATAAAGTTCCACTACCTATGCGGTAGATATTTCATGGAACGAATCTTTTACATTCCGAATACAATCAATTAATACTAACGGCAGACTCACATAAATAGGCGTCTTCTTACTACCTACCCATTATTGATAGATCACATCCAACAGTTCACACATTTCTCAATACAGCAAATAACTCAACAAGTAAGTATTGTAAGTACATTTATATCTTAATATTATAGTTCTCACGATTCGGTAGACACGCAACATGCTTTAGAATTATGTTTTGTCAATAACAGAACTTGTTCATAACATAACTAAATGTACACTTTTCATATAATTAGTGAGATATTTAATAACAATAAGATAATCTGAAAGGTTAGGAGATATAATACACGTGTCCCTATTTGTATTAATTCATACATTCTGTAATGCTTCTTGGCAATGCATCAATTAATTTAAAGGGATAAACATATACCTACTTAACGTAATATGTAGTAGGTATGTATAAACATATACGTAAATATGAAGGCAAGGGGACGTTATTGTCGATATTTTCGAGTTACCTCTAACTAGGTATGTAAGGTACTAATTAAGTGGATTATTATATTTTGTCAATATTTGTTTGGATTTAACTTTATTTTATTTAATGCTAATGAGACATGACAAGCTCATATGATTTTTTTTACTAGATACTCGTACCTACACATACGGCACCATTTACCTATGTTTGGACTATTTCATAGCATTATCATGTACTTGTAAAATAGGCAGATAAAGGCAGAAAGAAAATACAAAACAAACTAAATTAAAGCAAGAATCTGTTATATGAATAAATATAGGATCAACAATCATGGGTATTATATATTTTGTAAGAAATGGTATCTAGGTATACTTGGAAAGCGGATGACTAGCTTAGCACACAGAATGTATGACGCAATACATTTAGCATTTCAAAATAATTATACGTGCGCTTAATTTTCAGCTTAACAATATAAAATTTCGATCACAGACAAAATTACATAATACAATGCACGCGTTAACTTTGCGCTTATGTTCTTGAAATATAAAATACTTAACTTATCGTTACAATATTCTAATATAATTGTGAGATTATTCAAAGCTGAAACAACCAGTTTTCTGTGACTAAAATATTTCAAGGCAACAATTTTTAAATGATTAAGCGAACATCTTTTCGCAAGGTGACGACTTAGACTACACTTATGTCTATGTAATTCTGAAGGGCGTTCAGCTAAAACCGCGGCACCTACATGCTAGTTTTATACAACAGTTCATTATATTATGTATAGTCACAGAATAAATAATGGTATCTACGAGTATAGCACGGCTCCAAATTGCTTCACTTAATATTTAAAAGTTTATTTGCGACAAGTTAATGTCTTTCTCAGTGAAGAAAGTACCGATGTCATTTGTGATGACGTCTGGTCAGTCAACAGTGGCTACCGACGTGGTAATAATGAGTTAATTAGTGGTTGAAAGATATTAAGGGTGACTTTTACCAACGGTTAAACATGTTTAAAATTTTATTTAAGCACAAAATTGTATTGAATATTTTCCATAAATAAAATTTTAAACATGTTTAACCGTCTGTAAAAGTCGCCCTAAGTGTCGCAGAAGTCAGTTCTGTGTAGATTCACAAAGTTGTAAGTAATGCATTAAATAATGAAAAGGAAGCGTCTGCGCACGACATGTGTCGCATAAGAGAATATTCTGCGTACAATATATTTGGAGACGAGTAACTACAACTCCATTTCTTTAGCAGTAAGTAGTAGGCCTTTAAGATGGTTGTGGGTAGTGATCATAACAAATGTCGAATGCCTAAAGTTCTAACCTACGCACATGTCAAGCTGGATCAGCAACAATTCATCGCAAATGTGATATAATTACCTATGTCGGAGAAAATGACCAGTGTGCAATACGAATAGACTATAAAAAGGTAACACAAGTGCCCCGCCCGAGGAGCCGACGCACTTGTGGGCAAACATACTAAGCGTTCGAAATTCTACGTTAATCAACATTAATATAGACAGTAGATACCTACGTTAACTTTATCGATGGTAAGTAATATTATTATTTTAGTATTTAGTATCTAGGATCTTAAGTTATAATGACTTACGAACAAAATTACACCCTGTGCTTAAGCGCTATTAGTCAAACTTCTAAATCATTCTAGCGTGTTTGAAATGTACACTTGTGACGGTTTTAACAAGAATTTAGAAATCATTGTAGGAATTTCTAGTCACAGCATTAAAAAAAAAGACTAGCAAATGATGTTTGCGATGATTTGAATGTGTACTTATATTTTTAAACTCAGTTGTGGTTATTTTTGAAATAAGTGCAGAAGGAAAAAAAGATAAGGATAACAGGAGGTTTTAAATCAAATTCGTTGTGAATATAATAAGTATTTGATAACGTACATAATTTAATGACCATGTTAAACAGGTAGGTGTGTTTGCGTAGCAGATTTGTAAGTTAGTAGTATTTAACCGTTTCCACATGTTAACTCAGAGTTATTTCCATTCGCTTATTTGGGAAAGATTATACTCTCTTTCCCCTCGTTTCAAGGACTTGTTGTACTCATAATATTAATCTAATTTCACTCGAATCATTTTACCTATAGTGCTAATAATAATAAAGTCGGTATTGTATTGTTATATCTATGTATGTATAGTTCTTCTAAAGGAATCTGAAATTTAATAAATAACGAACGTAAATATTTAGCATCAACTGTTTTTATTTGTAAACACATTTTAAACTTGGTCTATTATATTTATATTTCCATTTAATTATTTATTTTATATGAAACTTCTGTTATTATTCCTATCCCAAAGCATAAAAATAAATGTGGTGTGTATTGCGTGAGCTCAGGAACTATTTAATTAATGGAAGAACAAGACCTGCCACATGATTGCTTATGAATAGAATATCAGCTGGTTCATTTGACGACAGATAGAATCTGAGTTTCACTAATGATCTAATTATAACGTTTGTTATTTTTTAATATACACAATAGTATATATTTTATTGATAACTATTTTAATTATGTGACATTCAGGCAAATTGTAATTCTATAACTACTAAAGCAAATAACAATGCTTAAATGTAGATCTAGAATGCTCGGCATATAATGATTGCAATATAAAGCAAAGCTATTCATTTTGATAAACTAGATAGATTGAAGAATAAGTATAACATCTGGGAATTGACCAATTTACAAACCTAAGTCTACCATATCTAAATATTTACATTAAATACAACCTACTACGCGCAGAAAATCAACCGTAAAATCAATGTGCGATGTACCATTGCATGCTCTTTCCAAAATCTATTGGATATATTATTATCTTTATTTTAAATTCTACCACTGAACTTTCTTTTATTTATCGTAAAGGTTACTTTTGAAATTAAACCTGTAACATTTAACTTTAATTTAAACAATAAGTAAGTATATTTTATTGCAACTCTTCGAATGCGTACATGTTCCACAGAGATTTTAAAACGCATTTTCACTGGGCGGTTATTGTCTAAAGTTTAACAATGAAAAAACAATGCTTGAAGCTTTTTTGTATTAACAAAGATAGTGATGTGTATGTAAAATAACTACTTTTGAATTATGTAATCATGTAAAGTGATCAATTTGGCAGTTTTCATTTCACAACTATGTTTCTACTGCGTTTCGTCATAAACTCGCTATTATTAATATTGCCATGCGATACATATGATAGTAATTGTTTAAAAGTGATGAAGTTACTGAAGTTGAAATAAATCTTTAGTCAAGTACCTAGAATATAATACAACTGTAGTCGTGCGAAACAAGTCAATAGATAATAAGTATGGCAGGTAAGGTTATTATTGAGTAGTTACTAAATTGAAAGCGGCAGTCTATAGATGACAGCAGAGAGTATAATCAGAAAAGCTTGTTGATAATTGTCTGTTGTAAAATAAAGTGCATGTAACGAATTATTATTTATTTTAATTGACCGGCATTAAAAAGCAAACTTTTAGTTAATCAAAAATACGCCTAGCAGAAATAATTGGAACGTTCAGTAAAAAGTCTTATTTGAATAAAAATATAACATTTGAATGTAATACATTGGAAGTAATATGAAATGGTCAAAGAATGATATGACGCAGTACGATATGATGATAACGGGAACGTTAGTATACTTGAGAATCCTAAGAGCGGCGACAATCAAACTGTAGCTCTAACTGGTAACACTGAACACTGACGTCGGGTGTTAGCAGCCGCCTACGTAATAATCACGATGTACACCCTAAACATACGCTGGGCTTATTATTGCTTATAATGATATATTGGCGAAATCTCTTACTCCGTAACTAGGATACACATTACAACATAAAGTTAACAATTTGAGCCACAATTATAGTAATTAAAGTAAAGTCAGAAGGGAGACGAGGATTTTAATATTAAGTATGAGTATTGAAATGGTTCTGAATGTTCGCAACCACTCGCTGTCAGATAGCGGAGTACTTGACGCTGTGAGTCATAAATACTTTAGTAAACAAATACAAGAAATCGAAAATAGTTTAATAAAATATTTATGTAGTTATGCATCATTGAAGACAATGCGGCAACTAATGTGTGTATACGTGTTGTGAGTGAAACCTCAGAAACGCACTTCCACAAGGAGCAGTTCATGTTGACCAGTAGTGTTACACATACCTAGCTACTATGTAAAGGCAAGGAGCAAGGACGGGTAGAAAGCGTTATCGTTTAGGTACTCGCTTCTGGAAATACAGTTCACGGTATTTACGTAGTCTCTCAGTCTTATAAGCCTCATTCTGAATTAGCTGAAGTCTAGAATAGAATAATTACGTAGATACATTAATAAGTCAATTTGGATAATATATTTGGATTCATTAACTTAAACACATTAACCGGAAGGGTTGATGAACAATACGGTCAGATAGTGCTATTGTACACATACCCATACGTAATACGTCATGTAAAAATGTACTTCTCTTAAAAGCCTGTAAATTACATACATAAAATTAAAGCACCCAATATATCCACCACTTATTGCATTTCTAACCACTCGTGTAGTCGTACACTACCATTATAAGATGAAACGGCTTCGTGTCTTTTCGTCGAAACAACCGAATCCGGCTCGCTGGACAATCTTAAAGTTTTACTAAAGCGAACATTATTGAAATTTATTACAAATGGACTCGGCACGGGCGGGAGAGGCCGCCCGCTCGCGAGATCGCGAGGACGTGTTTATTTAGGCGTTAACGGAAGTACAAAATTGGTCCATGCGTCGGGTTAGGGCCGCGTCAGAGGAAGCCCCGGACGTCGTCGGGCCGGCAGCGCGCGATGCGCCGGCAGAAGTGGAAGCGCGCGCGCGGCGGGCTCGGGCGCGTGCCGCCGGGCGCCTCCCCCGGCGAGCCTAGCGAGCCGCACGACGTCGACTCGGCGAGCGAGCGCGTCGACGGCCGGGAGCGGGGGGCGCTCGGCTCGCGCGCCTCACACTACCTGTAGAACGAGTGCGAGTGCGGCGGCGGGGGCAGCGCGGGCGGCAGCGGCGCGTGCGGCTCCGACGCCGAGCGCTGCACGCCCGGCGTGCGCTCGCCGCGCTCGCCCCGCCCGCACCTTGCGCCGCGCTCTCGCTCGCGGTCCCCGTTCCAGTTCCATTCCCACTAGCGACATAAACAACGCATTATTGACTACTAGCTTCCGCCCGCGGCTTCGCCCGCGTGGTGTTTTGATAGCCTATGTTCTTTCTCAGGGTCTAAAGATTGTCTGTGCCAAATTTCATCAAAATCGGTTGAGAGGTTTAAGCGGGAAAGCGTAACAGACAGACAGACAGACAGAGTTACTTTCGCATTTATAATATTAGTTTGGATGGATTCATTGTACTACTCAGTGGTTGGGAGTAGGTGGTGGACGTCACCTCATTTGTTTGAGGCACCGACAGAGAGGCTTTGGGTAGCACTGTGGATGGGGTGTGCGCTGGTTGCGCGTTGTGGTGCGGAGGGACCTCGCGCGCCTGTAGCAGTTGCAGGATCCGTCGCACGTCAGCGGTGAGCCCGGACTCCAGCACGGCTACACGACGACTTAACTCTTCTAGTCTTGTAAGTACGGTCGCAACCGATGCTGCTGTCGCAGCGGCTCCTACGTTCTGGTACTGAGGCGACATGCTATCCTGTAACACAATTTGTTTAAGTAGGTACAACTGTCGATCTTCATTTTAACGAGTTTCGTGTGTTTAAATGTTTACCTGTGCGTTTGCAGCATTTTGTGCTTTGTCCTGAGACAAAGAAAGTGCAGCTGGGCGGCCGTTGCTGGTGGTCTGATGCAGGTTGACGGCGGAGTGTGGCGCGGAGCGACAGGATGGGGTACGCGCGTGCTGCGGGGCGGCGGGGGCGAGGATGTCGTCGCACGAAACGTGCTGGTGCGCGGGCACGGGCGGCGACGGCGACGCGTTCGTATAGTACGAGCTGGGGTTGGTGCTGAGGCTGGACACGGGCAGCGTGGCGCTGTGCGCGGGCGTGCTAACGGCTGGCTCGCCTGCCGCCGCGCACGTCAGCGGCGACGTGTCGTTGAGCGGGCCCACTGACGACTGGCGCCGCACGCCCGCGCGACTTCTATACGTTTGAGGCGTGGATTGCGCTGGAAATTACGCATGTGTATAGTAATTTATAGTAAATGTCATCAGTTCGGGATACGTACGTAGTTCAACAAATAATAATGGTATGATCACTAATAATTTAGATCGGTGCCTAATAATTATAGATTTTTCTTTTACGAGGTTATGATTGAATAGTGAAATACCATAATATGATGCATATTTTTAAACTTGGTGTTGCTGTATAATAAAATTGTTTCACATAATTGAATGTAACCAATTGATGCACTTTTGGGTGAAAGTTCCGGTTGACAGTTGCGTGCCCATATTTTACAGATGAATACTCGTATTTTACATGGAGACCATCCAACCGGTACTTTAGTGTGGCTAATTTGATTTTTATAAACCATTTGTTAATGTTGCTTCATGCACTACAAAGTAGTATAATATGCATACTTACAGTACTTGTTGTGCAGTGGCTGATGTGTTTTATGATGGTAGAGGTCTGGGAAGCTCCGTTTAAGTTGCGCTAGCATGCCTGCACACAAGGGCCGCGCTCAGAGCGGGGCGGGCGGTACCGGGGGTGCGGGGTGAGCGGGCCGCCAGGGTCGAGAGCTGCGCGTCATCACGGAGCTCTCGCCTACCGAGCCACTGGCGGCCACTGTCTGCCACTGACGGCCACAGTGGGCTCGTCGCAGTGCCGATACTACGCGTTAGCCACACCGCATCCCCTCCCACGACACCAGTAAATAGGAATATAAATAAATAAGGAAACAAGCGAAATACATGCTGCCCTAAATGAAATAAACTTTAGTTAGTTGCTATAACTTTAAACGTCATAGTATACGTATTTTTTTTCAAATAATTATGTCCGAATTAGTTAATTACAATGAAATTTGTACATTTTTGTAGAAATTTTGCAAAAAGTTAAAATTGAATTAAACCCGCACGGTGTCCTTAAACGTAATACCGATACGAAATAACTTACAAAAACTTTTTGCAAAGTATAAAAATTAATGATTGAAATTATCAAAATATCTCAAGACAAAAAATTAACTCTCTTAACGGATCAACAGAAAAATAAATTGAAATTGTAACTGATCACAAGGTATTATTAAAGAAGAGACTTAAACATGGCGAAGGGATATGCAATTGGTCATCCATTTACTATAATGTGTAGGTTCATCTAGTCTATGAATAGAGAGGAAGGTCACCACTTCATGCCACCCGTGGTTTCTGTGACATTCGACGGGTTGTGGTCGTTAATATTGAAGAAACAAAGGATTCATTCCGTGGTGTGCGTGCGTGTGCTTACCGGTGATGGAGTTGAGCGTGGTTGAGCGCTGCTTGCTGAAGTTGAAGTTGAGCGGCGTCACGTCCTGCCCCGCCTTGTCCGCGGAGAACTCGAGGATGCCCCGGCTGGCCGGAGACTCCGTGTCGTCGTCGCTGCACTGAGAGTCCTGGGGAAGTGGCGGACGAACACATGTTACTCATTCGTTAAACAGGCATTGAGAACTATGTGTGACAAGAGAGGTGAGATTAACATTAATATGGATTTTATTTTTAACAGCTACCTTCTCAAACGCTACGTGCTCAAACGTTGTTATGTTGTGGATAAGCAAGACTTTATATTTTGATAAACATACTATTGAAAATATTATAATTGATTTTCGCGGCACAATTTTAACTTGACATATAAAAAAGCGCTCTGGGCGATTCTCGTATGCTTTGAATACAATCGTAAGGCAACTAAAGAGACTTGGCAAACAGGTCTTACTACTAGAACTTGTGCTTTGTATTTATCACTTTAGACTTTACAGTATGCAAAGAATAATAAAAAAAACTCACCACTTTCTCCGCAAAGGTCTCAGTGTGTGGTCGACGCGTAGTCCGCGCGTACGCCTCTCGTAACAGTCGCGCATCGCACGGGTTCTCATAACGCATGCGACGTTTGGGCTCTATACCACCCAGTTCTTCCTGCAATGTAAGTTAAAAAAGCATATCACGTTGCTGTCTTTTATCAGAAGCTTTCTACGAGCTACGTCGTAGACACTTGTCTACGACGTAGACATGCTACGAAGTGTCTACGACGTAGACTTGCTACGATGCACATGGTCCATCTTTGAATTATGTGGAAAGTATCAGGCCGGTATCAGTGCTTTCCTGACCGTCGTCGGTCCTGACGACACGCATAACCGGTCCTCATACGCAGTGCGAAGCAAATTAGCAATATACGCGTGTGTACCGTCGGTCAAGCACTGACGATTTGTGCACTTTCCTACAAATGACAAGCGCGACCGACGTACGCA
Organism: Agrotis clavis; assembly: GCA_954870645.1. NCBI lineage: Eukaryota > Metazoa > Arthropoda > Insecta > Lepidoptera > Noctuidae > Agrotis > Agrotis clavis. The sequence continues at coordinate 16,047,423 of OX940919.1, read as the reverse complement.
TCGACGGTCAGGAAAGTACTGAAACCGACCTAAGTGTAATAAGTATATAACTCGGACCTATGTCTAATATAACTCGGGAGCTCCGTGCAACGAAGTTGCTACGCCGTCGTAGAAGTGCTACGTCGTAACCGCGTAGCAAAAAACGTAGCGCAAGCTACGAATTTCTAAACTACTAATAGTAGGGGAGCCGAGGATGCTAAATCTGCAGTTCCTCGAGCGCCATGGCAATCTATTGGATTTGAAAGATTATGTTTTAAAAAGAAAAAAGTTTCTGACAAGTTTTCTATTTTAGTGGGGGGGAGAGCGTGTAAACATTTTTATAACTGTAAAAAAAAACAGTTGTAAAGAAGTACTCGAGCGCTTCAGCCATTTACAGTGTAAACGCGCTTTATATTTCTGATTAACATTACATATTAATCTGACGATTAATTCGAGGGGGCTGTCCGTAACCAGCGGTTGAAGACCCAAAAACGAAAACGCCTTACAAATAATAAAAATTAATTAGACGGAACGTTGATTGCTATAAAAAACGAGCAGGCGTTACGTTTTTGTTTTACAACTTCAAGACTCGCTCATTTCCAAATGCCATGCTCAAATTGTCAGATTATTGAGATATACACTCTTCTGAACGTAATTAATCTACCTTTTCTTAATCTGACGCGCTCGAGTATTTTTGCGGATCGATTTTTATTTACTAATCTGACGGGTTCTCCTAAACAAACCCCACAATATTAAGGGTTGATATTTGGTACAGGTACATTAAAGAGTGCAAGGATTCTCCCCTATAATAATCTGACGCGCTCGAGTCACAACACAAATCCCTTCCTCGCCGCCCCTACCATAAAAGATTAAAATGAAATTACGAAAGAAGAAATCATTGTATTGCATTCACCCCATTATAAGACAATTTATTTTTGTGATTTATCAATTAAATAGAATTACTATGACTGAAAAATTGTGTTTTTTTTCTTCAACTTTGCTCCACCCCCTAGGAAATAGTCCTATGTGTTGGGTGCGTTTCTCAGACCTGCAACAACTATTTGTAGATCATACAAATATTAACGCCGTGCGGGAATCGAACCCGCGACACACAGCGCAGCAGTCCAATCGCTCAACCACTGCAACAACCGTGCCGTCAAACTTAAACTTTTAGGCCAGATTCACACGGCGATTATTTTCCCGTATACCGTATAAACGATTTTATCGAATAGAGTAGTGACAACAGAATATATATGAAAACTTAAAAATTGTTTACACGGCGTTCATACGGGAAAATCCCGTGTTCGAGAAAAATATTTTACCGTGTGAACGACTGCATCGTATACGGTAAAACCGTATACGTGAAAAAATCGAATCGAATGGTCGCCGTGTGAACCTGGCCTTAGGGTGAGATCCCAGTGCCCCCAGACCTACGTCATTTTAGCAAAGCTGTTGAGGATTTCTAGTTTACTATGTATATGGTTTTGAGACTTACGTCTCTCATGTTGTAGGTAATCTCGAGGTTGTTGACAAAAGAGGAACGGAACTCGGGGTAGAAGTCGAGCACGTCGAGCAGATCGTCCCGGTGCACGCGGTGCAGGTCGCAGTAGGTGAGCGCGCGCACGCGGCAGTTGCTGCGCCCCACCGTGCCGTAGATGCACGGGTTCTCGCCGAATATGTCATCCTTACCTGGTGACAAAGAGTTATTGAACCTGAGACTTTATACATGTTTAACGGCTAAGCCAGGAGTAACATGACAGTCAGAAGAAAAAAAATGAAAGAAGAAAGAAACAAGATGAAGTTTATCTTGATGAAAATGGCGTCATAAAACGTTTTACTTTTTTTTTTACTTGTTAAAATCATCAAACGAGTCCTCCCACCGAGGGCAGGGCGGACTATCAGACTCGTACTGACTAAAATCCACGGTGTCCTTCAATTGCCCTTTCATGTTCCGGGGTCACGGTAATGAGATAAGTCCCGCGACCCCGGCAGGTTTTGGCCCTCGAGGGGGGCCCCGTCATCATGCTGACACTCTTTGAGGCGCGCGTGGAACACAACGCGCCGTCGACTCGGGCATGGTCCATGGTCGCCCATTACTCGCCGCCCGCATGCCCGCGCCTACGGTGGCCGGAGATCGTCTGCCGACGTCCGACGCCGTGGGGGTCTACCACTGCGGCTGAGATGGAGGCAGGGAGGCTATCCTCTCCCTCACGTGGCCCGCCTCCTCCTTCGCGATCATGACTGCTTCGCAGGAGGAACAGAACGTTTTACTTGGGAATGATTTTTTTTGGTCAGTTAATCAATTAATTTAATTTAGTCGCGGGACTGTCTTATAAGGTAAACGTGACTATGCAGCGTGGAGGGCTATTATAGGACACCGTGGATTATAGTCAGTCCGAGTCTGACAGTAAGGGCAGTAGAAATCATTTGATGACTTTACCACGATAAAAAAATACAAAAATAGTAGTTAAATGGTGTGCATCTAGCACCCAGATAGAAATACGTACCTAATATAGCCATAACAATGTCGTCCTTCAGAATTTCTATAGAGCCTCTGGATATAAAATAGAGGGAGGTGAGGACATCGCCGCGATGCACCAGCGTCTCACCAGGGGGCGCGTGCGTCGTCTTGAACCTCAGCGAGAGGGCTCTACAAACAAAAGACACTCGTAACATTTTTTAAAGGCTATTCTTACACGACACTGCTCGTCCGCGCGGTCCTGGGGAGGTAACGATAGGCGTTTCGCGGAGAACCGCTCATCCGCGCGGACTATAGTGGTAGTGGGCGGTCCACGGGGTTGTTGTAAGTTCGCCACAAAAATAATTCCCCACGAAAAAAAAATTGATCCGGTTCTTCTAGTAATTTCTGTTCAGATTTCGTCATTCAATGTTCTGCTATCCGTGCGGAAAAAAAGAAATGGGGCGAATATACAATAATCAAAAATTAAAAAACAAAAACCTTTGGCTAGTTTAGACATACTTTTTTCGTGGGGAATCAATTTTGTAGCGAAATTACAGCAACCTGGTCCGCGCAGCGCATATCGCTATCTCCGCAGGTCCGTGTGGACGACAGGTATCGTGGAAGAATAGTCAAACTGCGTCGACACTCTGTTTAGAGACTGTTCTTTATAGTTATCAAAACCCAATCTTTTTTTGGACATTTTCATGATCATTTTCAATTCCGTGTTTGGATGAATTTTCCGCAAGTGAACCAATATTAAAACTATAGATAAATTTATCTAAGTGAATCTATATGTCTACGCTATCTATAGTTAAATATAATACGTACACCTATTTACTAATATACGAATATAAAACAAAAGGGCACTAAAGTCAACGTACTAAAACTAAACCAATTAAGATTTTAACGACATATTTTCTAATTAAGGTTCCTACATAATTGGCTATTTTTTAACACTATCTATGATTTTCTATAGTAATAATACGTATTTAGAAACTATATTTACTTACCTTAAGCATCCTGGACTAGCACCATCAAAAGCTGAGCAATTAGCGAGTAAGTTTCTATTGAGATGTAGACAGATGTCCGCCTGGAGGCACTCCGGGAACCCTTTGAGTAAGCTGGACGTATCGATCCCGTTCGTGTAGCTCCAGGCGTGTTGGAAGTATTCCTCCAGTCTTTGTCTTAAAGGATTCGTTATCTACAAGAGAATAAGGTTCAAAATCATTCATTTAAATTATACTGATCAATATTGCTGTTACAGATATGGCAAAAGTTGTAAATACTGCCGTACCTGATGAAAGCGAATAAATTCCCGTACTCTTAATATCTGTGTATGATAACGAGCTGTTCCAGAGTATAGTCTTTGTATAATAGCGGAAACGTTACCAAAGATACTGGCATACATGAGAGCTGCAAGAAGAAAGAGTTGTTAGTAATTTATTGGGGCGTCTGACTAGTGCCAGGCCGTAATTGTAGCGTGCAAAGTGTCGCTTCTTGAAAATTGTCAGCGCCTTATTTCCCCATACTGACTGCACGACCGCTCGCTGTGTAACACTTTTTACATTAGGTCTTGTAACACCAGTCAGTACCCAAAATGTTTAACCGAATGCAAGGGTAACAACATATTTGACACACTGGGTCAATTAGCATTTTTTTAGGAGTGTCGAGATACTCGTGTCATTTAAGTTTCACATCTCAATTGTTCTTCAACCATTCTTCATTCACACAAAAATGTGAAGTTCCAAATTAGGTCAGAAAAGCAATTATGATATATTTCTAAGAATACTTACAGCCAACCAGCATAACAAATATCGTGAACCCTTTCTCCATATCTGTGTTCGGCGCAACATTTCCAAAGCCAACACTTGTTAGCGACGTGCACGTAAAGTATAAAGCGGTAATATATCTAGATCTGAAAAACAAAAGATCATATTAGTGTGCCATTGTAATTCTCTAATACAGCATGTAACAGAAGGTGTGGCCTAATTAAAGGTGTTTTACAAACCGTTAAACTGAATTTGAATGGCCCTGTTCCTATTCGCAATTAAAATATTGTCACCATACAGAAAGTTGCTTAGTTTGTTGATCACCATACCTTTTCACCACACCTATCCGATACACGCTGTATTTCATCTTATTTAGTACCTTACCTCATGGATGGACCAGTGGAATTGTCATAAGAAGCTTGGACATCATTGGCAAGGGCGTCCAGCCAACCTATGGGCGCGTGAAGTTGAGGGCGTTCCCAACTGCCGATAGCGTACCTGATTGACAAGTCCAGTGTTGAAGCATACGCAAACGTAAATAGGTACAATTTAAATAAAGAATTATTGAAACTGTGATTTATTGAACTACGTGCTTGTGGAGGCGAGAGTTTTTTTATGTTTTCAAGAAGTTTCAGTAATCTGCCTATTCAATTACAGCGAAGTTGATTTGAATAAGACTTTCATCAAACAACATGACTGCTTGTTCATTGCATTCAAGGTGTGTTTATTGTATTGAAGAGCTATATCGCAAACGTATTATAAAAGACTCACCATAAGCAGGCCAACCAATGAGCAATAAGGACAAAAGTGGCCATTAGTAGGAGCAGTACGGCGGTGCCATATTCTGAGTATCTGTCAATTTTTCGCGCCACGCGCACCAACCGCAGCAGACGCGCCGTCTTCAGCAGACCGATGAGAGTCGTGGTCTGCAAGTACCACAACCACACCTCAGAACGATCCGTGACCGCTGTGCAACGCAACTTAGCCGCAAACCCAACTCAAGCGTTATATGAAACGTTCGCTTAAAACTAAATAGCATCAACGAGGCCTCGCAGCGAAAACCACGCTAACTAAGCAAAAACTGGCCTATGAATGCTGCTGAGCTCAAACTTAGATATATGTATGTAGTTTGCAGAATTAAAAGCGATTATTTTAAAACTATAAAATTAGCTGGCTTCTTACATAATGCGGTGCATAATACTGTTTGATTACTGATATCAGTTCACTGCCAATTGCATTGTCCCTCTACGTTCATCTGACCACAGTGCCTCCACCGCGGTGTTGGTTGTGAATGTTTAATGGTCGTGTGAGTTTAAGTTTTAAGCGAATACAATCATTAGAAATATATACAAAGATTAGTAATTTTCATAATACTCGGTGCATTAAAAAGTCTTGGCAGAAATGTTTTGCAAATATCCGAATTTAGAGATTTTGTGGACTTACCTAAAGATATCAACTTTTTCGACGGTTGTTTATAGCACAACAAAGTTTACCTAGATGATTTTTAATAATTGAATTTATTTATAGAAGAGTTCTTACGAATTTTTAATAATAACAGACAATCATTAGAATAATATAGGTAAAATAATCATATTAAAGTTAGAAGAGATGTTTAAAAAAAAATTTAGAAAAAGTTGTACTTTAAAAGCTTTTAATTCGACGGCTTTGTAATAAAGGGCACACAAACAGATCTGAGTTATGTATATAATTATATTTAAATATGTAAGTTTTGTGACATTCACACGTGTGGTCGTTCTGTGCTGTATTATCATGGGAAGCTTTGCTTGTGAAGCTGATGCTGTTTGTCGATGAATTGCTCGCGATGAGTGACTCAAAGTATAGGTTTTGAAACGTACCACCCATCTGTCATGGGTTTTCAGTTCCAATGGTTCGAACGATGCAATGCGTTTTGTTTATTTTGATTTAGTTTTATTAGGTTTGGATTTGGAAAAAAAGGAAAAACAAAAATAAATAAAATCGTTTCAAAACAATTTATTTAAATTTAAAATAAAAATAGGTAATCCTTATGTATGTAAGAAAACAAATAACAATGTAGATGATCATTTAAACCAATTAGTAAATTTTAACAAACACAAATAACGATGAGTAAATAAATGTAAGTGGGTATACAGATCAGTGGCGGATACAGTATCGTACATCAATATATTGATATATTGCTTGATGTAAGGTGGGTGCTTCAAGTAGTTATGTAAGTAGGGGACGGACACTATAACTTGGTGCTTCTTGTCGTGAATAAAGGCGATCTATTGATCGGTACATAAAGTCTGGGAAGTGTGAGCGTAAATTGCTACCAAGCTCTGTGCATATCGTGACTCTTGTACGTACTTTTACTAATAAGAAAAGCCAATGAAAAATGTTCCACCGATGTATTTTCTCTATGAAATCAAATCCGCATGACACTTCTGTTTTTAATATTTCAATTTCAACATCTAACTAAAATCCTAATTGATGCCTTCTAAAATATTTTCATCCTTGATGCTATTTTAGTGGATCTAGTTAGTGGTACTAAATAGTACGTACACAATGAGGTTCTCAACTATATTAGTAAGTAATATGCAAGTAATAATATCATTACAAATCTAAGTATATAATGTTACTGGTATGTGCTAATAAAGCTAAAATATTATGCTCAAATATAAAAAAGATGATACATTTTCTGATTACCAAGACGCATCTAACGCCACCACAACATGTGGAACTTTGTAACACTATTCAAACTCGACTCTTTGAAGCTTGAATTCAGTTGGACGGAGCGACCATTGAGACGTACGTATATTTATTATGATTTATTAAAAACGCTACGCAGAGCGATGTTCTGGTCGGATCTAGCCATGGGCCATGGAGTACATGTCGGCATCCTGCGGCGCAAGCTCGTGACAACTAGTGACCTCGGAACAAGACATATGTCTGGGACAGTGTACGACTTGTAATGATTGACTTTTTGCTCATGGGAAGCGTCCATATCTTCCATTAACGCATTCACTTAGTGGATTCAAAATGGCTAGTGGAAATTAATGAATAAAATATGTCAACTAAAAATATAATAAAATTGAGTGGCAGCAACATAAAAATAGTTCACAAAGATGGTATACCTCATCACTTTCCAGCCCCTGCTGTAACAAGAAATGGTATTACAAATTCAATACGCACCCACCTTCGGGCATTCTCCACAACGTGACTATTTAACAAATGATAAAATAAATCACGACTGGTTACTAATAGTCAACAAAATCAACAGGTAATAAGTTGTTGTCTTAAATCAAAATAAAATCACAAATCAACTTTGCTTACGAACAAAACATACTGGATGATATGATTTTAGTCGGTTTTACACAGTTTGATTGTTTTGAAATAATTTACTATGAATAGCTGGTTGATTCAATATAAAGTGGGATCTTTAGATGATCGGCTGTGGTAACCTAATCGATAGTGACACTTGCATTGACTGCATTCCACAACTACGTGACTCGCTAGAAATAACCAGAACTTCATTTGTCCGAAAGAACCGTTCATCCCGAACGAAACAATCTTAACTGTACAAACACTGTGTAGTACTTATTGTTTCGTCTTGAAATGTTTATCGTGCAACCCTAACTTGACCTAGTTCGCTTTCATATTCTTATGACCTATTTTACCCTTCACAATGCGGAATGTATCGTGCTTCGCCACCCTAATCTTGTTGTACTGTATGGCCTCCACTTGTGACCACTGTGTCATTTCTATATATTCTACTTTAACTGCATTTGATATTTTGTGAACTCTCAGTATATTAAGTTCGGGATTCCGAGAGCTATGACACCGTTTCGGACAACTGATCGTCTGGATATCCACCGTGAAATGCAAACCTACTTAGTTCACGCTCCAAAAACGATTTCAATCGATTCTCGCTGTTGGGCGAGTGACAGTCGGTACGAGTTTGCGATTCACGGTAAGGCCGTTGGTGTTTTTGTCTTCTATTCAGCCATTCCTTTTTGTTGTCTAATTCTAAAATTAAGTTTGTGTAGGTATCGTATGTGAGATGAAACCAAATGTGGTGTATGTAGGTGGTAAAGCAGCTCACTTCGTCGGTGTCGGTGCCGAAGAGTAGCAGGTCGAAGGGGATGGCGGCGACCAGGTCGATGAGGAACCAGCCGCGCAGGTAGTGCATGGCGATCTTGGCGGGGTCCGACTCCACCTCGTCGGCCACGTTCACGTACGTGGTGCGGAAATTTATTAGGATATCTATTATGAATGTGACGTCCACTGGAAATTAAACGTTCTTCGTTAATTAACTGTTCTAGATGATAGTGATATGAATAGGTATGTACTATGGTGTACGAGGGACTGCTAACACGTGAAATAAAATGGGACAGTGTGAATATATTACTTTTTAGACTAGGATTTAGGTAGTAGACGAAATTGTATGGAATTAAAGCAGAGCATAAGGTTTTGAACTTTTCTTGGCTACTACCCATAAATTCAAGAACTCTAGTTTAAAAGCCAAAATATGTCGCTGTCTCGCATTTAATTAATTTGTTTCAGATATGAATATTACCGATCATGTCGATGACTACTATGGGGTCTTCGCCGAAGCTTCGCGAACGTTTATCAAAGTCTGGCTCGTTCAGTTGAAAGGCGGCCACGTAAGGAGTAAATATCGCCGTGTAGATCACCAATATGAGGATCAACCAATCCCAAGCGGCCTGTAAAACAAGTTTGTGCAATTTTAATAGACTACAGCTTACGATTTAAATATTTTACAACAAAACTATTTGGAATTGTAGCGTGTTGCGTGTAGTGGTGTCGAGTAGAGCGAGGTCAATGCGACGAATATAATTTATACTTTTCTTATGTGCAAACTATAGTACGAACAATTCGAACGCTACACTGTAGTTGTTAAATAATTACAGGGTAGATTAGATTTGTGAAGGAGAAATTGAATAATCGTTGTTTTAACATTTGGAATGTTATTCTTGTAAATGAATATGCTGAGTGTGACGTACGAGTAGATACAGTTCTTACCTTGTAAGGAGAATGGTGGAGGATAGTGCAGGGGTGAGAAGGCTGCGTGGTTCCCTTGTGGCCGCCCGTCGCGCCCAGAGACAGTACCTGAGGACAATGACGTCACCATTGTTCATGAGAGCCTACGACTAAAGTGGCTGGCGGCGACTGGCGTGTGTGGTATGCGGCAGACAACACGCGCATTAAGGAAAATACACGTAAAATGTGAAGTATAACTATTTGTTTTTTTCTTTATTATTCTGACTGCCTACATTGGATTATTGTTAGACTTATTCGTAGTACTAAACATTCGGAATAATTGCACTTTTTTTGATGTCCTTATAACTTTATCAAAGTTATCCATTATTAAAATAAAGTGTTACTTGATTTTACATAATAACGTAACGTATTATTTTGGGAATTGTAATAGCATACAATTTGCCTCGCAGCCATGAATTTTAAACAAAATGAAAGTATGTACGTAACGTTTATGTTTATTTAGTATATTTTTCAGAAATTAAATAACGTGTAAGGGTATATTTTATAACTACTAGAACAGGTGCTAGGTCATACGGTCTACAAGTAAGTTTAAGTTATACGGTTAAAACAAGTAGGATGCATTACGTACGTCAGCAAAGGCATTCCCGATGAAATGAGGAAACAAAATCCATTCTCAAAAGCTAAGATTTATAACTATGAAAAATGAATGGATGAAGTATTCGTGTATGTACGAGTATGTATGCAGAGTTGCAGACTACTGACTATATGTGGTTTCAGGTCAATTTTAAAACTCTGTGTAGGTAATGTTTACGACAAAAACCTTTTTAATTTATTTAACATGTTTATAGAAAATTGTGCTGAAATGTTTAGGTTAAGAAAAACAACACATTTTAACGTTCCTTTTCTAAATATTTAAAGAAATAATCATGATGAGAAATAAGATGTATCGGAATGGTTCATATTTCACCACGGATTGTAGAAGTCGCAGAGGTGTGAAACATGTCATTCGGTGCTCCGCGTTACGAGAATTCAGTATTTTTTCCTCTATTTTTCAGCCCGACTGTTACAGAAAAATCATCCTATGTTGTTCCAAATTATTTAAACAAGCTAAGACCATAAGAATGCAAACCTACGGTTTTACAACATAGACTTTTAAAACGCTATTCCCTTCGCTGGAACAACGATGAATTGACACACGGCGACAGCCTGTTCAGATCTCTTATATTTTAATGTAATAAACACTCATCGTATCACAATATCTGGCAAAGAGATAAATGAATTACCTCCTTGCCGATGGCGGGCAACCCGTTGAGGCCATTACAGGGCGGTTCGAGGCGAACGACACTCTTGCGTGAGCCGCGGAAACCGGTGTCACGCACGCGCACCGACGAGCGCCACGTGGAGGGCGGCGGATCGTCGCGGGAGCCGCGCGCGGACGCGGCGCGCCGCGAGGTGGTGAGCGCGGCGCCGGCGCCAGCGCACGGCGGCGACACGATCAGCGGCACGTCCGGCGCGCGCTCCTCCATGCCGCTGCCGCGCCAACGTCCTCACCGGAACCCGCCGTGCTCCGATGCCTCCAGGTGCTCACATTCCAGCACGGCTCTCTCGAACGCCGACGCCGACTCCAGCAGTGCGATTGCCGTGTTTTGCATAGATGATCGATCTATTCCCACGTACACTTCTGAACCCTCGTACTCTTCTAATCCGGTAATCGTATGTATGTATTAGTAAACAATCTCAGTTACTGCATGGTAGTGTTGAGAACAGTTTTACGATGGTATGGTTTTGTATATGTTATTATAACAGTGAAATGGTATGAGAATGGACCCAAGGAAACGCAACTGTATCGTGTAAGTACTTGGAAGCACCAGCTTAAGTTTCCACAAATGTCGGCTAAGACAGTAGTTCAAGTGTATAGAGCACGTCTAATAGGCACACAGCTACGAGCGCCTGAAAGCGGAGAACGAGGCCGGGCCTCATTCAAGACACTGTGTCAATGGGGAGGCGGTTCTTTTCATCTTTTTGTGCACATGTTCAATGTGCGCAAGACGTTTCTCTCCGTTGTTGGAGCTCGAGAATAATGACGGACACCAGGAAACTGACATTGAACGACAATACAATACGAATATCGAATGAAACGTCTAGTTAAACCAACCCGCGCTGCCATTGTGATCTCAGCGTTATACAAACTTATACCTTAGCCAAATTGTGTGTAGATCTGTGTGTTGATATTTTCTACTTTAAATAAGGCTGGATAGTGTGGAATTATGATGATTGAAATTATTGCAATTATAAGTAACGAGTAATTTTTAAAAAGCCACGTAGCTAGCGTTAGCAAAGCTGTAGGTGAGAAGTATGGATTTATTAATGTCTCAAAATAGCATTACGGCGCAGCAATTAATTAATTGTTGAGAAATATTAATTGCCCGAATTTCTGACATATTACAGAAAAAAAAACAGCCACAATTACGTTAAGCACACAAAGCTTGAGTCCTAAAGGATTTCCTTTCAAAACAATTCATATAATGAAAATAAAAATTTATTAATGGCTCAGAAAATTATTCACTATTATTTTTGCATTATGACTTCTGTAATCCTATACAGCTTTATTAATATTATACTTATATTTATTTGAATCAGCTTTTGTCACTAAAAGGATATTTTCGTTTTACTGAATATATAAGATAAAGTCGGAGTTTGGTAGCCTGCCTACGCTCAGTGTCAGAGATGTGTAGCATTGAGTGGCATATTACGTAAACTAGCTTTACGAGGCCCAGGAGGCGAGCTGCAAACTTGAAGCATTCATAATATCTAAGCACACGTTCTCATAGGCAACGATGGTTCACTTATACATAATTCATACTTTTTGAAGGCGCTTTGTTTATAACAAAACACCCCATCCCCTTCATGAAACTCTAACTTTATAACGCCACAAGCTCTTCGACTCAGATTACCGTTGATAATGCCAATTCAAGGAACTTTCGCTACAGTAGAATACCTAGAACACCCTGTGGTATTTGTAAGAATAAAGGTGAATCATGAGTACATTTTCTTTGTCACTATATTTCTTTGTAATTCTGTCTTTGTCACTGTTTCGATAAAGTTAATTTTATATTTATAGTGTTAGTAATATATATAGTTTAGTAATATAGTGTTAATGTGTTCTGTTGTTAGTTAAATTAGTCGGCTTCTTCAATCATGTAATCATTAATAACTAATTATTAAAAGTTGCCAGTAGTAAGAAATTAATAGAGAAACGAAACAGCCTCTGCAGCTGTCACTGTCACTTGCGATTGAAAAGGATAATGTAGCTATAAAACTGGTGAAATATGTCACATACAACAAACGACTTTAAATATATAACGTTATGTAAGAGTGTCCAGTAGCAGAACGAACTGATGTGGCTACAGATGAAATAAAGCTGTGCATTACGCCAACATTGCGAGTTTTGATGGGTCTTGTAGGTAGCGCGGCTCAAGCCTCCATTGAACCCCTGGGAATCCTTCCACAATGTGAAGTCGTGGGAGGGGCAGCATGCTCTGCATAGTTTTTACAATAGAATCGCCGCCATACTATGAATATAGATAGGTACAACATAGCGACTGTAACTGTCGTTACAATGAAGCTTCCAAAGCGAGAAGCACGGCTTTATTATAGAAACACAATGTAAACGACTAAATAAAATACAAATAACTAGATAATGGCTAGATATTAACTACTCAGTCAGAACCAACAAACCCTACAAGAAATTATGAAAGAAGAATGGTTCGATGATCTTTCATAAAATGTTGTAACATTCGTTCAATCTAAAAGCATCAACATGTGATAATGTATGTGAACTAACTTCTTTTACTAAGAAGAGAAAAAGTAGATAAATAACTTAGACAAAGGAAACCATACCATGGTAGTCATAACTCCAAGCATGGATCGCGTTTTTCCCCACAAGAATAACAAAACAAAGCAAGAACCAACCGAAAGAATATATAATGCTAAGCCCGCAACGAAACGAACGAAGAAAAACACCTCGACAATTTTGACGCACTGATGTTCACTGAGCAGACTAAGCACAGGACGGCACCACACTCGGTATTATGGACTCGTCAAGAAGCCTAAGCGATATTTGACCACTTTAAGCTTTGTGTGTTAAGTTTAACTTAAGAACACCTATGGCAGCGCAACAAAATCCGCAAAGGTCGACTGCAAAACGATAATAATAATTTTTACTTTTTAATGCAGTCGATCGATTAAGCGCTCGACTCGTTTACAGCACGAACGGCCCGTTTTGTGAGATATGCGTTGGTTTTGGTGTGTCGTGTTGCAAATATACGTTTTAGCTTTGATTCGCGGCGGTCGTTCGCTAAAGGCGAGTCGCCTAGGAACGATATTAAGATAACAATTCGATGGCAGTGTGAGAAGCGGCAGAGTCCGCAGCGTGGTCGCTGGACGTAAACTCGATGGGGCACTGTAGCGGCGCACGCAAGAGGTCGCTGTGCGCGCGTCGCGGCCCCGAGCGCGGCCGGCCGCGGCCGGAGACAGCCGAGCACAGGCGTGACCTCGCACAACCTCCCCTTCTCCCATCGAATATTTCAGCTGAAACACACGGTGTCGCCGTGCCGCGCCGTGTCGCGACGCGCTGAGGCTCGCGATCACGTGACACGTCGATATTAGGCTCCTAGAGCTGACACGTTACCAACAAATTATTTCATTTACTTTACGATCCTTCAGGCGTACGTTTTGTAACGTATTTATCGATTCCTGGCAAAGTTTACATTTATTAATGTAATGTGTTTGCACTGTAATCGATTTGTTACTGCGGAATAATTTATTGCGATATAATTTCAAAATTAAAAAACCGGCCAAGTGCGTGTCGGGCCACGCACAGTGTAGGGTTCCGTAGTTGCCCATCAAAATACTTATGCGAACTAACTAAACTGATTCGCTGAATTTAATTTTAAAAAGAAGAATTTTCAAAATCGTTCCAGGAGTCTTTGAGAAATCGGGGAAAATACATTAAAAAAAGATTACGACGAATTGAGAACCTCATCCTTTTTTTTTTAATTTAGTTAAAAATAGTTGACAATAAAAACCTACCTATCCCTAAAACATACCCACCTATTTAGCTGTAAAAATAAAGTTGACAAACTTACATTTGCAGTTGAAGCACATGTTCTCCGATACATTTTGTTTAGGAAAATATGTTATCCAAGTACGTTTTATAAGTTGGTCGACTATTACTCGTAAACTTGTAAAGCCTACTTAGTCATGATAATTTTCTTTTAAACTTCGTTATATATGCTACTATTCTGAATTTTTTCACACCCCCAAACATAACCGTTTAGCTGGTAGAGGGGGGGACACTCGAGTCGAGCAAAAATTTGCACTTTAAAGCTTAATATTTCACAAACGAATCTTTTTATCAAAAACCGGCCAAGTGCGTGTCGGGCCACGCACAGTGTAGGGTTCCGTAGTTGCCCATCAAAATACTTATGCGAACTAATTAAACTGATTCGCTGAATTTAATTTTAAAAAGAAGAATTTTCAAAATCGGTCCAGGCGTCTTTGAGAAATCGGGGAAAATACATAAAAAAAATATTACGACGAATTGAGAACCTCCTCCTTTTTTTTAAGTTAGTTAAAAATAGTTGACAATAAAAACCTACCTATCCCCAAAACATACCCACCTATTATAGCTGTAAAAATAAAGTTTACAAACTTACATTTGCAGTTGAAGAACATGTTCTGCGATACATTTTGTTTGGGAAAATATGCTATCCAAGTACGTTTTATAAGTTGGTCGACTATTACTCGTAAACTTGTAAAGCCTACTTAGTCATGATAATTTTCCTTCAAACTTCGTTATATATACTACTATTGTAAATTTTTTTCACACCCCCAAACATAACCGT
The DNA here is from genome assembly GCA_954870645.1 of Agrotis clavis. Classification (NCBI taxonomy): domain Eukaryota; kingdom Metazoa; phylum Arthropoda; class Insecta; order Lepidoptera; family Noctuidae; genus Agrotis; species Agrotis clavis. The sequence continues at coordinate 16,032,307 of OX940919.1, read as the reverse complement.
TTAGCTGGTAGAGGGGGGGGACACTCGAGTCGAGCAAAAATTAGCACTTTAAAGCTTAATATTTCACAAACGAATCTTTTTATCAAAAAATTGTTAATGGAAACTATCAATATTTTTTAAAGACCTATTTAATGATACCCCACACTAAGGGGTACGCGAGAAATAAAAAAAACATCCCCACTTTACGTGTACAGGAGGTACCCTAAAAAAAAATATTTTACGAGATTTTATTTTACCACTTTTTCGGCACAACAAATCCGTATATTTACACCAAATTACAGCTTTCTAGTACTGGGCGTCTCTGAGCTAAACTGCGGACAGACGGACAGACGGACGGACGGACGGACATGGCGAAACTATAAGGGTTCCTTGTTTACTACGGAACCCTAAAAAAAATGTTTTAAAATTATTTTAAAGTTTTTATTCCCGTAGTTGATCAAGTAAAGCCTTCGTAATCTTTCAATGGGCACGTTTATAATTACAACCTGTTCGAGAAAAATATTTTCTGTGTAAAAAGATTTTTTACTTTGAATTCCCATTGGAATCAATCATTGCTTTGTAAATTGTTGTTGACAGTTTGATTATATCAAGTTCAAGTCTCGTCGCGATGTTTTTCTGTGACTTATCTTCCTCCTGAATATGATCCTCAAATAAATTAGGCAATGGATAGGCCATTATCTAATTTATCATGTTGTATATAGTTAGAAATTTTTCTTCTTCCATAATTGCAGTAGGTAAGCAAGCCATCCTTAATGTTAACATTTTTCAAAACATGGACCTCATTACGGACTAATGAGAACACAACAAAAACCCGAGATCTTTGTTCTAGAACCTGCGACTTACAACCAATTTTCTAAGAAATTCTCCGGCGGCTACGTTCAGACATCGATGGTGTCCAAAATGATTATTAAAATAATTATTTGTACTAAAAAAAATAAGGACTTTGGCAGGCGCTTTTAGTCTCTAAGCGCGGGTTTGAGGTTCGATCCCCGGACAGATAAAGATTTAATTTCACCGTTTTGTTTAAAGTTACTGAGATTACTTTTTAACTGAAAATCAGAGAATGCAAAACCATTTTTTTGTGTGTCTCGGAGTGTATTAAAAGTTTTTGAAAAGTTAAAGGAGAAGTAAATAGCGGTTTCAATACAATAAAATTGAATCATTTGAACATTCACTGTCTTTAAAAATGTTCAGACGAAATACTTTTCAATTTATTTATGGACGGTTTTCTAGTTGATATAGCTTTTACTTAAGTTTCTCAAAAAAAAAAAAAAAAAAACTTTTGCTAATAAATAACGGATTTAACGACAGAATAATATTTTGAAAAATTGTTTACAGGTATGCTATTTCTTTTACTACCTGCTGTTAGTATTCTAATTAACTATTAAATATATAGTTATAGCTTATTTTTAATTTAATAATTCGAAGGATTATTTTATTAAAACAAAATCAAAGCTTTAATCTTAAAATTTTAGTGAAACATCAATCTACGGCACGGTTAACGCAGTGGCAAAGCGATCGACTGCTGCGTGTGGGTCGCGGGTTCGATACCCGCACCGAAGAAATATTATATCATCTAGATCCGGAACACGTCGTTGTTCCGGTCCTGGATGATTGTGTGTGGTTTTTAATGTTTGTAAGCACATCCAAGATACTGGATTTATTTCAGAGTAGAAAAGGTTCTTTTTTTAAAAATGTTAATTCCGAAAAATTTATAGATGATGACAAAAGATGAAGGTCGGTAAAGATCGTGTTCGCAAAAAAAAAAAAAAAATTCAAGATCTAAGGGTGCTTTTCTAATGTTCAAGCGAAAGGAGTTCATCGCAGTGTACACCCGCGTAGCAACAGCGTAGCTCCATGTAGCAACCACGTAGCAATTTCGTAGCAACTTCGTAGCAACTTCGTAGCAACTTCGTAGCAACTTCGTAGCAATCGCGTAGCATCTTGTCCAGACCGGCCGGCGTAATTTTTTTTTTAATCGTCCCACAGTTGGAATTTCTCCTTTAGGCTGCTCCCAAATTTATCGACGCGGAGTCGGCTTAAGCCGAGTGCGTATCACCACACTACTCGGCTTACCTCTGATCAGCTGCCGCGACGGATGTTCGCATGCTATCGGCAGTCTATTACTCCGAACGGCCCGGCCGTCACGACGGCTGTTCAATTACGTTCGCCCTGTGCACAGAGTTTTATGAAGACCATTTTTCGGACATTGATTCCACGTAATTGGGATGTGGTATTTTTGTGGTGCGCAAGGAAAATGAAGAGCAAAATTTCAGTATAACAAATACGATGGAACAACAAAGAAAAAATAAAGACTAAAAAAACTCGTATAAGTCTGGATTTATCGAAGTTCCTGAGTACCTAAAATATACAGTACAAAAAACTCGTCGTTTTTCTAAGGTCATAATTATTTTGCGTATCATATTTATTTTCAAAGATTTTTTTTTTCTAAACAGCTTGTAAAAATTTAATCTCAAAAACTAGACATGCTAGTAAAATGGGGATACAAAGTAATGCATTTAAATAACTTTAAACTATCAGATTTTCACATAAAAAAGCAATGTCCGAAAAATGGTCTTCATAAAACACTGTGCTATGCCACCATTGGTACTCGGCCGTCTCCGGCGCCGTTCGGCTACCGTCGGAGATGAAGGCAAGCGTTCGGCCGTCTTCGGCACTGTTCGGAATCAGTTCGACGCCGTACGCAGCCGTACGGATGCGATCAGCTACCGTCGGAGATGAAGGCATGCGTTCGGCCGTCTTCGGCGCTGTTTGGAAGCAGTTCGACGCCGTACGCAGCCGTAGGGATGCGATCAGCTACCATCGGAGATGAAGGCATGCGTTCGGACGTCTTCGGCGCTGTTCGGAAGCAATTCGACGCCGTACGCAGCCGTACGGATGCGATCAGCTACCGTCGGAGATGAAGGCATGCGTTTGGCCCTCTTCGGCGGTGTTCGGAAGCAGTTCAACGCCGTACGCAGCCGTACGGATGCGATCAGCTAATCTACAAACGACTCGTTCCGCCGTCGGCCGACGTCGCGTCGCGTCGTCCGAGCCGAGCCGGTACGAATGGCATTAGTAACACCCTTATTACGTTGACATAAAGAATTTTTTGACCGGCTTAAGCCGATTCCGCGTCGATAGATGTGGGAGCACCCTTATCGTGGGATCGTTAACAAACATAGAAAGTCACATACACAAACACCCAGACCCGGAACAACTACTTGCAGATCATACAAATATTTGTTCCGTGCGGGGATCGAACCCGCGACACGCTGCGCAGCATTCGATCGCTCAGCCATTGAGACAAAAGAGACGTCATCTAAAAATAAAATAGAATTTAGTTTAAATATTTTTTCGTAAAAATTGTTTAAATGGTAGGATACCTCAATACAGCTTTCTTAAAATCTCCATGAGATGGCGCTATAGGCTATTTCGGTTCTCAAGAATTAATATTTAATTTTTTATAAAGTTTGACAAACGGTATTTTATGTTTATATTTTGATATTTTTGTTTATTTTTTTAAGATTTCAACAACTACATATTTATACATTAATATGTAGTTGTATTGTATTGTATTAGCTATACATTAATCAGTTTTGCAAACAAATTATATAACAGCAACAATTGCGGTGGGCGCAAACTTTTTTTAAGTAAATAAGTTATTATGTATTACAAGCCAACTTAATGTACATGTACTGTACAATATACGTATATAATCATGGGCATGAAATAGAGCCCCAAACATTAATAAGAGGTGTTCATTAGTATAGCAATAAAATGTTATCGTTTCATGAAAGGGATTATAAGATATAACTAATGAAATAGCAGTAGATAGAGTGCGGTGTATAAGTTTCTCAGGTTTGATGCCTGCGTCGAGCATTATTGGGGGCTTGCACCAGGAAATCAAAATCTAGGTTGACTGTCTGACTCTTACTGTCTACTACCTCTACGTTCTAGGGCCACGGACGGTTATCTGATAGGCAGTCCTGCGATCCGCTATTATTACACATGGGGCTTAAGTAGATAAACCTTTGTTTAACTCTATTGTAGTTACACGTGCGTCATTATGTTGCATTATAATACAGTCGAATTGCAACAATTTGATAGTAGATTATACTCGCTGTCAGAAACCGAAGGTCAAACTCACTTTCTTCGTTAGTTAGCGAAAGTGTTGCAATAATCTATGTAAGTAGACGATGTAACTGCGTGACGGCGAAGATGGGCGTTAGATTGGCGAGGGCTGCAAACCGGCCTCGGCGATTAGCACGCGATAGTTCAAGGACTCGATATACAAAAGATAGCCACCTACAGCACGCAGACCTTGACCAACATAACTTGAGACATCAAGGTGGCGCTGCTTGCTAAGACAGACGTCATCTAACTGTCAAATTCAGTACATTTCATATAGTTCGAAATTCTATCGCGTTTCAAGATGTGTTGGTTTTTATTATAGATAACTCCTTCACGTTGCGCAAGTAACCTTTCAGATTCACTGGCGTGGGAACACCACGGTGTGGCTTCGAGGTTGCTACAGTTAGCTTTTAAAATACAAAGCTAGGTTTAATGGAGGCTGGTTTGCATGTGAGTGTTTATTTGTAAAAGAGACTGTAGTAAAAATAAATGAACAGCAGCAATTTATTAACGTTTTAATAAACTAGCTGTCGCCAACTGATGATGATGCAAGTCGAAGAAATATGATGGGCATTCGAAATTTGAACATTTATAGAGTATGAAAACAAAGGGTTTCTGGAATTTGCTTCATTTTCTAAAATGGAGTGGACGCGCAAAGAAGACGGAGTCGCAGTAATTACATTGCATCGTACCGGTCACGCGCCAACTGAGATTTTCAAACTGCTCAAAAATTTGAAAATTCCAATTAGATTTATTTATTGTACTATCAAACGATTTAAGGAAGATTCAAGATTAGAAGACAAAGAAAGGAGCGGTCGACCTAGAACTGTTCGGACTCCAGCGGTCACCAAAGCAGTGAAGGCGCGAATCCAACGAAATCCTGTCCGCAAGCAAAAAATTTTGGCTCTGCAAATGGAACTAAGCAGAACTACTGTTAAAAGGGTGTTGAATGAAGATCTTGGACTGCGTGCTTACAGAAAAAAAACAGCACATCTTCTTAACGCGCAGCTGAAGAAAATCAGACTCGAAAGATCCCGAGTGTTGTTAAAGCGGTACGCGGGAAAAAAATACCGCGAATAACCCTTTACGGATGAAAAAAAATTTAATGTGTGGAGAGTTTCAACAAACAAAAAAATAAAGTGTACAAATAATTAAGTGCATACTCTAGTGAAAAAGCGAGCAGACGTGAGTCAAAATAGTTCGATCTGCGTTTGTTTTAAAAAATAAAAAGTTTTATTTATATCACTTATTTAATTAACTTTCACAAATTAGGTTTTTAAACTTAGAGAATTTACAATAGTGAAGCCGGCGAGTAGATATCGGAAACAGAACAAGTGTTGCTGGTCAGCAGGCCTCTTATAGACTAGCTTGCTCATTCTTGGTGGTCCAAGGTGTCAGGGGTATCGATTTTAATGATAATGGTCTTATTGTCTTTACTTCCCTGGAACCTTCTGCATTTCCAGTCAAAACATCCATTATTTTAATGGTTCTATTGTCTTGATCTATTTGACTATCCCCCCTTAATTTTGAAGTCCTAGGTTTCTTCCAAACCTTGGATCGAAGAAATTGGAAAATTATACCAATTACTAGTATAGTCAAACATATGATCCAACTATACTGAATTAAGTTATGTCTCCTCTGCATTCTCAATTCTTCTATTTGTCGTAAAGATTTTAACTTCATGGTGATTTTTACTGGATCGTAGTTCAACTCCATTTCAGGGATATCTTTAGTGTGATTAATTTCTAAATTTGCAGTAATAACCTTATCTTGTGATTCTTGTGTATGGAACCTTAATATGCCCGAAATATTTACTTCACAATTTTCTCCTGTCAACAAATATGCACCTTTTATCCATGATGTCTCATCATATTTCCCGCAACTGATCTTCACCTCGGTCGTTCTGTTAAAATACATGTAAATAACTTCCGATGATATTTCTTGAATGATTTCTACCGGACATTTTATTGGGATTGTTGTGCATTTATCTGTAGTTTTATTTAATAAAAGTTCTGTTTCACAGTTTGTAGTTTGAAGAATAGTTTCTTTACATATTAGCTCCGTCAACATTGAACAGTCTTCTATTTCATATATTTCCGAGTGGGAATACGCCAACGTAACCTTTCGCATTAAAGGATAGGTACATATAGGGTGGTTTTGGATTATGGGAACAATTTTTCGCGTATTATACTTTTGTGGTCTAACTAAAGGTATTTCTAATACAAAGTATACAATTTTATTGATAATCTTACACTTAACATTAATAAATGGTTCAATATCGTTAATATTACTAGATATCATTACATTCCTATTAATTTTGCTAAGTGTATTTTCCAAAATATGTGACTGAATTATACTATAGTGATACATTCGATGTTCAGCAAAAGTAATAGCAGTCGACAATCTTTCTGCTATGTCCTGTAATGTTTGAGCTTGTAACAGTATTTCTAAAGCTACTTTCTGATGAACTCTGTTGTTTCTTATCTGAGAGTATTGTTCATCTAGTACATTTTGAATTTCAACAATTTTCTTAATCTGATTATTATATTCTTCTAAAGTTTCGTCTGTTACAGATATTTGTTTATTATATGCTATTTTTAATGTTTCTAAATCTTTTTGTACATTATATAAATCATCTTGATCCAAATTTCCCGTTATAGATTTTATAATTGAGCCTAATCCATTAATTAATCCTCTTTTTACTCTACTTTGTAAATCTAAATGACTACATATTTCAGATACATGGTCTAAAATAATGTTAATACGATTATACAGATGATTAACATCACTTATTTTAAAATTAGGTTCTGCTGTAATTCTTATAATAGTATCCTTAAGTTTATTCTTATTTTCTAACATAGGACTTATATCTAACATATGAATTATGGTCCACCTTCCTTCAATAATACGGGTAGGCGGCATGTCTACCAATATTATGTGCTCATTTGAATCTAATTTTCGGAACTTGTGTCCGAAGGCGATGCTGATTCTGTAACAATTAATAATTCTTCTTGATGATAAATTCGGTTATTACTTAATTTATATTTATTATGTGGTTCACAGGTTAATATAGTGAACGGCCCTATAAATCTCGAATTTGTTTTGTGTCTCTCGGCTTTACTGTTTTTTAAATACACTTTATCTCCAACTTTAAAACTTTTTTGAGAGTGAATGCCCTTATTAATCCTGTCGTTACGTTTTTTCTTTTCGCTTCTCAAGAGTTCGTGAATATTTTTATTTAATTGATTACTAAATTCTTTTTGTTGAGAGGTATAATTTTGAACTAAAACCTGAAAATTATCGAAATTTTGAACTTTAGGTTTCCTTGTGAAATGAACTTCAAAAGGAGTCATATTAATGGCACTGTGTCGAGTATTATTATAGGCATGTGTTATGAAATATATTTTTTGGTCTTGGCCTAAATCTGATGATCGTTGCAGTCTAAATAACTCCTGAAGCGTGCTATGTAATCGTTCTACATCAGAATTTGACTTATGATGCTGTGGAGAAGTAGTATGATTAATAATACATATTATACATTTGAAATAGTTCAGACACTATTTCGCTGCAAAGTGATTGTTCACCATCGTGGATTATTTTCTTTGGTGCTCCAATTAAAGCGAATATCTCTGATAATGTTTCACAGACTTTACTTTTTTCTGTGGGTTTAACTATAGCATATTTAGAAAATTTATCTATAATAGTTAAATACCATTGTCTTTCTAAAGACATAAAGTCTATATGCCAAATTTCCATTGGCTCGTAAGGTGTTTCCGTTTCCACAGCTAATGTAACGTTAGGATGACGATTATATTTTTCTTTTTGACAAGGCTCACACTGGAGAACGAATTTTTTTATTTGTTTTCTCATATTTTCCCAATAATATTTTTCTTTTAATTGTTTATATAAACTTTCTATTCCAGGATGTCTATTATCTTTTAAATGATATTCTTTAATTAGTTTTTTCTGCTCTTCTTTTTCATGAATTTCTACAAGAGATTTTGTGAACCTAGTTGGTTTAAATTTTGTATGATCAAAATATTTACGATATGTTTCGGAAACTTTATAGTATAACTTATCATTTGGTATTATAAAAGCATATTTTTCTTGCGGTAAATATTCTAACATAAATTCTTTGATAATATTTTCTTCGTTGTTTGGTGGAATATAAAAATACCAAACTCCGTTTTCCCTACTTGCTTTTTTGTATGGGGCATACTCAAATATTACGCGTCTTAATCTTTTTGGTGGATACGCATGTATAATCGGAATGCCTTCATCACTATCCTCTACATTAGAATGAGTAGTACCTTGTTGACTATCGCATGTATTGTTGGACTGTTCCGGATTTTCGGCAGACTCTGTTCGTGAGGAATCAGAATTAGTTAATGCCAAATCTTCTTCTAAGTTTACTTCTAAGGAACTACTATCAGTTTGATGAATTTCTATGCGGCTTAATGCGTCGGCAACGTAGTTATCTTTTCCTTTCACATGTTCTATGCTAAAATCATAATCTTGAAGTTTTAGTTTCCATCTAGTTAATCTTTGGTTAGGTTCTTTTAATTTAGCCAACCAGATTAAAGCTTTATGATCCGTTCGTAATGTAAATTTTCTACCATAAATATAAGGTCGAAATTGTGTTACAGCCCAAAGAATTCCTAATAATTCTTTTTCAGTTGTATTATAGTTTTGCTCTGTTTTACTTAAAGTTCTAGATGCATAAGCTATTGGATGACCATCTTGGCTTATGACAGCCCCCAATGCTATGTCAGACGCATCAGTTGTAATTACAAATTCTTTATTAAAATCTGGGAAAGCTAATATAGGTGCATTAATTAGTAAGCGTTTACAAATTTGTACTGCCTCGATATAATTCTTTTGGTTTATATCTATGACAGCATCTTTCTTTGTAGCTTCGGTGAGAGGTTTTACTATTTTACTCAAATTCGGTACAAATTTTCTATAATATCCTATTAATCCTAAAAATGCTCTGATTTCTTTAACAGTTTTTGGAATAGGAAATTTTTGTATAGCCTCAATTTTTTTTTGATTTGGCTTTAATCCATCTTTATTTAATACATGTCCTAAGAATTCAATTTCCTTTTCCATAAAAACACATTTATTTTTATTAACTTTAAGATTTGCATTTCTAAGCGCTTCAAAAACTTGTTGTAATTTATTAATATGATCTTGTTTTGTTTTTGAATAAATTATAATGTCATCTAGGTAAACTAAGCATATATCTCGATTAATTTCTTGATTTAGAACATTATTCATCATTCGCTGGAATGTTGCAGGTGCATTTTTTAATCCGAATGGCATTCTTAAAAATTCGTAATGGCCATTAGGTGTACTAAAAGCCGTTTTTTCAATAGACGCGTCGTCCATTTTTATTTGATGATATCCTGAAGTTAAATCTAAAGTAGTAAAATATTGATTACCCTGTAATTTTGAAAATAATTCATCTATATTAGGTAAAGGGAATTTATCAGATTTAGTTTTGTCATTTAATCTTCTATAATCAATTACCATTCTCCATTTTTGTACTCCTGATTGATCCATTTTTTTTGGAATGATATGTACTGGAGAAGCCCATGGTGATTCAGAAGGACGAATTATATTTTCATTCAACAATGTATTAATTTGTTTTTTTACTTCTTCTTGTTGAATTTGTGGCAGCCTAAATGGCCTTTGATAAATTGGATCTTCATTAATTAAGTTAATATGATGTTTTATTTTTGTTGTTGCGCTATTTGTTACACTTTCAGTGAACAAATCTTTATAAGTTTCACAGAGTTCTTTTATGTTTAGATTATCGTCGTCCGTCATATGGAAAATTAATAACTCATGTTCAGGCATACTTAATTTTCTTTCTTTTAAATCAATTTTTGCACTTATTTGTTCAATCATTTCAGTACCCATTAGAACGTCATATTTGTCACTAAATTGATAAATATAAAATTTCATTGGACCATTATCTTTTCCAAAATATTTACACCAGTATGGGGTTTCTATAACACCATTATGTCTAGTTATTCCGTGTGACGTTTTTACACTGAAGTATTCATTTTTTTTAAATTCTGGAAAATATTTCTTCTGTGCTGATGGCGTTATAAATGATCTTTGGCTACCTGTATCTATAAGAATTTTTAATTTAGGATTATTGGTTTCGAAATACGGTAAATAAGATTTAACATGATTAAATTCTATGGTGTTTGAGTTTGGTCTAGACTCTGGTGAAAATTTTGATTTGTTTCATTTGTTAGTGAAGTTTCCTCTTCTGGAATAATAAAACATTTTTCTTCCGGAATATATATGCATTTGTCTTCCGGGATGTAATAATAATTCATTACAGATGTTTGAATTTCTTCATTACTTTGCGCGTTATTAACATCGGTTTGTTCCGGATGATGGTATAATTCTTTAGCTACAAACCCTCTGCCTAAATCTATTTGATTAGGTTTTAATTGAGGAGCGGTCCTCATCGATACGTCTTCTGATTTTTGTGGTGCTTGTTGTTGAGTTTGATTTTGATTTGTCTTGTATGTTTGGAACTGAGGATGAGGAGGCCTCTGAAATACATTGTTAGCATTTGGTGTCCAAGGATGCCTATTATGATAAAAAGGTCTTATATTTACTTTAGATTGTTGCGACGACTGTGGTTGTGATAATTTAAATGGAATGTTACTAACACTTGTTGTTGGTTGAATTTGATTAATGACACGAGGAGCAGGTAAATAATTAGAAAATTTTTGTTTGATATTATCAAATCTGCCCTCTGCTTCCAATTGTAATACTCTGGTTACTGTTTCATTAAAATTACAATTGCTGACATAAATTTGATCATGGTAAGGTAAGGAATTTCTTAAAGTATGTTGCGCTGTGTTAATATATGGTTCCATAATTTCTTCTATTAATTCCAGCTTGGTTAATCCATGTTTATCAGTTAATTTACTTTTAATAAAAAATAATTTTTGTTTAAGTTCGAATATTAAATCCTTATAATTAGTTTTTCTTTTGACATTGGATAATTCTACTAATAACGTATTTAAATCCCTATTGTCAGCACATTCTGACTTTAGAGTGACTTCTATGCAGTCCCAATTAAAATTATGATTTATCATAGAGATTATAATTGCGGCCCTGCCTTCTAATTTGGTCAGTAATAGCATCACATTCTGAGGCGTATTTCCGCCTGCTACGTTAAGCCACTGTCTGGCACTATTTAGATAATTATAAATTGTAAATGCATCACCATTATAGGTGGGCACAAAATTAATGTAATGTTTTGGGTCGATTGAGGACTGCACTGGAGATGCCAGTGACTGCCCCAATGGTACCTGCGGAATGCTGGGTACGTTCTGAGCGTAGCCATGCTGCTTGCCTTCCATACTATTGTCGGGAAGTGGTTCGGTTTCTATATCTACCGCCTTAGGTATATATACAAACTTCGGGGGTCTAAGGAGCGGAATTTTGATGGATTATGCGTTCGATTACTCACAGGATGCTCGTAGCGATGACTTCAAGCAGCATATTTTGACTTATTTCTTTGGTAGGTCACCCACTTTAAAGACTTGAGAGTCACGTGAAGTTAGTTTCGCGCACTTGGAGTATTTAGCTCGAAGGTCCCGCACTCAAAAAACTTTCACTTTTAAGCTGGGCCCCACGTTGGGCGCCAGTCAAAATAGTTCGATCTGCGTTTGTTTTAAAAAATAAAAAGTTTTATTTATATCACTTATTTAATTAACTTTCACAAATTAGGTTTTTAAACTTAGAGAATTTACAATAGTGAAGCCGGCGAGTAGATATCGGAAACAGAACAAGTGTTGCTGGTCAGCAGGCCTCTTATAGACTAGCTTGCTCATTCTTGGTGGTCCAAGGTGTCAGGGGTATCGATTTTAATGATAATGGTCTTATTGTCTTTACTTCCCTGGAACCTTCTGCATTTCCAGTCAAAACATCCATTATTTTAATGGTTCTATTGTCTTGATCTATTTGACTCGTGTGCCACGTGTTCAGCGTGGTCATCATCCTTCGGCATTCATGGTTTGGCTTGGGGTGTCCTATTTGGGTCTAACAGAGGTGTTTTTTTTTGTGAAAAAGGAGTGAAAACCAGTGGTCTCGTATATCAAAACACAGTCCTAACAAACATTGTGGAAACAATGTTCGAAAATGTGCCTCTTTCACAAACAATGTTCGAAAACAGGCACTGGGTATTCCAGCAGGATTCTGCGCCGGCTCATAAGGCGAAAAGTACCCAAGACTGGCTCACGACCCGTGGATTCGACTTTATCAGGCATGAGGATTGGCCTTCCTCCAGCCCAGACTTGAATCCCTTGGATTACAAAATATGGCAGCACTTAGAGGACAATTTGGAGTCACTTAAAGCATCCCTAATTAAAGCAGTCGCCGATATTAACATGAACGTCGTGCGTGCTTCGATTGATGACTGGCCTTGCAGATTGAAGAGTTGTATAGAAGCAAGAGGAGGACATTTCGAATAATTTTAATGTAGTTTAAATCTGTATTTTATACCCTTTCATTTGATATATAAATGGTTGTAGTACGTAACTTATTGTGTCACTTATTTAACTTTCCATATGTGACAAAACTTATGACCAGACTCTATGAGTCATATATGAGTCAAACAACAAGATCTAGTCAGCCATTCTGTCGTTCAGTGACAAAAATCCATCCATCTATTATGTATAAGCTAGATAAAGATAGAATACTAATTAATCGTGTTTACAACAATAAACGTTTAGCTGTTTCAATTGATTTAACATTATTATTTCATTAAGGCAAATAAACCGTTGTTTATTATACACCCGCGGTCTCACCACCGCTTTTCGGCTCCTATGGTCGTAGCGTATATTATATATACGGTGTATATTATTAGTTTATAACCTTCCTCGATAAATAGACTAGCCAACACGAAAATATTTTTTTCTTAACTATATTTTTTATCAACCAAAAAACAAATAATTTATTTAGCTTTATAAAACAAGGTAAATAGTAGATATTATAGATACATATTATTAAAGATAGGTATTATTATTATACCTTTGTTGTCCAGATTTTCAGATAATTTTTGGCTTGCAATCAATTGCTGAAGACTAATCTAAAACGGAATGCGTCACAAACGAGTGAGCTTGGAAGTTGCATAACAGAACTACAGTCCGAGAATGTCACTGTCTCTTAGAACCTAGCTACCATGATAGAAATAGTTATGTAGCCTTACTTGTATCACTGAGATACTGGTCTGATCGCCATTATTACTGCTGTAGGCACACAATAGTTGGTATAGTACACATGGCTACACATCAAGCTTTATAAAACAAGTTTATGGTGGTCTTGGTTTATTTATAATAATAATATTCCACGACTATCACACAACGCCATTTAGTCCTAAGCTAAGCAGAGCTTGTGTTATGGGTACTAGACAACTGATAAACATACTCATATATTTCGAAATACATAAATATTATAGATAAATTACACCCAGACACAGAACAAATGATCGTGCTCATCACACAAACATTTGTCCTGTGTGGGAATCGAACCCACGACCTCCGGCATAGCAGTCAGGGTCACTAACCACTAGACCAAGAGGCAAGTCAATGATCATTCCGCGCATACATCGATCAGCTTGTACATAGAGGCAAATAGTTGTGAAGCTTAAAGGTGCTGATAGACTTGAGAATTCACTTGTAACAGAACATCGAGCATTCGCCGTTTTTATTTTTTACCGAACTGAACAACGAGCAGAGCCATAGAGCCAAACATTACATAAATAAATAAACATCTCTCCGAACATTTCTATGATCATTCTTGCTTGTCTTCAAAAATATATTCTTCATGAAGATGTCAGACTTTGGAAATAGCTCTCCCGAACGCTCGTTAGAATGCTCGCTAAAGAGCTCTCGTTTGTTTTTATACTTACGTGCATTTATAAAAGCGTGTTCTTCTAGTGTTTTTTTTAACTATTAATTATTTTTTCTGTAGTGTAACATTCTCAAGAATGTTTATTTCAAGTGAATGCTCAAGTTTATCAGCAACTTTGACTGAAGCTATTTCAGAATTGAATAGTTATAGGTACCTATTTAAGATATTTATCGAATCCAATGAGATGTTTCTCAGTACTTCAGTGGCTGTATATCATCAAGTTATAATGAAATATGTATGATTAAGTATGGTACAGCGCACGTCTTGACGCAGCATGAATACGACTCGAGGGAATTGAATTTATGCATGAATTCCTGCGTGCACATACGTCTCTATTGCCATCATGAGACTAGCAATATCCAGGTGTAGTCCATATCCAGGTGTATCTATAATTTATGTTTAATTAAAAGCTTGAAGGATTCCATTCATCATATGCCTAGCCTTTTCCTAACTGTATTGGGGTCGGCTTCCAGTCAAACCAGATGCAGCTGAATATCAGTATTTTACATGGAGCGATTGCCTATCGGACCTCCACAACCCAGTAACTGGGCGATACGATACCCCATGGTAAGACTGGTTGTCAGACTTATGAGCTTCTGATCAACAGTAACGACTGTCAAAGATCTACAAATGACAGCCGGGACCAACGACTTTACGTGTTTTCCGAGCAAACTCGCTATGACAGATGGTCACCCATCCACAGATCAACCTCGGCAAGCGCGGCTTAACCCAGAATAGATGTGCGGCTGTTATTACTTAGCCACAAGCTCCTCAAACTAGAAGGATTCCATTAAATCCCCATAAATGGCCAAAGAATCATAGAGAAACCGTAACCCTGGAACGTACGTATGGCTATTGAAGAAACACGGTGGATTTTATTCAGTACGAGTTTGACCGTCCCTTCCGCTCCTCTCAAGACGGGAGAACTCATTCCATGATATACCAACTTAAAAATATGGAGTAGTGCATAATAAGAATCCATAATCAAACAATAGGTTCAGATATGGACTTGTATACACCTTTCTAGTTCCTAAATATCTATTTAAACAACTTATCGATAGCGTGACCTTATCATACAAGATAAATGTATATCTTCTATCTATCTATACTTATAATAAATCTGTAGAGAGGTCAATTCTGTACATTAAATATATTTCCAAAATAACTATCAGGGGGTGATTAGGGATCGATACTGATGCCAAAAATGCAATTAATAAAATTATTGTCTGTCTGTCTGTCTTTTTGTCTGTCTGTCTGTCTGTCTGTATAACCGTTATAGAAACAAAAACTACTCGACGGATTTTGACGAAACTTAGTACAATTATTTTTCATACTCCTGCGCTGGTTATAGTATACTTTTCATCACGCTACAATCAATAGGAGCAGAGCAGTGAAGGGAAATGTTAGGAAAACGGGAGAAGTTACTCCATACACGCTAATCTTCGGAACTACTGGACGGATTTGATTGGTTTTTTTTTTTTGTTGTATAGCTATTAAGTCTGGGCAACATATAGGCTATAATTTATCTTGGAAACTTGAACACCTGATGCAGAACTGCAATAGATCAGCTAAACTATGAGAGATACAAAAATGGTGATGCAAAGATCTGGAACACCTGATATGAAACTTCAAGAGCCCGAGCAAGAGAATTTGACATCAGACGTTTCAGATCTTCGATTTTGACGACCCCATTGTCGCTGGCATAAGCAACAGTATCCGCGTACGAAGTCGCTGGCAGAAGCTAGTAAATAATAAAAGAAAATTTAGAAAAGCTCTGATTGCTTATATCGAGTCATCATCATCATCTATCTTGTTCTTGTGAAAAGGCTTTACAACTAATCGAACGCAACCGATATACCAGTATTTCACATTAAGCTTCAGACTTCCATAACCCATAAAGTTGTACTGGGAAATGTGATACGGCTTAGTAAGACGGGTTGCTAAACTTTCTCCTTAATAGACACCTGTAAAACAATGATTATGTACTCATACATGACAGCTTGAACCAACAATTTAATGAGATACGGAGGAAACTCGGTAAGAAACCATCCATCCATGGGCCGACCTATGCAAACGCTGCTTAACTTTGAATATAGACCCGTGCAGTTAATGAGTTCGATAACAATATTCTGAATCAGTTCCTGAGCAATTTATTCTTTGGGAAGACTTTAGTGAAATTACACACGCAGATGCCGTTATCAAAAATAATAAATGACAAGTCGTATAACTTTTCAACTTGTTCTCTGAACGATGGGCGCAATGTAACACGTTGACACGTAGGACACATCCTCTGTGGACGGACGTGGTGGACGTGATCCACGCGTTCAACTTGTAATAAGTACGGATTTATAGCTGTACAAAGATCTTACGGCGTGCGGCCAAATTCGGAACTAATACTGCGGTCTTGATTTTTCAGGATATTTAAGAACTAGACGTCTCCATGGCCCTCTACGGGGCCCCCGTGTGGGCCCTGAGCATTCGGACGCGGCCGGCAAAGCTGGTCGCATGCCAGAGGGTCATGGCAATCCGAATGATCCGAGGATACCGCACGATCGCCGGCGAATCGGCCAACCTTCTTGCCGGATCACTGCCCTGGGATCTGGAGGCGACTGCCCTCCTGCGCGTCTATGAGTGGCGCGTGGAGGCGCAGCGTCGGGGTGTATCCCCGCTGCCTCGAGAGGTCGAGGCGCGGCGGGAAGAGCTCCGGCGCGATCTCAGGCTGGCGGGCTAGCCGCAATCGCGGCTGTAAGACCCCTCTTTGAGGAGTGGCTGGATAGGTCCCACGGCGTCCTCACCTACCGCATGACACAGGTCCTCACCGGACATGGCAGCTTCGGGAGGTACCTGTGCATGATAAAAAAGGAGGAAACGCCCGGGTGTCACCACTGCGAGGATCGCCCGGAGGACACGGTGGAGCATACGGTGCAGGACTGCCCAGCTTGGGCGGAGCACCGCCGTGTCCTCACTGCGGCGATAGGCGGAGACCTCTCGCGCCCGGCATTGGTTGCGGCCATGCTGCGGGGCGAGACGGTGGGAGGCGGTCGCCTCCTTCTGCGAAGCAGTCATGCTCGCGAAGGAGGAGGCGGGCCGCTTGAGGGAGAGGATACCGTCCTCCCTCCGCCCGAGACGCAGTGGTAGACGCCCACGGCGACGGATGTCGCGGGACGATCTCCGGCCACCGTAGGCGCGGGCATGCGGGCGGCGAGTAAAGGGCAACTCGCTGTCCGACCATGGACCATGCCCGGGTCGACGGCGCGTTGTGTCCCACGCGCGCCTCAAGGAGCGTCAGCATGATGACGGGGCCCCCCTATAGAGGGCCACAGTCCTGCCGGGGTTGCGGGACATACGTATACCGCGACTCCGGCACACAAAGGGCTAACGAAGGACACCGTGGATTTATTTTGCCACGTAAAAAAAAAAAAAAAAAGAACTAGACGTCTCTGATATTTCAAAAATTATCCCACGGCTTCGTAATATCGGGATTAAAGGTATCCTATCTCTGTATCTTTACCTAATTAAACAAAAATCCATCCATACAAACATTGCGTATTTTGTAAATAAATGATAAGGATTCATATCTATTATACACTAGCTGTGCCCGCGACTTCGTTCGCGTGGATGTCGGAATTCAACAATGTATTTTTTAGTGCGAAACGCTTAATTCTCGCCACGTTTTTTATAAATCATATCGTTTTCATATAATCCGTGTATTTAGAATTTATTTTTCAAGAATATTTGAGGTGATTATAATAAACGCCCTCTGTCGTTCAGATTCAGAAGAATTGCTACTGGATTAGAGAGCACCCATTCTATCTCATTCCATCCCACTCCATCCCCCTCCATCCCACTCCATCCTACTCCATCCCACTCCATCCTACTCCATCCCATTCCATCCCACTCAGTCCCACTCCATCCCACTCAATCCCACTCCATCCCACTCCAGCCCATTTCATCCTACTCCATCCCACTACATCCCACTCCATCCTAATCCATCCCACTCCATCCCACTCCATCCCACTCAGTCCCACTCCATCCCACTCCATCCCACTACAACCCACTCCAACCCACTCCATCCCACTCCAACCCACTCCATCCCACTCCAACCCACTCCATCCCACTACATCCCACTCCATCCCACTCCATCCCACTCAATCCCACTCCATCCCACTCCATCCCCCTCCAGCCCATTTCATCCTACTCCATCCCACTGCATCCCACTCCATCTCACTCCATCTCACTCAGTCCCACTCCATCCTAATCCATCCCACTCCATCCCACTCAGTCCCACTCCATCCCACTACATCCCACTCCAAACCATTCCATCCCACTCCAACCCACTCCAACCCACTCCATCCCACTCCATCCCACTACATCCCACTCCATCCCACTCCATCCCACTCCATCCCACTACATCCCACTCCATCCCACTCCATCCCACTCCATCCCACTCCATCCCACTCCATCCCACTCCATCCCACTCCATCCCTCTCCATCCCACTCCATCCCACTCCATCCCACCCCAACCCACTCCATCCCACTCCAGCCCACTCCATCCCACTACATCCCACTCTATCCTAATCCATCCCACTCCATCCCACTCCATCCGATTCCATCCCACTCCATCCTACTCCATCCCACTCCATCCCACTCCATCCCACTCCATCCCACTCCATCCCACTCCATCTCACTACATCGCACTCCATTCTAATCCATCCCACTCCATCCGATTTTATCCCACTCCATCCCACTCCCTCCCACTCCATCCCACTCCATCCTACTCCATCCCACTCATTCCCATTCTAGTGTGAGTCTAATAAAAACCTTTTCTTTCTTTCCATTCCATCCCAAACCATCCCATTCTATTCCATTACACTGTACTCTACTCTACTCTACTCTACTCTACTTTACTCTACTCTACTCTACTCCACTCCAAACCACTCCACTCCAGTCCACACCATATTTGAATAGGTATGTAGTTTTTCTATTCCAAGCTAGATCGCGCTACTGAACTGCGCGTCTCGGTGTAAACTGACCGTAATTTTACTTCTGGGTCTGGAACACTTTAAATTCAAATATCTTTTGATAGACTTAACCGATTGCAATGAAACAAAAACTAAATTAGTCCTCAAGTTACGCTCGATCGTTGTGTATAAAGGTTATCTACATTGCCTTCGTACATTTTACGTGATGGAGCCACAAATAAACAGACAAACCGACAAACCGACAAACCGACAAACCGACAAACCGACAAACAGACAAACAGACAAACAGACAAAAATTCTAAAAATGCTGGAAATGGGTTCTGTTGGTTGTCCTTCAACACCCTAGCTATTTTTTTTTTATATTTTTTTGATGTACAAAAACGATTTTTCTACAGTTTTATTATATGTATAGATATAATAAAACTGTAGAAAAATCGTTTTTGTACATCAAAATAAAATCCAAAAAAAATAGCTAGGGTGTTGAAGGACAACCAACAGAACCCATTTCCAGCATATTTAGAATTTTTTTCTGTTTGTCGGTTTGTCGGTTTGTCGGTTTGTCTGTTTATTTGTGGCTCCATCACGTAAAATGTACGAAAGCAATGTAGATAACCTTTATACACAACGATCGAGCGTAACTTGAGGACTAATTTAGTTTTTGTTTCATTGCAATCGGTTAAGTCTATCAAAAGATATTTGAATTTAAAGTGTTCCAGACCCAGGAGTAAAATTACGGTCAGTTTACACCGAGACGCGCAGTTCTTTAGCGCGATCTAGCTTGGAATAGAAAAACTACATACCTATTCAAATATGGTGTGGACTGGAGTGGAGTAGTTTGGAGTGGAGTAGAGTAGAGTAGAGTAGAGTAGAATGTAATGGAATATAGAATGGGATGGTTTGGGATGGAATGGAAAGAAAGAAAAGGTTTTTATTAGACTCACACTAGAATGGGAATGAGTGGGATGGAGTGGGATGGAGTAGGATGGAGTGGGATGGAGTGGGAGGGAGTGGGATGGAGTGGGATAGAATCGGATGGAGTGGGATGGATTAGAATGGAGTGCGATGTAGTGAGATGGAGTGGGATGGAGTGGGATGGAGTGGGATGGAGTGGGATGGAATGGGTTGGATTGGGATGTAGTGGGATGGAGTGGGACTGAGTGGGATGGAGTGGGATGGATTAGGATGGAGTGGGGCTGAGTGGGATGGAGTGAGATGGACTGGGATGCAGTGGGATGGAGTGGGATGGATTAGGATGGAGTGGGATGGAGTAGGATGAAATGGGCTGGAGGGGGATGGAGTGGGATGGAGTGGGATTGAGTGGGATGGAGTGGGATGGAGTGGGATGTAGTGGGATGGAGTGGGTTGGAGTGGGATGGAGTGGGTTGGAGTGGGTTGGAGTGGGATGGAGTGGGTTGGAGTGGGACTGAGTGGGATGCAGTGGGATGGAGTGGGATGGATTAGGATGGAGTGGGATGTAGTGGGATGGAGTAGGATGAAATGGGCTGGAGTGGGATGGAGTGGGATTGAATGGGATGGAGTGGGACTGAGTGGGATGGAATGGGATGGAGTCGGATGGAGTGGGATGGAGTGGGATGGAGTGGGATGGAGTGGGATGGAGTGGGATGGAGTAGGATGGAGTGGGATGGAGGGGGATGGAGTGGGATGGAATGAGATAGAATGGGTGCTCTAATCCAGTAGCAATTCTTCTGAATCTGAACGACATAGGGCGTTTATTATAATCACCTCAAATATTCTTAAAAAATAAATTCTAAATACAGGGATTATATGAAAACGATATGATTTATAAAAAACGTGGCGAGAATTAAGCGCTTCGCACTAAAAAATACATTGTTAAATTCCGACATCCACGCGAACGAAGTCGCGGGCACAGCTAGTTATTGAATAAACCCTTTCAATGCCATTCTTGTATTTTTATTTCTAGTATGTTTTCCGTCACGCAGAGATCTATTTTAATGATTGTTACTGCTAACTAGTAAAAAATTAATCTCATTTCTGATCATTATATGTATAATAAAAAAATAATTCATTAACTTTATCAAAATGAATGTGAGGTACTCAGTACCTTGAGAGTTACTAAGATTAAACTTGTTTGCTCATAAAGCATATTATAAACTTGAATGTTGTTATGAAAGTGTATGTGTACTCGGAATATGTTTAATAACAAGTATGGGTGTAGTTCTGCAAAAAGGAACCAGCCTAAAACTTGGGTGCAATAGAGTTACATGCATATTTAGCTGTCTTGAAGAATAAATCTAGACTGGTGATAGTTTTTTTTTGATTGAAAAGTACTTCTATCATATTTTTTAGACAACTCTTTAACACGGTGTCTTATACTGCTTTATGACGGGGGTTGTAGGTTCACGCGCCATCTATAGGCTAAGCATCTTGATACGCTGGACGTACCAAGATACCTATTTATGAACAGCAATTTATTTCATTAAAATTAAGTTTGAATAATATCTATAGTCCGCGCCACGACTAAAGTCCTTTTGCCGCGGCGCGGGCGCGGCGCTAGAGTGTATGTTGCATCAAAGGAGATCATTCAGGCTCCATACATTTATGGGCTTATTTTGAATGTGTTGGCCAGCGAAAAAAAATGGAACCTATGTGTCAATAGTATATAATTATCATTTTGATCAATTGGTATTATGGAACAAAAGTTGAAGGATTGCTCTCGCTCAAGTTATACAAGTTCGATGATTCGTCATATTCATACTTTGAAGATTTCTGAAAGTGCCGAGAAACACAAAATAATGATGCAGAAAAGGCCCAAAAAAATAATGTCCTTTCATTAAAAAAAAAAAGATATTATTAAAAAAAAATCTGATGCCAAAAATGTCAGCAGAAATTGACAAATAGTGTCCGCGCTACTCGCGGAATCTATTTGTCCATTTTTTACAAAAATATAATAAAAAAATTTAACTGTCAATAGAAAGGTACCTACATAAATCGACCTAAATAGTGCCTCCATCCAGACGTATGTAATATAAGCCTTAAGTTGATTCAATGCATTGGTTATGGTAATCCGAGTTCTAGATCTGAGATAACATTTCGTATTCGCAAGGTAAGCAAAGCAAGGTAGTAAGGAAAGAAGAATAATCAATATCTGATAGCTGACTAAGTTTGTCAAGATATATAATAGATGTATTTATTTGTAATCAATACAGGTACAAAAATAAAGGATGTTAAAGAACTTTGTCAAAAAAGGTTATACGTATAAACATGATATTTTCTATGTAGAGCGAAAACTTGAGTAAAATATTACCAACTTTAGTAAAACATTACTGTATCGCGTTATTTATTTATTTCATTTATATACTTGTTGTCAGGCATGTATATTTGAGAATATTAGTAGGACGATAAAGAAGAAGAAAGATAGAGCATTTAAATTAATTGAACGATGGACCAAGACTATAGATGCTAAGTTCAAAAGAAAAACATTTTCTGTCAACATTTTTAGCTTGTTATAATAATTTCGAGTAGGAAAAAAGCCATGTTCTTGCAGCAAACAGTGAACTAATTAGCAAACTTAATCAAGAAGTTTTTCTAATAATTTACTTATGTTTTCTTTAGATAAACTTTCAAATTATGTTGGTTGTCGATCACATGATGGATGATGAGTAATTCCCAAAAAGTAGTGGTCACCCTGTGGCCGAAATACAACATAAAAATAAGATTATTTTTATATACTTTCTGTTTTTTTTCCAAATACAGAGTGTCCGTGGAAGTATGGATTAAATCAAATAGAGGGCATGGGAGAGGTCAATTCCAATATTTCACATCTAAGAAATACATTAGTTACGCATTCAAAAGTTACGACCACATTTCTTGTTCAGATAGGCAACCAATGCCTAGAATTTGAAATTAAATTAAAATTGAGTACTTTACTTAATTTTAATTGAACTAAAAACTAATAAGAATATCCCAGTGTTTTGTCCCTCTAAAGAATCTTTTGGGGAAGTTTCTATAATGCCTCTCAAAAGCTAGTGTAAATTTGTATCTAAGAGCTAATATGAAATGGCTTTTTGAAACGAATTATCTTGAGATAAGAGACGTTTTAAAACAGAAAATGAATATTTAATAAATCTTCAGATGTATATCAAAGGCCTTCACAGTTAAGACTTCCTTCAGTTACCGTTGTAAAAATACTATTTAAAATTTATTATTCAATTTGAATAATATTCGATGAAACAGCAATTATTATAATTTTCTTTTTAGAAACCCCCCGCTAGGAATTTCTCCTTTATTGTGAATAAATTATACACGCTGTTTTTTTGCATTTTCGTCAAACTTCAGGTGGTTGTCACAAAAGTCATAAATAATCAATTGAAAGTACAGTACCGGGCAAAACTAATAAAGGCTGCTTTTTTTTGTTGTTGAAATTTTACAGTATTTCAGAATTAAACCCTTAATTCAATACAAATGAAAGAGAATCACCCGACTACGCAGTCCGCGCGTACGCACACAGCGATGAGCAGCTGGTGTGTGTGAATTGAATCTACTACTCTTGAAGAAACTAGTTCACACTTACGGATTTCAGTAAAAAGGAAAAATAAAATAAAAAAATACCTACCTATTTTATTGTTGATTTGGGTCGAGAATCATGAGTCACGTCCTTGAATTTGACTAGGTTGCAGATCAGCACATTGTATAACAAATATAGAAACACACTTACGCAAACACCCAGACCCGGTATAACTACTTGCACAACATACAAATATTTGTTCAGTACGGGTATCGAACTCGTGCCGTGTGCAGTAGTCAGCCACTGTTCCAACTGTGCCATCAAAATATTATGCTGAATGTTCAAAGTTCAGGTGAACAAAAACAATCACATTATTTTCACAAAAAAACATAAAATAAAGCCTTTGTCTGTTTAATTCTGCGCCGTTTATATCGTCACACAAGTAATCACAAATGACAATAAAAGTGCTCAAACGCTTACTGGATCATGACCAGATTGCCCGGTATATTTCGACAGCCGTTGAAATATCGAACTAGATTATAATGGTTTCAATTTGACATGTTACTGACATCTGCCTAGTGTTTGCGCCGGGCCGGCGAAAACGTGGTGTTATTAAAGAGTACCGAATTTACAAACTTTTTGGGGCCGTAGTTTGTTTGTCGTATGTAGAAAATTTGTAGGTGCTGTGGTCTGTGCCATAGACATTCTTCTGTGGCATGCCAAATATAGATGGCGTTTATATTAATTAAGATATCCTGGTATTCCAAGTTACCTGCATTATCTCAAATATGCTGCACTTCCTTAGTAAAAAGAAAAAAATATAATCAATAAAAAGGTTAATAACCATGTCAGTTGTATGGGAGCCCAAATCAACCTTACCACTATGAAATATGACATAAAACACGATGTTATCTACGGGTAAATGAAAAACAAAACACGGTCGCCACGATGACGTCAAGTGAAGAGAATTGCATCTTTTTTTTCTTAGTGGCAAGGTTGATTTTCACTTGTAGTTGGAATCGGTCGAATCACGTCGCAACGCGCCATGGGTAAAGTCCCTATAGCCTATTTCACACGAGGGCAGAACAGTGAGGCAGAACAGTGGGCAGCATTTTTTGGGGCAGTTTGCTTCCCCCATCACCTTTCTCGCTCGTCTGTTTTGTGGTTGGACTCTTGTGAATGCAAGGGCAGTGCAGTCTAAAGAGCAGGACAGTGTTTGTTTTTATATTAAAATGGTACCTCTTAAATTATCAATGTACGAAACTATAAAACTAATAAGACTGTAAATTTGGACTGTCCTGTCTATCCAATCCTATGTTTAAACGATAACTGTCCTTCCAAACTGTTCTGTCCTACTGTTATGCCTCACTGTTCGGCCCTCGTGTGAAATTGGCTTTACTGCCACGGTTCATGAGATACAGCCTAGTCAGACAGTCAAACGGGCAGACAGCCAGGTCTTAGTTTTAGGGCCCCTTTTTAGCCTTTCTGTACGGAATCCTAAAAAGTATGACACAAGTAAGATTTGAAAGTTATGAGGTTTTTCCCAGTATTAGGATGGAATAGACAAAAAAATGCTGCTGTAATTATGTTGCCACTGTTACCGCCAACAGTTTGTTTATTATTGATAAACTATTTTGACGGGCGCACGATATCTTAGCAACGCGACTCGAAGGCACAATCAGCTCGTAAATAGCTGGATCGATAGTTTTATATTGCTTATTTTGCCTTGCTTTGCAAGAGGCAGCGGTTTTTTGAATAGCAAATGGAGACACTACGAGTATACCCTTCATTACAGATTTTTTAAGTAAAAACTTTTTTACGTTAAGAAGCATGTTTATGGTCATCCTCACATTTGAGCCGATACGCTCGTCTAACTTCGGATAAAAGCAACAGATTAATTTATACATCATCATCATCATCATCAGCCTATAATGTTCCCATTGCTAAGACAATTTATGCATACCCACTTACACAGATATAATTATAATTATTTAAATTACGAAAATACGAGTATAACAAGGAAAATGTTAAGGCGCTATCACCGCGAGCATTTATCTGTAATGTAACATAAAAGTGCGCAATTTGATGCTCTATTGTCTTCGAATGTTCGAATCTGTAACGTTACATTACAGGGGAATGCTCGCGGTGAGGCAGTGCCTGTGTAATTGTGTTTCATATTTTTTACCCTCGGCTTGATGAGATTTTTCTAGTCGTTGCTTTAATTTTTACAACAAAAAGAAGGAAAGTACATTTACCAGTGATGTAATCATGTTCGTGTACGAAGTTATCTCAAAAGTTGTTAACGATCCCTGAGGAAAAGTAGCAGCTTGGTAACACAATCTATTGGAATTGCCATGCAGTCGGAGGCTCCGAATTAACATTCATAACGACTCCTTGGAAAGATGAAAGTTGCTTCTTATAACCAAAAGGTAGCTTACGGACTTACTTTGTAGGTACTTACTAAGGACTGTCTTATCAAGTGGACATCGTGGATTTTACTCAGTACGAGTCTAACAATCCCAGTGGGCGGTCTCATTTGATGATTTTACCAAGATAAAAAAACGGATTTACTGATTGTTTTATCCTAATTAATATCTTTTGCCTTCCCTTGTCTAGATGTCGACAACAACTCATCTACCAGGCTCATCTATAGTTATATCATCCAGACTAGCCCAAAATCACCACAACAAAACGGTTAATACTTACTTAGCAGACCCAATTCTTAGGAAAAAAACGATCAAAACAGAAGAACGATAACACTTGGTTTAATTTAAATATCAGCTAGTTTATCTTTTCAAATACCTAATAATTATGCATGCCTGAGATCCAGTAACCTAAAAGATTACACTTGAACACTTGGACATCAATGACGTTAGTGAAGGAAACATCGTGGTTGTCAAGTCTAAAGTCATGTCAGAGGCTATTGTTACCTGTCGGGTTACACAGGCGACTTAGCCTCTTCGTACACAAGGCGACGCAAGTGTCAGACACCTTACGACTTTGGTATCCAGGCGACTATCGCAATACAAATCCATAGAGGTTAGTACACAGGCACGTCAGTGGGTACCAAAGTCGTAAGGTACCGGAGATTTGCGTCGCCTAATGTACCATGGGGCTAATTTACACTGATATCAGAGGTGGCGACATCTCACACGAAAAACAAAAAAGTAGCAAACCAAGTTTTAAGTTACCTATTCATTAATCATGTTTAACGTCACGGTGGGTTTCAAATTATTCCCTTAAGTCTTTAGTGAACAGATATAGTTATGTCTGTTCCTATGAAGATCTAAGAGATTGAAGCATAGATCGCATAGTTCGTATAAGTTATGGAAACTTTGCGGACAAACATAAGTTTTGAAGTCACTTTCTGTTTTGTCTGTCTGGGAACTACTCAATTTTGTCTTTGTGTAGTATTATCGGCAATGATTAGAAGCTGAATATTTAATTTTTTCAAACCTATAAAAAATATCTTCTCATCAAAAACATAAATATTACGCCTCTTGCCAGAAGGTTTAGTCACCGATGTTTTAAAGTTTAGGAAAATTCTTGGCCTTTGGTTTTTTTTGGTAAATTCAGACTCAGGACTGTTATTGAAAAAAATGCTTGATGGGAAGTACACTTTACCCGACACAGAACCACATTTTGAGCAACAGTGCTTACAATCACAAGATGAAAAGATTGACAAGGTAACATTTGCAACTGACATCATCAATCAACACAGACAAAAGATGCCTACTTTGTTATACATATTGGTTGTTTAAACATTGCAGCGGTTAGAGCCGGTCCTTAGCGGCCCGTGATTGCTTTGTAAACAAAGAATTTTCTTTTATAAATCTTATTTGCAATAAAATTCTTGTTAAATGTATTTCCGTTTTATTATAAAAATTGCGCGCTGCCGCGCCGTAACTTGATTTTGCCACATTGTGGACTTTGCTTACGAAAGTTTGCAGACCGCTGCGCTGGTTTAAATTATCAAATTAAGTTGGTCAATGCCTTTTTCCTCAAAACGACTACAATCAAAATGAAAACTTAAGTTTTAAGAAATAGCTTTTAAAGTATCAATGCCCAACTTATAATCCAATAAATTCATAGGTATAATGCACGAATTTACCAATATTTAATAAAATATAGCTGGTTGATATTACTTTTGACCCTTATCCATAAATTATTGCATTTCTGAAAACCTGAAACAGTTCCTAAGTTATTACAAATAACGTTACAGATACGTGAAAAAGTTTGGTATTAACACGCATTTTTGCAATTAATCCCAAGGCTAACGTTACGTTAATACAACTTAGAAGGTTTGAGCCAGGATTTTTTGTCCACTTTTATTTCATAGGTCAGTAATAACTGTATGATTGAAACGATAAACATTGAGCTTGTTGATTCAATTTGTATCTTAAACTTAATCTTAAGAAAGTTGAAAGTTGATTGATTACATGACTGATTGACTAAACGCCCAATCTAAGTGGTGGAAACGTGTAAATTACTCGTATAATATGAGGAAGGTTGATTGGAAATACGACTTAGAACGGGGTGAACAGGGGTGAAAAGGGGTGAAACCATTAACCACAATAACCACAAGACCGCAAGAGAGAGGGAAAGCTAGTGATTAATACAATCCACTTTGATGAATAACTAGGAAATGAAATAGTTGAGCCCCTTAAATTAGTTGAAATTCGGAACAGTCTACTTTAGAATAGTTTTTATGATATACTAGCAAACCCTGCGAACTTCGTTTCGCCACCAGAGGGCTTCGTTTTTTTTCCTGAATTTTCTTTGCTATAAACCTCACGGAGCCCGAGACCTTTCCAACGAATGCAAAACCGTGGAAATCGGTTCGTGCGTTCTGGAGTTATAGCGTCAGGAAGGAAAACCCGACTTATCTATATATATAAAATTCAAAACTGACTGACTGATCTGACAACGCACAGCCCAAACCGCTGGGCCTAGAAACTTGAAATTTGGCATAAGCCCTCCTTATACCACGTAAGTGAGCACTAAGAACGGATTTTGCGAAATTCGGCCCCTAAGGGGTTGTTTTTGGGGTTGATAGTTTGTATGAAACTTCGCTACTACAGGTAGCTAGGAATTCCAAATTTTGTATGGGGTGTCTTTTTCGAACGTAGATGCTTATTATGACGGGATTTTGCGAAATTCAACCCCTAAGGGGTTTGTTTTTGGGGTTGATAGTTTGTATGAAACTTTTTTAGTACAAGTGCTAGGCGTCTCAAATCTTGCATGGTGGTACTTTTTAAGATATAAATGCTCACCAAGGTGGAAATTTTGAGAAATTCGACCCTTAAGGGGTTGTTTTTGGGGTTGATAGAATTGAGACTCAAATTTTTACATAGGGGTTCTTTTTTGGACTTAAGTAATACCTAAGACGGGATTTTGCGAAATTCGATCCCTAAGAGGTTGTTTTTGTGGTTGACAGTTTGTATGAAACTCTGTCAATATAAGTGCGCGGAGCCTCAAATTTTGCACCGGGTTCCTTTATAAGACTTAGATGGACACCATGGCGGGAATTTGCAAAATTCGACCCCAAAGGGGTTTGTTTTTGTGTTTGATAGTTTGTATGAAACTTTGTTACTACAAGAGCTAGGCGACTGGAATTTTGCGAGGGGTTCTTTTTAAGAACTAAATGTTCGTTCACTAAGACGGTTTTGCGAAATTCGACCCCTAAGGGGCTTTTTCGGGGTTGATAGTTTGGAGACTCAAATTTTGCATAGAGATTCTTTTTTGGACGTAGTTGCGGGTGTTTTGTGAAAATAGACCCCAAGGGGTTGATTTAGGGGTTGATATTTTGTATGAAACTTCGTTTCTACAAATGCTAGGAGTATAAAATTTTGCAAGGTTGTTCTTAGATGACGTAAATGCACACCAAAGCATTATTTTCTGAAATTCTGCCCCTAAGGGGCTGTTTATGGGGTTGACAGTTTGTATGAAACTTTGTTACTACAAATACTAGGAGTTTCAGCATGGGGGTTGTTTTAGGACCTAGGTTCTCACTAAGACGGAATTTTACAAAATTCGACCCATTAGGGGTTGTCTTTGGTGTTTGCAATTAGAGGACTTAAGATTGCTGGGGGGTTCTATTTAGAATACAGGTTCTCACTAAGAGAGGATGATACGACATTCAACCCCTAAAAGTTTGTATTGGGGTTGATAGTTAGGAGTCTTAAATTTTTAGGACCTAGGTGTTACCTAAGTCGGAATATTGCGGGTTGATAGAATTTTTGTTGAATATTGATTGAGTTTTTCCAACAGTATCCCATATAGAGGGTGGCCGGGACTAGAAATTCACAAAGGCAAAGTTCGAAAATCACGCGGATGAAGTCGCGGGCGTAGTGCTAGTTTTTATATAATACATAGATTATACTTTAGTATAGTCTTCTTGTATAGGAGGACAGGATTATGAGTTTTTATCATGGTAAAATCAGCAAATGAGTCCTCTCACCCATAGTGGGACCGGGGACTGTCAGACTTGTACTGACTAAAATCCACGATGATCCTTCAATAGTCCTTTACGCTTCAGGGTTATGGTTACCTGGTGAGACAGTTCTGCGACCAGAATTATGTGCTGAAGAAAGGTTTCATGTTTTTGGACCTTTTTTTTTAACGTGGTAAAATCATCAAATGGGTCCTCCCACCCCGGGCAGGGCGGGAGGGACTGTCAGACTCGTACTGACTAAAATCCACGGTGTCCTTCAATAGCCCTTTATGTTCCGGGGTCACGGTGATGGAATAAGTCCCGCGACCCCGGCAGGCTTTGGCCCTCTGAGAGGGGGCCCCGTCATTATGCGGACGCTTTTTGAGGCGCGTGTGGGACACAACGCGCCGTCGACCCGGGCATGGTGGACCATGCCCGGGTCGACGACCATGGATGGTCGGGCAGTGAGTTGCCCATTACTCGCTGTCCGCATGCCCGCGCCTACGGTCCACCACCGCGGGATGTTTTTGGACCTAGTAAGTATATCATAAAATATAAGATGAAAGCACGGTTGGCGCAGTGGCTAAGCGATTGATTGCTGCACTGCGTGTCGCGGGTGCTATTCTCGCACGGTACTTATATTATTTTGTATGTATCATCATCATCATCAGCCGATAATGTTCCCACTGCTGGGTCACAGGCCTCCTCTCTGTGAGAGGGAGTGGGCCATAATCTACCACGCGGGCCCAGTGCGGGTTGGCAGATGTCACATGTCTTCGAATTTGATGGTTCTAGGACATGCCGGTCCTCACGATGTTTTCTTTCACCGTTTTTGAGAGCAGTGGTGATGAAATAAATTACACAAAGTGATGCGAGATACTTGTTGGTATTAACTATTATATATGTATAATTTACACTTAAATGAGCACAACTTGTTTGAAATATAAATGAATAATTTTGGCCGGCAAAATAACTTTTTCGGACCATTTTGTCATATGTCCTTTATGTGCCCGTAAAATTTAACAACATGGCATTACTTATAACCGGTTGTATGTAATGCCTACAATAGTATTTATAAATATCTAATTACGCACATAATCCGCACGTTAACGGTTTTACGCGCATTACATTATTTTATGTCGGATACGGTGACAAATACCATAATGTTTGGGTTAAAAGCTGTCGTTGGTGTAGTCCTAAACTTGATGATCGTAACTCCTTATGGGCGACTGCAAAATGTCATAATCCTCAGGAGTACTATATCCGTAACTGGGTTATTAAATTCTTCCCCTACTTTCATAGTTCGTAGTTTGTTGTTCTAAACAGAAATATGCTAATCATGAAAAGATTCACATAACTTATAAAAGTATTTTTAATTAAAAACGGGCGCGGGTTAAACTAAACGGTACTCGTTTGTTTTGGACCTGATTAAAAGCAGTTATAGCATGGTAGGTTTATTTCTATCTCATGATAGAGCCTTAGAATAAACGGGGGCAAAATGAACAATACCCGGACATTTAAACCTCATTTCAAACAAAAAAGAAGTATATTAAAAAAAAATATATATTCATAGTATTCAGTTTTTTTTTGTATTTGTTGTCATAATGGCAATAAAAATAGATCATCTGTAAACATTTTAACCAATGTCTATCACGGTTAATAAGATACAGTCTGGTTACAAATGGACAGACAAACAGACGAACGGTCAGCGGGGTCTTAATAGTCTCGTTTTACCCTTTAGGTACAAAACCCTGAAAAATGGACTTGAATCCATCACGCGGAAGATATCACGCATCTTTAAAATTTCCCTTTTTTCCTTTGGCGTTCTGAGAATAGTAGATTTAAACATAAATTACAAAAAGTAATTCACCTGTATGGATTAAATTCCATGATTGTAATTCTAAGTCAGGGCTATTACCAAGAGATTACCACTACTTTTGATTGATTCAATTTTCAACAAAACTGATTTTTGTTTCATTGTTTTTAACTGTCTTTAAATTATACTTACTTCTTATTGTGGAAAACGAAGCCATATCGGACATTACGCCAATGGCTGATATGAACTGGACAAGCAAATAGTGTGAGTAAAAATGATAAAAAAATGAAAATTGAAGGTGTCCTATTGATGATACAGTTGTATTTAAAGTAGTAGTAATTTACATTGACATAGGTAATTGTTTAGACCATTTGAATGGGTTATTGCATATTCGCCACAAAATTAATTCCTCACGAAAATAAGTATTGACCCTGTTCTCCTAGTACTTTCAGATTCCACATTGTGTCCTCGTTTTCGGTAGTTTTGTACTGAATTTCATTATATAATTGTTCTGCTATCCTCAGAAAAAAGAAATAGGGCGAATTGACAATAATCAAAAAAAAAAAAAAACACTTAATACATACTTTTTTCGTGGGGATTTAATTTTGTGGCAAAACAACAATCCATTTGAATCATTTAGGGAAAACAAATGAATGTATTTACTGTACAATAATGTCATCAGTTGGAGTAGGAGACTAAATGTCTACGGGTAGCTTCCGTGCTTCATTTAGATGGAGAAACTATGTGAAGCACGAGGGTAAGCTCAAAATGTCCCTGATTTATAAAACTTGGAAGACAATTCTTATTTTTATCGCTGTACAAGTAATGTGTGTAACACATTATAAATAAAAGAAGGAGCGCAATAAAAGAAGAAGCTAAGTAAATGGAATGCCGGCTAGTAAATGCATCAGCGACGCTTTAACTCCCTCGCGACACTAGTAATGTGATTTGGTTTTTAAAATACTCAGTTGAATGTGAGGGTATTTTGTACTGAAGAGAATACTTGTTGGAGGTCAACATCCTCTTGAATTGTTTGTAGATACGTAGTGGTAATGGTCCTATTTTACATGTATAATAATAATAAACGTGATGATGGTTACAATATTCATTATTACGTGTTTTGTTATAGAATAATAGCTGATCTCTGCTGATCTCTACCGCTTGTCTCCTTTTAGCCTTCCACGGTAATCAAACACAAACATGCTTTTTTCGAACTTTTCAATTCGAACCAGTTGTTTCTGAGATTAGCGTGTTCAACTTTAACAGAGAAACTCTTCAGCTTTAAAATATTAGCATAGATTAAGTTTTTTTTTAATATTCATAAATGCGGCAAAAAACATGGTCATGACGCATGTAAAGTGCCGCCAAGTGACGTTACTACGAGCGTAGGCGCACGGCTACGAGCGTAGCACGGTCTACGCGGGTTCATAAGTTCGTAGTCATCTGTTCTTATTGCCTAGCTAAAGCTTGTATGAATGTTTGTACCATGAATTTTAGTATATAAGTTTTAAGTAAGATACAAATAGCAAAGCAAATTATAATCGCTCTTAATTTAGAAAGCAATATTAACTAATTTAAGGTCAACTGTAACGTCTATTATGGAGGTAAGCTATTCAAAAAAGGTTGAGTTTTATAATGAACTCAAGTTACTTGAACGGTTTGGCTATAATAAAAGGGACCTTTAAAATATCTTCTTACAAATAAATTCATCCGTGACTTTTAGAAAGATCGTTGCCCGTTTTATTTTGAGTATACTGGGAAATGCAATCCCACTTTTATTATTTACGAAATAGCAATATTACTTTTGTTATTTTTTTGTATAGCTTTTTAAAACTAGACTTTCTTTTAGCTATACTTAATTTACAAGTGGAAAATTAGGCGAACAAGTTAGGTAATTAGGAACAAAAATGTCGATACATAAATGGGTAATGTTCTTTAGATGACATATTTAGATATTTAATAGATTGATTACTCTCGATTTAAGACAAGCACTTGAAGAAAAAATGTTTTGTTTATTGTACAGTTATACAAATAAGTAGTAAACCATGTCAGAGGCATGTGGGGTTAATAAAGGCACCTTAATGATCTCAGACAGATGATAATCACATTTTCGCACATAAAAAAAAAAACAAAAATGTTTCTTGCATTTAAACAAAAAACCAGTGCATTCTGAAATGCCGTAGCAAATCGTATTACCTACCTGCTGTCCAAAAATAAAGATCAACATTTGGAGGTGCACAAATGCTCGTTGAAAAGCGCGGCTGCGGAGCTGAAGAGGGTCTAAGAGAGGAGCTAACGAACACAGAGGTAGGTACTCACCACCTTCTCCTCAAGGATTTCATTGTTGTTGTTGTTGCTCCCATATTTTAAGGCACCGTTTTCCATGACCACAACTGATCGTCGTGTTTAACAATAACTTTAACACTGTCCTCATTTACTGTATATTTTTTTACAATATTTACATAATATGTCAAGTGATATTATATTACACATCGTCCTTAAGTTTCTAACGTTGATTGTATTTTATTGTTTTTATTTTAAGTTACTGATATATTGTTTTGATTGTAATTAATTATTATTATAGGTACATTTCATTGGACCTGAAATTCAAATACGCGTTAATTGATTAATGCCTTTAAGGTTTTATGTTTTTAATAATATTTTCTATTAGAATTTTAATTAATGTCGATAATGTGTGCAGTACATCATTTAATTTTGACAAAGGATGAAAGTTTAAACTTAATTGCATCAAACAAGTACCTACTTATAAATCACACAGATTAAACTCACTCAAAGTAATAATAACTATTAAGAATGTGTATTTAACTTACTAAACCCAAACTAAACCAATGTACATTTAACTGACACAGATCTGTCTTAAAACAAAGTAGACAAACCATCGAATCATTACTTATTGTAGTTCGTAACCTACATTTGGGTAGTTTCCCGGTTACACAGGAAATAATCCTATTATTTTTAACATTCGACGCGCACTCTTCTTTTAATAATACGCCATGCTGAATTAATTAAAGACGTTACATAATTTTACTGATATTAATATGACATCCGTTGCTACGTTACTTTTCTTTGTAAACACATTTCTTTGTTCGTCAAATCACTTCGACAAAAAACTAGACAACGATTTATTTACAAAAAACTAGACAGTTTAAGATATTCCAGTTCAAGTTTTATAATTTGATTAGTCTTTTAAACTCCACTGATGAAAATTCACTTCTACGAAAAGTTTTCGCATCGATAGGTACTTAAAATAATTACCTAACGACTGTAATTTTTAAATTGAAAGGCACGATTGTTTTAGGACACATGATATATGTCTAATAGTGGATGCAGTTTGTTATTATCGTGTCGGGTGTCGCGGTGCAGACGGCGCGCGGTCGGTGGCGCGGTGGGCGCGGGCGGCTCGGGCGCGGGCAGGCGACTCGCGGGCCGCGTCACACTGCGGCGCGCGGCGGAGCGGACCCCCCTGCGGGCCGCGCCGCATACCCGCACTCTGCGCTCGCCTCACCATCGCCGACCACCATACCACCGATACGCACCATCCTTTATTATTGACAGATGACCTTGCCCCACATTATATTTTTTCTCCACTAAAAGGATTTATTAGGTCAATGATGGACGGATGTTGAACATTTGTGTTAAATGGAAAACAATGACTGGCTTGATTGACCCCGCGCTGCGTGACATAGCACACCGAGTATTCTCCCCCTGATTCTTTATTGATATTTTCTTTTCATTGAGAAGTTTCGTAGACGACTACTTTCTTATACCGCAATAAAAAAGTTAGCACATACCTAACTTGTTACTTGTATGAGTGTTATGTAATATTTATGAGTGAAGCATTTGTAGGCGTTCAGCTTATTTCTACGTTAGCATTTTGTCTAGAAAACATGGGAAGATAAACTTATTTAAGTACATTTAGTTAGGTAGGTGTTTAAACAATAGAATATGGACATCTGTTGGTCTGTCAATCAAACGGACACCTATCTGAAGTAATTTTAAAGTGCAATTATTAAGAAAATAACTGTAAATAGCAACCCTATCAGCAAAAATAGCCAGTCAAAGTACTAAAACATAATTTCAAGCCACAGCACAGCCAAAGTGACGACAATTTTAAATACTTCAGGCAAAATATTTTCGCGAAAGCATTTCAGCGTTCAAGTTAACGATGTTTTTGTACTAAAAATAAGAAATCAAGTACTCAATTTTTACCAGGTGTAAACGTTACCTTTCTGAACGGTTTTTGTTACACTTATATTGGTTTAATGCCTTTCATTGTTTTTTTATACTATGCAAAGTCTTTAACCGATTTGTTTTTCAGTACATAAATTGTGTTTTCTTTTATTTTCATATTATCTACTATTTATTTCCCGGAGGACGCTGTGGAGTACGTTGCAGGACTGCCCCGCTTGGGCAGAGCACCCCCGTGTCCTCATGACGGGCGGCGATAGGAGGAGTCCTCTCACGTCCGGCATTGGTCGAGGCCATACTGCGGGGCGGGATGGAGTGGGAAGCGATCGCCTCCTTCTGCGAAGCAGTCATGCCAGCGAAGGAGGAGGCGCGCCGCGTGAGTGAGAGGACTGCGTCCTCCCTCCATCGCAGTCGCAGTGGTAGACGCCCACGACGACGCCAGACGATCTCCGGCCACCGTAGGCGCGGGCGTGCGGGCGGCGAGTAATGGGCGACTCGTTGTCCTACCATGGACCATGCCCGGGTCGACGGCGCGTTGTGTTCCACGCGCGCCACAAGGAGCGTCAGCATTATGACGAGGCCCCCCTTTAGAGGGCCAAAGCCTACCGGGGTCGCGGGACTCACGAATTACCTTGACCCTGGAACGTAAAGGGCTATTAGGAAGGACACCGTGATTTTTTGTCAGTACGAGTCTTATGGTCCCTCCCGCCCTGGGAGGGAGGACTCATTTGATGATTTTACAATTAATAAAAAAAAATCTTGCCTATTTTTATGTTTTGATTAAAAAGGTTCAATGTTTCGCATGGGATCTTGTTGTCTCCTGTGTTTAAACTTAAAGCAAGTTATTATTCTAGTATTACAAACACAAGTGAATCTTCCAGAGTTTCCTAATGATGATGAAAATTACATCAAAATCCATAAAGCAATTTAGAAGATCGACGTAGTCAAATATTTATAGGCACGAAATAAAAACTTTTTCAAAAAACGATGTAACCGCCTTCAAAAACAACCACAAAAAAGGGTAAAATAACCTTCAAAACTTTTCTTTCGGAAGTCGGTGACTTTTTTTTATTAATTTCATTGTCTTTTTTGCCACCGACTTCCGCAAGAAAAGTTTTGAAGGTTATTTTACCCTTTTTTGTGGTTGTTTTTGAAAGCGGTTAAATTTTTTTTTGAAAATGTTTTTATTTTACTCTTTTTAGTATAAATATTCAACCACAATTCTTGTCAAATACGAGTACATCATTTTCTTAAATTTTTTTGAGCACTAGTATTTTGTAATCCGTAACACCGGTAATAACATCGTTAAAAATCTCTTACCTATCTTGAAAACTACTGAACCGATTTTGATGAAACTTGCAGTATTCCCTAAGTTGAACGATACCAACAAAAAAAGAATTACTTAAATCGGACTTGTAGTTCCGGAGATGCGAACACAAACATAATTTACTAAATCAGTAGATGCCAAGTCCTTACTAGGGGAGTTGTACCTTCCATCATCAGCTCAGCTACATGAGATGATGATTACCATGCGCAAATACTTAAATTACTTCATAAACGATGTGTGGGCCTATAAAATTTGAGGGTTGCCCTCGATTTCTCCAGGATCCAAGCATCAGATCCTGACATGGTGACAATGGGACCACTCCTGAAGTATCTCCTTTCGAACAAAAAAATAATTTTGGAAATCGGTCCACAATTGGCGGAGTAATAAGTAATAAACAAACACACAAAAAAAAATACCGTCGAATTGATAACCTCCTTCTTTTTGAAGTCGGTTAAAAAGTGTTATATACAAAGATACCGCACAATAAAGCCAGTGTTCATGGGTCACTGATTTTCATTTCACTCAACTTACATTACACTGAGTTTACAAACAAAAAAAGAAGTGGCACATAATATTATATATGTATTGTGCTGTTATCTCTGCAAACATTACTCAATAAATGTATTCTACAGAAAATTGATTTTACCTCAATATGGAAGATCTGTTGTTCTCAATATGGAAGACGAGGAAAGCGAATGTATTTTTCAAGTTGGGATGGGTAAATTAATATTATCTTAAGAGAAAATAATTTTAACTGAAAGGGCAAGTAATGATCTTTTTCGAAAGGCAGTTTCAAGAACTCAATTTATTATAAATTTGTAATTTAACCAAACTGGGTGTAGGTGTGTTTGCTTTGAAATCTTCCCTGAAGCGGTATTCTCTTTTGAAACAAATAAAGAAAATAATACGTTCTATAATTAGTAACAATGTTATTAACATATACATCTCTAGAAGAACGCTTTTTATATATTACATAGAAAAGTATTAGTAGCATCAGGATAGTTTGAAAACCAACCTGATAGCTGTAAGTATCTAATGAACTAGTTTTTCTAACGTGGGAAAATTATCGAATGCGTTCTCCCACCCAGAGCAGAGCGGGAGGAACTATCCGACTTGTACTGACTAAAATCCACGGTATCCTTCAATAGCCCTTTACGTTCTGGGGCCACGGTTACTCGTTAGTCCCGCGACCCAAGTGAATAACTAGTTGGAATTGAGCAGGATACCGAGTTAGCCTCTGTGAACGAGAGGCGTCAAAGAACTTGGAAAATAGTTTTTGGGATGCGCCAAGCATATTTAACGTTTAAAAAATGCGGAAGCAACGAAAGTACATTTAAAACAGCAAGAAAATTCAGGATGCTGATAATGATGAAAATAAATTTTAGTACAGTAATTTTTAACATCCGTGTTTGCGTTAAGTCCGGTAGTTCTAGACTTCGAGGGTTCGACGCAAATTTTTCAAAAAAAAAACAGCGAAAATGTAGATTTTTGACGAAGTTGTGTTCGGCACTCGAAGTCTAACAACATAAACAAGTCTGTAAAAACAGAACTACCGGATTTAACGCAAAATAGCCTGTTTATTCGGGCGACAAAGTTACTGTTCTACGAGTAGGTATAATAGCGTCATGTTAAATTAAAGTAAAACAAAAGACTGTTATCTGATTATCTACCACGATATTGGCCGGTGTACGCCTGTCTGTTTAACGTCTATTATTTAAAATTTTACGTCTGTCTGATAAAAAACCAATATTCAGCAGACGACGACTAGCAACTAAAGACTGATATTATCTTTATAATTATTTTAATCATGTACAAACACGAGCACTCCTTTAATTTTATCACTTGATGAATGTTTGCAATTAATGGAAAAGGAAATTGCAATTTGAACTTGGCCAGTCACAATTTTATTATCCGTAGTTTCAAGTAAACAAGCCAGTAACTCATACTAGTACAATTATCTTTCGTTACCCACTTCCTAAAGCAAATAGTTCTGACGTGGATTGCACCGTCTGATAGCAAATTAATCGCTTATATACACATATTGGATTAGTCTGCGGTGTTTGTTATGAGATAACGTAATAGATAGTGTCATTGCATATTAAATAAGAAAATTCGAAAGCAGGCAATCGCATATTTTATTCATACGAGTATCTGATGTTTTTAGTGAAAATCTATATGATATGAGTTAATCAAAGTTAAGGTCACTAAGTGTTCCTAAAATCATTAGCCGTCTAAAACAATACGGACAGCCAGACTTAGCGTTAAATAATTGATCGAATAGACTGTTATGTGGGCAAAATATTTTGATCTGGACAACATGGCAGAAATTTCTAAAGAAATAAGCAGTACCTTTTTTTTACTTTAGTTTTAATTATTATGTAATTTCCTGTTAATTTATTGTGTGTACATAAATAGTTAAATAAATAAATCGTAGTGTCCAAAACAGATGCTGACTTAAACCTCATTTAAGCAAGAATTCTTCAATTATAATGAGGAATTTCACAACTTTTTAAATGTGTTTGAACAATATGCGCGATTAGATAAATTTTATTAAAAAAACTTTACACCAGGAATTTCTCCTTTAAGCCTTTGTCAAACAGGCAGGCGAAAGCGAGGCGATCCGATTCCGATCCGATTCCGAGGCGAATGCGAAGCGAAAGGAGACGTCAAACTGGGTGCAGCGAACCGACGTTTTGTATGAAGCCAGTACCGAATATATAGCGATCCGAAGGCGAAGCGGAGCGTTTTTGTTACGTCATGTATGGAAATGTGAAGCGATATCGCGCCGAAACTGAAGTCGTCAGAGACCACGTCAAACAGAAAGGCGTGCCCGCGAAGCGAGGCGTGACAGTTGTATTAGCTGGCTTTATATGAACGACGTCAAACAGAGCAAATACGGGAAAGCGAGACCGAAGCGTGCACGTTGTTTGTGTTGCCAGATTTTTCTTTTTCTTCATTATATTTCTTGTAAAACATCGAAAATTTATTGAGAAATTTCATAGAGAAAACTGTTTGAATTCTTTTTATTAGATAAGGTACGCTAATTGATGAAAACGACTCAGTTTTTTTCAAGTTTTCTTCGCGTGGTACAGACGTCAGCAAATCAACCTACAATATTACCCAATTGGCATCGGCTGGCTTTTGCCTGGTCCACTAAAACGCCAGCTGATGTCATCACTGGTTACCACTGTTAAAAATGCAGTTGAAGTGGTATAAATACTGTATATTTTACGCCTTTTGAGGGTCCCAGCAACCACAGCAAATGCGACAGCACAGCCCGCTGTGCTTGCATATAAGATAGCGCAACGGTGTAGACAAAAATACCGCCACACACCAAAGGCCCACCCGGCCCATTGGTAGGCACCAATATCCCAACGTCATGTCGTCTGGTCTCTTCCCATTGTCACGAACTGAGCCGTTAGGTTTTAAACCCGTTGGTAAGTCGGCGCTGGCTGGTAGTGGCCCTTTTGTAACCCTCTAATATAAAAATACTTAATAGGTGTGGGTACTATGTGAAAATAAATACAACATTTTTTAAATTGTTTATTTAATCATCTTTATCAACAATATCGAGGAATCCTGCCCATACAGTAATATTTTGTTAATGTCTAAAACATTACCATACTATTTTTTGGCAATAATTATATCTCTTGAAGTATTGAACTAAATAGTTTAACTTTATTATGACAATCGCGTTGTTTCCAAATAGGTCATTCTCCAAGAATCAATTGATTATTAAATAATTGTAAGGTATCGTGTGGCAGTGTTGCAATAAATCATCTTCCTCCATTAAACCCTCCGTTCGACTAGGGTACTTTTACCAGAGGTATGACTCTCGTCTTATTCCATGTCCTCATCTTCAACACAAATACTGATACTGATTTGAGCGAAGCTTCTATGCAGCTTGGAGAGGCATAACAAAGTGTTTACTGAATTTGTCATCTATATTCGTATCTCTTCAAAGTTAGAGGCTTTTTCTAGGTAAGCTCGCTCCATCGTAGGCTTTGCCTCAGTCACCTTTGCTATGCTATTCTCAATAAGAAATCACATCGCTGGATCCACGATGTGTTTTTCGACGTGACACGACGACTCTCACCGTTCGCACCTCACGATTGGATAAGGATTTAACTGATAAAACCTTTCATAAATAAAAAGTTTTGATAAGCTTAAAATTTACTTATTACTCGTGTTTTAGACTTATTAGTGACAGCACTAATGACAAACAAAATTAAGAGTAATACATTAATAGACAAAATGAGTAAGAAGTTTCTATATCATTCTCCGGCACTTATATAATAACAAATATTTGTTAAACTTCCTTAAAGTCCATAGGCCTAGCTGTAGAAATAATTACCTACGCTCCACTGCAGCATAGGGGTTGTCACACTTAATGTTTTTGAAACTGAACTGTATTTATTAAAACATCTGTGTTCTGTAGTGATTCAAACAATCGAGTTAAAATAACTATGTAGTTTACAATATTAATAGGTAATCTCATGACTTCGGTTAGTACCAGTAAAAGATTTATAACTCGGAACAGTTTAATATTAATATACACAACGACTTGTGAGCTTTGTTAATGTGGCGTAACCTTTTACAAGTTTAGGCGTGAGTCACATTTCATTTACATTTTGACAACACTATCGGCTATAACACCCTTGAAAACCATGAAAACGACACCCATGACATAAAACTTCATAAATTTGCGAGCGCCTCAAAGAGTGTCAGCATAATGACGGGCCGCGACCCCGGCAGGCTTTGACTCTCTAGACTTAGCCTTAGAGGGCCAAAGCCTGCCGGGGTCGCGGGACTTACGAGCTACCGCGACCCCGGAAGGTAAAGGCTATTAAAGGACACCGTAGATTTTGGTCAGTACAAGTCTGACAGTCCCTCCTGCCCTGCCCTGGATGGGAGGACTCATCTCCTTTAAAAATAAACATGCGGTTTTGACATACGTAGTATTTCTATGTAGTCTGTGGCTTTAATATCATTGTGCCACACCGTTTGGCATAAAGGCCTTGAAGTCATGACAAAAAAAATATTTAAAAAAAGAGTGATACCGTAAACTTGTCACAGATTGACGTCTGTTGCTTATTTATTTCTTGATTTCATGTTTTTTCGTGATTGATTGCTCATAGACTGCGTAAAGTAATGATCTATTACTATGCAACAAGAAAATGTGCAGCTGTTGTGTGTGTGCACATACTTAGTTCTCCAAATTGTCACAGTATCCGATAAGAAATTTAGTTTTGTAAATAATATTCAATAACCTTATTTTTTTTCTTTGATCTGAGTGTTGACCAAACACACATTTGTGACTGTCTTTAGACTTTATCAGTTCTCAAGATACGGTTAACGGATTATTCGAAAACTGGATTGGTTTACATAAGCAAAACAATACCTAAGTCATATTTTTATTGAGGAGGTACCAAGTATCTTTAATTTGCATTGGCCCAGCCGCCGTTTTGTTGGAGATGAGAACAGTACCACATCAAAAGGAGAATTAAAATGATGATATTTTGAATGCCAAGACTTTGTGTCACAATGTCTTTGAATTAATCAATTGACTGCTGAAGCATGATTTCGATGTAATATCAATTTCAGGCCTATTTTGGAAACAATAATGCTATTATCATAATCATATGAGTGAAAATACTGTTACATTCGTGCGTATTGTGTAAAAAAAAATGTAATAATTGTGTGTTCTGTATGGTAATGTGTTACACCATCAACAAAATGTTAAAGAGCAGGATTTTTGAAGTTGTCGTTATAGATCATATTATCACAATAAAATAATTGAATAATAATTATGTTGTTTGGTTTTTTCATGGTGCCCCTATTACGTACGTTAGTTTTTTTAATAATGAGGACAGCAAACAAATACTGCGGTACTAGGTACTGATCCTCATAATTTATATTATATTCTGTAAAGGTGTTACTATTGCGCAGCACTGTTGCCTGCTGCTGTACCAGACCGGTAGTTATGTGTCACATAACAACACAAAAATACAAATTACAACAACAAAATGTATTTATAGATTTCTTACATACTCCTAAATAACTTCATTTAAAAGAACTTGTATGCGTTATTCACTCAAGCCGCATGAAAATACAACCGCTCATGATCTTCGTTCATTACACGGATTGTTCTAGTGAGAGGTGTTTTGGTCAGTGTGTTGGGCCTGACCACAGGACACAGCAAGCGGAGGCGCGTGCCGCCTCCACCACACAGCTCCCTCAGCATCACTCCCGGGCTATGTGCTACTCTACGCAGTAGCTTTACACAGCACCAGTGAAAGTAAATTCCGTGCGCATCCTGAGCTTGTCGTCAATATCGAGCGTGATGACCAAACAGATTTCACCAGAAGCGTTCGCTCCACTCATCCTCGGTCAAGATGTGATGCACGTCCTCGATTATTCCACATTTCTCACAATACAGAACAGCTAATTTTGTAAATAATATTAGTTTTTAAATAGGCATGACAGTGTCACTGTGGCACTGTCAAGTCTCGGATTCGCCTCGGAAACGCCTCGCTAACGCTTCGCTTCGGAATCGCTCTATGTTTGACGTCGTGCATACAAAGCCAACCATTACTAATAGTTCGGCAACGCTTCGCAAACGCCTTCGCCACGCCTCGCTGAGTTGTAATATCGCCAAAGCCTTCGGATCGCTAACGCTATCGCATCGCTTTCGCGTTTCTATGTGACTGGATTCAAACAATTCCATACATTACAAATGAAAACGCTTCGCTTCGCTTTCGGCACGCCTCTCTGTTTGACAATAGCTTTATAGTTGGTGTGCTCACTTACATTTTAATACATACAAACACCCAGACTCATTGTAATACTTGTAGATCTTACTTTTTGTTCC
This sequence comes from Agrotis clavis, assembly GCA_954870645.1. Classification (NCBI taxonomy): domain Eukaryota; kingdom Metazoa; phylum Arthropoda; class Insecta; order Lepidoptera; family Noctuidae; genus Agrotis; species Agrotis clavis. The sequence goes on along the minus strand of OX940919.1, from coordinate 15,988,104 downwards.
TTACGGGTATTGAACCCGCGACCCGCAGCGCAGCAGTGCTATTCTCAATGAACATAATTATCCTTGTGACCGCGTGGCCGCAGGCAGCGCTTCCATGGCCTAACCCAGGGGACATCAATTATTTTCGTACGGGGTCCATTTTAAGACATGAACTGACCATCGCGATCCGCAGAACTTTTGTAAAGTAGTCAAAAATTACAAATGTAGAACTGTTTGTTCACAAGCAGGAACTTCTTTATTACGCGAACCAGATGTCTGGTTGGTTGCAAGTTACATGCAATGCGTGTCGTCTGGTATTCTAATTGCGTCCTTGGCCTTGCTAGTCTCAACATGCATCAATGTCTTGCCGCGTCCGAAGATTTCAATTCCCTTACTTTCCGTTCCTCCTTGGGTGGTTTTGCTGAGTCAGGTTATGAATCAGCGATTTTTTTGCATTTGGGATAAGGATTATAATTAAATGTTTAAAAAGAACAAATGATCGTCATCCATAATTAGCATGTTTTTGCTAACTTCAAAGGAATGTTGTATTCCGAATTAATTGTGTCTAATGATATAATTAATCAAAACAAAAAGTTACTGCCAAGACGACACTGGTTTCAAGCTACCACTTTAAAATTCCGCGGCAACAACAGCGTTACGTAACACAAGACGTAAAATCTGTGAGTCTAACTGCCTCCCTCTTTTCCACAAACATTTCCCGCCCCCATTAGCTTCCGAATTCTGTAAACAGTATTTACTTATGTTATTTACTTTTCCGTACCCTTATATGTTCAGCAAAATGAAGGTCGATTAAACGTTTAATTAAAATGCACAAACCATTTGGTTTTATCTTTATACTTATTGTGTCGCTGTGCGCGTTATTGTGTGAGCTTCCCGAATGCGTATCGCTTTCCTGTAAGGGTGTTATTTATTTCGCGAGTTTCGTTAAAGGTACGTTGACATTCAGTTGACCGACGCGCGTTGTAAACGCAATAACAAACAAGGAAAAAATAATGAAATGAATGTTTTACGTTCTTTTTTAGGGTTCCGTAGTCAACAAGGAACCCTTATAGTTTCGCCATGTCCGTCCGTCCGTCCGTCCGTCTGTCCGCAGTTTAGCTCAGAGACGCACAGTCCTAGAAAGCTGTAATTTGGTGTAAATATACGGATTTGTTGTGCCGAAAAAGTGGTAAAATAAAATCTCGTAAAATATTTTTTTTTAGGGTACCTCCTGTACACGTAAAGTGGGGATGTTTTTTTTTTCTCGCGTACCCCTTAGTGTGGGGTATCATTAAATAGGTCTTTAAAAAATATTGATAGTTTACATCAACAATTTTTTGATAAAAAAATTCGTTTGTGTAATATTAAGCTTTAAAGTGCTAAATTTTGCTCGACTCGAGTGTCCCCCCCCTCTACCAGCTAAACGGTTATGTTTGGGGGTGTGAAAAAATTCACAATAGTAGTATATATAACGAAGTTTGAAAGAAAATTATCACGGCTAAGTAGGCTTTACAACTTTACGAGTAATAGTCGACCAACTTATAAAATGTACTTGGATAACATATTTTCCTAAACAAAATGTATCGGAGAACATCTTCTTCAACTGCAAATGTAAGTTTGTCAACTTTATTTTTACAGCTTTAATAGGTATGTTTTTACGGTATGTTTTTTGGGGATAGGTAGGTTTTTATCGTCAACTATTTTTAACTTACTTCAAAAAAAGGGGGAGGTTCTAAATTCGTCGTACCTAATCTTTTTTTTTAATGTATTTTCCCCGATTTCTCAAAGACTCCTGGACCGATTTTGAAAATTCTTCTTTTTAAAATTAAATTCAGCGAATCAGTTTAGTTAATTCGCATAAGTATTTTGATGGGCAACTACGGAACCCTACACTGTGCGTGGCCCGACACGCACTTGGCCGGTTTTTAAATTGTGGTTTTGAGAGCTTGGGAGCAGGCTTGTCAGGTGGGGTGGGACAGACAATTCGGTTATAGAAAATGAGTATGACGTACGATTATATGTACCGTCCGTCACGCTCCTTGCGTTCACTAAGTGAGCAGAAACCCTAGTGGTACGAGCAAGAGTCGCGCTAATACCGTTTCTTGTCACGTTCAGCTAACGTAATACGTGTAAAGCTGTATATTATGAAAGTAGAGGAGTTATGTAACTAAATGTGTTAACATAAATAGCTTGCTCGATGGTTCTGTTAAACCTTTTTAGAATGAAAAGCGTGTAAAATAGTTGCTATACGTTACTAAGTTCCAAAATATTATGGAATGGTCGGTACCTAAGGTAAGAAGGTGCTAATCTGCCGTGGTCGCGGGACTGTCCCGTCAGGTAACCGTGACCCTGGAATTTTAAGGGCTATTGATGGATGACCGTGGATTATATTCAGTACAAGTCTAACAGTCCCTCCCGTCCCACTGTGAGTGAATTTAATGATTTTACCACGATAAACAAAAAAAAGGAGGTGCTAATCCCCGTACCTTTTATAATATTATTTTCATACTGCTGTGCCAGCGACTTCGTTCGCGTGGATGTCGGAACCCAACAATGTATTTTTTAAACAAACGAATTTTTCTAAAATAAAAGTTGCCTAAATTTTTACTCCTTATTACATCAGCTACCTGCCAATAGACGTCCCGTCAAAATCGGCCCAGCCATTTCAGATATTAGCCATTAATAAATAATCCAGTCGAATTGATAACCTCCTCCTTTTTTTGAAGTCGGTTAAAAATAGCCTATTATGAGCTCACTAACTTTTTTTAGGCAGGTCAATTAAGATGAGAAAAAATGTCGTTGCAAATATTGAGTCTGGACTTTTAAGTCTTTTAATATATTTTATAAGCCGTGAACACGACATTTGCAGTGCTTTTATGGCTATGCAAAATAGAAAGTGAAAAAAATTGGATTATTTGTAGCTAATGCCGCCGAGACCGGGACTTCGGTCTTGTAATGAAATCTACTCGTAATACTGAACTCTTTTTAGAGCTAGTACATACTGGGTGCTCGGCGTTGCGTTGAGCGCGCGTTGGTCGCGTACACACACCGCGTTTATCACGGCGTTCAACGCGCGTGCTATAAAATAAATCAGTATCAAAATGCTCGATCTCCATTTTCGAAAAGTGCGTCCTACCTAAACAAAAGCGCGCGTTGAAATGTACAACACAATGGCCGCTCATGTATCTCAAAGCGCGCAGCTGTCGCCCGAGCAACGCGCGTTCTAACAAAAAATGTAAACGCGTGTTTGACGCGCGCTTTACCAGCAGCGCGTCAATGTCAATAGAATTTGGGGTTCTCAAAGCGAGCGTTAGCAAAACGCGCGTTTCAAAACGCCCAATGTGTACCCGCTGTAAGGGTTTTTTTTAAACGTTGCCCCACACTAGGAATTTCTCCCGTATCGTGGGTGCGTTTACAAACATAGAAACTTACATGCAAAAACACCCAGATCCAGAAAAACTACTTGCAGATCATACATGACTGGCCTGTTGGTCTAGTGGTTAGTGACCCTGACTGCTATGCCGGAGGTCGTGGGTTCGATTCCCACCCAGGACAAATGATTGTGTGATGAGCACGATCATTTGTTCTGTGTCTGGGTGTAATTTATCTATATATGTATGTATTTAGAAATATAAAAGTATGTTTATCAGTTGTCTAGTACCCATAACACAAGCTCTGCTTAGCTTGGGACTAGATGGCGTTGTGTGATAGTTGTGGAATATTATTATTATTATTATACAAATATTTGTTCCGTGCTATGATCGAACCCGCGACCCACACCGCAGCAGTCCAATTGCTCAGCCACTGCGTCCCGGTTTCCCGTGTTCTTGTCGTCCCTAGCTAGTATTAGATGATAATCTATTTTACTCACACGTTATCAAATCTTCAGTTTGACGGGATGAGACGAAAAGGTCGAAGTAAGAGTGCTATTCTATGTTGAATGTGTGTTGTCAACGAAACCACATTACAGTAATGCTTTCACATTAATCCATTCGGATATTTTTCCTATCTCTGCTTTTTCGGGATTAAAAGTAGGCCCATTTATGTTTATTTTATCTAGTAGGTATTTATTGAAGAGAAATACGTTAGTGCCAGTTTTTATATCAAATCCTCATATTATCATGTGGATTACTTTAATCTGAATAGAAATTGTTAGTAACAAAAATAGCTTTATAATTTTTATGGGTTGAAACTAATCAAATGAGTCCTCACGATTCACCCAGTGAAGCAGAAGTTCTTCAGTTGTCATTTGCATTCCAGGCCGAAATTGCGTTGACATTATAGCCGGGAATACACATGCCTGTGAAATGGAGCAGTAGCTTGCATGCCAGTTAACGGTATGTGCAAGTAAATGGCACAATGTGGATACATTTGCAAGTAATACAGGCATGCAAGTTGTGCCCTTGCATGGTTGTATTACTTGCCCAGCCATTACCATCGCATATACACAGGACAGTTCGTGAGTCAGTCGTACCTATTCTTGAGCGTCTGAAATGGATAACAATCGAAGTGAATTAAAAACAAAATCGTGTTGTTACTAGCAATTGAATGTGTAGCTAAATTAATGAGAGATAAAAAGAAGACGGATTTGGGTAAGATATTTTTTTTTTTTTTTACGTGGCAAAATCATCAAATGAGTCCTCCCACCCCGGGCAGCCCTTTATGTTCCGGGGTCACGGTAAGGAAATAATCCCGCGTACCCGGCAGGCTTTGGCCCTCTGAGAGGGGGGCCCCGTCATTGTGCTGACGCTCTTTGAGGCGCGCGTGGGACACAACGCGCCGTCGACCCGGGCATGGTCCATGGTCAGCAACGACGATATAATACTAGACTACTCATTGCACGATCTAACGAACAAAACTATTCTGCCAACTCGCTGAGGTAATACGTAAGCGAGGGGGGCGGGGTACTGCGTTGTGATTGGCTAACTCAAGGTCTGTTCTGCAACGTATGTTTACGGCTCACAGGATTGGTCGAAATGAGACGGTTATAAGACTTTTTTGCCTAATGTGTTGGCAGACATCGGTCGCCTGTTATTACGAGTCTAGTATTATATCGTCGTTGATGGTCAGGCAGCGAGTTGCCCTTTACTCGCTGCCCGCATGCCCGCGCCTACGGTGGCCGGAGATCGTCTTGCGACGTCCGTCGCCGTGGGCGTCCACCACCGCGGGTGGGGCGGAGGGAGGACACTGTCCTCTCTCGCGCGCGGCCCGCTTCCTCCTTCGCGAGCATTACTGCTTCGCAGAAGGAGGCGACCGCCTCCCACTCCGTCTCGCCCCGCAGCATGGCCGCAACCAATGCCGGGCGCGAGAGGTCTCCGCCTATCGCAGCCGTGAGGACACGTCGGTGCACCGCCCAAGCTGGGCAGTCCTGTACCGTATGCTCCACCGTGTCCTCCGGGCGATCTTCGCAGTGGTGACACCCAGGCGTTTCCTCCTTCCGCATTAGACACAGGTACCTCCCGAAGCATCCGTGCCCGGTGAGGACCTGCGTCAGGCGGAAAGTAAGGACGCCGTGACGTCTCTCCAGCCACTCCTCAAAGAGGGCTCTTACCGCCGCAATTGCGGCGTGCCCGTTGGGTAAGAGATTGGATTAGAAGTAGGAAAAATTTTGGAGCAAGTAGTTCTCTACTAAAAGAAATGCGTCAAGAAGATCCTGATGGTTACAGAAACCATTTGAGAATGCTCCCAGAAAAAAAAAAACCCCAAAAAAACGCGTTACGACGGACACAACGACTCAGCTACTGGCATGCTCGTAGCTGTTCACACGTGCCTGTTTGGCAACCCCCCGCGTTACCTCCCTCAACGGGCATGCAAGTAAATCAATTGTTGTGTAATCTCTTGCTTGCCAAGCACAGGCATGCCAGTTAGCGTATACACATGACAGTAGCTGGCTCGTGCCAAGAGCGGGTATGCTAGTGTGCAAGCTACGGGCATGTGTATCCCCAGCTTATAACTTAATTGTTTACTAGCACTCCGCCCGCCACTTGGTCTGCGAGAATGGCATAACTTCTCCTATGATTTCCAATCCCCCTTTGAGTTGGAACTTTCAAAAATGTGTGACACAAATGTTTTACCTTTTTAAGTTGTAAAGTCTACATTAGTATTTGCAAGGAAACAGGATGTGATTTAAGTTAGTATTCACGTTATTTACGGACCATTTATGCAAAAATTCAGGCTTCTAGAACCAATAGCTGTGCGTTGATCGATCTGTTAGTCAGCCAGTCAGTTTCGTTTTTATTTCATAATAATAAACAAACGCATTAAATATTCAAGTCATTAAGTTACCGCATTCATCAGACAAACATATGATTTCTGTCGTTAAAATGATGAACGTGCAAGATTTTTTTAATTAATGAAATATGCAATGTAAAATTTAGAAATATATAAGTTATGTTTATCAGTTGTCTAGTACCCATAACACAAGCTCTGCTTAGCTTGGGACTAGATGGCGTTATGTGATAGTTGTGGAATATTATTATTTATTATAATAAACATATCAGCAATTGCATACCTCCGGTGGCTTTGAAAAAAGCCGTTTGGTTTGCTTCATTGCTTGAGGGAACAAAGTTACGAGTATGGTAAATAGTTGCTTGCTTCGTAACAGAACTAACAGGTTACAGACAAAAAACAAAACAGAAAGTTACAAAACGAAAGTTAAAAAATAGCTAGATAGAATGTAATAAGGAATTTAAATACTTAAATTATTTATATTCTAATTGCAATCGTCTATCTTTCTTAGGAAATTATTTAATTACATCAGAGTAAAATGTTGGTGATCGTTTTAATTCTACCAACAACTGTTTTTCAATAGCTATCATTGATAATTCGGAAAGACGCTCTTGACCTTGTGTATTTCTCAGATAGGTATTGATACGTTAAGAGACGAAAAAGCACTTTCCTCGGAAGAACTTGTAGCCGGAATAGATACAACAAGATACGCTAACTTTAACAGCTCGGGAAAGGCATCTTCGAGGTTATTCTCATGAATGAAATCAATTACTTCGAACAGCCAACAATCCAACTAGTTTTATACACTGATCTATTAAATTTTCGTTTATGCGATTTACTGGTCTGAGAAATACACAGAATAAGCGTCGGTTCTAATGAAGAAATTAACTGTTTTTTCTGAGCAAAGTTTAAAGATTTTACCTTATCTTCGCCAATCAAAACTTGAACGCATTTTAAATCCTCACAAGGTACTATTACTTCCATGGTTGTAGGTAAGTCACTAAAACAATTGTATCACTGAGAAAATCTAAGAAAACACACAAAAAACTTTAACAACAAAACTTTTTCCCACTCAAGCAAACGAAACTGAAGTGAGTTGCATTCGGGTGTCGGGAAATAATTACGCAGAGTTGCAGTGTTGTCATTTAGGCAAAAAAAGTCCCCAGGTATATGAAAAATCTAGCTAGAAGTCGCAATTTTGTATATTTATGATATTGCTTGAATATTTAATTTCGTTATTTAAGTTATTTTAGTCGCTAGTTTTTATTGTTGCTAAATCTTAAAGTCTCTAAACTTTTTAAAAATCTCCAAGATCTCACAACGGTCGCTAAAACGGCAACACTGCAGAGTTTGCAAAGTGACAATACGCGTACAACTTCATACGCATGCAGGGCTTAAATCTTCATACAGATCGATTTGTAAACGCACAAGGTCATAACTCGTGACACGGCACATCGCTAAAGTGCGAAAGAGACGAGAGATAGTATTTGAAAGCCCGGTAAAAGCCCGGTACGTGTAAGCGTGATAGCTATATTTATGTAGATGCTGCAAATGCGAAACTTTGCGCGCGATCATTCGACCAATCGCGATACGTAGTAGTGTGGCGTAGGTAGATACTTTGTGTTATTTTGATGAGAATTAAGCGCGCGAACTTTTAAATAGTTCGGGTTTGATATTGATTCTCTATCGAGCATTTTTAACGCATGCCGGGCTTTTGGGCTTGTATGAAAAGATCGCCACTGCTCTCACGATGTGGTCTGTCCACCTAGTGGGAGGCCTGCCTACGCTGCGTCTTCCGGTCCTAACGGTGTCGTACCCCGAAACAATTTTATTATGGAAGCAATAGGATTAACACAGGATATTAATAAATCTATCTTAGTTGCTATTTTCGGTTGGATCTTTGTCTGTATCCGAATTCGTCTATCCAAGTTTTTAAAATATATCTAATCAGAAGAAGCCTACAAAAACAAAAGGCCGGGGTTTGGATTGAGAAACAATATTAATTTCGGGTTTTATCTCGCTAGATTTAAGAGAATTCCACGCGCGCCTCAAATAGCGTCAGCATAATGACTACTTACTGACAACTCGCTGTCCGACCATGGACCATGCCCGGGTCGACGGCACGTTGTGTTCGCGCGCCTCAAAGAGCGTCAGCATCATGACGGGGCCCTCCTCTAGAGGGCCAAAGCCTGCCGGGGTCGCGGGACTTATCTCATTACCGTGACCCCGGAACATAAAGGGCTATTGAAGGACACCGTGGATTTCAGTCAGTACGAGTCTGAAAGTCCCTCCCGCCCTGCCCGGGGAGGGAGGACTCATTTGATGATGAAAAAAAAGATTTAAATAAAATTCTTATCCTACTTATATATAATATTATAAAGGCGAAAGTTTGTAAGTATGGATGTATGGATGTATGGATGTATGGATGTATGGATGTATGGATGTTTGTTACTCTTTCACGCAAAAACCACTGAACGGATTTGGCTAAAATTTGGTATACAGATAGTTTATAACCTGGATTAACACATAGGATAGTTTTTATCCCGATTTAATGTTCCCGTGGGATAATTTTCGAGTTGCAGCGGGTGAAACCGCTGGCAACAGCTAGTTAATAATAAAAAGAAACTACTCGTATGTAGGTATGTTTTTTGTTTGTCTACATACTTAAATCGTACCACACGGGCGAAGCTGACGGCCTGTACTTTGATGTAAAGTGTGAATAAAATACTTTCTAACACTTGACGTGGATCAATAAAATGATAAGATAAAACATGAAATGTAAATTGCACTAGACTTCAAAATGTATCATCGGCCTAATAAAATGCGGATACGCACGGCATCTACCTGCTATCGATGACATGTTGGTAAGTTTTTTTCAGCAGCACTGTGATTGGAAGGTTGGAAGGTCAATTAATACCACACGAAAAAAAAGGTAGAACCTCAGGGTTCTTTTTTGGCACTTTTTGGGTAAGGAAACCTAAAAAGTAAAAATCGGGAATATCTTGAAAGCGTGTGCAATATTTTCTAAGTGGGTAACTGACTACTCGCTGTCCGACCATAGACCATGCCCGGGTCGACGGCGCGTTGTGTTCGCGCGCCTCAAAGAGCGTCAGCATCATGACGGGGCCCCCCTCTACAGGGCCAAAGCCTGCCGGAGTCGCGGGACCGGGACTTATCTCACGTAGTAGGACACCGTAGATTTTAGTCAGTACGAGTCTGACACTCTTCCTTCCTGAAACTCTTCTTTATAACTGGGAGTCCTCCCACCCGGGGCAGGGCGGGGGGGACTGTCACCCAGTTACAGTTGAGGACTCATTTGATGATATTATATTTTACCCACGCTAAAAATAAAAAGTGGGTAATTGACAGAAATAAATAAAATGCTGTTATACAGTTCGTGATGCTTCTTTATTTAGGAGTAATAGGTATTTAATAAAAATATTTGTAGAGCCAAAAATGTCATGCAGTTACAATGTGATTTAGATTTTTCATAACAAAAGTGTGTTTACAGAAAACGAGTTTAATTTAGAATTTTCTAATTATGAAGAAATACTTTGTTTTGTAATATCGCCAAAGGTAAAAAGCTCAAGTTTTTGAGCTTTTATTTTGATTTAATTGTCTTTGAAAAAATATTTTAAAGATATGTTTCAGGGTTTTTTCGCCGTTTCAAAAGAAAACGATGGTATCAGAATAAAATGTCGAAAGTCAGCTTCCATTATATCTACCGTTTTTCCTCACAACTACATAATTTTCCGACGATAGATACCTACTATAATGTTAAACCAACAATAAGGTTGCTATGTTTAAGTTAACCTTTATGTCGAAAGTCTTTGTTATTTCAAAGTTAGATGACTACAAAAGAGCATAACTTCAGGCGTACCTATCTTACGTTGTCTGTAACAATAATAATAAAAAGAGTTAAAGTTCGTTAATTAGTTTGTTTCCTGTAGGAAACAATCGATGTAATCTCTGGAATACTGAACCGTTTTTGGAAATTTTTCACCAACAGAAAGCTACATTATTCTTGAGTGTCTGCATTCTATTTTCAAATTGCAATTGAGCGAAGCCGGGACAGTCGCTAGTATTTAATACGTATGACATAATATGGATAAGCTTTTGTTTGACACACCTCTTTTAAAACCAGTTTACACTGGCGATATTGATCGATTTACATAATTAACTAAATTGCATTGTCATGATGCATCCCTGTTAAAATATAGGTAATATCTGTCATTGTTGCGCCTTTGGACCTAAGATTACGCGGCTAATAAAGATTATAGCAGTTTACACCATATATAATAATTATCTCTAAAGTAGAGCGTACCGGCCGCCGTTCAGTCGCGCGATACAGTCAGTTTGATCGAAACGCGCATGCCGTGCGCAAGAGCACGCGCCACGCATCTCTCCACACTGACTTAGCGTGCTCGCAGTTAAATGATAGGAAAATTTAATACATTTAAGTTATAACAATTTAATTAAGTGATCGTCAAAATGGGTGCTGAGAAAGAAAAAAACGGAGGGAATGTACCCCCTCCGAAAAATGTGCCGCCTAAGGAAAAGACTGTACCGAATACGTTTTTGAGGACATTTTTCTGTTGGATGCTGCCTATATTCTATTATGGCAATACAAGGGACTTGGAGGAGCATGATCTTCCTCCTCCTAAAAGCATGTATCAGTCGAAAAAGGTCGGAGATATTCTGGAAAGGTGAGTTCAAAACAATAACTTATGAGGCAACCAGTTTTAATTTTAGGCTTTCGTGAACATTCGTGAAAACGATACTGACATTTTGAAATAAGAATGCATTACATTTACTTTTTAATAGCAAACTAATATTGTACAATACAATGATTCGGCGTAATACGATAAACAGTTTACGATAAAATGTCGCGTGAGGTTTGATAATGCGTTTGTAATTTTTTATCTAACAATAATTGTATTTCCTGGCTTTAATTTGACCTGAAAATTACCTGAAAATCCAGAGAGGATAAATAGTTACAAGCCAACCTATGCAAAAATCTCGTATCATTATGTTTTGATTGCATTCCTCCGAAACGGCTCGACCTATTTTAATGGTTTTGGTAGGTATTTATTTTCACCCCCTTATCCCCATTATAAAAATATTTGACGACCAGAGAACTGGGTAATTTAGACATGTATTGTAGTTTAGTTTATAAATTAAACAAAATAAATTAATGTCCTACTTATAAGTAGGCCAATAATAATTTCCTCGTTGAAAACCATCCTTAGTAATCAAAGTATTTAGTAACAACAAAGTCAACCTTTACATTCTAATTGAAATAGACCTTTCTGAAACACGATAAACCAAAATCAAAATAAAAAAATCAAAACATCATAATTTCGCCTACCGTTATCGCAATTCATTAAAGATCGCCGTACCACATTTCTCTTTCCAGATCGTTTTCTCGTTATCTCAGAAGTCATCTCCTGTCTATTCATATCATCCTTCACACAGTCAAAACAATTTCAAATATAAATGTCAATAATATAATAATACTATCAATGTAATATTTGCATTCTGTTATCACGTAGAGCTGAAGCAAGCACATGTTTACCCAAAGCCACATCTTCGTATTAAAGTTTCAGCGTATGATATTGAACAGAGTATGCTCGTATCCGATTCGCTTGCATTTTGCGTGCGTAATATGAAATTCTAATACAAAGTTATAAAGAAGAGTTTCGTTTAAAAGTGAAGAACGTTGCGCTTCGCTGCGTACATGCCCGTTCCACGACCGACTCATGTTATGCACATAGTATCTATAAGTTCTATTTGAGATTCAGTTTGTTTATTGTAAAGTTTTTTACCCGGAACAGAAAACGTTCAAAAACAGAGCAGGATGGAGAGAGAAAGAGTTGCAAACTTTATAGTAAAGGTCAATTTACGCGGAGACTCGACGTTCCTCACTCGTTTCAATAGAGTGACTCAAAATCTAACTTTATTGAAAATATACATATTTCCATCAGTATTATCGTGACACGTAGCCTCGCGTCGTTTCTGTGTGAACTGACCTTAAGGGTGTCTCTATGAAATAAAACACCATACATCTTTCCACCTCAGTAGTGTAAATGAGGGCCGCGACTGCCCTACGAAGTGCGGAGTTTCAACCAACCTTTTTTATTGTTAGTGAATTGGGACGGTATTTTTGTCATTCAACGTTTTTGTTTCAACTTTGTTATGAGTTTACAAACTTTTTATGTATTTTAACATTAATCCGTCGAATTATAACGAGTATTAATAGATAAATGAACAAGGCCACAAGAGTCTCATTTGGCCCAACAACCACACAAAACAGCAAATGTACTTTAGCCATTCAATCGTGATACACTTACACAGCCTGGTGGCCTACCATGAACTCTTAACGCGATCCAGTTTAGGCTATGGGAAAGAGATGGCGCTAGACGACTTGTATAGCTCTGTCTCCTTCCCACAGCCTAAACTGGATCGCGTTAAGAGCTCGTAGTAAGGCCTCAGATCTGTTGTTTTAATTTAACGATAGCTGCACATTTGACCTTTATCTCGCCTGATGGAAAGCGATGATGCGGTCGAAGGTGAAGCACGCTTGCCTAGAAGTAACCTATTCACCTTTTCAGTAAGCCAACTTCAATTTCACCTTAATGGGCTGCGGTCAAACTCGTATAATACTTACTAGGCCAGCATGTCCCTGTAACCTTAGATTATGTGACTAAAGGTGAAACTATTGATTTTCTCCAGTTATTAAATTAATGCGCATACTTACAACTTTCGCGTTGTAATTTCGTGGTATGCCAATTTATTTTTAATTAGGATTCCATTACAATACAGAGGGTTAACATAGCCGTCGTGCTGGCAATGTTATGCCCAATCATTGCTTTTAGTGTATGTTTAAGCATACGTAAAATACGTTCTGAGGGTTTTCTTATACGTCTCTTCAATAAGCAAACTTAGAAGTTAAATGTAAAGATCCACGGGAATCGAACTATTTTTGATTCAACAGTAAACAAACAAATATTCCTTTTTTCAATCGGACAGAAATTGAAGTAACTCATAACGTTTACCTAGCTAAAACCTTCACTTGTACCCCTTTGATATAACTCGTAGGTAAGTATGCGGGATGTGAACCATGTTTAGTTATAGAAGCCGTTTCGAGCGAACAAAGCCGAGCCATGATATACGATTCAGTGCAGCCCAAAGGCTTCCTCTTAGAATATAGGAGAAAGTCTATTACCTACGTCTAACATTACGATTTTAAGAATGTCATGCACTTTTGAACTGATTATACTAGGGTTTTTTTTTGGACTCCTGTTGTTGGAATTATTCGGGTCGATATTTGAGATGGCCTTTTTGTTAATAAAATTTTGCCCGGCACTAAGAATTTCTCCTTGTATCGCGCGTGCGTTTACAGATATTAAATCACACGCGAACACCCAGACCGAAAACAACAAATTATATATTATGTATGTATCTTCAAAGGCCTTATCACGAGCTTATAACGCGATCCAGTTTAGGCTGTGGGAAAGAAATGGCGCTAGACGACTTGTATAGCTGTTTCTTTCCCACAGCCTAAACTGGATCGCGTTAAGAGTTCGTGGTAGGCCACCAGTACGAGAATCAAACTCGCGAGACGCAACTCAAAGTCGATCACTCAGCCACTGCGCCAACCGTGCATTACTTAATTTGTTGAAAAACCTTGTTCTGAATACCAAAAAACTGAGGCTGAAATGCTAATTGTTTATATGTTCAGGCATTGTTTTAAGAGTTTGTTGCTCGTTAGATTGTCTGAAATTTGACAAATCTGAATCTGAACTGAATCTTGACGAAACTAAAAGAAAACTGTTAAATTAATTTATTGAGTAAATGCCCAATTTTGAGAAGGGCGGAAAAAAAACCTGCGTCTGTGCACGTTGTTCATGGTTTTTAAGAACTAAAAAATATGTTCGTGCCATCGGCTGATTTGTGTCTTTGCGAGCCCAACAGAAATTGGTGAAAAGTTCGTTAGAAAATTCAAACGAAAAATGCTCAAACTAAAAAACTGCGAAGTTTTTGAGGGAATGAAAACTGTAGTTACTATCATTCTGTTCGCTTGGTTACGCTATAAATAATTTTGGGATTTTTTGACGAGCGCATACTGTGATTTTCAGTCGAGCACATCTGATGGGCTGTATTATGATTAGATAATTATCATGTTATGTTATGATAACTTTAGTTGCATCATCTGACGCGATACCAGTACATTTTTAGGGTTCCGTAGCCAAATGGCAAAAAACGGAACCCTTATAGATTCGTCATGTCTGTCTGTGTGTCCGTCCGTATGTCACAGCCACGTTTCTTCGAAAGTATAAGATCTATCCTGTTGAAACTTGGTAAGTAGATGTATAATGTGAACAGCATTAGGATTTTCACACAAAAATAAAAATAAAACTAATTTTGGAGGTTGCCCCCATACAATTGAAACACTTCTTCTGGATAGGTCTTTAAAATGATGTTGAGGTTACTAACATCATTTTTTTCTAAACTGAACAGTTTCCGCGAGAGACACTTCCAAAGTGGTAAAATGTTAACTTTTATATTATGTTACTTGCTGCTACGCAACCCTTTATGGGCGAGTCCGACTCGCACTTGGCCGGTTTCTTGTTTTTAAGATTATACACTAAATAATTGTGTTCTTATTGGAAAATGTTGGTTTCTTGTCTCAGGGCAAATTAATTATTATTAACTCAATTTCTCTCATTATTTTGGTGGCTTTTATGTTTAATACATCAAATGATCCTTGTTGCCTCAGGTTAATAAAATACATAACATATAACTTGAAACCCCCGAAGGGTTAACTAGTTAGTAAGTACCTATTATAACACCCACATTTCGCATGTAATGTCTACAGTTCGACAGGTGGAAAGTAAAAAGAGTTATTCACAAAACAGCTACTTTTCAGGAGAGCGCATAATAGGAAAAATGTCCCCATTTTAGTAATTGTTTAAACCGTTGAAATTTTTGTCACTGCTTCATTATTTAATACATCATCGACATAATATGTCGATGATGTATTAAATAATGAAGCAGTGACCATAACACAAGCTCTGCTTAGCTTGGGACTAGATGGCGTTGTGTGATAGTTGTGGAATATTATTATTATTATTATCATTTGATGTCTAATCAATCAACTAATGATGTTTAAAATCCTACAACTTTTGGTCTTCTCGAAAAAAAAAGGTGGATTATTGTGCATCTGTAATCTGTATCACCTTCTTTCATCATATGCCAAATATCAGTGTCAGAGGAATTTGTCAGATCACATCTTTGATTGGACTAAATCCCGTAAATTAATCATAATTAGAAGGAATTAAATACATATTATGTATTTAAATAAATTAATCATAATTAGAAGGAATTAAATACATATTATGTATTTAATTCCTTCTAATTATGATTAATTTACGGGATTTAGTCCAATCAAAGATGTGATCTGACAAATTCCTCTGACACTGATATTTGGCATATGATGAAAGAAGGTGATACAGATTACAGATGCACAATAATCCACCTTTTTTTTTCGAGAAGACCAAAAGTTGTAGGATTTTAAACATCATTAGTTGATTGATTAGACATCAAATGATAATAATAATAATAATATTCCACAACTATCACACAACGCCATCTAGTCCCAAGCTAAGCAGAGCTTGTGTTATGGGTACTAGACAACTGATAAACATACTTATATATTTCTAAATACATACATATTATAGATAAATTACACCCAGACACAGAACAAATGATCGTGCTCATCACACAAACATTTGTCCTGGGTGGAAATCGAACCCACGACCTCCGGCATAGCAGTCAGGGTCACTAATGATGTATAAAAAGGAAAAAGTTTTGTTTTGCTTAACAAACCTATGTACCTACCTATTTCAGGATAAGAAATCACATAAATAATAAAAATCGGCAGAGCAATTTTTCACTAAAAGTTAGAGCGCGATATGTAAAAAGTTAATTTGGAAAGATTAAATTTTAAAAAAAAAACACTGAAATCGAATAGTTGGATTTTTATACTTACCTATTTTAACTAATACATTTATACTGTATTTAGAAAGTAATTGAGGATTTTTTTTTTAGCGTGGTAAAATCATCAAATGAGTCCTCCCACCCCGGGCAGGGCGGGAGGGACTGTCAGACTTCTACTGACTAAAATCCACGGTGTCCTTCAGTAGCCTGTTATGTTCCGGGGTCAAAGTAATTGAGGCTGAGGAATAAATAATAAAAAGAGAGTTATAAGCAATTTTCATGTTGTGGTAAAAAATAACTAACTTCTCGAAAAAAAAAATGTTGGAATATTGTGACACATTTATGATAAACTGTTGAAGTAATAAAAAAAACCTGTTTCTATAAACAGATTAATAGAATAGACCACTTGCGTGCATGTAAAATGTATCAGAATCGCTTAGAAGCCATATAAATATTTATGTCACAATTGATTGTCGGCGGATTACTGTGTTAACGAATGATTGCATAAAAAGGTTTATAGTAAAGATTACGTTAGGTGGTGGCATAACACTTTGTCTAAAATTATAAAACATTTTTTTTTGTATGTTTTTTACCTTTATAACAGAAAAGCTCCAAAAATGCAAAACTAGGACTTTTTCTTTGTTTTAAGTAATGGAGAGAGTTTCCAGTAACATTTGGTCAAGTGCTGAAAAAAAATTGTATGCTTTGCAGTGTGATTTGATAAAAGCGGTTACATCGGCGATAGTTACGCCTGCTCTAAATTCTAAGGTTTGAAGTTAAATATTCTTTTGAATATTTGAACTTAAATGCTGTTGTTAATTCTAATTTTCAAATCATGCTGACTTACAAAATTATCACTTTGTCGCATTACGGTGATAGGTTAATCTCACATACCGATTAAAGTGCGCAAACAGGTAATACCACTCAGATGCTACATTTTTCAATGATATCTCCTTATTTGTAACCAAATAAGAATTGAAATGCTCCGCCAGCTGATTGTTTTATATTTTTATTGACATCATATTGTAATCGTAAGTTTGTTATCTGGCTGATAAATAAAACGTTTCAATGATCGATCGTAAATGAACGTGTCGTTAATCACTAGTTTGGAATCTGATCGTTGAGCGTGGTTTGTACCGTCATTGTTGATGGAAATTTTGTATGGAATAATTAATTATTTGGAAGAGATTGATAGAATTATTGAGACGAGAGGTTTATTGATTAGATACGTCTCTGGTCTGCAATCTTCTCAATTCACTGATCAACGGATTCTACCCTTTTTCATACCGACAATAGTACTTTTAAACCTTTGGGAAGGTTTATTTAACAATCTTTGTTTTACGACTACTAGATTTCTGACGTAAAATGTACGGGGCTTTTTTTCTGTGACTCACTCCGCCGATAAATTTTTGCTTATTGTTGTAAAAGTTTTCACTACCAGTACTTGCATTTTGAATTGGACCTAAGTATATAATTATGGTAAACGTTTTAACGATGATCAACGCTTGTGGAGACCAACCCTGGATAGGACATGTTTGCTGATGAATAGAAGACGATAATGAAAGAATATTTGGGGTTCTGTGAGAAATCAGAACGAAAAGAGTCAGTATAATAATAATAATATTCCACAACTATCACACAACGCCATCTAGTCCCAAGCTAAGCAGAGCTTGTGTTATGGGTACTAGACAACTGATAAACATACTTATATATTTCTAAATACATAAATTAAATATTATAGATACATTACACCCAGACACAGAACAAATGATCGTGCTCATCACACAAACATTTGTCCTGGGTGGGAATCGAACCCACGACCTCCGGCATAGCAGTCAGGGTCACAACCACTAGACCAACAGGCCTGTCAACTTCATTTACTATTCATGTCATAAGCTGTTCTAAAATAAATAAATTAATCAAATATACTTTTTTTGACTTTCAATAAACACTAACATTATTTTAAAGATAAATTATCATGTAAACACAAGTGCATTTTGTAATTGTGTATAACCACAGTCTTGGAAATAAAAATCGAAACATCTGAATGATTAAAGAAGGTTATTAGTCCATAATCCAAGGAAAAATGTATCTTGCTAACTTTTGATTGGTGGAAAACATTGAAGTAGCGTGTTGTTGGTCAATCGATGTTTTATGACTAATGCATGTTGCTTCTTATCTATCTTGATCTGTTTTTTTTGTTTGTAATCTGATGTCCCAATTAATCATTCGATTTGGCGTTCAGTAACCAATTCACCATGCATGCCTGAGTTACGATATCTATGGATTTTTATACTGTCCCGATATAAATTATGAAGTTGTTTGTAATAAAAATATGATCGGCAGAACACGATTGTGTTTGCATACAAACTTTCTGCTGTATAAAAACTTGTATTCGATCGGTAATAATATTGAAACACTTGTTATAAAGAAAGAAAAATTTTAAAACTAAAAGTATCGAGATTGCAGATCATATTTATGTACTAAAGGCTTCTGATTTCCCTGAAACAGACTGAAGAATATAAATACATATTTTTTTTTGCCATTCAATCGCATGAATCAAAAAGCATCCAACTCATCTGCTTACAATCTGAATGACTGATCGCAAGACGTAAACGTAAAAAAAAAACCATGAACCATTTTCTATGATCGCAATGAGAGCTACCGGTTTTTGGCGTACCAGTTGGCGCCATTTTTGAAAAATGTTAACCTTATTATAAGAAACACAAAACTAATTAAATTGGTGATAGCTTAAAAAATACCCTTTAAATAAAAACCTATGCAGGCCACCCGTAAAAGGTAACATTTGATATTTCGGAGACCTCACGCTACACTAGCATTCGTTTTCATTAAATTGATTCGATAACCACAACACGTATATTTTTTATCACAAAAAATAAATAAATTGCATACAATTCGATTAAATAAAACAAAGAAACTTAATATTGATAAGATAAGAAAAATAATAAAAATGCGGCATTTACGAGATAGATATTTACGAGTATGTACTTAGTCAATGTACCTACTCATTTCTATCGATTGAATTAGAACACTGGTTTCTTCGTTATAACCTCCTCCATACAATAATGGTACATTGTAATCCGAGGGGTACAAGTTACTTATTTAAGTCCCGAGACGGGATTTGCCGCCTAGTTTTGGCGTAGTGAGGGCGCTAATAGTTCGAGGGACTAAATAAGTAATTTACCCGAGGCAAACACTGCTTTTCATTACGAATACGAGGAAAGTAAAAATAATAACATAAAATATAGCTAAAGAAAAATTGAGTATTGATCGGATGTCGCTTTCCCGCTTATTTTGTTTACTTTTTTATTTTTATCCTGTGGTCGTCCAGCTATATAGCCATTATTTTTACCCGACTACGGCAAAGCCAAAAGGAGGGTTATGATTTTGACCGGTATGTATGTATGTATGTATGTATGTTTGTCTGTTCCCTCATATCTTCTAAACTACTTATCATTACATGACAAATGAGGTGTCGTTAGAAGCGTCTCAGTTGTCCGCTGGTTATAGGGTAGGTGACGTGTCACCAAATCCAATATGGCGCCCTCTAGGTGATGTAAAGTCGTGACCGAAAAAAAAAATTTTTTCGCACAGTATCGACATGGGTATCAAATTAAAGGTCTTGATGTGCAAATTCGAAATATATATACATTAATAGCTTTTATATACATTAATAGCTACTTTGCCTGTTTCTAACAGTGTCAACAAGGGTATCAAATGAAAAGGCTTAATGAGTACATTTGAAATTTACTCGCTACTCTGCTTTTATTATTATATACTTATCAAAAAATTTATAATATACCTAACCCCAAAATAGTGTAAATAAAAAATAAGTTAAAAAAAACTAAACCCGACTACGACAAAAACGTGCACTGAAAAGTATAAAACAAGAACAATATTATTTTGACCGATATTGTGCTAGCCGTGGTCGTGTGCCACCTGCGGTTGTTTCACACAATCTTCGTTAGGTAGGTGGCACACGACCACGGCTAGCACAATATCGGTCAAAATAATATTGTTCTTGTTTTATACTTTTCAGTGCACGTTTTTGTCGTAGTCGGGTTTTTTCACGTTCCTTTTTTTATAAATGGCAAAATTATGCCGAAATCTATGTTATTTTAGAAAAAATTCTGGAACTAAATTATATTAAATTCATAATACTTATATACATATTCATAAATATATACTTAACTTGTTGTGTCGTGTTATGTTAATTTTTAACCGCGTCGTTTTACTGGCTGTATAAAAAGTTTGAACATGATTCAAAAATGTCAAAATAGAAGAAGTTTTTTTGTTTTTTAGGTTTAGGTTTAAGCAATTTATTCTCAAAAAGACACAAGAGCCACTTACATGAGAACATAAGATAACATAAACATTTTTAGGTAACGGTCACTGATACAGAACAATTGTCTTAAAACTAGTTTCGTGTTATATAGGTTACATTGATATTATTATTATTATTATTTTTAAACAAATCAAGTTACACTAAATAACTTTCAGTTAGTGGTTTCAATTATGGGTGAATCTTGAGAGGCTCATTTTACGTTGTCCGAAGAAAAAAACTACCCGTAGTATTTAAATTAGAAGCCAAAATATTTTTTTTATGCCACTATATTGTATGATCTTACTGTTGCACGATAGTTTTTGTGTCTAATTTGGAACTAAATAGTCGAAAAAAAATCCAAAAGGCCTAAAAATTGATACCCCTGGCGCGTCCGCAGCACATTTTGCAAACAAAAAACCAACAAAACTCATACTTACGAACGTAAACAAAATAAACAGTGCGATCTAATCGCTACCAAGATTGTTGTAGATATATTTAAAAAAGATACATCATGTATATTTATGTTAGTTTTTTTTTAAATTACAATATAAAGTTTGTCCGAGACTAAACAGTGATTCCCCTGGCGCGTCAGAAATCTTCGTTTATCTTAGTAGAATTTTATAGAAGATTGTCTCCATGCCGTCGCATGTGCGCTGCTGGTGGAGCTTCGTACGTCTTTGTGAAAGATTACTCCGCTCGTTAGTCCAGGACGAAATTATGAACAAAAGTATTTGATTCCCCTGGTTTTGGTTTCGCTAGCTCGTTGATTACCCTGACCACGTTTTCAAATTCAATTTGTGATTTAACGATTTGTGGTCGGGTATTGAAAGTGATAAATTGTTAACGAGACTGATAAGTATTTTATAGAGGCTACTTTAAAATAGTAATAAAACTTGATTTTCTTCTACCTTTTTTTGATTCCCCTGGTAAAAAAAAATTAAAACGCAATATATTGGGAACCATCCGGCCAAAAGTGATGCCAATTCGTTAAATGTGTTTATAATGAAGTTAAATTTCATATTAAATTATTACTTATAAAAAATCTGTTTAAATAAATTTCGCCAAGGGAATCACCTAAATATTCCGAATCTCAGGATTCACCCTTATGTAATTTGATAATTTTGATTTGAAACCACTAAAAGAGTTTATATTTTTTATGTGGGATGGTAAATTATTATAAAATTGTGCTCCATCATAGGTAACATCTCTTTTGGCATAATTTGTGCGTGTCCTTGGTAGTACAAGTAAGCTGGGTCGACGAAGACTGCGTTTAGATATTTGGGATTTTTTGGTAAATGTTATGTTTGAGTGAATCGTTCCATCCATTATTTTTCTAATCAAGATACAAGTGTCCTGGGCGGTCGGCGGCCATCAATCAATTTGGTACCAAATGAAAGTACTGTTCTTTAGGAATAACTTTTACTATGGGTGTAACTCTGTATTTCATTTAGGAAAAAAAAATTAGGGTCAATATAACCTAATTGCATGAAGCAATATCGCACAATAATTATTGTGTTCATATGCAATCTTGTTGTTGTTTTTGTCTTGCTAATGACACAATCTAGTAGCTAGCGGATTATCCATCAGCAACTTGCCTTTTTTATAACCGACTTCAAAAAAAAAGTAGGTTCTTAGTTCGACCTATATGTATGCATGTATATTTGTCCGCGATTGTATCGCGTTTGGCTGAACCGATTTTGATGCGGTTCTCAGGAAA
This sequence comes from Agrotis clavis, assembly GCA_954870645.1. Taxonomy (NCBI): domain Eukaryota; kingdom Metazoa; phylum Arthropoda; class Insecta; order Lepidoptera; family Noctuidae; genus Agrotis; species Agrotis clavis. Next base: position 15,965,836 of record OX940919.1, on the reverse strand, counting down.
GTGTTCGTTACATTCCGGAGAAGGTTATAATACATAACAGTAATGGATATCCCGTAACATTGCCCGCATATATACGTTTTTGCTTACTTGAGTTATAGATTTTCAAGAAAGACGATTGTATGTTTGTCCGCAATTATCTCGCATTTTGCTAAACCGATTTTGATCGTATTCAGAAACGTGTTTGTAACATAGTGAAAGTTTTAGTATATAACAAGTAAGTATAGTATATAATATATCCCGTGACGTTGCCCGCAAGGATCCGTGTTTGCGTACGTGGATTGTAGATTTTCAACGACGTCGATTATGCGAAGATATTGAATATCTGTACTAAATAGGGCAAATAAAATTGAAAACTTTTTGAAAAAAAAAAGGAACTGACTAGAAAAACAAACAAGAAAAATCGTAAAATAAACTTTCTTTTGGAAGTCGATGGCAAAAGTCGATAAAATAAGTAAAAAACAAAGCCACCGACTTCCGAAAGAAAAGTTATTTTACCCTTTTTTTTCTTCAAAAAGATTTTACGTGGTAAAATCATCGAATGAGTCTCACCCAGGGCAGAACGGGAGGTCACACTTGTACTGATTAAACCTACCTACCTTCAATATAAGAACACCGTAGATTTTAATCAGTACAAGTACAAGAACGTAGCGGACGTGTTCGTCCGCTACGTTCCCGGGCCACGGTTACCTGATAGTCCCGCGACCCCGGCAAGCTTTGGCCCTCTAAGGTGGCCCCGTCATATTGCTGACAGCTCTTGGGAGGCGCGCGTGAAACACGACGCGCCTTCGACCCGCATGGTCCATGATCCGACAGCGAGTCGCCCATCACTAGCCGTCCGCATGCGGTCCATAGGCGGAAATTACCCCGCGACTCCACGTCTCCTGCGGCGGCTGGTGAGGTAGAAGCTGTCCTTTCCCTCACATGTCCCGCCTCCTCCTTCGCTAGGATTGCTCCACAGTAGGACGCGACCGCTTCCCATTCCGACTCGCCCCGTAGCATGGCCTCGACCAATGCCGGGCGCAAGAGGTCGCCGCCTAACGCCGTCGTGAGGACACGGCGGTGCTCTGCCCAAGAGGGGCAGTCCAGCACCGTGCGCTCCGGGCGATCCTCGCAGTGGTGACACCCAGGCGTTTCTTCACTCCTTATCCGACACATGTACCTCTCGAAATGTCCGTGTCCGGTGAGGACCTGCGTTAGGTGGTAGGACAGGACGCCATGACGCCTATCCAGTGTTTCCTCAAAGAGGGGTCTTACCGCCGCGATTGTGGCCCGTACTAATAAAACTTTCGTTATTTTTAATGAACATCTTTAAAACTATCTAGATTTGTTGTTTTACTTTCCTTTTGTATGGGATGTACGCCAAAATAGTAAGTAAAATGATAAAATAAGGGTCCAAAAACAAAAATGTATTTTATTGAATGCCTACAGTAAAAATAACAGATAAGTAAAATAAAAAACAAACAATGCCGTAAAATTTAACAAGATGCATGGTTTGGCAGCAATTTATTGGAATTTGGAAATATTGATTAAATCGTTGAGCGCATTTTCAATAGATCTATAGAATAAATGAATTTGAATGGAAAAATTTAATAAAATAATTTTAAGACTGTATTTTTCTTTTGCAGGAAATGGTTGATAGAAGAAAGAGAAGCAAAATTAGCTGGACGAAAGCCGAAGTTTACAAAAGTTATTATCAAAACATTCTTCTGGTCATACTTGCCAGGAGGTATAATGCAATTCATTTCAATAGCACTACGGTAAGAACTAACTCAACCTGGTTATCAAAACGAAAGATATTCAAAATGGGACGAATTGTTTTAATTTTTATACCATATACTATGCGACGAAATTAACGAGGAAGGTTTGATGACGCCATATTCTGAAAAAAATGCTCGCGTTTTTGCTTTTCTGTCAATATTGACAACACGGTTGACGTAGTGGCTGAGCGATTTACTGCTGCGAAGCGTGTCGTCATCCTTAATTAAGATAATAATTATTATTATCAATTAAATACAATATTATATTTTTCTGTAAAACTTAACTGTCGCCACAGTATGATTTTACCTTCCGAATTAAATCTGTCGGCTGTCGCATAGTAAGTACAGACGCCAGCACATCAAGCTACCACAATCTGTCAGATTTCTTTAATAGAATTTCAACCTTATCACAAGAGTAGAAGGTTAATGTTTGACTGGTAAAATCTGACAGATTCGGGTAGGTTGACCTGCTGGCGTCTGTACATACTTATTTCTTGTAATTCTTTATGTGTAATGCTTGTACCCAAGGATAGTGTTTCATAAACAACTATGTACACGCTGTACTTCGCAAGATATTACGTACTAGTTTGCTTATTATTATCAGCTAGCCTATAGCCTTCTACGGTAAATGGGCTATCCAACACAAAAAGAAAAATTCAATTCTAACCAGTAGTTCCTGAGATTAGCGTGTTCAAACAAACTCTTGAGCTTTATAAAATTATAATTATTATAAGTATAGATACTAGGTACTTATTACTGGTACTTATAAAAATGGTCTTCTCTTCTCCTCACCTCTGGAGGATTAAAACACAGAATACTACTACTAAGTGTCACTTCCCAAAGACAAACAAATGTGAAATCTTTGATCGAGAGAATAAAGTAGAAATATGTACGGAGAGCGTGCGATTCGGGCGGCGTTCATACTACAAGCATACGCGGGTTCACCGTGGACGGTGCTACACCGCGAAGTGCGCCACGCCTGATTAAAATAAAACAGTATCAGATGTCTAATAGTTATTTGTTATACAAGAGTGCAAAGTTGCTTTTTAACCGCGTGCTCAATTTTGATGACCGAGCAAGCGAATGTTTTCTAAAATTGAATCACGAGTGCAACGAGTGATTCAAAAATTAGAATCATGAGCGGTAGCGACGGAATCAAAAGAGCACAAGGTGAAAAATCTTTGCACTCGAGTGCAACACGTAACTTTTCATCCCACCTCAGCGAGGAAATGACTAAGGAGGTTCCGAGTCTGAGATTGTAACAAAATAATAGTAGATTACTCACCAAAGGATTCTGGTTCGGGATTCAAGTTAGCTCAAGGCAACGCAGCTTTACTTCCGAGGACCGTACTCTGCTTTTCACACCTAAATGCGAGGCACCAAATTCTATTTTTGAAATTTGATGTGATACGACAACCTTCGAACGTCAAGTGGACACCACAGCAGACGATCAGTTGTTGGGGTCAGCGGGCGCCATTACTGGTACAACTCTTCACGTGCACGTGATGTTCTAAATTCAATTTACTTTATCCACTAGAGGATAAAAACGGCTTTACGCTCAGATATCGAAGAGAAAAAATAGCCTTTCCGAGATGGTGGGATGAAAACTTAATTTTCACCTCACCCGCTCGGAAAGATTCTATTTCTCATTCAAAATCTGAGCGCAAAACTCCATTTTGTGCTCTAGAGCACAAAGTGTTGTTTAAAATTCGAACACGTCTTGTATTCAATTGTTTTCTACACTGACAGGCGAGCCGCCCCCACTACATTTCCTCGCTGTGTGAGGTGAAAAGTTGTGTGTTGCACTCGGCAGCAAAGTTTTTCTGCGTCTCGTACCTTTGAAAACTTCGCATCGCTCAGGATTCTATATTTGAACCGCTCGTTTCTCTCGCGGTTCAATCTTAGAATCCTTCGCTCGCTCAGTTTTCAATTCAAGTACTCGCGCCAAAAATCAACTTTGCAGCCTTGCATAACAAATAACTATTTCTTTCTAGAACGGCGTCTCCATTGTTGTTTAGCCGCCTGCTCCAGTACTGGTCAACTGAGACGAAAATGGAACGTGAGACGGCCATGTATTATGCCATCGGTATGATCGCGATGAACTGGGTGTCGGCCTTCATGAACCATCACGGAGCCCTGTTTTGTCAACAGTTTGGTATGAAGTTGAGGTGTGCTGTCGGATCGCTGATGTTTAGAAAGGTAAAGTGAATATTATTTGTTAGAAGATACTTTTACCCGGTCTATTATAATGATCTTATCACTTGACAATACAAAAAAAAAAAAAAAAACTTTAATTAAATATCATGTAAGCCATATTATAAGGACTTATCATCTTTTTTATTTGGTGAACCGTGGCGTAGTTTGAATTCAAAATGAAACTACTTTCTTTTTCTTGCTTTTTCAAAATTGAACTGGTTCCTTTTTATCCTTGCTTATGGCCCACCTGAATATTCTAGTCAGCGAGACGGATTGCAGATAAAACCTTAAGAAAAATATCCACTCTAGCTCTATAGTTACGTAGATATACTTAATACTTTCTTCTACAATTAAAAGGACAAACATTTTCTTTTCTCTTCTAGATAATGCGCATGAGCAACGGTTCATTAGGAGATACAACGGCAGGCAAAGTCGTGAACCTTCTGTCAAACGACCTGCAGAGGTTCGACCTGGCGATGATGTTCCTTCACTACGTATGGATTATACCGCTTCAGATCGCCGCTGTGGTGTACCTTGGGTACCTTCAGGCAGGAACTGCTGCCTTAATTGGATTCGCTGCCTTGATCATCATTGCACTTCCCTTCCAGGGTAATATTTATTTTCTGTTTATTTTTGACCATTGTTACTGTTTTTAGGTTGATTATTCATCCACCCATCCATTCATCCTCTAAAACTTTCGCAATCATAACATTAGTAAGATAATACTAGTATGTATCATCGCCGTCATGTGCCTAGCCATTTAGACTGAAAAGTTTTACCCGATGCATCAGAATACCAGTATTTTTCATGGAGTGGCCTTCAGTAGGTACCCATTGACTGGCCTGTTGGTCTAGTGGTTAGTGACCCTGACTGCTATGCCGGAGGTTGTGGGTTCGATTCCCACCCAGGACAAATGTTTGTGTGATGAGCACAATCATTTGTTCTGTGTCTGGGTGTAATTTATCTATAATATGTATGTATTTAGAAAATTATATAAGTATGTTTATCAGTTGTCTAGTACCCATAACACAAGCTCTGCTTAGCTTGGGACTAGATGGCGTTGTGTGATAGTTGTGGAATATTATATTATTATATTATTATTATTTGCTTGGTAATAGGATACTATACCCCATGACGTTTGTTAGATTTCGATGTAGTTATAATATAACAATAACCATAAAAAAACGCCTTGCATAATTAGAAATTTAAATTCACTAGAATATCAACAAAACAATGCACAGATCGAAGGCCACGCCAAATGTAACATATTATTATTCTCGTATAACGGAGTCTTGCCACAAAACGTTTGTTCATTTTGTAAAAAAATCAGATTATGTTATCTTTTGTCATAGTAGTGACGAACGACATATTTCATCACAGCCAATTCTGTTTCATGGACATGATATATTAGGAGGAGTTCTTAGCTTAAGAGCGTATATTCCGAAAGCTGGCAACGTCGCAAATGGTTGTCAAATATTAACAAGTTTTAATTAATTTAGCATTGTTACTGTATGAAAATAAGAAATATGGCTAGGTAGTGCACTAAAAATTGATAAGGGAATGCAATAATTAATATCGTAACACCGAATATATAGTTTTAGATGTAGAAAAAGCATTTGGAAGCTTTCCAAATGCCTTTTATACACCGGGAACGGTTACAACATCAAATTCAGTGTTTTAATTGCATTCCTATATCATTTTTTTAGTGCACTACAGAGCGATATTTCTTGTTTTCATGCAAAAAAATTGCCAAATTAATTAAAACTTGTAATTATTTGACAGCTTTTTGCGACGTTGCCAACTTTCAGAATATGCAGCCTTAATATGACAGCCACATAAGTTGATCTTCAAGTTAAAGCCGTATTTGCCACACTCGGTCTGTGGATCATCGATTTTTATCCGTGCCTCGGAAAGTCCATAAAGCCGCTAGTCCAATTTGTAATGTTTAAAAAGAAATAAAGAAGTCATTACAGGCAGTCAATGGCACACAAGTCTGACAACCAATCTTTGGTTAGGTTTGTGGAGGTCATGAACTTATATTCAGCTGCATCCGCTTAGACTGTAAGTCGACCCCCAACATAGTTGAGAAAATGCAAAACATGAAACTCTAGGGTAACTGCATAAACAACGTACGGCCAACCCTCCAGAGGTTCCAAAATCGGAAAACCGCCAACATACCGCCAAGTAAACAATACAATGATGCTACGGAGTATGTTCCACGGTAATAAAAGTTTTAAAGCATTAATATGTTTCAGGTGGTTTGGGTCAGTACCTCGGGAAAGTTCGACTCCGCACTGCTGAAAAAACAGATAGCAGAATTAAAATAATGAGCGAAGTTATTAATGGAATACAGGTGAGTAATTTTAGACAATGTTTGCGTATTAAGCACATATTGTGTTAATTAATATACAGTGTCCCGTGAAGGGTTCAAACTGAACAGGGGCATGGGAGAGGTCATTACCAATCATTTTACCTCTGAGACATAAGGTGCTATTTTTACGGTTCCAAAATTACGACCATTTTTGTGTTCAGATGGGCTAAAAATGTATAAAAATTGCAATTTAAATTCTCAGCTCTACTATAAACCGCCGTGTGATGACTGATGATAGAGTGTCGCGTAGTTCAACGGTGCTCGCTACACTAAAATTAATTAGCTAGATCATTAACACACAATAAATTGTATAATAATGATCATATTTAAATGGGATCATTATTGCACTGGATTAATAATTATATGTTTACACAATCTTTCTCAAGCGACCACTAACACTCACTACAGTTTTAAGACTAGTTTCTGCCCGTGACATCGTTCGCGTGAAATAATCGCTCGCCTGCACTATTATGATTATGATATTTTATGATGAAGTAAAATATCGTGTTCACTAACCTCGGATGCAAAACAAAAATATGAACAAAAACTAAATCAGTATAATAGCTTTTGGCGAGATACGTCTGGGCGGAAGCTTTATAATTTATGAAAATTGTTTTAAAATTATTTATTTCATTTTAGGTAATAAAAATGTACGCATGGGAGATTCCGTTCCAAAAGGTAGTTGGGGAGAAGAGAGCGGATGAGCTGAAGGAAGTAAAGACCGCCACGCTCCTGAGGACAGTGTTTATCGGATTCATGGTGTTCACGGAGAGATCTGCTCTGTTCTTCACTGTACTCACATACGTCATGCTTGGAAACGTTATGTCGGCTAATGTGGTAAGTTTTTGAATGGCTTGAATTTTTTTAATGGTAATTTCATTTAGAGGAAACTTTTTGAGGAAGTCCCTCATTGAAACGGAAATGAAATGGATGTCATGTCTTTCTCACTTTTGCAGTATAAAACGAACTGTTCTTATCAGTGTCATGTTTATAGGATTTTTTTTTTTGACACGGGCAGAAAATATCCCTTATCTCGGGAGAAAAGGGGTACCTATGTCGGATTTCTATCAACTATAAAAAAACCCACTTTTCCTACCGAGTTGAGAGCTCGGGAGGTACTCGTACATCGACCTTATCAAACACCTTACTACAATCAACAAAATATAGGTATTGCGTAATAAAGTGAAATTATTGTTTGAAATATTTCTCAGAAATAACGTTGATTTCGCTTTGTGCATTGGTAGAACTTTTTTTACACAACTTTACGATGCATGGTGTGGTATTTCTTTATGTTATTCATTCTTACAAAATTCACATTTAAACTGCTTTTATTTTGTATACGTCTTCTCATGTTCAAGACCTTCATTAGACTAGCGAGTGACACATAAATGCTCGTTGAAGTGTTGCCAACCTCGGCTTTGTCAGTGCTCTTTGTGCGGATAACATTAACCTTATGCAGAGGCATTACAATAAAATAACAAATCCCGTTGAACATAAAACGTTATCTGTGGTACATTCGCATTCAAGATTGGCTGCATTTTATTGCCTCCACGTTGAAGCGGCTTCCCGAATTTTGGCATCGAGGCTTGTTCGATTTTGAACATGCATTTACTCAAAATGGATAACCTCTTTGAAAGCGATGATCAAAAGGTCATCCTCCACACACACACACATTCCTCGCACACATTCCTCGTACACATCCCTCGCACGCATCCTTCACTTGTTTTGTATGTGCAAAAATCTAGCTCCGCTGAGCCGTTTCCACCAGAGCTGTGCTGACCGAGGCGAGGTAAATGAAGCGATTCTATTGGTTCTTTACAAATACATTCCTCGCTACACATCCTCGCACATCTCTGGTGGAAACGCAGCCTTACCATGGGGTATCGTATTACCCAATTACTTTGGCAATTTAGAAATTCATTACTGACAAAATAATAGGCAGTCGCTCCATGGAAAATATTGATATTCAGCTGCATCTGGTTCGACCGGAAGCCGACCCCAATATAATAGGGAAAAGGCTGGGCAGATGATGATGTGAGAAAAGCAAATTGTAGGCATCTAGCAAAACTGAAATTACGCGGCCTGTATACCTACAGCATCATCTACCTAGCCTTTACACAATTATATTAGGTTTGGCGTCCAGTACCTACCGGATGCATCTAAATCCCAGAATTTTACATGAGTCGACTCCCTTTCTTCAATCTGCAACCCAGTTAGATTTGGCTATACCTTTTGACAAGGTTGTCAGATCTCCTGGCGACTGACTCCCTGTAGTCAAGATCATCGGCTTTCTAGATATCCACCTGCATTATTTTTTTTCCAGTTTTACCCGTTACAACAGTTCATGAACGCTGCTCAGATCAACATCACACTGATCCTGCCGCTGGTGCTAGCCTTCACTGCAGAACTTATTGTATCTCTGGGAAGAGTTCAAGATTTCCTGTCCTTACGTATGTATTATTATGAACTTTGTATCAGGCAATTTGATAGTGTCAATAAATAATAATGGAAACGTAGCGTGGTAAAATCATCAAATGAGTCCTCCCACCCCGGGCAGGGCGGGAGGGACTGTCAGACTCGTACTGACTAAAATCCACGTCGTCCTTCAATTGCCCTTTATGTTCCGGGATCACTTTAATGAGATAAGTCCCGCGACCCCGGCAGGCTTTGGCCCTCTAGAGGGGGGCCCCGTCATCATGCTGACGCTCTTTGAGGCGCGCGTGGAACACAACGCGCCGTCGACCCGGGCATGGTCCTTGGTCGGACATCGAGTTGCCCTTTTCTCGCCGCCCGCATGCCCGGCATCAATGAATACTTACAAGATATTTATAACGCATCAAATTTTGAGACTCCGCCTCATGACGTCAGAAGCAAGTTAAAATTGTACTTGCTTGTGACGTTTTGGCTATTTTTAAAGTGTTGTAATCCTCGGGCCCGCCGCAATCGCGGCGGTAAGACCCCTCTTGGAGGAGTGGCTGGAGAGACGTCACGGCATCCTGACCTATCGGATGACGCAGGTCCTCACCGGACACGGAAGTTTCGGGAGGTACCTGTGTCGGATAGGGAGGGAAGATACGCCCGGGTGTCACCACTGTGAAGATCGCCCGGAGGACACAGTAGAGCATACGGTGCAAGACTGCCCCGCTTGGGCAGAGCACCGACGTGTCCTCACGGCGGCGATAGGCGGAGACCTCTCGCGCCCGGCATTGGTTGCGGCTATGCTGCGGGGCGAGACGGAGTGGGAAGCGGTCGCCTCCTTCTGCGAATCAGTAATGCTCGTGAAGGAGGAGGCGGGCCGCGAGAGGGAGAGGACAGCGTCCTCCCTAAGCCCCAACCGCAGTGTTAGATGCCCGCGGCGTCGGACGTCGGCAGACGATCTCCAGCCACCGTTGGCGCGGACAGCGAGTAAAGGGCAACTCGCTGTCCGACCATGGACCATGCCCGGGTCGACGGTGCGTCGTGTTCCACGCGCGCCTCAAATATCGTCAGCAAAAATGACGGGGCCCTCTCTCAGAGGGCCAAAGCCTGCCGTGGTCGCGGGATTTTATTTCCTCATCGTGACCCCGGAACATAAAGGGCTATTGAAGGATAACGTCGATTTTAGTCAGTACAAGTCGGACAGTCCCTCCCGCCCTGCCCGTGGTGGGAGGACTCATTTGATGATATTACCACGCTAAAAAAAAAAAGTGTTGTAATCCTCGTAAATTTTGGTTTACCTACATTACAAAAGAAAAAATACGTGTCAAATATTATTTATGATCTAACTAGATGGACTAATTAGATTTTTCTGTCAAATAGCCAATTAAATTATGACTGGCAGAACCTTTACACTTGTTCACACAACCTTTTTGTTTGTGTTTAGACACCTACATAAGCCAATCCTCATTATTTTCCAATATCGTTTGTATATAAGCTTTTATGTCGTCAACATTTAGAAATTCATTACTGATATCTAAATCCATATTTTATAAGGTAACACAAAAATTATACTAGAACTTTTGAGATCAATTACCCTTTCCACGGTAGTCCAGTTGAAAGACTTATCTGCCCTTGGGTATCGTAAGGCAACTTGAGCTACTACTGCCGAGAAGATGGCATAAGTTAAAGCACACCTACCTAGGCAACGAATTCATACATTATTAATACTTGTACGCAGTATTATTTGTTTCCTTTATTAGGAACGCGTTTTGTAACTATTAGATCAATAATCTTAATGGCACAATCATTATCTTATTGCCTAATGTTTAATTTTTATCACAAATTATTATCTCTGTAGGTGAGCCACCTAATCTTAGTTAAAATATACGACTATATAAACATGAATTACACTTTGCACCAAAATAATGAAGAATCTGGACAGGTCATAAAAATGTTAAGTCTTTACGAAGGTTCACACTTAACCGTTTCATGTTTTTTGTATGAGATTTGACCCATATTATGAACTTCAGACGTTATGCGTCACTGTAAGCCCTGCATGCCACTGAGGCGGTATTCCACGAATGTTGAGAAAATATGAATTCGTAACCTTGTTAAATGAATTACTTCTCATTAAAGCTTATACATTTTGTTGGTTACATACGTCATATGGTTTGTTCACCTGAAACTTGAATGGTTATTTTATTAAATACCAAGGCTCATAATTTTATAAGCATACGCAAACAAAAAGTTCTTGTTAATTTCAATTACGTCACCTTAGCGTCATTAACTGACGCAACGAAACAAACACTTTCGCGTCAAAACTAAAGACACGTTACAAAATAATCAGCTGAAAAACTATTCATGTAAACCGAATTTTACGTTACGCTATAGTGGCACAACAGCCGAAAAATTGCGAAGAGCTGCCAAAACGATATGTTTTAATTTACAGAGGACAGGCCAGACTTGGCGGGGATGTCGGAAGAAGTGTCGTCCAACTTGTTCCGCAACTTGCCGGTCAAGAGTGACTTGGAACCGAACCCTGTCATCCGACCGCTCTCCTATCATCGGAAATCGGATGCTTTGCCTACCGGTAAGAGTTGTCCGATGACAAGAAAATTAACGAAACCCATATCATTACTATTTTTTTATCAAACTACGACTTACTAATCGGTTGGATCACGTTATAACTTTTATCAATTACACTTATACCTAAGATTAAAGATATTGTATTTTACAATGTTCGTGTTAACTTAGTGGATGAATTATTTTATTTTGGTTATTATAACTATCCACAATGAACGTGAAATTTTGTCAAATAGTAACGATGTTTCTCGCTTGTCTGTACACTCTCGCAATAATTTTGGCTCTGAGTATCTCAGGGAGAGTAGTCAGCAACCGTAAAGATTAGACTTGGCAATCAAATTAATCAGTTTCCCGTTACATTCACGTGCACATATTTATCAATAAATTTTTTATCAATTCAGTCACTGTTGTAGCACGTACCTGTTGGCTCGTGAAAACTTTTCAAAGGTCAATAAAGAGTCCAAAGTTCAACTCAAATGTTTGTAGAGTTTGGAGTTCGTAAAAAAAATATTAGTTTGAAGAAGCGTTTAAGAAACTGTAATCTAAGATATTTAGATTTATTTTGGACACGAAATAAACCCTTGATCTACTAGGGTCATGTTTGATGCCCTTTCCAAAGCATTTCGATTTTTTGCAGACCCAGCTTTAGGTGCTCAAGTGAAAAAGCTTGGAAGTCCTAAATTTTTAAGGAGCGTGTCACATCAAGATGATTCAGCCTTGGTGTTACATGACGTATCGGCCAGTTGGACAGGGGACCCCAACTCTATGGCCCTCAAGAACATTTCCATGAGGTTGCGCAAGGGAAAACTATGCGCTATCATTGGAGCAGTTGGATCTGGGAAGGTAGGTTTCAGAAATTATGGCCTTGTTCAAATTCTGTCGTTCATGATCAATATATAATTCTACAGTTAGTTGTTGAAGTCACATTCTCTGATATCGTGACAACAAATTTTAGTGATTACAAATTAATAAAGTATCAGTTAAGATAACAATTATTTGTTTCTTTACGATATCAATGTCTCCGTTGTATAGAGACATTATTCCTAATCGTTCCAACTATGATATTTGGAAACAACTTGTTCATATGATTGTTTTTCATTCTCAGTCTTCGATTTTGCAACTACTACTAAAAGAATTGCCTTCGGCGACTGGCACTGTTTCAATATACGGCAAGATGTCGTACGCTTGCCAAGAGGCGTGGTTGTTCCCCAGCACCGTCCGAGAGAATATACTTTTCGGTTTGCCTTTTGAACCCGGAAAATATAAGAAGGTACGTAAATAAATCTCATTTGAATATAATACGTATTTTTTCTCTTATTTGTTCATTTTATTGGGGCCATCGATGGTTTAATAGATAGGTGAACTGTGTCATTGATACGCTCATAGTTTCACCGATAAAAATATATTAATCATGGTAATAAAGGTTACAAATAGATAAAAAATATATTGTTATGTCTGTGTTTGTGGCAGCATTCCAAGAGAAAACAATACGAGGTGCCATATTGCTGCTTAACGCCCCGAAAAGCAATAGCGTGCTGAGTTTTAAAATTATAGTACCCGGGGGCTTAATTGGTGGGGATTTCAGCGCTGCAATTTTTTCGAAACCCAGGATAAGATGAAATTCATTCCTTTATATCTAGCAATCACAGTATATGTGGTTTACAAAATTTGTTTTTCAGGCGTTTTTAAATAAAATTCAGCTTTTACAGTTGAGGAGAGCTTAACCGTCTCGATTATTCACATGGGTCGTTTGCTTACATGTTTGTTTGTGTAGGTATGCCGGGTGTGTGCACTCGAGAAGGACTTCAAGCAGTTCCCGTACGGCGACCAGACGCTGGTGGGGGAGAGGGGGGTGTCCCTCTCAGGAGGCCAGCGAGCCAGAATCAATTTGGCGCGCGCTGTTTACAGAGAAGTAAATTGATTTCTATTTTGTTGCACAAATATTGAACTCATAACATCTGGGAAATGAACAATTTGGTCAGCCACCGGCTTTTAAATTTTTTATGAGGTTGTTAACTTTCTTTCGTAATTTAATTTTCAATTTTTTTTTTTGTAAAAAATTAGTTATCTTCTTGATACTAAAATATTTCTAAATTGTTGTCTGGAGTATTTTAGGGTGGAGAGAGTAGTTATGTGCTTCCCGTATATTGTGACAAAGTTGTTTTGACTTTCAAAATAGGCTTTGTTTACAATTCACTATAGGTATGAACATCTACAAACAAAAGAAATGTGGAAAGTATCCATTCAAACTGAAACACGCTACACACATGCAATTTCTCACTTGAATACCTTACTTAGACCCGTACTCACTTACTCACTTTCCGAGTTCCGACCCGTACTCACTTTCCAAGTTCCATTTTTAAACTAGCTGTATGGATTATAGAGTCTAATGCACTCCAACACATTAGATTTTCTACATTCAGTTTCAAATTCCTACGTAGAGAATTCAAAGAAACTTTTTTCTTTTGTTCTCTCACAGTCTGCAGAGAATTTAGAGTATTTGTCTGTCGGCACTGAGGGTGTGAGTGCCAAAAGTTAACTACGGAATAATAATGTAACGAACTTTAAGAAATAAAGGAGGAAAGAACTTAATTTTGTTGCTGCAAAAGATTCATACATCGCTCATCACACATAAGCTTTGCTTAGTTTTATAGCTAATACTATATTTTCTTTATTTTTAACCAACGACGTTTCAGGACGTTTTCAGTTCGTCCTGTATGTTTGTCCACGATTATCTCGCTTTTGGCTGAACCGATTTTCTGAAAACCGTTCAGAAAAATGTTCGTTATCGCGGGCCACATAGAAAAGACGTAAGACGAGGACGCGTCGCGGACGGGCGAAAATGTATGAGAGTCGCGTCCGCGCCCCGTCTCTTCTGTGTGTTTTACGTCGCGACGCTTCTATACATTTTGCATGAAAGAGCCGCGATAGAGACATATGTCTCCGCCCCGTCTGCGTCTTACGTCTTTTCTATGTGGCCCGCGCCTTACATTTTAGGGAAGGTTTAAGTATACAGCATTAGTGGATATCCCATGAAGTTGACCACATAGATCCGTTATTGCTAATTTGAATGACGGATTTTCAAAGACGCCGATTAAACGAACATTAATATTGAATATCTCAAGTAAAAAGGGGAAAATAAAAAAGTCCAAAAATAAAAACAAAGTGCCCAACTTCCGAAAGAAAAGTTATTTTACGCTTTTCCCACGTTTTTTTTTGTTTGTTTTTGAAGTACGTTCTTTTAAAAAGAAAAGTGAGCTTATTATGTCTAATTTGAATGCTTTCCAAACAGTTTTTAACACAGATCATTTTAAAAATGTATGCTACCTCTGCGCAGAATTCGTTACCTCAATGGTTTTTAATGATTTGTACTGGAAATTGAGGAGAAAACACCGTGTTTTTATTACCTTTTTACTACGGTTTAAGGTCTGAGCTAAATGTGGAGCAGCTTTACTATTGCATGTACACCATTGCATATTCATAGTCTTGAAACAGTGTAACTTTTCGTTATTGTGGGATTTTTTCGACCTACAATTTCAACGTAGAGGAAATTAACTTGAATCATCATCTTAATGAAAAATCTTTTTAGTAAATTAATAGTGTAAACACAATTAATCTTAATCTTTAAAACATACAAACTTTGAAACAACACACGATGTTATCGAATCAAACTAGATAATATAGACATAGAATTAAAACACAACAACAGATAGAAGGTTCTGGGTCTAATTTCATGTCAAATTAGAACTAGCCAAGCCAAGAGCCTTGCGTTTTTGTGAAAGTCTTCCCCATTCTAGGAATTTCTCTTGTATCGTGGGTGCGCTTACAAACATTTCATCATCATCATCATCATCAGCCCGAAGACGTCCACTGCTGAACATAGGCCTCCCCTACAAACATTTAAACTCACACATGTACTTACACAAACACCCAAACAACTTGTAGATCATACAAATAATTGTTCCGTGCGAGAATCGAACACAAGACACGCAGCACAGAAGTAAATCTATAGGATATTTTCTTTCTCGATTGATGACATGAATTAATAATATTATGCTACTGCTCCACCTGCGTCTTAACGCGCAAATTAGTACGTTAATTAAGGCGTTACGTAAATGTGGCCAACGCTTTAATGTGTTAAATTACAAACGGCATTACTAATGGCATTAAACGTTAAGCGATAGCTCGGGTGTCGGTTTTTTGGACACATCAAAGAGTTTTAGCGCGTAGTTCAGCGCGCTAAGCGATGTTGGCTACATTAACGCCGTCTCATTCTGCGGGACGCGCGCGTACAGCAAGGACGAATGTACTTTGTTTTAGGCGGGAACTGCATTTACGAGAACGACAATGGAGTGGTCGAATGAGAGAGCTTTAGAGTTTTTAGAACTTTTTCAATCTTTGGTTTCCAAAGCTGCAATCACATAAGAATCGCTCGGCAGTTAGTGATCCGTGGCGACGTGTTATCCAGTATTTGTCGTTTCCAGAGACACAGGAAGAATTAAAAAAGAAACTTACTTTAACCTCCATTTTGTGTGTTAACGCGTGACTTCTCGAAAAATTAACTCTCATTATCATTAACGTTAACGCTAACCCAGGTGCTGCAGTAGCATTAGAGATAAGTTGTTTGTAAATCTTTGTGACACTTTTGACGATTTTGTGTTGCGGATTCGTTTCAGCGGGCTTACAAGACAACTGGTATCTAAGTGGTTGAGCGTTTGCCGGGGTCACAGGACTTATCTCATTACCGTGACCCCGGAACATAAAGGGCTATTGAAGGACACCGTGGATTTTAGTCAGTACGAGTCTGACAGTCCTTCCTGCCCTGCCCTGGGCGAGGACTCATTTGATGAATTTACGAAGAAAAAAAAAAGGGGTTGAGCGATGTTTGTAAACATGTCCACGACACAGAAGGAATTCCTAGAGAGGAATAAATTTATTTTATAACAAAACACACATAATAATACTTCTCTTCATATTTTAGGCAGACATTTACCTTTTGGATGACCCCCTATCCGCCGTGGACGCTAACGTGGGTCGTCAACTGTTCGAGGGCTGCATCAACGGGTACCTGCGTGGGCGCACGCGCATACTCGTCACGCATCAGATTCACTTCCTTAAAGCTGCCGACTACATTGTTGTTTTAAATGAGGTTTGTATATTTTATTTACTATATTTAAAAACTTCTAAATTATTGGACTAAGATTATGTACAAACTATAAATAAAAAATTACTGGTAATACCTATGTACAAAAAGAAAAATAGATAAAAGAAAAAAAAAAACATTCAAAGGGCGTCAAAGAATACGTCCACATCGCTGTCAACGGGAACAGTGCCCAGAACGCTGGCAGCATTGCCACGTTGTATGGCAATGCTGATTCGTTGGCCTAGGAATAGGCCAGCCCTCTGGTCACCTGAAGAGTCGACTAAACGCCTGGCGATTTCCTTAAAAACGTTGTGGGCACTCGGACCCCATGGCCCCAGAGTTTCAACCCCAAACGGCTCAAACACATAGCTACTAGCTAAGCCAATGTATTTGCGCCGCTTGGAGTTTTCAGCACCTGCAGCAGCAGCGCCAGCACAACACGCTGTACTAGGAAGATGGGATGGCGCAAGGGTGTCGACACATGTTGCATCCCACACCAAAGGCCTACCCAGCTTCCATGGCATTATGGTCATACCATCTGGTCTCTTCCCATCGTCACGTGCCAAGCCACTGGGTTCTAAGACGGCTGGCACCCCGGCGGTGACAAGAGCACGACGGATTATGTCATTTAAGCTAGCGTGTCGTGCTAACCGACCTGCACTCCTGCTGCAGGAAAGGCCATGGTGCCCGAGGCAGTCGACTACTTCACCACATTGACAGCGGTGTGGAGCACCACAAGGAGCGCCCAAACGTAGGCAAGTAGCGACCCGGAATGTTGTATCACCCAACATAGTGCCTATGTTGGGTGAAGGTAGCGCCTGAAGCCAAAGGCCCGACTCCCATTCACCCACAGCCAGCAGGCGGGCACGCTCCGCAGTATTGGTGGACGTATTAAGGAGATTATTCCGTACCAACCTGCAGAGCGGCTCATCCCACTGTCTCTGGGAAAACGGGTTCACGGGCCGATCCGTATCTGGGCAAGCCACTTTCCAGGCGCTCTCGGCATCCGTCAAACACGGCACCTCAGGGTCGACCAAGGAAAAAGATAAAATTTTCCTGGTCAGCTTTTCAGTGCTGTGGACAGAGGACAGGAACGCCGGTAAGCTAACACTGGAAATTTTGCGGACACCGAGCCCACCAAAACGAATTGGAAGGGTGGCTTGAAGCCACGCTCGGTCATCCAGGGCCACATTAAGAATGGATGTTAATGTATTACGAATAATTTTGTCAATTTTGTCCAAGAGTAGTGGTTGTTTAAAAAGAGGGGATGAACGAAGAAAATACATGAAATTTGGACCAAAACAACAATATCTTAAAAGGGTGAAAGCCGAATGTAAACTAATTTGGGAGAGTCTTTCCGAAATATCATTAAAGTGTTTAATTTTGTTGTCAATGAATGATGGGAAACTTTCTGCCAAAATAGGGGAACCAAGGAGGTGCAGGGAACTTTTATCTAAAATGGTGATATTTGGAGCTATTTCATATTCGACAAGGGTACTCGTATAATTAATTTGTAAATTATTTGTCAAAGGGTCGCATTGAAAACATGGGTACATTCGACGAGCTGGTATCATCGGCGAAAGATTTCTCCTTGATGCTGTCTCAGTTACAAGAAGGCAAAGAAAAGGACTCGGACAGTCTAGGATCACGGGTAAGACATCCGATAAATCTTATACAAAACCAAGCTGATTTTCTAAGGGAACGATTTGAAGGAAAGTCTAACTAGCGCCGTTTGTCCAAGTTTATGTCCAGCAGTGGACAATTGCAGGCTGATTATGATGATGAAAATGGTAGTTCCAAAGTTCCTGTAAAAAACAAAGATTTAAAATAATGAATAGCTCTAATTTGAGCTATTCCATTATAGGATTTCCGCCTTTGTTCTAAAGCTGGGGACTCACTTAACAGTGTTGCATGTAACGCATCAGATACGGTATCAAGTGAGAAGGCACGTAGGCACGAACCCGCTGCGAACCGCTCGCTGTAAGCTAGAGAAACACAAAGGCGGCTCGCAGTGTATTCGGAAGAGCCGTACCCATTTGAGGTTGATACAGTATCTGATACGTTACATGCAACACTGCCAAGTGAGTACCCAGCTTTTGATAACAACAATCAAATCGTTGCATTTGCAAAACTATCTGAATTATGCATTCCAATCAGTACCCAGTTGGTACTAGTCTATCGATTGCTGTGAGTGGACGGCCATGATATCGACCCACCACTCAACTGCTCAACTGCTAAAGCTACGTTCCATTATCGGGCAAAATATGATAATTTATGTAATTGTAGTCTCTTTTGTTCGCCCAGTAATAAGACACATAAATTTCTCAATTTATGTTTCTCATAATGTTTTAATTTAAATTCAATATACCTGACAGCAGGATTGTAATAATATTTTATAACACATTTGCTCGTAAAAGGTCTCTTACTGCACCTATTTCAGTATCGTAATGTATCTTATTACGCACTAGTGCGTAATGGTAAAGTAAAACGCACTAGTGCGGTAATGGTAAAGTAAATCGCACGGTTTATCAAGATGCTCCGTCTAAAACGAACGGTACTTTTTTAAATCTTAGCAAAGAGTTTTTATGTCAGAAAAGCGGTCAACATTTTATTATTAAAATTAAATTTGGGAGATGAAATATAATAAATAAACATTTTATTCTTTAATTTAATTAATTTTGACAATTAATTACAACCATTTATCTGTAATAAAACCACAAAAGAATTAATTTACTTTATTAGTAATACTGGCTGTTTTTTGTGCCTTTGCCATAAACAAAAGATGCTGGTGCGCGCGCATCGCTAATTTGTGAAAAAGTAAAAATTATTCCGCTTGCTTTTCCTTTTCGATGTAATGATTTTATTTATTTACTCACAAATGTGTTATAAAACGTCGTATGACATACGTGCGGTTTGATAATTACAGCCTCTGCTTTCTTATAGCACTCGCCTTACGGCTTGTGCTACCAATATCGCCTCTGCTGTAATGATCAACTTACCGCACTTATATCATAATGTACTATTATAACACATTTGCTCGTAAAAGGTCTCTTACTGCACCTATTTCAGTATCGTAATGTATCTTATTACGCACTAGTGCGTAATGGTAAAGTAAAACGCACTAGTGCGGTAATGGTAAAGTAAATCGCACGGTTTATCAAGATGCTCCGTCTAAAAGGAACGGTACTTTTTTAAATCTTAGCAAAGAGTTTTTATGTCAGAAAAGCGGTCAACACTTTATTATTAAAATTAAATTTGGGAGATGAAATATAATAAATAAACATTTTATTATTTAATTTAATTAATTTTGACAATTAATTACAACCGTTTATCTGTAATAAAACCACAAAAGAATTAATTTGCTTTATTAGTAATACTGGCTGTTTTTTGTGCCTTTGCCATAAACAAAAGGCGCTGATGCGCGAGGATCGCAAATTTATGAAAAAGTAAAAATTATTCCGCATGCTTTTTCTTTTTGCTGTAATTATTTTATTTATTTACTCACAAATGTGTTATAAAACGTCGTATGACATACGTGCGGTTTGATAATTACAGCCTCTGCTTTCTTATAGCACTCGCCTTACAGCTCGTGCAACCAATATCGCCTCAGCTGTAATTATCAACTTACCGCACTTATATCATAATGTACTATTAGTCATTTGATCTTGCATTTATATCAAAGGATCGAGCTAAACCGTCATTAGACTTTAAGCACAGAATACATAATAGCTTTAAGTAAATCTGTATCTCATACTCAGAAGTGTTTACGAAGCAAACGTTCCTACACAGCACCGAAGTAGCTCGTTATATCACATATACTGTTTATACCTTAATATTTTATGAGCATCTCACCCCGCACTTCGTAAAATAAAATTGATCCCCAAAAGGTCTGACGGAATCCCTTCATAGTGGCAACCAGCTTCTTCAAATATGTAAAGGGTATCACATACCTATATAAAAATGAGTTTGTGTCATTCGTTTACTGTTGGAATCTGACTTTAATATTTTTCTATATTTATGTGAATTTTATGCTCGCATTTCGTCAAAGGGGTTGATGCATCGTAAGCGGCGATAAACTATGAAATGATTCATTTTTGCTAATAGAAATCTTCAAACATTACAGGTCGTCGAGCTTTTGTTTGTTACCTTAGCACACAGACTGATATGTATGCTTTTACTTGATATTACCAACTAAAACGAAATCTCTTTAGAATCAATACAAGATTTTTTGTTCAGTGCTGGTAGAAGTCTAGCTATTAAACACTTTCCAACCTCTTCAAGTTTATTTTTTCCCTCTTTATTGTAGCCAGCTTCATGAGATGAGTTTGGGCGATTGCCCGAGGGTCGAGACTTGAAAAAGAAACAACACAAAATAATGGGCGAACGTAAAATTCATAAAAACCGTTCATCCTTGCTAAAGCCAGTATATTGCTCGTACGTTCAGTTTCTAAATGTTAGAATGTAGGTAATTACTTCTATTTAAACATGTTTGCAAACCCAATTAAAATATGAAACCGTATATAACAGTTTATAACTGGTAAGCTCGGGTTAACTGGAAAATGCTTTTCACAGACCCTTAGGGAAAAATATATATAATATATCTTTGTTGTTTTGTAAAAAAGAGAAAATTTCATTCCAACTCAGTCATGACATCAAATTGTATGAGAGAGGTTTCGATAATTGGAAGATTCTACAATGCTGTTTGTTTTGACAGAGTGTGGAAGAAAAAGACAGACCCGCCCTTAAGACCATGGTGAGCGTGACTGATGGCGAGGAGTTACAGGAGTTCGAAGCTCAGAAGATGGAGGAGGAAGAAAGGCAGTCGGGTAACTTGCGCTGGGAGGTTATTTCCGCGTACTTCAAGTCGGGAGGAAGCTTGTGCTTCATTCTATTTGCACTCTTCATTGTTGTACTTTCTACGACTAGTGCGGCTTCTATTGACTACTGGGTCAGTTATTGGTGAGTATCATTGTCATGTAGACATGTAAATTTATTTCATGATATAATGCCTTAGTTTCTAAACGGAGGTGCATTTAAACTAGGTATTTCTTTTTAAATACTGTGTTGTATGTGAAGCTTTCTTTCTAAAGCAAGACTTTACAAATCGTGATACAGGTAAAAACAGCCGTAGGTTTGTTTTGCTCAAAAACAAAATGAACATGTAATAAACTTCTTATTTTTTATAGGACAAATCAAATGGCCATATACGAGGAGTCCCTCAACGGTGAACCAATAGGTACGTACAATTTGATACAAATCCTAATTTGATTGATCCTTGATCCTATCAAATAATTATAGCTAATAAATAATTGAGTTTTTACTTTATAATGAAACCACTATGTACTATGTTCATAGTTCGTACGATTTATCCAACTACTTATCTGTCAAGCTATCCCAACTATATTGAGGACGACATATAAGTAGTACTAGCTGTTGCTAGCGGCTTCACCCGCTATAACTCGAAAATTATCCCACGGGAACATAAAATCGGGATAAAAACTAATATGTGTTAATCCAGGTTATAAACTATCTGTGTACCAAATTTTAGCCCAATCCGTTCATTGGTTTTTGCATGAAAGAGTAACAAATATACCTACATACACATATACATCCTCACAAACTTTCGCATTTATAATTTTAGTAGGATAGGATAACCGGATGCAGTTGTATTTAACATGGAGCGGCCGCCTATCTGATTGGTCATATAATTGGGTCATATGATACCCCTTAGCAAGATTTGTTGGTACTTTTGGGCTTCTCACTAGCAACAATAATAAGCAACAAAGATAATAAGTATCACCCATCCAAAGGTCAACCTTGGCTACCGCGGCTTTAAAGATCGACCTGCATGGCTGTTATTATTTTAACATGCCTTCTGATTGTGTCCATGATATTAGAAAAAAAATTACAATTGAAGAGTACCTTCTTAATGCTATGGGTCTATCTATTCGTTACAGAGACATCAAGAACAATGCCTGTGTTTCAAATTAGAATAGCTTAATCAATGCCATGCATAATCACAAAAGTAAACATTATACAACGTTAAATGTTTTGCGCATTTAACGTTACACGTTGTATATTATAAATCACAATAATGAAAACAAATATAAACAATTCATAATAACAATTATCAATCGTAAATAAATCTAATTTAAATATCAGTGAAAATTAAAGTAATTATTTTCACAAGCCAAGAAAAATATCTAAGTGAAATAAACGAATGCAAAAAAATCAAGAATAAAAGTAGAACATTTACGAGCAACAATAGCAGCCTTGCATAACATATAGACCAAGCCCAAGTTTTTCATAATCACATAAATACGATATAACGTAGTACACTGGTCCCAAGTGGCGGGTCCTAATTAAAGTAGCTAACTAACAGGGACCACTAATTAATACCAAGGATCGTTAGGTAACTTGATTCGTGACATAAATCCTTGAGCTCGGAAGAGTCAAGCCGGATCGAATGTTAAACTGTTATTAACACCTTAATGGATAGGGAAGCAGTTTATATTAGTTAGAAAATAGGTATTAATTATGAAATATCTTGTACGTTTTAATGTATAATTTTGATCAAAATAGCGTTTATTTCCCGTGGTATTAACGTTAGTACTATCTATCAAGCGGTTCAGTAGTATCCACCACAGCAAGTTTTATTTACGCATGCTATTCTTTTATTTTAAATTAGAGATTAAGGGCGCATAACCAAAAAGTTGGCAACGTCGCAAATAGCTGTCAAATATTTACAGGTTATAATGAATTTGGTAAAATTACTGTATGAAAATAAGAAATATGGCTCTGTATGCACTAAACAATTGTTATAGGAATGCCATTAAAACACTGAATTTGATCTTATCACCGTTTCAGGTCTATAAAAGGCATTTGGAAGGTTTCCAAATACTTTTTTTACATTTATAACTGTATATTCAGTGTTACGATATTAATTATTGCATTCCCTTATCAATTTTCTAGTGCACTAGGTACAGAGCCATATTTCTAATATCCATACAGTAACATTGCTAAATTAATTAAAACTTGTTAATTTTTGACAATTATTTGCGACGTTGCCAACTTTCAGAATAAGCGCTCTTAATTAAACGCACTTTTCTGTATAATCGCACGTTTACTATCTCTTATATACTTTGCACCATTTTTTTAAAGTTAGTAAGATCATCAAATGACGCCTCCGGTCTTGGGTGGAGTGGAAAGAATTGTCATCGTACTACTGATTATTACTACCTGTAGTACCATAGGTAGTAAACGAAAAATAGTCGAATTGAAATAAATCATTTAGAGAAGTTAACCCTTTAGTGCGTTAGTATTTAACGTTCTTAAGCCATTTATGTGTTTGTAATCTATTCAAAAATTAAATGCAGGTGACTGTCTTAGAATCCCTTCAGAAAAATATTATTTTATTATTCTATATACCTACTATGTTAACATTTAAAGCATTCAGTGTTTTTTAATTATTAGCAGGCCTTTGCATAGCTTTGCAGACTGTGCCGCCGTATTTCGTAGTAACTGACAATCAATAAGAAAATAGTTGTTTAATAGCTTACACGACACCAATAATTGAACTAATAACTCCGTGGGATTCCGCAACTGTGCTTCACATTGCTCGCATTAAATATTCAAAGTGTAAATCGTACGTAATTATACAGTTCTACCAACACGACCCAATAACTCTGTCCTGGCGTTGTGGCAAAAGTCTGGGAATTTTATTTTATTATTTATACGTACTGACCAGATGTTCGAATGACTTTTTTGATACGAAAAAAGACATAAAGGTCACAGGTGGTCAGTGAAACGAACAGAACACAAACCGACAAATCAATGTTGAATGCAGTACTTTTTCCAAGATGAAGAAGATAAGAGATGAAGATGAAGACAGTTTTAGCAATCAGATATCATTACTAGGAGGACACTTCAACACTCTTTGATATTTCTCTGAAGTCAGTCAAAAATCTCAGCCATCTTTTTCCATATACAATAAAAGAAATGAGACCCTAAAATTCGCAGTTTAATGTACTTAGCTACTTAGCCGTACAAAGCATCAAATAGCCTCAAGGAATGCTATGCCAAATATCTACCAAAACCACGTACAGACTATAAACAGACTTACACCACATATGTAGCTGGCATTGGAATGCTACGCAAAACTATCTCATGAAATATGCCAACCAAAATCGGCAAATGTATTTTCGATTCTACATAAATAAAGTACGATACTCTACATTTGATTTCATTTTATGGTCGCATGCAAGCTAGTGGTCTGCTAGTAATTTGCACCTCGGATTTGCTCTGATTTTTGATTAATTTGAAATTCTCTGCAAACACCACACACTGCGGAAAAATGCTCTATTTTTTTAAAGGGATCGCGAGACTGTGTATAAGTAACAGTGACTCTGGATCGCAAAGAGCTATTGAAGGAATACCGTTGATTTTAGCCAGTACCAGTCTGATAGTCATATCCGTCCACCCAAGATGGGAGGAATCACTTGGTGATGTTACCACGCCATACAAAAACTTGCTCTATTTTATGTGGCTCGGAATACAAATGACTAATCAAATATAAGAGATATTTTATTTTTCTATTCAGTATGTTGTAATTTATGGCAATATAGGGTAGCGACAGTTTAACAATTTTAATCGCTTAACGTTTTCACATAAAATGAGATATTCTAAACCGAAATTGAACACAGGAAGATTTACCTAAGTGTCTAAACTTATAGATAACCTACATATCTACTGAAGCAGATTACGGAAGTAGGATGCGAATGTTTCGGCAACCTAATTAAAAGTTTCAGTATGGAAAGTGGATTTTAATCAATTAAGAGACAAAGGAGGGTGAAAGTTGATAGTCAGCTGTTTTTTGGTAGGTAGGTACTCTTTCAGGAGCCCTAGCGTGACTTTTCATGTTATTGTGACGTAAAGTAAACAGGAACTTTGACGTTAATTTGCAGGAAAAAAGTAGTTCCTCGTTCGTATATTAGAGGTGGTATATCAATATTTTTATTTTACACAAAACGTACATAATAATTACTTCAAGTAGGGACGCTATAAATAAAATACAGAAATCTTGTGATAAGGCCTACTGATATGTGCATTTGGTTATGTTAAGGTGTGATTCCGGTCTCAGCAGTTTAAAAATTCAGTTATTCAGCTGGATCCAGTTAGACTAGAAGCCAGCTCTAAAAAACTGAGGGAAAGACTAGACTAGATGATGATTTAAGCACTTCTTTTTCAATACTTGGCCACTGAGATCTTTTTCAAATATTTCCCCCAATTTTTTATGAATTTTGCCCATACCAGGAATTTGTCACGTTTTGTAGGTGCGCTTACAAACATTATAAACTCACGTGCACAAACGCCCAGACCCGCATCAACTTGTATATCATACAAATATTTGCTCCGGGAATCGAACCTGTGCCGAGCAGCGCAGCAGTCCAACCGCTCAGCCACTGCGCCGACACATGCCGTTAAAAAACGATACATTGGAGAGGCCTTTAAGTTCAGCAACGAACTGATATGGGCTGATGATGAAAAAATTTATTTAGGTATCTAGACACGTGCCCGCTATTTTTTTTTTTAACCTATCTTGTCCCACTGCTGGGCAAAGGTCTCCCCCATAACCTTCCAATCTGTTCTGTGAGCGGCTTTCTCCGGCCAATCCGTCATGAAGGTGTCTAGGTCGTCACGCCAGCGTTTCCTAGGCCTGCCTCGGCTACGACGCCCGTCCGGCACCCACTGTGTAACGACCCTATAAGTTTGCTAAATAAAGATCAGCTTTTCACACTACAATCTACTCCCCACAGAACCAGGTTTGGAAGTACAAGTAGGCCAGTTCACGGTGGGCCAGTACCTGATGATCCACGGATGCCTAGTGGCTGCCTGCGTGCTAATAGTGAATCTGCGAGTCTTTCCATTCGCCTACCTCTGCGTCTCCGCCTCCAGCAAGCTGCATAACACCATGTTCTCGACTATGCTGAGAGGAGTCATGCGCTTCTTTGATACTAGCTCATCAGGTATGTTGGAGGTTTGAAGGAGGGAACAATAATATAGGAAGGAGGTGTATTTTTATGACAGAAAGGAAGGTCTAAGAAATTTTCCATTTATTATTTACTAGCTTCTGCCCGCGACTTCGTACGCGGAACCTGTTGCTTATGCCGGCGACGACGGGGTCGTCAAAATCGAAGATCTGAAACGTCGAATTCTAAGAGCCAGGCTGAACAACTCTTGCCAAGACGTCATTCCTATATATGTTATAGTGTAGCTGGGGTCTTGGAGTTCCACATCAGGTGTTCCAGATCTCAATTTTCATACGTCAACAGAGAGTGCTCATAAGGCTGGACAACTCTTGCTAAGACGTCATTCCTATATCTATCTATATCTATACTTATAATAAATCTGTAGAGAGGTCAATTCTGTACATGAAATATATTTCCAAAATAACTATCAGGGGGTGATTAGGGATCGATACTGATGCCAAAAATGCAATTAATAAAATTATTGTCTGTCTGTCTGTCTGTCTGTCTGTCTGTCTGTATAACCGTTATAGAAACAAAAACTACTCGACGGATTTTGACGAAACTTGGTACAATTATTTATCATACTCCTGCGCTGGTTATAGTATACTTTTCATAACGCTACAATCAATAGGAGCAGAGCAGTGAAGGGAAATGTTAGGAAAACGGGAGAAGTTACTCCATACACGCTAATCTTCGGAACTACTGGACGGATTTGATTGTTTTTTTTTTGTTGTATAGCTTTTAAGTCTGGGCAATATATAGGGTATAATTTTATCTTGGAAACTTGAACACCTGATGCAGAACTGCAATAGATCAGCTAAACTATAAGAGATACAAAAATAGCACCGTAGCAAAAATTGTTCCGCGTGATGAGCATTTTCAGCTAAGAAAATAAATTTGAAGATATGGAACACCTAATGTGGAACTCCAAGAGCCCAGCTACACTATTACATATACATACAGTAATGACGTCTTAGCAAGAGTTGTTCAGCCTGATGAGCACTCCCTGTTGTCATATAAAAACTGAAGATCTGGAACACCTGATGTGGAACTCCAAGAGCCCAGCTACACTATAACATATATAGGAATGACGTCTTTGCAAGAGTTGTTCAGCCTAATGAGCATTCTCTGTTGACGTATGACAATTGAGATCTGGAACAACTGATGTGGAATTCCTAGAGCCCAGCTACACTATCACATATATATGAATAACATCTTGACAAGAGTTGTTTAGTCTGATGGGCATTTCCTGTTGACTTACAAAAATGAAAGATCTGGAACTGGAACATCTGGAATAGTCATGCGCGTCCCGTTGTTTTCCCGTCCCCAGGCTCTAAGAATTCGACATCAGACGTTTCAGATCTTCGATTTTGACGACCCCATTGTCGCTGGCATAAGCAACAGGATCCGCGTACGAAGTCGCTGGCAGAAGCTAGTATGTTATAAAGTAGCTGGGCTGTTGGAAGTTCTACATCAGATGTACCAGATCTCCAATTTTTATACGACAACAGGGGTTGCTCATCAGGCTCAACAACTCTTGCTAAGACGTCTTTACTGTATATGTTATAGAGTATCTACTATCTAGGCTCTTGGAGTTCCACACCAGGTGTTCCAGATCTCAATTTTCATACGTCAACAGAGTGTGCTCATTAGGTTGGACAACTCTTGCTAAGACGTCATTCCTATATATGTTATAAAGTAGCTGGGCTGTTGGAGTTCCACATCAGGTGTACCAGATCTTCAAATTTTATACGACAACAGAGGATGCTCATCAGGCTCAACAACTCTTGCTAAGACGTCTTTACTGTATATGTTATAGTGTAGCTAGGCACTTGGAGTTCCACATCAGGTGTTCCAGTTCTTTAATTTTTATACGTCAACAGAGAGTGCTCATCAGGCTGAACAACTCTTGCTAAGACGTCTTTACTGTATATGTTACAGTGTAGCTGGGCTCTTGAAGTTCCACATCAGGTGTTCCAGATCTTCAATTTTTATACGTTGACAGAGAGTACTCATCAGGTTGAATAACTCTTGCTAAGACGTCATTCACTTATATGTTATAGTGTAAGTGGGCTCTTGGAGTTCCACATCAGGTGTTCTAGATCTTCAAATTTTTATACAGCAACAGAGAGTGCTTATCAGGCTGAACAACTCTTGCTAAGACGTCGTTCCTGTATATGTCATAGTGTAGCGGGGCTCTTGGTGTTCTACATCAGGTGTCCAGGATCTTCAAATTTATTCTCTCAGCAGAAAATGCTCATCACGTGGAACAATTTTTGCTATTGCACCATTTCTGTATCTCTTATAGTTAAGCAGGTCTGTTGCGGTTCTGCATCAGGTCTTCAAGTTTCCAAGATAAATTATAGCCTATATGTTAACGGGACTTAATACCTATACAACGAAAAAAAATTATTCAAATCCGTCCAGTAGTTCCGAAGATTAGCGTGCACAAACACACAGACAAACAGACAAACAGACAAACAGACAAACAGACAAACAGACAAACCGACAAACAGACAAACAGACAAAAAAAATTTTAACTACATTTTCGGGTTCGGCATCGATATAATAACAATCCCTGATACTTTTTTTTTATATATTTCCATTGTACAGACACCACTTTTCTACAAATTTATTATATGTATAGATTATGTTTTTGTTACAGAGGAGTTTTTCTTTTGTAAATAATTAGATTTGATTTGTAATGTTAAAGGTCGAAACAAATAAGTTCTCGAATTATATTGAAATCGACGAAAGAAATTGTTATTAAGTATTATAATTCTGTTGAAAAACAAAGATATATAATGACGTATTTAAATAATTCTGTACTTATTTCTTCAGGTCGTATATTGAATAGGTTCACAAAAGACATGGGTTCTCTCGACGAGATCCTGCCTCGAACCCTACTAGACGTGCTGCAGATCTACGGAACCCTGACTGCTATCCTGGTTCTCAACGCTATTGCTCTGTACTGGACGCTGGTACCTTCGGCCGTGCTGCTCATCCTGTTCTTCTTTATTGTCAGGATATACATGAAGGCTGCTCAGGGAATCAAGCGATTGGAGGGCACAAGTACGTTAAAATTAACATATTTTTTTTATTTTCAACCGGTCTTCAAAAAAGAAAGTGCACGGCATTTCCAAACGTTCTTATTGTTCGTCATTCTTAATGTTTAGCCCTATATAGGCGACGGAAGTCTCCAATACCTTACGATTTTGGTATTCATTGACGCGTGCTTGTGTTCGAATCTCTATGGGTTTGTATTGCGATAGCCGCTTGGATACCGAAGCCGTAAGGTATCGGAAACTTGAGTCGCCTTGTGTGCGAAGGGCCCTAGGCCTCATTTAAAGTCACGGGACGCATCGGGAAGCGCGGTGCAGTCTAGTCCACCGGAAAAACAAACATACCGCGATGTATAAGAGCACTAAAAAAAAAACGGCCGTTAAAGGTCCAAAATCCCTTTGTCGAATTTTTTTTGTGCTCCCGACATAGCTTTTTGGCCATGCGTTCCTGGAAAATCTAACGCGACGATCAACTTTTCTTTGTCGAATGCATTTTTACGACTTTTTGTCACTGTGCAAACGTTCTTTTGAACGTAGCGTAATATTTTTTGTACGATTTGACGCAGCGAAATGTGCAAACTAACGCAGAAACAAAAGATATTTAGTATTTTGTCATTTCGTTAATTTGCCATATTTTGTGCCTATTACAAAACACTTTAAAAAGACGACAATACGACAATATATCGCGTTTAAGTTCCTTTGTCGGTAGTGTTTAAATTTCCTTTGACGCGGAATCTGAGGCCTTTAGACGGCTCCCATTTGTTAAGGGATTTTAGTCGCCACGTTTAGAATTTTCTTTGAGTGAGCGTTCAAGGAGCTTCAGCAAGAATTGATGAACAATCATAGCCCGCGCCGCCCGACTTCTCCTTGAACAAGGCCTAATGACTGTACCACATTCGACGCGTCTTCAAGCCTTTCAGGAGAAACTTAAACATTTTAAAGCAATAGTCATATTGTTTAAAAAGGTTCAGAAATACATAAACTAATATAATATTGAAATGTCGTAATATAAAACGATGCGATCTGTCGCCGTCCGGACGGCACGTAAAATTTTTCACGACGGCGTAATATATTTGAGGGTACGAACCTTTTCCTTTGACAAATTATCTCCAATCTTTTCAATCGCTAATGTTACTGCCTTTTATCTACGTGAATGGCAAATATTTTTCATGTTTTCAATGTGCTTTAAGTATGATTGACGATTTAGGAACTTTAATAAAAACCTACGTAGTGTATTGCTATATTATCTTGTTGGTTTAGTAGTCATAAGGATGACATCTGAATATGAGATCCTGAGTACTATTTGTTGCGTGTTTTCTTCAGAAATTTCTTATTAGCAGACATGAAACCTTGATTAATATTCCATTGATGACAATAATTATACTCGTTCTCTTTTACTAGGGACAATCGACAAAGTTGAATTATGACCCACCATAAGCTTATTTTCCTACAGACATTCAAATACAATATGGTCTACATTCGCGTAAATATACATATCCATATGGTAACGACTTTGATTTTTGTCAATTTGACGGCTTCAAACGATTTATTGTCAAAGTGGGAAATGATTCAACTTTTTCGATTGGGCATAGACACAAAAATAAATGTATTATTAGTTAGTTACACCTCTGTTTAACCCTTCGGGGATATCAGCCATGATGTTATTTTTTTTAAACTTATCCCCAGACTTGGAATTAAGCAGTCGACCGCTCAATTACTGCGCCAATCTTGCCGTCCCCATGTGTTTTCATTTTCAATGTCACTCAGGAATAATGCAGTTATCTACTGGTGATAGAATTATCAAAATGGGTTCAGCAGATTCTAGAAACAAATCTACAAACACCTCTATTAATGATTGAAAGTTTCTAAACATTTACTTTTTTTTCAGCTAAGAGCCCTATGTTTGGAACAGTGACGTCATCCCTCAGTGGTATTTCTACCATCAGGTCAGCCAATGCGCAACAGAGACTCATCGAACAGTTTGATAGTAACCAGGTAATTTACATTTACTTTGAAAACCCACTCATATAATTAGATTATCAGGAGTAAGATGAACTAAAAAGTTTGGATATAATTTATTAACAACAGTTAAAATTGAATGATATACATACACCGTGACTTTTTAGTCGTCTTACAACGGCAGCCCAGTTCATGTCTCCAATGACTAGAACACGTATATAATAATAAAAATAGGTATTAAAGAGATTTGAAAAATTAAAAAAAAAAACTTTAATTCGTTATTATGACGCAAGGCGTAGTTAGAAACACCATTGTCTCATAGAAAATGGATATGGAATGATCTGCCCTACAGCTTGATACGTAAACATTTTAACAGGGTGTTTCATATTTCTAATGTACGCTATTTATTAATAATAAAAGTTATTGTTAACAATTAAAAAAAAACCTCGCCTAGAGATATTTTAGGTCGGATACATTAAGTGGACCACTTTTGTAAGACGACTAAAAAGTCACGGTGTATAAAAATGTTGATTCTCTAACGGCCTGTTCACGACCTTGCCGCTGTGGGCGGTGACTTAGCGCGGAGCGACAAGCAGTAACATCAAATGTATAGAAATGTTTGAAACACGCCTCGAGGCGCCGCCAGTGGCGAATTCGCGTACTTACAAAAGTAATCAAGGTCTAAGGCAGTGGTCCGACCGCCGACGAGAACGAGTAACGATTTGAACTAGAAACTATAAAAGAGTTGGCGATCAGCGGGAAGCGAGTGTAGTTTCGATAGTTTTGTCGCCGGGCTATAAGCGAGTGTGCAAGTGCGACGAGCGATTACTCGCGTCTCTCGCCCGCGGTCGCTCAGTCCTGTGCAAACCTGATCAAGCGAGCCGAGCGAGCATCGCTGAACGAGTGTCGCTGAGCGAGTTTACTTTTTATAGCTCGTAGCTCAGCGACAAAACTAGTAAAGCGAGTCGTCGCCAGCAGTGTGAACAGTCAGAGAGCAACTATTAATATATGCATCTCTTTCGTTTACACGGAATGTAGATTTATTGTGCGAGAGAGAATCGCCGATAGTTAGTTAAAATTTGCGCCTTTGTTCAAAATAAGGTAGGTAGATTACAAATAGAATTTTTAACACGGAATGACTGTTTTTAACCAAATTAAAAAAAGAGAAGGTTCGACAATGTTTTTTTAATGTTTTTCTGTACTTCAAAATACCTGCAGTAAAGAACATGAGTTCAGATTCACATGACCGTTCAGTGTTGTTGGCAGCTATCCAAGGCAAACCGCGACATACAAACTCATCCATTTACTGTAAAAGCCCGTTTCAGTCGCTGAACGTCGAATCTGATGATAGCTGTTATGATATGATTGGTGACTGGATAGAGTCACTTGACTGATGATGCCGGTGCCGGGGAAGCAAAAATGTATGAAAACGTATGGCTCGCTTTTGCAGTTACCGGCACCGGCCCGGCGTTGAGTCCTGCCAGCGCCGTCACCGTCGTCGTGGCAGCAAGCTTCCCAGTCGGTGCCGGCCCGGCAAATCTGCATGTGTATTGTATTTTAATTGTAGCCGAGTACGTGTGAATGCGCAGGTTGGCAGGAGGACGCGGGATGGGGTAGGAGGATGCGGAACAGAGGGAGAGAGACTCGACTTTGGTTTGTGGTTCGTTTGGATGAATCCAAAATTCGTTGTCTCTGCGTTGGTATTGGCGTCGTAGATGTAAAAGATAAGAGATAATAACATTATTGTTACATCTACACGTTGTACTCTACTTGTGGTCATGCTGAAGTGCCATGTGAGTACGGCGCAGTGGAAAAACGAAGCACCGGCGCCGGTGCCGGTGCACGACCATGCGTTGCCAGGCCGGCTAATGGAAAAACGCCCATTGGGGTAGCATAAACATTTGCGTATCATTTCGAACGTTCCAGGCATGATAGTACGCTATTTTAAATACTTGTGTTTGTTGTAGGACTTGCACACAACTTCATGGAACTGTTACTTGGCGGGAGGCACCACGTTTGGCTTCTACTTGGACACAATGTGTCTGGTGTACCTCACTACTGTGATATTCGTCTTCCTCTTCCTTGACTTCGGTATGTATTTATTCAATACTTTTAGTTCAGAAGGTGTGCTTACAGGGTTGTAGAAACTGAGGCGCAAGGAAGAATTCGTGACGTCAAAGTAAACTAAAACGCCTTTTTGGTTGGTTAAGATAAGGAAGTACATTTAATTTTTATCCTTCATAGGCACTTATATAAATACATTTAAAATATTTAAGTTAATATTAACAGGAAATTATTAATTTAAAAATCGAAAACATCGTCAAATAAGTCCTCTCGCGCAGGTGAAGCGCAAGGGGCTAAAAGACTAGTACTGACTTAAAATCAGGGCCGCGGTACCCTATTTACACAGACAGCGATATCCAAGTATTATGATTTTCATCCATCCATTCATCCTCACAAACTGTCACATTAAATAGTAGTGAGATAAGATACTGAGTATCAAATTACTACACACTAAAATTGTGTTATAAGGAATTCGCGCTTCACTAGGCTACTTCTAAGTAATAGTACCTGGAGGGGCTTTCAGGTCGGCTTAATCTAATTTTCGAACAGCCGATTGTTAAGACGGGTAAGATGGGAAAAGACACGATCTACTTAAGGATTTTATCTGAATTCCGCCTACGCTCTATATTTTATTCTGTTTTTTTTTTCTGTATTTGTTGTAATAGCGGCAACAAAATACATTATCTGTGAAAATGTTAACTGTTTAACTATAACGGTTTATGAGATACAGCCTGGTGTTAGACGGATAGACAGAAAAACCAACCGCGAAGTCTTATTACTTATAGGATCCCGTACGTTTAATTTAAGTGTATAGTTTTGCAAAATAAAGATAATAGCATCCTGACTCGTGTAACTTATGCTTTTACTGGTTTTAAGAATTTTGAAGGGAGCCAGAAATTTGAGCTAAGTTAAGAGTTCAATTGGAGCTTTATGGCTCCGATATGTTTTCGTTTAAGAGCAACATTTTATGTTTTTATTTTTATTCCAATTATCGGGGGACTTTGGGGCCCCGGGCCCCCGGCTGATACGGCGGTAGCTATACGCCTCTGTTTCCATGTCATAATTTCTATTTACATCTAGTACACATGTCGTGTTTCGGTTGTTAGGCGACGCGATCCCCGTGGGCAGCGTGGGGCTGGCAGTGACACAGAGCAACACGCTGACCGTGATGTTGCAGCACGGCGCGCGCATGCTGGTCGAGTTCCTCGCGCAGCTCACCAGCGTCGAGCGTATCCTGCAGTACACGCGCATAGACACCGAGCCCGATCTCTTCGAAGGAAGTGAGTGAACACCGAACAACTTTTTTTTAGCGTGGTAAAATCATCAAATGAGTCCTTCCACCCACGGCAGGGCAGGAGGGACTGTCAGACTCGTACTGACTAAAATCCACGGTGTCCTTCAAAGCCCTTTACGTTCCGGGCTCACAGTAATTCGTGAGTCCCGCGTCGGCCAACAAACCACAGCAGATTGTGATAAAAAACAATACCGCCTCACTATTTCCAAAACACTGCAACTCCTGAAAGTTAAAATCAATAGTTGAAAAGCGCCGAGTCGCTGAAGCTCGACGATGGAGTGAATTTAATGGTCTTGGCTCTTATAACGAAATTTATAAGAGAAAAACAGCGGAGAAGGTAGGAAAGTACGTTATTCATCATTCGTCTATAAATGTTACCACTGCTGAGACACAGGTCTCCTCTCTGTGACAGGGAGTGGGCTATATCCATTACGCGAGCTCAGTGCGGGTTGGCGATGAGATGTCTTCAAATTTTTGGTTCTAGAACATGCCGGTTTCCTCAAGATGTTTTCCTTCAGCATTTTGAGAGGAGTGGTGAAGAAATAATTAACACTAAAGCGCATTTCACACAGAGAGCGGGCGCGAGTCGGTCTCGGGTCGGGCGCGTTTCGGTGTACGGGCACGACCCGCCCCGCGCCCGACCCGCGCACGCTTTCAGTGTGAAGTCTTCCATTTAAATACAAAGAACTAGACCCGCCGTACTCCCGCCCCGACCCGCGCCCGACCCGCGCCCGCTCTCTGTGTGAAATGCGCTTAAGTCATGCGCCTGTCTGGGTTCGAACCCACGAACTTCTAGCTCGTAAGTTGGGACCAATACCACTAGGCCACCACTACTTGGAGGAAGATTCAT
The DNA here is from genome assembly GCA_954870645.1 of Agrotis clavis. NCBI lineage: Eukaryota > Metazoa > Arthropoda > Insecta > Lepidoptera > Noctuidae > Agrotis > Agrotis clavis. The sequence goes on along the minus strand of OX940919.1, from coordinate 15,930,111 downwards.
ATTTTTTTAAGTGAATCAAGCTGTCATCAAAAGATCCTCTTAATAATGACAGTGGCAGCTTTGAAAGCAGTTTTGATCCCATTTAGCCCCTTCGTACACAAGGTGACGCAAATCTCCGATACCTTACAACTTTGGTATCCAGGCGACTATCGCAATATAAATCCATTGAGGTTCGTGCATAGACACCAGTCAATGGATGCCAAAGTCTACGACTTGTCGGAGGTATCGAAGACTTGCGTCGCGTTGTGTGCGAAGGGCCTTAGTTTCAGTGGTGGAGTCACTTTTTTGTGATACGTTTCTAAATACACAACCTACAGTTTCCTAATCTCTGTTTATGTTTTCAGAAATCGCTATGCCTCCTAACTGGCCTTCTCAGGGCAAAATCGTATTCCAAAACGTTAGCTTACGATATGCACCGAACGAAGACCCAGTACTGAAGAACTTGAACATTGTTGTCGAAAGCGGACATAAGGTATGCACACATTTCATTATAATGTATACATCAACGTCGCCTAACATTCAAAACTTAACTGCATTTCCGTACATTTTCCGTACAGGTCGGGATAGTAGGGCGGACGGGCGCCGGCAAATCTTCCTTGATATCAGCCTTATTCAGATTCGCCTACATCGACGGAACAATATCGATTGACGGACTTGATACTTCCATGGTTTCGAGACAGGTACGAATTTCACGGATTCAGTATTACTATGCGAGTCCGTGTAACCGGCCATTACTTTATAACTTATGTTTGTTTGCAGGGGCTGCGATCGAAAATTTCAATTATTCCACAAGAGCCGATTCTCTTCTCCGCAACAATCAGATACAATTTGGATCCGTTTGACATCTACAGCGACGATGACCTCTGGAGGGCTCTCGAACAGGTCACACTCTACAATAAAACTTACTTTTGTTTAGTTATTGATTTATTACGGTTTTTTATAATATTTAAATATTACAGGTTGACTTGAAGTCGGCTGTTCCTTCCTTGGACTTTAAAGTAACTGAGGGCGGCTCTAATTTCTCAGTGGGGCAGCGACAGTTGATGTGCTTGGCGCGCGCCGTACTGAGATCCAATCAGATATTAATTATGGACGAAGCCACGGCGAACGTAGATCCTCAGTGAGTGTTTGGATAATTACATGTAAGGTTCAGGCAGTGTAGCGGTGAGTGACGTGTGGGTTTGTGTTGCAGGACGGACAACTTCATCCAGGAGACGATTCGGCGGCAGTTCGTGTCGTGCACCGTGCTGACCATTGCACACAGACTCAACACCATCATGGACTCGGACAAGGTGCTGGTGATGAGCAGCGGCGAGGTGGCGGAGTACGATCACCCCTACGTGCTGCTGTCCGACCCCAACAGCCACTTCTCCGCCATGGTGCGTGAGACCGGCGACAAGAACAGCGCCAACCTCTTCCAAATAGCCAAAGACGCTTACTTCCAAAGCAATATGAAAGAAAACGTGAGATAAACGTTAAACACGCACTATTAATGTAAGAGTTACTATAAGAATAAAGTTGTACATATTATTTGTTAATAGTTATCTATGTTATAGCAGTTAGTTAGCTTAACATGAAGTATAGTACAGTATTGTTACAATGTTTACATTTAAGGACAATAAATAAATGACGGAATGTTGTTACTATAGTATAATTTAACGTTTTTTTCATACCCGCTGCTCTGTAATTATTGGTAGAGCTTTCCCCGATAAACGGACTACATAATTATACAAAAATGTTTTCTTCAGTTCGGACTAGTCGACTATACTAGTTAGACTAGACTAGTTCCTAATATTAACGCGTTCAATCAAACAAAGTCTTTAGCTCTATAACTAGTATAGATATAGATAAATAACTAGCGACCCGCCCCGGCTCCGCTAGGGTCCAATCGATATTTTATTTGAAAACGAATCATTGAATTTTCTCTACTATAAAACAAATGTTACAAATTAAATAAAATTAAAAATAATTAGAAATTAATAATGATCATACACCAGTTTGCAGCGTCACGTCTCGGTCTGAGCTGACCCTAAGGGACAAAATCCAAGGGGCGAGCTGAGCTTACACCGTTTGAGAGATCTAAGCGTACAAACAGAAGGAATCAACGCTAACATTTTTATAGGTACTACGTAGAGAGATTACCTGTTATTTTTCAAATTAGCCAACACCTGCTCCTGCTTCGACAGGAATTTCGGCATCGATATAGTCTGTAAGCTAACACTAATGTGATTAATATTAGGACGAGAAAAAATCCATGAACTCTGTGGTCATCGTAGAACACCTCCCATCCGGTATCAACACAGCCGTAGCAACAACTACCCATTTTACAGTATTATGCATCATTGTTCTTGCCTATTTTGTCTGATTGTTATTTGGTTACGTTCTTTCATAATGTGATATTTTACGGAATAGAGTTTTGTAAAGATGTGGCTTGTATTTTTGTGACATTTACCAAATTAATGTCACAAAAATATAATATACAGAATTGTTTTTTTTTCTGGTAGGAATTATTCTCTTTGGTCTAACAAATAAAAAGTATTCATAATTTACAACACATTTCGGAATAGCGTTTTGCAATCAATCTTATTTATATCAAACTTTTTGAGATTGAAATCAATTAACCAACTATAATCTCTTCTAAGATGATAACGTATAAAATGTGGATAGGTATTACTTGCTTGGTAGAGGCGTTTTTATATTAATTAGAGAACATTGCATTGTGCATTACTTATCATTACATTGTACACTGCAGAACGTATTCGAACAGCAAGAAATATCATTGGACATCAGAAACTTGTATCTACATAGCAAAAAGAATGTAGAATTGTAGATATTACAAAACTATGTGTATTGGCTTCGATTCTCAGTGGCGCTACTAGGGATTAGTAGTAGTTTGAACATTAGATAATAATTTAAGTTTAGCAGGATCTTAATAAGATGAAGATAAATAGTAATAAAAATCTTATGGGTACTTTGAAACGATAGTCAATCAAATGAGCTGAGCTACCCTCATCTCATTTTTGGCCCTAGCTACGTGCGTTATTTGGGAAAGTGCTTAATCCACGCTGAAAACTTCTCCAATGCAAAAAGTATTGGAAAATCATCCCTACTAACCCTACCTACCCTCCCCAATTATCCCTAAACACCTGAAAGGCAGACCTGACTGATATGTAGCGGGATTCCAGATATTTTTAAAGAAGAGACTCCAGCTCTCCAGCTATGGAGTTTAGATTATACGTCATGGAAACGACACGTTGGTGCGTCTCAAGTACGCACGGTTGGTGCGTTCTTCATTTGATGATTTTACCACGAAAAAAAAAATACATGGATACGACACGGTTGGTGCGTCTCAAGTACGCACGGTTGGTGCGTCTCAAGTACGCACGGTTGGTGCGTTCTTCATTTGATAATTTTACCACGAAAAAAAAAATACATGGATACGACACTGTTGGTGCGTCACAAGTACGCACGGTTGGTGCGTTCTTCATTTGATGATTTTACCACGAAAAAAAAATACATGGATACGACACGGTTGGTGCGTCTCAAGTACGCACGGTTGGTGCGTCTCAAGTACGCACGGCTGGTGCGTTCTTCATTTGATGATTTTACCACGAAAAAAAAAATACTTGGATACGACACGGTTGGTGCGTCACAAGTACGCACGGTTGGTGCGTTCTTCATTTGATGATTTTACCACGAAAAAAAAAACATGGATACGACACGGTTGGTGCACTGGCCGAGCGATCGGCTACTGCGCAGCGTGTCGCGGGTTCGAAACCCGCACGGAACAAATATTTGTATGATCTGCAAGTAGTTGTTCCGGGTCTGGGTGGTTGTGTATGTATTTGTAAACGCACCCACGATACAGGAAGAAAGTCCTAGTGTGGGGCAACGTTTTATAAAACAAAAAAAAACAAAGCGAAAGTAATATCGCAAAAGGTACTAGTGCATATTTGCCTTGTGGAGTCGACTAAAAAGTAGTTAAAAAAACCGGCCAAGTGCGTGTCGGGCCACGCACAGTGTAGGGTTCCGTAGTTGCCCATCAAAATACTTATGCAAACTAATTAAACTGATTCGCTGAATTTAATTTTAAAAAGAAGAATTTTCAAAATCGGTCCAGGCGTCTTTGAGAAATCGGGGAAAATACATAAAAAAAAAGATTACGACGAATTGAGAACCTCCTCCTTTTTTTGAAGTTAGTTAAAAATAGTTGACAATAAAAACCTACCTATCCCTAAAACATACCCACCTATTATAGCTGTAAAAATAAAGTTTACAAACTTACATTTGCAGTTGAAGAACATGTTCTGCGATACATTTTGTTTAGAAAAATATGCTATTCAAGTACGTTTTATAAGTTGGTCGACTATTACTCGTAAACTTGTAAAGCCTACTTAGTCATGATAATTTTCCTTCAAACTTCGTTATATATACTACTATTGTGAATTTTTTCACACCCCCAAACATAACCGTTTAGCTGGTAGAGGGGGGGGACACTTGAGTCGAGCAAAAATTAGCACTTTAAAGCTTAATATTTCACAAACGAATCTTTTTATAAAAAAAAATGTTAATGGAAACTATCAATATTTTTTAAAGGCCTATTTAATGATACCCCACACTAAGGGGTACGCGAGAAATAAAAAAATCATCCCCACTTTACGTGTACAGGAGGTACCCTAAAAAAAAATATTTTACGAGATTTTATTTTACCACTTTTTCGGCACAACAAATCCGTATATTTACACCAAATTACAGCTTTCTAGTACTGCATGGGCGTCTCTGAGCTAAACTGCGGACAGACGGACGGACGGACGGACGGACGGACGGACATGGCGAAACTATAAGGGTTCCTTGTTGACTACGGAACCCTAAAAAGTAGTTCACTCTTAAATATTACTGCACTGATTATTATTTTCACTTAGATACTACTGAATATCACAGGATAGGAGCCCTGAGAAGGCTAGGCGGGGTTGCGGCAGGCCTAGGAAAAGATAGCGGCACGCTTTGGAAAAAAAAAGACACCTACTACTAACTAAAATGACTTACTCTTCAGTAGTGTTAACGACGGGTTCTGCAGCACGTAGACGCTGGTTTGCACCGGTACAGGGCCACAGATAAATACATAATGATAATCAGTAGGATGATAGTCACACCCAGCACGCGGGGGTTATTGAACATAGAATCATCGCAACAAGGCTCCAGGTCAAGCTCCTCTGTGTATTTCATCTTCGTGAATGAATATTAATTTACTTTATTTCAAAATATACACTATTTAATCTCGTGATCTCATGTTTTGTTTATTTGATATTTCCGGTTGTTTTTTGGTTGTTGAATTGTTGATGGACTGTTGAATTTTGGTTTACTTTTTTGACATTCTGCCACAGTTGTTGTACCTACGGACGATACACAAAATGTACTCAGCATAAGATCAGCCGCTCATTAGTAACTTTTTGTCGTGGCGACTTTTTGTTTCCTAGTCCAATGCCATTAAGAATTTAATGGAGTGCACTGATTAGGTACCTACACTATTATAAAGAGGAAAGATTTGTATTTTTGTGTGTGTGTATGTTTGTAATTAATAAATTCACAAACTACTATGACGATTTCAAAAATAAATTAGAAAGCTGCATTCACCCTGAGTAACATAGGTTATATAATTATCATGTCCACCCGTGTGGAGCCGGGACGGGCCGCTAGTTATGGATAAGATTGTAGAATTCCCAGATTCCTAGTAAGCCAGTGTAAAACAAGTGAACATGTCCAAGGAAAACATTTAAATGTCTGCGTGACGCTAACTCACACATTTTGAAAAAGTGACTTTAAGAAAATTGTTACGTTTTGTTATAATCTAAGGATTACTTAAGGTGACAAATAGTTCATAGCGACTGACTAATCTTCATCTTTGCGAGTTTGGCATAATCAGCGTACTTCCATATAATCTTCCTAACATTCTACTGGTAAACAAACAGTCTCCGCGACAAACAGTTACATCAGTGAGCGGCTAACCTAAGTTTATGACAGATCTTTATGGTAATTTCTTATATTATTATGACCATATACCATAGATTATTACCCCCTACCAACCTATTTAGGTTATCAAAGATATATTTTCCTTCTAAACTAACCTTTGAATATTCTACAATGGCAAGCTACATAATCGTGATCCACGTTAAGAAATTAATCAAGCCGTAGACGTAGAGAACAGCATGTGGCCGACGATGGTCCATGCCCGGGTCGACGACGCGTCGTGTTCCACACGTGCCTCAAAGAGTGTCAGCATTTCACGGGGGCCCCCTCTAGAGGCCAAAGCCTGCCGGGGTCGTCGCGGGACTTATCTCATTACCTACCATGACCCCGGAACGTAAAGGGCTATTAAAGGACAAGGTGGATTTTAGAGCTGTCAGTAATAGGGCCCCCTCTCCTAAGAGGGCCAAAGACTGCCGCGGTCGTGGGGCTTCTCATTAGGTAATCTTGACCCTGGAAGGTAAAGGGCTCTTGAAGGATTTTAATAATTACAAATCTGACAGTAATGGTTTGGGAGGACTCGGTCGATAAAACGCTACCAATCATGACCTGTGCAAAATTCGTGGTCCTATTTTTTTGATGAAAGAAAGAATGAAAAGTTTTGGTAACGCGCGCCGCATCAAAAGGTCTTGAGTGGTGCCGCGGACTCTAGAGGGAAAGAGTTTTGCTAATTGTGTCAAAGTTCATACAAGTACCGTAAGCCATACAAAATAAAACATTACACCTTAAACAAGTACGAAGTTTTCGCTCCTGCGTAACTGAAGCAGGGAAAGTTAGATTGTATTTACAAAACAGTTTCAGGGGAGAACTTGCGCGGGTGCTTGAATACTTCCTCACCTACTAATGTAGTACGAGTACGAACTGCCATTCATTAGGCACTTAAAGGTACGTGCCTCGTCATACTAAATGCTAACTCACTCAGGGTCATTTAATTCTTCAGATAACTTTTAATCTAAGGAAAAGATCGTCAAACCGTTATATATTTACTGTTATAAAAATATAACTTTGTTTGCTAATAAAAAGAAAATATTGTTTATTAAAGAAAGAATCCCAATCCTAAAAATACTAATACACAGCAAAATTAAAGTTTCCTCAAACGTTGTTATTTTTACACATCGCTTCTAATTGTTGCTTTTAATTGTTGTATATACGATTGGCGCAGTGGCCGAGCGTTCGATTGCTGCGCAGCGTGTCGCAGGTTCGATAACCACACGGAACAAACATTTGTATGACCTACAAGTACCTACTTAGTTGTTCCGGGGGAGCATAGAGAACATTTGGGGAGTATGTGTATGAGTTTCTATGTTTGTATACGCACCCACGACACATAAATTCCTAGTGCGGGACAAAGATTTCATAAAAAAATGAGAAAAGAGGATAAGTAGTGTATGGGGCTCCTCTACGCAGGGCTCCTATTTCAGTCTGTAGGCTTAACCCACCATCCCCTTCGAACTAAACCTGCCCAAGTCAAGGTTCCCCCTAAGTTCCGAGTTCGTCTCACTCGCGCCAAATAAATGATGCAATCACCGTTTATTCGATAAAGCATGTTTTAGACAGAAAGATGTAATCCAGTGGATACTGAAAAAATAACTATTTTGTGGATACAAACCTTGCTTGATGCCATCCTTCTAAACGGCAGATTATCCAAACACAATTCGCGGATGGAATCCAAGCTGTCTCCAAAGTGAGGTGACCTTTGTTGGGACGTTGGATAATACCCGTCTAGATACGATGAATTACTTTATATAAATTAATTATATAAAGTATTAATGTATTTAATAAGGTAATTTGCAAACTTCGTAATGGGTTTCTGTTTCTGCATCTGCTTCTGATTTGCTTGACAATATTTCATTCTGAAGTTGCTCATAAGCAGGTCAAGAGTGAAGTCCCGTCACACTTGTTAGTGGTATCAAGGAATAATATTGTGAAATGAAAACGCCAATAAAAATATAAATAGTAAAAATATATTACACACTAGTTTAACTAATAACTTATTAAGCTTCCTTACTATCGCTATCATATTTCGTTTTGGCGACTTCGTACAAAATCTTGGACATGTTATCTCCTGTTTCTTTAACCATGGAAGTAAATTTGCTGTTGGGATTGCTGAGTAAGATGTGGGGGTGGTCGAACTCAGCGGCCTCACCCTGGTCCATGACCAGCACGCGGTCAGAGTCCATGATGGTGTTGAGACGATGCGCGATGGTGAGCACCGTGCACGATGCGAACTGCCTACGGATTGTCTTCTGGATCAAAGCATCCGTCCTGTAATTGAGAAATGCATTATTAATCGCGTGGTAATTACATTCTCCAGCAACACAGAGACAGGATTAAGAAGCTGTCTAAGAATAAAACTAAGTAGGTAAGAACTTCTTCGATTAATTTATAAATACGTCTTCAATATACATATATTTTTAAGATCGCTTCACATGGCGCGTAATATTACGAATCGCTCCGAGCCGCACGTATACTTATACGTGAAGGCAATGGCTCGGTGCGGCGCGTTCTATCCGTAGAGGACGGATCGCGCTCGTAAAGGCACGGGCGGGCTCGTGGCGCAGCACGGCTTAAATTTCACGCGCCGTGAGCACGGTGCTATACAGATTTGAGATACCTACGCTACATGCTAGCTTAGTAGGTAACCATATTTCAAAATCGATATAACTACATGTTAGGTATTAAAACAGCATTTTATTTTTTCTTTAATAAACTTACTGAGGATCGACGTTAGCGGTAGCTTCGTCCATGATGAGAATTTTATTTGATCGTAGGATAGCGCGCGCCAGGCATACCAGCTGACGTTGTCCCATCGAAAAGTTGCTGCCGCCTTCAGACACTTTAAAATCTAGTGCCGGTATTGCCTCTTTCAGCTCCACCTTAAATGATAAATAGAATAATTCGTTCAGTAATTAGTTTACTTCGCAGGTGCAGAGTTTCTGTTCAAGATATAATTAAATTAATCATACCTGTTCCAACGCCCTCCAGATATCATCGTCACTGTAGTCGTCGAACGGATCCAAATTATACCGGAGTGTAGCTGAGAACAGGACCGGCTCTTGTGGAATTATTGATATTTTCGATCTCAAAAGCTGGGAACATAAAAAGTTATCGCTGCATTAATGTTCCAAATTAAAGAATAACTTACTTTCTTGAACTTCAAATGGTGCCTGTACAAAGCTGTAGTTGAATATTTTAAAATTCCATTAATAGATATTACTTTGAGCTTTGTGGACCTTTGGTTGATTAATGAAGCGTTTTTGAACATTGCTTAAAGAATTATATTTTTGTAGGTACCTTTTTGGCTATTCCTTGTGTATCGAGGCCGTCAATTTTGATGCTGCCCGTTATATCACTAAGTCGGAACAGAGCCGCTATTAGTGAAGATTTACCAGCTCCAGTTCTGCCTACCACACCGACCTGTAACAATATTTAGTTATAGAATTAATTATTACATTATATTTCAGTTAAATGGAAAAATAAACGATGGATGGATTGTATAATTAATGATTTCAAGAAAATGAGGATTTATGAAGAGAAGAGAGTGATTAAAAAACGTGTTGCAGTGACCCCAAACAAAGTGGGATAAGGGAGGATAAAGGAAAATGATGATAATGTTTAATTTAAATTGAATGGCACCGAAATAAAGTATTGTTGTTACCTTCCATCCGCTCTTAATTTCAAAGTTCAGATTTTTCAGGACTGGAGGGTCTTCTGGCACGTAATTGAGGAAGACGTTGGAGAACACCACATTACCAGCACTGGGCCATCCTTTTGGTGGATTTATTGCTGGAATAGATTAGTTTCAAATAAAGCATAAATTGTTATTGTGTAAAGAAGAGAGTAAGGGCTTTGCCTTGCAGTAAGAAACCAGAGGCCAATAACAATAATACTAGACGGCGAGTAATGGGTGACTCGCCGTCTGATCATGGACAATGCCCGGCTCGACGGCTCTTCGAGATTACGAGCGCCTCGAAGAGCTGGTAGGCGTTTGGCCTTCTATGAGATTGGTCCCCTCAGCAGTCTAACGGGATCTCGGAACCGTCTAACGCGGTGTCCTGGGTGAGCGACGAATACGACACGACGCGACGCGATTCGAAAAATTTTCATAAAAATTACTTCGTGTTGCGTCGCGTCGCGTCGTATTTGTCGCTCACGCAGGACACCGGAACCGCCTTAGAGGGTAACCGTGGCCACGTAAAAGGCAGTTGAAGAAACATGGATTTTAGTCAGTACAAGTCTGCTAGTCCCTTCCACTCCACCCGGGGTGCGAGGACTCGTGTAATGATTTTAGGTAATTGTAAAAAAAAGGCCAATGATAAATTGCAATAAAAAATCAAATAAAGCTAATCGGTTGGCGCTGTGTGTCGCGGGTTCGATCAACCGCACGGAACAATTAATATTAGTATGATCTGCAAGTAGTTGTTCCGGGTCTGGGTGTTTGTGTATGTGAGTTTCTATGTTTGTAAACTCACCCACGATACAGGAAGAAATTCCTAGTGTGGGGCTACGAGTTTATAAAAAAAGGCAATAAACAACGCCTAAAGAGATCCTTACGTCCGTGTTCCATATTTTCCTCTGTGGGTAGCTTGGTGTACTCCAACACCCTCTCGACTGCTGTCATCTGTGCCAGGAAGTCAGCGGTGAACCTCGCCGCCATTTGCAGCATCATAGTTAGAACCATGGACTGGCTGACAGCCAAGCCCACGCTGCCCACCGGGATCAAATCACCTGGTAAAAAAGATGTCATGGAATTAAGCTCGTGCTTCGTAATCCAGTGATTCCTGAGCTTGTTTTAATGCTGACACTTTTATTAATTGGAATATTATAAAAATTTATTGGTTTTTTGGGTAGTTCTTCAATAAATATTATTTGCGTAACTTTCGTGGTGATTTCTTTTTATGTGTAATATCTATAAGTACTATCACTTTTGTGGAATTCATTTAAGATATGAAAATGAATAAACGAAACGGAAAAAAGCATATTAAGTACAAACCATCAATTTTTTTTTGTAGATATTGAAACTGTATATTTTATTAGACCTAATAAAAGTTTATTAAGACTTTATCATTGTTCTAAATAATTAAAAAAAATCTAGTGTACCTTTCCATGTTTTACAGGTAAATAATTAAGAAACAAGATTAAAATACGTACCAAAGTCACCCAGAATAAAGATTGACATAATAACTCCCAGGTAAGCCAAGCAAAGAGTATCTAAATACAATCCGAATGCAGTGGAACCTCCGAGGAACGTGTAGAAAGCGCTCGTGTGAATATTCTGTAAAAAACAAGTGAAAAGTAGATATACTCGTACATTATTTATAATAGGAGGAAAATGTAAGATTGCGTTTTGAAGAAGAAAGTATATACACACATCTGACACATCAAAAAAGTTCGTGATCACTAGCTTATGCTGATGTAGGTATTATTTTTATTTTATGGAAAAACAATTGAACTGCTTTATTGTTTGAAATTCTCTACATTTTTAAATAAAGAATCTCAAAAGAAGCAAAAATCATAATAACAATTAGTTCTACTCAGGGCTGGACTCACTTGACGATTTTACTACTCAATTTTTTTTTTAGACTGGTAAAATCGTCGTTATAGTAAAGAAGGTTAAATTAATGTGATTATGTGAGCCACATAATAAGCGTAGTTAGCAGAGATGCGCCGACTAGTCGTAATGCTGGAGGCAGTCGGCAGTAAATGCAGTCAGAAAATATTCGGCAACTGACTATAATATCTAGTCTGTACCCCTAGCACGAATCACTTTCGAAAAAGTATTCGTATCGTCTTGGAAAGCATTTTGTATGGGAACTTGAACAGCGCCCCTGGTGAGCGTAAATTAAACTAATTTGCAGAACTTACACATAATTAACAAAACTAATAGTTTAATTTACGCTCACCAGAGGCGCTGTTCAAGTTCCCATACAAAATGCTTTCCAAGACGATACGAATACTTTTTCGAAAGTGATTCGTGCTAGGGGTACAGTTGCCGAATATTTTCTGACTGCCAGACTTCAGACCTTTTTGCCGACCCTAGACGGCCATAGTCATAGTCGACTTATTTCTGGTATCTTGTAACTATCGTAGGTCATTTAAAAAACCCTGCATATTGCTCACCTGTGCTTCATCAAAAGTTTTGAGAAGTCTATGCTGTGAGTCCGAACTTCTGATGGTGGAAAGTCCCGAGATAGTTGAGTTGATCATTCCAAATACTGGACTTTTAGCTGCGGGAAAGATTACAGATTATAAAATGTTTTCGAAAAAAATCGGAGTAACTTTGAGAATGAAGATCAAAAAGGTTTTCGTATAACGTGCTGCACTAGTGGAAGAAAAGAGGGAGGAATTCATCCGACAGTGGAGCAGTAAGTTTCAGCCCACACTGTCTCACTGCTGGGCAAAGGCCTCCCCAAAGTTTTTCAAGGCTGTGGCGGAATTTTGTCCGGAGCGCCACTTCAAACCGGTAAAAACCAGTAAAATAAATTAGTGACGAAATATATCAGAGATATAAGTACTTACTAGTTCCCTCCAATCGCTTGACCGCCTGAGCCGCGTTCAGGTACCATCTCAATAGGAGAATGAAGACCACCATGAGCACAACCGTAGGTATCAACGTCCATGGTAAGGCAATGGCGTTCAACACCAGCACACTGGTCAATGACAGGTACATTTGAAGAGTTTCCAAAGTACTTCTTGGCAGGAGTTCATCCATTGCACCCATGTCTTTTGAGAATCTGTTTAGGACACGACCTATAACAGAAACCATTTTGATAACAAACTTGCTAGACAGTTCATGTGTTGAGAAGAGTGCCGACCAGAATCTTGTTTTTAAACTATTTATAAACTAGTGTTCTATAGAGAAGAGGAAGTTTGTTATGTTTCTTTGAAATGGATGAACTCAAAAACTACTAAAACAATTTAAAACGTCGTTTGTAGGTCCGGTAGCTACTACACTAATAACTAGTAACATAGGCCTTATTTAAATAGCATCCAAAGCATCGGGCAGGGCAATAGTTTTATAAAGTTTACCACGTAGAAATTCGTCCTTAAGCAAAGTACTTATAATTATGGTTAATTGTGACTGCACTGCAAGAAAACCTAGCCAGAACTGTAATTGAAAAAGAAAGTATAGTTCTAACCACTTTATCTTTAACAGTGCACTCGTTTTGCATAAAAGTTAATGTCTAATGACCTTAACCTTGGCATAAGGCCAGTCATAATTACTGCTACACAATACTAAGGCCTTAAAACCACTGAATGATATTACCTACCTATTGCAGTCTGTTGTGTGGCCCATGATCAATCGTGGCAGTGCAAGGATTCCGTAGGTATTATTTTTGGCAGTAATGTTAATGTTAGGCCGATTGGAATTTCATCTCAAAAGATTTCACACTCATGTGTGGTGACAAACTACTGGATGGGTAGAAATAGAAAGAGAACGCGCGAGTTAGCGAGAATTGGAAGGCCATTTCCGAACACAGGTAGCATGAACTGTTACTGAAGACTGCGAGGCCTCTTGTACACACACGTTTTTTCGGCCGTGAAAATCTACGGTTAATTCGCCGTATGTAGGCACGGTCGTCAGTGTTGTATGGAACACAATGGGAGCTTGTAGACGCGACCGTGCCTATACACGGCGAATTAACCGTAGATTTTCACGGCGAAAAAACGTGTGTGTGCAAGAGGCCTGAAGAATAGACAAAATGACAGAATGTAGAAACATTTTTGTCATAGGTAGGTACTAAGCATAGCGATGTTCACAATGAAGAAAAAAAATATTCTATTGTTTAAATACGGGTTGCTCGTGCCAATAAAATACGAATTTAATAGAAATAGCTTAGTCTATTCCTAGATAAAATTGGCCAAAGCTACGCGTGCCACACTCGGATGGAAGAAGCTTGTAAAACACCTTCGGCAAATTAGTAAGACGGATAGCACCTAGGAGGTTCACCTTTCCCCAATATTGATTATTACTTACCCGAAGGGTTGGTGTCGAAAAATCTCATTACGGCAACTATCAATTTCTCATAAATTATGTTATGAAGATTCTGCGATGCGCGCATAGTCATCACTACGAAGGTGAATATTCTAACGTGTGTTAATATTATAATGGTTAATATCACTGCTCCGTAGATATAGACGTACTGAGCTGTTGTGAGTATTCCGATTTGAGCGTGTATGTCAGTATCTGAAAAGATATAATATTTAATTACTCTTGAAACTTCATTTCTTAAAAAATCGGAAAAGTCTCCTAGTTTGCTTTTGAAATTCTTTAAAAGGTCTGATCGAGAATTTTCAAAAATTCACATAATGAATAACTTGAAATCTATCTTTGTATGATTATACAGTCACACATGAAATATAAACAAATAAATCAATAAATTCCTTTAACAAACCTGCAACTTGTCCTTCTGGCAAACCTTGTTCATAAGAGTCCACTTGGTTGGTCCTAAAAATAAAATGTTTAAATTGTAAAGACATTTATTTTCTTTCTAATTAAAATACCTAACACTTTTCTAAATAATTTCTGCAGGAGCCCGATGGTGAACCAGACCTCTAATTTCGTCCCTACTGGTTTCATAGGAGGCATATTGTGTAAGAAATTAATATTTTTTTAATGGTGATAAAATCATCAAATGAGTCCTTTCAAACCAGGGCGGGACGGGAGTGACTGTCAAATTTGTACTGACTAAAATCCAAGGTAATCCTACAATAGGCATTTACGTTCCAGGGTCACGGCAACCTGATGAGGCAGTCCCGCAACCCCAGCAAGCTTCGGGTCTCCACGGGGGCCCCGTCAGATTGCTGACAACTCTTTGAGGAGCGCGTGCGCAAATCTTTACGTAGTGCTGTCTCTTACCAGAAACTCAACCAATAGTCTGCGGTGGTGGCAGCCGCCTGAGTGATGAGTAGGGTTAAGAGGGCCAGGAACACGATGCACCAGGAGCCGACGGAGCTCATGTAACTCTGCAGTACCTCCCACTTCAAGTTGCCCGACGCTCTCTCTTCAGCCTCCAGCACTTGAGCCTTCTCCTCGCCGCCGCCTTCTTCACTTTTAACTGAGATCTTCGATATTCCTCGCATCATTGCTGGTCTTTCCTATTGAGTAACACAACAAATTACATAAAATTGTGCTTTCAATCCACTTTATAATAAAATAATACTGATATTATAAAGCCGAAGAGTTTGTTTGGTTGAACTTGCTAATCTCAGGAGCTGCTGGTTCGAATTGAAATAACATTTTTGTGTTGGATAGTCCATTTATCGAGGAAGGCTTTTAGGCAACGTGAAACCACGAGGAACAGGTAGTATTCAATAAAATTTCCTTCAGACTGTAAATAAGTCCACGTAGCCGCGTAGGTAGCTTGTGTCAACTTACATGTTCAAATTTTTGTTTGCTTGTGTTTTAGATGCATGTTCAACGATGTAGACAAGATAATGCTGAAAGCTGTTTTCTGGCAAACGTTCAAGTCGCCAGTTGAAAAGAGAAATACTAGATTTTGAGTGTATACTTACATTTTTGTTGCTATCTTCACCAGCGCTGGCTTGGTCGGATAGGAGATTTGAGAACTCGGTACCAGATTTGACCAGCTCATCATACGAGCCCATATTTTCGATTGAACCCTGTAAAATTTCAAACGTTTGTTATTGACCTCTTACCAGTTAAATACCCTTTAATAGTTGACAGGATTCAACATAGACAGAGACAGTCCGCCGACAGGTGACAAGTATGATCACCAAAGACAAAAATAGGAGTATACATAAATTATCTGATAGAAAGAATCTCTGTATGAATTAATTTATCCTTTCCGGTAAGTTAGAAATATTAGATTATTATTCAAAGACGCCGTCAAAAATCATTTACAAGGTCCAATTTCGTATAATGCCATTAATCATTTCAGGTGTTGAAAACTTGCTGCGTTAGAATGACTCGGTTATTGATATCAGTTTTTATTGAAAAGATAAGTTAATATCACATACTTTGCTTATCTTTCCTAATGAATTTTTTCTATGTTGTTGTCTATTCTTTCACTCAAGTAGGCAGTAGGAAAAAGAAGTTAGTAGAGCCCGTGTGGAAGATTCGTCCAAAGTCCAAACAACTAAACTGTGTATTTCTATCGCTTAGCAGCATTGCTGCGTTTTGATGTCGTCTTAGATATGGTAAGGTTGAAAAAAGTAATTTCAGTTACTCTAGTCTCGGCGTATTATCGAAAACAACTCAATTTCATAGAAGTTGTAATAGTGAATTTTGGTTGAAGATGGTCATGTCTGCCGCAGAACCGACGAAAGTCGGAGTAGGAAAGCCCCCCGGCAAGATGGACCGATGACCTGAAGAAGGTGGCTGGCAGTGGCTGGATGAAAAAAGAGGGAGATCGTGCGCTGTGGCGCTCCCTGGGAGAGGCCTATGTCCAGCAGTGGACTGCAATAGACTGAAGTGATGATAATGATGTAGTAATAAATTCTATTAGCGCTAACCTCATTTAGAACTACAATATAATCAGCAGCTTTGAGGTAATGGATCTGATGGGTGACCAGCACACATGTACGTCCGCCGAGGTAACCCTTGATACAGCCGTCGAACAGCTGTCTGCCAACGTTCGCATCCACAGCTGACAGCGGATCGTCCAGCAAGTAGATATCAGCCTGAAAATATAAAAAAAATAAACGTCAAACTATATGTATGTCGGATCCGGTCAATAGTACGGACAGCAAACGAATCGTAAGCGCGCCATTTTGTGTATCACGTGGTCTGCGCGCGCTTATACAGAGTCGTGATGTTTCATCGGGGCGGCGAGGAGCGCATTCAGTGCCTGACCGCAGCAGTGTGAAGACATCCCGAAACTGTACTCGATTCGTTGTGCCCATTATAAGTGTAGTGAGTGATTAAATTAAATTGTGTTCGATTTAATTTGTGATTTAAAATTAAAATAACCAAGTGAACCGCACCCAGTGTATTTTCATTGCACGAGACCCAAACTCTGCCCACATGATGCCTGAATCTGACGGAATAATACCGGTGGCTCCGACATCAGAAGTGGGATCAAATCGTGCTAATGAAATTACACGCGGGAACAGTGACAATAACAATCAGTGGAAGTTAGTTACTTTTTGAAATGCAAAACCAGCAAACTTTGAAAACGCAGCCAGTGAAAAACAAGTTTTTAGTGCCGGAATTCGACCCCGACAAACCGGATTCCGATGCGCGGTCGTGGTGCGCCACCACTGACTTTTGTTTTAACGGGAGTGCAGTGGAGGGATGCCAGCTTATTTTGACGCTGAGCAAGGCGCTAAAGGTGAAGCATCAACCTGGCTATCTCAAATAGCCTACAAAGGAATTTAAGGTACTTTTTACAACAAGATTTATTTCACAACGGCGGCTACCCTCATTAAAAAAAATAAGTGGCGAAAAACCAAGTGATAAAGAAACATTACCCACGTTCGCCAGTCGTTTCATATCTAATGCGAAAAATGAACACTATCTGTGAATCATCGAATATAAGTGACACCAAGTGAGGAAAAATAACGTCAAAATTAAGTGTTATAACTGTGCTAAAACGCCCATAAGCGTGTTGAGTGCAGAAGTAAGGCGATGGATACGAAGGGAAGACCTACAGCATCAAGTCAAGTGACGCAGCAGCCGGCATCGAAGACCTTGGTGTGCTTCAAATGTGGCAAGCCAGGTCACATAGCTGTGCGCTGTACGAGCAGTAGTGGCGGCAGTGGCAACGGACCAGTCCAAGGCGCGCGCGGCGCGACGCGTCGATGTCTGCATCGTGCAACCACCATCAGACACGTTCCAACACAGGTGAATCGTTTCATTTTTACTTACGCCTCTGGTGCCTTGTGTTCTTTATGTTGACTATCGCTGGTTAAGCTTTAGTGAGTTAATATCGCTGGTTAAGCTTTTTTTATTTTTACTGTCTAAGTGATAGGATTTGTAACGCTGGTTAAGCGCTACAATGTTAAGAACTGGTTCAGTACTTCAGTGATTTACACTACTTCGTAAGTAGTGATGCATAGTGCTGGTTAAGTGCTGTGGATTTGGGGGGAATGCCTGAGGTTCAAGTACCATTTTGAAGTAGAGATGTTGAGTTGGATGATAGTGTGGAATCTTAGGTCGGCTGGTCGGACCGTACCAGTAGCTATTTCGTAGCCGTAATCCGTATCTTATTGACATCTCGGTGTCCATAGAAGCGCGGTGTGCGGATGGCACTGGCGGAGGTCGTGTATTGTGCGTTCATGGTGAACGGTGTGAAACAGACAGAGGTTTGTTAGTGGGGCTAGTGTTAGCCACAGGCCACGAATTTGATTCCTGCTGTTTTGATTACAATATTGCTGCATTGTGATAATACAATTGCAAAGGTACTTGAATGCTCTGGGATTTCCGATCAGTCTTAATTAGATCCAAAGTTTAAGGGTCTGTTTAGAGTGATAAAGATTTTGAGAGGGTGACCGTTACACATTGAAACCCTTGAATTCTAAGTGTACCTACAAACATTCCAACGGGTCATGCACCAGTCGAAGTTACCATAGATTCTGATTAAGTTGTGGTGAGAGGTCGAGTAAAACGGTCTACTGGCCGTCTTGTTTTCGACTGTACCAGTAGCCATTTCGTAGCCGTAATCCGTATCTTATTGACATCCCGGTGTCCATGGAAGCGCGGTGCGCGGGTGGCTCTGGCGGAGGTCGGGGTCTTGAGAGACCATAGTGTGTAGTCAGCGGGTGATGCACTCGGGCGATCCACGTGGTGGATGCGCACAGAAGTTCTGATCCATGCATTGGATGTGTGAAAGCAATGTGATTGCTGGTCGGCTAGAGAGCCGTGGCGTTAGAAGTTTTACTCGAAAGTTGAAGGTCACTGGAAAATCGGTAGTTTTTTGCAATAGAGTTGTGAAAGTAGATTCGAACGACTGTGGTACATGGCCCGGGGTAGTTGTTGGTGGCCCGGGGTGGTTGTTAGTGGCCTAGGGTAGTGATTGATGTATTTTCAATTGGCTATTCCCAATGTTTGATTTAGTTAAAGAGTATTGGTTTTAATGGTACAGTAGAGTTGAAATTTCCTTATTTTCACCAAAGAACTGAATATAGAGTTTGGTCAGGAATGACCGAGTGGAACAGTATTCTGTCGTGGACTATTTTGTGTTTCAGAGTGATTATTACACGAGGACGAGTGAAAAGAGTTGAAGGAGGCCTACATCAAGATGGTAGAAAGAGGCTGAAGAAGAAGAAGATCACACGAGGACGTGTTAATCGCAGGATGGCCGTGTCGGATCCGGTCAATAGTACGGACAGCAAACGAATCGTAAGCGCGCCATTTTGTGTATCACGTGGTCTGCGCGCGCTTATACAGAGTCGTGATGTTTCATCGGGGCGGCGAGGAGCGCATTCAGTGCCTGACCGCAGCAGTGTGAAGACATCCCGAAACTGTACTCGATTCGTTGTGCCCATTATAAGTGTAGTGAGTGATTAAATTAAATTGTGTTCGATTTAATTTGTGATTTAAAATTAAAATAACCAAGTGAACCGCACCCAGTGTATTTTCATTGCACGAGACCCAAACTCTGCCCACATGATGCCTGAATCTGACGGAATAATACCGGTGGCTCCGACATGTATTTTATGATTCAATTGTAAAATGTGATTCATTTGTGAACGGTGATTCATTCGTAAAATGTGATTCATTTTATATTGAATGCCATGTTGACAGTCTATCAATAAATTGCAAATCTACAAGTAATTAGTGCGTCGCTCGTAGACTTTTGAAAAAATAAAGGATACGTATTTTGTTAAATCAATGTATATTTACAAAGATATAACTCATCAAAATTTGAGACCCATATATTATATAGTTATTATTGTGTTACATTTTAAATAGATATACGTACGCTATTGTGTTTTAATCATACGTAGTGTAACACAATAGACTGTTAGAATAATCAATTAATTAAATAAGATAAATATTTAACAATGACTGGCCTGTTGGTCTAGTGGTTAGTGACCCTGACTGCTATACCGGAGGTCGTGGGTTCGATTCCCACCCAGGACAAATGTTTGTGTGATGGGCACGATCATTTGTTCTGTGTCTGGGTGTAATTTATCTATAATATGTATGTATTTAGAAATATATAAGTATGTTTATCAGTTGTCTAGTACCCATAACACAAGCTCTGCTTAGCTTGGGACTAGATGGCGTTGTATATATATTCTTTATTGTGTACCAATTTACAAAAATAACTTAAAAACTAAATTTTGTGCACAAAGGTGGGCTTATCTCTTTGAAGAGATCTCTTCCAGCCAACCTGATAGTTGTGGAATATATATATATATTAATGAGCTTTTTATCAATATTTCATATCTTCGATAAACAATTTCGAATGTTGAAACAAAATGATGTAAATCGTCATCTTTTTGAAAGAAGCCTATTCGAAAATACGTTGAACAAAGGCTCACAGAGACTTTCCACTCAAGTGGTTAATATGCAGCGTATTGCACGTGTCTGAGTAGAATAGATATAAATAAATACGTTTATAGATTAACCTTATCAGTTAATACCCCAACGACTAATCTTGAAAATTAGATATCAATGAAATAATTCTAGCAAAAACAAATATTTCTGTATATTCTCTATCAAATCGAACAAGGAATAATTAGATAAAAACACAGTTAGAATTCAAGTGATTAAGAAAAATGTTAACGTATATTTGTGGGTAAATTACCTCGCGATAAATAGCTCTGGCCAAATTGATTCTTGCTCTTTGACCTCCTGATAGAGAAACTCCTCGCTCTCCAACCAGAGACAAGTCACCATACGGGAACTGTTTGAAGTCTGGCAACAACGAAGAAGCCTTGCAAACCTGCAAAAAACAAAAAGAAATGAAAAAATATAACAAACCATGCCAGCTCAGATTGGTGTGAATTAAATATCAGCGGGAAAATTGACTCTTGTCATAAAATTTTAATGGACCTCGCACAATCTCTGTTTCTGGTTTTTCTTTTTTTTTCATATTTTATTTCCATTAGACAGCCATAGTTAATGATCCGTGTCGTTATACACACACTTTTCGATATTGTTTTCTTTTACCATAAAATACATAATTATATCCCTGCTACCTACGGTTACTGCTCGGAATATAATGGTACCTCTTTGTATTTTTTGACGTCATACGGCAGTCCAAATAGAATGTTTTCCCGCACTGTCCCGGGAAACAGCCAGGACTCTTGACAAGCGTAAGATAATTTTCCCGATATGCTTAAATTACCACTGGTCACCGGTAATTCTCTTAAGAGCAGCTGAAGAAAAGATGTCTGAAATGGAAACAAAACCGTTAACGTTATGAGAAATAATGTAAACTAGTGGCCGCACAGTGGTCAAAGGTCAACATTTTTTTTTTAAATTTATGAACCAATTATAATTGTTTTCTTTATTTAACTTTTAACTGTGTCAAATTTCATGCTCCGTCCTTAAGACAGACGAAAAGGGGTAAGTACGAAGTGTTTGTTTTACATATAGAATATGAAAAAAATTGATAAAAGCATATTTAAATTACCTTTCCGGACCCCACAGGACCGATGACTGCACACAGTTTGCCCTTGCGAACACGTAGCGATATATTCTTAAGCGTCATCTCCTTAGCATTCTCTTTGCCGGTCCAAGAAGCGCTTACTTTATTCAGTTGTATAGGATAGTCAGACATATTTGATTCTTCAGTGGTTTCCTTTGGAGCAAGGGCTTCACTAGGAGCGTACTTTCGAGGTAGTACCAGCTTAGATTCATCTAATCCTTCTTTCTTGGATTTAAACAAATTCGAATCACCTTTTTTGTTAATTCTTGGCGTCACTTGCATGTCTGATCGCTCATCTATTTATAAAAATAAGTATAATTAAATATAAATAATTTAGTTGTACAGTAATGAAGCAATATTTATGGTCGTTGGCATTTATGAAGCGGTGTACTAGAAAGCTAGACGACGCTAGAAACGTAGTAGGTAGTATCTTATATTCAACGCGACGCGTCTCTATTGCCAATGACCTTATTGTGAAGTATACTTTAACGTAATACTTACCCATTACGAGGAAGCTCTGTATACGTTCCATAGAGACCAACATCTCGGAGAAACTTGCTATTGCCATGGGCAAGATCAATGTAACGTTCATTTGAACAATAACGAAGTACTGCTGAATAGGGTAAATCTGAAAATAAAAACGAATTTCGTTAATTATGTTCTCTTAAGGATTTTAAATTTGAATTTCTCAATAGTTATCGTAATATGAAGGTGCGATTGGCGCAGTAGCTGAGCCGTGAAAGCCAAGCTATTTAACGCTAGTTCAATTCCCGCACGGAACAAATATTTGTATAGGACCTGCAGCTAGTTCTTCCAGGTCTAGCTGTTTGTGTATGTGAGTTTAAATGTTTGTACCTACGATACAGGACAAATTACTTTGTGAAAAAAAAGTGCTTACGGTTGTGGCAGTTATCATGTTTCCGGTGAGTGCGAGTGTTAATACTGTGAAGAACATGATACTGCGGTCAGTGAACAACATAAACCCGAGGAACATGCTCCGGATGAAGATGGACTTCCTGAGGGCACTCATCTCGTAGGCACGTGCCGCCTTCACTACCAACTGGAAGGGTTTCTCCCAAGCGTACATTTTGATGACCTGCAATGTAAATAATTTGGTGTGTACTTAGTCCCCGAGTTATTCCGTGTCAGTAAGTTGACAAATATTTATAACTTCGTAGCTCATTTGATTCAAACTTTGGTAAACGTATTTAAACAGTGTGTCCGGTTTCGTTCTGTACAAACTTAAAGGGGAAGTATCTTGCTCAATTCTGTCAATAAAATTCTTCTACCTGTCGAATCCCAACCTCCACTAAATGGTAGGTACTTTTAGTTTTATGTAAGCCTTGGAATTTTGGGTCATTCCCAACAGGTCCATGAGTCTATTGTTCTCATAAATTGTACGTTCATACATTTGTTCCCAACGGGTCCACGACATTTGAAAATATTAAATTTTTTATTCCCAACGGGTCCATGAGTATGTTTGGTACAGTCAACAACAAAAGCTTAAAAACTGAAATAATATTACTTACCAGCAAAAGTAAGCTGTGTAGGCTGGCATAAATTAAAGGATAATTAAGAATAATTATATTTAAAAACAAACTACCCTGTTTGAACTCATGTAAGCCTAGTACTTATATAAAATATCACATTATTAAGAGGCCATTCTCATTTCATTCGTTTTTATCACAAGCATTTAAACCAGTCAAAAAGAGAACTCTGAACATTTTTCTTTCTCTTATTTGAAATCTTTCTTAATGATTATACTTTTTGTAAATCTCGTGGACCTGTTGGGAACTCATGGAGGCAAATTCAAAACAATATTATAATTTATCATGGAGCCGTTGGGAAACATCCCGAACAAAAGAATAGTGGACTTTGGGAACGACCCGAATTTTTTTTTGTTTGTCGTTGTAAAAATGTGAATACGCTCCAGCAGCTCTTCCTTGGTGCCGACTGGCTCAAAATAAACATTTTATTGCATCGAAACTCAAAGATTTATATTATATTAACAATACTTTTAATTTGCACGCTTTGTAAAAATCGGTCAAAATATAATAATGGCTCCCATTCAGGGGGTGTTGCTTTTCGACTCAATTGTAGATTAATTTTATTGACAGAACTGAGTACAGACCGAAACCGGACACATTCTGTGTTATGAAAATATCAAACTTTTCATTACCTACCTGTATACCGTTAATAATTTCACTCATCAATTTGATTCTTTTATCCGTCCGCTTAGCTGTAGAGCGCCTAATAACAGCAGTGAGCTTGGTCAAGCCAGCTAAAAACAAGACACAATCAGTTAATACATTACTAAGGAATTACAACAGAAATAAGGCCTGAATTCCTCTTATCGCTGATGTCGCATTGATGCGTAGGGGAGGTAAGCCTAAGACGTCTAAGCCTAAGCCGTCTAAAACGGGTATGCATGTTAAATAACGCATCGTCGTTCAATTTAAATTATGTGTGCGTGCAGGTCACGTCGCCTCTCTCTATAAGGAGCCGCATCCTGCACGCACACATTCTCATTCGTTTAAGGCGGGCTACCCGTCTTGGGCTTATCTCCCCTACGTCAGTCGCACGTATGAATATTGATTTTGTTATACTCCTATAACACCTTAGTACAACGCCGACGTCAGTGGCGCGTCCGTTGCGTTGTAAATAATTGTACGATCTGCAAGTAGTTGTTGCAGGTCTGGGTGTTTGTGTATGTGAGTTGCTATGTTTGTAAACGCACTCACACAGAAATTCCTAGAGTGGAAGAAAGTTTAAAAAAAACTTGCTTATGACCGTACGCGATATAAGCTTGAGAGAAATTCAGGCTTTAAAATAAAATAGATTTTACAATACCTTGGAGTGGTAGAATTAATATAACAACTCCAAAGAGACCGACAAAAGGCGCATATCCAGCGGCTTCGTACAAGAAGTAGAGTACGACGGCCACCTGGATGGGGACCACCCACAAGTAGTGCAGGAACATGAAAGAGTAGTCGAACCTTGCGACGTCGTTCGACAGCAAGTTCACTAGCTTCCCACCTGCGACTTCGCCCACTGACACTTGACTCATGCGAAGTAACTATAACAAATAGGAAGACAATCCTTCATTTTATTTACTAGTTCGTGTGCCATCACGCAGTTTATCATCATAAAACCACTAAAGAAAAATCATAGTTTTATTGTTCCTTTATAACTTACTATTCACCTCAGAGGCCATTGTTTTCATCATATATAAATGTAACTTTTTCTGTGAGATCAAGTCTAAAATAGGAAACAAAAGTTGCATTTATTTAGAATGATCAATCAAATACGGCAATTTAGATTCTCACCTTTCTGTACAAAAGTGAGGAGCAGGCGACCTTCACCTTCATACTGAACCGCATCACAAATAGATTATTGTGGTGCTGGCACATCATGGACACGAAGTTTAACCCCAGCATGGCGAAGGCATAGAGTCCAGCATCCTGCTGAGTCATTTCACTTTCTACTGACCAGTACGACAGTAGCTGAGTGAACAGGAAGGGTTGAGCTGTCCTATCAACATAACATTAAATTAATAAGCAATTCGACACCATCAATAAATTGCATAATTTTATAATTACTTTAAAAAAAAAAATTCATTGTTTTTCAAAACTATAGCTAACGGATTTAGCTAGAGTTTTGAAAAACAATGAACATTTTTTTTTTCGTTAAACTAATGCATATTTACAAAGATATAACGCATCAAAATTCGAGAGTGGGGGCTCATAACGTCAGAAGCAAGGAAAACTTTACTTGCTTGTGACGTTTTGTCAATTTTAAGGGTCGTATCTTCATCAATTTTGGTTTACGTAACAAAAGAAAAAATAAGTGTCAAACATTTTTTGATAATCTAAGGCGCGGTCCACATAGAAAAGTCGTAAGACGAGAACGCGTCGCGGACGTGCGAAAATGTACGAGAGCCGTGCCCGCGCCCCGTCTGTTCTGTGTGTTTTAAGTCGCGACGCTTCTATACATTTTGTATGCAAGAGACGCCGAAGAGACATATGTCTCCGCTCCGTCTGCGTCTTACGTCTTTTCTATGTGGCCCGCGCCTAACTGACAGGCTAATAAGATTTGTTCAGTGGAATTCTTTATTCCAGTTTGAACTTGATAACTCGATGAAGTTTGATATCCATGAATGTATGAGGTTATGGGTGAAAATAGCCACATTCTTCTTCTTAGCGTGTTGATGGAATATGCATTTATAACAGCCATATTGTGGAAATGCAACACAGCCAGAAGTCATCCCGTTACCACATCGTAGCAGATGGCAGGCCGAGCCTGGCCAAGTCAACGACCAGTGGTCAACTTTAGCAAAGAAAAGGATGGAAAATTAAGAATCCTGGGAGAAACCCTTGCCAGTAGTAACATGACACAAACTCATTGTATCAGTATGAAACAGAAGATATTTATAGGAATCTTCAAGACAACGAAGAAGAATAAGTGTAAGACAAGACAAAAACAATGACAAAATAAAAATACAATCATCATAAAATGTATTAAGTAACAGGATACAATCGGGTCGTTCCCAAAGGTCCACGATTCTTTTGTTCTCTGTTTCGCAACGGCTCCATGACAAATTATAATATTATTAATTATTTTAAACGCATTAACGCATGCGATGCGCATCGTAAAGATGATTTTTTGAGGAAAGAAAAATTAGATTGCAAGTGGGATCCCACTTGCAATCTAATTTTTCTTTCCTCAAAAAATCAAATTATAATATTGTTTTGAATTTGCCTACATGAGTTCCCAACGGGTCCACGAGATTTATAAAAAGTACAGTCAGTAAGAACGATTTCATGTAAGAGAAACAAAAATATTCAGAGTTGTCTTTTCGACTGGTTTAAATGCTTGTGACAAAAACTAAAGAAATAAGAATGGCCTCTTATTTATTACACCAGCTTCTAATAAGTGATATTTAATAAAAGTACTAGGCTAACATGAGTTCTAACAGAATGGTTTGTTTTTAAATATAATTATTCTAGGGAGGTTTACTGAAAAGCTTACCAGCAAAAGTACTAGGGTACCATTAGTTCAAGGAGGTATGTATTTGATTGAACACCTGCACTAGACCGGTCTTGATCTTTAACTTTATGACTATTAACAATTATTAAATACTTATAACTTAAAATAAAAACCACCTTGAACTTAGCCAGCCTAGTACTTTTGCTGGTTATTAACATTATTTCAGTTTTAGCTTATAACCAAGCTTTTGTTGTTGACTGTACCAAACATTCTCATGGACCCGTTGGGATTTTTTTTAATATTTTTAAATGTCGTGGACCCGTTGGGAACAAATGATTGTATGAAAGTTCAATTTTTGAGAACAATAGACTCATGGACCTGTTGGGAAGGACCCATACAATCAAGAATGTGTTTGCTTAACTATCGACGCAATTCAATCAGTGATAAAGCTAATTTCATCTCTTATACATAATTGATGCACCTGTAAACATTTTACGTCTGACCGCGTATTTCTCAACTCTTCCAGATGCGCTGCGCGAGCACATCCTTTTGATGTTTTTAGTAAAATTTATGAAAAAACCAAATATTAGTTAAAGACCTAGTTTATTTTCAATCCATTCTAATGAAGAACTATTTGTAACTGTAAAAGTAACTGTTAATGCCAACACAAAAACTAAATTGGTCAATCGCATGATTGCAGCAACTGCCTACACATTTCAATAAAGAAAGGAAATGAACAAATGGAGGATAAAATCTACAGAAGAAATAATTAATAAACAATGTGACAAACCTGGCTGTAGAGATAATAAGAACGAATATTGCTCCAGGCATATAAGACAGCCAGTAAGCTCTTCGAACTGCCTTCCATAGCGATGGCTCCCGATCATTTATTGTTGCGTCTTCCAACTCCTCAAGCCAGAATCTAGAATACATTAAAAGTAAGATAACAAATCAAAGCACTTTTTTGACAGTGTAATTATACATAATTACTATTATAATGTCGAATAACGTAGCTAATGAACACTACAGATGAATTAAGAAAAATTGATTCACTTACAGAAAACTACAAGTTATATCAGCGATAAACATCGACTGGAAATTACGTAAAAGTTGCCGGAGCCAGTAAAAAGATTAAATTTTGTAAAATTAAACAACTTTCTTGAATTTATATATATAATAACCTTGCTTTAAATAAACACGGACAGATAAAATTTTTTGAACGTGCCACAAATACTTAACTGGTAAGTTATTTTTCGTTAATATGGCTAAGGTACGAAGCTTTTAACCAATTTACGAGGTCTCTCAACGGCAAAAAGAGATGGATGAAATATTTTTCTACTTACTCTTCTAATCACATGAGAAATTTCATTAGCTACTCACTATAATTTGCTTTGTTAAGACAAAGTAGGACTAGCAATCTAAGGAAAATGGGGAATGGATATCTAGTTTTGTAAGAAGTAAATTATATTATTTACAAATGATCTAAATGGTTTAGGAAAAACTTTGTTGGTGTTAGATTATAATTTTATCATTAGTGTTGTGTGTTATAAATCGACAAAGTTAATTTTTTGGTCTTACTAAGGGCTCTTTCAAACACAGACGTAACACGTCACGGCACGACCACCATGACGTGAATGTTTACGTCACAGTGCCGTGACGTGCTAATAGACATCGAGGAAAGTAAATAATCACGTTATGCAACGTAACACACGTCATCGTGACTATTAGTGACGTAAAATCTCACGGTGCACTTCTGCAGCTGTGCCGCATTTGTTATTCAATATTCAAAGATGACGGACCACATTGAAGTCGATCACTTGATATAACCCGAACGTCCCGTACTATGGGACAAAATATCTGAAGACTTGAATTGAAATATTACATGATTCTAAATTGAATATACGTTTATGAATCCACATCGCGGTGCTGTGTCGTGGTACGTTACGTCGTCACATGTACGACTGTACGTAACGCTGTCCCAGTAACATGTTTATCGGCGTCGTGCGGTCCATGGCCCTCTACGGGGCCCCTGTGTGGGCCCTGAGCATCCGGACGCGACCACAGAAGCTGGTCGCATGCCAGAGGGTCATGGCTATCCGAATGATCCGGGGATACCGCACGATTGCCGGCGAATCGGCCAACCTCCTTGCCGGATTGCTGCCCTGGGATCTGGAGGCGACTGCCCTCCAGCGCGTCTATGAGTGGCGCGTGGAGGCGCAGCGCCGGGGCGTGACCCCGCTGCCTCGAGAAGTCGAGGCGCGGCGGGAAGACCTCCGGCGCGATCTCAGGGCAGTATGGAAGGAACGACTGTCGCGACCGACGGCCGGGCACGCCGCAATTGCGGCGGTAAGACCCCTCTTTGAGGAGTGGCTGGAGAGAAATCATGGCGTCCTTACCTTCCGCCTGACGCAGGTCCTCACCGGGCACGGGTGCTTCGGGAGGTACCTGTGTCTAATGCGGAAGGAGGAAACGTCTGGGTGTCACCACTGCGAAGATCGCCCGGAGGACACGGTGGAGCATACGGTGCAGGACTGCCCAGCTTGGGCAGTGCACCGACGTGTCCTCACGGCTGCGATAGGCGGAGACCTCTCGCGCCCGGCATTGGTTGCGGCCATGCTGCGGGGCGAGACGGAGTGGGAAGCGGTCGCCTCCTTCTGCGAAGCAGTAATGCTCGCGAAGGAGGAGGCGCGCCGCGAGCGAGAGAGGACAGAGTCCTCCCTCCGCCCCAACCGCGGTGTAGGACGCCCACGGCGACGGACGTCGCGAGACGATCTCCGGCCACCGTAGGCGCGGGCATGCGGGCAGCGAGTAAAGGGCAACTCGCTGCCCGACCAAGGACCATGCCCGGGTCGACGGCGCGTTGTGTCGCACGCGCGCCTCAAAGAGCGTCAGCATAATGACGGGGCCCCCCTCTCAGAGGGCCAAAGCCTGCCGGGGTCGCGGGATTATTCCCTTACCGTAACCCCGGAACATAACAGGCTATGAAGGACACCGTGGATTTTAGTCAGTAGAAGTCTGACAGTCCCTCCCGCCCTGCCCGGGGTTGGAGGACTCATTTGATGATTTTACCACGCTAAAAAAAAAAAAAAAAAAAGGTAACATGTTTATGTGTTTGCGCCTTTAAGTCCTGAAATTTTATTTTATTTTCAAAATAGCAAGCACGCACAGAACAGCTGTTTTAATCAGTTCAATTTCAATTACTTTTTAGCCAAACAAACATCTGACGAAATAACGACGCTGAAAATTATTTTGAAAAAAGCCTCATTTAAAGACACGCGGCGCGTAGGACGGCGCTTCGGGCGATGCAAAGCGCTGGAAAAACAAATATACGACTACCTAGCTATTAGATCGGACAAGGAGAAGCGGCAACAATTGACGAACAATTGAAAGGTCGAATTTAAATAGGCTTGGATTCCTACAACAGAAAATAACATTATATATTCTATAATATTTAGGTTCTTTTAAATCTGTTTGTCTACATACTTGAGTACAAACCTGGAATCGTCAATGTGTTCATAAATTAAAGTCCACAACTTAGTTTATTAGACGTCACAATGTCATCACCTTGTACAATCATCATTCGATTACAAAACATTTTGCTTTACAATTACTTTTTATCGATAAAAACAATGGGCTTACAAATAATTGGAGATATAAATTGATTATCACTTCAAGGTGTAAGGGACAGCCCTCCACAAACTTTCAGGGCTTGCTCAGTAAACGAAACTGAACAATCTTCCAATTTTTATTTTCAGGAAATGAAAAAATAAATCAGCCTCTTCATACAAACTGTCCAATCACGTTTATAATTTCCTACGGCGAGGCTGATTTTTTTTTCATATACTGAAAATAAAAATTGTGGAAGATTGTTCAGTTTCGTCTACTGAGCAAGCCCTGAAAGTTTGTGGAGGGCTGTCCCTTACACCCAGTTTTGTTATTACCTATATTGGTAAAGATAGTCTAGTACGACCCATAGCAGGCATCCATAACACGCATCCATAACACACATCCATAGCACGCATCCTTCCATATAAAAAACCTATCTTAGTTGAATCCGTTCACCAGTGCTAAGCTATGTGTACTAATGAATATGATTGGATATCAAACGCATCCATAGCAACGTAGCATAGCACATCCCTGGTGGAAAAGTAGCCTATAGGTAACAAGGCACATGGTGCTCTCTATACAAATATTTGTGCCGATGAAGGGCCGTATCAAATGGTAGACAGAAAACACGACCATGTGCACAGAACAATATCGATCCGTTCGGGAAAGTTCTCTACTGTTTGTTAACTTTTGCGATAGCCGTATAGGTTCTATATTATCTAAGTTATGACGATTAAATAATTGGTTTTAATTTCTACCATTTCTTTTTTAATATTCTATTACTGGATAATACTTACCTCTTATTGTGTTTTAATTTTATCAAAATATTTTTATAGGTAAAAAAAAATTAACTAGGTCAATATAAAGTAAAATAGGTACTTACTTAAGAGTAAGTAATTCGAAATTTCTTACCTTTCAAAATATTCGCCTTGTTTTTCCGAATTATATCGCTTACTGGGAATTATTAGATCTTCTTCCTCCACATCTCTTTTGTTTCCATTTATGAGCACTGGACATATCCACCAAATAAAAATTCGCGAGAAAATGTTAGGTTTATTATACTTTCTAGGATTGCCATCGTCCGATATAGTCGCTCCATTACTTGTATTTTCTTTATTCATGTTGATTTTTTAATAAATATTACTCACACACACTTATTACTATCTATTTATACACATTTGTATTATTTTTATTATAACAATATTCTGAACATGACGCTGGCTAATGTGAGCAACTATTGCAAACTAAATATTAAATACACCCGTCTTCCTACTAGGTGTTTAATCATGAGCTGTATAAATGATAACAATCATAAAGATAGATGTAGCCAACAGCAGTTATCACTCTTTTAATACCTAAATTTTGAATGATTAAAGCTTCATTATCGATTATTTATCGTAGTGATTAGCCTAAATAGGCAAATTGTAACTGCGCAAACGGGCTCTATGGAATTCATTATAATTCTCTCTTTGCACACTGCAATATGAGCGCGCTGTCCTAACGGCCGCGTTGTCTTATGTTTATTTACCACTATAGTTTCTTTAAGCGACTTCCGCCGCTTGTTTTTACATAAAACATCACGGCAATAGTGACGCCAACCATCAGTGACGCAATTTTGGAAATTTTTTCTAGTGTTTAGGGGATCATTTCCCAATATTATATTTCTTTTAATTTTGCCTCCAGGGAGATCAAATAAACACAATATCTGACATTATTTGCAGCCAGCAATCGTAATAAAAGGTAAAGAAAATATTATGTAAACTCAAGATACTAATGTATACATAATTCGCAATTGTAACAAGATGTTGTTTTATCTATAAAGTGTAACATTGTGTTGTGTAATTAACGTGGTGTGTCTATCAAACTGAACCAAATTAAGTGAAAAAATAATCATAGATAATTTATAGTGCAAGTATGGTTAAGACATCTTCCAAATTTCAATTAAATATCAAATTTCGATGCAGTAATAATAGCAGTTTCAATCAGCAGTAAGGCTAATAGCAGTTTATCATCCATTTTACTAGCAAAAAAAAATTTTGGGATGTCGTCGGTGACAAAAGAAAAAAGTAAAGTAACAAACAAATTTCACCGGAGTCTTAACCTACTGGACTGCACTAACTACCATGCTAATTTTCCGTATCTACGAAAAATTTCCTAATCTCTAGATTAGTTCTCCTAAACAGAATGGCATGAAATTGAATAATATAGCTACACATTTAGTATGCATTAAATTATGTTACAACAATATTGAAATATCTGGTTGACCGAGCTTCGCTCGGTTTTTAACCGACTTCCAAAAGGAGGAGGTTCTCAATTCGGATGTTTTTTTTTTTTTTTAGCGTGGTAAAGTCATCAAATGAGTCCTCCAACCCCGGGCAGGGCGGGAGGGACTGTCAGACTTCTACTGACTAAAATCCACGGTGTCCTTCATAGCCTGTTAAGTTCCGGGGTTACGGTAAGGGAATAATCCCGCGACCCCGGCAGGCTTTGGCCCTCTGAGAGGGGGGCCCCGTCATTATGCTGACGCTATTTGAGGCGCGCGTGGGACACAACGCGCCGTCGACCCGGGCATGGTCCTTGGTCGGGCAGCGAGTTGCCCTTTACTCGCTGCCCGCATGCCCGCGCCTACGGTGGCCGGAGATCATCAAGCGACGTCCGTCGCCGTGGGCGCCTACCACTGCGGCTGGGGCGGAGGGAGGACGCTGTCCTCTCTCGCTCGCGGCCTGCCTCCTCCTTTACGAGCATTACTGCCTCGCAGAAGGAGCTGACCGCTTCCCACTCCGTCTCGCCCCGCAGCATGGCATTCGGATGTTTGTATTTTTTTTTTTTATGTTTGTTCGGGCATAACTCCGTCGTTTAACAACCGATTTGAAAAATTCTTTTTTGTTGGATAGGGTATACTTCTGGAATGGTCCCATTAAAATTTTATCGAAATCGGACTAGCACTTTTTGAAAAATCAACAGTCATAAATCAACAAAAACCTAAAAAGTTTTCAACTTTGTCTACACCGATTACTCCGAGGTTTCTGGTCCGATTTCGATGATTCTTTTTTCCCCCAAAATTTTCATTAAGTTTGGTGCAGTAGTTTTATATTTAGTTTTTATACATGGGCGTTGTTATTTTCCGGTGCTACGGATTACAAAATTTTAGTGCACATGTAAGAAAATTATGTATTTGACAATAATTTGGGTTGAATCGTGAAACTAAAAAGGATAAAATAAAAAACTTTTTCAAAAAAAAATGAAACCGACTTCAAAACAACCACAAAAAAAGTTCAAAATAACCTACAAAAAACTTTTCTTTCGAAAGTCGGTGAATTGAACAACATACGAGTAGGTATGTACACATAACCCAATTAAGCTTATTTTACAGCCATTCAAATTCAAGTAGGTCGACAATTACATACACATACATTTCCATGGTAACGATCTTGATCTTTGTTATTTCGACGGTTTAAAATAAGTTTTTGTCAAATTTGGTCATGATTCTAATTTGTCGATTGTACACAGATTGCATAGTAGTTGGTCTTCAGTCCTACTCAGATAGAATTGCCACTCTTGAGTTGAAAATGTCCGAAAATGTCACATGGTCTATAGTGCAAATCTACGCACCTACCGAATTGTGCGAAGAGGTAGAGTTAAGAGCGCTATGACATACTGAAAGAACACAGTTTCTGTCAATTTGACATCGTGATGCCCCCCGCATAAAAACAAAACACTAACGAAACAGATTTGCCTCGTATACCAGGAAGAAAACAACATGAGCTTTTGCCACTTTTCTTTCGAATAAACAAAGTAAGATCCCGGGCTTCTAGACACTACTTATATTCATAAACGAATGGATAATATGATAAATGTATACCTATCAAAATTAAATAAGGGCCACTCATTATATTACACTTAAACCGCACATTGTGTCAATCTGCGAATTGGGTATATTTGTAATTTACAAAGTGCGCATTATAAAGATTATTCAATTCCATTCTATAATACGAGTAAATTATCTTGTTATGATATCTTTCAAGTGTTAATTTTGTTTCTAGTGGCTAATTTGAATTCATAACTTATTTAATAAGATTTTTGAAATTATTTAGAATTTACGATTTGGTGTTTAAAATTTTTCAAACTTTTTCTTTGACTTATACATCAAACAGTCATTTATGAAATCTATTCAGAGACATAATGGACTCAAAACCAGCCCCTTGGGGTGATTACGGTGACATACAAGGAGATATAGCCAGAAGTGGTCGGTTTAATGCTCGAATATTTCCAACCAGTGGCAGTGGTACAAAATATTTGAAACTAGTGTCAAAAGAGACGGGTAATATCACCAAACGCCGTGATCCAGGAAGAAAAGAGTAAGGCCCAAGAAGACCATCAAGTTCGTTAAACCGTGCAAAGAGAGCGATAATCTACTGCGCGGATCATACAAACTCCATTGCGACCAGCCACAAGCTCCCCTATAATTGACAAGACAATTTCGAATCGACACCATGAAGATTAAAAATATTCAAGAAGATTCTTGGTTCGCCTGCAGTTAACTGTGAGCGGATGGTGCAAATCGTTAAACATTTGCAAAGGAGAAAATTTATTGAACTGTTTTGACTGGGCTTCAGTGCTTCTTATACTGGGTTACAGCTGGTTTATTTTTTTAATAAAGACAGATCTATCAGAATTCAACAGGTTTCAGATCATTTCACTCTTAAAACAGAATGTTTTGGTGAGCTTTAAATTATAATCTCTAGAGGGGAAGGACACCGTAACCCTGAAGTCTGGTAACTTGCTCTACTACCGGGAGGGCGACCAACAGTCCCAAGGTGGTGTCGGGTTTCTCGTTCACAAGTCCCTCGTAAACAACATAATAACCATCGACAGTGTGTCGAGCAGGGTGCTATACCTAATACTCAGAATATCCAAAAGATATTTGCTGAAGGTCATTCAGGTATACGCACCGACCTCGTCACACTCCGATGATGAAGTGGAGACAATGTATGAGGACGTAAGTGGGGCCATACATAGCTCTAAAACCCACTTCACTGTTGTTCCCATAACTTTAACGCAAAGTTGGGTAAGAAAAGCAGTGATGAGTTGAGAGTGGGGCAATTTGGGTATGGACAACGGAACCCTAGGGGACAGAGGCTGGCCGACTTTCTGGAGAAAGATGAACTCTTTATGATGAACTCTTTCTTCCAGAAGCCGCCTCACAGGAAATGGACCTGGCTGAGTCCCGATGGATTCACGACAAACGAGATAGACTTCTTCATGACCGACAAGAAACGGATATTCAGCGATGTCTCTGTGATCAACAGGGTAAAAACCGGTAGCGATCACCGAATCGTAAGAGGCTCGCTGAATATCAATGTTAAACTTGAAAGGTCCAGCCTGATGAAGTCTACGCTCCGACCTACTCGGTCCCATATTCAAAACCCCGAAAGCTTTCAACTCGAGCTCTCTAATCGCTTTGCTTGCCTTGAGAACTTAGTGTCAGTGGACGAGATCAACGACGGGCTAGTGGAAACTGTCCGCACGGTAGGGTCTAAGTTTTTTAGACCCTGTCGTAAAGATAGACCCCAGAAATTGACCGAGCAAACCTTAAACCTCATGGCTGAACGACGTTTGCTACAGTTGCAGTCTTCCGATGACGCGAAGTCATATAGGCAGCTCAATAGACGGATATCTAAGTCCTTGCGACATGATCTGCGTCTCTTTAATACGAATGATGTTAAAGAGACCATCCACCGAAACCAAGGCTCTAAAGTGTTCGCAAAGGACAAGTCTATTGGGCAGAGCCAGATGACAAAGCTGAAACGGGAGGATGGCAGCATAGCGTCGACCAAAGCAGAGGTTTTAGGCGAGATCGAGAGGTTCTATGGACAGTTATACACTTCGGTCGCAAAGCTCGTCGACCGCTTGGTAGGAGATCCCAGAGCCAAGCTGTCCCGACATTATACCGAAGACATCCCGGACATCAGTCTGTACGAGATTAGGATGGCCCTGAAGCAGCTTAAGAACAACAAGGCGCCGGGCGAGGACGGAATCACTTCAGAGCTTCTGAGAGCGGGTGGAACACCGGTACTTAAAGTCCTCCAGAAACTCTTTAATTCCGTCCTCTCTGAGGGCAAAACGCCTGAAACATGGAGTAGAGGTGAGGTGGTGCTGTTCTTCAAAAAAGGTGATAACAGCCTATTGAAGAACTACAGACCCATCACGCTTCTAAGTCATGTTTATAAGCTGTTTTCAAGGGTTATCACGAACCGTCTCGAACACAGACTTGATGACTTCCAGCCTCCCGAACAAGCCGGTTTCCGAAGAGGCTAGTACCATAGACCACATCCATACGCTGCGGCAAGTTATACAGAAGACCGAAGAGTATAACTTGCCATTATGCTTAGCGTTTGTGGACTATGAGAAAGCCTTTGATTCAGTGGAAACATGGGCGGTACTTGAGTCACTCCAGCGATGCCGTATTGACTATCGGTACATCGAGGTGTTGAAGTGCTTGTATAATAACGCCACCATGTTGGTCCGAGTACAGGAGCAGAGCACGAAGGCGATTCCATTGAGAAGAGGCGTAAGACAGGGGGACGTTATCTCTCCGAAACTGTTTACTGCTGCAATGGAAGACTTCTGGAATGGCAAGGACTTGGCATCAACACCGATGGCGAATACATCACTCACCTTCGGTTTGCCGACGACATCGTAGTCATGGCAAAGTCGATGGAGGAACTCAGCATGATGCTCGATGGCCTCGACCGAGTTTCACAACGGGTGGGCTTGAAAATGAACATGGACAAGACGAAAATTATGTCAAATGCCAATGTTGTGCCCACCCCAGTCTCTGTTGGAAACTCGGTACTCGTAGTCGTTGACTCATATATCTACTTAGGACAAGTAGTCCAGTTAGGTAGGTCCTAACTAACTAGTAACTTCGAGAAAGAGGTCAACCGCCGAATCCAACTCGGTTGGGCAGCGTTCGGGAAACTGCGCAATGTCTTTTCGTCCGACATACCTCAGTTCCTCAAGACGAAAGTCTTCAACCAGTGATGAGTTACGGCACCGAAACGTGGTCTTTCACTATTGGACTCATCTCAAAGGTCAAAGTCGCTCAACGAGCTATGGAGAGGGCTATGCTAGGTGTTTCTCTACGTGATCGAATCCGAAATGAGGAGATCCGTAGACGAACTTAAGTCACCGATATAGTCCACCGGATTAGCAAGCTGAAGTGGCAATGGGCAGGCCATATTGCTCGCAGAGCAGATGGCCGATGGGGTCGAAAAGTACTAGAGTGGAGACCAAGCGCAGCGTAGGACGTCCACCAGCAAGGTGGACAGACGACCTTATAAAGGTCGCCGGAAGACGCTGGGTGCAGGTCGCTTCCAACCGGTATAAGTGGAAATCAAAAGGGGAGGTTCCTACGGCTGAGATGATGAACTGGAATGTTTGGGAAGTTAGCGAATCTGAAATTACATTTAATTACCAATTTAGAAAAAAAGCTATCAGAATTATTTACATTATTTTATTATCTACAATTATATCCACATTCGAATATAGTGGGAAAATACAATCAACACATTTATATATTTACATTGCAAACAGATCAAAATTAAATTAATTCAAAATATTAGCTTGTATCAAGAAAGGTAGGTTATGCTGTATTCTTGGCGATTGGGAAAATTACTGGCCACGACTCATGACCTGCGAAAAATTCGAGGTACTACATTTTTCACATGGAATTTGATGTCATGACAAAGACACTAGCGCCGCGTATAAAGGTCATGAATGGTGGCGTGTATTTTAAATTTTAATAATTACGTGACTAATGTCAAAATGGTTGCGAGCGTTACGTCCTCCCTCAAAAGGCGCCCCGCGCCGTCTAAATCAAAGAACAAACCGTTCTTGGTTTTATGTTGAATTTTGTCATTGCATATCATAATGTTTAATACTATTATTTTACTTTTAAATGAGCTAATTATTTTTTTAATGTAAGCTAAGATAGTAACCTTAGTTATTCAATACTTTTTGATTGAATATTCAGTAAAAATTGATAGATAAAAAATATAATTTCGAACGAAAAAATGTCAAATTCTTCCTGTTTTGAAAAAATATTTTTGGTGTATTTCTGAATGAAAAATAAAAAAGTGATTAATGCAGTCCAAATATAATCTTTCAGATGTACCACGGACATTTTCAAATATTATTTTACTATTATACCTTCTATGTAATTCGGTACCAAAGTATGACAAAAAGTAGAATTTTATGAAACATCCTTTGCACAGACAAGGTTTTTACTCATGTATGTAAACAAATCTAAAAATTTGTTTAAAGCACTCCACACAGAAATAATCAAACTTTCTCGAGTATATATCTTTTTTTTATTTGTGGCTATGACATACCCAGAATCAGGTTCCAAAAGTCGCACAAAAACAACGAAACGTGTAAAAGCCCTCTTAAATGAGTTCTACGAAACCTTAGAAACAGCTTTAGACACTTTAAACGCAAAAAACCTCATTATCATGGGTGATTTTAATGCCCAGATTGGAACAGCACAACAAGGCGAGGAAACTGTAATAGGCAGACATTCACATGGCAAAAGGTCTAAACACGGGCAGAAATTAATCGAGTTTGCTTTAGAAAATAACATGAAATTCATAAATAGTATGTTTAAAACAAAACTCAACCAAAAATGGACATGGACGTCGCCGAACGGAATGTACCACAATGAAATCGATTTCATACTCACAAACAAAAGGTCAAATATTTTTGCTTTCGATATTATAAAAAACCTCAACTTTAACACAGACCACAGAATGGTAAGGTGCAAGATAAAAGTAGAAAACATGAAAAGGAAAAACTATGACCAAATTAAGAACGCAAAATGCTCTAAAAATTTGCCAACTTTCACGAGAGAAGAATGGACACATTTGGAAAATAAAATGATCGACCTGCTTAAAATATCCACACAAGTCCAAACACAGTATGACAACTTTGAAAAAGGAATGAAAAAGGAGATGGCTAAATGAGTGCCCCAGTCGTCTATAAGAATTTCATTTTAACTCGTAGTATTTGAAAATTCATTAATGAATTGTTTAATGTTTAATAATTTCCTAAGACTTATATAAAATGTTAAACATAAAAAAGTATCTGAATTGCTTTTCGCTCATTTTTTATTGACATGATGACTTGGTCACGATGAAATAATGAAAACTAGGGAAGGGTAATAACGCTTTTCCAGATTGTTAAAATGAAACTGTATTTAATCGATTTTTACTAATGTGATTTAAAACGATTTGTTTTCTGAAATTAAGAATTGGCGTTGAAACAGTATTTGGCTGGAATCGATAGATTCAGAGTCGTTTCGTTGATTTTTATTGTGTTTTCATGCGTTTTGATTCGGAAAATCAGATTGTTTTAAAGTGATTCGTCCACTAAACTCAACTTTATTATTTTCGTTAAAAGCTTCGGAATGAGCTTCTTAGTTTAATCTTAGTTCATATTTTGTGCAGAATAATATTAACTAGACAGGTTCCGTCTGAACTGGAAGGAAGACGCCCAACATCGTGAAAGGTAGGAGTGGAAAGAGAATATTGCCCAGCACGCGTAGCATGGCGATTCTATCTCTATTCTACCAAGAAAAGACAAAGTTATTTCATCGTTATTTCTACACAAATCGACTGTTTTTTTGCACAAATATGACACCATTCGTACACTATTGTAGATAAGAACGTTTATTTTCCATATTTTTTACATTACCATGCTTAAAACGCTAAAAATATTTCTACGTTCTGTCATTTTGCCTATTCTTGCGTCGACAAAACCCCTTTCTACGGCGCCATGCTACACCAGCTGGAGTGGGGGAGAAAAAAAAATAACTGAAGTATGATCGATACTACTTTCTAACGATTTCAATCGATTCTTTTATCGCTTCTGTGACACTTTGAGTCCAATCCCATCTTTAAGAAAAAAACAAACGTCAGACGTCGTTTGAACGCTCTGCGCTCTGCTTATTATTATTGTTCGTTGTGATTCTTTCATTTTGCTTTTCCTTGACTCCCGCTTGTTTATTGGACTTCCTGCTTGCAAACCTACCGACCTCTCGCTTCTCGACTAGGACTTGACTTGTATACAGTGAATCATGCAATGCATAAACTGTGGTATATCCACGCGAAGACTGCGGCGTCATATACACTCGAGAGGAGCTCGTGGCTAAATAATTATAACCGCACAGGCCGATCTTTCAGCCAACATTGTCATCCTTGTTATGAACTGCTGCATTCAGGAGCAACTGGTGAAATTCGTTTATTCGGCTATTCAACGGAGTGCTTAACTTGTGCTTGTTCTGTGAGAACAATGCAAGGCCATCGCCATGTAGTGGAAAGAAACAGTTCAAAGTTGCAGAAATTAACAACATCACACCCAGATTTCCATCATCACGTAATAAAATGACATTTAAACACAGTCCGTCGCTTCGTATTCTTTCAGACTTTATATAAAAGAATCACAGATTAACGAATAAATATAGTATTTCCTATTTTTCTTGTTTCATTTCGAAATTGTTAAATGTATCCTTAGCTAATTAGAGGGTTCAACAACGAGTTCAGAAAGGATTAATCAATCACGACAACAAAATGAAAGCGCCCAGCGCGTTTATTTGACTTTACCGATATAACTAACATAATAATAAGAATGTGGTTATCATTATTAGATAGATTAGTTCTTCCAAACAGGTTTAGGTATACTGTATTCAACTATGTAAATCAAGTAAACGATATCGTTTGTTTATCATTACAACTACTTACCTACTTATATCGCCTGTGAAAACTGTCTTTATTTTAAGTTTAAGCACGTATCACATTATTTGGTAAGTAGTTTGAAGATGTTTAATTAATCTGAGTGGGTCACAAATGTGGTCATCAATAAATAAATACAATCGCAGATACATAAAAGTAAACGCCTAAGTAAAAGTTTATAGCAATATCAATATTTGCAATTTTTGTAGTACTTATAATGGTAGGTGTTCACGTTTTTTTTTATCATGATTATGAAGATATAACAAGTTTTAGAAACTTTTTTTATGTGAAATATTAATATTGAGCTATTCAGCGTTATACAGTGCTAGGTCCCATTTCTATAGCCGTCTGAATTTTTGCACATACTTGAACTTTCCCATCTCCTTTAGTAGCACAAATGCCATCCCAAAAGAGGAAGGAAAAATACCCCATAAGTGCAAACACACGAAAACTGCTAGAAGATAGAAAACAACTGTACAAAGAAAAAAGAACAAAGGAAACAAAAATAAAAATTTCTAAAATAAGCAAGGAAATAAATAGAGATATCTCCAAAAGTAGAAAAATCCACAGACAAAATGTATTTGAGGAATACCTATCAAAGAAAGGAGCAATTAAAAAGGCATACAAAGACTTACAAACTACAACAAGATGGGCAACAAACTTGGTGGACAATAAAGGGAAAGTTATGTCAAACAGATCAGATATAATAACTGAAGCTACCAATTTTTATAAAGCTCTTTACTCGTCACAAGAGAGTCCCGAACTCATACCATACGTTAACGACCAGGTTCATGTCGACGAACCACTGCCTGAAATACTAACATCAGAGATTGGCTTTTCTATTGAATCTCAGAAGAAAAACAAAGCACCCGGAGCAGACAGAATAACAAACGAAATATTGAAGTCTCTATCAGAACCACTAAAATACCCACTACAACAACTCTTCAACAATATTCTACAAAGAAGGAAAACTCCAAAGCAATGGTCTGAATCTACGATAACTCTTCTTCACAAGAAAGGCGACAGAGGCGACCTGAGCAATTACAGACCAATTAGCCTTATGTCTAACATATATAAAATTTTCTCAAAAATACTCTTAAACAGACTCACGAAGACCTTAGATGAAAATCAGCCTCGTGAGCAAGCTGGATTCCGCAAACACTATTCGACAACTGATCACATTCAGGTAGTAACGCAAATAGTAGAGAAAGTCAAGGAATATAACAAGAATTTATACATATGCTTCATATATTATACGAAGGCATTCGACTCTCTGGAATATAGCGCAATATGGAAGTCACTAGTGGAACAAGGAGTGGACATAAAATATGTGGAGCTACTTTATAACATTTATTCTAGGAATTCCGCGAAAATCAAATTGGAATCGGAAGGGCCGGCTTTTACCATAAGAAAAGGCGTGAGGCAGGGTGACCCGCTCTCACCTAAAATATTTTCGTCGGTCCTAGAGACCATATTTAGAAACCTTGACTGGGAAAACAAAGGTGTAAAGATCGACGGCGATTTTCTGAGCCACCTGCGTTTCGCAGACGATATCGTTGTTTTTACGGAAGACTCCGTACAACTAGAGAACATGTTGCAGGAGCTTGCGAAAGAAAGCAGAAAAGTAGGTTTGATGATGAATGCTGCCAAAACGAAAATTTTAACAAACAGTTCGGAAACGCAAATAATTGTAGACGG
This sequence comes from Agrotis clavis, assembly GCA_954870645.1. Classification (NCBI taxonomy): domain Eukaryota; kingdom Metazoa; phylum Arthropoda; class Insecta; order Lepidoptera; family Noctuidae; genus Agrotis; species Agrotis clavis. Next base: position 15,887,447 of record OX940919.1, on the reverse strand, counting down.
TCAAAGGATAGAATACGTTACAGAATACACCTATTTAGGGCAATCCATTTCATTCCAAGATCAAACCGAAATTGAGATCAATAGGAGAATAGCAATATCGTGGAAAAAGTACTGGAGTTTGAAAGAAATCATGAAGAACGCTCAGATAAACATGAAATTGAAAAGTAAGTTGTACGAAATAGCGATCCTTCCTTGTCTTACATATGGATGCCAAACATGGTCACTGCGAAAGGCAGATGAACAACGCCTCGGTGTCATGCAAAGAAAAATGGAGAGAAGCATGTTGGGCATAAGACTATCTGACAAAATGACTAATGAGAATATAAGGAAAAAAACTAGAATAACAGATATAGTAGAAAGAATAAGAAGTCTCAAATGGAAATGGGCAGGACATATCTGCAGAATGGATGACGAAAGATGGACAAAGAAAATAGTCGAGTGGGTGCCTAGAGACGGAAAGAGGAAGCAGGGAAGGCCGCGAAAACGCTGGGAAGACATATTTAAAGAAAGATGTGGACCTGACTGGAGTAGACAAGCTAGAGATAGGGAAAAATGGAGAAAATTGGGGGAGGCCTACGCCGCAGAGGCGACTTCCATAAAAATCAACGTAGTTAATAGTGCAATATAATGAATAAAATGTAATCAATGTGATATAATTATAAGAATGATGAATATTTTGATACAAATGTAATGATAATAATGTAATGATTATAAACGAATGTTAGGGAATGAATTTAATTTAATTTTTGTTAATTCTTTAGTCAATATTATGATCTATTGCACTTATAATGATCCTTTACTGTTCTATGTATTTATGGTAGAAATAAAGGCTTTTCTTTTTTTTTTTATTTTATTTATTTTATTTACACAGATTGCATGCCCGAATCTCCAGTTTCTTTTGCTTGCGGTCGTGCTGTTATAGGGCTGTGTTTATAGAGAATAGCGCTGCAGGGACGTTATGACCGGTGTTCTACATGGCAAGATTGTAATTTACCAGAATAATGCTGAGGCGAGGGAGAGCCTTAAGGGTTTTTTTTTTTTTTTTAGCGTGGTAAAATCATCAAATGAGTCCTCCAACCCCGGGCAGGGCGGGAGGGACTAAATCAGTGAATACGAGAATTCGAGAGACGGGGTCTTGTGACGTATAGATAAAGTTTAAAAACATCCTTCGTCAATTTTGGTTTCTGTCACAACAGAATAGCCAGACGAATGTACTTGAAGGAGGTCTAAAACTTTTAACCTGCTACCTACCTAAGATATTTTAAACTTCTACTATGAATAATTTCAAATTTAAAAAACTATTGGTTCTTGCACTTCTGTAATCTACCAAATATTTGTTTGTCATGATGATGTGATTAATGACAAAAGTGGACTTTGGAATAATGTCGTAGTTTATTATAATGATGAATCAGATATGGTCAGGCTTCTGACGCCGCCTTCAACTGGGACCAAGACCTTTGATAACATGTAGTATGTATGACACGATTTACGCTATACGTCATGCACGTTTTTGTTACACTTGCACGCTTTGAAATAAATAATAATTATATAAAAAACATTATTATGATAATAACGATAAGGAATCAATATTACTGAGAAAATAAGAATTCATTTGCACAGAGTATGTTTTTGCTAAACGTATTTTTCAAGTGAGTGGCAGTAAGAGTGTTGACAAACATAAAACGAGAAAAAAATCAGTACATAATTATCGCAGTTAACATGTTGATTAATAAAGTTATGACAAAAATTAAACAGTCTAGGAAATGATGGCTCTGTTGATAAAAGTAGTGAATTATTTAAGACATTATGAATCTATGCAACATAGTTCATGAACACGATACCGATATCGTTAACTACATACTCATGAAAATGCATGGGAACAGACTGATTTTTTTCTTCTTGTGTGTGTTGGGCGATTGGTAATTGGGTACATTACTTGAAATAGGTGATAAAAGATTCATTTTAACCCCGAGAACTTAGAGTCTTAAATGGTTTGCTGTTTATTTTGTAGTAATCGAATTTTAGTTTTTTTGAATTTTAGGTTTTTTATCACCCATTTTCAGGTGTTTTGTACGCTTGATACAAATCATCACCATGTGTTTTTCATTATAAAAAATTCTAAATCTCCAAGATAGCAAAAATTGCAAAAACATCATTACAACGTATATTTTAATTTCATACATGTTTTTTATCACTTTTCGGAATTATCTTGAAGTGAGTAAACATCTGACGCAGAATTAAATATAAAGCAACATAATAAATTCATAACATTTAATCAAAATTACTTAACGTTTACGTCGCGCACTCGTACGCGCTTCCGACCTCCTGGATTGTTACAGAACCAGTATGATGATCCTCATTTTCGCATGGTCAGATTTACATTCATAACTTGACATATTTTTCATAACGTAGCAATGTTACTGCTACTACAACATATTCGTTTACTTACGTTGATCATAAACGATGGTCAATGAATTCAATATTAATTACAATAAAACTACTATAATTATTGTCATTATTTACCATTTATATACATAAAATTAGACATAATTAATCAAATTTAGCAGAAAGTATATGGTGTTTTAATTTTTTGCACTCGTATTATTTGCACACTTATTGATCAAAGTTTAAAAGACTCTTTTGGAATGCTCTGGACACACTTTTGATATTAATGAATCGCATGTGCATTTAAATTCTACTAGATTCTTTTCTATATGCTCTACCAGCATCTTGACGTGACAAATAGGGACTTTCTCACAACTACAAGCCTCAGTCTTTTCGGGCTCAATGCCAGATCCGCTAAGAAAGTAATTCTTCTCATTATCCAGTTGTGACCCCGGAAAGTAAATAGATTTCGCGAGTTTAATGGCATTTAATCTTCTAGAACTAATTGTAACTGGATTTTGAAGCCAATCGATTGGAGAAACGTCACTATTAGAAAATGTGTCCGCCGTGTCTAAACTCAAACGTTCATCAAACGTATTTGCAGCATTGTTACTGATATTATCAGTCTCGAGAGAACATTCTAAAATTGTCTCGTCTTCTTTTTTTACCATAATCTCGACTTTGCCTGTAAGTGTGTCATCGTTTGGAAGAGCAGGTTTTGATGTTTCATCTTTTAGTTCTTCGTCTAGAACTGGACGACAAGTTACAACATCATCACTAGTTATGATTTGGGTGCCCTGCATAATGTATGGAAAATTTGTGTTAATATTTTTGCTATCCAGATATTCTTTCCTAACGCTATCAATTTTATCATCATTGACTTCATCTACAGCTTGCATGGAAAAACAAGAACCAATTTCACTGTCACAATTACAACCCACAGTGAATCCAAAGTAAGGTGCACATGGAGTTTGTTTGTTAACTGCTCGAATTTTTGCATCTGGCATGCTTTCATAATTTTCACTAATTTCTTTCATTGGTATAGCGTTACTAACTCTATGTGCTGAAAGGTCTTCAGGCGGTTCTATTTCAATGTGAAATTCAGAGATTTCACAAATTTCAGTCGTATTAATAGCTTGTTCTGCATAAAGATTGACAAAGACTTCTTTGGTTCCAAACATTTCTGGAAATTTTCGAATATCCACTTTATCTGTATTGTAGCAACAGTCACATGTATTAATCATGACTCCATTTGATTTACTGTCTGTAATAATATGTTCCGTTTCTACAATCTGTGAAATGTTTCTGTTACTAAATGTTCCCATGATATCACATGATTTGGTTTCCATTCTAAACGAAGGATGTACTTGAGATGACATATTTTCTTTGACAATCATCGAATTATTTGAGTTCTGTTTAGAATGTTTCATAACCGTAGATAGTTGAACTTCTATATCATTATACTTTGCTTTTGAAATATTTGTGTCCTTTTCATGTAATTCTGTAGGAGGTTCAAGATCTTCTATACGTACAATTTTTGTACGAGGTTCAGAACTAGTTTTGCAAGTACAAATGTCTCTTAAGCGCTGGAAATCGTTTTCAATTAAATTACATACTTTTTCTAAGACTTCTGGCAATATGATATCTTTTTTGTTATCGTTTAATACACATAAACATTGAACACGTTTAATTTTAATTTTCAAATATTCTTGAAGGAGTCCGTAAGCTCTGTTCCAGCTGCCATTATACGGTAAATCTTTCGAGCAACCACATTTCATTTTATTAGCATAATCTGAAATTACTTGTCTCACTTTTTGCGTAATATTCGAAAATAACTTTTGTTCTTCATCTGGAGGAATGCAGTTATTACATGAAAATGATTTGAATTCTTCCAACTTTTCTTTTATATGGTCCTCTAATAAGTGAAAAGCATTTACTTCTAAATCGCCAGAATCATCCATGTTCACACTATTGCTACAAAAACACGATTCTATTGTGTGAACGGTATTTCTTAAACTTCGTGAATCATCAACTTTATGTGTGTATGAAACACGATCTTTATGTGTATCAACAACTTGAACCTTATGTGTATCAACTAATTGATCCTTATGTGGATCAACAACTTGATCTTTTTGTATATTCTTGAGTAGCTTTTCATCAAATATGTTTTTCATAATGCTTGTAAATTCTTCTAATTTAGCTTTACATCCACAATTTTTTGAATCGTTAACTCCACTTGCGTAATAACTTTCCTTAGACAAAACATTCTGTTTCATTAATAAATTAGATTGCTCAGTGACAGATGACTTTGGAAGTTTCTTTTCACACACAAAATGTTTCTGTTTGGGATTTTTAAAGTCACTCATATTATGATCCACGGTTTCCATTTTTTTATTTTGACTTACATCATTTAAAGTGACGCCCAAAAATTTTATACAACATTCACCACCGCTAGAAAATAGTTCTGCATTTTGAGGAATATTGTTTACGTTTGGTTTTTGTTTAATATCCGTTTGGTTATGTAAATAATTTAATAGGCAACTATTTATTGGACTGGTACTAAATTCATTGAATTTTGGAATCTTCTTTGATTTGAGTTGCGTAACTTGGCACTGATTTGAAAGTTTCTTTTTCTTATATAGTTTTTCAGTCCGAGACCTTTTATTGTCTTTATGCGTTTCATGATTTATTGAACAGCCACAAGTATTTGTCTTTATACATTGAAACGAAATATTATTGTTGCAATCCTGTTTTTCATCTGGATTATTCCCTTTATTGCTTTCAACCAAATTCATAATGCATCTACAAATATTTTCATGACTCTTATCAAAATATACAGTGCCCATATATTCCGATTCGCTGGTGCCAGGTTGTTTCGAAAATGACCTATTCTGCTTGCCACTCTTCATTGCCGTGTCTTCATTAATATCACTAACATTCTCTTGATTCTTAAAACTTCCGGTTAAGAACGATAAAATATTTTTCGAATCATTTTGGTTCAGAGCGCGTACCACTTCATTGATTGCAGTTTCAGAGCAATTGCTTAAACAGCTTTTAATATGTTTTATACATGTGTCCCTGGAAACCGACTCATAGTTACATGAAGCTAACATCTCTAAAAGTTTATCTATAGAAGTAATGGATGGCATTTTATTTAAGCATTTGCAGTTGCTATTGCAAAGATCTGAAATTTCACTGCCGTTGTCTAGCAGTTCTGGAGGCGGAAGATTAAAGTTAATAGGTTTTGTTTGTTTCACATTAGAACTGTGAGGCATTGGGATCATGTCTTTTAGTGACCTTTGCTTCCATGTAGATCTTCCGCTGTTTTCTAACTGTGCGTTCTGTAAACTTTTAGTATCTTTTTCTGGCCCACACAAACATAGGTTAACGGCATACGATTGATCATGAACTTGTTTTTTGCTTAGTTTGGTGGGCTTTTCTTTAATTGAACCTTTCTTAAATACATTTTTATTTTCCTTTTGCTTAGCAACTACTATTTTATTTTGATTTAAAGTCTTTAGGTATCCGTCTTTACTAGCAGGTCTAAGAGTTCTTGTTTCTTTTTTCTTACTTTCTCCTTTAAATTTGGAAGAATCTTTTGTGACTACGGCAATGCTTTCATCTTCCATGGCCTGAAATAGCAAAACAACATAATAGGATGGGTACTTATGAATCGACTCGTTGTTCATTTAAATTAAGCTTGCCAACAAACTATGTAAGACGCTTGTAACTAACCGTAGCTTTTCGGACTATTTTGGAAATATCATGTTTCATTAATTCCAAATCTTCTTTTTTTATGGCATCCTGTGATTAAATAAAACAAAACAAAATCATTACTTAGGTATGGAAGTCTAATATTGAACAAACTATAGGCCCAAATGGGCCCCAGGATACAATCATTGGCTCTGGAGAATGAATGTGTAATTGCACATAATAATAGAGCGTCCGTCTACAGAAAAATTTGGTTCACTATTGGAACTAATGAAAAAGAGACTACTGAAAGTGCGAAAACATGAAATCTGTGTCAGCTCAGTTTTAGATTAACATTGTGCTTCATTATCAACAACGTTTTATTGACGAACCTTTAGATGCAGATTTTTAAATCATTTTTAAAAGAGTGAGATAAGCTTGCCTATTCTTTTCCATATGAATCTACTCTTTCGAATGCATAATGGGTGCTGGATATTTCATCCCATTACCATTAATTTTAATATTCGACGTTCAAAAGTGCCTTTTCTATGGCTCAATTGAATTAATTGATTTGAATTCGATATGATGACTCTAAAAGTGAATACTCCTCAGTTAATTTTAACCAGAATAAATATTTCAAGTGAAATGGCGTGCGATTACACTTGAAATACTTATTCTTGACAAAATGGGGCGAGGCCTGTGTCTAGCAGGGAATTGCTTAGGCTAGTGATGAAGAATATTGGACTTTAAAAAAATAAGAAGAATAAACTTTTAAACGCTCTTACTGGAAAACCAAATAATTGAAGTAACATAGTGTACTAGACGGCACAGAATTATAGACAATTGTACCTTCTTTAGGTCTTCTATTTGATGTTTTAGCTGGGTAATGTCCTGTATAGTTTGCATCCAGACGGGCAAGGCTGAGGTATCACCAGGTTGCGGGTTGTCGACTGGCGTGCCGCTGTTTGTTGTTGCAACCGGAATAAACGGCGAGCTCGGACGCGTCAGAACCGGAAACAGTGCCGCTGAAATAATATTTCAAATGTAACTCAAAAATATAAATTGTATGAAGTTGTACTTCTGGATATATATTATCATAAGAAGGACATTCATTTAATATCATAAAGTTAAATATTTATGAAAGTAAACATCAAATGAATTAGATAAGATACCCTTGAAGAGATTCAATTGCTGTTGTAAAAGAATGTAATAACGAGAAATATATCCTACTCACTGGTGTTTTCGAGGTCAGTTTTGCGATCGGTACCCGGTTTACATACACAAGGTGGTGGTATTGCTTTTATTCTTTCCATAGTCTGGTGTTCTAATTTTACAGCGTGCTCCTGGAGCAGTTCTGCAGCAAGCTGGTTTGCCATCTGCTGGGCGCGCCTCTCAATTGCTCTCGCTTGCCAACCCTCTTGCAGGTCATCCTCTGCAGTTGGTATCATCTTTGCCGAGTCAGCACATGCAGTTCCAACCCACTAGATATAAAAAAGCAACACGTTTTAAAATTAACGTAAGATCATTAAATAAGAATAAGTATATAATGTAACATTTTTAGTAAAGAGTTTTACCTTTGCATGGTAATTTTCAATAGACGATGCGATAGCAATATCCAGTTCATTCTTTAACAGCTTCGTGAAAAAAGTCCTTAAATTGCTTTTGGTATCAGTACGTCGATCCCAATTGTGACTGTCTTGGAGACACTTGAGCAGCTGGCACGGCATCTGCGCGCCTGCCATTCCCAGCTCATTCTGCAGGCCGGAAAATAGGTCCGACAACAGACTGGACAGTAGTCTGTCCCGTAATGACGTGCAAGAGCATGACTCCTTCGAAACAAATATTAAAAACATACTTTAACCTTTTAACCGCCAACGTTGGATATATCCGACAAATATTTTCGGGCCCATTACGCGCCAGTGTTGGATATATGCGACAGAGAATAAATTCACAATTTTTGTTGTTTTGTTTGATTTTATTGCATCTATTCTATATCTCTCTGTTTATGCAGATAGACAGATATAATACTTTTTATTGTACACCATAATATTTTACAAATCGGAGCTTATGAGAAGCAGAAAGAGAGGAACTTGTATTTCATCGATTCGTAGCCTGGCGCTGGGGGGACGACAATTGATATGAAGTCTGGCGGTTAAAAGATTATATACACTTAAGATGTTACAGGTTTCAAAAATATATCACAACCTCCATGTTATCTTCAGGAGCGCAGTAACACATGGCAGCCAGTGACGGCGTGCGCTTCACTTGCACGTGCTCATCTACAGGCACCTGGCACTGACACTTCAGAACCTCCTCCTGCAACTGAAGCAGCTTCTCCTTCTTCTTCATCAACGCATCTAGCTCTCCTTGCATCTTTTGGTCGCATATCGACTTGCATCCTTCTAAGTCTTCTCTTAATTCCTCTTTCTCTTTACGAAGTTGCTCGTGCTGTGAAAATAATTGGTATAATGATAGGACGATATGATTTTGTGGCAATTGAATGCAATAATGGTACGGAGCAGGAGAATGTGGTTTGGTTATCTTATTTTATTTATTTCGTTATTGACATGCAACCCTAAACGGGGGGGCCTATAGGTACAATTCAGAACACCGCATAGTATAACAGTCCATATACGTAAGCATGATGGGTGTTTAATCTAAGTATGTATATACAGCAGTTGATAAAGAACACAGTTAATAATATTTCTGAAAATTGACAAAGAGTCCAGTAGTTTTTGCCAGACGAACAAAGTCCGATTTTGGCTTGTCTGTCAGGTGGGTAGGAAAGAGCAAATATACGAGTATAGGTAGAGTTTATATGCTTAAACTTCAAGAAAGTAAGTAACGTGTGGATAAAACCTCCCTTTGACTTTAACACATTTTCAAAAGTCATGAAATAAAACATTATAAGATTTTATTGGGAACCGATCAATTTACCGAATTTTGTTTGTTCGAATTTCATTATACCGAAAACTATTGACCGACATCTCTTTTGCTATATGCATTATTTGACATATTTTCAGATCATCGAAGTTTCATTAGCCATAAGTGTTATTTTACCGAAGTATGTTCCGCCGATTAACAAAATAACTTTTTACTATTGACCGAAGCCTCTTTTAAACTTTTTTCAGTTGCCATGATTTATTTGCCATATTTCACCATACCGAAACAAAATTTTACCGAAAAATTAAATTACTGTCATAAAAATTCAATATATTGTGCTACAAAACATTGTGGCGGAAACGAAATGCTGCAAAGCCGACTTTACGTAGTCTTGTCTGCCCTACCCCTAGAATGTAATTTATAATCGCGTAGGCGCGGAGGGGTGGGGTGGCCCGCGAGCTGAGGAGCAGGTGGTTAGAACGGCCGCCGCCGCGGCTGGGGCTGGCCGGCTAGGCCGGCCAGTAAGCCGAAGCTGCGGTGGTGAGCGTTCAAATCATCTGCGACGATAAGCTCGCGTGGGGCCACCCAAAACCCCGCAGTGCCGGAGCCATGACAGAAACAATGCTTGTTGCATGTTGCATGCTTGCTTGGCTGCGTGTTTGCTGCATCTTGCATGCTGCGTGCTTGTTGCATGCTGCATGCTTGATTGCATGCAACATGCTTGCTTGCTTGCTGCATGCTTGCTTGCATGCCGCGTGCTTGCTTGCATGCTGCATGCTTGCTTGCATGTTTTTGTGGTGCTTGTTTGCATGTTACATGTGTCTGTTTGTATGCTGTATGTAAGTGTATCACAATACAAACCTTTTTACAAACACAAGAACAATAAAATATACAATAACAAGTCACAAAAGAGTATCAAGAATCACACTAAACGCGCAAAAAGATTCGAACACACGTGCTAGCCAGAACATCCCTAGTAGTCCAACTATGTAATTAACAGCAAATGTCATTAATGATAATACAATACCCGTCAGAGTTATATTATCGATGACATTTGCACAATTATTTTGTATTTTCTACCTACATTTCAATGGCGCCTGCAAAAAATGTATCAGCAATAATTAGTGTGCACTAATTTCTAGTCGTATGGTGAAATGAAAATATGGCAATTAAAACAGTGGTATACTGAATGTTAGGAAACATAATACTTCGACCAACCATCGTTTCGAGTAAGTGTAACATCGGTAAAAAGTTTTTCGGCCAAATTAGTGTTGGAGTAACGAAAAAAAAACGAATAGATAATAGGTTAACTGAAACAGTGGCAAACGTGACTTCGATGAAGTAAAAAAAAAACAAATGAAAATAGTTGAAAAGTTTTCGGTCAAATGAAATTCGGTCAAACGGTTTTCGATCTTATGATAGGTAACCGATTTTATTAATATCCATCATTATTATGGTCCAGAATAGGTTTCGCTTAAAATTCAAGAAATTACATAGGTATCTACTTGCTTATTTAGATATCAGCTACAAAAGAACTAACGATAAAATCATTGAATGAAATTCCGTTGTATTTTTGATGATGTTATTTGTTCCAGGGTCGGCCAGAGTAAGATCCGTTTTATTTTCAGAAGATAGGAATACATATATCAGAATTTATCAACATATCATAATAATTGTTCATAAAATAGTAAACTCATGCTTCGGTGTCAGTTTTGTTAATCTAATCTAAATAGCTTGACGAGGCCACTTACTAATTGGTAGCGACGGATGACGTTTACAGAAAAGATGTTACTTCGGCTTTAGCCAAGAAGAGACAACAAAAGATTTCCTGTGGATTTATGTTAAAGTAATAAGCCGATCAACAAACAGCGATTTTGGTTGAATAAAAAATTAATTACTTGGAAGTACGCGAATTTGCCACTAGCTGCTCATTGTGGCGTCTTTCAAACACGTCTATACATTTCATCTTACCGTTCGCCGCCTCGCGCTAAGTCACTGCTCACCAGCAGCAAGGTCGTGAAGGGTCCGTAAAGGCGCTCCCTCATCGCAAGTATTTACCTACCTGTAATGTAACGTTACAGATTCGAACATTTCATCAGTGAAGGAAGACAATCGAGCATCACAATGCGCACCTTAAATCAAATCTATGCTAAATGTACGCGAATGCTCGTCAGTCAGGGAGGGTATTGCAATGTAATGCTCAAAGTCGAATCTATAGTGTTACACGTGAATGTTCCCGGTGAGGGAGCGCCTTAAGGCTAAGCGTCATTAATCACAGTAGTAGTAAACTCATCTGTAAACAGAAACATCTACAGCCTATAGGTATTTTAACATAAAAGTTGCCATCACTAAGCAACCAAGCCTGTGTTCTTGCAATTGTTTTATGGCTTTGCCATATAGCTGATATCGTCTCTGCGCTTTCAAAAATCGCTGTGTTTTTTATTCACTTTACAGGACACGCAAAAAACAGTTTTTCTCGGAAAATAGCCGGAGCATTCAAATCATTTATTTTTACTTAATACATTTAACAAATATACTTAGTTTTATATTTACTTTTGGATAGATAAGATTATTAATAAGGCTAAAAATAGACTTAATAGGTAAATTTGACACATAGCGTTTTTTATTTGAGACGACTCATCTGCTCCACCGGCCATCGGTCATGTGACACATAAGGTCAGCCCACTGCCACTGACAGGCCCGGTATCCACCAAAGCGGAGAGGAGATCAGATGTCAACTGAAGCTAAGCGGAGAGGAGATGTGGACATCTGATTGGTTATTCAAACACATATCCTCTCCTCTCCGCTGTGGTGGATACCGGGCCTCACTGTCTATTTGCTTACTCTGCAAGCCATGTTGGACAATGTCGGTTACACCGGTTCTTTTCTGGATTGGAGTTCATTCCTGGGGGGTATTACAACGTCTTACAACCAGGCTTGCAGACAAAAAGACCAAACGAAGTTTTCCAAATGCCGCCGAACCTAACTGGATCCGTCTGCAGCATCTATCCTGAAGGTGTGAGATGTATCGCTGTTCACGATGATACCCTGTCCAGTCAAGTCCAGTCCAATGTCTAGAAGACGTCCTTCAACACATTGGTGAACAGTTTTGGGAACATCACACCCCTATCTCACCCCTCTGAGCAGTTGGATGGGACTGGTTTTCTGATTCTGTATGTGGACAGTCATCGTGGCAGCGTCATACAGACATCTCAACTCTGCGATTTGGCGCAGGTCAATTCAACATCGTTCCACAACTGTCCATATTTTGATTGAGCCGAAGGCTTTCTCGTAATCAACAAAAGCCATAAACAGCGGCTGGTTGTACTTCTCGGTCTTCAGTACAACTTGCTGAACAGTATGGTTGTGGTCCACGGAAAACCGACTTGTATTGTGAAAGTCGTCAAGTCTCCTGGTGAGACGGTTGGAGAACAACTTGTATACGTGTTTATTGTATTGTATACTCAGAATTCATAAGATGGGTCTGTAGTTCTTCAGTAGAGTTTTGTCACCTTTTTTGAAGAACAGAAACACCGCCTTTGCTACAGGCCTCGGGCATTATACTTTCTTGAATGACAGAATTGAAGAAACTGGCTAGCAATCAAGATTTTTCAGTTTTTCGCTGATAGAATTGTAATGATTAATTACATCGACTACGATCATTCTATCTATGTGACGCTCAACCTGTGCGTTTCGTGATCGAGCAAGTCTGAACTTGACCAAAAAACTATACAAAATACACATATCAGGCGCAATTTTTGCTTGCTCTTTATTAAACTTATTTTAACTATGTGAATTATAACACTTAGCGTGTTAATCACTATCAATGTATGAATGTCACATAGCGACATTCCGTAACTAACCGTAACTCTTTAAATATTGAATCTATCACATACTCGTAGCTGTTTTTACAGTATGTGCGCAATAAAATAACGATTAAAACTGTATAAAAAATCGAAAACCACAAAAAAACAATGAGCGACTTTTGCACGCGCAGCGACGATTATAGCAAGCTCGGAGACACACTAATTATCATCAAATGGGGAAGGCAAGTGTCAAAGTGACAAGTGACAGTTTGGTCCCAAAAGAACTGTCAAATCAAAGGAATTTTCTAAAAAAAAAACGATTTATTGATGTAAAATGACTAGATGTTGTGTAATAAGCTGTAAAAATGATGGAACATACAAATTTCCGACAATTCACACTATCAAGAAATAATGGGTAGCTGCTGTGACTGCCTTGAGAACAAAAATTGAATTATAACTAAGGAAAAGCTATTTATTAAACAAATATCCAGCCTTGCGAAGCCGAGACAGGCCGTTAGTTGAGTTTATTAATGAAATTCTATGATTATACCATAACTAAACAATCGAATACACTTTTCAAAATAATATCTACTTTTCTATTGAAGGTTAAGTACCAGTATTGCATAGCTCTATAAATCATGAAATGGTTCGTCTGGCGGAAGAATTATCACCTGGAACGAGTTTTGTGATAGTTGTGGTGTTAAGAAATTAAATATATTGTGCTATTTCTCGAATTTAAATAGAAAAAAGGGGTAAAATTACTGACTTAAAACATTATGATATTTTATCAAAATAGAAAGTCAGAAGCAGCATTATATTCTTGTTATAGGAGAGGACAGGTAAAACATACCTAAACTCAAAAATTGAAACCTCAACTACAAGTAATTGTTGATTTATTACGGTAAAATCAAATGTATTACCACTCAATTAAATCACTTTTTTTCCTCTTGTAGATGCACCGCGGCGTCTTAATTCTTTTCCATTGACGAATAATTTTCCATATTTGTTTTGTATATATATTATATACTCAATTTTTATAACAATAAATCTTGTTTGTTTTTTGTACAAGGTAGACAGTAATCTGACGTAGGGACCAACTATCGCAGCGCCATCTACGATTAGCTTTGAGTTGCCATCCCCATTCGTGTATCACTCACGGTCTTTAGGGTGAACCAGAATAAATTCCCCAGACGTATAGTACAGAATGTGAGCACTTCAATTCCGTTTATGAATCGCATGCTATTTTATTGATCAAGAGAATCTCTAAAAAACTGTTGAAAAAGAAATAGGGTTTCGTCACAACGTTTTTTAAGAGTTTGGCATGTCCTGAAACCATAAATTCGAAGACGTTTGGCATTAAGTAACTGCACTGGGCTTTTTTTTTTTTTTTTTTAGCGTGGTAAAATCATCAAATGAGTCCTCCAACCCCGGGCAGGGCGGGAGGGACTGTCAGACTTCTACTGACTAAAATCCACGGTGTCCTTCATAGCCTGTTAAGTTCCGGGGTTACGGTAAGGGAATAATCCCGCGACCCCGGCAGGCTTTGGCCCTCTGAGAGGGGGGCCCCGTCATTATGCTGACGCTCTTTGAGGCGCGCGTGGGACACAACGCGCCGTCGACCCGGGCATGGTCCTTGGTCGGGCAGCGAGTTGCCCTTTAGTCGCTGCCCGCATGCCCGCGCCTACGGTGGCCGGAGATCATCAAGCGACGTCCGTCGCCGTGGGCGCCTACCACTGCGGCTGGGGCGGAGGGAGGACGCTGTCCTCTCTCGCTCGCGGCCCGCCTCCTCCTTTACGAGCATTACTGCCTCGCAGAAGGAGCTGACCGCTTCCCACTCCGTCTCGCCCCGCAGCATGGCCGCAACCAATGCCGGGCGCGAGAGGTCTCCGCCTATCGCAGCCGTGAGGACACGTCGGTGCTCCGCCCAAGCTGGGCAGTCTTGCACCGTATGCTCCACCGTGTCCTCCGGGCGATCTTCGCAGTACTGCACTGGGCTTGCGTGATAGATTACAGCCCACTCCCTCCCTCACAGAGATGAAGCTTGTGTCCCAGCAGTGGGAATATTCCGAATATTACTGCTGAGTATGATACATCTCTCCAACTACTACTTACTAATTGCAAGGGAAAGGAAATTGCAGAGGAAGATAAGGTGTGATAAAAGGATAAGTGTAGCGTTGTTACAGTATTGATAATCGCCAATACTGTAAAAAACAAATAATATTTTTTTTTATATTCATATAGATTAAAAACCAAAGTTTCTACCAATATGCTTTCTGAACCAAGAGATTTACAAATACAAAAGTATTTATTCCATCTTTACATAAAATTGAATTTAAAAAGGGAGGCTCCTTTTACCACCACAATTTATGTTTTTTTTCATCTCCACTCTACTAAATCTGAATATTTCAAAATATTGAGTAAAGAATAATTTCATTATCAAAATAAAAATCGATCAAAATCGTGTACGTTACTTTATCATTTTTGCGTCATTTTGGTGACGCAGTTTCATTCACATTATCTATTTATTTTTCAATAACAAAGTATTCTTTAATTGCCGTTGCTACAGTAGGTTATGATCACAAACTTGTGGGAAAAAAAACTAAAATATTTAAAATCATTTCTAAAATCAATCTTAATCATCACCAAAGTGCGAACACTTTGGTTGTGATTAAGATTCATAAGGATAAGGGCTAGCACTCACGAACGGCAAGATGTGACAAGATACAGTTGGGCGGCATTCTGTAGCATCCTACGGCATACCGTACGATCACAAGATCGTCCTCAATTGCCACAAGGCAATTGAGGACACGCTCAACTTTGGCTCTCGCGCTGCTAGCCGCTGATATTGTCTTCCGCATAGGCCAATTTCAACCTTATTTTAATAACTCATTACTGGCATTCCTTTGACACCATGAAGTAAGCTAGGCATCTCACGTGTTACAGTGGTGTGCCCTGTGCTACATATTGTAGTATGTCCGTATAATGACGAGACGTAACCTGACATGCACCCCCACGGCACGTGACATCATCCCGTGAGATGTTTCGATCCACGATGGTCGTGTTAAAATTAAAGTATTTCAGTGCTATGATTATTAAAACGTGATCAAAAATCACTTGTCCATAAAAAAACCCTTGGCCATGCCGCCGTTGCATACTGTGCCGTCAGTGAGCTCCGGCCCTTGCGCACTCCAAAATATAATGCACAATGTATACTATGGATCCACATCCATAGTGGAAAAAAGCGACGCAAAGTTTTATACTGCTATTCAATATTTATCAGGCAAAACTCAATTCTAAGTGGTTCATGTTAAGATTTTTTTTGCTGACCTATAATACACACATCAAAAGTGTCTAGGGATCAACATATATTTTTGCAATAACTTTTCTCCTGATTGATATTAATTAAAATGTTCTTTAAGGATTCATCAAATAAAGTGTTATCGTTTGTCACAGTAACGATAAACCAAGTCACCTTTGCATTCATAAAGAAATTTGCCATTTTCCTAATAAAGGGATTTTTGACATTTGAACCACTAACATTAAAGTTCGAAAAAAAGACTGAAATAACAGTTTTCTTTAAAATTTTATTGGGTAACTTAAACAATTAATAATCCGTGTTTCTACCGCGAACACTAACAACACAAGAACATCGGTTTGGCATACTCAAAATGAGTTCATCCAAATCACGCTGTGGAATGGCCGCCCATGTTCGTTGCAACAACAAAAAAAGGTCTTCTTGCGACTGGATACCCTCCATATTCGGCAGAGCTCTTCTCTGTAGCATATCCCATGCATGCTCAATCGGGTTCAAGTCTGGCATCTGAGCAGGCCAGGGCAGGACATTGATGTTAGCTGCGGCGAGAGTCTGTCTTACAACTCTTGCGGTGTGCGGTCGTGCATTATCATGCAATAACTGAAATAAGGGACCGATTTGCACTTGTAGAGGAACGATGACGTCTGATACAATCGTCTCAGCATAAATTTGAGCGTTGAGGTTGCCTCTGATCCAAATCAACTCAGTTCTTCCGCCGATCCAAATACCCGCCCATACCATGATGGTTCCACCACTATAAGGATGGACTTCCTGGCAGGATTTTAATCGCTGTTGGCGTCCAGGGGTTCTCCAGTGTCGTATACGTCTTGTATCCGGTCTCATACCAAAACGAGACTCATCAGAAAAGCACACGAAACGCCATTGTTCTTCTGCCCAATTTCTGTGTTCAAGAGCCCATTGATATCGAATCCTACGATTGTGCATTGCTATAGGTGGTACCCGTAGCGGTCTTCGGGAATGAAGGTTCACTTCATGCAAGCGGTTTCTGACTGTTTGGTCGCTAATTAAGTTCCCTGAAGAGTGATGAAGCCTCACGGCTAACATCATGGCGGTTATTGTTGGAGCTCTTCGAGTTAAGATTTGAATGTATCGGTCTTGTCTCCGTGTGGTGCAGCGATACCGTCCTCCATGGCGCTCAGCCACGGTACCAGTGCTTCGGTAACGTGTCCAAAGTCGACTGATAACACTCTGACTTGTATTCAGAGCTAAAGCCACAGTACGTTGCCGGGAACCAGCTTCTATCATTCCCACGGCTCTGAGCATTTCTTCCCTGCTTAAATGACGTCGCCGCTCCATAATAACGTTGGTTTTAATCAGTAGTAGGGAAACAGTAGCACTAATAATGTCTTCAATGCGTTGTATGTTTTTATAGGGAAAATATTGACAGCTGATTTTCATCTTTTACTCGAATTTGATTTACAGTTCCTGATTCAAATTATGAAATGCACCAAAAAGGATCCATATAAATTTATAAAATCATAAATTTATTAAAAAGCCACATCTCAATCTCAAGAAATCCGCATAAAAATGCTTGATCCCTAGACACTTTTGATGTGTGTATTAGAAAAACAGGCATTTGATTATATTTTTGGTAAAAAGGTCAACACCATAGTGTGCTTGAAACATGAAATAATAACACTGACATTAAATGGAAAGTAAGAATATTTAGAAAATAGGCCTACAGCCATATATCTATCACGGTTTTAAGTACAATTTTAGTTTCGACTTTAGTTCTTGTACTAATATTAAGTGTCCAGGTAAATCTAAACTAAAGACATATACTCGTATATGGCATATATCTTTTTGTTGATTCCAAACAAACGTCAGACAGTGTTAACGCTACCACGACAATACAGGCGCTATCTACGGAACCCGGGTTACCAAACCGATAAGTAAGTATTTGCAATGTGCAGTGTGTTTAGTACGAAGTGGAAGAAGTTGAGAACTGTTTATCCCACTAACATTACATACTCAGATACATGCTACAATAATACTAACTCAATATAGTATCTTGGCACCTTCATTTTCAGCTGCACTGCGTTGTCGTCAGCTTTAAAGTAGGCGCTATTGGCGTACTTCTATGTAATCATTCTTCTATCAAGGTCAAAACTGGAAACTGGTTCAACATCTACCAATTATTTGGCCACCTATGTTGAGGTGGGCTTCAAGTTTTACGAGATTCAACTGAATATCAGTATTATTATCTTGAAACGACTGCCTTTCTGACGGGCTTCGGGAGGCCCGTTAGTACTGAGTTATACCGCAAACCGAAAACCTGACTCCTTACCATTTTTCATCTTTAAAAAATCAGTAGAAACTTAGTCCTTTATAGCAATATTTACTTAAAATCTTGTTTGATATATTTAGGTCCAGGAAATTGAGGAACGTAAAAATTGTATGGCATATTCAAATAAACAGACTTTTCATAAAAGTAGGTCACACATTATTTTTTATTCTTACTGTATGTGGCATTTGAGTTGAGACAAAGTGTATGAATTTAAATAGAGCTCTAAACTACTGAAACCTGGTACCTGGTAGAAAGATGTAAAAACTGATAGAACTTTTACTTATCGTACGCTATGAGCACTATTATTAGTACTGTCGAGGACACACTGATGACTCGTAGCTGACAATGAGGCGTATTTTATTTTTCTTCTTTATGCACAAGAGCCCAACCCACTACTGTGAAAGAGATAAGCAACAATACAATTCTAACAGCACTCCGCCCGTGACTTCTCTAATTTAAATGAATTTCGATTCCTCTGAGAATTTCTATTCCCGGCAACCCTCTTAATGGAATAATTATGAAAAATCTTAATAAATATGTAAATAATTAAGACTTTTAGTACTTGTAGTAACGAAATTCCATACAAACTATCAACCCCAAACCGCTTACGGGTTAATTTCGCAAAACCCGCCTTAGTGGTCACCTACGTCGTAAAAAAAACCTCCATTCAAAATTTTAAACCCTTCGTACTTGAACAATCTGAGATTTCATGAGTCAGTGAATGACATTACATAAATAGATTACTCCTTCTCTATGCTTCGGTTTTGTGGAAACGGCTGATCAGAGAGGAGAGTAAAAAGCCTCCGTACACTGCGACCATGAAGTAAGCAGCACACAGAAAGGACGAGAAGAGACGTAGATGGTGGCGGAGGTCTGCCTAAGACTTATATACAACGTGTAACGTTAAATGCGCAAAACCTCTAGTGGGGTAACTCAGCCCATGTTACTGAACAATGTTTGTTCTAAAACTTTTGGAAAAAAAAAAAAAGATTTTTCATAGGTTCCTAAGGGCCCGATCAATTTCTCATTTTGTATGAAAAACCAATTTTTTTTTTTGCGAATTTTCAAAAGTCTTAGAGCAAACATTGTTCAGTAACATGGGCTGAGTTACCCTACGAGAGGTTTTGCGCATTTAATGTTACACGTTGTATAATCTATGCCTAACACTGTGTTAGGTCGCGCTAAACTGGGTGGAGTGGAAGGGACTGTCAGACTCTTACTGATCGAAAAAGAAACCTTTCCTCTTATATATGCTCTTTGAGTTCTAGTGCCATCGTACCAGCTTTTACGACCGACCCTTTAAGCGTGTCCGGTATGATGGAAGGTGGAAACGCCGTGACGCCGTAACAGCCACTCCAGAAAGACGGGCTCACCACCGTCGCCACGATTTATCTTGTAATTCATGGCGAATGCGTAACCGTGTCACAATTCATTTAGCACTTTCCTACGGTCCTGCATTAGTAGATGATATAACGTACCTCTTCCTTAATTTTTACATTATCTTTATCTTCTGCAAGTAACTCTTTGGAAACGTCTCCTATTTGCTTGCGCAGCCCGGCCAACTCCGCTCGTAAAGCTCGCTCAGCTTCACATGTCAGCGCTCGCGCCGATTCGGCTTCGTTTCTCACCGATTCCAACGTTCGACGTGCTTGCTCTTCTTGGAACTAAAAGGGTTAAAATTTGATTTTACATACCACTGTGTTTAAGGTATGTGATCGTATGTCTACCGCTTTGATATCTTCTCAATTATGCAACGAGATAGGCATAACTAAACACAACTGTGTGTATGACAAATTCAAATAAAATAAACTTCTTAAATTCATTATTGTTAAGCACGTTCACAAGTTCGATAAGCAATGAGAAGAAGTGTGAGGCCACACTTCTTCTCATTGTTTACCGAACCAGTTAATAAATCCGTGCCAACGAGGAATACTTATTAATACCTTCAGGTCTCGATCGTATTGGGCCGCCTTGCACAGTTCCTGAGCCAGGGCCGCTTCGCCCTTCGCAGACTCCTCGCTCAGACGCAGCCTTGTGTTCGCGAGGTCACACACCACGGTCTCTAGTTTTGTTAGTTTTGCCCGCGCCTTCTTCACCTGATCCCTCTTGTTTTCCAGATCTTCAGGCAAATCTCTGGTACAGTCGCAATTATTTTGCTCTTTTATTATTTTTTTTATCTGAAATTTAAAATATAGATAAAGTAGTATGTATCATAGTTTCACCACTTTGGGGGATATATGCTGTACATTTTCTCTCAGAAAAATTAGGTACCCTATTAAAAAATTAATAGACCGTTCAGTAGATAATAAAAGATAATATCAAACTTGTTTTTTCAAATCATCTTCTTTTTCTGTGGCCAGTGCGAGTCGCTTCTCGTAGCCAGCTTCCAGGTCACTCCAGGCTGCTTCAGCTCGCTCCAGAAGCTGGACTCTCTGAGCCTCCCGTCGTGCCAGTTGAGCGGCGCGTGACCGCAGTTCTTTGGTCTTTGAATCTAAAGCAGCTAGCGTCTTCGCACAGCGCTCATCCATACAACACGCCTGTAAACACACAAAACTGAAATTAATAATTATATAAGCATTCTTGTCACACAATGATGTTTTTGCTTAAAGCTATGACATATCATTACAGCAGATGAAGTGAGTAAGCCAAGCTTAATATTTTTTTAAATGTAATGCTTGGAAATGAATTTACGTTATGAACAATGAGAAACTTAAAATCGGGAAAAAAACTATAACGAGACGTCCGAACGGATCCAAAATAACTAGACAAGTATGGGGGCCTGCTGGTTATGATTACATCTAATCTTGAATTGCCTAAGACCACACTTACTTCATCCATTTTTTTCATAATATCCCTTTCTTGTCGTTTTGATGTTGACCCATGTCGGCAATTTTGGTGTGGATCGTTTCCTAATCGCATAATAACTGATTCGACCGGCAATCTAACAATGGGACCGGTTGTATTAAATCCAAAACTTCCATCCACCGAAGGTTTAGTAATTACTGTTTTCCATGGAGTGCAGGGGTGTCGATTATCAGCAGTCGACTTGATCGATTCATGAATGCTATTCCGATGTTTACTTTTTATTTCAATTTCTTCCATCTTCTCTTCTATGAATCTAAAATTTGAACAATTAGCTAAATGAAAATCACAAATATTGTTAAACTAGCTGTTGCCAGCGACTTCGCCCGCTACAGTTAGTTTGAATAACGTCTACGAAGCCTGGATTAGCGCTTGGTTCAGGGCAATAAACTCGCCCCTTTCGGGGGCTACAATAAAACTGACGATATATGGGTGTTACGGACGCCATACACGGTGTATGGTTTGCATGAAGCATGCAAGGTTAAAACCATCATGCAAACCCTAACGAGTTTGGCCTCCATTAAGTACATCTTTACCTGACCATTCGGGGACCTGGACACCCGTGATCTTATATTAAAATAATGCAGGGTTCTGACATTGTGGAGTAGCATGAGGTGTTTAAAAAAAGAGACCTGCAAAGGCTGTCTGCGTCGTGATGTCCGAGCTGCTGCCAGGCGAGCAGCGCATAAAGGAGGTGCTCGTCCGATTCTTCAACCCTGGTGGTGCTGAGATCATGACCGTCCCTGTCTTTGTCCAGGCGCTGCTTTGCCTCCCTAATCGCATTCTGCAAAGCAATCAAACATAGAAACTTTTTTCTGAGGTTTATGTTTACCTTTTATTTGTGTAAATCCACCCTGTTTCTTCGATAGCCCTTTGCGTTCCGGGGCCGTCATATACTTTTAAGACAGTATCGCGATCCCGATGAAAGCCCTTTACCTTATGAGTTTTGCCTCCTGCTTCGCTAGCATTACTGCTTCGCAGAAGAAGGTGTCTGCTCCGTAACATGGCCTGAACGTCGCCCCTTCCCGTCGCCTCCGTAAAGAGACGTACTTGGGATAAGGCAGTCGTTCTCTTATTCCAATTTCATGTTGCATATTTGCATGCATCTTTCACCAATTATAAGATGTATCTCTCGTGCCGTGGTAATTAGTTGTATACCGTAGCGTAGGGAAGTCTCCGTGGCCACTCGCGTGAGCACCGTGAGCGCATTACCAGACATGGCAATCTTCTTCTTCACAATTAAATAAAGACAGATAGCTAACTTATAATAATACTAGCTTCCGCCCGCGGCTTCGCCCGCGTGGTGTTTTGATAGCCTATGTTCTTTCTCAGGGTCTAAAGATTGTCTGTGCCAAATTTCATCAAAATCGGTTGAGAGGTTTAAGCGGGAAAGCGTAACAGACAGACAGACATACAGAGTTACTTTCGCATTTATAATATTATATAGTTTGGATGAATTTAGGAAAATGAACTCAAAGCCCAAATGTCTATGGTACCTTCAGATTTAAATTCGGTTTCAATTCGATTGCCTTTGAAACGTTCCATAGTATGAGACTGGTCATGGAAGTGGGTTTATTCAATGGGATTCGTTTTCTTTCTGGTACTGGTTCTTCTATTATTCTTTCTTTGGGAACCTCAGCCTACAAAAAATACACAAAGAGATATCATAGGCAACCTGCTCACCTGAAAAAACACAATTCTGAAAAAAAACAAACAAAGTGGCGGGCAATGTATGCGACCAAAAACTTCAAACCCCTTTTGACTAATTTATTTGCACTGTAAGTTCTAGCTTCTGGCCAAATATCGTGATTCTATATCAACGGGAAGTACCCCATTATTTTGATAACACAGCGAGCGTCAAAATATGCGGCAAAACAGAGCATAAACGGCCGTTGCGTTTACAAAAACATTCCATTTAATCTCTGCTCTAAGGGATTGTAGACCTGAGTATCTGATTATAAGTTCAGCTTGACACGTCTACGTTTTCCTGAGAAAAAGGGTCTTGACAAGAAAACAATCCTATAAGGATTCCGTTTTATCTTTTGAGGTACGGAACCCTAAACATGTTTGTTGTCTCACCTTCTTTATTTTGATGACTCTATCCATAGTATAAGGCACATTATTTTCGTTTACTTTATGGATTTCACCCAATATTTCCTTCAATATGCTCGTGGAAACTCGACGCGAATCAAAATTTCGGCGTGTCTTAAAATATTAAATTGATTAATTAATTAATTAAAAGCCTGTGATGTTCCACTGGACAAAGGCCTCCCCACCCTCTTTCCACCTTTCGCAATCTAGAGCGATTGTAGGCCAATCCTTTAAAAATGAGTCTAGTCTAGCTCATCCGAGAAATGATATCCTTCTGAGCCTTTTAAAATATTTGATAGTTTTCTGTTAATACTTATACTCAAATTTCATAATAATTTTGTTCTAAATTTATTATATTGCAAAATATGTGCAGTAAGGCCTTACTTATTCGACTGTCTAATCTGCAGTAGGCTCTACACAGACAATACCAGGGAGTTCGGATAGCTAGGCACCTGATTTATTATCTACGAGTATTACATGTGGAATTATGCAAAATATAAGCCTTCTATTTATATAATAAAATAAAAATCTAAAAAAGGAAACGACTTAAAAAAATAAACAAAAAAGTTAAAAAAAAAACTTTTCTTTTGGAGACCGTGGATTTTTATTTTATTTCATTGACATTATATTGCCACCGACTTCCGAAAGAAAACTTATTTTAGCAATAATATCCTTTATGCTGATTATTGATAAGAAATAATTTAATAGGCTCTCATAATAATGTTCGACGTCGAAACAAGACCATCGACAAGAATAACTTATTCTACCATTCACAGAGTACTTCACCAGCCAATTATTATTAACGAAAGAACTTTCTATTCAAAAGTCCTCTCGATCGTTGACCCTTTCTCCTTTAATAGCCAGGGTGTCGAGTCTGCTAATTATTAGTCAGAATGGCGCCACAATGGCGTTTCAATTGTAGTGCTTATTCGAACCATTTTTTACTGCTGGTTCGAATAAGCACTACAAATTATTAGTCAGAATGGCGCCATAATGGCGTTTCAATTGTAGTGCTTATTCGAACCATTTTTTACTGCTGGTTCGAATAAGCACTACAATTGAAACGCCATTGTGGCGCCATTCTGACTAATAATTAGCAGACTCGACACCCAGGTCATCTGTAATATTGGCTGACATACAAAGAGATTTAAAAGAAACTATAGAGCGGGCATTGGGAAGATTGTCATACAAAATTGTTGATGCCGTGCGTCAGTAGCACAAAAATCTAAGCGTTGCATAGCAACGCGACTACTAAACTGAGGGATTTTTTACCTATTGGTAAAAAGTTTTGGATCACAAAGAACCTATGTTGATCGAAGGATCATAACCGTCTTATCATTTTATTGTTCTACTGTGAAACTGAAATGTGCATCCAAAAAAAGTTATATCGACATGAAGGAACCGGATTCAGTCGCAATGCTATGTTCCCGATCACGATGGTTTTCTCTTTACCTAATTATTACCGTGGAATGATTTTAATCGTTCGTGGCTAATTGAGAAGCTCGCGGCTAAATAATTACAGCCGCACAGGCCGATCACTCGGGTTAAGCCGCGCTTACCGAGGTCGGTCTGTGGATGGGTAACAATCTGTCATTGTAGTTTCCTCCGTGCCTCGGAAAGCACGTAAAGCCGTTGGTTCCGGCCATTATTGTAGATGACTTTGACAGTCTTTACAGTCAGAAGCTCTAAAATCTGCGACCACCAGTCTTACCATGGGGTATCGTATTACCCAGTTACTGGGTTGTGGAGGTCCGATAGGCAGTCGCTCTATGTAAAATACTGATATTTAGCTGCATCTGGTTCAACTGGAAGCCGACCCCAATATACTTGGGAAAAGGCTAGGAAGGTGGTGTATGATTTTGTTCGGAGTTTTCAAACAACTCTTTGGAACTAAATGGTGACTTCCGCACGGAAACAACTCACGGAGCAGAAAAAAGTTCAATCAAGAATTCTAATGAATATCGTTATTGTGAAGTAACCATTGACCGTTTTTAAGGAGTATTTAAAAAAAAATATCTTTTTAAATACAAATAAAATCGTTTACTTTTTATCGCAACAAATACATTTTGCGGTTGTGAGATCGAGCTGTCCTGTCCCTCACGGCGCCTGCCTCCTCCTTCGCTAGCACGCCTATCGCCGTCGTGAGGACATGGTGATGCTCTGCCCAAGCGGGGTAGACGGTAGACCTGCACCGTAACCTTCGAGCGAACCTCGTAGTGATGACACCCGTGATGCGATTAGGGGTTTGCAGCAAAATTCAAAGAAACGCTTGTAAAGGCGTTTCATGAACTGAAGAATTGTGGGGAATTTAAGGTCTCCTGACTTTCTTGAGGAACCGGTTTTTTGACAGTTGGTGACTGTGCGCATGTCGTCAGTTTCGTTTGCTACTGTAGGGTTGGAAGGCATTAAGAGAATTTCGTTGGGCTAGCCAGTGCCTGGGACAATATTGCAATAGACACTGAAAACACCGAATAATGTATTTGTTGCGATAAAAAGTAAACGATTTTATTTGTATTTAAAAAGATATTTTTATTTGAATACTCCTAAAAAACGGTCAATTCACAATAACGATATTCATTAGAATTCTTCATTGAACTTTTTTCTGCTCCGTGAGTTGTTTCCGTGCGGAAGTCACCATTTAGTTCCCAAGAGTTGTTTGAAAACTCCGAACAAAATCATACACCACCTTCCTAGCCTTTTCCCAAGTATATTGGGGTCGGGGTGCTAAGACAGGAATCCTCCACGTGCGCCCGTGGACTGGAGTTCCCTCTCGGATAAGACCGGGGGGAAGACCAGTTTTTCGGGCCGGTGCACCCTGGGATGCGGGCAAAAACTCTTCCTTAGGCACTGGGTGCCTAAGGGGTCTCTTTGCCCGTATGCGAATAGCCTGTCGTGTGGACGCTCCAACGCGTGTCCCTCTGACCAGCAGAGGGCACAGCGGCGGAGCGGGCTTACGGACGGTGAGCAAAGGGTAGCTCGCCGTCCGACCAAGGACCAAGCCCGGGTCGGTGGCGCGTCGTGTTTCAAATGCCTGCTGGGGTCGCGGGTTTTTTCTTAACCCAGGATACCGTGGCCCCAGAACGTAAAGGGCATCCGAAGGAACACGGGTGAATTTTAGTCAGTAAGAGTCTGACAGTCCCTTCCGCCCCACCCAGGGCGGGAGGACTCATTTGATGATTTTAAGACCTAAAAAAAAAAAAAGTATATTGGGGTCGGCTTCCAGTTGAACCAGATGCAGCTGAATATCAGTATTTTAGTTAGAGCGACTGCCTATCGGACCTCCACAACCCAGTAACTGGGTAATACGATACCCCATGGTAAGACTGGTGGTCAGATTTTAGAGCTTCTGACTGTAAAGACTGTCAAAGTCATCTACAATGATGGCCGGAACCAACGGCTTTACGTGCTTTCCGAGGCACGGAGGAAACTACAATGACAGATTGTTACCCATCCACAGACCGACCTCGGTAAGCGCGACTTAACCCGAATGATCTGCATGTGCGGCTGTAATTATTTAGCCGTTAGCTTCTCAATTAGCCACGAACGATTAAAATCATTCCACGGTAATAATTAAAGAGAAAACCATCGTGATCGGGAACATAGTATTGTGACTGAATCCGGTTCCTTCATGTCGATATAACTTTTTTCGGATGCACATTTCAGTTTCGCCGTAGAACAATAAAATGATAAGACGGTTATGATCCTTCGATTAACATAGGTTTTAAGGTGCTACAAGGGTGGGGACGGTGTCCATACATTTTTGAACCTTGTTCTTTCTTCGTGATGTCCCGTCTATTGCTCGTATAAAGTTTAATGTCTTTGCGTCTAAATACCTACTTGTCATTTAGGTACTCACTCGTCGAGTATTATTCCGTTGTTGTGTCGTCCGAAAATGATGAAAGTTACTAAGGTAGTATATTTCCATGTTACCTGAGGGCATTACATCTTCGGACGAGACAACAACAGGAATAATCTCAATCTAACGGCCCTTACAGGTAAGCTAGTTTGATTATTCAATTTCTTTGTAAATATATAAGCCTAATTATCCTACCATTTCAGGTTCGTTATTTTTAGTATCTCTATTTCTGATCTCTTGAGCATTATATATTGAATCTTTTTTAGATCTCATCATCTTCTAATAATTTAACTGTGTTTCGTTTTTTAAGATTAACTGCAACTTTGTTTATTGTATCATTTTAAATTTTACTTGTATTTTAGTACAAAATTCACTTGACAATGTGTTTGACACTGACGGATATTAGTCGTCATTTCGACTTTTAGTTATTTCTTTCTTTTCAAGTTATTTCAGCCTCTTCTTGAAGCAAGAGAAATGGAAACTTTTTTAGATACAAAGCAGAATAATAGAGTCCGCGCCACCACTCATAACCTGCGGAAAATTCGAGGTTTTACATTGTTTTAATGCAGTTTGATGTAATAACAATAAGACACTAATGCTGCGTCAACAATCGTGGCGCAGCCTATAGGGTAACTAGATACTTCTAAAACAAGACGCACCTATATTTAGCGACCAACTCAGAAATAAAAATACAGAGAGCTGTACCTAAAGAAGATTGTCATCAATGTTACACACAACGATTATCTCAACAAATTCTCATCGTTACAAAATATCATGCAGGTGATTCACCATTACGTGCAGTCGAGCACAATGCACCGTGGTTGAAGATAAAACGAGAAAGAGTGATTGCGATGAGACCGGCGCCGGCGCCGCCGCCTGGCTCCCGCCGCTAACGGTCCTCGCCTTCCAAGTACAGCAGCATTAACTACGCTGATTCTATATTTAGCACAGTCACCATGCCATCTATAGCATTTACTTGCATCCAGTACTAGTTGCGTCTAAAAATGAAAAACTAGTCTGCAGCCAAGTCGCACGACTCCGTGATGCGTTTTTAATCATGGTCTGAGGCTAGGACGAGCGCGGTGTTAACGTAAAGTTTTTTAGATGAGTTATTTCTTTAGATTTTTAAATTGAAAAAAAGAACACCGTTTCATATCATTATATTATTTAATAATTTATGCATTTCGCCAAAAATTTAACCCTATACAAATCTTAGTATTTACACTATGCTTACAACACGCTCTCGTAGTTATGCTTCTATTAATAAAAACGTATAAGTAGTTAGATGTTACTTCTATTTAGAAAATATCCGGCGAAGTGTGAGAAAACCTGGTGAACATAAGTATGATTCTGGTTTTGTAAACAGTTAAACCGGTGCTATTGTTCCTAAATGTAAACGAAAAAGATGAATGTGTCTATATACATAATTCTGACTGGGTATTGTGATTTTGATGCTCAAACTTTCTCAACAAAAACTTAAAAAATGTAACATGTAATTAAAGTGTTTTTTTACCCTTTTTAGTCCAGATATTCAACACAAATACTTGTGATAAATATATTTTTCTTACATGCGCACGAGAATTTTGTAATCCGTAGGTATGTTATATAATTATGTACATCATCCACAATTCCACATAGAAAAATAAGCAAAATAATGCTCACAAAATAAAAATTACTGTAGGTACACTTTTAATAAAACTTTTATGGGACCAAACGACAAGTATAAGTCATCGAAGAAAAAACAACAGAAATCGAACTAGAAAGCTCTGAGTAATAGGTGTATGTATCATGTATGTATGTACATTGTATATACCTACATTTATAAAAAAAAATACCGACCGAATTCAGGACCTCCTCCTTTTTGAAGATAGTAAATTATTTAACGAATTACAGATTGCTATTATCCGAAATAGCCAAAAAGAACAAACCAAAGGAGAATGAGCATCAATGTTTGGTCTGTATGGGACTCTTTTTAATTAGGTTATTTTTTTAACAGAGGCTGTTTTTCATGAACCGTGATAGTTAGATAGTTTAAATTTTCACAGATGATAATATATATGTCTATTGCCGCTATAACAACCAATACTAAAAACTGGCTAAGTGCGAGTCGGACAACAGATATGTTTTTTTTTTTGCCATTTATTATAAACTTGAGGTGCAATACCAAAGAAACTTTTCTTCATCAATGCTGTTTTGCATTTCACATTGCTCAGTGTGTTTAGGTATTGAGTGCGTACTGGAATTTTCTTTACTGTAGCAAGTTTTTGAAACAAATGGGAATTATTTTTTACGAATAATGAAGTCTCGAAGATGTACAAAGACGGGAGAGGTAAAATCTTAAGTTTTTTAAAATATGGAATGCAACTGTCTGTCTTTTTTAATCCGCACATCGACCGTATGCATCTCTTTTGCATCTTAAATACAAGTTCTCGGTTTGTTGACTGTCCCCAAAAAATTAAACCATATCGCAAAACTGATGATACTAGTCCGTGATACGCCATTAATAGTGTCTCCATATTTACTTTTTTTGACAGTTGAAATAGAAGATATGCTGACTTACTTAATCGCTTGCAAACCTCTTCTAGGTGTGGTTTCCAAGTCAATTTGTTGTCTATGGTAATACCTAAAAATTTGACATTGTTGGCTTCTTCTATTCTAGAATCACCATAGATGATATCAATTGGAGTGTCGTGACCAAAAGTACTGCTTTCTGAATCAACCACGTTTTTTGGGTAATAAAATCATCAACCGTGCTACGGTACCTATCCTGCTGAGATAGTCCCGCAACCCGGTAGGCGTTTGGCTCCATAAGGGCCACTGAAAGCTTATTTAGACGCGCGTGGAACACGACATGCTGTCGTCCTGGGCCTGATCCTTGATAAGACAACTAGCTCCGCATTACTTGCCGTACGCGACTGGATTGAGATTTCGAGGGCGTCCTCTTTCACGTGTTCTGCCTCTTCCTTCGCTGTCATTACTGCTGCAGAAGAAGTGGCAGCCTCCTTTCCGGATTGCCAACGTGTGATCTGGAAGAGCCTCAGATCCTCCAGCATCTATGTGTATGAGTGGATCATCCGAATAGCCATGATCCCTTGGTGCGATTAGCTTGTGTGTTCGCTTCCTTATGGAAAAGACAGACACAGGGTTCCCGTAGAGGGGCTTTAACCGTATCACTTCCACGTAGAGCCTTCAGAAAGCGACGTTTGCCTCGCAAGGGTAACAGCTTGAAGGCAGCCCCGGCTCGATCCTGTTTTTGATCCAAACGTCGGAAATGCTCCTTGAAGTTCCACGGGATGTCAAGGACGAGTATCAATCGAGTCTCGTTGACTGGACGGTGAGGCAAACCCGTCTCACCGCTAATTGTAGACCCGACAGTATCGCGTTCCAAAAGCTATGAGGCTCTTTGAGAAAGCAACAAATGTATGAGTGAAATGTAGGTACCGGCTCGTCGACTATCTTAGTATCTGGAACGCAAAGGGCAACCGAATGAATAGGGTGGACTTTTAGTCAGCAGGAGTCTGACAGTCTCTACAGCTCAGCCCAGAGCGAGATAACTCATTTGATGATTTTATTTTCCCCAAAAAAGGGCTGATTCAAAAAGCAATTGTGCTGATCGCGTCTCGTATTGTTAGGAGATTTCTCTCCCAAGACCCCTAACCACAGGCACCCTCAGTTCTGTTCCCGATGCTGGTCCCATCAGCAGATTTGTATATTTTAAAATGTTTTTATTACTTTTCATAAAAAATAAACCGATTATTATTCATTTTTATTCGGTACTCCTCTGCCCAACCCCTCAGGGATTACAGGCGTTATGTTAAATTACTTGAGGTCGCTAGTTCTATCAATACTTATCATTATTTGGTGATTCTCGGCACTTTCAGAAATTAAAAAATGTATGAGAATTACGAATCTTCGAACTTGTATAACTTGGCCGAGAGCAATCCTACAACTTTTGTGCCATAGTAACTATTGCTCCAAATGACTAGTACTACCTATAGGTACCAATTTTTTTCGTTGGCCGGCACTTTCAGAAAAGGCCCAAAAATGTATGGAGCGTGAATGTTCTCCTTTCATAATAATTTTGTTCTAATTTTTTTATATTGCAAAATATGTGCAGTAAGGCCTTACTTATTCGACTGTCTAATCTGCAGTAGGCTCTACACAGACAATACTAGGGAGTTCGGATAGCTAGGCACCTGATTTATTATCTACGAGTATTACATGTGGAATTATGCAAAATATAAGCCTTCTATTTATATAATAAAATAAAAATCTAAAAAAGGAAACGACTTAAAAAAATAAACAAAAAAGTGTAAAAATAAAACTTTTCTTTTGGAGACCGTGGATTTTTATTTTATTTCATTGACATTATATTGCCACCGACTTCCGAAAGAACACTTATTTTAGCAATCCTTTAAGCTGATTATTGATAAGAAATAATTTAATAGGCTCTCCTAATAATGTTCGACGTCGAAACAAGACCATCGACAAGAATAACTTATTCTACCATTCACAGAGTACTTCACCAGCCAATTATTATTAACGAAAGAACTTTCTATTCAAAAGTCCTCTCGATAGTTGACCCTTTCTCCTTTATTAGCCAGGTCATCTGTAGTATTGGCTGACATAGGTACTTGTCATTTAGGTACTCACTCGTCGAGTATCCGTTGTTGTCTCGTCCGAAGATGATGAAAGTTACTAAGGCAGTATATTTCCATGTTACCTGAGGGCGTCACATCTTCGGACGAGACAACAACAGGAATAATCTCAATCTTCGGCCCTTACAGGTAAGCTAGTTTGATTGTTCAATTTCTTTGTAAATATATAAGCATAAATAACCTACCATTTCAGGTTCGTTATTTTTAGTATCTCTATTTCTGATTTCTTGAGCATTATATATTGAATCTTTTTTAGATCTCATCATCTTCTAATAATTTAACTGTGTTTCGTTTTTTAAGATTAACTGCAACTTTGTTTATTGTATCATTTTAAATTTTACTTGTATTTTATTACAAAATTCACTTGACAATGTGTTTGACACTGACGGATATTAGTCGTCATTTCGACTTTTAGTTATTTCTTTCTTTTCAAGTTATTTCAGCCTCTTCTTGAAGCAAGAGAAATAGAAACTTTTTTAGATACAAAGCAGAATAGAGTCCGCGCCACCACTCATAACCTGCGGAAAATTCGAGGTTTTACATTTTTTTAATGCAGTTTGATGTAATAACATAGACACTAATGCTGCGTCAACAATCGTGGCGCAGACTATAGGGTAACTAGGTACTTCTAAAACAAGACGCACCTATATTTAGCAACCAACTCAGAAATAAAAATACAGAGAGCTGTACCTAAAGAAGATTGTCATCAATGTTACACACAACGATTATCTCAACAAATTCTCATCGTTACAAAATATCATGCAGGTGATTCACCATTACGTGCAGTCGAGCACAATGCACCGTGGTTGAAGATAAAACGAGAAAGAGTGATTGCGATGAGACCGGCGCCGGCGCCGCCGCCTGGCTCCCGCCGCTAACGGTCCTCGCCTTCCAAGTACAGCAGCATTAACTACGCTGATTCTATATTTAGCACAGTCACCATGCCATCTATAGCATTTACTTGCATCCAGTACTAGTTGCGTCTAAAAATGAAAAACTAGTCTGCAGCCAAGTCGCACGACTCCGTGATGCGTTTTTAATCATGGTCTGAGGCTAGGACGAGCGCGGTGTTAACGTAAAGTTTTTTAGATGAGTTATTTCTTTAGATTTTTAAATTGAATAAAAGAACACCGTTTCATATATAATTATATTATTTAATAATTTATGCATTTCGCCAAAAATTTAACCCTATACAAATCTTAGTATTTACACTATGCTTACAACACGCTCTCGTAGTTATGCTTCTATTAATAAAAACGTATAAGTAGTTAGATGTTACTTCTATTTAGAAAATATCCGGCGAAGTGTGAGAAAACCTGGTGAACATAAGTATGATTCTGGTTTTGTAAACAGTTAAACCGGTGCTATTGTTCCTAAATGTAAACGAAAAAGATGAATGTGTCTATATACATAATTCTGACTGGGTATTGTGATTTTGATGCTCAAACTTTCTCAACAAAAACTTAAAAAATGTAACATGTAATTAAAGTGTTTTTTTACCCTTTATAATCCAGATATTCAACACAAATACTTGTGATAAATATATTTTTCTTACATGCGCACGAGAATTTTGTAATCCGTAGGTATGTTATATAATTATGTACATCATCCACAATTCCACATAGAAAAATAAGCAAAATAATGCTCACAAAATAAAAATTACTGTAGGTACACTTTTAATAAAACTTTTATGGGACCAAACGACAAGTATAAGTCATCGAAGAAAAAACAACAGAAATCGAACTAGAAAGCTCTGAGTAATAGGTGTATGTATCATGTATGTATGTACATTGTATATACCTACATTTATAAAAAAAAATACCGACCGAATTCAGGACCTCCTCCTTTTTGAAGATAGTAAATTATTTAACGAATTACAGATTGCTATTATCCGAAATAGCCAAAAAGAACAAACCAAAGGAGAATGAGCATCAATGTTTGGTCTGTATGGGACTCTTTTTAATTAGGTTATTTTTTTAACAGAGGCTGTTTTTCATGAACCGTGATAGTTAGATAGTTTAAATTTTCACAGATGATAATATATATGTCTATTGCCGCTATAACAACCAATACTAAAAACTGGCTAAGTGCGAGTCGGACAACAGATATGTTTTTTTTTTTGCCATTTTTATAAATGATGGTACGGAACCCTCCGTGCGCGAGTCCGACCCGCACTTAGCCAGTTTTTAGTATTTGTTGTTATAGCGGCAATAGACATACATCATCTGTGAAAATTTAAACTATCTAACTATCACGGTTCATGAGAAACAGCCTCCGAAACAAAAAAAACCGTTTTTAAAAAGTTATCTACAAAAACCAGCAAATAAATCACGTTTTTTGTATGGGGTC
Organism: Agrotis clavis; assembly: GCA_954870645.1. Taxonomy (NCBI): domain Eukaryota; kingdom Metazoa; phylum Arthropoda; class Insecta; order Lepidoptera; family Noctuidae; genus Agrotis; species Agrotis clavis. Next base: position 15,853,246 of record OX940919.1, on the reverse strand, counting down.
CTCTTAATATTTATTGTATTTTGGTTTTTTGTATGTTTTGTTATAGCGGCAACAGAAGTACATCACCTGTGAAAATTTCAACTCTCTAGCTATCACGGTTCATGAGATACACACACAAAGACTACTGAACGGATTTTGATTCGACATTGACAGCACAGGGTTTTCAGGGTTGCAAACTTGGGTGTTAACTACTCTCAAGGGACCTTACAACATATAACAAAATCGTAGTTACATTTTTTTTTTTTTTAGCGTGGTATAATCATCAAATGAGTCCTCCCACCCCGGGCAGGGCGGGAGGGACTGTCAGACTTCTACTGACTAAAATCCACGGTGTTCTTCAATAGCCCTTTCTGTTCCGGGGTCACGGTAAGGAAATAATCCCGCAACCCCGGCAGGCTTTGGCCCTCTGAGACCGTCAGTATGCTGACGCTCTTTGAGGCGCGCGTGAACACAACGCGCCGTCGACCCGGGCATGGCCCTTGGTCGGGCAGCGAGTTGCCCTTTACTCGCTGCCCGCATGCCCGCGCCTACGGTGGCCGGAGATCGTCTCGCGACGTCCGTCGCCGTGGGCGTCCTACACCGCGGTTGGGGCGGAGGGAGGACTCTGTCCTCTCTCGCGCGCGGCGCGCCTCCTCCTTCGCGAGCATTACTGCTTCGCAGAAGGAGGCGACCGCTTCCTGTCTCGCCCCGCAGCATGGCCGCAACCAATGCCGGGCGCGAGAGGTCTCCGCCTATCGCAGCCGTGAGGACACGTCGGTGCACTGCCCAAGCTGGGCAGTCCTGCACCGTATGCTCCACCGTGTCCTCCGGGCGATCTTCGCAGTGGTGACACCCAGACGTTTCCTCCTTCCGCATTAGACACAGGTACCTCCCGAAGCACCCGTGCCCGGTGAGGACCTGCGTCAGGCGGAAGGTAAGGACGCCATGACTTCTCTCCAGCCACTCCTCAAAGAGGGGTCTTACCGCCGCAATTGCGGCGTGCTCGGCCGTCGGTCGCGACAGTCGTTCCTTCCATATTGCCCTGAGATCGCGCCGGAGGCTGAGATCGCGCCGGAGGAAATCGTAGTTACATGCGCGTTTGCAATGTTTGATGTCGATATTGGCCGGCCGGCGGAAAATAACTTTAACAAGACAAAAACTTTAATTAAACTTGGCTTCCTATAAAACTGCCTAAAAAACAAACAAACCAAAAAAATGTTAATACTTGTTTGAAATACAATTATTTCATAACTAGCTTCTGCCAGCGACTTCGTACGCGGATCCTGTTGCTTATGCCAGTGACAATGGGGTCGTCAAAATCGAAGATCTGAAACGTCTGATGTCGAATTCTTAGAGCCTGGGGACGTGAAAACAACGGGACGCGCATGCCGATTCCAGACGTTCCAGATCCTTAATTTTTGTAAGTCATCAGGAAATGCCCATCAGACTAAACAACTCTTGCTAAGATATTATTCATATTTATGTTATAGTGTAGCTGGGCTCTTGGAATTCCACATCAGTTGTTCCAGATCTCAATTTTCATACGTCAACAGAGAATGCTCATCAGGCTGAACAACTCTTGCTAAGACGTTATTACTGTATATGTAATAGTGTAGCTGGGCTCTTGGAGTTCCACATCAGGTGTTCCAGATCTTCAGTTTTTATACGACAACAGGGAGTGGTCATCAGGCTGAACAACTCTTGCTAAGACGTTATTACTGTATATGTAATAGTGTAGCTGGGCTCTTGGAGTTCCACATCAGGTGTTCCAGATCTTCAGTTTTTATACGACAACAGGGAGTGCTCATCAGGCTGAACATCTCTTGCTAAGACGTCATTATTGTATATGTAAAAGTTTAGCTGGGCTCTTGGAGTTCCACATCAGGTGTTCCATATCTTCAAATATATTTTCTCAGCAGAAAGTGCTCATCACGTGGAACATTTTTTGCTGTTGCGCTATTTATGTATCTCTTATAGTTTAGCTGATCTATTGCAGTTCTGCATCAGGTGTTCAAGTTTCCAAGATAAATTTTTGCCTATATATGTTGCCCAGACTTAATAGCTATACATCAAAAAAAAAAAAACAATCAAATCCGTCCAGTAGTTCCGAAGATTAGCGTGCATGGAGTAACTTCTCCCGTTTTCCTAACATTTCCCTTCACTGCTCTGCTCCTATTGATTGTAGCGTGATGAAAAGTATTCTATAACCTGCCCAGGAGTATGAAAAATAATTGTACCAAGTTTCGTCAAAATCCGTCGAGTAGTTTTTGTTTCTATAACGGTTATACAGACAGACAGACAGACAGACAGACAGACAGACAGACAGACAGACAGACAATAATTTTTTTAATTGCATTTTTGGCATCAGTATCGATCCCTAATCACCCCCTGATAGTTATTTTGGAAATATATTTCATGTACAGAATTGATCTCTCTACAGATTTATTATAAGTATAGATAGATGGACCTTTACTTGAGTAGATAGTGTAGGTAGTGCTTAAATTGCGGAACTAGCTGTGTTGCAATAAGTTTTTTATTTAAGTAACCGTTTGTTATTGAACAAAAAAAGCGCATGTCAGCAAAAATCTATTAATAACTTTCCTAAAACTGAAATAGATAAACAGTAGGTACGTACTCTTATGTTTCGATTCTTAATAGATTTTTTTAAATAATCCTGAATGTGCCAAAGATGTTTAGTAAATGCCTCCCAGTCTCTCAAATCCTTTTTTAAATAAGCATCAAATGAGTCCTCCCAAGGCGGGATCCATGAAATATGGCGTCGGTACTCTTTCCTGCGCCATCACCACCGATTTACAAAATGGGCGGCCATGATTAATACAACTACCAGCTAAGAGGTTTTGGTAAAGAAAAACTAAGGATTCATTCACACCGAGACGCGACGCCCGTTGCACCTTTTGAAAATAATAATAGTAATATTCCACAACTATCACACAACGCCATCTAGTCCCAAGCTAAGCAGAGCTTGTGTTATGGCTACTAGACAATTGATAAACATACTTATATATTTCTAAATACATACATATTATAGATAAATTACACCCAGACACAGAACAAATGATCATGCTCATCACACAAACATTTGTCATGGGTGGGAATCGAACCCACGACCCCCAGCATAGCAGTCAGGGTCACACCACTAGACCAACAGGCCTGTCTAAATCGTCGCGATGCGTCGCGTCGCGACTCGATTTGAACTGTTCTAAGTTTGTATAAATAGTTTTGTCTATCTTAAACGTAATATGGCTGAATGATTTGTGGTTTTATAATAGCTATCGAGATCAATCGACAACCTAATTCAAATCGAAATGACTACACATTCAGACATTAAATATCAATTAGTATTTGTTTGAAAATAACTCAAAAGTGGATTTTAATATGAATTAGCGACGCATTATTGTGGCGACGCTGATCATATCTAAATCTGTTAGGAAATGAGTGGCACGAGTCACGCTGATACAGAATGCACGTCCTATATCATTAGGATAAACAAACCACAACAGTTAATGTCTTTAGACATTATCCTAAATAAAATTAAAGTGCTTTGCAGTATTTGCAATAACTTACTAGTAAGTTAGAAAAATAAGAATAAGAGTTGAAGTGGGTATATTTTTCCCGGAATCATTTTTTTTATTTATTGAACACTGAAACCTCACCTTTAATCTGTATCTGAGACTAAACCATTAGTATTAGAGTACGCTGTGTACTCACATAGTGATTTAATTGATTTTGAATACTTAATAATATCATGTTCAGTAACTAAGCGCTTATACTCATAGATACTACTTATTAAGAAGTACATATTTGTCTGTTTCACATGGATTGTGTTGGAACAAACCTGTCACAGTCGGCGAGCACCGAATTACCAATTGGATTAACTTGACAATCGAAGGCAAAAATTAATCAACATGAAGATCCGTTATTTGAGTATGAACCTACCTATACTGGGTCTTGGTTTTTTCCAGTTCCATTATTGAACGTTTCATATCAATAGCCGGGTATGCAGCCACGCGACTCGGCCGGTACGGCGCGGCGCCCAAAATGCGCACACTCGCTCCGACAAAACAAATTATGAAGGCCTCGATGTAATTCCAACTTGTTTACCTTTACAATATTCATGTCACAGATTTGCATAAAAAAGTTAACTAGAATAATAAGACTTTTAAAATGTAGAAAACGCATTCGATGTGTGAATTTCGATTGGTGATAACTCCTGTAAGTAAGGATTACTTGTAAGATTCCTCTCTTGTAAGACGTGCGATGTTCCCTATTAGTAAGACAAGTTATCCCAAGAAAATATGGACAATAATCATAATCATACGATGCCGTTTAAAACCGTTCATACGGATGTTAAGTGAGGCACCATTAAATAAATGCTACATAATGGGGTGAAATTGCTGATGTAAACAATGTAGATTGTTGCAAAGATGGAAAGAATAAGACCAAAGTATAAAATGAACAACGACGAGAAAAATCGCAAGGACTCTGTGCGTTTGAATACGTAACCTGTTTGTGCGTGAGACTCGCGGCTTGTTGTCGCGGGAGTGTGTTGCTCGCTGGTCGCTATTGGCCGTCGCGCGGCGTGTCAATAGTGGCTCTTATTGTGCTCGTCGCATTGTTACCGGCCGGCCAGATGACCCCACTGCACGCCACAATACGCTGATCACATAGCACCGGAACACCGATCTACTCCGTCAATAGCGTCACCGTGTTGTTCGACCGTCTCACAAAATTCTGACGGTGCGTAGCGTACACTATAATTAGGGCTGCCATCCGTCCGGGTTTCCCCGGATTTGTCCTAGTTTAAAGGGCATCCGGGGAGCGTCCGGGGGAAAAAAATTAAAGTCTTGGGCCGCCCGCGACACACGCACACTTATCCGTCCCCGCACCCGTCCCGACGCAGTTGCCACATTGCGCACTTCGACTCATATCCGGGTTCTGGACTCTAAAACACGGGAGCTGGCACTTAGAGATGACAACCCTAACTATGATCAACGTGAGACTTGGAGGCCGGTGACGTGGACACCACGCTTTCCATAGCGAACTCGTGTTACCTTCTGGAAAATATATGACCGCAACGTCACACGCAATCGAGTCACGAGAATGATCTTCTCGTTTGGCATAAGTACTTTATAAACATTATTGAGTGTTGAGCATGACACTCATAACCTACATTCAAAATAGCCGGTGCATTTAAATATTGCGTTGCGTTGTTTTAAAAATCATTCTCACCCAAAACGTCTGTTTCTCCGAATAATTAGGTTGCTTTTACTATTGTCTACTCGGTTCGGATCCCTTTGATGTACCTTTCATATTTATCGCAAACAAGTTTTGTAATGACTTACTAATTAAAAACTGAAACATTGTAAAAATATTATACTTTCCTGTAAATTAAATATAGGCACAACAATAGTAGCCTTTGTTTATTTTACCTTTAGAGAAAGATAATTTTACTACCTACACACTACGTTAGCGCTGTTAATTTATTTTACTTTTTATTAGATACATTTACCAGAACAGATTTATTTATCTGTTAAATATATAATAGGTAAACGTTATGGCAGTCTACCTAATCCACCAATATTTCTTTTTTTTAACGTGGTACAATCATCAAATGAGTCCTCCAACCCCGGGCAGGGCGGGAGGGACTGTCAGACTTGTACTGACTAAAATCCACGGTGTCCTTCAATAACCCTTTATGTTCCGGGGTCACCCGTCACGGTAATGAGATAAGTCCCGCGACCAATCCACCAATGATAAGTTATGTTTGATATTTTCCCAATCAGCATTAGGTATTTGCGAAGTTCACAAATCACACAATTGCTCAGTTTCTTGAGCATTGTCTGTCGTCTTCATATGCGTCTTCAACCCGAGGCTTTTTAAAATCATTACCATCTTACACACGAATCAATTCCCAACTCTTATAATAACGCAACTTGATCATCAAGAGGACCTTGATGTGTGCCCTCAGTACGTCAATACCTCCAATGTAGTGAGCACTTTTGCAATCGACAGTTCAAGGTTTTCTAGATTAATTTTCTACGCATCCAATAACAATTTGATTCAAATTTAAAACGCTGTGCACTGCGAGAGTTGCTCCTAGGATACTTATCGCACTATCAACAATCAGCAAGAAACAAGTAGAGCTAGAAACGTATTGGCGAGCAGCATGAAGCGAGTGTTTAGTTCCGATAGTTTTGTCGCTCGGCTAATAAGCGAGCGTTTCTTAGGACATGCGGTTACTCGTAACACTCGCTCGGGAAACCGATACACAATAGGCTTGATGACAGCATCCATAAATTGCAAATCTAATAAGTCCTTATAAAAGGACTACAATAATTAACACTCGTAAACTAAACAAACCAAGAACGTATCGTAAAGTTAAATAATATATTTTTGTAATCCATCTTGGGAGTTGTTGCTCCTAGAGTCTTGCTTGAAAAATAAGAAACAGTGAACTTTCAACCGGTAGGGCAAGTACAGGTTTGTCAAGTTTCGTAGGGCTCTATCATCGAGTCGTGAAATGAAACACAACGAAGGCGATAACCATAAAACCGGAATAACTAGAACATGCAAGTTCACAGTCGACAGCTTTACTGGCTACTGGGTTCAAGTGAATCTGAAACAGTAGGTAGTCCGTTTTATAGTTCAGTTAATTACGAAAAATAGAGCCCGCGCCTCCACTCATGACGGTGGTCGATCCAAATTCAAAAATCTGGCCTCATTGACGTCCTTTTGCACATAGTATATTATAATTATTAATATGCGAGAACGTTACCTGATTGTATCCACGGTTTTAGCATTTACTTACGCCTATTATCTCTTAAATGTGACGCTTTAGAAGAAAATCTCATATAAAACTAGTCAGTATTTACCACCTAGTAATAAATTAATGTAGTATTTTGAAAAAGAAACGAAAGTGGCAGTTCCTGGGCGGACCAGTTTCATGCAAAACTTTACCAAAACCTTTTTAACTAAAAGGAAAGTTGGAGTTACATATTTTTGTCGGTATTAAAAGATTCCTAGTCCAGAAAATTGCTACATCCATGTTTTTTTTTTGCCAGGCGTCGAGCAACATTCTTATAGTCCTATTAAAAAGATGTGCATACCAGTAAAATTACACATAATACAAGACATTATTGCCATCGGCGTAGTGGTGTAGCAAGACCGAATCTAGGAGGCAAGACACATTGTACGAGGCCCTTTTTTTTCATGACGAAAATTATAACTTCCCTTCACTGCTCGCACGGGGTCTCCTTGTTTTCAGATCACTTTGTTCCCCCAAGTCATCCATACCAAATGTGATTATGATGTGACAGTTCCATCAGCTTTGCGAGGTCTCGGACTCTTTCAGCTTCCAGTAAGATATGAAACGTTGCCAAGTTATTTTACAACATGGGGCCTCGCTCGAGCAGTGGAGGGGCTTGACGCTTACGTGATCGTCAACGACATCAGCATTACGAGGGCTCTTAGGATCTTTCAGTTCCCACTTATCAGACACCAGAAGGTAGCGTGGAAGGTGGGTCATGTTAATTTCTTAATAGAAGTTAAGTTGCACTGCTTTACTGACTAGTAATCGCCGTTGTCAAGATTATTTTTTCCCTGAGCGCGAGGCCATTTCATGTCCGAGCCTAAAGTCCGCTTCGCCCCCGCCGTGCCTAGCTACGCCACTGTATAACGTCATAGGGCCCCAAATGCTAAGTTGTCTCACGGTTGCAAATCCGAATTATAATGTTTCTGCTGTTGGTATGTGCAAACTGCAACTTCAATATAAAAACACAAATATTTATAGGTATTATAAATCCATATTTTATGGAACGGATTTATAGCTAACACATGCATATTTAATACAGTTTCAGTAGAACTAAGCATATTACCAGTCTTCTTTATGTAGCACCTATAAAGTATGTGATATGAAAATTATTTTCCGGAACTACACATGGGTAGGTTGTAGGTATGTTCAAGTGTAACTCTCATTAAAAGCTTAACGTGATGGGGACGGACTCTGGCGCCGTGAATTTGTAGCGCTTTTATGTAGGTATTAATACGCACAGAATGCGCGCGCGCAACTCAGTAGGCAGCTTGCGCTCGCTTAGTGTCGTTGTTGATCAGGCGCCTAGTTGTCGGCGAACGGGCTGCAGTCGCGATTATTACTGCACCGATGAAAATGACGATATTCACTCCGAACTAATATTGTGTGACTAAACCGTAAACAGGAGGACATAAAAACTTTTTTAAATATTTAAAAATATTTTAATTTTTAATTCAAAATGGTTAGTGGCAATAAAGATCCAAGTGATCTCAAAAAAGTGCCACCGAAGAACCGTGAGAAGAAGTCTAACAATTATAAGAGAGCAAATTGGTTTTCGAAAACATGGTTTGTCTGGATGATGCCCACTTTCTGGAGAGGCTACAAGCGGGACCTGTACGACTCGGACCTCACCAAGCCTAAAGATAGCCACCTTTCCGACAAGCTTGGCGACCGCCTCGAAAAGTAAGTACCTACCTACCAATTGAAAATATTTTACACGCGTTCAAAATAGTCACAAAAAAAATTGTGTGCACAGAATTATTACTAGTACAGGTCCCTGTAAATATTGACCTTTAACTTTACAAGGTGATGAGTAAATAACAGGATATTCACAAACTAACTTGTTGAACCGCCGACATTTAACAGCAAGACATGTTAATAAAATCTGTTCGTCCACGGCCGCAGTTACAATACCACAATGAGTAGACAAACATACTTATATTATTTGTTTAAATGGTAAATTCCAGGAGCTAATAACAAGTCTTTTATCATCAAAATTGTTCAAGACAAAGTACTTTATAACCTTTACGTGGTTGACGGCACAAAAGTTTACACAACCGTATGTAGGTACGGAGAGGCGTCTGCGGTAGTTTCAAATTAACACCTGCGTTTCTCATGCACAATATTGTATTGGAATCTTAAGTGTTTTCCGATTTGTTATCATACTCGTACCTAAGTTTTTATATTGCAGAAATATTGACATTGTTATGGTCATATTTTGCTTTTACTCAATCAAATAATTTTTTCACGCATGTTTTTTTTTGCAAAATGGAATCTAATTATTTTCCGCAAATTGTTGGGATACATCACCTAATTTGTAAAAACCAATAATTATTTTTTTCTTTGCAATCCCTGATTTTCTAAATGTTACATGGAGCTAGAAGGCAAACGCAAATTAAATAACGTTTGACCACGTACGTATGCGTATGCATGCGGTGCATCGGAACAGTTTCGAGATACTTTCACAATCGCATAAAATGTGCACTGTTCTCAATGTAGGACACATTCATTCCCAACTCTGCTTTTTAAAGACTCCTAACGAGGTGGCATGAAGATAAAGCGATCCGAAGTAAATTAAAAATCCTTTTAACCTGCCGCATTACTTATACGTGTAAGTGGACACGCTAGTGTTATTATTAACCTATATTTTCCCACTACAGGACAAATACCTCCATTTTCTCCGTCCATTTTTCGTGATATAATGCGAGCTCATGATTTTTCACGTTTTGTGACGTAAACTAGAACTTTGACCTTATTTTGAAGGAAGAAGGCAGTACGTACTCTGTAAATACAATATAAAAATCATGGATTGTAAGTCATGATATGGCTTCTGTAGGCCAATCCTTTAAGAAAGAGTTTAGCTCATCCCGCAATCTACCGTCAAGTAGGCACCATTAAATAATTTCAAAAATAAAACATCAAAAAATTTCTAAGACATCGTTTCCGCGACTTTGAATCACAGAACGTATCGTCATCAAGTTTCCCACCCGCATGGATTTTCCGGAAAATAACTGTTTGCCGAAATACACGACGTACATTAATCATATTTACTTGCCTAATTACATCTGTGACTTTAATAGCCAAAATAACAATAGGCAAATCTAAATCCACGTAATATTATTCAAAAAATAAGACCAAATTAAAATAACAATACTATTATCCCAGCAATAACATAATATCATCAAGTGAAGATCTATATAACAAAAACGGTTTTTTTTTTATGTAAATTCAAAAGCCACTGTTAACTTTTTTTTGTTTTTATGTTTAACTAATACCGTGTCTTTCTATGGTTTAACCAGCACGTCCGATTCAATTTTGTTTACACTGCAGTCAGCTGAAAGAATCATGGCGATAACTGAAACTGATCGTCTAAAGAGACTCATTTGATAACGCTAAAATAAAATAAACATAAATGGAAGGCTATGATGGTAAATGCTCGCGCATGCTCGCGGTCCGACCATGGACCATGCCCGGGTCGACGCGCGACAGCGCGTTGTGTTCCACGCGCGCCTCAAGAAGTGTCAGTATTATGACGGGGGGGGGGGGGGGGCTCTATAGAGGGCCAAAGCCTGCCGGGGTCGCGGGACTAACGAATTACCGTGACCCCGGAACGTAAAGGGCTATTGAAGGACACCGTGGATTTTAGTCAGTACGAGTCTGACAGTCCCTCCCGCCCTGCCCTGGGTGGGAGGACTCATTTAATGATTTTACCACGCTAAAAAAAAATGATGGTAACTGCTGAGTTGAAGACGAGATCAACCGATTTCTCCTTGTAATACCTAGAAGTGCCTAAATCACAACGCCTGATCATCTTGAAAACACTTTTATAACAAAGACAAAATTAATTTTGAAGTTAAGGCTATGTTGTAAACGTTATTAGAGTTGAGAACACAATACTAAAAAGTTTTAGGTAACTTTTGTGTCACATAACCCAATTCTATCTATATTAAGTTCTGCTGGAACTTTGAAAATAACTTGTAAGAACTATATATGCAAGGAATCATACAGTTGACCTACATTGACGTCTTTAAACGAGAGTGATTCCAGTGTGGGAAAAAGACAGAGCTATACAAGCCGTCTAGCGCCACCTCGTTCTCACTCTGGAATAAAGCTGCGAACAAATTATCGGACGCGTCCGTCAGCCGCGGCTGAGGGACGCGGCTTATTGATACGGCTGGACGCGGCTTATTGATGCGGCTACGGCTAGATAGCCGTAGCCGCATCCGTCAGCCGTCAGATAATTTGTTCGCAGCTTTACTCTCGCTTTAAAACGTCAAGCTTCATGGTATGCCACCTGGTGCTGATAAACTGGAGCATTCACTTGTAATGTAACATTCTTGCAAATGTTACATTACAGGAATATACGTTTTAGCGAGCATTCTAACGAGCGTTCTGGCGATCTTTTTGCCGAACCGACGCGCGACGGTCCATCTTCATGAAGAAAAAAATTTGTAGTACCACGGGCAATTTTTTCCCGTAGTACTACTGGTAGTACAACGGGTAGTACCAAGGGCATTAAACGAATTTAACGACCATCGACTAGAGTGATCGCTAGAAAGATCACTAAAATATTCGTAGCGATACCTAGCTATGTTCGTTGTGCAGTTCTACCGCATTAAAATCGGCGAATGTTCGATGTTCTGAAAACTAAAGTCTATCAGAACCTGGAATATAGTAAGCCACAGTTGTGTCAATTTTGAATTCAGCTAAATTCAATGTATGAGTCTTTGCCAGTATGCCACTTGAATAGTTTTTGTTATCAATGATAAGAAGGAGGAAGGGATTGTTTTAGGATTACAGAAAAAAAAAATTTTTTTTGAACTAGCTGAATTGCCAATGCCGTTGTATATCATATCCATTCAGTACTTTTTGCCTTTTTGTGTGAAAGAGTAACAAACATCCATCCATCCAAACTATTGTATTTATCATCATGATCAGACTATAATAAGCTTACTGCTGGGACACAGGCCTCCTCTCTGTGAGAGGTAGTGGGCCATAATCCACCACGCGTGCTCAGTGCTTTCATAGGTACTTAAACCTTTTATTAGTTAGATACATTTATATTATTTGAAAATATAAGTAGGTATATTTAAACTAACAAGTACATTATTTCCTAGGAAATTGAAGTTATTTCTCGTTCAGGATTCCTTTTTAATCAACGCGTAAATGAGATAATGTCATCTTAAACACAAAGTCATTAAATCCATTTGATAGTTTTCAATTCATATTCCTTCATTATTCTTTAGACAATAAAATCTACGTAATGTATAGTTACTATTAGTGATGACTACGCTGGCGTTATTATATTAAATACTAGCTGACCCGGCGAACTCCGTACCGCCTGAGAAACGATTAAAAAAAAACCTTTTAAACCTTCCCTGGACTTTCCAAAATAATTCAAAACCAAAATCAGCCAAATCGGCCCAGCCGTTCTCGAGTTTTAATCAGACTAACGAACAACTTACAATTCATTTTTATTTATATAGATTACTCGTATTATACTAGCGGCCCAGTACGTGCTTCGCTACTTTGACGGCAAAATCCTCATCAACAAAATGATCCGCCATTCATTGAATTCATTTGTTACAAAAAATGTCATAAATGAAGAACCACTCAAACGATTTTGTGCAAACTTCACATAAACCATCTACTAAATAGTCCTAACAAAGCCTAAACGTTTGGTTTGGATAGATGAGACAACGAAAAGTGGTATAAACCTTTACGTAAAACAATTTACTCAGTAAAATATTGAATAAGCTATTCTACTATTCTCTGTAAGAAATGTCATCGCTAGACTCTACGATGTACTCTTCGACGTGACGGCTTTGAGATCACCAAATCCATACAGCAACACAACAAACGCGAGCGCTCACCGTACGCGCCGCACATTTAGTATCGCTGTCAGTAACTTAGTGCTTAGCAAACTTTAGTCCTAGCGTGGCGTGAGCGCTGCGACAGTGGCGGGCGGCACGGTCACGAGGCGGTGCTTATAGAGAATAGCCCTGCATTTACTATTAGCCTGCGACTTCTCATTGCTGGACTTGATCGGTACTGATCTCTACGGACCACCATACTAATTTCACGTGTCCAAGATAAAACGTACGTCAGAAAACTTTGAATGGCGTCAAATTGAATTATAATTATACACGCTTATTTAAATACTAATTTAAATGAAATGATGTGTAGTTACATTTTAACTTATCTTACTTTTAAAATTAGTTATATCACTTATTGATAACTTGATTAAATAATAAATAAACACCATGGTGTCATCGCTAATGAAATTTTATAAATTTTTGAAGTGAAAACTTCTTTAGCGGCGTTGTACACTTTTTCTGTAATGGGTAAAAAATTTAAAACTCGCGTCAGGGTCACGTGACCGTCAGGGTCACGTGACCGTCAGGGTCACGTGACCCTGATCGAAAATGAGTAAGACGTCATTCAAATTAAAAATAAAACATAGTAACAAAAAAGTTTTCACTTCTACCGGCACTCCTTTTTTTTTTTTTTTTTTTTTTTGCGTGGTAAAATCATCAAATGAGTCCTCCCACCCCGGGCAGGGCGGGAGGGACTGTCAGACTTTTACTGACTAAAATCCACGGTGTCCTTCAGTAGCCTGTTATGTTCCGGGGTCACGGTAAGGAAATAATCCCGCGACCCCGGCAGGCTTTGGCCCTCTGAGAGGGGGCCCCGTCATTATGCTGACGCTCTTTGAGGCGCGCGTGGGACACAACGCGCCGTCGACCCGGGCATGGTCCATGGTCGGGCAGCGAGTTGCCCTTTACTCGCTGCCCGCATGCCCGCGCCTACGGTGGCCGGAGATCGTCTGCTGACGTCCGACGCCGCGGGGGCCTACCACTGCGGTTGGGGCGGAGGGAGGACGCTGTCCTCTCTCTCTCGCGGCCCGCCTCCTCCTTCACGAGCATTACTGCTTCGCAGAAGGAGGCGACCGCTTCCCACTCCGTACCGGCACTCCTGGAGTGCAACCTTTTTTTTATTTATAAAATGTCAATGTTAGAAATGCTAAAGCGTTCCCACCGAAATGTTCCCAAACCACTGTGATTTCTGAAAGCCAGAATCAACAGTGGCAAGGCAACCTAAAGAAAAGGGCCGAGGCAATGAACCTCGACGAAGTCCTGGAGAATTATTTAACGTATTCAGCTTCCTGCTACGAAATGAGTCAGAAAATAAAAGCGGAGCAGTAGGAAAATACATCATTTTCATTTCCTTAGCAAGAAACAGAACGAAAAAAGGGCCAATAGGCACAAAAAGACGTTTTAGAATATTATATTTGAAAATGATTACTGGGTACCTAATATTTTCGGTCCCTAATTTCTGTGCTGCTACATATTTAAGTTATTTACATAAAAAAATACTTAAAAATCTTATTTAAATCTTAGTTAAAATAAAAACAGTGACGGTAAAAATAGCGGGCGATCTACCGTTTTTAGGGTTCCATTGAAGATTTACTGAAACTGAACCCTTAACATCATCCTATCCATTATTTTTTCTCCCAATCCGTTCATTCACACACACAGCCACAATTAAAAGTGTCACTGCCAATAATAACTGAATAAATACAATAAATCATGTGAAGAATCGCAGTAACCTACAATTTTTAAAAGAATGAGTTCCACTTTTTTTATAATTTTACATTCGAATCTATAGTAGACGAAATGTTCTAACTAATTCCCTCTTCTAGCTTTAAGTTGTCAATACCTAGTATTAAAAATCCCTAAAACTAAAAAAATACTTTCAACTAGAAATGATATTCAAAGAAAATACCTAAGTAAATAATGTACTTTTTTTAGAATATAATTGCGATCGCACAAATAATTATTTCATGTTTTTTTTATGGAATAGGTACTGCCAATTTAACACATAGGTAGGTACCTACTTTCAACGGGACCTTTCAACACGTGGTTCCATGCACACTGCCAGTTTCAAAAGTTGTGGCAGTTATTCCGAACCGGTCGATCGTGTGAACTTCGTCAGACATTTCCGTATTTTCGTTATTTTGTATACTGCACTAGCAAATTCACCTTGTAGCTTCACAGAACGATATTTAAAACAAACGTATACTTTATTCTGGGAAAAAAAAAACAGAATTTTAAAAGTTGTATTTTACACTAGCAAAACTAATAAATAAATTATTAACCTCGCAAGTCTGCTATACCTTACGACTTTGTGGTATCCATTGACGCGTGCCTGTGTACGAACCTCTATGGATTAGTATTGAGAGATTCGCCCTGGACACCAAAGTCGTAAGATATCGGAGAAATGCATCGCGTTCGTTCAATCTCAGTAGATCCATTGACTAGATCCATGACGGATCTAGTGAGAATTGATTTTCTCATTAGATCTATTGAAATAAAAAAAAATAAGTTAAACGGATCATGAGAATCCATCTCTAAAACCTGTGATCGGGTTGTTGTGTACGAAGGCACACGAAGGGGCTAATATGTCAATCTTGGTTTTTCAATCATATAACATGCTTCGCTTTAATTACATAAATTATAATGACATTATTATTATTAAACAATGATATTCTACCATTGCTAAGGCCGCACACGCACTTGACGAATACCTGTTCTCATTGAATCAATAAATTACTGTCATTATCATTCTTGAATTTGTTTATTACATACTTCTGCCATTTATTTAAACATTTTGTTGGTATTCCGGTTTCTTAGAATACAAAAGTTACCTTGCCGTATGCAATAAACGTACTTGAACAAAATCTTAGTACTGCATGTTGCTTAAAAATATACGATAAAATTGTATGGATGACGATCAACTGTGTACGTATGCGACTCGTGACTTATTTAATGTTTGTGTGGTGAATATTAATAAACCTCTACTTGATTAATGACTATAATATACATCTAGCAATATTAATAACTCAGTAATCTTCCGGGTTAAGCCGCGCTAGCAGGGGTTGGTTTGTGGATGGGTGACCATCTGTCATAGCGAGTTTCCCCCGTGCCTCGGAAAGCACGCAAAGCCTTTGGTAATTTGTCGATATTTGACAGTCTTTACTCTTAGGAAGCTCATAAGTCTGACAACCAGTCTTACCATGGGGTATCGTATTACCCACTACTGGGTTGTGGAGGTCCGATAGGCAGTCGCTTCATGTAAAATACTGATATTCAGCTGCATCTGGTTCGACTGGAAACTCCAATAATGTTGGGAAAAGGCTAGGCAGATGATGAATATTAATAACTCAGTGATCAATATAATATAGTAATATTACGTTTTCAGAATCTATCGTATAAGCTTATCTAAACACTCCGTGACACGGCGCTTGTCCCGAGAGACAGTCTAGTTTCTTCCTCCAAGGGTCCTCCCGCCCTGTGTGGAGCGGAAGTAGGGTTGCCAACATTTTTTGGTCAGAATATAGCATTCTTTTGAAAAAGCCATAAAAATATAGAACGCTTCAAAAATATATAGTATTTTAGTAGGGAAGAATAAAAAATAACGACTAAATGAGTTAAGTTATATTTTTTACTTATTTATTTTTTATGAAAACTATATTTATTTGCACTTCTTGCCTTTTTTAAAGACGCGTTCGAAAATTGCAGGAAGTTTTTTTTCATTTTACTGATTTTAGTAGGCAAAATATAAACATTGAGCTATTGTACTGAAATATACCTAGTATTTTCGCGTACTATATATTTCTTCAACAGTATATAGTACGGAGACCCTAAATACAGTACAATACTATGCAATTATAGTACGGTTGGCAACCCTAAGCGGAAGGGACTTTTAGACTCGTACTGACAAAAATCCACTGTGTTCCTTCAATAACCTTACGTTCCAGGGTCACGGTCACCTGTGTATACAGTCCCACGACTCAAGTAGGCTTTGGCCCTCTATGGGGGCCCGTCAGTTAGTTGACAGCTCTTTGAGACACGCGTGGAACACGACGCGCCGCGTAAGTTTCTAGCCAAGGACTATTCCAATATTACATTTTTAGGGTTCCGTAGCCAAATGGCAAAAAACGGAACCCTTATAGATTCGTCATGTCTGTCTGTCCGTCCGTATGTCACAGCCACTTTTCTTCGAAAGTATAAGAACTATCCTGTTGAAACTTGGTAAGTAGATGTATTATGTGATATGCGACCGCATTAGGGTTTTCAAACAAAAATAAAAATAAAACTAATTTCGGAGGTTGCCCCCATACTTAACTAATTTATTTTTTTTCACCGAACTCATACGTGTGGGGTATCTATGGATAGGTCTTTAAAAATGATGTTGAGGTTACTAACATATTTTTTTCTAAACTAAACAGTTTCCGCGAGAGACACTACCAAAGTGGTAAAATGTTGGTCCCCCCCTATAACTTCTAAAACATTAAGAGAATGATGAAACTTAAAAAAAATATATGATGCAAACTTCAATTGAAAATTGGTTTGAACGAGATCAAGTAATTAGTTATTTTTAATACGTCATTAATCGTAAACAGCAATTTTCCTTTCAAAGTTACAACCAACTACATGAACTTTTATATTATGTTACTTGCTGCTACAGAACCCTTTATGGGCGAGTCCGACTCGCACTTGGCCGGTTTTTTTATCAGCCAGTATTATGCCTCTTTGGAGATTTGAACCAAATTCACAAACCAGTATCAATGATTTGCGCATGCAATACCCGGTGCATTCCTTTTTAATTTTTTTTGGAAGTCATTCAGTTATTATCAAACCAGTTATTAATCACGTATTAAAGTGGTTACCAAGCAACAGAAAAAAAAATGTTTTACACAAGGCCTTACTGAATGTATGCCAGTGTTTAGGGGTCATTTTAAAATAGTGATAAGTGCCAATATTTATTTTAGTTTCGGTCTTATTATTAACACTAGTAAGCAGTTTATTTTTTTTCAATTTAGTCTCTTCATAGGAAAAGTCCTCTTCTATTCGTTCCACTTCTTTTGATGGTGAACTAGGAATTATAGAGATTTTTTTATTCATAATGGCATTCTTCTGCACATGTTTAAGTACACGTCGGTGTCGCTTTGCATCGTCCTCTATTATTAGGTATGTATAAAAACATCGAGCATACGTTACCCTTCACCTTACCCCACTTGAAGTCACCGTACCAAGTATTCGCAACATTCACTTACCACACGATCATCGAATAAATTGACAATGAGATGGACTCGTGAGTAGAGATGTGCCGTTGCCGGCAATATTGCCCAAGGTGGGAATATAGGTGGAAATATTGCCGGCAATATTGCCGGGAGTGGAAATATTTGGGAATATTTCTTAATTGTAAGTCAAAGTGAGTGCGAAAACTATGTAACACACTTAAAATTAGCATTTACAGACCATGGTCTACATTATATACAAAAAAAAAATTTTTTTTGTAAAGTTGCCAAAATTCCCGGCAATTTTGGCAATATTCCCGGTATTTTACCGGCAATATTGCCCATTGTTGCCGCACACGACTGTGAATATGAGAAATTACACATACATTTTATGATAAGAATTGACGATCATTGAATATTGAATAAAAAGGCATAAATTCGAATAATTTATTTTAATGTTGTAGTTTAATCTAGTCAACGAATGCTCAAAGCATAGAGGGAAATTCTAGAAACACATTTTTTACTACGTAACTTTGTTTGGACTAGTTAGGAGGTGAACATATCAAAACCATGAGCTCTGGGGGGGGGGGGTGTAAGGTACCATGTTTTGGTTTTTCGCTTACAACTCGGAAAACCATGCGTTCTAGCAGCATAGCGTGTGTGAACAAAATAAAAAACTAAATCAATTTTCCGTAAGTTTTACTCAGTAAGCATTTCAATATCTTGTAAGTTTTCGAGGTATCCGCTTTTGAAAGTCTGTAATTTAGGGGAAAAAACATTTTTAGTTTTTCGCATTTGGAAAGTTGTATTTGATATCGCCATAGATCCAGAAAGCAGTAGCAGTTGATTCAGACCCTCCCAATGTCCACCAGGTATAAGTAGTTCTTAAATTCGGTGACCACCATCAAGCTTGATATGTCTTGTCTTCCCCCACCGAGGGAGCAGTAAAAATTAGCTTAGAAACTCATTTTAAATTATACTAGGTGCAGACGCCAGCAGGTCAACCTACCCGAATCTGTCAGATTTTACCAATCAAACATTAACCTTCTACTCTTGTGATAAGGTTGAAATTGCATTAAAGAAATCTGACAGGTTGTGGTAGCTTGATGTGCTGGCGTCTGTACTTACAGACTAGGTAGGACTGTACTATGTAGGAGGAAATCCGCATCCATAAGAGATGCGGAAAAACTATCTTTGGAAACTTTAGTTCTTTTTTGTTTTAAACAATTTTCGTATAGGTAGGTATTAATTTTTGGTCAAGTGTGAGTTGCCCACAAAAATACACGGAGGAGTAGGTACTACAGGGAGAGCCTGAAAAGATTGCTGCTGCTTTCTGGATTTATGGCAATATTAAATAAGACTTTCCGAATGCAAAAAGGTAAATACGGTTTTTTGAAAACTATACAAGATATCGAAATGGTTACTGAATAAAACTTATAGGAAATTTATTCAGCCTTTGTTTTATTCATACAAACCATGCCGCTAGGAGGCATGGTTTCCGAGTTATAAGTGAAAAATCAAAAAATGGAACTTTTAAACCCCCCTCCCCCACAGCTCAAGGGCTAGTGGCGGGGACTTTTGATAATTATATTCACCTCCTAACTAGTTCAAACAAAGTAACGTAGTCCAAAATCGTGTTCCAAGAATTTCCCTCTATAACTGTTCGTTGAGTGGGCTACTAGTTTTTCATGCAAAATCACATAGCAAAAACAACGAGTATATATGTACCTAGGTATACAATATGGAAGTATAAATCTCAAAAATCAAAACTACAAATAATCAACAAAAATAACATTAATTTTAATGCACTTGTTTCGGTAATTCTTACATAATCAGTAAATCACCGTTTAGAGTAACAACTTAGTAGTTTTTATAAGGCGGACTTAATGCCGCAACGTATTAGCTACAGTAATACAAACTGCACCTGCAGTAATAATAAAATATACTGGTGTTATTTGACTGGCAACTTTGGCAATATTGCCAAAGTTGCCGGCAATTTTGGTATTTTACCGGCAGTGGCAATATTGGGAATATTGCCGGCAGTGGGAATATTGCCATCAGGCACATCTCTACTCGTGAGCAACGTTCATTAAAAACATCGCAACAGTACCTTTTCACTAAAGAAGCTTCACTGCAAAATATTAAAACCTTGGCTGATTCTAGAAACATGCATTTCAACAGAAAAAGCGATTGTTAATATTACTTCTTAAATCTAAGTTTATTACATTCCTCGCTGGAAAATATTAGCAATTTTTTACACCTGTAACTGCAATTTTTTACACACTGTAACTTATCATGAGTTAATTATTGTATAGTAGGTACCTCCTATCCGTGACGTAAATTGTTAATCAAAAGAATTGCAAGAATTGTTTACTATAGTAATTAGCTATAAAGTCCTTGCTGACAAACGTTTTGCTGTGAACGGCACTAACGATAGTCTTAGAATACATTACATTGATTACAGCGCAATAAAAAGTTCATTTGAAAACTATTCACATCACTTCCTATTTTTTTACAAGTAATGAATAGGTACCTGCCTATTAGTCTTGCACCTATATTTTACAACAGGACTGTAAGCTATTATAACTAATTATTATGCAAAATATTGAGTAAAGTTTGTTCCACTTTTCCGCATACCTACCTAGGTATATTTATAGATGCCTAGAGTTGGGCAACACTCAATGCTACATTACAACCAGTGTTTATGCAGCACTACACAATAGTTACCAACACAACTTGACTAACTTACAGGTCACATTATACATTAAAAACTTTGAAAACCATAAACAAGATGAAAATAACTATACCTACACTGATAAGTTATGATATAGGTTGTGTCTATTTTAGAATCCGCTGTTTGGGAAACCTGTAAAAAACATTAAAAGAAATAAAGAGCTTTTCATAAATTATAAGTTTTTAACCAACCATTACCACAGATAACTTACTACATTAAATACTTAATTATGTAAAACGGCACCCGAGTCTGAATTATATTTTTGTTTAAACAATTAAACAATGTATTTGACTCACATTCGTGAGAAAAAATACTCTGTTTTTACATAAAGGTAAGATTTATGGTTTACGTGAGATTTTATCTCATTTCGCAAAAACTCAACGGCAGACATAACATCAAAAAAAGAAGTTAGGTACATAGATAAAACGGTCGTATAAAAACATACTGAATTTCGAAGATTTAAACCTTCCTACGTTGATTGTATAAAATAAATGTTCGATTGTTGATTAATTATATCGATCGGAAGCTTTGAGAAATCTCGTGGAAAGGACAGGCAACGTGATTAAGTCTGTAATCAATATATTTCATAATTTCTTCTGGACTAATTATCTTTGATTGGATTAATCTAACTGACGGATAATTAACCCGTAAAAAATGATCTTCGACACTACTTGACAAGACAATAAGTGAAGAGTATTAATTAAAAGATTACTTTATTGTCTGCTTGACTGCGTCTAGTCTTCTAGTCGCGACTGCTGAGCATGGGTTCAGGGGTTCGATTGCCAGGTTCAGCGAAGAATATCTTCGCTGAACCTGGCAATCGAACCCCTGAACCCCCCTTCATAAGAACGAGGCAGTTTTCAAACTTCGAGCTGCTACTGTAACATTTCTGATAGAACAACTCATCCTGAAATTACACTCAGTAATTTATGACCAGTCCCACGAAAAATAAATAATAATTCAAGATGGATGGTAAAATCATCAAACGACCACCCGCCTTGTGTGGAGCGGGAGAAGGACTATCAGACTCCTACCTGAGGCCTTATCATGAGTTTTCAGTTATTCTGACGTAAAGTAAACTGGAACTTTGACATTTTCAAATTGACAAACAAGGAAAAAACTAGTTCCTTCTTCGCACACCAGAGGTGCTGTTCCAATTTTCCATACAAGAAACGCTGTAAATACTGGAAAGACGCTGTAAAGTAAAATTGTGAAAACTCGTGCTAAGGGTACTGTTCCTTCGTTTACTCTTTGTGTTCCTAGACCACAGTTATTTCTGCATGTTGCAAAAACTTACCCGCCAAATAACAACAATTAATTGCGAGTGTATTGCACCAAATGTTAACACGCATGTTAGATCCCAGCTATCAATTCACGGTGATAAACACGAACTCTGTTCAATTACATACAACAATACAGTGAGCAGTCATGTTCGGTTTGCCGCCTCACTGACGGCGAGTGACAATGATGACACACGATATTCACACAATAAACAGGCAACATTTGCGTACTTCCCAATAAAATACAAATTGTACTAACTTATTATGCCCGAAAATGGTCCGTGAGGCATTATTTTCGTACGTGAAACTCTTATACGGACATTAATTGTTGGGTTTTCATTTATAATCATGATTTTTCGTACTACGTAAAATAAATAAATGTAAAAAGAAAACTCTCTGTAATTTATTTCCTGGTTTTTATTGAGACCGATATGGTAGCATCATCGTACATTTTAAAATCTATGACAGACGACAGCAGGTATATCTACCAAATTCTTTAAAATTTTACTAATCGCACAATTGACTTTCCACTATTGTGATAGGGTTGAAAATCTATTAAAGAAATTTAACAGATTGAGGTAGGTTGACTCGCAGGCAGCTGTACTATGCGGTTAAAATAAAAAGAAGAGTGTCAATATCTCTTTATTTATGTGAACTGTCACTTGAAAATACGTTTGGCAAAAAAATACTTTGTGAAAGTTATTTTTAATATGCTATAACAGGGGGCATGGTAGCGTAGCGCCCCAACCAAGTAGAGCATGTGGCATGGCCGTACCATCCTTTTCTCGAAGTGACGGTACTTTTGATCTTGTTAGAGATATTTTCAAATGATAATTGTTCATTTGAAAGCGTGCAAGTGTTAAAAGGGTGAGGGACGTTACAATATGGCGACAGCGATTCCCTTCATAGTGGAACTGCATAGTAATTGTAATTTTAAAGATCTCTTATTACCTAGTGGTTAGTGGTTCCGATAATAATAAGTATTACGCTACTTGTGGAAACTTCACGTTCCTCGTATTGCTAAGGCGTGACCATAAGCATCTAATCAAAATTATATAGAATTGGATCACGTTTTATTCCACAACTAGCTTCTGCCAGCGACTTCGTACGCGGATCCTGTTGCTTATGCCAGCGACAATGGGGTCATCAAAATCGAAGATCTGAAACGTCTGATGTCGAATTCTTAGAGCCTGGGGATGGGAAAACAACGGGACGCGCATGACGATTCCGGACGTTCCAGATCTTTCATTTTTGTAAGTCAACAGGAAATGCCCATCAGACTAAACAACTCTTGCTAAGACGTCATTCCTGTATATTTTTATTATAGTGTAGCTAGGCTCTTGGATTTCCACATCAGGTGTTCCAGATCTTCAATTTTTATATGACAACATAGAGTACTCATCAGGCTGAACAACTCTTGCTAAGACGTCATTACTGTATAAGGTATAGTGTAGCTGGGCTCTTGGAGTTACACATCAGGTGTTCCAGATCTTCAGTTTTTATACGACAACAGGGAGTGCTCATCAGGCTGAACAACTCTTGCTAAGACGTCATTACTGTATATGTAGTAGTGTAGCTGGGCTCTTGGACTTCCACATCAGGTGTTCCATATTTTCAAATTTATTTGCTCAGCAGAAAATGCTCATCACGCGGAACAATGTTTGCTACGGCGCTATTTTTGTATCTCTTATAGTTTAGCTGATCTATTGCAGTTCTGCATCAGGTGTTCAAGTTTCCAAGATAAATTATAGCCTATATGTTGCCCAGACTTAATAGCTATACAACAAAAAAAATAAAAAACAATCAAATCCGTCAAGTAGTTCCGAAGATTAGCGTGTATGGAGAAACTTCTCCCGTTTTCCTAACATTTCCCTTCACTGCTCTGCTCCTATTGATTGTAGCGTGATGAAAAGTATACTATAACCAGCGCAGGAGTATGAAAAATAATTGTAAAAATCCGTCGAGTAGTTTTTGTTTCTATAACGGTTATACAGACAGACAATAATTTTGTTCATTGCATTTTTGGCATCAGTATCGATCCCTAATCACCCCCTGATAGTTATTTTGGAAATATATTTCATGTACAGAATTGACCTCTCTACAGATTTATTATAAGTATATAGATAAACCATAACTTTATTAAATAAGAAGGCTAAGTAAATAATAAAGGGCTATTAGTGTTAAAAATTACGGATAAATAATAATAGCGATAATATTTCTTCATAATTGTTATAGGCAAAGGTCAACCTCGTTTATTGCCAATTGTGCAATTACAAAAGTTTTCGTTTTTTTAATAACGGTAAACTGCAGTTTTTTTCAATCTATGGATGCAGAAAAATGTGTCTAACTTTATAAGAAATGGTTTCTGAGAATATTGCGTTCAAACAAACCCTTCAGCTTTATAGTATTAAAAATAAATTAAAACTTATAGATAGCTAAGACATGATGTATATGTATAATCCTACAGTAATGGGGAAGGCAAGTGTCAAAGTGACAAGTGACAGTTTGGTCCCAAAAGAACTGTCAAACCATAGGAATTTTCTGCAAAAAAACGATTTATTGATGTAAAATGACTAGATGTTGTGTAATAAGCTGTAAAAATGACGGAACATACAAATTTCCGTCCATTCACACTATCAAGAAATAATGGGCAGCTGCTGTGACTGCCTTGAGAACAAAAATTGAATTATAACTAAGGAAAAGCTATATATTAAACAAATATCCAGGCTTGCGAAGCCGGGACAGGCCGTTAGTTGAGTTTATTAATGAAATTCTATGATTATACCATAACTAAACAATCGAATACACTTTTCAAAATAATATATACTTTTCTATTGGAGGTTAAGTACCAGTATTGCATCGCTCTATAAATCATGAAATGGTTCATCTGGCGGAAGAATTATCACCTGGAACGAGTTTTGTGGTAGTTGTGGTGTTAAGAAATTAAATATATTGTGATATTTCTCAAATCTAAATAGAAAAAGGGGTAAAATTACTGACTTAAAACATTATGATATTTTATCAAAATAGAGAGTCAGAAGCAGCATTATATTCTTGTTATAGGAGAGGACAGGTAAAACATACCTAAACTCAAAAATTGAAACCTCAACTAAAAGTAATTGTGGATTTATTACGGTAAAATCAAATGTATTACCACTCAATTAAATCACTTTTTTTCCTCTTGTAGATGCACCGCGGCGTCTTAATTCTTCTTTTAGTATATGCACTTGCATTGACGAATAATTTTCCATATTTGTTTTGTATTTATACTCAATTTTTATAACAATAAATCTTGTTTGTTTTTTGTACAAGGTAGACAGTAATCTGACTTGGGGACCAACTATCGCAGCGCCATCTACAATTAGCTTTGAGTTGCCATCCCCATTGGTACCAACATGAAGTCACTTCCCTGTGTTGACAATGACAGGCATAGTATACGGCTACAAATATTTTTAATATATGGAAATAATCAGTTTGGAAGTGTTAACACTTCTTTATATGTAACAAGTAGATACTGTTTACCCAGATAGTTAAACACTTGAGCAAATTGATTGTAATGAAATAAAGTAACTCATGATGGGTATCTACAACTATTTACCATTCAACTAGGTAACCTTTTAGTCAGAAATAAGTAGAGACCCTACATACTTCCCGAGGAAAATGTTGTCATTGTTATGTATAAATAAAAATTATGCATAATATGCCGTATAAGTATCGTATAGGGCGTGTTGACAGCATCAATAAATTGCAAATCAAAAGTCCGTCAGCTAGAGTTTTGAAAGTTGTGAAATCAATCACAAAGACTTAAAGACTTTACTCATGGCGCGACGCGATATCGAATTGCATCAATTGGCGATATCGGTCAGATATCACATAAGCCGGCTGAAGAAAATCTATGGACAAACGCTAGTGTTTGCTAATGGAGTCGCACGGATTGACGATATCGCTCACAGATCTCCTCGATATCGAATTGCATGCACGTCCTAATGACAATGCACATGATTCTCTATTCAAAATTCGATTGCGCAACTACTCGACACTGGCCACATCTTTTGTCTTTGATTTGCAGCGCCTTTATTTCGTAGTAGTAAGGTGGATCTTTGTAGTTCATGGTCGAATTGCATCGCATCGCTCCATTAATAAATACGTGCGACATGAATCGGCAATCGACTCGATATCGCACGAATCGCTTCGCGTCGCATCAGAAGAAAAATGCATGACAAATATTTTTTGTTTATCAAACTTACGGACAAAAATCTAATTAGTCCGTAAGTTCTAATAGATATAATTCAAGTATCTAGTTATTCTAATTCAACCCTTTCCCGGTACATCGATGCATCTAAACGATCCAGAAGGCATTGTTCTAAAACAGAGCACGTTCTACATTCGTTATTCTAATTGTCAACACACAAGGCATTACGAAATGGCTGTTACAAGTTGCGTTTCCTGTCTAATTCAGCGTTTCGGGTAATTGTGATTATGTACCGACCTTCTCATTGGCTAATGTCGACCAAGACGGCGGCACATCGATAACTGTCCCGGTTGACGGAACCCACCGTTATTAACCAATTTAGCTTGAGACTTTGGACCCGTTTCGTTTTACGCTTCCCCGAATATTAACGAAACCTGTTCTCCTTATAACACCTTCAGATTATTATGAAAATTCTAATCAATAATCGTGAAAAATCAATGAAATATTTTTTTGGATAAAATTTAATTTTAGTTAAGATACTTATTGTTAAATTTGAATTACATTGTTTTACTTAAACAAGTTACCAGTTCAAATATGTGTTTAAATGACTAAAATATAATTAAAATTAAACTAAACTAAACAAAAACATCGGAAAATTCCTCTTCAACGTTGTCAACAAGTAAAGTGCCCAAGAGATTGGCGGCGTTGCAAATCAAATCAAATCAAATCAAATCAAAATCATTTATTTCAAATAAGCCAGTTACAGGCACTTATGAATTGTCAAAAGACAAAAAATTAAAATTAGTTCAAAAATAGTTATGGTGCTACAGTCCCAGTCACAAGACATAAAAACTGTGAAAGTACCGTAGATGCCCATTCCAAGAAGTAGATCTCTATGGAGAAGAACGGGCAAGAAACTCCATGGACACTCTTTTTAGATCGCCAAAAATTATTACAGGACCTTTGTTACATCATTCATTTTCAGATGGTACATTATGTGAGAACGATGTAGCAAGTTATAAAGTGTCCACAGGAAGTATAAAAAAGACAATTCAGAAATAAAATTATAGATAATTAAAATAAACCGTGGAAGCTAAGAGATGACCAGTCCCAACTGATAGCGCCCGTTCACGAACATGACGCATGATATCAGCACCATTCAGCTCAACCATTTTGAAGGGAACTAAATGATCCGACACACGCGCCACCATCAGTGAGACATTTGAGTGAGCATGACATACTCCCAACCGCCAGGGCACATTCAAGTCAAAGAAATAAAAAATAATTACGGCGTAGGTATCTGGTGAATGATAGCTTTCTTCACATAGAACTCACATAATATAGGCTAAGCAGCTATATAATACAAAGAATATGAATTTATACAATGCAATTATAGTTTTACAATCTTCTGCAGCTCCGAAAATAGTACCTATATTACGCTATCAATTAATACATCCCTGTCCTATGGGGCAGGACCAGCATGGAGCCAAGCATTATTATCAGCGATATAATCGCCCAATTTGTAATATGCCCGCTTACATAGTGTGCGTTTAATACATGTTTTAAATTTTGTTTCATTCAGTTCAAGAATACTTTGTGGAATTTTATTATAGCATTTTAAACAGTACCCCATAAAAGATGAGTCTACTTTGGCGAGTCTGAAGCCCGGCTGAACTAATTGGTCCCTATTTCTAGTATTATAATTGTGTCTGTCACCTCTTTTACCAAAAAGATGCAGATTCTTTCTAACGTACATTATGTTTTCATAGATATATTGACAAGCTACCGTCATTATGTTAATATCCTTAAACAGTTCTCTCAGAGAGTCGCGTCTTCGGAGATTGTATATAGCTCTGATGGCTCTTTTTTGCAGAATAAAAATAGACTCGATGTCTGCAGCCCGTCCCCACAATAAGATTCCATATGACATTATACTGTGAAAGTAACTAAAATATACAAGTCTCGCAGTATCTACGTCAGTATATTGACGGATCTTTCTGACGGCGTATGCTGCTGAGCTTAAGCGCCCTGCTAGAGATGTTAAATGAGGACCCCATTGTAATCTTGAGTCAAGCGTAATCCCCAAGAAAACCGTTTTATCGACGAATTCTAGTGTCTCATTATTCAATACTATGTCATTATTTGTACTTCTGACATTTGGAAGAGCGAATCGTATACATTTAGTTTTTTTTCCATTTAATACTAAGTTATTTGCTGTAAACCAGTTGTGGACCTGACATAAGGTATTATTTAGGTCGTCTAAATTTTGAGCCCGTCTATTAATCTTAAAAATTAAGGAGGTATCATCCGCAAATAACACCATTTTGTGAGGTTGGTTATCCATGGCCTCTTTGTATGGCAATACTAAGCCTCTGACCAAGATAAAAGTGAGCCCATTCTTTTTTTTATGAATCGATCGGATCATGGAGTACGGGTGTTATGGACACACGCACAATCATGATTTACATCGATAGATCACAAGATCACGGTTATAAACTTAGAAATTTGACAAGGCTACATTTGCATATACACCGTGACTTTTTAGTCGTCTTACAAAAGCAGCCCAGTTCATGTATCCAATGACTAGAACACGTTTATAATTAAAAAATTGGTATTTATTTTATGAGATTTGAAAAATTTAATATGTAATAAAATTTTAATTCGTTATTATGACGCAAGGCGTAGTTAGAAACACCCTTGTCTCATAGAAAATTGGAATGGAATGATCTGCCCGACTATTGCGCTGGGTAGGTATACTCTACAGCTTGATACGTAAACATTTTAACAGGGTGTTTCATATTTCTAATGTACCTATTTATTAAAAATAAATAATTATGAATACGATTAAAAACTCGCCTAGACGTATTTTAGGTCGGATACATTAAGTGGACCAGTTTTGTAAGACGACTAAAAAGTCACGGTGTATAGCGACTTGCGTCTGTGAAAAAATAATCTGATTGAATAATAAATGCAATACATAATTATATAAAAAAGTCTTACACCAAAGAGCAACTGGTCTCAATGACGTCCACTAGCAATTTAGACTTTCAAGCACACAAAATATTTACTTTGAAGCCGGACATGATGTTAGTAATTATAACTTAAAATTTATTATTAAAAAAGAATAGGACAATCGACCGGCTTAACTTTAAAAAAAATGATAAAACAGAAAATCTGACTGCGTAATAAGCTAACTGAAAAGACGGAAACAAGATTCTTCAAAAGCTTTGAATCTTAAAAATCATAACGTGCACTGGAAATGAATTCACAAGCCTCTTTCTGAAAAATGGATGGTTGAAAAATCCTTTCATCAAATTTAGCTAGAAATAAAGCTGTGATTCACAAAACGAAATTAGTATGACATAGCGTTGGCACACGGCACTTATAAAATGTTCAGTCGAATAGGTGCTATTTCAAACTGAAACAAAGAAAATAATAGTAGATTATTAACCAAGGGGATAAAGCAGTGTCTTCTGTCGCGGGTGACGATTTAAGACGTGTCCTGAGTGTAGCGAGGGATTTAAGTTCACCCAAGACTAAGGCCGAGACTCCACCAAAGCTGTGCGAGTCGAGACGTGTTTTGAACAACCAATAGCATTGCGTTGCCGGAGCGGAGCTGTGTCAATAACGCAATTCTATTGGTTGTTCAAAACACGTCTCGACTCGCACAGCTTTGGTGGAGTCTCGGCCTAAGACAGCTTTATCACCGAGGAAAATACTCTACTTTTCGTACCTACTATTTGCGAAAAAATTAACACAATAATAATATGAGATAAGCATTTATTAAACATTAACATTTAACATTAACTTATTTATAAAAATAAATTATAAATAAACTTAACGTTTATGTATTTGAAGAAAACAAAAATGCGGCAAATTCCTCGACTAATATTTTTTTGTCGGAAAAGCAAAGGCATCAAGCTCATACGGCCTCTTCGGTTTTCGTAATTTTATTGAATAACTAGCTGACCCGGCAAACGTTGTTTTGCCATATAAATTATTTCTAGTTTCTAAATAAGTTCTAGTGTAGACAAAAAGTAACTTACTTATTATAAGTGTGTAAGTATATGGTATATGCGTGAAATAGGCATGGAGCGCTATGAACGATAAGGGAATATAAAATAACAAACGCCAAACAATATTATTTTTAAGTTATTATAGTTTTTTCTTAAAATTACATAACTTAATTACACAACATCAATCTTTTAATGCCATAGCGTGAACAATATTTTTTGTTAGCCCATCTTTAGCGAGCACAAACAAACTGGATGGTTTACCCACTCGAGAGCATGCTACTTGCCCGTGTGAAAAACATGGTGTGCTCAAATCTAAGCCACAAATAGACATCGTTTGGCCTTGGGATTTGTTGATTGTCATTGCAAATGCCAATCTAATCGGAAACTGAATTCGTTTGAACTGAATTGGCACATCTGTAGGTATAATAAGAATCCGTGGTATTAATATATTTCCACTCCAACCCACTCCATCCCACTAAATCCCACTCCATCCTAATCCATCCCACTCCATCCGATTCCATCCTACTCCATCCCACTCCATCCCACTCCATCCCACTCCACCCCACTCCATACCACTCCATCCCCCCACTCCATCCCACTCCATCCCACTCCATACTACTCCATCTCATTCCATCCCACTCCATTCCACTCCATCCATAAGCTAAGGGAAATTTTAATCGAAGTACAGTTAAAAACACGATAATTGATCAGTTATCGAGCGGAATGAAAAATTATTAAATCACTAAAATGGCTATAAAAAAATAGGGGTTGGTGATAAAAAAGTAAAAATTTAGGGTTGTATGTATTTCTTAATGCCACATAATAAAAAAACAAAAACAAAAAATTTCGCACAAAAATTAAAAAAAAATATATTAAGGGTGAACAACCCTTATCACTTAGGGGTATGGAAAATAGATTGTAGCCGATTCTCAGACCTACTGAATACGCATATAAAATTTGGTAAAAATCGGTAGAGCCGTTTCGGAGGAGTACGCGGTAACTAACATTGTGACACGGAAATTTTATATATAAGATCATAACTGCATAATAAATGCGTATTCCTTTTTCAAAAAGTTGTATAATGCTCTATAAACAAACTCAATGTTGTAAAGACAGACTGATGTAGTTCAGTATCGGTATGTATTCCAAATTTAAATCACATTCTCTCCCTAGAGGATGAATGAAATCCAGTACAACTTTCTTTCCCTGTTTTTAACAGATTAAAGGGTGAATCTTGAGAGGCTAATTTTACGTTGTCCGAAGAAAAAAACTACCCGTAGTATTTAAATTAGAAACCAAAATATTTTTTTTTATGCTACTATATTGTATGATCTTACTGTTGCACGATAGTTTTTGTGTTTAATTTGGTTCTAAACAGTCGAAAAAAAATCCAAAGGGCTTAAAAATTGATAACCCTGGCGCGTCCGCTGCACATTTCGCAAACAAAATACCAATAAAACTCTTACTTACGAACGTAAACAAAATAAATAGTGTGGTCTAATCGCTACCAGGATTGTTGTAGATATATTTAAAAAAGATACAGAATGTATATTTATGATAGTTTTTTTTTTTAATTACAATATAAAGTTTGTCCGAGACTAAACAGTGATTCCCGCGGCGCGTCACAAATCTTCGTATATCTTAGTAGAATTTTAAAAGAAGATTGTCTCCGTGCCGTCGCATGTGCGCTGCTGGTAGTGCTTCATACGTCTTTGTGAAAGATTACGCCGCTCGTTGGTCCAGGACGAAATTATGAACATAAGTATTTGATTCCCCTGGTTTTGGTTTCGCTAGCTCGTTGATTACCCTGACCACGTTTTCAAATGCAATTTGTGATTTAACGATTTGTGGTCGGGTATTGAAAGTGATAAATTGTTAACGAGACTGATTAGTATTATATAGAAGCTACTTTAAAATAGTAATACAACTTGATTTTCCTCTACCTTTTTTTGATTCCCCTGGCCAAAAAAAAATAAAACGCCATATATTGGGAACCATCCGGCCTAAAGTGATGCCAATTCGTTAAATGTGTTTATAATGAAGCTAAAGGAGATCATTTTTTTTGGGCCTTTTCTGAAAGTGCCGGGCCAACGAAAAAAATTGGTACCTATGGGTAGTACTAGTCATTTGGAGCAATAGTTACTATGGCACAAAAGTTGTAGGATTGCTCTCGGCCAAGTTATACAAGTTCGAAGATTCGTAATTTTCATACATTTTTTAATTTCTGAAAGTGCTCAGAAACACCCAATAATGATAAGTATTGCTAAACTAGGGACCTCAAGCGATTTAACAAAAACTATCATCACGCCTGTAATCCCTGTAGGGTTGGGCAGAGGTATTGAATAATAATCTCTTTATTTTTTGTGAAACGAAATAAAAACATGTTAAAATGTATAAATCTGCTGGTGGGGCCAGCATCGGTAACAGAATCAACATTGCCTGTGGTAGGGGTCTTGGGAAAGCGACCTCCTAACAATACGAATCGTGACCAATTGCTCTGGGTTGAGCTGGAGAGTCTGTCAGACTCTTGCTGACTAAAAGTCCACCCTATTCATTTGGTTGCCCTTTGCGTTCATTACATTTCATTCATACATTTGTAGTTTTCTTAAAGAGCCTCATAGCCTTCGGAACGCGATACTGTCGAACCCCCAATTAGCGATGGGACGGGTTTGCATCGCCGTCCATTCAACGAGACTCAAGAGGTATTCGTCCTTGACATCCCGTGGAAGTTCAAGGAGCATTCCTTGGGCTGTCTTCAAGCTGTTACCCAATCTTGCGGGGCAAACACCTCTTTTTGGAGGCACTACGTGGAAGTGGCGCGCTTAAAGCCCCTCTACGGGAACTCAGCGTCCGTCGTCTCCATAAGGAGGCGACCAAACAAGTTGATCGCACAGGGCATCATGGCTATTAGGGTGATCCACACATAGTTGCTGGAGGGCTTCCGCTTCCAGATCACAGGGTAGCAATCCGGAAAGGAGGCTGCCATTTCTTTTGCAGCAGTAATGACAGCGAAGGAGGAAGAAGGCACAACACATGAAGAAGAGGACACCCTCGAAATCTCAATCCAGCCGCGTACGGTGAGTAATGGGGAGTAAAGACAACAGCATGTCGAGTTCCTCGCGCGCCTAAAGGAGCTTTCAGAGGTCCTTATAGAGCCAAACGCCTAACAGCTACCCTACCAAGTCGCAGGACTATCTTAGTAGAACACCGTAGCACACTTTATTAGCCAAAAAACGTGGCTGATTCAGAAAGCAGTACTTTTAGTCAGGATTCGTATTGTTAGAAGGTCGCTTTCCCAAGATCCCTACCACAGGCAACGTTGATTTTGATTCCGATGCTGGCTCCACCAGTAGATTTATATATTTTAACTAGTTTTTATTTCTTTTCACAAAAACATAAGAGATTCATCATCCTCAGAGCGTTAATCCCGGTTGCTTCCTCGGCTTCCACCTCGGTGCCCGGGATCCGCCTTCCTACCTAACCGCCTCCACTACGCACGGTCTTGTGCATCTCCTGCCGTGAGCCCGTTAGCACGCCTATCGTCCCTTACGACGTCAAGCCAACGTTTCTTCGGCCTTACTCGTTTCCCTGGCCCCGGCGGAGGCGGCATGGCAAGGCATTTGTTTCCCACGTAATCTGCCGGTTTACGTAAAACGTGGCCATACCAGCACATCCAGCCCAGCATATTCATTTCCGTGACACGCAGGTTCTGTTTATTTCGCTCAAGTATAGGCCACGCTTTACTGCCATACAAAAGAACAGGTCTAATGATGGTCTTATAGACCTGTCCTTTGGGCTTTACCGGCATTTTTGGGTCACAAATAACCCCCGCCATCTCGCGCCATTTTGCCCAGGCCGCCGAGATACGTGACTTGACGTCGCTATCGACGTCACCGGACTCGTGGAGCATCGATCCCAAGTACCTGGCCTGTTCCGTGCGTTCGACTGTATCTCCGCCAATGCGAACAGGAGCAGCATTTGTGGTATTGCAGGCCAGGTACTCAGTCTTACAAAAAAATAAGAGATTATTATTTATTTTAATTCGGAACACCTCTGCCCAACCCTTCAGAGATTACAGGCGTGATGATATTTTATGTTAAATTGCTTGATGTCCCTAGTTCTAGCAATATTTATCATTAAAAATTACAAATCTTCGAACTTGTATAACTTGGCCGAGAGCAATCCTACAACTTTTGTGCCATAGTAACTATTGCTCCAAATGACTAGTACTACCCATAGGTACCAATTTTTTTCGTTGGCCGGCACTTTCGGAAAAGGCCCAAAAATGTATGGAGCGTGAATGTTCTCCTTTTATATTACATTGTTAGTTATAAAAAAATTGTTTAAATAAATTTCGCCAAGGGAATCACCTGAATATTCCGAATCTCAGGATTCACCCTAAAAATGACTATTCTTATATACGCTTTTTGTGGCATAGAATGTCACTTTTTCGTACCACTTGCTCAAAAAAGTGACATTCTATGCCACAAAAAGCGTACATAACAATAGTCATTTTTAATCAATAATTAGTCGAGGAATTTGCCGCATTTTTGTTTTCTTCAAATACATAAACGTTAAGTTTATTTTAATTTATTTTTGATAAATAAGTTAATGTTAATGTTTAATAAATGCTTATCTCATATTATTCTTGTGTTAATTTTTTCGCAAATGGTACGAAAAGTAGAGTATTTTCCTCGGTGATAAAGCTGTCTTAGTCTTGGGTGAACTTAAATCCCTCGCTACACTCAGGACACGTCTTAAATCCCTCGCTTCGCTCGTGATTTAGGTTTTTAACACCCTCGCTACGCTCGGGAGTAAACCTCGGGTCCTTCGTTAAGCTCGCGATTTAAATCGTCACCCGCGACAGAAGACACTGCTTTATCCCGTTGGTTAATATCTACTATTTTGAGCAAGTGGTATGAAAAGTCATTATTATTGTGCAGAAAGCTGAAGGACTAAAAAGCTCACGTCCGCGACATCTCGTAAACATCTTGTGAAGGCTTTGACTTAGAGTGCCTACTTGAACTCTTTGTTTCCTTGCCCACTCGCTACGAGGACGTATTGATTCTTTCCCCACCTTATAATTTGTACAATACAACCCTAAGTGTGTCCAAAATATTGACTGTTCTTATTTTGTGCGAGAAAGGCTTCAAGGGCAAAACAAGTCATATGTTTTTTTAAACAACAATTAATATTCATAATCTGTGCTGACTGCTGGCTCCATACAATACCGAGATAATTGACGTCTACATGTTGCCAAAGTCTGCGAAACAACTGAATAGGTAATTAATGAAGGGATATTGTTGCACGAACTAATCAATAGGCACTAACGTCACTATATTATGTAAATGATTGAAGGAAACCTTGATTACACAAACAGTTTTATCGACATCGATGATCAACAAGCTACAATTCCCACGTGTGTGACCGGAGTTGTATTTAATATGTTTGCTTATATGTTGGATTGGGAATGGTAAATGTTGCCGTTATGTGAGCCAAGCCGACGCGACGGCCGCCACTACTCAGAGAAGCAGGCGTATAAGCCGCATGCATGATGCGCCGGCGCAGCGCACTCTGCGCGGGAGTGTGCCTCTGCCACGCATCTCACAAAGGCCTAGAATCTCTGCGAATGGGAAGTATTAATCAAGGCAACGTAAGACTTGTTAACGTTTACACAATTACATTGTGCATACGTCGTACCACATTTCGGTGTTTAACGCTTACTCACCATGTTATGTGACAATAAAGAGCAATTGCAAATCTAATTTTTCTATTAAATTCATTTTAAGAGCTGCGTCTACTTTCCGGATTTTCAATAAACATTCGAGCGTGTTATTGATACCTACAATTGTACCTCCGCAGCGTTTCTCTGAATGTTTCGGTCGTTTAGTTTCTTTGCATGATTATTAATTACATTATTTACGTAATAGAGGTAATTCAAAGTTACTTATCAGTAGAACAGATTGGTTCACGAGTCGCCCACATGGTCAATCAACTACGCTCAAGAAACACCGGTCCATGTGTCATGTAACGATACCTTTATGATTCACGTTCACTTGTGTACCCTACTGCACATACAATTATTCGCTAACGATTTGCATTGTATTTAACATCTGTCACAGCTACAATATTTGCCTTCCGTTAATGAATACCTAAGGTGTATTAATGAATAACATTGTGGTACGTCCTATCAATGAGACCAATTGAATAATAGACCAGAATTTCTACATCAGTTCTTGAGAAACTGACGAGCTGACTTGTACTCGTACTCATCCATTCTATTTGCAGTCGGAACGAGTTTGCTTTGCACCTGCAGTTGCAGCTAGAACCTGTAACTACGACTATTTTTATAAATAGAAGTTAGAAAAAACTACTATAGCCCATGGAACATAAGACTGGAGAAAAATAAACGCTTTTCTTTAAGATGGGTGCAGTTGACGCGTGTGTTTGCATAAAGTGTTGCTGATCGATGCGTGGAAGCGAGACAGCGGCTCCCGCAAGGTGCAGCCACGCTCACATATCTCGACACGACACATTTCTGCATCCATTACCAACCATTGGGAATTGATTTTAATCATTTGAAAGGTTCGGTTTGGAATATGGGAATAAATGTTAGGTACATCTTTTAGAAAGTGCCCGTTTCGGACATAATATTATGAAAGATGACATTGTAGCATATAATGATGATTTAAAACAGTTCGTCTCCAACTTTTGTTTGAAATATTAAGAACTGTTTAATATTTTTCTCTTAATTTGTCTATTTTTTAAATATAATATTAAAAAGTTACTGCATGCCCTTTGGTAGGTACTTAGTGGAGCTTGAATCGGTACAAGGTTGTTGTGAATTGTTCGACCAACCTCCTTTGTCACAGTGTTGATCATCAAGTAATTATGCACTGTATGTACGGTTGCGCTTGCAAAGTTACTGCACGCTAGTCGATGACCCCAGATGTAACAGATAACTTATCAATCTCGTCGAAGAAAATCTTATTGAAAATGGGACATTGCCGTAACTATTTTGCAGAACAGTATAGAGTTTTTAATTGCATAAAATTTTAAAATATATTTAGACCGTCAGTAAAAGTTTTGAAAAATAATGGACACGTCGTTTTTTTTTAAAATGGATGAATATTGACAAAAACAAACGGGTAGCCTGTGACGTCATTAGGCCTGTATAATTATATCAACCGCGTGGCTTATTATGATTTTTAGAAGCGTTGTATTTCGTCAATATTGGTTTACGTAATAAAATAGAAAATACAGGTGGAATATTTTTTGAGAACCTAACTTTCGGACTAATAACATTATTCAATAAAATATCCTGAGTGTCGCATGGTGTCGCATCACGTAATTATTTTAATTTGTGTACTTACATTTTTTTGTGGGGAATTATTTTTGTGGCGAAGTTACAACAACCCGTCTAAGATCTTCCTTATGTCTATGGGCTAGACTCGCAAAAGGTAAACTAAATGTAGATATATGTAGGTGTTATCAGTATTTATAATTCATACATTTTAGGTATTGCATTATGAATATTTCTTTGAACATTATGTTAAAACTCTTTTTTAACCGACTTCAAAAAAAGGAGGAGGTTCTCAATTCGTCGGAATCTTAAGAAGATACGACACTTTTAAAATTGCCAATACGTCACAATCAATAACAGTTTTTACTTGCTTCTGACGTCACGAGCCTCTGTCGAATTTAGATGCGTTATATCTTTGTTATTAATTACTTATTAATTCAACAAAAGAAAAATAAACGTACTCATTTTTTTAAAACACTTACGGACAATTTTTTGCAATTTATAGATGCTGTCAACATGCCTATTGTTTGTGAAATAAAAAAATCATAAATGCAAGAAATGAAAGACCTTTTATTTTATTATAATTAAGGTTATTATAAAACAATACTTACCCGTCCTTAGATTACAAGACCCGCTTATTGTTATTTTAATTTAATATTGCAGTTATTGCTATTGATTCCGACCTACAACAACGATTACCTTAAACACTTAGGCTAATAATTATCCTCTTACTGCATAATCTGCAATGCAGTAAGGACCTCCGATCTCCCGACCATTATTATTTATTAAAATTACCTACATAAGCGGGAGGACTCATTTGATGATTTGAAAACGATAAAAAAGGAGTTAAAAAAAATCAATAAATCTTAGCTTGTTTTTTTTTTTGAATGTCTTTCAATTTATTTGTATTTAATTGTTGTTTTAATATTAATTTTAGGAATCGGTAATTTTTAATTTTTTTTCTGGTATCCTGCCTGAAATAAATAAATTTTATTTCTTTATTTAAATCATGTATTTATTAACATTATTGAGAAATTAACCGAAGTATAAATTGGTTACGAGATACTATAAACCCTTTAAAATAAACTAATTAAGCCAGACAAGAAGTCACTTCCTCCTTGCTTCCTCGTTGCCTATATACACAACACATACATACATAATTACATACCGTAATCGTTTATATCAAGTGATGAGACTGTGTAAAGATCAGCGCTCACAAAGGCCGCGCCGGCCGCCGTCATGGCAAGGCGTTTCTTCTGTACAAACGTAAGTATGTTCATACGTAGTTAGTTGTAACAATATGCAGACTATTCCAATGTTTAGAAATCGACCTCAAGGCATCCAAAAAGATTTTCCTTTGCGACGTTGCTATGAGCTCTAAATTATGTAGTTTTACGTTTACACAATTATCGCAAAAATGCCGTGCAAATCTCCTGCCTTGCCGCCCTGGTGTGCGCTGACCCTCAGCATGCCGCCGGATGCCCCGGTAGCCGCCGTCATGCATGACACAGTATGTAATATGCCACTGACTTCATAAAGCTAACCGATCACTGCAACTGGTGATTTTGTTACACCGTCTACTGCAGATATATGGCAGTGCGCTGATTGTGACAAATTTGAAATAATACTTAGTAGGTACCTCCTAGCGGCCGACAATTCATTTTAGCATTTGACTGGGTGACAAAAAAATTTTGAAACAAAATGTCGTGAGCAGCTAGCCTAAGTCCAGCGCACTTGGCAGTAGCGAAATCCCTAATCCTACCATCTCTTTTGTCCGCTAGCCTTTATTGTGTAAGCCTGCGCACGAGTGCACCGGTATAGTCGTTCACCTGAGTCGTCGGGTCATAGCCTTCACTCCGAACAAGTTCACGCTGTACTGTTTATATCCTTGTTTACACCTTTTAAATATTCGATGCATGCAACCATGGGATTTACCAATAAATCGAAATGGTGAATTGAATCAAAAGCTGTTTTTGTTTGGCTGATAAAGTAGGAACGTTTTTAATACAACCTTAGATAATTTTACTTATGTAGTTGGTAATTATATCTATTGATTTCTAAGAAGAATATTTTTTCACAATGAGGTTAATAACGATAGTTATTTTGTGACCTAGAAACTCTATGGTGTTATTAATTTTGAATTCCCAAGAAATTATGAAGCAATAAATAACAGGTGTTAACAGATATCTTAGGTACCTAACCTACCAATGCAATACCTAATTGCGTCACTAGTATGCAGGTAGGTAGGTCGCTATTATCCTGTATGTCCTGTTCAGTGCTTTCATATAACCCTGACAAAAGTCCAAGACATTGATAATGAAACTGTCAAAACTTCAAATGTAACCTTTGCATTATTTTTTCTTGGCAAATGTGAATGCATTTAGAGGTCCACGTTAATCAAATTAATATAATTGAACGACGAAATTGGTACTTGAATTAATAATTAACGGAAAAATTACTGACTACCTGCGAATGTTTCGTATGTACGTTCTTGAAAACGTGTGTTTCTTCTATATAAATTAATGTAACACCAAATACAGACTGGTATTTTATGGAAACTGCAAACCATGATTATTTTTATACATATTTTTGAACATAAAATGTTCCCTTCTTTAGTAAAACTAAATTGCAATAAAACCAACATATATACTTATGTTAAAACCCGCGGTTGTAGATTAAAGACACATTAAAAACAGTTTTTTTTTATATGAGGTTATACTCATGTACTTATACCAATAGGTAGAAATAGACGTCAAGTGATAATAATATAATAACGAATCATTAGACAGGTTGTGTAAACCAACGTACCTAGATGCTGTGATGAGCTGAAATAAGGACAAGGCGAAGTGCTTAGCACGGCCGCGGCGACTGCCCATCTTAAGGAGGACGGACTGCCGTGGTCATATGACTGCGGTAGATTAGCACATCACAACACTATACCTACATACATCACAGGTCACACAAACGTTCCTTTCAATCCATTAACCTGCAATATTTCAACGAAACGAACTGGTACTTAGTCTGAAAGGCCCAAACGGAACAGAACAGGGGCCGTTCTACCATAAGCGAAGACCGTCTACGTTCCAATGTGAAAACTACATCAAAACATCCGGGTGGAAAACGTAAAAAGTTGAAATAAATAAGAATTAATTACTAGGCACATAATTCCAGCTACAAACTGAAATAATGTTCCTAACCAGCAAAAGTAGGTACCAGGCTTGCATATGTTAAAGGTGCTTTATAAATTATTCTGGATAGGTTAACTAAAATTATATAAGTAACTAAAAATAAATACATAACTGAAAATAAAGAGCTGTATAAATTTATGTAAATAATCTTAAATTCAGCTTTTTTTATTGCACACTGTGAATGCACCGTGCATATTAAATTGCTGTAATTTGCGTCTGCCGTCTTGATTTCCTTATTAAATATTCATACATAATGTATAAGTGCGTTTTACATCAGAGTGTAATAGTTTTAGTTAAAAAAAAAAACACTAAATTCACACGAATTGTGTAGGTAGGTACTTGTTTACCTTGTTGGTTGTTTGTTTGCTGGCAAGGATAAATTATTGCGAGACTTAGAATTATTTCTTGGATAATTTCGTCATTTTATGTAATATACAAAAAGTCATTATGTAGTAGGTATGACATTTTCGCAAATTATGGAAAACCTGCACGGCATAACATTCCATGGAAATCTCCACTCATCTAAGGTTATAGAACCATTGACCCTTTTCCAACCATTTTCATTATAAAAACGATGATGTTTTTTTTTTCAAATGTGATGAATTAAAAGCATGTGATTAAAAGCCGTTGTAACGCCCAAACAAATAGCTGCAAAATTCCTTTTATAAACATTCCATGTACTAACCTACCTTCGAGCTGTACAACGTTCCTCTAATTAAAATCCCTTGTGTTTGAAAAAATACTCGTGTAACCAAAAATATTCTTCACTGCCGACCAAAATGGGGAGGGAATGTATGTTACATATTCTTTCTACAGTAATTTGTAAAAAAAAAACAGTGTACTTATACATAATACTAGATATAGCCAATAAATTAATTGTAATTTGTAACGAATTAAAAACCTGCTTAAATAGGTTAATATTTATATTGTGTGCCTTCAGATTTAAAGCTAGTTGAAACACAATGCAATCACACCATTCTTTAATACCTAAGCTACCCAGCTGGAAAATTGCTGAATTGCATCATTCATAACAAAAACCATTTTTATCTTTCGCCTCAGGAAATAAGATTTCTGCATCGGTCATAATTAAATTAACTGCGCGGGAGTGGATCATACATCGAGATTCTTCTATCACATTGTGCATCCGACCGGCGCCGGCGACGACACTTTGATAGCGGTTATTCAATTTACTCATTATTGTAACACGTATTGTGTACCATTATGTCCGTCCTGTGTCAATTTCACTCACTTTCACATGCATCGTAAGAAGAAAAAGTTAAATGCAAAAGAAAATGACATTTTAACCCGTAACTTCAAGTTAATCACCGGAACAGGAAGTGAACCGTTAAACATTATCTTGATTATCATAGGAATGCCACAAAGATGTCATTCGTTGTTAATGAATGATATCGAACGTATTATAGAGAGTGTTATCTCTCACAGTTAACACCTTCCAGTGGCGTAGCTAGGCCACAAGGGGCCCCGTATCAAAACTTGTTTAGGGCCCTTTTTATAACCTAAGTGTATAGTTTTACAATCATATTGTCATTAAGAGAATTTTGAAGGGACTTAGAAAATTGAGAATGCAGATCGACTAAGTATAGCTCATTTATGTCAACTACAATAGCCTTCTTGAATATTGAGCTATGTTAGGAGTTCGATAATTGGAGCTTTATGGCCGCGATAAGTTTTCATTTAAGTTATCAATTCGACCCGTATGTATGTAATATTTCCAGAACTACTAAAGTAACCGACTTCAAAAGCAACCAAAAAAAAGGATAAAATAACCTACATAATTACTTTTCTTTCTGAAGTCGGTGGCAAAAATCAATGAAATAAAAAAAAGCCACCGACTTCCGAAAGAAAAGTTATTATGTAGGTTATTTTATCCTTTTTTGTGGTTGCTTTTGAAATCGATTACTTTTTTTTTCAAATTGTCGGGGGCCCTTAACACTTGGGGCCTCGTATAATGAATACTCGTACGGCTGGTACGGCGGTAGCTACGCCTCTGACACGTACCAAACATATTGAGAGAGGAGGTTAAGTGCAAGTTAGCCACATTCATTAAGCAGACATAATTGATTGATGGAACCTCTAATTTCTGACAAAACCGGTGGTACTTATTGGGTTCAAACATAATGTCACCATTTTAAACATTACTTAGGTGTTTTAATGATGCAGTTATTATTTGATTTTAAAGTCATCACTATATTATAACCCAATTAAATGTTTTTACATGATTTTCGAGAAGGCTACTTCTCAGATCGTGGCTGCTACAGCGCATAAGTATCTGTAAGTGGTTCTGTAAAGTCCTACAAAAACTTTTACGAGGGCTTCTCGGGTGCGTTTATATCAGCCGGCGAGTTTTCGCCGGATATAAAAATTAAACTAGTGAGGATTCGCTGAACGGAGTCATAGGTTTCTGTCAATGTAAGCTGTCAAATTCAATTGACAGCTCAGTTTATCAAACAAATAACAATTCAATCCATAATCCACAAATAATATTCACCGAGACTGTCCGAGACGATGAATTAAGTACCTACTCTCTAAAACAAAAATATTCGTTTTTACGGCGCGAATCGAGCAAAACAACAAAACTCAATGTCAATCTGACAGCAGGATAAAATTTTGCGAGGTAAAAAGGTCGCAAAAAATTATTCCATTCAGTAAAAACTTATACCAGTGGACGACCGTAAACGGGGCAGATTAAATTTTAGTTAGTTTTATTTTTCACCTCTCGGTGTGCTTAAACGGGGTGTTTGACATTTAGTCAGTATAAATTTAAACTGTATAATTGATTTAAACGCACCCGGTATCTCGCTCCGTCGTACATTTTGTCTCTGTCACCTCTGAACCACTAGAGTCAAGATCTAACCCATAAACCATATACGATTTTTTTTTAAATCCTTCTTATAAAACAGTAGACATTAGGGTTAATGCGTTGTAAGTTGTGCAAGCCCTACATTCAACATTGTCTCGGTCGCCATTGGTGGCAAGCAGTACCACATGACGCAGATCGCAATAGTATGTCAACGATCGACACGGGAATGCGCAAGCGCATGGTTACCGGTTAGTTATCGATTTTATTCAAGAACG
This sequence comes from Agrotis clavis, assembly GCA_954870645.1. NCBI lineage: Eukaryota > Metazoa > Arthropoda > Insecta > Lepidoptera > Noctuidae > Agrotis > Agrotis clavis. The sequence goes on along the minus strand of OX940919.1, from coordinate 15,809,546 downwards.
TCGGATACATTATGCTTTCACTTGTCGGTACTTAATTTTATGTTATAAGGGCTTCTTATCTTCGAGATAATACTTTAAAACGAAAAAATGATTTTTTTTTTTACAATATAATGTAGGTAATTTCTTTCTATTGCAAATAAAATAACTAAAAACCGGCCAAGTGCGTGTCGGGCCACGCACAGTGTAGGGTTCCGTAGTTGCCCATCAAAATACTTATGCGAACTAACTTAACTGATTCGCTGAATTTAATTTAAAAAAAAATTCAAAATCGGTCCAGTCTTTGAGAAATCGGGGAAAATACATTAAAAAAAAGATTACGACGAATTGAGAACCTCCTCCTTTTTTTGAAGTTAGTTAAAAATAGTTGACAATAAAAACCTACCTATCCCCAAAACATAGTACATAAAGCTATAAAAATAAAGTTGACAAACTTACATTTGCAGTTGAAGAACATGTTCTCCGATACATTTTGCTTAGGAAAATATGTTATCCAAGTACGTTTTATAAGTTGATCGACTATTACTCGTAAACTTGTAAAGCCTACTTAGTCGTGATAATTTTCTTTTAAACTTCGTTATATATACTACTATTGTGAATTTTTTCACACCCCCAAACATAACCGTTTAGCTGGTAGAGGGGGGGGACACTCGAGTCGAGCAAAAATTAGCACTTTAAAGCTTAATATTTCATAAACAAATCTTTTTATCAAAAAATTGTTAATGGAAACTATCAATATTTTTTAAAGGCCCATTTAATGATATCCCACACTAAGGGGTACGCGAGAGAAAAAAAATACATCCCCACTTTACGTGTGCAGGAGGTACCCTAAAAAAATATATTTTACAAGATTTTATTTTACCAGTTTTTCGGCGCAGCAAATCCGTATACTAACACCAAATTGCAGCTTTCTAGTATTGTCTCTGAGCTAAGCTGCGGACAGACGGACGGACGGACGGACATGGCGAAACTATAAGGGTTCCTTGTTGACTACGGAACCCTAAAAATGTGTTGTTCTTTATTTATTGATAGTCTTATCGATATGAAATAGAAAAGAATAAACCCACCAAAAACATTAAATGTAAAAAAAATGCCAAGTCTCTCGATGCAGTCTTTCCATCGTAAAAAGTTTTGAGATCTCATAGAAGCCAAGTCCTATTCAAATTATTTTGTAGTTATAAATCAACATTTAGTAATTATATCAATAGTTTTCTGTATATTATAATTATAGTGACTTGGCAATGAGCACAAGTAAAAACAAATAAAACGGCATATTTGGAGGAGTTGAAAGTTACACACACCGCATGCGTAAACATTCTCTTTTACTTTATATATTCTCTTAACATTCATCATTTACTTTCATAAAGCGATGGCCCGTAAGGTATTCTTAATTATTGTATTGGAACATGTTGTCGGTAGTGACCATCATGATTCACACATAACAAATAATCTGATCACAGGTCTCGTCAGTAACATTTGCACATAATTCCAGGCAGCAAGCAGCTTTTAATTTGTGCTCATTGCCAAGTCACTATAATTATAATATACAGAAAACTATTGATATAATTACTAAATGTTGATTTATAACTACAAAATAATTTGAATAGGACTTGGCTTCTATGAGATCTCAAAACTTTTTACGATGGAAAGACTGCATCGAGAGACTTGGCATTTTTTTACATTTAATGTTTTTGGTGGGATCTCATTTATTTTTTGTAAGTGTAGGTATGTCTTTCTTTGTTTTTTAGGTGTCCTCATAATTTCTTGGATTTCAGCTATTTTTTTGCTTAGGACCCATTCTCTATCTAACAAACTAAATAGAACTAAACTAACTAACAAATAGCTAACTAAATAAATATAATTATATCTACTAACTTACAAACTAAATATAACTAAACTAAATAACACGTAAACAACTAGATATGTAACTATGTCTATGTTATAATAGGTAAACTATTTTCCTAAATAACTGTTTCAGTAACAATAATAAATAATATAAATATACCATCTAATCCGGCTAACTGTTCTCCGAATATCGCTACAATATTCTTTTAGTTTCGAAATGGTTGTTCATAGATAGATGGCGCTATCAAATTAAAATTATCGAATTATTTTAAAGTACTACTTAGACTGCGCTCTGTAATGAAACCATAGCGCGATTCAGACAGGTACAACGCCATCTATCGAGCGCGCATACAATATCTATCGCAATACAATGGAGTTTTAGCTTTATTAATTTAATCAATTATGAACTTTATGTATTAATTATAGTCTATGTATTACATTTATATAATTATTTTCTATTCTATGTATGTATTCATCCAATTGAATACGTCTTAAACAACGAACAAAGTTAACAATGCAGTCAAAATCCATACACAATGTTCTTGCCAAACCGCAAATATAAAATTGTTTTCTATGGTATATTATTTTTTAATGTTTTTATAATTTTTCCTTTATATGTGGCTAATGACCTATCTTGGTGCAAAATTTGAAGTTTCTAAGTCTGCTAGAAGTACCTTAGATTTTTGATGATCGGTCAGTGAGTCAGTGACTGACAAAATGGTGTAACTTTGATCGACCGTAACTCCTAAACCATTAATTCAATTGGCATGTAATTTCGAACTTAAGCTTGTTCTAATGCCTACTATTATTCACCGAAAACCTAAACTCCTAGCTTTGTCCACGTCGAAGATATAGGGGGGGCGAAACAGCCGCGAATCGCTTCGAGAAAAGATGGTACAGCCGTGCCCGTTTTGCTCGAGACTTGGCGGGGCACTGCCGTGCCCTCAGATGATGCCTTGGCATCTGAAAAGGGAGAATGGAAGAAGCGAAAGTGTGGTATCGACTCCTACTAAAATGGAATTAAAACAGCAAGATGATGTTAAGGTCTTGTTGATTTTTCACGAAAGTAACTCAAAATTTTTTAGTGAATCTTACTCCCTTTTAGTTTTGAATTCATAAGTTCTGACAACACATCGTGACTCGGCGAGGGACAATACTGTACAATCATAATATTGTCACCATTTTTTTATTTGTTCCTACCACTAACTAATATTATGTTCGTAAATGTTAAAGTGTAGGAAACGCCCGAAACTTTGACCGAAACTGCGAGTTTCGTACTTAATAGTAGAACCCCAGGGCCAAATTCACCCTTGAAAAAAAAAAGCCAACATCGTTCTTACGGATCTCTTTTTCACTGTTAGACTTCATGTTTACATTTCTTTTACGTCCGACCAAACCGCACTAGGCCCGTCCTTTAATTAGGTCAGTTTAGAAACGGGGAAGGGTGTGAAAATTATGTATGGATATTTTTACCTGGTACGAAAAATCTAATCAAATGTGTGCCACGTAAAATATTGTTTTCCGGTATGCAATTAATTTGGATCCTGTGGCCATTTCAAATACCGAGATTTAACGTGATCGCAAAATACAATATACAAATACGTATCGACGAGGGGTAGTCTAAATCTTCACGGCAGACATAAGACCCAGGGAGATGTGGGGGTATAAAAGTGGACTATAAAAAACCTCGGGTGATTAATGTGTGGCCCCTTAGCATTATGGGTAGTAGTAGAAGTAGATGCCCCTCGATAATTTTCAAGATAACGTCTTTTCTTTAACCGTTTTTAAAAACAAGGGGAGTTCTTTCTTGTTTTTGGACCCCGATGGCTGCACTGACAAACGCTAATGTATGTATATTTAAAATAATAAAAAATGGATCGCAAAATGTGCTAAGCTCATAACTCGAAAACTATTTCTTTTTTTGTTGTGTTTGTAACCATCAGCGCCAGGTTTTAGACGAAAATCATCATTTCCACCCGTGCGAAACCGGGACGGGCCGACTAGTTTAAAATACACACATCAAAAGTGTCTAGGGATCAACATATATTTTTGAAATAACTTTTCTCCTGATTGATATTAATTAAAATGTTCTTTAAGGATTCATCAAATAAAGTGTTATCGTTTGTCACAGTAACGATAAACCAAGTCACCTTTGTATTCATAAGGAAAATTGCCATTTTCCTAATAAAGGGATTTTTGACATTTGAACCACTAACATTAAAGTTCGAAAAAAAGACTGAAATAACAGTTTTCTTTAAAATTTTATTGGGTAACTTAAACAATTAATAATCCGTGTTTCTACCGCGAACACTAACAACACAAGAACATCGGTTTGGCATACTCAAAATGAGTTCATCCAAATCACGCTGTGGAATGGCCGCCCATGTTCGTTGCAACAACAAAAAAAGGTCTTCTTGCGACTGGATACCCTCCATATTCGGCAGAGCTCTTCTCTGTAGCATATCCCATGCATGCTCAATCGGGTTCAAGTCTGGCGACTGAGCAGGCCAGGGCAGGACATTGTGGTTAGCTGCGGCGAGAGTCTGTCTTACAACTCTTGCGGTGTGCGGTCGTGCATTATCATGCATTAACAGAAATAAGGGACCGATTTGCACTTGTAGAGGAACGATGACGTCTGATACAATCGTCTCAGCATAAATTTGAGCGTTGAGGTTGCCTCTGATCCAAATCAACTCAGTTCTTCCGCCGATCCAAATACCCGCCCATACCATGATGGTTCCACCACTATAAGGATGGACTTCCTGGCAGGATTTTAATCGCTGTTGGCGTCCAGGGATTCTCCAGTGTCGTATACGTCTTGTATCCGGTCTCATACCAAAACGAGACTCATCAGAAAAGCACACGAAACGCCATTGTTCTTCTGCCCAATTTCTGTGTTCAAGAGCCCATTGATATCGAATCCTACGATTGTGCATTGCTATAGGTGGTACCCGTAGCGGTCTTCGGGAATGAAGGTTCACTTCATGCAAGCGGTTTCTGACTGTTTGGTCGCTAATTAAGTTCCCTGAAAAGCCTCACGGCTAACATCATGGCGGTTATTGTTGGAGCTCTTCGAGTTAAGATTTGAATGTATCGGTCTTGTCTCCGTGTGGTGCAGCGATACCGTCCTCCATGGCGCTCAGCCACGGTACCAGTGCTTCGGTAACGTGTCCAAAGTCGACTGATAACACTCTGACTTGTATTCAGAGCTAAAGCCACAGTACGTTGCCGGGAACCAGCTTCTATCATTCCCACGGCTCTGAGCATTTCTTCCCTGCTTAAATGACGTCGCCGCTCCATAATAACGTTGGTTTTAATCAGTAGTAGGGAAACAGTAGCACTAATAATGTCTTCAATGCGTTGTATGTTTTTATAGGGAAAATATTGACAGCTGATTTTCATCTTTTACTCGAATTTGATTTACAGTTCCTGATTCAAATTATGAAATGCACCAAAAAGGATCCATATAAATTTATAAAATCATAAATTTATTACAAAGCCACATCTCAATCTCAAGAAATCCGCATAAAAATGCTTGATCCCTAGACACTTTTGATGTGTGTAATATTACAAAGCTACATAGTTTGTTTAGTTGAACGCGCTAATCTCAGATTCTATACTGGTTCTATTTGATAAAATATTTTTATGTATGAGCAAGAGTTGTTCAGCCTAAAGAGCACTCCCTGTTGCCGTATAAAAACTGAAGATCTGGAACACCTGATGTGGAACTCCAAGAACCCAGCTACACTATAACATATATATAGGAATGACGTCTTAGCAAGAGTTGTTCAGCATAATGAGCACTCTCTGTTGACGTATGAAAATTGAGATCTGGAACAACTGATGTGGAATTCCAAGAGCCCAGCTACACTTTAACATATATATGAATAACATCTTAGCAAGAGTTGTTTAGTCTGATGGGCATTTCCTGTTGACTTACAAAAATGAAAGATCTGGAACGTCTGGAATCGTCATGCGCGTCCCGTTGTTTTCCCGTCCCCAGGCTCTAAGAATTCGACATCAGACGTTTCAGATGTTCGATTTTGACGACCCCATTATCGCTGGCATAAGCAACAGGATCCGCGTACGAAGTCGCTGGCAGAAGCTAGTAATATTATAAAGCTACATAGTTTGTTTAGTTGAATACGCTAATCTCAGAGTGTATACTGCTTCTATTTGATTAAATATTTTAAAGTCTGGTAGCCCATTTATCGAGGAACGCTATAGCATCACGCTACGGCTATTAGGAGACGGGCAGCCAGTTAAAACGCGGGGAACAGCTGGTCGCAAATAAAAGATCATTCAGTGTCATCATGGTGGTCGCGGGATTATTTCCTTACCGTGACCCCGGAACGTAACAGGCTATTGAAGGACACCGTGGATTTTAGTCAGTAGAAGTCTGACAGTCCCTCCCGCCCTGCCCGGGGCCGGAGGACTCATTTGATGATTTTACCACGCTAAAAAAAAAAAAAAAAGTGTCATCATGCTAGCCTCAGTTCGATGTGTCATTCTGATTTTATGGCATCATCATTTTTACAAACACAACCCTTTTTTTCTTTTGTATAGGTATAAGTATACTTCACACTCGTATGATAATTTGTAACACGACTGAAAAACGGCTTGATTGTTCTTAAAAATACAAATTGAGTAGCACTTTCAATTTATTTCATAACATCACGCCCGTAATTCTCAAACGGTTAGGCAAAGTCAACCCAATAGTACAGCCACATGGCGCTATGGCTGTCTACATAGAAGTTGCAAGAGCGACTGTTCGACATGAGGTATTTAATTTCCTAGGTTAGACAAGTTATTGTTAATGAGTATTTTTTGTCAGGGATTTAACAGCAGCAGTGAAGTCTAGATTCGAACCCGACCTATGGTAATAGGTTCAATTTACGAGATTGAGACATACTGAGATAATTTCAATAAACCTTTATAAAAGTTGGATTCATTTTTGAAGTGAAAACTTCTTTAGCGGCGTTGTACACTTTTTCTGTAATGGGTAAAAAATTTAAAACTCGCGTCAGGGTCACGTGACCCTGATCGAAAATGAGTAAGAGCCCCCGCAGACCACAGACTTTTTATCGGCCGATAGTTTGGTCGGGCTCTTAATCATTACGCAGATGTAAGCAAGTGCGCACACTATGACGATTTGGTATCGGCCGATAAACAAGTTTGATGGGCTTCCCGATTCAATTCAAACTAAACTGTCGGCAAACTATCGGCCGACGGTATAATCAGTATTGGCTCCCTACCACACGCGCACACACGTCGATTTTTGAGTCGGCCGACTAAACCGATAGTTCAGTTCGCTCCGAGCTTTGACAGCGAATGGTCGGCCGCGCGTGTTTTGTAAAATGACGTCGCCCAATTCTCAGTCGCTTATTTCGGAATCTTCGATCGTAACTTTGATCGAGGAAGTCGAAAAACGCTAATCTATCACTAAAGATAGGATGCACCCAATACTCTCGGGCTCTCTTTTTAATTTTCCTCCTCCGGTGTATGAGAGCAATAATAACAATTCTATACAATGTTTTATTAATTTTCATTATGCGGTGCGACCACTCTTTTCACCAGTTGGTTAGAAACTAGCAAATAGAGAATAGTCGGCAGACTGTTGGATAGTATGCGCACTCATCACCGACTGAACTGTTTAGTTGGCTCGGTGTGCGTACTAGCAGGCCAACCCGACTAAACTATCGGCCGATAAAAAGTCTGTGGTCTGCGGGGGCTCTTAGACGTCATTCAAATTAGTTAATTTCATATCTGTACTACTCCAGTTTTAAAATAAAACATAGTAACAAAAAAGTTTTCACTTCTACCGGCACTCCTGGAGTGCAACCTTTTTTTTTCTTATTAAATTTAAGCGTAGTACTATAATATTAAGTGTTCTGATTGCTATCGTATTCTAAATTGTGGATGGAGCACGGTGCGACTTGGGAAGACTCATCAAGTCATCACAAACGATGGCACCCTTACAATTACAATTAATAATATTTTAATAAAATATTTAGCTACCTACACGATAACCGACAAATGCTTGCACTGACTGGACAGGTCCCACTCAAATCTGTGTGGTTTTTTCCTCAAAAGACCATCTCAGACACCCGCATGGTCCTCGTATGACCTGAGCAAAACAATGTCTGGACTTTAAAAGAGACTGTGACCTCTGAGTTTGTTTCGGCTGTTTCTTCTCAGAGTAGTCAGGTACAAAACACCGGCCTCATCTAGCTTTAAAAATATTGGTTGTGACGTGTTAAGTGTTTTGTTATAACCAACTTACAAAATAAATATCATTTATCATTTATTTACCTCCTCTGTCGCGATCACGTGTATTTTACTACCTCGTTTTACCACGTTGACTGCCAACAAAAAAAATGCATCTCGGTCAGAGATAGTCGACAACTAGACTTTCCGTTCGGGCCGCGTCGATCAGTGCTGACCGTGTTTTACGAGTGTTTTTGATCCATCCACACAGGCCGTAGGGCAGTGCTATCAAACTAAATCCTATATTCATTGACCCGCGTATGGCCCTCTAGTTACGCCGAACTACGATGGTTTTTGAACAACGTAAAAGACTTAGAAAAAAAACAACAATCACTTAAGAGTGAAAATTTGTATGGCGCAAAATTGGAAAGGCCTTTGTCTAGCAGTAGATTCCTCCGGGCTGATGAGGATAAAGAAGTAAATTGTGCAGGACTGTGAGTGTGGATGTAAAAAGTAATCTATAAAACTACTCATCTGATTTCAAAAAATCTTTCACTAATGGTAAGCAGCGTTATCGATGAGTGCTTCAGTAATATTATAAATCCACAAGTTTTTGTGTGTTTGCGTGTGCCTGTGTGTATTTGTGAGTATGTTTATATGTGTGTGTGTGTATACAAACGTCTAGATTACCAATGGAACCTAGTTTTAAAAAACTAATAATGTCCATCTTTTTTATTTACTTATACTCATATTCGTACCTAGTTTCAAGAGGGATAAGATTTTACATCCAAAGGTTTTCACCCCTTTTCACCCCCTTATAGGTAGATTTTCGCAAAATCCCTTCTTAGTGCTCACATCATAATAAATTGCAACTACCGACCAAAAATTAGGTTTAGAAATTATTATTTATTTATGGAAGACATTTTGAAAATATTCTGTGATTAAGCTAAACTATATAAATATAAAATACTAAATTAAAGTAAAACTAAACTAAACTATTACAGAGCATCGAAAAATTCATCCTCAACGCTGTCAACTGGTAATGTGCCCAAGAGACTGGCGGCGTTGCCCCTTTGAATAGCAATACTTAGCCTCTGGCCAAAGTAAAAGCCAGCTCTTGGGTCACGGGAAGCGTCAACAAGTCTTTTTGCGATATCTCTGTAGAGGCTGTGAGCACTCGGACCCCATGGCCCTAAAGTTTCAACCCCAAACGGCTCAAATATATAGTTACCACTAAGGTTGCTATATTTACGCCGCTTGAGGTTCTCAGCAACCGCAGCAGCAGAGCCAGCAGAGCACGATGAACTTGGAAGATGGGATGGCGCAAGAGTATCGACACAGGTAGCGTCCCATACTAAAGGCCTACCCATCTTCCAAGGAAACAAAGACATACCGTCCGGTCTCCTGCCATCGTCGCGTGCCAAGCCGTTGGGTTCTAAAACAGCTGGAACGCCGACGGTAACAAGAGCTCGTCGAATAATGTCGTTTATGTTCGCGTGGCGCGCAAAACGGCCCGCGCTGCGGCCGCAAGACAGGCCATGATGTCCGAGGCTGTTGACGGCTTCACCGCAGTGACAGCGATGAGGAGAGCAGAGTGGGGATCCCAAGCGGAGAGCAACAGCGAGCCGGAAGGTGGTATCGTCGAGTGAGGTACCAATGCTCGACGACGGCAGTGCATGAAGCCAAAGACCCGACTCCCACTTACCCACAGCCAGTAGGCGCGCACGCTCAGCAGTAGTAGCAGATGTGTTCAGTAAGTTATTCTGAACTACACCGCAGAGCGGCTCATCCCACTGTCTCTGGGAAGATGGATTGCCGGGTAAATCGGTATTCGGGCAAGCAATTTTCCAAGCGTCCAAAGCCTCCAAGAAGCACGGCACATCAAAATCAGTTAGTGTGGAAGCCAGGATATTCCTAACTAATTTTTCAGTGCCGTGGACCGAAGAAATGAACGCCGGTAAGCTGATACTGGAAATTTTGCGAAATTCCGAAAAAAATTAGGTTAAACCTCTAGCGGTTACAGATCTTCCCCTTAAAACTTAAATACCCCTTTGCACTAACTTAGGGGGTGATTTTCGAAAAATCCAAAAACACGTGTATAATTATTTCTGATCTAGTATACAAATATTGATTTTCACATTCATCAACTCACGCGTTATGATTTTCCCATACAAACTTTAACAACTCCTAGATTACCAATGGAGTGTAGTTTAAATAGAGCCAATCTTTTTTATTTTCTTGTGTTATTATTTGTGTCATGTTTCAAACTTATAAACCCAAAGAATAAGATTTTTCATACAAACGTTTTCACCACTTTTCACCCCCTTAGAGGAGGATTTTCGTAAAATTCCGTCTTATTGCTTCCCTACATAGAAGACTGCAACAGTCTTAAAAAAAAACCAGTTCTTTTATATAATATACGTATAGATATAGATAAATACACTATTGAAACAATTGTCCGATGTAACGACGTCTTAGCTCAAGATACGGGCGTAAACTGCGTAAGGGGCGTGCGAGCTTGCAAACTCTGGAGGTGCGGGATGACCTGACACCGTGACCCGCGCGGCCCCCTTTAACGGAAAGTCGCTTTTTCGTCTCTAGGAGCCGCGTCGGTCAATGCTGTCTGACGTTTACTATCTCCATAAATAATGACTAAAGTTAACTTTTGTCAATAAAAACAAACATTTGGACGTTTGATATAAGTATCTGATTAAAAAAACTGTTGGTCTAAATTTGCACGGAACTGTGATTTTTGCTTGGCCTGGAGGAAAAGTTCGCTGTCGGTCAGCACTGACCGCCATGGCGTTCAACGTGTTAATGGACCTGACCAAAAACTACCAACGCCGTTGATGTACTCGTAGTAGAGTTCATCGTTAAGGAATCATACACGATGAAACATAACCAAATATCGATTGTACGTCAAATGTACGTAAAACAACCTGATAATTATCACTTCTCTGAAAATAACGAAGGCTAAGAAGGTGGTACAAAAACTGTCTAAAAATAACGCTCTGGCTACTCACGTATTTCCCATTATTAGGTCCCATTGTCCCATTACTTAGGTAGGTAATCGTTAACGACACACCGAAAAATCTTAAGTACCTGAAAACGTAAACAACCGATTGTTTTTTGCCATCTTTAACGTTGTAAAATTAGCATTATAATAACAATCTTATTGCTAAAAAATAAAACAATAATGTCTACAAAAATAAAGCAGCTTGAGGTGGAATTTTTCATTCTGAATTGCATGATTTTTTTCTATTTTTGGGGAGGAAGTCATCAAATGATTTTATACCATTCCCACTTTAAAAAGTTACTTTTTCTCACTGAAAACAGTGAGTAAAAAGCTCTTTTTCTCACTGTTTTGGTGTTTGAATTTAGAACACATTGCTGCGGTCCACCCCCGTCAGCCCCCGTGTTGTTAGGATAATGTTACTCATAATTTAAATCATTGTTCCGAGTTTAATGTCAATTTGTTGGCTTAGTGACCGAGCGATTGGACTACTTCGCCGCGTGCAGTGGGTTCGATTCCCGGACGGAGCAAATTTTCGTATGATCTACAGTTATTTGTCTCGGATCTGGGTGTTTGTGTATGTGAATTTAGATGTTTGTAAACGCACCTTTGTCTTTTTTTCTTCGTTAAATACCTATCTATTATCGCTTGATTATTATTTTTCTTATGGTCATGGTATAAAGTATCGTATGTAACTCGTGAATAAAACGGATTTAAATCGAGGGCCTGAATCACTCGCGTCGCTCAGGATTTAAATACTTCAATCACTCGCTTCGCTCGTGATTCAATCATCATGAATCACTCCCTGCGGTCGTGATTCAGTAATTAAAATCCTTCGCTTGCTCTTAATTCATATATAAGGCCCTCGCTTTAAATCCGCTCTTTATTCACTCGTTGCATAATGCACTATTTTCACCTCACGCGCTCGGAAAGATTCTATTTCTCATTCAAAATCTGAGCACAAAACTCCATTTTGTGCTCTAGAGCACAAAGTGTTGTTCAAAATTCGAAAACGCTTTATTCAATTGTTTTCTACACTGGCAGGCGAGCCGCCCCCACTACATTTCCTCGCTGTGTGAGGTGAAAAGTTGTGTGTTGCACTCGGCAGCAAAGTTTTTCTGCGTCTTGTACCTTTGAAAACTTCGCATCGCTCAGGATTCTATATTTGAACCGCTCGTTTCTCTCGCGGTTCAATCTTAGAATCCTTCGCTCGCTCAGTTTTCAATTCAAGTACTCGCGCCAAAAATCAACTTTGCTGCCTTGCATAACAAAAAACTATTCTCACCCTGGTTGAAGCGTAAGGGGATGTCAGACTCATACTGAATAATAACTACCATTGGCCATTGCTTTCCTGCGGTACCAGGTAAACAGGTAAACAGGGTGCCGGGTCAAACGGGGTGAATAGGGACGCAGGGGTGAATAGGGACAAAACTTTAACAGGGATTTTAGTATTGTATTGATTTGATAGGTTACTAACAACTGCTCAATTTTATTTATTGAATAATACTTCATTATTTCGAGACCTTGTTGGCAACATACCATTATTATTATCCCTAAAATCCCTTTCAAACTTTTGTCCCGATTCACCCCTGCATCCCTATTCACCCCGTTTGACCCGGTACCCTGTTAAGACAGTTCCGTGAACTAGGAATTTTCCATGTTTTTGTTGGGAAATCCCACATATCCCAACACCTATTCACAAAACCTGAAGTACCTACTAAAATTACAATTACCTACACGTACCTTTGATCCAAAATTGTCTTTCAAAGTAAGTTTCAGTGTTTTTTTTTTGTGGGTTTTGATTGCAAGTTTTTTATTCAATAGTAGATTACGCACCAAGGGAATAAAGCAGTGCCTTACGTCACGGGCGTATTGAATCCCGAAGCGGCACTAAGGATTCTGGGGGTGAACCTCCGGAGCGCAGCGAGGAGGTTCAAGTGTTAATTCCCGAGTGAAACGAGGGAATTAAGATAAGAATCCTTAGTGCAGAGAGGGATTTAAGTTAGCCCAAGACAAAGGCAGCTTTATTCCTGAGGTGAGTACTCTGCTTTTCACACCACCTGCGAGGAAATAAATTCGAATTTTGAAATTTGATGTGGTACGACAACCTTCGAACGTGAGCATGCTGTGGTGCCCACCTCAGCAAGCGATCAGCTGTTGCAGTGGGGACTGCCGGGGGGCAGCCGCCGCTGCTTCAATTCCTTCGTTCCAAGTTTTCATACTATGTTTTGTTTGAGGTTCCAAATTCAAATCACATTATTCCCAGGGAATAATGAAATTCAGTACATATATTATTCCCTGGTTTGAGTGTGGGGAACAATGACTTGCTTTACGGCCAGTTTGCATGACTTATAATGTGACATTTACGAGCAAGTGGTGTGAAATAGTAGATTAGTAGCCAAGGGCTGTAAGGTATCAATTGCAGCCCGAGATATTTAGGCGCACGAGCGCAGCGAGGGCGCCTATAGTTCGAGGGTGCAATTGATGCTTACACCCGAGCTAACTACTCTGCTTTACATCTCGATTGTGAGGTAAGTAGAAAAAACCGGCATTGAAAGAATAAAACATTTTATTAGTTAATTGCTGCTTCAGCTTCCATTTTCATTGATTCGGGAGTGCAGCTTAATTAAATCTTCATCACTTGCAGTACCTACTCATGTTTTTTTCCTAATTATCACGTAATTATAAAAAAGTCCCAAAAACAAACAATATAATATCTATATAATTAAAGTAAGTTTTCTATTCCCGCCTTTTTTCATCTGTTTTTTTTTTTTCAAGAACGGGATTTGAGCTTCGCCGTTCGATATTTAAAATTGATGACTATTAAACTCGAAGACAAGGCTGAATAGCGAAGCGACCTCTTTTGTCATTAGGCTGAATGCATGATGTCTATTGCCAATATTATGATGGTTAGATGTCCGCAAACTTTTTTTTAATTACTTACCGCCCTAGGGCTTTTCTAGCTACATTAATACCCTAGAGCGCTAATTGGTTACTTACAAGCCCCATTTGGGGGTAATAAGGACCTACTTACCGAACATGAGAGATGTAAATATCTTTATAGCGTTCTGCACGCGTAGCATGGCGATTCTATCTCTATTCTACCAAGAAAAGACAAAGTTATTTCATCGTTATTTCTACATAAATCGACTGTTTTTTTGCGCAAATATGACACCATTCTTACACTGTTGAAGAGAAGAACATTTATTTTCCATATTTTTTACATAAACATGCTTAAAACGCTAAAATTATTTCTACGTTCTGTCATTTTGTCTATTCTTGCGTCGACAAAACCCCTTTCTACGACGCCATGCTACGCCTGCTGGCCAAAGAGCATTTCCTACGAAAGTCAAACTTGGTTCAACTTCTTGGATCTACATTTTACAGACTTCTGCGAAATTTTTTTTTTTTTTTATGATACCTACTTACACCCATAACATAGGTAATGATTATACATAAATACATCACATTCTATAGAATTTGATGTGAGTAAATCGAGTAATTAATTCAGTCATGATGTGTTCTATGCACGTGGCAATTGTGATAAACAATGTGTTTGTTTCATTTACCTTTTTTTGCATATATGTATAAATTCCTGTGACTCATATAAGTATGAACGCATAATCGCCTGAATTCGTAAGAAATTGTTTAGTGAACTTTCCTGTGTACAGACGCCAGCACATCAACCTAGGTACCTCATATACTTTCAATCTTATCACAGTAGTGAACGGTTAACGTTCGATTGGTAAAAATTGTCAGGGTAGGTTGGCCTGCTGGCGCCTGTTACATTTATAAACAGCTGGAAAATATCTTCAGGCTACTTTTTTTTTCTTATCCATAAAAGCTCCTACGGAGTCCGTAGGAGCTTTTATGGATAAGAAACTACAACCACAGTGATGCTGCCTGGTCCGTAGTACGGACCAGGCAGCATCACTGTGGTTGTAGGTAAAAACTTTGATAACACATTAATGTATTATAATATTAAAAACTTTGACACTGATATTTCTATAGTAGCAAATCCTTGCAACATAATATTTTATATATCACCTTATTTATTTGAAAACGGAAGAAAATGACGCCATTTAAAAGAAAATCAAAACTGCAAAATGAAAATCGAGTGTCATTTGTTTGCATTAATTTTTGACATTTTATTTATAGGTTCGTCTATTATTTAGAGATGTTTTATTGTTTCGGTTTTCCTATATTCCAATCAACAATAATTGTATTACCTTCGCAAACATCTAACTCCAGCTACAACCCACTCTTTGTTTTGTATCGTTCATGTGCTTATGTAAATAATCATGGAATAGAGTGGAGGTAGGTTATCAAATATTCTCTTATAATCTTACTGAGTAAATTGTTTTACGTAAAGTTTCCTTGAAAAAACAAGAAACAAAAATAAGATGTAGATTTTTTTATGTGAGTTACTAATTAAGTATGAATTACGTATTCTACGCACAATCACTTGTTCATTCAATAATAATTAATACAAGAGAGGAACACTCACGATCAACAAGTTGTCGTATTTTATAAACAGTGTCACGATCACGAACCGCGCGACTCTCAGTCTCAACGGTGGCTCTAGTTTTAACTCCGTAACCGTAGAAATATTTTCTTACTGTGTTGTTAGAAGCAGAGACACCTGCCCAACACACTACAAAACAGCCTAAATGTAGCCCAACGAAGGCTATAATGCAGCCTGTAACTGTACAAGTCTTTTGCCTCAGTTCTTTTTTTTTTGTATTTATCGTGGTAAAATCATCAAATGAGTCCTCCCACCCAGGGCAGGGCGGTAGGGACTGTAAGACTTGTACTGACTACAATCCACGGGGACACACGCGGTATACGTGTGTCCCTCGACCCCGGCAGTCCCGCGACCCCGGCCTTGCCTAGCTTCAGATATCTACTGGAAAATGACGCTAATAAGTTTCATCATCATCATCCACAGCCCGTCTTCCCCCACTGCTGGGTATAGGCCTCTCTTTGTTTGTGCCAAGCTTCAAGGTCTTGCGCCTGCCTCTGCAGGACACTCCCGCAATGGCGACAATGTCGTCTGCCCATCTCATCTAATAAGTTTAGAACAATACAGAAATCTTTGACAAATTAATGTTATCTTAATAATTACTAATTTTGACGTGAAATGTTAATAAACTAATTAATATTCATTTGTTGCATTCAGCCGCAAACATTCTATAGTAAGACATCAAAATACCAATTCGTAAAATGATACGAGTATCATTGAAGATTACAAACAACATGTAAAAGATATTTGAATTCTAAGTACTTCTGACAGCATACTCGTAACAAAAGGTCAAGATATCGTACCAACAATGAAGGTAATGGTTCCATGTGAAGTTGTCACGTGAGTTTTGCCAAATATTCAAGTGCAAAATTGATGGAAGGAAAATTTTACACTGACATTGAGCAGTACAACACGTGAGCTCTAAATAAGTAGAGAAATATTGCGGAAAGGAAAAAATACAGGACATAAAAGTAGTTTTAAAACGGAGAACACTATGTTATAGACTATTTGCTCTACTAATTACTAATGAGACACTTTGTTACAGAAAATGGTTGGAAGAAATTGCACTGGCGAGCAAGCAGGGCCGTAAACCATCTTTACTTCGTGCAATGACCAAGGCTTTCTGGATGAGTTACGCTCCTTCCGGCATTATGTTCCTCATACAAGCACTCGTACTCAAGTGAGCAATTTTGTTGGCTATTGGTATTAGTCACGCGAATGTCACATCATGCCAATTACTAATCATCTGGTGGTATTTGTGACCTTCCCGGTTGCACCTGGAAAATTTTACGATTCAAGGCTGTAGCTAATATGGAAAAATCTCAAAAGGAATCTTCCTAAAATTCTTTAAATAATTGAAGATTAATATTATTATAATTCTAAATGCCTAGAAGGGCTCTATTTAAGAACATGCTTTTTTATTTATCGTGGTAAAATCATCAAAATAAATGAGTCCTCTCACTCAGGGCAGGGCTCCAAGGTCTGTCAGACTCGTACTGACTAAAATCCACAGTGTCCTTCAATAGCCCTTTACGTTCAGGGGTCACGGTAATGAGATAAGTCCCCGGCCAATCTAAGAACATGCTAAGGCAATTATTCTTAACATAACTTCCTCATGCTTTTCTTAGGCCCTTCCAACCGGTAGCGCTGAGCCTGATGTTGACGTACTGGGAGCCAGGTTCGACCATGACCTACGAGCAGGCGGTGTACTGCGCCACAGCCGTCATCATGATGTCTTTCATCATCGCCTTCCTCAACCACCATGGCACGTACTCCACGCAACAGTTCGGAATGAAAGTCCGCATCGCCGCCTGCTCACTTATTTATAGAAAGGTAAAGACTGGAATTACTTTTATCGTTCATTATGCTCAATATCTCCAATGTAAAGTCAGACAATGTTGACAGTTTAATACATTGCAAATCTGATTTGTCCGTCAGTTTTAAAAGCATCTTTGGATATTCTGAGTGAAAAACAGATTAATTAGATTTTTTCTGTCAAATACGCTATTCATTGTATTATTGTTTTGAGATAGGTACTTACTTAATTTATTTCTACATGGTAGTAGAACGTGATTGTGCATGAGCTCACAAACAATAACGCGTAAAACTATGAAAGTATATTCAACAGAAGAAAATTTCGTCGACCATTTGAATTTCTATGACCCGACTGGTGAGAGTTGGACGTCAATCGATTTAAGTCAGAGAGAGATTTAAATTATAATATTTTATTCACAAGTAAACCCGCATAAGATTTATTAAAGACGCAATAATATTTCGAAAACCACTATTGTTATAATACTTATTAAAATCGTGAATTATAAACCAGTTCTTTATAGAATTTTCAGGGTCAATAAAACGCTACAGGAGGTCCTAATCACTAGTTTTATTTAATGAAACTTCAAAATTATATTTATTATGATAAATACATTAGTTATCTGACCTTGTTTTGATGAATAACCCTAGTTAATATTTCAACATGATATTTTTTTCATATCTACAGGGTGCAATCTTAGTCGTGGGCAATATTTTAATCTCATGCTCTACTAACGATACTGAATGTATAACGCAACTCAAAAGCATTATTAATGCAAGTATGTAAAACCTTAAAAAAATTCATAAGTGTCTCAAAGTATCAACGCGGCGCGTAGAGGCGTTATACTGCGCTTTAAAATTTGGATACTTCAAGACTTATTGGGGATTAAGATTTTTTTTTTTATTACTTTTAGTGTTTATTTGCAACATTATGCCTTTGCAATGTGACTTAAAACATTTTTAAGGTTTTCCAAACTTGCATTAAAAATATTTTTGATTTGCGAATTATTAGCCCTAATGCAATCAGTATCGTGACTAGAGTCTTAGATTAAAGTATTGCCCACGACTAAGATTGCACCCTGTATATGCTGTTCCCCGCGGTTTCAATCCCGCTGCTCGGCTTCTATTGATCGTAGCGTGATATTTTATGGCTGATACTGTAGACCATATTATTTAACACTAGGAAGGCTATAGGATTTACAGCCTTTCTCGATAAATAGACTATCGAACACAAAAATATTTTTTCAATTCAACTAAGCAAACTCTTCAGCTTTATAATATTAGGATAGATAGATGTCAAAGTGGCATACTTTATCTCACTTTGTTGCATTTAGGTGATGCGCATGAGTTCAGGTGCGCTCGCGCAGACAACAGCAGGTCAAGTCGTCAATCTGTTGTCGAATGACGTGAACCGTTTCGACTACGCCTTCATCTATACTCACTTCATCTGGCTGCTCCCCCTGCAAGTGGTCATCGTCTGCTACCTCATATACCTGAAGATCGGGTACGCAGCCATCGTAGGAGTCATCGGCATCGTATTGCAGACCCTGCCCGTCCAATGTATGTATACTTTTGAAACTATTGTTTTGATGCGGGTGAGCCAGTTCTTCTTGAATAATTGTTGTACTTGCAGCTGAAGGACCCACATCTAATCGAAAATATTGTGATTTTACGGTCTCCACAATGTTCTTTCTTACTTTTACCACACCCTCAAAAAGGTTGTGAAAAAGTTGCAAGGTCGGCAACGTGCAAGCGATACCTCTGGTGTTGCAGGCGTCCATAGGCTGACCGCTCAGGCGGGCCGTAATAAATTGTCACCTTTAAGGTATAAAAAAAGATGCTGTAGTCATTATCGCAGTATACTCGTCTTTTTAAAGATTCCGTTAGCAACCTAAAATAACCCTCAAAATAACATAAACATAAAACCAAAAAGGCAATTATGGATTCCAAAGCTGCCGCTCCCTGTCATGCAATGAAAGAAATTTAAGGCCCATCGCCTGATCCAATCGATAGTCAGTGCATCTTTTAAGAAAGACAATAAAATCAAGAAATGTTATTTTTATTTGTTGCAGCTTACATGAGTAAATTAGCTGCAAGGTTACGGATGAGGACCGCGTGCAAAACAGACGAGCGTGTGCGAATTATGGATGAAATTATTAATGGCATGCAGGTATGTTGATCTGGATTTTTTAACGTGCTAATCACATATTAAGTTTTAAACTAGGTCAATACTAATCAAAACGTTGATGCAGTACTGTTAAAGTTATTATTTTGCTAGTTATTATGATTCTCGAAAAACTACCCAGTTTTTCCAGGAAGTATTATTAATTAAGTCATTTTTTTTTATTTCGTATCTGTATCTTTCCGCTATACATGATACATACCTGCCTTATAACAGATATAATCCTAAAACCCAGTTAAAAGAAACTTATGAAAACGTTTGACCTTCACAACCTACATAAGCACCGAGCTTTTAATTCCATTCGAATGTAATAAAATAAAACATGAGGAAAATCGCAAATACAATTGTTTGTATGTCATTAAGTGACACAGTCCCCTTCATTTTTTATATCTGTATGTAGATATTAAGTTTGGTTTAGTCATCAACTGGTCGCTATTTTAGCACATTTACCGAGAAACCGCAAAATAACAACACATTTTGAATACAATATAGGTTTACGTACGTAAACAAGGTACCTTCAATTAAAGAGGGATTTCAATACATCTCACGCAAAAACATGAAGATATATTGAAATCCCAAACCCTATGACATCCATTCAGACAGACAAAAGTGTTTTTCTCGTTTTTTATACAAGAATATAATTTTAGGTGATTAAAATGTACGCCTGGGAGAAGCCATTTGAGCAGGTAGTAGCTCTGGCTCGTAAGAACGAAATCAAACAAATTACGTCAGCATCTTACCTCCGGGGAGTGTACCTCAGCTTCATGGTGTTCACCGAGAGACTCACCCTGTACATCACTCTGCTCTCCTACTCGCTGTTCGGCTACCAAGTTACTGCAGATATTGTAAGTATAAAACAAACCCATGATAGTTTTTAGTTACAAGATCAACACTTTGTTTGTGTTTCTCCATGAAATATAAACTTGTCTGATACCTACAGCATTTTTCGAAGTGTGTGCGAACATTTTCAAAATAAATCTTAAATATTTCAAGCTCCCCGTTATATCAAAGTTATCTACTCGTTATTGATTAATAACTGTTATGAACCAGTGCAGTGTACATGTGTAATTTTCAGGTGTTCCCATTGGCGCAATTCTTCAACACCCTACAAGGAACGCTCTCGATAATCATGTCGAATGCTGTGTCATTTTTGGCAGAGGCGCTAATATCAGTGCAGCGCCTCGAGGCATTCATGTTGTTCGGTATGTGAGGCCGGCTGGTCTCGAGCTCGCACTGAGTGCATGCCTTGTCAGCAATTTTGTTAACGAGTCCAATTTATAACGGAAACTCGACGCTGTTAATAACACTAATACCTTAATTATTCTAACGTTCAAAACTATATTCACTTGTGTCTCGTACCTTGTACTGCGTGTATTAGATAAACTATTTAGTCTAAATATGTAACTACTTTTAACCACTTCCAGTTATATAATAGAACGTAAACCGTGTAAGGGCATGACATTTTGTTTGTGAATGGTTAAGGGTTTAGACTAAAATGAATGTTAAATGTTATTTGTGTTACTAGTTTAACTTACAAAAATAGTTACTTCACGTATTTTAGGCTAAAAAAGTATAGCGAGAGTAGAGGTAAAACATACCAGAGAGTAGTAACACTGGTGCTTACAATCAAAGGAGTCAACAACATGAATGATTTTCACAGGCGTTCCCGTTGGCACAAATGTTCAACATACTACAGATGACTCTTGCTGTGTCTTTGCCGCAAACCCTTTCAATAAGCATGGAGTCATATTCCTCTATTCGGCGTATTGAGACGGTTTTACTTTTGGGTACGAGCATAGTCAGAAAAGTATTTAGGTGTTTTTGTAAATGATGAACTAGGTTCGTCATGATTACTATGCTAAGGAATATTTGGTTAACCGACGCTTATTGTGTTAACAGCATCCTGTGATGTCATTTATTCTCGTTTCTTATACCTACTAACAATCATCTATGGACTAACTTAAGGAGGGCTGCTTTTGTTTTCAATATTAAAAAAAAAAGAATAAAATACTAAAAAAAATGTTTTGAAAGTAATAATGTAGGTATTGATTTGAATAAAAAATGAGAACAAAAGTTGTTTGACACCTGTTTGACACTCACATGTTTTCACTTCGCTTTTCATAAAACATGGACAATATACATTGAATAATGGCCATTATGATAGCAACTGGCAATATAGACCTAATCTATTAAATGTAAACATTTTGAATTCTATGACTGGTAGAGTGCGTCATGGTTGCTTTGGCGCTTGAATGACATTGTAAGGAGGGCACTGGTGGTATTACATTTTTGAAATTATCGGTACAAATTGTACTGCAATAATAAGAGTCGCATTAGTGTTGACTATAGCCACGCGCCAAGAAAACTGACGCACTCTAAGTAACTTTGGATCTAATTAATGTGAACTTGAATTATGTGTGACAACAGATGAACGAGAAGATCTTCGCAGTGTTCCGGATGTAGACATCGCTAAATTAGTACAAATGGTAGACAATAAGAAGAAGAAGAATAACCTGAGTGAAGTAGACCTACGCCCGAACACCTTTAAGAAAATTGATGAGGAGGGCATTTATAATCCCGGTAAATTAGAAGTTACTCTTCTAAATTAAGCCAATCCAACTTCGTTAGTTGTCTCTTGTTATCCTTTATTTTTAACCGAGTGAAGCACACTTCACCGATTATATTTTAAAGCCTTTGCGTAGTATCGATGCATGATTTTTTTTAGCTGCCTTATTTAATACTTTTTCTCCGATTACTGTATTGAATAAGGCTTTTTTTTTTTTAGCGTGGTAAAATCATCAAATGAGTCCTCCCACCCCGGGCAGGGCGGGAGCGACTGTCAGACTTGTACTGTCTAAAATCCACGGTGTCCTTCAATAGCCCTTTATGTTCCGGGGTCACGGTGAGGAAATAAAATCCCGCGACCCGGCAGGCTTTGGCCCTCTTAGAGGGGCCGCATCATTTTTGCTGACGCTCTTTGAGGCGCGCCTGGAACACGACGCGCCGTCGACCCGGGCATATGTCCCTGGTCGGACAGCGAGTTGCCCTTTACTCGCTGTCCGCATGCCCGCGCCTACGGTGGCCGGAGGTCGTCTGCCGACGTCCGACGCTGCGGGCGTCTAACACTGCGGTTGGGGCGGTGGGAGGACGCTGTCCTCTCCCTCTCGCGGCCCGCCTCCTCCTTTACGAGCATTACTGCTTCGCAGAAGGAGGCGACCGCTTCCCACTCCGTCTCGCCCCGCAGCATGGCCGCAACCAATGCCGGGCGCGAGAGGTCTCCGCCTATCACCGCCGTGAGGACACGTCGGTGCTCTGCCCAAGCTGGGCAGCCTTGCACCGTATGCTCTACTGTGTCCTCCGGGCGATCTTCGCAGTGGTGACACCCGGGCGTTTCTTCCCTCCCTATCCGACACAGGTACCTCCCGAAACTTCCGTGTCCGGTGAGGACCTGCGTCATCCGATAGGTCAGGACGCCGTGACGTCTCTCCAGCCACTCCTCAAAGAGGGGTCTTACCGCCGCGATTGCGGCGAGCCCGATTGATTAAGGCCTAATGAAATATGACGACATTACCATGAATAAAATGTAAAGGAAAATTCCACAAACCATTTTTGCTAAATCCATGTTTATAAAATCTACGCCGATCTGCCGCACGTATATCAACAAAAAACACGGCGACCGGCATTTGCCGCATTGAAGGGGTTCACCGATTGAATCAGACGACGAGACTCGTGTTATTATTAATCCAATAGTTTACTATTATCCTTTGTAGTCTAGTTGTGCAATCATGGACATTCGGATCGATTTTACAACTATTCTGCACACGTATCAAATACACTATTGTAGTCTGCATTGTAATTCTTCAATCATCATCATCTCAGCCGTAGGACGTCCACTGCTGAACATAGGCCTCCCCTTTTGATCTCCACATATACCTGTTGGATGCGACCTGCATCCAGCGTCTTCCGGCGACCTTTATAAGGTCGTCTGTCCACCATACTTCAATAATGTAAACTTATTCGAGATTATGACTCTCCCGCAGTGGTAGACGCCCACGGCGGGCATGCGGGCGGCGTGTAATGGGCGACTCGCTGTCCGACCATGGACCATGCCCGGGTCGACGGAGCGTTGTGTTCCACGCGCGCCTCAAAGAGTGTCAGCATAATGACGGGTCCGCCCCTTTATAGGGCCAAAGCCTGCCGGGGTCGCGGGACTTACGAAGTACCGTAACCCCAGAACGTAAAGGGCTATTGAAGGACACCGTAGATTTAAGTCAGTTCTGACAGTCCCTCCAGCTCTGCCCTGGGTGGGAAAATCATTTGACGATTTTAACAAGATAAAAATAAACAATTAGGTATGTCTCTCCGGTTTGGTATGCAATGATTCATTACCTACTGACTAAAAGCGATTTTTAATTAAACTCTTATTATACTTTCTTATTCTCCTCCCAAATAATTTGAATTAGCACCTAATCCCCATTTCCCTCAATTTGTAGGATTTGAGTGCAACGAAAAAGGCCTGATGAGTGCGACTCTGTGCCCAATGCCAGTGAGCCCAGATGTGGGCATTCTGATCCAGAACGTGAGTGCCAGCTGGACTGACGATGGACCTATAACTTTGAAGCACCTGAATCTAATGGTGCCTAAAGGAAAGCTGTGTGCTATCATCGGTTCTGTTGGATCCGGAAAGGTTAGTTATCCAGCTATGAAAGTTTCTTATCTTTAAATCAAAATAGGTACGAGTACATACAGTAGAAGACCGTGAACTCTTGGAAAGTTCTTCACAACCAAAACACGTGACAAAATCAACCATCAGCCAAATGAGGCTTCTAGGTAAACTTACGCAAATGTAAACATATGCGTAACTTATTTCCGCAGTTATGGAGTATACTTACCTCGAAGTTACTAATCGAATGTGAATTCAATGTAAACGATAGGAAAACAGCCCAAAAATATCAAAGCGATACCAATTTTAAATGTGTCAAAAGATAAACGAATCAAATGACTGATATTGATTCAATAACACGAATAGTTAGCACTTCCCAAAAATGAATGATTGTATGACAAACGTTCCATTTACACTTTTCTGTAAATTCTAGTTAATAATCAAGTTTCAAGTGCAAATTAATATATTAGTATATGCGTACTTATGTCTTAATGTTCAATAAATATCCTTGTGTTTTAGAGTTCAATTCTTCAATTACTTCTGAATGAACTTCGGTCGACCAATGGCCGGATCTACCTGTCGGGGCCTTTGTCTTACGCATGTCAAGAGCCATGGCTTTTCGTGGCTACGGTCAGACAAAATATCTTATTTGGCCTGCCTTACAACTCCAAAAAGTATAAGGAAGTAAGTATCTATACATATAATAAAATAGTAGGAAAGTCAAAACTGTACATTGAATATTTTTTTTAAAGAATACTTGGGGTGTGATCTACAATCGATACCGAAGCCAAAAATATAGTTTTTAGAATTTTTGTCTGTTTGTCTGTTTGTCTGTTTGTCTGTTTGTCTGTATGTATGTCCGGGATAAACTCAAAAAGTACTGGACGGATTTGAATGATTTTTTTTTTGTTGTATAGGTATAAAGTCTGGCCAACACATAGGCTATAATTTATCTTGGAAACTTGAACACCTGGTGCAGAACCGCAACGGACCAGCTAAACTATAAGAGATACAAAAATGGTGCGATAGCAAAAATTGTTCCACCTGATGAGCACTCTCTGTTGACGTATAAAAATTGAAGATCTGGAACACCTTTTGTGGAACTCCAAGAGCCCAGCTACACTATAACATGTAAAGGAATGACGTCTTAGCAAAGTTGTTCAGCCTGATGAGCAGTCTCTGTTGACGTATAAAAATTGAAGATCTGGAACACCTGATGTGGAACACCAAAAGCCCAGCTACACTATAACATATAAAGGAATGACGTCCTAGCAAAGTTGTTCAGCCTGACGAGCTGTCTCTGTTGACGTATAAAAATTGACAATCTTGAACACCTGATGTGGAACACCAAGAGCCCAGCTACACTATAACATATATAGGAATGACGTCTTAGCAAGAGTTGATCAGCCTGATGAGCACTCTCTGTTGACGTATAAAAATTGAAGATCTGGAACACCTGTTGTGGAACACCAAGAGCCCAGCTACACTATAACAAATACAGAAATGACGTCTTTGCAAAGTTGATCAGCCTGACGAGCACTTTCTGTTGACATATAAAAATTGAAGATCTGGAATACCTGATGTGGAACACCAAGAGCCCAGCTACACTATAACAAATACAGGAATGACGTCTTTGCAAAGTTGTTCAGCCTGACGAGCACTCTGTTGACATACAAAAATTGAAGATCTCTGGAACACCTGATGTGGAACACCAAAAGCCCATCTAAACTATAGCATATATGTATAGGAATGAAGTCTTAGCAAGAGTTGCTCAGCCTGATGAGCACTCTCTGTTGACGTATAAAAATTGAAGAACTGGAACACCTGATGTGGAATACCAAGAGCCCAGCTACACAATAACATATACAGGAATGACGTCTTTGCAAAGTTGTTCAGCCTGACGATCACTCTCTGTTGACATATAAAAATTGAAGATCTGGAACACCTGATGTGGAACACCAAATGCCCAGCTACACTATAACATATAAAGGAATGACGTCTTTGCAAAGTTGTTCAGCCTGACGATCACTCTCTGTTGACATATAAAAATTGAAGATCTGGAACACCTGATGTGGAACACCAAATGCCCAGCTACACTATAACATATAAAGGAATGACGTTTTAGCAAAGTTGTTCAGCCTGATCAGCACTCTCTGTTGACATATAAAAATTTAAGATCTGGAACACCTAATGTGGAACACCAAAAGCCCAGATAAACTATAACATGTATAGGAATGACGTCTTAGCAAGAGTTGCTCAGCCGGATGAGCACTCTCTGTTGACGTATAAAAATTGAAGATCTGGAATACCTGTTATGGAACTCCAAGAGCCCAGCTACACTATAACATAAAAAGGAATGACGTCTTAGCAAAGTTGTTCAGCCTGATGAGCAGTCTCTGTTGTACGTCACTAACAAAGTAAGATGCGTATTTTTTTTTTTGTTTTTTGTTGTTTAAAGTCTCATTTGACTAAGACAACACTGCAACACTCAACGTGTTCGTAGTCATGAAACTGTGACAAAGCAAAGGTGTTTCAGGATTATAATGTAGTCGTCTTCCCCTGGAGGCGACGGCCCTCCATCGCGTCTATCGAGGCGCATCGCCAGAATGATCATCTCATCCGCACGCAAAATACGCGCATATGACGTGGAGTTGCGGATACCAGAACGCTATACAAAACAAACGCCAGGATGAATTCCCGGAAAGAGCTCCGGCGTGATCACAGGGCAATATTGAGAGAGCGACTGTCGCAACCGAGTTCCGGGCACGCCCCAACCGCGGCGATAAGACCCCTCTTTAAGGAGTAGCTGGATAGGCGTCACGGCGTCCCGCCTGACCTACCACATGACGTAGGTCCTCACCGGACACGAAAGTTTCGGGAGGTAGCTGTGTCTGACGCTTACTTTGCGATGACCATAAATAAGTCCCAAGGATAGACCCTGAAGGAAACTGATGTCGACCTAAGGTCCAACTGTTTTTGCCACGGCCAACTATATAACACATGCTCACCTGTCAGTAATGCTGACCACCTTTTTATTTTAGCACCAGAGGGAAAAACTACCAATGTCGTTTAAAAAGTGTTGTGTCTGGAAGTTTTCATTTCATTGGCTTTAAAGTTTGTTATAGATTCTATAACAAACTTTAAAGTGGGACATCAGGTACCCTCACTTTCTCAACAAATTAAAAAAGAGAATTTTAGTTTAGGTGCCTTAAAACCAAATACAATGCGGACGAAGTCGCGGGCAACAGCTAGTATCTTTATAAAACTTGTAAAAAGTACCTATACTTTGAAAATAGTGCCGTAAGCACAGAAAAGAAATCGCATGATAGCAATTCAATTTAATATGAAGTTGTTATCTACAAGGCTTTAGCATCGCTTTCGCTTGTTTGGTTTGGAAAATTCGCCGGTCTAGTGGTAGTCCGCAAGTGAGACTGCTGAGCATAAGGTCCCAGGTTTGACTCCCAAGACGAGAAAACTATAACTGAAAAAACCTGGTTATACTTTGTCCATTAGAAACTCAGAAGCATCAGAGTGTCTGGGTTTATGCCCCAGACAACAGCACCCCAACACAACATGGGGTGTACTATTTAGTTAGGATAAAACCTCTGCGTAACCCTTCGCGAATGTTCTGTTTATGTATGTAAAATGAAATGGAAATTGATGTTCAATTTAATTCTCATTTTTCAGGTGGTGAGGGTGTGTGCTCTCCAGAAAGACTTCCAACAGTTTCCTCACGGAGATCAGACGCTCGTCGGAGAGCGAGGAGCGTCCTTGTCGGGAGGCCAGAGAGCCCGCATCAACCTCGCCAGGGCTGTTTACAGACAGGTACGATACGTTGCGACGTTAGAGAACCGAACACTTTATGAGTAAACTAACTTCTGCCCGTTACTTCGTTCGCGTGAACTTTTGGCCCTCACTCCACCGCGTCGCATCCCATCGGGCCGCTCACGTTTTAGATTCTCATATAAACTTTCAACCTCAAAAACAACCCCTTGGTATCGAATTTTGCAAAATCTCGTCTTACTGAGCAGCTACGTCCTAAAAAAACCTCCATGCAAAATTTGGATTTCCTAGCGCTTGTAGTGTCTGAGATTTTGTGATGAGTGAGTGAATGAGTGACCTTTCGATTTTCTAAGATAATTATATTTACTAATATATTGCACTGTAATGTAAATGGTACTGCTTTTGTGGTACTTCTTCGACCTAAACTCTAGTCTAGCCATATTACCATTTTAAAACACTTGCATATCCACATTCTGGTTCAAGATAGGCAATGCTAAGATTTTACACCCTGAGATAATCCTAACGCGCACTGCGCTCCCGCGACATCGGGCTAATACTATAATAAAATTACGCTCTGTCCTGAAAATGAACCGACACAGCTTACCGTTAACTTTTACTACCACTTACTTTAAGTCGTGCTAATGAACTAACTTTTAATTTGCACTATGATGCTTTAAAAGTAATGGCAGTTTAAAGTTAATTAAGTCGAAATGCAGCAACAGCAGTGCATTTGATGTCTTGATCTGGCTGTTTAAATGTTTGCAAACGTTCCACGATACAGAGGAAATTCCCAGTGAAAACGTTTCACCCCGTAAACTTCATCAAATCTTTTGAATGCATTTTTCCCACCATAAGAGTCTTACAACCATTTACCGTTTCTTACTAATACTTGTAAACGCCTCATTTAATATCATTCCTCAACTCTTAATTTGACTTTTTACGTTTTTGTGACTTAAAGTAAACGAAAACTTTGACGGTAATTTTATGGAAAAAATTAAGAGGTGCTTTTTCATTTTCCATGCCATAAATAATTCAAATACGCTGTAATGTAAATACGTAAATCTTTTGCTAAGGCCTTTGTAAGCCAGAAAACCTCAGCCTTCTAAGGAACATCCCTGTTATTATTACCACCTGTTACTTCTTTGAACTCACCAAACTAACTCGTCTGCCACCAGGCCGATGTATACCTACTGGACGACCCATTGTCCGCGGTGGATGCACACGTGGGCCGCCAGCTGTTCGACGAGTGCATCAGCGGCTACCTGCGCCACAGCACGCGCGTGCTCGTCACGCACCAGCTGCACTACCTCAAGGCCGCCGACTACATCGTCATCATGAACAATGTAATGTAACACTAGCTTATTTTTCAAGTCTTTGCCCTTATGTCCAAGGAGTCAAGAGTAATTGTGTACGGTTTTTTCTTCATACTTTGCGGTTTCTAATTTGGGTTCCTACGACACAAAATGTTTGTCAAGCATTAGCTGTAACACCCCAAGCCCGCAGACTACATCGTCATCAGGAAAAATAACTTCATTATCATCAACATCATCAGCCTATAATGTTCCCATTGCTGGGACACTCTCTGTGAGAGGGAGTGGGCCATAATCCGCCACGCAGTGCGGGTTGGTAGATGTCACATATCTTCGAATTTTTGGTTCTAGAACATGCCGATAACCTCACGATGTTTTCCATCACCGTTTTGAGAGCAGTGGTGATGAAATAAATTACACAAAGTAATGCGCCAGGCGAGGTTCGAACCGGGGATTCATCGGGGTTAGAAAAATAACTTAACGTTTGTTAGTTTTTCAAGTCAATATCCCAGACCTATTTTTTTCTGTTTTTTTTTTGTACCACATTATGTTCTTGTGTGACACACCACTCACGCATTGTATACATAGGTTGCACTACCTCTAGGCCTGCAAATATTATCATTATGAAGGGTGACTGTAACAAACGATAGTTAATTTTCAAGTCTTTCGTTCGTTCTTTCATTCGTTCTTTCGTCATAGTTAAGCTTAAAGCACTTAAAGTACTAACTGAGATTACTGCGACATAACACACGGCACACTTTATGTTATGCACAAGCTGTAGCTATATCAAGGTCCTCACAATGACATCAGTTAATTTATTTAACAATAACATCAGTTAATTTATAAGGTTAATGACCGATGTGTCTTACTTCATCTTGAAGGTCCCAACGATGATTGAGCACTATATTTTCTTCATCTGTGACTAACCCTAAAATAGTTCCCTACGTTATTATTCTTTATTGTACACACAATCATAATATAATTAAATAACATTTTGCATAAGGGTATAATTATGTTCCCTTCTTCAAACCATTATTGAGTACTATATTTTCTTTATCTGTGACGTGACTTCCTGACTACCTTAAAACGGTTTCATAACATTGCCGTTATTAATTTGAACTTGTGCAGTAGAAAGTGCCAATTTGCCAGAACAAGTTACGTACCCACTGAATTGTTTTAAGGCCGATCAGTTTTTAACATTATCACTAATAGCATCGTAACTCAGTAAACATGCATCTTACCAATATGGAGTCGAAAAGTTTGTTATTTCAACTTGCTGCAAAAAAACTTTCAGAGATATATTTTACTTTCATTTGCTTGTAATAAAATCGTGCTGCTGCTACCCTAAGCGGCCTGCGGCATAACACATACATTATTGTTTAATCACGCAACAGCTGCACTACTTCAAGGTCGCCGTCATCGACCTCTTGGAAGACGTAACGAACATAATTCTTACACAATACTGCAATTATTTGTTTGTATGTAACTTACGTCACTGAATTCCACTTTTTCTTTGCCTATGGCATGGCAGTAGGCTCATATCATCGTCAGCATAATGTTCCTACTGCTGAGACTCAGGCTTCCTCTCGCGGGCCAAGTGTGGGTTGGTGGATGTCACATGTCTTCGAGTTTTTGGTTCTAAGACATGCCGGCTTCCTCACTATCACGTCAGATTTTGTGCCGCTGGGGTATATTTATTCGTTGAATTTGTGGTGTAACACCTTTTAGTTGTCCATGGTCATATCTCTTTATTTAGGTCCTTGAATACTATTAATATCAACATTACTAAAACAATGGATTACGAATTATTCAAACATGACACGCCAGGATATGTGACTAGAATGCCATCGACTCGAAAATTTATAGATCGACATCATTTTAAATACCATTCATGAACATCAAAAAATTAAAAACAAATTCGAAGTAAAATACGAAGTAATAAACTATGTACATTGTACATTTCTTGGTAGGTACTCGTTTATGTTCACCTTTCCCTAATTCGCATTTAATTTTGACAGGGGTCTGTGGAAGCCAAAGGATCATACGATGAATTGGTGAGCACGGGCAAAGACTTCGCAAAGTTACTGTCATCCAGCCACGATGAGAATGAAGTTAAGAAAGATGTGGAGAAACCTCCGCCGATGTCCAGACGAACATCTGCAAGGGTAAGTAAAACAGAGTAATAACTAAACTAAATAAATTACTATAAAAAATGTGACAATTAAAAGTAATATTGAGTCCTGTTTTTATTCATGATAGTTTTACTAACCAACCTACTATCATGGTCGCGGGCCTTACCGAATTACCGTGACCCTGGAACGTGAAGGGCTATTGAAGGACACCTTGATTTTAGTCAGTTCGAGTCTGACTGTCCCTCCCGCCAGTCCCGCTCTGCCCTGGGGAGGACTCATTTGATGATTTTAAAATTAAAAAAAACAACCTACTATCATACGGTTATCATAAATAGTGGACACGGAAATGGTATTGTTAGGTCTGCAGTACACTTGATCTTGAGCTCGCATCATACATTCGCCAATCCGTAAACACTACATTACTATTACCCTATTCATCCGATGTGACAGGGTTTTTCACTTCAACCCAGAACATGGAATCTTAAACTATGTTACTTTTGACCCTTTGTAAAAAGTACGAAACAAAATGCTTAAAATCCAAGTAAAGGTTAAATTCTGTTTATAGGTACTGAAGAGAGATTTTGATTGAATTTAAATTTATTGATAGGACCTTGGAAATAGTCTACCTACTTGATTGTTTTCGAGGTCTAGTTCTATTTCTTATGACTACTTATTGATTTTAGTTTATGATCTTAATTCACTTTTATAATTATATTCGTATAGAGCCATTCTGGTTCTGCTTTGTATTTATTGCTATAATAACAGCGACTCAATGCAAATTCCATTGCAACAAATTTCGCAATATGCGAGTTAGGTACGTCTATTTTTATCTTTGAAAAATCTTGACCTTTAAATTATTTTGTTTATTTCCAATTTGTGTTCAATCAGTTCCTAACACTGTAGTATTGTGAAATTAAACTATTAAAGCACATTCTGTAATTTTTTCATTTGAGTTTTGCGTATATTGGCTTAAAGTTAAATAAATTAGAATAAATAAGTATAATTTTGTAGGTGTTTCAAACACGGTAGGCACCAATGCGTAAATCATCCCGATGTCTTGATAAGTAAACATTATCCAGCTATCAACAACACGTCGGCCGTCGCTGTGCGAGTCCATGGGCGGCTGCGAGGTGGCGCAGGAGATGGAGGAGGAGGAGCGCGAGTCAGGCTCGATGGGCTGGCGCGTGTACGGCGCCTACCTGCGCGCCGGGGGCCGCGCGCCACCCCTCATCTTCATGATCGTGCTGCTGGTCGTCGGACAGCTCTCAGCCACGCTTTGTGACTACTGGGTCACCTTCTGGTGAGTTGATACTCCAGTTTTACTGCCCCTATCTTATATATTTTTACTTCCATTCTTACCTGTGCCCAGGTGCAGGTGCCTGTGTACAGTACAGTATCATATTTACTCCTCTGCTTTTTTTATAATTTTTTTGTCTGATGGTTATCAGAGTCGATTTCTAGATACTGATTAATCGATTATAACTGTTTGTTGACAGCAAAATTCTTCATTATTTGCAGCATAACTATTGTAACCCATAGTAATGATTGGAACAGGTTGGCCATGATAATATCAAACTTAGAAAAAATATTAAGTGGCTTCCTTACCATACTTAATCGGTAGGTACTTATAAAATATAAGTACCGATACTAGTAGTAATAGAAAGAAGCAATAACGGTCAACCAATATAACAATGAAATCTTTCACAGGACAAACGAAGTCACGACTCTAAAGGAAGCAGCTAATAACAGAACAACAAAGGATTACCACTTCGATCGCTCGCTGCCACTTGACAATGGAACTTTCAATTTATCCAGCTATTTCTCAGGAGTTAATCAAGAACCAGGTGGGATAATCACGATTATACCTTAATTACACGAAAAAAGTTACTTCTCGTAGGATTCGTATTAAATATTAATTTTACCCAATTGTTTAAAATGATTTAAGTAATTTTAACTTAGTCACCTTGTATTTTGCCAATGCTAATGTTTATTCAAAAGAATTTAATGTATGTTTTTTTTTGGCAGATCTGGACATCCACGCATTTATAGGTCCTCTAGACACGTCACAATATTTATATGTATACTCTGCGTTGATCGTGTGCTGCATCTTCTTCATTACGGCGCGGGCGTTCATGTTCTTCAAGGTGTGCATGACGGCCTCCCGTAACCTTCACAACGACATGTTCCATTCCATGCTCAGAGGCGTCATGAGGTTCTTTGACACAAACTCTTCCGGTAAGTAGTAGTAGTGGTTTCGTTACTACACTCACTTTGTTTCCTTTTGTTTCATGGAAATTCCCAAAATTTCTTTCTTCCATAACAGGTTCCTGGATGGTGATGTTGATATGTTTTTTTTTTCTCTTAGGTACAAAGCTTTAATTATTATTTTTGTTTTCAGGACGTATACTGAATAGATTCTCCAAAGACATCGGAGCTCTCGACGAATTGCTACCTCGTTTTCTGCTGGAATGTATTCAAATCTACCTGGTGATGTTCAGCATCTTGGCACTCAACGCGGCTGCTCTCATCTGGACCCTGTTACCTACTACTATAATCCTACTATTATTCTACACCATCCTCCAAATATACCTTAAGTCAGCACAGGGCATCAAACGGTTAGAAGGCACAAGTGAGTGTTGGAAATAATATAATTATATGAGACAGTATCGCAGACACAAGGTTCCGCAAGCTACTACACCGGAACCGACACTTTATTTCCACCGAGTGCTATTCTCGGACACATAGACATTATATGCAAATTACTTCTGCATGTTTATGATGGTATTTAATTGAAATAGTGTCTTGGTACTCTTCGTCAACTAAGAATAAACACCAGTTAAACTAATTATACGAGAATGATTTCGTTTCAGCTCGGAGTCCAGTATTTTCGCACATGGCTGCGACCCTTAACGGCATAACTACAATCCGATCGGCTGGCGCAGAACAGAGACTGATTCAACAATTCGATAAGTTCCAGGTCCGTTAATCTTGTTTTCTAACTTACCATCATATTTGGGTTAGAAGCTCATTAACATTGACCTATCCTCAATTTACCTTTCTTTGTTTCGAGTCTTAGTGACTCCGTATTTACGATTAGATTTGATCATGTAACGAAGATGAAAGCTATCTCGTAACTGCAATTAATTATACTGACAGGACATCCACACGTCGACGTGGAGCAGCTACCTCGCAAGCGGAGTGACCCTCGGCTTCTGGCTGGACTTCATCTGCGTCATCTACCTCACCATCGTCATAGTCGCCTTCCTTGTCATCGATAGCAGTGAGTACTTTATTTGTTTTTGAACGATTTTAAAATACTTTAAAAAAATCCCGAACTAAACTCCTACTAATTAAATTTGCCTTTAGTAGTAGATTGCAACAACTCGTAAGCGTAGACAAACGTGGCAAATAATAAATCGTGCAAAATTTAACCTACCCAAGTCTAATATTACTAAAATTATAAATAATAACAGCATTCTATCTAATCCCAACGACATTGCCGAAGCATTTAACAATTATTTTATCGACAAAGTACAAGGGAAACTTGATGTGACTAGCAAACCTAAATGTAACAGAATTGACACTAGTGATAAAACAATGTTTATGGCCCCTAGTATACCACAAGATATTGAGAGAATCATCAAATCATTAAACAATACAAATAGTGTAGGGTATGACGATATTGCTACAAAAATATTGAAACATGTGTCTATGGAAATAAGTGGTCATTTAAGTCATATACTTAACTTAAGTATTAGCGCAGGCGTTTTCCCTGAAGCATTAAAAATATCGATTATTAAGCCATTATTTAAAAAGGAAAATAGAGAACGGATGGAATGTTATCGACCAATATCATTAATACCCGTTATTTCAAAAATTTTTGAAAAATATATTTATAGAGAACTTTATAAATTCGTAGAAAAAAATAACATTCTGTGCGAGGAACAGAAAGGATTTCGTGTACATAGAACTATCAATATGGCTATATATCAGGGACCGAAAACCTTTATAAATTACGGTACCGGTATTGAAGAATTTTGGTTATTTTTCAGATTTAGGTAACCGCTATCTGGGTAACCAGACCGAAGAATAATGTAACCTCTATTCAGGTTACCGTTTAAATACCGGTTAACTAAAGATAACGACTCTTTGTCACACACACATGCGATGCGCGCCCTGTGACTATTGCCGACGGCACGTGTGAAGTGTGCAAGATAGGGGTAATTTTTATTTCGGTAACCGGTATTAATACTGGTTATGTATTCACTTTTAATAATAAAGGTAATCTTTAAAATTACCTGTAAAAGAAAAAAAGGTTGTTACCGAAAAAATACCCGTATTGATCATACCGGTTTCGGTCCCTGCTATATATGACTTTTTATACAATGTCATAAAAAACGTTGATCTCCGGAATCCTGTATGTAGTGTATTCTGCGACATGACCCAGGCATTCGACTATGTACACTATAATACCCTTATAAAGAAACTCGAAGCCTACGGGATAAGAGGCAATGTCCTTAATTTGCTGATATCTTACCTACAAAATAGAAAACAAATTACTGAAATTAATAAAGTTAATATTGTTAATAAACGTGAAGAGATATTTCGGTCTTCAGAGCGTGAATTATTATTTGGGGTACAGCAGGGCAGCGTTTTAGGGCCCTTTAAATTTACACTATACATAAATGACCTACCGAAATCTATTGACCAACCAGTAACACTATTTGCGGATGATAGTACGATTACAATACCTTGTAAAAGGATAGAAAACTATGAGAATGACATTAACAATAGTTTACAACAGATGGTAACCTGGCTAGACGCGAATAATTTAAAAATAAATTTGAGTAAAACTAAAGTTATTCAATTTAGACAACAGACCTCTACTATTAATTTAAATATACACTACAATAACGATACCATAGAAGAAGTTGAAAGTACAAAATTCTTGGGTCTCATAATAGATAACAAATTAAATTGGAAATTCCACATTGATACCTTATGTAAGAAGATGAGTAAGTCTGCATACGCTCTACATACATTATCACCTATAATTAACACAGATGCTCTTCTTACTGCTTATTATGGCATAGTAGAATCACATTTACGGTATGGGATCATATTTTGGGGGAACTCTACTGAAAAAGAAACTGCCTTCAAGGCGCAAAAAAGATGCATTCGATCGATGTTTAAAATTAAACCCACTGATAGTTGTGAACCATACTTTAAAAGTTATAAGATATTAACATTACCTTGTCTGTACATACTAGAAGTAGCTGTGTTTGTGAAGACGAACCCGAGTCGTTTCAGACGTATAGCCGACGTGTTTCCCCGCAATAGACGCGATAATAGCTTGCTTTGTCAGGAACCAGCCAAAACAGCACTCATGCGCAAAAGTGTCTACTGCATGGCTCCAGTTATTTATAATCGCTTGCCTAAGAGTTGGAAAGAGCTTCCAGTCAACTTATTTAAAAAAAGACTTCGTAGCTTTTTAGTGGTGAAAGCTTATTATAATTTAAGTGAATACCTCACTGAGAAAGATTTTTTTTAAGTTAGTGTAATATTTATTTTTTGTGTACCTAGCTTTCGTGTAATGTTTTTTTTTTTTTTTTTTTTTTAAATTGTGCTCTAGTTATAAGTTAATGTTTTTGTAACTTTTTGCATGCCTACGTGGTAAAATATGGCTGAACTTCTCATTATGTTTTTTTTGTCATCATTTAATGTTACCCATGTTTGCAAAATAAAAATTATCTTATCTTATCTTATCTTAGATATTGCTTGGATGATTTACGGTATAAATCATTTAAAACTGTTTTACAAAACTTACTCCGCGAAACACGAATGTTGACACATAATAATAATCCTAACGACGCAACATACACATATTAATCAAAAATTCACAGCCACATTAAGGCTCAACTTACACCAAAAGAGCGTCGAAGCGCAGCGAAGCAGAGCGCAGTTTCACTGTTATATGAATTTTAACTTTATTTTCATTACATGTACAATATCGGTACAATGCCTTGAAGCCAGGGATACTCGAATGAAACGCAGTAGGTACCTCAGAGCGAGAGCGATACAATCTAATTTTGATAGTGGCATCTCACAGGTCAACCTAGAAGTGGTTCAAACCCCGATAAACTTTTTTTTTTTTTTTGATACGGGCATCTCGCAGGTCAACCTATAAGAGGTTGTGTGCTGCTTAACCGGACTATCCTGTGGTTGCCATAGATGACTCTAAGGTCTCCAGCCAGGGGCTTACAAACTAAGTTAAAAACTAAGTGAACACACGCTAAGTGCATCCCCTGTGGGGTACGGACCTCGGCTTAGGGCGTCACTGACAGAGGACAGCAAGGGACAGGCTGGATAACTAAATATTTCATTATTTAGGGGCTAATTTAAAGCTACTGGCTCAGCATCGCGGGCTGGCTCTTGCAAGGGACGGGGGGGAGGGCATTGACTTGGGCGTCGCGACGGGCGGCCTCGGCGGCGAGGGCGGAATGACGGAGTCGGTCTGTGTCTGTGTTTGCGCAGCATACTGGTTTCCCTACGGCTCTCCTGGAGGAGGGTGATGGGGTCGTCGGGGGTGATGAGGGTATGCCTTGGTCGGCGAACGGAGCTAATACGCGATGGATCGCATCGAGCGGACGATGCGATTAACGGATTGGACCCCGATAAATCTAATACTTATACGTATTATACCCCGCCGTGCAACGTAACCATAGCGAGATTTAAATCGAACACAACGCCATCTATCGGGCTATCAGGTACTATCTTTTTAACCGACTTCCAAAAGGAGGAGGTTCTCAATTCGGATTTTTTTTTTATGTTTGTTCGGTCATAACTCCGTCGTTTAACAACCGATTTGAACAATTCTTTTTGTGTTGGATAGGGTATACTTCCGGAATGGTCCCATTAAAATTTTATCGAAATCGGACTAGCACTTTTTGAAAAATCAACAAAAATCAACAAAAACCTAAGAAGTTTTCAACTTTGCCTACACCGATTACTCCGAGGTTTCTGGTCCGATTTCGATGATTCTTTTTTTGTTCGATACAGTATATCTGCCATTTGGTCCCATAAAATTTTCATTTAGTTTGGTGCAGTAGTTTTTTTTTTAGCTCATTGTGTACATACATAGGTACATGGGCGTTGTTATTACCGGTGCTACGGATTACAAAATTTTAGTGCACTACATGTGCACTAAAATTTATATAAATATGTATTTGACAATAATTTGGGTTGAATAGTGAAACTAAAAAGGATAAAATAAAAAACTTTTTTTTTAAGTTTTTTTTACATGAAAAGACTAGCTGAAGCCATGGGATAGCGTTGTGACCGATCACACCCCATTTATTCTTATTTCTAATCTGAACATTACTATAATACTTATTATCGCATGAGAAACTCGAATGAGTCGCGCTGATGCCCGCGACGCCACGGGAATTCCGGTGAAAGGAAGTCG
Organism: Agrotis clavis; assembly: GCA_954870645.1. Lineage (NCBI taxonomy): Eukaryota > Metazoa > Arthropoda > Insecta > Lepidoptera > Noctuidae > Agrotis > Agrotis clavis. The sequence goes on along the minus strand of OX940919.1, from coordinate 15,770,615 downwards.
ATATGGGATAATAAGTATTATAGTAATGAAAATAAAGTTAAAATTCATATGACACTGAAACTGCGCTCCGCTTCACTGCTCTTCGCCGCTCTTTCAGTGTGAGTTAACCCTAAATCTAATAGCGGTAGGTAGGTATGCAAACATACGACAGACGTTCTAATAGCTGCAAACAGCGGAAACAACATAATTTTCTAACAAAATGCTTCATTGAACAGAAACGATCTTCTCTGGAAACGTGGGCCTGGCGATATCGCAGACGTTGATCCTGACTGGGATGCTGCAGTTTGGCGTGCGCCAGACGGCAGAGGTGATCTCGCAGATGACCAGTGTTGAGAGAATACTGCAGTATACGCACATTGAACGAGAACCCAAGTGGGACAAAGGAGGTTTGTATTTTATATTCTCTTTATTTTTTCAGCAAATAATTGAACGTGAACTTGATTGATTATAATATTATCATTTCTTTTTCAAAATGTTGCCAGTGATCAACATAAACTTGTCAGGAAACGTTGAGTACGCAGCGCTAGTGTCTATTAGGGCATTATATCAGAAAAATATAGTACCACCTGTTTTCCGCAGGCATTCAGTTATAACGCAGACTCTATTTGAAATCCAATCAAATAGAGTCATCAATCAAGCCAACTGTCAAGTTATCCTCAGTTTAATTGTTTTTTTTATTCCACAGAAAAAGAGACTCCAAAAGGCTGGCCTTCACACGGTCGCATTCAGTTCAAGAACTGTTACATGAAGTATACGCCTGAAGACTTGCCTGTGCTTAAGAATCTCAATTTAGTTATAGAAAGTGGATGGAAGGTAAAGATACAAAAATCTATATAAACTCTTTGGTATTGGCAACTAATGTTAATTTTTTTTTGTGGGTTTTCGAAGTTTCGCTAGTAAAAAGTTCGTTACTTTTGTAGGTGGGCATAGTGGGCAGGACGGGTGCTGGCAAGTCGTCGCTGATCTCATCGCTGTTTCGGCTCGCCATCGTCGAGGGAGAAGTACTCATAGATGACGTGGACACATCCTACTTAGCTCTGCAGGTATAACTGTTATGATCTCATTGATGAAGAGATAATGAGCCCTCGTTGTTCTAAAGGTTCGATTCCCAGGTTGTGCATCTGTGTTATTGGTTTTTTTTCCATAATTAATTTCGCAATAGCAGCCACGGAGGCTGATTTGGGCCCAGTTGGTGGCACTTCTCGCTGTATTACATGGGACTTAAAAATAACTAGCAAATTGTGGGTAACCCCTAGCAGGGTTTGTGAACATAATTAAAAGAATGCTTACTACTGCCTCCCCAGGAGCTGCGGTCGCAGATATCCATCATTCCTCAGGAGCCAGTGTTGTTCTCAGCGACCGTCCGCTACAACTTGGATCCGTTCAACAACTACGACGATGACCAACTTTGGCAGGCCTTGGAAGCTGTGAGTTTAATATATAAGCTGCAACTAAATGTTAAACCACATAAACTAGCTTTTTTCTCCTAAGTGAAACTGGCAGCGAAAATATCCAAGCCTAGCATAGTTGTTACATTTCTTGTGGGCGTCACCTACGCAAGCCATTTAGCGACAACAACAGACTGTGCACTTGCATCGCAGTCTACACTTTTGTAACTGAGTAACTCGTCGTGCCGATTTAATAAGATTTGCCTGTTAGACCGCTACATGAAGCATTGTGTCCCACAGGTGGACCTAAAGAGTGCGGTGCCATCACTGGACTTCAAGTTGTCGGAGGGCGGCTCCAACTTCTCGCTGGGACAGCGCCAGCTCGTGTGTCTCGCGCGCGCCATCCTGCGCGCCAACCGCATCCTCGTGCTCGACGAAGCCACCGCCAACGTCGACCCTAAGTATGGCTTTTCATGACCAACCTACACCAACCGAATAGTGGAACACGGATCTTTAGCTGCGTGGCCATAATCGACGATAATGTTGCCATCTTGTTTTTTCCAGTTTCTATAGGCAATAATAAAGAAGACTTTAAAAACGATAAATATATAAAATAACGAAAAAAGATCCATGAACCACCCCACTTCAATAGATGTTGGTAAAATCTAAATTTTTCACCGGAGCAATAACTTACGTAATTGTCATTTCCAGAACGGATGAATTTATCCAAAGAACAATAAGGACGCGCTTCGCAGATTGCACCGTGCTGACGGTAGCGCACCGACTGAACACCATCATGGACTCCGACCGGGTCATGGTGATGGACTCCGGCCGGCTGGTCGAGTTCGACCACCCCTACCTCCTCCTCAACAAGCCCGACGGACACTTCACCAAGATGGTCAAAGAAACCAATGAAAAAATGTCCGCGCAACTATACCAGATAGCAAAGAACACATACATTAATAATGGCGGAGTTATACAATAGTGTCTCTCTCTATAAGTTATGCTAGTTATTTGTTGTAAGTACTTTAAATTGTCTTCGTGTTGGAATAATGTTTTTGGCATATATTTATACCTATAACTATGGAAGTCCGTATTATCACTACAGCACAAAGCAGTGCTGTCGATATGATGATAGTCATAACAATAATTATGTTATATTAAGTTATTTTTAAACGCATGCGACACGCATCGTGCGATGCGCATCGTATAGACGATTTTTGAGGAAAGAAAAATTCATCTGCGAGTGGGATTTGAACTCGCGTCTTCTGGATAAGTACTCCAAACGCTTTACCAATTAGACCATCGCAACTCACACCTGCGAACTGAATTATCGTAGGTTTCATTTAATCCCACTTCATCATCATCATCATCATCAGCCTATAATGTTCTCACTGCTGGGACACAGGCCTCCTCTCTGTGAGAGGGAGAGTAAGCCGATTGCGGATTGGTGGATGTTACCTGTCTTCGAATTTTTGGTTCTAGGACATGCCGGTTTCCTCACGATGTTTTCCGTCACCGTTTTGAGAGCAGTGAATGACTGAATTTTTCTTTCCTCAAAAATCATCTTTAACGTGTTCTATCATTTGAGAGAGATCTTTTTAACAGCATTTACCTAGAACATAAATGACATGTATTATTTAGTCGATCAATATTGATAAAATGAAATTGCACTATTTTTTATAGAAGTAGGTAAGTAAAACATAATGCACCACTCTTATCCAAGGTAGGTGTCAGCCTTTTTAGACTTACTATACCTACTCTATGGTGTCCAGGGTATAATAATGTTACGTATATAGCTAATCGTGGGCGTCTGAACACCTAATATTACTATCCGATTGTGGAAATCTCAGCTATTTGCATTATTCCAATGCAGATTAAGGAATTTGTAAGAGTGTGAGTAGTGTTAAGTACAGTGCAGGAAAAAAACTGTGTTATTTATTTTATTATGAAATTGTATCATATCTGTAATGATTTATAACTTTAAAATGACCATTACAAATGCCATAGAGGTTACCCTCGAAAAATAAAACATTAAGCTTTATAAATCTCCTTTAATTTTTCTACTACACCGTCTAGTAAACAGTAATTCATGCCTGAATATACATCCATCTAACATTAAACATTTCCCTCATGTTCGTCATTAAAAAAAATGGCAAAGACTTTGCCGAAAGCTATGTTATAATTATTAGAGAAATAGTTGGAACTTAATTATATAATACAAAAGTTTATGTTATTTAATTTTAAATAGCGTTGTAACTTAGTGGCTGTATAAAAAGTTACAACATGGTTCTTATAAATCGCACCTTTAAAGTAAAACCGTTACTAAACGAAAATTTTCTTGAATGGGGAAGGCATGTGTCAAAGTGACAAGTGACAGTTTGGTCCCAAAAGAACTGTCAAATCAAAGGAATTTTCTGAAAAAAAAAACGATTTATTGATGTAAAATGACTAGATGTTGTGTAATAAGCTGTAAAAATGATGGAACATACAAACTTCCGACAATTCACACTATCAAGAAATAATGGGTAGCTGCTGTGACTGCCTTGAGAACAAAAATTGTATTATAACTAAGGAAAAGCTATATAATAAACAAATATCCACCCTTGCGAAGCCGAGACAGGCCGTTAGTTGAGTTTATTAATGAAATTCTACGATTATACCATAACTAAACAATCGAATACACTTTTCAAAATAATATCTACTTTTCTATTGGAGGTTAAGTACCAGTATTGCATAGCTCTATAAATCATTAAATGGTTCGTCTGGTGGAAGAATTATCACCTGGAACGAGTTTTGTGACAGTTGTTAAGAAATTAAATATCGTCGTTGATAGTCCAATACTGCGTAACTAACATTGTCAAAAACCGCGTAACTACAAAAAAAGCAAAAATGAGATTTCGCGGGTGTAGGTAACTGATTGTGATTGGCGTCGACCTGTGCGATCAATTTTTGAATAGATCAATAAAATGAGGAGTAAATCAAAAATAACAATACCGCGGATCTTTGGACGAACAAGTTACGACCAGAAAACCGCGTATATGCGCCAGTTTGTATGAGAATTTGCAGTGCTTATGTGATGCTTCAGTTAAAAATTGCTTTTTTTCGGCATCACTGGATTATTTTGAATGTAAGTATATTACACGTATTCTAAATGTTATGGTAATTAAAATTGGAATGTTTATTATTCTAAAATTGTGTAATTTGGTGTGTAAATAGCGACGACAGGAACTACCTCGGTTTGAAAAATTTTCGGCCTAGCCTATATTTGAGGGTAGTATGTAAATAAATTTGTACTTATTCGATAGCTTGATTATTTATTATCACGTTTCATTGTAAATTGCGCTTTTTTATTTCAGGCAATCTGCTACTCTGCCAGGTAATGGAAAAAATCTTAAAGTGGCTCCATGACTAATACTTTGTCAAAAACTTAACCATGTTGAAATTGCAAGATGGTATGTGACGATCAGATACCAGCAATGTGTAATGAACATCTATGATAATCAACTTTCCTACTACATTCCTGAGCAATTGTCAAAAAAGGGGAAACAGGGAGATTTTTCTCCCTTGAAAGAAGTCATGTCACAAAAATCGCTAGGAAATGTGAATCAGTTTTGGGGTCCATGGATTCTTGTATTTGTCTTGTTTCCCAAAGACCAATCTATAACAGGCTAACAGTAAGCTAAATTGTTTGATAAATTCACTGAAAAAAGTCCCGAAAATCGGCGGGGATTTAGTAAAAAGTAAGGCTTTTTACAGGATACTGAATGGCTCACCATTTATTTTTTTAAGACATCTATTTAATGTATTTCTTATTACCGAGTATCTTCATTCAATAATTACCTATATTTTTAACAAATTGACTTAAAAATATAGATCATTAGGGGAGAGATTTGTTAAAGAATAAATTATTATTGTTGAAAAAAATATTATTTCTAAATAGGTAGTTTTAGATAATTATAATTTTGAGACTGATTTGTTTCTGTTCATATAAAGACTTATTATATATAATAATAACTATGTTTATTTCTTATATGATGTTAAACTTTAGCAGCATTAATAAATAAGCTGAGGAAGTTTAAAAAAGTAATAATGTTGCCTATTTATTACTTCTCATATGTTTTCATACCTGTTAGTATATATATGTTGTTCTTCTATAAATATAAACTATTTATGATTAAACATAATCATTTATACTTAATTTCATTAAATAAATGATTGATTGAAGTTGTAGTTTTTTTTTAAATATCACGTAAGTACTGTCTATAATCCAAAATCGTTTGAAACTATACAGCGTAAGTGACTTTCTAATTAAAATATTAATAATATCGTCTTCAAAATGAGTACATTACATGAAAGAAAACAAAATGATCCTCTACTCAAGTTCAGTCGAAGATCGGTCGATTAGTCTTTTAGAAAATTAGTTTTTTGTCTCTCCTGTAAAATCAGTGAAAGTGTAGTTACGCAGTATTTGACAATGTTAGTTACGCGTCATTGGACTATCAACGACGATATACCTATTGTGATATTTCTCGAATCTAAATAGAAAAAGGGGTAAAATTAATAATTTAAAACATTACGATATTTTATCAAAATAGAAAGTCAGAAGCAGCATTATGTTTTTGGTAGAGGAGAGGACAGGTAAAACATACCTTAACTCAAAAATTTAAACCACAACTACAAGTAATTGTGCCACTCAATTAAATCAGATTTTTTCCTCTTGTAGATGCACCGCGGCGTCTTAGTTCTTCTTTTAGTCTATGCACTTGCATTGACGAATAATTTTCCATATTTGTTTTGTATTTATACTCAATTTTTAAAACAATAAATCTTGTTTGTTTTTTGTACAAGGTAGACAGTAATCTGACGTAGGGACCAACTATCGCAGCGCCATCTACAATTAGCTTTGAGTTGCCATCCCCATTGAGTTATCAATGCAATCTATGTAAAATAAACAAACTTGTTGTTTTTTTTTAATATTGTATTTTACGCCATCTAGCGGTAAATCAAAGCGTTACTAAACCGAGTTATTATCGGCTCACGAAATATGTGTTTATGTCGCAGTGAGATAGATAAAGCCGTAATATAGTTATATCCCTAGGGATATAACTATATACCGTAACATAGTTATATTACTAGATTATGTTTAGTGAAATAGCTTTCGGAGTGTGCGGCGCAGGCGGGGCGCGCGCAATGTTGACGGAGCACCGCTTCGCGGTGCTCCTACTTCTAGGTGGTTTAAAGAATCGTTTTGCCAGAAAATGTCGACGGAGCACCGCTTCGCGGTGCTCCTACTTCTAGGTGGTTTAAAAAAAAATAACCACGAAGGGGATGGCGGGGTCTTCCAGACCCCGCCATCCCCTTCTAACCTAACCTGTCCGAGTCGGGGTGCCCCGTGGTACGAAACGGGGACTGACAAATAAAAAATGTCGTAGAAACGATTGGGGGCACCCCGACTCGGACAGGTTAGGTTAGAAGGGGATGGCGGGGTCTGGAAGACCCCGCCATCCCCTTCGTGGTTATTTTTTTTTAACCACCCAGAAGTAGGAGCACCGCGAAGCGGTGCTCCGTCGACATTTTCTGCGGCCGACTGACTGCGGCGCACACTCCGAAAGCTATTTCACTAAACTTAATCTAGTAATATAAGTATATCACTAAACTTAATCTAGTAATATAACTATGTTACGGTATATAATTATATCCCTAGGGATATAACTATATTACGGCTTTATCTATCTCACTGCGACATTTATACCAATAACAACGTGTTCGTGGAAGACTGTTATCGGAAGTTTAAAGTAAAACTGTTATTATTTGAATAAACACGGCGCTGAATGTCACAAAAAAGGTAAGATGTTAATTTGTTTTAATATGAAAAGTGTTTCAATTTATTTAAACACAGTTTTCTGTGTTAATTAACAAAATTATTAATGGTAAAGTGTTACTATAATAATATAAATCAAAATAAATGATACTGTACTATACTGTACTGTAAAAATGTACAATTATATAAATGCTTTTAGATAGGATTATTTCGTTTAACGCAATTGCTGCGAACAAATTATCGGACGCGTCCGTCAGCCGCGGCTGAGGGACGCGGCTTATTGAAATCTAGTCAGTACATTGAATACTACACTGTGCAAACTATCGGTCGTAAGACGCGGACGTGACCTTGAGTCGCCCTTGAGCGCTCGGACGTCCGAACAGAATCTGGCCGGCTGGATGTTTTGTGCATCCGCGGACGGCAGCGGACGGTGTGAACGGGGCACGGGACGCGTCCGCGGACGTTTTGAGAATATGTGTTCTGTGGTTTCGAGTGTCACAAGCAAAACCGCGCTCGCGCATTGACACCAAGTAAAAGGACAACATATGGCAGCTGCCGCCATACTCCATAAATTCGTCCTCGCTATCGCTGCTCGTCCTATTTCCCTTTCGACAAACATAACTACAAGGAATGATCGAAGTGTCTACGTAGTCTGTGGATCGAGTGAAGACGTCCGAAGACGACGTCCGAACTACCGTGCACACTGCTAAGCCGCGTCCCTAAGCCGCGGCTGACGGACGCGTCCGATAATATGCAGCTTGGCCAGAACGGATTGAAACGGAACTAAAATTTTTATTTCTGACAGCGTTTTAAAATCTTTGTTATTTGATGTAAACAAAGACCGCAGGTTTGTTAGATTTATTATTGTGCCATAAAACTAACGTAATAAGTGAAATAAAATCAAATCATTCAAAGTGCTGGTAGCGCGAAGACAGTGGCGACTTCCGGTTTTCTACATTTTTATGTCAAGCTGCAATTAGTTTTATTGCGGGAGTATCCTTTTTGATAAACAAACATCAAAATAGGTATTAAAAAAAATAAGAAAAAATATGTCACTACTTGTACATGTTTGAGAGCTCATAACTCGGAAACGTGACGGTTTACGAGGTTTTGCCCCTTACATTTTATGTTTGCATTGATGTGATCTATCGATATATCAATGTTTCATTCGTGTACGCCGTTTTGAAAAAAAATCAAAATGGCGGATGGCACCTGGTACACGACCCATACAAAAAAGTTCAAACCCCTTTGGCAGCTGTCAGTTGAAATCGATCCTCCCTAGGCCTGCAATGGATAACTTTCAAAAGGCTAATCAGACATGTAATGACCTACTTTCAGAGTATGAGTAATGAAAAATCATAATAATGAATCCTCCTGCCCTCTGTGGAATGGAAGGGCCTGTCGACTCGTGCTGACCAAATCCACAGTTTCCTACAATTGCCCTTTACGTTCCAGGGTCACGGTTACCCGTTTAGACAGTCCCTCAGAGCGGTGGAATTGTCGAAAGAAGCTACAACACGTAATAATAACTTAAACACAAGAAAATCCTAACATCAAAATTGACGAACTTTCTTAAAAACTTCCTTTAGAATAATGTTCGATCGTAAACCTTTACTCTGTTTTTTTTTAAGAACTGATTGATCCAAACTAATATTATAAATGCGAAAGTAACTCTGTCTGTCTGTCTGTCTGTCTGTCTGTTACGCTTTCCCGCTTAAACCTCTCAACCGATTTTGATGAAATTTGGCACAGACAATCTTTAGACCCTGAGAAAGAACATAGGCTACCTTTTATTGCGAAAAAGGGGATGAAGAGGTTGAAATAGGGGTTGAAAGTTTGTATGGGATTTCTAAATTTTAAAAGATAAAACCATGAAACTTTATATTTAAGCACTTGATAAGATATATTTAAACATTTGTTCTAGCGTTTTTGAAATTTCGACCAGTGAGGGGGTGAAATAAGGGTTGAAAGTTTGTATGGGATTTTGTCATTTCTGGGGATAAAACCATGAAACTTTATATTTAGGAACATGATAAGAAATAAATAACAATTTGTTCTAGCGTTTTTGAAATTTAAAATCGTTTGTTCTAGCATTTTGAAATTTTTACCACCGTGGGGGTGAAATTCTACAAACGGAATTCCCGAAATTCGTACGGAACGGAACGGATTCGGAACGGGAACTACGAAGCCAAACTTTTTGTATACAAAATTTTAACCACTGAACCTAGGAACATCATATTTAGAAGTTTTGGGTGTATCAAGTTAAAAAAAAAATGGCTTTTGAAGTTAAAGTTCCTTTTAACGAATAGGTACTCTGCATCGCCGCCGCTGCCGTCGGTCGTCGGTCGCCGTCGCGCACATTCGCCGAAGTGTGGCGGCAGGCAACGGCGCTGTCGTGTGGTGGGGGAGCGCACGAATCTAACTATGCCTACCCGAACGGGCAGTCACGTGAGGGCAGACATCATCAGGGGGTGTCGACTTTGTTCTACGAACAAGATGTAGGTGGGCTAGAAAACAAGAAAGAGACATCAACATAAGAGTAAAAGAGATGAATTACATAATGTTGCCAACAAAAATCATTGACAAAAATATTATTTCACATTCAATCTAATAATAGGCTTATTAATTGATTTTAAGTATGTTATCCTTAAAATTTATTTTTGCTTTTATTCTGATGCGAGAAAATGTTTGTGATGAAATTTTTAACATTTAAATTGATGAATACACAAAACAAAAAGGAGATAATAATATGACAACACTGGAACGCCATATTGTCTATTGGCTATTTGACGTCATAGGAAAAAATGTCTGCCATCGCTTGCGCACCATTATTTACATCTTGTTCTTGTGTTTATTTGTAATAAATAAAACAGTTGCATTTAATTCTACATACAATATTGTTAATGTGAGTCGAGCTTGTTCCTCTGTGTCTGTGTTTTGGTGAAATCAAGTGCGTATTTGTGAGATATAGACCCGGTGTTGAGACAGTGACTCTTGTTTGATTTTGTGCCTTATTCCCGATGAGTTCGTAGGAAGAAAACACTAGAATCTGTGCTATGTGTGGAACTTCACCTTCTAAAGATACCAGCATCACTTTACATCGGTTTCCGAACCTTTCTAATAAGACATTGTAGCTTATATGAATAAAGAAGTCAAATGAAATCGTTTGTTTTACTTTAGTAGATAATAAGTAAGGAGCAGTTTACTGCTCCTTACTTATTATCTTTCAGCATTTTATGCACAAGTACATTGTGTTTCTCGATAGTAATTTGAAAGAAACTATCGAGAAGCGCAATGTACTTGTGCATAAAATGCAATACAAAGAACCTGTAATGTACTTGTAGTATTTGAAATTCCCGCCCTGGATTCTACTGCCATGTTTTCGTGGGCTAAACATAGATGGCGCTGGTCGGTAAGAAAAATTTTCCTCACAAAATTAGTACGGAGTCGTCATTCTTCCCCTTTAGGGGTATATATGTTCTGTGGACATCATTGTCGGACGCATGCGATCAGAGAATGTCGAGTCCAAACAATCTCCACATTTTAACAAATAATAACAAAACAGCAAACGTTGTGTACAAAAATGTTTTAAATTAGGTCATTTTAAAATATTTTTGTACACAACGTGATGCTGACCCCTGGAAGTGTCTCTTGGACATAAGGGACCAATAAATTTTCCTGAGTACTTTCTGCCACTTAATGGAATACATAGGTACCTTATACCTACTGTAAACAGATATTTTATAATTTTTTAAACATACCTACTCTCTTTTAACCAAATGCTATACCCAAATCTATACCGTTCCATTAATTTATTCCTTAATATTCAAATTAATTTACTATAACTGTGTAAATGTTTGTTTCATGGCTAATTTGCTGAGCCGTTTGTTACAAAATTGGATATGGATAGTCTGAAATCTGAAAAACAACATAAGCTACTTTTTATCAAAACACCACGCTGGCGAAGCCGCGGGCGGAAGCTAGTATAAAATAAACAATTAATTCTAAGTGTAGCTTTACTTAACACATTAGTGAAGTAGCATGAGGCACACAAACGACAAGACAAAAAATATTAATTATCATCAAAATCCTATTCTAATACTATTTCTCCTAAATCAAAAAGAATTACCGTGACCCCGGAACGTAAAGGGCTATTGAAGGGCACCGTGGACTTTAGTCAGTACTAGTCTAACAGTAAAGGGTGGGAGGACTCATTTGATGACTTTACCACGCTAATAAAAAAAAATGTGGGTATAATATACGGTAGATCGATGTTTGCTCTCGGCAATGGCAATATTTAGCTGAGCATCATCTGCTTTTAATCCATTCCATGGTCTATGTCTACGGTTGGGTACAAACACCCAGGCCCTATGCCAGAAAGAAATTTCTAAAAAAAAAAACTGTCAAAGTGACAAGTCTTGCTTGAGCCGCTGAGCGACGAAAAGCGAACGTTGTTGTCAAAAGAAACCAAACGCGATTATTTTCCTAGGAATCCATATTTCTGTAAGTAAAATACTAATCTATTATCATGATTACTCATCTACTAGACCTTGTACAAGTATAACTAAAATATTTTATTACAGAAAAGATGACATCCGAAATATTTGCTACACCTCCATCGGTATCATGGGCGCAGAGAAGTGCTCGTGTATTTTTGACATTTAACGTAGAATGTGAGAAACCAGATATTAAAATCGAGAAAAAAGCAGTCTCATTTAAAGGTATTTGTACACCAGATCAGAAATTACATGAGGTTGTTATACCATTATATTCAGATATTGATCCAGACAAAAGTTCTTACACAAACAAAGGGAGGTTAATTGAGGTAGTGTTGGCTAAAGCTAAAATTGACGATCCTTTCTGGCCTGCCTTAACCAGTGACAAAAAGAAGCACCACTGGCTTAAAGTTGATTTTAACCGTTGGCAAGATGAAGATGAGAGTGGTGATGACTTTGATGATATGAATGACATGTTCTCAAGCAAATTGGGAAACTTTGGTGATGAAAATGAGAAAGAAGACACCAGCTCATCTGATGAGGAAGATCTTCCTGATATAGAGTAAAAGATCTCATGTATTGCATAGCCAAAAAATTCAATTAGTTTTAGAAATTTGTAATTACGGACAATATTTGTGCTTTTATACAAGGAATAGTATGGTAGTGGTAGCTCCTAAATGTATTATTATTTATAATAAGGTTAATAGGAGTGTGGTCTGTGTAACTGCATTCATATTTAATATTGTACTCATGAGTTTATTTACTGTAGCAATAGAAAACTATTTTAATTTCAGAATGTCATGAACTATACATTATTTTAATTTAAAGTTAGATTTAGCAGTGATTGCTGATTTAATTTTGATGTCTTTAAAAATGTTCAATCTATTGTTTGCAGTTGGATACTTTTTATTACATTTACTCTAAATGAAGTGCTAAACATTCAAAGGCCTGTACTATAAGTAACCTTATGATTTAGTGAATTAAGGTGCACTTACATCTTAATTATTGCTCAATTTACATTGTTCAAATCATGACATCTTCAAGCATGCATTTCCAACATGAACAATAAAATTGTTATTACACCATGATGAGCATTATGAAATATTTCTCTAAACCCGATGCTAGCACTGCATGTGTAAGCTTAATAAATATTTTCAGTCAGTCATCACTATTATGTTTATGAACAAACTAGAATAAACAAAGACACTCACTTAATCGAATTTAAGATGGATATTTTTGGTTCGCTAGCCTGTTATGACATAATAAACATAATGTTTTAGGCACTCTAAAACATTATGTTTATTATGTCATAACAAATTAAAATCTCTATAAAGAACTGCTACTTGTCGAAAATCTCAATTATAAATATAAACTTAAATATCTAAGGCAATCTTAATTTTTAAACACCAACTAATAATCTACATTCCAAAGATTAAACTATGGCTGCTTTATAATCATATTATCATGTTTCTTTATTTACCTTTAAAATATACTCCATAGCCTATGAAACATTATTATTACCATGATATTTAGCTAACAATGCATATGTTTTTAAATTGATTTTTTTGTGGTCTTATTATTGTTATACATTGGCATCAATTTTCTATATTGTAGGAGTCAATGTTTTTTTTAAATCCACCTACTAGATATATTACTGCACTTTTTTTTCTAAATTGCTTGTTTTTTTCCATTTTTCGCCAAGATAAATATTTGTCAAAATTAGGCTATCTCATCATGAATTAAATTATGTACTTTATGTAAAAAATCTTTCATTTATAAAGTTTTTGTTAGCAAATTAATTACCAATACCACATAAATATAATAGCCAATACTTAGACTACGTAAGTATTGGTAATTAATTTGCTACAGAAAATGTTATTAATAATGATTGTTTTATAGTACATTTCTGCCGCGGCCTATAATGGCTACTTTGCTGGTCGCACTGATGATGGCCGACAGCGCAGGGTAGCGCAGCTCCAGGCCGACACAGCGCGGTCAGCATGCAGCACTGGATGGACGAGCTAAGATAAAGGCCGAGGCCGTAGGCCGAAGCCTTTACAGCGAGGACAGCAAGGGCTGCAATGATGGCCAAGCTGGAAGGCCTAGAGCGTAGCTAGGCTAGCTCGAGGCAAGCATAGCGTGACCAGCGAAGCAGACATAGTGGGCCAAGGCTTGTATAGTGCTTTACTCAAAAATGCAAGTACCTAACCTACATAAAACCAGCAAGTGATTTAAATAAAATATATATTAATTAACTAGAAATTTAATTAAAATAACAATTATGAAAAATACAGTTACTAAAATTCAACACCGACTTTCCCGGTTTCATATTACTTACGTAGTTTGCCATAATTTTAATGCGATGCTGCTATATTTTCTCCATTTATTAATTCATTTACTTAAAGCAAAAAAGTCACTAAATAAAAATAAAAAATTCGCTGAACCGCGCTTTTGTTCCTTTGTAATTTTTTTTTAAATATGGAATACAATCTTTTTGTGCCTACCTCTTTATATACAAACAGCTGTGTTTTATATAAAATCTTTTTGCATTTGTTTTTTTAAAACGTTGAAACGTCAAAATAGCGGCCGGCAATGTTTTGCCGGCCTGTTAGAGCGGCCAGCAAAAACATTGCTGGCCGCTCTTTGAAACAGACCGGCAAAGTCTACTTTGCTCAAACAAGGTTGTCAAAATAATGACCACATTACATGCATTTTTGAGTAATAGTACATTACTGCCGCGGCCTTTAATGGCTACTTTGCTGGTCGCACTGATGATGGCCGACAGCGCAGCGTAGCACAGCTCCAGGCCGACACAGCGCGGTCAGCATGCAGCACTGGATGGACGAGCTGAGATAAAGGCCGAGGCCGTAGGCCGAGGCCATTACAGCGATATATTCCCTTTATGTCGAGTCCCGTTACGTCGAGTCTGGAAGTCTATTGTTCTCCAAAGTATTGATATTTTACGCTTTCTATTACCTTTATGTCGAGTTTGGTGAACAAGTACAGTCAGGAATGTAAATTAAAAGCCAATGGCATAAAAACATAATAATATTAATACAAGTAGGTATAGGTGAAGATTACCTAAAAAAGGAAGCTCAACGGAGCCCCGCTCCGCGGGGCTCCTATTTCTGCGTGCATGGTTTAAAGTAACCTAACACGAAGGGGATGGCGGGGTCTTTCAGACCCCGCCATCCCCTTCGAACCTAACCTGTCCGTGTCGGGGTGCCCACAAGTCCCGAGCTCGCTTCGCTCGCTCTTGGATCCCAAGTTCTCCTAATAACAATTCCAATCATTAATAATTCTAAATTATGTGCATGTATTCATTTCACTGGACGTGACTGTACTTCTAAAATATGATATAATTAAACTCGACATAAAGGTAATAGAAGCGTGGTAAATAAACTCGGCGTAAAGGGAATAGAAACGGGACAGAAAACTAAACTCGACATAGGGGTAATAGAAGCGAGACAAGGTTTTCGGCTCGACTTAACGGGACTCGACATAAAGGGAATCAACCATTACAGCGAGGACAGCAAGGGCTGCAATGATGGCCAAGCTGGAAGGCCTAGAGCGTAGCTAGGCTAGCTCGAGGCAATCATAGCGTGACCAGCGAAGCAGACATAGTGGGCCAAGGCTTGTATAGTGCTTTACTCAAAAATGCAAGTACATATCCTACATAAAACCAGCAAGTGATTTAAATAAAATATATATATTAATTAACTAGAAATTTAATTTAAAGGATAAACTTTCCATTATGGACCATTGATTTCGAAGTTCATATTTTTTTTGTAGATAGTACTCATAAATAGAAAGCTTTTCACAAATTTTCAAGTTTCGGACGTTCACGGTTTACGAGATTAATTTGTTTAAAGTTTCCATACAAATTGGAAAATAGCACTCCATTTTTGTCATGGTAGATGTCAAAGTTGACATTCACGTTCCGTTGACGACTTCGAGGTGTATCTTATTAAATTTATGTCACGTTTTACTAAGATATAATTTTATATACGACTAGCTGTTGCCAGCGGCTTCACCCGCTACAACTCGAAAATTATCCCACGGGAACATAAAATCGGGATAAAAACTATCCTATGTGTTAATCCAGGTTATAAACTATCTGTGTACCAAATTTTAGCCAAATCCGTTCAGTGGTTTTTGCGTGAAAGAGTAACAAACATCCATACATCCATACATACAAACTTTCGCCTTTATAATATTAGTAGGATATACTAATTTGGTGTGTAATAAGTGTGCACAATAATTGTTGTATTGTGCAATTACATTAACCTTTTACACACAAATTAACGATTTTTTGTGTTTACATTAGGTGGAACGAAACGTATAGCGACGCCATTTTGTTTTAGAGCGTCTTTTTTTTATCTGTTAGTCATTGTTTGTCAATATGTTAATACTTTGGTGTTTTATTGAGTGCAAGAGCAAGTGAAGCGAGCTCGGGACTTGGGGCACCCCGACTCGGACAGGTTAGGTTAGAAGGGGATGGCGGGGTCGTGTGAGCGAGCGAAGCGAGCGAATAGACCCCGCCATCCCCTTCGTGGTTATTTTTTTATAAACCACCCAGAATTAGGAGCCCCGCGCAGCGGGGCTCCGTCGAGCTGGCTCCCCCCGACTCTTTCCTTCAATAAATCAGGTTTATAATGTCCAAAACATAACGAAAACATAACCTTAAAATTCATTCTAACCTAAAACTTCAAGCATGGATATCTCCATAACCATGGGGCTCCGAGATGTGGGGATGGTGCAGGGGGGCAGCCCTCTCCCCCCCTCCCCTCCCCCCACCCTCACCCTCCCATAAATCAATGGTCCATAATGGAAATTTTAACCAATTTAAATAACAATTATGAAAAATACAGTAACTAAAATTCAACACCGACTTTCCCGGTTTCATATTACTTAGGTACTAATAGTTTGCGATAATTTTAATGCGATGTTTGACTGCTATATTTTCTTCATTTATTACTTCATTTACTTAAAGCAAAAAAGTCACTAAATAAAAATAAAAAATTCGCTGAACCGCGCTTTTGTTCCTTCTTTGTATTTTTTTTTTTAATATGGAATACAATATTTTTGTGCCTACCTCTTTAAATACAAACAGCTGTGTTTTAAATAAAATCTTTTTGCATTTAGTACATTACTGCCGCGGCCTATAATGGCTACTTTGCTGGTCGCGCTGATGATGGCCGACAGCGCAGCGTAGCGCGGCTCCAGGCCGACACAGCGCGGTCAGCATGCAGCACTTGATGGACGAGCTGAGATAAAGGCCGAGGCCGTAGGTCGAGGCCTTTACAGCGAGGACAGCAAGGGCTGCAATGATGGCCAAGCTGGAAGGCCTAGAGCGTAGCTAGGCTAGCTTGAGGCAATCATAGCGTGACCAGCGAAGCAGTCATCGTGGGCCAAGGCTTGTATAGTGCTTTACTCAAAAATGCAAGTACCTAACCTACATAAAACCAGCAAGTGATATAAATAAAATAATATATTAATTAACTAGAAATTTAATTAAAATAACAATATTATGAAAAATACACTTACTAAAATTCAACACCGACTTTCCCGGTTTCATATTACTTACTAATAGTTTGCGATAATTTTAATGCGATGTTTGACTATATTTTCTTCATTTATTAAAGCTTGACATAAAAATGTAGAAAACCGGAAGTCGCCACTGTCTTCGCGCTACCAGCACTTTGAATGATTTTTATTTAATTTTTTTCACTTATTACGTTAGTTTTATGGCACAATAATAAATCTAATAAACCTGCGGTCTTTGTTTACATCAAATATCAAAGATTTTAAAACGCTGTCAGAAATAAAAATTTTAGTTCCGTTTCAACCCGTTCTGGCCAAGCTGTACTTCATTTACGTAGGTAATAGGTATAGCAAAAAAGTCACTAAATAAAAATAAAAATTTCGCTGAACCGCGCTTTTGTTCCTTCTTTGTATTTTTTTTTTAATATGGAATACAATCTTTTTGTGCCAACCTCTTTATTTACAAACAGCTGTGTTTTAGATAAAATCTTTTTGCATTTGTTTTTTTAAAACGTTGAAACGTCAAAATAGCGGCCGGCAATGTTTTTGCCGGCCTGGTAGAGCGGCCAGCAAAAACATTGCTGGCCGCTACTTGAAACAGACCGGCAAAGTCTACTTTGCTCAAACAAGATTGTCAAAATAATGACCACATTACATGTATTTTTGAGTAATGTTTTTTTAAAACGTTGAAATCTCAAAATAGCGGCCGGCAATGTTTTGCCGGCCTGGTAGAGCGGCCAGCAAAAACATTGCTGGCCGCTCCTTGAAACAGACCGGCAAAGTCTACTTTGCTCAAACAAGGTTGTCAAAATAATGACCACATTACATGTATTTTTGAGTAAATGTAATTTACTGGTCTGGAGTCTACACTAAGAGAACTGGCGACACAGACGGCCTGCATTTATTTCTCTAAACCACAGCATCGCAATACATTTTCAACTTTATGCATAAAAGTATCACCGCTGCATCCGCGCCGCGTTTTAGAGAATGGCACTGCTGCGCGCACAAACTATAATGGGCTGACCACACGCTCAAGCTTCATCACAGTTCTAACCGCGCAAGCTTCTCGCATGAAAAAACTGTACACGGACGCGACGGCATAACCACACGCGCAAGCTTCAACACAGTTCTAACTGCGCAAGCTTCACGGAAGGCATAAAGGTGCGGGCCCACCGCGGCGCATGCTGTGTATTAATTTAGGTGACAACGTAGTGGATCTACGATTCCACTGGAGCACACAAGACTATGTATATCGTGGTAGGGCGCACGGTGAGGCTATGCACGTGCAACTGCAAATGGTAATTTTCTAAAGGATTGTGGAACCTTTCCTCATACACAATTTTACAATTTAACATCTCCGTTAAACAAAAATTAAGTTCTTTCCTCTTTCATTTTATTCAACATTATTTCGTAAGCATCTTTCTTTTTATTTCGCTCGGAATAATCCCTTGATTTAATTTTCCACAATATAGGAAGAGATTTATAAATTCTGTCAAGAATTCGCGATTGCACGTTCATAAATCTGCCATTTTTGACTGACGGATGTCCAATAATGTTCATGTATACCTTACCGAAGGACGACTTTGGCTTGAACACTGAACGCCCAACCACACGTGCAAGCTACACCACAGTTCTAAACCTACTACTACTGGATATATCCTACTTGCATAAATAAACATCATTTCATTTCACGCACGGTGTTCCGCGTGTACAAACTGGCTTGCGCAGGCAAAACTGTGGTGAAGCTTGTGCATGTGTTAGGCCCATATTAGAGAGGCTGCGTGCCGCGAATGTTTGGTAACCAGCTATACGAGATATTCGCCGCAAAATTTTGAAACACTTCTAAAACTTTTTTTAAATGATGATTCCAATTTGGAGATACCAAAACGCTACCGATGAGATAAAGGTTAGTGTAGCCGGATTGGATTCGATTGTGAGTAGGTAATAACTAGTGCGTGTTTTATTAAATTATAGCCGGGAGAGTAGTATTAATGAGCTAACTTTTGCTGTGTCCGCGTAAAACAGATTGATAGGCGTATCTAAGGGATAGGCAGGGTAGGGCAGCTGTCCCACTGGATTTTATATAATTATCTCACTACTATATCTATACCTACTGTCGTCAACTTAAGTTGTCAAATGTAAATAGGCAAAATAACGCGCATTATAGGACCTCAAAAATATGAAGAATAGAATAGAAAGGCTTAGTTTTAATTAACAATCATTTTGTGGTGTGGTTTCCTAGTAGGTAAGCGAAAAATTGGTCAATGTCGTCAAAGCCTATAGTGATTTACTTTTTTTAAATTAGAAAGACTCGACATTTTAATTCGCCACCTTTACCGGAGTTTATTACGAAGCGGCCGCTCTCCCACGCGGCGTTCTCGCACTAATAGGGTTTCGTGCGAGGCCTCCTTTAGAGTATTATGTTCTGTGTGCGAGGCCCTTTGACCTATGACCGAATTCCATGAACTCTAAATACTTATTAGGTATTTCGATTTTACTATAATTTATGAAGTATACCTATAAATTATAAGCTTTACCATGCACAACTAATTTATTTAGTAAAATAAAACACATTGGTTGGAACATACAGTGGAGGTCTGCCCCGTTTTGGCGGCTCCGTAAGGACATGGAAGCGATAGGCGAAGGTGATCCTGCGTCCTGCACTCGTTCAGGCCTATTAAGGAGCGAGGGGAAATGGGAAGCAGTAACTACCTAACTCGCGCGTCAGCCGCTGTGGGCGACCACAGCCAAGACATCGTGCCTCGTGGAACGTTTTCCATCAGCTCTCACATAGAAAAGCTGCATCTAAGTTAGATTTCGGAGATTTTAACAAGATGCAGCTTTTCTATGTGAGAGCTGGTGGAGCGAATGTTTTGATAATTTTTATATTTAAAATTATACTTGTTATTTCCGCAATTCATATTTTGATAAAGTTACAAACAACATGTCACTGGCCTGCAAATTGCAAAAAACGTAAGAAAATTTGAATTTCGCGGGCAAGTTCGACGCAATCACCTTAAATGGGCACCGCGGTCTTGTAACGCAAAAGAATGTGAAGGAACAAAGTTACAAAGTCCATTTCTCCACCCAGGGCGAGAGAACTCAATTAATAAAATATAGAAACATTTTTTCCGGTGATCGATAATAGCTCGCGTGAGAGCTGGATAGGAAGTGAATACGCGCTATGAAGTGAGAGACCCTACAGCTTGGGCCCCACTTCTGTTGCCCAGACATTTTCCTTCCCATACAATGAAATGATCCTTAATAGACACTAAATTAAATAACATCGTAAAAAAAGTGATAATTTTTTCGTGCAAACAATTTGTATGAAAAAATATTTCGCAAAATTTTACCAACTTCCGCCGTTCCGATTTTTTTCTTGTGTTATGAATAAAATGATCCTTACATGAAACAGAGTCGAACGGTACTAAAAAAAATTTGGCCAATTTCACTCATTCCTGTGGACAACTCACACTTGACCAAAAAAATAAAAACGCCAAATTTGTCAACATCAAAAAAGAGCTAAAGGTTTCTAAGAAAGTTTTCCCGTATCTCATAAGGATTCGGATTTCTCCCTTAGGTCCCATTTTAAAGAAACACCCTGTATATCAAATACGTCAGAAGCTCGCCCAAGGCATAGATATTTTATTCTCTATAGGCAGTGAACGAAGAAAACATCTATAGGTTTTGATCAATCTAAATAATTTTAAAGAACAAGGTTCAAAAATGTATGGACACCGTCCCCACCCTTGTAGCACCTTAGAACCTATGTTAATCGAAGATTATCATTTTATTGTTCTACGGCGAAACTGAAATGTGCATTCGAAAAAAGTTATATCTACATGAAGGAACCGGATTCAGTCACAATACCATGTTCCCGATCACGATGGTTTTCTCTTTAATTATTACCGTGGAATGATTTTGTTCGCTCGTGGCTAATTGAGTTGCTCGCGGCTAAATAATTACAGCCGTACAGGCCAATCATTCGGGTTAAGCCGCGCTTACCGAGGTTGGTCTGTGGATGGGTAACAATCTGTCATTGTAGTTTCCTTCGTGCCTCGGAAAGCACGTAAAGCCGTTGGTCCCGGCCATCATTGTAGATATTTGACAGTCTCAACAGTCAGAAGCTCTAAAATCTGACCACCAGTCATACCATGGGGTATCGTATTACCCAGTCACTGGGTTGTGGAGGTCCGATAGGCAGTCGCTCTATGTAAAATACTGATATTCAGCTGCAACTGGTTCAACTGGAAGCCGACCCCAATATAGTTAGGAAAAGGCTTTTTTTTTTTTTTTTTAGCGTGGTAAAATCATCAAATGAGTCCTCCGGCCCCGGGCAGGGCGGGAGGGACTGTCAGACTTCTACTGACTAAAATCCACGGTGTCCTTCAATAGCCTGTTGCGTTCCGGGGTCACGGTAAGGAAATAATCCCGCGACCCCGGCAGACTTTGGCCCTCTGAGAGGGGGGCCCCGTCATTATGCTGACGCTCTTTGAGGCGCGCGTGGGACACAACGCGCCGTCGACCCGGGCATGGTCCTTGGTCGGGCAGCGAGTTGCCCTTTACTCGCTGCCCGCATGCCCGCGCCTACGGTGGCCGGAGATCATCTGCTGACGTCCGACGCCGCGGGCGCCTCCTCCTTCACGAGCATTACTGCCTCGCAGAAGGAGCAGACCGCTTCCCACTCCGTCTCGCCCCGCAGCATGGCCGCAACCAATGCCCGGCGCGAGAGGTCTCCGCCTATCGCCGCCGTGAGGACACGTCGGTGCACCGCCCAAGCTGGGCAGTCTTGCACCGTATGCTCTACTGTGTCCTCCGGGCGATCTTCGCAGTGGTGGCACCCGGGCGTCTCCTCCTTCCCCATCAGGCACAGGTACCTCCCGAAACTTCCGTGTCCGGTGAGGACCTGCGTCATCCGATAGGTCAGGACGCCGTGACGTCTCTCCAGCCACTCCTCAAAGAGGGGTCTTACCGCCGCAATTGCGGCGTGCCCGGCCTTCGGTCGCGACAGTCGTCCCCTCCATACTGCCCTGAGATCACGCCGGAGCTCTTCCCGCCGCGCCTCGACTTCACGAGGCAGCGGGGTCACGCCCCGGCGCTGCGCCTCCAAGTTAGGAAAAGGCTAGGAAGGTGGTGGATGATTTTGTTCGGAGTTTTCAAACAACTCTTTGGAACTAAATGGTGACTTCCGCACGGAAACAACTCACGGAGCAGAAAAAAAATCAATGAAGAATTCTAATGAATATCGTTATTGTGAAGTAACCATTAACCGTTTTTAGGAGTAGGTATTCAAATAAAAATATATTTTTAAATACAAATAAAATCGTTACTTTTTATCACAATAAATACATTTTTCGGTTGTGGGATCGAGCTGTCCTGTCCCTCACGGCGCCTGCCTCCTCCTTCGCTAGCACGCCTGTCGCCGTCGTGAGGACACGGTGATGCTCTGCCCAAGGGTAGACCTGCACCGTATCCTCCGAGCGAACCTCGTAGTGACGACACCCAGTCAATTGTTCCTTCCCTATCAGACACAGGAACTTCTCGAAACTTATGTATCCAGTGAAGATCTGCCTCAAGCGGAAGGTACGGCCGCCACCCGTGGCGCCTCTCCAGCCATTCCCCAGAAAGAGTCTTACCGCCGCGATCGCGGCGTGCCCGGAGTGATGAGGGTATGCCTGGGCCAGCGACTTGTACTAACGCGATGGGTCGTATCGGGCAGCCGATGCGATTAGGGGTTTGCAGCAAAATTCAAAGAACCGGTTCCTTAAGAAGATCTCCTGACTTTCTTGAGGAACCGCGTTTTCGACAGTTGGTGGCTGCGCGCATGTCGTCAGTTTCGTTTGGTACTTATATTAAGAGAATTTCGTTGGGCTAGCCAGTGCCTGGGACAATATTGCAATAGACACTGAAAACACCGAATAATGTATTTGTTGCGATAAAAAGTAAACGATTTTATTTGTATACACCGTGTTCCGGACGATATACATAAACTTCGACCAGATGTTCAGACCACGGAAGTAAGCATTTTTCATTATGGACACATTAATAAATTCTTATTTTTTATTTTTTGTTAATTTTCATACAAACTAAATACCTAGACGTAAATAACCCGATATGCATGCCTCTTTATCCGAATTGGCAACGTCGTATTCATAACATTTGGCGGGCTGAAACTTGTCAAAACAGTTTCTTTGATTTTTTATCTCGTTCCTCATAGCACTGTCAATGTACTATACTTATCTAAAGAGAACGTATAAGGCTACCAAGCAGGTAGATACGTATTTCGAATTGTCTTTTTAATTGAGGAATAAAAAAAAACAAAATTCCATAACCAAATCATGATAACCTCTTCCCACGACATGCAGCCTTCGCAAAACGTTTCTGCAGTCCTTATTTTTAGTCTAGGCTTAAAGCAACGCCGGACCTCCAACGACGGGAAGGGGAGTAGGCTACCATAATTATCTTCCCATTCTGCCGTTTCGGCTTAAGTAACGAACATTCAATCTCAAAATTATTGACTAAAAGAGGGGCAGCTCAACACGCAATCTGGGGACCACGCTTAGAGCTCACGTACATTCGTAAAAATACTCTCAAAAGATAGGTCTCGGTCAAATTAAGATAAATGGTAATCACAGCATATTTTTTTTATGCATTTGAGTAGAATAATTATAATTTATAAGCACACTTGTTGCGTGGGCAACATCAGAACTAACGCCACCATCTTATTTTTCAATACATTTCACAAATGAGCGCTCTCCTGTCAACCTCAATGGAGTGTCCAAAGATCCATATAACACTGTAGGTTAGACAACTACGTCAGCCGTAATGTCATTCAAAAATATTTTTATTAATAAAAAATAAACTCTAAAAAGCAAAAAATAAATTTAATGTAAAAAGTTTTCGAAATGACCACCTTCTGTTTCGACACAAATATTCAAACGAGTCCTAATTTGGCCATTTAAATTTACAGACATTTGTCTTATTTGTTCAACAGCCTGAGATATTCTATCTAAGAGCTGTTCACGGTTCTGAATTTGTACGGAGTACACCTTCTCCTTTAAGGTTCCCCAGACATAAAAATCTAAAGGAGTCAGATCTGGGGACCTAGCTGGCCATGCGATATTTGTGCTACCTCGTCCAATCCAACGGCCAGGAAACGTTGCATTTAAATATTCACGCACTTGTGTGCCATAATGTGCAGGGGCCCCATCATGTTGGAGCCACATGGTTCGCAGAGTTTGAAGATCCACTTGTTCGAAAAATTCGAAGCTAGTGACGTTTCTTAGGAACTCTAAGTAATTGTCAGCATTTAGGCGGTGGGGAATCTCAATAGGGCCGATCAGCTGATTGTTAAAAACACCAGCCCACATGTTTACAGAGAATTCAGTTTGATGTGACGCCTGCCAATGTAAATTCGGGTTGCTCTCATGCCACTGCACTTGATTTTTGGAATTGAATACTCCCGCTCTTGTAAACTGGGCTTCATCCATCCAAAGAATTTTTTGAAGCAGTATTGGATTATTTATCAGTTCTTGATTCATTCTCTGGCAAAAAACAATTCTTGAGAAGTGATCAGGTGGTATTATGCCTTGGGATTTTCTGTAGTGGTAGGCATGCAAACCATATCTTTTCCACAGTTTCCACACTAGCTTATGAGATACACCCACGATTCTCCCAACGCGTCTCGTTGAGAGTGTAGGATCATGAATAATAAGGTTCATTATTCTGTTTTCTTGAGCGACGCTCAAATTGATTGCTCGTTCAGGGCGGCGTGGTCTAATTCCGATCTCACAAAATCTCCTGTGTATGTTAATAAATGTTCGTATATCAGGAACGCGCCGACCAGGGAATCGCCGTTGGTACTCTCGCACAGCTGCTGTAGCATTTCCGTCACAGAAACCGTAGACGAAGTGAATATCAGCTTGGTGTTGAGCAGAATATTCGTGCGGCATAGTGAAAGTTGTAATCAAAATGATTGATTAAATTAGTCGGAAACCCAAAAGCAAATTACAATAAACAATAATCCTGACAGTTAAAATCATGCATGACAAACAATGACAAATAACAACTTAGGTATCCATAGCGACCCAGTTTAATCTCTTTGAAAGATTCGTTATCGCAAATGATCGTATTTCTTCGCTAACTCTCGGGTTCCTCTCGTACGTGCAAATGAAATGCAAATAGTATTTGATAGATTTATCATTTTAATTGCACTAAGCGGCAACATAGGCCAAATTAAGATACTTTCTCACTGCATAGCTCAATTAAATTTCATTAAATGAAATTACAAATATCTTTGTAACGAAGCCTTTTTAAGTACTACTTCCTTTGTTGGATTTGATTTGTAAAAGCCATAGAAGTATTTGCTAAAGTTTATGGATAACGTGAAGAACACGGTGTATAAAAAGATATTTTTATTTGAATACTCCTAAAAACGGTCAATGATTACTTCACAATAACGATATTCATTAGAATTCTTCATTGACTTTTTTTTCTGCTCCGTGAGTTGTTTCCGTGCGGAAGTCACCATTTAGTTCCAAAGAGTTGTTTGAAAACTCCGAACAAAATCATCCACCACCTTCCTAGCCTTTTCCCAACTATATTGAGGTCGGCTTCCAGTTGATTCAGATGCAGCTGAATATCAGTATTTTACATAGAGCGACTGCCTATCGGACCATGGACCTAAAAAAAAAGGCGGACGGAACTTCACTAAGAAACAATTGAAGCACCCATAGTAAGTCAGTGCGCTAATTTGTGGACAAGCCAGCACGCACACATTCACACCATAGTAAGTAAGTCAGCCGTCGGCCATTACGCTTCGAACGACACTCGCGGTTTTATACGGTGTTATTTTGTCTAATAAAAATCAAAGTATGCCGTCATGTGTTGCAAAAAATTGTCTAAACCATAGTAGTTCAATTAAAAAAGCCAGGGGATCACTTTTCATAGTTAAGCATGTCAATTTGAAGCTTATTTCTCGATTTTACGTCAATAAATTTAATAAACATCTCGAAATCAATCAGTGTTGCAACTATTTCAAGGTTCAAATTATTTTAAAATTGGGAGATTTATATTTTATGTTACTATTTATCGTTATTGTATTCTTCTATATTTTTACAGATTTCCCACGGCAAATGATGCATGGAAAAATGATTGTATAAAAATAATAAGGGAGTGTAGACATGGAATAGGAATGTAGACGTGTAGGAATGGAACATAAAATAGCTTTAATTAAATATTAATAGCGGAAAAATACTTAAACATTCGTTTTCACCACTTAAGTAAATTAGAAGGGATTTCTAGATGTGTCGATAGCAAAAGACAAGTCTACAAAAATTTGAATCACCAAAAGGGATTGTAAAACTTTATTAACATTAAACGAGTTGTAAATATTTTAATATCCAATGTGCTTAAATTATTTTACCTTTATTTTAAAAATAGGTATCCGTCACAAAAAAATTGCAATTAAACTTAAGTTCAAGGGAGATCTTAATTAAATATTGTTTAAAAATGGGTAGTTTTTTCCTTCATCTGGCATCCCTATACACACGCACACATATTTACGCCGCCGCCATTGTGGTGCTTCAATCGTTTCTTAGTGAAGTTCCGTCCGCCTTTTTTTTTAGGTCCATGTATCGGACCTCCACAACCCAGTAACTGGGTAATACGATACCCCATGGTAAGACTAGTTGTCAGATTTTAGAGCTTCTGATGATGACCGGAACCAACGGCTTTACGTGCTTTCCAAGGCACGAAGGAAACTACAATGACAGATTGTAACCCATCCACAGACCGACCTCAGTAAGCGCGGCTTAACCCGAATAATCGGCCTGTACGGCTCGAATTATTTAGCCGCGAGCTTCTCAATTAGCCAAGAACGAACAAAATCATTCCACGGTAATAATTAAAGAGAAAACCATCGTGATCGGGAACATGGTATTGTGACTGAATCCGGTTCCTTTTTAGGGGCCTTCCTGCCGGGTGGATTGTCACCGGTGTATAGGTCGCGGACCCCTATTTGAGTACTGCCTCGTCGAGCTGTGGAAGGTTGCGGGGGCACAGAATTAAACACTCTGCTTGTAGGTTATACGTAGCCACGTTTATTCCCCAGAGTCCCGTTGAGACAACCTTCCGCTCGGAGCAGTGCGCAGTAACTGCCCCGCCGTTCATTCGTCCCGCTCACATACATTTATGCTTACCTAGCGTTCTGCCTTCCACGTTTACATTGTGTCCCTACACCTTCATGTCGATATAATTTTTTTCGGACGCACATTTCAGTTTCGCCGTAGAACAATAAAATGATAAGACGGTTATGATCCTTCGATTAACATAGGTTTTAAGGTGCTACAAGGGACGTTTTGGGCATTGTTCTTTATTAGAGAATTTATGCAATCTCTTTTGAACCCAATGATATTATGTAAAAAAGGTGACTTTATAATATCATTGTTTGAACCGTAAAAATTGCACTGCACCCAAGTTGTATGTTTTTATAGTTACTATACTCTATGGTATGTCTTATGTTGAGACATAAGCACAGAATATATAGGGTCAGTTCCGACCGCGACGCGAAGCGATGACGCGACGATGCGCGCAGTCTTTTAAGAGGCATTCAACACCAAAAGATACATATTTCGTTGTGACAATTTAGAATACGTTGAGCGGTGTCAAGTGGCGCCACGCTGCGCAGCGCGGCGCATCTCAACGCAGCGGTGAGTCGCTACGCATCTCGAGGCCGCGCGGCGCCGCTTACGCCGCTCGAGGCCGCTCGACGATGCAAGATGATAGACTGGGAGCTAGAGGTGTCTGATTATGCGTAATGTGAGTGTCGAATTTCGCCAACCGATTTAAGTGACGAAAAGGTCAATGAATAACAATGTTTATCTTGCCGGTCAATGAGGGTTTTCCCGTATGAAGAATCCACTAGATGGCAATACGTAGGCTTGTGGTCTATCTGCTCCGTGATTGGTTAATTTTGACACTTCTGACAATGTCATGTCAAAATTAACCAATCACGGAGCAGATAGACCACAAGCCTACGTATTGCCATCTAGTGGATTCTTCATACGGGAAAACCCTCATTGTCTGGTCCATTTTTTTATGCCCTCTTCTCTTATTCGTAAACGGAATGAATCGAGTACATGATTTAAGATCATTTTAATGATTATTTCCGTAATAATTTATAGAAAAATCAGATCACAGCTTTTTGCGGGACAGATAAAGCTCATAATACATAATTGCATAAAAATATTTTTTCCAATCAGTTAGGAACTTGTTCTGATTTGCTGAATTAAATGAAGTAGGTACTGAACTAAATGAGTGGACTACTTCATCAAGCGAAAAGATACACATACAGCTTGGCCAGAACGGGTTGAAACAGAACTAAAATTTTTATTTCTGACAGCGTTTTAAAATCTTTGATATTTGATGTAAACAAAGACCGTAGGTTTGTTAGATTTATTAATGTGCCAATAAACTAACGTAATAAGTTAAAAAAAATAAAATAAAATCATTCAAAGTGCTGGTAGCGCGAAGACAGTGGCGACTTCCGGTTTTCTACATTTTTATGTCGAGCTGTACTTAAGGTGATTGCTTCGATGTAGCCCGCGAAATTCAAATTTTTTTACGTTTTTTGCAATTTGCAGGCCAGTGACATGTTGTAACTTTATAAATATTTGTGTTGCGCAAATAACAAGTATAATTTTAAATATAAAAAATATCAAAAAACTCGCTCCATCAGCTCTCACATAGAAAAGGTGCATCGTAGTTAGATTTCGGAGATTTTAACATGATGCACCTTTTCTATGTGAGAGCTGATGGAGCGAGTTTTTTGATATTTTTTATATTTAAAATTATACTTGTTATTTGCGCAACACAAATATTTATAAAGTTACAACATGTCACTGGCCTGCAAATTGCAAAAAACGTAAAAAAATTTGAATTTCGCGGGCTGGTTGGAGCATCCCCCTTAAGGTGATTGCGTCGATGTAGCCCGCGAAATTCAAATTTTTTTACGTTTTTTGCAATTTTCAGGCCAGTGATATGTTGTAACTTTATAAATAAACTAGCTTTTGCCCGCGGCTTCGCTCGCGTAATCAGTCGAAAATCTAAGAAGATTTATACAAACTTTCATCCCCTATTTTATCCCCTTAGGATTAGAATTTATCAATATCCTTTCTTATGGTATGCCATTGCCTACGTCATACCAACTCGTAGTAGCTACATGCATGCATAGTCTCAGCCCGATCGGCTTAAAATTTTCATCCCCTATTTTATCCTCATGGGGGTAGAATTGATCAAAATCCATTCTTAGCGGATGCCTACGTCATAACATCTAATCCTCATGGGGGTAGAATTGATCAAAATCCATTCTTAGCGGATGCCTACGTCATAGTAGCTTTGTGCATGCAAAATCTCAGCCCGATCGGTTTAAAATTGACAAAGTTTCATACAAACTTTCATCCCCGATTTTATCCCCTTAGGGGTGGAATTTATCAAAATCTTTTCTTAGCGAATGCCTACATCATAACATCTACCTGCATGACAAAATTTCAGCCCGATCCGTCCAAAATCTAAGAAGATTTATACAAAGTTTCATCCCCTATTTTATCCCCTTAGGGGTGGACTTTATCAAAATTCTTTCTTAGAGGATGCCTACGTCATAGTAGCTTTGTGCATGCAAAGTCTTTGCCCGATCGGTTTAAAATTGACAAAGTTTCATACAAACTATCATCCCCTATTTTATCCCCCGGGGGGTAGAATTGATCAAAATCCTTTCCTAGCGAATGCCTACACTATAACATCTACTTGCATGCCAAATTTCAGCCCGATCCGTCCAAAATCTAAGAAGATTTATACAAACTTTCATCCCCTATTTTATCCCCCTGGGGGTAAATTAATCAAAATCCTTTCTTAGCGAAAGCCTACATCATAACATCTACTTGCATGCCAAATTTCAGCCCGATCCGTCCAAAATCTAAGAAGATTTATAAAAACTTTCATCCCCTACTTTATCCCCTTAGAGGTGGAATTTATCAAAATTCTTTCTTAGAGGATGCCTACGTCATAGTAGCTGTATGCATGCAAAGTCTCAGCCTAATCGGTATAAAATTGACAAAGTTTCATACAAACTTTCATCCCCTATTTTATCCCCTTGGGGGTAGAATTTATCAAAATCCTTTCTTAGCGGATGTCTACGTCATAACATCTAACTGTATGCCAAATTTCAGCCCGATCCGTTCAGTGGTTTGGGCTGTGCGTTGATAGATCACTATGTCAGTCAGTCACCTTTGAGTTTTATATATTTAGATGAGTTGCGGTAATAACAAGTATAATATTTTTAAGGTGATTGCTTCGATGTAGCCCGCGAAATTCAATTTTTTTTACGTTTTTTGCAATTTGCAGGCCAGTGACATGTTGTAACTTTATAAATATATGTGTTGCGGTAATAACAAGTATAATTTTAAATATAAAAATTATCAAAAAATTCGCTCCATCAGCTCTCACATAGAAAAGGTGCATCGTAGTTAGATTTCGGAGATTTTAACATGATGCACCTTTTCTATGTGAGAGCTGATGGAGCGAATTTTTTGATAATTTTTATATTTAAAATTATACTTGTTATTACCGCAACTCATTTATTTATAAAGTTACAACATGTCACT
Source organism: Agrotis clavis (assembly GCA_954870645.1). Classification (NCBI taxonomy): domain Eukaryota; kingdom Metazoa; phylum Arthropoda; class Insecta; order Lepidoptera; family Noctuidae; genus Agrotis; species Agrotis clavis. The sequence goes on along the minus strand of OX940919.1, from coordinate 15,739,702 downwards.
GGCCTGCAAATCGCAAAAAACGTAAAAAAATTTGAATTTCACGGGCTGGTTGGAGCATCCCCCTTAATGCAGGCAGGATTGATTGTCACTATTTAGGGTCTCAGGTATAAAGGGCCGATTACACGACACGATTCATCGTGCCCTAAGTCCCTAAGTTCCGATGGATTGGGTGGTGTAATCGCTGTTAGGCTGTTAGTTTCCCTAAATCGGGCGATGGAGTGTACCCGACGGCCTAAGTCCCTAAACCCCGATAAATCGTGTCGTGTGATCGCGGTTAGGGCGCTCAGTAGCGGCGCGGCGTTCGACGTGAAATGACATGTCGTGAAGTGAAAATGGCTTCGCAACGCGAAAGAGAAATGAATACTCGTAAATATTCCTTCAGCTAACGTCTTCTCTTCTTCTTATTTTTTACTATACCCACTGTTGCTGCGAGAGCGACTACTTTTCAAGGCGGATGAATGCTTATAAAATGAAAATAAGTAAATATTCAGGAGTTTATATAGCCTGACATAAAACCATTTGCGTCTATGCCATTGATTTGCCATATTTTTAACTTTTATTGGCAATTCTTAAAAATATTAGAAAAAAAACATCACTTGTTTTTTTTCCATTAATCAAATTCGTAAAAAAAAAACATTATTAAGGGTGAATTTGAAAAGATGCAGTCTAGAAATGAAACATAATTGATTTAATATTTGGTTGACCGAGCTTTGCTCGGTTTTTAAAATGTCTATATCTTGGGAACCGAGCTTTTCTCGAACCTGGGACCTTGATAAATCGATTCCTTGGGCCGAAAAACCCCTAATCTGTAACTTTCATGAAAATCCTTGGAGCCGTTTCCGAGACACTGATTACTTATAAATATACAAGAATTGCTCGTTCAAAGATATTAGATACGTTAAGACAACGACAAACAACGTGGAAATCTTAAAAAAAAGCCAGAAACTGAAAAAAAACACTTTTATAAAACATTTTGAACTGTTTATTTTATAAATTTGAAAAAAAAAATGTTTTTTTTTCAACCCTGATGCCAAGTTTCTGATACTTTGTAAGCGCAGGAGCCACGTAGGCGCCACCTTCACTGCTCGACGGTCGGCTGAAAAGTGAGTTAGGGTGCCGATATCGTGTAGTGTGATCAGAACGCCCAATCTATCGAGGCCTGCTCATCGGCCCGATGAATCGTATCGTGTAATCGGCCCTTAAGAATTCGGTCATAGTTGCCTTCATTCGGATTTTGTATACTCAACTACGAAAATGACGACTGCGGGAGGAAGAGGGGTGGGGCGGGAAGCACGTGGCGAATGTAGACACTCCGCTGCACCGCGCGGCGTCTGGATGCGCAGCGTATCGTCGCGTCGCTTCGCGTCTCGGTCTGAACCAGGGTGTCGACTTTGTTCTACGAACAAGATGTAGGTGGGCTAGAAAACAAGAAAGATACATCAACATTAGAGTAAAAGAGATGAATTACATAATGTTGCCAACAAAAATACTATTTCACATTCAATCTAATAATACGCTTATTAATTGATTTTAAAGTATGCTATCCTTAAAATTTATTTTTGCTTTAATTCTGATGCGAGAAAATGTTTGTTATGAATTTTTTAACATTTAAATTGATGAATACACAAAACAAAAAGGAGATAATAATATGACAACATGACAACACTGGAACGCCATATTGTCTATTGGCTATTTGACGTCATAGGAAAAAATGTCTGCCATCGCTTGCGCACCATTATATTTATATCTTGTTCTTGTGTTTATTTGTAATAAATAAAACAGTTGCATTTAATTCTACATACAATATTATTAATGTGAGTCGAGCTTGCTCCTTTGTGTCTGTGTTTTGGTGAAATTAAGTGCGTATTTGTGAGATATAGACCCGGTGTTGAGACAGTGACTCTTGTTTGATTTTGTGCCTTATTCCCGATGAGTTCGTAGGAAGAAAACACTAGAATCTGTGCTATGTGTGGAACTTCACCTTCTAAAGATCCCAGCATCACTTTACATCGGTTTCCGAACCTTAGTAAATAAGTCATTGTAGGTTATTTATGAATAAAGAAGTCAAATGAAATCGTTTGTTTTACTAAACTGCTCCTTACTTATTATCTTTCAGCATTTTATGCACAAGTACATTGTGTTTCTCGATAGTAATTTGAAAGAAACTATCGAGAAGCGCAATGTACTTGTGCATAAAATGCAATACAAAGAACCCGTAAAGTACTTGTAGTATTTGAAATTCCCGCCCTGGATTCTACTGCCATGTTTTCGTGGGCTAAACATAGATGGCGTTGGTCGGTAAGGAAAATTTTCCTCACAAAATTAGTACGGAGTCGTCATTCTTCCCCTTTAGGGGTATATATGTTCTGTGGTCTGAACTGACCCTTATACCCCTAAAAGGGGAAGAATGACGACTCCGTACTAATTTTGTGACTTGTGAGGAAAATTTTCCTTACCGACCAACGCCATCTATGTTTAGCCCACGAAAACATGGCAGTAGAATCCAGGGCGGGAATTTCAAATACTACAAGTACTTTACAGGTTCTTTGTATTGCATTTTATGCACAAGTACATTGCGCTTCTCGATAGTTTCTTTCAAATTACTATCGAGAAACACAATGTAGGTACTTGTGCATAAAATGCTGAAAGATAATAAAACCCCTTCTACACGGTCAGGCGGTCAGGTCTGACAGAGGTGACCTTGGTCGTGTCACAGTACCCCACCGTCTGGAACGCTGTCGGCTGACGACGGTCCGGTCGACCGCGCACCGCGGACGCAGCCTGTCGGCTGACGGTCCGGTCGACGGTCGGGAGGGATGCGCTACGGTCGGAAAACTTGTCAGTTCGGTCCGGCGTTCACCATTTTTAGGGTTCCGTAGTCAACAAGGAACCCTTATAGTTTCGCCATGTCCGTCCGTCCGTCTGTCCGCAGCTTAGCTCAGAGACGCCCAGTACTAGAAAGCTGTAATGGGGAAGGCAAGTGTCAAAGTGAAAATGACAGTTTGGTCCCCAAAGAACTGTAAAATCAAAGGAATTTTCAGAAAAAAAAAACATTTATTGATGTAAAATGACTAGATGTTGTGTAATAAGCTGTAAAAATGATGGAATACACTTTTCAAAATAATATCTACTTTTCTTTTGGAGGTTATGTACCAGTATTGCATCGCTCGAAAATCGAAGAATTATCACCTGGAACGAGTTTTGTAATAGTTGTGGTGTTAAGAAATTAAATATATTGTGATATTTCTCGAATCTAAATAGAAAAAAAGGTTAAAATTACTGACTTAAAACATTATGATATTTTATCAAAATAGAAAGTCAAAAGCAGCATTATATTCTTGATAAAGGAGAGGACAGGTAAAACATACCTAAACTCAAAAATTGAAACCTCAACTACAAGTAATTGTGGATTTATTACGGTAAAATCAAATGTATAACCACTCAATTAAATCACTTTTTTTCTCTTGTAGATGCGCCGCGGCGTCTTAATTCTTCTTTTAGTATATAGTACTTGCATGGACGAATAATTTTCCATATTTGTTTTGTATTTATACTCAATTTTTATAACAAATAATCTTGTTTGTTTTTTTGTACAAGGTAGACGTGGGGACCAACTATCGCAGCGCCATCTACGATTAGCTTTGAGTTGCCATCCCCATTTGGTGTACAGCTTGACATAAAAATGTAGAAAACCGTAAAGCTGCGAACATATTATCGGACGCGTCCGTCAGCCGCGGCTGAGGGACGCGGCTTAGCAGTGTGCACGGTAGTTCGGACGACAGAAGGCCAGATTTTGTTCGGACGTCCGAACTCTCAAGGTCACGTCCGCGTCTTACGACCGACAGTTTGCACAGTGTAGTATTAAATGTACTGGCTGGATAATGAATAAGCCGCGTCCCTCAGCCGCGGCTGACGGACGCGTCCGATAATATGTTCGCAGCTTTACGGTTTTCTACATTTTTATGTCAAGCTGTAAATATACGGATTTGTTGTGCCGAAAATGTGGTAAAAGAAAATCTCGTAAAATATTTTTTTTTAGGGTACCTCCTGTACACGTAAAGTGGGGATGTTTTTTTTTTTCTCGCGTACCCCTTAGTGTGGGGTATCAATTAATAGGTCCTTAAAAAATATTGATAGTTTCCATTAACATTTTTTTGATAAAAAGATTCGTTTGTGAAATATTAAGCTTTAAAGTGCTAATTTTTGCTCGACTCGAGTGTCCCCCCCCTCTACCAGCTAAACGGTTATGTTTGAGGGTGTGAAAAAAATCACAATAGTAGTATATATAACGAAGTTTAAAAGAAAATTATCATGAATAAGTAGGCTTTACAAGTTTACGAGTAATAGTCGACCAACTTATAAAACGTGCTTGGATAATATATTTTCCTAAACAAAATGTATCGGAGAACATGTTCTTCAACTGCAAATGTAAGTTTGTCAACTTATTTTTACAGCTATAATAGGTGGGTATGTTTTGGAGATAGGTAGGTTTTTATTCTCAACTATTTTTAACTAAATTCAAAAAAAGGAGGAAGTTCTCAATTCTTCGTAATTTTTTTTTTTATGTATTTTCCCCGATTTCTCAAAGACGCTTGGACCGATTTTGAAAATTCTTCTTCTTAAAATTAAATTCAGCGAATCAATTTAGTTAGTTCGCATAAGTATTTTGATGGGCAACTACGGAACCCTACACTTTGCGTGGCCCGACACGCACTTGGCCGGTTTTCAAAATTCGACGTGCACCCGCATTGACTGACAACTGCACACTGACGCGTGCTGACGCGGACCCGTCGTGCGACGGCGTTCCAAACGGTCGGGTTCGACCGCGGACGCGGCCTGTCGGGACGGATGCGCTCCCGACCAAGGCTCGACTGACTCCGCCCATATTTGGTCGCACGACCAACGTCTACACGGTAGATTTTCATTCCCACCGGACCAAGGTCACCTCTGTCAGCCTGACCGTGTAGAAGGGGTTTAAACCCCTTCTACACGGTCAGGTGGTCAGGTCTGACAGAGGTGACCTTGGTCCGGTGGGAATGAAAATCTACCGTGTAGACGTTGGTCGTGCGACCAAATATGGGCGGAGTCAGTCGAGCCTTGGTCGGGAGCGCATCCGTCCCGACAGGCCGCGTCCGCGGTCGAACCTGACCGCCTGACCTGACCGCCTGACCGTGTAGAAGGGGTTTTAAAACCCCTTCTACACGGTCAGGTGGTCAGGTCTGACAGAGGTGACCTTGGTCGTGTCACAGTACCCCACCGTCTGGAACGCTGTCGGCTGACGACGGTCCGGTCGACCGCGCACCGCGGACGCAGCCTGTCGGCTGACGGTCCGGTCGACGGTCGGGAGGGATGCGCTACGGTCGGAAAACTTGTCAGTTCGGTCCGGCGTTCACCATTTTTAGGGTTCCGTAGTCAACAAGGAACCCTTATAGTTTCGCCATGTCCGTCCATCCGTCCGTCTGTCCGCAGCTTAGCTCAGAGACGCCCAGTACTAGAAAGCTGTAATTTGGTGTAAATATACGGATTTGTTGTGCCGAAAATGTGGTAAAAGAAAATCTCGTAAAATATTTTTTTTTAGGGTACCTCCTGTACACGTAAAGTGGGGATGTTTTTTTTTTTTCTCGCGTACCCCTTAGTGTGGGGTATCAATTAATAGGTCTTTAAAAAATATTGATAGTTTCCATTAACATTTTTTTGATAAAAAGATTCGTTTGTGAAATATTAAGCTTTAAAGTGCTAATTTTTGCTCGACTCGAGTGTCCCCCCCCTCTACCAGCTAAACGGTTATGTTTGAGGGTGTGAAAAAAATCACAATAGTAGTATATATAACGAAGTTTAAAAGAAAATTATCATGAATAAGTAGGCTTTACAAGTTTACGAGTAATAGTCGACCAACTTATAAAACGTACTTGGATAATATATTTTCCTAAACAAAATGTATCGGAGAACATGTTCTTCAACTGCAAATGTAAGTTTGTCAACTTTATTTTTACAGCTATAATAGGTGGGTATGTTTTGGGGATAGGTAGGTTTTTATTCTCAACTATTTTTAACTAAATTCAAAAAAAGGAGGAAGTTCTCAATTCTATTTCAAGGGGTGTTAAACCCCTTCTACACGGTCAGGTGGTCAGGTCTGACAGAGGTGACCTTGGTCCGGTGGGAATGAAAATCTACCGTGTAGACGTTGGTCGTGCGACCAAATATGGGCGGAGTCAGTCGAGCCTTGGTCGGGAGCGCATCCGTCCCGACAGGCCGCGTCCGCGGTCGAACCCGACCGTTTGGAACGCCGTCGCACGACGGGTCCGCGTCAGTGTGCAGTTGTCAGTCAATGCGGGTGCACGTCAAATTTTGAAAACCGGCCAAGTGCGTGTCGGGCCACGCACAGTGTAGGGTTCCGTAGTTGCCCATCAAAATACTTATGCGAACTAACTAAACTGATTCGCTGAATTTAATTTTAAGAAGAAGAATATTCAAAATCGGTCCAAGCGTCTTTGAGAAATCGGGGAAAATACATTAAAAAAAAAATTACGAAGAATTGAGAACTTCCTCCTTTTTTTGAATTTAGTTAAAAATAGTTGAGAATAAAAACCTACCTATCCCCAAAACATACCCACCTATTATAGCTGTAAAAATAAAGTTGACAAACTTACATTTGCAGTTGAAGAACATGTTCTCCGATACATTTTGTTTAGGAAAATATATTATCCAAGTACGTTTTATAAGTTGGTCGACTATTACTCGTAAACTTGTAAAGCCTACTTATTCATGATAATTTTCTTTTAAACTTCGTTATATATACTACTATTGTGATTTTTTTCACACCCTCAAACATAACCGTTTAGCTGGTAGAGGGGGGGGACACTCGAGTCGAGCAAAAATTAGCACTTTAAAGCTTAATATTTCACAAACGAATCTTTTTATCAAAAAAATGTTAATGGAAACTATCAATATTTTTTAAAGACCTATTAATTGATACCCCACACTAAGGGGTACGCGAGAAAAAAAAAAAACATCCCCACTTTACGTGTACAGGAGGTACCCTAAAAAAAAATATTTTACGAGATTTTCTTTTACCACATTTTCGGCACAACAAATCCGTATATTTACACCAAATTACAGCTTTCTAGTACTGGGCGTCTCTGAGCTAAGCTGCGGACAGACGGACGGACGGACGGACATGGCGAAACTATAAGGGTTCCTTGTTGACTACGGAACCCTAAAAATGGTGAACGCCGGACCGAACTGACAAGTTTTCCGACCGTAGCGCATCCCTCCCGACCGTCGACCGGACCGTCAGCCGACAGGCTGCGTCCGCGGTGCGCGGTCGACCGGACCGTCGTCAGCCGACAGCGTTCCAGACGGTGGGGTACTGTGACACGACCAAGGTCACCTCTGTCAGACCTGACCGCCTGACCGTGTAGAAGGGGTTTAAAACCCCTTCTACACGGTCAGGTGGTCAGGTCTGACAGAGGTGACCTTGGTCCGGTGGGAATGAAAATCTACCGTGTAGACGTTGGTCGTGTGACCAAATATGGGCGGAGTCAGTCGAGCCTTGGTCGGGAGCGCATCCGTCCCGACAGGCCGCGTCCGCGGTCGAACCCGACCGTTTGGAACGCCGTCGCACGACGGGACCGCGTCAGTGTGCAGTTTTCAGTCAATGCGGGTGCACGTCGAATTTTGAAAACCGGCCAAGTGCGTGTCGGGCCACGCACAGTGTAGGGTTCCGTAGTTGCCCATCAAAATACTTATGCGAACTAACTAAACTGATTCGCTGAATTTAATTTTAAGAAGAAGAATTTTCAAAATCGGTCCAATCGTCTTTGAGAAATCGGGGAAAATACATAAAAAAAAATTACGAAGAATTGAGAACTTCCTCCTTTTTTTGAATTTAGTTAAAAATAGTTGAGAATAAAAACCTACCTATCCCCAAAACATACCCACCTATTATAGCTGTAAAAATAAAGTTGACAAACTTACATTTGCAGTTGAAGAACATGTTCTCCGATACATTTTGTTTAGGAAAATATATTATCCAAGTACGTTTTATAAGTTGGTCGACTATTACTCGTAAACTTGTAAAGCCTACTTATTCATGATAATTTTCTTTTAAACTTCGTTATATATACTACTATTGTGATTTTTTTCACACCCTCAAACATAACCGTTTAGCTGGTAGAGGGGGGGGACACTCGAGTCGAGCAAAAGTTAGCACTTTAAAGCTTAATATTTCACAAACGAATCTTTTTATCAAAAAAATGTTAATGGAAACTATCAATATTTTTTAAAGACCTATTAATTGATACCCCACACTAAGGGGTACGCGAGAAAAAAAAAAACATCCCCACTTTACGTGTACAGGAGGTACCCTAAAAAAAATATTTTACGAGATTTTCTTTTACCACATTTTCGGCACAACAAATCCGTATATTTACACCAAATTACAGCTTTCTAGTACTGGGCGTCTCTGAGCTAAGCTGCGGACAGACGGACGGACGGACGGACATGGCGAAACTATAAGGGTTCCTTGTTGACTACGGAACCCTAAAAATGGTGAACGCCGGACCGAACTGACAAGTTTTCCGACCGTAGCGCATCCCTCCCGACCGTCGACCGGACCGTCAGCCGACAGGCTGCGTCCGCGGTGCGCGGTCGACCGGACCGTCGTCAGCCGACAGCGTTCCAGACGGTGGGGTACTGTGACACGACCAAGGTCACCTCTGTCAGACCTGACCACCTGACCGTGTAGAAGGGGTGTTACACCCCTTCTACACGGTTTTCAGCGAATCAGTTTAGTTAGTTCGCGGGAGCGCATCCGTCCCGACAGGCCGCGTCCGCGGTCGAACCCGACCGTTTGGAACGCCGTCGCACGACGGGACCGCGTCAGTGTGCAGTTGTCAGCCAATGCGGGTGCACGTCGAATTTTGAAAAATGGATTCGCAAAACCCAAACGAACCCCGCGTACGTGAGGTTCTTACGGAATTAATATCCTTATATACAGATTTCCCATGTCTTTGGGATATAAGTTGCGACTCATATAAAGATAAAAATAAAAAAAATCAGGCTTGGGAGGTTCTGAACGAAAAGTATAAACAAATTGACCCAGAGGCAAACATATTGGCGACAATATAAGTTTTTAAACTGACATGGTCACTATTATAAATGTTAGTGTTTAAAACGGGATATTTACCATGTTTATTATTTGTTTTGAGTTTCCGATATTCCTCAAAACAAATAATAAACATGGTAAATATCCCGTTTTAAACACTAACATTTATATTGGCGACAAAAAAAAAAATAGAGTATTTAAGATCTGCGTTCAAAAGAGAATATAAAAAGGTGACTTTCACATTTTATTTATGCTTGCCTACTTTGTAATTAGGTATGTATGCAACTTCTGATAAGTAGTATTTTCTAGTATTTTAAAGGGCGCCTCGCTGCCTTACCATGGACCATGCCCGAGTCATCGGCGCGTTTTGTTCTACGTGAGCCTCAAGGAGTGTCAGCATAATGACGGGGCTCCTATAGGGGACTAAAGCCTGCCGAGACTTACAAATTACCGTGACCCCGGAACGTAAAGGGCTACGACACTGTGGATTTTAGTCAGTACGAGTCTGACATCCCTCTTGCTCTGCCCTGGGTTGGATGACTCATTTGATGATTTTGACATGCTAAAAATATATATATATATAATTATGTATATATACCGTCCTGGTTTAAATTTTACAAAGTGTAATGTTATTATTTTTAGGTTAAGGACTCAAAACGAACGGGAGCAGGAGCGGGCGACATCCATGTTCCTAATCTTTGGTATTTCAATTTATTGTTGCCCCTGTTCGAGAAAAAAGATGAGCAGGCAAGATGCGGCATGGATACGCTATCAAGCGATGAAGTGAGAAAAACCTAGTGTAGTATGAGTAGTAGTAGGTAGTAGTAAATGTAGTTATTATTAAATTAAATATATCTTAGTATCTGTTTATTCATTTTTTTACGTATTCTTTTACTTACATTTTTTTAAATTAAAAAAAGTAGGTAAGTATATAAAAACATTAAAAAATATAAAAAAGCCCAGTCAGCATCGGGAACAGGGATTGAAATATGAAAGAAATCAAGGTCAGCGATTTCACATGAGCCAATTTGCCATCCTTGTCTATAACACACTACGCTGTATAAGTAAGAGCGAGATAGGTATAGTATTGAGTGAAACGGTCAGAGTCAACGCGGCGAAATCGACTGTCACAGTTCACTTGAATGTTCTCGGACATTTCAACATCGCTTGTTTTGATGGCATTTAAGTATTGGTATTTAAGTAGGGATAGGCCTCATTACTTGTGTTGGCTACTATAGGTAGATACGTTGCTAACGAACGGGCTATGCCCACTGCAAGTTGGTAGAATTCACGAGTCTTCGAAGATTGGTTATCTTCGTCGACACGTACTTAGATTTTGGAACGAAGTTCCTTATCGCGCGTTGTGAAAGGGGGCTAGACGGAAAATTTTTTTACGAAAAGTTGGCACGACACATTTTTGCCTCGCCCCGCACCTCGCGCCTGCACCCCGCGCCCCGTACCCCTCACTCAATCCCCGTTCCTTGTCGTATTGCGGCGTGCACATGTTTCTCTGTCTCTCTCTCTCTAATAGAAAGCAAGCCAGATATTTTCGTTTCGTCTTTCTATTTCGCATTGAACAGTGTGGTGTTGCGACGATTATTTTTGTTAACTTCGTTCCATCCGGGTATCCCTTGACACCTCTCAAGTTTTTTTCACGACGTGAGGGTTGAGGTTTTCTCAGATGTACGGCGGTGGCAAGCGCACAAACCTTCCCCCACAATATCATTAAAGAATGTTGAATGTTGAAGGTTTAACTACGATTGAGAAAACTTTACAGTCTATGGGGTACGGTGATGTGGTGACTATAAATCGCACCTCCGATAAAATAGTGTAACATCTCAAAAAGTGAAAATGTTCAGGAGAAACAAAAATGTTCAACTTATTCTATTATAATTCGAATACTTACCACGCATTTTTTTAACCGACTTCAAAAAAAGGAGGAGGTTCTCAATTCGTCGGAATCTTTTTTTTTTAGTGTATGTTCACCGATTTCTCGATGACGCCTGGACCGATTTGGAATTTTTTTCTTTTGTTCGAAAGGGTATACTTCCCAAGTGTTCCCATGATCACCAGGTCAGGATCTGATCATGGGATCCCAGGAAAATCGAGGGCAACCTTCAAATTTTATAGGCACATAGTAGCATTTTCTTATACCTATTTTCTAAAGCTGTTCAAGTATTTGCATCTGATAATCATCATCTTAGGTGGATGAGCTGATGATGGAAGGTACAACTCCTTAACAGTAAGGAGTAGGCGTCGATTGATTTAGTTTGTGTTCGCAAATCTCTGGAACAACAAGTTTCGGAGAAATAACGTCTCCCTGTCTCACGCCTTTCTGCAATTGGATTGGTTTCGTACTCTCTTCCTGAAGTCGGATGGACATGGTGGCGTTTCTATACAAACACTTCAACACTTCGATATACCTATAGTCGATATGACACCGTTGGAGGGACTGCAATACTGCCCAGGTTTCGATTGAATCGATGGCTTTTTCATAGTCCACAAACGCTAAACACAATGGCCGATTATACTCCTCTGTCTTCTGTATAATCTGGCGGAGCGTGTGTATGTGGTCTATAGTACTAAAACCTTTTCGGAAACCGGCTTGTTCGGGAGGCTGGAAGTCATCAAACCTGCGTTCGAGACGGTTCGTGATGTCTCTTGAAAACAGCTTATATACATGGTTCACAAGTGAGATTGGCCTGTAGTTCTTCAACAAGGTGTTATCACCCTTTTTGAAGAAAAGAACAACCACACTCCTGTGCAATGCTTCTGGCGTAGAACCTTCGAGTATCACGGAATTAAATTTAATTAAACTTCTGGAGGACTAGAAGTACCGGTTTTCCACCCGCTCTCAGAAGTTCTGTTGTGATTCCGTCCTCACCAGGCGCCTTGTTATTCTTGAGCTGTTTAAGAGCCATTCTAATCTCGTACAGGCTGATGTCCGGGATATCCTCAGTGTATGTAGTGTCGAGTCAGTTTAGCTCTTGCGTCTCGAGCTGTACCGACACTGGGTTGTTGTGTTGATGTGTATAACTGTCCGTAAAACCTCTCAAGCTCTCTTAGGATCTCCGGTTTAATCGGTCGTTAATCTTCAGCTTTGTCATTTGGCTCTGCCCAACAGACGAATTCTTTGCGAGACTTTTGAGCCCTGGTTCCGCTCGATTGCCTCTTTGATCCGTGCCGCACTAAAGGCACGCAGGTCACGTCGCATTGATTTAGAGATTCGTCTATTGAGTTTGCCAGATTCCGACATATCAGCTGAAGATTGCAGCCTCATCTCGGTCCGGTCTTGCATCAACTTGATGGTTCCGTTCGAGAGCTTTTGAGTTTTTTTTTTTTGAGCTTTTGAGCTTTTATGTAAAATAATATGAATATATAAATAAAATGTTGTATTCATGTTGTAACATTCTTTATTTCTACCAAAATAAACAATAAAATCAAAAACTCTAAACTAAAATCGAGTGTCAAGACTACTGACTAGTATAGAAAAAATATCGGGATCTTTATCTTGTACATACTAGTCATTCATAAGATGCTTAATACAACCAACTATAAAATCAACTTTAGTTGGAAACAATAAACATATTTAAAAAAACACAATTCAGTATCTCTAAGCTAAAGTAATAAATTAACTACATTTTTTGTAAAAATCAAGGATTCTAAACAACAATATTAATTTAAAAAAAATAAAACTACTGCAAAATGTTTCTAAAACACTGTCATATTTTGAAACGAATGCTGTTTATAAAGTCTTTTTGACAGTATTATAAGTTGTAATTATATCAAGTTTAACAAAAAAATCTTTATCTACTGTTCAACTTAATAAAATCAAAAAACAGCCAAGTGCGAGTCGGACTCGTCCATAAAGGGTAACAGCAAGTAACATAATAAAAGTTCTTGTAGTTGGTTGTGCGGTTTACGACTTATGACGTATTTAAAAAAAACTGATTACTCGATCTCCCTCAAACCAATTTTCAATTGAAGTTTGCATGTTAATGTACGTCATATATTTTTTTTGGTTTTATCATTTTCTTAGTTTAGAAGTTACAGGGGGGGACACATATTTTACCACTTTGGAAGTGTCTCTCGCGCAAACTGTTCAGTTTAGAAAAAAATGATGTTAGTAACCTCAATATCATTTTTTAAGACCTATTCAAAGATACCCCACAGGCCCACACATATGGGTCAGGCGAAAAAAAAAAATTAAGTTTCAATTCTAAGTATGGGGGGTACCCCTAAAATTGGTTGTTGTTTTATTTTTGTGTAAAAATCCTAATGCGGTTCACAAAATACATCTACTTACCAAGTTTCAACAGGATAGCTCTTATACTTGCGACAAAAAGTGGCTGTAACATACGGACGGACAGACAAACAGACAGACAAATCATAGACAGAAAGACTGAAGAATCTATAAGGGTTCCGTTTTCTGCCATTGGCTACGGAACCCTAAAAACGTGACAAAAATTTAATTTCCTGCTCTGGTTTATACATTGTCGATCATCATTCCATAACTAAATTAACCATTTTTTCTTGAAAGCTGACTTTACCGACACTATTAAAATATTCCATTAAAGTGTTTCTCACTTGCTGTCCTTCATAAGTATGCCTTTCACTAGTTCGATTAAGAGGCGTCAGTGAACTTTGTTGTCGCCAATCTCCAGGTCTGAATGTATGTTGTTGTACATCTTCGTTGTCAACACATGAGGGGGTCCAATAAATTTTTGATTTTTTTCTTAAAAAATTGTGTAATGCACAACTGGCTAAAACAATTGCGTCGAGATTTTCGAGTTCAACGCTAATAGGTTGCCTGAATATTCTAAAACGCGAAGCGAGAATGCCGAAAGCATTTTCAACAATTCTCCGAGCTCGACATAGACGATAATTGAATATTCTTTTGTTTTTATCAATATTCTTGTCAGGGAAGGGTTTCATTATATTTTTTTCAAGTGCGAATGCACTGTCTCCTAAAAATACATACGGTACTGCCACATTTGTACCTGGTAGCGTTACTGATTCAGGTAACTTGAGATCTTCGTTGATCAGTTTTTCGTAGAACTTGGTAGATTTTAATATTCCTCCATCTGACACACTTCCATTTGATCCCGTATGAACATAAATGAATTCATAGTTTGCATTGACTATTGCAAATAGCACGACACTAAATGTACCCTTATAGTTATAGTACATAGAACCCGTTCCGGATGGTTTTTGGATTAAAACATGTTTGCCGTCCATGCAACCGACACAGTTGTCAAATTGCCATTCTTCTTTAAAGGATTTTGCAGCTATTCGCCATTCATTTTCCGAGGAGGGTAACTGAAAATATATTTTTTTTTTAGGAATCCAAGTTATCAGAATCAGGGAATGCCAGAAAGAAAAAGAAAAATACATTGGAAAATAAAAAACAAGTGTTAATAGAAACTGCGCAAGAATTATTGCGAAGTGATGATACAAAGGAAAATCAGAAGAAAATAAATTCGTTTGGATTGTACGTCGGAGAGCAACTGGATCAAGTTGAATCATTTCAACGCCAAGTGGCTGAGAAACTTATTTCCGATATTTTGTTTCTTGCAAAAACGGGAAATCTTGATTTCGAATCAAGAATCGAAACAACTTCAAGATCTCGAAGTTTTGCTTATTCGCAACCATCCTCCAGTAATAATTCATATATGCAGCAAGCCCCTCCATATCAAATCATTCATTCATCGCTCCCACCTCATCATTATCAGACATCTTCATCACCTCATATAATTAACCAGCCATCTCTTTCACTTAAACCCATTCTCTCATCTCCGTCACCACAACACTTGCAGATATCGTCATCTCCACATTACATTCAATCGTCACCATCCCCTCATCTCATTCAGTCATCACCATCATCACAACACATTCAGCCATCACCATCCGTCGTCCGCCGTCACCGTCCATCGCCGTCCCCACATCGGATTCAACCATCGCCATCCCTACATCCGATTCGTCCATCGCCATCCCCACATCAGATTCCGCCATCGCCATCCTCACATCAGATTCCGCCATCGCCATCCCTTCATCAGATTCATTCATCGCAATCCCCACATCCGATTCATCCATCGCCATCCCCACATCAGATTCAGCCATCGCCATCCCCACATCAGGTTCAGCCATCGCCATCCCCACATCAGATACAGCCATCGCCATCCCCACATCAGATTCCGCCATCGCCATCCCTTCATCAGATTCATTCATCGCAATCCCCACATCAGATTCATCCATCGCCATCTCCACATCAGATTCAGTCATCGCCATCCCCACATCAGATTCCGCCATCGCCATCCCCACATCAGATTCCGCCATCGCCATCCCCACATCAGATTCCGCCATCGCCATCCCTTCATCAGATTCATTCATCGCCATCCCCACATCAGATTCCGCCATCGCCATCCCCACATCAGATTCCGCCATCGCCATCCCTTCATCAGATTCATTCATCGCCATCCCCACATCAGATTCCGCCATCGCCATCCCCACATCAGATTCAGCCATCGCCATCCCTTCATCAGATTCATTCATCGCCATCCCCACATCAGATTCCGCCATCGCCATCCCCACATCACATTCAGGCATCGCCATCCCTACATCAGGTTCAGCCATCGCCATCCCCACATCAGATACAGCCATCGCCATCCCCACATCAGGTTCAGCCATCGCCATCCCCACATCAGATACAGCCATCGCCATCCTCACATCAGATTCCGCCATCGCCATCCCTTCATCAGATTCATTCATCGCAATCCCCACATCAGATTCATCCATCGCCATCCCCACATCAGATTCAGTCATCGCCATCCCCACATCAGATTCCGCCATCGCCATCCCCACATCAGATTCCGCCATCGCCATCCCTTCATCAGATTCATTCATCGCCATCCCCACATCAGATTCCGCCACCGCCATCCCCACATCACATTCAGGCATCGCCATCCCTACATCAGGTTCAGCCATCGCCATCCCCACATCAGATACAGCCATCGCCATCCCCACATCAGGTTCAGCCATCGCCATCCCCACATCAGATACAGCCATCGCCATCCTCACATCAGATTCCGCCATCGCCATCCCTTCATCAGATTCATTCATCGCAATCCCCACATCAGATTCATCCATCGCCATCCCCACATCAGATTCAGTCATCGCCATCCCCACATCAGATTCCACCATCGCCATCCCCACATCAGATTCCGCCATCGCCATCCCTTCATCAGATTCATTCATCGCCATCCCCATATCAGATTCAGGCATCGCCATCCCTACATCCGATTCATCCATCGCCATCCCCATATCAGATTCAGGCATCGCCATCCCTACATCCGATTCATCCATCGCCATCCCCATATCAGCTTCCGCCATCGCCATCCCCACATCAGATTCCGCCATCGCCATCCGTACATCAGATTCTGCCATCGCCATCCCCATATCACATTCAGTCATCACCATCCCCACATGTCATACAGCCACCACCGTCTCAACAACATATTCAGCCATCACCATACTCACACATTCAAATATTATCACAGGGATTTCAGTCAGCACCATCCGCACATCATCAGATTGCACCAACAACTCAGAACAGTTTGCTGTCTACCTCTGAAAATATCGTTCAATTTTCCATACCATCACCTAATCATGCCATGTCAACCAGCACAAATAGTATAATATACGAGGGACCTGCTAGTGGAATGACAGATTTTTTAATTTTTAAAAAGAATAAGTAAATAAAGTATTTTATTGTAATACATTACCTTGATTGTTTTTTTTTAAAGCCTTGTATATCGCCCAACAAGTCTCAGGTATAATTTTAGAAAGCAATTGAAATGATGTAACTGTACTGAATCGTAGATCTTTATAACTTCTCCCCGTAGCCAAAAATCTTAATGTAGCTATTAGCCGTTCTTCAGCGGACACAGCTTGTCGCATAACAGTATTTTTCTTTGTAATCATTGGACGCACCATTTCAAGTAACTCATTAAAAGTGTCTTGATCCATTCTTAAAAAATTCCGAAAGTCTTCAGAATCAAGAATCCTTAAAACATTAAGGTGGCTCAACGTAATTCGCTCTTTGAGCCACTGTTTCATCCACTTTCTTTTTTTTCTTTGTTTTTCTTCTTCACTCAAGCATAAAAAAGTTATTGCCAAACCGACCTTCTGTTGCTTTGAAAGGCAAGGAGCCATATTGACGTCTTTATCGCTGTGAACGCCGGACCGTACTGACAAGTTTTCCGACCGTAGCGCATCCCTCCCGACCGTCGACCGGACCGTCAGCCGACAGGCTGCGTCCGCGGTGCGCGGTCGACCGGACCGTCGTCAGCCGACAGCGTTCCAGACGGTGGGGTACTGTGACACGACCAAGGTCACCTCTGTCAGGCCTGACCACCTGACCGTGTAGAAGGGGTTTCATAGGTACAAGCTACAATGACTTATTTTACTAAGGTTCGGAAACCGATGTAAAGTGATGCTGGGATCTTTAGAAGGTGAAGTTCCACACATAGCACAGATTCTAGTGTTTTCTTCCTACGAACTCAGTGGGAATAAGGCACAAAATCAAACAAGAGTCACTGTCTCAACACCGGGTCTATATCTCACAAATACGCACTTAATTTCACCAAAAAACAGACACAGCGGAGCAAGCTCGACTCACATTAATAATATTGTATGTAGAATTAAATGCAAGTGTTTTATTTATTACAAATAAACACAAGAACAAGATATAAATAATGGTGCGCAAGCGATGGCAGACATTTTTTCTTATTACGTAAAATAGCCAATAGACAATATGGCGTTCCAGTGTTGTCATATTATTATCTCCTTTTTGTTTTGTGTATTCATCAATTTAAATGTTAAAAATTTCGTAACAAACATTTTCTCGCATCAGAATAAAAGCAAAAATAAATTTTAAGGATAACATACTTTAAAATCAATTAATAAGCCTATTATTAGATTGAATGTGATTGTGAAATAGTATTTTTGTTGGTAACATTATGTAATTCATCTCTTTTACTCTAATGTTGATGTCTCTTTCTTGTTTTCTGGCCCACCTACAGCTTGACATAAAAATGTAGAAAACCGGAAGTCGCCACTGTCTTCGCGCTACCAGCACTTTGAATGAATTTATTTTATTTTTTTTACTTATTACGTAAGTTTTATGCACAATAATAAATCTAACAAACCTGCGGTCTTTGTTTACATCAAATATCAAAGATTTTAAAACGCTGGCAGAAATAAAAATTTTAGTTCTGTTTCAATCCGTTCTGGCCAAGCTGTACATCTTGTTCGTAGAACAAAGTCGACACCCCCTGGACATAAGACATAGGGCCGATTACACGACACGATTCATCGTGCCCTAAGTCCCTAAGTTCCGATGGATTGGGTGGTGTAATCGCTGTTAGGCTGTTAGTTTCCCTAAATCGGGCGATGGAGTGTACCCGACGGCCCTAAGTCCCTAAATCCCGATAAATCGTGTCGTGTGATCGCGGTTAGCCCATTAGCGGTCAAACAAAAAGTACCAAAACATTTTTTAAATGTTCTTTATTTTCGTATTGAAATAACAATAAAATAATACACGAAACAAGAAAAATCAACAAAATTACAGTTTTCATGAAGTTACAGGGGTGTACTTACTTGAGTACACTGACCGCTTAAGTATTAAAATTTCCAAATAAGCTTTTTCGGATAAAAAATGTTTTTAGGCATTTTTTACATTGCCAGCGCACTCTTGAATGACAAAGGGCACATCGCAGCTGTTTTTAAATTTTTATTCCACCTAACGACCCATCCGCCGTGGGAGACGCCCACGGCAACGGACGTTGCAGGACGATTTCCGGCCACCGTAGGTGTGAACATACGGACGGCGAGTAATAGGCGACTCACTGTCCATCATGGACCAAGTCAGGGTCGACGGATCATCGTGTACCACGCGCGCCTCAAAGAGCTGTCAGCAAAATGACGAGGCTTCCTTAGAGGGCCAAAGCCTGTCGGGGTCGCTTGTCTACAAGATGAAGGTGAGGAGTGGCTGGATAGGAGTCACGGCGTCTTGACCTACCGCCTGACGCAGGTCCTCACCGAGCATACGGTGCAGGAATGCCCCGCTTGGGCAGAGCACCGCCCTGTCCTCATAATGGCGATAGGCGGTGACCTCTCGCGCCTGGCATTTATCGAGGCCATCCCAAGGGGCAAGACGGAGTGGGAAGCGGTCGCCTCCGTCTGCGAAGCAGTCATGCTAGCGTAGGAGGAGGCGGGACGCGTGAGGAAGAGGACAGCATCCACCTCACGACCCAGCCGCCGTGGTAACCACCCTCGGAAACCGACGTCGCATGACGATCTACGGCCACCGTAGGCGCGGGCATGCGGGCGGCGAGTAGTGGGAGACTCGCTGTCTGATCATGAATCACGCCCGGGTCGACGGTGCATTGTGTTTCACATGCGCTACTTCTTCATTGCAATGAATCTGAAAGAAAAAAATATTTGTTTTACTTACGTATGTTGTCATTGTACTCAACCGAGTACAGCAACATTTAAATTACCTTAGTTTTATTTTACTAATAAATAATCAATTATATTGTTCTTTATAACTTACTCTGACATGTATTTTATGCAAGCAAAATGAAAAGAACAACTTCTAAGCAATCATTATTTTATAAAATCAAAAATCATTCACTTACCTCCACAGTGTTTCGGTAACAAAACTTCAACTGACACTTTTTATCAAAAAACATTACACTACCCGCGTATTATTTATTAATATAATTGAACAGTGTTATGACGAAGTAAAATAACACAAATACCTTCATTAAGTTTACGAGATTTGTAATTTGCGCTTAGGGATATGGCTGTACTCAATCAAGTACAGTGACCTCTAATGGGTTAGGGCGCTCAGTAGCGGCGCGGCGTTCGACGTGAAATGACATGTCGTGAAGTTAAAATGGCTTCGCAACGCGAAAGAGAAATGAATAATCGTAAATATTCCTTCAGCTAACGTCTTCTCTTCTTCTTATTTTTTACTATACCCACTGTTGCTGCGAGAGCGACTACTTTTCAAGGCGGATGAATGCTTATAAAATGAAAATAAATAAATATTCAGGAGTTTATATAGCCTGACATAAAACCATTTGCGTCTATGCCATTGATTTGCCATATTTTTAACTTTTATTGGCAATTCTTAAAAATATTAGAAAAAAAACATCACTTGTTTTTTTTCCATTAATCAAATTCGTAAAAAAAAAACATTATTAAGGGTGAATTTGAAAAGATGCAGTCTAGAAATGAAACATAATTGATTTAATATTTGGTTGACCGAGCTTTGCTCGGTTTTTAAAATGTCTATATCTTGGGAACCGAGCTTTTCTCGAACCTGGGACCTTGATAAATCGATTCCTTGGGCCGAAAAACCCCTAATCTGTAACTTTCATGAAAATCCTTGGAGCCGTTTCCGAGATCCTGATTATTTATAAATATACAAGAATTGCTCGTTTAAAGATATTAGATACGTTAAGACAACGACAAACAACGTGGAAATCTTTAAAAAAAAAGCCAGAAACTGAAAAAAACACTTTTATAAAACATTTTGAACTGTTTATTTTATAAATTTGAAAAAAAAAAATTGTTTTTTTTCAACCCTGATGCCAAGTTTCTGATACTTTGTAAGCGTAGGCGCCACCTTCACTGCTCGACGGTCGGCTGAAAAGTGAGTTAGGGTGGCGATATCGTGTAGTGTGATCAGAACGCCCAATCTATCGAGGCCTGCTCATCGGCCCGATGAATCGTATCGTGTAATCAGCCCTATACAACTTGGGTGCAGTGCAGTTTTTTTTTTCTGAGTTCAGTATCTCTAAGTAGTCTGTGTCTGAGTTAAAAAGATCGAAATTATTTTTTTCGTGAAGCGGGTTCGATTCCCGGTTCAACCATGTAATTATTTAGAAATCTATGAATGCAGTTTAAATTGTTTTTAAAATTAAAATAATGTCTTCTTTCAGTAAAATGTTCTATTTACAATATTTATAGGTACTTTCCATAATTATGTGGCATCGCCGTCGTGTGACGCCATATTTTCAAAGTAAAAATTGAGGAATAATGGTAAAGAATATCGCTGTTGCGACTACGAACACACGTCGTCTAGGAAGGAACCTAAGTCACTGACACTTTAAAGTGTATCTATAGAATAACTACAGCTTGGCCAGAACGGATTGAAACGGAACTAAAATTTTTATTTCTGACAGCGTTATAAAATCTTTGATATTTGATGTAAACAAAGACCGCAGGTTTGTTAGATTTATTATTGTGCCATAAAACTAACGTAATAAGTGAAAAAAAAAAAAAATCATTCAAAGTGCTGGTAGCGCGAAGACAGTGGCGACTTCCGGTTTTCTACATTTTTATGTCAAGCTGTAACTGTAGAAGTTTTGATTACCTATTTAAAAATTCCCGTCACAATCCACTCCTGCTCCAAGAAGCAAATTACCAAAAAAAAAAGTAAGTAAAGATGGTCATGGTCGCGTAACATGTCAATGTCATCATGTCCTTCATGCATGATTTGTTTGTGTAGTACACAATAATATCATTTAAATTATTATTTCTAAAATACGAAGTCTATCGGGTTAAGAAAAAATGGATGGAAACCAACTCCATAGGAAAAATCTTCAATTGAATTATCCCTACATATTGGGTTACATGAGCGTCAATGTCCATCGTGATTATTATCATGATTTATCTCAACTAAAATATTTAAAAACAATTCCAAAAAAAATTCGTTTCAACTTGAACCATAACATTGAAAAGGCAGTTAAGCGTACTACTGACGATAACAATGAAGGAATATCTCTGATGCTAAAATTTCTCCTTGACCAGAGACACCGCTTAGAGTTTTTGTATAACCAAACTGAACCAAGTTTTGTAACTTATCGCAGAAGCTTAATAAGTGTAATGTGTGCGAGTTATAACCATGAACCAGTCAGCATTGTGGCAAGCTTACTCAATAACTGCATATACTTGTGCTCTATAGAAAATTCACAAGTTAAAAAAAAACATACTCCCAGTGATCGGAATGCCAGATTTTGTGCATGGGGTTATAAATTTGAACAATATGTGTTATCAGGTAAATAACAGGACAATACATTTGTGCTTTGGCTTAATACTGTTCAAAATACCTATGTAATAATAAAAGTATTAGCTATCTAAATTACTAAAAGTTGCACTTAAGGGGGATGCTCCAACCAGCCCGCGAAATTCAATTTTTTTTACGTTTTTTGCAATTTGCAGGCCAGTGACATGTTGTAACTTTATAAATAAATGAGTTGCGGTAATAACAAGTATAATTTTAAATATAAAAAATATCAAAAAATTCGCTCCATCAGCTCTCACATAGAAAAGGTGCATCATGTTAAAATCTCCGAAATGATTGAGCGAATTTTTTGATAATTTTTATATTTAAAATTATACTTGTTATTACCGCAACTCATATATTTATAAAGTTACAACATGTCACTGGCCTGCAAATTGCAAAAAACGTAAAAAAAATTGAATTTCGCGGGCTACATTGACGCAATCACCATAAGTAAAAACTTTAAGATAAAAAAGTGAACAAACACTTCAACAAGCCTTCAACGCACTTTTAAATCTTTTTGTAGTAGATTTATAAATACTCATAGTAAACCTAGATTTAATAGTTATTTATATTACAAGAATTTCTTTATTTACAGATTTACCAACCCAACAACCAAACATAGAAAAACCTGTGGTTGAAAATGAAGAATTTTCTATTTATTACAGTTCTCAGTTAGGAAAGCACAAGCTGTTCTATGGTGCCCAAATAGATGGAATGCAAGCGACAGGAACAACACCAGGACCTCCTGACCCAAACAATGTTAATGCCAATCTAGAATATCTAAGGAACAACAAATTTGTAGAGTTGAAAACAAATAGAGAAATACATAGTAGACAACAAGAAAAAAATTTCAAGTAAGTAATTATATTATACACAAATAAATTGTTATAAACCAGCAGCTCATTAGAACTACCCAGCACCCGCTCCACACCGCCTCGTCTCATTCTGCTAGTATGGTACAATTGTGGGTACAATGATCAGCACAAATCTTGAGCGCTGAGCTTCATATGCGCAAAAGAGAGTTATTAGGTTTTTTTTCTTTTTGGTATAAAGTGAGGCGCGGGGGCAGGGAAACTGCAGTGATTGGCTCGTAGCACTTCGCGTCATAGCGGCCACTCAACATTCGTTCTTTACTCCTCTTGCACGTATAGGTACCTACCTACGACGACCAGTACACTTCCGACCAATTTAATTGACACCGATTTTAGTTTTTTTTTTTGTATTTTGTTATCTGCAATCAGCCTTTCGGCTATGAACAGATGTACTGTTTGTATCTTGGCGTGATTAATGCCAGCGATTAATTCCAGCGAGCACAGCAAACGTTAAGGCATATTTATTTGAGCTCAAGGATGTGGTGCCTTTTGAGACGCTTGATGTTACTCGGCTGTAGCAAGTCTGTGGCTAACTGATTTGGTTGATTTTTGAGTCTGCTCTTGTATGCTTTTTCTGTCAGCAGCGTGGTTTCTTTGACTGTGTCCACTTTTAAATGCTCATGGATTTCTGCATTGGTGATGAACCATGGGGCATTCGAGATCGATTTCAGGATTGTATTTTGTAGGCGTTGAACGATGTTGATGTTTGAGTTCGAGCCACTACCCCATAGCTGTATGCCATATGTCCATATTGGCTTTATCACGGCTTTGTAAACAAGCAATTTGTTTTCGATTGAGAGCTTAGACTTTCTTCCCAGCAACCAGTACAGGTTCCTAAATGTGAAGTTAGCTTGGTCTCTTTTTGCTTTGATGTGGGTTTTCCAAGTTAGACGCCTGTCCAAGTGCATACCCAGGTACTTCACAACATCCCTGTGAGGCAAGAAATTACTACCCAGTTTAACTGCAGGGCAGTCGCCTTTTCTGAGTGTGAATGTCACTTGTGCAGATTTGGATACGCTTGCCGTATAAGGTTGGGCGTTAATTCTCCATTTTCCAAGCCACTCATCTATTAGGTTTAATGCCTCTTGTAGCTTTTTCAAAATGGCTGAGTCATCAGCAAAAGTGGCAATCGTAACATTTGGGATGCGTGGTATATCCGCTGTAAAGATAGTGTAGAGAACAGGGCCCAGAACAGAGCCCTGTGGTACTCCTGCTTTTATTTCATGGAACTCGGAGTAGTCATTCCCTTCTTTTACTTGAAACAGGCGATCCGTAAGATAGGACTCAAGTATTCTGTAATAGCTGTGAGGCAGATTGTTTTTAATTTTGAAGAGAAGACCCCTATGCCATACCCGATCGAATGCCTGCTGTACATCTAAGAAAGCAGAAGCACAATATTCTCCTAGTTCAAGAGCCAGTCTTATTTTGTTACAAACTCTATGTACCTGCTTTATAGTGGAATGCCTCTCTCGGAATCCAAACTGATGATCGGGTATCACTTTTTTTTGTGCAAGCAGTGGTTTAAGCCGATGCAGAATAAGCTTTTCCAGCAATTTCGAGATAATAGGCAGTAGGCTAATGGGGATTGTCTTAATTTTTTAAACATTCGATTTTATTTTATTTTCTGCAAATATAGAGCATTTTGAGAAACTTATTTGAATATTTTAATGATTGGCTCAATAGTTTTTTTATTTTTAATATTTTAATTTTTGAGGTAGGTGACGTCACCATTGGCCTAAAAGTTGTGCCGTTTCCTTACTAGAGCAAAATTAAAAAACTGTCAACACAACGTCAACTGTCTAAACGTCACTTACATCCCGCTAGGTTATTATTTACAAAACAAAATTACTCCTAGATGAACATACAAAGGAATCTAAGGCTTCTGAAATACTAACATCAAAGTGATCTTCGCAACAGTACATTGTATAAACCTTGCAACATTCCACGCCGCACTATGGGGCATTTAGGCGATCTAGCTGGCCATTAATCAAATTCCAAAATAGTGAATCCAGGCAAAATAATACTTGAGTTACAAAATACAATGACTGGACCACACAAAAAACGCATATGAGCGCTTTTCCACCCGCGTGGCCGCCTGTAATGACCGTCGACTTTCGATCGTCTATTTAAGTGCGCTCTTGTATCATTCGCAACAGTTATTTTTCAACATTTTCGAAGTTATTTTTTATGATTCGTGTTAGTTTCCTGAGAGATTTTGTGATAAATATGGCAGAAGCAGGTATGTAAGAATATATTAGTAATATTTTTAGCATCACAACAATGTTTGTTCCTATTTTTTTAATTTAACTGGTAAGAGTAATTTATTATACATTCTTAACAATTTTTTTACAAAGATTGGAGGATAAGTTGTATATCAGGGTGCGTCCCGGCTCTCTTTTCAAATTATATTGGTAGCCCCATGTCACTATTTTCTAGAAAAGTAAAAATCTGTTCCGATTTAGTCCGATTTCATGAAATATCATCAGTATAGAAATACATAAAATACAAGGGATTTTTTATGTTTGTCCGGGCAAATCTTTGAAAAAACAGAACTGATTTTGAAGGGACTTCGATTAATAGTTTGGAGACTTTTCAGAGAGTAATTGAGAGCACTTTTTATTTAACACGGGAAAAATTGGGTTTGTTAAAGATTTACAACCTCATCCTGATTCCGAATATGAAGACACAGAATCTTCGTTTTCCGAATTTCCAGAAACTTAATGATGAAAAGGGTGATTAAAAGCAAACTTATGATCACTACTACTATGATTTCTCTGTTTTAAATATGTACTTAATATCTGTTATTAAACTGTATTAAAATATGTGCTTATTCTTAAGGCGATTATGATTTTTCATAAAAAGTTAAAATAATTACTTATGCATTTTTTTTTGTCTTTGTAGCTGTAATATTTAGTAAACAGTGAATTTTATGTAAATTACGTAAGTTGTTTTATGTAAAATTGTAGGTGTTATTTTTACTCACGTGTTTTCATAGTTTTTATATCTTTGATTACGTTAATACATACCTACTTATGTCTATTGCACAGCATTAATCTGTTTTTATTTACCGAACATGTCGTAGTTAGGCACAGAAAGCCTTAGTAATCGGTTTCAGAACCAATCAGTAACGTAGATAATTTTGACCAGCTAGATCGCCTAAATGCCCCATAGTGCGCCGTCATCACGACACCACTTTTCTCGCAAATCTTCTTTAGTGGGGTGCTAAGACAGGAAACCTCCACGTGCGCCCGTGGACTGGAGTTCCCTCTCGGATACGTCCGGGGGGAAGACCAGTTTTTCGGGCCGGTGCACCCTGGGATGCGGGCAAAAACTCTTTCTTAGGCACTGTGTGCCTAAGGGGTCTCTTTGCCCGTATGCGAATAGCTTGTCAGGTGGACGCTCCAACGCGTGTCCCTCTGAATAGCAGAGGGCACAGCGGCGGAGCGGGCTTGCGGACGGTGAGTAATGGGTAGCTCGCCGTCCGACCAAGGACCAAGCCCGGGTCGGTGGCGCGTCGTGTTTCGCGCCAAATGCCTGCTGGGGTCGCGGGTTTTTTCTTAACCCAGGATACCGTGGCCCCAGAACGTAAAGGGCATCCGAAGGAACACGGGTGGATTTTAGTCAGTAAGAGTCTGACAGTCCCTTCCGCCCCACCCAGGGCGGGAGGACTCATTTGATGATTTTACCACCTTAAAAAAAAAAAAAAAAAAAATCTTCTTTAGTACGAACAAAATGTTGTTTGGATTATTATTAGTATTATTGTTGCAAGTTGGGACAAAGCACTTCCTGTATTCTATTTTACTTGTAGTTTATGTTATATTGCCGATGCCGATTTAACAGATTTAACCGAGATAATGAAGCAATTTGCAGTTACAATAAAAACTTGTTTGTTTACATCTTTGACATTTACAAATTGACACTTGAGAAAATCAGGGATGTCAGACGGCCACTGTGATGTACCAATATGAAATATTGGTACATCGGTAAAATGTTTCGAAAATCAAATACGAATGAAAAATCTTTTTTTTTTCTTTTACTGTTAATAGAGGGCAGTAAACACTAAACACGCAGTTTTACCAACCGTATAGTGGATAAATACTAACAACCGATTGCGATTTTTGTCCGTGCTATATTTGAATTCATGTTAAAAAAAAAAAAAATTTTAGTAAGCAATACTCGATTGTAACTAAAGAAATAGATAACAGAGTACAGCTAGCGTGGAAGAGATATTGGCCACACAAGGTTGTCAAAAATCCTCGGGTTCCTCCCAAATCTAAGAAAATATTTGATTCCTTCATTTTACCTATAATGACGTATGGATGTCAAACTTGGAGCATTACTAAACAAAATATGCGAAATCTAGAGACCTGTCAACATAGCATGGAGCGTAGCATGCTCAACGACAAGTTAAAAGACAAAATCAAACTAGAGACATTACGAAACGAAACTAAAATCAACGAAATCACATATTGCATAAGGAAATTGAAATGGAGATGGGCAGGTCATTTATGTTGAGGAGTACTAATAATAAATGGGCTAAGGACGTAACCAAATGGTGTCCAAAATATAACAAAAGAAAGAAAGGAAGGCAACGCCTAAGATGGGAAGACGACTTTCGAAAGATGGCTGGTGCTACTTGGAGGAGGATGACCCATAATCGGAAGGAGTGGCAAGCTACAGGGGAGGCCTTTGCGAAATCGCAAGACAATCTCAATATCGGTGTTTAATAATACATATAATTATAGATATATAAAAGAGAGGGAAAAAAAATGTAAACTTACTTTTAATATTTTTGTTTTGTAAGATTGTTAAATAAAGGCTATTAATAATAATAATCAAAAGTCCAAACTCAAGGTTTGCCAAAGAGCGATCGAGCGAAGCGTATTGGGCATTAAGCTCAGCGATCGAATTCGAAATACCACAATACGCTCAAAAACTGGAATTGCTGATGTGGGCACTAAGACAGCCAGGTTAAAGTGGGATTGGGCGGGCCATGTGTGTAGAATGCATAGGGATCGGTGGGCCAGAGTCGTTACGCAGTGGGTGCCGGATGGGCGTCGTTGCCGAGGGAGGCCTAGAAAACGCTGGCGTGACGATCTAGACGCATTTATGAGAGATTGGCCGGAGAAAGCCGCGCAAAGGGAAGAGTGGAAGGTTATGGGGGAGACCTTTGCCCAGCAGTGGGACAATATAGGTTAAAAAAAAAAAAATAATAATAATAATACTCTATTGCGGAAAATTTGTCGTTTATTCTGTATTGTTGGTCAACGTCCAATCTTGGTTTTTTTTTCTCGAGTAATAATCTTGGTACATGGTACGTGACAATGAAAACTGGTAATATGTATACCAAGAAATTGGTACCTACTTATGCCTGACATCCCTGGAAAATACTTGTCACTTATTTTTTAGGGTTCCGTAGCCAATGGCAGAAAACGGAACCCTTATAGATTCATCATGTCTGTCTGTTCGTCCGTATGTCACAGCCACTTTTTGTCGAAATTACAAGAGATAGCTCTTATAATTTCGACAAAAAGTTGAAACTTTTTAAGTAGATGTATTATGTGAACCGCGTTAGGACTTTCACACAAAAATAAAACCAAAACCAATTTTGGGGGTAGGTACCTCCCATACTTAGAATTGAAACTCAAAATATTTGTTTTTCGCCTTATCCATTCGTGTGGGGTATCTATGAATAGGTCTTGAAAAATTATATTGAGGTAGTACTATTATTCTGTGATTGAGGTTACAAACATAATTTTTATAAACTGAACAGTTTGCTCGAGAGACACTTCCAAAGTGGTAAAATGTGTCCCCCACCCTCTGTAACTTCTAAACTAGGAGAATGATAAAACAAATAAAATATTTGATATGCATTACCATGCAAACTTCAATTGAAAATTGTTTTGAACGAGATCGAGTTATTCGTTTTTTTTTTTTTTTTTTTTTAATAAATCGTAAACCGTAATTTACCTTGCAAAGTTACAACCAACTACAAGAACTTTACTTGGTGCTACGGAACCCTTTATGGGCGAGTCCAACTCGCACTTGGCCGGTTTTATATTTTTTATATTTTCTGTTTTCTGAGGCAAAGATACAAAACTGTGTACAGCCAAAGGTTTGAAGAAGGTGTTAAACATTTGAAGGGCAAGGAAGGTCAAACGTATTTTATTAAAAATATCAATGAAATATGAATATTTTTTATTTTTCATTAGTACATAATGATCAGTAACGCTATTCCTCGAAATGGTTTTTCAATTACAGTATATTAAAAAAAATGAACAATGCCCATTGGTCTATACGAAGTAATGTCATTCTCTTGTTTTCCATGTTTGTGCACCATTTTAATTTGAGAAATTTTCCACTGCGAAGGAAAATAGCCCACTCTAAAAATCGCATTAAAGAGCACTGTTTCTTTGTTATCAGATCGTACCCTGGTGCTTTCTTATCTTTGAGTCTCTTAATCTGTGTTTTTACTTCCTGAGGTGTTACTGGTATAGGTGGCAGGTCCATTTGGAAGTCTTGGTTTAGTGTGTTATCTATATCAGTGTCACTAGTCTGGTTTCTCGGTTCGTTTGGCATAAATACAGCAGCCAGGTGTTTAGCAAACGCGTTTGCTTTTTTTTTTAGATATAATTTTCCTTTTTGCAAAAGATGATTTTGATTTCATCAATCAATAGGAAATGAAATTCGAGGGCAAAAATATTAACAAAAAAAGGGTACATAGCCCATAGGTATGTACTAGTTTTTTAAGTGTTTTTGACAAACTACAAGATCTAATGGGGCTATTACACCTTCCTAAATTCAGGATCCGATACCTATTTAGGACACGATTTAGGATAAGAAATTTAGACGCCGAACCTCGCGATTACACATTTACACGTAGTACTCATCTTAAATGCAATTACACTTTCCTGAATTCAGGACGTCCTAAATATCGGATCCTAAATTTAGGAAGATGTAATACACTCTTATGTTATAATTTTAAATTAGCACTTTTAATTACGATTCTTTGATCTCAATTTCCATTTCGCAATTTAATACTTATATCATTATTTTATCTTTCTCTCAACCATAGAACCAGTAAGAAATTACGGAGTAACTTAGAAAAAATAAATAATAAACGGGTGTGCATTTTAACTATTTTATTACTTACTAGCTTCTGCCAGCGACTTCGTACGCGGATCCTGTTGCTTATGCCAGCGACAATGGGGTCGTCAAAATCGAAGATCTGAAACGTCCGATGTCGAATTCTTAGAGCCTGGGGACGGTAAAACAAAGGGACTCGCGTGACGATTCCAGACGTTCCAGATCTTTCATTTTTGTAAGTCAACAGGAAATGCCCATCAGAATAAACAACTCTTGCTAAGATGTTATTCATATTTATGTTATAGTGTAGCTGGGCTCTTGGAATTCCACATCAGTTGTTCCAGATCTCAATTTTCATACGTCAACAGAGAGTGCTCATTAGGCTGAACAACTCTTGCTAAGACGTCATTCCTATGTTATAGTGTAGCTGGGCTCTTGGAGTTCCACATCAGGTGTTCCAGATCTTCAGATTTTATACGACAACAGGGAGTGCTCATCAGGCTTAACAACTCTTGTTAAGACGTCATTACTGTTTATGTTATAGTGTAGCTGGGCTCTTGGAGTTCCACATCAGGTGTTCCATATCTTCAAATTATTTTCTCAGCAGAAAATGCTCATCACGTGGAACAATTTTTGCTACGGCGCTATTTTTGTATCTCTTATAGTTTAGCTGATCTATTGCAGTTCTGCATCAGGTGTTCAAGTTTCCAAGATAAATTATAGCCTATATGTGGCCCAGACTTAATAGCTATACAACAAAAAAAAAAACAATCAAATCCGTCCAGTAGTCCCGAAGATTAGCGTGTATGGAGTAACTTCTCCCGTTTTCCTAACATTTCCCTTCACTGCTCTGCTCCTATTGATTGTAGCGTGATGAAAAGTATACTATAACCAGCGCAGGAGTATGAAAAACAATTGTACCAAGTTTCGTCAAAATCCGTCGAGTAGTTTTTGTTTCTATAACGGTTATACAGACAGACAGACAGACAGACAGACAGACAATAATTTTAATAATTGCATTTTTGGCATCAGTATCGATCCCTAATCACCCCCTGATAGTTATTTTGGAAATATATTTCATGTACAGAATTGACCTCTCTACAGATTTATTATAAGTATAGATAGAAGATAATTTTTTAAAGAAGAGTTTGTTTGTTTGGTTGACCGCGCTAATCTCAGGAACTACTGGTTGGAATTGAAAAAATATTTTTGTGTTGGATAGATAGTCCATTAATCGAGGAAGGCTATTTATCATCACGCTATCACCAATGGGAGCGGAGCAGCGATGAGAAATGTTTCAAAATCGGGAAAATGTATTCCTTTTCGAGAGCTTCCGCGTTGCGTGCGCTGCGTAAACGGTTAAAGACACGCAAAAATTATGTAGGTATTAAGTACGGAATTATTCCTCAAAAAAAGTCTTAAAGTCCGCGAGAGCAGATATACTATCTTTTAAGGTTAAGTCACTATAACCTTTTTTATGGAAATTTTTGTTTTATAGCATTATTTGCGAAGGAATTTTCATTAACATGATAGATATTAATTCTTAGCCAAATAAATGCGTTAATCATCATAAATATTATGTACCGTACCAC
Organism: Agrotis clavis; assembly: GCA_954870645.1. Lineage (NCBI taxonomy): Eukaryota > Metazoa > Arthropoda > Insecta > Lepidoptera > Noctuidae > Agrotis > Agrotis clavis. The sequence continues at coordinate 15,707,911 of OX940919.1, read as the reverse complement.
AAACGAGTGGACGCCGTGCGACGAGGCGCTGCGGGGCGTGGCTCTAATGCAACGACCACACAGCTTATGCTAATGAGTGTGACCTAATGTGGAAAAACTTTATCTCTTTTTGATGTGTATAACTTTGGCATCTGTACCTATATGCTTGGCCAAGTGTGAGTTGTCCTTTAAAACGAGTGAAATATACTATCTAGGATTCCATACCCAAACGTTAAAACAGAATTTTTCCTGTTGTTTGTTCAACTCTAAGCACGACAACGAGTGGGGCCCCGACAAAGCAAATAAGGCCCGTCACCCACTGACGGTATGGCGTGGCATGGCACGGTGTGGCTACGGCACGCTATGCCCTGAAAATCATTGTCCACGAAAATTACTTTTGCCACGCTGCTGTGCCGCCGCTGTCAGTGGCAAGGCGGAATGCCACGAAAAGCTCCTAGGCTTGCCGCCGAGTTAAACGATTATTATAATTTTCAGAAGATACAAAATGCTACGGTGTTGGTGTCAGTGCTACTTGGCTGGGCTAGCGGGATTGCTCGTGGGCTACAGAAACGATGATGGCGTAATACAAAGAGTACAATGGTTCGATACCGAGGACATCGTTACTTATTGTCGGGTAAGATTACGTTTTCATTACAACTTGATTGACCCCATGAGTGAATTTATGGAGGGTAGTTAGACAGGTACCTACTGTCTACCGACATGTGTGATGAAATCTGTTTTGAACTCTAATAGCGTCAGCGGTAACCCGGTGTCCTAGGTTGGCGATTCAAAACGAACGCAAAATTCAAATCAATTCGCCAAGCGATCAGGTATAGCACGCAGAACAGAATCGCCTCGTCGCATCGCTTTGAATCGCTCCGCATCACTTTGCGGTCGCTTTCGCGTTGAGTCGTCTATCTAGTCTAGGACACCGCGTAAGGCTTGCACGCACTACGATTAAACGCGAGCAGTTAAAGAATACCTATCTGAAAACGCAAATACGAACAGCAGTAGGCGTTTTGTTTAAGCTATGTAAAGGCGTTGGCCTACATCCCGCCATACGATTACAAAATCATGCGTTTCGAAACCGCAAAGTATTAATTTCTCAGTCTCTGGAAAAATATAGTGTTATATTTTTAAGCGGTTTCGGACTACTGTAGTTCGACAAGCGAATGTGCGATTCACGCTTGTGCGGCTAAACTGTGCTGCCGCTCACTATACCTAGTTCAAATGCACGGTTATGCGACACACTAGAGTTCGACATTACTCCAGTGCGACATGAAGAATGTTGTTTTATAGACAATAGTAAAATTTCGTTTTACTGGACAGGTCGACGAGCCCCAGGTCGCGGGACTTATCTCATTACCGTGACCCCGGAACATAAAGGGCTATTGAAGGACACCGTAGATTTTAGTCAGTACGAGTCTGACAGTCCCTCCCGCCCTGCTCGGGGTGGGAGGACTCATTTGATGAGGTCGACGAGTCCAACTTCACGGAGCTCCTACTTATCGGTGGTTTAACCTGACCTGTCCGAGTCGGCGTGTCCCAAATCTCAAGCTCGCTGTGCTCGCTCATCCTAAGTTCTCCTGGTTCTCCATACCTTGTTCGACCATACCTTCTTTGTCGCACTACCGTAGTGTCGAACAATCGTTTGTTGCACCAGCGTGATGTCGATTTAAATCTTTATCAAACAATATTATTTTATGAAAAAACTGAAATTAAAATTGGTCTTAATGAAGAAAACATGTAGGGGTAAGACGAAATGCCCAAGGGGTAAGAATGAAATAGTGACTAAAATAGTCCTTATGGTTATGACCATAAATACGATTTTATTCTTACCCCGCTTGATAGAAGACTAAAATTTCAATTTTAGGCGGATAATGTGTCCGTACGGAAAATTTCAAAAAACACACGAATGCTCTCACTTAGCAACTGACGCAGACTGCGGTGTGGGGCAAGAAAAACGGTGTCTACAATGATGTTGCTAGCATTAAAAGATTTCCTTTATATTCGGCGTTATTGTATCTTTTTATCTTTCCCCGTTTTTCATCTTACCCCCACTCACCCGCTTTTTCTGTCACGTATTTATTTGTGTCGTTGGTGTCCAGGGACAGTTTTCGCTTGTCACGTATATTTGTGACAAAAGGTTACTTGAACCAAGAAAGCTGCTACATAATAAAAACGCTGAACCATGAACCTTCCTACCTACTTACCTAGTGATTTGCAAAAGAGAACATACAAGTTAATACCTATTCCCTTTTTCAGGATGAATGGGATCCTCAAGTTGCTATTAATTATTTACATTATTTTCTATCATTTGTGGAGAATTATTTCAAATCGTTAAAAGAAGATTGTGATGATGGTTTTTCATCCAAAGAGCCAGTAACACTGAAGTTTGATATTGATAGTAGTCAAAAAATTACAGCCAGTAAGGATATTCATGGAGAACATGTGATTTTACCGGAATGGTATGTGAGAAATGTATTTAAATAACATACAGATCTGTACGTATTTTATGTTTTTTTTTGTAATACACGACTTTTACATATTTTGGTTTTTTTTTTCGACTACGGGGTCGGTACACAGCCTGCTATGCTTCTTTTATACGGGTTGGATGGAACCCGCGACACGCTTCGCAGCAGTCGATCACTCGGCCAATACGCCAACCGTGCCGTCATTTTTACGGACTTCAAAAAAAAAGGTTATCAATTCGACCCGTAAGTATGTAATATTTTTCTATCATCGCAACCCTCTCGTCGAAGAGATGTTTACCCTTCATGAGTTACCGTGGCTCTGGAATATAAAGGGCAGTTGAGAGAACTATCAAAATACAAGATTGGTAGAGGTTAGTCGACACCTGACAAATGTGAAGCAGCGCCATTACTCATAGGCGAGCGAGATCCGACACTAATTTTTTCCGGGCGTAGAGTGCTGACAAAACACCCTACATTTCTAGTCGCCGCCGACACAAAATCGGTTTCCGATAAGTTAGCTTCAAGTAAAATCAGGGCCCCGCTACCATATGTGCAATGTGTGCAATGCACACGGGCGCCATTCTTTAGGGGCGCCAAAACCAAGGGCCCAGAAAAAAATTGAAAAAAAAAACAAAAATATTTTGTAAAGAAAAGTTGAGAACATAACTAGGATTACTTTTAAGTACCTACTAAAGACTTCAAATATTTGATCTCACTAATTTTAGATTAAAACTTGAAGTCCGGAAACGTTAAACTTTTAGAGCTCACTGCGTTCTATTAGGAAGAATTGCCTTGTCCTATTCCAAAAAGCTAAAAAATTTCGCGCTCGCTACGCTCGCGCTTCAAATAACGTTGGCATTCGCTTTTCATGACCTCGCTTTTGATAGCTCATTTTTCAATAGCAAAATAAATGCTTCTTATGTTAGTTAATCTTGTATTGGTCTACAATAAATGAAATTTGTCTTCTCTAAGATGGTACGGAACTCTGGGTGTGAAGTTTGAGTAGCACTTTATGATTTTTTTTTTGTGTTTAAGGGTTCAGTGAAGGGAAATTTCTCCATACAAACGTAATACCAAAATCATTCGCGATACGAACATTTTACCGACTTAAAGTTATGTTATTCGGATACAGACGGTATTTATCTAGGTTCCTATTAAACTTTAAAAAAAAAAAAAAACTATTTACGAAATGCGAGCGAATTGCATTTCGTACATTTTAACACCGCTAACAGCATGTTTTCAGCTTAATTATTCTGTATTAAAAACATTAATGTTCCTAATATTATTTTAATAGGAACATAGCTTATATTGTCTAGTTGTAGATTATCAAAACTTAAATGGAAAAACATCAACTTTTCATTCATAATTTTTGGTATTACGGAACACAAACAAATTTATCGCAAATCTTGAACGACAGACGCTCTGTCGCATCAATCATAACTGTGTTTGTGTGCGTGTACGCTTGTAGTTGGTGATCGCAGAAACTCACACTTTCGTAAGGTTGTGTCGTAGACTCGTGGCTCGTGGCGCGCACTGGTCTTGGGTTTTCAATGTTACATAGTTATGTATTTGACTGTGCTACGCGTGCGTTATTGTTTGCGAAATTGTCTTTTCACAACATTGTAATAAAATCGTAGAGCTGTCATTCCTGTACATTGAATATTTTTTTCTTTTTGTATTTTTTTCGAGATACGGGATCGATTCTGAATTCTGATGCCAGATCAACTTTTTTTTTCGATTTTTGTAATGTTTTCCTGTTTTGATCTATCTCCGAAACTACTGTAAAGTTGTCGATCAAATTTTCCTATAATGTTCCTAATAATATTATGCTTCTGTTAATAGGCTATGTATTATTACGCTATTGTCCCTGGGAGATAAGCAATTTTGAATTTTGTAGTTTTTTTTATACATAATAATGTTTTGAGTTGGATATTATTCATTCAATTTTTCCATAAATATTCCTTACTGCGCTTCAATTAATAGGGTATCTATAATCCGGGCATGCGGGCAGCGAGTAAAGGGCAACTCGCTGCCCGACCATGGACCATGCCCGGGTCGACGGCGCGTTGTGTCCCACGCGCGCCTCAAAGAGCGCCAGCATAATGACAGGGCCCCCCTCTCAGAGGGCCAAAGCCTGCCGGCGTCGCGGGATTATTTCCTTACCGTGACCCCGGAACAGAAAGGGCTATTGAAGGACACCGTGGATTTTAGTCAGTAGAAGTCTGACAGTCCCTCCCGCCCTGCCCGGGGTGGGAGGACTCATTTGATGATTTTACCACGCTAAAAAAAAAAAAAAACGGTATCCATAATTACGCTATTCCCCTTGGGGGATTAGCAATGTTATATGATTTTCAGTCATTGTTGACATTTGTATAAGAACCCCTATTTGATTATCACTGTTAGCGAACCAGCTAGTCTGGTGAGTAAGCTGCTTGCCTCTCGTGCAATGGGTTTCAGGATCAAATCTTGGTAATTTGTTTCTCACTTTTTGACAATTCTTTATTTTGTTTTTATTAAATCCTGTGAGAGTTTTCAATAATAATTCAAAATAATTTTATGCATACTTTTATTTCAATATAATTTGCAATTTTATTTTTTTCTAAAATTTTTCAGTAGTTTTCTAGGATAATTCTGCACTGATTTAAATTGTAGGTACCTAGGTAAGTTGGATATTGGATATTATTATTATTACTGCGATTTTTGCTTATGCTTATGCAAACAACTGAAACTTACTGACTAAAATCCACGGTGTCCTTTAATAGCCCTTTACCTTCCGGGGTCACGGTGATGAGATAAGTCCCGCGACCAAATACAGAAAACCTACCTTGAATTCTACGTACCTACCTATTTGATCGTACAGGCCGTACAGCGTAGGTAGCTTTTACTTCGTAATAAACAAGTAAATACAGGTACCTGTATTTACTTGTTTATTACGAAGTAAAAGCTACCTACGCTGTACGGCCTGTACGATCAAATAGGTAGGTACGTAGAATTCAAGGTAGGTTTTCTGTATTTGGTCGCGGGACTTATCTCATCACCGTGACCCCGGAAGGTAAAGGGCTATTAAAGGACACCGTGGATTTTAGTCAGTAAGTTTCAGTTGTTTGCATAAGCATAAGCAAAAATCGCAGTAATAATAATAATATCCAATATCCAACTTACCTAGGTACTTACCTACAATTTAAATCAGTGCAGAATTATCCTAGAAAACTACTGAAAAATTTTAGAAAAAAATAAAATTGCAAATTATATTGAAATAAAAGTATGCATAAAATTATTTTGAATTATTGAAAACTCTCACAGGATATAATAAAAACAAAATAAAAAATCACAAAAAGTGGGAAACAAATTACCAAGATTTGATCCTGAAACCCATTGCACGAGAGGCAAGCAGCTTATTCACCAGACTAGCTGGTTCGCTAACAGTGTTAATCAAATAGCGGTTCTTATACAAATGTCAACAACGACTGAAAATCAACTAACATTATGGTCACGCAGACTTTATTTTAGAACTTTTCATCTATATCAGGAATAATTCCGTAGTAAGTAGGTACATAATTTTTACGTAACTCTAACGGTTTACGCAACGGAAGCTTTCGAAAAGGAATACAATAATTATGTTCCCGATTTTGAAAAATTTCTCATTGCTGCTCTGCTCGTATTGGTGATAGCGTGATGTTACATAGCCTAAAGCCTTCCTCAATATGGACTATCCAAATATATATTTTTTCATTCCTACTAATAGTTAGAATACAACAGATAAATCTCAAGATAAATACCTACGTTATACCTACGCGACGTTTATTTTATTAGATTTTAGATAATGTCCTAAAATCTTCTAATGTAGCCATTGTAGAGTTATTTCCAAAAAACGCATTGTTGGTTTGTGCATTCACTAACGATTCCCCAAATTAGTTAACAAAAATAAAGCAAATGTTGAACAAAATTAGTACAATGAAATGGTTTTCTGTCAATATGAATGATTCGTTACAAACACACACACGCACGCATACAGCTGCGCGCTGCGCTGCAAAAAGTCAGACAGAGATAGCAATGTTTCGTCCGATTTTTGTGCTCGCCTCGAATTGCAATTGCGAGCTCCCTTCACTGGGCTCTTAAGTTCCGAAGCGCAAGCTTTACAGCCCCAGGGCGCTGAATTTTAAAATACGCCACTGACCGATTTACCATAAAAAAAAGATAATTCAAAATGCCTGAAGGGGCGCCAAAATCCTTTTTTGCACGGCGCCAGTAGACCTTACGGGGGCCCTGAGTAAAATACTGTGCCACTGGAACATCCGATTAACCTTTTCACCGCCACGGACATCAATAGAAGTTCCGGATGAAGATTCGACACGAAGTGAAAAATTCGATGCTTGCGAGTACTCGTATGAACTCTATACGAATGGCAAGTGCTTCCGGCGTAAAAAATCGGAAGGTCGCAGCTGAGGGTCGCAGGTTCAAATCCTGCTCGCATCGAATTTTTTTTTCCACAAAGACGCTTTGGCACGTCAAATGGATGTCGGACATGCAACCCTATGGCAGTGGTAATATGGGCCTTGGTTTGGTAACGAGCCCCCTCGCATCTGCCGAATTGACTCCAACTAGACTGGAGCGGTTATTAACATGGGGGTGAGTTGAAAATTGCCCTTGATTTTCTTGGTCCTATCAGGTAGTGATTTGGTGGTGATTCGAGTATAAAAATATATAGGTAATTTTGAAAAACAATTGGTAGAAAAATCGGTGAACATACAATAAACAAATATATAATTATATATTCCAGTCGAACCTCTTTTTTTAAGTCGGTTAAAACTTAAGATTTTCGAATTTTTTAGACTTTAACTTATTGGTTAAATCCCCGGCCCCCTCACACGTCAAAACACTTACCTACCGTACAGTAATACATAAAGGAGAATGCTCAGGCTTCATAGAAAAAAACCCAGGCGCCGGCAGAACGAGTTGTATCTCAAATTAACAATAGTGTAGGTAGTGTAATAAAATAATAACCAGGTTTGATCGTGATCCTTACTGGCAAACATATAAAAATTGACAGTTTTGTTATTCAGTCGTCCATAGAAAAAGTACTTCGTAGTAGCAAAGATAATATAGGTAATAGTGTGTTCCCCTATTTCTCAAAGACGACTTTACCGATTTTAAAAAATTCTTTTTTTGACTGAAAGGATTTAGGTACTTTTCGTAATCAACAGGTCAGAAAAATTGAGAGAACAATTTCTAAAAAAACGCTGACCTTTTCATTATAAGACCACCAGCAAAGAATAACCTTTCAAACAAAAAAAGAATTTTCCAAATCGGTCCAGGCGTCTTTGAGAAATGGGGGAAGTTCGAAATAGCAGTAACTATTTCGAACTACTTCTATATGGACGACTGAATAACAAAACTGACATTTTTTATATGTTTGCCAGTAAGGATCAAGACCAAACCCGGTTATTATTTTATTACACTACACCAGTAGTTCCCAAACTTATTTTTCTCGTGGACCACTTTCAAAATTTTACTGGTTTCGGTGGACCCCCTGCTGCTACATTTCTACCACATTCTTAAAGTCGCCAAAAAATAAAGTGTCGCTTCTGAGTTCTGTCCCTAATATATTCCGATAGGTAAAATAAAAACGAAAAATGGTACGTTTTATAACACTATTTATTAATTAAAAGAAGAGATTCTATTCTCAAAAGAATAACAAGAAAAATTAATAAGGTAATATAGGTTTTACCACTAATTTTTAATAGTACAAATAAAAATTGGTGTAGTTACTTACTCAGTATCGAATACTGATCATATTTGTGTAGGAAAAAATAAAAGTCGAAATCCCAAAATTGTCCATAAAAACGATAACTAACATTTCATCAAATCAATGAGATCACGCGCTCAGTGTATTTGCGTAATTTTTGTCTGCGGCTTCATTGTTAAAACGTGACAAACTGGCAGTACACGTAAACAAAATACTCATGTACTATATCAAAACAAAAGGTAGGTACTTACTTCGGCACTAGCAAACACTGGTATAAAGGAGAATGGGCAGTCCTGGGCGTTCGGCGGCCATCAATTAATTTAGTGTCAAATGAAAGTACTGTTATTTAGGAATAACTTTTACTATGGGCGTTACTCTGTATTTCATTTAGGAAAAAAAATATTTGAGGGTCAATATAACCTAAGTGCATGAAGCAATATCGCACAATAATTGTGTTCATATGCAATAGTGTTGTTGTTTTTGTCTTGCTAATGACACAATCTAGTAGCTAGCGTATTATCCATCAGCAACTTGCCTTTTTTTAACCGACTTCAAAAAAAAGTAGGTTCTTAGTTCGACCTATATGTATGCATGTATGTTTGTCCGCGATTATATCGCGTTTGGCTGAACCGATTTTGATGCGGTTTTCAGGAAAGTGTTCATTACATCACGGAGAAGGTTTTAATATATAAGGCCTCTTGTACACACACGTTTTTCGGCCGTGATCATCTACGGTTAGTTCGCCGTGCGTAGGCACGGTCGTCAGTGTACTTGTAAGTATCACTCTATGGGAGTCTCGTATTCTTTCGGAAGTCGATTGAATAAATAAAAAACAATTTCCGAAAAAAAAGTTATTTTACGCTGTTTTGTGTTTTTGAAGTCGGTTCTTTTTTTTTACGTGCTAAAATCATCGAATGAGTCTCGCCCAGGGCAGAACGGGAGGTCACACGGGTACTGATTAAACCTACCTACCTTCAATAGAAGGACACCGTGGATTTTAATCAGTACAAGTACAAGAACTTAGCAGACGTGTTCGTCCGCTGCGTTCCCGAGTCTCGGTTACCTGATAGTCCCGCGACCCCAGCAAGCTTTAGCCCTCTAAGGGGTCATATCATATTGCTGACAGCTCTTTGAGGCGCGCGTGAAACATGACACGCCTTCGACCCGGGCATGGTCCATGATCGGACAGCGAGTCGCCCATCACTAGCCGTCCGCGTGCGGTCCATAGGCGGAAATCACCCCGCGACTCCGCGTCTCCCGCGGCGGCTGGTGAGGTGGAAGCTGTCCTCTCCCTCACATGTCCCGCCTCCTCCTTCACTAGGATTGCTCCGCAGAAGGAGGCGACCGCTTCTCACTTCGAATCGCCCCGTAGCATGGCCTCGACCAATGCCGGGCGCGAGAGGTCGCAGCCTATCGCTTCAGTGGGGACACAGCGGTGCTCTGCTATACTACAGGCAAATACATTATGCTGTTCATGAGAACGGTCATGCCACATGGTTCGACTTCCACTGTCCGACCATGGACAGCGAGTCGCCCAGTACACGCCGCCCACATGCTCGAGATCGCCTTGCGACGTCTGTCGCCGTGGGCGTCTACCACTGCGGCTGGGCTGTGAGGTGGACGCTGTTCTTTCCCTCACGCGTACCGCCTCCTCCCTTGCTAGCATGACTGCTTTGCAGAAGGAGGCCACCGCTTCCCACTCCCTCTCGCCCCGCAGCATGGCCTCGACTAGTGCCGGGCGCGAGAGGTCGCCGCTTAACGCCGTCGTGAGGACACGGCGGTGCTCTGCCCAAGCGGGGCAGTCCTGCACTGTGTCCTCTGGGCGATCCTCGCAGTGGTGACACCCAGGCGTTTCTTCACTCCTTATCCGACACAGGTACCTCCCGAAACTTCCGTGTCCGGTGAGGACCTGCGTTAGGTGGTAGGACAGGACGCAATGACGCCTATCCAGCGTTACTTCAAAGAGGGGTCTTACCGCCGCAATTGTGGCGTGCCCGTACTAATAAAACTTGCATTTTTTTATGAACATCTTTAAAACTATCTAGATTTGTTGTTTTACTTTACTTTTTTATTTTTGTATTGGATATGAGCCAAAACAGTGAGTAAAATAATAAAATAAGGGTTCAAAAACAAAAATGTATTTTATCGGTTTTAGAAGTACACCACAGTGATAAAACTTTTACACAGTAATTGTAGGACTAAAGCACACTAAAATATTATAAAATCATTCTTGGCCGCTGACCGCCCAAGCTCCATACAAAATTGCCCATTCTCCTTTTCACACACCTTTTTTTCGAAATTCCGGAAACAAATGAATGAGTTTGCCTTTGGTATCAAGTATTTATAGTGGTGATCAAATTCATGTCTGAACAAGCATTAAGCATCGTCGGGCGGATAGCGCTTTGCAAGTCTGTACACGAAATCTAGTTGATTTTAATAATCGAAGGTAATATCGAATACGCAAGTTTGGACAAGTAACAGTCGCTTGCCTTATTAAAATATTATCTGCTTAGTTAGGTACTTAAAACAATGTAGGTAGGCCCTTATAAAAACATATGCTTACATTTTTGCTCTTTACTAGTCTCCTGTGGACCCCTGGGGATCCACCTGGACCACTTTGGGAATCACTGCACTACACTATTGTTATTTTAAGATACAACTCGTTTCTGCCGGAGCCTGGGTTTTTTTTGAGCACACTCCTTTGGTAGTATAAATTCCAGGGTATCTAACCGTGGATAGATGCATAACTTATAGAGTCAGATCCCAGAGCCCCCAGACCTACGTCATTTTAGCAAAGCTGAAATTTTGAGTATTTATAGTCTACTATGTAGTTAAGACAGTATGCATACTCTTATTGGTCGTCGAAACTGCTGAAGTAGCTCACTTTTGCACGGTTGTTAACAAGGTATGGACGGCTCTCCTACAGCCTAAACCGCTGAACGCAGAAATCTAAGTTTTGGACAGTTAGGTGGCCTATAGGAGATTTTGGGAAAGTCCCCCTCAGGGGGGCTGAAAAGGGACGAAAACTTTTGTCTGAAAAATCTTACTCCTTGGGTTTATAAATTTGAAAGTTACCTTGAATATGAACTTAAGTATAAATAAAAAGTATTGGCATCATTATTTTTTTTTTAATTATCCTCTGTAGGGGCGTCAGCTCTGGTCTGCGTGTGCTCTTCAGGTTGGTGATGATGATGTTTGAAATGATGTAGAGTAGACGAGACTATTCTTGGTCGATATACAGATTTAATCTTCTTATTTAAATTACAATAATCTAATTTCGGAGTTAGGTGCGCGTACAAGAATGGTAGCGAGATCAGAATGGAATAAAAATAAAAGAAAAAGACCCGGAGGGCCCGCTCTGGAGGGAAAAAATTACTCGACGGTTTTTTAAAATGCTGCTCGGTGATTGGTCGACTCGTACACGCCCATGCATGGACGTAGTATGTGACAGCACGCAGATCATACGTGGATTTATGAAGTCCTTGGTCTGAACATGCCCCCGGCCTTGGAAGTATCTACGTCCAACACCTTGCTGTCATCTACGTCGTCGAACAGAGGACAGATTCGAGAAAATGCGCGTCGTACAACTCCTGACTTCGTCTGAATGTTGGCCACTCGAGCGATCCCGTCCTTGCCTGGCATTGTTGAAATGATCCGCCCCAGGCTCCATTTTAGTGGCGGAGCGTTGTCCTCTTTGATGACGACCAGAGTGTTTGGCTGAAGATCACGTCCGTTCTGTTGCCACTTAGTCCTGGTTTGCATCTCCGAAATGTATTCCTTGGACCATCGAATCCAGAAATGTTGTCTAAGCAGCACGAGCCTCTGGTATCGTGTCAGCCGGTGAGCAGGAACCTCCGTTAGCGGTGACGTTGCAGGCGCTGTTAGGAGACGACCAACCAGGAAATGAGATGGACACAAAGGAAGAAAGTCGTTAGGAACTGCGGATAAAGGACTAATGGGGCGGGAGTTGAGGACAGCTTCAATTTGTGACAATACAGTGCCATATTCCTCAAATGTCAGGTGTGCGCTACCAACCACTCGTAACAAGTGGTGCTTGCATGATTTAACTCCGGCCTCCCACAATCCACCAAAATGAGGCGCATAAGGCGGAATGAAAGAGAACTTAATGTTCTGACTAGTTGCGTACTCAATTAAGTCGTCAGAACATTTCGATAAAAATTTTGAAAATTCGTTTGCGAGCCCTACAAAATTCCTGCCGTTGTCTGAAATTATTTCATCAGGTTTACCACGTCGGGAAATAAATCTCTTTAACGCAAGTTGGTAAGCGTCAGAAGAAAGGTCACTGACAAGTTCTAAATGTATTGCGCGTGTAACTAAACAGATAAAAAGACAAATGTAACCCTTTATCAATTTAGAACCCCAACCCTTACGATTAAGTACAAGCACTGGCCCAGCGTAATCCACACCACTTCGCAGAAACGGGAAGGTCAGAGTGATTCTCTCCGCCGGTAAGTTGCCCATAATCGGAGATAAAGATTTACCTCTCAATCGTGTACACGTAACGCACTGATGAACAATGCGCCTGGCCAGGTTTCTGCCCCCCACCGGCCAGTGGGACTCGCGTATGTTGTATAGTAAGGCCTGCGCTGCGGCGTGAAGCAGCCGCTTGTGCTCAAGTCGGAACAATAGCACTGAATACCAGTGATTGGCAGAAATTAATGACGGATGTTTCTTATCGAAATCAAAATCCGGTGACAATTTTAATCGTCCACCGACTCTTAAAATGCCATCACTATCTGCGAAGATGTTTAATTTATTTAAATTATGTTTATTTTTTAATAATTTATTATTTGATAGTAATTTAAACTCTTCCGGGAAAGATTCACGTTGGGACAATTTTAACAAAGTTATGCGTGCTTCTCTCAACTCATCGACAGTGAGAGGGCCGCGTCGAATGTTATTTTTATTGCGAGAATTAAAAATAAAACGCAATACATACGCACACGCACGTTGCATACGATTAAATTGAGAAAACCTTTTAAAAGGAAAAAGTGAAGTTTCCGTTGTACAGTCGAATTCCAAAATCCTTCTTCCATTTCTGAAAGCAATAGCCTGACGCTTCGCTGTGACTTACGACCTTTTATTATAAGTTGTTACTATACAAATCAAAGGAACTAACGGTATACTTCATAATTTCAACCTTCTTCTACAAGTAATGCTGGCGCAGTGGTTAAGGTGCTCGGGTATATCCTTCCCTGGCGAAAGATCGATCCTCACCTTTTTTCTAATTACTTTTATTTTATTTTAATAATTTTAAATAATTGCTTTATTCTTTTTGTTATTTTTCATGCATTTTTTTGTAGAAATTTGATAAATAAAATTGTTTTTTTTTTTTTTAATAATTACTAATACTAGTCATTAGTGTTATGTGTCGGCCGTTAACATCATTTAAGTATAGTAAAGTTTTGTAGGTAGATCAGAAAAAACAAAACAAAAGTTACAAAAGTAAATTATTTCGATTTGTGAGGTGGACACATAACTATGTTAGTTCGTTTTGAGTCACATAATAGAACGTTGTTGATTCCTGGTTATTTTGTGTGACGATTGTTTACATCAGTCTATTACGCTGTTTTAATGTTATTGTTTTGCTGTGAAATATTAACAGTGGGAATAATATAATCACTGAGGGTGAATAATAAAGCCGTGCATAAATATGGATGAAACAATACAAATATCAAATTAAACCGGACTAAGTGTGAGTATTAACATTTAATTTTTAGTTATTTCACATGTCAATATATTATTTATTAGATAAGATTCCCTACAATAGGTTTGTTTAAAAGATAGTAATACGTGTTAAAGTTTCTTCTTCTAGTAAAATAAATTATCAGTTGTATTCTGCAAAAAGATAATAATAGTATTCCATGTTTTTGTTCTAGTGAAATACTGTGAGTCCTGTGGATATGAGATACGAGGAACGACAAGCGCTATTGCTAAGCTTGTCGATAGCAAAGTCCAACACCGACGGTTGTCAGACATCATAATAAAATTATGGTCAATGAATACGAAGGAAATAGCTTCCCCCAATGAGTAACTAATTCAACACGAAATGAATAACCGTTTAGTTTCACCGTGCACTCAAGACAAAAATTACACCAAATATCAGCCAAAAACCGTTTGTTTTAAAGAAATAAAAAAAACGTTTAAAAGCACGACCATATTTTTTATATCGCTTTTGTTGTATTCATTGTTAATAGACTGTAAGCGAAAACATAATTTTATTCACAGTTCTTATTAATTTAGGGCTTAGATTTGAGGCTAAGTTTCAATCATTCTTCTCGTAAAGAAAACGAAAATTAAACTGATGTCCTCAAAAGGGTATTTTTATGGAGAGCGGTTATTATTTTTGTGGTTCTATTTCAGTAATAGAACATAATATTTCCATTATATTTTTTTTGCTAAATCGCACTAAGTGGAACGCAAAAAGCCTGATTGCATAGAAAAAAAAATTCGCACCGCAGCCCCGGAACGCAAAGAGCAATTGGCCCTTTGCGTTCCAGGACCGCGGTGCCTTCACAATCATAGCTGTAGCAGTATTTTTTTAAGTAGTGCTAATGTTATTTGCGTGGTTATAATTCAGTAAAAGAACATTGATCCTTAAAAAACTTTTTTTTGGTAATTCACATTTGGTGGAGCGGAATAAATTTATTTGCTAAAAACAACCTGTTTCTGCACCGTGGCCCTGGAACGCAAAGGGCAAATAGCGTTTTGCGTTCCAGGACCACAGTGCCATGGGACGATTGTTTGAAATAGTACCTAACAAAGCACCGCGACCTTGGAACGCATAGAGAAATTGGCCTGCTGAACTATTACTATTTCAAAGGGCTTTAATAAATAGTCATATCTTTAGTATTTCTTTTGTTAACATAAAGACAAAATTACACATTAATTTTTTTATGGGATAACATACTAAAAAGGCCGCACTTTATAAAAAAACCCTTTAGTTTCTTAAATATAATTAAACGTTATTTAGTCGTTATAATCAGCTACTGAAATTGGAAAATATTGTTTTATTTTCATTCGATTTTTTTTAATTTACTTATTTTATTACTGATAGCTGTTGGGCTAAGTGGAGTTATGATCAATGAGATCTGAGTCTTATAATGTGTTTAGCTATTTTTTTGTTCTTTTTTTAAATATTGATATATATTAATCAATAACTTGTTAGTTATTCATGTTAATTTACAATTTATTAATGCTTATTATTTATTAAAAAAAGTCAAATATTAGTTTTATGTGTTTATGTTTTTTTTTGGTCTTTGTGGAAATAAAAAAAGTCATGCTGAATTAAAATGTTAATTTTGTTTTATTTATTTATTAACAAACTTATATTATATTTGTGATATCAGATTCATACGAATCTGACAATCCCTCAGTCAACAGTCTACTTATTTGATGAACTTCAACATGATATTTCAATAATATTTGTTCTTGCCTCAATATTGATATTCGCCGGCATTTTGAGAATACTTAAATATATCGCTATCTATATAATCACACGTCACTAACCAACAACCACAATATAACGACAACTTGATTTCGATCAAGTTAAATATTCCTAAAACTTGGTCTACCTCACAGAAATTGTGAACCAACGATTATAATCATATTTCTGTCCCATTACAATATTTAACAATTGAGTAAAACTTACAAAAAGAATATCTCTGCAAGAGGTTCGAACTCATGCCTTGCTGTTCACCGCATACGTCAAGTGGAACGCTTTACCGCTAGGCCAACTGAACACATACTAGACACGTTGAAATTATGAATCCTATACAATCAGTAGTTGATGATGAATGTGTCTCTTAAAAATAGAAGGTCGTAAGTCAAACTAAACGTCAAGCTATTGCCTTGTAAGCGTGCCTAGCCGCTTTTGAACGTCGTCTGTACTTATGAATGCGTGATTTTTTACTGGTTTTAATTCAGGCAAATCGGAATGTGCTACATAAACCTTATTTGAAATGGCGTGACTGCAATTAAATTCAGATTTGCCTAAAAATGCTGGGCCCTCCCACCACAACGTGGAAGATTGGAGATCTTCTAGCCTGACTCCACGAGATACCAGGTCCGCAGGATTGTCTTTTCCGCTTACGTGACACCACGGAATTTCCCTGGCTATTTCGTGAATCTCAGCCGTTCGATTTTGCACGAAAGTTTTCAGCAAATTTGGGGCCATCCGCAGCCAACCCAGTACAATAGTGGAGTCACACCAGAAAACTGTGTAATCAAATTGACAACGTAGTGATTCGCGTACTTTATTAAATAGCCTAGCACCTAGTAACGCTCCGCAAAGTTCCAACCTAGGGATACTCACCGGATTTAACGGTGCGACCCTGCTCTTCGCACAACACAACCTGACAGACACCGATGAGCAACGACGATATAATACTAGACTCGTAATAACAGGCGACCGATGTCTGCCAACACATTAGGCAAAAAAGTCTTATATTCGTCTCATTTCGACCAATCCTGTGAGCCGTAAACATACGTTGAGACAGAACAGACCTTGAGTTAGCCAATCACAACGCAGTACCCCGTCCCCCTCGCTTACGTAGTACCTCAGCGAGTTGGCAGAATAATTTTTGTTCCTTAGATCGTGCAGCAGTCTAGTATTATATCGTCGTTGCCGATGAGTCACGATTTATTGTGCGAATATAAATACATGCTCCGTATGCGGATTCCGACGCATCTGTGAAAATGTGCAGCTCGATAGAAGTAGGGTCGTTACCTATGACGTGTCGCGGCACACTTATTTTGTTAAGAATTTGCAATGAACCGACAAACCTGTCCCAAGTGCGTCTGACGTCACTAGGCACTTCATCATCCCAGCCTATCTTTAACAGCCATAATTTTTGCAGTAA
This sequence comes from Agrotis clavis, assembly GCA_954870645.1. Classification (NCBI taxonomy): domain Eukaryota; kingdom Metazoa; phylum Arthropoda; class Insecta; order Lepidoptera; family Noctuidae; genus Agrotis; species Agrotis clavis. The sequence continues at coordinate 15,690,830 of OX940919.1, read as the reverse complement.
GATTTTAGCTATTATTATGGTGGGGCTCAATAATCCCAACGGATCAAATATCTGTGAAATCGTTGACATAATATAACGTTTTGTAATTAATTGATTTTTATCATAATTAAATTGCGAGTTAAAATTAAAATTATCGTTTATATTATGCCAACCTAACCCTAAAGTTTTGGAATGAATATTATCACCCAATGACATTTCCTTAACTAAGTCCGATTCGTTGTTTTCGATGTTATTAATGTTGAAATTAAACATCCACTTGCGAAGAGGAAAACAACCTGACATTAAGACGTTTGCGACGTTTTTACAGAACTCTAATAGTTGTTCTTTATTATCACAACCTGTAATCATGTCGTCAACGTAGTAATCTTCATTAATGATTCTCGTGACGTCAGGATCCGTACATTCAGCCGCCAGCTGTTTTAAACATCTACAACTCAAAAACGGCGCAGATGCGGTACCGTAAGTGACTGTATTCAGTCGGTAAATATCCAGCGGTTGCGACGGATCATCACGCCACAATATCAACTGAAGGTCACGCTGATCTTCGTGAATCAGACATTGCCGATACATTTTCTCAATGTCTGCACAAGCCGTGTACTTATGTTGCCTAAATCGTAATAAAATAGACAACAGGTCGCCTTGTATTGGTGGGCCTACCATTTGTAGTTCGTTGAGCGAGATGCCATTACTTGCGGCGGCACTGGCATCAAACACCACACGCAGCTTGGTGGTGGTGCTGTGCTCACGCAATACTCCATGATGCGGTAGGAAGTAGTTAGGCGTCCCGACGCGATCAACACGATTCATGTGACCCAAGTGAATGTACTCATGAATGAAATCGGCATATAATTTTTTATAAGTTGGGTTTCGTAATAAACGTTTTTCGAGGGCAAGAAACCTACGTTTTGCGTGTGAATAAGTCTCGCCTAAGATATCGGGTGATTTTTTAAAAGGAATGCGAACTTTGAATCTTCCATCATTATTGCGTGTAGTAGTGTCGATGAAATGTTGTTCACAAGAACGCTCCTCATCTGTGCGCGTGTCCCGATACAAAGACATATCCTCTAACTCCCAGAATTGACGTAACTGGGACTCGATCGACTGAGAAAAGTTACACTGACTGTACCTATCATAACGCGTAGTAGAACAAATCGGTCCGGAAATAATCCATCCCAACTTTGTATCTAATAAGAAAGGCCCACTAGGTAATCTTATTTTATTAGAATTAATTAAATCCCAAAATATATCTGCACCGATTAAAATATCTATACTTTGAGATTCACTAAAATGAGGGTCTGCCAAAACAATATGTTCGGGAATGTTGAGCTGTCCGCTTTGCTGTGACAACGCAGGCAACGCCGACGTAATGTTAGGCAAGACAAAACATTGTAAACGCGTAGTGTACGGGTGGATGCGCGATTTTAACTCGATATCACATATTTGCGTGGATTTTGTGACCGAGTTACCTACACCTCGTATTTCTTGAGTGGACTGTATAACTGGCGCTTGAATTAAATTACACAAAGATTGAGTAATGAAACAGCGTTCAGAACCGCTGTCAAGGAGTGCGCGGGCTAGATGATAATTCTTACGATTATCAGCTATCTCAACTAACCCTTAAAGGCTACTACGGTGTTTTTACACCCGGGTGGTTTAGTTTTGTGTCGGTATCTTTTTTCGTTTTTAACGCAGCGCCTTGCGATTTCGTGTATTCTCATAAGTCGACAGTAGCCCTCGAACACGCGGGGAGAGAGATTGTGCGCGCGCGCCAGTCCCGAGGAACACTCGCAACCCGGTGTTTATACACCCGTTGTAGTCATAGTGGGCTACTGACTTACAGCGTAAGTAATGAACTTTTAAGTGTTTTATTTTTAGAATGTGTGTATAATACTATTTGTATGTTTAATATTATATGCATTATATTTATTATTATTTATATGTATTATTTTTGACTGTGTTATTTTCTTATGCAATTTTTATTTCAGATTATGCGTCGACTGAGGGACCAAGAAATAGAAGATGTACTGGCATCGGATGAAGAGTCCAAAAATTATTACAAGTTAGAAGTGATTGTTAATTTCTTTATTGTTTAGTTTATAATTACTAAAAAGATGTTAATTTGATATTATGTTAGATTACAAGCAACTTTGAAAAAGATTGCAAGTAGTACATTTTGATTTAAAAATTCCGTATGTTTTTTTGAAGATATAAAGATAATTTCCATGCCAAATTAAAGCCTTATCTGTGATTACAAAGAAATATAAACACTGATAAAAATGCATAATAATGTTTATGTTATTATACATATTATGTTATATTAATGTTTTTATATATACATATTATGTTATATTAATGTTTTTCTTTTTTCGAAATTTTTCCATACCCCTTTAAAAATTACCATGATCTTGAGAACCCTTTGTAACACGCAAATTAAATTGTTTTCTTTTTTTTTTAAATAAACCTATTAATCAAAATATCAAAGAGCACGATCTATAATTAGAGAATACATAATAAAAAGGTGTAACATACATTGAATTAATTAATTTACTCCAATTACTAAATCCGGGTGTTTTTTCACCCATTATAGTCTTAACAGTACACAAATTCATTGTAGCCTTTAAGGGCTAATGCAGTCGATAGTAGAACCGGTTTCATTACAGCTGACTTTGTGGATATGTTTATGTGTGCTTTATTCGCATGGATCGTGGTACATTCCACTGCGGAGGACGATCCCGGCGCGGTAGGCGCGGTAAGGGGCGGAGGTACCGCACTCACGGTAGGCGACGATGCCTCATTAGCGTGCGACACATGGAGTGCGATAGATTGATTTTTATGATTATCGGAATGCAATAACGAGTTGTGTTTTTTGTTGCATAATCGACATGGCCCAAACTTACAATTATCTAACGTGTGATTCGAACGTAAACAATTAGTGCACAGTTTCTTTTCGCGAACGAATTTAAGTTTGCAGTCAAGATCGAATTCGAGAAACTTTTGACACGCGTAAAGTGGGTGATTCGCGCTACAAAGTAGACAAAGCTTACTGTTAATAGTGGACTTGTGTGACCGTTGACCCTGTGGCTCATTGGTGGAAACATTACAGTGAATTTTAGACTGATTACTAGCAGTGTTTCGGTTTCTATCGTGATTGTGTTTGCTATGAGACACTTGCAATGTTTCCAGCACGTCAGCCCTGTTTTTAAGAAAGTTCAACAAATCATCCAATTTAAGCTTTCTCTTCGAATCGCTATTCCTAGACAGTAGTGTACATTTATATTCTTCCCACTCCCGTTCGGTGACTGAATCTAACTTAGAAACAACTAAGTAGATAACCATTGTATCCCAAAAGTCAGTTGGCTCATCCAGGATTTTTAATGCGCGTAAATTCTTTAATACGGTATCTATTAGCTTTCTAATGAGAACTGGCGATTCTTTGTTTACATTCAGCATCGTGAACAACGACCTTACATGATTATGGACTAACAATTGACTGTTATTGTACCGATTGAGAAGTAAATCCCATGCAACCGGATAATTGGCACTAGAGAATTCAACAGAATTAATAAGTAGCTCTGCACTTCCTTTTAGCGACGATTTTAGGTAGTGAAACTTTTCTATATTGCTAAGCTCTATGGTATTGTGCACTAAGGATAGAAAAGTATCTCTAAATTCCAACCAGTGCTCATGAGAACCGTCAAAGGTAGGCATACAAATCGTGGGTAATTTAACGGTCGGTTTGTTACTACTTTTGTTTGAAATATCAGTGACCTCACTTTGATTTAACGAATATTCCGCTTGAGATAATAACGTGTAGTAATTATTTTCAAACAATTCCCTTTGCGTTAACTGTTCATCTATATCCGAGACTGATTCCTCGAGTTTGCTTTGAATCTCATTGAATTCATTGAATAAAACAGTGGCTCCCTGAATCCGTAATTTCAAATCTATGCGTTTTTGACTAGATAACGTTTCATTAGCAAGGCTGGTTAAGTAATTTGAAAACTTCGTTAATCTGCCCTTTATTATGCCGCGTTTTTTAACAAGTTCTCTAATAACTGGAGAATCATCGTTTGGATTACATCTATTGGGAGATTTATCACGAGAATTGCTAGCTACTGAGATCTCTGACGGCTTTGGCTGACTCATTTTGGTGGACAGTAGTAAGAATGGAGTACTCACGTTTGAATGTGGTGACGGTTACGATGAGGTTCTCGTCGAATAATTGGCAGCGCACCCTTCGCAACTGAAATTATATATAGCACGGTATCACACAACTGAAATGGATATGAATAGGGCTGGGCAGGATGGCTGGTCGTACCTTTTATGCGCGTTTTCAGGTCGTCCAGCTCAAGTCTGCAATCCGGCGACGAAGGTCCAATTTATGTAGGGGCGTCAGCTCTGGTCTGCGTGTGCTCTTCAGGTTGGTGATGATGATGTTTGAAATGATGTAGACGAGACTATTCTTGGTCGATATACAGATTTAATCTTCTTATATAAATTACAATAATCTAATTTCGGAGTTAGGTGCGCGTACAAGAATGGTAGCGAGATCAGAATGGAATAAAAATAAAAGAAAAAGACCCGGAGGGCCCGCTCTGGGCTGCGTTTAAATCCTTTAACCAGTTTAAATTTATACTGAGTAAATGTCAAACATCCCGTTTAAGTACACCGAGAGGTGAAAAATGATACTATTAAAATTTAATCTGCCCCGTTTACGGTCGTCCGCTGGTCTATGTTTTTACTGAAAGGAATAAATTTTTGCGACCTTTTTACCACGCAAAATTTTATCCTGCTGTCAGATTGAGATTAAGTTTTGTTGTTTTGCTCGATTCTTGCCGTAAAAACGAATATTATTTTTACTTTAGAGAGTGATTATTATTTTTGGATTATGGATTTATAATACACCGGCAAATTGATTATTTGTTCAATAAACTGAGCTGTCAATTGAATTTGACAGCTAACATTGACAAAAAGATATGACTCCGTTCAGCGAACACTCGCTAGTTTAATTTTTTTCCGGCGAAACATCGCTGGAAGATTTAAACGCACCCGAGGGAAAAAATTACTCGACGGTTTTTTAAAATGCTGCTCGGTGATTGGTCGACTCGTACACGCCCATGCATGGACGTAGTATGTGACAGCACGCAGATCATACGTGGATTTATGAAGTCCTTGGTCTGAACATCCTCCATTTGTGGTCTAGAAGATGTTGAAATTTGTATGGGAAAATGATAATGCGAGGGCAGACCAAGTCAAAAATCAGTATTTACATACTAGACCAAAAATAATCAAACACTTGAAAGGGTTATTATAGACTCATTTTCATCGACAAAATTGCTTTAAAAAAAAATCTTACCCCAACACCTCGCGAATGGCGGCCTTTTTAACCGACTTCAAAAAAAGGAGGAGGTTCTCAATTCGGTCGGTATGTTTTTTTTTATGTACTTACCTACCTTTTTAGTTTTTTGATCGGTCGGACTGGGGTGTATGTACAGACGCCAGCAGGTCAACCTACCGGAATCTGTCAGATTTTACCAGTCAAACATTAACCTTCTACTCTTGTGTTAAGGTTGAAATTCTATTGAAGAAATCTGACAGATTGTGGTAGCTTGATGTGCTGGCGTCTGTACAATACAATGAAAATATCTTTAAATACAAGAGACCTACATACATGCAAATTATGTATGTAGGTCTCTTGGTTAAATATCTTTAATGCGAAGTTCATCGTTGAGGCTTACCAAAGTAAATTTTCTAAATATGTAAAAAGAACCAAAAACATGGCAAACACGAAATTGTACACAAAAATTACTGAATATTTCAATTTTTCAAAAATGTGACAATTCTGTCGAAAACAGCTCGATATTTTGCTTGGGTTTTTCCACTAAATTAAAAGGGTGCGCTAGGGAAGGGTTAGATATGTTCAATTGAGAATAACTCCTCAAATACTTAACGTAGAATAATTATTTTGAAGACTGACTCAAATACTTTAAAAAAACAAAAATCCAAGCAAAATTCAGGGGTACTTTTCGAGCTAGAGTGGAAAAAATCAGTTTTTTTATAAGCAGTTTTGTCTATAATAAAAATGAGTCTATAATGCCTCCTTTATGTATCTATCGGTAGTCCGAAACCAAACACACTGTATTTACCATGATTATTGCATACTTTTTGTACAACTTCTGCACTTCTCTTTCTATTTTTTGAAGAATTTATTTCTGAGTCTGACAAGTTGTCAAGTTCTTGTCAGAAATACCATGTGTCATAACTCCTGTATAGCACAAATCCAAAATCCAAGAGAATGTAGCAATAAAAAATAATTTACACAACTATAAATTTACAGTAAAATAAAAATGGTTTCTTACAGTGAAAAATTAAAAGAATGAAATAAAAATGGGTCAGACAGATGACACAAAGTCGAACACAAAAATGGCAAAAAGCGGATCAGTGGTGAAGAAGCGGTCTTCATCAAAAAAAGCCGCTTCCAGTAGTTTCACCGATGAACCTTTCTACCTCTCCGACACTAAAGTGCAATTGGGACTTGTTGCTATTGTACTGATAATAGTATTCCTGGCTTATATGGTTCGCAAACGCTGCTTTCGTAATGCTAGAAGACGTTCATGCTAGCAGGTATAAGACTTGTTTAAAATGTACCTTGGATTATTTAAAATTATGTGCGTAAAATGTAGGTACCTAACATTAGGATATTCCTTTTCATTAATATTTTTTGATCAAGTAGGAAAATATATTGAATAATTATGCTACCGGATGCATCACCCACGATCTTAGGTAATAGACTGAATTCCCGAGATTATAGAGTTGTCGAAGGTTTTTAAATACGAAAACCCACCAACACAACTGCGAGGTGTGCTTTCCCAGTGAATATTTTTGGAAGTGGAAGTGAGTAATTCACCAAGATGTGACAACACTGCACAAGGCAATCACCCCAAGTGAACTGGTGCAAACCTGTAGAACTCACAAGGAGCTTCACAGGCGCTCTGCCATGCTTTTCATGGGTCCGTTGTAGATTTCTTATCATCCGCATCCTGGCTAGGCTTTTATAACCCTGTTCAGGGAACTGAAAGTTTGGTCCATACGAAATTATCATCCTTGACAAATAACTGCGGAGACTATGAAAGACGGGACTCATCTTTCAATGCTTTGCATTTTCATAATTGTTCAAATATAAACGTTAGCATCTAATATATTCATATATATATATTTTTTTTGTGATATAATACTTACAGGATGTTTCTTTTAAATTGGCCAAAAGGGAGAAATCCAAATTCATAGGAGATACGGGAAAACTTTCTTAGGAACCTTAGCTCTTTTAAAATGTTGACAATTTTAGTGTTTTTATTTTTCTGGTCAAGTGTGAGTTGTCCACAGAAATGAGTGAAATTGGCCAACATTTTTTTTTTGTGCCGTTCGACTCTTTTTCATATGTTTAAGGATCATTTCATTGTATCACAAGAAAACATCGGGACGCCGGAAGTTGGTCAAATTTTGCAAAATATTTTTTCATACAAATTGTTTGAAAGAGTTGTCACTTTTCTATGATGTTATTTGATTTAGTGTCTATTAAGGATCATTTTATTGTACGGGAAAGAAAATGTCTGGGCAACAGAAGTGGATCAAATCTAATGAAATACTGATAATCTTTATGATGTTAGAAGAAACTTTACTGTACTTTTGACCAACTTCTACTGTCCAGATATTTTCCTTCCCATACAACAAAATGATCCTCACATAACACTTAATCAAATAACATCATAAAAAATATTTGTAATTTTGTCATTCATACAATTTGTATGAAAAAATATTTTGCAAAAGGAGAATGACCACTCATGGTTTCGCTTTTTCAAGCGTATGGCCACTTAAGCAAATCTATAAATAGTGTTATTATTTTAAATTAGTTTTAGCATAAATTCACTTAAAACATTTGTGGGGTTTTAATTTTCAATATTATTAGTAATTACTATTATATTTTTGTTCCGGTAGTGAAGGGCTACGTTACCAGAATCGATCGATTAAACAAAGAACAAAGTCGTAAAACAATTAAAAAATCTACTAGTGTCCCTAAAGATTACCTAAAAAGCTGTTATTATTGTTTTTGTATATACTCTAATATGATTTATTATAGAGGTAATGATAACACATATTGAGTTCTTATAATAAAGTAAAGATATAATCGATTATGTTAAGATGTCGTAATTGGCTGATGTGTCACAACACTATTCCATGAAGTGTCAGTTGTCAAAGTCAAACTCATGATTTTCGTGTTTGTTTGGTTTTGATTTCGTTATTACCGGCGAACTACTATTTCTTGATTTCTCTGCTAGTAATCTTATATTCGTGTCGAGTAGAGTTTTAGGATACCTCCACGTTGATACACATCGAGCAATTTGACTCTTTTTGTAGTGCGCTGTTATAGTGAATTTATAGGTACGTCTACGTTGATTTCTACTGGATAATAAACAATGTGTCGTGCTGTATGAACTGTTTTGTTATTATCGCATCCACTGCCTAATCGCCAAATAAGAGAGGCAGAGGATGCTATGGTAATCTTTTAAATATATGTTGTACCTACATAATATTGTTTTGATGCCTAATATTACCTCAAACAATATCCTGAGTAAGTATTGTTTTTTTGGCAAAACCCTACAAAATATCAATCTGTATTTAACTTTGCTTTCATGTATGTCAATAACCCTTACTTGGGTCCAATTTTCACTACTATACTGTGTCAAAAAGGAGCGCAACCGAGTGCTATAGTAGTATGGTCAATCTCTTTTGACCAACTTCCGCCGTCCCGATTTTATTCTTCCGATACAATGAAATGATCCTTACATGAAAAAGAGTCGAACGGCATTAAAAAAAAAATTACCCAATTTCAGCCATTTCTGTGGACAACTCACACTTGACCAAAAAATTGAAAACGCCAAAATTGTCAACGTCAAAAAAGAGCTAAAGGTTCCTAGGAAAGTTTCCCTGTTTCTCTTATGGATTCGGATTTCTCCCTTTTAGCCAATTTAAAAAATACTTTTTTTTTTTTAAATTTAATCGCCTTCAAAAACAACCACAAAAAAGGGTAAAATAACCTACAAAACTTTTCTTTCGGAAGTAGGTGCTTTTTTATTAATTTCATTGTTTTTTTTGCCACCGACTCGCGACAGCTTTTTAAAAAAAGTTTTTTTATTTTACTCTTTTTAGTTTAAATATTCAACCATAATTCTTGTCAAATACATCATTTTCTTGCATGTGCACTAGAATTTTGTAATCCGTAGCACCGGTAATAACATCGTTAACATCTCTTTCATTCCTTCCCTAACTCAAAAACTACTGAACCGATTTTGATGAAACTTGTAATGATACCTAGTACAACATAAAAAGAATTACTTAAATCGGACTTGTAGTTCCAGAGATATGCGAACACAAACATAATTTACTAAATCAGTCGATGCCGAGTCCTTACTAGAGGAGTTGTACCTTCCATCATCAGCTCATCCACCTGAGATGATGATTGTCAGATGCAAATACTTGATCAGCTTTAGAAACTAAATGAAAATGGTACTATGTGCCTATAAAATTTGAAGGTTGCCCTCGATTTCCCTGGGATCCCATCATCAGATCCTGACCTGATGATCATGGGACCACTTGGGAAGTATATCTTTCCGTCTTCGAGAAATCGGGAAACATACATAAAAAAAAAGATTCCGACGAATTGAGAACCTCCTCCTTTTTTTGAAGTCGGTTTAAAAGAAACACCCTGTAGATAGATACTTACACAAGACACAAAAGTGTCCAATGTTTGCGCCCTGCCTTTAACTTAAGCGTGTACATACCTTCACAGTTTCTAATCAGTAATGACCCTTTCTATTGTCACTCCCAGGTCATCTCGTCTTAAGCCGCCTTGGGGGTTCCTCTTTCAGCGAAATAAAATACATGAACAGAACTGCATTCCTTTGTATGATCTTTCTTGGAAATTATAGAGGGAGAATAAACATGAGGTAAGTTTTAACTTCTTTCATTTTTAACGTATCAATAACCTCAAATGTCAGATCAATACGTAGCAACATGCACAGCTGTATCGTTGGCTTCATTCAAATAAAGTGCAAGTCATGCATAACTCAAACTCAACGTGTAGGCACCTAATTTATGTTTGAAGTAGTGAGTCTACTCGTATAATCGGCTCATGCGCAAAACGTCTCTTTCGCAAAATGTCACCTGGTCGTAAAACGTCTCTTTCGCAGAATGTCTCTTTCGTAAAATGTCTCTTTCGCAGAATGTCTCTTTCGCAAAATGTCGCACCTGGGACTTAAGAATAAAATTTTGATTTTCAAAACATTAACAAAGTATTGCAAATGAAAATATTAATTATATATTTTTAATCATTTTAAAAATGGTATAAAAAATATATCCATTTGCAATACTTTGTTAATGTTTAGTTACTATTAGTAATAGCTCCTATTATATATTATCTGTGGGTATGTTTAGGTACTAACAGTATTGATTCTTTTGATCAAAATTTTGAATATGTGTAAAATGTTTGATACCTATTGTTGATATTGATTTTATTTGGAATACATGCTAAAGTAAAGGACATTGCCCATTCTTGTATGGGACTTGGTCCAAATGCTGCCCAGGAATGGGAGTACGCGCGCTGTGTTCCTGGCACTAATGTCTGTCTATATACGAAATATTTTAAGAATCTGCCCTGGGGTTCCTGATTTATTTTCATTTTTAAGTTGATGACTTTAATTTTGTCTCCATGTTTTTTTTAACGTACTTTACACCTGTCCAAATGCTACCCAGGAATGGTAGTACATGTGCTGTGTTCCTGGCACTAGTGTCTGTCTATGTACGAAATATTTTTAGAATCTGCCCTGGGGTTCCTGATTTATTTACATTTGTATGTTGATGACTTCCTACATTTTGTCTCCATTTTTTTTTTTATCGTTTTTCACACCTGTCTAAATGCTGCTTAGTAATGGGACTACGTGCGCTGTATTCCTGGCACTAATGTCTGTCTATATACGAAATCTTTAAAGAATCTGCCCAGGGGTTCCTGATTTATTTTCATGTTTATGTCGATGACTTTATTTTTGTCTCCATGTTTTTTATTTTATTGTATTTTACACCTGTCCAAATGTTGCCCAGGACTAGGAGTACGTGCGCTGTATTCCTGGGACTAATGTCTGTCTATATACGAAATATTTTAAGAATCTGCCCTGGGGTTCCTGATTTATTTACATGTTTATGTCGATGACATTATTTTTGTCTCCTTTATTTTTTTATTGTACTTTACACCCGTCCAAATGTTGCCCAAGAATGGGAGTACAAGCGCTGTATTGCTTGCAGTAATGTCTGTCTATATACGAAATATTTTAAGAATCTGCCCTGGGGTTCCTGATTCATTAAATGTTTATGTCGATGACTTTATTTTTGTCTCCTTTATTTTTTCTTATCGTACTTTACACCCGTCCAAATGTTGCCCAGGAATGGGAGTACAAGCACTGTGTTTCTGGCACTAGTGTCTGTGTGTATACAAAATATTTAAAGAATCTGTCCAGGGGTTCCTGATTTATTTACATTTTTATGTCAATGATTTATTTTTGTCCCCAATTTTTTTTATTGTACTTTATACCTGTTCAAATGCTGCCCAGGAATGGGAGTACGCGCACTGGATTCCTGGTACTAATGTCTGTCCACATACGAAATATTTTAAGAATGTACTCTTGGGTTCCTGATTTATTTACATTTTTATGTCGATGACTTCCTACATTTTGTTTCTAAAAAAACCCATCCCTGGGCAGCGTTTGAACAGGTGTAAAGTACGACAAAAAACATGGTGACAAAAATGAAGTCATCAACATAAAAATGTGAATTAATCAGGAACCCTTTTTTTTTTAGCGTGTTAACGTCATCAAATGAGTCCTCCCACCCCGGGCAGGGCGGGAGGGACTGTCAGACTTCTACTGACTAAAATCCACGGTGTCCTTCTGTGTGTCACGGTGTCTTTCTACCTACGGGAAATAATCCCGCGACCCCGGCAGGCTTTGGCCCTCTGACCCCGGCAGGCTTGGGCCCCGAAATTATGCTGACGCTCTTTGAGGCGCGCGTGGGACACAACGCGCCGTCGACCCCTACATGGTCCATGGTCGGGCAGCGAGTTGCCCTTTACTCGCTGACCGCATGCCCGCGCCTACGGTGGCCGGAGATCGTCTGCTGACGTCCGACGCCGCGGGCGCCTACCACTGCGGTTGCGGAGGGAGGACGCTGTCCTCTCTCTCTCGCGGCCCGCCTCCTCCTTCACGAGCATTACTGCTTCGCAGAAGGAGGCGACCGCTTCCCACTCCGTCTCGCCTTGCAGCAAGGCCGCAACCAATGCAGGGCGCGAGAGGTCTCCGCCTATCGCCGCCGTGAGGACACGTCGGTGCACTGCCCAAGCTGGGCAGTGGTCTTGCACCGTATGCTCTACTGTGTCCTCCGTGCGATCTTCGCAGTGGTGGCACCCGGGCGTTTCCTCCCTCCCTATCAGACACAGGAACCTCCCGAAACTTCCATGTCCGGTGAGGACCTGCGTTATCCGATAGGTCAGGACGCCGTGACGTCTCTCCAGCCACTCCTCAAAGAGGGGTCTTACCGCCGCAATTGCGGCGTGCCCGCACCTCGGTTGCGACAGTCGTCCCCTCCATACTGCCCTGAGATCACGCCGGAGCTCTTCCCGCCGCGCCTCGACTTCTCGAGGCAGCGGGGTTACGCCCCGGCGCTGCGCCTCCACGCGCCACTCATAGACGCGCTGGAGGGCAGTTGCCTCCAGATCCCAGGGCAGCAATCCGGCAAGGAGGTTGGCCGATTCGCCGGCGATCGTGCGGTATCCCCGGATCATCCGGATAGCCATGACCCTCTTGCATGCGACCAACTTTAGTGGTCGCGTCCGGATGCTCAGGGCCCACACAGGGTCCCCGTAGAGGGCCATGGACCGCACGATACCGGCGTACAACCTCCGGAATCAGGTTATTACTCAAATTAATATTTCGTATATAGACAAACATTAGTGCCAGCAACACAACGCACGTAGTCCCATTACTGGGCAGCAATTAGACAGGTGTGAAAAACGATAGAAAAATGGAGACAAAAAGTAGGAAGTCATCAACATACAAATGTTAATAAATCAGGAACCCAAGGGTACATTCTTAAAATATTTCGAATGTAGACAGACATTAGTGCCAGGAACACAGCGCACGTACTCCCATACCTGGGCAGTATTTGAACAGGTATAAAGTACGATAAAAAAACATGGAGACAAAAATAAAATCATCGACATTAACATGTAAATAAATCAGGAACCCCAGGGCAGATTCTAAAAGTATTTCGTATATAGACAGACACTAGTGCCAAGAACACAGCACATGTACTCCCATTCCTGGGTATCATTTGGACAGGTGTCAAATACGTTAAAAAAAAACATGGAGACAAAATTAAAGTCATCAACATAAAATTGTAAATAAATCAGGAACCCCAGGATAGATTTTAAAAATATTTCGTATACAGACATACATAAGTGCCAGTAACACAACGCACGTACTCCCATTCCTGGGCAACTGTTGGACCGCAGTTGGGCAATCTCCTTTAAGTACCAAAATTTTAACATCATAATTGCACTATAATTTTATTATATGATTTTTGTTTTGAAAATCAAAATTTTATTATAAATCCCAGGTGCGACATTCGTGAAAGAGACATTCCGCGAAAGAGACATTCTGCGAAAGAGACATTTTACGAAAGAGACATTCTGCGAAAGAGACGTTTTACGACCAGGTGACATTTTGCGAAAGAGACGTTTTGCGCATGAGCCGTATAATCAGTTGGTTATAAATAAAGTTAATATTATTGGTTTCTACTTAGCCAGACGATCGCGACCCCAGAAATTCTTACTCTTTTCGTTACGTGTAAATTCACGTTGTTTTTCCTTCACGCATCCTAAAGAGAAGTCAATGAAACCATTAAGTTCATTCAATACTTATTATAATTCAAGTTACATTCCAATTCAATTAACGCTGTATTTCAGAATGTCAGTTCCAGTTCAGGATAAAGTTACGAAGACATTTTACAAACTGTCACGCCAAATCCGTCGAGCGATGCTATACCATGGACATCCTGTAAATAAACGAGTCCCTTTGAATCGTCCCCATTAAAAAAAAGTAGCAATATCGTCGCCATAAAAATTGTAAAATGTAACAATAAATAGACTGTCATAATAATTTTCTACTTTCTTTTCGTGACGTTTATTGTATTACTAGCTTCTGCCCGCGACTTCGTACGCGGATCTTGTTGTTTATGCCAGCGACAACGGGGTCGTCACAATCGAAGATCTGAAACGTCTGGTGTCGAATTCTTAGAGCCCGGGGATGGGAAAACAACGGGATGCATTTTTAGACGATTCGAGACGTTCCAGACCTCTCATTTTTGAAAGTCAACATGAAATGCCCATCAGACTAAACAACTTTTGCTAAGACTGCCCCGCTTGGGCAGAGCACCACAGTGTCCTCACGACGGCAATAGGCGGAGACCTCTCGCGCCCGGCATTGGTCGAAGCTGTATGCTGCGAGGCGAGACGGAAATGGAAGCGGTCGCCTTCTTCTGCAAGCAGTCATGCTCGCGAAGGAGGAGGCGGGCGCGAGGACAGCGTCGTCCCTACACCCCAGCAGCCGCAGTGGTAGACGCCTACGGCGACAGACGTCGCTTGACGATCTTCGGCCACCGTAGGCACGGTCATGCGGGCGGCGAGTAATGGGTGACTCGCTGTCCGACCATGGACTAAGCCCGGGTCGACGGCGCGTTGTGTACCACGCGCGCCTCAGTGTCAGCATTATGACGGGGCCCCCTTTAGAGGGCCAAAGCCTGCCGGGGTCGCGGGTCTAACGAATTACCGTGACCCCGGAACGTAAAGGGCTACTGAAGGACACCGTGGATTTTAGTCAGTACCAGTCTGACAATCCCTCCCGCTCTGCCCTGGGGGGACTCATATGATGATTTGATGATTTTATCAAGCTAAAACAAAAGAAAAAATGACGTAATTCCTAATGTTATAGTGTCGCTGGGAGCTTGGATTTGTACAATAGGTGTTCTAGATCTTCAATTTTTATTCGTCGACAGAGAGTGCTTATCAGGCTAAACAACTCTTGCTAAGACGTCGTTCGTATAATAATATAATATTATGTTACAGTTCCCCCAGCCGGTACATACCATTGCAACCGTAAAAAAAACCTGCGTCAAAATCAGTTGCGTAGTTTTAAAGAACTAAGCATACATAGGGACAGACAGACAGACAGACAGTGGGAAGCGACTTTGTTTTATATTATATATTACATATTATACTTATACTGTGTAGTGAAAATGATTCCTTTATTTATTTTTTTACGTGGTAAAATCATCAATAGAGTCCTCCCACTTAGGGCAGAGCGGGAAGGACTGTCAGACTCGTACTGACTTTAATCCACGGTGTCCTTCAGTCGCCCTTTGTGTACCGGAGTCGCGGTATACGTGAGTCCCGCGACAGTGATAGTGATACTTACCGTGTTTGATAACTTTATTGTGGATCATCATCCCAAGGGCCGCTACCGTCTCCCCAATCATAGTCTACTTCGTTCACACTTGCATCATGAGCATCGACACCTGCAATAAATGGATATATTAAAGAAAGTGCACACACACTCACTATTGGGAACCGGGGCAGTAAGTATACTAGTGGAGTGCCGTAAGGCGTAAATATAGTAAAACCATGGAATCCAAGGCCAGTCAACGAATCTTCACATATTTTTTTGAAATGTTTTGTAAACAGCATAATATGGAAAAATGATAAAAAAAATTTGCCTGATCTCAATTATTTAATTACTAAAATAAAAAAAATAAATAACATACAGAGACTCTTTTAAATTGGCCAAAAGGGAGAAATCAGGATGCGTTCGCGCCATCTTCACAAGCGAGAGAATCGCGGCGATAATATCGTTGTGCCACGTATTTCCATATACTCTCTATGAACGCGTCTCCACACTGCGATGCGACGAGTGGCAATGACTTGAGCGCGCATATCGTCGGCGTATCGCTGCGCTCCCGCAGCGAGCGCGCGAAGGAAGCGCGGCGAGCCCGCAAAAACCAGTAGCGACTGAGATTCCGTTGGGAGTGGTCGCGCGCGCACGGCGATTCCGTTGCGAGTCGTGACGACACGCTCTGGCGGAATAGTCGCCGTCGCGTCGTGGAGATTCTCCGACGACAGAAGGACGGAGTCGCCGCGATTCGACTGGCCTGTTGGTCTAGTGGTTAGTCACCCTGACTGCTATGCCGGAGGTCGTGGGTTCGATTCCCACCCAGGACAAATGTTTGTGTGATGAGCACGATCATTTGTTCTGTGTCTGGGTGTAATTTATCTATAATATGTATGTATTTATAAATATATAAGTATGTTTATCAGTTGTCTAGTACCCATAACACAAGCTCTGCTTAGCTTGGGACTAGATGGCGTTGGGTGATAGTTGTGGAATATTATATTATATTATTATATTCTCTCGCTTGTGGAGATGGTGCCTTAGAGATACGAGAAAACTTTCTTGGGAAACTAACTATTTTTTGATGTTGACAATTTTGGCGTTTATATTTTATTGGTCAAATGTGAGTTGTCTATTGCGTATATAAATAAATTATCATTTTATAATATCAGCCCCAACGTCATAAGTATATTTATTAACACAAAAATAAATATAATTCTAACCAGGCATTGAACACGAAGATTTTGAAATCATATTTTACCCTCTTTCAGTCGGGTAAAAAGGAACAATATTATTCGCCAAGGATTTATTACTCTGTAAAAGAATACTTAGTGCAAATTTACACAAGAATAGGAATATTAGTTTACACAAAAGTAGGAATCTTCGCAAAGATTTTTGGAACGAAGTTCCTTATCGCGCGTTGTGAAAGGGGGCTAGACGGAAAAAATTCTTACGAAAAGTTGTCACGAGACTTTTTGGAACGAAGTTCCTTATCGCGCGTTGCGAAAGGGTGCTAGAGCTCAAACAGTGGAGTGGAGCGGATTGGAGCAGATTGGAGCGGAGCGGAGCGGATTGGAGCGGACCGGAGCGGATTGGAGCGGAGCGGAGCGGATTGGAGCGGATTGGAGCGGAGCGGAGCGGAGTGGAGTGGAGTCGCGACGATTATTTTTGTTGAATGTATACAGTAACTTCGTTCCATCCGGGTGTCCCTTGACACCTCTCAAGTTTTTTTTTTAATACAACGGTACCCTTTTAGTTTTTCATCATAGTCTGGGACTAATACACAATTTTTTTTGGATGGGAATTCATCAAATGAGTCCTCAGACTTCCCGCTCAGGCTGGAAGGACTGTCAGGCTCGAACTGATTTAAATCTACCCTGTTCTTTCAATAGTCCTCTGCTTTTAGGGCTCCGGTAACCTTTTGAGATATTCCCGCAACCCTGCCAGACATTTGGCTATTGGCCCGGCAATGAGACAATATTTTCAGCTATTTTTAGGGTTCCGTAGCCAAATGGCAAAAAACGGAACCCTTATAGATTCGTCATGTCTGTCTGTCTGTCCGTCCGTATGTCACAGCCACTTTTTGACGAAAGTATAAGAGCTATCCTGTTGAGCCTTGGCAAGTAGATGTATTATGTGAACCGCATTAGGATTTTTACATAAAAATAAAACAAAAACCAAAGGGGGTACCCCCAGTACTTAGAATTGAAACTCAAGATTTTTTTTTTCGCCTGACCCATACGTGTGGGGTATCTATAATAGGTCTTGAAAAATGATATTGAGGTTACTAACATCATTTTTTTCTAAACAGAACGGTTTGCGCGAGAGACACTTGTAACTTCTAAAAAAAGAGAATGATAAAACTAAAAAAAAATATATGATGTTAAAACTAAGTTAGTTTAAACTAAGTGAACATTATTTACCTTTGCTCTCAGATACTCCACTTTTCATAATTTTGAAAATGTGATTTTTTTCATTTTTTAGGTGCTTTTTCCCATTAAGATGCATGGTCATTTGTTCCGTATTCGTAACCGAAGTCTGAAAGCATAAATTGATAATGTAGATTTAAAACACTCTATTTCTTACACGAAAAGATGCACCTGCGTTGTGAATGTGTATCTTTTTGTGTAGTATATAGAGTTAGATTTTGAGTAGCTCTATTGAAAAGTGCGCGGCGTCGCGTCTCGGTGTGGCTTGACCCTAAAGCGCGTCACACTAAGCTACTAACTTCCGCCGTCCCGATTTTTTTCTTCTGATACAATGAAATGATCCTTACATGAAATAGAGTCGAACGGCATTAAAAAAAACTTTCTGTCGATAAAACTAAAATTCAGTACCTTACAGATCTCACAGTACAACTCGGGACGATGGACGACCTTTGCCTCAGCCTGCTTTTTCTCAATTTCCGCAGGCTTATTCGCCTTTCTGAGACTTTTCTTTTCGCGACGAATAAGCTGATCTCTGTAAGGCAACGACAATATAATAAATATTAAGTACAGTAAAAAAGAAATGCTTCTTCTTTTAGTTTATAATTTTCTTTACTTACAGACGTCCCTGCATATTCGCTTGTAGCAAGAAAGAATTTTTCGGAAGCCTGTGGCCTTCAACAATCCTGATAACAAGGAAAACAAAATTGTATTATTAATCTCGTAATTAGTTACATGGGCAGCTGCGAGTGTTGGCTAAGGGACTTTACTCATGGCGCGATGCGACGCGATTCGAACGAATTCCACTACAAGTGAAAATCAACCTTACCACTATGAATAGATGAAAAACAAAACACGATGGCTATGACAACGTCAAGTCATTCGAATCGCATCTTTATTTCTTAGTGGCAAGGTTGATTTTCACTTGTAGTTCGAATCGTGCCATGAGTGAAGTGAATCGTGAGATGAGTGAAGTCCCTTAGGGACTTTCGCGCCATGAGTAAAGTCCCTAAGGGACGCGATACAGACTAGCAACGATTGACGATATCGGTCAGATATCACACAAGCGACCGGACGGTCGAAGAAAATGTATGGACAAACGCTAATGTTTGCTAATGGAGTCGCACTTTAGCAAACAAATGGAGTCGCACGGATTGACGATATCGCTCGCAGATCTGCTCGATATCGAATTGCATGTACGCACTAATGATAATGCACATGATTCTCTGTTCGAAATTGGATTGAGCAACTACTCGTCACTGGCGTCATCTTTTGTCTTTGGTTTGCAGCGCCTTTATGTCGTAGTAGTAAGGTGGATTTTTGGAGTTCACGGTCGAATACCATCGAATTGGAATTACAGCCGCACAGGCCGATCTTCCGGGTTAAGCCGTGCTTGCCGAGGTTGGCCTATGGATGGGTGACCATCTATCATAGCGAGTTTGCTCCGTGCCTCGGAAAGCACGTAAAGCCGTTGGTTTTGGCTGTCATTTGTAGATCTTTGAAAGTCGTTACTGTTAGTCAGAAGCTGTAAAGTCTGACAACCAGTCCTACCATGGGGTATCGTATTGCCCAGTTACTGGGTTGTGAAGGTCCGACAGGCAGTCGCTCCATGTAAAATATTGATAACCAGCTGCATCTGGTTCGATTGAAGGACGACCCCAATATAGTTGGGAAAAGGCTAGGCAGATGATGACGGTCGAATTCCATCGCATCACTCCATTAGTAAACACGTGCGACTGAAATCGGCAATCGACTCTATATCGCACGAATCGCGTCGCGTCGCATCTCGCCATGGGTAAAGTCCCTTACGAGCGATGTGGCCGCCCCGAATAGTGCGACTCCGCGTGACTCTTGGATGTGATGTAAATGTCACACAGCTCGCAGTATAGATCTCTTGCTCTCATCGGAACCTGAAATTAAATAAAAGTTTAGACATCAGGGCACTGGTCGCAAGCGCTATTACTGAGTATGAAGTCTGGGTTCGATTCCGAGGTCGGTCAAGGATATAGTTTTCCACCAAGATAGTCCAAAAGATGTCGAGCATGTTACGCTGTGTTTTAAAATCGGCGTAACATACTCGTCAAAACTTTGTGAGCCGCCTTCGCCGTTAGGTCACTCAAGGTGGCCGACAGCGAGGACGCGTTGGTATCTTTGATTCTACTTAATTATTGTTTCATCCAAATTAAAAAGAAAAAACGTTACTGAACACTAACCCCCTTCTCTGTATTTTTCTATAAAATACAGAGATTTTTCGTGTCCGTTACCCAGGCCAGATGTTGTCGAAAATGGCCATTTGAATCTTATAGATAATTAGATTTGCGGCTTCTGTAATTGTTGCGCACATTTTTAAATATGTTGCGCTTACAGTTTTTTAATTATTTAAAGTATATGTATAAAAAGTTAAAAACGTCTTGTGTAATTGAGAAAATAATTGTTGTATTACTTCAAACTTTTTAAACTCGCTTTGTTGAATTAAAGCCGTATTCTTTCAATTTATTTTGCCGGCGAGTATTTTAATATCTGCAGCATCATACAGAACAATGAAATAAATACGAATAAAGAGGAAAAAAATCATGAAAAAAGATAAAAGCTACAAAATAATTTAAAAAATAAGCGCAAGAATTTTATTGGCCGAGAGTTTGAAGACTGAAGACATAAATAGTCTGAAATTTATTCTTATACTACAGGAGGTCAATATATTTTTGATTTTGATTGCACACGTATGTTAATAACTGGTCAATTGGTTTGTTCTTGCTTAAGGGGGATGCTCCAACCAGCCCGCGAAATTCAAATTTTCAAAATTTTAAATATAAAAATTATAATTTTAAATATAAAAATTATCAAAACATTCACTCCACCAGCTCTCACATAGAAAAGCTGCATCTTGTTAAAATCTCCGAAATCTAACTTAGATGCAGCTTTTCTATGTGAGAGCTGATGGAGCGAATGTTTCGATAATTTTTATATTTAAAATTATACTTATTATTACCGCAATTCATATTTTGATAAAGTTACAACATGTCACTGGCCTGCAAATTGCAAAAAACGTAAGAAAATTTGAATTTCGCGGGCTACATCGACGCAATCACCTTAACCCTTTAACCGCCATGTCATAATTCGCATGGAGTGCACCTAGCGCCAGCAAACTTTAGGTACAATTTAGCATAGTGTTGTAAAATATAGTTATCGATAAACAAAGTAATGAAATAAATAAAACTTACTAATTTGTAATCAAAGGTTTATTTTTTATTAAGTAGTACCGCAAATAAATCATCTTCAAACATACGTTAATCAGTCTTCGAACATACGTTAGGTAATTAGTCTTTTTGACTGAAGGATAAATAGACTAGAACAACAAAAGAGTGATTTACCGATTCATTCCCTATCACTATCCGCTGAACTGTCACTACTACTAATATCATTGTTTGATTGCTGCAATATATTTAATAGTTCTTCGTCGTCGTATAACATCATCGACAACTTGTCGACACTAGCTTAGAACTAATAATAAAGAGAGCACGGATTATCACGACGATGGCGCTAGCGCAACTGACGTTTATTCAAAATATGACTTTAGTTGACCTTGAGCCGCACGTAAAATTACGGCGACGGCGTTCGCGGATCGCCTGCGCTAGTGACGTTCTGGAATAAGTCGGTAATTTAAGTTTCTTTGTTGATTTCTACTTATTATATCACTTAAGGTGATTGCTTCGATGTAGCCCGCGAAATTCAAATTTTTTTACGTTTTTTGCAATTTGCAGGCCAGTGACATGTTGTAACTTTACAAATATATGAGTTGCGGTAATAACAAGTATAATTTTAAATATAAAAATTATCAAAAAACTCGCTCCATCAGCTCTCACATAGAAAAAGTGCATCATGTTAAAATCTCCGAAATCTAACTACGATGCACCTTTTCTATGTGAGAGCTGATGGAGCGAATATTTTGATAATTTTTATATTTAAAATTATACTTGTTATTACCGCAACACATATATTTGTAAAGTTACAACATGTCACTGGCCTGCGAATTGCAAAAAAACTTAAAAAAAATTGAATTTCGCGGGCTGGTTGGAGCATCCCCCTTAAGCTTATTGGATTTTGAATAAATAATTAAATCCTACTACCGTAAAACATGGCAACTTTGCCCTCGACATATGACTTTGCCCAGTTGTGTATTTTTTAAAAAACTTAATATATACCAAATTTGTCTATAGTTAGTAAGAACATTTTGTCTATGGTAAAAAATTCATCATTTTTCTGGCAACACTGTGTTACGCGCTGTCACAGATGTTACTTCAGTTGTCTGTCAGACGTCGTTGAAGTAAGAGTGTTTTTTGGCGGGCCAAAACTTAAAAAAAAACTTTCTCGAGAAGTACTACTTGGCGTTATCGCAGGTAAGTAATTTTTATACATCCGATAATACATTGGAAATGAATAATATAGACTAGTTTTCTTCGCTAAATGCGTCATATAATAAAAAATATAACGGTGGGCAATGTCACAAGCATATTTTTTGAATATCGTTGACAACATTGCCCAACGTTTCTTTTTCACTAGGGTTGTCACCTGAGGTACATTTTTAACCGATTAAAAAAAGGAGGGTTCGGATTTGATGAACAGTTAATAATGTTGGTTAACACATAAAGTTTAAAAACAGAGGTGGGATTTAGAAGATACGAGGGTTATTTGTTATTTTCATATAAAAACAAAGACCGAGATAGGTACATACTTTTTTTTTTTTTTTAGTTTTTGAACACTTTACAAATAAAGCATATTATGTAAAAAATTATGTTATATTATTTCCCTCTTTAATTTATCATTATATTATATTAAAATATTCCACACTAAAAATTATTAAATAGTTAAGTATTGTCAATGGTGACAACTAGAGATGTGCCGTTGCCGGCAATATTGCCCAAGGTGGGAATTTAGGTGGAAATATTGCCGGCAATATTGCCGGGAGTGGAAATATTTGGGAATATTGCTTAATTTTAAGTCAAAGTGAGTGCGAAAACTATGTAACACACTTAAAATTAGCATTTACAGACCATGATCTACATTATATACAAAAAAAACATTGTTTTGGGTAAAATTTCCAAAATTGCCGGCAATTTTTGGCAATATTCCCGGTATTTTACCGGCAATATTGCCCATTG
Organism: Agrotis clavis; assembly: GCA_954870645.1. Classification (NCBI taxonomy): domain Eukaryota; kingdom Metazoa; phylum Arthropoda; class Insecta; order Lepidoptera; family Noctuidae; genus Agrotis; species Agrotis clavis. The sequence continues at coordinate 15,667,700 of OX940919.1, read as the reverse complement.
TTGCCGAACACGACAGTGAATGTAAGAAATTACACATACTTCATAAGATTAGAATTGACGATCATTGTATATTGAATAAATATTGAATAAAAAGGCATAAATTCGAATAATTTCTTTTAATGCTGTAGTTTAATCTAGTCAACGAAGGCTCAAAGCATAGAAGGAAATTCTAGAAACACATTTTTTACTACGTAACTTTGTTTGGACTAGTTAGGGGTGAACATATCAAAAGTCCCCCGTCTCTCGACCATGAGCTCTGGAAGGGGGGGGGGGGGGTTGAAGGTATCATTTTTTGGTTTTTGCTTATTTCTCGGAAAACCATGCGTTCTAGCAGCATAGCGTGTGTGAACAAAATGAAAACCTAAATAAATTTTCCGTAAGTTTTACTCAGTAAGCATTACAATATCTTGTTAGTTTTCGAGTTTTCATAGTTTTCGAGGTATCCGCTTTTGAAAGTCTGTAATTTAGGGGAAAAAACATTTTTAGTTTTGGCATTTGGAAAGTTGTATTTGATATCGCCATAGATCCAGAAAGCAGTAGCAGTTGATTCAGACCCTCCCTTCACCACCTGCGATGAACAGCTGCATCTTGAGGTGACATTGAGAGTGTCTGAATGTGGATAAGTAGTTCTTAAATTCGGTGACTACCATCAAGCTTGATATCTCTTGTCTTCCTCCAGTGAGTGAAAAGTAAAAATTAGCTTAGAAACTCATTTTAAATTATACAAGGTACTTACAGACGGGGTAGGACTGTACTATGTAGGAGGAAATCCGCATCCATAACAGATGCGGAAAAACTATCTTTAGAAACTTGAGTTCTTTTTTGATGTAAACAATTTTCGTATAGGTAGGTATTCACTTTTGGCCAAGTGTGAGTTGCCCACAAAATACAGGGAGGAGTAGTGACTACAGGGGAGAGCCTGAAAAGACTGCTGCTGCTTTCTGGATTTATGGCAATATTAAATAAGACTTTCCGAATGCAAAAAGGTAAAAATGGTTTTTCGAAAAGTATACAAGATATCGAAATGGTTACTAAATAAAACTTATAGGAAATTAATTCAGCCTTTGTTTTGTTCATACAAACCATGCCGCTAGGAGGCATGGTTTCCAAGTTATAAGAGAAAAACCAAAAAATGAAACAACCTCCCCACAGCTCAAGGGGCAAGGGCTAATGGCGGGGACTTTTGATAATTATATTCACCTCCTAACTAGTTCAAACAAAGTAACGTAGTCCAAAATCGTGTTCCAAGAATTTCCCTTATAACTGTTTTCTGAGTGGGCTACTAGTTTTTCGTGCAAAATCACATAGCAAAAACATCGAGTATAAACAGTACATATTACCTATACAATATGGAAATAAAAAAAAAGGATAAATCTCTATCAAAACTACAAATAACCAACAAAAATAACATTATTTTAATGCACTTGTTTCGGTAATTCTTACATAATCAGTAAATCACCGTTTAGAGTTAGAACTTAGTAGTTTATATAAGGCGGACTTAATGTCGCAACGCATTATCTACAGTAATATAAACTGCACCTGCAGAAATAATAAAATATACTGGTGTTATTTGACTGGCAACATTGGCAATATTGCCAAAGTTGCCGGCAATTTTGGTATTTTACCGGCAGTGGCAATATTGGGAATATTGCCGGCAGTGGGAATATTGCCATCCGGCACATCACTAGTGACAACCCTTGAACAATCGAAATTTTGTACGAAAAATGTTCTAGAAGGCTTTTTGACTTTGCCCACTCATTTTTAAGGGTCAAGGAATGTGAATATTTGGCGTATAATTTAATACATTATTGCATTGCCTAAGTATTTTCATTCAGTCCTTTTCGAATAGTGATAAAGTTCATAGTAACGGAGATCTGTAATGTGGGCAAAGTTACCAAATGTATAAGATTTTTTGCCCAGCACCTTTAATTGTTATTTTCACTAATAAATATTACTTTTTTTTTACTATTTTGAGTTGGCATGTATTTAATGCGGCAACTAAGTAAAATGAATTTAGGTTTTAAAAAAAAATAGAGTGGGTACCATATGTAATGGGTTGGCAGCTAATAAGGAGTATCGTAATAAGTAAAAGGTAGCATATTAATATATCAGTCATATGCTCCGTTTTAATTTAAACTAGCATCAAGTTTTTCTTTTGGGAACTGAATTAATATTTAAGCGAAAACTTAATGATGAAAATAAAATAGAAAATGGGCATACATAAATAATACAAATCAGATTCTATTTAAAATTGTTTGTATGAAGAATAAATATAAACTAGCTTATAATTGTGTGACTTTTAATAGCTTTAAATCAGTATCACCTGCCAGAATGCTCGACGGAGCCCCGCTTCGCGGGGCTCCTATTTCTACGTACAGGGTTTAAAGTAACCTAACACGAAGGGGATGGCGGGGTCTTTCAGACCCCGCCATCCCCTTCGAACCTAACCTGTCCGTGTCGGGGTGCCCCAAGTCCCGAGCTCGCTTCGCTCGCTCTTGCATCCTAGGTCAAATAACTGATTACCTACTACCTGTCATGCTGGCTCACAAAATAAACAAAACTAAACATTAACGTGTTAGTTGCACACATTACCGGCGAATGCCACCCTACTAACATTATTAGTCGCCAAGTCATTATATACAGCTCCTCGCCTAATATTTCAATTGACTGGTATAGTTTATTTGCTACCTAAACGCAGCTGCTAGTTTTTAGTTTTTATAACACCCATAATTTTGAACCATAAATAATATAATAGTCGCGAAAATATTTAATCGCTGGCAAGTTGTTTTATTTGTTGCAAACATTTAGTCGACTTTTAAGTTATTAGTCACTCGGAAAATAATAAGCTTTTTGAGTTTTGTGTATCGAGACATGAGCATATAGTATTATGTGGCACCAAAACAATAAAAAATTTATTAAAGTTTTCCAAAATATCATCAATTAAGCATTTGTTTTTGAAATTTTTGGGCAAAGTTGCCATGTTTTACGGTAATATTATAAATGCGAAAGTTTGTGAGGATGTATGTATGTGTATGTAGGTATGTTTGTTACTCTTTCACGCAAAAAGCACTGAACGGATTTGGCTAAAATTTGGTACACAGATAGTTTATAACCGGGATTTACACATAGGATAGTTTTTATCCTGATTTTGTGTTCCCGTGGGATAATTTTCGAGTTGTAGCGGGTGAAGCCGCTGGCAACAGCTAGTCTTTAATAAACTACGAAATTTGAATTAATGTTTAGATGACAGTTTGATAAAATACAGGGATGTTTTTTTTTTATTAAATTAGCATCAAGAGCTTCAATTGTGGTACAACACTAGTCTACGTGAAATCACGGTTTCGGCGAAGTAGGTTGATATTTAGACGTATCACAAACTGAGAAAAAATAATTATTTCAATCAATTAGCTAAAATATGTATCTAGTACTGTTCAAAATAAAGTAATAACACGAAATATACTAAGATTTAGTAAGCAAATTCAACTTTTATTATTTTAAATGACAGGACTTTTACGTAATATTTCGACGTGGCGACTGAGGTATCATTCATACTACACGTAATATTACGGCGATGTAGACATGGGTAGTTCGCGAACGATTGAAGTAAATGAACTAGTTCATTTCCGAAAATGAACTTTTCATTCATTCACTGGCCATTCAAATGTGTCTTTAGTTCAGTGTTTCTTTTCGCTTAGTTACTCTATTCACCCTAATAAGTATGAACTTTATTGTAATAGGAATATAGTCTTTACGAGAAACGGTAGGTCCATTTCCCGTAAAGACTATATTCGTATTAAAGTTTGAAGGAATATCGATATTCGTATAAAACTGAACTAGTGATTTAGTGAAATGCATCATTTCTCTAAATCACTAGTTCAGTGAACTAGTCCAATGAACTAGTTCAGTGAATCATCTCATTCAAGAACTCGTTCTGATTTGTTGGACTAAATGAAGTACTGAATGAATGAATTACTTCATCAAGTGAAAAGATATACTTCATTCATTTTCTTTTTACTGACACATTTTGCGCATCTCTACGGCGATGGCGGTTAAAGGGTTAAGGCCGAGACTCCACCAAAGCTGTGCGAGTCGAGACGTGTTTTGAACAACCAATAGAATTGCGTTGCGGCACGGGTTGCGGAGTGGAGCTGTGTCAATAACGCAATTCTATTGGTTGTTCAAAACACGTCTCGACTCGCACAGCTTTGGTGGAGTCTCGGCCTAAATGGAGAAAAAAAAAACTTTTCATCTTTGAATTACTGTTTATAATGTTTTAGTTAAAATCTTCACAGATTATTTTATCTCCCAAAACCATTCATATCCACTTGCAACACGTTCATTGGTTTTTTTCCAAGAGAAGCATAGAAAACTGCTTAAACGGTCAATAATTGGGTGTTTTACCCTACCAAAATTGTTAAAATTGTAATTAACCGTAGTTCATGAGTAGGTATGTGTCACGCAGGGAGTGGATTTCATACTGGTTCTATATAGATAAAATGTTCATCGGAAGTTTGTTGTATCCGACACAAAACACAATATTCAACAATCACAGTGATCAACGTTTGCGCCCTGCCCTAGGGAACTCCACTAGAAGATACTTTGATGATTTGTAGCGCAACATATATATTAGAATACCCTTTCTGTTACACGATTTATACTTATACACCACTAACTGCTAACTTACCACTTATATTGTTCAGAGAAATATAGGTAGAGGTAAAGTTGACATTTCTGTTTTATTTGTACCGACTTCAAAAAAAGAAGGTTATTACCTAAAAACATAGGTGTAAGAGCCTATGCACACCACGTTTTTTAAACGCGCCGGTGCAGCGCGTTTTAGAAACGCGCGTTGACGGCGCGTTTTCATCAGAGCAGTTTGTTGTCGTTTGTTTAAGGCTGCGTTTGACTTGCGTGCGTATCGCGTGAAACGCGCTGCACCGGAGCGTTTAAAAAACGTGGTGTGCATAGGCTCCTAGATAAGTAGAATAACCACACGTCGTTAAAAAACGTGCAGCCGGACAATTTGCTACAATGTAATCTTCTTTTCGGACGACGATGTTCACATAAAGCTTGCTTGGTATTTGCCGTCAACACCAAATATGCAAGATCTGGTGCAGACGGCATCACAAGCAAAAGTGTAAGACAATATATTTCTTTAGTTCTTGACCCCTTAGTCACGCTAAGCACTGTCTATAGGTACGTACAGGCTTAATCACATCATGCTCTGGGATTTCTGAAGAGGTATAGGTTGGAGACTTAAATAATATGTTTCCTATTATAATAATATCTTAGACATGAATTATGTGAACCTACATTGTCGACAGAATACCTACTGGAACATTACATTGACATATTGTCCATTTACCTCTTTGGGATGCCGGAGCCCAACTTTGGTTTGTTGAGATAACCATCGTTTCTGACTCTTGACATGATTTTTTGAAGTGTAGTGCACACGAGCTGTAAAAATTAATTCATCTTATAATAATAATTTGGATGTTTGTTGTAAAGTCGATTGACAATATGACCCATTTTGAAAAATTTCCACTGTCTAGATATTTTCCTTGCCATACAATGAAATCGTCCGTACATGATAGTGTAATTTTTTATGTATATTGGGTTTGCTCTTGGCCTTAGTTGAGGTCAGAAGTGACTAAGACAAGGTCGAAGATGGAGAGAGCTTACCCAGAAGTCTGTTCACTCTTACTTTGGAGACATTAGGGTTGTATGCATTCGGAAACACAAACGCAGGCAGAGAGTTCATAATGTCAAGCAGCGTCATAAAAAATTGGTAATTGTATGAAAAAATCTTTTGCTTTTGACCAAAATCTGCCGTCCCGATTATTTCGTTCTGATACAATGAAATGATCCCAGCATGAAAAACAGTGTCGAATGACATTACAAAATGTTTGCCTATTTCACTCTTTTTTGCAGACAACTCACACGTGAATAAAAAAAGAAATTTTTATGTAGGTATTTATATTGGAGATCGACTGCCGACGTCCGTCGCCGTGGGCGTCAACCATTGCGGGGTAGAAGGACATCGTCCTCTATAAATATGAAATATGACAAAAAATTTAAACAGCAAAAATAAGCTAGTCGCATAACAACGGGCACGCCGCAATCGTGGCGGTAACACCCTTCTTTAAGGAGTGGCTGGATAGACGTCACGGCGTGCTGACCTTTCGCCTGACGCAGGTCCTCACCGGACACGAATGTCTCGGGAGGTACCTGTGTCTGATGAGGAAGGAGGAAACGTCTGAGTGTCACCACTGCAAGGATCGCCCGGACGACACGGTAGAGCATACGGTGCAGGACTGCCCCGCTTGGGCAGAGCACCGCCCTGTCCTCACGACGGCGAAGGCGGAGACCTCTCGCGCCCGGCATTGGTCGCGGCCATGCTGCGGGGCGAGATGGCGTGAGAAGCGGTCGCCTCCTGCGAAACAGTCATGCTAACGAAGGAGGAGGCGCGCCGCGTGAGGGAAAGGACGACGTCCTTCCTCTACCCCGCAATGGTTGACGCCCACGGCGACGGACGTCGGCAGACGATCTCCGGCCATAGTAGGCGCGGGCATGCGGGTGGCGAGTAATGGGCGACTCGCTGTCCGACCATGGACCATGCCCGGATCGATGGCGCGTTGTATTCCACGCGCGCCTCATGAATGTCAGCATTATGACGGGGCCCCTTTATAGAGGGCCAAAGCTTGCCGGGAGACTAACGAATTACCGTGACTCCGGAATGTAAAGTGCTATTGAAGGACACCGTGGATTTTAGTCAGTACGAGTCTGACAGTCCCTCTGACAGCCCTGGGTGGGAGGACTGATTTGAAATATTACCACGCAAAAAAAAAGTCAATTTACAAATTTTTCATATCTCATAAGGGTTTGAATTTCTCCCTAGTAGTATAGTAATAGGTAGGTAAACATACCTAAATTCTGATGATTCATTGGCAGAGCACAAACACCACAATAGTTTGGTCCCATAAGGTCAAGTAAGACATTGGGAAGCCCCTTCAAAGTATTCTTCATTACACCACATCCTAGGGGAAAGAAAAAGTTACATGTTAGTATGAAGATGACATTAAAATTCATGAGCAATTTATATTCGCAAAAGAGACAGCATTAAATTAACAGGCATCCCAACAAAATAAGACATTTTGATGATGGAATAATAATTAAAGAATGCAATAGATTATCATGATCAGAGAGAACTTACGTATTAGAAAGCCAATATTTTCATGCTCTTTGGGGAGAGGGGCATGAGGTCCATAACCTCTTCCCCAATATGAGCGTGGTCTAGAATCTTGATATGGTTTATTCCTGAGGATAATTGAATCTTTTGGAGCAATTGTCGTATTCTCTTCTCCAGTTTTTGAACAAGTTGCAGCATTTTCGCCATTATTTTGTCCAGTTTTAGAACCGTTTGCAGCATTTGTATCATTCTTTTCTCCATCTTGATCTTCGAAAATAGCACTAAAAATAATATAATTATCATGTAAGTAATTTATGTTCAGTACCTAGAGTACATTACCTATATTTTTTTTCATCATTTTTAAAAAGCTTCAGCGTGAGCGCAAGGCTGGGCTATGTTTAGCAGTAATATAATAAAGTTTAAAGATTAGATTATAAACGGCATTTGACGGCACGGTTAGCGCAGTGGCTGAGCGATTGGAATGCTGCGCTAGGTGTCGCGGGTTTGATTCCCGCACGGAACAAATATTTGTAATTTGTATAATATACCAGTAGTTGTTTCGGATCTGGGCGTTTGTGTATGTGAATTTATATGTATGTCAAGGTCAACACAGCCACGACACAGGAGAAAAAACCTAGTGTGGGGCAACGTTTTTATAAAAAAATAATAAAAACTGCTATAAAAAACACTCAAGTTAAGGTACTATAATACAAAATCAGGTTAAAACGCATCCAACATCGGAGTGGAGGTATGTGAAATCAGAATGCTACTAAAATTATATCACAGCGTGTGAGTGAATTGAATTTAAAAGTGTCGTATCATCATCCGTCATAGTAGTTAAAAATTATAAACTGGGAAAAATATGTTTCACCAATTTTTTTAAATCTCACCAGCTGATTTATTTATTTTTTTCAGTGCCAATTCAATTTGTTAAAGCTTAAATAATATAATTACAAAATTTATTTTAAAAAGCAATAACTCTACCTAAAATCAGCTTTATCAAGCACTTGTTTTATGTCTTCTATCCATACTACATCATCATCAGATTTTTGAGATTTATCATCACTCTTATCCAACTCCATGTTATGAACCTGAAATAAATATTTTTTATTAATTTGGAAGCACTACACAAACTTCAGCATAATTATTTAAAGGTTATCTTGGTATATTCATTTTAATGTTTTGAAAACTTAAATTGAAAAATATTGACAGAATTTTTCTTTCAAAACTGGTGTAATTGTGGAAAGTCGGCGAACCTTCCACAATTCCACCCGGCATTGGTTGAGCCCATACTGCGGAGCGAGATGGAATGGGAAGTGGTCACCTCCTTCTGTGAAGCAGTCATGCTAGCGAAGCAAGAGCCAATAACCTGATTTGGAATTTTTTCACTTCAAATTATGGTCATGGTCAATATTGTGATTTTGTAATTTTATTACAAAATCACAATATTAATATTATGCTTTAGCATAATATTATAATCAATGCAATCATATATATATTTTAATCAATCAAATCACGAGGGACGGGCTTATATTTTTGAGCAATTTCTGAGCTTGCTTTGATCACTCCTGTAAGATGACAGAGGAATGACCCACTGACAGGATTAAGGGATAAAAGAAGAAAAAATAAAATGAAATAAATAAAGAGAAGAAAAAAACAAACAATAAATTCATTTGAAATTTTATGGTTTTTGTAGCTATAGTATGTGCCATTTAACACGGCAAAAGCGGTCATTGCTCCGACTTTCATCCCGATATCTCAATATTAGCGATACTTCCTCTTCACCCGTACAAATCTGTCGCAAACTGTCGCAAAACTGACATCGCTTGAGTCTCATAATACATAAAAAATTACCACAAAAACAACACAATGCACAACCCAAAATAATAGAAAATCTAGCAAACGTACCCTACGAAATATTTCTTTTTAAATATTGTATTTTCGTTTTTACACAAGTTTATCACACTGAGACAATTTAAAAAAAGTAAATATATTATTATGCATCATATAATTTTGCATTAACCTATAATACAATACTGAGTAAATATAAAGTTAGTGCATATTGTATGGATATAAGTGTATTAATATTCTTTTGATATCAGGATGGTAAAAACACCTTATTTTTCCTAAAATAAATTACAAAAACTATTTCATCACAGAAAATGCTAATTTTGATCTTATGTCGTTTTTGTTTTACGAGGTCATCGCGTCAGGGGTGCAGCACCCCCGGCAGCAGCCGCCATTTAGATTTGACATTCCGTGTGGAAGTTCGCTTGCGTTCGGTCTGTGCAAAGACATTAAACTAAATACGAGCAATAGACGAGACATCACGAAGAAAGTTGTGATCCAAAACTTTTTACCACTAGGTAAAAAGTCGCTCGGTATAGTAGTCGTGTTGCTATGCAACGCTAGATTGTGCTACTGACACACGGCATCAATAATTTTGTATGACAATTTTCCCAATGCCCGCTCTATAGGTTCTTTTAAATCTCTTTGGGTCTGTGCTATAATTTCTTTGCTTTTAATGTTATCGTTTTTAAGTTTGTTACAGTTTTGTTTTTGTGTTCTGTGTTGTTATTGTTACTTCATTTGTTGCTTGTAAAGAAGCATGTAACCAGAAGCTGGAACATCTACTGGTGAAACCAGTAAACGCCGTCGTCGTCCAAACATATTCCAACCTCAAGAAGGTTCGGAATCGATACCGTTCACATCGCCGCCAGCAAAAAGACAGAAGACGATTCTCACCAGCGGAGAACGTCTTATGATTATTAATATTTTTAAATATGTCCAAAACACAAAGCCCGAGGATAAATATTTAACTAACCATGATCTTGTCAAACGTACGTCAGAAATATGTGGGGTGAGTGAGAGATCGATATATCGGGTATTACGTGAATACAGAAATACTCATAAAATAACGCAACCTGAAGGTAAAAGGAATAGACCAAACGTTCTCCAAAAAGTTGATGATTTTGATAAATCGGCAATTACGGACAACTTTTGGAAAAAAAATAATAAAACAAAGATTTTCAAAATGAGAAAATGATCGAGCCCATCAGTATGAAAAATCATTTTAAGCTATTCATCATCATCATCATCAGCCTATATTGTTCCCACTGCTGGGACACAGGCCTCCTCTCTGTGAGAGGGAGTGGGCCATAATCCACCACGCGGGCCCAGTGCGGATTGGTGGATGTCACATGTCTTCGAATTTTTGGTTCTAGGACATGCCGGTTTCCTCACGATGTTTTCCTTCACCGTTTTTGAGAGCAGTGGTGATGAAATAAATTACACAAAGTAATGCGCCTGGCGGGGTTCGAACCCACGACCTACAACTCGTAAGTCGGGACCGATACCACTGGGCCACCACTGCTCTCCAAGCTATTGCATAGCTTCTATCGCGGGCCTTGAGCGCGGGGACCGAATCCAGAAATTCCGTAACGAAAAAACCTCACGCTCATTTAATTTAATTTAATTATTAATTTAATGAAATTATTAATTTATTAAATTAATTATTAATTATAAAAAATAATTAATTATTCATTTATTAATATAATAATAATAATAAAATAATAAAACCATAATAATAATAATAATAATTTGTTTTTTTTTTTTTTTTTTTTAATGTAACTTGAATTAATATCAAAGAAAAAGCAATAGTGCATGAATAAAATAAATAAATAAAATTATAATTGCATAAGTTGATACAAAATGCTATGCAATAGCTTTACCGCGGCAGTCCCCGAGTGCCACACGTCTTTTTTTTATTTTTTTTTCCGAAAGTTTTTGAACAAACATTGTTCAGTAACATCATGGGCTGAGTTACTCCACGAGAGGTTTTGCGCTATTAACGTTACACGTTGTATACACATAATTACCTATATACATTTTGATTCTTTTGATGCCGCGCATTCCACATTTTTTTATGATGATTCTTTCACAGTCCAGGCTGTCGTTTGTGGAATGCATTGCTTGTATCAGTAAGACAAGCCAAGTCACTGGTTTCTTTTAAAAGCTTAGTCTTAAATCATTTCCTTTCTCTCTAATAATACATATTTATATTTATGTATGTATGTGTATTTTATTTTATTATTAATGTTTGTGTGTATTGTATTTATATTATCGGTTATCTATTATTTGATGTGCATCACTGTCTACCCTCAATTTTTTAAGATTCTTCAAGTCCATCATAATTGTCTGGAAGATATCGCTATTAGCGATAAGACCGCCGTTGTATCCTTAGTATTAATAAAACTTTTTTTTTTAAAGTACCGACTTCAAAAACAAATACAAAAAAGTGTAAAATATCTTTTCTTTCGGAAGTCGGTGGCTTTTTTTTTATGTCATTGACTATTGCCACCGACTTCCGAAAGAAAAGTTATTTTACACTTTTTTGCATTTGTTTTTGAAGTCGGTACTTTTTTCAAAAAGTTTTTATTTTACCCTTTTTAGTTCAGACATTCAACAAAAATCTTCGTATAATCGGCAACTTTAGAAATTTATATCCAAGCGAGCAACAAAAACGGATCTATGCGGGCAACGTCACAAGACATCCATTATTATTGTATATTAAAACCTTCCCTAGACTGTAATAAACATTTTTCCGTAAACCGCATGAAAATCGGTTCAGGCAAACGCGAGATAATCGTGAACAAACATACAATCGACTTTGAAAATGTACTATGATCCGCGCGCGGACGAAAATACATATGACGAGAAAAGGGCCGTTACCTATCACTACATCCATTAAATCCGTCACACACAGTGGAACATTTTTTACGTCACGCGTAAATTTATAAGCACACAATTTGATTTCTAGAAATAAAAAATAATAATTTTGAATTAGAGCAACACAAGATTCACAACCTCTGTTTGTCAAGCAGGCTGGTACCACGATACTGTAGCGATAGAAGCAACTATCGCTTATTAGTAGTTTTAGGTAACAATAAGTGTCATTATCGCTTAGTGATGAAAAACTTGGTAGGAAGGAGTGAATGACCTCTTTTGCCATGTTAAATGGTACATACTATAGTAAGTACTCATTAATAGAAAACTTATTACAAATTTTCAAGTTTCAGAATATATTTTCTTTAAGTTTCAACCATCCATTATGAACAGCAAAGCAGAGCTATGTCAACTGAGTCCATCTACCGAGCCACCAAGCTCCAGATCGTCTTTCCAACTGTTATTTCAAAGGGGCAGCCGCCTGTATGAAACCAAGCCAATCTTCCCGCAGCACTGGAGCTGTGGCAGAGTCAAACTGGCGGGGAGGTGAAACTTGGCCCCCTCTACCCGTTCTCCCTTGCTAAGCCTCTCCCATTTTATTCCAATAACTAGTGCTATTCTAGGACATCTCCAGTACCATGGGGCTCCGAAAGAGAAGGGTGGGGATGGTAGGAAGGCCCCTAAGGCTACCCACTGACCAGGGAAAGCCCATAAATGGCCCATAATGAATTTTTTACCACATGAAGTGATTCATTACCAACAGGCATTTAAGTGCATACATCAGAATTACGCTCCTTCTGGCGCAATCAGGCAAAAAGGAGAGCAAGAAGAATATTATTAATGTACTTCTTGGCTCATTTTGTATTGAAATAATTATACCTTTAAATTAAAAATATATTACGTATCCCAATCAATACTTTGATAAAAGCTAGCTGTTGCCAGTGGCTTCGCCCATTACTACTCGAAAATTATGAAATTAATTACAAATTGAACATAACGTTCAACCAATGATAATGAACTAACCTGTGGGGGACCCGATGATGGTCAACTGGGTAATAAAAACTATGGTGGGTGTCGCAAACAAACTAATTTGCCGAATCAAATTAATACTGAAAAATACAACAAGTGACAACAACAAACTGATTTTTTTTCTTTTTTTCTTTTTAATGTTATTGACATGGCTTCGAGGCCTTTATGCCAAAACTGAATTAATGAAACAACTTGTTACTTGACCACAGACTAAGTAGAGAAAGGCCTGGCTCACTCCGCAGTGTAGGTATAAAACATGGACCTAAAAAAAAAGGCGGACGGAACTTCACTAAGAAACAATTGAAGCACCCATAGTAAGTCAGTGCGCTAATCTGGACAAGCCAGCACGCACACATTCACACCATAGTAAGTCAGCCGTCGGCCATTACGCTTCGAACGACACTCGCGGTTTTATACGGTGTTATTTTGTCTAATAAAAATCAAAGTATGCCGTCATGTGTTGCAAAAAGTTGTCTAAACCATAGTAGTTCAATTAAAAAAGCCAGGGGATCACTTTTCATAGTTAAGCATGTCAATTTGAAGCTTATTTCTCGATTTTACGTCAATAAATTTAATAAACATCTCGAAATCAATCAGTGTTGCAACTATTTCAAGGTTCAAATTATTTTAAAATTGGGAGATTTATATTTTATGTTACTATTTACCGTTATTGTATTCTTCTATATTTTTACAGATTTCCCTCGGCAAATGATGCATGGAAAAATGATTGTATAAAAATAATAAGGGAGTGTAGACATGGAATAGGAATGTAGACGTGTAGGAATGGAACATAAAATAGCTTTAATTAAATATTTATAGCCGAAAAATACTTAAACATTCGTTTTCACCACTTAAGTAAATTAGAAGAGATTTCTAGATGTGTCGATAGCAAAAGATAAGTCTACAAAAATTTGAATCACCAAAAGGGATTGTAAAACTTTATTAACATTAAACGAGTTGTAAATATTTTAATATCCAATGTGCTTAAATTATTTTACCTTTATTTTAAAAATAGGTATCCGTCACAAAAAAATTGTAATTAAACTTAAGTTCAAGGGAGATCTTAATTAAATATTGTTTAAAAATGGGTAATTTTTTCCTTCATCTGGCATCCCTACGCCGCCGCCATTGTGGTGCTTCAATCGTTTCTTAGTGAAGTTCCGTCCGCCTTTTTTTTAGGTCCATGGTATAAAACTGCTTCAAGCATTGGCGGGGGCCATTTCGTAGTGGCCATTTAGTCGGCTGCCGCGCACCACCCACTAAGCACGCGCTTACTTAAATCATATTTAAGTTTGGTGTTCGGTTGTATTTACGCATAAGTTTAAAAAAAAATATATATGATGAAGAAAAAAAAATACTGCATAACGTTTGGTTGTTTAAATAATGACAGTGATAGGAGCCTCACGTTTCACACACTACCGCGTGATTTCGAAAGGTAAGGAAAAAAGTGAATATTTATCTATGTTGTACATATTAATCAATAATGATCAAAAAATTATCTACCTGCTTGTGGTGTGCTTATTAATTTATTTTATTTTATTTTATTTATTTGGTTCACCAACAATTGTACACACTATTGCAAGCAAATAAAACAGTTAACTATAAATAGGAATAAAGTGTAACAATCACTTACAGGTAAACTCTGCATGCACACAAAAAGTTGTCGTAACATACTAAAAATATATTATGTTAAAAGTTTAATTTAGGTTGACTACAGTTACACAAATCGAACAAAGAAAACTAAATTAAGTTAAATAAATTTAAAATTAACCGAACTATACCGATCTAAACGATTCATGATTCGGGCAGATACTTATAAAGGCTGGCTTTCAACTTGCCTAGGCTGTCAAAATGCAGGTCTATCCGATCACTGCAACCGTTCACAATCCTGCAAAACCTTGCATAGGGAGAATTAGCACCAAGAACTGTTCTTCTCTGCGGAGGGCAGAGTGGCGTTATAGGACTGCGAGGAATTCTTGAGGGGGCGCGGAAGTTAAAAAGACTTAATATTTGCGGACAATCAATTTTATGGGCCATGACTTTGCACACAAACATCGCGTCATTCAGACGTCGACGTTTGTCCAGAGAAATCATATTGAAATGTTTTAGTCTTTCACTGTATGACCGTATTTTCTTGGACAAACCGCTAGTATAGGACAAGTGCCCCAGGAAACGTTTTTGAACTCGTTCAAGGCGCAGTGAGTGAGTTGCATAGTGTGGCCGCCAGACCACGCTACAATATTCTAGTGTACTGCGAATCAAGCTATTATAAATGAGGATTTTTGTTCTGCAGCTCTTAAATTGTTTTGTATTCCTAATAACGAAACCCAGCACTTTGGAAGACTTTTTCACTATATTATCTATGTGAGGTATAAAAGTCAATTTCCGATCAAACATAACCCCGAGGTCCTTTATTGTATCTAACTCTTTTATTTTTTCTCCGTCAATATTAATATTTTAGCCCCCCGACCGGACTCGGTGTCAAGCGGACGTGTTTCTGTACTCGAGGACATTTTTATTTCGGAAAAATAGTATAAAGTGTAGCAAACAGTATATAAGTGACACCTGTATTTGCGCAACAAATGCTTTACAAGCAGTGAAAAAACTGTAAGTGAACACTGACTATCACCGAAGATATAACAAAAAACAATTCTAAGATTTTAAAAGTGTACGTTAAATATTTCTTTGTCTCTGTGTCGAAGTGTGTGACCTTTGAACGGGTCTATGACACATGTTTCAATAATAAAAGGTGTCAGCAACAGAAGACCAAATTCGACAATTCCCGCATAGTTTCGGTAGTCTAGTGGCGTGAGCCGCTGCCACCCGCATACTACGTGAGGAGTCGTGAGTTCGAGCCCCGCCGCCTGCGATCGCTTTTTGGAACATTGGTTATTTTTTTTGAAGATTTTTTGATAGTGTCCTGTCTAAATAAATCAAAAGCCCGTCCACCAGAAAAAGATAACAGTAAATAATACGTATTTATTTGTGGAGTACGATTGTATGTAATTACCAGTGTCACACAGTGACCTCTTAAATCCCTAACGCCGGTGTGTACACGTAAGAAATATGCCTCACAGATCGCCACCATCAACTCCAACACCTACCTCGTCACGCCTAGCGCCATTAATGACTCCATTACATCATAGCGCCTCCGAGCCAAACATTATAAAGACTGACCAGATAGCCAGCACTGACGGTGACTTACCAAATGTTACGGTACGAGGTAACAAACGTAAATGTACCGAGTCAGGGATCTCCCGGGATACCGACTTATCTTTATTCATGTCGGAAATGAAAACCATGTTCCTGGAATTTAAGGAACAGCAAAACAGTAAGATTGAACAGATATGCGCGTCAGTTGAAGAAATTAAACTACAAAATACGAATATCCAATCAACCGTAAACTTTCTATCGAAAAACTATGACGACCTCAAAATTAAAATACAGAATCTGGAAACTCAACTTGAGATTGAACGGAAAAATAACACTGCCCATTTCAAAACCCTGGAGGATAAACTTGAGAACCTGGAACGCGGAACAAGATCGTCCTGTGTGGAAATTAGGAATATACCGATTAGTAAATCGGAATCCAAAGAAGGTTTACTAAATACAGTAGCTACAATAGGGTCAACCCTGAATATACCCATTCAACCCTTGGAAATAAAGGATATCTTCCGTATTGGTTCAAAAGACTCCGACATGAGGACCATAGTGGTGGATTTTACTAGCAACCTTCGGAAGGAAAAGTTTCTACAAATGTATAAAAAGTACACCAAGAATAATAAACTGACTACCGAACACCTGAAGATAAGTGGTCCTGCTAAACCTATATTTGTGTCCGAAAATCTCTCCCCAAAAATGAAACGCCTGTTTTTCCTGGCTCGTGACTTTTCCAGTACTAATAACTACCAGTACTGCTGGATAAAAAATGGCAAAATATTTATCAGAGAGAAGGATGGGGCCCGACATATTATGATTAGGGATGAATCGGACTTCCCGGAAAAATGACTAGGAATTTTTCAACTAATCATTGTAAGTTGTAATAAGCTTGTCCTCATTAACACTTGCATTATTGCTATATTTTATCGCCTAGAATTGTTTTTCCATATACCTCAGAATTTCTTTCATTCCATTATTATTTTCAATATTATTATTAAAATATTATTTTATACACACACAATAACTCGCACTCATTCTCACACACTCTTAAGCACACCACGGAAGATTTGTCCCTCACAAATTATTGACTTCGGTACTTCGTACAGGAACGTTACACTTATGTTTATTAATTTCAAATCACTTGTTCGTTGTTATAAATGATTATGAACGATAATGTTAATATAACAGATGATTTGGAACAACTTTCAGTTTCAACATCACATCGATGCTCCCCTGAACAGGTTGACACATACTTTCCTAATTCAAATCACGGCTTGAAAATTTTCCACGTTAACATCAGAAGCATTGGTAACGTTGCAAACTTTAACAATCTTTTGTTATTACTACATAGAATAAAGACACAATTTGACATCGTGGTCCTATCGGAATGCTGGTTGCGTAAGTGCCCTAATATACCATCGATACCGGGTTTCATGTCCCATTACTCTGATCACAAAAATCAAAATGATGGAGTTGTGGTTTATACGAGAACGGAGTTACAGTTGACTCTGGAAAAACCAGTACTTGCCGACGCTAACTGTCTTCTTCTTAAATTTAGCAACGAAACGGCGCTTATTGCAGTTTATAGATCGCCGTCAAATAGAAATATTCAGCATTTCATTACTGGTCTCGATGAAATCCTCAACTCACTAGCTACCTACAAAACAATTGTCATGATTGGAGACATCAATATAAATATTTCCCCCAACTGTATTGACGCAAACTCTGATATGTACCTTAATACTGTGGCGTCACATGCCATGTTGCCTGCACATCTTTTCCCGACACGCAATGATAACTGCATTGACCACGTTATCCTCAAATCCAATAAACCAGCCGTAACCCTCGTTCTTGACTCTTTAATTACCGACCATGCTCCTGTATTATTATTTTGTAATCTCGGTCTACACGCTCCCAAATCTCCTTCCTTTCAAACCCGTGTAGACATTTCTGCCTGTGTGGCGGCTCTTGGAAAAGCTGATTTTTCTGTGGTTACGAGCTGTCAAGATGCTGAAACTGCTGCTTCCATTCTGGTCAAACAAATTTCTTCAATTGTTAAAAATAATACCCGAAATTATGTTGTCCCGAACAGAAAACGAATAATTAAGCCTTGGATCACCCCTGGGCTCCTTAGGTGTATTCGAAACCGGGACAACATGTACCGAAAAACGAGGAAATATGTTAATAATGACACTCTCAAAATCACTTATAGTCGCTATAAAAATTTTTGCAATAATTTACTGAAGAAACTGAAACTAGAGTATGAACGAAATGAATTTGAAAAGCATCGTAAAAATCCGAAGGCTACCTGGAATCTCATTAAAACTATCTCCAATCTCCAAAAGAATAAAGCCTCGGCCAGCGAGCTGCTGTCCATAAAATCAGATCCAATTCAATCACTTGATTCTGTAAACGAATTTTTTGCAAGTGTGGGAGGAAGGCTGGCAGCTAAAATCATGAGTTCCAAGAATTTCTGCTGTAATCCTTCTGACCCTGGCACACTGGGCCATGGGAATGGGCATTCGAGCTCTATGGCCATGTTTTGCGTGGATTGCGAAGAGATAGACTGTCTCATTCGTGGTCTGCGCCTAGATTGTGCCACGGGCTGGGATGGTATCCCTGCTACTGTTATCTATGGCGCTAGGGGCTTTATTGTACCTGTAATATGTCATGTTTTTAACCTAGCCCTTACATCTGGAATATTTCCAGCAGTTTTTAAAAAGGCTGTTGTGCACCCTATTTACAAGAATGGAGACAGAGGCAGTGTCAACAACTACAGACCCATATCTGTACTATCCATCCTTTCTAAGCTTCTTGAAAAAATATTGAACAGGCGTTTGCTGGATTACCTTAACTCACAAAATATCCTCGCGAATAATCAATATGGATTCAGATCAGGCAAAAATACGGAGGATGCTTTATTGGACCTTTTAGGTTCAGTAGCTCAAAACCTTAACAACAAAGATAAGTCTCTAGCTATCTTCCTTGACCTTTCAAAGGCTTTTGACACTGTCTCTGTCCCCCTTCTACTTACTAAACTTGAAAGGATAGGTATAAGGGGTTTGCCTCTTAACATGTTTGAAAGCTACCTTAGTGGTCGTTCCCAAATCATTAAAATAGGAAACCACACTAGTAAGGAAGCATTTCTCACCTACGGAGTCCCACAGGGTAGTGTCCTAGGACCTACCCTTTTCTTGGTTTATATAAATGAGCTTTGTAGACTCGATCTTGCAAACTCCAAAGTAATTGCATATGCAGACGATACAGTTATCCTGGTCCGTGGCAGGGAGTGGGACGAAGTTCGCCTTCGGGCTGAGTCAGCCTTACACCGTACTAGTAGATGGCTCACACAGAATTTGCTTACTCTCAATGTAGATAAAACCAAATTCATTACATTTAGTCCAAGGAAGGCGTCACAGCCAGCCTCACCCTTCCGCCTAATAGCTCACACGTGCCATACAACAGGCGATACCACTTGCGGTTGCACCGAAGTTATGCGCACTAATTCAATTAAATATCTCGGAGTTTGGGTAGATTGTGCACTGACGTGGAGTGAGCAGATCAATTCGCTGGTCTCTAGGGTACGAAGGTTAATATATGTTTTTAAAAATCTCAGGTCCTCCGCCTGTTTCTCTACCCTGAGAACTGTTTATTTTGCTCTAGCTCATTCCATTTTAACGTACTGTATTGCGGCCTGGGGTGGTGCTGGTAAATGTCTTCTGTTGCGCTTGGAGAGGGCACAGCGGGCAGTTCTTAAGGTCATGGCCTTCAAACCCATTCGTTTCCCCACCAACGATCTTTATGAGCTATGGAAACTTCCTACAGTAAGACATTCCTTCGTTCTCAGTACGGTGCTGCGAAAACATACGCATCTTATCTTTGAGCGTGAGCCAAGTAGAAGAAAGCGTAGAGCTGACCGAGTCTGCCCAACCACGTCAGTTAAGCTAGACGTCGTCCGCCGACAATTCGCGTTCTGTAGCCCGGTGCTCTATAATAGAGTAAACACGGCTTTAGATATTTATCCATTGACATACCGGGATTGCAAAAGAATCACACAACAATGGCTCCATACCCTCACGTATGAAGATTTGGAGAATTTAGTAAAACCCTAATGATCTTCCTTCCATATACCTACAATCATAACAAATACACGTAGCAAGGGAAGCGCTCGTGTGGACGTGCCACACAAGCCCTCTCCATTGTTACACCCACAGACAGGCACTACACAAGTACACATACACAAGACACCTCCACAAGCACGACATTATACACACACGTAATTTTATTAATATATATAACTTTAAATCAGTATATTTTCAATATTTAATTTGTAAAATTTTTAATTAGTACTTACATTTTTAATTTTTAAAATTTTTAGGTTTAAATTTTAATTTGTATAATTTTTAATTTCTATTGTTTTAATTCTTATAATTTTCAGTTAATTTTTATAATGTATTATTCTTTAATTTTATTTTTTAATATTTAGTTTCCCATTCGATGCAATTTCTAGTTTTCGTATTTACTTTTTAGAAATATTGTTTTATTATTATCCTGGAACGCTGTCGTCTCCGTCGTGGAGGTGGGCGTTAATAGCTGCAACACAGTTTATAACTAATGTGGTTATTACCGTACACAATGGTTGTTGTAAAATATTTTTGTTCCAATAAAGATTATTATTATATTATTATTATAATATAATAATCCTGGTCAATGAGATGTAGTTTCCTTGTAAATTTTATATGGTAACATTTACTAGGGTTTAGGAGCATCTGGTTTATTTGGCACCATGTCACCAACTCATCCAAATCGCTTTGTAAGTCAGAGGCTTCATGCTTCGATTTGACTATTTTTACAAATTTTATGTCATCTGCAAACATAAAGACTTGACTGTGGCGAAAGCAGTTCGGAATATCATTGATGAAGAAGTTAAACAAAACCGGACCCAAATGACACCCTTGTGGCACGCCCGAGGTTATGCGTCTGCTTGTTGATCTAAAACCATTAACTACCACATAGAAAGTTCTATTCTCAAGATATGATCTCAACCATGACAGTAAGGTTTCTGCGATACCATATATTCTTAATTTGTCAATGAGAATTTCATGTGGGACCCGATCGAACGCTTTGCTAAAATCTGTATAAATGACATGAGCTTCGTGGCCAGAATCTATTGCCTTCGTCAGTAACTCAGTAAAAAGTGTAAGATTAGTATTAGTTGATCGAGACTCAACAAAACCATGTTGTCCCTCACTCAAGTGTATTTTAAGATGGTTTTGAATGTGAGGGCAGATCATAGACTCAAAGATTTTGCCTATGGTTGATAAAATTGAGATGGGTCTATAGTTCGAAACTAAATCCTCACTGTCAGATTTATGGATGGGGACGACCTTCGCTTCTTTCCATATTGAAGGGTAGATTCCGCTACATAAAGACTTATTAAAAATAAGCAATAGGGGCGTGACCAGCTCCTTTGCACACTCATATATGAATATTGGTGGTATGCCATCTGGGCCAGCACCTTTATTAGAGTCTAAACTTTTTAGCTTTTTGTATAAGGTTTCACCATCAATAGATGGGGTGTTTAAAGTTATGCTACTTTTTTGGATATTATTAATATTAGTTGTTCTATGGGCACTGCAACCGTTTTCAGCAGGGCTGTAAACAGAGGAAAAGTAAGAAGCAAAAAACTCGCATATCTCCGTTCCATCTGTGGATACAGCTGTTCCATCTGTCATAGATGAGGGATACGAGCTAGATCCGCCTCGCCTACTCTTAACATAGCTCCAAAATGATTTAGGATTAACCGTTAGAGTGTGCTCTAGGTTTTTCAAATAATTGTTGTAGCAAATCGTAGCAAGTAAATCACACCATTTACTGATTATTTTCAACTCGATTCTGTCCAACGGGTTATGGTATGTATTGTAACGTTTCCTTATTTTATTTTTAATGTTTAAGTTTTTAATTAGAGTTTTCGTGAACCACGGGGGAAATTTGCTATTTTTGGGCCTTTTAATAGGAATAAATTTTTGAATAGCATCATTGATGATGTCGTAGAAAACTTGAACCATATCATTAACGTCATGTTGTCCGTCAAATAATTCCTCCCAGTCCTGTTCTTCCAGGTGTTTTTTAATCGGTATATAGTTTGTTTTACGAAAGTCACGTAGTCCGTTTGTAAAATTATATGGTAGTTTGGCTTCTTTATTAAGACAAATATTTATATCCAAGGGTGGATGATACTGATCGATGTTACATATGGAGGTAATACTTTGACTTACATCGCACAGTGGATGATCAGTTAACACAAGATCTAGTACGCGAGAGTAGGCATTATGCACGTGGTTACATTGAGTGAGCTTATTAACATATGTAAAATCCAACAATGCTTCACAGGTATTTGGCAATTTGAGGTTATTATTCAGATTCCTATCAACTTTCCAGTCCAAGCACCCCAAATTGAAATCGCCTATGATACATGTACATGATTCATTAAGTTGTTCAAACACAGTGTTACAATTATCCAAGAAAAGATCTAAATGAGGGAGGCATACTGGCGGCGGCAAGTACACAGCGCAGAAAGCTATTCGACGGAAACACTTGTTAGAAGGAAGGTCTAGAGTAACCCAGAGATCCTCGCATGCGCTCTCAAAATGTTTAATACGCTTAGGATTGAATTTTGTTTTGGCAGCAATCAAGACTCCCCCACCATCTTTACGTGCTAGTGGGCAGGTTTCTCTATCTCTCCTATGCAC
This sequence comes from Agrotis clavis, assembly GCA_954870645.1. Classification (NCBI taxonomy): domain Eukaryota; kingdom Metazoa; phylum Arthropoda; class Insecta; order Lepidoptera; family Noctuidae; genus Agrotis; species Agrotis clavis. The sequence continues at coordinate 15,644,846 of OX940919.1, read as the reverse complement.
TGTATACCTGTCATCAAATAGCTCACTGCTCCGGATAGAGTTGTTAAGCCAGGTCTCCGATAAAATTATAACATCATAGTTATTGATACAGACATTGCGGAATACCATATGAGTTTTTGTTCGCAATCCTCTGCAATTCTGATAGAATATATTTAAGTTATCGAATTTACATCATAAATTTCACAAGAGCATGCATTATGTAGACTTGAAAGGAAGGGAGCTTCTTTTAAGACTATACTAGCTTATTCAACGAATCTAAATCCTTTATCAAAAAATGATCGTCTTCGGTAGTTTTCCTGACAAAGATCCTGCTGTTTCTCACCCAGACAAATTTATATCCTTTATCCTTTGCTTTTTGTCTAGTGGCTGCGTGCAGCGCTTTGTTAGCGGGAGACAGATGTTCAAGTACGAAAACTGGCATTTTATCACCAGCGATGCCTAGATCTGCGGTATTGATTTTGTCTGAGTTAATTTTCTTATTCTTGTTATGGTTTATAACTGACGCTAGGAGAGTATCTCGAATTTTTGGGGAGGCGAGCTGGACTACGATGGATCGGGGACGAGTGTTGGTGGTGGTATGCAGTTTGGCAACACGGGTACAGTGGAGAATATCATTGTCATTCAAGTTGCATCCGACCACAGATCCCAGCTGCTTAACAACAGCGTACAAGTTCTCGTGCTTGTTTTCAGGTAGGCACTGAATTTCAAGGTTTTTAGAACGGGTCTGTTGCTCCAAGTAGTTGACACGCACACTTAGGTCTGCCATCGATGTTTTTAGGTTAGAATTTTGTTCAGTTAAGTCCTTTACTGTTTTTTCTAGCACTTTATATCCTGATCGGTACTCATCGAATTGTTTCGTGTGAAAGTTAAGCGACGTCGCTAACTCGCTGATTTCATGTTTAATTGGTGCTAGTTCCCTATTAACAATGCTGAGTATGGTACTGTTAAGTTGTTGAAGCATGGAATTGAACTCAGTTTTCACAACCTCTTGTACTATGATACGCACATCCTCAGTAGTAATGGCGGCAGCCTGAGGTGGCGAGCTTAATGCTAGTCTCTTGTTCCCTCTCGTATTTGAGACATTCCGGTTTGGGGTAGCGTTCTTCGAAGCGTTTGCATTGATTGTCGCGCAGCCTGCACAGTTCCACTTGCAGTAAGCCTCCGTTCCAGTAGGAATTTCCGGGATAGATAGACAGGCGAAGTGGTAATATTTTTTACATTTTATGCAGTTTATAATTTCTTTGCTGTCCTCCACATAACTTTGATCGCTAGTACAGCAACCCCACAATTGTGATGTACTCGCCATGTTGATTAATTTATTATTATATGTACCTAATTACTCTTATAAAACTTCTTTAAACCAGATCACAAAATTTTGCTCCGTAATAAAGGCCCTCACACAAGATGGACCAAAAATAATATTTTTAATTTGTGGTTTATATTAGAAGTGCACACTAATAAAGGCCCCGTCGCAGAGTCCGCCAGTTCGCGAGAAGAACGTCTTAAGCGCCGTGAGATTCGGGGCGCTTACGCGTTTAAACACAGTACACTGATGTTTAGCAACCCGACGGTAGGCAGGATTTTTATCAAAGTTGAATAGGTCTATATTTCTAACACTATGCACTAAAACTCTAGATTATTGTCACAGGATTATATCAGTTTTCGTTTTTTACACGGTTAACACTTTCAATAGCACTTTTGATAAGTTTATACCTTGATTTTAATTTTTTTTTGTGGAGTAATAACAAGTAGCAGTTACACGCACAACGATTCGATAATTAATGTCATTCAAGTACCGGCTAGTAATCATGATCAGTTAATCATGATTAGGTAGGTTACAAATTTGGCCTACAAGACGACCAAGATAAATAAAATAGACGAATATCAAACCTGACATCACTCTCACTCACCTAAGCTGAATACGTAGGTAGGTCGAATTATGATCGGTAGAAAGTAGGAAGATGTTTACGTTGTTTTACGTTATTGTTTAGACACGTTCAAACTCAGAAAATGGCTACACTACGCCATCGCATTCAAGGTCAGCGATCGTAATTCTCTTCGCGACTTTTTTACCTACTTACCTACAAAGACACGCAACACGGGGCCTGTGACAATGAAATGAATGAAATGATAAGGACTAGTTACCTACTTTGCCGTAAATGATAACAATCGATCTTTAAAGTTATGACTACAGCTCGGCCAGAACGGATTGAAACGGAACTAATCTTTTTGTTTCTGACAACGTTTTAAAATCTTTGATATTTGATGTAAACAAAGACCGCAGGTTTGTTACATTTATTATTGTGCCATAAAACTAACGTAATAAGGACAAAAATAAAATAAAAAATTCATTCAATGTGCTGGTAGCGCGAAGACAGTGGCGACTTCCGGTTTTCTACAGTTTTATGTCAAGCTGTAAATAAAATTATAGACCAAGAGCCATGGTCAAAAAAGAACATCAAACTACATATGGTGTAAAAATGTTCGATATACAATTATACATATTTCAGTGGGCGAACGAGCTTATAAAACTAAAGAACTTTCTTATTTAGGACGTAGGTATTACAGGACGTAAGGCGACTAAAAAGTCACGGTGTATATAATATTATTCCTCACGTAAGGTGCCGTTGGTACCTACTGTTAACATTCTGTGCTACCAATCGATATGAATATGAAGTAATCGATGACGAAACAGAAAAAGATATAGGCTGATGATAAAAACAAAATTCCTTGAGGGACATAAGGAGGTAATGAGGAGTGATATATATTTATGTGTGTCCTACTCCGCCGCGGAGCCACCATGTTAAAAACCGATCAATTATATCTTAAAATGATGTACGTCAGACGTACATAATGTACGTAAACTGTGATTGATGTACGAGTATCAGGTATTGATAAAATATGCATTGATAGTGGCTCTGCTGGGGAGCATACTCTCTAGCAGAGCCACCTAGAATATATACTCAGGTATGTTAAACCTTACTGTTTTTCGATGAAAGCCGTTGTACGTATAGTGCTTATAACGTACGTGTTGAAAAATATTATTATTAGTTAGGGGTTTTTTTATTTTAATTTTTACAAAATGTTCATATAGAAAGCGCCTGCTTTTGCCTTGTCTTGTCCACGACACCACAAATGTTTAGGTTTTAGGGTTCCGTAGTCAACAAAGAACCCTTATCCGTCCGTTTGTTTATCTTGTTTGTTTCCTCCGTCTGTTTGTCTGTATCTAGCTCAGAAACAATTACCTCCTGTACACCTCAAATGGGATGTAATTTTTTCTCTTGAAATCGTAGTGTGGGATGCCGTTAGATAAGTCTATAAGAAAGCCACTGTGATGTCACAAGACGAGTCAATCACATGGGTTATTTTGTATCAGCAAAAGTTGTTATAGAATCTGCCTTTCAGTTAAATCAGTAGTTCCCAAACTTATTTTTCTCGTGGACCACTTTCAAAATTTTACTGGTTTCGGTGGACCACCTGCTGCTACATTTCTACCACATTCTTAAAGTCGCCAAAAAATAAAAATTGTGTCGCTTCTGAGTTCTGCCCCTAATATATTCCGATAGGTCAAATAAAAACGAAAAAAATGGTACATATTAAAACACTTTTTTTTATTAATTAAAAAGAATTACAAGAAAAAATTAATAAGGTAATATAGGTTCAGGTCATAATTTTAATGAATGGGAAGGATGTATTTGATGGAGCGTCAGCAAACGATCAATGTTTGGCTTTATTTTGTGAGCAATAACCGCAAATCCCCCCGCTCTGTGATTTTTAATTTGCTCCGTTTTAGGGTTCCGTAGCCAAATGGCAAAAAACGGAACCCTTATAGATTCGTCATGTCTGTCTGTCTGTCTGTCCGTCCCATGTCACAGCCCTTTTTGACGAAAGTATAAAAGCTGTCCTGTTGAAACTTGGTAAGTAGATGTATTATGTAAGCCGCATTAGGATTTTCACACAAAAATAAAACAAAAACCAAATTCGGGGATACCCCCCGTACTTCCGTACTTAGAAATGAAACTCAAAACATTTTTTTTTCGCCTGACCCATACGTGTGGGGTATCTATGAATAGGTCTTGAAAAATGATATTGAGGTTACTAACATCATTTTTTTCTAAACTGAACGGTTTGCGCGAGAAACGCTTCCAAAGTGGTAAAATGTGTGTGTCCCCCCTGTAACTTCTGAAATAACAGAATGATAAAACTAAAAAAAAATGTATGATGTACAGTCGAATTCCAAAATCCTTCTTCCATTTCTGAAAGCAATAGCCTGACGCTTCGCTGTGACTTACGACCTTTTATTATAAGTTGTTACTATACAAATCAAAGGAACTTACGGTATACTTCATAATTTCAACCTTCTTTCTACAAGTAATGCTGGCGCAGTGGTTAAGGTGCTCGGGTATATCCTTCACCGGCGAAGGATCGATCCTCACCTTTTTCTAATTGCTTTTATTTTATTTTAATAATTTTAAATAATTGCTTTATTCTTTTTGTTATTTTTCATGCATTTTTTTGTAGAAATTTGATAAATAAAATTGTTTTTTTTTTTAATAATTACAAATACTAGTCATTATAGTTATGTGTCGACCGTTATCATCATTTAAGAATAATAAAGTTTTGTAGGTAGATCAGAGAAAACAAAACAAAAGTTACAAAAGTAAATTATTTCGATTTGTGAGGTGGACATAACTATGTTAGATCGTTTGGAATCTCTTATTAGAACGTTGTTGATTCCTGGTTATTTTGTGTGACGATTGTTTACATCTATTACGCTGTTTTAATGTTATTGTTTAATGTTTTGCTGTGAAATATTAACAGTGGGAATAATATAATCACTGGGGGTGAATAATATAGCCGTGCATAAATATGGATGAAACAATACAAATATTAAATTAAACCGGGCTAAGTGTGAGTATTAACATTTAATTTTTAGTTATTTCACATGTTAATATATTTATTAGATAAGATTCCCTACAATAGGTTTGTTTAAAAGATAGTAATTCGTGTTATTTTTTCTTTTAGTAAAATAAATTATCAGTTGTATTGTGCATAAAGATAATAATAGTATTCCATGTTTTGTTCTAGTGAAATACTGTGAGTCCTGTGGATATGAGATACGAGGAACGACAAGCGCTATTGCTAAGCTAGACAAGAGCAAAGTCCAACACCGACGGTTGTCAGACATCCTATTAAAATTATGGTGAATGAATACGAAGGAAATAGCTTCCCCCAATGAGTAACTAATTCAACACGAAATGAATAACCGTTTAGTTTCACCGTGCACTCTAAGACAAAAATTACACCAAATATCAGCCAAAAACCGTTTGTTTTATAGAAATAAAAAAAAACGTTTAAAAGCACGACCATATTTTTTATATCGCTTTTGTTGTATTCATTGTTAATAGACTGTAAGCGAAAACATCATTTTATTCACAGTTCTTATTAATTTAGGGCTTAGATTTGAGGCTAAGTTTCAATCATTCTTTTCGTAAAGAAAACGAAAATTAAACTGATGTCCTCAAAAGGGTATTTTTATGGAGAGCGGTTATTATTTTTGTGGTTCTATTTCAGTAATAGAACATAATATTTCCATATTATATTTTTTTTGCTAAATCGCACTAAGTGGAACGCAAAAAGCCTGATTGCATAAAAAAAAAAATTCGCACCGCAGCCCCGGAACGCAAAGAGCAACTGGCCCTTTGCGTTCCAGGACCGCGGTGCCTTCACAATCATAGCTGTAGCAGTATTTTTTTTAAGTAGTGCTAATGTTATTTGCGTGGTTATAATTCAGTAAAAGAACATTGATCCTTAAATAACTTTTTTTTGGTAATTCACATTTGGTGGAGCGGAATAAATTTATTTGCTAAAAACAACCTGTTTCTGCACCGTGACCCTGGAACGCAAAGGGCAAATAGCGTTTTGCGTTCCAGGACCACAGTGCCATGGGACGATTGTTTGAAATAGTAACAAGGCACCGCGGCCTTGGAACGCATTGAGAAATTGGCCTGCTGAACTATTACTATTTCAAATGGCTTTAATAAATAGTCATATCTTTAATATTTCTTTTGTTAACATAAAGACAAAATTACACATTAATTTTTTTATGGGATAACATACTAAAAAGGCCGCACTTTATAAAAAAACCCTTTACTTTCATAAATATAATTAAACGTAATTTAGTCGTTATAATCAGCTAATGAAATTGGATAATATTGTTTTATCTTCATTCAAATTTTTTAATTTACTTATTTTATTACTGATAGCTGTTGGGCTAAGTGGAGTTCAATGAGATCTGAGTCTTATAATGTGTTTAGCTATTTTTTTGTTCTTTTTTTTAAATCATGATATTTATATTAATCAATAACTTGTTAGTTATTCATGTTAATTTACAATTTATTAATGCTTATTATTTATTAAAAAAAAGTCAAATATTAGTTTTATGTGTTTATGTTTTTTTTTGGTCTTTGTGGAAATAAAAAAAGTCATGCTGAATTAAAATGTTAATTTTGTTTTATTTATTTATTTATGTAATTAACAAACTTATATTATATTTGTGATATCAGATTCATACGAATCTGACAATCCCTCAGTCAACAGTCTACTCATTTGATGAACTTCAACATGATATTTCAATAATATTTGTTCTTGCCTCAATATTGATATTCGCCGGCATTTTGAGAATACTTAAATATATCGCTATCTATATAATCACACGTCACTAACCAACAACCACAATCTAACGACAACTTGATTTCGATCAAGTTAAATATTCCTAAAACTTGGTCTAACCAACGATTATAATCATATTTCTGTCCCATTACAATATTTAACAATTGAGTAAAACTTACAAAAAGAATATCTCTGCGAGAGGTTCGAACTCATGCCTTGCTGTTCACCGCATACGTCAAGTGGAACGCTTTACCGCTAGGCCAACTGAACACATACTAGATACGTTGAAATTATGAATCCAATACAATCAGTAGTTGATGAAGAATGTGTCTCTTAAAAATAGAAGGTCGTAAGTCAAACTAAACGTCAAGCTATTGCCTTGTAAGCGTGCCTAGCCGCTTTTGAACGTCGACTGTACATTACCATGTAAACTTCAATTGAAAATTGGTTTGAACGAGATCGAGTTATTAATTTTTTTTTAATCGTCATAAATCGTAAACCGCAATTTACCTTTCAAAGTTACAACCAACTTCAAGAACTTTTATTTATTATGTTACTTGCTGCTACGGAACCCTTTATGGGCGAGTCCGACTCGCACTTGGCCGGTTTTTTTTGTTAAGAGGTTTGTAACGGCACTAAAACTCCTTTCGATAAGGTATGACGAGGGAAAAGCTATTAAAAATTTCCTAGCGATTTCCCACAGTCCAGGATATTTTTCGGGTATTTCTGCTTGCAGCCAAAATGTTTGGTAGCCTTTTCTAAATTTCACCTTCAGCTCCTCATTGGTGCTTAGCTCGAGCAGCACCTCTTGTAATACAACATTGACCACTTCCGTTTCATCAAATGGATTTATGATCCATGGTGGTATATCCATCGTCAGCATAATTATCTTCAAACCTGGTTTTGAAGTCATCATGCAGGGCACTTAAATGTTGACTGTAGTTATGGATATCCTCATGAATACATTCTACCTGCGACAAGTTTGGAAATTGAGAGAATTCGCGCCGACTGATGTAGGTAGGCCCTTATAACAACTGTGCTTACATTTTTGCTCTTTACTATCAAAAGCAGATAAATTTTCGTGGACCCCCATTACCATCTCATGGACCCCCATTCTTTGTTCACGCCTATGTAGACCCCCAGCAAGTCTCCCGTGGACCCCTGGGGGTCCACCTGGACCACTTTGGAAATCACTGAGTTAAATTGTAAACATAGCATAAATAACATTTATTTTACAAAAAACAATACTGGGTAATACATCAATTTTCCTTAAACTGAACATCAATACCTAATTTAACAAAACTTAAAAAACTTGACTTAATTTAAAAGACCAATACGACGACATCCACTACGGAGAACATGAGAAAAAAATTAACATCCTACTTTACGTGTACAGAAGGTAATTGTTTCTGAGCTAGATACAGACAGACAGACGGATATATAAGGGTTCTTTGTTGACTACGGAACCCTAAAACCACACCTTTGTGGTGTCGTGGACAAGACAAGGCAAAAGCAGGCGCTCTCTATATGAACATTTTGTAAAAATTAAAATAAAAAGAACCCCTAACTAATAACAATATTTTTCAACACGTACGTTATAAGCACAATACGTACAACGGCTTTCATCGAAAAACAGTAAGGTTTAACATTCCTGAGTATGTATTCTAGGTGGCTCTGCTAGAGAGTATGCTCCCCAGCAGAGCCACTATCAATGCATATTTTATCAATACCTGATACTCGTACATCAATCACAGTTTACGTACATTATGTACGTCTGACGTACATCATTTTAAGATATAATTGATCGGTTTTTAACATGGTGGCTCCGCGGCGGAGTAGGACACTCGCGCGTCACCATTCAGTTCATTTTTGCTTGCGCACGGGAAGTTTAGGCTATTATAAAAGTAGGTGGGCGATGCGGGTGCAAGTAAAATGGACTCTATTCTCTCGTGCATAGATTTTACATTTGTTTGTTGTCTTTTTGGGAGTAACGCTTCTGTACCTTTAGGTACTATTATATATTCTGTGGTAGAGAGAACTCATGGATTTATGACAACTGTCGACAACCAGACTCGGGTTTTATACTGACTAAATATCAAACACCCCGTTCAAGCACACCGAGAGGTGTAAAATGAAACTAACTCTGCCCTGTTTACGGTGGTCTGCTGGTATAAGTTTCTACCAAGATCAGGGATTTTTCTTACTAGAAAAACGATCCCAAATCGGTGACCTTGAAACGAATGAAAGGCACACAGCTTGGGAATCTGTTTCTTTCTAATAGTGTGTCCATGATACAGTATTTTAGGGATAATATTATTATTATAGTGTTACAGAAAGTAGGTACTTATAGTATTACGAAATATGTATTTTTCTCTTTAAATATGGGCAGACAAGAATTCCAGCATCGTGGCGCTTGCTTTAGTCCGTAGAGACTGCGAATTAGCTTGCATACCCGATTAGTTCCGTCTTGAAAGCCTTCAGGTTGCTTAATGTAAATTTCTTCCTCAACTGAACCATTTAGGAAGGCTGTTGTGACATCGAATTGACGCAGATTCAAATTTTCTTTAGCACTTATTGCTAAAATTGCACGTATAATGCTGAGTCGAGCCACAGGACTAAACGTCTTATCGTAATCGATGCCTTCACGTTGTGAATAGCCTTTGACTACTACCCTGGCTTTAAATTTATCAATGGAACCATCCGAATTCGTTTTCAATTTGTAAACCCATTTACAAGGTAGTGCTTTTCGTCCTTTTGGTAATTTCACTTAATCCCAAGTTTTGTTTTCATTTAGTGAGTTTATCTCGTTTTGCATAGCTTCGAGCCATTTGTCTCTGTTAGGCGAATCCAATGCTTGTTTATAAGTCACTGGATCTAGAGATAAATTTTCAACTTCAGCTACAGCTGCCAAAACATAATCATCATACCTTGCTGGTTGTTTTATAGCTGGTCTAGGTCTAAGATTGTGTCTATTTGGTCAGAATCTAGTTCTGTTTCATTTAGTTCAGAATCTAGTTCTATTTCGACTACATTTTTATCATCAATGTTCTCATGATCAGGGATGTCATGGTACTGTTAACTATCAGTATCAGGTTCTTGATCATTAACATCGTACTGAGTAGTATCTGCATTCACGTCGTTTACAATAACGTTATTTTGTTGAATGTCATCATCGTCATCGATATCTACCAGCGTTTTATTGGTTTCTGGAGCCGAATCACCAATAAGGTTTTTATTGTATGTGAAGTTGTTGACATTACCTGTAGTGTTTGAATAGTAGTTAGCCTTTAAAACTCTTACATCTTTGGAAATTAGACTTTTGCGTTTGGATGGAACATAAACCCTGTATGCTTTGCTGGTGTCTGAGTATCCAACAAACATTCCTGGTATTGCCTTGGATGCAAACTTATGACCTCTTGGTCCCTTCTTCAGTACAAAGGCTTTGGATCCAAAAGAATGGAGGTGACTAATTGCTTCAAAAGATATGCCTTACGCGCAGGTCCTTTACTCGCATGGATTTCCTTAAGTTTATCCCACAACGCCTTTGCAGATGTGCAATTCTTTATTTCTTTTAGTTCAGAAGGAGCGATTATTAAAATCAGTTCTGATTTTGCTTGTTTGTCTCCTTCGATGTCTTCTGCACTAGCCTTAGTTTTAGGGGTACACTCAACATATTTCCATAGTTTGTTTTTCGTTAATACAGCTTCCGCCTGTATCACCCAGGTATCATTATTGTCCTTATTTAGTGGATCAATATGAATAGGCATTTTTGCAGTTTTATACTGCATTCTTGACTTTAATGCAATGTGAAATTTTCTTACCAACAGTTTTTTTTCTTTATATTCGCTCTGCTACCATGTTAACTTTTAATAACGTATGCGAGTAAAATGTTTAAAATAAATTAAAGACAAAGAATATTTTTTATATTGTAACAGTCATTTTTACCGACTTCAAAAAAAAGGAGGTTATCAATTCGACCCGTATGTATGTAATATTATCAGAACTGCCCAGTTTTCGTATATGTTAGTCTATATCAGCGTCTGAACAAATGAACCAAAGGGGTTTGAACATTTTTGTATGGGCCGTGTACCAGGTGCCATCCGCCATTTTGTTTTTTTTTTCAAAACGGCGTACGCGAATGAAACTTTCATAAATCGATAGATCACATCAATACAAACATAAAATGTAGAGAGGCAAAATCTCGTAAAGCGTCACGTTTCCGAGTTATGAGCTGTCAAAGATGTACAAGAGGTGCCATAGTTTTTTTTTTGTTTTATGTTTTGTTTCGTTTTTAAATAACCGGAACATTGATTTTTATATACATATAAAATTAAAATTAAATGTAATTGCCCGAATATTGCGCTTCTTATAAACTTACTAATATATTTCCAAAAGAAATAATGAACATCTGAGTGCTTAGATTATTTTTTACATTTAAAAACGTTACTTTTGATGTACAGCGTGGCACAAAGTGTACGCAATGCGCACTAGAATTGAATCAAAATCTTGATCAATCAAATTCCAATGCGTATTGAACAACATTATACTATACATATATAATGACAAGAATCTATGTGAAACGTCCCCACTTTTGTAATTGACTCCTAAAAAAGGCTTTTTTATGTTTGTTCGCGCAGAACTTCGTCGTTTATGAACCGATTTCGATTAATCTTTTTTTGTTGGAAAGAAGATATTTCAGAGGTGGTCCCATGATAAGCAAATCAAGGTCTGATGATGGAAGACCAGAGAAATCGAACGGACCTTTCAAAAAACGTAAACAGACAATAAAACTGACAAACGCCGCAGTCGCCCCTGCGACTGCAGCGTTTGTTGGGGGCTACAGACTATCCAAAGAAACAAAGTCATTTGAAACGTTTTTCATGAAAAAGAGACGAAGCTATTTAATATTAGCGTTGTCTCTTTTTCACCAAAAATGTTTCAGCCACAAATCGCGATCTTTCATTCACTTTTAACGATCCAAATGACACTAAGCGAATTGGACGTCATGGTACGACTTTAAGCGATGCAGTTTAGGAACCTAAACTTAAATGTCTTGCTTTTGAATCGTTTTTAATCAGGTCATGGCATGGTAGGCTTTCTGATCAAAGAAAAAGACAGATAGAACGTGCGCGACAAATAAGGTGAAGCCACTTTTTATTTAGATATGCATTTTTACCACATAAACTGGCAACACAGACCAATTTCTGTTGAGGTTTTTGTGTTTCAAGTGTACCGTAAGCTCCGGGTGATCCTCACAGTGGTGACACCCAGGCGTTTCTTCCCTCCCTATCCGACACAGGTACCTCCCGAAACTTCCGTGTCCGGTGAGGACCTGCGTCATGCGGTAGCAAAAATTGCATTAAACATAATAATATGGCATGCATATAGTTTATAGGAAAACTGATAAAAACTCGCTGCCTGTATACTTAACTCTTTTCCTGCCTGTACCTACCTGAAAAGTATTCAGTTTGTTTAGAAAATGTTTGTAATATCATACTTAGTGATTATTCCCGTTGGAATAACATTGGGTTAATGAGCGGACAAAAACTTACATCCAATTAATTACCTATATATCGTTCATCATTCATCTGGAAACATCAAAAAATTAAAAAACTAAATTAAAAACTATGGCACCTCTTGTACATCTTTGACAGCTCATAACTCGGAAACGTGACGCTTTACGAGATTTTGCCCGCTACATTTTATGTTTGTATTGATGTGATATATCGATTTAAGAAAGTTTCATTCGTGTACGCCGTTTTGAAAAAAAATCAAAATGGCGGGTGGCACCTGGTACAAAAGATACAAAGCCCTTTCATAAGTGTATGTATGTATGTATGTATGTTTTTATGTTAGTGCACGCATATCTCCGGAACTACAAGTCCGATTTAAGTAATTCTTTTTTTGTTGTACTAGGTATTGTTCAACTTAGGGTACACTGCAAGTTTCATCAAAATCGGTTCAGTAGTTTTAGAGATATGGATTTTTTATGTTGTGACGGATTACAAGATTAGTGCACATCATTTGTAAGAAAACTTTGTATTTTACAAGAATTTGGGTTGAATATTTAATAAATAAACTAAAAAGGCTAAACAAAAACTTTTTAAAAAAAAGTACCGACTTCAAAAACAAATACAAAAAAGTTTAAAATAACCTTTCTTTCGGAAGTCGGTAGCAATAGTCAATGAAATAAAAATCAAAGCCACCGACTTCCGAAAGAAAGGTTATTTTAAACTTTTTTGTATTTGTTTTTGAAGTCGGTTCTTTTTTTTTTAAGCTTTTATGTTATTAAACAGTCGTCAAGGTAACGACATGCATAGAGAGCTGTACTTTGATACGAGTATACAGCCTCTTTACAAAAAATGTCACATTCATATTTACAGTGTACAGTACATTAATCTAGCCTAGTCCTTCATAAACATCTATAATATAGATACTCACTATAAATTAAATAAAACTGTTCCTCTTATAAGTTAATAAACATTACGTTATCTTTAAAAACGATTAATCTCAGAAGCAAGTTTATATTGGTCACCCTACAAACGACAACATCATAGGGTTGCCATTTTAAACGATAAATACACCTCCTAATTTTTCGGGAAACATCATTGGAGTTTTGTGATCTTTTTTTTCATTTTACTTAAAAATATGAGTAACTAAAATGCATCACAGAATATAAAAACTATCACAAGCTATAAAAAATGTAATATAATTGTACAGGTATGCATTAAAAAAAAACTTTAAAACTCAACAACTACGTAAATGTTGGTAATGTTTTCATTTTGTGTAAACACTTACCAATGCCAGAAGGAGTAAAATCCCAAAATGTGTGCCCCTCTTTCTTAAAAAATTAGGCACGGTTTTAATTAACCGACTTCAAAAAAAATCCTGCGTGGATCCGTTTTGCTTACTTGGATCGTAGATTTTCAGGGACGATTGCATGTTTGTCCGCAATTATCTCGCGTTTGGCTGAACCGATTTTGATGCAGTTTTCAGAAAAGTGTTTGTAACATTCTGGGGAAGGTTTTAGTATATAACAATAATGGATATCTCGTGAAGTTGCTCACATAGATCCGGATCTTTTTTTTCTTAATAGGATTGTAGATTTTCAAAGACGCCGATTTTATGAAGATTTTTGTTGATTATCTCAACTAAAAAGGGAAAAATAAAAACCTCTTTGAAAAAAAGGGAACCGACTTCAAAACCAAACACAAAAAAACTATAAAATAACTTTTCTTTGGGAAGTCGGTGGCCATAAATGTCAATGAAATAAAAAAAAACAAAGCCACCGACATCCGAAAGAAAAGTTATTTTATAGTTTTTTTGTGTTTGGTTTTGAAGTCGGTTCCCTTTTTTTCAAAAAGTTTTGTTACAAGCCTTCGATCCCTAATATTTCTATATCCATGGGTGGCAATCGCGTCAACAGTACCCAGTACCCAACCGTCTGGAACGCTGTCGGCCGACGCGAAAAACGACAGTCGCTAGTCGGGTCCGAACGCGGACGCTGCCTGTCGGGATGGATGCGCTCCCGAGTTCCCGACCAAGGTCATCCAAACAAATATCTGGTCGGCCGACCAACGTCTACACGGTAGATTTTCACACCAACCGGACCAAGGCACACCAAGGTCACCTCTGTCGGGTGGTCGGGTTTGATCGTGTAAAGTACGATTATTAATTCCAGTCGGTAAAATGACATGTGCAACTATTGTGCTCAACTGTCATTTCATTCATGTACAATTAATGCCATTTTTTAACCGACTTCAAAAAAAGGAAGAGGTTCTCAATTCGGTCGGTATGTTTTTTTTAATGTTTGTACATCGATTACTCCGAGGTTTCTAGTCCGATTAGTGCCAGGGGGTGTCGACTTTGTTCTACGAACAAGATGTAGGTGGGCTAGAAAACAAGAAAGAGACATCAACATTAGAGTAAAAGAGATGAATTACATAATGTTGCCAACGAAAATCATTGACAAAAATACTATTTCACATTCAATCACATTCAATCTAATAATAGGCTTATTAATTGATTTTAAAGTATGTTATCCTTAAAATTTATTTTTGCTTTTATTCTGATGCGAGAAAATGTTTGTTATTAAATTTTTAACATTTAAATTGATGAATACACAAAACAAAAAGGAGATAATAATTAATATGACAACATGACAACACTGGAACGCCATATTGTCTATTGGCTATTTGACGTCAACATGACAACACTGGAACGCCATATTGTCTATTGGCTATTTGACGTCATAGGAAAAAATGTCTGCCATCGCTTGCGCACCATTATTTATATCTTGTTCTTGTGTTTATTTGTAATAAATAAAACAGTTGCATTTAATTCTACATACAATATTGTTAATGTGAGTCGAGCTTGCTCCTCTGTGTCTGTGTTTTGGTGAAATTAAGTGCGTATTTGTGAGATATAGACCCGGTGTTGAGACAGTGACTCTTGTTTGATTTTGTGCCTTATTCCCGATGAGTTCGTAGGAAGAAAACACTAGAATCTGTGCTATGTGTGAAACTTCACCTTCTAAAGATACCAGCATCACTTTACATCGGTTTCCGAACCTTAGTAAAATAAGTCATTGTAGCTTATATGAATAAAGAAGTCAAATGAAATCGTTTGTTTTACTAAACTGCTCCTTACTTATTATCTTTCAGCATTTTATGCACAAGTACATTGTGTTTCTCGATAGTAATTTGAAAGAAACTATCGAGAAGCGCAATGTACAAACAATTTTTTTGTTGTACGAGGTATCGTTCACCTTAATACTGCAAGTTTCATCAAAATCTGTTCAGCAGTTTTTGAGAAAGGGAATTTTATTAGCATGTGTACATGAGCGATGTTAATACCGGTGCCACGGATTACAAAATTCTAGTGCACATGTAAGATAATGATGTATTTGACAAGAATTTGGGTTGAATTGTTGAATATAGGGCCGATTACACGACACGATTCATCGTGCCCTAAGTCGCTAAGTTCCGATGGATTGGGTGGTGTAATCGCTGTTAGGCTGTTAGTTTCCCTAAATCGGGCGATGGAGTGTACCCGACGGCCCTAAGTCCCTAAATCCCGATAAATCGTGTCGTGTGATCGCGGTTAGGGCGCTCAGTAGCGGCGCGGCGTTCGACGTGGAATGACATGTCGTGAAGTAAAAATGACTTCGCAACGCGAAAGAGAAATGAATACTCGTAAATATTCCTTCAGCTAACACGAATTGGATAATATAAAATCAATAAATAATTCTCTTCTTCTTATTTTTTACTATACCCACTGTTACTACTTTTCAAGGCGGATGAATGCTTATAAAATGAAAATAAATAAATATTCAGGAGTTTATATAGCCTGACATAAAACCATTTGCGTCTATGCCATTGATTTGCCATATTTTTAACTTTTATTGGCAATTCTTAAAAATATTAGAAAAAAAAAAAAAAAGGTTGCACTCCAGGAGTGCCGGTAGAAGTGAAAACTTTTTTGTTACTATGTTTTATTTTTAATTTGAATGACGTCTTACTCATTTTCGATCAGGGTCACGTGACCCTGACGGTCACGTGACCCTGACGGTCACGTGACCCTGACGCGAGTTTTAAATTTTTTACCCATTACAGAAAAAGTGTACAACGCCGCTAAAGAAGTTTTCACTTCAAAAAAGGTTGCACTCCAGGAGTGCCGGTAGAAGTGAAAACTTTTTTGTTACTATGTTTTATTGAAGTGAAAACTTCTTTAGCGGCGTTGTACACTTTTTCTGTAATGGGTAAAAAATTTAAAACTCGCGTCAGGGTCACGTGACCAAAACTCGCGTCAGGGTCACGTGACCCTGATCGAAAATGAGTAAGACGTCATTCAAATTAAAAATAAAACATAGTAACAAAAAAGTTTTCACTTCTACCGGCACTCCTGGAGTGCAACCTTTTTTTTTAATTTGAATGACGTCTTACTCATTTTCGATCAGGGTCACGTGACCCTGACGGTCACGTGACCCTGACGGTCACGTGACCCTGACGCGAGTTTTAAATTTTTTACCCATTACAGAAAAAGTGTACAACGCCGCTAAAGAAGTTTTCACTTCAAAAACATCACTTGTTTTTTTGAAGTGAAAACTTCTTTAGCGGCGTTGTACACTTTTTCTGTAATGGGTAAAAAATTTAAAACTCGCGTCAGGGTCACGTGACCGTCAGGGTCACGTGACCGTCAGGGTCACGTGACCGTCAGGGTCACGTGACCCTGATCGAAAATGAGTAAGACGTCATTCAAATTAAAAATAAAACATAGTAACAAAAAAGTTTTCACTTCTACCGGCACTCCTGGAGTGCAACCTTTTTTTTTTTTTGAAGTGAAAACTTCTTTAGCGGCGTTGTACACTTTTTCTGTAATGGGTAAAAAATTTAAAACTCGCGTCAGGGTCACGTGACCGTCAGGGTCACGTGACCCTGATCGAAAATGAGTAAGACGTCATTCAAATTAAAAATAAAACATAGTAACAAAAAAGTTTTCACTTCTACCGGCACTCCTGGAGTGCAACCTTTTTTTTTTCCATTGATCATATTCGTAAAAAAAAAACATTATTAAGGGTGAATTTGAAAAGATGCAGTCTAGAAATGAAACATAATTGATTTAATATCTGGTTGACCGAGCTTTGCTCGGTTTTTAAAATGTCTATATCTTGGGAACCGAACTTTTCTCGAACCTGGGACCTTGATAAATCCGAAATCCTGGGCCGAAAAACCCCTAATCTGTAACTTTCATGAAAATCCTTGGAGCCGTTTCCGAGATCCTGATTATTTATAAATATACCTACAAGAATTGCTCGTTTAAAGATATTAGATACGTTAAGACAACGACAAACAACGTGGAAATCTTTAAAAAAAAGCCAGAAACTGAAAAAAACATTTTTATAAAACATTTTGAACTGTTTATTTTATAAATTTGAAAAAAAAATTGATTTTTGAAGTGAAAACTTCTTTAGCGGCGTTGTACACTTTTTCTGTAATGGGTAAAAAATTTAAAACTCGCGTCAGGGTCACGTGACCGTCAGGGTCACGTGACCGTCAGGGTCACGTGACCCTGATCGAAAATGAGTAAGACGTCATTCAAATTAAAAATAAAACATAGTAACAAAAAAGTTTTCACTTCTACCGGCACTCCTGGAGTGCAACCTTTTTTTTTTCAACCCTGATGCCAAGTTTCTGATACTTTGTAAGCGTAGGCGCCACGTAGGCGCCACCTTCACTGCTCGACGGTCGGCTGAAAAGTGAGTTAGTCAGTTAGGGTGGCGATATCGTGTAGTGTGATCAGAACGCCCAATCTATCGAGGCCTGCTCATCGGCCCGATGAATCGTATCGTGTAATCGGCCCTTATATACTAAAAAGAGTAAAATAAAAAACTTAAAAAAACAAATTAACCGCCTTCAAAAACAACCACAAAAAGGGTAAAATAACCTACAAAATAACTTTTCTTTCGCAAGTCGGTGGCAAAAAGACAACGAAATAAAAAAAGAAGCCACCGACTTCCGAAAGAAAGGTTATTTTGTAGGTTATTTTACCCTTTTTACTGACTGGAATTAATAATCGTACTTTAGAAGGGGTTTTAGGGCGTTTACGCACTACGTCCGATCCGAATCCAATCTGAACCCGTGAAAGTACGGTCCGTCGTAGCCGTAGCACTATTTCTATAGTAATTTACGCACTACATCGGATCTCCGCCATCCGATTTCTTTCCGTCATCCGAGAATCTCCGTTTCGGAGAAAAAATGACGGACCGAAGTAGCCACGGTTCGGTCCGTCACGCAGTGCGCGAGCGTTCATACAAATAATACAGTATTATTTGTATGAACGCTCGCGCACTTCGTCCGAGTGGGGATGGCAACTCAAAGCTAATCGTAGATGGCGCTGCGATAGTTGGTCCCTACGTCTGATTACTGTCTACCTTGTACAAAAAACAAAAATGATTTGTTGTTATAAAAATTGAGTTTATATACAAAACAAATATGGAAAATTATTCGTCAATGCAACTGCATATACTAAAAGAAGAATAAAGACGCCGCGGTGCATCTACAAGAGGAAAAAAAGTGATTTAATTGAGTGCATACATTTGATTTTACCGTAATAAATCTACAATTACAGCTTGGCCAGAACGGATTGAAACGGAACTAAAATTTTTATTTCTGACAGCGTTTCAAAATCTTTGATATTTGACGTAAACAAAGACCGCAGGTTTGTTAGATTTATTATTGTGCCATAAAACTAACGTAATAAGTGAAAAATAATAAAATCATTCAAAGTGCTGGTAGCGCGAAGAAAGTGGCGACTTCCGGTTTTCTACATTTTTATGTCAAGCTATACTTGTAGTTGAGGTTTCAATTTTTGAGTTTAGGTATGTTTTACCTGTCCTCTCCTTCATCAAGAATATAATGCTGCTTCTGACTTTCTATTTTGATAAAATATCATAATGTTTTAAGTCAGTAATTTTACCCCTTTTTTCTATTTAGATTCGAGAAATATCACAATATGTTTAATTTCTTAACACCACAACTATCACAAAACTCGTTCCAGGTGATAATTCTTCCACCAGACGAACCATTTCATGATTTATAGAGCGATGCAATACTGGTACTTAACCTCCAATAGAAAAGTAGATATTATTAAAAAGTGTATTCGATTGTTTAGATATGGTATAATCATAGAATTTCATTAATAAACTCAACTAACGGCCTGTCTCGGCTTCGCAAGGCTGGATATTTGTTTATTATATAGCTTTTCCTTAGTTATAATTCAATTTTTGTTCTCAAGGGAGTCACAGCAGCTACCCATTATTTCTTGATAGTGTGAATTGTCGGAAATTTGTATGATCCATCATTTTTACAGCTTATTACACAACATCTAGTCATTTTACATCAATAAATCGATAGAAAATTCCTTTGATTTGACAGTTCTTTTGGGACCAAACTGTCACTTGTCACTTTGACACTTGCCTTCCCCGTTGAATCCGAGCTGCGTACGACCAGAGTGGCAGCGGGGCGGGCGGGGGGTATGCGGCTGGTTGTCAGAGATCGGAGTAGTGCGTAAAGCAATAAAGGTGAACGCAGACCTAGCCGCACCGCAGTCTCCGCAGTCCCCGCAGTCATCGTTTTATTATCGCTTCTGCGGCTACTGCGATGCGGGTGAGTGTGCGAGGTTTCATAGAACTTCATACAAAGAATTCGTGATGCGGGGACTGCGGAGACTGCGGTGCGGCTAGGTCTGGGGAAGGCAAGTGTCAAAGTGATAAGTGACAGTTTGGTCCCAAAAGAACTGTCAAATCAAAGGAATTTTCTGAAAAAAAAACGATTTATTGATGTAAAATGACTAGATGTTGTGTAATAAGCTGTAAAAATGATGGAACATACAAATTTCCGACAATTCACACTATCAAGAAATAATAGGCAGCTGCTGTGACTGCCTTGAGAACAAAAATTGAATTATAACTAAGGAAAAGCTATATAATAAACAAATATCCAGCCTTGCGAAGCTGAGACAGGCCGTTAGTTGAGTTTATTAATGAAATTCTATGATTATACCATAACTAAACAATCGAATACACTTTTCAAAATAATATCTACTTTTCTATTGGAGGTTAAGTACCAGTATTGCATCACTCCATAAATCATGAAATGGTTCGTCTGGCGGAAGAATTATCACCTGGAACGAGTTTTGTGATATTTGTGGTGTTAAGAAATTAAATAATTGTGATATTTCTCGAATCTAAATAGAAAAAAGGGGTAAAATTACTGACTTAAAACATTATGATATTTTATCAAAATAGAAAGTCAGAAGCAGCATTATATTCTTGATGAAGGAGAGGACAGGTAAAACATACCTAAACTCAAAAATTGAAACCTCAACTACAGCTTGACATAAAAATGTAGAAAACCGTAAAGCTGCGAACATATTATCGGACGCGTCCGTCAGCCGCGGCTGAGGGACGCGGCTTAGCAGTGTGCACGGTAGTTCGGACGACAGAAGGCCAGACAGAAGGCCAGATTTTGTTCGGACGTCCGAACTCTCAAGGTCACGTCCGCGTCTTACGACCGACAGTTTGCACAGTGTAGTATTAAATGTACTGGCTGGATAATGAATAAGCCGCGTCCCTCAGCCGCGGCTGACGGACAAGTCCGATAATATGTTCGCAGCTTTACGGTTTTCTACATTTTTATGTCAAGCTGTACAAGTAATTATGGATTTATTACGGTAAAATCAAATGTATTACCACTTAATTAAATCACTTTTTTTCCTCTTGTAGATGCACCGCGGCGTCTTAATTCTTCTTTTAGTATATGCACTTGCATTAACGAATAATTTTCCATATTTGTTTTGTATTTATACTCAATTTTTATAACAATAAATCTTGTTTCTTTTTTATACAAGGTAGACAGTAATCTGACGTAGGGACCAACTATCGCAGCGCCATCTACGATTAGCTTTGAGTTGCCATCCCCCGTCATATTATTATTTCACGGGTTCGGTCGGATCACGTTCGGATCGGATTCGGATCGGACGTAGTGCGTAAACGCCGTTACTGTGTAAAAAAAAACATCTTTGACAGGTTGGGTTGGGCACCATAGTGAAAAAATAAAGACCTAGAGGAACGGATCGAACAACACTGAAGTTTATTACAAAATACTTGTACTTGGCAAATTGAAGGAAAATACATGACACCACTAATTACTGCGATTGCTACAACATTACCTCCAGGCTTAATTAATGTTCTAAGTGTATTATTTCTTCTTATCTATATGCTCGTGCAACATACTAATGCACTGATAGCTCGTAATAAGTTTTATTATGATTTTATGTGAAATGGTGTCAAGTTTGTTGTATTAAAATGTTTAAGAAGTTAAAGGACAAATTGGCTGAGGAGGTGAAGTCATCACCTCAAAGGATTCAGCAATTTGCTCAAGCTGCTCAGGTGATACTTATTTATCGTAAACAATCAATAACGTATTACTACCATTGACCTTATTTCTTCGATAATGTTACTATTGGATAGTACTACGTATTAATTCATAGCCTACATACACTACGTAAAATTCCATAACCATAACTTTCACTTTTTATTTATAACAAGTAAATAATTTATCTATTTCAAATTGATTATTAGATTGAAATAGTGTTGTAATAAAATTGTATTGATACAGGCTGCAGTCACATCTGCCTCCAGTAGTATAACTGATATCACAAATAATGATTTGTTCTCAATTGGAGATAATGGTGAGTCTCAACTACAATTTAGAACTAGTTTGTGTCTTCAATGTATTTAAATAATGTACAATTAACAGTAGAATGAATATTCTCATAGTTATTTTTATCTTCCAGATAGCCAGAATCCTCGCTCTGGCAAGGCACAGTCATCATCTCATAGCAGTCAACAGAATACTTTTCAAGATGTTGCTCTGGTCCAGCCCTCACAGTCTAATGAGTCAGTAGACTATGTGTCTTCACATGATATACTTGTAAGTTTATTCCATTAATAAAAAACTGGCCAAGTGTGATTCGGACTCGCCCATAAAGGGTTCCGTAGCACCATATTATAAAAGTTATTGTAGTTGGTTGTGACTGCATGGTAAATTGCAGTTTACGATTTATTATGTATTAAAAAAAACTAATTACTCAATCTCGTTCAAACCAAATTTAATTGAAGTTTGCATGGAAATGTACTTCATATATTTTTATTGGTTTTATCATTCTCTTATTTTAGAAGTTACAAGGGGGACACACACATTTTACCACTTTGAAAGTGTCTCTCGCGCAAACTGTTCAGTTTAGAAAAAAATGCAATTACTAAACTTAATATCATTTTTAAAGACCTATCTATAGATACCCCACACAATATACGTTTGGTTTGTTCTTGTGTGAAAATCCTAATGCGGTTCGCGGTTCACATAATACATCTACTTTAACATGTTTCAACAGGATAGTTCTTAATCTTATAGTTTCGAAAAAAATGGCTGTGACATAAGGATAGACAGACAGACATGACGAATCTATAAGGGTTTCGTTTTTTGCCATTAGCTACGGAACCCTAAAAACTGTACATGCTTGTGACTTTAGGCAGTTTTTAAAGCGTTGTATCTTCGTCAATTTTGGTTTACGTTACAAAAGAATAATACTTGTCAAATATTTTTTGATAATCTAAGTGACGGACTTATGAGATTTTTTTCAGTCAAATACCCTATTTATGCAATAATACCTATTTATGCAATAATACCTATTTATGCAATAATACCTATTTATGCAATAATACCTATTTATGCAATAATACCTATTTATGCAATAATACCTATTTATGTAATAATACCTATTGCAAACTTTGTTTACAGGACAATCAAAGACAGAGGCGTCTGTCAAATAGCTCTTTTGCAAGTGATGTGTCTTTCAGACTTCCAAGCTATGAGACTCCTTCCACGTACCATCTACAGGTAAGTTATAATTATTATAAACATCAACAAAAAACCGGCCAATTGCGAGTCGGAATCGCGCACGAAAGGTTAACATTATCTATAAAAACTTCAAAAGTATCACATTTTTCATACTTGAGCCTCCTCTTAAATATTTGTTTTACTATAACTAAATATTGTGTGACTATTTCAAGTGTATGCCTGTTGCCGTAATATCGAGCAAAAATTAGCCAAGAAATTCATGTTTGTTGTATGGAAAGAAGCCTTTAAATATTAATTTTATTCTAGATTTTGGTTTTATTTCTTTTTATAATAATAAAAGCCTTTATTCAGACATAAGCATTTTTACAAGTAATGAATAATATTAGTTGGATAGCTTCCTGTCTGTTTGCCCTTTGGCAAAAGCCTCCTCCATCTGTTTCCACTTAACCCTATCTCTGGCTGTTCTTGTCCAGGTTGCACCAGCTATGGCCCTTATGTCATCAGCCCATCTTTGGACAGGTCTGCCCCGATTTCTTTTCATGCCTCTTGTGAACCAGTGCGTTATGGTTTTGGACCACTTCTCCTTCCCTCTTATTGTGTGTCCAGTCCATTTCCATTTGAGCTTCTTAATAGTGGCAACCACGCTCTTTGTTTTTGCTTGTTTCCTTATGTTTGATATTTTTATTCTGTCAGACAGTTTTATTCCTAACATACTCCTTTCCATGGCATTTTGGCAAGTCTCCAGTTTCTTCAAATGTGCTTTTGTAGTTGCCCATGTCTGGCAACCATAAGTAAGCACAGGCAATATGCATGTGTCGAAGAGTTTACGTTTTACAGTCATGCTGGTTTCGCTGTTTTTCATGATCTCTTTGAAGCTCCAGTACTGTTTCCATGCATTTCCTATTCGACGATCGATCTCTTTAGAAGTGAGCTCTATTGGTGAGATTACTTGACCCAGGTAAATGTATTCATGAACATACTCGATTGTGTTGTTGTTGACACAAATTTTTTCTTGCTGCCCATTTGTAGTCATGGCTTTTGTTTTCTGGGTGTTCATGAGAAGACCTGCTTTGCGGCTTTCTCTGTCCAAGTCATTCAGCATTCTTTCCAGCCCATCCTTCGACGGTGATAGGATAATCAGGTCGTCTGCGAACCGGAGGTGTGACAAGTTCTCACCGTTGATGACCAATCCGCACTTTTCCCAATCCAGTCGACGAAATACCTCTTCCAAGACCGCTGTGAAGAGTTTCGGTGACAGAGGGTCACCTTGACGGACTCCTCTTCCTATTTTGATTTCTTTGCCTTCTGTCTCAAGTTTGATTTTAGCTTTGCTGCATTCATATATGTTTTTCAGTATTCTTATGTATTTGTTCTCCACGCCGTGATTCTTGAGTGCTTGCCATATCTCTTGGTGCTCCAGGGAGTCAAAGGCTTTATTGTAGTCCACAAAGCAGCAGTAGAACATTACATTGAATTCTCTGGCTTTTTCAAATAATTGTTTTACGACATGTATATGGTCAATGGTTGAATACCCGCTCCTGAATCCTGCTTGCTCTCTTGGTTGATTCTCGTCGAGCGTCTTTGTTATTCGATCCAGGATGATCTTCGCAAAGACTTTGTAAATGTTCGACATTAAGCTGATAGGTCTGTAGTTATTGATGTTGTTCTTGTCTCCTTTCTTGTGAAGCAGTGTTATATTTGATATCGTCCACTGGTCAGGTATTGTCTCGCTCCTTAGTACGTCATTAAATATATTTGTTAGGACTGGAGTTAATTGGTCGCTGTTTTCGATAATAAATTCATTGCTGATTTTGTCTGGCCCTGGCGCTTTGTCTTTCTTCAGAGTTGTCACTGCTTTTTCTACTTCTTCCTTTAATATGTCTGGGACTTCCTCTCCGCCTGCGAGGTTTGTTAGTTGTCCACTGTTTTTATTTGCGTACAGGTCTCTAAAGAAGTTCGTGGCTAGTGTTAAGATCTCTGAGCGTTTGCTTGCGTTCTTTCTGTTTGTGTCCGTAATTTTAGGTATCCATTCAATTTTACAATTTAATTGCTTGGCTGCTTTCTTGATGCCCCCGTCTTTTTATAATGGCATCAGAAATACATGAACTGTGAAAAAATTGTCCCGTTTTACGCTTCGAGTATGGAACCTTTAAAATCGAAGCTTGTTTAGTCTTTTATGTATTCCTACCAATATTTCTTTTTAGTCTGATATGGAAGTGTCGGCGAGTGAGGCTGAAGAGCGAGGTTTCTCGAGTGGTAATGTAAGTCTTGATCGAGTAACAAAGGAACAGCTGTATGCAGCATATCGACGCACACAAGAACGATACACAAAGTACAGAACACAATATGGCGATCTAGCTCGTCATTATAAATTATTAGAAAGAGAAAATGCTAAAGCAAGAGTGAGTATTAAAAAATAAACTAAGTATTTGTTTTCAGATTATAAGTGTCAAATGAATTTATCTGATTTATCTTTTCAGAGTGTTTTAGTTGAAACCCAAGACAAAGCTTTAAGGAGAATATCAGAACTTCGTGAACAGTGTGCTTTGGAACAAAGTGCAAAGGTGAATAACTTGGAGCTTTTTTTTTTAATAGCCTGCTCTGTCCCACTTCTGAGCATAGGCTTCCCTCCACTCTTTCCACTTCCCGCGAGCCGGCGCGTCTTCCTTCCAATTCGGACAGAACTTATCCAGTTCGTCCCGCCATCTCCTTCGCGACCTGCCGCGACTCTGCCACACTGTCTCAGTTGTTAAATTAACGTATTGCTTCCGAATCACTACTGCGCTTCAAAGCGAATATAACTAACGTGGCTCACAAGGCTGCCCAACTCAAGTGGAACTGGGCAGAACATGTCTGTCGCATGCTGGATAAACCTTAGATCAAAGTTAATTTCTTCAAATACAAACTTTCTTACAAATCGCATTTAATATTTCACACTTACTTATTTCCAATAATCTTCTTGTATCTGTCAGGATTGTAACAGGCAGGACGTTTCAAACACGTCCGAAATTATAATTATATTTGAAATCGTGATATCCTAGATTTGAGACTTTTCAAGTGTCTCACTTTATTTCCACATTTTGCCAGTTCTGTTTTACTCTTAAGCGAGCTTGCTCATGACACGATTTGACATTTTTTATTAACTAAAAATGAATATCGTTTAAAGGATGATTAACGCTACACCGTGCCATGTCCGAGCCGTGTCCCAGACGTACCCCGTCCGGGCCGCAAGCATGAATCACTCACGGCCCAGACACGGCACGGTGTAGCGTGAATCATCCTTAATGATGCAATTCGACTGACTTAAGTCGTCGTGGCGAGCGTCTTTTGTATTTCATCTACCGTAGATAACCGCACGTTTTCAATTGTAGGTGAAATCTGTCGAATTGCGTCGCTTCGCGTCATCAGCAAACTCGCTTACGTAAATACTATACTGTCGTCAACTAGGCGCTCCCCAACTCTAGAACCTGACAGTTCATAACAAGCCCAACCTGAGAATCTTATAGCCTAATACATTTAAGAGTGTAATAAAAAAATAGTTATTTGTTACAGGCCCACCTTGAAAAAGCTCTTCGTATTGAAATTGAAGAAAAGGGTATGAAAATAGATGCACTTACTACTAAAGTGCAATTATTACAAAGTAGTTCTAACATTTCTAGTAGCACTGATAAAAATGAGAACAACACTAGGTCAAGTGAAGGTGATGGCGATGTACAACTAATAAATCTATCTAATGATAATGATATAAATCAGACAAATGAAGAATCTTCAGCAGCAGAAATACTAGTTCTGAATAATAAAATTGTAAAAATGGAACAACTACTTAACAAGTACAAGGAGTCGCTAAAGTCAAGTAAAGAAAAGAATTCACAAATCAATACGGAGATGCAAATTCTTACAAATGATCTTGAAAATAAGAACAAAGAAATCGAACAATTAAAACTTTCTACTGAACAGTTAGCAGAATCGAGGCAAAAGATTCAGGAATTAAATAATATCAACGAAGAACTACAGAATAAGATTAATGTCTATGAGTTTAATAAAACGAGAGAATTATCAACACTAGAACTTGATTTCCAGAAAGCTCAAGAAGAAATAGCAGAATTACGTGGCAAGATTGAGATATTTGGCAAGAGAGAAGAAGAATATGCTATTTCTTTAGCAGAAAATAAATTGAGCATTCATAAAGAATTAGAAAGTAAAGAATCAGAAATAAAATCACTTAAAGATCACCTGGAAGCAAGTAAGAAAGAAATACAATCACTTAAAATAGTTGTTAACGACTATAAAAATAATGTATCATTATTGGAAGCAGAGCGGTCTAAGCTTAGTCATGATAGTTCTGAACTAACCGCAACAAAATCTAAAATTAGTGAGTTGGAGTCTCAAATTGATGAACTATCCAAGAAATGTCACAACTTGGAACAAATAAAAACCAAGTCTGATGAAGGGTATAAATGTCTCCAATTACAAATGAAACAAGAAACTGGAGAAAAGTTAGCCATGATTGACAGAAACACTTATTTAGAAAATAGAAATTCACAACTAAGTGAAGAAAACGCCAAAAAAAGTGCACAGATAAGTCAATTAGAAAATGAACTCCAGAAAAGAGAAAAAAATCTGCAAGATCAAGCTTTAGAAGAATCAAAGAGCGATGAACTTCTTGATGAATTAACTATATGGAAAGATAAATATGCAAAATTAGAATCAGAAATACAAGAAGAAAGAGATGAATTAATAAAGTTGCAGTCCGAAATTGAAAAGCTGTTGGCTAACCATGAATTACTGCAAAATCAAAATATTGAGTTCCGTCAAATTGTTACTGATTTGGAATCAGAGAATGCTATCATGCATGAAAAAGTTTTTATAAGTAACAAAATGAAAACAAACTGTTTACGACTTGCAAATGAAGTTAAGGAAATGAAGAAACTTATTTGCTTATTTTCAACTGAGGCAAAATCCTTGCAAACTATTAATAAAGAAGCATTTATTTCTCTTACTAAGGAAATAAATTATGCCCTAAACAATATATCATACAGTGAATGTAACTCAAATACTAATAAAGTAAATCAATTAAAGCTGGAAAATGCTATGTTGCAAAAAGAATTAAAAATAGGTACTGAAAAATATGAAAGTCTTGCCACAGAACTAAATGTTTTACGGGACGAAAATAATAATTTGAAATCAACGATCAGTGAATTTGAAGTAGAGAAAAATATTATAGATGAAGAATTGAAAAATATAACCGATCGCTATGAGGCTGCTATGAATGAATTAAATTCTGTTAAAGAAGAAAACGAAAATTTACGTTATAAGATTAGTGAATATGAAAACAATTTTCAGAATTTACAAATAGCCATGGAATTTGAACAAAAACAACATTTAGATTCAAAAGAAAAGTTGAAATCATTAGAAAACGAGAAACAGACATTAACAGAAAAACATTCAGATTTAATAGAAAAGCTAAAATCGTTAGAAGATGAGAAACAAACATTAACAGAAAATCATTCAGATTTAATAGAAAAGCTGAAATCGTTAGAAGGCGAGAAACATGCTTCAACAGAAAAACATTCAAATTTAATAGAAATGCTTAAATCGTTAGAAGACGAGAAACAAACATTAACAGAAAAACATTCAGATTTAATAGAAAAGTTAAAATCGTTAGAAGGCGAGAAACATGCTTTAACAGAAAAACATTCCAATTGTATAGAAACGCTGAAATCATTACGAAACGAGAAAGAAGCTTTAACAGAAAAACATTTAGATATTAATGAAAAATTACAATTGCTAGAAAACGAGAAACAAACTTTAACTGGCAAACTCGAATACTTAACAATTGAAAACAATAAGAGCAAGCAGGAATTTGATTCATTTAAGGATATTCATAGTAAAACTCTGGAAGAGCTTGGTGGCTTGAAAAAGGAATATAATAATTTAATGGCTCAAACAGAAGAGTTGGATAAAAAAATTGCTTGCTTTGATAAAATGCAAGAGGATAATAAAATAATAACTCTAGAAAATATATCTTTAAGGAGTCAAGCCGAAAGCATTGCTGAGAGCTATAAAAAACTGGAAACTGAAATCAATGACCTACGAGAATCACAAGCCGTAATAGAATCAGAAAAAAATCATTTGAACGAAGTAATAGAAAAATTAGAGAAGAGTTCGTTTAAAAACACTCAAAATAATAATAGTCAAACAGATGACACACTAGCATCTGAACAAAATTTAAGCGAAGTTACTCAAATAAAAGTTATTGAGACAGAGAGAACGAATATACAGGCAAGCAGTGGCACAGATAGTGAACTTTCAAACCAATACAAATTATTAAAAACTGATTATGAAACATTGAAAGAAGAAAACAGACGTTTAAAGTCGGATATTGAAGGCCTACAAACATATTTGACAAAAATATCAAAAGAAAACAGTATTTTGAATGACAAACTCAGGGAGCTAATAGCAAATGAGCATTCTACTGATAACAATGATATTTCGAGTGATTTAACAGAACTTAAAAATGAAGTTCATAAGAGGAAAGAGAAAATTGATGATCTTTTAAGAGAAAACATGTTATTAGTAGAGGAAAATTTGGAGCTCAAAGATCAATTACAATCCCAAAATGACCCTAATCCAGAAATAAATGCATTGAATGACAATGAAAAAGATAATAATTCAATAAGGGAAAAGTACAATAATATGTTACAAGTCAACAGTACATTAGAGAAGCGATTGAATGATGTTGAACAAATGAACAAATCTGTTAATGGAAACATGTTAGAAATGCAGGAAAAGAACGAGAAATTAAGATTATCTAATGAAAAACTTGAACGGCGTCTTGATGAAGCGCTCGTTAGTCTAAGACATTTGCATTCACTACAAGAAAACACTGAGCTTGAATATTTACGAAATATTTTGTATGAGTATCTTACAGGCTCGGGACTACATTCCGTTACATTAGCTAAAGTGTTATCAGCCATAGTCAAGTTTGACGACATGCAAACAAAGTTGGTTTTGCAGAAAGAAAAAGAAAGACAAGGATTCGTAAGTAAATTATTTTTCAGTAATAACTCTTTGTATTGTATCCACATATTCATTGTGATTGCTTGAACAGGCAGTGAACATTTAAGTATACTCGGGGCAAACTTTCTCTCACTAGTGGCAATAAGTATATATTGAGGAAAATGTGTACAATGTGTCCGTTTTCGATCTGTACAAACTTAAAAGGGAGTAGCGTCCTAAAGTAAAATATCTATCAAAGTTCGTTGATATAGATTTAACCAAGAAGAATGACACAAGTTTCCGAAAGAGAAAACTGTCCCTAAGTGTCTGTAACTCATATTTGCATTAATATTAAAAAGCCAGCACAGCTAACCCTCAGAGCGAGATTAAAAATTTCGAAAACAGTGCCCGGCACGTAACTTGGCAAGATTTTGGCGTGGTGGGGGTAAGTTCGCGCATCACACTTAGTGGTACAAAAAAGTGGTCACTATTATTTGCTTGTAATGATGTATTCTACGGTTCTTTGTCATCATTTGTTTTAAATCATCGTTTGTTTGGATTAGAAGAAATTTAAAGAATGGAGAGGAATAAGTAAAGTTCATTAGGAGTAATAAATAAAACATATGCATAAAAAAAGCCAAAAAATTATGTAATTACGAAAATTATATTTGGTCTCGTTGTCACTATCAGTTAACAAAACTACTACCCCTGGCATTACATTAAAACTACCACCTCACAAAAAATAAATTTAAAACTATATTAACAACTCGTAAAGAAGACTCGACATTAACAAAATGTACAATTTTTGTGCACGCAAGTGTAAACTGGAGCGCACGGCGGGATGTATAAGGGGTGCGGGAGGAAATGGTCGAGAGACGTACCAATCGCGCGCTCGGATCGGCACTATCTCATCCGCGACCCGCGTGACCACCAAAGAGATGTAAAAAATGACTATGCGCATCTTACGACTCTTGCCAACTTATGTGCCGGGCACTGTACCTCATGCTATACTGAGCGCTCATGTACACGACGCCGCGCCGTTACCGCGCCTCTAGGTGCTGTTGTTAGGAGAGGGCACTCTTAGCGCAGTGGCTGAGTGATCAACTGCTGCGCTGTGTGTCGCGGGTTCGATCCCCGCACGGAACAAATATTTGTATGATCTGCAAGTAGTTGTTCCGGGTCTGGGTGTTTGTGAGTTTCTATGTTTGTAAACCACCCAGTGCGGGGCAACATTTTTTTAAACACAAACATAAAAACTTTTGAATTGAGAAACCTCGTTTGTAACACAGCCTAAAAGACGCGGCGAGGGCGTCGGGTACATGAGCCCTAACGCTTCTAGCGGCGAATTCGAACATGAAAGCCATCAATGCCTTTTAATTTGTGCATTCATTGATTAAATTTAACAGAATTTCGTCATTCATACCCAACGACGATATAATACTAGACTTCTAATAACAGGCGACCGATGTCTGCCAACACATTAGGCAAAAAAGTCTTATATTCGTCGAATTTCGACCAATCCTGTGAGCCGTAAACATACGTTGAGACAGAACAGACCTTGAGTTAGCCAATCACAACGCAGTACCCCGTCCCCCTCGCTTACGTAGTACCTCAGCGAGTTGGCAGAATAATTTTTGTTCCTTAGATCGTGCATGCGTAGTCTAGTATTATATCGTCGTTGTTCATACCGATGATGAATTTTCGTTACATACATATAGGTAATATCTACTTATTATACTAATAAAACTGTAGAAAAATAATTTTTGTACATTAAAAAAAAACTCAAAAAATATAGCCAGCGTGTTAAAGGACAACCAATAGAACAGATTCCTAGCATTTTTAGATTTTTTGTCTGTCTGTTTGTATGTTTATTTGTTCGGGCATCACGTAAAATGTACGAAAGCTATGTAAATAACTTTAATACACAACGACTGACCGTAACTTGATGTAACATTTAGTTTTTGTTTCATTGAAATCGGATCAGTCTATCAAAAGATATTTGAATTTAAAGTGTCCCAGAAGTAAAATTACGGTCAGGTTACACCGAGACGCACAGACCAGTAGCGCGATCTAGCTTCGAATGGAAAAACTACATACCTATTCAAATATGGTGTGGATTGGAGTGGAGTGGAGTAGAGTAGAGTATAGTAGAGTGGAATGGAATAGAATGATGGAATGGAAAGAAAGAAAGAAAGAAAAGGTTTTTATTAGACTCACACTAGAATGGGATGGAGTGTGATAGAGTGGGAAGGAATGGGACGGAGTGGGATGGAATGGGATGGAGTAGGTCGGAGTGGGATGGAGTGGCATGGAGTGGGATGGAGTCGGATGGTGTCGGATGGAGTTGGATGGAGTGGGATGGAGTCGGATGGAGTGGGATGGAAGGGGATGGAGTGGGATGGAAGGGGATGGAGTGGGATGCAATGGGATAGAGTGGGATGGAGTGGTATGGAATGGGATGGAGTGGGATGGAATGGGATAAAGTAGGATGGAGTGGTATGGAATGGGATGGAGTGTAATGGAGTCGGATGGAGAGGGATGGAGTGGAATGGAGTCGGATGGAGAGGGGTACAGTGGGATGGAGTCGGATGGAGTGGGGTGGAGTGGGACGGATTGGGATGGAATGAGATGGAATGGGTGCTCTAATCCAGTAGCAATTGAATAGTACTGCCTTTGAACGACAGAGGGCGTTTATTACAAAAAACGTGGCGAGAATTAAGCGCTTCGCAGTCGCACTAAAAAATACATTGTTATAATTTCCGACATCCATGCGAACGAAGTCGCGGGCACAGCTAGTAGGTAATAAAATTGTAACAAAATGTTATTTGTTCCAGTTACGACAGCTTGGAATTATCTGATGTCAGGACCAACCAGAAGATGCTTTGTTACATTTTTAAAAGGGTTTATGTAATTTCTTTATAATTATAAAAATAATAAGTGTACATTTTTTAGCAGTTCATAATTTTCTTATTTGTAAATTATTGTTATTTCAATAAATTATTATATTATTATGTATATTGAATTAAATATGTTGTAAACTAATCCAGTATTTGTTTATTTAGACCAAATGGGACTCAATAGATACAAAGGTTACGTAGACAAAAAAACTAACCACCTTTCGGAAACCATGATTTTGTTTTTACCGACTTCAAAAAAAAGGAGGTTTTCAATTCAACCTGTATGTCATATTTCCAGAACTGCCCAGTTTTCGTATATGTTTGTTGTTTGTTAGTCTATATCAGCTTCTGAACAAAATGTGCCTTTCAATAGTGTACCCTACCTATGTATGTTTTTTTATGTTCGCATATCCCCTGAACTACAAGTCCGATTTAAGGGGGATGCTCCAACCAGCCCGCGAAATTCAATTTTTTTTACGTTTTTTGCAATTTGCAGGCCAGTGACATGTTGTAGCTTTATAAATATATGAGTTGCGGTAATAACAAGTATAATTTTAAATATAAAAATTATCAAAAAAAACCGGCCAAGTGCGTGTCGGGCCACGCACAGTGTAGGGTTCCGTAGTTGCCCAACAAAATACTTATGCGAACTAACCAAACTGATTCGCTGAATTTAATTTTAAAAAGAAGACTTTTCAAAATCGGTCCAGGAGTCTTTGAGAAATCGGGGAAAATACATAAAAAAAAGATTACGAAGAATTTAGAACCTCCTCCTTTTTTTGAAGTTAGTTAAAAATAGTTGACGATAAAAACCTACCTATCCCCAAAAAACATACCGTAAAAACATACCTATTAAAGCTGTAAAAATAAAGTTGACAAACTTACATTTGCAGTCAAAGAACATGTTCTCCGATACATTTTGTTTAAGAAAATATGTTATCCTAGTACATTTTATAAGTTGGTCGACTATTACTCGTAAAGTTGTAAAGCCTACTTAGTCATGATAATTTTCTTTTAAACTTCGTTATATATACTACTATTGTGAATTTTTTCACACCCCCGAACATAACCGTTTAGCCGGTAGAGGGGGGGGACACTCGAGTCGAGCAAAATTTAGCACTTTAAAGCTTAATATTTCACACACGAATCTTTTTATCAAAAAATTGTTAATGGAAACTATCAATATTTTTTTAAGGCCTATTTAATGATACCCCACACTAAGGAGTACGCGAGAAAAAAAAAAAACATCCCCACTTTACGTGTACAGGAGGTACCCTAAAAAAAAATATTTTACGAGATTTTATTTTACCACTTTTTCGGCACAACAAATCTGTATATTTACACCAAATTACAGCTCTCTAGTACTGTGCGTCTCTGAGCTAAACTGCGGACAGACGGACGGACGGACATAGCGAAACTATAAGGGTTCCTTGTTGACTACGGAACCCTAAAAACTCGCTCCATCAGCTCTCACATAGAAAAGGTGCATCATGTTAAAATCTCCGAAATCTTAACTACGATGCACCTTTTCTATGTGAGAGCTGATGGAGCGAATTTTTTGATAATTTTTATATTTAAAATTATACTTGTTATTACCGCAACACATATATTTGTAAAGTTACAACATGTCACTGGCCTGCAAATTGCAAAAAACGTAAAAAAAATTGAATTTCGCGGGCTACATCGAAGCAATCACCTTAAGTAATTATTTTTTGTTGTAATAAGTATTGTTCAAGTTAGTTCGGGAATACTGCCTTTTTTGTGGTTGCTTTTGAAGTCGGTTACTTTTTTTAAAATTCATTTTGCCACCGGCTTCCGTAAGATTAAACTGTTTTACAGTTTCTAGTGGTGGATTTTTTTGGCGGTTAGTTTTTTATTTTATCCTTTTTAACCGACTTCAAAAAAGGAGGAGGTTCTCAATTCGATTAAAATAATCATCAAAATCGATTCACCCAGTCGTAAGTTTTCAGGTCAAAAATATAAAAAAAACCGGCCAAGTGCGTAGTTGCCCATCAAAATACTTATGCGAACTAATTAAACTGATTCGCTGAATTTAATTTTAAAAAGAAGAATTTTCAAAATCAGTCCAGGCTTCCTTGAGAAATCGGGGAAAATACATTAAAAAAAAAAGATTACGACGAATTGAGAACCTCCTCC
Organism: Agrotis clavis; assembly: GCA_954870645.1. NCBI lineage: Eukaryota > Metazoa > Arthropoda > Insecta > Lepidoptera > Noctuidae > Agrotis > Agrotis clavis. The sequence goes on along the minus strand of OX940919.1, from coordinate 15,609,700 downwards.
TTTTTTTGAAGTTAGTTAAAAATTGTTGACAATAAAAACCTACCTATCCCCAACCCAAAACATACCCACCTATTATACCCCGCAACCCTGGCGTGCTTGCAGCGTGACACCGCACGGTAACCCATCGAGGCCGACACGTCGTGAGACATGGTATAGTATGTCTGCTCGAAATACTCCTCGCCCTTACCGCAACGAAGGAGGAGGAATGATGCATGAGGAATAGGACACCCTCCACCTGGCCCACGGCAAGAGACGTCGAAAGGCGGTACTAACGCCACCGAAGGCGCAGGCATGCTAACGACGAGTAATGGGTGATTCGCTGTCCGTCATGGACCAAGCACGTCATGTTCCACGCGTGTCTCAGAGCTATCTGAAGGGCCCCCATGAGGGCTGAACGCCTGTCCGAGTCGCGGTACTGTCCAAACGGGTAACAGTAAACCAGGAAAGCTTCAGGCTCTTTTCTGAAAAAAAAAAGTTAAGATGGCCCAGAGGTTTAGCACCTCGTTTCTCATGCATAAGGTGTTCAAACCCAGGTAAGTATCAATTTATACCTTTTTAATAATTCATTTATGTACTTTCTACATTCATCTTGGACAACACTGACATCAGTGACGAAAAACATTGTGAGGAAACCCTGAAATAATGAAGGAGGCAAAAAAAATTTTTCTCTGTCCGCATGCTAGCAATTTTCAATTATTGTCTTTTATCATGGCACATTTCGTTTTACAAAATTAACCCATTCTAATATGTAATAATAAATTTATTATGGCCATAGAGGTATGTTTTCACAGCTGAACTGGTACAAGTATTTCTAGACGTTTTCAAGCTGCACAAGTGCACAGAAATAAAAACCATAAGAATTAAAATACCTAGCTGATTTTACTGAGAACTGTATTTACATTAGAAATTAAAATAGTTATGTTTGATAAATGATGTGGCACATCAAGGCATACAAAAACACTACCACATTAGAATAAAAAAATATAGGCTATGTAGGTAAACTTTTTTAAATCTCATGTGCGAATAAATTCCAGGCACTAACAAATTAAGGATTAAATTGTGAATACAGCTGCATAAACCATTTAATCTTTAATTGATTCACTTTCGTTTTCTGATTGATAATCCTCATCATCATCAGTAAAACTAAAACCATCATCTAGATCAATGTTATCCATTTTCTGCAACATATCTTCTATTTGTGTTTTTATTTCTGGTGTTAACTTTTGTGGTCCTTCTTCTTGTTTGTTTAAAAGCCTAAAAAAAAGTTTTTCAATTGTAATATAATGCAAATTTTAAACAATCCAGTTGTTCCAGAAATAAAATAATTTTAATTAGTTGCAGCCAATCAATGGATGCAAGTGGTAGATTGTCATTAAGAGTGGTGATCAAAGGGGGATGCCTTATATTGCCTGTGTGGATGATATTGTAAAAGTTAATGAATAAATAAGTGCAAGGTAATCAAAATAATTATCAAGTAGATAGGTATAATTACTGCACAAAGGAAAGAGTAGAATTTTAAGGGGCGACCTTTGCCTAGCAGTGAGACAAAATAAATAAATTTTAGTACCTACTTTTGAATTATAAATAATAGAGTTTGACAAGTAACTGAAAATTATCAATTCAGAATACAGGTGTTTTACAAACCTCATTATTGTTCGACGTTTTCTTTCAGGTAAGTCTTTTAACATTGCTTTCAAATCTGTGTTCTGAGGCTCTTCCATAGCTGGTGAGTCTTCACCCTAAAATAAATTGTGGAACGTAGTTTATTTATTTATTTTATTGTTGTTGTATGTCATTTAGTTTGTTATTTTGTCAAAATATGCAACAACAAAGGGAAAATAATAGATTACTTTACCTCAACTGGTCTGCAACACTTAGCACATGTTTTCTTGTCTACAGCGCACTTAGTACATAGCATGTGATAAGCATATTTTACTGTTTTCTGTTCGCAACTCACACACTTGCGAGGTGCAGTCAATGGCTTGTACTTTTTATACTTAATCTTCCATTCAAGTATATCTTTGCAACGTTTGCATACCCCAGTTATCTCCAAAGAATTTAAAAACTTAGTTCTATGACTTTTATCATGAAGATCATTTTTAAATGCAGTTCTATTTTGATGTTTCTGTGGTCGCTTTCTTATACTGCTTCCCTTTGAAGTACTCATATTTGCGGTGTAATAAATTAAAAGCGTATTGCTTTCAATAGCTTTTCATTGCGTTTAATACAACACAACACTGGATAAAGGTTATATGGGTAAATTATTAGGTTAGATTTTTCGAGTTGCTGTTGAGTTGTTGACTGTTTTATACACACACTGTGACCATGTGACAATACTACTGTCAGTTTGACATTCATACTTTTGCAATCAAGTTTTGTCTATGGTTTAATGCCGCGCACACAAGGAGTTTAAAATATAGGGAGCGAAGGCTTGTAACATGCATTAGAACGGTGCCTCATTTTTTTTAGAAAGACGCACAAAAAAATCGGAATTTCTCCTTCTGGCATTGATAAATGTTTACACAAAATAAAATCATTACCAACTTTTAGATAGGTATGTACTTATAGAGTGAAAGTATTTTTTTAGATGCATACTAGTACGTTTAAAGAAGTTTTATTTCGTTTTGTAGTGAGTACCTATATTACACACATCAACACGGTCTACGGATATTTAAAAAAAAAACGAATTACTATCAATGTGTTAATTATTTATATGACATGTATATATTTAAAAGATACGTTATTTAATATTCTACCATTTTTTAATAATGGTTAAGGTATAGATTAAAATTTCAGGATTTTATGGAAAAAAAATGAAGCATAGACGGAAACCGTGTATGAATAAACTTTTAATTTGTGAGTAAAAACTGAAAAAAATAGAAAAATCATTTTAATTTGTGTTTATAAACTTGAAGTTAGTAGTCTGAGAAAGCGCCCATGATGTTCATAACACATCGGCAACGATTCGGCATGCTCAGAACAAGGTTGTCAATGTCTTGCTGCGGAATATTGTCCAATGTCCTTCTGAGGTGCGCAAAAAGTTGATCTTCTGTAGCCAGATTTTCAGGAACTTCCTTCAGAGCTCTTCTTTGCAGCATATCCCACGCATGCTCAATGGGATTTAGATCTGGCGATTGAGCAGGCCAGTCTAAGGCCCTAACATTATGTGTATGTAACCAAGCTGCTACCGTTCTCGCCGTGTGTGCCCGGGCATTGCACCTGTTGGACGTATCGTTCTGCCGTCATATTGCCCCGCACCCAAACGAGATCCGTCCGTCCTCCAAGACGAATTCCTGCCCAAACCATAATTGTTCCTCTTTGGCATGGGTGAAATTCCTGAGGGTTCTGGAGACGGCTCCATCGTCCAGGAACTCGTCAAACACGCGTCTTCGTGAATCTGGATGGAAGCCGAACCTGGATTCATCCGTGAACAGCACATTGGACCATTGCTCACGGCCCCAGTCCACGTGGTTCCGAACCCATTCTAATCGTCGTCCACGATTGCCTCTCCGTAAAGGTGGGACCCGGAGTGGTCTACGAGAGCGTAGATTGCTTTCATGCAGTCGCCTTCTTACAGTTTGGTCACTCACAAGCACTTGGTGTTCCACTCGCAGCCTTTGGACCAATTGAGTCGCCGTTGCATTTGGTTGTGCTCGCGCAGTAATTTGCAAAAATCGGTCTTGTCTGGGGGTAGTGATGCGACTTGGCCCCCGGTGCCTCTCCGCTAGTTCACCTGTGGCACGATAGCGTGTCCACAATCTTGAAATTACATTTTGATGGGTCCCTTTGGCCTCAGCAACATTACGCTGAACAGATCCAGCTTCCAGCATTCCCACAGCTCGTAACATCTCCGCCCTCGTCAAATGTCGGCGTTGCATGGCTACAATATCTCAATTTTAACTTTATCTTTCGTTTAAAAATGAAAAAAAAACTGTAACTAAACGTAATTTGTATTGTTTTCTAAATTTCGCACAAATGAAAATTCCCTCTCCTATACATCAAGACATTTTTTTGCCACCGAAACAAAAGAATTTTCAAAAATTTGAATTTGGAATTAGTCTGAGATAAATTACAAACAAATCGGTGTATAAAAGATTCCAATGCAGCCAGTACTTTTCGAGTTATTTAATTGAGTATGAAATATCCCTAGACCGTGTTGATGTGTGTATAAGATGTTTTTGAAGTACAGCTTGACAAAAAACTGTAGAAAACCGGAAGTCGCCACTGTCTTCGCGCTACCAGCACTTTGAATGATTTTATTTTCTTTTTTTTCACTTATTACGTTAGTTTTATCGCACAATAATAAATCTAACAAACCTGCGGTCTTTGTTTACATCAAATATCAAAGATTTTAAAACGTTGTCAGAAACAAAAAGATTAGTTCCGTTTCAATCCGTTCTGGCCAAGCTGTAGATGTGTAGATATGAATGTAAGAATAAGAATAAATTTATTTCACTGTTACAAAGATAATCTTAAACATTGTTTCATCTGTAACTAATTTTGAACATTGGTTGTTTGATCGGTGGTCCCCAAACTAGGTTTTACCTGTACCTTGGGAACCTGAGTTGCGAAAGTCTGTACTTAGATTATTTTCGGTATCGTGGATATTTATTTCATTTTGAAAAATCATTTTCAGTTGTGAGCAGTTAAGGTTAACAATCAAATAATAAATCCAAAGAAACACAAAATAAAGGAAATTTTAACAAACAAATAAATAAAAATTCTAATGATATACACAAAGGGCTTGCGTATGTGTACTTGTGTTGTCTGTGAGTGGATCGTGATGAAAACCGATGCGTGTGAAGCGTGTGTCGAGCGTGGGTACACAGTGTGAGTGTGTGTTTGTGTGACTGTGCGTGTGAGTGTGTGTGTGTGTGTGTATTTATGTATGTGTTTGCAGATTTGTTGGTCTTTAAGTCCAATTAACTTAGGATTTCTTCTGTCTCCTCATATGATAGTGGAGCAAACCATTTAACTCTACGGTCCTGAGAAACCAAATGTGGTTCCTAAAACGTCATTACAGTTGAGTCCTGAGAAACCAAATTTGGTTCGCGCGTGTCACGCGCGTACAAGCCAATTTCAACTTTATTTGTATAATACACTATGGCTCTGAATCGTTTGAAAAAATTCACCCATACAGCTGACATTTAGTTGATTAAAACGGTACCAAATACTTACTAAAATTAACTGGGCATCACTAAAAAAAAAAACCGCATCTTTGTCGATGTCAAAATGTCAAGTGGTCAACCACTTGAAATGTTGTTATTTCTCATTTTTTCCATGATAGGACTATTACTGTACTGAAATTGATAGTGTCGTGTTTTTGTTAGATTCCAATTAAAATTCTAATTGGAAAACGTAAATTATCGAGTAGAAATAGGTTATATCCCTCCTATAGGCCAATTCGGTTGTCAACAATTTATTTTTAATACCATTTAATTTCCGTAGTTTATTTTTTGGATTCATGGTTAGAAATCAGTTGAAGAAGGTTTAGGTAGTATCCTAAAAAACATTTTATAGTGATACCTGTTCATGATAACACGGATGATCGTTTACAAAGTCGTGCATTGAACTGCGAATTGAAAAATTACAGCTCCTTGTAAGTATATGAATTTTGAGTTGGAATCTTTTAAGAGTAATGTATGTAGGAATTTTCTTATTAGATTACTTATATATCGTTATATTAGTTCTAAAGTTTCGTGTAAATTGATTCAGTAGTTTTATCAATAATAAATAAGATACGTCAACAGGTCTAGTTACGGCGAGATCTCTTATCTATAGGATATTTTAATTACAAAATAGCTATACAAGAGTTGTTTATATTGAAATACAAAGTCTCGTTATTAAGGAACACGAAACTTTTTACCGTTTGAGATAAGAGTCATTGTATCTCGAGTGATAACAATTATTGTGAGCGTCGGCCAGTGTCGACAGTCGCGCAATTGACAAATGACAGCTCCATGTAAGTACAGCTTGGCCAGAACGGATTGAAACGGAACTAAAATTTTTATTTCTGACAGCGTTTTAAAATCTTTGTTATTTGATGTAAACAAAGACCGCAGGTTTGTTTGATTTATTATTGTGCCATAAAACTAACGTAATAAGTGAAAAAAAAAAAAAAAAACATTCAAAGTGCTGGTAGCGCGAAGACAGTGGCGACTTCCGGTTTTCTACATTTTTATGTCGAGCTGTATATGAATTTTGAGTTGGAATCTTATAAGAATAATTTATGTAGGAATTTTCTTATTAGATTACTTATATATTCGTTATATTAGTTCTAAAGTTTCGTGTAAATTGATTCAGTCGTTTTATCAAAAATAAATAAGATACGTCAACGGGTCTAGTTACGGCGAGATCTCTCTTATCTATGGGATATTTATAATTCCAAAGTAGTTATACAAGAATTGTTTATGTTTTAATACAGAGTCTCGTTATCAAGGAATACGAAACTGTTTACCGTTTGACATTTGAGTCATTATAGCCCGAGCGATAACGGTTAATGTAAGCGGGCGCCACTCGACGCGCGCGATGACGTAAGTGTGGAGGGTGGGACGGAGTTTACGATAAGCGAACGCGGGAATATAGAGGTTTAAACATTATCTGTCCATATTTATAGAAAAATATACGCATTTCGTAATACTATAAGTACTTTCTGTGACACTATAATAATTATAATATACTGTCCTCAAAATACTGTATCATGGACACACTATTAGAAAGAAACAGAATGCATTGTAGGGTGCTTTTCAATCATTTCAAGGTCACCGATTTGGGATCGTTTTTCTAGTAAGAAGCACGCGCTCCCTATTTTTTAAACTTTCACGCACACAACGGCCACGTCGCGGCGCGGCCCAACGAATGGGTCCTTGCTTTCGTAGATCATAATTATGTTGACGACCCACCGAACCGAATGCTGATGATTGTTCGTTGGAGTTTCATTGGCCCGCCGCGCCCCGGTGCGATGAGTTTACACGACCCCCTAATCTTTCTCCATTTAATTGTTGGCATAGAAGCCTATAAGCCATGACTGAATAATTAAAGAAGTCGGTTAAAAAAAAAAGAATTGTCATTGACAACTGTCATTGTCAGTGTCAACTGTCAATAATTGTCAAAATGGAATGGCTAGTTTGGTGACCGATGAAAATCGTTGATTTTTTCACGAGATGCGTGATTGAAGAGATAATACCTAAGAAATATTTAAGTACTAATAAGTACCACTTAAATAATTTATTTCGGAGACCGCAGGTACTGAAGAACTCAGCGTGTCTTATTAACTCCCTCAACCACAACCCCCTGAAAAATCTTTTGTAAAATCATATTTGTTTCACTGTAAAATATGAACATATCTACTCGAAAACTGGTACAAATAGCTGCATGGGGAGGTTTAGTTGTCGGAGGTACTGGATTTTATTTACAGAACCGAATTATCGATAGGGTGAGAGGTTATGATTACTATAGAAATGCTTTGAAACATTTGCGAACTCACTCTGGTGCCGTCCACTATTTAGGAGAGCCGATTAAAGACAAGCGGTTTAAGCTGTCAGATACTGTAAATAACTATTCTGATGGAGAGGCAGCTCGATTTAAAATACCTGTGTCTGGACCTAAAGATAGAGGGACCTACTATTTTTGGGCTGAAAGAGATAGTGAAGAATGGAGAATAGTTAGAGCAGAATTAGAGTTGAAATCTAAGCAAGATACGAGACTTGTCATTGTGAAATAGAAACTAGTGTGAGAAAATGTAAAATATAATAAATTAAGATTTAAAATATAGAATAAATAATAAAAAAAAAAAATGTCATTTCTGCTTATAAATCTCTGTAGTTATTACTTATAACAATTGTTATTGAACTTGCAGTTGGTATATTATAATCCATGTTTGATAGAATGAACTGTGTTGTTGTTGCTTGTATGTTTTGTCTTAAATAGTATGGTAGGAGTAAAATCCTAAATGAAAATGTCAAAAATCCCATTATTGTAATAATTCTAGGGACCAGATGACTATAACTATGGTCGTTTTAATAGCTAATAGAGATACTAATGCACTACCTCCTACTGAAATGTACATACATGACCACATGTGCTCTGTTGTGTTTCACACTGGGGGCATTTTATTATTTTAAAATTGCCAAATCTTTATAATTATCCCCCTGTATGATGTAGTTTATTTAGATTTTTTGAACATGTTTTCACATTTGTTCACAATATTGTATCTATAGAAATCTTTTTCTATGTTTTTCAAATTACTTTTCAGATAATTGCAAGCTTACAATGTTTGTTGGGTCTAAAAAAGAAATATTCCACTATCATAACACTTTACTGTGTCTTGTTAGAGGTATGCAAGGCCAAAATATAACAGTGGACCTACGTAATAGTGATTCCTATGTCTGTGGGCATGTAGACAGTGTGGATGGGTAAGAATTACAAAACCAGCAATAGTGTGCTCATAAACAGAAATAGAATAAAAAATAAACGGCACTCAAATCCCACGTTATATTGTTTTTGTTACAGTTTTATGAACATTACTTTTTCCAATGCTGTATATTGTGATCCTCAAGGAAATGAATATTATTTTGAGAGTTTGTTTTTACAAGCCCGTAACATTAGATATGTACATATCCCTGAAACTGTAAGTATCACTCCAACTGTATACAATATTGGTACCTTTAAAAGGTTAAGTACATTTATAACATTTTGAGTAATTTTATTTTTAGACATCCATAATAACACAAATTAAAAATGAATTACGTGGAAATAAAAAGCCCCGCGATGATAAGAAAGATGTCAAATCTTCCAGAAAAGTGAAAAAGGCAGTTAGGATGCACATGGAAACTGTTGCTTCTCTGAAAATAAAAGATTAATGCTAAATTGTAACTTGTCATTCTTGTTGCCGTCAGTCAGCTCCCAGTACGGGATTATTACTAATTACCGAATATCAGTATTAAACATGGAATGACTGCCTACCTGATCTCAACAACTAAATGACTAGGTACGTAATACAATACCCCTTGGTAAGTCTTGTCAACAGATTTGTATGTGATACCACATCAAAGACAGTTTATAACCTGAATTAAAACAAGGGATAGATTGTTTCCCTATTTTAAATCCCCGTGTGATAATCTTCCGAGATGTAGTGGGCGTAGTCGCTGGCAACAGCTAGTTCAACTATAATACTCTAAGTTTGCGTTGGGAATCATTTTCGATTACAGAACCCTTCCTTGCGTGTTCCGACGCGCACTTTGGTGTGCGTCAGAATGGCTGGTTGCCTGTGGCGTTGGTCAATGAGAGTTGATTCTAAAATTGCTACATAATTGCTTATATTTGCTACATTTAATAAATAATTGCTACATAGGATATATACTTAGATATAAAATTTTTTTTTTGACCAGCCATCCTGACATCAGGATGGCTGGTCACCTCCTAGTTTAAAGTGAAGCGTACAGAGTTTCCCGAAATGTATTGCGTCAATAATTGCTTCATATTTACTTCATTTATCTCATTTATTTGTATCTTTAAAAATATGCTAAATAAAGGATGTAGCAGTAATTTAAATTATCCCAAGGAAAAGTCCCTGATAAAATAATAAAGGCAAATAGTTGCAGTGCGTCTTCACTCAACGGTATTGCTACTTTAGGCGGCAGGCGTTCTAAATAAAATTGTTAAATGGCATGTTATGTATGAGTAGGTAAGTGGACAATAAGCATATTAGAAGGATATCGTAAATAAAAAAAAAATACGAAGAGTAAAAAGAAGCTAATTCCACATTGTATAATATATGCGTAAAAATAATATGAAAATACTCGAAGTTGTTGACTCATATAATATCTACTTAGGACAAGTAAACTTCGAGAAAGGGGTCAACCACCAAATCCAACTCGGTTGGGCAGCGTTCGGGAAACTACGCAATGTCTTTCCGTCCGACTTACCCCAGTGCCTCAAGACGAAAGTCTTCAACCAATGTGTGTAACCAGTTATGAGTTACGGCACCGAAACGTGGTCTTTCACTATCGGTCTCATCTCAAAGCTCAAAGTCGCTCAACGAGCTATGGAGAGGGCTATGCTCGGTGTTTCTCTACGTGATCACATACGAGTCACTGATAAAGTCCACCGGATTAGCAAGCTGAAGTGGCAATGGGCAGCCCATATTGCTCGCAGAGCAGATGGCCGATGCGGTCGAAAAGTGCTAGAGTGTAGACCACGGACTAGCAAGCGCAGCGTAGGAAGTCCACCAACAAGGTGGCCAGTCAACCTTATAAAAGTCGCTCGATGCAGGTCGCTTCCAACCGGTATATGTGGAGATCAAAAGGGGAGGCCTATGTTCAGCAGTGGACGTCCTATGGCTGAGATGATGATGATGATGAATATGAAAATAAGCTAAAAAATTGTTTCGGGCGAAACTACCCATGCACATTTTAAAAAGGGGACATCTGGCCTGCGGGCCATCTTTTTTCGTGGGCGAGATGGATGTCCCATAACCTCAGCATTAATTTACCTTATTGCCATATTATTTTTTCGCATATATTATGCAATGTGGAATTATCTTCTTTTTACTCTTCGTATTTTTTTTTTATTTACGATGTCCTGTTAATGTGCTCATTGTCCACTTACCTACTCATACATAACATGCCATTTAACAATTTTATTTGGAACGCCTGCCGCCTAAAGTATCAATACCGTTGAGTGAAGACGCACTGCAACTATTTGCCTTTATTATTTTATCAGGGACTTTTCCTTGGGATAATTTAAATTACTGCTACATCCTTTATTTAGCATATTTTTAAAGATACAAATAAATGAGATAAATGAAGTAAATATGAAGCAATTATTGACGCAATACATTTCGGGAAACTCTGTACGCTTCACTTTAAACTAGGAGGTGACCAGCCATCCTGACGTCAGGATGGCTGGTCAAAAAAAATATTTTATATCTAAGTATATATCAGGGTTGGCATGATTAAAACAAGCTATTTTAAAACACATGTTTAAAACAGTGTTTAAAACAGTTTGAAATTAAACAGTGTTTTTTATTACATGTTTAAAAACAAAGATTAAAACAAGTTTAAAACATTGTATAAAACAGTACGAAAAAAAACATGTTTTAAAACTACTTTTCATGTCGCAATAACTGAATATAAAATCAAAATGAAAATAAAATAATAAGTATTTGAGTCTGAATAGTTCAACATAAAACCAATCGAGTCTCTATTGCTGTTATATTTTTGAACTTTCAATGGCATTGTAATTGACTTAATCATTTTTTTTTATAAAACGTTGCCCCACACTAGGAATTTCTACTGTGTCGTGGGTGCGTTTACAAACATATAAACTCAAACATGCCGCCAACATTATTTTTATGTTATATAGGTATTTCATTCAATCAAACAAATATCTAAGTACCAGGATTTGTATGGGACAAGATAGCACCTATTTTTTTTTTGAAACATTATCATAATAATTTCAAAACAATTAAAATTGTAACAATTTTAAATAATAAACAACATTAGTCATAAATAAAAAACGTAAACGTCGATCCCTAATGTCGGCTGTCGAAAGAAATTTGGTAATTCCCCTATTTTTTAGACATCTATGTAGATCGGTGTTTCTCGGTCCATTGTTCATAAGGTAAAGCCCCGCACCGTGGCGCGGGGATATACCTTATGAACAATGAACTATTCTACGAACGAATAGGAGGCGCGCCGCCTGTCCCGCTAGGAAAGTCCCTACGTGTCGCCCAATATAAAATCAACATTAAAACATACCTACCGGGTGAATGTGAAGTGTTTGATTACGCCAACATACAAATAAATGTTATCTATTGATCGTTTTTTTGTAAATATTTAATTTATTAGGGCGAGTTTATAAAGATCTAGCCTAGGAAAGAAACATAGTCGAATTAATTTGAAATAATGCCCTAAACTAAAAAAAAAAAACAAAAAAAACACTTGTTTAAAACATTTTGAACTGTTTGTTTTATATAATTTAAAAAAAACTGTTTTTTTTCCAACCCTGGTATATATCCTATGTAGCAATTTTCGAATCAACTCTCATTGACCAACGACACAGGCAACCAGCCATTCTGACGCACACGCACTTTGGCCGAGTTTTTAACAAACGGTTTCCTTAAATACTGATCATACAACTCTCCATTAGCTGTACATAATAAACTACCATTGAGAATGATGTTGGCCGACTAGTTGGTCAGTCAGAAACAGCCCATCTCTAGCAATCAATAATTATAAAAATATCTAAGTATATCTCTAGATTACTGCTTATGCGAAAACAGATATAATTAATTATAAAGCCATGACACACAAACATCTAAATTAAAACAAAATTAAATATACAAACATTTATTTTACCTACGATCTTGTAATTTGCCTTATAATTATAATAATTCAACTTATTTATAGAGATCTGCCTGGTCATATTACTGTTTTGGATGTTTGTCCATTTTAATAATTATAATAATTCAACTTATTTATAGAGATCTGCCTGGTCATATTACTGTTTTGGATGTTTGTCCATTTTAAATGTGCCTGAACACACTTTGCGTCACATCTTGAATTGATTCATAATACTCAGTGGCGGATTAAGAGTTTCCGAGGCCCTAAGCACACAGCCTGTGTAGGCCCTCTATTGCTTAAGAGCCAGTTTACAAAATTCGAACGCTCGAGTTTAGGTAAAAGATGGGAGCAATGTTCATGTGTGCGTAGCTATTCACACATACACAACGCAACCAGTGTAGCGCTAGTGTTGAGACGGACTAAACAATCTTGAGCCGATATAATCGTAATGCACTTTGGTTATATTTCTGAAAAAGTTTTTTTTTTTGTTTATTCAGTCTATTAGACTGTTAAATGGTATAGAACGGAAAGCATCTCGCGCGCTGATTGGTTGAACGATATGTGCCTGGCGGCGGCGCCGCCATAATTATTTGTTAGATAATTCGTTTGATGTCGAATGTTAACAAACTGATCTGGTGATTTTAATTAAATTTTGTGTTAAAAATAACCTGTGAGTTAAAGTTAGTTATATTTTATTGTTGTGGAAGTAAAACTGAATCTGCGATAAACCTAAGAAGTGAAGTTTGAACAATAGTCAGATAACTTTTATCTGAGGGATAAAAATGGCGGTTCGACAGCATATCTATAGAAAATATGTCAAACCGCTATTTTCATTCCTCAGATAAAAGTTGTCTGACTATTATAAATCAGCCCTTAGTCATCGAATATAACCTAAATTTAATATATTTTCCGTGTTTTCATATTTTTTATGAATGTGAACCTTAAACATTTACTACAAGAACACAGAACGAGCTACTGTAAGAAGTTCTGAGTGCCGCGTAAAAGAAGAGTTGCGTTTATTTCTATAAAATCACGAGTGTATTGCGTTGTGTAGGTATATGGCTGTTTGAAGTCGGCTTCATCATAACCGGAGATTTTGTTATTTAAACTCCCTGCTTATTTTGAAAGGTAAGAATGATTTTTATCAATATCGCATTCTATATCCGCATGACCGTTTAATAAATTCGTAAATAATTTGTAAAAAAAACCAACATGGTTCCTGCTACAATTTCTCATAATAGGCGTCTTTTCATAGTTTTCGTCTTCGAGGGTTTTGAATCCGATAGTGCTGTCAAAATGTAAATCCAAGATGGCGGCTGCAAAAATATCGACGTTTTCGTCATGGGTGTCGGTTTCATGGTTTTCGAGGGTGTTGAAACCGATGGTGCAGTCAAAATGTAAATCCAAGATGGCGGCTGCATAAATTATCGAGGTTTTTTGTCATGGGTGTCGTTTTCATGGTTTTCGAGGGTGTTGAAACCGATGGTGCAGTCAAAATGTAAATCCAAGATGGCGGCTGCATAAATTATCGATGTTTTCGTCATGGGTGTCGTTTTCATGGTTTTCGAGGGTGTTGAAACCGATGTTGCAGTCAAAATGTAAATCCAAGATGGCGGCTGCATAAATTATCGAGGTTTTCGTCATGGGTGTCGTTTTCATGGTTTTCGAGGGTGTTGAAACCGATGGTGCAGTCAAAATGTAAATCCAAGATGGCGGCTGCAAAAAATATCGAGGTTTTCGTCATGGGTGTCGTTTTCATGGTTTCCGAGGGTGTTGAAACCGATGGTGCAGTTAAAATATGGATAGTATGGAAACTAGGCCTAATTGTAGAAATAAATACCTACGCTCTCAACTGCAGCGTTAGGGTTGTCACGAGCGCGGAGAATGGAACATAATTATGTGGCGCTGATGCTTGATTTACCCGGTGGCTGCGTACCGTACTATGCGTTTCAACTAAGTATAAGATGACCTAGGCACCATATTGTAACTGCAATTGTGTTTAATGAAAAATACTTTGCGCAAATTACTTTTCAATACTTAATATTTATCTTATTCATGTTATTTTCATGTGATTTTTGTTATTTGACATCTGGGATTTCTATTTTGATAGCAATATTGGTTTCAACACCCTCAAAAACCATGAAAACGACATCCATGATGAAAACCTCGATAATTTTGGCAGCCGCCATCTTGGATTTACATTCAGACTGCACCATCAGTTTCAACAACCTCGAAAACCGTGGAAACGACACCCATGACGAAAACCTCGGTAATTTATGCAGCTGCCATCTTGGATTTACATTTTGACTGCACCATCGGTTTCAACACCCTCGAAAACCATGAAAACGACACCCATGACGAAAATCTCTATAATTTATGCAGCCGCCATCTTGGATTTACATTTTGACTGCACCATCGGTTTCAACACCCTCGAAAACCATGAAAACGACACCCATGACGAAAATCTCTATAATTTATGCAGCCGCCATCTTGGATTTACATTTTGACTGCACCATCGGTTTCAACACCCTCGAAAACCATGAAAACGACACCCATGACGAAAACCTCGATAATTTATGCAGCCGCCATCTTGGATTTACATTTTGACTGCACCATCGGTTTCAACACCCTCGAAAACCATGAAAACGACACCCATGACGAAAATCTCTATAATTTATGCAGCCGCCATCTTGGATTTACATTTTGACTGCACCATCGGTTTCAACACCCTCGAAAACCATGAAAACGACACCCATGACGAAAACCTCGATAATTTATGCAGCCGCCATCTTGGATTTACATTTTGACTGCACCATCGGTTTCAACACCCTCGAAAACCATGAAAACGACACCCATGACGAAAACCTCGATAATTTATGCAGCCGCCATCTTGGATTTACATTTTGACTGCACCATCGGTTTCAACACCCTCGAAAACCATGAAAACGTCACCCATGACGAAAACCTCGATATTTTTGCAGCCGCCATCTTGGATTTACATTTTGACAGCACTATCGGATTCAAAACCCTCGAAGACGAAAACTATAAAAAGACGCCTATTATGAGAAATTGTAGCAGAAACCATGTTGGTTTTTTTTACAAATTATTTACGAATTTATTAAACGGTCACGCGGATATAGAATTCGATATTGATAAAAATCATTCTTACCTTTCAAAATAAGCAGGGAGTTTAAAAAACAAAATCTCCGGTTATGATGAAGCCGAGTTCAAACAGCCATAATTATACGTAACATAAATTAACGCAACTCGTCTTTACGCGGCACTCAGAACTGACAGCACTGCGATGTCCGCTTAGAAGCCTCGTAGATGCACGTGTTTGTGTGAGTGCACCGTTTCGAACGTTAGTACGTAATTTCCGTACTATCCATATTTTTACAGTGCTACGGGGCAGAGAAGAGCCACTCAAAGCGTGGGAGCGTATCTTTGCAAGTTACAACCACGATCTATACACGTCATGTAAATATATCCCATAAATAATATACGCCACCACGTTTTGAGTGGCCCCTCTCTCAGCCCCGTAGGGTTATTTTCTTTTTTTTTTAAGAAAATTAAAAACGTGGGTTTTTCATATTTCTGACAGCAAACCCTTTCATTTGATACCCATATCATGGGGGTGCATTTCAAACAGCCAATCCGCCATCTTAGATGTCCGCCATGTTGGATTTAAGACACGTGACTATTTTTTTCGTATTCCTGACAGCAAACCCTTTCATTTAATGCCCATATCATGGGGGTACCTTTCAAATAGCCAATCCGCCATCTTGGATGTCCGCCATGTTGGATTTAAGACACGTGACTATTTTTTTTATATTACTGACAGCAACCCTTTCATTTGATACCCATATCATGGGGATGCATTTCAAATAGCCAATCCGCCATCTTGGATGTCCGCCATGTTGGATTTAAGACACGTGACTATTTTTTTCATATTACTGACAGCAACCCTTTCATTTGATACCCATATCATGGGGATGCATTTCAAATAGCCAATCCGCCATCTTGGATGTCCGCCATGCTGGATTTCAGGTACGTGACTATTTTTTTCATATTCCTGACAGCAAACCCTTTCATTTGATACCCATATCATGGGGATGCATTTCAAATAGCCAATCCGCCATCTTGGATGTCCGCCATGTTGGATTTAAGACACGTGACTATTTTTTTCATATTCCTGACAGCAAACCCTTTCATTTGATACCCATATCATGGGGGTGGATTTCAAACAGCCCGACCGCGATCTTGGGGAGGCCGCCATATTGGATTTCTCACCACTCTTGCGCCCCATTGCAAAAACTAATAAAACAAAAACGGATGGCTAATTAATGCACAAATTCTACAAACTACTATTATAATTATAATAATACTTTAGTTTGATAAAGTAACGAAAATCTTACCTTATGAAAAAAATATGGAGAGAATCAAAATGTGGCAGTCGTAGTATAATATTCCGTTCACGATACGTACGCTCTATAATCAGGACGAGGAAAAAAGTGATACAGGTCCTACGTCGACGGGCGCTGGAGCCGTACTGATCGCAGCCCGGTTATGTTTCGTAATTTATACTAGTTTAAGAGTGATTTTAAAAACGATAGTATGTTTAATTACATGAAGGGATTTTAATGAAATTTAGAAATTAGTTTAGTCTGTAAACATAGTTTATATTTACATAGTTTTTTTAATGTAATTACGCTTTGTTCGAACCAAAAATGGCGATAAAACAGCGATATAAAACGTAAAAATTGACCTCAGAATTTATTTTTTTACCAATTTGTGTTATTAAAAATATAAATTCTACTACGCAGTTTGACGACAAAAACGTATGTCTGATGATTTGTGTATTTTTTTTGGTTAAAATTACGAATATTAATGGTAGATGTAGGAGTCGCAAATCGACTCTGCGTTGATTTTTCAGTAAACTACTTGTCGGAGATTAATTACCACAAAGTTAATAAAAGAGTTTTTTGAAATATGTTACGTCAAATTACAACACGAAAGACTGGTCTTTCTTTTACAGGTATTCAAAAATGTTGGAGTATTACTTAATATGGTAAATTAGACGACCATAATTTTAGTTCTACGCGCAAATGGGTAAAAGGCCTCTTAAATTGGGAAGGCAGAAAGTATAAAATGAAAATTTCATCAAAATAGAAACTTTATGAGGTATAATTTAAAACTTAAACCATTTTTTTCTCTTCTCTTATCTTAGAGAAGACAAATTTAAAACTTTGTAGACCAAGACAAGATTAAGTAACATACGAAGCATTTGCTATTAAAAAATGAGCTATCAAGAACGAAGCCAAAATTTTTAGCAACATTTGAAGTCTTTAGTAGGTACTTAAACCTAATCCTATTTAAGTTCTCAACTTTTATTTAAAAATTAGTTTTGGTTTTTTTCTTTTTTTTTCTGGGCCCTTGGCTTTGGCGCCCCTAAAGGATGGCGCTCGTGTGCATTGCACACTTTGCACATAATATGGTAGCGGGGGCCCTGCATACACTTATGAAATTTTGCATTTGTTCAGAAGCTGATATAGACTAACATATCCGAAAACTGGGCAACTGGAAATATTACATACATACGGGTCGAATTGATAACCTCCTTTTTTTTTGAAGTCGTTAAAAATGAAACGCCAGCAGAGGATGGAGGCCCCTGTAGAACAGGGGCCCCAAGTACGTGCTTGTAGTGCTTATACGTTAATCCGCCACTGATAATACTTCTACTGTATCATCTTGTAGTTTTTTACAGAATAACAATAATGTACTGTCAGGCAAGATTCTGTACACAACAGCTCAATCTTTTGGAATAGAGACATAGATGAAATAGCTATCAGTAGAGCTTTCAGTTGTATTTATAAACCATGGTTAAATGGATTATAAACATAATTCACATTTATTTAATTACTTCTGATTTACATTTGTAGAATAATTTTCACATTCTTTAGACATATTATTCTGGTTTTCGTTTGAAATTATTCCATCGTCGTTAATTAACATGGGATGTATGCATGTGCCGTCATTTGCCTCGTCTTTTACATTTTGTATTTTGTTGTCATTATTGAAAGTCATATTGGTGTCGTGATCGATGACGGCGGAATAAGGAGGGGGCGCGGGCGCCTCGTTGTGACCGGCTGCTTTACGTACCCCGTTGTCAGAAAAAGAAGACAGAAAGAACTTTTGTTTTTCATAATTAAAACTGTTAATTTTCAATGTCTGCTGAGCAAACAATTCATTTTGGTCATTCTCTGAGATTTCTGGACTATTAGCATAGCCTTGAGCATAATTATTGATAATTAAGTTTTTAAAATCATAGTTTTCTTGTTTTGCTGATTGTAAATTATCATTTCTTGGCATTTTGAAGGCGACATCTAGTTGTCTATTGACGACATAGTTCTCCTTTGTTTGCGACACAGTTTGTATGACATTGGTACTTTGTTTTTTCTGTACGATTACAACTTGCTTGAACGAAGGTTTCATAGACCTGTGGTTCATAGGCTTTTGGAATACGACATCATTATCCTTATAGGGTATTATATCTGGTGTAGTCGACGGTTGATCAGGTGCTTGGCTGCACAGGAAGTTGGACTGGTTGATGCTGGTTATGATTGAATTCGGGCTCGGGGATGATTGCATCACGTTTGGTCGTTGTACAGCGTTAGGATTCAATGTACCTAAACAAAAATATTAAAAGCATTACATAATAGCATTGAGAGCAGTGGTATCGGTCCCGACTTACGAATTGTAGGTCGTGGCTTCGAACCTCGGCAGGCGCATTACTTTGTAACTGTGTCTTTGTAAATATGTAAATGTAATGTGTTAATTTCCAAAAACCAAAAATTCGAAGACATGTGACATCTACCAACACGCACTGGGCCCGCGTGGTGGATTATGGCCCACTCTCTCTCACAGAGAGGAGGCCTGTGTCCCAGCAGTTGGAACATTATAGGCTGATGATGATGATTACATAATTACTACCACTACAATAACTTCTTGGGGGGGGGGGGAGTGGGCTTAGAGTGCGGCTTGTTAACGATTTTTTTAATTTACCTTATAAGATTATTAAAATACATAACTTTTCAGATTTTTGTATGACATAATGTTTTACATCTGCATTCGCATTGGCAAAATATCCACAGACACCATGTTGCTGTATTTCCTCTCTCTTCGTTGAAATCTTTCTCTCAAATAAAAATATTACAATTCATACATAAACGAAAACATTAAAACGTTTCTTGTTAATGTTTCGCCAATAAAATTATTGTGCAATCAGTATGTAGTAGGTTATACCCCCGCACATACTTGTGCACAAATTCTATGCGGGAAAGTACCATTTAAAAAAAAAAAACACGCTTTAATCTAGAGACTTGGTTGCCATCTAACTTGAAATTTTATAACCTTGCATGATGTAAGTAGAATAATTGTACCGGCAACGTCAAATGGTTACTACAAGTACAATGTGACATCATTGATCAAAGTTCATGCGTGGAATAGCCATCACACGAGGATCCGATAACAGCTGTCTAGGTCCGTAATTTCCCCAGACACTCGAGAAAGAACACAATTTACTTATGAACGATCTACTCGAGATGATGAACAATAAGTCGTAATTTACCTTGTGGTTTGTATTTCGCTAACTGCGCGTACACTTGTTTGATGCGTTCGATGTTGACCTGTGACGCTTTCGCGTGGTCCACCATGGGCATGGGGTAGTCGCGCCCGATGATGCACCGCGCCGCCTGCTGCACCGCATCAGGAGCCACCCACGGCTCGTGGATGTACCTCGTTGGCATATTCTTCAATGCCGGAATGTATCTCCTGTAAACAAAATCGTACCATAGTAACGAATCATCGCTTACACATGCATTGAAATAGGAAAGTTATGCATTTGGGTCGTGAACATGTTTCGCAATTAAGGCGTGAAGATACAAGAATGCAGCATACGTCAAAGATCATGCAAGCATCACTGATGAATCACCCACAATGCGTCACAACCTCGACAATCATTACGCAACATAATAATAATTATCAGAAACATATTATTTCCGTACACATACTAGTTGTGTAGTGTAGGTACTTCTTATATTAACAGTGACAGCCATAATCTTTTGCATTTTTTTTTAAATTAAAACCCCGAGATCGACCAAAAGCAGCCGAGCAATGGGTGTGAAACTCGGGTAACAGCTAGTATTTGATAAAATACCATGATCAGCTGTGTACTTATACTTGCAGGTACGAATATTAAACAAGAAGGCAAATGCGTAACTAAGCACAAAACTTTGGTATTAATCAATAATTAAAATGATTGACTATGCCATAACTTACATTCTTCATGGTCGTATAATAATAATCTTACCTAAATTGACATACCTTATAAAATCACCATTAGGATCAGTTTTTCGCCCGAAACGGACCGGGCAATAGCAGTGGAAAAATTGCTGGAAAAATGATGAGCACGATAGCCACATCCACATGCCCGCATTGACAGACCAGTCGGCGTCGAGAAGCAATTCGTCGAACACCTGAAGAACGGGGACTCTCCAAAAATTAATACTTGTCCATTGGATGGTCACACAAAACGTGATTCAACTGGATCGCAAATAGCCACCTATGGATGATTGAAATGAGTAAACCATCTAAATTCTCTTTGTATTTCTCTAGGTTTGTACCCGGATAGAAAATACAAAAACTGTTTGTAAATAAGATGTGCAGTAAAACAAGAACTGTTCTTGTAGTGGAATGTATTTCGACATGAAAAACATTTTGAGCTGCAATATAAATTAATTAGAGATCAAAATGAATGCGATGGTTCTAAACTACAAAATAACAGAAGCTCTCCTTGCCTTCATTCCTTCTTCCCATGAGATCCACAAGTCGCCCCTAGTTAGGAAGCATGCCACTGCATGCCTGGCTAAGTGGTGGATCCAGCCTTCTTCTCTTAATTGTATCATTATTGCATCTATCCAAGGAAATCCAGATTGGCCCTGGAACATATAAAAAATTACCTATATAGTTTTTCAAGAAGGCGTAATATTGTTTTTCAAAATGAAAGTCATTTTGTACATAGTATATTAGTTTCGATCGGGTACATACGCTAGCCCATTTCGCTAATGCTTCTTGATTTTTTTCCCATGGTATTTGGACGCATATGGGATTGCCTTCCATACGGTCAAAATTAGGATTGCGTGTTGCAGCACAATAGAAAAATTCCCTCCACAGTATTTGCCCATGAAGAGACAGCGGTGGTCTTACTCGTTTAACTCTTTTGTACAATTCCGTCAACTGGTAGTAAAATAATCTTGTTGATAAACAACCAAACCTGTAAGAAGGGTATATTTATTAATCATCATTAGTTCATTAAATAGGAGAAAATTCACAAAAATAGTGCATGATTATGTTTGTTTTTTAATTGACATCACCGATTTATAAAAATAGTTAAAGCATTATAGGCACCTATTAACAATTATTTCAAAAAAAGTAATTTACCTTAAGTAGGGTGATAAGCCTGTTTGGCTTGCCAATAGTGACTGTGGTGTCATTTTTGGTCGCCCGAAAGAAGCCACCCAAGCTTTTCTTTCCAGATGTCTTTCTAACCTAGCTAAAGCTTCACTTTCCCCTCCGATCCAAACGGGAGGTTTTAAACCCTCAGTCTCGAATCCTGGATTAATTAAATCTATTTTATTAGGCATTCATAATTTTATTCATATACATGTAGGTAATCGAATTTGACTTAACTTACCAAGTTCTTCGAGGGTGGGTACGCCAAACCGATCATCATGGTCATCGGTTACTGGCGTGGTGGCGCCGTTCAGTGTTTTGGCTGATATCGGCGCCTCCGCTGGTGGAGGTGGAGGCATGCTGGCGATCAATGCCTGGAACTGGTGGTATGTGAGAGGCGCTTTACCACCGTTTCGTTCTATTATTCTGTAAAAAATATTAGGCGTAAAATTATTTACGACTCTAATTCCACATGGAAAAGAAACATCACATTTTAGAATACTTACTGATCTAATTTGTATAATGTGTGAGAAACACGAGATGTGACGGTAATGCCGACTTCGCGACATTTTGTCATAATATTGTGGTCTCGCACGCGGCCGTAGGGCTCGGGATCCTCCTCGAAGGACAACGCGGTGGTTCCCCATTCTCGAAATAATTTCGGCAATGCATCGGCGGGTTGCCCTCGCACCACGAACAGCCGGGAGTTAAGTTTTCGCAAGCTGCTATCTAAGTCTTCCAAACATTGCAGCAGAAACCTGTCGAGATAAGTTTATCGATTGAATAAATAAAACTCCATAATATCGAATGTAACAACTTCCTACGTAATGCGCACAGTATGTACTACGTATATCGCCTCCGTGTGCGTGGGCTGTGACTCAAACGTCTCGTGAACAGATCAAATCAATATTACATGCTTTTATTCGCAGGAAAAGATTATTTAACTCAAGTTTTCACATTCATAGTTTTACCTCCATTTGTTTATGCCAACATTAGAAGAGCTGGCGAACCAAGGATCGATAATAAATACACATCTGAACGTTGCTGCGTCCACGAGGCCATCCTTTAACGCTGGGTTATCATGGAGGCGCAGGCCTTTTCGAAACCAGTGCACGATGTGCTTCCCGCCAGGCCGGCGAGCGGCAGGTGAGGCGTGAGGCGCGGCCGCAGCGGCGGGAGGCGCGCGCGGTCGTACGGTCGGAGCCGGCAAAGTCTCGGCAGAAGCTGACATCTTCATGTGTTTACACACATTGCGCCTGGTGTGGAATAAGTTACTCTGGATATCTGGAATCGGTTTATCAAATGCACTATAGAGTAAATGCAACAAATCCCTCATATACTTACAATTAGAGCAATGCACATGTTTCGTGTTCTTTCCATTTTGTGAGTAGGTACTATATGATGTGATTTTGTTCGTCATTAGCAATAAAATTGTTAATGTTTACTTTTATTTTTTTCATTAGGTAATTGATTCTTTAGTTGTTAGAGCCTACCTTTAAAAGCAGTAATAGTGGGACCTTGTAGTAGTTAAGTATCTGGTATTTAAAGTACCTGTAGCGATAGGTTGATAGATGAAGGGGAAAGGAATTTCCCAAAACGTTGTACTAAGATTACCATGAATTCTTATTTATTACGTATAAGTAAAGAGGTTTAGCTAACTTACATTTAACCGATTCAAATAGTCTTGAATGATTGTAACATGATAGATGTTATTTAATTACTTATTATTATGTTTTGCTGACATAATACCTAGCTGTTACGTAATTTTATGTTGTTCTTGTTTCCTACATTTTGATGAGGGTGGGTGCACACATATTTCTTAAGCACTTGTAGATAATTATCGTGATTCGTCATAAAAAACATTGAATAATTTATTTAGAATAAATAAATTATTCAATGATTTTGAATAAAGAATTTCTACTGAGCTGTTGATTCCGCAGATAGTTAAACGAATGTCTGAACTAATCAGCTTTTCTTTTTAGCATCCCTTTTAAATCATAGGTGATAGTTCTTTCATTAGCTTGACTTTTAACTCTGCTTTATTGGTAACTTGGTAAGTAAGGTTCCCAGAGAAAATTAGATTAAGCTTACGTCCGCACAGGCACGTGGCTTTGCTTAGCGCCAATAGCTTAGCGAGTCACCTAGCGAGTAGCTTAGTACAACAACGAACATTCGAAAATGTTTGTTAACAGCCGGACTACGTGCTTGACGCCTAGCTAGTCGCTTAGCGTGTATCGAGGCACAGATCGAGGTAAACAAACGTGTTGCCCGTGTTGGTTTTTTGTCACGAAGCGCAAGGCATTTTAGAAGAAACAAATGGATGAAATATTAATTAAATAAATTTTAAAAGAGAACCTCTATGTTCTCTCTTCGAACCTAATGAACTCCACAAAAATGCGGTTGTCCTAAATAAACTTTGAGATAGTATATGCTTTTTCTAAATGAGATAATTTTCCTTGGATCTTTTAGTTTAGAGACGTAGACCAAATGTTTCTCTGGTCAAATGCGGATATTCGTAAATTTTTCATCAAAATTACTCAATTGTTTATAAATACAGAACATTAAACTCCCCATGACTTGACCGTGACTTATTTATGTCGTGAACCCAAAATTACGGAAAAAGCTGATTTCAGGCTACGCTAAACTATTGGGCTATAAAGTATAGCAAAGAAGGACCTAATGTTAGCAAGCCAATAATACACTTCTCATCAAAAAAATCGAAACACCCCGCAGTTTATGATTTGATAAGGATTATCAGAAAAATGTGTATATTTAGGAATAAATGTAAAATGTCATTTAATAGTGAGTAGTATGAGGTTTTTAAATCCTAATGTTAATGTTCTAAATTCAAATTAAGTCTTCATAGGTTTCGTATTTTGTATAATGAGTAATTTTTACCCTGTATGGAATATGAAGGAAATGGGTAAAACAACACGCGTAAATGAAAAAAAAATGTAAGAAACGTTTATTTAATAACTTGTATTCCCTCCGCGAGCTCTTATTACTGCTTCCATACGGTTCTTCATCGATCGGATGAGAGTCACGATCACATGTTGTGGTATATTATCCCATTCCTCTTGGATTGCATTTTGCAGCTGGCTAAGTGTTTCTGGGGCTGGATCTCTTGCTCGAATTCGTCTCTTTAATTCATCCCATAGATGTTCAATGGGATTCATGTCCGGGCTTCTTGCTGGCCATACCATAATGGAGATACCGACTTCGGTAAGATAATCTCGTACGACGCCCGCGGTGTGAGCTCTAGCATTGTCGTGCATGAATATGAAGTCGTTGCCAATAAAATGTGCATAGGGCATCACATGAGGTTCAAGACACTGTTCGATGTACCGATGAGAGTTTAGTGCAGGCAGCCGTGGCCCAGACACAAAGGCAAGTTCTGTCTTACCGTCGGCGCTGATTCCTCCCCAAACCGTCCACGAACCGCCACCATAGCTGACCTTTTCTTCAATGCAGCATTGTGCAAAGCGTTCTCCATCTCTTCTGTAGACCTTGTTCCTTCCGTCGTTACCATACAGCATAATTTTACACTCATCAGAAAACAGTACTTTGCTCCACTGAAGGTATGACCAAGTTAGGTGCTCGCGTGCAAAGTTAAGGCGCGCTCTTCGATGGTCTGCAGTTAATTTCGGCCCATTCGCTGGCTTATGCGGTGCCAATCCGCGTTCCTTCAACCTTCTTCTTATTGTAGAGTCACAGCTACTCTTCGTACAACGCGAAGCTGCTGCTGCAGTTGAAAAGCGTTAAGGCGTCGATTTCGTAAAGAAGTTGTTACAATAAATCGATCGTCTCGCTCAGAAGTGACCCGATTCCTGCCAGATCCTGAACGGCGCGTGAACGAACCAGTCTCCCGATAGCGTTTGTAGACTCTATGAACAGATGATAAGCTTAGATGCAATCTTGCAGCCACAACACGCTGACTAAGTCCAGAATCCAGCAATGCCACCACTTGGGCGGCTTCTACGGGCGAAGTATCCATATGTTTTAGAAAAAAAAGTTTTTTCAGACGTCCCAAAGTCACAGTAAATGAAATAAGAAACAGAAAGTTTAAAGACAAGCGCTAATTTTTAGTTTTTAAACGAGAAACGTACTCCAACCCTAAATACACATTTGTCTCAAAACAGTGATTAATTTCATTTATAGGATAAACAAATGAAATTATTTCGAATTTTGATTTTTTTCTTCTTACTGTAATGACCAAACTGCCAGCTACACAGTAATGTTTTTTTTTCATGGAATTAATTCTCTTTTGTAAAAAATTAGGACAAAAACAATAAAAACGAAAGTGTTTCGATTTTTTTGATGAGAAGTGTATATAGTATATACAGAACAATGTGAACGTGTCCATAACAATGTATGGAGCGCGATATTGTTGTGCTATGAGCTATATAATTTAATATGCTATTAAATTATAGCGTAGTCTGAAATCAGCTTAAGGCCGATGAATTTTCTGTAAGTAGCAGTTTTCGAGCTATTTTTGAAAGTGACCTCTCTTCAACGTGCCGACAAGGAAATGACCAAGGCACCTAGCAATCCACCACGCAAACCACATCTCAGAGCAAGTAGCTAGATTAAAGCCACTAAGATCTAGGCGCTAAGCAAACCACCTGCCTGTGCGGACGTAGCCTGAAAAGTTTCTGGTCCACTCAAGTTTCTACTAACTACCTAAATAAGATTGGTAATTAATACCCAAACAAAATGAAGACACTCTAACACGAAAGCTAATAAAAATATCGCTTCAACGTTTGTAAAATACCCAAATAACTGTTTATTTTTACAACTTACTTCGATTTTCCTCAGTATACAAAACGAATTTTACGTAAAAAATTAGTCATAATTAGAAGTTAAATATGTTTTGTGGTGGGAGTTGCGAAATAGGGCAACTGGAAACTTGGTAACCGGTGAAAAGTTTGAAGACATTTTGCGAAACACAAAATTCATTAAGAAAGCTTACAAGTTCACGCTGATGTCGTAACGTTAAATTGAAAAGTTTCATTCAACAATCGTTTTTTTTCCACGAACTGTTTGTAAGAATATCTTGAATATGAAGGGTATAGGTACCTACTTTGAAGGAAATTAATTAGTTTATAAATAAATAGCACCCCGCCCACAGCCCCACAGTAGGTACCCACGGGTTTGCGGAGCCGGAGGGTAGAGCATTATACTTAGGTACTATGCAGTTAAAAAATTTAGACATATTTATGCAGTTATTATAATTTTTTACACATATTAGAGCGATGCTATGCAGTACAATAGATATTTTACCGGGGAACATTTCATTTAATTTTTTTTTTTCAGTCTATACTTTTACCTGCGCGGTGCACACTGGTCATAAAATTATGTATTACTAGCTTCTGCCCGCGACTTCGTACGCGGATCCTGTTGCTCATGCCATGCCAGCAACAACGGGGTCGTCAAAATCGAAGATCTGAAACGTCTGATGTCGAATTCTAAGAGCCTGGAGCGGGAAAACAACTGATGCGCGTGACGATTCCAGACGTTCCAGATCTTTCATTTTTGTAAGTCAACACAAAATGCCCATCAGACTAAACAACACTTGCTAAGACGTCATTCCTGTATATAATTATAGTGTAGCTGGGCCCTTGCGAGTTCTACATCAGGTGTTCCATATCTTCAAATTTATTCTCTCAGCAGAAAATGCTCATCATGTGGAATTTTTTTTTCTATGGCGCTATTTTTGTATCTCTTATAGTTTAGCTGGTCTATTGCAGTTCTGCATCAGGTGTTCAAGTTTCCAAGATAAATTATAGCCTATATGTTGCCCAGACTTAATACCTAAACAACAAAAAAAAAAAAACAATCAAATCCCCCCAGTAGTTCCGAAGATTAGCGTGCACAAACACTCAGACAAAATTAATTACAGTTTCGGGTTCGGCATCCATTTAATAACAACCCCTGCTACTTTTTTTATATATATTTCCAATGTACCTACAGACACCACTTTTCTACAATTTTATGATAATTATGTATAGATTTATTATAATATTATGTCTAGTGTTACCAACACTAGACATAATATTACGTAATCCCCGGCAGCTCCGCTATCCCTGGCGCGGGTAGCGGTCAAGGTAACGGCGGAGCAGGGGGTGCTAAGAATCTCCGGAAGAGATCCGGCTACCCACCCCCACGACGACTGGCCCTGGTAACACACAACATACGCACATTGAGGACTGACGAAAAGATCTGCGAGCTGGAAGAGGAGCTGAGCAAGTTACACTGGGACATTATGGGGTTATGCGAAGTCCGTAGAGAGGGGGAGGACACCGTAACCCTGAAGTCTGGTAACTTGCTATACTACCGGGAGGGCGACCAACAGTCCCAAGGTGGTGTCGGGTTTCTCGTTCACAAGTCCCTCGTAAACAATATAATAACCATCGACAGTGTGTCGAGCAGGGTGGTATACCTAATACTCAGAATATCCAAAAGATATTCGCTGAAGGTCATTCAGGTATACGCACCGACCTCGTCACACTCCGATGATGAAGTGGAGACTATGTATGAGGACGTAAGTAGGGCCATACATAGCTCCAAAACCCACTTCACTGTTGTTATGGGGGACTTTAACGCAAAGTTGGGCAAGAAAAGCGGTGATGAGTTGAGAGTGGGGCAATTTGGATATGGGCAACGGAACCCTAGGGGACAGAGGCTGGCCGACTTTCTGGAGAAAGAGGAACTCTTCATGATGAACTCTTTCTTCCAGAAGCCGCCTCACAGGAAATGGACCTGGCTGAGTCCCGATGGTTTCACGAGAAACGAGATAGACTTCTTCATGACCGACAAGAAACGGATATTCAGTGATGTCTCTGTGATCAACAGGGTAAAAATCGGTAGCGATCACCGAATCGTAAGAGGCTCGCTGAATATCAATGTTAAACTTGAAAGGTCCAGCCTGATGAAGTCTACGCTCCGACCTACTCGGCCCCATATTCAAAACCCCGAAAGCTTTCAACTCGAGCTCTCTAATCGCTTTGCTTGCCTTGAGAACTTAGTTTCAGTGGACGAGATCAACGACGGGCTAGTGGAAACTGTCCGCACGGTAGGGTCTAAGTTTTTTAGACCCTGTCGTAAAGATAGACCTCAGAAATTGACCGAGCAAACCTTAAACCTCATGGCTGAACGACGTTTGCTACAGTTGCAGTCTTCCGATGACGCGAAGTCATATAGGCAGCTCAATAGACGTATAATTATCTAAGTCCTTGCGACACGATCTGCGTCTCTTTAATACGAATCGTGTTAAGGAGACCATACAGCCAAGGCTCTAAAGTGTTCGCAAAGGACAAGTCTATTGGGCAAAGCCAGATGACAAAGCTGAAACGGGAGGATGGCAGCATAGCGTCGACCAAAGCAGAGGTTTTAGGCGAGATCGAGAGGTTCTATGGACAGTTATACACTTCGGTCGCAAAGCCCGTTGACAGCTTGGTAGGAGATCCAAGAGCCAAGCTGTCCCGACATTATACCGAAGATATCCCGGACATCAGTCTGTACGAGATTAGGATGGCCCTGAAGCAGCTTAAGAACAACAAGGCGCCGGGCGAGGACGGAATCACTTCAGAGCTTCTGAGAGCGGGTGGAACACCGGTACTTAAAGTCCCCCAGAAACTCTTTAATTCCGTCCTCTCCGAGGGCAAAACGCCTGAAACATGGAGTAGAGGTGATGTGGTGCTGTTCTTCAAAAAAGGTGATAACAGCCTATTGAAGAACTACAGACCCATCACGCTTCTAAGTCATGTTTACAAGCTGTTTTCAAGGGTTATCACGAACCGTCTCGAACACAGACTTGATGACTTCCAGCCTCCCGAACAAGCCGGTTTCCGAAGAGGCTATAGTACCATAGACCACATCCATACACTGCGGCAAGTTATACAGAAGACCGAAGAGTATAACTTGCCATTATGCTTAGCGTTTGTGGACTATGAGAAAGCCTTCGATTCGGTGGAAACATGGGCGGTACTTGAGTCACTCCAGCGATGCCATATTGACTATCGGTACATCGAGGTGTTGAAGTGCTTGTATAATAACGCCACCATGTCGGTCCGAGTACAGGAGCAGAGCACGAAGGCGATT
Organism: Agrotis clavis; assembly: GCA_954870645.1. Classification (NCBI taxonomy): domain Eukaryota; kingdom Metazoa; phylum Arthropoda; class Insecta; order Lepidoptera; family Noctuidae; genus Agrotis; species Agrotis clavis. The sequence goes on along the minus strand of OX940919.1, from coordinate 15,579,746 downwards.
CCATTGAGAAGAGGCGTAAGACAGGGGGACGTTATCTCCCCGAAACTGTTTACTGCCGCAATGGAAAACGCCTTCAAGCTCCTGGAATGGCAAGGACTTGGCATCAACATCAACAGCGAATACATCACTCACCTTCGGTTTGCCGACGACATCGTAGTCATGGCAAAGTCGATGGAGGAACTCAGCATGATGCTCGATGGCCTCGACCGAGTTTCACAACGGGTGGGCTTGAAAATGAACATGGACAAGACGAAAATTATGTCAAATGCCAATGTTGTGCCCACCCCAGTCTCTGTTGGAAACTCGGTACTCGAAGTTGTTGACTCATATATCTACTTAGGACAAGTAGTCCAGTTAGGTAGGTCCAACTTCGAGAAAGAGGTCAACCGCCGAATCCAACTCGGTTGGGCAGCGTTCGGGAAACTACGCAATGTCTTTTCGTCCGACATACCTCAGTGCCTCAAAACGAAAGTCTTCAACCAATGTGTGTTACCAGTGATGAGTTACGGCACCGAAACGTGGTCTTTCACTATCGGCCTCATCTCAAAGCTCAAAGTCGCTCAACGAGCTATGGAGAGGGCTATGCTAGGTGTTTCTCTACGTGATCGAATCCGAAATGAGGAGATCCGTAGACGAACTAAAGTCACCGATATAGCCCACCGGATTAGCAAGCTGAAGTGGCAATGGGCAGGCCATATTGCTCGCAGAGCAGATGGCCGATGGGGTCGAAAAGTACTAGAGTGGAGACCACGGACTAGCAAGCGCAGCGTAGGACGTCCACCAGCAAGGTGGACAGACGACCTTATAAAGGTCGCCGGAAGACGCTGGATGCAGGTCGCTTCCAACCGGTATCTGTGGAGATCAAAAGGGGAGGCCTATGTTCAGCAGTGGACGTCCTATGGCTGAGATGATGATGATGATGAATTATATATTTTTTGTATACTAATATTCTATTGCTGAAGAGTTTGTTTGTTTTGTTGAACGCACTAATCCCAGGAAATAGGTACTGGTTCCAATTAAAAAAAAAATATTTTGCGTTAGGAGGCCCATTTATCGAAGACAACACGCTACGACGATAGGGGCCGAGCAGCGGGGGTGAAACCGCGGGAAACAGCTGCTAATCCAACGACGATATAATAATAGACTCCTAATAACAGGCGACCGATGTCTGTCAACACATTAGGCGAAAAAGTCTTATATTCGTCTCATTTCGACCAATCCTGTGAGCCGTAAACATACGTTGAGACAGAACAGACCTTGAGTTAGCCAATCACAACGCAGTACCCCGTCCCCCTCGCTTACGTAGTACCTCAGCGAGTTGACAGAATAGTTTTTGTTCCTTAGATCGTACATGCGGAGTCTAGTATTATATCGTCGTTGTGCTAGTCACAGTACAAATGGAATGGAAGCAATATCCATCAGTTATTTCGTTTACATTTTACTAATCGGACGGACGGGACAACGTACGGCTGAAAACTATTCCAGCCCCAGCCTTACCCTATTCCGATAAATCCTACGGCCGTCAAAGCCACGTGAAGTAACTAAAATAGAAAACTTTTCAACCCGTCACCGGTATTATAGTATAAATATATGTATAAAACAAAGTCGCTTTCTCTGTCCCTATGTCCCTTTGTATGCTTAAATCTTTGAAACTACGGAACGAATTTTTTTTAATAGATAGAGTGATTCAAGAGGAAGGTTTATATGTATAATAAAATCCATTAAATAGTGGAGAAGTACTGTTATTTTTGAGGTTTCTAATGTGATGTCGTAAATAATTACATTTTTTCCGCTTACATTGCAAACGCAGGCTGAACCCTACGAGTTTTATCAAAATAATGTACTAAGTATTGTACACATTGAAAAGGTCTACAGAAAAGTCCGTGATGGTATAATTATGTCTATCTCATACGGATAACCCACAATAACTTTTTTTTGTCATTTACTTTTTACGACAAATAATGGCTAATTTTCGAAGCGATTTTAACCCAATTAAATACCTTGAATACATTGTTCATTTAAAATAGATCTATATGGCCCTTACACCGTATGATTTAAGTGAATATTTTCGAAGATATTACAGATTTAAAAATTGCGGGACGCACAGACGAGTATTTCATCTCAAAACCCGCTCAAAAGTCGAAAAGTCGAAATTTGATATATTGATTTACAACTATTATATTGTGAGAGCCCAATAGCTATTACGTCACATAAAGGCCAATTTGGCCATGCACAGCCCCTCCAGTAACCGTAGCAGCAGTCGGAACCCAGTCGTTGCGTGAATCGTATATCTTTGTTCTCGGCACTGCAGTTAAAACGTGATCTTTAAATTGCATTTAATCTGTGTTTGGTGAAATTGTGTGATAACCATTATGAATATTTTGGAAGAAGGTATGTCGTTGCTTTATAAAAGCATGTTTATTTTGATACTAGCTGACCCGGCAAACTTCGTACCGCCTCAGAAACAATAAAAAAAAAACCCTTTAGACCTACCCTGGACTACGACAAACATTTTAAAACCAAAATCAGCTCAATCGGCCCAGCCGTTCTCGAGTTTTAATCAGACTAACGAACAACAATTCATTTTTAGGGTTCCGTAGTCAACAAGGAACCCTTATAGTTTCGCCATGTCCGTCCGTCCGTCCGTCCGTCCGTCCGTCCGTCTGTCCGCAGTTTAGCTCAGAGACGCACAGTACTAGAGAGCTGTAATTTGGTGTAAATATACGGATTTGTTGTGCCAAAAAAGTGGTAAAATAAAATGTCGTAAAATATTTTTTTTTAGGGTACCTCCAGTACTTACACGTAAAGTGAGGATTTTTTTTTTCTCGCGTACCCCTTAGTGTGGGGTATCATTAAATAGGTCTTTAAAAAATAATGATAGTTTCCATTAACAATTTTTTGATAAAAAAATTCGTTTGTGAAATATTAAGCTTTAAAGTGCTAAATTTTGCTCGATTCGAGTGTCCCCCCCCTCTACCAGCTAAACGGTTATGTTTGGGGGTGTGAAAAAATTCACAATAGTAGTATATATAACGAAGTTTAAAAGAAAATTATCATGACTAAGTAGGCTTTACAACTTTACGAGTAATAGTCGACCAACTTATAAAATGTACTTGGACATCATATTTTCTAAACAAAATGTATCGGAGACAACTGCAAATGTAAATGACAATGGGCAAAAGCGGTCCAAGATCCTCCACTTATGACACTTATGGGAAATGAAAGAACATAGTTGTGACATCATTCTGGCAAAAGATTATCGAAATCTGTCCTGGGGTTCTTTTTTTATTTCCGTTTAAAAGTGACTACCTAATCTAACCAAATCTAACTTTTCATTTAGCTGTAAACAATGCCCGACGCATACTGAACCATCTGGGAAGGCTTACGTGTGACTTACACCCACTAAAAGTACCAACGAAACCTTAAATAGCTAATCTAACCTAACTTTTTTGTTCAGCTGTAAATGATGCCCGACGCATACTGAACCATCTGGGAAGGCGGTTGGCTCATGTGAGACTTACACCCACTAAAAATACCAACGAAACCTTAAATAGCTAACCTGACCGTTTCATTCAGATGTAAATGATGCTCGACGCATACTGAACCATCTGGGAAGGCGGTTGGCTTATGTGTGACGTAAACCCACTAATATACCAACGAAACCTTAAATAGCTAACCTAACCTAACTTTTTTTGTTTAGCTAAAAATGATGCCCGACGCATACTGAACCATCTGGGAAGGCGGTTGGCTCTGTGTGACTTACACCCACTAAAAATACCAACGAAACCTTAAATAGCTAACCTAACCTAACTTTTTAGTTTAGCTAAAAATGATAGCCGACGCATACTGAACCATCTGGGAAGGCGGTTGGCTTATGTGTGACATACACCCACTAAAATACCAACGAAACCTTAAATAGCTAACCTAACCTAACTTTTTTAGTTTAGCTAAAAATGATGCCCGTCGCATAATGAACCATCTGGGAAGACGGTTGGCTTATGTGTGACTTACACCCACTAAAAATACCAACGAGACCTTAAATAGCTAACCTAACCTAACTTTTTTTATTCAACTGTAAATGATGCCCGACGCATACTGAACCATCTAGGAAGGCGGTTGGCTTATGTTTGACTTACACCGACTAAAAATACAAATGACACCTTAAATAGCTAGCCTAACTTAACTTTTTTCTGGGAAGGACGTTCGCTTATATGTGACTTCGACCGACTAAAAATACCAACGAGACCTTAAGGTCTGCTGAAGCTGAACAAGTTAGGTTAGGTTAGCTACTTAGATAGCTAATGGTCTCGTTGGTATTTTTAGTGGGTCCAAGTCACACATAAGCCAACAGCCTTCCCAGATGGTTCAGTGTGCGTCGGGCATCATTTGCAGCTTAACAAAACAAGTTAGGTTAGGTTAGCTATCTAAGGTCTAGTTGGTATTTTTAGTCGGTGTAAGTCACGCATAAGCTAACCGCCTTCCCAGATGGTTCAGTAAACGTCGGGCATCATTTTTAGCTAAACAAAAAAAGTTAGGTTAGGTTAGCTATTTAAGGTCTCGTTGGTATTTTTAGTGGGTCCAAGTCACACATAAGCCAACCGCCTTCCCAGATGGTTCAGTGTGCGTCGGGCATCATTTTTAGCTGAACAAAAAAAGTTACGTTAGGTTAGCTATTTAAGGTCTCGATGGTATTTTTAGTGGGTCGAAGTCACAGATAAGCCAACCACCTTCCCAAATGGTTCAGTATACATCGGACATCATTTTTAGCTGAACAAAAAAAGTTAGGTTAGGTTAGCTATTTATGGTCTCGTTGGTATTTTTAGTGGGTCCAAGTCACACATAAGCCAACCGCCTTCCCAGATGGTTCAGTGTGCGTCGGGCATCATTTGCAGCTTAACAAAACAAGTTAGGTTAGGTTAGCTATCTAAGTTCTAGTTGGTATTTTTAGTCGGTGTAAGTCACGCATAAGCTAACCGCCTTCCCAGATGGTTCAGTATACGTCGGGCATCATTTAGAGCCGAACAAAAAAATTAGGTTAGGTCAGCTATTTAAGGTTAGGTTAGCTATTTAAGGTTTCGTTGGTATTTTTAGTAGGTCCAAGTCACACATAAGCCAACCGCCTTCCCAGATGGTTCAGTGTGCGTCGGGCATCATTTTTAGCTGAACAAAAAAAGTTAGGTTAGGTTAGCAATTTAAGGTCTCGTTGGTATTTTTAGTGGGTCGAAGACACACATAAGCCAACCGCCTTCACAGATGGTTCAGTATAAGTCGGACATCATTTTTAGCTGAACAAAAAAGTTAGGTTAGGTTAGCTATTTAAGGTCTCGTTGGTATTTTTAGTGGGTTCAAGTCACACATAAGCCAACCGCCTTCTCAGATGGTTCAGTATGCGTCGGGCATCATTTACAGCTGAACAAAAAAAGTTAGGTTAGGTTAGCTATTTAAGGTCTCGTTGGTATTTTTAGTGGGTTCAAGTCACACATAAGCCAACCGCCTTCTCAGATGGTTCAGTATGCGTCGGGCATCATTTACAGCTGAACAAAAAAAGTTAGGTTAGGTTAGGTTTGGATAGGTAAGGTTAGGTTAGGTCAGTAGTCACTTAAATGGAAATAAAAAAAGAACTCCAGGACGGATTTTGATAATCTCCTGCCAGAATGATGTCACAACCATATACTTTCATTTCCCATAAGTGTCATCAGTGGAGGATCTTGGACCAAGTTCCATACATTTTTGCCCATTGTCCTTTGTCAACTTTATTTTTACAGCTTTTAAAGGTATGTTTTTTGGGGATAGGTAGGTTTTTATCGTCAACTATTTTTAACTAAATTCAAAAAAAAGGAGGAGGTTCTAAATTCGTCGTTATCTTTATTCTTATGTATTTTCCCCGATTTCTCAAAGACTCCTGGACCGATTTTGAAAATTCTTCTTTTTGAAATTAAATTCAGCGAATCAGTTTAGTTAGTTCGCATAAGTATTTTGATGGGCAACTACGGAACCCTACACTGTGCGTGGCCCGACACGCACTTGGCCGGTTTTATTTATATAGATTACACTTCATTTAAGTGACGTTTTGCGCCTTTAATGTACTCCATAAAAAATACAACGTTTTTTTTGAAACTTCTGTGTTTAAAGGTGTTTTTGTTTATGAGTTAAGCCTAGTTAACTTATGATTTTGGATGTAACATATAGTTTCATTATTCTTGATGAGGATTTTAAAGGAAAATTACCCGCATATACACGCCATTTTTTTTTATTATTTTTTTACGAAATTATTCGAAATCAGCTTTTACAGAACAGTGTTTTATTTTCCTGTTTCTTTTCCAGAATCTTCAATGACTTCGATGGAGATGACTTGAAAATCACTCTATGAAGTCCTAAAAGAATGTACGAAAAACACATAGAATCCTGATAGTCTTAAATTTGGGCTGTCGACACTACATGCCAAAATTCGATTTCTTGAAGCACTTCTTCATTTGTCATATAAAATACCAATAAAAAATGGCAGGCAAGAACTCGAGAGCATAAAAATATAGTGACAGAAAGAAAGAAGAAAATTCAAGAGGCTTTTGAAGAGGAACTGGCGCTGCTAGTGGACATTCCGCAGGCAGGATTTGGGAACACCAATGATGGGAACATTGCAAGGAGGTTTTTCTCAAATCTCGAAACTTCTTCTCGCATTACTGGGATTGCCATCAATGTAATAGCCCAAGAGCCCGTGAACCCCAGACCTACGTTATTTTATAAAGGCTGAAAGTTTGTCAGCGGATGCTCCCAACACAGGTAAGAACGATGACCATTTATGGAGTTCGGGTTATGGTGGCTTTGGCAGGTAAACGGTACTAAATATGCGTAAAATATAGGTTTACTTACGTCATAGTATAAAAGCTGATTTTTATATATAATACTCGGGTAATAAGTAGATGATGTGTCCTCATCAGCCAGACACTTATCATGGTGGCAACCCCTTGCCAGACACCCTTAATGTTCACGAAATTATAAGTTTACTTACGTTATAGTATAAAAGCTGATTTGTTTCAATAATACTTGGGTAATAATATGTAGATGATGTTTCCTCATTAGCCAGACACTTTTGATAGGTCCAACCCCTTGCCAGACAAACATTGTGAATAGCCCAGTCAACTGATGTTTAAAACAAGGTATAGTGGTAAAGTCTTTCAACACAATTTTTGACTACGCATCTTTGTTTGGACTAGTTAGGAGGAGAACATATCGAAAACCCCCATCCCTAGCCCTTGAGCTAAGGGGGAGGGAGGGGTTCGTAGGTACCACCTTTTGGTTTTTCGCTTATATCTCGGAAAGTCGGAAACCATGGGTCCTAGCGGCATAATATATTTGAAAAAAATAAAAGCTGAATAAATTCCCCATAAGTTTTATTCAATAAATGTTTCCAGGTCTTGTTTAGTTTTCGAGCTATCTGCTCTTGAAACTCTGTAATATTGTGAAAAATCATTTATATCTTTTTGCATTTGGAAAGTTGTATTTCATATCGCCAATTTAAAGGTCCAGAAACCATGAGCAGTCTTTTCAGACCCTCCCTTTACCACCTACAATGAACTAAGCCAAGTGAAACCTGCATCTGGGCACGCCGCAATTGCGGCGGTAAGACCCCTCTTTGAGGAGTGGCTGGAGAGAAGTCATGGCGTCCTTACCTTCCGCCTGACGCAGGTCTTCACCGGGCACGGGTGCTTCGGGAGGTACCTGTGTCTAATGCGGAAGGAGGAAACGTCTGGGTGTCACCACTGCGAAGATCGCCCGGAGGACACGGTGGAGCATACGGTGCAGGACTGCCCAGCTTGGGCAGTGCACCGACGTGTCCTCACGGCTGCGATAGGCGGAGACCTCTCGCGCCCGGCATTGGTTGCGGCCATGCTGCGGGGCGACACGGAGTGGGAAGCGGTCGCCTCCTTCTGCGAAGCAGTAATGCTCGCGAAGGAGGAGGCGCGCCGCGAGCGAGAGAGGACAGAGTCCTCCCTCCGCCCCAACCGCGGTGTAGGACGCCCACGGCGACGGACGTCGCGAGACGATCTCCGGCCACCGTAGGCGCGGGCATGCGGGCAGCGAGTAAAGGGCAACTCGCTGCCCGACCAAGGACCATGCCCGGGTCGACGGCGCGTTGTGTCCCACGCGCGCCTCAAAGAGCGTCAGCATAATGACGGGGCCCCCCTCTCAGAGGGCCAAAGCCTGCCGGGGTCGCGGGATTATTCCCTTACCGTGACCCCGGAACATAACAGGCTATGAAGGACACCGTGGATTTTAGTCAGTAGAAGTCTGACAGTCCCTCCCGCCCTGCCCGGGGTTGGAGGACTCATTTGATGATTTTACCACGCTAAAAAAAAAAAAAAAAGTGAAACCTGCATCTTGAGGCGATATGAGCTTCCAGCTAAAAGGGTCTCTTACAGTGCTCACAAAGTTATAACAAATTCTTGAATTCGCGGTAGCCACCATTAAGCTTGATATTTTTTGTCTTCCTTCCACCGAGGGAGCAGTAAAAATAGCTCAGAAACTCATTCTAGATTATAATTACATATTAGTTAGGTACATGTACAGGGTTTTGATTCTAAGTTGACCAATAATAACGAAATACGACTTAAGTTGTAATGTACCTAATACACACATCAAAAGTGTCTAGGGATCAACATATATTTTTGCAATAACTTTTCTCCTGATTGATATTAATTAAAATGTTATTTAAGGATTCATCAAATAAAGTGTTATCGTTTGTCACAGTAACGATAAACCAAGTCACCTTTGCATTCATAAAGAAATTTGCCATTTTCCTAATAAAGGGATTTTTGACATTTGAACCACTAACATTAAAGTTCGAAAAAAAGACTGAAATAACAGTTTTCTTTAAAATTTTATTGGGTAACTTAAACAATTAATAATCCGTGTTTCTACCGCGAACACTAACAACACAAGAACATCGGTTTGGCATACTCAAAATGAGTTCATCCAAATCACGCTGTGGAATGGCCGCCCATGTTCGTTGCAACAACAAAAAAAGGTCTTCTTGCGACTGGATACCCTCCATATTCGGCAGAGCTCTTCTCTGTAGCATATCCCATGCATGCTCAATCGGGTTCAAGTCTGGCGACTGAGCAGGCCAGGGCAGGACATTGATGTTAGCTGCGGCGAGAGTCTGTCTAACAACTCTTGCGGTGTGCGGTCGTGCATTATCATGCATTAACTGAAATAAGGGACCGATTTGCACTTGTAGAGGAACGATGACGTCTGATACAATCGTCTCAGCATAAATTTGAGCGTTGAGGTTGCCTCTGATCCAAATTAACTCAGTTCTTCCGCCGATCCAAATACCCGCCCATACCATGATGGTTCCACCACTATAAGGATGGACTTCCTGGCAGGATTTTAATCGCTGTTGGCGTCCAGGGGTTCTCCAGTGTCGTATACGTCTTGTATCCGGTCTCATACCAAAACGAGACTCATCACAAAAGCACACGAAACGCCATTGTTCTTTGCCCAATTTCTGTGTTCAAGAGCCCATTGATATCGAATCCTACGATTGTGCATTGCTATAGGTGGTACCCGTAGCGGTCTTCGGGAATGAAGGTTCACTTCATGCAAGCGGTTTCTGACTGTTTGGTCGCTAATTAAGTTCCCTGAAGAGTGATGAAGCCTCACGGCTAACATCATGGCGGTTATTGTTGGAGCTCTTCGAGTTAAGATTTGAATGTATCGGTCTTGTCTCCGTGTGGTGCAGCGATACCGTCCTCCATGGCGCTTAGCCACGGTACCAGTGCTTCGGTACGCGTTACGAGTTACGCTAAAGCCACAGTACGTTGCCGGGAACCAGCTTCTATCATTCCCACGGCTCTGAGCATTTCTTCCCTGCTTAAATGACGTCGCCGCTCCATAATAACGTTGGTTTTAATCAGTAGTAGGGAAACAGTAGCACTAATAATGTCTTCAATGCGTTGTATGTTTTTATAGGGAAAATATTGACAGCTGATTTTCATCGTTTACTCGAATTTGATTTACAGTTCCTGATTCAAATTATGAAATGCACCAAAAAGGATCCATATAAATTTATAAAATCATAAATTTATTACAAAGCCACATCTCAATCTCAAGAAATCCGCATAAAAATGCTTGATCCCTAGACACTTTTGATGTGTGTATAAATTAAAATGACATTCTGCGCAACTTGGAGGGTCTGAAACACTGATGCTGTTTTCTGGATCTTTGGCGACATCAAATACAACTTTCCACATGCAAAGAGGTAAAAATGATTTTAATCAATATTACAGACTTTCAAGAGCAGATATCTCGAAAACTAAACAAGACCTGGAAATGTTTACTGGATTAAGCTTATAGAGAATTTATTCAGCTTTTATTTTGTTCATATGTATTATGTCGCTAGGACCCATGGTTTCCGACTTTCCGAGATATAAGCGAAAAACCAAAAAGTGGTACCTACGAACCCCTCCCTCCCCCTTAGCTCAAGGGCTAGGGATGGGGATTTTCGATATGTTCTCCTCCTAACTAGTCCAAACAAAGTTGCGTAGTCAAAAATTGTGTTCCAAGACTTTCCCTCTATACCTTGTTTTGAACATCAGTTGACTGGTATTTAGAATGTTTGTCTGGCAAGGGGTTGGAACTATCAAAAGTGTCTGGCTAATGAGGAAACATCATCTACATATTATTATCCAAGTATTATTTAAACAAATCAGCTTTTATACTATAACGTAAGCAAACTTATAATTTCGTGAACATTAAGGGTGTCTGGCAAGGGGTTGCCACCATGATAAGTGTCTGGCTGATGAGGACACATCATCTACTTATTACCCGAGTATTATATATAAAAATCAGCTTTTATACTATGACGTAAGTAAACTTAAATGTTACGCACCTTTAGTACCGTTTACCTGCCAAAGCCACCATAACCCAAACTCCATAAATGGTCATCGTTCTTACCAGTGTTGGGAGCATCCGCTGACAAACTTTCAGCCTTTATAAAATAACGTAGGTCTGGGGTTCACGGGCTCTTGCTCTATAATAAAAAAATGCAGTGTCATATTTGAGACTTTGTCAAGTGGGCTCAAAATTGACGCGAACTTTGAAAACTTTGCTGAACAAACCTGCAAAGCTATATGTAGATTTGTATGAGTGGCACCCCATGTCGCCTACAATGCACAAAATTTTAAGACAAGGCGCCACAGTCATTGATCACGCTATGCTGCCTATTGGCTAGTTGTCGGAAGAGGCGACTGAGGCCAGAAACAAACACTTCCGCCTGTATAGGCAGAATTTTTCCAGAAAGTTTTCGCGCGAAGACTGTAACAAAGATGTGCTAAACAGACTTCTGCTAACTTCGGATCCTTTTTTGAGCAGTACCAGGCAAAGGCAACGAAAAAAAAACGTGGGGAAAAAAGTAAGCCATTTTCCGTAGAAGCATTAGAACTCTTGCTCCCGGAGACATCGTACGTCTCGTCTACATAGTTTGACAATGAAGAGGAAGATGAATCTAGTGAAGGTGATACTGATTAGAAGATTTGTGATGGAATAACTTTTTTTATTTAAACTTTACTTGCAGTAGTGGTACATAGGCGGACTTAATGCAACAAGGAATTCATTACCAGTCAACCATTCTCTACTTTAATGTAAAATTGTACATGTGTCTGGTGTTTTAAATACAAAATTATCACATTAAACTACTTCTTATTTTATACCCAAGCTATAAAAATCACAAAATAATTTTGATCGACTTTTTGAGTGAAATACTCCTCTGTGGGACGTAGCGTTTGCGCAGTTTTTCTGTAGTGTATTTAGTATCAGCATTGCACCCGTGCGAAGCCGGGGCGGGTCGCTTACCTATATATTTTGTTACCCGTAGCAATAATGTTGCTGTTCAAAATGCGAAGACCCTCCGCAACCACGAAGCGGCAGGTGGTTATGGGTATGCATTACGATGTGGTGGAGATGGGACATATCCCTAACCAAATGGAAAAGTTAGAGAACTGGCGCAAACCTGCTGTGCTATTCTCTGATGGCGCGGACGCAGCAAGCCACACTGGGACTAAAGTTCGCCATACACTAAGCTATTGACAGCGACACTACCCAATCGTGCAGCGCGAGAGCGCTCGCAATCTGAAAAGCCGTCTCGTCGAAGAGTGCATCGTACAGTCCAGCATTGAATTTCTTATACAAAATAACATAGTTGTAGTACTTGCCAGGATTTATAACAAGGCAAGGAGCTTTAGCGGGCGCTTCCACTGGTGCCACTGGGCTCTTATAAGCCCGATGTAGATTTCCTAGCGTCCGTATATTGACTACGTTCCGGTGACCTCTTCGGAAAAACCGAAAGTTTTGCCTCTGCGATTATAGACGAAATTATCTTGACGAATAACTGCTGGAGACATTATAATGGACTGTGTACCGTATTACCAGGTCGGGGACCTACCGAACTACCGACTCAGTTCTCGTGAAAGGAAATCCAAGAGTCTCGACGGACAACTTTCAAGGGTCCCTTAGGCAATTGAATCAAAGATCTGATTCAGAAGGCAAGACTTCTCGACACGGTTCACATTTTAGGGAGTTTCTTGGCTCTACCGCCCTACCGGTGGCATGGCATCTGCTCCCACAACGTTAGAAAATATGTGAAAATGTTAAGTACTTACCTACAGAATTTTCATTGTAAAATAATGTAGATTAAATTTAAAAAAAAACCATAGTTGGTTCAATGCGGTTTATCTAGGCACGATTGAAATAAGGCATAACCAGATTTAAAACTGTAATGTCACCCATTTCTAAACATACAAAAACACTAGGTAGGTACGGTACGTAGCCACATAAGTAAATGAAAAACGTTGGGAAACATGTTATTTGTGCGTGAGAAGAGACACACGTCATTTGCATAACTAGGCTTTACGAGAGTCCGTACACAACAGGCAGGTACCGGTATCTTTGATAAATTATATAACTTCCTGAACGTCAATAACTGCTGCGCGACCTTTTAGTAAATAAAATAATATTATTTTGTTGATATCTCGTTCTGTACCTACATTTATAAATGCATGCGGCAAACGCATTGTTTTTATCGCGGCACTTGTTACCATGTGAACCAATATTTTACATAATCTACGCATTTAGGTACTTGCGATATCAAAAGAAAGATAACGGAGCCATTTATGCAAGCAGATGGGAACTCTTCTAGTTGTATTAATTTATGTAGGTCAACAAGAAAAATACGGTTTATGACAGTATATTTTGATAAGATTTGCATTTTTTATGATAAATATCATTTTTGGATTTTCCTTAATAAAATGACGTAATTATTACTCCAATTATTTCTGTTAAACATTATATTGGGTACTGCTCAGATTTACATAATATCTGTGGGTTAATAGATATATTTAAGGTTACTATAATAATTACTATAGACTGGATTGTCAATGCATATTTGCTTATGCATTGCATATTATGGCTACTATTTCAGTTATTGTATATTTTACCTAGTGATATAGGTATTGTATTTTTTAACCGACTTCCAAAAGGAGGAGGTTCTCAATTCGGATGTTTGTATTTTTTTTTTTTTTTTTTATGTTTGTTCGGGCATAACTCCGTCGTTTAACAACCGATTTGAAAAATTCTTTTTTTGTTGGATAGGATATACTTCTGGAATGGTCCCATTAAAATTTTATCGAAATCGGACTAGCACTTTTTGAAAAATCAACATAAATCAACAAAAACCTAAAAAGTTTTCAACTTTGTCTACGCCGATTACTCCGAGGTTTCTGGTCCGATTTCGATGATTCTTTTTTTGTTCGATACAGTATATCTGCCATTTGGTCCCACAAAATTTTCATTAAGTTTGGTGCAGTAGTTTTTATTTTTAGTTTTTATACATGGGCGTTGTTATTTTCCGGTGCTACGGATTACAAAATTTTAGTGCACATGTTTTTTTTTTTTTTTTTGCGTGGTAAAATCATCAAATGAGTCCTCCCACCCCGGGCAGGGCGGGAGGGACTGTCAGACTTCTACTGACTAAAATCCACGGTGTCCTTCAGTAGCCTGTTATGTTCCGGGGTCACGGTAAGGAAATAATCCCGCGACCCCGGCAGGCTTTGGCCCTCTGAGAGGGGGCCCCGTCATTATGCTGACGCTCTTTGAGGCGCGCGTGGGACACAACGCGCCGTCGACCCGGGCATGGTCCATGGTCGGGCAGCGAGTTGCCCTTTACTCGCTGCCCGCATGCCCGCGCCTACGGTGGCCGGAGATCGTCTGCTGACGTCCGACGCCGCGGGGGCCTACCACTGCGGTTGGGGCGGAGGGAGGACGCTGTCCTCTCTCTCTCGCGGCCCGCCTCCTCCTTCACGAGCATTACTGCTTCGCAGAAGGAGGCGACCGCTTCCCACTCCGTCTCGCCCCGCAGCATGGCTGCGACCAATGCCGGGCGCGAGAGGTCTCCGCCTATCGCCGCCGTGAGGACACGTCGGTGCTCTGCCCAAGCTGGGCAGTCTTGCACCGTATGCTCTACTGTGTCCTCCGGGCGATCTTCGCAGTGGTGGCACCCGGGCGTCTCTTCCTTCCCTATCAGACACAGGAACCTCCCGAAACTTCCGTGTCCGGTGAGGACCTGCGTCATCCGATAGGTCAGGACGCCGTGACGTCTCTCCAGCCACTCCTCAAAGAGGGGTCTTACCGCCGCGATTGTATGTATTTGACAATAATTTGGGTTGAATAGTGAAACTAAAAAGGATAAAATAAACGACTTTTTCAAAAAAAAATGAAACCGACTTCAAAACAACCACAAAAAAAGTTCAAAATAACCTACAAAAAAACTTTTCTTTCGAAAGTCGGTGACAAAAAGTCAATGAAATAAAAAAGAAAGTCACCGACTTTCGAAAGAAAAGTTTTTTTGTAGGTTATTTTGAACTTTTTTTGTGGTTGTTTTGAAGTCGGTTTCATTTTTTTTTGAAAAAGTCGTTTTTGGGCATAAATTTTCATTCAAATAAACTATATCTAACTAGAAAAATGCAAAAATGTGCCAGTTACAATGGAAGTGAGTTCACTTGCAAATTAATGTAGAACAAAAGCTTTCAATTTCAGTACTACGATTAGTATTTCAACGAAAAATAAAATAATGTTCACATTTTACATGTTCTAATTTTACGTAAATCAATGAAAATAAGCATAGGTAAAATATATGATATAAAATTGTAAGTTTTTTATAAGAAATAAATGCTACTGCAGTTATCAAACATGTAGCTCCATTTCTTTTTCATACAATACTAGTTTGTGTTCATGCCAGCTGTTGATGCGAACAGGTTTAAGGTAACTGACAAAAAAAGAACATTAGATTTTATAAGAATTCATGGTAATAATTACTGCATTTCTGTAATGCATTATATGTAAATAACACATTAGAAAAGATAGATTTAGGATATTTTTATATAAAAAAGGACAGAATACCATAAAGTATTTTGATAATTTTGTGTTTACACATTTTAGAGCCCAGATAATTAACATTCAGATACAAATCACAAAGGATTTATTAGATACATGATTTTTATTATGGCATTTATATGGATGGAAGTAAATGAAATTCATATCAGATGGTAATATAGTACAATCAAATATACATACTTACAATGTTGTTCCAGATTAATTTAGAGAATAGGGATTCACCAGTTTTGGTTTTTTTTTTGCCAACTATAACATGCCACAGTAAATTACTTTTGAATTTATATTACTATGCTGAAATATGTGGAAAAGTATCTTTATTTTCACAATAAACTAGTTATAATTAATAATCGCATGAAAATAAATAAGCAAATTATTATAATTACTACTTTATCATGAAAAATACATTTAAATGTACTAACATACAAACTGTGTAATACCTTATAAGAAAATATTACATACAATAAATAATTAAATGGCACTCACCCCGATCAATTTCCATAAATTTATTGCAGGTCACAGTCCAGTAAGTTATTGTTCCACAAAACAAAACTTCTTACAATTCAATCACAGGTTGATTACTTCTTTGTAATCAAAGTAGCTTTTCCAAAATGCAACTTATCAATACCACTGTGCACAGAACAAAATTGTATTATTTAGTCCAACTGAAACGTATTCAAAACAATTATTGCCTTACTTTAATAAGTAGTAAAGATAATTATAACAAGTGCAACTGGATTCCACCCCTTCTAGAACTGTTAAAATATATAACGTTGATTTATGGGAGGAGGTAATCACAAAAGTGACGTACAAAACTAGACTGAATTACGAGAAATATAGAAATGTCAGATCCATCCACGCCACTTGCAACGTGACCACAACGTGACCTATATGTTTGTAATAAACACACATAGACACAACTTTGGTTTACTATCAAGACGTCATAAACGTGAATACAGGTTAAACAAAAATACCTTTTCGATGCAGGATCTGTAGATGTCAGAATTCTGTAGCAAACTAGAATTGAGAAAAGGCAAAACGGTAACAAGAAAACAATTCTAATTTACAGATTACCTACGTTCTAAACACAGACTAAGTAGAGAGTATACACGTTCTAAACGGCAAACGGTCTCTATGACATTGACAATAACAAGACAGTAACAGGAATGACATTGTCACAGTGACATTAAAAATTTCGTCCGTGAATGGAGATGTAGACTTGTTTTTTGATCAATGGTAACATAGATGGGAATGGGGAAGGCAACTGTCAAAGTGACGATGGTCCCAAAAGAACAGTCTCAAACTCTCAACCATCCTACCAAAGGAATTTTCTGAAAAATAAACGACTTATTGATGTAAAATGACTAGATGTTGTGTATAAGACTGTAAAAATGATGGAACAGAAATAATGGTTTGCTGCTGTGACTGCTGTGAGAAAGAAAATTGTATTATCACCAAGGAAAAGCTATATAATAAACAAATATCCACCCTTGCGAAGCCGGGACAGGCCGTTAGTTCAGTTAGTTGAATTTATTAATGAAATTCTATGATTTTGCCATATACAGGGTGTTTGGTCCATCGTGTGCCTAATTGAAATGGCCGATAGAAGGGGTCATCTCATCTGCTATCCTTTCAGACCCCTTAACACCCCTCATGCCCTGTGGTTTTTTTTTTATCGACTTTTTATTGTTTTACTAAAAAAGACCCAAATTTTACATTCAAATACAATTTTCTTTTTACCTAAGGGGCGTAAACTTTGAATTTTAATTTTATTTCGATGTGTATTCTTTAAAAGTACTTTATACAAAATTAGTGACATTAGTCACCTAGGTTTTTTATAATTCACTCGCAAAGGTAAAACATAAATTAAAGCTGTACATGTTACAGCTGTTTATAAGGCTACAAAAATTAATTCTCCAGTCTTTCCCCTTGCTAACGATGTGCCACATGACATAGGCCGTGCGCTGCGTTATGCGTGCTGTTTTCATGTAATCTCATCGACGGGCGACCCGTTGCACGCAGCGCTGATCTATGAGATTATATGAAACAGCAAGGCCGTGCGCACGCCTATAAGGCCGCTGCCTCGAATCTTGCGGGCAGCAGGGCGGCGGCGCGGCGGCAGCGGCGCGGGAGCGGCAGGATGTTATGCGTATAATCAAATGGACCGACCCTCGAAAACAGCGGCGCGGCAGCGTGGCGGGAGCGGGCAGCGAGCGGTGTACTCGAGAAACAGTCACCGCCCGCGCGCCTGCGCTCTAGTGTTTTGACCACAATAAATCGAGCGTTAGGATTAAAGAAGGAATCAAAAAGATGTTGCCGTCATTGTTCAGACATTTCGTTCGCGAATAAAAACAAATATCTCGACGACAAAATCATGAACACAACACTACGCGGCTATGGCTATAGTCACGAGCGATCTGCCCACAGACTACTTAGAGATACGATCTGCCAGCTAGTTTCGAGAAGTCTGCGACGAACGCGCCGCACCCGCGCCGCCGCCCGCCGCCGCGCCGCCCGCTACCCGCAAGATTCGAGGCAGCGGCCTCTTGTTTTTTGAGTCCTGTTAAAATAATGTTGCTAGTAAAGAAATAATCTTCTGCTCAAACTGCTTAATTTCAGTACCTGGCAACATTTACATGTTCTTTCAAAAGTGACCGTCTGAGGAATGTACGTAAAATTTTAGGTTCTAAATTTTCATCGAATTGTATCACTGTGAATGTTATAGATTTATTCTTGATAATCATAAAATAACAATTGTTGTTTGCGCTTCCGTTGGGAAATGATAAAATTTTCATTAATACGACATTGGATAAATTTCAGTGACGGGACGTAATCATGGGTCGTGTGATTCGTGCTCAACGTAAAGGTGCCGGTTCAGTGTTCGTTTCACACACTAAGAAAAGGAAAGGAGCGCCTAAACTTCGCTCCTTGGACTATGCTGAACGTCATGGTTACATCAAGGGAGTCGTGAAGGTAAGTTTTAATCTTAATTCATAAAAAAAAAACATTAGTGTCTATCGTACACAAACGTTCGGTATGACACATTTTTTTTTTTTTTTTTTTTTTTTTGTTATTATTATTATCTGCAATCAGTGCCACTTTAAGCAGATTTGATGTAGGAGCTTGACACGGCGAGTGTGATCTCCAGTGAGACCATCTACTCCTTATGTTTATCAGACTCAATCACTACTGATTACATCTTTCCTTTTTAGTCTTTTTGTATAGCTTCGACATTTTAATTGTGAAGCAAGAGGGTTGGGGTGATTTTGCAGCCGTTGCTGGTAGGTTTGCGTAGTGCTTTTGATTTCATCCTTCACAGTAAACATGTTGAGGTTATCATGTATTTCATCATTAGTGATGAACCAAGGTGAGTTGCTAATAGTGCGGAGTATTATATTCTGCATTCTTTGCAGGATGGATATGTTCGAGTTACTGGCACTTCCCCACAGCTGTATGCCGTACATCCAAACAGGCTTCAATACTGTCTTATAGATTAGAAGTTTGTTGTCTATGGAGAGTTTGCTGTTACGTCCAAGCAGCCAGTGGAGGTTTCTGTATCGTATGTTTAGTTCTTCTCTTTTGGCTTTGATATGGCGCTTCCATGTCAGTCTTCGATCTAGGTGCAATCCTAAGTACCGAACGCAGTCAGAGTGGGGTAATATGGTGTTATCTAATATTATCGGGGGGCAGTTTCCTTTTCTCAAGGTAAAGGTTACTTGTACCGATTTTGACGAGCTAGCTTTGATCTTCCACTTTTGCAGCCACTTAGTGATTTCATTTAGTCCATTCTGGAGCATTTCTGAGGCACGTATTGGGTCAGTGCTGCTGGCTAGTATGGCTGTATCATCAGCAAACGTAGCGGTGGTGATGCCGTCTACTTGCGGGAGATCCGCTGTGAAAAGGGTGTAAAGGAGAGGTCCCAGCACAGATCCCTGCGGGACTCCAGCCAATATGTTATAAAACTTTGAAGTTTCCTCACCTTCCCTTACTTGGAATAGCCTGTCTGCTAAATAGGATTTTAGTAAGCAATAATATGAGTGAGGGAGGTATGATTTAATTTTAAATAATAAGCCCTTGTGCCAGACCCTGTCAAAAGCCTGCTGAATATCTAGGAAAGCTGAAGAGCAGTATTCCTTGTGTTCGAGTGTGTGTCTTATCTTGTTATAGACTCTGTGCACCTGTTCCACCGTAGAGTGCTGCTGGCGAAACCCAAACTGGTGGTGGGGTATTATTTGAGTTTCCTCCAGTATCGGCAGGATCCTGCGTAACAGGACCTTCTCAAAGACTTTAGATGTAATTGGTAGCAAACTGATGGGTCTGTACGATGTAGAATCATTAGGCGATTTTCCCACTTTATGAACCATTATTATTTGCGACACCTTCCATAGCTGGGGAAAATATTGCACTCGCAGAATTGCGTTAAATATAGTAGTTAGGAACACTATTGCCTTCCTAGGTAGTTGGATCAAAATCTCTTTAGTTATCAGGTCAAAGCCCGGAGCTTTCTTATCCTTGAGTTCCCTTATAGTCTTCCACACTTCTCTCGCTGTGACTGGTTTCGGAGGTAGTGAGAGCTGCATAGCTTGATTAAGAGTCTCAGTGACTAAAGCCTCGTGAGAGTTGTCCTGCGCATCATTCGGAGTAAAGACTTTTGATAGATGACTAGCAAAAGCGTTAGCCTTTTCTTGATCCGTTTTAGCCCAGCCATTGCCTACTCGAATAGGTGGCTTTGCCTGTATTGGTCTGTCGTAGTTCTTGGTAAATTTCCATAGCGAGTAGCCAGTGGAAACAGTAGCTGTGAGCGTTTCCAGCTTTGTCTCGAGAGTGTCATTGTGCCAGTCTTTAATCATATTTCTAAGATTCTTTGACGCTTCGTCAAATTGTGCTTTATCATGTGGATGTCTACTTTGGTGCCAGATGCGTCGTAGTTTCCTCTTGTCTAGAACGGCATTCTTTATTTGTAGCGGGACATTGAGAACTTTACTCTTCGATTTTAGAGCAGGAGTGCACTTCCAGCAGGCTTCTTGTATTAGAGATGTAAATATCTTTACCTGATCTTCAATATCATCTGCGGATTTTAGAGCTACTTTGAGTTCTAATTTACTGTCTATAAGCTCTCTGAATGAGGTCCAGTCCGTATGTCTGTTGTACAGTGTCTCAGTCTTCTTACGATCTATTAACATAGTGCTCACTGTCAACAAGACTGGAGTATGGTCTGATGAGCTATCCAAACAGCTTTCTGCTTTTGTATAGTGTCTACCTAGGCCTCTGATCATAAAAAAGTCTAAGAGGTCTGGAGTTTTATTTGTATCAGTCGGCCAGTATGTGGGCTCGGCAGAAGATGCCCAGTGGAGGTTATTAGTTTCTGCGCTTAATTTTAGTTGTCTTCCTCTAGTGCTGGTAAGCCTAGAACCCCATGACGTATGTTTGGCGTTCCAATCACCTCCAGCCACAAAGCGACTTCCAAGTGTCTGAAAGTAGTGATTAAACATAGGTTCCGTAATTTTATATTTTGGGGGGCAATAAACCGCAGACACCAACAAGCATCCACAGTGATCTTCAACTGCAATGGTTGTTGCTTGCAAGTGGTTGTATTTATACTCTGGCATAAGGTGATGTTTTATAGTTTTCCTAATAATTATTGCAGTACCTGCATGGCTAGTACCATCAGGATGATTTGTCAGGTATGTCTGAAACTCTTGGAACTTGATGGAACTAGAGGATGTGCAATGTGCCTCCGATACAAGGACTATATCAAGTTTGTGCTCTATCATAAGTAATTCAATTGCATATTTATTGGGTGCTAAACCATTTATGTTCCATGTTGCTATTCTAAGAGTTGTATACGCCATTACGTTAACTTATCAACGAGCTTAGCTATGAGGCCCATTAAGGTACTCATTTGTTGTATGATAAGTTCAAATTTTTCTGATTGTTTCAGTAGCATTTGCTCAATTGTAGTATTAACTATTTTTCTCATATCGTTGGTATCTTCTACTTGAACCTGTCTGTTATGTGTCTTTACAGTTTCTGAGTAAGTTTTTATCATTTCTTTAGGCTTGGTAATGGATGGTATCTGCTTATCATTTGTCATATTATGTGCATCAAGCATTTTGTGGTTTATGTTAACTATCTGAGATGGTGCGGTGGTGAATGCGGTCGTCTTTGTTCTTCGGGCTAAAATTTCTTTATATACCGCACAGCCTCTGTAATTAGCGGGGTGCGGGCCACTGCATAATGCACACAAAGCAGGAGTTTCGCGATCATGTTTGTGGCATTCAGAAGTCTTGTGCGACTGACCACATTTAACGCAGCGGTAGGGGCGCATACAATAATTCTTTGAGTGGCCATATTGTTGGCATCTCTGACATTGTACGATTGATTTCCTTTTTCTTGGATCTTCTATAACAACGGATTGGTGGTATATATATTTCAAGTCCTTTACCGCTTTGATGTTTGACCCTGGAGCCAGATTTACAAAGAATGTAGAGGTGGGCTTTTTCTCTGGGCCATACTTGGCATTGATAATTTCCCCAGTAACAGTATTTCCTGTGGCCTCAATTTCTTCCTTAATAATGCTGGTGGGCGTAGATGGGTGTAAGTTGCGAATAACTACTCTAGAGCATCTCATATCCTTTCTGTTAAAGGTATGCCCAATGAGTCTATTTTCCCTCACAAGACCAATTAGCTTCTTGTAGGTGTCAATGTCCACACTACTAATTCTTAGCTGATTTCTATTCACAATCTTGTAAGTGAATTGTCTTCTTTCAGCAGCAGTTTCCAGAAGTTCAGTCAATTTGGTGACATCTTCAATCCCGTAAAGGATTATCGGTGGAGGTTTGCTAGCTTTCTTGATTGGCTCATCGGTATCATTTTGGGTCAGGTCAATCGAAAGGCCGTTGAATCTATTAGCTGTTTTAACAGCATCAGGAGATGGGCTGCTCGAAATTTTTCGTTTTTTGTTTTTATTTTTTGATGGTACTCTTTGCCAGGATGGGTGTTCAGGTTCATTGTCTTCAGCCCTAGAATTTTGGGGCTCCACATCAATATAATCTTTGGATGGTTTAACTGTTAGATTATTTCCAACTGACGCGGATCTTGGTCTTGATAGGAACAAGCTTGGATGGAAAGCTTGTTGTACAAGTTTTTTGTTACAGCTGTTGCCAGTAGTATTCGCCAACACAGGAGCCTGGTCACCTACTCCTGTGCGGTCTTCGGTGACATGATCCATAATTTCTGGGTAAATTAAGTTTCAACGAGGTAACACTGGATTGGAGGTGGCAACCCCATCTGACAGTGACATTGAAACAGACATATGAGAATGTCAAAAAATTATTAATCCAAATGTGGGTATAACTTTTTCACTGATAGAATCTACTATTGTTTGGATAAGGATTTTGTCGTTTATTGGATGTAAAATCACTAGATAACGATAACACCGTTTCCAAAGCACTTTCACTACACTTTAATGATGTTTTAGGGCACTATTTCACAGTATTTTTCACAGATCGCGAAATTAATTGAGGAGCGTATGTGCTTCTGACAGCTGTTTGACAGCAACCATGACACATGGACGCATTATTTGCTCATGAATAAAATTGGTAATATCATAATATTGGATCACGATTTAGGTGGCAGAGTAGCAAAACGTTGTCCCAGTGTTATAAAACATAACCTACAAAAGGTTGAGCGCAGATAACGTTTACGTAGTCCTGCCCATGGGTATAGTTTCCGCCAGATAAGTGTAGAATAAAATACGTTGACCCCCGTGTACCAATATATTGCAATATTTTAAAACCATTCGAAAAAAAAATGTAAAGAAAATGTAGAACAACCAAAAGCAGCATATCGTGGTAAGAGGCGATCTTGACCTTATATTTTATTTTGAAATTCGAACGATGGTGTTATGAAATTGGAACTATGCATTATTAGGATCAATGACCTATATTCCAGACTTATTTGGCGGGGACTATAGGCAGGAACAACTACCTTGTTACTTCTAAATGTCTATTTTGTTGCTCAACAGGACATCATCCACGACCCTGGCCGTGGTGCTCCTCTGGCAGTTGTTCACTTCCGTGACCCGTACAAGTTCAAGACTCGCAAAGAACTGTTTATTGCCCCTGAGGGTCTGTACACCGGCCAGTTTGTCTACTGCGGCAAGAAAGCTACCCTTGAAGTTGGTAAGTTATTTTTTTTTAGATTTATAAGCTTCCAGTTTTCATAACATCTGACCACCTCTGTGAATAGTCCGAAATAATTCAGTACTGATTGATTAATAATTCTTGCTTAATATTGATAAAGCTATCTTTAACTGTCATTTAAATAATAGCTTCATTGTGATATGCCTCACATCATGCCTGTAACCCCCAAAAGGTAAGGTGGAAGGGTACCTAATAGTGCAACCACATTTTGCCAAGCAAGGGGACAAGCCAGACAAGGAAGCAAGCAAGACAAGGAGAGAGGGCGCTACTGTGCGTATACAAACATGAGCTCCGTGTATATTATTTCTTTAAAATTAGAAAAAACGCTTGAAGTGTAAAAATAAGTGCAAAAAATTAAAGATCCAAACAAGTGACAGTGGTGAACGGTGCAGTACTCAAGAAATTGCAAAGTAAAGTTAGCAAAAACAAGTGCAAAA
This sequence comes from Agrotis clavis, assembly GCA_954870645.1. NCBI lineage: Eukaryota > Metazoa > Arthropoda > Insecta > Lepidoptera > Noctuidae > Agrotis > Agrotis clavis. The sequence goes on along the minus strand of OX940919.1, from coordinate 15,555,661 downwards.
CTTTCCAACGACCATTTGTTTCAAACTTGAAAATTTTTGTACGAACTGTCAAACAAGAAAGAAGCTCAAACAGTGAAAAGCAATTAAAAGATGGACACTTTCGACTTCGATCTTCTCTGAAAAGGTAGGAGGCACCGATAAAATAACTAATTAAGCACCTAACACCAATAGATTATAACATTCAAAAGTTACCAACTCGCTAGAACGAAAGTAAAGAACAACGCCATCTACGTTGACAACGGAGACTCATCCTCAGTAGCTCTTCGATTGTTTCGACTGCTTCCACTACTGTTCAGTTGAGAACAACGCCATCTATGTTTGACAACAGAGACTCACCTTTACTAGCTCTTCGATTGTTCGCAACTACTTCCACTACTCCTCACTAGAGGGCGCTACTGGCATCAATATAGCAGTAGCTTACAAATTAGAAATAACAATAAATAGTACAAATGGATTCCCAGTGTGCAGGATGTAATCAAATACTACAAGGACATGAAAATCTTACCTGTGTACTCTGCAAAAAAAGGTACGACCTAGACTGTGCAAATGTGTCTGTCGATCGATTCAGAAACAAAATGACATTACATCACAAAAATGCATGGCATTGTCAAGCTTGTTTATGCAAAAGGCCCAAAATAGGAAACACAAATACCCCTATAAGACTAGACGATCGTCAGCTAACCCAACAGATGCAAACGCCTCCAGAAGAAAATGTCACTATTAGGAAAAGAACCATTCATTCCCAAAACTCCACAATAGGTTCTGAGGACCTGAGCATACTAGGCGATACATTTCACACACACGAAACGAACATCCAAGCTGAACTTACGCTGGAAAACTTAAGTGAAATTATAATACTGCGGCTGAAGGAAAATAATAAATCAATTATAACGGAACTAAAACATACAATACAGAGCGAAATACAAAAAGCAATAACTAAACTTAGAGCAGATATAGAACAAAAAACCGACGCTTTACAAAAATTAAACGAGCAAAGAATACAAGATATAGGGAAAATAAACAGCAAAATAAACAATTTGGAAAAAGAAAACGAAAAACTGAAAAAGGAAATTAAAGATCTGTCAATAACGAAAAATCCTCCCAATATGATTTGCACTGAAACCAATACAAAGAAAATAGTTCTCTACGGCTTCGTCGAATTTGACAAAGAACCAGAATACATCCTCCACAGCAGACTGATTGAATTATTTCGCGACACGTTGAATGTGGATCTGACAGGTTATATAGAAGACACATACAGAATAGGCAGAAGTCATGGCAATAATCGACCACTCGTTATTGAGCTAATAAGTAAGAGGATGACAAAGTTTGTTATACAAAACGGATATATGCTCAAGGGCACCCGCTTATTTATCTCTGAATATTTAGATGATAATGCACGCAAGGAAAAATATTTAATGCGAGAAGAAATGCTTAAGGCACGAAGAAATGGCTTATTTGCGATAATCAAAAATAACCAATTATACGTCGAAGGACAAAGAATTAATATTAAACATAAACTAAACGAAACCCATCAGAACAATACCATAGTAGAATTAAAGCGAATCACACAAGACGATTGCAACTACAACCAGCTAAACCAAAATAACAGTCAATTGATAACGACTGAAGACACTGAAAGTAATTCCTTTCGAAAGCATCGACCTACAATTTAAAATATTGTTTCAAAACATCCAAAGCATGTACAATAAACAACACATTTTAGAAACTTTCATAACGGAAAACCCAATGTATAAAGCTTTATGCATCTCGGAAACCTGGTTATCCCAAGAAAAAATAGCCCTTACGCAATTCAACGGATTCCAAATTGCTTCATCATACTGCCGGAAAACCAGAGGCGGTGGAGGTGTCTGCATTCTCCTACATGAACATATTGATTGCATAGAAATAAAGGACATCACAGAAATGTCAATCGAATATGTACTTGAAGTGTGTGCTATTGAATTATTTAAGGAGAACCTAGTACTAGTAGTTATGTATTGGAATAGGAGGGAGGAAGAAGTTTTCTATCGCCAACTTAAACTAATTTTAAATTACCTTGATAATAAATATAACAAATTCAATATAATTATAGGAGGAGATTTTAATATCAATATATTAGATAAAAACCCGAAAACAAATTCATTCCTTGATCTCATGTCAGAATTCAATTATTTACAACATATTATATCACCAACAAGAATAACACAAACCACTTCAACCTGCTTGGATCTCATTTTCACAAATTTTACCAATAAAAAAATGGTTACCACAGTAGAGGATTTAGGCTTTTCAGACCATAGCGCAACCATTCTGCACTTACACATACCACAGCAATTAAAACAAACAATCTGGTACACAAAAAAAAGAATATTCGATGCCAAAAATATACAAAAATTCAAAACACTACTAAGCAAACAAAACTGGAATGACCTGCTGCTGCCAGACAAAGATATAAATGAAAACTATAAAATATTCCACGATAAAATAACATCTATATTAAACCAATCTATTCCTTTGCAAAAAATTAAAATAAAAACGAAATTTAAGAAATTTTGGCTGACTACAGGCATTAAAATCTCTAGTAATAATAAACGGCTGTTGAAAATACTAACGCTAAAAACAAAAAATCCAATAATTAAACAATATTATAAAAAATATGAAAAAACTTTAAAAAAAGTAGTAACGATATCTAAAAAGAAGGAATATATAAATAAAATTAAAAAATCAAATAATAAGGTAAAAACAATGTGGAGCATCATAAATGAGAGAACGAACAAGAAGTCAAAAAACGAAAAAAACAACATAAAATTGGTAATAAATGATAACACAAGCACAATATCCGAGCCCAAACAAGTAGCCGACACTTTTAATAACTTTTTTGCGTCAATAGGGGAGAGCGGCAGACTTCCTGGCAACCAGGAGTCTGGAATCGGCTACGTGCTTAACCCCACAGAAAATAGCATGTTCCTTAGCCCTGTAGACCCTTGGGAAGTAAACCGTCTATTAAAACAGCTAAAGAATAAAAGTAGCCATGGCATTGACGAAATCCCACCAACCTTGGTAAAGAAATGCGCAGATGAACTGACGTTACCGTTTCATTTCCTTATAAATAAGTCATTTGAAGAAGGTACTTTTCCCGATCTGTTAAAAAAATCAATCATCAAACCGATCCACAAAAAAAATTCAAAACAAGACCCAAACAATTACCGCCCCATAGCCCTCCTACCTACAGCTTCAAAGATCTTTGAAAAAGCCATGAGTGTTCGGATATACAAATTCTGCGAAAAATATAAAATATTCGACGAATGCCAAAATGGGTTTCGCAAAAACCGCTCAACAACTTTGGCAGTTTACAAATTCGTCCAAGGAGTACTTGATGTCATCAATAATAAAAATTACGCAGTAGGTATTTTATTGGATATGACCAAAGCCTACGATAAAGTTCAATTTAACATATTGCTTGACAAAATGTTCAGAATAGGTATTCGAGGAAAAGCTCATGATTGGCTAGTGTCTTATTTAAAAAACAGAGAGCAAACAGTTGAAATTGAGTTTTTTAACAGCCAAAAAAGGGAAATTGAAAAAGTCCGATCAAACAGTATGTCAATAAGTGCTTCAATACCCCAAGGAAGTGTAATAGGATGTCTTAAATTTTTGATATATATCAATGACTTACCTAAAATGATTGAGGGGCCATGTGTTTTATTCGCAGATGACATTTCCCTACTAGTCTCGTGTAAAAATGATTTAAATCTAAACGAAGAACTAAATAAAATATTCACCAAAATCGTCACTTGGATGAAGGCACACAACCTCGAAATAAACTACCAAAAAACTAAATTAATGACTTTTCATCCTCATCAAAAAGCACCCTTAAATATAGATTTTACTTTTAATAACACAAAACTAGAAACTGTAAAAGAATTTACCTTGCTGGGACTAGATTTGGATACAAATGTAAATTGGAAATCGCACATATTAAAACTTAGATCAAAAATTTCAAGATTCTCATACGCTCTCCGTGAAATTAAAAAGACCACCAATCTTCAAACAGCGCTTACCACATACTATGCGTATGCTTATGCATGGTTAAGCTATGGCGTTACACTTTGGGGAAACAGCACGGACGCGCCAATACTATTTACCCTGCAAAAAAAATTAGTTAGAATTCTAGCAAACATCAATCAAACTGACAGCTGCAAACCTTACTTCCAAAATTATAATATATTAACACTACCCAGTATATACATATTAGAAACCTGCAAATTTGTTCGTAAGTACCAAGAATTTTATACGAAGCGCGAGGACATACAAACACGTTACACACTGCGACACAAGTCAAGATTAAACATTCCACTTTCCCGTCTAAAAATACACTCTGATAGTCCTTATGTGATGTCAATTAAAATATACAATAAACTACCTGAACTATTACAAAGAGAAGAAAAAACAAATATATTTATAAAAAAACTGAAAAAATTCCTTATAAAAACATGCTATTACAGTGTAAGTGAATATTTAAACGACAAAACAAAGTTCAATGAATCTTTTTTCATTTAATGTATTTTAATTAATTAATTTAATCGATTGATTTTTATTTAAATTTTAATGTAACTCTAATTTAAACTCAATTTTAATTTAATTAGATTTCGATTAAATTTCAATTTTATTTAATGCCAATTTAATTTAATCTCGATTTAATTTCAGTTTTAAGTATTTAATTACAATTTAATTTAATTTCAATTTTATTTAATTACAATTTATTTAATTCCAATGTACCTAATTTAATTTAATTTCAATTTATTTAATTCCAACTTAATTTAATATTTATATATTTTTTTTTCTAATATCGTCAATAATAAAATAAGTTTGGCTTCCTCTCTCCTACATTTTATGTTTTTGCTGTGCCCGACAGGGTCCACAATGATCTATTTATTTATAACTTACCACCTAAGAACACATGTGGAACGCAAATAAATTTGAATTTGAATTTGAAGCCTATTGCCATCAACAAGGCACAAATCCAGTCTGTGGCTGCTACTAAGAACTATCTTAGGGTGCGTCCACATCTAGCGAAAGCGCAGCACGCGTCACGTCAATAGTTTGGTATGCCAAGAGGCGCGCGCGCGGCGCGCGATCCGCACGCGTGCTGCTCGCAAACGGCGCGCAAGCTGCGCATTTGCAGCGCTTTCGCCAGATGTGGACGCACCCTTAGATTATAAAATTATTATAAACAAAAGTACCCTTTGATTTGGAAATTAAACCAACCCAGGACCTCATGCTCTGCAGTCATTCTTGCAACTACTACATGAACAGGCAGACCTTATTTTGGTTTGTTACATCCGTGACATTATTTTGTTTTTTTTTTTATATTTTATTTTGTCTTTTTTGCTTTACTTTTCAGGCAATGTCATGCCCGTGGGTGCTATGCCTGAGGGTACCATTGTATGCAACCTAGAGGAGAAAATGGGTGACCGAGGTCGGCTGGCTCGTGCCTCTGGAAACTTTGCCACCGTTATTGGCCACAACCCTGATGCCAAGCGTACTAGGGTTAAGCTGCCTTCAGGCGCTAAGAAAGTTCTGCCTTCCAGCAACAGAGGCATGGTTGGTAAGTGAACTGTAATGATTATGTATATTAAAACCATAGGTCGGAATTAGGTAGAGTTATTTTGGTACTTTCATCGAAATGTTAACACTTTCACTGTCCTAAGACAATTATCAATACAATTACTGCATGAATTACTAACTAATTCTGGGAATTCGGGCATATCCACTTTATTCTTTCGCAGCGTAAGTACATGAATCACTCTACCTAATTCTGACCTATGATTTTATATTAAAAAAAAAAATCAATTGAAATAGAAGTAGTTTTTCAAATTTCTTCTGATGTTTATGATGATTTTCACTTACCTACTCTGAAAAATCTTTGATTACACAAGAGGCTCTTTCTGAGAATTAATAATTTATTAGCTAACCAAATTGTTTTCTTATCAGTGTTATAACTTGTGATTACTATTGTGCAGGTATTGTTGCCGGTGGCGGTCGTATTGACAAGCCCATCCTAAAGGCTGGTCGTGCTTACCACAAGTACAAGGTGAAGCGTAACTGCTGGCCGTATGTACGTGGTGTGGCCATGAACCCTGTTGAGCATCCTCACGGTGGTGGTAACCATCAACACATTGGTGAGTACTGCTTCTATTACCTACTAAGGGTCAATTGACACCAAGACAGCACGCTGCGCGCAAATTTCAATACAAATCTATATTTACTGCATGAAAAAGTAACACATTTCCAGTACTGCTCCCTCGCGTCTGGGTGTGTGCTGGCCCTAATTGAACATTTTTCTTTCGGAAATAAAAAAGGAATAATAATAGATGTAACATAATCTATTGATGGTGCTTTATTAATTTCACAGGTAAGGCTTCGACTGTCAAGAGAGGAACATCCGCCGGTCGCAAGGTCGGTCTTATCGCTGCCCGCAGGACTGGAAGAATCCGTGGTGGCAAGACCGATACCAAGAAGGAGACGTAGACGTATTTTTATGCAAAATAAAATATATAAATTCCCGTTTTGATTTTGACTTGATATTACAAATTTACCCAAATTTTATTATCATAATAAGTTTGTCTATTGGAAGCTCAAGAAGCTTCTTATAAAATAGGTAAGTTGATTAATGAGTGTTTTTTAGTTATACCAATAACTTAACAAAGCCAAAGATAACATTACCGAATTATTATTTTTCCTAGGTGGACCTCTACACATCAGTCCTGCTTTGACCACCACAGCCCAAGTGAATATGTACCTGCCTCTGCAATGAAGGAATTCCTTACATTGTAAGTAAATCCTTAAAAATATATTAATTTTTTAATTAATCAGTATCACATAATTTATATAATGTTGACAAATATACAACTAAAAACAAAATTTATGTTAGAAAAAATAGTAAATTGTATTTGCCAAGAAGCACAAAAATCAAACAGGTAACACAGTAAGCACTTCATCCACTGCATCTGCATCCCCAAGGATCTAAAATGCTTACTGTGTTACCTGTTTACCTTTTTATCAGTATTGCAAAAATTGCTCCATTCTACTTACAGATGTAACATTGAATAGAATAGAATATTGAATGTTACCAAGTGTGTGCTGTGATCATTTTAAAACCACAGAAATAAAAAAAAATGTTTTTGTTCATGATGATTTTCACTTACCTACTCTGAAAAATCTCTGATTACACAAGAGGCTCTTTCTGATGATTAATATTTACTAACTAATCAAATGATTCTGGTATTTGTGTTACAACTCCATGTTCTTTGTGCAGGCATTGTGTCCAGTTGGTGGATGTATCAAAAAGACCATCTTTAAAGGATACATGCATCTGCTACAAATACAAGATGAACTACCTGAGCATCCACAGCTCACAGTGGTGGAATCTAACAACACATAGTGAGTAAAGCCTTTATCACAAATTGATATATATTATATATATACAGTGGTGGTCACATAATTAAAGACACCCTTCATGTTGACCACATACAACAAAATAAATGATATTTATGGACCCAAGATAGGTATCAATTCCATTTTAATTGTCATTATTGTGTACACTAAAGTCGTATTTTTAAGAATTAAAACAGTATTAAGTTATAATAACAAGAGTTCAGTCATAGTTCCTGTTTCAAATTTGATACAAACTTTTTTGTACATTTTCCGCTGGTCATCTAATTAAAGACAGTGCGTATTTTAACTTTTTTCTTTTAAAAGAGCACTCATTTTTTACCATATTATGCCACGAATTTTCGTCACAGCAAAAAATAGCTCAGTTTAAACCTTCCTTTAAGTTCGATTGTGAAATTTAAATTGAATTAGTATGTGGGAAAAGCAGAAGTTGCGATCCTTCTGCAAGGAAGATAATTCTCAATTTTATTATGACAAGGGTTGGTCATTAAATAAAATTGCAGATTACTTACTATACGATGCTCTAAAGAAATAGTTAAAACGCCATCCGGCATTTTAAGAAGTTTAATACTGCGGGAAATGTACCTAGGATACCCCGAAAAACAACCCAGCGAGAAGACTCAAGAATAACATCGCTGGCTAAAAAGAACCTTTCAAAGGATCAGAAGTGATTCGCTTAGTAGTATTTGGTGTATAGGGGTCTAGAGAACAGTCTGCAAGAACGATTAGAAGACGATTATGAGAACTAAACTTCTTTGGAAGAATTTCTCATAAGATCCCACTTTTGAAGAAAGAAAATATCAGAACAAGATTTCAATTTGACAAAAAAATATGCACACTGGACAGAACGACAGTGGAAAAATATGCTTTTTTTCGACGTAACTAATATTAAAATGGATACCTCTGATGTAAGAGTTAAAGTGAGTAGTCCTGCAAAAAAAGAGGTTGATCCAAAATGCACAAAGAAAACAGTCAAACATGGAGGAGTAATAACGCAGTTTAGGTATAATTTTCTGGTCACAGTGTAAGACCTATTAAAAAAATAGAAAGTAACATGGATACATTTCAATAAAAGAATATTTCAGAAGAAAACATGTTACCTTATGCCGAGGATAATTTGCAGGTGATACGAACTTTTCGACATGATAACGATCCAAAGCACACTTGAGCAGTGGTCAAAGAACTTCTTAGAAGCCAATCAGTAACAGTTTTAGATTAGCCACTGTACAGTCCCTACACTAACCTGATCGAAGTCTTGTGGTCCCGTGTGAAGAAAATAGTTGCAAAAAACGTACAAGTATTGTGCATCAACATAACACGACATTTAAAAAGGCATGGGAGCAGATTTCGATTGAAACCTGCAATAATTTGATCGCTTCAATGCCTAAACAGTGTCGGGCTGTCGTTGATGCTAAAGGACATGCGACAAAATATTAATAAGGTGGTTTTATGTTTTCATTAAACATCTAAAAGTAATTATAGTTAAGTTCGTTCCAAGATTCAAAACATTTATTTTTTTATAGTTGCATAATTTGTGTGTCTTTAATTAGTTGGCCAAGTTTTTCTATTAGTTTGAACTGCTTGCAATAAAGTAAACTTGATAAAAAATTAAAATACGACACTTTGATCTCTTTACTTAATTTCAAACATTTCACGATAGTCGTTAGAATAATTTAAATAATATCGCAAGGTCCTATTGCATTATAATAAAAAAATATAGGGTAGGTAAACTTTGAAAAAAATATATTGTATCAAGTGTCTTTAATTATGTGACCACCACTGTATATAGCTTTAAAAAATTGATATAGAAATAAACTATTAAAACAGGCGGGTCCATAATCTAAGTTTGGTAAAGTTTAACAATACTATAAATGGGTTCAACATTATTGAGGTCCTAACAACTGCAATCTGACTTATTTTGTACTTGTTGTACAGGATGAATTTTTTAACTGGGCATGGATGGCTATTTAAGAAACTTTGAGGAATATCAAAAAGCATTGAAAAGAGTCTAGAGGCCGATTTTGACGAAAACTAAAATTGCATCATTAATAAAAAAAAATAATGGATTTTAGAAAAATCAATAATCATGGCCAGGACTCGAACCCGTTGATTTTGGAAAAAATATTACACCATTTGATCGTGTTGCTAACAAGGATCAAATTCTGGGAAGTAATCATATACGACAAACTTAGGGTGCTCCCACATCTATCGACGCGGAATCGGATTTTTCCGTCGCCCTTTCTCTTTCTGTCGCTTAGCTTTGCTAGACCGAGACAATGCGATAGCACGCGGCCGCCTTGAAGATTCCGCCGCGTGCGATCGCATTATGCTTTCTGTCTCGGTCTAGCAAATGGCAGTTCTAAGCGACAGAAAGAGAAAGGGCGACGGAAAAAGCCGATTCCGCGTCGTTAGATGTGGGAGCACCCTTAAGCAAATAGTATTTTTTTATGAAATTGCCGTTTTTCTATGTCACTACTTCTACTGAGCCATAATTCATTCGAAATTATAAAATTTTATTGTTTTCAATGTCTCACTGGATTTGACGTCTCAACAATCCAACTGCATTCAGCAATATGAAATGATTGAGTTGAATAAAAATTACAGTATTTCAAAGTAGAAACGGTTAACTTATGTTTCGAATACAGTAATTGCCTTGAAGATCAGTTACTTTTCCTTGAGTTTGCCGTGTATGATTACTTCCCAGAATTGTATCCTTACTAGCAATACTATCGAATGGTATAATAATACAAGGTGTGATTTTTTTTCCAAAATCAGCTGGTTCCAGGGTTGGAAAAAAAAAATTTTTTTTTCAAATTTATAAAACAAACAGTTCAAAATGTTTTAAACAAGTGTTTTTTTTGTTTTTTTTTAGTTTCTGGTTTTTTTTTTTTAAATTCTTCCACCTTGTTTGTTGATGTCTAAACGTATAAATCAATTATGTTTCATTTCTAGACTACATCTTTTCAAATTCGCCCTTTGTAATGAAATTTTTACGAAAAATGATCAATGGAAAAAAAACATGTGATGTTTTTTTTACAATAATTTTATGCATTGTTTCATTACAATGCCAATAAAAGTTAAAAATATGACATAACAATGGCATTAGACTCAAAAGGTTTTATGTCAAACTATTTTGACTCCTGAAAATTAATTTATTTTCATTTTATATGCATTCATCTGCCTTGAAAAGTAGTTGAAACGGGTAATAAAAAACACTGTTTAATTTCAAACTGTTTTAAACACTGTTTTAAACAGGTGTTTTAAAACAACTTGTTTTAATCATGCCAACCCTGGCTGGTTCGATTCCTGGCCATGATTATTGATTTTTCTAAAATCCAATGACTCAGTTTTAGTTTTCGTCAAAATCGGTCTCGAAACTCCTTTCAACGTTTTTTGATATTCCTCATAGTTTCGGAAATAGCCATCCACGCCCAGTTGAAAAATTCACCCTTTTTATAGCAGTTTTGAGCCAGATGTTATATTATACCAACAATTGTCTAATAATAGTGTGCATTAATTTGGCATGAACGGGATTTTTTTAAATCTGTTCAAGTTTTGTTCATGATGATTTTCACTTACCTACTCTGAAAAATCTTTGATTACACAAGAGGCTCTTTCTGAGGTCTATTCTTTTATTTCTTTGCCTATTTTTGTAAGTTTATTTATTTATTAGAAAATATTAATTGTTAGCAGGAATCCTGAAGATTATGTACTGAGGAATATGAGGTGAACAGCAAAATTTCATTTTATCATTACCCTGGTTGTGTGCAGGCGGCCGCAGGGCCCATGTTGTTGGTAACATCATAGCAGACTCCTGTCAAGTAAGTAAAATAACCCCTTAATTTACAGCATCAAAACGGTATTCTAATCTACTTCTATGGGCAATTATTGAGGTGTAATAGACCTGTGTCACCACATCACGTCGATGTACTGTAACAGAGAGGAGTTCCACCTCTTCTGTTGCCGTACCTCTTCCCTCCATATTTAATACGGCAGCGTCCTTTGGGATGGACGTACTGGCACATGGCGCCTTTAGTTTGTCGTGATATTTGTTCATTATTATGGTGATCAATAATTACCAAAACAGATCATCCGTCACTTCTATTTCAAATTTAACAAAAAGTATTTTTTATTTTATTTTATATGCCCACAAATTTACATGAAATTGGGTATGATGACACCTTAAATAAAAAAGCATACAGTTTTTCTCACTAAATAAATACATTGTTTGGAGCATCTCTGAGGAAATTCGGTTTTGTTTTTATTTCGCATTATTATGTAAGTTTTATTTCTTTTTGTACTTATGCGTTTTTTTCTAATAAACCTTCTGTTAATTCTTAACAAACTAACAGGAATCTTTCTCATCACTACAGGTAAAAGGGTCAGCTGCCAAGAGGTGATCATCCAACTGCTGATTTACTTGATATCTACCATTGTCGTTTATGGATGATGGATACTGTTGTAATAGTTTTTATTTATAATAAACTATTGTTACGTTAAATTACTTTTTTGTATATTTCTTATAATCAAACTTCAACTCTTCCGTCAACTTGAATTTTGGGCAGCAGTTGCAGTCTACATGATTGTAGGGGGGCAATAAGACGGGATTTTGTGAAAATCCTGTAAGGGGTCAAAAGAGGTGAAAACTTTTGTATGTATAATCTTATTCCTTGGGTTTATACATTTGAAACTTGCCATGATTAAAGATTAGATTATTTATTTTTTTTAAACTACCCTCTATTGTTAATCTAGACGATGTTAAAGTTGTAAATATGGGAAAATCACAACGCGTGATTGAAAATCAGTATTTATTTATTAGATCAGAAATAATAAGACGTGTTTTTGGATTTTTCGAAAATCGCCACCCAAGTTAGTGAAAAGGGGTATTCAAGTTTAAAGGGAAGGATCTTAAACAGCTATACGTATTTACCTGAATTTTGATTTATTACGTAGATGAGCACCGAGATAGAATTTCACCTTAAGGGGTTGAAAATGGGCATTATTCGTTTTTTAAAATTACCCTCCAATGATAATCTAGACGATGTTAAAGTTTGTTATAATGTGCTAATAACCGATGAATTTGAAACTCTGTATAGGTATAGAAATTAGATCAAAAGTAATCAAACAATTTTTTATCGGTTTTTCAAAAATCACCCCTAAATTGGTGAAAATAGGTGATTTTTTAAGGATTTTATTGTGAGTAATGCTGGTAGTATTTTACAAATTATAGCTGCCAAATGACATCCCAAAAGCGTCTTAGGAGATACTTCGAACCACAATTCTCGGCGACAGCGCGCACGCACCAATCCCACATAATATTATGTCGTCCGAGGGATGAGGTGGGGGGGAACGGGATCACTCCAGAGCGCGTGGCAACATAATGGGCAACATGCGTTTTTAAATAATCCCAAAATTTTTTCCAAAATTTTGAAGTGAAAACTTCTTTAGCGGCGTTGTACACTTTTTCTGTAATGGGTAAAAAATTTAAAACTCGCGTCAGGGTCACGTGACCGTCAGGGTCACGTGACCGTCAGGGTCACGTGACCCTGATCGAAAATGAGTAAGACGTCATTCAAATTAAAAATAAAACATAGTAACAAAAAAGTTTTCACTTCTACCGGCACTCCTGGAGTGCAACCTTTTTTTTTTCTATGCATTAGGTATCAATCACTAAACCCATTTTTGAAAAAAAATCGATACGTCAAATTGTCATATTAAATCATTTTCTCATCCACTCTGTGTGGTCACTAAGCTAAACGTTAATAATATACACTTGCCGACGCATGAAACGGGCAGAGCGCACCCCGCTGACCCCCCGCCCCGCCCCGCTACACCTGAGCGACACATCACAGCGCGGTGGGCAGATTCATCAACTTTTTATAGATAACATTGAGACGTGATATCTCGATATTTTTGTATTGATTGATACAAAAAGAAAAAAAAACTTTTTCAAAAAAAAATGTAACCGACTTCAAAACAACCACAAAAAAAGTTCAAAATAACCTACAAAAAAACTTTTCTTTCGAAAGTCGGTGACTTTCTTTTTTATTTAATTGACTTTTTGTCACCGACTTTCGAAAGAAAAGTTTTTTGTAGGTTATTTTGAACTTTTTTTGTGGTTGTTTTGAAGTCGGTTACATTTTTTTTTGAAAAAGTTTTTTATTTGTTCCTTTTCAGTTTCACTATTCAACCCAAATTATTGTCAAATACATAATTTTCTTACATGTGCACTAAAATTTTGTAATCCGTAGCACCGGTAATAACAACGCCCATGTATAAAAACTAAAAACTACTGCACCAAACTTAATGAAAATTTTGTGGGACCAAATGGCAGATATACTGTATAGAACAAAAAAAGAATCATTGAAATCGGACCAGAAACCTCGGAGTAATCGGTGTAGACAAAGTTGAAAACTTTTTAGGTTTTTGTTGATTTATGTTGATTTTTCAAAAAGTGCTAGTCCGATTTCGATAAAATTTTAATGGGACCATTCCAGAAGTATATCCTATCCAACAAAAAAAGAATTTTTCAAATCGGTTGTTAAACGACGGAGTTATGCCCGAACAAACATAAAAAAAAAAAAAAATACAAACATCCGAATTGAGAACCTCCTCCTTTTGGAAGTCGGTTAAAAACACGTATTCAATGATTTTCGCCAAAGATTAATATATTAAAATTTGGATGGTGACTAAAAAATCACCCTGTATAGGATGATATAAGAGCACAAAATAATAAGATTCAGCACTATGCCGTCATTTGAAAGCTGTCCAATTCCCTCTTTTTCCGTGATCCGGGGGTTGCAACCCTCGATTTTTTCGCCTTGTCGCATGATTTTTGTACGGCGTTGCGGAATAATGGATTAGAAGCTGTATTGAAATAGTATGAAACTAATGCCGTACAGACTGAAATGACCAAATTTACCCTGGAAATTGTCAGAAAATCAAAAAAATTACCGACTTTGTGGCGCACCATTTTTTTACGGCACTGCGCACTTATTATTTTTCATGGATCTATCGATGGTAAAAATGCCGTACAAAAATATAATGATTTGGTCAAAAAAAAAAAAAAAAAAAAAAAAAAAGAAAAAAAAAAAATGCACCTGGAATCTTATTTTTACCGACTTCAAAAAAGGAGGTTATCAATTCGACCCGTATGTTTGTAATATTTCCAAAACTGCCCAGTTTTCGGATATGTTAGTCTATATCAGCGTCTCAACAAATGTGCAAAATTTCATAAGTGTATGTATGTATGTTTTTATGTTTGTGTTCGCATATCTCCGGAACTACAAGTCCGATTTATGTAATTCTTCTTTTGTTGTACTAGGTATTATTCAACTTAAGAAATACTGCAAGTTTCATCAAAATCGGTTCAGTAGTTTTTGAGATAGAGACTTTTTACCGACTTCAAAAAAAAGGAGGTTATCAATTCGACCCGTATGTATGTAATATTTCTAGAACTGCCCAGTTTTCGGATATGTTAGTCTATATCAGCGTCTGAACAAATGTGCAAAATTTCATAAGTGTATGTATGTATGTATGTTTTTATGTTTGTGTTCGCATATCTCCAGAACTACAAGTCCGATTTAAGTCATTCTTTTTTTGTTGTACTAGGTATTGTTCAACTTAGGGAATACTGTAAGTTTCATCAAAATCGGTTCAGTAGTTTTTGAGATAGGGACTTTTTACCGACTTCAAAAAAAAGGAGGTTATCAATTCGACCCGTATGTATGTAATATTTCTAGAACTGCCCAGTTTTCGGATATGTTAGTCTATATTTTTTGCCTACTTGGATCGTAGATTTTCAAAGTCGATTGTATGTTTGTTCACGATTATCTCGCGTTTGTCTGAACCGATTTTCATGCGGTTTTCGTAAAAGTGTTTGTTACATTCAGGAAAGGTTTTAGTATATAACATTAATGGATATCTTGTGACGTTGCCCGCATAGATCCGTATTTGCTGCTCGCTTGGATATAGATTTCTAAAGACGCCGATTATACGAAGAGTTTTGTTGAATATCTGAACTAACTAAAAAGGGTAAAATAAAAACTTAAAAAAAAGTACCGAGTTCAAAAACAAATACAAAACAATTTAAAATAACTTTTCTTTCGGAAGTCGGTGGTTTTAATTTCTATTTCATTGACTATTGCCACCGACTTCCGAAAGAAAAGTTATTTTAAACTTTTTCCCACGTTTTTTTTATAAACTCACTTTTCTTTTTGTATTTGTTTTTGAAGTCGGTACTTTTAAAAAAAAAGTTTTTTATGCTCATAGAAATAACATCCTTTATACGTCACCTGGTGGTTCATAATTATTATGACCCATCCATTTTGGACATGGGCCTGTAGTCTATAGAACCCATTTGCATACTTCATAAAACAGATTGCGGTCCTCATATTTTGCAAACGAAATGCCTTCTGCGACCTGCATTATGCGCGCGGACACGCACGACCCGCATACCACCTTTGACGGTATACGGTCGAGCGCGCGCGCGTCGTTCGACAAATGTCTCGTACACACAAAAGTGTATACGTTACGTGAGATGTATCGTAGAGCTGTTACTTTGAAATTAAAAAATAAAATTCGTGTGACACTTGCTGAAAAGAACCTTTTTGGTGTACCTAGCCCATACAAAGACAACCCGCCGAAACCGCTTTAACACTTTCACTGTCCGTGCATTACACATGTAATGCACTAATGAAGCCGGAAACACATTATTAACACCCGACGCCACCCGATGAAACGTGATGCGTGTTGGGTCAAATCAAATGTATTGTCACAGAGGTATTGTTTTCTATGACCAGAATCACACTATGAACACCCGACGCGACGACACGCGCTCACTGCACATCGGGTGTCGACACGTTGCGTCGCGTGGCGTGTTAAATAATGTTTCCGGCTCCGTACGTCCGTGCATGACATAATGGGACTGAAAGATATCGTCATGGCCTTGAAATGGGTACGAATGAACATTCAACATTTTGGTGGTGATAAAGATAAAGTTACTCTGATGGGCAGTAACTCCGCTCCAACGTTCATATCACAAGTGTTAAATAGCATCTTTAAAAGCTGTACAAAAATATTTTCTTTAAAATAATAAAAGCCTATGTTTTAGTAACAAAAGTTTTATTTAATATTACTGACAAAGACAATTCATTAATGACTCGTACGTCTTGTACTTACTGTTCTTTACCATATTATTTATAATATTAAAACCTATTTATTAAAATAATTAAAAAGATTCATTCTTATGAACTACACCATCCATACTGAATTCCGATAAATCTATGTCACTTTCATCTTTAGCGGCAACTCTCATTGGCTTAGGTTTCACAAGTGTTTTGTGATTTACAACTGGAACTGGTGCACTTTCAGAGTCGTCTAGGATTGAGCTGCCGAGACTAGTGTTGCTTCCAGTTATGCTGGCAGCTTTTGCCATCGATCCAGCTAGAACATCCACTGCTCCGACAAGCGGGGCCGTTGGAGTTTCGTGACGTCGTGCCAACTGTGATTCTATCCTTTCTTTTAATTCGGCAATTTTTGGACTGGTGGTGCGGGTTATGTTTTGTATTTTTGTGTCATTTTTTAGAGGTTCGTTTTCAATGCTGTAAACAAAACAAAATATTGAAAGAACCAAGATAAGACTAATTGTCATAATAATATAATCTTTTACAAACATACCTGGATATATCCCATTCTTCACCGTCGAGGTTTACTAAACCTAATTCATATTTTTCATTGCCATCGCTTTTCTCCGTTATGCTTTGTGACGGAGATGCGCTAACTGATTTCATTTGAATTGCATCCATATCGAAAAGTACTTTCTTTTTATTAAGAGATGACGCTGAAGATGCATTTTTCAAGACACTTTTTGTTTGTTTTACTGTAATTTGAGAGTTGTTCTCCAAAAAATTCTTTTTGACTGGAATACCCAACAGTGACTCTGCATCATCGCTGCTGTCTTCATCGTTTCTAGCTGCTGTATTACTGGTAATCTCGTGAGAATTTGAGGAACGCTCAATTAAACTTGTAGCAGATTGTGTGCGCAGCAAGTTATCATCACTAATTGTATATCGTTTGACGGTGTTATTATAATCAGCAGTAGCGGAAGCAGGTCTTCGTGCTGGAGACTTTATCAAGCTCTCGATAGATTTCGATGTCTGTTGTACATTGGTTGTATTATAATATTTGTGATCGCTTTCGTCTGATCCATCTTCGGAATAATTTATGGTACTCAGATTTTGCTGTGCTTTAGGAGAATCTTGTACAGAACTCTTGACTTTACTTTTATTTTCCTCCTTAGCCTGGTTATCGGATTTTGAAGTCGCATTTAATGAGCTACGTGATCCGTTTTTTGTAGTATTAAATGCCTTTAACGGACTACGCCTGACCGCAACAGGGCTGGTTGATGCTGATCCCGGTGGAGTTTTCAATAACGTCATGGCGCGCTTTGCTACTTCAGCATTCAACGACTTACGCTTATGTTTTACATTCGTGTCGTTCATTTTTACCAATGATAATGCTTTTGTTTTCACATTAGAAATAACAGTAGTCAGGTTTTTAAAAGGCTTTGATGCTTTTGTTGGTGATACGTATTCCTGTATCTCGGGAACATCCTGTTTCAAATCTGTAGTACTCGAATCCAAATACGACAGAATTGTATGTCTCACTTTTTCGTGTGCAGGATTTTTCTGAAAAAAGTGTATATACAAAGTTAGTTTCTATTTAACCGATTTAAAAAAAAGGAGGTTATATCAATTCGACCCGTTATTATCGGTGCTACGGATTACAAAATTCTAGTACACTTGTAAGAAAATTATGTATTTGACAAGAATTTAGGTTGTATACTTAAAAACTAAATAAGATTTGTTTTATGTGTAAACTATTACTATATCTTTAAATATAAACTTTTCTTTCGGAAGTCGTTGGCAAAAATGTCAATGAAATAAAAACCAAGCCACCGACTTCGGAAAGAAAAGTTATGATGTAGGTAGGTTATTTTATCCTTTTTTGTTGTGGTTGCTTTTGATGCCGGTTACTTTTTTAAATTAATATTATGGTAATTCAACGGTTCAGAGAAGCATTTAGTTATACTAATACCTTAGCCTTCAGTTCTTGCTGCTGGTGTATTTGATGGCGTTGTTTTTGGAAGACACTTCGAGGTAGTCTAGGTTTGAGTGGGTCCACACCAGCCGACACTAGACGACTATTTACTTCTTCAGTTATTTTCGATCTGACTACTTTCATAGGGCTGTAATCAAATTATGATGGAGTTATGTTAATCTTATTTAATTATGTAGTTGGTATTGTATGGAATAGACGTGCAGTCAAGTCTTGGTATTTCTTTCTGATCCGTAAATAAAACGTAGATCATCATGCATATAATGATAACGATGCTGTGTAGCATTCCAGAAAAAAAAAGAAATCATTGTTGTTGATGTAGAAACTCTTCACATCCATCCTTTTTTTTTTTAGCATGGTAAATTGATCAAATGAGTTCTCCCACCCCGGGCAGGGCGGGAGGGACTGTCAGACTTGTGCTGACTAAAATCCACGGTGTTCTTCAATAGCCCTTTATGTTCCGGGGTCACGGTAAAGGAATACCTAAGTCCCGCGACCCCGGCAGGCTTTGGCCCTCTGAGAGGGGGCCCCGCCCTCATTTTGCTGACGCTCTTTGAGACGCGTGTGGAACACGAGGCGCCGTCGACCCGGGTATGGTCCACGGTCGCACAGCGAGTTGCCCTTTACTCGCTGTCTGCATGCCCGCGCCTATGGTGGCCGGAGATCGTCTGCCGACGTCTGACGCCGTGGGCGTCTACCACTGCGGTTGGGGCGGAGGGAGGACGCTGTCCTCTCCATCTCGCGGCCCGCCTCCTCCTTCGCAAACATTACTGCTTCGCAGAAGAAGGCGACCGCATGCCACTTCGTCTTGCCCCGCAGCATGGCCTCGACCAATGCCGGGCGCGAGAGGTCTCCCTATCGCCTCCGTGAGGACACGGCGGTGCTCTGCCTACTAAGCGGGGCAGTCCTGCACCGTATGCTCCACCGTATCCTCCGAACGATCTTCGCAGTGGTGACACCCGGGCGTCTCTTCCCTCCCTATCCGACACAGGTACCTCCCGAAACTTCCGTGTCCGGTGAGGACCTGCGTCATCCGATAGGTCAGGACACCGTGACGTCTCTCCAGCCACTCCTCAAAGAGGGGTCTTACCGCCGCGATTGCGGCGTGCCCGAACCTCGGTTGTGACAGTCGTTGTCTCCATACTGCCCTGAGATCGCGCCGGTCCTCTTCCCGCCGCGTCTCGACTTGTAGGGGCAGCATAGATGCGCTGGAGGGCAGACGCCTCCAGATCCCAGGGCAGCACTCCGGCTAGGAGGTTGGCCGATTCGCCGGCGATCGTGCGGTATCCTCGGATCATCCGGATAGCCATGACCCTATGGCATGCGACCATCTTTAGTGGTCGCGTCCGAATGCTCAGGGCCCACACTGGGGCCCCGTTGAGGGCCATGGACCGCACGACACCGGCGTACAGCCTCCGGCAGGAGGCGTTTGGCCCGCTGAGATTGGGCAGGAGTCGCCTGAGGGTTCAGTTCAGTTTTGGGGCCAAACGCAGGAAGTGCTCCCTGAAGTTCCACCGGCTGTCGAGGACAAGTCCCAGGTACTTCATCGTCGACTCGACGCCTCACATCCGTCCTAGAAGAGGTCTTCAAAACCCATGAGCTAGCTGGAGCGAGAAGGGCATTGTTGTCGGAAAGAGAAGATTCGTTAATTCGATTCGTCTTGTTCTCCTCTTCTGCTTCGATTCGTTTATTTCGATTCGTCTTGTTCTCCTCTTCTGCTTCAGAGCTCGGGCAGATGCTTGAACAACTAAACGCTGCAAGCCGCGAGGTCGGACTGGAAATCAATATGTCAAAGACAAAACTTATGACCAACAGCACAAAACGCCATATCTTTACGTCGAGGGTGTTAGGGTGAAGTATGTCCATGAATACGTATTTTTGGGCCAAATAGTCTCATTCCAGGCGAGACAAGATAAAGAAATTCTACGTCGGACCGAAAGCGCCTGGAAAAGCTTTTGGTCCATGAAAGACCTGATGAAGGGAGAACTTCCTTTGTCGCTAAAGCGGAAACTCATGGACGTTTGCATCCTCCCCATCCTCACGTACGGTGCACAAACTTGGTCTTTGACAAATCCTCAGAAGTCCACACTCGCGGTTTGCCAGCGACGCATGGAACGCAGTATTTTCGGAGTTAAACTTTCAGACCGCATAAGAAACACAGTACTGCGTTCCTTGACGCAATTTCCCGATATGGGAGAAAAAGCTGCCAAGCTGAAATGGGACTGGGCTGGCCATGAATGTCGAATGCCATACAATCTCTGGGAAAAACATACATCCGATTGGATGCCAAAAGGGAGTACTCGACGTCGTGGCAGGCCCAAGCGAAGATGGCGAGCTGACTTGGACCGCTTCATGAAGGACTGGACCACGCGCACAGTCGCAGAAAGCCGCGAGAAGAGGAACGAGTGGAAGCCCGGCCTTTGCCCAGCAGTGGGACACTATGGGCTGATTTAATAATTATAATTTAGCGAAATCATAATCGGTTATCTAAAAGTTTGTCTAACCTTGTGGGAACGATAGCTGGAGAGTTTTCTTTAGAACTTTTAATATGATTTGACTTTTCTTTTTTTACTCGTGGTGTTTTTGCATTTACTATCTGGGAATCACGTGCAGTTGGTGTATGATGAGTATTTTCTTCCACTTTTTTAAGTTTGTTTGAAATTTCCATTTTATGATTGGCAGGTTCCTTTACGTCCACAGCTTTATCTATTTGCAATGGTTTAACATTTTCTGAACTTGATAAGTCTGAAGAACTGGAAGTTATAGGGCCAATATTTAGCAACTCTTGTGCTTTTCTATGAAGTTTTTCAAGGGTTTTACGGTCAGCTTCTTGATCAGATTTATTTGTATTTATTTTTCTCTTTACTGATTTTTTTCTAATATTGGAAGAGTTAGGTGTTTTTGTCGGAGTCTGAAATGTGGCAAATTAAATATTAGAAATCATTGCTCATAATTATTTTCGTGTTTTTAATAAAATTCTAATCAGCTCAAAAACTTACTGGTGTATCATCAGTACTATCAATACGTCCATTCGTTTTAGCATGAATACTTTGTTGCAATAACGCTTGTAATTGAGCCGCTCGTTCCCTTTCTGTTTCGGCCAGAGCGCGAGATTCTTTAGCATCCCTGGCAACATCATTCAACTTCTGAAGCAATTGTTCGTATTGCTTCGACTGAACTTCGGCCCGATTCGACCAAAGTAGTACTTGAGCGTCGACTTCCTTATTTCGATTAGCATTTTCTTTTTCTGTTCTTATTCTCTAAAATAATAAGTTATTATACTTGTAGCTATGTATCTAAAGCAAGAATGAATCCGTACCGTACCACACCGTGCCATAAATTAAAAATTAAAAACTAAACATAGTTTGATGTCATTACCGATTCCTTAAGTTCTTTTTTCAATGCCAATATTTCAGCACCTTGTTGTTTTATTGTTTCATGTAATTCAATAATTACATTCGTTTCGGTTGGAGCAGGTTTCTCAGTTTCCTTTTCTTTGAAAATCTTAATTGATTCTATGATCTGGTTTCTTAATTTATCCATTTCTTTGTTATAATTTTCATGTTCTTCTTTTTTCCATTCCTCAATTTTATTTAAAAAGTATTCTTCATTATTCGTTGATACCTCTGCGTCTTTCATATTTTTCTTTACCTCTTGGATGATATTAGTACTGTTAGGTTTAACTTCATTTATTATAGTTTTAGGTTGATTATTTTGATTAGTTGTGTTAGCAATTACTTTTTCCATTTCTTTTAATTTATTCTTAAGTTCATTAACTTCTGCACTTAATTTGGTATTTTCGTTGTTCATGGTATGTTCTTCTTTGTCTTTCTGAGGTGTCTCAATAGTATTCGAATGTCGTCTGGATATATGACTCTTCAAGTAAAGTTGGTTTAGAAATACCTTGTCGCAATAATTACATTTGTTATACTGGAGTGCATCATTCGATGTTGAGGGAAATATATCGCCTTTGTGCGATAGGGTTTTTAAAATCATGGTTGCTATGTTATCATTTCCATATGGCAGAGGAGTCTTAAAACCATGCCTTGACCTTTTTCTCAGTCTTCGTATTTCTTCATCCTTTTCTCTAAGATCCTTTTTACATGTATCTAGTTCCTGTAACGAATTCTCAATGTTAACTTCTGGGTTTACGAAAAATGTTGGAAATTATACCTTTTCTATGGGTAATTATTATACCTTTGCTAGAGATGTTATTTCCTCCCGCAACACGTAAACACTACGGTCTAAGTAATGCCGACAAAATTGTTGATATTCAACGGCCAGTTGTGCAAGTCTGAACAGTTTCAGGACTCCTTCGTCAAGTATGCGCACATCAAACTCGGATTCAATCACGCAATCCAATATCTGTTCACCAAGGTTTTTTTATTAGAATATAATAAGTATTTCCTCACAAAATTGATTTATTATGTTTGAATAGGTAGGTACCTAGTAGAGAATAATTCGTAATAAACAAAAGTAGGTCAATATTTTCCACATGATTTGTTAATATGTACGTCCTCTACTGTTTATTACATTGCGCTAAAGTTTTAAATTTACTCTAAGCAATTCATGATTGTTCAATTATATTCAAGTACTTATTCGTATGCTTTTGTAGTGAGCAACAAGTGAGCACCGTCGATACTTTCTAAATACAAGCACTTTACGTGTTATTAAGTCAGCAATAGGCAATAGTTTTTATGATAAATTAATATTAAGTCCTTACGTCATTCAAATGCTGTTCGAGGATTATAAATTTTCTCTCTTTTATTAGACTTTCAATATCTATCAGTCCTGTAACAAAATGTTATAAAATAACAATATTATGCCACGTTACATATCAGGTTGTTGCTTAGCAGTCACGTGCAATCGACAGTAAAAATTATTAAAATACACCTTGCCTTCACTTGTATCCCAATAAATGAGTGCTAGATTCATTACGATCAAAATAAGACCTAATGGCTGCTACACACCTTACGATAAATCGTTACGATTAGTTGGTACAGATAAAACTGCACAGTTTCGGTAGTGCCCACACACCTTCAGACAGGTACTAGAAAACTGTACGATTATTCATTAGTTGAGCCATGGCTTCGACTGACGATGCGTTGGCAGTTGTTGGTTTATAAGGCAAAAACTGAACAAGTGGCCACACACGTTACGATTTATCGATACAGTTTCATCCGATTCCGATTTATCTATCCAAAATTTCATACTGCTCCGTTCAACTGTACAGTCTTATAAAATCGGAAAAACTGTACAGTTTTTCTCATACACACTTGTCGATTTATCGTTGCAGTTTATCTGTACCGACTAATCGTAACGATTTATCGTAAGGTGTGTAGCAGCCATTAGATTTCATTAAAAGTACTCACTAATTTTATTCCAGTCTATATGAATACGAGGTCGATGGGTGTTGAAAGTAAAACCAGATTCTTCAGCAAGTTTAGGGAAATGGTGATACAGTTCGAACGATGTTTTACACGCCATTGCGTTAAATTGAAAGTGTAACTGTTATAATGAATTCATGAAAAGTGATAAAATAATTCGTTTGCTCCGTGATTGACACTGTGATACCATTGTTTGTTTGTATTCGTTGCCTAGCAACCGTGTGCCAAACAAAATCTGAAGGCTCGTATTCCGTCAAGCCCGACAAACAACACAACATGACTGTGTCGTCAGTATGACCTGTAGTATGACCAAAGAGTACCTATATATTTTGCATATACTTCCTATATAATATGATTTTGCATTGACTTATTTTTAAATCAACGTTTTTGTAATCGCTGCACCTTCAGTAGGTCACAACCCAGGTCACAACATTGTATTAAAGCTATGATAATACAAGTAGAATTCGAGTCCCGTACGGTTCATCGAATTACCCTTGGTCGATAAAACTGTCTACAGAATGCATGGTTCACCGACGAACGGTAATACGAGAAAACTATTAGTCGATACAATTATTTAGCGACAGCACGTTTCGCCGAATAACGCTTCATAGAATGAATGGTTGTCCGATGCCAAGATTTGCCGATGTCACGGTTCGCCGAAACACGCTTGAACTAAATAATCCTATATCGATAGGTAGCAATTTGCATCGAAAGCACCGTTTTCTTACACCGACGATCGATTTTCGACCTTATTGTTATTTAAAATTTGGCTTGTTTTTTCTCATATTCACGTTCGGTAACATTGCTCCTTCATTAAAATCCGGTGTTTGCATAAATGTCAGTAAGGTCGAAAATCGTTTGAAGCTGTTTTTTTAACTTGCCATCGTTAAGCAATTTAAAAAACAGGTTCAAACGATTTTCGACCTTATTGACATTTAAAATTTGGTTTGTTTTTTCTCACTTTCGCTAACATTGCTCTTCATTAAAATCTAGCAAGGAACAAAAGCGCTGGTTTCTCTGTCTCCAGGTGGTAATGGACTGTGACTATGACAAGGAGTGCAGTCCTTGGATGTTACTGTGGTTCACTTTTTTTATCTTTTTTTTAGGGCGGGAGGCCACGATGTCTGTCAAAATTGTATGAGCGAAGAAACTAAAGACAATTATTATGGATCGTCGGTGTAAGAAAACGGTGCTTTCGATGCAAATTGCTACCTATCGATATAGGATTATTTAGTTCAAGCGTTTTTCGGCGAACCGTGACATCGGCAAATCTTGGTATCGGACAACCATTCATTCTATGTAGCGTTATTCGGCGAAACGTGCTGTCGCTAAATAATTGTATCCCCTATATACAAATGTACTCTATGAATTGTATCGACTAATAGTTTTCTCGTATTACCGTTCGTCGGTGAACCATGCATTCTGCAGACAGTTATATCGACCAAGGGTAATTCGATGAACCGTACGGGACTCGGTAAATTCACGTACCATGCATGGCTTAGATCCTAAATTTACTGCAGCAGGACCTGTGGATAGACTTATAGATAGAATAATAAGCTTTATGATGCACAAATTACGGAGTTATCCCAGTAGTTCCATTGTCTAGTTCCATTAAGGAACTACTGGGTTTTTTTTCTTTAGTTCCATGAAACTAGAATACCTTTTCACCTAATCCCATTCGTTGGTTAGAAACATTCTTTCAAAAAAAAAAAGGTTGCACTCCAGGAGTGCCGGTAGAAGTGAAAACTTTTTTGTTACTATGTTTTATTTTTAATTTGAATGACGTCTTACTCATTTTCGATCAGGGTCACGTGACCCTGACGGTCACGTGACCCTGACGGTCACGTGACCCTGACGCGAGTTTTAAATTTTTTACCCATTACAGAAAAAGTGTACAACGCCGCTAAAGAAGTTTTCACTTCAAAAAACAGAATACCAGTAGTTCCATGGAACTAAACTTACCCCAGATTTGATAAAATATGGCTCTGAGTAAGTCCCGCTGATTCTCCGTATCGCATATTTCATATTTAGCAAAATATGAAATATGCTCAATAGATAAATGCACTAAAATTGATATTTGCTCCATATATGGAGCAAAATCAAATCTTGCCAATTAAGTTTGAACGTTGTGGAAAATCCTTTCAAACTGGCTTTTATAAGATTTATTTTTTCATTCAATAATATCGTCATTGATGATTGGGTGTTGCACATAAATGTTTGTCCTCCCCTCAAAGAGGCGATAGTTTAATGAAATTGAAACGGAAACCTGAGGCACCATTTATATTTAGAAATAATACATACACACATCAAAAGTGTCTAGGGATCAAGCATTTTTATGCGGATTTCTTGAGATTGAGATGTGGCTTTGTAATAAATTTATGATTTTATAAATTTATATGGATCCTTTTTGGTGCATTTCATAATTTGAATCAGGAACTGTAAATCAAATTCGAGTAAAAGATGAAAATCAGCTGTCAATATTTTCCCTATAAAAACATACAACGCATTGAAGACATTATTAGTGCTACTCATAGAGTACATTTGTATTGGTGCTACTGTTTCCCTACTACTGATTAAAACCAACGTTATTATGGAGCGGCGACGTCATTTAAGCAGGGAAGAAATGCTCAGAGCCGTGGGAATGATAGAAGCTGGTTCCCGGCAACGTACTGTGGCTTTAGCTCTGAATACAAGTCAGAGTGTTATCAGTCGACTTTGGACACGTTACCGAAGCACTGGTACCGTGGCTGAGCGCCATGGAGGACGGTATCGCTGCACCACACGGAGACAAGACCGATACATTCAAATCTTAACTCGAAGAGCTCCAACAATAACCGCCATGATGTTAGCCGTGAGGCTTCATCACTCTTCAGGGAACTTAATTAGCGACCAAACAGTCAGAAACCGCTTGCATGAAGTGAACCTTCATTCCCGAAGACCGCTACGGGTACCACCTATAGCAATGCACAATCGTAGGATTCGCCGATATCAATGGGCTCTTGAACACAGAAATTGGGCAGAAGAACAATGGCGTTTCGTGTGCTTTTCTGATGAGTCTCGTTTTGGTATGAGACCGGATACAAGACGTATACGACACTGGAGAACCCCTGGACGCCAACAGCGATTAAAATCCTGCCAGGAAGTCCATCCTTATAGTGGTGGAACCATCATGGTATGGGCGGGTATTTGGATCGGCGGAAGAACTGAGTTGATTTGGATCAGAGGCAACCTCAACGCTCAAATTTATGCTGAGACGATTGTATCAGACGTCATCGTTCCTCTACAAGTGCAAATCGGTCCCTTATTTCAGTTAATGCATGATAATGCACGACCGCACACCGCAAGAGTTGTAAGACAGACTCTCGCCGCAGCTAACATCAATGTCCTGCCCTGGCCTGCTCAGTCGCCAGACTTGAACCCGATTGAGCATGCATGGGATATGCTACAGAGAAGAGCTCTGCCGAATATGGAGGGTATCCAGTCGCAAGAAGACCTTTTTTTGTTGTTGCAACGAACATGGGCGGCCATTCCACAGCGTGATTTGGATGAACTCATTTTGAGTATGCCAAACCGATGTTCTTGTGTTGTTAGTGTTCGCGGTAGAAACACGGATTATTAATTGTTTAAGTTACCCAGTAAAATTTTAAAGAAAACTGTTATTTCAGTCTTTTTTTCGAACTTTAATGTTAGTGGTTCAAATGTCAAAAATCCCTTTATTAGGAAAATGGCAAATTTCTTTATGAATGCAAA
The DNA here is from genome assembly GCA_954870645.1 of Agrotis clavis. NCBI lineage: Eukaryota > Metazoa > Arthropoda > Insecta > Lepidoptera > Noctuidae > Agrotis > Agrotis clavis. The sequence goes on along the minus strand of OX940919.1, from coordinate 15,527,948 downwards.
GGTGACTTGGTTTATCGTTACTGTGACAAACGATAACACTTTATTTGATGAATCCTTAAAGAACATTTTAATTTATATCAATCAGGAGAAAAGTTATTGCAAAAATATATGTTGATCCCTAGACACTTTTGATGTGTGTATGTATGTACTATCGACAAAGTTGAATCATGACCCATTTTGACAAAAAATCGTTTGAATCCGTCAAATTGACAAAGATCAAAGTCGTTACCATGGAAATGTATGTTTACGCGAATGTGGACCTAATTGTATGTGAAAGTCTGTAAGAAAATAAGCTTATGGTGGGTCATGATTCAACTTTGTCGATTGTACATACAGGTTTCCGTCCTTTACTGTGTCAGTAATTGTTTCATAAAGTAAAATTTGTAATAATTTAGTGTTACCCTTCCAATTTATGTCTATGTAAATCTTATGTGTGTACTTGTGTTATTTGTGGTAAGGGGATGAGGTAGAAAGAAATACAAATTGTTTTGTGATTATTAACCACTTTGCTTGCTTAACTTTATTAGTCCATGTTACAGAGCCTGTTTCATCGTAGAGATATCTATAGCAATGCTAATACCTATCTAAGAGGAGCAGTCTCATGGATCTAGGGGTGGGCCTGGCGACATACTGCTGATTCTTAATTTTTTTGTATTTTTTTATATGTCGTCGACCGATATTTAAAGCAAATGTAAGGTCTAAGAAAAGTGTGCAACGTCAACTCGATACCCAAAACGTGAACTCAAAATACGCAAGTGCCGATTTGTAAGGTGGACAACCTGAATATTTTGCAACCAGCACACGCTCTGTGCTCGAGTTTAAATAGCTTTGTACAAATGTAAATGTTTACGTATAAAAATAATAAATAACATCGCTTTGGCAAAATCGTGTGTCCATAGAGCAAAGAAGCCGAGTCGTGGAGGTGATGTCGTCGGAGGCGTAAGCGCGCTGTTCAGGCGGCAGGCTTCTCCTCGGAAACGGCGGTAGCGCCTGACGCCACGGAGCCGCTCTCGTCCGGCGACGCCTGACACGACAGGGACGGGAATCTCTGGTACAGAGCAGCGCGGTACTTCGGGTGGCTACAACAATAGTTTGGCGTCAGAATACGTTCAACTGTCGTTTGCGTACCAATCACGCAGCTAAGTATCTACGATATTCAAACATTTGACGACCATAAAAAGAAAACTATAAAACTTTTTGAAAAAAGGGAACCGACATCAAAACCAAACACAAAAAAAAAAACTGTAAAATAACTTTTCTTTCGGAAATCGGTGGCTTTGTTTTTTATTTCATTGACTATGGCCACCGACTTCCGAAAAAAAAGTTATTTTACAGTCAAAGTCAAATCATTTATTCCAAACTAGCTTCTGCCCGCGACTTCGTACGCGGATCCTGTTGCTTATGCCGGCGACGACGGGGTCGTAAAAATCGAAGATCTGAAACGTCGAATTCTAAGAGCCAGGCTGAACAACTCTTGCCAAAATGTCATTCCTATATATGTTATAGTGTAGCTGGGGTCTTGGAGTTCCACATCAGGTGTTCCAGATCTCAATTTTCATACGTCAAAAGAGAGTGCTCATAAGGCTGGACAACTCTTGCTAAGACGTCATTCCTATATATGTTATAAAGTAGCTGGGCTGTTGGAAGTTCCACATCAGATGTACCAGATCTCCAATTTTTATACGACAACAGAGGTTGCTCATCAGGCTCAACAACTCTTGCTAAGACGTCTTTACTGTATATGTTATAGAGTATCTAGGCTCTTGGAGTTCCACACCAGGTGTTCCAGATCTCAATTTTCATACGTCAACAGAGAGTGCTCATTAGGCTGGACAACTCTTGCTAAAACGTCATTCCTATATGTTATAAAGTAGCTGGGCTGTTGGAGTTCCACATCAGGTGTACCAGATCTTCAAATTTTATACGACAACAGAGGTTGCTCATCAGGCTCAACAACTCTTGCTAAGACGTCATTCCTATATGTTATAAAGTAGCTGGACTGTTGGAAGTTCCACATCAGATGTACCAGATCTCCAATTTTTATACGACAACAGAGGTTGCTCATCAGGCTCAACAACTCTTGCTAAGACGTCTTTACTGTATATGTTATAGTGTAGCTAGGCACTTGAAGTTCCACATCAGGTGTTCCAGATCTTCAATTTTTATACGTTGACAGAGTACTCATCAGGTTGAATAACTCTTGCTAAGACGTCATTCACTTATATGTTATAGTGTAGCTGGGCTCTTGGTGTTCCACATCAGGTGTCCAGGATCTTCAAATTTATTCTCTCAGCAGAAAATGCTCATCACGTGGAACAATTTTTGCTATGGCACCATTTCTGTATCTCTTATAGTTAAGCAGGTCTGTTGCGGTTCTGCATCAGGTGTTCAAGTTTCCAAGATAAATTATAGCCTATATGTTAACGGGACTTAACACCTATACAACGAAAAAAAAAATTATTCAAATCCGTCCAGTAGTTCCGAAGATTAGCGTGCACAAACACACAGACAAACCGACAAACAGACAAAAAAATTTTTAACTACATTTTCGGGTTCGGCATCGATATAATAACAATCCCTGATACTTTTTTTTTACATATTTCCATTGTACAGACACCACTTTTCTACAAATTTATTATATGTATAGATAGGCCATCAAAGCCCGGAGGACACAGGAGCATGTGCAAGACTGCCCCGCTTGGGCAGAGCACCGACGTGTCCTCACGGCGGCGATGGGCGGAGGCCTCTCGCGCTCGGCATTGGTCGCGGCCATGCTGCGGGGCGAGACGGAGTGGGAAACGGTCGCCTCCTGCGAAGCAGTCATGCTCGCGAAGGAGGAGGCGGGCCGCGTGAGGGAGAGGATATAGCGTCCTCCCTCCGCCCCAGCCGCAGTGGTGGGCGCCCACGACGACGGACGTCGCAAGACGATCTCCGGCCACCGTAGGCGCGGGTATGCGGGCGGCGAGTAAAGGGCAACCGCTGTCCGACCATGGACCATGCCTGGGTCGACGGCGCGTTGTGTTCCATTCGCGCCTCAAAGAGCGTCAGCATAATGACGGCCCCCCTCTAGAGGACCAAAGCCTGCCGGGGTCGCGGGTCTTATCTCATTACCGTGACCCCGGAACATAAAGGGCTATTGAAGGACACTGTTGATTTTAGTCAGTACGAGTCTGACAGTGGGGGTGGGAGGACTCATTTGATGATATTACCACGCTAAAAAAAACTAGACCATCAAAGAGGCACTTTTGAACGTCGATTATTAAATTTAAAGGAATAGGAAGGGATGGCATTGATTCTATACCCAGTTTTTTATCTTTGGTTTTGAAGTCGCGAAGTTTTTTTTTTAGTTTAGATATTCAACAAAAATCTTCATTAAATCGGCGTCTTTGAAAACCTACAATCCTATTTAAGCAACAAAAATAGATCTATGCGGGCAACTTCACGAGATATCCATTATTGTTATATACTAAAACTTTCCCCAGAATGTAACGAACGCTTTTCCACCCGCATCAAAATCGGTTCAGCCAAACGCGAGACAATCGCGGACAAACATACATACATACATACAGGTCGAACTGAGAACCTACTTTTCTTTTGAAGTCGGTTAAAAACAAATAATGGCCAAATACAGACCTGATGCCATATACTATAGGATTGTAGACAGCGTTAGCCTTAGCAAAGAGTGAGCCCCAGATGGTAGCAAGGGGGCTGATGGGCGCACTTTCGAACACACCCGTGTAGTTGATCACGAGGTATGGTGTCCACGCCATGAACCAGAGTGATATGGTCATTAGAGCTACCTGAAATATATGTTGCGGTTAATAGAATTTCTATGAAATCCGAGACAACGTAACGTATTTTAGAATCAGTTCGACCTTTGCCAATTTGCACTCCGCGCTGGTATTTGCCGCTTCTGAAGACCTGAGGGAAGCTACGTTCATTTTCTTAGCTTGTTCCCTCATTCCCTTCTCGTGAGCTGCTACGGCCTGAATACAATAGAGAAACATTACAATTCACCGTTATTTACAAAAAAAAAACAACCAAGACAGTTCATTAGACCTAAAGGTTTTTTGCTGCATTACCTGGACAATAAAGAAATAAGAGTAAATGATAAGCAGAAGAGGCATGAAGTAGCAGAAAACGGAGTAGATAAGGATGTAGCTTCGACTGAACCAATCTTTGGACAAGTAGTCAGTGCCACACGCTGTCATGTTTCCTTCAGGTACATAACTGAAATATTGTATTGAAATACGTTAAATATGACCTTATTTATTGTTTATTTAACGTAAATTAAGATTTGGGGTCCTTACCGGTTCCAGCCGAAGAATGGTGCGAGAGTCCACGCGAGTGAGAACATCCAAATGCCGAGTATACGCAGAAGTGCTCCGTTGTTGGTCATGGGTTTGGCTGCGATACCTTTCACAATAACATTGTAGCGATCGAAAGCTATCATTGTCATGGTCCAAATCGATGCACATCCAAATAGCGAGCCCGCACAAGCGTAGAGTTCACATGCAAGAGGACCTGAGGGAACGCAAATAATAGTGGTAACAGAATGTAACAAAAGAATAATATTATTAGGAAACAATACTTTGGTGAGATACTCACCCCAAACCCATGTTTCGTGGTAACAATTTACCACCATAGCCGGAGACATAGCGCACATCATGAGGAAGTCGGAAAATGCGAGATTAACAACTAGCAAGTTTGATGGAGTTTTAAGACTCTGAAATAGAAATATTATAAAAGTAAGATAAGCATAAACAAAAATTAGCCAAAACAAAAATAAAGAGCATAACCCTCCTGAAGCAGTCGGGTAAATAGGAGAGACCTTCGTTGACATAAATATATAGATGACCATTCCGTTGCCAGAGATAGAGATGAATCCAAGACAGCCGATAGTGAATCCCAAAAGTCCGTGCCAAAGCGGGTTCATCGGAGGAAACTGGTACCTGTTTAAAAACATAGGTATTATAATGAGGGTCACGAATAAACACGAACTCAAAAAATATTTAGACGCACCAGTAAGGATCGACCATATGGAGCATATCTGGCGGCACCTTGTCCACGACGGTTTGGTTGGAGGCGCCATACGCCGCTACTTGGCCACCCCATGCTTGCAGGGCAGCTATACCGGGCCCGGGATCCAGAGTCAGCGACATCTTTGTCGTTGTCGTTCACCTTAGAATTGTGCTTCCATTAGTCAAGAATCACTCACGAAATCAAATAACAGGTCTAAACCACTTTGCGCTTACTTAAAATTAGGGAGAGGACTGCTCCGAGATGGTTAATACAAAAATACTGAAGAAAATCGTTAAACGAACTACTCCAGTCTTCAGTGTAGTTTAACCAATCCCGTAGTGCGGCGGGGCTGCCGTGGCTGTGGAGGCTACTCGTCGGTCCCCGGTTTTGCAACGTCTTTTATATGGAGACCTTTTAGGATTAACAGTGACGTCGCGAAGAAAATCAATATTCATAATGAGATCTATCGTATCTAAGAAGGTGAACACATTACATACAATACTTGGAGACAATTTTTCCACAGGGATGGACTCTCCATTTTGCAAAATAAAAGTTAGGTAGGTATTTACTTTGTTATAGTATGTACCATTTAACATTCACTCCCTCCTACCAAGTTTTTCATCACTAAGCGATAATGACACTTATTGTTACCTAAAACTACTAATAAGCGATATTTGCTTCTATCGCTACAGTATCGTGGTACCAGCCTGCTTGACATACAGAGGTTGTGAATCTTGTGTTGGTCTAAATCTAAATTATTATTTTTTATTTCTAGAAATCAAATTGTGTGCTTATACATTTACGCGTGTCGTAAAAAATGTTCCACTGTGTGTGACGGATTTAATGGATGTAGTGATAGGTAACGGCCCTTTTCCCGTCATATGTATTTTCGTCCGCGCGCGGATCATAGTACATTTTCAAAGTCGATTGTATGTTTGTTCACGATTATCTCGCGTTTGACTGAACCGATTTTCATGCGGTTTACGGAAAGATGTACAGTCTAGGGAAGGTTTTAATATACAATAATAATGGATGTCTTGTGACGTTGCCCGCATAGATCCGTTTTTGTTGCTCGCTTGGATATAAATTTCTAAAGTTGTCGATTATACGAAGATTTTTGTTGAATGTCTGAACTAAAAATGGTAAAATAAAAACTTTAAAAAAAAAGTACCGACTTCAAAAACAAATACAAAAAAGTGTAAAATAACTTTTCTTTCGGAAGTCGGTGGCAATAGTCAATGACATAAAAAAAAAGCCACCGACTTCCGAAAGAAAAGTTATTTTACACTTTTTTGTATTTGTTTTTGAAGTCGGTACTTTAAAAAAAAAAGTTTTATTAATACTAAGGGTACAACGGCGGTCTTATCGCTAATAGCGATATCTTCCAGACAATTATGATGGACTTGAAGAACCTTAAAAAAAATGGGTAGACAGTGATGCACATCAAATAATAGATAACCGATAATATAAATACAATACACACAAACATTAATAATAAAATAAAATACACATACATACATAAATATGTATTGTTAGAGAGAAAGGAAATGATTTAAGACTAAGCTTTTAAAAGAAACCAGTGACTTGGCTTGTCTTACTGATACAAGCAATGCATTCCACAAACGACAGCCTGGACTGTGAAAGAATCATCATAAAAAAATGTGGAATGCGCGGCATCAAAAGAATCAAATGTATGTAGGTAATTAATAATAATAATAATAATAATAATATTCCACAACTATCACACAACGCCATCTAGTCCCAAGCTAAGCAGAGCTTGTGTTATGGGTACTAGACAACTGATAAACATACTTATATATTTCTAAATACATACATATTGTAGATAAAATAATTACACCCAGACACAGAACAAATGATCGTGCTCATAATATATAATTATGTATATACAACGTGTAACGTTAATAGCGCAAAACCTCTCGTGGAGTAACTCAGCCCATGTTACTTAACAATGTTTGTTCAAAAACTTTCGGAAAAAAAAAATGATTTTTCATACTGATGGTTTTAGTAATTGCCGATTTATTAAAATCATCAACTTTTTGGAGAACGTTTGGTCTACTCCTTTTACCTTCAGGTTGCGTTATTTTATGAGTATTTCTGTATTCACGTAATACCCGATATATCGATCTCTCACTCACCCCACATATTTCTGATGTACATTTGACAAGATCATGGTTAGTTAAATATTTATCCTCGGGCTTTGTGTTTTGGACATATTTAAAAATATTAATAATCATAAGACGTTCTCCGCTGGTGAGAATCGTCTTCTGTCTTTTTGCTGGCGGCGATGTGAACGGTATTGATTCCGAACCTTCTTGAGGTTGGAATATGTTTGGACGACGACGGCGTTTACAGCTTCTGGTTACATGCTTCTTTAAAAGCAACAAATGAAGTAACAATAACAACACAGAACACAAAAACAAAACTGTAACAAACTCAAAAACGATAACATTAAAAGTAAAGAAATTATAGCACAGACCCAAAGAGATTTAAAACAACCTATAGAGCGGGCATTGGGAAAATTGTCATACAAAATTATTGATGCCGTGTGTCAGTAGCACAATCTAGCGTTGCATAGCAACGCGACTACTATACCGAGCGACTTTTTACCTAGTGGTAAAAAGTTTTGGATCACAACTTTTTTCGTGATGTCCCGTCTATTGCTCGTATTTAGTTTAATGTCTTTGCACAGACCAAACGCAAGCGAACTTCCACACGGAATTTCAAATCTAAATGGTGGCTGCTGCCGGGGGTGCTGCACCCCTGACGCGATGACCTCGTAAAACAAAAACGACATAAGATCAAAATTTGCATTTTCTGTGATGAAATAGTTTTTGTAATTTATTTTAGGAAAAATAAGGTGTTTTTACCATCCTGATATCAAAAGAATATTAATACACTTATATCCATACAATATGCACTAACTTTATATTTACTCAGTATTGTATTATACGTTAATGCAAAATTATATGATGCATAATAATATATTTACTTTTTTTAAATTGTCTCAGTGTGATAAACTTGTGTAAAAACGAAACAACAATATTTAAAAAAAAATATTTCGTAGGGTACGTTTGCTAGATTTTCTATTATTTTGGGTTGTGCATTGTGTTGTTTTTGTGGTAATTTTTTATGTATTATAAGACTCAAGCGATGTCAGTTTTGCGACTGTTTGCGACAGATTTGTACGGGTGAAGAGGAAGTATCGCTAATATTGAGATATCGGGATGAAAGTCGGAGCAATGACCGCTTTTGCCGTGTTAAATGGCACATACTATAGTTCGATCACCACCACCACACATCGACTGTAGTTGACATTCACTGGAAAAAAGTCAAAACATCAAACACGTCTTGTTATATATATAAAGGAAGTTCTAACTTATGTAACAAGACAAATCAAAGTTTTCACGACATGGTTGGCGCAGAGGCTGAGCGACCGACTGCGGCGCAGCGTGTTGCGGGTTCGTTACCCGCACATAACTAGTAAGTTACAATATAGGAGAAATTCCTAAAACGGGGCAAAGTTTAAAAAATAAATTGCGATAGTCAAAATTAGTACTCATTTCAACCCTGCATTTCTTATGTCCTACTCCGCTAATATCGTTATGAGGCTACTAAGAAGTACTTGCTAAAACGTTAACTGGATTAAACCCTCTAGCTGTCGTCGCATTTACATCGCACGTTCTTTATACCTTCTCCTATACTTATTTATTCTATTATCCCTACATTTTATTGAGAGCGAAAAAGCGCCATAATTGGGTTGTATGGTTTCAGTTTTCAGCTTGATAATTCAGAAATAATTTCCCGCCTTTTTACGAATTCATTTCAAAGTTTTGATGAAGATTATTATCTAAGTAAGCAATGGGTGGATTGATCGAGACGCCACGAAAATAATTATAAATGTAAGGTAAAGGGAGATTAATTGGTGAGACAGGCAAATCAGTGATAGAGTCTTAAAAGTTAAAAGTCTCTCAAAACGTTCCGCATGCAGTAATGCGAAATGGTGTGTCACTGCGTCTTGTCCACTGGTGAACTAAGTAGTTATTAACCTTTTAACCGCCACGGTCGGATATATCCGACAGAGAATGTTCACGATTTTTGTTTTGTTTGATTTTATTGCATCTATTCTATATCTCTCTGTTTATGTAGATAGACAGATATAATACTTTTACACCATAATATTTTACAAATCGGAGCTTAAGAGGAGCAGAAAGAGAGGAACTTATATTTTACCGATTCGTTGTCTGGCGCTGGGGGCACGACAATTGATATGAAGTCTGGCGGGTAAAATAGGAAGTAAGAAAGTGGCACCGGTTGCCGAAAACTTTTGCAGAAATTGGGTAACGTTAGGTGCTGTAAATTACCAATTGAGGTACCTATATATCTATCTCTATTCTAGAGTTCTAAATTTTCATTTTTAAAAGCAGCTCAGAAAAAGCCCGGAATATGTCGGTATTTTTTTTTTTTTTAACGTGGCAAAATCATCAAATGAGTCCTCCCACCCCGGGCAGGGCGGGAGGGACTGTCAGACTTCTACTGACTAAAATCAACGGTGTCCTTCAATAGCCCTTTCTGTTCCGGGGTCACGGTAAGGAAATAATCCCGCGGATGGCTTGCAAAGTTGCAACTGGATCTAAAAGTGTTCGATCCGTAGTAGTCGCGGCGCCCCCGCAAGGGGGCGCGGCAGGCGGGATTTATGGGCTGTGCCCCTGACCCGCGGTCTCGATTTTGTTGTGCCCGCAACTGCGGGCACACGCGCTGGGGACGGCAGTTAGTCTTATTGAAGTCCTACGGGCGCGCGCGCTATAGGACGCGCGCGTGTTGAACGCTAAGTTGTTGTTAAAAAGTGTCAATGAGTACAGTACTCTATCAATAAAACAAAGAGACATTGAAGACAATGACATCCTACCCAAGTAACACAAAAAGCATTATAACAAACGAATATTAAACTTATGTAGAGCCTAAGATCCTTATAGAGTCGTATATAAGTTCACCGAGCGTCTTGTCGCTTTATATTGGCATTTTAAAATTATTATAATGCTTTACTCTGTATAATGGTTGTATAATGGCATATTAAAATACTGTTATAAAACCTGAGGTTTTAGTGCAGCAAGCCACAACGAAGCTGTACAGCTTTCAGCTGTTGTTAGTGCTTTTAGTTGTACAATAGCATTTTAAGAAGCAAATTAATGCCGAATGCTGTTTAATAGCATTAACGTGAACCATTATAATGCTAGTCAAATCCACTATACAGCTTTTGGCTGTTTTTAGTGCCTTAGGGTCTACAATGGCATTTCGTGAAGTACATAAAGGCCTTATGCTTTTTTATAGCACGAACGTGAACCATTATAATGCCACTCAAATCCGGTATACAGCTTTTGGCTATTTAAAGTGCCTTAGGGTCTACAATGGCATTTTTAAATGCTATGTAAAAGCCTACGGCCAATGAAGGGTGCCAACCTGAATCAATGTAATGCCTGCATTTTTAAAGATCAACTGAGTTCTGTTGTATGGCTAGCAGCTTTCACGTGAGTTATTGTAACGCGTAAAGCTGTATAAACATTCATATTAATGTTTTCGTAAAACCATTTATCGGCCATATTGGGGAAAAGCACATTTTAATAACACAATAACATCTGAACATTTTGTCTTCAACCTTCTACATGCAAGCAAAATCGGCCAAGTGCGAGTCGGACTTGCCCATGAAGGGTTCCGTAGCAGCAAGTAACATTATATAAACGTTCTTGTAGTTGGTTGTAACTTTGAAAGGTAAATTGCGGATAACGGTTTATGACGTATTAAAAAAAAACTAATTACTTGATCTTGTTCAAACCAATTTTCAATTGAAGTTTGCACATGTACATCATAATATTTTTTTAGTTTATCGTTCTCTTATTTTAGAAGTTACTGAGGGGGGGGAGACCAACATTTTACCACTTGGGAAGAGTCAGACTGTGTGTGAAACTGATCAGTTTAGAAAAAAACGATGTTATAAACCTCAATATCATCTTTAAAGACCTATCCATAGATACCCCACACGTATAGGTTCGGAGAAAAAAAAAATTTTTGAGTTTCAATTGTAAGTATGGGGGCAACCCCCAAAATTAGTTTTATTTTTATTTTTGTGTAAAAATCCTGATGCGGTTCACTCAATACATCTACTTACCAAGTTTCAACAGGATAGCTCTTATACTTTCGAAAAAAAGTGGCTGTGACATACGGACGGACAGACAGACAGACATGACGAATCTAGGAGTATAAGGGTTCCGTTTTTTGCCATTTGGTTACGGAACCCTAAAAAGTGGGTGCGTCTCATTTCATATAAAGTTATTTGATATATTTTCATTTCAATAACGTTCACGTGATATAATCAACGTGAGATATACCAACGGTTGATATAATTTCTTTACACATACTGTTTGTGTTATTCTAAAACTCATTTCATATAATTTTATTTGATATAACGTTTATTTAAGCGAAAATCATTACATTTAACGTTTGAAACATATAATTTAACGTTCAAACTATTTTCTTTGATGACTTTGGCTTATCCTTTGAATTTTGATTGTTTGCCTTCCTGATTGCTATTGTTATTAGAAAAATTAAGTATCCAAGAGCGAGAGAAGCGAGCTCGGGACTTGGGACTTCCCGACACGGACAGGTTAGATTCGAAGTGGATCGCGGGGTCTCAAAGACCCCGCCATACACCTCGCGTTAGGTTACTTTAAACCTTGCACCCAGAAATAGGAGCCCCGCGAAGCGGGGCTCCGTCGAGACAGCATGACAGGTAGTAATCAGTTATTTGACCTAGGATCCAAGAGCGAGCGAAGCGAGCTCTGGACTTGGGGCACCCCGACACGGACAGGTTAGGTTCGAAGGGGATGGCGGGGTCTGAAAGACCCCGCCATCCCCTTCGTGTTAGGTTACTTTAAACCTCGCACCCAGAAATAGGAGCCCCGCGAAGCGGGGCTCCGTCGAGCCAGCAGTACAGGTAGTAATCAGTTATTTGACCTAGGATCCAAGAGCGAGCGAAGCGAGCTCGGGACTTGGGGCACCCCGACACGGAGAGGTTAGGTTCGAAGGGGATGGCGGGGTCTGAAAGACCCCGCCATCCCCTTCGTGTGAGGTTACTTTAAACCCTGTACGCAGAAATAGGAGCCCCGCGAAAGCGGGGCTCCGTCAATCATTCATCGCAGGTGGTACTAGTACTTGGTACATCAGTGTTAGATTACTTGCCAGGAAGAAAAAAAAATTAGACCAAATAAGTTTTATGTCTTTTGAGTGTTATACAAAACGATTTTATATTCATTGATTGTTATGCTTATAGAAATTAGTCATTATAAAATTATGTCAATCGTTTATTATATTAACAGATCGTTATATCAAATAAAATTATATATTCAGTTGTTATCTCTTGTAAATTTTAGAGATTTTGTAGTTATATCATGTATTACTTACCCCTAAAAAGTAGGTACCTAGATCCATCTGTGATAACCCATATGAACTATGTACGTACACCGTCGTTGCTTATTTCATCGATGTAACATTCTACATGCGTACATGATTTTTTTTATAAACATATTATTGGAAATACGTAAGTTGTAAAGAAATTGTAAGAAAAATGAATTAATTTCAATAACTTTTTGTTTTCTTAATAATGCGACTCCAAATCTCTATGCTTTTTGTCATTTGGATGATGGGTTTTATTGCTTTGCTTAATGATCTCCAAAATTGCGTTCAAGTTATGGTACTATTACAGTCCACATCAAGTCTACTAGTATACCGGTGAACCCTTATAAAACTACTTTATAGACAATGGCATTACAATGGTTGAGCTTAACTCTTCTTTCTGGCCTCTGGGTTGATGATTGTTCACATGTGAGTATTAATACTGCTGGCGGCATTAATTCGCTTTTTTAAAGCTTCACCGGGCTGCTATAGACCGACACCATTTTGGAAATATTTTCTAACCTAAAAATATTATTATTCAGACCTATTTATAAAAGAAATAAGCCTTTATAATAGTAATACAACTTAATTTAATACTGCCCAAACTATACTATTATGTGAATTATGCAAAATTGGTTCTTTAATAGAAATACATCATTGTTTTGGTTATTTCACACATATCTTTAAATAATATTTTTTATCTAAATCACAAAATATCGAAGGCGCGTGAAAAATATCCATAAAACTTATATAGATATTAACAGTAAACCACACTGCGCAGTAATATTTGAAGGCAGAAAGCAATTTCAGAGAGTCTAAACTTAAAATTTTGTTTTAATGCAAATAAATATGGTGTCATCATTTACGGTTTGTCAATGTTTGTCCATAATAAAAAGAGCAAAGTAGTCAAGTTACAACGATAATTCTATTATAAAATTTATACCGTGGTAATAGAGACGTTTTTGCAATGATGTGGGATTTATTCAAGTTCTAACTGTGAACACTTCAATGGCTACAATCATGCTTTTACTTCACTTTTATGCTCCTCTAATGCATTAGTAATGCTATTAACATCTTCACTATTAATAATAATACTAGTATAATGCTTTTATAATGCGATTGGCATTTTCATTGACCGTAATAATGCTTTTATAATGCGATTGGCATCTCCATTGACCGTAATAATGCTTTTATAATGCGATTGGCATCTTCATTGACCACAATAATGCTAATATAATGCGCTTATGATGCAATTAAACAACTATGTGAACCCATTTAGGATCTAAAGCCGTAAAATTTGTGCCCAAATAAGAGTTATATCAGCCGTACAAACGTTTGTAGGGCTAATATAGGGCTACCTTCAAAATGCTTTAACGCTACAGAAATGCTGTAAGACTGCCGATATAATGCTTTGATGTGTTACTTGGGTATGCTGTGCAATCTCTCCTTTTTACGTTCTAGTGGACAGGCACGTCATATGTCTCAGTTGCGAGCTGATCGACTTGCTCGTTGGTTTTAAATGAAAATGCGTGGACTGTATATACTGGCTGAATATATTGCCGATTAAATTTACAATATAAAACTGTCCCGGACCAAACATATATATCTCTATTTAAACGTTTGGAGTATGTCGTCCGTCGCGGTGGGCTCCGAGAAAGCGAGTGCCGGCCGCCGGGCCGGCTCCCCGCTCCACACCTCCGCTCACCAGCTGCTGTGCAGGTCGGTCACGTTGCCTGCGCGTGCCGTCTGCGTGTCTGTTGGGTGCTATTCCCAACATGCTGCCCGGGTTGAAGAGAAGACTTCAAAAATCTGGAAGGGGGCAGATATTATTGAATGCCCTCCTTATGGTGCCCCTCTTTGTCTTCACCTCTGCAACTCTGGCTACGCCGTCGCTACCAGGATAAACCTTTATGACCCTTCCCAAGGACCAAAGAAGAGGAGGAAGAGCTCTATCCTTTATGAGGACAAGAGAGCCTAACTTCAGTTCTGTCTTCGAAGAGCGCCACTTCACCTTCTGTTGCAGTAGAGCAACGTATTCAAGGGAAAAGCGCTGCCAGAAGTGCTGCTTGATGTGCTCTATTCTCTTGAAGCGTTCCAGGCGACTAATATTGCGATCAGAGACCTGTGGATGAGGTATAGCATTAAGTGGCCGTCCAATTAAGAAATGAGAAGGTGTCAGAGCGGAAAAGTCATGGGGTTCTGAGGAAAGAGGAGTCATAGGTCGGGAGTTTAAAACAGCTTCTATTTGAGTGAGGCACGTAGCCATTTCTTCGTAGGTGAGATGAGTGGATTGCAATAACCTTTTAAGATGGTGTTTTGTGGAACGAACAGCTGCCTCGGCTAAGCCGTTGAAGTGGGGACTATATGCAGGTACGAATTTAAATTCTATACCTTCTTGCGACATGTGACTTTCAAGGTCTGATTGTACCAGAAACTTTGATAGCTCATTGTAAGTGCCGACAAAGTTGGTGCCGTTATCGGACGTAATACTTTGTGGTTTCCCCCGACGTGACACAAAACGATTAAGAGCGGCTAAATAAGCTTCACTGGATAGTGCCGTAACAAGCTCGATGTGACAGGCCTTTGTCGAGTTACAGATGAAGATTGCCAAAAACGATTTAATAAGTCTGCAACCTCTGCCTTTCCTGTCCGCTATCATCACTGGCCCTGCATAATCAACACTACAATGTAAGAAAGGGTACTCTAACTCAGTTCGAGTTGTCGGTAACTGTCCCATAATGGGTTGCACCGATTCCGCTTTGTATCGACAACATCGGACACACTTATTTACAATGGCTTTAGCTAGGCTTCTGCCACCCAAAGGCCAATAAGTTTGCCTAGCGTTCGCTAGTAAGAGCTGTGGACCGGCATGTAAATATATTAAATGTAGATGCTCAAAGAGTATCTTAGTAAAATGATGCTTGCTGCACAATAAGACAGGATGCTTTGTATCGTACGTATATGGGGAGTTGTCTAGTCTACCACCAACACGCAATAGGTTATTGGGGTCTAGAAATGGGGACAAGGAACTGAGTCTATTCTTCTTAGGTAATACTTTTGCCGTTTTAAGAATAGCATATTCGTCAGGAAACATTTCCAACTGCACTTTGTGCAACATTAAATTTAAAGAATTTTTAAGTTCGTCAACTAAAAATGGACCAGTACGTTTATTGGCTTTGTTTCTACAATTATGTACAAACCTTTGTAAATATGCTATTGATCTTTGTACATGAATTAACTTAGATCTACTGTTAATCAAACTACTTATAGGATCTACATTAGAAGTACTATTAGTTACTACCACAGAACAAGAAATTAACTCTGGTAGATCGTGTCTCTCGTTATGATTGGGCATTTTTGGCCATTCACGTTCATCTTTCTTTAAGAAAGTGGGACCAGACCACCACAAGGATGAACCACTGATGGAATCAGCCTTCAGCCCACGAGAAACAAGGTCCGCCGGATTGTCTCTCGACCGTACGTAGCCCCACACGTGACCCTCTGTGCTCTCTTGAATTTCGTGGATTCGATTACGAACGAAATTTTTTAGTTGCAATGGGGGCGTAGATAACCACCCTAGAACTATAGTCGAGTCGCACCAAAACCTACATTTGCTAATCTTTAGAGTAAGAGAGGTTAATACTTTTGTACACAACCTTGCAGCCAACAAGGCTCCGCAAAGCTCGAGACGAGGTATCGTCGTAGGCTTTATCGGCGCTACCCTACTTTTAGAGGTTAAGAGGTGTATCTTTACTAACCCTGACTGATCCACAGAACGAATGTACAGACAAGCGCCGTACGCTCGCTCTGAGGCATCTGAAAAAACATGAATTTCATGAATTCCTGAGCTATCACTAAAAACCCATCGAGGAATTCTTAAGTGATTCAGAAGGGGTAAAGTGTCAGCAAATGCAAGCCATAAATCTTTGATGTCTTGTGAGACCTCATCATCCCATGAATATTGATCGATCCACAATCTCTGCATGATGAATTTTGCATCTACAATACACGGGCCGACGAGTCCCAATGGGTCAAAGATCTGACTTATAACCGAAAGTATGTGACGTTTTGTTACTTTTTCATTTAACTCCAAATTAATTGAAAATGACAAAGTGTCCGAATCACAATTCCAGTTCAGACCAAGAGTTTTTGATGAAACATCCATGTTAGTTTGTGAAAAATCCAAAATATTGTCATTTGTATTATTAAAATAGGGTGTAATTTTATTTAAAATGAATTTATTATTTGATTTTAATTTTCTTAATTTGAATTGGGCTGATTTTAAGGTAGATATGACTCCTTGAGTAATATCGATTGTTTTTTCTATAGAATCAGAGCCACCCAGGTAATCGTCAACATAAAAGTCTCTTTGAATTGATTGTTTGACGTCATCATCAGGGGCGCTGGAAGCTAAACTCACCAAACATTTGGTAGCTAAGTACGGCGCACTTGCCGTGCCATAAGTCACCGTGTTGAGTGTATATGTTTTTAAAGGCTCTTTTGAATCAGAGCGGAAGATAATTTTTTGTAGAGAGCGTTGAGAAGGCTGAAGTTCAATCGCTCTGTACATTTTCTCTATGTCGCCAGTTACAACAAATTTATGCTGGCGAAAGCGTAGCAATATCGAAATGATGTCCTCTTGTACAGTCGGGCCAACCATTTGGATGTCGTTTAATGACACACCAGTACTAGTGGTAGCCGATGCATCGAAAACTGTACGAAGCTTGGTAGTTGTACTTGATTCACGGATGACGCCGTGGTGGGGTAGAAAATAGTTAATACCTTGAAGACAGCTCGGCGAAGACTCCTTATCTTCAGTCATGTGACCTACTCTTGCATGAACTCAACGTACCTGCTTTTGAAGGCAGGGTCCCTAAGAAACTTACGCTCTAGTGACATGAACCGACACTTTGCCTTTGAAAAGGAATTGCCTAAGACTGAAGGATCTTTCTTCAGTGGCATGGTTACGACAAAGCGTCCGTCGTCTTTACGATAGGTACGTTCCTTAAAGCTCTGCTCACAGGCTCGCTCCTCAGGAGATAAGGAGTGCTTGGCTGCAATGGTATCTAATTCCCAAAAACGGGATAAATCTGGGTCGGCGTCCTCATTTAGAAAATGACAAACGGGAGAAGAAGAGTGTGACTTATGACGGGCAACGTACCCTGACACTAACCAACCCAATTTCGTTTCATATAACTTAGGCTGATTTTTACCTAAGTCTATAGAATTATTGCATAAGACGGACCAAAATACTTCGGCCCCAAGTAAGATGTCTATAGCTGCCGGTATATTAAATGTTGGGTCAGCTAGACTTATTCCCAATGGAAGAGGAATGTTATCGGTGTTTATAAATGAAGACGGTAAAGCTCTAGTGATCTGAGGTAAAATATGACAGTCTACAGTAAGTTTACAGTCTTCATCATAGCGGGACATAATTGTAAGGCTGCAAGACTGTGTACAATAGGAAGTATTATTATTAATACCTGTCACGGTGGCGCTCGCACTACGTCGCGACAAACCCAGCTTACCGCACAGTGACTCATCTACGAAGTTGCCCGTACTACCGTTGTCGAGGAGTACTCGGGCATTGTGCACGTCGCCCTTGCTGTCAACCACCCTCACGATCGCTGTGGAAAGCAAAACATTCGGAGGAGTAGTAAACTGCTGAATATTAGTTGAACCGGCAAAGTTATTGACGGGAATAACTGATTCAGGAGACGAAGTTGCTTCTGCCTCATGTAGATGAAGCAGAGTACTGTGCCTTTTCTTGCAGTATTTGCAAGGTACAAGATTGCACCTTGATTCTGCGTGCCCTAGTCGCAGACAATTAAGGCAGACCTTTGTCTCTTTGGCCTTTTGTATACGAGCTTCAATAGACAGGGCTCTAAAGGCATCACAATTGAATAAGAAATGAGTCTGACTGCACATAGGACATGTTAATTTTCTTTTATTATTATTATTGAATTTTTTATCTTTAGTATTGCTTTCATTTAATTTTTTATCAGATGTCGTAGCTGTAAGTAGGTTAGAATTATGTTTGGAAGTATCTGCCTGTTGTACTTTATTAATGTTTCTCTTATGTTCTTGCAAGGTTTCTAATAAGTCCGCTCTGTTGCTAAGGAAATTTAAAAAAAAATCCAATGAAGGTGGATTCTCTAATGTGTTTCGATGTTCTTCCCACTCCCTACGTGTGACACAGTCAAGTTTTTCGGACATCATGTGGATTATGAGGGTATCCCGTAAATTAAGTTCAGTGTCCTAACCTAACGTTATCAAGGCACGAAGATTTTTATTCGTTACATCAATAAGATTACGAATAGAAGAACATGATTCACTCTGCATATACTCAACGCTAAATAACGCCCGAACATGATTATTAACGAGCAATCTTTTGTTGTCGTATCTATTACACAATAAATTCCAAGCGGACTCGTAATTCTGTGCTTTAAAATCTAAATTATCTATAACTAGCAACGCACTACCTTTAAGAGAAGCACGCAGGTAGTGCAATTTATTAACGTTATCCATGTCCTTTCGTGAATGAATAAGTGAAATGTAGGTATCTCTAAATTCAAGCCAGTGTTGATAGTGTCCGTGAAAAACTGGTAAACTTATTTTTGGCAACCTAACACAATTGTTTTTAAAGCCACCTGCCTGCACATCCTCGTCACCCGTTACGTAACCCTCTTGTTCAGTGCCAGACCGGGGGGGACAAGCGCCAAGCAGGCTCCGCGCCATCGCCACCAGCTTATAATACTGGTTCTCAAACTGCTCGCGCTCCTTGCTCTCGTCATCGGGGTTCGCCACCAACATCTCGATGTCACTCTGTAATTTGTCGAAATCCACATATAAGCTATCAAATTTATTAAACCTAGTTTCCAAATCTAAAAGTTGTAAGCTGCTAAGTTCACCGCAACTTTCAAGCATTTGAAGGTAATTGCCAAAAATAGTGAGTTTCGACTTCATACAGCTGCGCTTTTTAACGATTTTTTCAACTTTTTCGTCAGCCATAGCTTTAAATTCACAAGCGCTAACTCACAAACAAAGTAATGAAAGATAAGAAACCAGTTTATTATAATATGCGAAGAAAAAACAAACGCAGGTAGCTAAGGTGAGAACAAAGGAACACCTGAGGCGCAGATGTGTCGCCGAGCGATCAGCTGTTGTAATAAGAAGCGAAGTAAACGTAAACAGATGTTGTAATATAAAAAGGTTATGCAGTTGCTTTGTAAGCAGAATGAATGAGTTTTGATGAATGCAAGGCCACGAATAGGAGTAGTTTATCAATAAACGATATAAAGTGAAAGTAATTGAAAGCACTCACTTAAATTATGGCTATTTTAACATGAAATATGAGAAAGAATAGGAAAGATATATGGGACAAATTGGAACGAACTCACTCAATGTTTTAACCATCCAACCGTTGGTATTGCAAGTTCTTCTTTGTCCTTGACGATGACTCGAACTTTCGACGGGTCCGAAGTCCGTTGTCCGGCCGACTTCTAGATAATATTTCTTCTCTGGGCGTGTGCGGCAGCTATGCGTAGTTTCTTCGACAGGAAATTGACGACTCCTGCAGGAACTCGGCGTTGAAGACCGCAACTGAAGAGCTTCGAGTTTGAAATTTTTTTTTCCTCAAGACCGTTTTTTTTGAAAAATAACCGGCGAGATCCCAGAAGGACCAATGATCGACTTGCTCGTTGGTTTTAAATGAAAATGCGTGGACTGTATATACTGGCTGAATATATTGCCGATTAAATTTACAATATAAAACTGTCCCGGACCAAACATATATATCTCTATTTAAACGTTTGGAGTATGTCGTCCGTCGCGGTGGGCTCCGAGAAAGCGAGTGCCGGCCGCCGGGCCGGCTCCCCGCTCCACACCTCCGCTCACCAGCTGCTGTGCAGGTCGGTCACGTTGCCTGCGCGTGCCGTCTGCGTGTCTGTTGGGTGCTATTCCCAACACGAGCAATGCTCTTAACTGGCACAAATACAGACAGTGGCCCGCCATAAAAATCCATTCCAGGACTTAGCTCTGCAAAAGCGCCAGCCCATCAAGCTACAACAATCAAGTGACTTCCGCTGCCCCGACTAGTGCCGGCCCGCCTTTTGTAGGCCCCTTCCGGTTGGGGTGAGGTGTTCTCTCCCGTACCTCTTCGATAGGCGCGCGCGGAACACTGCGCGCTGCCTAATTATTCTCGAGTCCAGTTGAGTGGGGGATGACAGACGTCGGTGCGTCTGCTGCGGGATGGGAGAGCACTGGCGATGTCCCTTTCCGCCGCTTCCTTCTGCGAGATGACATCCTCGCAAAAGGAAATCACTGCGTCCCTGGACTCTGCCTCTCCGACCATTGACTTAACAACGGCCGGGAGTGATAGCAAGCTCCCCACTTTTGAAGTGAGAGCACGGCTCGGCTCGTCCCACGCGACACTCGGCCAGCGTATGCCGCGCTGTATCCTCAAGACATTGGACGCAGTGATTACACCGAGCGTCGCGTCCGACTCCCTGGTTATTCGACACAGGTATTTCCCGAAGCAGCCGTGCCCTGAGAGAACCTGCGTCGCTCGAAACGTCAGGGAGCCGTGCCTCCTTCCGAGCCAATCGTAGAGTACCTACTGGCTGGATCGTCTCGATCGTACCGAGACCAGCGGAAGGGCGTAAAAGCCTCTCCCGCCATGCCGCCACCAGTCATTATACGACGTGGTCTAACCAAAAACAACTGCTGTATATTTTGTTACAAGCATGGACCTAAAAAAAAAGGCGGACTGACTTACTATGGGTGCTTCAATTGTTTCTTAGTGAAGTTCCGTCCGCCTTTTTTTTTAGGTCCATGGTTACAAGTTACAATATATTTTTTAAAATGCTAATGCACCGATTTTTTTTTTGAACGCAGCCAAGTGTCAAATTGATTAGAAATTTAATGTCAATTGTCAATGTCATTTAGACTTTGTCAATGTCAAAATTAATAGAAGTAGAAGAAGTGCATCGGAGGAGGCCGCAATGCCGCAATAGTTTTACAAACTTTATTTACCAGTTAATTTTAAAAAAATTGTTACTAATTTCCTGTGTAGTGGATTGAAATATATGGAGATATTTTGAAATACACTAGTTCTATCTTCTTTTTAAGTTCTAACAACGCATTAGTGATGGATCTAACCGACGAAAACATTGAACTAAGTGAAGACGAAGAAGAAGAAATTACCGCTGAAGTAGTACTAAAAACTCTTCAAAATGCTTGGCAGAACGAGAGGTTAGCTCCAGAAATACTGCCACATCGCAATGACATGGTGGAATGCATGTTGGGGCAAATACAACACATGGAGCGCAACATAAACAAACTTCCTAAAACAGACCTTCGTGCTACTATACACAAAATGGAATTGAGTAGAATTAAATTTATTATATGCAATTATCTTAAAACTAGGCTTAATAAAATAGAGAAATACTGTATACCAATACTAAACGAAGAAAGACAACGGGTGGAGTCTGGGACAAATTTTCTGACCCCGTCAGAGTACAAGTATGCTCAAGAGTATCTTTTGAATATGGAAAATCACATGAAGACTGTTGTGCTAGATAAAATGCCTGGGAATAT
Organism: Agrotis clavis; assembly: GCA_954870645.1. Taxonomy (NCBI): domain Eukaryota; kingdom Metazoa; phylum Arthropoda; class Insecta; order Lepidoptera; family Noctuidae; genus Agrotis; species Agrotis clavis. The sequence goes on along the minus strand of OX940919.1, from coordinate 15,505,862 downwards.
GCAAATGTTTGAAAATAGCAAAATGGCAGAACATCCAAACATGCGAAGCCATGTATTTCTAAAAGCCAATGAAACAGTTAATGGAGTTGTGCTGGAAGATCTTGCTGGCGAGGATGAAGAAATAGATTTAGAAGGTTTGTACACTCTGTCATCTCTTGTTACATCAAGTTAACCCACTGACCAAAACATTTCATTCAAATGTTCTTTGCTAGTAACAGTTTGTTGTTTCAGAGGGCTCACAACATATTCTGCAGTACAAACCTATTGCTGATCTAGTTAAGAATGGAAAAGTGCAACTTATATGAAATAAAAACTAATTGTACACAAGGAAGTTTATATTGTTTTTCTCATCATGTTCACCATGAGTGCCCCATTAAGCAACCAGGTTGGATGGATCAATTTGTTGCGGCATTGCCTGTTGTTGGTAAGATTTTCTTTTGTTAACTTTAGCCCATGTCATCTGCAGGTGAGCAGGTCTGAAACAGCCACTTCAAGCAATATTCCTAATGATTCACATCATGCATTTCCAGCAGGATCATTGACTTCTCATTCATAAAGTGAATCATGTGGAATATCATTATGTGGCCCTCTTAAATCACAGCTCATGTATTTTAGTTAGCATAATCTTCCAGTTTCAGAAATGTTAGGGGAAAAAGGTAATAAAATGGAGTATACAGAAAACATGAAATATATTTTCATTTACACTGATTGTATAATTAACAGTAATCTCAATCTTTGAGGCAATAGTTTATGAAGTTCACTCTTGATTAAGACAAAGGCACACTTACTAAGTACACAATAATATCCAACATAGCTTCAATACATACAATTCAATAATTACATAGGTTTTTTTTATAAAATTTTATAAATTCTACTTAAGGCGACGTAAGACGCAAAACCGTCCTTTTGTATTGTGTTTTATTCCTAATTATAAGGGATTTAAATTTTGAAAAAAACATATTACATATTTCAGTCTTTGGTCTACAGGTTGCGGCTCTTCGATACACGATTGCTTGCACTTTACTGCATCCAATTAAATCGCAAAAACAGGTCCAACTCATGGTTTGGATACCATTTTATTAGAGTTATACTAGGCTTTGAATAATAAAACTTATACCATCTTAAAGAGCATCAAAAATGAGATAGAATGCGGCCGTATTATTGTGAAAGGATGAGAAACCATACCACTTAGTCCAGAATCAGGTGATTTCATCTTTTCATACACTCGACCCTTGGCATTTAGTCGGTCTTGGACCGTGTCGGAGGTCGGACTTACGTCAATTTTTTTGCAAACCCACCACCACGTTACGTTCTATTACTGACAGAGACAAACATTAATTTTAAATAATAATACCTGTACATATTTTAATTTTCAAAATCCTCGTAGTATAGTTCATTTTATAAGGTTATAATTTTGTAAACAAATGGGCAGAAAAAGTAAGAAGTTGTCATCGCCGGCTCTTTGAAGGTTGAATAAACAAAAAAGGTAAGGATGCATTGGCAATATTATTAGAACCTCCTTTGTATATTTATTTCTCTTTACTAATAGTAGGAGAGCTACTGAACCATCCGACTTACCTGTTTTCCACAAAGAATGGGCATTTTTTTTTAATATTTTGTGATTGAAAAACCGTTTCGAGGAATAGCGTTACTGATCGTTATGGACTAATTAAAAAGGAAAAATATTCATATTTTATTGATATTTTTAATAAAATACGTTTGACCTTCCTTGCCCTTCAAATGACGTCACCTTTGGCCGTACACAGTTTTGTATCTTTGCCTCAGAAACTAAAAAGTAAGTGGCATGTATTTTCCAGGGATGTCAAACATACCAATTTCTTGGTATACATACCAGTTTTCAGTGTCACGTACCATGTACCAAGACTATTACTCGGTCCTGGTACGTAAAAATACCAAGATTGGCCGTTGACCAACAATACAGAATAAACGAAAAATTTTATGGTACAATCGAGTATTTAATTGCTTACTAAAAAATCTTTTTTTTTTTTCTGAACATGAATTTAAATATAACACGGACAAAAAATCGCAGTCGGTTGTTAGTATTCATCCACTGTACTGTACGGTTGGTAAAACTGCTTGTTTAGTGTTTACTGCCCTCTATTAACAGTAAAAGAAAAAAAAAATGTTTTTTCATTCCTATTTGATTTTCGACACAATTTACCGATGTACCAGTATTTCGTATTCAGTACCAGCTTTTAGCCAGCTCGGTACAAGGAAATCTGAGTGGCCGTCTGACATCCCTGATTTTCTCAAGTGTCAAGTTGTAAATGTCAAAAATATAAACTTATACGTAACTTTTTATTGTAACTGCAAATTTCCTCATGATCTCGGTTAAATCTGTTAGGGTCGATTTATACTAGCGCAGAGTCGAAGCGCATCGAAGCGAATTTCTAAAACTGAACATATTTCTACCTTAACTCCACAGCGTAACGCACATAATTACTTCTAAGATTTTAAAAAGTCGCGCGCATTCTTCAGAATTCGCGCGTCTGCGCGCGAACAACGCCGATCGTGAATCGTGAAAATCTTAGAAGTAAAGTGTGCGTTACGCTGTGGAGTTAAGGTTGAAATTGTTATGTTCAGTTTTAGAAAATGCGCTTCGATGCGCTTCGACTCTGTGCTAGTATAAATCGATCCTTAATATCGGCATCGGCAATCTATATATATAAAATTCAAAACTGACTGACTGATCTGACAACGCACAGCCCAAACCGCTGGGCCAAGAAACTTGAAATTTGGCAGAAGCCCTCCTTATACCACGTAGGTGAGCACTAAGAACGGATTTTGCGAAATTCGGCCCCTAAGGGGTTGTTTTTGGGGTTGATAGTTTGTATGAAACTTCGTTATTACAGGTACTAGGAATTTCAAGTTTTGCATGAGGTTTCTTTTTAGGACGGAGATGGTCACCATAACGGGATTTTGCGAAATTCGACAACTAAGGGGTTTATTTTTGGGGTTGATAGTTTGTATGGAACTTTGTTACTACAAGTGCTAGGAGTCTCTAATTTTGCACGGGGTTTCTTTTTAAGACCTAAATGCTTACCACGGTGGTATTTTGTGAAATTCGACCCCTGAGGGGTTGTATTTGGGGTTGATAGTTTGAAGACTGAAATTTTGCATAGGTTCTTTGTTGGACGTAAGTGCTACCTTATACGAGAATTTTGTGAAACTCGACCTCTAAGGGGTTGCTTTTGGGGTTGATAGTTTGTGTGTTTGTTATTACAAGTAAATTTTGCATGGGGTTTCTTTTTAGGGCGTAAATACTCACCGTAGTGGGATTTTGCGAAATCGGATCCCTATTAAGGGGTTTGTTTTTGGGGTTGATAATTTGTATGAAACTTTTCGTTACTACAAGTGCTAGGAATTTTAAATTTGAATACGGATTCTTTTGATACTTACGACGCGATTTTGCAAAATTCGACCCCTAAGGGGTTTGTTTTTGGGGTTGATAGGTTGTATGGAACTTTGTTACTACAAGTGCTAGGAGTCTGTATATTTGCACGGGGTTTCTTTTTAAGACGTAAATGCTTACAATGATGACGTCACCTATATCAAAAATTAAAATATTAAAAATAAAAATACTATTGAGCCAATCATTAAAATATTCAAATTAGTTTCTAAAAATGCTCTAAATTAGCAGAAAATAAAATAAAATCGAATATTTGAAAAATTAAGACAATCCCCATTAAAAAATTATAGTCATACTGTGAGAGCAAAAACCAAATGACTTTGAGTCCGTTTTGAGGAATGATAATGCAACCACATAGATGCCTGCTACAACGGTACTTTCCAATAATACAATTTAAAAAAAATCTAGCTTTGTGGAGAACGGGTGGGATGTTTCAGTGGCTCCTAGACTATAACCTATATATATACAAACCGCAAATATGTGTAAAACAGTTGAATTTAAACCCAATGTCAATATGAATAAAGAAGTCACGCTCGCAAAAGCTATAATGGTTTATTTTTCTCGCGGAATAGATTTACCAACCACATCAAATATGTAAGACAGTTGAATTTAGACCCTATGTCAGAGTTCATAAAGCCACCGCGAACGCACTTATTATAATGGTTTACTGTCTCCACATGTCAAATAGGTAATGGTCATAGTGTAGAAGTGTACACAGTATGATCATTTCCTTCGAAAATATTAGTTACTAGCTGTTGCCCGCGACTTCGTCCGCATTGTACCTATTTGGTTTTAAGGCACCTAAACTAATATTCTCTTTTTTAATTTGTTGAGAAAGTGAGGGTACCTGATGTCCCACTTTAAAGTTTGTTACAGAATCTATAACAAACTTTAAAGCAAATGAAATAGGAAATAGAAATAAAACGTATAAAATAGAAAAGGCATCTTCAATTTTTATACGTCAACAGAGAGTGCTCATCAGGTGGAACAATTTTTGCCATCGCACCATTTTTGTATCTCTTATAGTTTAGCTGGTCCGTTGCGGTTCTGCACCAGGTGTTCAAGTTTCCAAGATAAATTATAGCCTATGTGTTGGCCAGACTTAATACCTATACAACAAAAACAAAATCATTCAAATCCGTCCAGTACTTTTTGAGTTTATCCCGGACATACATACAGACAAACAGACAAACAGATAAACAGACAAAAATTCTAAAAACTATATTTTTGGCTTCGGTATCGATTGTAGATCACACCCCAAGTATTCTTTTCAAAAAATATTCAATGTACAGTTTTGACTTTCCTACTATTTTATCATATGTATAGATTAAGTGCCGTATTCCCTGATTCACCTCCAAGCTTTAAAATTACGTAGATTTCTAATGTTTTTAGAGCAATGCAGCTGCAGGCCAAGCGCAGTGCGCATATATATCGACTAATGATTCAGGGGATAACGAGTAAATTATTTTCTCTACTTTTTTATTTAATTAAAAAAAAGGATTTATTGCTAATTATTACGAACTAATCAAAATCAACATTTGTAATAAAGGTCAATAGAGTATTACTTTACAACCTGTTCATTTGAATAACCCTAAAATTGAGGAGTAAGTAACTATATTGTACCTACTTAATGAAAACAATTCTACTGATGATATCCGTTGAACTTACAAACAACAACAAAAACTTCATTTGTTTTATTGTTACAGAACGACTACTAATGTAGGTAACACCCATGTGACACTTGACGCTGAAATGCCTTTAGATGAATGCAGTCATGTTTATCCTGTTAATAATATTAATGAATAAGTTTGAGTTGAGTCTACTTTTGGTTTTACAGGATATTTTTGAGCATGTGGTTTTAAATATTTCATTAAAAAAAAAAAAACTGGTTTCAGGTCAGCGGAGGAAATAGAAAACTGTACTTTGTTACGTTTTTCACCTTAAACACAAATTCGTGCTAATTTCAAAATTCCGGAACAATTATCACAATAAATATGAAGTTTCACATCCATATTATCCTTCACATTTGACGTCAACGACCTTAAATCAATCTACCTACTCCAACCTCTGAAAATAATGCAATATATGCGAAGGTAGTTTTACATTATATCTAATATCTTTAAACGAGCAATTCTTGTATATATATTTATATATAATCAGGATCTCGGAAACGGCTCCAAGGATTTTCATGAAAGTTACAGATTAGGGGTTTTTCGGCTCAAGGAATCGATTTATCAAGGTCCCAGGTTCGAGAAAAGCTCGGTTCCCAAGATATAAGACATTTTAAAAACCAGATATTTAATCCTTATTTCCAAATAAAAACGATAAGTCATAAGTATTTCATTTTGAACAAAATTGCCCTTGACATCATCATCATCATCATCAGCCTATTAATGTTCCCACTGCTGGGACACAGGCCTCCTCTCTGTGAGAGGGGGGGTGGGCCATAATCCACCACGCGGGCCCAGTGCGGATTGGTGGATGTCACATGTCTTCGAATTTTTGGTTCTAGGACATGCCGGTTTCCTCACGATGTTTTCCTTCACCGTTTTGAGAGCAGTGGTGATCAAATAAATTACACAAAGTAATGCGTCTGCCTGGATTCGAACCCACGACCTACAACTCGTAAGTCGGGGCCGATACCACTGGGCCACCACTGCTCTCTTGACATCATTTGATTTCAATTAACACTTTAATATCTTAGGAGATATCATAGTTTCAAAATAATACCGCAACAAAAAAAAAGATACATACAAACGTACCTATACTAATCAATTCAAGTTGATCTACTGATTTGCTCTACTCTGTAACTACTACCTAGATTTCCCAACTTTTGGCGCGCGTGTCATCGCGCATCGTAATTCATTACGTATCCGCTAGTCCTTGCGGACGCTGCGGTAGGCGTTGGATGCCTGCGGTGCTCAGGAAAACCTCGCCTTAAAAAGAGCTTATTTCAATCAGGTATGAATATAATCTAGGTCCGAAATAAATAAATATTATATAAACAGGTGGCTGGAATGTTGCTTTTTAGGCTAAAGCCAAAGACACATTTTTGAGTTATGATTTTTTTAATTTTTCCTGCATTCAGTTTCATAGATAAGTCTTGTTTGATGCATACTGTAGCACCATGGTCCATGGTCTACACTGTACTGGCAACTGTAAGTACACAACTTACAACTAAAGATTTACACATTCAAAAGAAAAATATCAGTTTGTCAAAATGTTAATTTAATTATACTTTTTGACCAACTTTACATCCTATAAGTAGAAACTGTGGTAGTAGAAATTGTGGTGAAAAAAAAAAACATTGTTACATTTTGCTATTTTAAGTACTCAGTTGCTGTTGTGGTGTATGGTGTAGTGTAGTGATATTGGCAGTCACAGCTCCATCACTGAGGTCATGATAAGTACCAATATAGGTAACTTTCATTCAAAGTTTTAAGTTAACAACAATAACAATCCAGGTTTTATATACTTATACCTATTTGTGATAAATAAAGTAATATAAAAATAACATTAAGTATAACTTTTTTTTTATTCAAAGATTTTTCACTAATTTACGCCATCATCATCATCATCATCATATCAGCCCCAGTGCCGTATTATCCATAAGGCACTTTAGGCCAGTGCCTAGGGGCGCATTATGACCAGGGGCCCAGCACTCCCGATTAAAAAATTAAAATTAGGGGATTGTGTGGTTTTATGAAACCACGATAAAAGTGAAACTTTTTTCCACATTATAAGGTAAAAGCCCCCATTATTGACACTATAAGAGTGACGGTGAATGTCTGAACTTTTTACTTGTATTGAAATTATTTTTTTTTTGGAAGGCGTATATACCTTTGTGATGTGATGATAAAATGCGAATAATTACTTTACTTTCATTTTTTTTTGCGTTGTTGTGGTGTGAAAAAGGTAGGGCCCGAAACAAGCTGTGCCTATAGGGGCCCCGAGATGGTTAATCCGGCCCTGATCAGCCCGGAATCACCCACTGCTGGGTATAGGCCTCCCCCTTTTTCTGCCAAATCTCTCGGTTCTGTGCCTCTCTCATCCGTTTATTCCGCGCGATCTTGACGATATCGTCAACCCAACGGGCTTTTGGGTGGCCCTGGTTTCTTTGGCCGAACCTTGGCCACCATTCGGTCAAAACCTTACTCCATCTGCCATCTCTGCGTCTAGCCAGATGCCCTGCCCAGCTCCACTTGAGGCGTATCGCCCTATCCCCGACGTCATAGACTTTCGTCCGACGACGGATTTCGGTGTTACGCACTCGGTCTAGAATAGAAATGCCGAGCATGGCTCGCTCCATGGCCCTTTGTGCAACTCGTATTCGGTGTACAGTCTCTTTTGTAAGCGTCCATGTCTCGGCACCGTAAGTCATCGTTGGCAGGACACATTGGTTAAAAAGACGAGTTTTCAGACATTGGGGTGTCTTCTTGGATCGAAAAACGTGTTCGAGCTTACCGAATGCCGCCAACCCGAGCTGAATTCTCCTAGAAAGCTCTTTATTTGAATGCTCCTTTTCAAAAGATAGAACATGTCCCAAATAAACGTAACGGTCAACCAATTCCAGACGCTCGTTATTCGTCAATGTGGTTGACATTGACGAATAACGAGCGTCTGGAATTGGATTACAACAGAGTAAGTGTCATCCGAAATTCGTGACATCACTTTGGTCTTGGACCATGACCACTTCTCAATAAACTTACGCCATTAAGGCACACAATCACACAAAGCTTTAGGCTATAATTTAACAATAATCAACCTTACTTATGCCTCTTATACACAACAACAATAATGTGTAAAATATTGTAAAATAGTGAAAAAACATTCAGAAACAAGCTTATATCAGAATAATATTTAAAAACGTAATTCCATATCCAGAATGATGAATCCAGAATCCACAAAACATTCAACTGTCAAGTTTTTTTTTAAGATGTTCACACATTCAATTACCGCGATGTAGTTGCATTCTTAGACATCAGCTCAGCTAGGTGGCCTGCTGTCTCTTAAAATTTTAATGCGAAAATAAGTAGCCTATAGCCGTCTCCACAGTATCATACATCTCTAACAAAACCCATTAAACTCGGTCAAGTAATATAAGCGTGAACACGTAACAAACGAACAAACAAAACTTGCTTTTGCATTTGTAATATTGTAAGATAATAATTTAAGAAAAAATTAAGTAGATAAATAGCTGTAGTAAGTACTATTGAGGGTTGTTTTCGTCTGCGTCGACGTATTTGATGTGTTCTGCGTGCGCGGCCGCGGCGAGGTCACGCAGGCTCTGCTCGGCGGCGGGCCCCAGCTGCTGCACCATGCGAGTGAAGTGACCGTCCGGCTTCTGCAGCAGCTCGTGAGGGTGTCCGCACTCCACTATCTCGCCTCCTTCCATCACCTGGCAACGATAGCTTTATTATAGTACAGTACAGGTGATAGCTATTTAAGGTACAGTACATTACTGCCGCGGTCTATAATGACTACTTTGCTGGTCGCGCTGATGATGGCTAACAGCGCAGCGTAGCGCAGCTCCAGGCCTTTACAGCGAGGACAGCAAGGGCTGCAATGATGGCCAAGCTGGAAGGTCTAGAGCGTAGCTAGGCTAGCTCGAGGCAATCATAGCGTGACCAGCGAAGCAGTCATTATAGACCGCGGCAGTAATGTACAATCGACAAAGTGGAATCATGACCCATTTTGACAATAAATCGTTTGAATCCGTCAAATTGACAAAGATCAAAGTCGTTTCCATGGATATGTATGTTTACGCGAATGTGGACCTAATTGTATTTGAATGTCTGTAGGAAAAAAAACTTATGGTGGGTCATAATTCCACTTTGTCGATTGTACCTAACCTCTTTATATGTATACAAACAGCTGTGTTTAAATAAAATCTTTTTGCGTTTGTTTTTTTAAAACGTTGAAACGTCAAAATAGCGGCCGGCAATGTCTTGCCGGCTTGTTAGAGCGACCAGCAAAACTTTGTCGGCCGCTCCTTGAAACAGAACGGCAAGGTCGACTTTGCTCAAACAAGGTTGTCAAAATAATGTCCACATAACATGCATTTTTGAGTAAAATCTTTTTGAAGTCTTTGAATAGATATCGGTTTTCTGAAGTTAAGTTGCTAAGAGAATCAGCTCTAGGTTTTATGTCGAAATACTCGTATTATTTGTTGGCCAATACAAAATACACCCCATAATAGTAGATTAGTAGCCAAGGGCTGTAAGGTATCAATTGCAGCCCGAGATATTTAGGCGCACGAGCGCAGCGAGGGCGCCTATAATTCGAGGGTGCAATTGATGCTTACACCCGAGCTAACTACTCTGCTTTACATCTCGATTATGAGGTAAGAAACACCACCCGTTGAACTCGTCGTAAGTTTTCAAATATCTCTCTTTAAAACTTTCAGGCAAAATATTGTTAATTGCTGCTTCAGCTTCCATTTTCTTTGAATCGGGAGTGCAGCTTACCTACTATATCTTCATCACTTGCAGAAATCATGTTTTTTCCTAATTAGCAATAATTATTTAAAAAAATCCCAAAAATAAACAATTTTAAAGTAAAAGTTTTCTATTCCCTCCTTTTTTCATCTTTTTTTTTTTTCAAGAACGAAATTGAGCTTCTCCGTTCGACATTTAAAATTGATGACTATTATAATTACTCATACGAAAACAAGGCTGAATAGCGAAGCGACGTCTTTTGTCATTAGGCTGAATGCATGATGTCTATTGCCATTAAGACGGTTAGATGTACGCGACCTTTTTGAAAGAGTGAAGAGTTTTTTTTTTAAATTACTTACCGCCCTAGGGCGTTTCTAGCTACATTATTACCCTAGAGCGCTAATTGGTTACTTACAAGCCCCATTTGGGGGTAATAATGACCTACTTACCGAATATGAGAGATGTAAAGCTTATTTTTAACCGACGTCCAAAAGGAGGAGGTTATCAATTCGGATGTTTGTATTTTTTTTTATGTTTGTTCGGGCATAACTCCGTCGTTTAACAACCGATTTGAAAAATTCATTTTTTTGTTGGATAGGGGTATACTTCCGGAATGATCCCATTAAAATTTTATCGAAATCGGACTAGCACTTTTTGAAAAATCAACAAAAACCTAAAAAGTTTTCAACTTTGTCTACACCGATTACTCCGAGGTTTCTGGTCAGATTTCGATGATTCTTTATTTGTTCGATACAGTATATCTGCCATTAAGTCCCATAAAATTTTCACTTAGTTTGGTGCAGTAGTTTTTATTTTTAGCTCATTGTACATACATACATGGGCGTTGCTATTAACGGTGCTACGGATTACAAAGTTTTAGGTTTTAGTGCACATGTAAGAAAATTATGTATTTGACAATAATTTGGGTTGAATAGTGAAACTAAAAGGAATAAAATAAAAAACTTTTCCAAAAAAAATGTAACCGACTTCAAGGTTGTTTTGAAGTCGGTTACATTTTTTTTTGAAAAAGTTTTTTATACAATTTACATAAATGGTGTAGAATAATTATTAGGTAGGTACACCAAAGCGTCTCCGTGTCGGCTGTTTATACGTAACGATGGCACGTAAAACCGTGACATGCTCGTGTTTATGCAATATTTATGTGGTTATGTACTTATACGTATTTATGTCGTGTCGGAAGTATCTTAATCGATTACCTAATCGTCTCCACGTGAATGTCGCACGCCCAGATAATCTGTTCGCCGTTTATAGTTTGATAAGCTAATTAACCACTTACCTATTTTAACGACATCTAACTGTCTGATGAGATTTATACCTATTTGAAAATTTACGATACGTACCTACTTCTATTTTCCCATTATTGTTCACTAGCGACCCGCCCCGGCTTCGCACGGGTGCAATGCTGATACTAAATACACTACAGAAAAACTGTGAAGCTACGTCCCGCAATTTTTAAATCTGTAATATCTTCGAAAATATTCACTTAAATCATACGGTGTAAAGGGCCATATAGATCTATATTAAATGAACAATGTATTCAAGGTTTATTATTTTTTAATTGGTTAAGGATTAATGCTGTATTGGTTAAAATCGCTTCGAAAATTAGCCATTATTTGTCGTAAAAAGTAAATGACAAAAAAAAGTTATTGTGGGTTATCCATAAGAGATAGACATATACCATCACGGACTTTTCTGTAGACCTTTTCAATGTGTACAATACTTAGTACATTATTTTGATAAAACTCGTAGGGTTCAGCCTGCGTTTGCAATGTAAGCGGAAAAAATGTAATTATTTACGACATCACATTAGAAACCTCAAAAATAACAGTACTTCTCCACTATTTAATGGATGTTATTACACATATAAACTTTCCTCTTGAATCACTCTATCTATTTAAAAAAACCGCATCAAAATCGTATGCGTAGTTTCAAAGATTTAAGCATACAAAGGGACATAGGGACAGAGAAAGCGACTTTGTTTTATACTATGTATTGATTTTATATACCTAGGTAAATAGATAAATAAAAACTCACAACTACTCTGTCTGAGTCAGCAACAGTGTGCAACCGATGTGCCACGGTGATCACCGTGCATTCCGCGAAATGCGTCCGAATTGATTTCTGGATAAGTGCATCCGTACTGTGGAAAAAGAACCAATTGTTATAGTTATATACATAGTAACAACTGGTATTTTTTGATAAAGAGATTTAAATGTGAAAACAATTACGGTTTTACCCAGCTTCATCGGCCAGCTTTACTTTCTCAATTGCCTCATTCGTGTAGTGGTAAGCACAGTGTGACTGCTGAGCGTGAGGTTACTGGGTTCGATTTGCAGATATTATCTGGCAGTGTTAATGGGTTTTAGATTTAAGAATTTTCCCAGTATTTAGGTTGTTTGCCATCTTGCCCATGTAGGGGAGAACTAAACATAATTATGAGTACTATGTATTTCTGCCCAGGCAGGGGGTAATAGATTAAAGAGGGGGAGTCTTAGTTCAGATCAACATTGGCAGTAGCCTCCTCTGGCACGAGCAGTTTATTATAAAGGGGGGAGTCTTACTTCGGATCAACATTGGCAGTAGCCTCCTCTAGCACGAGCAGTTTATTAAAGAGGGGGAGTCTTACTTCGGATCAACATTGGCAGTAGCCTCCTCTAGCACGAGCAGTTTATTAAAGAGGGGGGAGTCTTACTTCGGATCAACATTGGCAGTAGCCTCCTCTAGCACGAGCAGTTTATTATAAAGGGGGGAGTCTTACTTCGGATCAACATTGGCAGTAGCCTCGTCTAGCACGAGCAGTTTATTAAAGAGGGGGGAGTCTTACTTCGGATCAACATTGGCAGTAGCCTCCTCTAGCACGAGCAGTTTATTATAAAGGGGGGAGTCTTACTTCGGATCAACATTGGCAGTAGCCTCCTCTAGCACGAGCAGTTTATTATAAAGGGGGGAGTCTTACTTCGGATCAACATTGGCAGTAGCCTCCTCTAGCACGAGCAGTTTATTATAAAGGGGGGAGTCTTACTTCGGATCAACATTGGCAGTAGCCTCGTCTAGCACGAGCAGTTTATTAAAGAGGGGGGAGTCTTACTTCGGATCAACATTGGCAGTAGCCTCCTCTAGCACGAGCAGTTAAGAGGGGGGAGTCTTACTTCGGATCAACATTAGCAGTAGCCTCGTCTAGCACGAGCAGTTTATTAAAGAGGGGGGAGTCTTACTTCGGATCAACATTGGCAGTAGCCTCCTCTAGCACGAGCAGTTTATTAAAGAGGGGGGAGTCTTACTTCGGATCAACATTGGCAGTAGCCTCCTCTAGCACGAGCAGTTTATTAAAGAGGGGGGAGTCTTACTTCGGATCAACATTGGCAGTAGCCTCCTCTAGCACGAGCAGTTTATTAAAGAGGGGGGAGTCTTACTTCGGATCAACATTGGCAGTAGCCTCCTCTAGCACGAGCAGTTTATTAAAGAGGGGGGAGTCTTACTTCGGATCAACATTGGCAGTAGCCTCGTCTAGCACGAGCAGTTTATTAAAGAGGGGGGAGTCTTACTTCGGATCAACATTAGCAGTAGCCTCCTCTAGCACGAGCAGTTTATTAAAGAGGGGGGAGTCTTACTTCGGATCAACATTGGCAGTAGCCTCCTCTAGCACGAGCAGTTTATTAAAGAGGGGGGAGTCTTACTTCGGATCAACATTGGCAGTAGCCTCCTCTAGCACGAGCAGTTTATTAAAGAGGGGGGAGTCTTACTTCGGATCAACATTGGCAGTAGCCTCGTCTAGCACGAGCAATTTATTCCGGCCAAGAGCAGCTCGCGCTAAGCAGAGCAATTGTCTCTGACCGGCACTGAAGTTGGACCCTCCTGACTGTACGGCCGACGACAATGAGGTCACAATGCGCTTCAGTTCCACCTGAAATTATAATACAAACACAACATAAGGCCTTTAGACGCCTTATCTATCATCAACCAGAAAAAACTTTTTTATCAACTTCATAGAACTATCAGAGCGTGAAAATTGTAGAAATACCTGTTCCAATGCTGTCCATATATCAGCGTCTGTGTATTTATCGAATGGATCCATATTGTAGCGTAAACTTGCGGAAAATAGAACTGGTTCTTGAGGAATAATGGAAATCTTTGACCGTAGCTCCTGGAAATGAAAATTAATAGGTTGATTAATTTTGCTAAAGAAGCCTTATAATTAATCAAAACTATAGAAACGTATTCGTACCTTGAGAGCAATGTCACCAGTATCGACGTCATCAATGAAGACGTTTCCTTCAATGGGCGCCAGTCGGAACAGTGCTGATATCAATGAAGACTTACCAGCTCCCGTACGACCAACTACTCCCACCTGAAAAACATTGAATTAGAACTCATATCGGAGATCCCATATTTGTTTTCTTGCCTTTCCCAGCTGTTATTAGGTAGGTATGTCTTTGAAAAACAAGTCAGTATGGTGCGTTAGAAGTCCGAAAGTTGACAATACTAAAGGAAATGGACTGAGTTGTGGAGGTAAAATAGCAGTAGCTCTATGTAAAATACTGATATTTTGCTGCCTATTGGGTAAGACTGCTTGACAAAGATGAGAGGTTAGGAAGACGATGATGATTTTTACACTGGAGTAAGACTAACCTTCCACCCACTTTCGATGACAATATTAAGTTTCTTGAGGACTGGATCGGCATCCTTGTCGTACCTCAGCGAGAGGTCTTTGAACACCAGCCTGGCGCGCTGCGGCCAGCCGACGGGCGGCGCGGGCCCGGCCGTGTCCTCTCGCGGGAGGGACGTGAACTGCACCACACGCTCCACACTAGTCATCTGTGAGATCACCTCCGTCGCCTGCTTCACGCCGTACTGCACCATGTTCACCAGGATCAGACCCTGACTTATAGCCAGGCCTACGTTTCCGGACTGTGTGTTTCCTATTGAGATTGAAAATTAGCTAGTTGATGAAATCCAAATTTATAAGGAAGTTCCGACCGTAAAATGTGAATGCCTAACCTACCTACAAAATAACTTTTCTTTCATATGAAAATTATATGGGACCAAATGGCAGGTATCCTGTATTAAACAAAAAAAGAATCATCGAAATCGGACCAGAAACCTCGGAGTAATCGGTGTAGACACTGTTGATAACTTTTTAGGTTTTTGTTGATTTTTCAAAATCTCCGATTTCGATAAAATTTTAAAGGGTGGTCCCATTAAAATTTTCGGGAAGTATACCCTTTGCAACAAAAATAGAATTTTTAAAATCCCGGAGTTATGCCCGATCAAACTTTAAAAAAAAACATCCGATTTGAGAACCTCCTCCTTTTGGAAGTCGGTTAAAAAGTAGGGAAGATTTAAGAAAGAACGGAAGACAGTGTGGCAGTATGAATACAAAAGAGATGAGATGACAACGACATGGTGAAATCTTAGTTGAGTGAGTTACCACTATGAGAGTATAATACACTTCTCATCAAAAAAATCGAAACACCTCGCAGTTTATGATTTGATAAGGATTATCAGAAAAATGTGTATATTTAGGAATAAATGTAAAATGTCATTTAATAGTGAGTAGTATGAGGTTTTTAAATCCTAATGTTAATGTTCTAAATTCAAATTAAGTCTTCATAGGTTTCGTATTTTGTATAATGAGTAATTTTTACGCTGTATGGAATATGAAGGAAATGGGTAAAACAACACGCGTAAATGAAAAAAAAATGTAAGAAACGTTTATTTAATAACTTGCATTCCCTCCGCGAGCTCTTATTACTGCTTCCATACGGTTCTTCATCGATCGGATGAGAGTCACGATCACATGTTGTGGTATATTATCCCATTCCTCTTGGATTGCATTTTGCAGCTGGCTAAGTGTTTCTGGGGCTGGATCTCTTGCTCGAATTCGTCTCTTTAATTCATCCCATAGATGTTCAATGGGATTCATGTCCGGGCTTCTTGCTGGCCATACCATAATGGAGATACCGACTTCGGTAAGATAATCTCGTACGACGCCCGCGGTGTGAGCTCTAGCATTGTCGTGCATGAATATGAAGTCGTTGCCAATAAAATGTGCATAGGGCATCACATGAGGTTCAAGACACTGTTCGATGTACCGATGAGAGTTTAGTGCAGGCAGCCGTGGCCCAGACACAAAGGCAAGTTCTGTCTTACCGTCGGCGCTGATTCCTCCCCAAACCGTCCACGAACCGCCACCATAGCTGACCTTTTCTTCAATGCAGCATTGTGCAAAGCGTTCTCCATCTCTTCTGTAGACCTTGTTCCTTCCGTCGTTACCATACAGCATAATTTTACACTCATCAGAAAACAGTACTTTGCTCCACTGAAGGTATGACCAAGTTAGGTGCTCGCGTGCAAAGTTAAGGCGCGCTCTTCGATGGTCTGCAGTTAATTTCGGCCCATTCGCTGGCTTATGCGGTGCCAATCCGCGTTCCTTCAACCTTCTTCTTATTGTAGAGTCACTTACAGCTACTCTTCGTACAACGCGAAGCTGCTGCTGCAGTTGAAAAGCGTTAAGGCGTCGATTTCGTAAAGAAGTTGTTACAATAAATCGATCATCTCGCTCAGAAGTGACCCGATTCCTGCCAGATCCTGAACGGCGCGTGAACGAACCAGTCTCCCGATAGCGTTTGTCAACGACGATATAATACTAGACTACTCATTGCACGATCTAACGAACAAAACTATTCTGCCAACTCGCTGAGGTAATACGTAAGCGAGGGGGGCGGGGTACTGCGTTGTGATTGGCTAACTCAAGGTCTGTTCTGTCTCAACGTATGTTTACGGCTCACAGGATTGGTCGAAATGAGACGGTTATAAGACTTTTTTGCCTAATGTGTTGGCAGACATCGGTCGCCTGTTATTACGAGTCTAGTATTATATCGTCGTTGGCGTTTGTAGACTCTATGAACAGATGGTAAGCTTAGATGCAATCTTGCTGCCACAACACGCTGACTAAGTCCAGAATCCAGCAATGCCACCACTTGGGCGGCTTCTGCGGGCGAAGTATCCATATGTTTTAGAAAAAAAAGTTTTTTCAGACGTCCCAAAGTCACAGTAAATGAAATAAGAAACAGAAAGTTTAAAGACAAGCGCTAATTTTTAGTTTTTAAACGAGAAACGTACTCCAACCCTAAATACACATTTGTCTCAAAACAGTGATTAATTTCATTTATAGGATAAACAAATGAAATTATTTCGAATTTTGATTTTTTTCTTCTTACTGTAATGACCAAACTGCCAGCTACACAGTAATGTTTTTTTTTCATGGAATTAATTCTCTTTTGTAAAAAATTAGGACAAAAACAATAAAAACGAAAGTGTTTCGATTTTTTTGATGAGAAGTGTATATGAGAAACGTTTTCTATACTTATAATAAATCTGTAGAGAGGTCAATTCTGTACATGAAATATATTTCCAAAATAACTATCAGGGTGATTAGGGATCGATACTGATGCCAAAAATGCAATTAATAAAATTATTGTCTGTCTGTCTGTCTGTCTGTATAACCGTTATATAGAAACAAAAACTACTCGACGGATTTTGACGAAACTTGGTACAATTATTTTTCATACTCCTGCGCTGGTTATAGTATACTTTTCATCACGCTACAATCAATGGGAGCAGAGCAGTGAAGGGAAATGTTAGGAAAACGGGAGAAGTAACTCCATACACGCTAATCTTCGGAACTACTGGACGGATTTGATTGGTTTTTTTTTTTTTGTTGTATAGCTATTAAGTCTGGGCAACATATAGGCTATAATTTATCTTGGAAACTTGAACACCTGATGCAGAACTGCAATAGATCAGCTAAACTATAAGAGATACAAAAATAGCGCCATAGCAAAAATTGTTCCGCGTGATGAGCATTTTCTGCTGAGAAAATAAATTTGAAGATATGGAACACCTGATGTGGAATTCCAAGAGCCCAGCCACACTATTACATATACAATAATGACGTCTTAGCAAGAGTTGTTCAGCCTGATGAGCACTCCCTGTTGTCGTATAAAAACTGAAGATCTGGAACACCTGATGTGGAACTCCAAGAGCCCAGCTACACTATAACATATATATGAATAACATCTTAATCAAGAGTTGTTTAGTCTGATGGGCATTTCCTGTTGGCTTACAAAAATGAAAGAACGGGAACGTCTGGAATCGTCATGCGCGTCCCGTTGTTTTCCCGTCCCCAGGCTCTAAGAATTCGACATCAGACGTTTCAGATCTTCGATTTTGACGACCCCATTGTCGCTGGCATTAGCAACAGGATCCGCGTACGAAGTCGCTGGCAGAAGCTAGTCTAGTAATAAAAGGATGGGCGGAGCACCGACGTGTCCTCACGGCTGCGATAGGCGGAGACCTCTCGCGCCCGGCATTGGTTGCGGCCATGCTGCGGGGCGAGACGGAGTGGGAGGCGGTCGCCTCCTTCTGCGAAGCAGTCATGCTCGCGAAGGAGGAGGCGGGCCGCGCGCGAGAGAGGACAGTGTCCTCCCTCCGCCCCACCCGCGGTGGTGAACGCCCACGGCGACGGACGTCGCAAGACGATCTCCGGCCACCGTAGGCGCGGGCATGCGGGCAGCGAGTAAAGGGCAACTCGCTGCCCGACCATGGACCATGCCCGGGTCGACGGCGCGTTGTATCCCACGCGCGCCTCAAAGAGCGTCAGCATAATGACGGGGCCCCCCTCTCAGAGGGCCAAAGCCTGCCGGGGTCGCGGGATTATTTCCTTACCGTGACCCCGGTACATAAAGGGCTATTGAAGGACACCGTGGATTTTAGTCAGTAGAAGTCTGACAGTCCCTCCCGCCCTGCCCGGGGTGGGAGGACTCATTTGATGATTTTGCCACGTAAAAAAAAAAAAAAAGTAATAAAAGGAATGAGAATAGAGGATACTTACCATCATCGAGGAACAAGAATGTGTAGGCGACGACGACAACATAAACTGCACAGATCATACTCAACCAAATTGAAAATGCAGTATTTGTGACGATTGTCAAGTACCTGAAACAGAACAAAAACAAGCCAGCTAAGCATGTATAAAAAATAAATAGTTTGGTATTGAGATTGAAAACCAAGATACCAAAGCTTTTTGTGGAATGAAAAATTCAATAGGTAGCGAGCAAGTCTTCAACTTACGACCTTTCGATTTGTAATTTAAAAGCTTTGTTATTCGCGACCGAATTAACAAAGATTTAGTTACTACTGTTTCATAGCAGATAAAATTGATCCGTATGATACGGATAGGTACGCATATGATTTTTATTGCGTTTGACACGATTTGCTTTAAGAATATCTATGATTTCCCAGCTCCCATTCAGTATTTACTTACCAAGCAGCAGTGTGTACGTCTTGCTTGTCGTCGAACTGCGCTCTTAACATCTCCTGAGCTCCACACGCGCGCACCGTGTTGAGGCCCGCCATCGTGGCAGAAACGTGCGAAAATACTGGGCTGCGTGTCGTACCTTCCACCCTAAGAAAAACAATTTGATAATAAGCGTTCACGATGGATTAAAACTAAGTATACGTAATTATTCCCAAGGAGATATTCCGGATGGCTCGCACCGACGAAAAGTATCGTCCTAAGAACGACACGTCCATCGAAGAGATTCGAGCCTTGTGTGAGGTGCGTGCGGTGCCTTAGTTGTTGGCCGTACGCATCTGTTGCAATATCACGCATCGTGAGAATCCAGGTTTACACTCAAAAGTATTAAACAAAAATAACATAGGTTTTACAGCAACTTAAGAGTATTCTAGAGTCTTGGCGTTAGTCTGGGCTAAAAATAGTGCAGATAGCCATAGGTTTCTAGGCTAATTATTAATCAACGCTATGACTCTAACTAATAATCACCTTTTAATAGCCTGTGCTGTGCTCAAGAATATAACCGTCCAAATATACATGAGGACTCCGCAGACCGCCGTTGTCAGCAGCATGTAAGGATTGACGATCGCTACCATCACGAGGATTCCTAACATCACCATGAAAATCTGGAGAAGAAAAGACACCATTAATCCCCGAAGGGCATTGGAATACCCTACACCAGGGGTTCTCAAATTATCAAAATTCTGTTCTCGGAGCACTTACATATTTAATAGTGCCCTAGCTAATCGATACCAGTTGACAATGATACCTGGTTGAAAATTCTCCCCATACGGAACACGTGAACCTTGTTTTAATGCTGCAAGAGAGTTCGACGAGCCTCTCATTTTTTTTTCTGGTGGAATTAATTATACATAGAAAATCAGAGAATCTTGGATCCACGCACATTATTTCTGGAGAATGGCATCTTACGGCGCTTTTCTGTATGTGGGAATATTGAAGGCGATCCCATTACAATTAAACCGGTTACAGATCTAAGCTCTAGCTTAGTGGAAAACCCACCACACCTTGAACAACCCGGGGATCGAACAGAATACCTCAAGCCCGAAGACTAAAGTAAAACAAATATTTAATACTCAACATAATATGTCAAGAGGTTACATACTTGTATGCTGTCCAAATACATCCTGGGTAGGATCTCGTCAACAACGCCCATGTCTTTGGAGAACCGGTTGAGTATCCGACCAGAGGGGTTGGTGTCAAAGAAGCGCATGGTGGCCGCCAGGATGTTGCTGAACATCTGGTTGTGCAACTTTATGGAACTGCGCATGCACACCCACAGGAACAACATTGATCTGGAAATTATGGTATTTTTAAAATAGGTTAGTGCATGTTTTCCTCTTAACTGGATGAATGGAACGTTGACGACACAGTTAGCGCAAAGAATGAACAATCCGCTGCAGCGCTGCGTGTCGCAGGTTCGATCACCGCCCGGAGTAAATATTTGTATGGCGTACAGGTATGTATTAGTTTTGGGTCTGGCTGTTTATGTAACTTTTATATTTTTAAACGCTGGGTGCGTTTAAAAATATAAAAGTTATATAAAGCTATACCGAGAAATTCCTAGCAGTGCAAAGTTTTAGAGCAACAACTAAAAATCTTATACATCATGCAAGCGTTTATTATTGTTTCTATAAGTAAAAAACCGGCCAAGTGCGTGTCGGGCCACGCACAGTGTAGGGTTTCGTAGTTGCCCATCAAAATACTTATGCGAACTAACTAAACTGATTCGCTGAATTCCGGTTTAGCTTAGGAGTTTCCATAGCCACTTTCCAGCTCTATCATCAGAACCTGGAAAATATCCAGTACCAAAATCCATGTAAAGAAGAATGAAACGAGCCCAAACTAGATGGGGTTGCGTTGTTATACTATAAAGATCCCATGGCCACCTTCTAGCTCCATCATTAGAGCCAGGAAAATATCCAGCACCAAAGTCCATGTAAAGACGAATCAAATGAGCCCAAACTCGATGGGATTGCGTTATTGTATTACAAAGATGCCATGGCTACCTTCCAGCTCCACCATAAGAGCCTGGAAAACATCCAGTACAAAAGCCCATGTAAAGACGAATCAAATGACCCTAAGCTCAGTAGGATTGAGTTTTTGTATAAGAAAGAACTCATGGTTACCTTCCAGCTCTATCATCAGACCATGGACATCATCCAGCATCAATGTCTATGTAAAGACGAATCAAATGAGCCCAAATTCGATGGGATTGCGTTAATGTATTACAAAGATCCCATGGCTACCTTCCAGCTCCATCATAAGAGCCTGGAAAACATCCAGTACAAAAGCCCATGTAAAGACGAATCAAATGACCCCAAGCTCAGTAGGATTGAGTTGTTGTATATGAAAGAATTCATGGTTACCTTCCAGCTCTTTTTTCGGTTACGATTCCATCATCAGATCTTGACTTGATGATCATGGGACCAATTGGAAGGTGTACTCTTTCAATCAAAAGAATAATTTTCAAAATCGGTCCAGGCGTCTTTGAGAAATGGGAAAACGGGGAAAATATATTTAAAAAAAAGATTACGACGAATTGAGAACCTCCTCCTTTTTTTAAGTTAGTTAAAAATAGTTGACAATAAAAACCTACCAATCCCCAAAACATACCCACCTTTAAAGCTGTAAAAATAAAGTTGACAAACTTACATTTGCAGTTGAAGAAGATGTTCTCCGATACATTTTGTTTAGGAAAATATGTTACCCAAGTACGTTTTTTAAGTTGGTCGACTATTACTCGTAAACTTGTAAAGCCTACTTAGTCATGATAATTTTCTTTTAAACTTCGTTATATATACTACTATTGTGAATTTTTTTACACCCCCAAACATAACCGTTTAGCTGGTAGAGGGGGGGGACACTCGAGTCTAGCAAAAATTAGCACTTTAAAGCTTAATATTTCACAAAAGAATTTTTTTATAAAAAAATTGTCAATGAAAACTATCAATATTTTTTTCACCTCACACGCTCGGAAAGATACTATTTCTCATTCAAAATCTGAGCACAAAACTCCATTTTGTGCTCTAGAGCACAAAGTGTTGTTTAAAATTCGAACACGTCTTGTATTCAATTGTTTTCTACACTGCCTGCCGAGCCGCCCCCTGTATAGGTCAATGCCCCCACTTCATTTCCTCGCTGTGTGAGGTGAAAAGTTGTGTGTTGCACTCGGCAGCAAAGTTTTTCTGCGTCTCGTACCTTTGAAAACTTCGCATCGCTCAGGATTCTATATTTGAACCGCTCGTTTCTCTCGCGGTTCAATCTTAGAATCCTTCGCTCGCTCAGTTTTCAATTCAAGTACTCGCGCCAAAAATCAACTTTGCAGCCTTGCATAACAATAGTTATTTGTTATGCAAGGCTGCAAAGTTGATTTTTGGCGCGAGTACTTGAATTGAAAACTGAGCGAGCGAAGGATTCTAAGATTGAACCGCGAGAGAAACGAGCGGTTCAAATATAGAATCCTGAGCGATGCGAAGTTTTCAAAGGTACGAGACGCAGAAAAACTTTGCTGCCGAGTGCAACACACAACTTTTCACCTCACACAGCGAGGAAATGTAGTGGGGGCGGCTCGCCTACCAGTGTAGAAAAGAAGAAAACAATTGAATACAAGACGTGTTC
Source organism: Agrotis clavis (assembly GCA_954870645.1). Lineage (NCBI taxonomy): Eukaryota > Metazoa > Arthropoda > Insecta > Lepidoptera > Noctuidae > Agrotis > Agrotis clavis. The sequence continues at coordinate 15,482,980 of OX940919.1, read as the reverse complement.
GAATTTTAAACAACACTTTGTGCTCTAGAGCACAAAATGGAGTTTTCCGCTCAGATTTTGAATGAGAAATAGAATCTTTCCGAGCGGGTGAGGTGAAAATAACTATTAAAGGTCTATTAAATGATACCCCACACTAAGGGGTACGCGAGAAAAAAAAAACATCCCCAGGTTACGTGTACAGGAGGTACCCTAAAATAGTTATTTGTTATGCAAGGCTGCAAAGTTGATTTTTGGCGCGAGTACTTGAATTGAGAACTGAGCGAGCGAAGGATTCTAAGATTGAACCGCGAGAGAAACGAGCGGTTCAAATATAGAATCCTGAGCGATGCGAAGTTTTCAAAAGTACGAGACGCAGAAAAACTTTGCTGCCGAGTGCAACACACAACTTTTCACCTCACACAGCGAGGAAATGTAGTGGGGGCGGACCGCCTGTCCGTGTAGAAAACAATTGAATACGACGTGTTCGAATTTTGAACAACACTTTGTGCTCTAGAGCACAAAATGGAGTTTTGCGCTCAGATGTTGAATGAGAAATAGAATCTTTCCGAGCGTGTGAGGTGAAAAAAATATATTACGAGATTTTATTTTACCACTTTTTTGGCGTAGCAAATCCGTATATTTACACCAAATTACAGCTTTCTAGTACTAGGCGTCTCTGAGCTAAGCTGCGGACAGACGGACGGACGGACGGACGGACGGACATGGCGAAACTATAAGGGTTCCTTGTTGACTACGGAACCCTAAAAACTATATCCTCACCTCCCAGTAGTCAGTAGAATACATCCCAATATTGCGATCGCCCAAATATAAATGTAGTACTCATGATTAAGGGGTTTATAAGTAGATGTTATGTTCTGTATTGTAAGCGCAGTCTTCACCACGGTGTCAATGACGGTCACATTACGTAGCTCAGTGGATGAGGTAGCTAGGGTGGTCGGCAACTCAGTCGTGAGGTTTCCACCGGTGGCATTACTATTAATAGAGAAGTTTCCATCCTTCAAGTTATCGAACAGAGGAGCGTTCAAATGGTCTTTTTCTAGATTGTATTTCGTTTCCACATCGTTCATCCTGAAAAGATCAATGTTAAAGGTTATGATAAGATTTGTGCACCATCATACTTACTCGTTATTATTTTATGAAACTTTAATGAATTAATTAATCATTTCTCATTTAAAACCGACACTAGGTAACCTATATTACTCGTACATACAGAGAGTTTATATTTACCAATGCGTGAGCCATAAATCGCTAATGGAGGTGACGACCTGTGCCAGGATCACGCTGATGGTGGTGCCAAGGATGAGGCCCCAGCCGGCGCCGGCGCGGAAGTATTGACGGTATACCGCGCCTGGCACGCGACCTGACAAACGACAATTACCAACTTAGTTCATTAGACTTCACTAACGATGTTTATTCTTTTTATTAGTTACACTTTTTCAGGTAAAATAAGAAAATAATTTGAGTACGATGATGTTATTAGGGCAACAGCTGTTCATTCAAGTCAGCAGTGCATTTTCTTTCAATTTTATTATTCTTAAAGCAGAAAATCTGTTGGGGACAGACAGTGCCTTTAGAAAAAAAGCATTGCAGCTCTAAAATGTCGACTTTTCCTGAGAAAACTGCAGCTGAACATGTTCAAAATTTATTTCTATGGCAATATAGTGATTGTCGCGGGACCAAAGCCTGTTTTCCTCGAAGGGATTGGCAGAGATAGTAGATGTACCTACTGCTAAAATTGTGATGGAACACTAAGTTCTTCGTCGTTACGAGTATCTTAAGCGTACCTAGTATTGCGTCGATTTAATAAATACCTTAGCTATTACCTGTTACTTGAACCACACTTGAACGCATAAAATAATAGATATCGGGTCATAGCCCAGTGTCTAGCGTAAATTACGACATTTACTATTTATTAGCTGTGCCCGCGACTTTGTTCGCGTGGATGTCGGAAACCAACAATGTATTTTTTTTAAACAAAGGATTTTTTCTAAAATAAAAGTAGCCTTTATTACATCCTTATTACATCAGGTACCCGCCAATAGAAGTCCTGTCAAAATCGGCCCAGCCATTTCAGAGACAAACAGACAGACAAAAATTGAAAAAAAAAATGTTATTTTGGTGTACCTATGTACCATTATATATTATTATGTATATTCGTATGCGTAGTAAAAACGGTTATGTCAATATTACAAACAGAAACTCCAATTTTATTTATATGTAGGTAAAGATGTATAGTCATCCATGGCGTCACTGACGCAGTCTCAACCGACTGGCACTTAATTGTTGGTGTCCCGCCCTGTACCTAGGTATATAATTATACAGAGTACGCTTGCGCAGCGACGTGCCCCAAACTGTCAAACTTTCATAGATTTTCAACCTTATCGTAAATGCAGAAGGTTCTTAAGGGATAATTTCATAGATTCATGTAGGATGTGCTGGCTTCTGTATGTCCGTAACTGTAATGCCTCGTATGATTATGAGACGGTAGGTTGCCTTTGCGAGACAACATTACTTATTAGTTGATGATTAATTATTACATGCCCTTCGTCAATCAGTCATGGCAGTGTCTGTATGTGATGTACAATCACATACTGGCACATACGCCTTTTTCTAATGTAGTGGTAGTTAATCAAAATGTCAAACGTTCTCGACTTTAGCATACAATGAAGATATTTCTGAAGGTATTTTAATTTTTCAGCCTTAATTTTTTGTTAGCAAAATTTCTTGGGTGGCACAGTAAACTATTCTAAGGTAGGCACGGCCCCAGCTTCCCCCTCTTTCTACGCCCTTGAGCTGAGACGTTTATCACTCGGGCTCCCTAAAAGTAAGCTCTAGTAGGTGCACATCAAATAAATGCTTACTTATCTATATCTATCTACTATTGACAGGCCTGATGGTCTAGTGGTTAGTGACCCTGACTGCTATGCCGGAGGTCGTGGGTTCGATTCCCACCCAGGACAAATGTTTGTGTGATGAGCACGATCATTTGTTCTGTGTCTGGGTGTAGTTTATCTATAATAATTATGTATGTATTTAGAAATATTTATGTATGTTTATCAGTTGTCTAGTACCCACAACACAAGCTCTGCTTAGCTTGGGACTAGATGGCGTTGTGTGATAGTTGTGGAATATTATTATTATTATCTAGAATACTGAATACTAGAATCAGTTCAATTGATTTGATACCTACTGGCATGGTAAGTTTTAAGTTTATCTATCTACCTCAGTAATTGCGCTTTAAAGTACTTCTAATTAGGGTTGCCATCTCTAAAATTTGGAAAACAGGTCAAGCCGCGTGAAAACCCCCCGGATTTAAGAGTCCAGAACCCAGACACGAGTTGAAGTGCGCACCGTGGCAATTGCGTCGGGAGGGGTGGGGGACGGTGAACGGTGCGTGTGTCGCGGGCGGCCCAAAAATTTTAATCCCGGACTATAAATTAAGCCCCGAACGCTCCCTGATGGATGCCCTTTAGACTAGGACAAATCCGGGAAAACCCGGACGGATGGCAACCCTACTTCTAATTCGTAATAAACTTAAATAATCAATGAAAGAATCTCATTATAAGTAGATACAACTTGAAAATTGATGAAGATGACTAATGACAATTGTCTATTGATTTTTTCTATCTTCGTTATCGACGACAGTCGTGCAATCACTTTAGATAAGACAATGTTTACAATTGATTGATTTCACGTTTTTGCTGATTCACCGTTGCGAAGGTTGAGCTATCAAGGAATCAATTCAGGCAATTGACAATCAGTATCAATAAAAACACCAAGCTATCTTAGATAGTGGTGAACAGATCTGCGTGGGAAAACCACGAAAAAATTGTTATATAAACTGACAAGACTGGACATAAATACAAACTAGAATAAGTTAGTATTATTTATATTGTTTGTATTTTTATCATTTTATATTGTTATAATCTATAAGTAGAATTTTGCCCAGGCTGGGAATCAAACCCAGGACTTCATCAGCAGTCACGGTTGCGAGTGTTGCGACCACTACACCAACAAAGACAACATCCTTAAATTCTCTTAATTTAAACGTACCAGCTACCAGTACATTTACACCTTTTCTACGAAATCATCAATTCAAATTGATTATTATTTTTCGTTATTTGAACCATTGGAATTATATCACGATGCGTTGTGTTGGTTCTTAAATTGCCCCTGGCCCTGATCGAACGTACATAAGACGTGGTAACTACACGCAACACCCATAGTAAAACCACATAACCATGACAGCTATAAATGGTTGCGATACTTATGTGACTTTAAGTTCGCCATGGTGCCTCGGAAAGCACGATATGCCGTTGTTCTTATCTGTCTCTCAATCGAAAAGAAAGTGCACTTGTCTTAATTTGCGTATAAACTATTGAATAACATTATGTCCCGCGTCGATCTGCCCGGGATCTGGAGGCGACTGCCCTCCAGTGCGTCTATGAGTGGCGCGTGGAGGCGCAGCGCCGCACGCCCGCCGGCGCGAATCCCCACTGCCTCGACAAGTCGAGGCGCGGCGGGAAAAGCTCCGGCGCGATCTCAGGACAGTATGGAGGGAGCGACTGTTGCAACAGACGTCCGGGCACGCCGCAACCGCGGCGGTAAGACCCCTCTTTGAGGAGTGGCTAGATAGGCATTACGGCGTCTTGACCTTCCGCCTGACGCAGGTCCTCACCGGACACGGATGTTTCGGGAGGTACCTGTGTCTGATGCGACAGGAGGAAACGTCTGTGTGTCACCACTGCGAGGATCGCCAAGAGGACACGGTGGAGCATACGGTGCAGGACTGCCCCGCTTGGCCAGAGCACCGCCGTGTCCTCACGACGGCGATAGGCGGAGAGCTCTCGCGCCCGGCATTGGTTGCGGCCATGCTGCGGGGCGAGACGGAGTGGGAAGCGGTCGCCTCCTTCTGCGAAGCAGTCATGCTAGCGAAGGACGAGACGCGCCGCGTGAGGAAGAGGACAGCGTCCTCCCTCCAACCCAGCCGCAGTGGTAGACGCCCACGGCGACGGACGTCGCCAGACGATTTCCGGCCACCGTAGGCACGGGCATGCGGGCGGCGAGTAATGGGCGACTCGCTGTCCGACCATGAACCATGCCCGGGTCGACGGCGCGTTGTGTTCCACGCGCGCCTCAAAGAGTGTCAGCATTATGACGGGGCCCGTCTATAGAGGGCCAAAGCCTGCCGGGGTCGCGGGACTAACGAATTACCGTGACCCCGGAACGAAAGGGTTATTGAAGGACCGTGGATTTTAGGCAGTACGAGTCTGACAGTCCCTCCCGCTCTGCCCTGGGTGGGAAGACTCATTTGATGATTTTACCACGCTAAAAAAAAATGTTCCGCGTCGACCAATTTCTTCGCTGAGGTAAGCTGCCCTAACTGAAAACGGTCAGCTATACTGTCATCTAAAGAAAGACTCAGCGCAACAGCTGCGCTGAAGGTACGGTTTGTGTTTAATATATTTTCAACTTTATACTCTACAGTTTAAAGTTGAAAACTCACTAAAGACACTGCAGAAGGATTAATATTATTCGTTACAAGTTACCTGTTCCTGATAACTCGGCTGACTCCTCCTGATCAGCCTCCTCTGGCAGAGCCCCGTCTAGTAACGTACTAGTGGTACTAGTATGTGACTGCAACAAAAACAAAGCTTAGTCAATCAATACCTAATAACAAACTGAAATGTTGATCAAATCATGTCTGTATAGATAGTATGAGAGCCCCTTTCAATATTTATTTTATTCTGTTTTTTTAGTACCTACTTACTTATTTCATAATACAGCAGCAACACATGCAACATCATTCTGTGTGATCAGTGAAATTTTCAGCTGTCTAACTATCACGCTTCATGAGATACAGGTTGGTATTGTATTGTGTACTGGTGGCCTACCATGAACTCTCCAGTTTAGACTGTGGGAAAGAGATGGCGCTAGACGACTTGTATAGCTCTGTCTCTTTCCCATAGCCTAAACTGCATCGCGTTAAGAGCTCGTAGCAAGGCTCCTGTACTGTAATGGTGACAGGCTGACAGCGGAGTCTTAGTAATGGGGTCCCGTTTTACCCTTTGGATACGGAACCCTAAAAATCATGGTAATAAATATTTCTATGCTTTCTTTTGCAGTTGGTATTTGAGTAGAGCAGTGGTGGCCTGAGTGGTATCGGTCCCGACTTACGAGTTGGTCATGGGTTCGAACCCCGCCAGCATTACTTTGTGTAATTTATTTCATCACCACTGCTCTCAAAACGGTGAATGAAACCGACATGTCCTAGAACCAAAAAAAAAAATCGAATACATGTGACATCTACCAACCCGCACTGAGCCCGCGTGTTGGATTATGGCCCATTCCGGCCCTCTCACAGAGAGGAGGCCTGTGTCTCAGCAGTGGGAACATTTAAGGCTGATGATGATGATAGGTATTTTAGTGTGCAATCCAACATTCCAGCCAGCCTACCTGTATAGAAAGTGTTCTTTGTCGAAGGTACTGCGCTTTCGGCTCCTCGGGTTGCTCTTCTTCTTGAAGCAGCTCAGCAAACAGCGGCGAACGCGAGACATCGTCGAAACTGCCCGAAGTCTCTACTTCTCCCTGAGAGAAGCAAAATAACATTTTAAAAGATGGTGAAGTAGCTATAATCATCATCATCTGCATAGCCTTTTCGTCTAAGGCGCTGCGCAAATGTAGACATTTTATTTCCGAAACCCATAGTTCATGTGTTTGTGTTAAGTGGAAGCAATTGGACACAATCAATGTTGAAGTATGCGCAAGGAGTGGATTTCATACTGGTTCTATGAAAATCAAATATTCATCGGTAACTTGTATCTAACACAAGCCACAAAAGTGTCTAACATTTGCGCCCTGTTTATCTGGATCCATTGAATTGAATGTTATATACTGGTTAGTAGTGTTAGTACCTATTTTACATTCTATTCGGCCTCCACAACCACAAACCAGCTCAGTTACTGGGTAATACGATATCCCTTGGTAGGTAAGACTTGCTGTCAAACTTTGGGATTTAGGCTGCGTTTCCACCAGAGATGTGCCGAGGAAATGTGTCGTGCGAGGATGTCTAGCTGTGCTGTGAAAATGTGTGGGCGTTTCCACCAAAGCTGTGCGATGAAAATGTGCCTACGAGGATGTGTAGCGGAGCTGTGAAATGTGTGGTGCGAGGATGCGTTGCGAACAAACAAACTCCGTCTATGGACTGGCTGGTACTGTATGCGCAAACCTCGCAACACATTTCTCAACACACATTCCCCGCAACACATCCCTCGCAACACATCCCTCGTACACATCCCTCGTACACATCCCTCGTACACATCCCTCGCACACATCCCTCGTACACATCCCTCGCGTGTTTTGTATGTGCAAAATCATCAAGCTCCGCTGAGCCGTTTCCACCAGATCTGTGCTGACCGAGGCGAGGTAGATGAAGCGATTCTATTGGTTCCTTACAAACACATTCCTCGCTACACATCCTCGCACATCTCTGGTGGAAACGCAGCCTTAAAGTGGACCTTACCGACTTAATGACAGCCGGAAACAACGTGTTACCGTGCTTTTTGAAGCACGGAGTCGTCTAGTGTGGTACTTATATCTGTCGTGGTTGAGTATTCTAATTATAGATAATAATTATGCCGTGTGTTGTTTCAGATATTACTAGCTGACCCCGCAAACGTTGTTTTGCCATATAAATTTAAAAAAAAATAGATAGTAGCCGATTCTCAGACCTACTGAATATGCATATCTACAATGATATTCATTGCATATCTACCAAATTTCATAAAAATAGGTCAAGCCGTTTCAGAGGAGTACGGTAACTAACATTGTGACACGGAAATTTTATATATAAGATATCTCACTGATATTTCTTAACAGTACGCTAAAATAAAGAAACTGGTTATAACATGTTTGTAGAATTGTAGATAATTAGTTTACATTATTATGGTAGGTAGGTATGTATAAGCAACTGTATACTATACCTACCTACTCACAATCTATCGCGTCATGTTCTCGATTGGATGAATCAGCGTGATTCAGCATATTGAAATGATAACTTGATAACGCAGAATTTCAATCATGAATATTAAACAGTCGAATTAAATCAGAGGAGTGGGTTTCAAATAAACAAAAATCTGAGTATTGGTATAATCGACGGACGACGAAAAAGTGCCTCCTTATGACCATCGGGGCTTATAAGATCTATGAATTTATGAGTCCTCTCACCCAGGGCAGGGCAGTAGGGACTGAAAGACTTGTACTGGCCCCGTCGATCAATTCTTGGCTACCAGAGATTTTGCTAAATATAATATCCGGTTGGTCTTTTATTAAACCTATACATAGGTATAAATAAAATTGGAGTGTCTGTAATATTGAAATAACCGTTTTTACTACATGCATACGAATATAATTATGTAGGTATTAGGGATGCATCAATACGCCTTTTCGCCTATACGATACCGATACTCTCATAAAAATATCGGCGATAGGTACCGATACCGATACGCTTATAGTGAATTAAAAAAAATCGATAAAATAAATAAATCACAAGTCAGATTATTTTTTTATTAATATTAAAAGTAGTGACATGGTTGATATTAGATAATTATAAATTTTAGTAATTAAAATTAACATTAAGTAATAAGATTTTTGTTTAAAAAACAAAGTAATCTTATTTTTTTCGGAGAAATGCGATTTCGCAAGTCGGTTTCAATAAGTCCTGCGCTAGAAAATAGTCTCTCTGGTGCGACAGAACTCATTTGGAAACTTTCTTGGAATTTGTTTCTTTTTTTAATTAAAAAGTATCGTTGAATCGGTCATAAAAATATCGTCGATACCGACATATCGGCTAACCCGAAGTATCGCCGATATATCGGTATCGGATGTACATACACCAAAAAAGCATTTTTTTTTAATTTTTGTCTGTCTGTCTGGTTGTAATGGCTAATCTCTGAGATGGCTGGGCCGTTTTTGACGGGATTCTATTGGCAAGGTAGCTGATGTAATAAGGAAGTAACTTAGGCTACTCTTATTTTTTGAAAACGCTATTGAGCAAGTAGGTAGTGCTGCTTGATCAAGAATTATGCTCAAATCATAAAAGCCTTTGGCAAACAAGACAATAATACAATAAGTTTATAGGTATAGAAAATCAAACGGGCAAGGGCATTACACCCGCTAAAGCAAATCTATTGGACCGGAAACTCTGTTCTACTAACTAACAGAAAGGTTCAACTCCATCAGTCGATAATGTCTGTGAAGACCGAAACAATGAACAAAGCATGCTATTATCGCTTAGTGATAAGCTCATGATAAGATGAAAGTATGACGACGTTGCCATAGACACAGAAAATAGCTGACTTATTGTCCTTATTAAAGGCTGGTTTTTCAATAGTCCGATAACCGTTAACTGAGGAATAAAAATGGCGGTTTGACAGCTTATCTATGGAAAATATGTCATAAAGTTATTTTTATTCCTCAGGTATTGAAAAACCAGCCCTTAGTTTACTATAGTAGATATTTATCCGAAGCCGATAAGTTGGCTACCTGATGTTTGAATGATTCCTCTTTAGAATAAACTTTAATGGGTCCACAAAAGCGACATCTTTTATTGTCGTTTTTGTAGAAATGTAGGTACAATCCTTCGTGCGCGATCGTACGACTTGCACTTGACAGATTTTTTTTACATTACAATCGGACAAGAAGTAGGTAGGTAAGTTATGCTTTGCTGCCGAACTACTAAGGTCCTATTCATAAATGATTGCCGAAGCCAACCGTACAAGAATAGAAATTCAATATTTAAGAAGAGAATATACCTATCTGTTTCTATTTCATAATGCCGAGTTAATTACTCGTGTAATCAAGAAGTTACAGGGTGCTCCCTGTAACTTCTTGATTACACGAGTAATTACAGTTGATATAAAATATACAAATAGTGTCGTATTACACTTATATACATATAAAATATCATCTGAAAGTCAAATATCTATGTATTCAGCTGTTGAGCAGCTGTTACTATAAGTTAAGGTTACCTAGTCGAGTATATTGGCTCTATTACCTACTTTACGTATTAACATGTGTTACCTACACAAAATAATTATTTTTAATTAGGTACCTATCTACTATCTATACATTAGTTTAAAATACAGAATAATTAAATTGCTTAAAATAACAAAATAATAACATTAATAAAAAATTACGTAAAATATTAAAGACTTGCTGACCCCCGGTTTTACCTGCTGTTCCGCTCCTGTCCGCTGCGTGATGTTATACAGCCTAAATCCTTAAATGGCTCGATAAATGGGCTATCCAACATAAAAATAATTTTATAATTAGAACCAGAAGTTCCTGAGATTAGCTCGTTCAACCAAACAAACTCTTCCGCTTTACAAGATTTCGTTGGAGAAATTCGGTTTCATACCGCGGCTATATAAAAAGGAGCCTTAAAGGCTCGGATGCTCGGAGTTCATACATACAATAAAAGGCTTTGTGCAAATGCTTGAGCAACGTGAAGTGTGGAGATAAGTAATATAACGTTACTGATTGCAAAATCCAGGCGTGGTACAATGTCCCTACGCCAGTTTGCATAGGACAGATAAGAGGTAAAGCTGATAAAACCTGTCTTATCTATTCCATGGCGTCCGTGCTATAGACAAGAATTGTGATCCATCATCCAAAGACTCAAAGCCCTTTTAAAAAATGGCTTTCCAAATTAATACGAATGATATGCAGGCGATCGTTCCTAAAAAACCTTATCGAACTATTTGTTATGATACGCCAGCGTGTGACACAAAATGTAAGTTATTTGATTGATTAGTTTAAATCTATTTATTGTTCACTTGAAAGAAAGTGTTGCTACACATTATTTATAATAGAGTCGCGATACCGCCGATAACTTTGCATTTACAAGAGTGTGGAGACGCGTGCCACGCAATGTCAGGGTCAAATTAATTTAGCTAGAAAAACTCCACATACCTAATCAATATGAAATAATCTACATCCACATAATTTCAAGTCGCTTCTTTTTCAGTGGCTGTTGATTCCGTTATTAGTTATAACGAGTAGGTATAGACAGCTAGGTTACTGAAAATGCTTTTAATTTTCGCCTGTCATTTTAAGGTGATTGCTTCGATGTAGCCCGCGAAATTCATTTTTTTTACGTTTTTTGCAATTTGCAGGCCAGTGACATGTTGTAACTTTATAAATATATGTGTTGCGGTAATAACAAGTATAATTTTAAATATAAAAATTATCAAAAAATTCGCTCCATCAGCTCTCACATAGAAAAGGTGCATCGTAGTTTAATTTCGGAGATTTTAACATGGTTGGAGCATCCCCCTTAATTTTTATTATTGTTTGTGTTTTGTTTTTATATTAATCGATACGTAAAATATAGTAAGTATAACAATTAACGAAGTGGCAGATTTTCATTCAACTTATAGGTACCAGTTATTGGGTTGTGGAGGTCAGAATAAGCAGGCCGCCAGTTCGACTCGATTGCTGGAAGCCGACGGCAACATAGTTAAGAAAAGGCTACGCAGATGATGATGAGGCCTTTTTACGAATTAAAATCCTCAATGGGGGATCCTTTTCCTTGGGGTATTTTGACGTCCAACATTTCAAAGCAGAGATTCTAGAGATTGTAGTGTTTGGGTACTCACATTGTGCAGGATGACGACTTTGTCGGCTGACTTGAGGTGGTGCAGCTGATGCGTGACGAGGATGCGTGTGGCGTGCCGCAGCAGCCCCATCACACACTCCGACACCAGGTGCTTGCCCACGTGTGTGTCCACGGCCGAGAGAGGGTCGTCCAGTAGGTAGATGTCAGCCTGTTAGGAAACAGAACGAACAAAATAATGAACCGGAACTACAAGTACCTTTATAGTAATAACATCTAAGTAAGCGCTTTTGCTCATGACGCGCTTTGCAATTCCTAAATGAAAATCGTCCTTTTTACTAAGATAGTGATGCAATTCGACTGACTTACGTGCCCGTATGCAGCCTGCACGCACGTTTTATATTCGACGCACCTTTATATCGTAGTGGTAAGGATGATTATCACTTGCAGTTGATATTAATTATGTGACACTAATCTGTCAAAATGCATCGCATTGCGTCATGACATTGTGGACCGGCTGCGAACATCTGTCACTCGATATAGGTACGTCAGTAAATTATCTATCGTCCTGTCTATCGTGTTTACGTAGTAACTGTATCTGTGGTCTGGAGCCCTGCCCGTAATGTGTCCGTTTTGACTTCACCGAACACAAAAGCAATTCATATTATGGTAGCATTGTTTCAAATTGTCATGCAACTGCTCCCAAATACGGCCAGTCCATTTCAATTTAGAGTTGGTTACTTCATTCCTATATCAATTGAAACGCAATCAATATGCTCTATAACCTCGACTCCACTCCACCCGCCACGAGAGAGTACCTACCAGCCTAAAATTAATACATAAAGACTTTCATCTATAAATCAGGAGACCGGCTAAGGGCCACAACAACCATTCGTTACAAATGAAATGCATTTTAACTAACAGTTTACTTAACTTCTGATCAAACAACTGCCCCTAGGTAAGGCATGACTTCTTGTTTCTTTTAATTTTCCTCCGCCGATATGTGAGCAAATAATTGATAAAGCAGCAAACAGCTAGTAAACATGATTGATTAGTGATGTAATCGAATCATGATCACCCAAATTAGAAAGCACTTGAGGTCATCGATTTAATTTTCAATAAGTAGGCCTTTCTTTGATCTGAGAGGTAGGCCTCATCATTAAAACTCCAAATCATTACTCATGCTTTAACGAAATGTACGAATATATTTACTATTGCGCAGACACTATTTAAATCAGATTAGAATAATTATGAACTAACGGAAATAAAAACGGTTGCCTCGCAGAATCCGTTAATTCAAAACTTAAATAACACCTTTCATGCATGGTTCGATAACTTATAAAGTTATCGTTCAGCGTTTATCATACCTAGATCAAATAATATTATCAACAAACAATTCATTGTCGAGTATACTTACCTTTACTGGGAGCTAAAGCAAATAATAATATACCTACACTTATACAGGATTCCCCTGACCCCTTCTTGTTGATATTTTAAATTCCTAGGTACTTATACCGAACAGTGAGCGGAGTAACAAAAAATCACCTTTATAAGCGAGCTCTAATGACCTACCCCTAGTTTAAAAATAATTTTGCAAAATAGTAAAACTAATAGAGAAACAACCCTTGTCGTTGGCCATGCCGCCATGCGTCATCGACTTTGTTTAGAAACTATAACAGCACCCCTCGCCCGAGTATTTGCAACCATTTGGTCCCATCAACTGTAACGTACACTTGGGTAGGATCAGCAATAAAAGTACGTTGACTATAAAATGAACATTGGTTGAACAGTGCACACCCTTTCCTATTTATTAACTTACCTACCTTTCTTTTTTATGTAATTGTTCGATCGTAGATCATGTTCTATCTTTTGTATAGGGTGCAACACTGGAGGGGGGGCGCCGAAATGGCAAGATCAGGACCAAAATTGGCCAGGCTAGGGCGAAAAACGCACAGGGCGCATAAAAGGCTAGTTACGGCACTGCTCATTATTGAAAAACTTTGCCACCCATTGTAAATTGATTTCAAAACGACTAGGTACCTATCTAAAAGTTATTAAATGTCAAGGAGCAGCGCAAACAGATGCAATGAGAGGCGCTAAATAGCACGAATGCAGTACGTATAAGTATGTACTGTTAAATCCTACTACTATTATAAAGGCGAAAGTTTGTAAGTATGGATGTATGGATGTTTGTTACTCTTTCACGCAAAAACCTCTGAACGGATTTGGATAAAATTTGGTACACATATAGTTTATAACCTGGATTAACACATAGGATAGTTTTTATCCCGATTTGATGTTCCCGTGGGATAATTTTCGAGTTGTAGCGGGTGAAACCGCTGGCAACAGCTAGTCCAAAATACAAGTATCCTTCAGCATTTAGGTCCATTTCTTGGCGAAAAGCACCAGATTCCTCGTTTTTTTTTAACCGACTTCAAAAAAAGGAGGAGGTTCTCAATTCGTCGGAATCTTTTTTTTTTTTTTTTATGGTTCCCCGATTTCTCGAAGACGCCTGGACCGATTTGGAATTTTTTTCTTTTGTTTGAAAGGGTATACTTTCCAATTGGTCCCATGCTCATCAGGTCAGGATCTGATGATGGGATCCTAGGGAAATCGAGGGCAACCTTCAAATTTTATAGGCACATAGTACCATTTTCATATCTTTTCTAAAGCTGTTTAAGTATTTGCATCTGATAATCATCATCTCAGGTGGATGAGCTGATGATGGAAGGTACAACTCCTCTATTAAGGAGTCGGCATCGACTGATTTAGTAAATTATGTTTGTGTTCGCATATCTTTTCTTTCGGAAGTCGGTGGCAAAAAACACAATGAAACTAATAAAAAAAAGTCACCGACTTTCAAAGAAAAGTTTTGTAGGTTATTTTACCATTTTTTGTGGTTGTTTTTGAAGGCGGTTACATTTTTTTTTGAAAAAGTTTTTTTAAATATAAAATGGTGTGGCTCTTGGCCTTAGTCTAGGTCAGGGGTGACAAAGACAAGGTCGACGAGCTTACCCAGAAGAAGCCTGTTCACTCTAACTTTGAAGAGATTCGTAGTATGAATAAATCGATAAAATTAAATAATATATGGGTGATGGTATTTACTTTAACGTTTAGGTATACGTGACTCACTCTTGCTAGCGCCTGTAAACCAGAACTTTACATCCGGGTTTTTCGAGTCTAAAGCATTTGTGTTCACGTACAGGGATTAAAACGCAGGATAGACTTATGTACAGTTGTAATGTTATGTTATGTTACCTGTCTGTAACAGGCGCGGGCGAGCCCGATGCGTGCTCGTTGGCCACCGCTGAGACTGATGCCACGCTCGCCCACCAGTGTTGAGTCCCCGGCCGGCAGCTGCTCGAAGTCGCGCAGCAGTGCACACGCACTCACTACCTTCAAATTACCATCACATTATTACTAGGAAGTTACTAATTTATTTTTAAACCAACGACTCAACGGTGTTCTCGAGTTTGATCTACTTAGGTAAACAAGAGAGAAGTAAGTTAACTAGAAAATATATGAGCTTTAGTCATTTCAAAATCGTGTGATCCTCGACGTGATGAAGCTTTAAGCCTGTATGACGCTTTCTAAAAAGAATCCACTGTTCCTACGACTTCCATTGGTCCGGGGCCCAGTGGGAAAACGAATACATTCATGCACAATTGGCCCGGCGAACCCTACCTCCAAGTGCGAATTTCCAGTGACCGCACGTTTTCGCACTTTTTTTCGGCCAATTCTGCACTCAAGTTTTTTGGTATAAAATCAGGACCATTATAAAGAAAATAGGAAAATATTTACTGGTCACTCTATGATAGATTTCATCATCACCATGGAGTTTTGGAGGAAGGAGGAGAAGATGGTTACCGTGCAAAACGTTACGCCAAATCTTCTAAGATCCAGTCCGCAAAAGTATAGATTCACTCATAGGTACTCGACCCACAGTTATAGTAACATTAATACATTTTCAAATCAACTCACCTTTTTGTAACGAACACGGTCATACGGCAGTCCAAACAGAATATTTTGACGGACGGTAGCTACGAACAGCCAGGGCTCCTGACTGGCGTAGGAGACTCTTGCGCCGCCCAACGATACCGTGCCCTGGGACGGAGACAGCTCACCCAGGATCACTTGGAGAAGGGATGACTAAATGGGGCAAGAAAAGAATAATAAGGGACATACCCATAAATAGTGATGACATTGTTGTCATTGTCGAAGCAAAGTGTCGACGCTTTGTCGAGGATAATGAGGAAATGACAATAGTAAGCTTTGTGTCTATTGTTGACATAAAATCCGTAAATAATTACATAATAAGTAAACACTCACGTCGTAGTTTTTATTGTGTAGTACCAAAATGATATAGAAGTCAGAAAAATGGTTTAGATTTTCCAGAAAAACAAGGCACCTATAGATACTTCTTATGCTTTTTAGTAGGTAAAGGAAGTTTTTTTTTTATACACGCTAATATAATACCTTTCCAGAGCCCACTAATCCGGCGATGCCCACGAACTCCCCAGGTTGAGCAGTTAGCGTGATGTTCCTCAACGTGTTCACAATCGCCTCAGGCTGCCAGCTCGCACTCAACCCATTCAGCACCAATCCTGTGTGTTTTGGCTTCTCCTTCTCAGTACCATTGCTTATAATTGCCTTCGTGTCAATAGCTGGCACCAACTTCTCAGGCGTGAGTTCATCCAACAACAAGAATTCCTAAACATAACATCAAACGTTTGAATGATATACCTACCTACTATTTGTACTAAATAAACACTGTACATCCGTGTTTAAATATCTGTATTAGGTATACATTTGCGGTTTACCTCAAGTCGTCCGATGGAAACCTTCGTTTCTGCCAGAAATGCGAGCGCCAAGGGGAAAAATATGTTACAGGCGAGTTGGAGGAGATTGAAGTATTGAACGAGGGAGAACGTGATTTCGGCTCGGATGACGCCGCCCATGAGTACGAACGCGACGACCGCGGAGAACAAGATGAAACGCTCCGTGAACACACTGAGCGCCGTGGAGAACCCTTTGATCATGGACGTGCGCATGATGAAACTCACTTCTAACCTGATAACATAAACGTTGCCACAGATAAGTAGGTATAGTCTTGTTCTCAATGCTAGATAGACATTCAAAAAAGAGGTCAGTTTATTAATGGCTGCACTTACTTGCGCAGTTTATCAACCAGCCTTTCGAAAGGCTTCTCCCATGCATACATTTTGATGACCTGCACGCCGTTCACAAGCTCGCTCATCACCTTCACCCTTTCATCCGTACGTTTTGCAATTTTTCCTCGTAAAGTTCCTTGGAGATTACTTAAATACGCTGGAATAAGAATACATGAACAAGTTGATTAGTAAAATGTTTTCAGTGTAGGTACCAAATTGCATGGGAAGTCATTTTGTTCGTGCATGACTATAAAAGTAATTATTTGTGCTTATACATTTATACAATTGTGTAGGTAAACGTTGTAGAAGCAAATGCTTCTCATCCGACATCAACCTTTGTGTTAAGGTATTTATTTATGATTGGCGCGCTGCGTGTGTTTATCTTAGTCGGGGTACAAAAATATGTCATGAGCGTGCTTAAGTATAATGATTTTCATTACCTTGGACAACTACAGTTTGAAGGAATATGACGAGGAGCGCGGCGAGGGTGGCCAAGCCCACGTGCTGCCACACCAGGTACGACACCACCGGCACCACGATGGGCATGACCCACAGATAGTTCAAGAATAGAGCCACCAAATCAAAACGATTCACATCGTTAGACATCAAATTGATCACTTGTCCTGGTTCCGTTTTATTTAACCCTGTGCGGTCTAGTTTTAAAATCTAAAATAGAAAAGACAAAGTTTCAGCTGAGTCATTCATAATCTTTCTGTATTGTTGATACGTAACATCAAATTTCGTGGAACTACTAAGAGTCCCACCTTTTTATTGGTGGGACACTGAAGTCCCTCTGGTTTCGTAAAATTAATATCAATATATGTATACTTACTTTTCTATACAACAACGAACAGCTAGCTATTCTTACTCTCATTCCTACACGTCCTTGACTTAACCCTAAGTGATTGAGCATCAAAGACGTCACTATACTCAGAACATTCATAAGAGCGTTGTAAATATGTGCATTTCTATAACTTTCCGGGCTTTTGTCCTCAGAAAAATAATTTATGAATAACGCTAGAGTGTATGGAATTAAAGGCCTGAAAATAAATAAAAACAAAATCAGCATGCTTGTTATGGTCATTAATAATAATTATCTTGTGTTTGCTTATCGGAACAAGTCCATATGTTTGATTCATGACATGATGACTTGATGAGCAGTTGTGCACAGTACACAGCTTCATTGAGAACGCACAAACACAGATTGGGTTCGACCTTTGCTCGAACTCGTTAGCTACGTTCTTGTACTACTGGGCAGTTCCTATATAAAACAACCGTAGAATTAAAGAGATCATTGATAATAATATGTACCTACTAAGTACTTATATAATTTAAATGATTTATGGAAATATAAATAAATAAAATACTATGAATCTAACACCTGTTCCTGTACTTCTATCTGTCGTGTTCTGGTTATTCAGAATACAGTTTATGAGGTTACAAGTATATTATACAATACCTAGATAATTCTGATTCTTCAGTGAAGTGTAAGCGGGACGAAGGAAATTTGTTAATTACAGGTTGTTTATTTGCAAGATTGAACACTATAAAAACGACCTACCATAAAAAGATGAACAATAAGCCAACAAATACGCCGCAAAATAAGTACTCCGCCCAAAAAGACCGTACAATGGCCTTTGAGAAGGAAGGTTTTATTCCTTTTTTCTTGGCCGTGTCGAGCTCCTCCTGCCATGCCTGCTCGAGGCGGTCGCCCAGTCGGCCGGAGTGGTCGCCTTCTCGGGCTCTCCATAGGTCCTCAACCGTAAGACCATGCTTATAACCCCGACGGAATAGACTAAAGCTCCATCTGTAACAAAGTAAAGAAAATATTTAGCACACGCATTTTCCAATGTGGTTAGAGATTACATCAGAGAGACAGAGCCACCTGCTACGATCTTTACATTCTCCATAACAAAAATAATTATGTTATCGTCAATCAAATTTAATTTTTATCATTTTGTGAAGACTTTGTTATTTAATAAAAGCACAACACAGCTCAAGGTCAATTGTTTTTCATGTTTAAAATAAGCCACTTGCTTATTTTAAACATGAAAAACAACTGACCTTCAGTCTGAAATTCGTGTAAAAGACCGATTCCGAACAAACAACTTTGTTTCATTTACATGTTTTTGTAAGACTCATCTAAAAACATAAATCTAAACTTGACGTAGAGCTACGGAAGCCACATAAAGATAAAACCGGCTCATGGATTTCCGAGAAAATCCCAGTGTCCCAGACAAAGGAGCTCATCGAACAGCACACCCAAAAATTTGCTTGATGACTAATAATTTGACATATTTTCGTGTTCTGTGTTCGAACACAGGGGACAGTCTGGAAAGATCGGGTGCGAAATATATGTAGGTACTACGATTTACACAATTAATTATTATTAAATAATTCTATAAATGTATTCTACTATGTAGTGTTCTGACATCTGAAAACACTGATTAAATATCAGTGTTTTCAGATGTCAGAACAGCATTTGACAATGTGCTGCAAGAACATGCAATCGCATAAAAAATGACGCGTTCTTTTTATTTTTATTTTCAGTTCTCATAATTGACTCCCTGAAGGATAATATGGCCATCATATGTAAGAAGAAGCTAAATTGACCTATATTTTCTACGTAGACCAAAATGGAAGTAAGCGTACTGCAGGGATATGTTTTATGGCCAATTTTATTCTGTCTCATTAACGCGTGGAAGCTATGAGCACTTGAGCAGCCAGTTCATTTATTAATAAAAAATCTGTTACCGAGTTACTATTGATATTCTGTGGCTGAGGGAAGAAATAACAAATCATTTATTTAGTTATTTTGGTGTCGGGTTGCGTTCGTTCGTTTTCTTCTTCGTTTTAGAAAAATGTGTGATGATTGTGTAACCCTTTATACAACAATCTCTAGGTACTTCAATTTTGGCACTTTGAATTTATGTCTAAGTACTTAATTTCATCGGGCGCGCCGCAATTGCGGCGGTAAGACCCCTCTTTGAGGAGTGGCTGGAGAGACGTCACGGCGTCCTGACCTATCGGATGACGCAGGTCCTCACCGGACACGGAAGTTTCGGGAGGTTCCTGTGCCTGATGGGGAAGGAGGAAACGCCCGGGTGCCACCACTGCGAAGATCGCCCGGAGGACACAGTAGAGCATACGGTGCAAGACTGCCCAGCTTGGGCAGTGCACCGACGTGTCCTCACGGCGGCGATAGGCGGAGACCTCTCGCGCCCGGTATTGGTTGCGGCCATGCTGCGGGGCGAGACGGAGTGGGAAGCGGTCTCCTCCTTCTGCGAAGCAGTAATGCTCGTGAAGGAGGAGGCGGGCCGCTTGAGAGTGAGGACAGCGTCCTCCCTCCGCCCCAACCGCAGTGGTAGGCGCCAGCGGCGTCGGACGTCAGCAGATGATCTCCGGCCACTGTAGGCGCGGGCATGCGGGCAGCGAGTAAAGGGCAACTCACTGCCCGACCATGGACCATGCCCGGGTCGACGGCGCGTTGTGTCCCACGCGCGCCTCAAAAGCGTCAGCATAATGACGGGGCCCCCCTCTCAGAGGGCCAAAGCCTGCCGGGGTCGCGGGATTATTTCCTTACCGTGACCCCGGAACATAAAGGGCTATTGAAGGACATCGTGGATTTTAGTCAGTAGAAGTCTGACAGTCCCTCCCGCCACCAGTGCCCGGGGTGGGAGGACTCATTTAATGATTTTACCGCGTTAAAAAAAAAAAAGTACTTAATTTCATAAAGAGTATTTTAACTATCTATATCTGTCTATCTCTCGTGACCAGAGGGCTGGCCTATTTCTTGGTCAAAGGATTAGCATTGCCATCCAACGTGGCAATGCTGCCAGCGTTCTGGGCACTTTCCCCATTGACAGCGATGTGGATGAATTAAAAAAAGCAAATAACACAAGATTTTGCAAGAATTGCGAATTTAAAAAACTATCTATAAACTATCTGTTTTAATAAAATATCTCAGATACCGAAAGTGACTAGGTAGATGCAAATAAGATAGTAGGTACGAGTATAAGTTATAAAATAAAAAGTTCGGAGAAAAAAGAATTAGTAAGAAAATTCCATGACTAACGGAATATGGACTCGCATGCAATGTGGTACCTACATTTGTATCGTGTTGTAATAAAGCTTAATTATCATGGCATCAATGTTGCATGGCATGATATTAATAGAGACAAATAAGCAGTTTCGTTAGTAACGAGGTCGTGCCTTGGACATACAAACTCTATAAAATTAATCTGCTTGGCTTAGCTATTTAAGTTAAGTTTAGTTTTATCTAACTAATCTGCTGAAATTACACTCTCGTTCAGAAATAACGAAACACGAGCATTAGGAACTAGGTATATTTAATCGCCGATTATTTTAATTCTTGCAACAACTTTAAAATACTTAACTGAATATCGCGGTCTGTTGTGTTGGATGCTGAAAATATCGTACAGGTATAGGTAGGTAAAATTCCATACCGGATAAGCAGTAAATACGTAGGTACTACTGAAAAACAGATGAACATCAAATAAAAATATACAAAACAAACATAATTATTTATCATCAGCTAGTTCGCGCTGGTTTTGGAAACTGTATTATTAGTTGCTGGTGTTTCATTTATCTATGTTCCGGAAAAGATGACTTCTATGAGACCACATGCATCAGTGACGAAAGAAAAATGGTACTTAGGTGTTACTTGGGACCATTTAAATACCTACGAAAAAACGTGGTTGTAATTGTAACAGAAAATAGTACTCTCACTATACAGGGTGTTTCTTTTAAATTGGCCAAAAGGGAGAAATCCGCATCCATAAGAGATACGGGAAAACTTTCTTAGGAGCCTTTATCTCCTTTTTGATGTTGAGAATTTTGGCGTTTTTATTTTATTTACTGTCATGTAATGATGAGATAATTGTGTGGGCAGAAAAAAATCTGAACAGTAGAAGTTGGTCGAAAGTAATGTTTCTTCTAACAGCATAAAGTCGTCTTAATAGTGTCAGTATTTCATTAGATTTAACCCACTTCTGTTGCCCAGACATTTTCTTTCCCATACAATGAAATGATCCTTACATGACAGTAAATCAAACGACATCATAAAAAAATTGATATTTTTTTCGTTATACAATTTGTATGAAAAAATATTTTGCTTAAGATTCGTTATACAATCTTATGGATGCGGATTTCTGCCTTTTGGCCAATTTAAAAGAAACAACCTGTATATGAAAATATCAATCAAGGTTTCGGTTTTGTCAACCGCCGACCAAAGAGCGACAATCGTTCGTTTACTATATTTTAGACAATTTAATTTCTGCACTACCAAATAATACTAAATTTTCAGTGAGGACAAAGTTATGATGTCGTCTGACAGCCAATTTTTCATTGATTTAGATAACACTGGGGCTAGCACAATGTAGTAACTTTTGGTAACGTTAGGAATTCTGCCTACCATAAAATAATTTTAGAAAGTAAAGTACTATACGATAGCGTTGCATACTGCATACTGCGCCAACAATTAAGTACGTTTAACAAAAAAACTACTTTGCGCAAATTTTCATTACCTATGTTGCTAATTTTATTTTCACATGATTGATTATTGTGTATTTTGAGCATGCAAGACGTTAACCCCTTCAACATTAATGTTCTTGCATACCTAGTAGGTACATACTTACCTAATAATCCAAAATTGTCTTTGTTTGGCAGAGTATTACAATGACTAACTTTACTGAAGCTGAAAGAATGTAAAAACGAATCACTGCCATAAACTTTAAACTACACACTTAGATAATCAGTTATCAAACAGACGAATAATATGATTCATTATTTATGTTAGTATTATAAACTTATGACTATTCGTGTCTGTTTGCCTGGTTTAGTTTGCTTTAAACATCTGTTGAATTTACGTTTAATTAAAACTTACATACATACATACATTCGTAGAAACGAAGCTAATTTTATTGGGCTACAAATTGCCTTCCACGCAAGTAGCTTCGCGCAAATGTAATTCGTGCACGTGTGCAAATATCGGTAGCTGGCATATAATGCTGGTTTTGCGCGTAAACTTGGTGACACTTTATATGATGAATGACCAAAAATTCCAGATTTTACCTTGAAGCTGTTGAAAACTGGTCGTGGGACTAACGAATTACCGTGACCCGGAACGTAAAGGGCTATTGAAGGACACCGTGGGTTTTGAGTCAACACAAGTCTGACAGTCCCTCCCGCTCTGCCTTGGGTGGGAGAACTCATTTGATAATTTTGCGAAGACAAAAAAAAGCTGTTGTAAACTGAAAGGTTTTAATTTTAATTATTGCACTCTACAAGATTATGTTCACATTTAACAATCTAGATTAATTAATTATTATACCTACGTAGGATTTTAATTTAAACGAATAAGATGTACTTACCTAAGTAGGTACTTATAAAATTCTAGTTTTCTAATGAAGCATTCTAGGCCAATCTTACCCTGAGACAGAGGCGTAGCGTGCCTTGGCGGGGCCCCGTATAAAAATTTATTTGGGGGCCCTTAGGTAGGGTAAAGATTTATCACTCACGAAAAAAAAATGCATTCCCCTGTATCTACGCCCAAATATAAAAACCGGCCAAGTGCGTGTCGGGCCACGCACAGTGTAGGGTTCCGTAGTTGCCACCATGGCCACCTTCCAGCTCCATCATTAGACCCTGGAAAACATCGAGTGCCAAAGTCCATGCAAAGAAAAATCAAATGACCCTAAACTCGAAGGGATTGTGTTATTGTATTACAAAGATCCCATGGCCACCTTCCAGCTCCATCATCAAAACCTAGAATAATATACAGCACCAAAGTCTATGTAAAGACGAATCAAATGAGCCCAAACTCGATGGGATTGCGTTATTGTATTACAAAGATCCCATGGCTAGGTACCTTCCAGCTCCATCAGAAGAGCCTGGAAAACATCCAGTACAAAAGCCCGTATAAAGACGAATCAAATGACCCAAAGCTCAGTAGGATTGAGTTGTTGTATAAGAAAGAACTCATGGTTACCTTCCAGCTCTATCATCAGACCATGGAAATCACCCAGCATCAATGTCTAAATAAAATGTAATAAAGACGACTCTAACGAGCCGAAACTCGACGGGATTGAGTTGTTATCAAATCGCTTCAAGAATGATTTAATATTTAGAGTTCCCACGAATCCTCCAGGATTCCATCATCAGATCCTAACTTGATGATCATGAGACCAATTGGAAGGTGCAGGTACTCTTTCAATCAAAAGAAGAATTTTCAAAATCGGTCCAGGCGTCTTTGAGAAATCGGAGAAATACATAAAAAAAAAGATTACGACGAATTGAGAACCTCCTCCTTTTTTTGAAGTTAGTTAAAAATAGTTGACAATAAAAACCTACCTATCCCCAAAACATACCCACCTATTATAGCTGTAAAAATAAAGTTGACAAAGCTACATTTGCAGTTGAACAACATGTTCTCCGATACATTTTGTTTGGGAAAATATGTTATCCAAGTACGTTTTATAAGTTGGTCGACTATTACTCGTAAACTTGTAAAGCCTACTTAGTCATGATAATTTTCTTTTAAATTTCGTTATCTATACATATAATAAAACTGTAGAAAAATCGTTTTTGTACATCAAAATAAAATCCAAAAAAAATAGCTAGGGTGTTGAAGGACAACCAACAGAACCCATTTCCAGCATTTTTAGAATTTTTGTCTATTTGTCTGTTTGTCGGTTTGTCGGTTTGTCTGTTTATTTGTGGCTCCATCACGTAAAATGTACGAAGGCAATGTAGATAACCTTTATACACAACGATCGAGCGTAACTTGAGGACTAATTTAGTTTTTGTTTCATTGCAATCGATTAAGTCTATCATAAGATATTTGAATTTAAAGTGTTCCAGACCCAGAAGTAAAATTACGGTTAGTTTACACCGAGACGCGCAGTTCAGTAGCGCGATCTAGCTTGGAATAGAAAAACTACATACCTATTCAAATATGGTGTGGACTGGAGTGGAGTGGTTTGGAGTGGAGTAGAGTAGAGTAGAGTAGAGTAGAGTGTAATGGAATAGAATGGGATGGTTTGGGATGGAATGGAAAGAAAGAAAAGGTTTTTATTAGACTCACACTAGAATGGGAATGAGTGGGATGGAGTGGGATGGAGTAGGATGGAGTGGGATGGAGTGGGAGGGAGTGGGATGGAGTGGGATAGAATCGGATGGAGTGGGATGGAGTGGGATGGAGTGGGATGGAGTAGGATGGAATCGGATGGAGTGGGATGGATTAGGATAGAGTGGGATGTAGTGGGATGGAGTGGGTTGGAATGGGATGGAGTGGGTTGGAGTGGGATGGAGTGGGATGGAGTGGGATGGAGTGGGATGGAGTGGGATGCAGTGGGATGGAGTGGGATGGAGAGGGATGGAGTGGGATGGAGTGGGATGGAGTGGGATGGAGTGGGTTGGAGTGGGATGGAGTGGGTTGGAGTGGGTTGGAGTGGGATGTAGTGGGATGGAGTGGGATGCAGTGGGATGGAGTGGAAAGTAGTGGGATGGAGTGGGTTGGAGTGGGTTGGAGTGGGTGGTAGTGGGATGGAGTGGATTGTAGTGGGATGGAGTGGGACTGAGTGGGATGGAGTGGGATGGAGTGGGATGGATTAGGATGGAGTGGGACTGAGTGAGATGGAGTGGGATGGAGTGGGATGGAGTGGGATGTAGTGGGATGGAGTAGGATGAAATGGGCTGGAGTGGGATGGAGTGGGATTGAGTGGGATGGAGTGGGACTGAGTGGGATGGAATGGGATGGATTAGGATGGAGTGGGACTGAGTGGGATGCAGTGAGATGGAGTGGGATGGAGTGGGATGTAGTGGGATGGAGTAGGATGAAATGGGCTGGAGTGGGATAGAGTGGGATTGAGTGGGACTAAGTGGGATGGAGTGGGACTGAGTGGGATGGAGTGAGATGGAGTGGGATGCAGTGGGAAGGAGTGGGATGGATTAGGATGGAGTGGGATGGAGTAGGATGAAATGGGCTGAAGGGGGATGGAGGGGGATGGAGAGGGATTGAGTGGGATGCAGTGGGATGGAGTGGGTTGTAGTGGGATGGAGTGGGATGGAGTGGGACTGAGTGGGATGGATTAGGATGGAGTGGGACTGAGTGGGATGCAGTGAGATGGAGTGGGATGGAGTGGGATGTAGTGGGATGGAGTAGGATGAAATGGGCTGGAGTGAGATGGAGTGGGATTGAGTGGGACTAAGGGGGATGGAGTGGGATGGAGTGGGACTGAGTGGGATGGAGTGAGATGGAGTGGGATGCAGTGGGATGGAGTGGGATGGATTAGGATGGAGTGGGATGGAGTAGGATGAAATGGGCTGAAGGGGGATGGAGTGGGATGGAGTGGGTTGTAGTGGGATGGAGTGGGATGGAGTGGGACTGAGTGGGATGGAGTGGGATTGATTAGGATGGAGTGGGACGGAGTGGGATGCAGTGAGATGGAGTGGGATGGAGTGGGATGTAGTGGGATGGAGTAGGATGAAATGGGCTGGAGTGGGATGGAGTGGGATTGAGTGGGATGGAGTGGGACTGAGTGGGATGGAATGGGATGGAGTCGGATGGAGTGGGATGGAGTGGGATGGAGTGGGATGGAGTAGGATGGAGTGGGATGGAGGGGGATGGAGTGGGATGGAATGAGATAGAATGGGTGCTCTAATCCAGTAGCAATTCTTCTGAAACTGAACGACAGAGGGCGTTAGGAGTGGAGTAGAGTAGAGTAGAGTAGAGTGTAATGGAATAGAATGGGATGGTTTGGGATGGAATGGAAAGAAAGAAAAGGTTTTTATTAGACTCACACTAGAATTGGAATGAGTGGGATGGAGTGGGATGGAGTAGGATGGAGTGGGATGGAGTGGGAGGGAGTGGGATGGAGTGGGATAGAATCGGATGGAGTGGGATGGAGTGGGATGGAGTAGGATGGAATCGGATGGAGTGGGATGGATTAGGATAGAGTGGGATGTAGTGGGATGAAGTGGGTTGGAATGGGATGGAGTGGATTGGAGTGGGATGGAGTGGGATGGAGTGGGATGGAGTGGGATGGAGTGGGATGCAGTGGGATGCAGTGGGATGGATTGGGATGGAGAGGGATGGAGTGGGATGGATTGGGATGGAGTGGGATGAAGTGGGATGGAGTGGGATGTAGTGGGTTGGAGTGGGATGGAGTGGGTTGGAGTGGGTTGGAGTGGGATGTAGTGGGATGGAGTGGGACTAAGTGGGATGGAGTGGGATGGAGTGGGACTGAGTGGGATGGAGTGAGATGGAGTGGGATGCAGTGGGATGGAGTGGGATGGATTAGGATGGAGTGGGATGGAGAAGAATGAAATGGGCTGAAGGGGGATGGAGTGGGATGGAGTGGGATTGAGTGGGATGGAGTGGGATGGAGTGGAATGTAGTGGGATGGAGTGGGTTGGAGTGGGATGGAGTGGGTTGGAGTGGGTGGTAGTGGGATGGAGTGGGTTGGAGTGGGTTGTAGTGGGATGGAGTGGGATGGAGTGGGACTGAGTGGGATGGAGTGGGATGGATTAGGATCGAGTGGGACTGAGTGGGATGGAGTGGGATGGAGTGGGATGGAGTGGGATGGAGTGGGATGGAGTGGGATGTAGTGGGATGGAGTAGGATGAAATGGGCTGGAGTGGGATGGAGTGGGATTGAGTGGGATGGAGTGGGACTGAGTGGGATGGAATGGGATGGAGTCGGATGGAGTGGGATGGAGTGGGATGGAGTAGGATGGAGTGGGATGGAGGGGGATGGAGTGGGATGGAATGAGATAGAATGGGTGCTCTAATCCAGTAGCAATTCTTTTGAAACTGAACGACAGAGGGCGTTTATTATAATCACCTCAAATATTCTTGAAAAATAAATTCTAAATACAGGGATTATATGAAAACGATATGATTTATAAAAAACGTGGCGAGAATTAAGCGCTTCGCACTAAAGAAATACATTGTTAAATTCCGACATCCACGCGAACGAAGTCGCGGGCACAGCTAGTTCATCATAAAATATCAAAATGGAATTTCACAATTTTCAATTTTGCTAAATACATGACATAATTATTTACTTATGTATTAACTGGTTGCAGGTGCATCTCTATTGCTACTAAGGACCAACTCAAAGACCCTAATTTAAACATCGATTTATAAACAATTAAACATTTTCTCTCCACACATTTAATGCACTGAACTATTGATAACAAGCTCGTGGTGTGAAACTGTTACAAAACCTGATTGATAACACATTCACCTTGAAATTGAGAAAACAAGCGGAAGTGAGTCTAGCATTGGCCACAACTGGTACGCACGTAAACGGTTCAATGGACATCTTAATCTTATTTTAGGTATTTATAAAAATCATTAATTGCTGTTCGTTATTCTCGCTAAAACTTGAGAACGGTTGGAGCGATTTGGCTAATTTTAGTTTTGAATTATGTTTGGAGTCCAGGGAAGGTTTAAAATGTGATTTTGAGGCGGTACGAAGTTTGCCGGGTCAGCTAGTTTTAATTAGTAATTTTTGTCAATCTACTATCTGCATTAACCAGGTAGTATAAAAAAGACGACTTTACAGAATCCATAAATATTAAGTAAAAATTATACCTACATTTTTGTATTATTAGCTCTTCTCCGCGGTTACACACGCTGCTCGACTCCTTTTTGCCGTAACGTGATGTTAGAGAGCCTACATCCATTCTCGATAAATGGACTATCCAACACAAAAATAATTCTTCAATTCGAACCAGCAGCTCCTGAGATTAGCGAGTTCAACCAAACAAACTCTTCGGTTAGGTACTACGAGTATATTTACGAGTTATATGATGATTTGCGATAAAATTCGTAAATTAAAATATTTTTTTACAGCTGTTGCATAAGCAAGGAATAGATAGGTACCTAGGTCATTTTATTTCAATTAATATAATGATACTGCTTAAGTAGCCCATAAGATCCTCTGATTTGAAGTATGGTATAAGGGCGCTCCCTTACCGCGAGCATTCACCTGTAATGTAACGTGACAGATTCGAACATTCGAAGACAATAGAGCATCAAATTGCGCACTTTTGTGTTACATTACAGGTGAATGCTCGCGGTGAGGGAGCGCCTTTACGTTTGTGTAAAAACTAACGTAAGCCGATATTGATGACTTGTTGGAGACATTGTGTGACGATCAATTTCAAACACACTTAATCATAACCATACCTTCATCTAAAATTTAAATCGAAATTCTTAATAACTGTTAAACTGTTTTTACGTAACTTATGTAGGTAGTTAGGTACCCTTAATATTTCTCAAATCGTACAAATAGTCTATGCTATGAGCATGAGCATTGTAAACAGACAGGTAGTTACTCATCATAATGATCAACTTCTAAGGGACCAACGCTAAAAACAGTACTAAAGAAACAGGGATGGTCCACACCGTCCACATCCACAGTACCTACACCCAACCACACAAAAAACAATGACCCTTCAAAAGGTTTTCAGTTTTACAAACTTAGTAGGTACGGCTTTTATATACCTACTATTGCCCCTAAGTAGAGACACAGTTCATGGTCACTATGATAAACTCCAACCACACGTTCGTAATTTGTGTCAATCTCAAAACGTTAGTCTAATAACACGAATTTCATATTGTCCAGTCATCCTCACTAGCTCGTTGATAATGTTTTATGGCAACTATGCAATATAATATGCGTAGAAAAAATTGATTTGCAGTTGCCAGTAGTTAAGTCTTAAGCCTGCTCTACACTACTCGCGAAGTTGCCTCGACGAAGTACTCGTCGAAGTTGATCGAAGTCCCGAAGTATGTGACTACCAAAGACATTAAACTATATACGAGCAATTGACAGGACATCACGAAGAAATTTGTGATCCAAAACTTTTTACCAATAGTTAAAAAGTCCCTCAGTCTAGTAGTCGCGTTGCTATGCAACGCATAGCGCTACTGACGCACGGTATCAACAATTTTGTATGACAATTTTTCCAATGCCCGCTCTATAGGTTCTTTTAAATCTCTTTGGTGACTACACTACTCGCGAAGTTGCCTGTGTCATCATTGTGCCCTTTGACTCGGTCGCAAAAACCGACAACAAATGGAAGTCGCCCGAAGCGAGCCGAAGTTGCACGAAGCGAAGCGAAGTGCCCTTAACTTCGACCAACTTCGCGAGTAGTGTAGAGCAGGCTTTACAACAACCAATTTTCAGCATGAAGGTCACGATGGCATAGTGAATGATGATGAATATTGATGAATTACTATACCTAAGCACGTTTTAAAAACAATTCATTTCAACTTTCAAAGATAATATTGTGTAAACATAGAATAAAGAAACTGAGTGATAGCTATTTTTAATTTTATGTTTGCTCTGAAGTTGTTTGGTGTGTATCGCTCTCTGATTTTTGATCTCGTGAACCTAATCAAACATCACAGATACAGCGGAAGCAGTAACATCATCTGCATCGTAGACAATAATAATAACACACGTGGTGATTACTTACGTTAAAAATATTTTCGAAAGGAAGTTTGCCTTGTCGTGGGGATTCTTTTGCTTCAATACCACTTTTGAATCCATTTTGATTTATTTATGAGGCACCAAGCACAATTTATTGTTTGTTTGTTGTTTTTTTCAGATCTTGTCGCCGTTGTACTCCGAAAATCCGTATAGTAAGTACCTCTGGCGAATGTTGCACAGCTTTATGCGGTACTATCACTTAAGGGAACCTTATGCCATACACGACAGAGTTACCTATGAAATTTCCAATACAGTAAGCATCGTTTTCAAAACAGATTGCATAATATTGTACTCATGAATTTTAGTACAGTTCGACTGATTCACTGACCACTGGGTTGTTTAGTCTTTCAATAGGCATTTGCCAAAATAACCACATAGAAAAAGAAACGTTTTATAAAACTATGGATTACATAGAAGGTAGAAATATATAAATTCCTTTTATTAAGTATCACAGTTAAGTAGATTGGTATTGGTAGGTGTAAAAACCGCGAGCCCTAACCCACGAGCATAGAGCCCGAGCGTCGCCGGCGTACTGACGGAAAGCCCGCCTGTGCGCTCTCATCACACAGCACCGTATATCACAGTGCACAGAGCTGAGGTTTGTGTGCTCTACCGGTAGCTCTACAATCTATAAATAAGCTGTTTCTTCCTCAACACAAAAACATTTAGGTGTAATGTAAGTCAGTGGCAGCACAGAACACACAAGAAGTGAAGTAACCATCATTCTCATCTCCCCATCAAAATATACATACCTCAAATTCATTGAATCAATGGACTAGAATTGGCCTGAGTTGAATCATAATGAATAATAAATGCTGCGCCGACACAATAATTTCGCGTCGCACACAATTGATAAGTTGACCTAATAAAAGTTAACACTGCCTATGTGATGTCATAACCAACCTAGATGTATCATCTTTCATGAAATCTCCACTAGCTTTAAAAGTTATCAAACTCAAATAACTTAATATTGATCTATAGAATAAGGCACGAAAGGCTAGCAAACAAAAGCTTACAAGGTTACAGCTCAGAAGTCTGTTTATTTTCTACTAGCTTCCGCCCGCGGCTTCGCCCGCGTGGTGTTTTGATAGCCTATGTTCTTTCTCAGGGTCTAAAGATTGTCTGTGCCAAATTTCATCAAAATCGGTTGAGAGGTTTAAGCGGGAAAGCGTAACAGACAGACAGACAGAGTTACTTTCGCATTTATAATATTAGTTTGGATTAATTAATTTTTACCGCCGGTTTCTAAAACTCCGAAACTTTAAAGCAAAGCGCGATCCCGCTGGGGTCGCGGCCTTTCGGAACTGTCTAAGCATGCCCAGAAACGCAAAGAGCAACCATTGCCCTATTTGCGTTTTGGGGCCTACATTAAAGAGCTACCTTGTGGAGTCAGGAGTCTGGCAGTCGCTTCCGCTCCCCACTCATTTGATGATTTTACCACTTTAAGGCTCAATGCAGAGGCGGCCTTACCCATTGCGAGGCCCCGGGCGGCAAGTCTTTGCGAGGCCCCTTGCCCTTCATAAAAAGTATGTGATGCGAAAGTAGGTTTGGTTGTCATGTTTGAGGACAAAAGTTATACAATGAAAATAAGTGTAATTTGAGTTTTAAAACATTTTGCAGTTCATACAGGAACCTTGAACATCCTTGTTTGCGTAAAATGGAGTAGTTCTGATTTTTGCAGACTTTGTTTGCCTTTTTGGCGATTATTACCGTAAAGAACTAGTTTACTACTTTGTTGAAACTTATGCACGACGTTTTGGAAGTAGAATAAAACTACAATAATTATGTGACTAAAATGTAGATCCAAAAGCTTCCGAGTTAGCGCTTTTCAAAAGCATCTCAAATCAACGTTGTTTTTTACAACTAATGTAGAAGATGCATCTTGTCTTCAGTTGGAATGTTTTCCAACTTTATTACTTTTTTCGAAAAACAACTTTCAAGGGGTTTAGGCCTAGGCCGCACTACGGTTAAACCGCTGTGGGTTTTAGTGGCGTAAATTTGTGGCCCTAGAAAACTAATACAAGCGGCCGCAACGTGGTTTTTTCCCGCGACTAATTTTAAAACCGTGATTTGCTACAAAATGCTTGCGGGTAAAAGCCGCGGCAAAACTTAGTTGACGCGTACGCACTGGCGTTAACCGCGGGCGGTTTTTCGGTAGACCGTCCTTCATAGCAGAGCGCTGGCAAAATTTGCGTTGACGTCTTCTTTTCTATTTCTTATTATCAGAGCAACAACACGCACTGCTACCTTGAAATCCATTTTCAAATTGCGGGTGTGCGCGTCTCAAGCGGTTTCGTGGTGATGATAGCGATTCATCAACCCCTTACGAGTTGTAGGTTGCGGAATCGAACCCAGCCCAAATAATTTGTGTATTTATTTTGTCACCATTGCTCTCAAAACGATGAAGGAAAACATCGTCAGGAAACCGGCATGTCCTTAAACCAAAAATTTTAAGACATGTGACATCACCGCACTTGAGATTTAATAAAATAAAATTGACAACGGCAATCTCAACTTTGACGGCAATTTCAACTTACCACTCAGTAAAGCAGGATAATTTAACTTCTACTACTATTTCTAACTGAGAATTGATAGAGCCAAAGCTGATGGCGCCGACGATCATATTTAGGTCTAGCAATTCCGCTTCTCGCGTGAGGCCCCGTAGTTGCATGATAACTTGGTTACTCTTAATTTTTAACTGTTAAGGTGATTGCGTCGATGTAGCCCGCGAAATTCAAATTTTTTTTACGTTTTTTGCAATTTGCAGGCCAGTGACATGTTATAACTTTATAAATATATGAGTTGCGGTAATAACAAAATAAGTATAATTTTAAATATTATCAAAAAATTCGCTCCATCAGCTCTCACACAGAAAAGGTGCATCGTAGTTAGATTTCGGAGCTTTTAACATGATGCACCTTTTCTATGTGAGAGCTGATGGAGCGAATTTTTTGGTATTTTTTATATTTAAAATTATACTTGTTATTACCGCAACTCATATTTTTATAAAGTTACAACATGTCACTGGCCTGCATATTGCAAAAAACGTAAAAAAATTTGAATTTCGCGGGCTGGTTGGAGCATCCCCCTTAACAGAAAGGGGCAAAGAGGCCTCGCAAAGCGATCTTATCATCAAGTCATCAAAAAAAAGGAGGCCTCGCAAGAGGTGACCCAAACGAAGGGGTTAAAAAAAACACAAATATGCGCGATATTTTTCATCCTCCATCAAAGAAAAGGCCAACATCATAAACAAGTCTGAACTACCGGATTTAACCTAGACTAGCCGTACGTTCAGGCGACAAAATTATTGTACTAAATAAAAGATTTACAAAATTAACCAACTCTGAGATGATAAATTAAAAAAAAATAGATGTTTTCATTTTTTCTAAAACTAAAATCTTAAATAATTTTGACGTTATGTTATAGCTCTAATGAATAGCCTAACTACTCATTAAGGCTATAACATAATTAATTAATCAAAATCAAAAGTTTTTACTTAAAAATAACTAGTTTTTTCTTTTGCTTGGTTTGTTGCGCGAGGCCCCCTGCTAGCGCGAGGCCCCGGGCGGTTGCCCGGTTCGCCCCCCCCTAAGGCCGCCACTGGCTCAATGGTTGCTTTTCATTGACAATTTGACATACTGTCCGTAAAGGGGGGTCCGAGGGGGTAAAAGAAATCCCTCATTAATAAATTAAACTTTTACTGTATCGGGTTTCGCATAAACAAAAAATAATGTTGTATAATATAATCTATACTTGCACCATTTGCGGTGTGCAATGACACTATGCGGTTCAAATTCAACCCTTGAAAAATTAGAATAATAAGTACCAGGTAGGTATTTAAATTTTATTCATTTTTGTGGCCAACTCACACTTGAACAAAAAATAAAAACGCCAAAATTGTCAACATCAAAAAAGAGCTAAGAGGTTTCTAATGGTTTCTAAGAAAGTTTTCCCGTATCTCTCCCAACTAGCAAAGAGATCCTATGAGCAATTACTCTTACGACTATAGATCGAAAGACAGCCGTATGAAAGATCCCATAATTCAAAAAGCCGTTTAAAAGCAGCTCTCTCGACTTTTTAGCCTTCAGCGCTTTTTAGCTCTATGAGCAACAAACCATAAGTCCTATGAAAGCTCTTTGAAAGCAACTGAATCGCTAATTTGTCGTAAGAGTAGCTTTCAGGATGCTATCTTTCGACATGTTTTTCTTACAGCATATTTATCGAGAAAACGCTGTTCATTCGACCAAATAGCACCTCAGTTACTATACCGACACTTAAATGTCCTAAGATAGCTTCTCACTCGGCTTTCATGCCGCTAAATTTTTGAAGTTGAGAAAACGCTTTCAAATTATCAATTCAGCGCCAAAAGGTGCTCAAAACATAATTTGAAAGCTTTCTTACAACATATACGCCATTTTGTTACGACATCTGTACGATTACCGTACTGCGTTGAGTAAATTAAATATGGATTACAAACAGTGGAAAAAAATTAAAAGAAGCGGAGGGTTCCGGCGAAAAGTGAACAAGTTTTATAGAAGATTAAAAGAATCAACATCTGCATTGCCCGCATCCACAGAAGAGAAATTAAATATAAGTGCGGGTTCTGTAGATAATTTGTTTGAAATTTGCGAACCATCAACTAGTTCCACTTTTGAAAATATCGCCGCTGATCAAGACTAATTCCAATAGCAGTCAGTCATATTATAATATAAATCACGAAAATATTTTGTTTCTATCTAATTTTCTTTCAAATTCCTCTTTAATATTTTGGATTTAACTTTTTACGCTAAGGAACCCCAAACTAACTGCAATGGCGGTCCTAGAAGTCGAAAGATGGAATCCGCATTTCTATCTCTCAGCTAAAAAGCCGAGTGAACGCTTTTTGATGATAAGTGAATTGCTAATAATGGCGAATTGGATAAATTATTAAATTAATATTATTTTTAATTCATAATTTACTAAGAATTGTTACGGCCCATGAAAATATTAACTAAAATGTCAGGAATATAGACGAAAAATTTTACCCCGCACATGAAAGTAACACCTTTAAGCTAACTTTAGGTCACGAATTTTAAGACTAAATTGTATGGCACAAATAATAATGAAAAATTTAATAATTACATTGAATTATAAATTTTCTTTTCACAAACACCCATGCACAGATCGAGAGTCGATCGAGATGTCGTAAGAATGCCAGTTGGATGCATTCACTCGATGAAAGAGTCGAGAGATTGCAACCGCACTGCTATCTTACGATAAATTTGTCGAATGAAAGCGCTTCTTCCGATTAATATGATACTAAATAGCTTTCGAGTTGCGATTTTTTCTACATTCTTTCGACAATTTGGCTATTCAAAGATGATCTTACGATGTTCACAGCACTAAATAGCTGAGAGAAGTGCGCCCAAATCGCGTCGAGAGAACGTGGTCGGATCCATCTCTCGACTTTTTCTCTCGATCAATAGCCGAATGAGAAACGTGCTGCTGGCATTCTTACGACATCTTTTGCTAGTTGGGCTTATTGATGCGGATTTCTCCCTGAAAAAGCCAGGTCAAGTTTTGAACTCAAAGTGCTGGATCAGTGATCCGCACTCCTGAGTTCAAAACTTGACCTGGCTTTTTCCATTTCCCTCATCAAACACCTTGGGAGGAAGCCCATGGTCGTTCACTCCCTTTTGGCCAATTTAAAAGAAAGACCCTGTATACAGTGACCTTTGGAAAGCTGAGAAAATTATCTCATGATATATTTATGATTTCACAGCTTTTATGTTTTAAAAAACTATGTTGTCCCAAGCTAGCAATTACTCCGGTATGGGTGGGTGCCTTTACAAACATTTACCAACAGCCAAACGTCTGTGAGCCAAACCCTGTACCGTACATGGTACGCGATGTATTTTTTTCCGTGCGGGAATCGAACCCACGACACACCCACGACAAGCAGCGCATCATCCGATCGCTCAGCCACTGCGCCATACAATGTCTCAAACAGTGTAAGTACTAGGTAAGGTAGGTATAATGCGGTTAAATGGACTATAATCTTCTATTGTCTGTTTAGATAAAATCAACAACATTACAGATAAGTGATAACGAACTGATATCAAGATACCACCTCTGTCTTTATAAATTATTTTCGTTAATCGCCTTTCACTCATCCTCTCATCATGTTACCACTATTGGATTGGATGTTTTGGTACCTACAATTGATTGTCATTTGGAACAGACCCTGATAATGGACCCTTAAATACTTATGGAATGTTTTAACGACGTCGTTATAGTTGTTACTTACATAGTTTGTATCCAGTTTCAATCGCCCATCAAGATCCTTATACTGATTTACTGCACAATACCGTTGGGTACGTACGACATTGCATTCGATTTGGTAAACTAAGGATATTATAGACAACCCTGAAGCATATTAATTAGCTTTTTGTTATTATAAATTGCAATCATTTATGTAACGCTCATTATAGGCTCGCTTGATACGTCTTTCTATGTGGGCTACCGAATTTAACTGTATTTTGTATTTGGCTGAAAAACATAGATTGGAAATAAAGCTTCCCCTTTTAACGTAGTAAAAATCATCAAATGAGTCCCCCACACGGGAGGAAATGTCAGACTCGGATTGTCTAAAATCCACAGTGGAAAATTGCTTACCTTGGGAATACTTGGGATAACTTCATGTTCTAATCTAATGGTAAAAAAAAAACTGTTTACATAAGTAAAACTGTTAATTACTAGATCATCGTTTCAAAAACCACGTCTGACGACACAGTAATTGGAGCAGTGGCTGAGCGATCGGCTGCTTGTCGCGGGTTCAAGTCCCGCACGGAACAATTATCTGTATTGCCTACAGTGCCGAGTCTGGCTGTTAGTGTATGTGAGTCTGAATGTTTTTTAAACGCACAATGATTTAAAAAAAAATCTTTCAACAAACAAAAAAGGCAGCTCACGAAATGAGAGCTTTAATTTTAAGAAACCGGATAATGTCACCGTTAGATCTTGCACAGTTATAATCTATAATCAGTAGTGATACGTGATGTGGCAGTGGGATGTTTGTAGTAGTAATCTGAGACATCCCGGACTATCTCTCTCAATCGGGCTCATTTTTGAGTGAAATCTCCGTGGGACACAAGCCAGGTGGATATAATGACGATACTTGTAACTAGCTTTTCCTAGCGGTTTCACTCACGCTGTTCGGCTCCTATACTTCGTAGTAGCGTCATGTTATATAGCGTATCGCCTTCCTCGTTAAATGGACTATACAACACAAAAATATTGATTTAATTCGAACCAATAAATAGCCCCTAAGATTAGCGCGTACAAAAAAACACAAACATAATGGCTAAAATTTAAATGCGCACCAATAATTCTTTTTGTATACCAAAATGGATAAATGGTCACCAAATCTAAAACTCGCTTTAGCAAGATTTCAGGGACACCCCGAAGTTCGGTTTGGTTAGGTTCCTTTAAACCTTGTACCTACACAGAAATAGAAGCCCCGCGAAGCGGGGCTTCTTCGACCCTGCTTAGGTAGATTTTTTTTTTATTACACATAATAGGGAAACGTTATTTGGTGACCATTTATCCATTTTGGTAACCGTTTATAATTTTTTTGGTAGTAAAATAGGTAGGTACTTTTTTGGGTGGTGTTTAAACACAAGCTAAACATAATCTTCAGCTTAAAAATAAGTATACAGAGTGAATTTTTCAACTCGGCGTGGATGGCTATATTATCCGAAACTATGAGGAATATCGAAAAACATTGAAAGGAGTCTCGAGGCCGATTTCGACGAAACTATTTTATATATTCCATGCGAAAACTAAAACTGCATCATTGAATTTTAGAAAAATCAGTAATGGGCATTGTTCATTTTTTTCAATATGTTGTAATTGAAAAACCATTTCTAGGAATAGCGTTACTAATCATGAGTAACCAATCAAAAATGAAAAATGTTCATATATGATTGATATTTTTGATAAAATACGCTTGACCTTCCTTGCCCTTCAAGTGACGTTATTATTGGCTGTACCGTTTTGTATCGTTGCCTCAGACAATAAAAAGTAAGTGGCAAGTATTTTCAACAATCTGTCAAGTGTCAAATTAAAAATGTCAAAAATGTAAACAAATAATATGTTTAGTTTTTTATATATTTTATGATTATTTCTGCAACATGCCTCATAATCTCTTTATAAGATTTGCGAGAAAAGTGATGCCGTGATGTAGGCGTGTAATATTGCAAGGTTTATAAAATGTACCTACTGTTGCGAAGGTCATTTTGATGTAAGTAAGATATCAAAGCTTTAGATACCTTTGTATATTCATTAAGTTAATGCTAAAGTATTGCTCAGGAAAACGAACAATAATGTCACCTCGTCGACGACTTTCCGTTTTAAAAAACAAAAATAAAAACCGATTTCAAAAATTTATTGTATTTTTATAGTAGGGGAGGCGAGGATTTTAATTTGCAGTTACTCGAGCATCATGGCGACCTATTGGATTTGAAAGAATATGTTCTAAAAAGAAAAAAGTTTCTGACAAGTTTTCTATTTTAGTGGGGGGGAGGGCGTGTAAACAGTTTTAAAACTGTAAAAAAAACAGTTGTACAGAAGTACTCGAGCGCGTCAGCTATTTACAGTGTAAACGCGCTTTTCTATTTCTGATAACCAATACATATTAATCGGACGATTAACTCGAGGAGGCTGTCCGTGGCAAGCGGTTGAAAATCCAAAAAAAAAGTTAATTAAGCGCGTCAGATATTCAAAGTGTATGTAAAGTAGACCTTAAAAAGTGTCGTATTAAAATGTCTGACGATTTGGATGTGGCACAAAGTAATAATTCATATTTCTATTGGTAAAAAAAACGTAATCTTGAAATACTCGAGCGCGTTCCATTTTTTTTTAATTGAAACTAACACTGTAAAAATCATACTCACTAATAATCTGACGTTTTCCATGGGGCGATGTCGGTAGACTCGCGGAGAAAAGGTGAACTACCTGTTAGTTCGCAAGTATCGGTCGTGATTTAATGTCCGCCATCTTCAATGTACATAATCATATACAATTTTTGAACGAATCTACCTTTTCGTAATCTGACTCGCTCAAGTATTTCTGTGGATCGATTTTTTTTTACTAATCT
Organism: Agrotis clavis; assembly: GCA_954870645.1. Lineage (NCBI taxonomy): Eukaryota > Metazoa > Arthropoda > Insecta > Lepidoptera > Noctuidae > Agrotis > Agrotis clavis. The sequence continues at coordinate 15,443,534 of OX940919.1, read as the reverse complement.
GGCGGGTTCTCCCACACAACCAATGGTGGGGACCATATGAAGGGTTGATACTTGGTACAGGTACATTAAAGGGTGCAAGATTTCTCCTTTATGATAATCTGATGCGCTGGAGTCACATTAAAATTCCCTCCCTGGGCTCCCCGACTAAGGATGTTAACTGACGTCTACTATCAGGAGAAAGTGACGTTGTGTTGTCAGGCAGTTTTTTAAATTATTCACTGGTGAGGCAACGGCACAACTTTTTGGTCAATGGTGACGTCAGCTACCTCAAAAATAAAAATATAAAAAATAAAAAAACTATTGAGCCAATCATAAAAATATTCAAAATAGTTTCTCAAAATGCTCTAAATTTGCAGAAAATAAAATAAAATCGAATGTTTGAAAAATTAAGACAATCCCCATTATCCGGCCCGCTGATTTTGAAAAAAACACAGCCTGTATTATTACACCATTGGATAGTGTTGGTTGGTTGTTATTAAGGATCAAATTCTGGGAAGTAATCATATACGGCAAACTACACTCGAGAGCAATGAATCCGGGTCACTTAAAGAATCCTAAAAATCTCAGAAACTAAAAATGCTAGGTTAATGCAATAAATTGTATTTAATAGACAATGTAATACCACGGTAATATTATTATACAGTACTCCGACTTCATAGAAACGGACGAAACGCGAGCTATGCCTACGCGCCTCGATGCTGGGGCGCGCTCGGGGCGCAGACAGTCACGACTGTACCGCAGTGACGAACGGACGGTGTGTTGTTTTTTTAACAATAACCGCGCGATTTTTTCACTACAAATCAGTTCAAGTACATTTATTTGATATGACGAGTAGTAAATATTATGCTGTTTTTGGTTGCTTAATTTTTAATTAAGCTTTATATTAGAATGCGGATTTATTCTATTTTAAAAGTTACTAATAAAGAATTTCGTACGACTCAGTCGAGGTGCAAATATTTTTCGGTCGCAAAATAAGCCCGAATTGTTTTTCAAACAAAAACATGGTTTTTTAAATTAAATCTACCAATCAATAACCCCCCTAGCGCAGTCGGGTAAAAAACAACACGCATTTTAATTGAACACTTCCTATCCAATAAACAAAGTATTTTATTTGTTTATATAAAAAAGTATACCTATTTACGACCACAAAACTAAATAGAAACAGAAAGTAGGCAAATGACAATGTAATTAAAATGCTGGAGACGGGCAGCCAGCCCTAACGCATGTTTACGTACCGCGCGGCTGTAGGCATTTATTTCTATCATGCGGCCGAGTTCCACTACTGTAAGATAATTATACTGTGGTAATACTCCTTAAATGAAGGTATTAAAACTTCTTAGTTATTGTAAAGTTATATCATAAAAATATCAAATTTGAAAAAGGGCCACTTTCGAAGATGGAACTACGAAATTACAGCATTTGGTTTTGCTTTTGTTTGTAATCTGTCATTTATGTGGGTACATAAACCATGTTGATAGTGCTCTATATTCATTATTCAAGCTGAAATTATGTCGCTTACGCCTGAAGAATGCACCAGAATACTTACAATGCTGGAAACCGGCCGGAGTCAGCGCGATACAGCCAGGACTGTCGGTGTGTCGCTGTCAACAGTACAAAGAGTTCTCCGACGTTACGAAGAAGCTGGTTCTAACCTACGCAGACCAGGAACGGGCAGAACCAGGTGTACCACAGCACGAGAAGACCGATACTTGGTGAACACCATGCTTCGAAATCGCTTTCTCACAGGAACTGAACTCACCAATCAGTTTCGACGCCTCGGAGGAAGTAACCCAAGTGCATGGACAGTAAGACGTCGGCTTGCTGAATCTAACTTAAAACCCCTTAGACCTGCAAACGGCCCTAAACTGGAGCGTGGGCATCGTATTTCAAGACTAAGATATGCCCAGAGCCACGTAAATTGGAGTACCTATTGAAGATTGGTCAAAAGTTATGTTCTCCGACGAATCAAAAGAACAATGGTCATTTTGGACTAGGAAAAAACAGAAATTAGCACCTAGTTGAGGCTGTCACCAATATGTAGTGGATTGTTAATATAATTATCAGATACAATCAATGTATTTTTAAAAGGTGGGAAATGAAAGATAATCAATTTAATAGTATCCGTTTCGACCGCGCGGCCATGACGTTTTTTTTAAATAAAACTCATCCCAAGTTTTTGTAAAAAAATGTAAAAGTCGATTCCCAAAAACCATTAATTTGTCAAAGCAATGGTTAAAAAGTTATAAGGGTTTGAACGTGGCCGCGCCATCGAAACTTTCCGAACCGCGCGGCCATGGAGATCTTTAAAACTAAGAGTCGCAGAGACCTGAAATTTTGGGAAATAGTAGATTGAATTTGTAAACCAAATGTAAAAATATAGAAAAAAATCCTGTGTTTGTATTTTAGGAGTTGTAAGGATAAAACCTCATGGACGCGCCATTGAAACGGTGACAAAAACGTTATCGCCGATATCTCACTGAAAAAGAATCTCAGACGTCTGAAATTTTTTGTAAAACACAGATTTGCATTTGTCAAAACTAGTAAAAATACAACAAAAAATCCTAGGTTTATATTTCAGGAGCTGTAAGACTAAAACGCCATGGCCGCGCCATCGAAACGTTGAAAATTTAGTTTTTCGCCAATATCTCGCTGAAAAAATATCGCAGAGGTCTTAAGTTTTTTGTAAAACACAGATTTGAATTTGTCAAAACTAGTAAAAATACAACAAAAAATCCTAGGTTTATATTTGAGGAGCTGTTGAAGAAAATCTTCAATGTGTCTTGAATATGTCGATTAGGGTGACCACGGATTATTATTTACAGAGGAATTTCCACCTTTTTATAATAAATGACATCCCAAGGATTCGTCGAACAATGAGGAGCAATAATATGTAAAAATATAAATATGGCTAATGGGCATTGTTCATTTTTTTCAGTATGTTGTAATTGAAAAACCATTTCTAGGAATAGCGTTACTAATCATTAGTAACCAATCAAAAATGAAAAATGTTCATATTTGATTGATATTTTTGATAAAATACGCTTGACCTTCCTTGCCCTTCAAGTGACGTTATTATTGGCTGTACCGTTTTGTATCGTTGCCTCAGACAATAAAAAGTAAGTGGCAAGTATTTTCAACAATCTGTCAAGTGTCAAATTAAAAATGTCAAAAATGTAAACAAATAATAATGTTTAGTTTTTTATATATTTTATGATTATTTCTGCAACATGCCTCATAATCTCTTTATAAGATTTGCGAGAAAAGTGATGCCGTGATGTAGGCGTGTAATATTGCAAGGTTTATAAAATGTACCTACTATTGCGAAGATCATTTTGATGTAAGTAAGATATCAAAGCTTTAGATACCTTTGTATATTCATTAAGTTAATGCTAAAGTATTGCTCAGGAAAACGAACAATAATGTCACCTCGTCGACGACTTTCCGTTTTAAAAAACAAAAATAAAAACCGATTTCAAAAATTTATTGTATTTTTATAGTAGGGGAGGCGAGGATTCTAATTTGCAGTTACTCGAGCATCATGGCGACCTATTGGATTTGAAATAATATGTTCTAAAAAGAAAAAAGTTTCTGACAAGTTTTCTATTTTAGTGGGGGGGAGGGCGTGTAAACAGTTTTAAAACTGTAAAAAAAACAGTTGTACAGAAGTACTCGAGCGCGTCAGCTATTTACAGTGTAAACGCGCTTTTCTATTTCTGATAACCAATACATATTAATCGGACGATTAACTCGAGGAGGCTGTCCGTGGCAAGCGGTTGAAAATCCAAAAAAAAAGTTAATCAAGCGCGTCAGATATTCAAAGTGTATGTAAAGTAGACCTTAAAAAGTGTCGTATTAAAATGTCTGACGATTTGGATGTGGCACAAAGTAATAATTCATATTTCTATTGGTAAAAAAAAACGTAATCTTGAAATGCTCGAGCGCGTTCCATTTTTTTTTAATTGAAACTAACACTGTAAAAATCATACTCACTAATAATCTGACGTTTTCCATGGGGCGATGTCGGTAGACTCGCAGAGAAAAGGTGAACTACATGTTAGTTCGCAAGTATCGGTCGTGATTTAATGTCCGCCATCTTCAATGTACATAATCATATACAATTTTTTGAACGTAATTAATCTACCTTTTCGTAATCTGACTCGCTCAAGTATTTCTGTGGATCGTTTTTTTTTTACTAAACTGGCGGGTTCTCCCACACAACCAATGGTGGGGACCATATGAAGGGTTGATACTTGGTACAGGGTGCAAGATTTCTCCTTTATGATAATCTGATGCGCTGGAGTCACATTAAAATTCCCTCCCTGGGCTCCCCGACTAAGGATGTTAACTGACGTCTACTATCAGGAGAAAGTGACGTTGTGTTGTCAGGCAGTTTTTTAAATTATTCACTGGTGAGGCAACGGCACAACTTTTTGGTCAATGGTGACGTCAGCTACCTCAAAAATTAAAATATTAAAAATAAAAAAACTATTGAGCCAATCATAAAAATATTCAAATTAGTTTCTCAAAATGCTCTAAATTTGCAGAAAATAAAATAAAATCGAATGTTTGAAAAATTAAGACAATCCCCATTGGCTATATCTTTAAAAATCACATAAATGGGGATGGCAACTCAAAGCTAATCGTAGATGGCGCTGCGATAGTTGGTCCCCACGTCTACCTTGTACAAAAAAACAAACAAGATTATTTGTTATAAAAATTGAGTATAAATACAAAACAAATATGGAAAATTATTCGTCCATGCAAGTACTATATACTAAAAGAAGAATTAAGACGCCGCGGCGCATCTACAAGAGAAAAAAAGTGATTTAATTGAGTGGTTATACATTTGATTTTACCGTAATAAATCCACAATTACTTGTAGTTGAGGTTTCAATTTTTGAGTTTAGGTATGTTTTACCTGTCCTCTCCTTTATCAAGAATATAATGCTGCTTTTGACTTTCTATTTTGATAAAATATCATAATGTTTTAAGTCAGTAATTTTAACCTTTTTTTCTATTTAGATTCGAGAAATATCACAATATATTTAATTTCTTAACACCACAACTATTACAAAACTCGTTCCAGGTGATAATTCTTCGATTTTCGAGCGATGCAATACTGGTACATAACCTCCAAAAGAAAAGTAGATATTATTTTGAAAAGTGTATTCCATCATTTTTACAGCTTATTACACAACATCTAGTCATTTTACATCAATAAATGTTTTTTTTTCTGAAAATTCCTTTGATTTTACAGTTCTTTGGGGACCAAACTGTCATTTTCACTTTGACACTTGCCTTCCCCATTAGAGATTGTTCGATGTTGAGTGCTCCATTTAAAGACAGGGCGTCTTTAAATGGAGCTTATTCTCACTATAGTTTTTAAAATTCTCCTGTTGTTTAATATCTTAATAGTCATCGATTAAACCATATGTTAAATTATGTATCGTCTTACACCGACCTGACACAGACCTGAATATTTTTAATTTAATAATTACTTAAAAAAAAACATACCAAAAATCGAACAATCTCTAACTTATGTGATTTTTAAAGATTTTGTTCAACGAATCCTTGGGATATTATTTCTAATAAAAAAGGTGGAAATTTCTCTGTAAATAATAATCCGTGGTCACCCTAATCGACATATTCAAGACGCATTGAAGATTTTCTTCAACAGCTCCTCAAATATAAACCTAGGATTTTTTGTTGTATTTTTACTAGTTTTGACAAATTCAAATCTGTGTTTTACAAAAAACTTCAGACCTCTGCGATATTTTTTCAGCGAGATATTGGCGAAAAAGTAAATTTTCAACGTTTCGATGGCGCGGCCATGGCGTTTTAGTCTTACAGCTCCTGAAATATAAACCTAGGATTTTTTGTTGTATTTTTACAAGTTTTGACAAATGCAAATCTGTGTTTTACAAAAAATTTCAGACGTCTGAGATTCTTTTTCAGTGAGATATCGGCGATAACGTTTTTGTCACCGTTTCAATGGCGCGGCCATGAGGTTTTATCCTTACAACTCCTAAAATACAAACACAGGATTTTTTTCTATATTTTTACATTTGGTTTACAAATTCAATCTACTATTTCCCAAAATTTCAGGTCTCTGCAACTTTTAGTTTTAAAAATCTCCATGGCCGCGCGGTTCGGAAAGTTTCGATGGCGCGGCCACGTTCAAACCCTTATAACTTTTTAACGATTGCTTTGACAAATTAATGGTTTTTGGGAATCGACTTTTACATTTTTTTACAAAAACTTGGGATGGTTTTTATTTAAAAAAAATGTCATGGCCGCGCGGTCGAAACGGACACATTTAATAAAATAGTACTTTAATCAAGTGAACGCAGTATAAAATGTCTAACTTTGAACGCATCTGTAAAATTACTTACATTGCTAGAGACATCCATCCTTTTTTATAAGCCTTAGTCGATTTTATTTCATAATCGAAAATAAATCCCAGGCAATATAAACTGTATAAACTCACATTGATCTAATGATCTGATTGATCTAACTAATCTCAGCCATTAATAGAATATGATGTTAGTTCATGGTAAATAACTAAAAAAAGCCATGAATTAAATAAAAAACTAATAATGGAACATCTCAAATCACTACTGCCGTAGATAGATATAGAGAATGGACTGAGCCTGTGAGAGACAAGCGTGAATGTTAAGCTTACTATATTTTTCTAAGTCATTGTCTATGTCTTACAGGAAAGAGAAAATTGGGCTAATAACTGTTATTTTCTCTCTGTCTATAAAGTATTGCCAATGTCATACAGGTGATGCATAGTCCATTTTCTATGTCTATGTCGTAACCCTAATGCCACAGATTGTTAAAATATGAACAAAATATAAGTAATAATTTCTTGATTCTCCCAACTTTTAAAAATATATTGAAGACCGTGCTAAATTATATTTATCTATACGAATGAAATGATATATGTTGCATCAAGTGTCGTTTTGTTAGATTTTTCTAGTCCAAGCATGTTTGCCGAGTGGCCATTGTTCTTAATGCTCTACAAGCACGATGGAAGACACAGAGTGTATCGAAGACCAGGGGAAAGATTCAAGCAAGCATGCATCGAAGAAAAAGTAGCCTACGGTGGTGGGTCTGTACTTGTGTGGGCCGGAATTTCTTCTGAAAGTCGCACAGAGCTGGTGATCATAGAAAACGGCTCTTTAACTAGCGTAAGATATGTGGAAGAAATCCTCAATGATCACGTTGGTCCATTTATGGTCAATTTAGGTGAGGATGCTATATTTATGCATGACAATGCCCGACCTCATACAGGTAGGATTGTGAATGACTACCTTCAAGAGATGAACATTACTCGTATGGAGTGGCCAGCGCGCAGCCCGGATATCAACCCGATCGAGCATGCTTGGGACGAGCTAGGCAGATGCGTAAAACAACGAAACCCTCCCCCAATCACGCTTCGTGAGCTCAAAATTGCTCTCACAGAGGAATGGGAGAATATTCCCCAAAATCGTATAAGGAACTTGGTGTACAGCATGCCAAACCGCGTAAACGCAGTAATGGAAGCACGAGGAGCACAACGAGGAGGCAATACGAAGTATTTATTAAAATTCAAGAAAATCGTAATAAAGTTCAAAAATTTCATGTTTCCTATTTTTGTTTTAAGGAGAGATCAGCAGTTTTTTTCTTTATGTAATTTTGTGTTAATAAAATGTATGGTGACTCATATTTTTTTAACTTTCATTTAAGGAGTATTACATTGCCTATTAAATACAATTTATTGCATTAACCTATCATTTTTAGTTTCCGAGATTTTTAACATTCTTTAAGTGACCCGGATTCATTGCTCTCGAGTGTATATATTAGTATACAATAAACAAAAGTATCGCGGCTGCATGTGCATTGAAGCATTTTACTTAGTTAGTCGTAGGATAGGGTAATAAGTATTCATTTTGAGTTTTTGAACGACTCTAAAATTGGTCCTAAACTAACCAGTTTTAGAGTCGCTTTTTGCATGCATAAGCTACAACGAGAGTGGATGTACGTTTCAAAATAAATTAAAAAGTTTTTTGTTGTGGAACACTACCGAATCAAGGTCTTTCCTGTTGAAGAGATCAGCGCAATGAACATTAATTGGCGCGAGACTATACATACACATGCGACCATGCACGTTCTACGAGTAGCAAGTAGTGTGCCTATCCCACTATAAATATTTAACGAGGAATATTTGTATGTATAGATATTTTCCGGTTCTAAAAACGGCTCTAACGATTTTGATGAAATTTGGAATTTAGGGGTTCAAATGGGCGAAAAATCAATCTGGATAGGTCCCATGTCTGGGTCTGTCTGGGTCCCATTTTTTTCTAGGTTTTTTTTTTATAGTTTTCTTTTATTTGCACCCGAACGCTGACGCGCTTACTGCTATGCTAATGACCGTGGATTCAAACTCAAGTTTGTTCAGGTTTTTTTTATGTTTTTGTTCTCTTAGTTACTTTATTGTCGTACCTATATTATGACTAAGCTGGGTTAAAGTAGTAATATAAGAGTATTCAAGTATTTTGACTTTATTGATTCTGAATAATCACGCTATGCGTTTAGCCATGATGTTGAAAAATAACTAAGGCCGCGACTCCACCAAAGCTGTGCGAGTCGAGACGTGTTTTGAACAACCAATAGAATTGCGTTGCGGCACGGGTTGCGGAGTGGAGCTGTGTCAATAACGCAATTCTATTTGTTGTTCAAAACACGTCTCGACTCGCACAGCTTTGGTGGAGTCTCGGCCTAAGGGACTTTAACCACAGTATAATTATCTTTACAGTAGTGGAACTCGGCCGCTTGATAGAAATAAATGCCTACAGCCGCGCGGTACGTAAACATGCGTTAGGGCTGGCTGCCCGTCTCCAGCATTTTAATTACATTTGCCTACTTTCTGTTTCTACTTAGTTTTGTGGTTGTAAATAGGTATACTTTTTTATATAAACAAATAAAATAATTTGTTTATTGGATTGGAAGTGTTCAATAAAAATGCGTGTTGTTTTTAGATTGGTAGGTAGATTTAATTAAAAAAAAATGTTTTTGTTTGAAAAACAATTCGGGCTTATTTTGCGACCGAAAAATATTTACGCCTCGATTGAGTCGTACGAAAATCTTTATTAATAACTTTTAAAATATAATAAATCCGCATTCTAATATAAAGCTTAATTAAAAAAAAACCGGCCAAGTACGTGTCGGGCCACGCACAGTGTAGGGTTCCGTAGTTGCCCATCAAAATCCTTATTCGAACTAACTAAACTGATTCGCTGAATTTAATTTTAAAAAGAAGAACTTTCAAAATCGGTCCAGGAGTCTTTGAGAAATCGGGGAAAAATACATTAAAAAAAAGATTACGACGAATTGAGAACCTCCTCCTTTTTTTGAATTTAGTTAAAAATAGTTGTCAATAAAAACCTACCTATCCCCAAAACATACCCACCTATTATAGCTGTAAAAATAAAGTTGACAAACTTACATTTGGAGTTGAAGAACATGTTCTCCGATACATTTTGTTTAGGAAAATATGTTATCCAAGTACGTTTTATAAGTTGGTCGACTATTACTCGTAAACTTGTAGAGCCCTACTTAGTCATGATAATTTTCTTTTAAACTTCGTTAGGTATATATACCACTATTGTGAATTTTTTGACACTCTCAAACATAACCGTTTAGCTGGTAGAGGGGGGGACACTCGAGTCGAGCAAAAATTAGCACTTTAAAGCTTAATATTTCACAAACGAATCTTTTTATCAAAAAATTGTTAATGGAAACTATCAATATTATTTAAAGACCTATTTATTGATACCCCACACTAAGGGGTACGCGAGAAAAAAAAAAACATCCCCACGTTACGTGTACAGGAGGTACCCTAAAAAAAATTATTTTACGAGATTTTATTTTACCACTTTTTCGGCACAACAAATCCGTATATTTACACCAAATTACAGCTTTCTAGTGCTGGGCGTCTCTGAGCTAAGCTGCGGACAGACGGACGGACGGACGGACGGACGGACGGACGGACGGACGGACGGACGGACGGACATGGCGAAACTATAAGGGTTCCTTGTTGACTACGGAACCCTAATTAAGCAACCAAAAACAGCACAATATTTACTAGGTACTCGTCATATTAAATAAATGTACTTGAACTGATTTGTAGTGAAAAAATCGCGCGGTTATTGTTAAAAAAACAATACACCGTCCGTTTCGTCACTGCGGTACAGACATGACTGTCTGCGCCCCGAGCGCGCCCCGACATCGAGGCGCGTAGGCATAGCTCGCGTTTCGCCCGTTTGTATGAAGTCGGAGTACTGTATAATAATATTACCGTGGTTTAACCATGGCGCGACGCGATTGCAATTCGACCGATTCAAACTAAACGTGAAAATCAACCTTGCTACTACGATATAATGACGCAATTCGATTGACTTGACGTCGATGTGGCGATCGTGTTTTGTTTTTCATCTACCCGTTTACAACCGCGCATTTTATGTCATTTGCCGTAGTGGTAAGGTTGATTTTCACTTGTAGTGGAATCGGTCAAATCGCGTCGCATCGCGCCATGCGTAAGCTTATCCTAAGTGTATTCAAGTTTAGAATACTGTTGAAAAGTGTTTTCCAGTATCATTTAACAAATATGAAGTCATTGTTAATTACACCTACATGTTAATTTTTTTTATAAACTTCTATTTCTTTAATTTTTTCTATTCGTTTTGTTTAAAATAAAAAAAAAAGCGAATTGGTTGTCAAAGATAAATAATTTGTTATCAGTGAAGTTTACAGTCTCATTTAATTTGATCTTAAAATCACTTTTAGTTTTCTATGTACCTACATACATATTTATTATTCCCGAGCTAAACTTACTCGGTCGCTCAGGTACTATTTACTTAAGTATATAAGTAAATTTTTATTTAAAATGCGATAACATCAGATTGTACTGATTTTGGCGCAGTTCAGCTGATTTCAGATTAAAATGATTTCAATAAAACACAAGCTTTGTATGTATAATTTATAATATTTAAGATGGCAATAAGAGGACAAGTTGTTTCATTAACAGAATCTAAAGAGATCTTTGAACTTTGCGCACTTGTTGGCTTTTAGATTCTTTTAAAGCTTGCTCCAACTTGTTTGTTAAATGTAATAAATTAGGAAGGTCACACTGAAGAAGAACATGATTTATTTTATTCTGACAGTGGCTGGCTGCTTTTGCATCTTGTATACTTGAATTTATCTGTATTTGAGTTAAGCCTTTGTCACTCTCCTTTTCATGTCCTATTCTATCACTGATTTCACTGTATTGACCAAAGTTTTTTGGTTTCATGATCATAAAATCCATTGCAATCATAGGTTTTATTTCTTCATTGCAACTTCGTGAGGCCACCTGCGAATGTACAAAAATCTTAGTAATAATATATGTAATTTCATATTAATTATAGGAAATGAAATGAATATTAATAAGACAGAATAAAAGAAGATCACCACGAATTGAGAAACTCCTCCTTTTTTAAGTTGTTTAAAAATAAATTACAAAAAGAGAAAATTTGCAAATGAAAATTGTTATTATTACCACTTATTATTTCAACTTACCTGTATTTCAAATCTCCATGACAAATCCTGGTAGGTAGGGTCTTTCTGTTGCAAAAGGTTCAATGCATCTGACAACTCTGCCTTCTTAGTGTTGTGCAACTTGACTAACACTTCCTGTTGCTCTGTAGAGAAACCCGCAATAGCCAGTGATGACTTTAGGTCAGCATCTGACAACTAAATAAAGTATTTTAAGTATGCTAAGATTTTTTTTAATTTAGTCATAGTGCCATTTATCCATTGTGAAATATTCTTTTTGATCATAAAATATATATGTATAGAGCAACTATTTTTTAATATAGGCAAGTTAAACTAGACATGAGTACCTACTTACATTCAGTCTGCATGCTTCTACTATAAGATAAACCAATGCATGAACCAAATTTTGGACACTTGTTAGTGAAACATTCAGCTTTTCTGAAACAAGAAATGAAATAAGTTTTTAGACTGACATGGTCACTGTTACAAATATTTGGGTTAAAAACGGAATATTTACCATGTTTATCACGGATCAACTGACGCAACGTTGCAAGCGCCATGATATCGGAAACTCAAAACAAATAATAAACATGGTAAATATCTTGTTTTTAACCCAAATATTTGTAACAAGAAATGCATTACATAATTATAGTCTTGAAATAATTATCACTTCTTAGAAATTTGTGCCAAACTCATAATTGTGTTAGTATTGAGTAGATTAAGCAAAGGATAAATCAATTCATATGGAGCAGTTACATGTCAGGTAACAACAAAAACATAGATCTAACACAAAACATTTTGTTAAGTAATTATTTAGATTTCATTAATTGTATTGTGTTGTTGTAGATAGTTTATTTATTTAATTAGTCCATTATTTAGAATATTAAAAGTTACCTATTCTTTTATTTTTGAAAGTTTTATACTGTTCCTTCTTACCTGCAGCAATACTGTACTTCTTATTGTTGGTTCCATTATTGAGGTAGTCCAAAGCTAATTTACAAAAATCGATCAATACTGAAAATAATTAATAAATTATTAAAAATGAAAGATGATAGAACGATAGGGACCGATCATTTTCGAATTTACACTTGACACCGACCTTGTATGGAATGCTGGTTTATTAAACTAAGATGTTCTTTTTGTAACTCGCTTAGAAAAATAATCATTGTTTTTTTCAGAAGTAGAATTATTTTTTTAACTCGTTTTTTTGTTACTTGTCACAAACTAAAATACATACAAAGTTGTCAATGTCATCCACAGAACACAAATACTCCTAGCGGAGCGGAGATGTCATCCACAGAACACATATCTTGATGTCATCTACACGTCATCTGTCCCACGTCTGTCACTTGCTGACCATGGATTTAGAAATATTAGGGATCGAAGGCTTCTAACATTAAAACCGTGCCTTATTTTTTAAGAACGAGCACAACTCTGGATTTTTCTCCTTCTGGCATTGATAAGTGTTTACACAAAATAAAAACATTACCAACATTACATTACCATTTTACATTAACATTAGTTATTGAGTTTTTTTTTTAATGCATTTTTTATAGCTTGTGATTTTTTATATTCTGTAATGTATTTTAGTTACTCATATTTTTAAGTAAAATGAAAAAAAATCACAAAACTCCAATGATGTTTCCCGAAAAATTCGGAGGTGTATTTAACGTTTAAAATGGCAACCTTGTGATGTTGTCGTTTGTAGGGTGACCAATATAAACTGGCTTCTGAGATTAATCGTTTTTAAAGAAAAAGTAATGTTAATTAAATTATTAAAGGAATAGTTTTATTTCGATTTATAGTGAGTATCTATATTATAAGATGTTTATGAAGGGCTAGGCTAGATTACTGTACACTGTAAATATGAATGTGACATTTTTCTTAAGTTTTTCTGTATTCCACTTCCATGGACCCATGGACCTAAAAAAAAAGGCGGACGGAACTTCACTAAGAAACAATTGAAGCACCCATAGTAAGTCAGTGCGCTAATGTGGACAAGCCAGCACGCACACATTCACACCATAGTAAGTCAGCCGTCGGCCATTACGCTTCGAACGACACTCGCGGTTTTATACGGTGTTATTTTGTCTAATAAAAATCAAAGTATGCCGTCATGTGTTGCAAAAAGTTGTCTAAACCATTAGTAGTTCAATTAAAAAAGCCAGGGGATCACTTTTCATAGTTAAGCATGTCAATTTGAAGCTTATTTCTCGATTTTACGTCAATAAATTTAATAAACATCTCGAAATCAATCAGTGTTGCAACTATTTCAAGATTCAAATTATTTTAAAATTGGGAGATTTATATTTTATGTTACTATTTATCGTTATTGTATTCTTCTATATTTTTACAGATTTCCCACGGCAAATGATGCATGGAAAAATGATTGTATAAAAATAATAAGGGAGTGTAGACATGGAATAGGAATGTAGACGTGTAGGAATGGAACATAAAATAGCTTTAATTAAATATTTATAGCCGAAAAATACATAAACATTCGTTTTCACCACTTAAGTAAATTAGAAGGGATTTCTAGATGTGTCGATAGCAAAAGACAAGTCTACAAAAATTTGAATCACCAAAAGGGATTGTAAAACTTTATTAACATTAAACGAGTTGTAAATATTTTAATATCCAACCAATGTGCTTAAATTATTTTACCTTTATTTTAAAAATAGGTATCGTCACAAAAAAATTGTAATTAAACTTAAGTTCAAGGGAGATCTTAATTAAATATTGTTTAAAAATGGGTAATTTTTTCCTTCATCTGGCATCCCTATACACACGCACACATATTTACGCCGCCGCCATTGTGGTGCTTCAATCGTTTCTTAGTGAAGTTCCGTCCGCCTTTTTTTTTAGGTCCATGTCCACTTCCTAATAGAAAACTTCATTATTCTTTATTGTACACACTTAATATAATTAAAATAACATTTCACATAAGGGTAAGCTAAGCACAAAGGCGAGCTTAACTACAAAACTTCCCCTTGCATACTCGGGCACCATTCTGCAATATTTGTTCTCGTTTTAGAAGCTGATGTTTTCTTTTCTTTAAAGAGCTCAACATGTCGAACGTTTTATAAAAAGTTTTATATTGAGCAACCATAATATAGTTTTATATGATGATGTTTTTACCAGTATTACGGATTACGTACTTATTTGACAAGAATTTAGGTTGAATTGAACTATAAATGGTATAATTATATTAAACGTATATAAAACTTTTTCTTTAAAAACGATTACTCTCAGAAGCCAGTTTATCTTGGTCACCCTACAAACGACAACATCACAGGGTTGTCATTTTAAATGTTAAATACACCTCCGAATTTTTCGGGAAACATCATTGAAGTTTTGTGATCTTTTTTTTTTTCATTTTACTTAAAAATATGAGTAACTAAAATACAGCTTGGCCAGAACGTCTTGAAACGGAACTAATCTTTTAGTTTGCTGACAACGTTTTAAAATCTTTGATATTTCATGTAAACAAAGAACGCAGGTTTGTTAGATTTATTTATTGTGCCATAAAACTAACGTAATAAGTTAAAAAAAAAAACATTCAAAGTGCTGGCAGCACATTGGCGACTTCCGGTTTTCTACTCTAATTTAATATACAAGCTATAAAAAATCACTACATAGTATAAAACAAAGTCGCTTTCTCTGTCCCTATGTCCCTTTGTATGCTTAAATATTTGAAACTACGCAACGGATTTTGATGCGGTTTTTTTTAATAGATAAAGTGATTCGAAGAGGAAGGTTTATATGTATAATAACATCCATTAAATAGTGGAGAAGTACTGTTATTTTTGAGGTTTCTAATGTGATGTCGTAAATAATTACATTTTTTCCGCTTACATTGCAAACGCAGGGTGAACCCTACGAGTTTTATCAAAATAATGTACTAATTATTGTACACTTTGAAAAGGTCTACAGAAAAGTCCGTGATCGTATATGTCTATCTCTTATGGATAACCCACAATAACTTTTTTTTGTCATTTACTTTTTACGACAAATAATGGCTAATTTTCGAAGCGATTTTAACCAATACAGCATTAATCCTTAACCAAGCAATTAAATACCTTGAATACATTGTTCATTTAATATAGATCTATATGGCCCTTTACACCGTATGATTTAAGTGAATATTTTCGAAGATATTACAGATTTAAAAATTGCGGGACGTAGTGTTTGCGCAGTTTTTCTGTAGTGTATTTAATATCAGCATTGCATCCGTGCGAAGCCGGGGCGGGTCGCTAGTGTAATATAACTGTACAAGTATGCATTTTAAAAAAAACTTTAACTCAATAACTATGTAAATGTTGGTAATATTTTTATTTTGTGTAAACACTTATCAATGCCAGAAGGAGAAAAATCCAGAGCTGTGTGCCTCTCTTTCTTAAAAAATAAGGCACGATTTGAATCGTAGGAAGAGAAAAAGTAAAGAAGGATTGATACTTATTTCTCTTTCCCTCAAGAAAGAAAAACAAATCGACAAATCGCATAAGAAGAAAAGGGACAGAGCATACCTATCTCCATCTCTCAGCGCGTACCGGTTTTTCAAGGCCAGCAACTGCTCTTTGTGAAACAAGTTGGCCGTTTAGCCCTTAATTCGATATTGGGAAGTATACTGGACATGGACTTTGAAAAAATCTGATGCATTTATTTTAAACCATATTAAAGACTGTTTGCATCAGATAGGTTGGTTATATCCTGTATTATTACCCTGAAAATAACTGCCAATGGACACCTGCACCCGGTCAGGCAGTAGTCTCCGCAATATCAGACAGGACGAACGAGGTTTACCCGCTCTTGATAAATCTAGAATTGCTCGATTTTTTTGTTCTAAAATAGGCAATGACTATTTATTTATACGTTTCAGATGGTATGTACAAACGTATACACACACTGCAAGCATTGCATTTATCATAGATTTTGCAGTATTCTTTGTCAAACTAGCATGTCCAGTATACTTCCCATTGCCAGGTTTGCAGTACCTTAGGATGGTTTAGTTATGTTCAGTATACTGGACATTGCCAATGATACGGACATTTAATTTCAATATGATATTATGTGATTACGTCCATGTTATGTGTGTTACTCTTAATTTCCTGATAACTCACACTAATATAACTTAAAAGTATTCAAAAAAACTCAACACGCCTCAAAATAAGTGGTAAATAAGCGCGCGTGAACAAGGGATGGCTCTCCTGAAGACAGTTTTATGGCTCCATAGGTTCTAAAAACAGGTCTTACCTGCAACAAATGGCTGCATAACTACCATGCCAACTGCAGCAATACTTCAAATAATACCTCTTGGCCTATTCTCTTATCAGGAACCAAAATAAGCTGCTAACATTCTTATGCACATAGATCCATTGGGCAAAACCTACACCTGTATACTGAATCAGCCGATAGAGATTCCACCACTTATTGGTTGCTTACTATTACGGATACCAAAAAGATTGATTTTCAATAAAAATTACGATATAAAACAAAAGGGGGAAGAAATTGAACAAATAAATAATGAACTCAGTACACACCTACACAGGATTCTCAAAAACCAATATAATTTAGAGCTAATGTACATTCTCTGTTGCCTTCAACAGCATCTTTGACGTATAGTACTGTTAGGCGCTTACATCTCGACCTTCCAGTGTGAGTAAGTTGCCCTTACAGCAGCCTCAACAGCTGTCAGGCCACTGTGAATGCAATACTATGGTATGCGATTTCTATTTGAGAGCTCAGCCATATCAAAGCTCTAAAAAGCAACCAAACTAACAGCAATCTTATCCTAATACCCTGTTCTTGACGGACCTCCTTCCACTGGATCGAAGGGCACAGTGAATCTGATATAACGACTCCTCATAATGAACTTGCTAAGATATGTTCCGAAATTGTGTGAAGCCCAAATTCGCTCCTCCCCTTATTACTGTCAAGTTTCTTACACGAATACACTAGCGATGAACAGGACTGAAAGACAGATCCATGTTTTCCTGAAATGCGAAGCCTTTTTGCCATTCCTTTTTTTTTAACATTCCTAACGAAAAAAAAACGTTGAAAAGAGGGATCATTCTTCAAAGTTGAGCCTTCACGATACTTCTATACTTTAGGGTGGATTAAGCATGACTTTGTAAGCCAAAACGCATCGAACATTATACATTAAACAGCATATTTGCCTAAAAAAGAGTTTATATAAAAGTAAAAAAACATACCCTTAATTCGACAATGGGAACTATACTGGACATCAATATTTTTTGTTACTTTTCAGAGAACCTGGCAGTGTCCAGTATACTGGACATGCATTTCCTGAAAATCTAGATATACTAGATTTTTTTCATTATTTTTCCTGGTTTTAGGAATATCTAAGGATGACAAAACTAATCAGAAAAATCAAAATTTCGCTTATTTTTGCTCTTGCCGAATTAAGGTTAGGGCATATTTAGGGATACCAGATTTAGGCATTACATTTCCCGGACAATTTGGTCTGTACGACAATATTTTATGAAAATTGATAATTATTTTCCAACAAACATTCTACATTGTTATAATTATATACAGGAATTTGAATCCGTAAGAGTTATAACAATAAATTGGTAGGAGACTTTAGCTCTTTCTTGATGTATTTTTTTTTTGTGTCTTCATTTGTTTTTTTTGCTCCCGTTTCTCCATGTTGCTGACACTTTCACAGATTATGGATCATGTAGTGCAGCTTGGCAAATTAGAGTAGAAAACCGGAAGTCGCCAATGTGCTCTTGCTAACAGCACTTTGAATTATTTTATTTTATTTTTTTCACTTATTACGTTAGTTTTATGGCACAATAATAAATCTAACAAACCTGCGTTCTTTGTTTACATCAAATATCAAAGATTTTAAAACGTTGTCAGCAAACAAAGAGATTAGTTCCGTTTCAAGACGTTTTGGCCAAGCTGTAAGGCACGGTCAGTACACATTGGTACGTATCGGTGAAGTGGTAGGGGAGCGCCCTAGATCGTTCCCTAAATCGTATCGTGTGTAGGCAAATCGCAACCATATCGGCCTTAAAATCAGAGGCGATATGCCTACACACGATACGATTTACAGCTTGGCCAGAACGGATTGAAACGGAACTAAAATTTTTATTTCTGACAGCGTTTTAAAATCTTTGATATTTGATGTAAACAAAGACCGCAGGTTTGTTAGATTTATTATTGTGCCATAAAACTAACGTAATAAGTGAAAAAAAAAGGTTGCACTCCAGGAGTGCCGGTAGAAGTGAAAACTTTTTTGTTACTATGTTTTATTTTAAAACTGGAGTAGTACAGATATGAAATTAACTAATTTGAATGACGTCTTACTCATTTTCGATCAGGGTCACGTGACCCTGACGCGAGTTTTAAATTTTTTACCCATTACAGAAAAAGTGTACAACGCCGCTAAAGAAGTTTTCACTTCAAAAAAAAAAAAGGTTGCACTCCAGGAGTGCCGGTAGAAGTGAAAACTTTTTTGTTACTATGTTTTATTTTTAATTTGAATGACGTCTTACTCATTTTCGATCAGGGTCACGTGACCCTGACGGTCACGTGACCCTGACGGTCACGTGACCCTGACGCGAGTTTTAAATTTTTTACCCATTACAGAAAAAGTGTACAACGCCGCTAAAGAAGTTTTCACTTCAAAAACATTTAAAGTGCTGGTATCGCGAAGACAGTGGCGACTTCCGGTTTTCTACATTTTTATGTCAAGCTGTAAGCTGCGAACAAATTATCGGACGCGTCCGTCAGCCGCGGCTGAGAGACGCGGCTTATTCATTATCTAGACAGTACATTTAATACTACACTGTGCAAACTGTCGGTCGTAAGACGCGGACGTGACCTTGAGCGTTCGGACGGCCGAACAGAATCTGGCTGGTTGTCGTCCGAACTACCGTGCACACTGCTAAGCCGCGTCCCTCAGCCGCGGCTGACGGACGCGTCCGATAATATGTTCGCAGCTTTAGGGAACGATCTAGGGCGCAACCCCACCACTTCGCCGATATCGCCTTCATTTTATGGCCGTGTGAAGGCCACTTTAAGCTTTGTTCACACGTGCACATTATAACTAGCACTTACTAACGGAACCATAGATCCATAGCATGGACTGATCTATTGGAGAGTTGATCATGATTTGTGCCTAATAACATAATTGCTGATTATTTGATTTGCTTCTAAATTAATCCAGTTGTCGAATGAACCGAACGGAGGCGCACGAGCATTTTTATTCAGGCATTAAAAAAACGCCGAGTTTTAACAAAAAGGTGAAAAGGACACTTAAATACAAACACAGTTCGTTCCAAAGAGTAAAGTAATATTGGTTCGTTCGTTTAAAAACTGCTGTCTTGTGAAGAGATTCATGGGAATGCATTTATTCTATTTCCAGCGCTTTTTTGAAAAAAAAGGTTGCACTCCAGGAGTGCCGGTAGAAGTGAAAACTTTTTTGTTACTATGTTTTATTTTTAATTTGAATGACGTCTTACTCATTTTCGATCAGGGTCACGTGACCCTGACGGTCACGTGACCCTGACGCGAGTTTTAAATTTTTTACCCATTACAGAAAAAGTGTACAACGCCGCTAAAGAAGTTTTCACTTCAATAAAACGCTCGTTCTAATGGGAACTTAGTATTTTATTTCAATCTACAATCGACTAAACAATAATTTGTTCTGTTGGCACAATATTGACCTCTAAGAATATGTTGGCGGCTCTATCTATGACATTTCTATATGTCATTTTCTTGACGTATACGTAGTTGCTTACGAGTTTTTCAATTTTGTAATTTTGTTGAAATGTTTCTTTAATTTTACTTAATTTTATTGATAATAGAATCGTAATTAATGGTCAAAAAAACTACTCCATCAATATGGCTTTGAAAAAAGTCAAAGGTAACTTTGAGAGGATGTTCGATAAGAATCTGACGGATTTAGTTCGAGGAATCAGAAATAACAAAGATAATGAGGTATTTATATATGTATTGGTGCTATATTTTCACTCAAACAATCATTTAGGACATCAACACAGCCAATCATAGTACTTGATTAAGGAAATACATTCTTGTCACTTTCTTTACATGTACCCCTCCTCCACTGTCACATTTCTTGTCTCGAGCAGTAAAACTTGATCGGTTTCTATCATAAAATTAAATATTTAGTTAGAAATAAACGCATTATTCAAAGGCTGGCCTAGAAGTATAATTATTATGTACTGATACTTGAGAAGAAGCCTTGTAATCTAATTTACTGTCTAATTTACTGTTCCTATAAATTTAGATTTTCAATTCAGTATTATTCTACCTATATTTAATTAAGATTGTGAATCATTCGAAAATTCACATTAGCAACATATTTTGTTGTTGACACAGGTCCAATGTTTACACTCCATTATTATTTAGTCATTGTTGTCAATGCTGAGAGTCAATATGCTTCTGTAGAGTAAACAAGTACATTCTTTTGCATCAGCATGTGTAGCAGATTTTAGTGGATATTTCGACTGTTAGTAACTTTTTGACAGTGTCAAGTAAAATCTTTTGCATTTTTGGATACATGGTATTTTACCATTGCACTTAAGCAGAGGTGATTCAGTAAAGAATTTCAATAAAAATCATATTATCTTCATCTAATAATAAAAACTTTACTGTATATTAAATGTAACATTCATTTTTAGTCTAAATATATAGCACAATGTATGGAAGAAATAAAAGTCGAGCTGCGCCAAGACAACATAGCAGTCAAAGCCAATGCAGTGGCTAAACTGACATATGTAAGTACCTATTTGGATCCATACATATTCTTGATAACACAATGTATGTAGTTATAAAAATTAGATAAACTTTGTCAGCAGTAAATGGTGTCCTGATAACGTGCCCACATGGCAACTTATCACTTTATTGAACATGTAAATACTGGGATATTAAATATATTCAATTATTCTGAGATGGTCTGCTATAATTACTGCTGTTTCATTAACCTGTTGGTCCATAATTGGCATACATGAATCCTTCCTTAAAATGACATTTGAGTTCTAGTTTAAACATATTTTTATGCCTTTCTAATATGATTCCAAGTAGAATAACTACCTAAAATAAATCATCATGACATAAATATCAAGAAATATTTCTAATATGTAATAAAAACCTACATAATTTAGTAAATTATTGACAAAACTCATAATGTTTCAATATTTGCAGCTCCAAATGCTGGGATATGACATATCTTGGGCTATCTTCAATATAATAGAAGTGATGAGTTCCAACAAGTTCACTTACAAGCGCATTGGTTACTTAGCAGCTAGTCAGTCATTCCATGCAGATTCCGAACTACTAATGCTCACTACAAATATGATAAGGAAGGATCTCAATGCACAGAATCAGTATGAGGCGGGGCTAGCACTCAGTGGCCTCAGTTGTTTCATTTCTCATGACTTAGCCAGAGATCTGGCTAATGACATCATGACATTGGTAAGTATTGCTTCACATAATACCTATTTTATTATTATTTTGATAAGCAACTACTTCAGCTTCACTTTATCCAATTAATTGGTAATCATTCACATCTGCTTTAAATAATGGACATAGCAGAAATGCATCATGAAGAGAAAACTTGCCTGATAAAAATTTGAAATATTATTATTTTATGCTGGCAGATAAAAACTTGAACCCAATAAAATGGTTGTTCTGAATTAATTTGTAGATGAGCTCAACAAAACCGTATTTAAGGATGAAAGCAGTACTCATGATGTACAAGGTATTTCTAAGGTATCCAGAGGCACTAAGACCTGCTTTCCCGAAACTAAAAGAAAAGTTAGAAGATCCTGATCCAGGTACAATACTAATATAAAAGTTGGTGACTTGCAAATTCTCCCAAGGCTATTTCTGTTACTATACAAATATGTTTGTTATCACAGGTGTCCAATCAGCTGCTGTTAATGTAGTTTGTGAATTAGCAAGGAAAAATCCTAAAAACTACCTCTCATTAGCTCCAGTATTCTTCAAGCTGATGACAACATCCACTAACAACTGGATGTTGATCAAGATTATCAAATTGGTATGTAATTCTCAGATTAATATAAAAAAATAAAAAAACTACTCTCTTATATTATTTTTCAGGAATTAATGCTGAATTATCTTTTTATTTGACAAAATGATGCCTAAATTTTACATTTGATTAAACAGTAAGAAACTATCACAGACTCAATAAATTATGAAAAGATAAAAATTCTTGATTTCTTCAACACTTTGAAACATATCTGAAATAACTTATGACTTCTTCACAGTTTGGTTTAATGACACAGTATGAACCAGACATTGGAAGAAAAATAACCCAAAGCCTCATAGATCTAATTTGCAGGTACCACTAATGAACTTTACAAAAACAGAGTTTACCCAAACTGCTAGATTCATTCACCACACCCCACCATTGAAAGTTTATACAACTTAGTTTATGCCACATTCTGACTATACCAGAGCTGGAATATTTCAAATGTACTACTAATATTATTTAATTCATAAACTTAACAATCTACTTAAGCTTGTATAACTCTGTATAGAACTCTGCATTTCTAATGTTCCAGCTCATAAAATGAGAATATATTGAACACGAATGACACCTATCAATTGGCACATGAGGCTCACATTTTTGTATTATTTTCGCTGCTGATATTATACCCAAGTTACCAATGTGTCGCCGTGAAATACAATAAAGAAGGAAGGAGAAGAAACCATGTTTAAGATACTTTAGAACAGAGACACGACATCATCTAGCTATTGGTTGCTATCACATAAGCTAGTCTTATGTAGTTTCATTGTGTTTGTTGCAGTTTGGTGCCTTAACCCCATTAGAGCCTCGACTTGGCAAGAAACTGATAGAACCATTAACTAACTTAATACATAGGTGAGTCAGTTACTGTCTATTAAAGCAGGAACACCACCAACCTGTCCAAATTCTTCTGTCACAGACAGTGCCTTCGACTTAGTCATTATGTAGACAATATTGTGTTGTCCTTACTGTAATGTAGTCTCTATGGGGTGAAAGGAATATGTGTTATTTTGCATAATTTATAATAGTAAGGTTATTTAAATAATTAAATAGATGCTACAGTAATTTGATTTTCCAGATAGTCTAACGTAAAATAGTTAGTCGGTTATTTAAAGGTGTTGTATAAGAAACTTCTGCTTGCATTGCTTTTTCAACATTTTGTTTAAATAAGCTTATTTTACACTGTAGCACCTTGAGGTAAATTTACACATTAGAGCTTCAAAACACTAGTTCTAGGCTTGGAATTGTAATAAATAACATTTGTTTATAAAGCAATGTACATTATGTATAATAGTGGCTAACTGAACTTTTATGTATAGTTGTCTTCGGATGGATCACTCGTAAAATGTAACAAGCAATATGACCAAAGATTTATATTTTTTTTGCATAGACAGTATATGTTTTAAAATTATCTTATCTGAAGATGATAAATAATTATTATGGTATTTAAACAGCAAATACAATCACTGGTCCCTGAATTTCGGGCGAATTTAAGTCCAACTTTGCCTTAAAAAAATTTTCACAAATTTATTTAACATTTAACTCGGGGAAAGAAAACAATTAAAATGTGATATAAATAGATGATAATATACAATTTTTGAATGGAGTATTTATAAATAGCATTTATACAAGTTACAACATAAAATATTAAATACATTCTATGAAAATATTAGATACAAAAAAAATACCGATGACTTTATGGCTTAGTTCGACAGTAATTATTCAACTACAGTTAATGTAAGTAGTAATATAGAAACATTTATTAAAATTTATTAGGTACACAAAGTGATCGGAAATTTTGATGCCAATTATAGTTCCTCTAGAAATTAGTCTACCTTTAAAAAAGATCTATATTTTCTTTATATTTTAATTGGTAAGTATTTCAAATGACTACTAAATAATACTTTTGACTATAACTTGGATTTATGAAATCTTTACTTTGTAAGAGCAAAATTAAATTTTTACGTGCATCAAAATTACCGATTACTAGTAAAGTTCCGACGAATTTCCACGGAGGTATAACAGCGTATGTTTGTGGCCAGTACGTCAGCGATGTCGCTGCTGTACGAGTGCATCAACACGGTGATCGCGGTGCTCATCAGCATCAGTAGCGGCATGCCCGGCCACGCCGCCTCCGTGCAACTCTGCGTGCAGAAACTCAGGATACTCATTGAAGACAGCGATCAAAATTGTGAGTTATGTACTTCACTAGAGGAGGGGCCACTGTTATTGATACACATTGACTTCAGCCGCTCGAAAAGAGCCGTATGTTAATGCAATTAAAGCTAACAGCGGCCCACAGAGAAGTTAAGCGCGTGTCTAGCTTTACAAGAAAAAATGTGATTGTTTACACTGCAATCCTCGAATACGCGACGCTTGAAATGGCGTCATCAGTGTGCGCGGATTGCTTGAACGAGGCTTGCGTGTCCGTGGGTAGCGTGCACGTCCGTGGGTCCACGCCTTTAGGCTGGCCGTATACACAGGTTTTCCGTATTCTGAAACCTGACTGCACATATTTAAAACAAAGTGTTCTACGTAAAAAACGAAGATTCGTTTCGAAACTCAGCCGCGCTAATACAAAAACCTAAAGTCTACGCTAGTCTCACGGAATTTCGAATCGGAATTCCAAATTAGAAAATCGAATTCGGAAAACGTGTGTATGCGGCCAGCTTTAGGCTGCCTATCCATTGAACGGAGCGAGCTGGCGGAGCGGAGAAACGAGGAAATATTAATAGTGATGGGTTTTTATCCGGATAAATACTCAAAATGGATAAATACTCAATAAATTTCCATTTTTACTCGAGTTTTTATCCAAAACAGTGGATAAATACTACTTACAGTGTAAGTTACATTGTTCATCGTAAATTTTGTTATTTTACAAGAAAAATGATTGAAATACATGAAAATCTGTAAATATAGATTTGTAACATACTTTTTTAATCACTTTAATAATTACAATTACTATAAGCGTTGAAAAAAAGGAGGAAATATTCACGTTTTTTCATAATTCGTTGTTTTCTTTTTTTCAATTATTTTGCAATCAAAACTTTAAATAAAACCTAATTTTCAGTTTCTAATTAATTATAAAGTAGGACTGACGCGGACACGCGACCGCACATTTGTCTGATCAAATCTAACCGAGTCTAACTGAGTGTAACCGTCAGACTGACTCCGATTCTGATGGAGTCTGACTCCGAGTCTGAGTTTGACCGAACCTAATACCGAGTATGACTGAGTCTGCCTGAGTCTTACCGAGTCTTACGGAGTCTTAACGAGCATGACTCCGAGTTCAAACAAGTTTGACCGAGTCTTATACAGTCTTACCGGGTCTTACGGAGTCTTAGCGAGTATGATTTCGAGTCTGACCGAGTGTGACTGAGTCCGACTGATTCTTACTGAGTCTTAGCGAGTATGATTTCGAGTCTGACCGAGTGTGACTGAGTCCGACTGATTCTTACTGAGTCTGAACGAGTCTTACGGAGTCTTAACGAGCATGACTCCGAGTTCGAACAAGTCTGACCGAGTCTTATAGAGTCTTACGGAGTCGTAGCGAGCACGATTTCGAGTCTGAACGAGTCTGACTGACTCTGACCGATTCTTACTGAGTCTGACCAAGTCTTACGGAGTCTTAACGAGTATGATTCCGAGTCTGATCGAGTTTTACCAAGTCTGACTCCGATCCTGACTAAGTCTGACCGATTCTTACTGAGTCTTACCGAGTCTGACCGAGTCTTATCAACTACGACCGTGTCTTATCGAGTCTTACGGAGTCTTAGTGAGTATGATTCCGAGTCTGACTGAGTCCTACCAAGGCTGACCAAATCTGATTCCGAATCTGACTGAGTCTAACCGAGTCTTACCGAATCTTAGAATCTTACCGAGTCTCACTAAGTCTGACCGAGTCTGCCCGAGTATGACTGAGTCTAACCAAGTCTTACTGAGTCTAACCGTATTCGACACAGAGTCTTACTCCGAGATTTGATCTATTGTTTCATATTAAACGGTTTACCTATTAAAAACATGTCAACAAAACTTGTTTTCAACCCTACCTAACATAGGGCTTTGGCCTTGTTGACGTCATCTCAAGGCCTAATTGCCGAATCTGTGTCAGGACCTGTTCAACCCCTGCCCTGCAGTTATCAGTAGTGACTAGTCACGGTACGTCCTCCCCACGTCGTTAAGAAGAAAGAAAATATATTTATTTTACAGTCAAACATGTCATCGGCGTAGCAGACAACGCCGATACCATGGAGGATTGTACCACGTAGCGCTCGGTAAAGCAGAAACAGTGTGCCAGGTTCCAAATGCGACGGTGCACCGTAGATGGTTTGAATTCGAAACTCCGTAATAGCGGAGCGCCTTCTTAATTTAACTCTAACCACTGAGACACTGCCAAGATGTCCTCACCCCGAGCGATTGCTTCCTCAGCCAAAGCCCTTTTTTTTAACGAGGATAAACTGTCAAATGAGTCGTCCAGACTTGTACTGACTAAAATTCACGGTGTTTCTTCAAAAGCCATTTACGTTTCAAGGTCACTGTTACCTGTTTAGACAGTCTCGCGACCCCGCCTGGCGTTTGGCCCACCATGGGGGCCTCGTCAGTCAGTCAAATCACTCACATGCACGTTTGGCAGAAGCCAAACAGGATATCTACAGATCCAAGATACGCAAACAAGATAAACTGCATATAAAATGAGGCCGAGTTAGGCTGCAGTGGGAAAAACATTGCTTCTTCTTGACTGGAGAGACTTCTGAGACCTAATAATACAATAATATCATTTTTGGAAAGCCCAAATAACAATACTTGTCATTGAATTTGTAAAAATAGCCATTCCATTCGCAAAAAATATAAATATCCATCATTTTGAGTAAATACCCGATAAAAACGGGAAAAAACGAGTATTTATCCGTTGCGGATAAATACTCGAGTATTTATCTTCTGAGTATTTATCCTCCGCCCATCACTAAATATTAACCAATAGGATTGCACCATTGAAGAGGAGCAGAGATTTAGTACAATGCTATTGGTTAATATTTGCTCGTTTCTCCGCTCCACCAGCTCGCTCGACGCTCCGCATCAATGGACAGGCAATCTTACGCTCATGCAAAAAAAGGAGACACAATAAATTCGGCCCTTATCAGAACAAACTAGTTCGTCCTGATACTGAGTTTGGCCGTTAACAATTACCATTAATGGGGAAGGCCGGTCAAAGCTAATTGTAGATGGCGCGACCATAGCTAAGTCCTAATCCGACCAATGAGGTAGTACTATTTTGAAGTACCTATAAGATTTGAACCAATGACGATGCTTGGAACTAGCTATACTAGCTCCATTCGTTTCCCAGTTGCCATCCCCATTGAATGTCGTGTTCAATAGATGACTAAATCATAGCTCCAATATTGTTCAATAAACTTCAATTTGTTGACAGTGAAATACTTGGGGCTGTTGGCTATGTCAAGAATACTCAAGTCCCACCCGAAGTCTGTGCAGGCGCACAAGGACCTTGTACTGGCGTGTTTGGATGACAAGGACGAGTCTATCAGGCTGAGAGCATTAGGATTGCTCTATGGAATGGTAAGTAAATAGTATTCTTGCTAGAAAAATCAACTCTGAAGATTCTGAAAAAATCTTCTAAATTGGCGACTCAACTTTGAATAATTCGGCATAACTGAATACTTCAAAATTGAATCAAAGTGATACAATAAAATGTGTAGACAGAGCCATCTTACACAAGCTGTAATATAAAAACAAAAACGATTGGTGCTTCAGCCGCTGGTTATTTTGAATATAGAAAAATGTGTTAAATTGTTCACTTTATTCACAATTAAATGAATGAACAGTGAGGATAGTCTAATTAAAATAGAGTGCGTCGGTCCAGAGACGCATGGAGGGAGTTTTAACTGTACTTCTTTCTATAGCGCGAACCTAAATTCACAACGGTTTGTCTATGTTCAAATTGATGTCACTACGGATGCACGTCGTATTTTATGATACGAAAAGAAAAAAGTCGAAAAGTCCAAAATCGTTTATAGTAAAAGGAGGCCCAATAAAAAAAAAAACTTCCTAACTCATAACTTCTCAACCAGGTATCAAAGAAGAACTTAATGGAGATAGTAAAGAAGCTGATGGTACACATGGACCGCGCGGAGGGCACGCTGTACCGCGACGAGCTGCTCACGCGCATCATCGAGATCTGTTCGCAGAACAACTACCAACACGTGGTCGACTTCGAGTGGTACGTCACCGTGCTCTCCGAACTCACTGAGATGGAGACCAGTGCCAAACACGGTGAGGATAAAGAAAAATATGACTCAGTTTTCGCTTCAAAACGTGAGGTTGTCAGTGGGTAGATAGTAACAGTCTTGCTATAACGACGTAAGTTAGTTTAATCCTTATGTCGTAGTAATCCTTCATCCTTATGTCGTAGTAGTGAGGATCATTTTCCTTTCTTGTTGGTTAGCGTCTCGTCGTCAAATCTTCATGAGCAACGGCGTTTATTGTGTTGTTCCAGGTCGCATGGTGGCAGCGCAGATGACGGAAGTGGGCGCGCGCGTGGCGGAGGTGCGAGTGTTCGCGGCGCGCGAGTGTGGCGCGCTGCTGGCCCGCGCCGCCGCCGCGCCGCCCGGCCCGGCCTCCAAGGAGGTGCTGTACGCGGCCGCCTACGTGCTCGCGGAGTACTGCCGGTAACTACCCGCTACTTACTTATGACACTACTGTCCGCGCCGCCGCCGCGCCGCCCGGCCCGGCCTCCAAGGAGGTGCTGTACGCGGCCGCCTACGTGCTCGCGGAGTACTGCCGGTAACTACCCGCTACTTACTTATGACACTACTGTCCGCGCCGCCGCCGCGCCGCCCGGCCCGGCCTCCAAGGAGGTGCTGTACGCGGCCGCCTACGTGCTCGCGGAGTACTGCCGGTAACTACCCGCTACTTACTTATGACACTACTGTCCGCGCCGCCGCCGCGCCGCCCGGCCCGGCCTCCAAGGAGGTGCTGTACGCGGCCGCCTACGTGCTCGCGGAGTACTGCCGGTAACTACCCGCTACTTACTTATGACACTACTGTCCGCGCCGCCGCCGCGCCGCCCGGCCCGGCCTCCAAGGAGGTGCTGTACGCGGCCGCCTACGTGCTCGCGGAGTACTGCCGGTAACTACCCGCTACTTACTTATGACACTACTGTCCGCGCCGCCGCCGCGCCGCCCGGCCCGGCCTCCAAGGAGGTGCTGTACGCGGCCGCCTACGTGCTCGCGGAGTACTGCCGGTAACTACCCGCTACTTACTTATGACACTACTGTCCGCGCCGCCGCCGCGCCGCCCGGCCCGGCCTCCAAGGAGGTGCTGTACGCGGCCGCCTACGTGCTCGCGGAGTACTGCCGGTAACTACCCGCTACTTACTTATGACACTACTGTCCGCGCCGCCGCCGCGCCGCCCGGCCCGGCCTCCAAGGAGGTGCTGTACGCGGCCGCCTACGTGCTCGCGGAGTACTGCCGGTAACTACCCGCTACTTACTTATGACACTACTGTCCGCGCCGCCGCCGCGCCGCCCGGCCCGGCCTCCAAGGAGGTGCTGTACGCGGCCGCCTACGTGCTCGCGGAGTACTGCCGGTAACTACCCGCTACTTACTTATGACACTACTGTCCGCGCCGCCGCCGCGCCGCCCGGCCCAGCCTCCAAGGAGGTGCTGTACGCGGCCGCCTACGTGCTCGCGGAGTACTGCCGGTAACTACCCGCTACTTACTTATGACACTACTGTCCGCGCCGCCGCCGCGCCGCCCGGCCCGGCCTCCAAGGAGGTGCTGTACGCGGCCGCCTACGTGCTCGCGGAGTACTGCCGGTAACTACCCGCTACTTACTTATGACACTACTGTCCGCGCCGCCGCCGCGCCGCCCGGCCCGGCCTCCAAGGAGGTGCTGTACGCGGCCGCCTACGTGCTCGCGGAGTACTGCCGGTAACTACCCGCTACTTACTTATGACACTACTGTCCGCGCCGCCGCCGCGCCGCCCGGCCCAGCCTCCAAGGAGGTGCTGTACGCGGCCGCCTACGTGCTCGCGGAGTACTGCCGGTAACTACCCGCTACTTACTTATGACACTACTGTCCGCGCCGCCGCCGCGCCGCCCGGCCCGGCCTCCAAGGAGGTGCTGTACGCGGCCGCCTACGTGCTCGCGGAGTACTGCCGGTAACTACCCGCTACTTACTTATGACACTACTGTCCGCGCCGCCGCCGCGCCGCCCGGCCCGGCCTCCAAGGAGGTGCTGTACGCGGCCGCCTACGTGCTCGCGGAGTACTGCCGGTAACTACCCGCTACTTACTTATGACACTACTGTCCGCGCCGCCGCCGCGCCGCCCGGCCCGGCCTCCAAGGAGGTGCTGTACGCGGCCGCCTACGTGCTCGCGGAGTACTGCCGGTAACTACCCGCTACTTACTTATGACACTACTGTCCGCGCCGCCGCCGCGCCGCCCGGCCCGGCCTCCAAGGAGGTGCTGTACGCGGCCGCCTACGTGCTCGCGGAGTACTGCCGGTAACTACCCGCTACTTACTTATGACACTACTGTCCGCGCCGCCGCCGCGCCGCCCGGCCCAGCCTCCAAGGAGGTGCTGTACGCGGCCGCCTACGTGCTCGCGGAGTACTGCCGGTAACTACCCGCTACTTACTTATGACACTACTGTCCGCGCCGCCGCCGCGCCGCCCGGCCCGGCCTCCAAGGAGGTGCTGTACGCGGCCGCCTACGTGCTCGCGGAGTACTGCCGGTAACTACCCGCTACTTACTTATGACACTACTGTCCGCGCCGCCGCCGCGCCGCCCGGCCCGGCCTCCAAGGAGGTGCTGTACGCGGCCGCCTACGTGCTCGCGGAGTACTGCCGGTAACTACCCGCTACTTACTTATGACACTACTGTCCGCGCCGCCGCCGCGCCGCCCGGCCCGGCCTCCAAGGAGGTGCTGTACGCGGCCGCCTACGTGCTCGCGGAGTACTGCCGGTAACTACCCGCTACTTACTTATGACACTACTGTTAGCGGCACGCTGCGCCGCCCGCACGATACAGGCAAAATTCCAAGTGTGTAAAAACATATTTTTAAAAAAGAAAAGAAAGGAAAAGTTGGTTTAATAAATTGTAATTTTTTTTATGTAGTGAGGAGCCAGTGATGCGCGAGTCAGTGTCAAACCTGCTGGTGTGCGCCGGCATCGGCGGCGGACACATGCGTGCGCGCGCCGTGTGTGTGCACGCGGCACTGAAGCTGGTCGCCCACCTGCTGCGACTGTACGAGGAGCGAGGGGAGAAGGACGCCGCTATATCGGTTAGTAGTCAGTTATCCGATAATTATTATCACTCTCTCGGCTTCATCCTAATTATTTCACTTGAAATGAAAATTTCCTTTGGTGAATACAAATATCTCCTAGCCGTCATGTGAACAGTTGCCTACTTTCTAGCCATATTGTATTGTATAATGGGCTGGTATCCGCATCTCCACGTCATTAGCGTGTATTTTGCGTGCTGCATTGTATCTTTGACCACATTTCTCTTCCATTAATTGTTTCTTTGTTCTCCTACTGTTATAGCACATAATTATGTATCTTCATACTCAAAACTTTTCTCATGAAAATTTGCAATATTTATCCGAATGACATGCCCATTCCACAACAACTATTAAAAAGAGTGCATCTGAGCTGTTCCTGTTCCACATTATGAAAGACAAATTTTTATTCAACATTTGCATCATTATTCTAAGTTTGAATAAATAGGTCGCTGGACTCACGAATTTTCGTGACCCCGGAACGTAAAGGGCTATTGAAGGACACCGTGGATTTACTCAGTACGAGTCTGACAGTCCCTCCCACTCTGCCCTGGGTGGGATGACTCATTTCATGATTTTACCACGCTAAAAAAAGTTTGATAAATAAATGATTCCTTTCATAGGTAATCCGTGAAGCCCTGGGAGGGTTGCGACCACTCCTGTGCAGTGAGGACATGGAAGTGCAGGAGCGAGCACACAACGCGACGGCGCTGCTCAGTATAGTGCTGCGAGCACTGAGTCCCGACGACTGCGCGCTGCAGGCACACGCCGCGCCCGCGCACGGACCCATGCCTGATGCCATACTTGTGGAGCATGAACAGAGGTACGAGATATTGATAGAAGATATATGTTAAATTACTGTTTTTCCTTCGATTTCATTATTTATAGTTCGTGATTTCGATTATCGCATTGGGAATCTGTATTAAAAATTGTGACTCCAATCGTGCGGAATCAGTTAAATGTGACATAAGAACCAAACTTTACAAATATTTTTAATAATCTTGATCTTTTGAACCAGTTGTTCATTGGGAAAACAATTAGGAGACACCTAACATTTAATCGCGAAAATATACTGGGAAATAACGTTGCGCAACTTTTGTTTCCCAAATAAAGATTAGCTTTACATTAGTACGTTACATTTAGTAATAAAACATTTTATTTTCAGCAACGGTGTTGATGAAGAGAAAGAAGAGAACGTCGAGGAAGTAAACGGAGAGAGTTCAGGCCAAGGCTTCAGCGGCGGCTTGATAGAGGAGCTAGCGGACTTGTTCGAAGGAGAACTGAAGCCAGTCGCGCCTAAAGCACAGAAGAAAGTGCCCATGCCTTCAGAGTATGTCACACATTGTTATTGTATTTTTACTGTTTACAATAATATTTTGTAAGTTCGATCTTTATCAGTTCAGACTTCAGTATCACTTTAAGTTTAGTGGTATCTATCAGTTTCAACTTAAAACAAATGATTTTATTAAAAAAAAAAAGTAATCTGTTCAGTGTTTCTGATCTGGTTACTGTTTGTCGAAACACCGAAACAAACTCACAGTCTCATAAAAGTCTAGTCTCAATCTTGGTCAGGTCATAATTATAAGAACCATGTTGATTTGTGTCTGAGGTGTTACAAGGAAAAAAAAAAAAAAAACTAGCGAGCCCAACAGTAGTCGCATTTGATGTGTAACATCTGATATCTGATCTTGGTAATAAGCAAAACGGATTTGTCTTTGAGACAAGACAAATATACACAGACATAATATATCGGCAACAGTTGCTAACATATCTGACGGCTCACTCGACCACCGCGCGCGCTCTCTAGTAAAATTAAATAGTGCTACTTGATTTGACCAATCCTTTTCCACTTCCGGTACATTTTACGAAATCATTCCCACAGAGTTGTAGGAAAGATATAACACATCTTTGACCAGAAAGATTTGATTGGACTTATTCTAAATCAAAAGTCATTCATTCAAATTAGGCTGATTTATCAGCACTTTTTGAAGGTAAATTTTTGCATATGACAGTCCCCCAAAGTGCCCCCCCTTCGACACTTCCTAGTGTTATCTAGGAAGAAGTGGCAGAACAAACTCCCTTATAGTACTCCGTAGTCAGTGCACTAATGTTTTATGTAAGTAACCGTGTAACTGCTTAAAAAATTAAAGAGCTCAACATGAAATAAAAGCATGTGTTTATTCCAGTTTGAACCTCGAGCAGTGGCTGTCTCATGACCGCTGGTCCTCAGACAGCTCGAGCTCGGAGGGCGAGGGCGAGGCGCCGGTGTTCGCGCAGCCCACCAAGGACCCGAGACCCACCGCGCAGTTCACGCCAGAGGAACTTGCCATGGTACCAATTTACAACCACATTTAGGCGATGCGAGTAATGGGGAAGGCCGGTCAAAGCTAATTGTAGATGGCGCGACCATAGCTAAGTCCTAATCCGACCAATGAGGTAGTACTATTTTCAAGTACCTATAAGATTTGAACCAATGACGATGCTTGGAACTAGCTATACTAGCGCCATTCGTTTCCCAGTTGCCATCCCCATTGCATGCAATTTTCGACTGTGTTGCGGACTATTAATGGACAAAGAATTAAGTTGATCACACAAATACCGCAAGGTAGTCCAACTTGGTCGCGAGACTTACTGAATTTTCGAGACCCTGGAACGTAAAGGGCTATTGAAGGACACCGTAGATTTTAGTCAGTACGAGTCTGACAGTACCTCACGCTCGGTGCCCACGATAAAAAAAAGTTAGTCGAACGTGTATGCGATTTCTAAAAAACGCGGGTAGGTGTGAAAAAACATAGACGTGTCTCAATTATTGATTTTTAATATAAAATAGTATTTTGCAATATTTAAAGTATTTAATAGTATATTTTTGTTGTTTAACCTCTAAACAACAAGTACTCACGTTTGTAGCACACTTATGTGACTATAGCCTTATTTGTACACCACCTGCCAGCTCATCATTGCACTTGCACTCAGGGACCGAAACCGGTATCAACAATACAGGTATTTTTTCGGTAACAACCTTTTTTTCTTTTACAGGTAATTTTAAAGGTTACCTTTATTATTAAAGTGAATACTTAACCAGTATTAATACCGGTTACCGAAATAAAAATTACCCCTATCTTACACGTGCCGTCGGCAATAGTCAAAGGGCGCGCATCGCCTGTGTGTGTGACAAAGAGTCGGGCCGACACACGAACTTAGGCGAACGCCAATCACGGCCCTGGCTGGCACAACACGCGGCACGCGCAACGCGTCTCTCATTCAGTTTGATAATATGTATGTATAACTCAGTATTACTCTATAATAATGCCGTCGTCATCGTCATTGTGGCCAACATGTTGTTTTTAATCCCCGACGGAAAAAGAGGGGTGTTATAAGTTTGACGTGTCTGTCTGTCTGTTTGTCTGTGGCACCATAGAGCACGAACGAATGAAGCGATTTCAAATTAGTTTTTTTTTTAATAAAGGTGAGGTCGCCAAACATAAGACCTAACATTAATCCTCAACTTTACCATATATTTATTTCAAAATTAATGCTGCAGTATTTTCGACGTATCACAGGATTCTGCTAAGCCATTTGAGGTAGTATGAGGTAGTATGGCGTACAGCACTGGTACAGACTTTCTTGGTAATGTTTACTATTTTCTAATGCCAAATTGGCAGTGCGATATTCTGTTTCTTTCTCGTAATCAAAGTGATTTTGCACCCCCCACCGAATAATATCGTAATCGAAAAATTCAAATTTTACAGGAAAAATAAAACAGTGTTTTTTTGTTTTTATTGTAAAAATTATCCAACCTAAGAGAATGATTTATATATCATCAAATGAAAGTTATTTTTTTATAGAATCATTCTAAATAAAAGTTTTACATTTTTATTTTGTTAGGACCAAGTTATTAAAGAAAATATATTTTACTGGATACGTTAGAAAAACATTACTTCGCAACAAAACATAACGATATTATTCGCGTAAAAACAAAAAGACAGCGTGCACAATAATAGTACCTATATTACAATGTTATTCGTTAAACAATGACATCCAAACATAAACGGTAATAGATTGTAACTGGGATTTTCGCCTATATAATATATATTATAATTTAAATGATTGTTTGAGTACTATTTTATTCTTCAATTGCCTGTTAAGTAATATCCATTATTAGAAATATAACTTTCAATAAAACTATGGCTTTCTGATAAAAGAACACTCATCATCATCATCATCAGCCGAAAGACGTCCACTGTTGAACATAGGCCTCCCCCTTAGACCGCCACGCCAAACGACAATTCGCTACTTGCATCCATCGGTTGCCCGCGACCCTCACGATGTCGTCGGCCTACCCAGTGGGAGCCCTGCCTACGCTGCGTCTTCCGGTCCGTGGTCGCCACTCGAGAACTTTTGTTTTCCATCGATCGTCAGTTCAATGAGCGATGTGGCCTGCCCATTGCCACATCAACTTGTAAATTGTATGAGCTACGTGGGTGACTCTGGTTCTTCGCCGAATATCCATGTTCCGGATTTTTATCCCGCAAAGAAACTCCGAGCCTCTAAAAGGCCAGCAGTGCAAGACCACGTTTCAGACCCCTACGTAATCACTGGCAACACACACTGGTTAAACATCCTTGTCTTGAGACACTGTGGCATTCTCGATGAGAAGATATCACGTAGCTTCCCAAACGCTGCCCATCCGAGTTGGATTCTTCTTCGACCTCTAGAAAGAGGTCAGTTAGGTAGGTTCAACTTCGAGAACGAAGTTGGACCTACCTAACTGAAGAATCTGTCCAAGGTAAGTATAATGGTCTACAACTTCGAGAGTATATCATTCCCAACAACAACCGGTACGGGTGCCACATGGACGTTCGACATGATTTTCGTTCATTTTAAGGCCGACCCGTTGGAAGACTATACTAAGGTCGCTGAGCATAGCATTGAGGTGCTTCAACGATTCTGCCATGATGACTATAATCATCGGTAAAACGAAGGTGACTGATGTATTCGCCATTGCTGTTGATGCCGAGTCCGTTCAACGCGGTCTTGAACAGTTTCGGAGAAATAACGTCTCCCTGTCTCACGCCTTTCTGCAATTGCTCTCTTCCTGAAGTCGGAAAAACATGGTGGCGTTTCTATACAAACACCTCAACTTTTCGATACACCTATAGTCGATATGACATCGTTGGAGAACGTGCAATACTGCCCAGGTTTCGATTAAATCGAAGGCTTTTCCATAGTTCACAAACGCTAAATATAATGGCCGATTATACTCCTCTGTCTTCTGTATAATCTGACGGTGTATGTGGTCTATGGTACTAAAACCTTTTCGAAACCCGTCTTTGTCGGGAGGCTGGAAGTCATCAAACCTGCTTTCGAGACGGTTCGTAATGACTCTTGAGATCAGCTTGTATACATGGCTCAGAAATGAGATTGGCCTGTAGTTCTTCAACAAGGTATTGTCACCCTTTTTGAAAGCAACCACACTCCCGTGGCATACTTCTGGTGTAGTACCTTCGAATACGACGGAATTAAATAACTTCTGGAGAACTAAAAGTACCGGTTTTCCACCCGCTCTCAGAAGTTCAGTTGTGATTCGGTCCTCACCCGGCGCCTTGTTATTCTAGAGCTGTTTAAGAGCCATTCTAATCTCATACAGGCTGATGTCCGGGATATCCTCAGTGCAGTGTCGAGTCAATTTAGCTCTTGCGTCTCGAGCTGTACCGACACTGGGTGTTGATGTGTATAACTGTCCGTAAAACCTCTCAAGCTCTCTTAGGATCTCAGGTTTCGTCGAAATGATGCTGCCGTCATTAATCTTCAGCTTCGTCATTTGACTTTGCCTAATAGAGATAAGACTTTTGAGCCCTGGTTCCGCTCGATCACCTCTTTGATCCATGCCACCCTATAGGCACGCAGATCACGCCGCATTGATTAAGAGATTCGTCTATTGAGTTTGCCATATTCCAACATTTCAGCTGAAGATTGCAGCCTCATCTCGGTCCGGTCTTGCATCAACTTGATGGTTCCGTTCGAGAGCTTTTGAGACTTATTGCGGTGAGGGGTCTTAAAGAATTTGAATCCCACAGCTTGAACAGTTTCCACCAACCCACTGTTAATCTCGTCCACAGTTTCGCATTCGGTTAGGCACTGGAAGCGATTGTGCAGTTCCAGTTGAAAGTCTTCGGGGTTCTGGATGTGGGCAGGACTATGTCAGAGCGTAGACTTTACGAGACGAGACCTTTCAAGCTTCACATTAATATTCAATGTGCCTCTGACGATTCGGTGATCGCTACCGGTTTTTACCTTGGGGAGCACAGAGACATCACTGAATATTCGCTTCTTGGTCGTCATGATGAAGTCGATCTCATTTCTGATAGTACCATCGGGGCTCATCCACGTCTACCTCCTGGATGGCCGCTTCTGGAAGTAGGAGTTCATTAAATGAAGTTCTTCCTTTTCCATGAAGTCGACCAGTCGCTGGCCCCTCGCTGCCCATACCCAAATGGCCCCACTCTCAACTTATAGCCATTCCGTGCGCCCTTCGCGTTGAAGTCCCCCATAACAACGGTGAAGTATGTTTCGGAGGTATGTATGGCCTCGGATATCTCCTCATCCAATGCCTCTACTTCATCATCGAGGTCGGGGCCTATGACCTGTATGACCTTTAACGAATACCAGTTGATAATTCTGAGTATAAGGTATGCTACCCTACTCGACACACTGTCGACTTTCATAACGTTGTTGATGAGAGACCCGCGGACGGGAAATCCAACACCACCCTGGGATTTAGGTCTCCTTCCCGGTAGAAGAGCATGTTGGCGGAATCTAGAACTATCGTATCCTGACCCTCTCTTCGGATTTCATTGCATTTTGCTCAATTCTTCCTCCAGCTCGATAATCTTCTCATCGGTCCTCAGTGTGCGAATGTTGTGTGTTACCAGGGCCAATGTCCGTTGGGGGTGGTATGCCACACATACTAGATATGAGCGCCGATGGCCAATTCCACGGCGGCGGCGTGGCCTGTATATTTTCACGGCGGCGGCGCGTCGCGTCCGGCCGTGTGTCTTAGTTTTTTTTATTAGGGAAAGATTTCTTAAGAAGAAAAATGAAGAAAATCATGTTGTTGTTAGGTACCAAAAAAGTTTTATAAAGAAACGTATTTGTTAATTACAATTTTAGGCTCTATATTTAGCGATTATGTTTACTAAAAACAATAATTGTTTCAGTATTTTAAGATACGAGACAGAGTTTTTAATCAAAGCACTATCTATTCGTCACAGTCGTAGAACAAAAGACGGTTCTGTAAATCAGTAACTTTACAGTACGGCGCTTTAAAGTTTTCTAATGGAGTTTAAGGGTATATTTTAGAAACCGCTGATCCGCTAAGCTTGAAGTTTGGACATGTTGTTCTGTTTCTGAACTTTTATAATCTGACCAACAAGATAAATTCCTAAAACGGCTAAATTTGATAAAATATCATTGTTTTATGAAAACTTTTGTGTCGTATGTTATCATACGTCGTTGTTTTGCGGATTTTTCTCGTAATTACATGACGCAAAGTGGTTTCCGTCGTTGTTCTAGGAAAATCGGCACAAAAAAATAATAATATTATTTGACATGCAATATAGCCTAAGAGTTAAATAAAAATAAGTTAACGTATTAATTAGTGCAAAGCGAAGGCCACGCGCAACCTTACTCAGAACATGGGCGGAACTAACAATCCGACAGTCGCACACGGGCGTAAGCGGGGCGCGGGGGGCAGAGGGCAGCGTAGTACACGGGCGAATAGAATGTTACGTCATTTTACTGCGTTAAGAAATCAAATCCGTCAGTATTCCTAGTCAGTATCTCAGTTATTTTACATTAGATTTTAAAAAAAGAGTTATTGGCTAATAAAGCACGGCTTATAAGCTCATTTTACATAAAAAAGCAAAAATTGAAAATAATCAAAACCGTCGTTGTTCTACGACTACGACGTATTTTTTTATGTGAAATGGGTTTGCTCTTGACCCTAGTTTTTTTTTTTATCGTGGTAAAATCATCAAATGAGTCCTCCTATCCAGGGCAGGGCGGGAGGGACTGTCAGACTTGTACTGACTAAAATCCACGGTGTCCTTCAGAAGCCCTTTGTGTACCGGAGTCGCGGTATAAGTGTGTCCCACGACCCCGGCTGGCTTTGGCCCTCTAAATGGGAGGCCCCGTCATTGTGCTGACGCTCTTTGAGGCGCGCGTGGAGCACAACGAGCCGTCGACCCGGACATGGTCCATGGTAGGACAGCGAGTCTCCCATTACTCGCCACCCGCATGCCCGCGCCTACGGTAGCCGGAGGTCGTCCTGCGACGTCCGACGCTGTGGGCGTCTATCACGGCGCCGTGCGCGAGGGTTCTCCCTCGCGAGTCTCGCTTCCTCCTTCGCGAGCATGACTGCTTCGCAGAATGAGGCGACTGCTTCCCACTCTGTCTCACCCCGCAGAATGGCGGCGATCAATGTCGAGGTCGTCGCCTATCGCCTGCGTCAGGACACGGCGGTGCTCTGCCCAAGCGGGGCAGTCCTGCATTATATGCTCCACCGTGTCCTCCGGGCAGCCCTCGCAGTGGTGACACCCAGACGTTTCATCCCTCCTTATCCGACACAGGTACCTCCCGAAGCATCAGTGTCCACTGTCCGGTGAGGACCTGCGTTAAGCGGTAGGTGAGGACGCCGTGGGACTTATCCAGCCACTCCTCAAAGAGGGATCTTACGGCGAGCCCGTTGACCCTAGTCTAGGGTCACGAATGACTAAGACAAAGTTGACGATGCTTAGAAGTAGGAGCCCTGCTAAGCGGGGCTCCGTCGATTTCTCTTGTGAAGGAAGAACTAGTTTTGCCTAGGTCAGACTAGTTTATCCTGAAATCGGGTTTGGCCGGTAATTTATACACTTGAATGTGTAGAGCCGACTACACACGTACCAGTATACTTGTACAAATCAAGACTTGCACAAACATAGGTCAGTGACCATGTTAGGGACTTTAACCATGGCGTGATGTGACGCGATTTGATCGATTCCAACCACAACTGAAAATCAACCTTGCCACTAAGAAATAATGATGCAATTCGATTGACTTGACGTCGTTGTGTCGTCCCTTAGGTGCAAGTATCTTCCCACACACGTTTCAGTATACTTGCGCAAGTCTGGATTACCGCAGGTATACTGTAAGTCCCTGTTCACACGTGCCATACACTGCGCCATCGGCTAACCCGGCAACCGGAACGTGTAAAAAGGCACTAACGTGTGTGGCATAAGCTACGTAGTGAGTGTAGCTCTAGAGCGAACAAACGCTGAATGCCATCAGGGCGCGCGTGCGAGCGAGAAAGCAAGTTGCGACTCGTCGCGGCGGCGCGCCGCGCGTTTCTTTCGGCGGCGGCGCGCCGACCGAATTCACGGTGACGGCGGCGCACCACATATCTATGCCACATACTCGATATTATTATATCCCTTTCTTTATTCTCGCGTTAATAGATAATACAGCAATCGTAGATTGAGTGTAGATCACCTAGGTTAACTATTGCAAAAGTATATGCTATTTTTTTTAAATACATTAATAAATAGTAACCAGCATTGCCATATTAATGTGTTTTTTGAAATAAAATCTCTACAGGAGTAGTATTGCTAAAAAATTGAGTTGCAAAAGTCCAACTGGAACGACAAACAAACAAATAAACAAACAAGAAAAGTGAGTTTATAAAAACGTGGGAAAAACTTTACTATAATTAAAACGATTTTGCTGTTCTTACTGGAATAATATCGGTATCGTAACATATTGAAATTCTTATTATCAGTGCTATCCGTAATCACTTGAAGCGATATTATTCACGTAAATAAGTACAATAAATCTGTAACGGAATATTAGGGCTATGGTTATTATAAAAATACAAATTTATAATGTACTCATAGGAAAAACTTTTTGAAAAAAAATGTAACCGCCTTCAAAACAACCACAAAAAAGGGTAAAATAACCTTCAAAACTTTTCTTTCGGAAGTCGGTGACTTTTTTTCATTAATTTAATTGTCTTTTTGCCACCGACTTCCGAAAGAAAAGTTTTGAAGGTTATTTTACCCTTTTTTGTGGTTGTTTTGAAGGCGGTTACATTTTTTTTTCAAAAAGTTTTTATTTTACTCTTTTTAGTTTAAATATTCAACCACAATTCTTGTCAAATACGAGTGCATCGTTAAAATCTCTTACATTCAGAATTCCCTATCTCAAAAACTACAGAACCGATTTTGATGAAACTTGCAGTATTCCCTAAGTTGAACAATACCTAGTACAACAAAAATACTAATTAATATATAATTACTTAAATCGGACTTGTAGTTCTGGAGATAAGCGAACACAAACATAATTTACTAAATCAGACGATGCCAAGTCCTTACTAGAGGAGTTGTACCTTCCATCATCAGCTCAGCTACATGAGATGATGATTAACATATGCAAATACTTAAATTACTTCATAAAATTTGCGAAAAACGATGTGTAGGCCTATAAAATTTGAGGGTTGCCCTCGATTTCTCCAGGATCCAATCATCAGATCCTGACATGGTGACAATGGGACCACTCCTGAAGTATCTCCTTTCGAACAAAAAAAGAATTTTGAAAATCGGTCCACAATTGGCGGAGTAATCGCGTAACAAACACAAAAAAAAATACCTTATACCATACCATACCGTCGAATTGATAACCTCCTTCTTTTTGAAGTCGGTTAAAAATGCGAAAAAAAAATTGACAAAGTGTAAGAGAGTACCTACATGATGAATATGCAATAAAACGCAAAGTATCGTTATATCACATT
Organism: Agrotis clavis; assembly: GCA_954870645.1. Classification (NCBI taxonomy): domain Eukaryota; kingdom Metazoa; phylum Arthropoda; class Insecta; order Lepidoptera; family Noctuidae; genus Agrotis; species Agrotis clavis. The sequence continues at coordinate 15,400,795 of OX940919.1, read as the reverse complement.
ACGATATTATTCGGTGCGAGGAGCGATTTTTAGGTAACCGGTATTAAAACGGTAACCTCATTAAAGGTTTTTTCTCGTAATCAAGGTCATCTTTAGGAAACCGGTATTAAAACGGTAACCTGAATAGAGGTTACATTTTTCTTCGGTCTGGTTACCCAGATAGCGGTTACCTAAGTCTGAAAAATAACCGAAATTCTTCAATACCGGTACCGTAATTTATAAAGGTTTTCGGTCCCTGCTTGCACTAATTTCACTGACACTGTATCCACTATGTCTCAACTCGACGAAATAGTATCTGCTCAGAAGTGCCTGGAGGACAGCTTTCTTAAGAAGATGGATGAATTAGAGGCACAGATACAAAGTGCTGGGCCCGCTAAGGACACTGTGGCAAGGATAGCCAAAGAGTTTCGTTCCTTCAGGGAATTAATCTTCAGCATGCTGAGTCTGCTTCGGAACCAGATCTGTGAGTGTGCAAGACAGGTTGACAGCTTGGAGACCCGACATCGACGGAAAGCACTAATCTTCCAAGGTGTACCAGAGGTTGATGGGGAGGACTGTAGTACAGTCCTCTTGGAGGCACTGAACAAGAAGCTGTCGCTGCAAGCCATCACTGCAACTTCTCTTAAGGTTTGCCACAGACTCGGTACGGCCAAAAAGGATCATCACAGGCCTATCCTTGTTAAGTTCTCCAGCTACGAGGACAAATCGGCGGTTTGGAGAGCGAAGACAAGGCTGAAGGGAACAGCTATTTCTGTCAAGGAGTTCCTCACTAAGTCCCGCCAGTCCATCTTCGGGAAGGCGAGGGTCCACTTTGGTATGCGCTCATGTTGGACTCAAGACGGTGTGATTGTTTTAAAAACACCTGACGGAAGCAAACACAAAATCACGTCGCTTGAGGAATTGAGTCCACTGCTGGAAACGTATCCTGGGGTCGTAGTGTCTGGAGATAGCCTAAAAAACAAGAAGCGCTAATTATGGTACCTAATATCACTTTTTTTCCCTTATCTTTTGACTATTTTAACCATTGTTCATGTTTAACTTACCTTTGTTTATGCTATGTTTTACTGGTGTTAAATGGGGTTGGTTTACTTTCATTTTCTCATATTTTGTTCTGTAGTACGGTATTTGTTTCATTTTTCTTTTTCTTTGCACATCTTATAGTAAAATTTTCTGTACCCCCAACTTAATTTCTTAATTTCTGTGATTTTTTTTTTTTTTTTTTTTTTATTGGCAATCTGCCTTAGCAATGCGTGCCAGTGTCATGTAGTGACCACAGGGTAAGCAGCGAAGTGACTATACATGGGTATTTTATTAAATTTAAGTTTACAAAGAGATTAATGAACTTAAACTTTTTGAGGCAATTCTTCTAGCCCTGAAATAAACACAAAACCTAGGAGTTAGTAATAGTTAGTAACATAGATTATATACGTCAAGACAATATAATAATTATTAATTAGGCTATGTCTGATTTTTATAGTTTAATATTGTTATTGGAAATAAATTTAATAAAAGCACGTATAATTTGGGGATTAGGGAAAAATGAGAGGAGGTGACGGACATTAGTGGGTTTTTGGATGTTCAATTTTGTAATAACCTGATCAAAAGAGGAAACATTATTCAAAGAGCAATTTAAAAATATGTGATCTAATGTACCATCATCCAGCCCACATTCACACAAAGAACTGTCCCGGACCCTAATTTTATGGAGGAAAACTGGGGTACAACAGTGGCCAATACGGATTCTGCATATGACGGATGTGACGGTTTTGGATGTTTCTTTGTATTTATAAAACCAAGGCTTGGAAGGAATGGTTGGTTGAATAGATGCGAACAAGCTAGCCTTTGACTTGCTAGATTGAGACCAGTGGACTTGCCAGGATTTAAAAAGATCTACTTTGGCCTTGTGAATTAGGTCATAGACCTGAATAGCATAATGTTTTTTATCTGCCAGATTGCTGCTGATCGCATTCTTAGCTGCTTTGTCTACCACCTCATTGCCCGTAATATCCACATGACTAGGAATCCATACTAATATGATTTCAACGTTTTTTTTAAAACAAGAATGTAGGACAGTTTTGATTTCGACAATGATTGGGCTACGTAGGTTATCTTTAAATGAATTTTTAACTATTGCCTGCAGAGCACTCATGGAATCTGAGAAGATGACTGCTTTTGAGATAGCTGAATGAGAGGAAATAAATAAACACGCCTCCAGAATTCCAATGCATTCCCCAGTAAAAACTGAAGACTCGGGAGGGCACTGGAACTGGAGGAATATCTTGGAGTTGGAATTATATACAGCAATGCCTGTTCTACCGTCGGAGGTCAATTTAGAAGCGTCAGTATAAAATTTGTAGTGATCAGGCCAGTTGTTATTAACAGACGAAAGAAAAAGGTCATTAGCATTGATGGTATCCTTATTTATTCCAATAAAAGAGATTTTTGGAACAAAATTTAGAACTTCATATGGACATGAGTAGAGTGGGAATTTATTACACTGAGGAATGGGAGAATTGATTTCCACATTCCGGATTTTCCTAAATGAATTAAGGATCAAAGGGGGGTCTTTATGCTTCCAGTAATCGCTTTGTCTACATAAATTATCTAGTATGGAAAGCTTAGAAAGAACAACGTGATTACTAAGAAAATATACCTTGTACATATATTTATCGGCTAGGTATTGTCTACGGAGAAGAAGGGGAGGGTCGCCACTCTCAACTTGCAGAGCGTTGGTAGGAGTGGATCTCATACATCCTAGTACAATGCGGAGGGATTTCGACTGTATAGTTTCCAGCTTGGCTAACGCAACTTTACTACAGGGTTCCAGGAGGAAAGACCCATAGTCCAGTAAGCTTCTTATTGTAGCATTGTATATGAGTTTAAGAGTAAAGGGATGAGCACCCCACCATACTCCCGCTAAAGCACGTAGCATATTAAGGTTCTTGTCACATTTATTGATTATATAATTGAGATGAAAGACACCACTTAATTTACAATCTAAAATGACCCCAAGGAATTTCACCTTATCCTCGACCTTGATCGGGGCTCTCTCAATTTCAAGGTGGGCATATGGAGTTAAGCGTTTCCGTGAGAAAACAACAACGGAGCTTTTAGGAGCTGACAAGCTAAGGCCATGAGAGATTAACCACTGGTTAAGGGAGTTAAGGGATATTTGCATGGATTCTGTAGCAAGTTCGATGGATGAGGTAGGAATATATAAGGCTAGGTCGTCTGCATATTGTAAAATCTGGCAGTCGCTATTAAGGGACTTGTGAAGATCAGAGGTGTAAATACTATATAAAAGAGGACTTAGTACTGAACCCTGGGGTAAACCACGCCAAACAGTTCTGGGGTCATGTGATTCTCCTGGGACGTGGAGTTTAACACTACGACCAGCCAACAAGTTACAGATACAATTAATAATCTTTACAGGGATACTCAGCTGGCGTAATTTACTTCTGAGTACCGAAAGAAGAACATTGTCGTAAGCTGCAGAAATGTCTAGAAAGACCGCCAGAACAGACTCATTTTTGCTGAAAGCAATCCGGATATCAGTCATCAGAACACCAATACTGTCCATTGTACTAGCCCCCTTTCGGAAACCAAATTGAGATTTGGCTAGAAGACCACGTCCTTCAACCAACCACTCCAATCTGTTTTTAATAAGGTGTTCCAATATTTTACCTATTACAGGTGATAGAGCAATGGGTCGAAAATTATCGGGGCAATCGGGAGGTTTCCCTGGTTTTAGAATAGGAATTATAAGCTGCGTTTTCCAGGAATCAGGGATATGTGAGAGATTAAAACATGTGTTAATTAATGATAAAAGGTATTGGCGACTGCGGAGCCCCAATTTTTTAAAAAAGGAATATGGATGGCCATCTATACCTGGGGCAGAGTCGTGTACGTGTTCGAGCACTGCATCCAGTTCGCTTAACAAGAAGGGGGCATCTAAGGGGTCATTGGAATTTTCGCCCCCCTCAGAAGGTGAGGGGCATTCTCCCAAAAGAGGAGCGAAAGGGGGAGCTAGTTTGTTCAGGAAAGATTCTGCAATGCCGCTATGCATAGATGAGGAGTTTCGGACAGAGCAACCACGTTTAAAATGTTTGAATTTTTGCCAAATAAGAGAGGAAGGGGTTGAAGGGGAAAGTGAAGAACAGAATTTCTTCCATCCTTCTTTTTTTTTCTGTTTAAATAGACGTTTGGATGTCGCAACAATCCGTTTGTACTCGATCCAGTTTTCAGTGGACATATTTTGAGCATAATTGTGTTCCGCTTCTTTTCGAGATTTAATCATGTTGGAACATTCCCGATCCCACCAGGGGGGAGATGATAGTTTCCCAGAGGCTGAATTTTTAAGTGGAATGCTGTTATCCGCGGCTGAAGAAATTGAATCTGAGAATTTCGATATGCAGTCATCTATGTTGGCTGGGGAAATTTGGGGAAAAGTGGAAACCATATCTTCAAGAGTTTGGGAGTATAAGTCCCAGTCCGCACCAGTAAGCCTGTATTTTAAAAGTGGAGGGTTATCCCTTTGGGGTAAGGACCTATTGATCAGAGTAGTGCATATTGGGTAGTGTTCGCTACCATACGTGAGGTTTAGTCGTTTCCACTCCAACTGGGCGGTCAAACTAGCTGAACACAGGGTAAGGTCTACACAGCTTCTACTCAGGCCAGGTCTAGATAGGCGAGTGGCGGAACCATCGTTGACAACACATAAATCCAAATCTTCCAGCAGATCAACCAACTCTAAACCAGGGGTATCAGAATGGTCAGAGCCCCACAGAAAGTGATGGCAGTTAAAATCACCCAAAATTATAACAGGATTCAATGAGGAACATATATTATGAATGTATTGAAAGCAGGAGGGATTAGGGGAGGGAATATAGACAGATATAAAATTAATGCCAAGGATATTAACACCCCCACCGTCGTATCTCCACGTTGTCGTCGTGGTGGGGCTTGTGGTTTCAATGATCTCTGGGCATCTGCGCTCAGAGGGAGAAACCAAAACTAAGAGGGATACACCGGGGAAAGGGGGGGGAAAGGTTCACTTCCGGTACGCGTCTAATCTTTAGACGTAACCGTGAAGTGAACCAGGGGAGGGAAATTCGGGGTTAGGGAAGAGGAACTCACCTCTTTAAAAAAGTGAGAAAAAAAAAAATGAAAATGAAAAAGCTATTTAAAGAGAAATTACCCCAGGCGGGTACCAGCTGCTCCGCAGCTGGAGAATCCCGCACCGGCTCCGGCCGGTCAGTCCCTTCGCATTCTGGGGGGGACAAAAATCGCTTTTTTCCATTGTTTGCTCCGGCAGTCGCCGCATTGAGCCAGGGGGGCTCACGTACCCGTGACGAGGAGTCGCTGGATCAGTCCAGCACGTCCAAGTCACCGGTACCAAACGAGCGGGCACAGAGTGCCGCTCCGCGTAAGGAGGGGGCGATGGTGCTCGAGTCGGATTCCGACTCGGCATCAGACGCCACGAGCTTCCAGAGCGTAGGCTCTGGAAGTACTGCGAGGAGGAGTGGGGGGGGCGCCAACAGGAGGAGCGAGTTCCTCAAGCGCCCCCGAGAAGAGATATCCTCGTCTGAGGAGGGTCCTGCCTTGGGCCCGAAGATCCCGACTAGTGTGCGGGGTAAAGGCCGAGGCGGGACGTGCGGCAGAGGGCGGGAGGTCGATCCCTCTGTCGAAGTTGAGAGAAGGGTGCAGGACGCTATCCGCACCCTAGGACGGCATGGTGGGCCGGGTAAAAAGGGCACCAAGGACCGAGCCATGATGAAGGCAAAGGAAACCATCATGGCGGCGGTGCTCAGCCGGCCTCTTCCCGGATCAATAGCATCGGACGAATTGTCCGAAATACGGGAGGAGGTCGCCAAACTCACGGCGGCGATGGATGTTCTCCGTAAGGAGAACATCCAACTAAAGACAGAGCTGGCCGGGCTGCGGAAGGGCGGCCGCCAAGAGGAGGTCCCGCAGACGCGGACGCAGACGCAGGCGCAGACGCGGCAGAAAGAGCCGCCGGCGAAGCCCGCACCAATAGACGACAGCAACGCTGTCTTAAATCTGGTGCGGCAGGAGCTGGCGGCCTTCAACCAGCGCTTTACAGTGCTGGAGAACCGCGTTTTGCGCCCCCCGCTCGCGTCATCCTATGCGGCCGTAGCGGCTTCCGCGCCGCCCAGGCCAGCCCCGGAAAAGCGGGCCGCGGCGAAATCACAGGCACCGCCCAAACAGGCCACGGGAAGAGCGGCTCCGGCGGCGACGGCACCGGCTGGGGCGAAGGCGGCCCCGCAGAGCTCGGCTGCCTCAAAAAAGAAAAAGGGTGCTCCGGCGGCGGCGGCGGCGAGCCAGCCGTCCCAACCTGTCCCGCCTACGCAGCCCTCGCGTCCTCCCCCAACCGATGCCGAATGGCAGGTGGCGGGAGAGAGCAGGGCCGCGAAAAAACAAAGGCGGCGACAGCGACGACGGCAGTGCAAGCGAACCGTCGCGGCGAGACTCCGCGCCCCCAAGACCGCGGCTGTAGTGATCACTCTACAGCCGGACGCGGTCAAGAGGGGCGTGACATACCGCGACGTGTTCGCGAAGGCGAAGGAGGCGGTGAACCTCCGGGAGCTAGGAATCGACGGGGGCCTCCGGGTGCAAGTCACCGCGACGGGGGCCAGGCTGCTGTCGATTCCCGGCGCCTCCAGTGGTCCTACCGCTGACGCTCTGGCCGAACGGCTAAGAGCGTCCCTAGATGCGGAGGAGGCTCGGGTGTCCAGGCCCGTAAAGCGCGCAGATCTGCGCATAATGGGCCTGGACGACTCGATCTCGGAGGGGGACGTGGTGGCCGCCGTCGCCAGGGCTGGGGAATGCCCTGTCGACCAAGTCAAGGCTGGCACCCTTCGCCCGGACTTCGCGGGGCTGCTGTCGGTGACAGTGAGCTGCCCCGTGCCGGCGGCTAAAAAGGTAGGGGAGGGCCGAAGGCTCTTGGTCGGCTGGGTGTCCGCGCAGGTCAAACTGCTGGAACCCAGGCCTCTGAGGTGCTTCCGCTGCCAAGTGGGTAACCACACGGCATGCAAGTGCACCTCAGAGGTGGACCGCAGCGGCGACTGCTTCCGCTGTGGTCGGCCCGGTCATAAGGCCGGCTCTTGTAACGCCCCGCCGCACTGTTTCCTATGTGCGGCGGCTGGTAAGCCGGCCGAACACCGGGCAGGGGGCAAGTCCTGCGCCCCGCCCGCCAAGACCAAGAGCAGAGGTAGGCCCTCTGCCACCGCTGTCCCCGCTACTGCCGCCGCCGCCGCAGCCCCTGCTGCCGCCGCCGCCGCCGCCACCGCCGCCGCCGCCGCCGTCGCCGCCGCCGCCGCCGTGGCCACGCCCCCGCAGGGGGCCCTGGAGGAGGACGCAATGGATTCAGATTAATGTCTCCATTGCGCTTCCTCCAGGCGAACATCAACCACTGCGCCGCTGCTCAGGATCTTTTGCTCCAGAGCATGGCGCAGTGGTTGATCAACGTCGCCGTGGTCGCCGAGCCGTATTTTGTCCTGCCCAGGAATGACTGGGTAGCGGACCTGGACGGCTCGGTGACCCTAATTTCGTCGGCCGCCGCCGGTACCCCGCCCCTCGATCGTGTCGAGAGAGGGCACGGGATTGTCGCAGCCCGGTTCGGGGAGATCGCCGTGGTAGGCGTTTACTTCTCCCCGAACCGATCTATCGCCGAGTTCCACGACTCCCTAGAGGAGCTGGGAGACATCGTCGTCGCCCTCGGTTCCCTCCCCGCGCTTGTCCTGGGGGACTTCAATGCCAAAAGTCCGGCTTGGGGTTCCCGGAACACGGACTACTCGCGGGGCAGGAAGCTCGAGCGCTGGGCCCGTGCGCATGGCCTGGTGATCGAGAACCGGGGTTCCGTCCCCACGTGCGTGCGGTACACGGGCGAGTCGGTGGTGGACCTTACGTTCGCCACCCCCAGCCTGTCGCCGCGCGTCACTGGTTGGCGCGTTGTGGAGGAGGTGGAGACCTATTCCGACCACCGGTATATCCGGTTCGACGTCTCTACCCAGACCTCAGACGCGCCGGTTTCAAGTGGGCGGAACCTAAGTGGTCCGCGATGGGCGCTGAAGCAGCTGGACCGGGAGCTATTCCTGGAAGCCTCGATCGTGCAGGCCTGGGTGTCACCACCGGACAGGCCTGCCGACATTGACGACGAGGCTCAGTGCTTCCGGGAGGCCATGTCGGAGATCTGCGACGTGGCCATGCCCCGGGTCCGGCAAGGACGCGCCCGGCGTCAGCTGTACTGGTGGTCAAGCGAGTTAGCAGCGCTGCGCGAAGCGTGCGTTGCTGCGCGCCGCCGGTACACCAGATTCCGCAGGCGCCGCACCCGACCTCCGGATGCGGCGACTGTAGAGGCAGAGCTACACGAGGGCTACAGGACAGCGAAGGCCGCCCTCCGCGACGCGATCTGGCGGGCCAAGGAATTGGCCCGCGAGGAGATGCTGGGGACTCTGGACGGGGACCCTGGACGGGGACCCATGGGGCCGCCCCTACAAGTGGGTGAGAGAAAAGCTCCGCCCCTGGGCTCCCCCGTTGACGCAGAGTCTCCGGCCTCAGTTCGTGGAGGACGTGGTGAGCGCCCTGTTCCCTTCGCGAGGGGACCATGCTCCCCCGCCCATGGCTCCGTCTCCGACGGAATCTGAGGAGGAAGCTGACGCGAACGCGGACCACAGCGACGACGATGTCTACGACGCTCCAGAGGTGACCGAGGTAGACCTGAGAGTGGCGGTACAACGGCTCAAAGCCAAAAATACCGCCCCAGGACCCGACGGCCTGCCAGGAAAAGCCTGGGTCCTGGCCTTCGGGACTCTCGGGCCTCGACTAGGGGGGCTCTTAAGCGCGTGCCTGGAGAGGGGCCGGTTCCCGCTTCCTTGGAAGACGGGGAAACTGGTCCTGATCCAGAAGTCCGGGCGCCCTGCGGACTCTCCGTCCGCATTCCGGCCCATCGTGCTGCTCGACGAGGTGGGCAAGCTCTTTGAGAGAGTCATTGCAGACCGCCTCGCCGGGCACCTGAATCGAGTGGGCCCGAACCTGTCGGAGAGCCAGTTCGGCTTCCGCAGGGGGCGCTCGACGGTGGACGCAATCATGCGCGTGAGAGCCCTCACGACGGGGGATGCAGTGGCCCGGGGCAGGGTCGTCTTGGCGGTGTCTCTGGACATCACCAATGCCTTCAACACCCTGCCCTGGAGTTGCATCAGGGAGGCACTCCGGTATCACCGGGTGCCGACCTACCTCCGCCGAATAGTCGAGGACTACCTGACGGACAGAGCCGTCATCTACCCCGGTCACCGGGGAGAGTGGAACCGGCGAGAGATGTCGTGCGGTGTTCCACAGGGTTCGGTCCTGGGACCGCCCTTGTGGAACATCGGATACGACTGGGTGCTGCGCAGCGACCTCCCTGACGGCGTCAGCGTAATTTGTTACGCTGACGACACGCTCGTCCTTGCACAGGGAGAGTCGCACCAGGCGGCGGCCGACGTGGCGACGGAAGCGGTCGCGGCAGTCGTTCAGAGGATCCGGCGGTTGGGACTCGACGTGGCGCTGCACAAGACGGAGGCCATGTGTTTTCATGGCAGCCGTAACGTGCCACAGTCGAGTTACAGCATTACGGTGGAAGGAGTTCCAATCGGCGTCAAGAGGACGATGAAGTACCTGGGACTCGTCCTCGACAGCCGGTGGAACTTCAAGGAGCATTTCTTGAGTTTGGCCCCAAAGCTGAACCGTGCAGCAGCCGCCCTCAGGCGACTCCTGCCCAATCTCAGCGGGCCAAACGCTTCCTGCCGTAGGCTGTACGCTGGTGTCGTGCGGTCCATGGCCCTCTACGGGGCCCCTGTGTGGGCCCTGAGCATCCGGACGCGACCACAGAAGCTGGTCGCATGCCAGAGGGTCATGGCTATCCGAATGATCCGGGGATACCGCACGATTGCCGGCGAATCGGCCAACCTGCTTGCCGGATTGCTGCCTTGGGATCTGGAGGCGACTGCCCTCCAGCGCGTCTATGAGTGGCGCGTGGAGGCGCAGCGCCGGGGCGTGACCCCGCTGCCTCGCGAAGTCGAGGCGCGGCGCGAAGACCTCCGGCGCGATCTCAGGGCAGTATGGAAGGAACGACTGTCGCGACCGACGGCCGGGCACGCCGCAATTGCGGCGGTAAGACCCCTCTTTGAGGAGTGGCTGGAGAGAAGTCATGGCGTCCTGACCTACCGCTTGACGCAGGTCCTCACCGGACACGGAAGTTTCGGGAGGTACCTGTGTCTGATGCGAAAGGAGGAGACGCCTGGGTGTCACCACTGCGAAGATCGCCCGGAGGACACGGTGGAGCATACGGTGCAAGACTGCCCAGCTTGGGCGGAGCACCGACGTGTCCTCACGGCTGCGATAGGCGGAGACCTCTCGCGCCCGGCATTGGTTGCGGCCATGCTGCGGGGCGAGACGGAGTGGGAAGCGGTCAGCTCCTTCTGCGAGGCAGTAATGCTCGTAAAGGAGGAGGCAGGCCGCGAGCGAGAGAGGACAGCGTCCTCCCTCCGCCCCAGCCGCAGTGGTAGGCGCCCACGGCGACGGACGTCGCTTGATGATCTCCGGCCACCGTAGGCGCGGGCATGCGGGCAGCGAGTAAAGGGCAACTCGCTGCCCGACCAAGGACCATGCCCGGGTCGACGGCGCGTTGTGTCCCACGCGCGCCTCAAAGAGCGTCAGCATAATGACGGGGCCCCCCTCTCAGAGGGCCAAAGCCTGCCGGGGTCGCGGGATTATTCCCTTACCGTAACCCCGGAACTTAACAGGCTATGAAGGACACCGTGGATTTTAGTCAGTAGAAGTCTGACAGTCCCTCCCGCCCTGCCCGGGGTTGGAGGACTCATTTGATGATTTTACCACGCTAAAAAAAAAAAAAAAAAAAAAAAAAAAAAAAGGATATTAACACCTACAGCATTAATCTCATCTCCGTGGGGAGGAAAGGATAGAGGGGTGAAAGAAAGAAGATTGTTCACTAGCATAGCAGCCCCGCCATAACCATCAGAACGGTCATCCCGGAGAGTGCTATACCTAGGAATATTAAAATTGAGTCGTGGAGTTAGCCATGACTCTGAGATTGCAAAAATTGCAGGGTTATGCAAATTAATAAGGTGACAGATTTCATGTTTTTTGGGGAGAGCACTTCTGGTGTTCCACTGCATGAGATGGAATGTTACGGTTTTTAATTTTATTGACTATGTTGTCGGCAACGTGGTCTGGTAATGAGTAATTTGAAAGAAGGGTGGAAAGCAAAGTAATAATAGTGTTAATAGTCTCTTCATTCTCATTGTGAGTGGGAGGGTGGTCCATCAGAGCACAACCATTAGGAGAGGGGGGGAAAGAATAACTGTTAATAATATCCTGGTGGGCTCTACGGTCATAACCAGTGTGGAGGGGGGTGTGAGGCTTTGAACGGGTAGTAACAATTTTTTTACTGGTGGAAGAAGTAGAGGGTTGGGAATGGGAGGAATAATTAGAGATTGGGAGACGGGGAGGGCGGGGATTATGGTTAAAGGTCAGGGGGATAGTCAGTGCTGGAGGGGCTGACGCCGTAACGTCTGCAAAAGAACGGTAGGAAGGGGCAAAACGTTTGGCTGCTTCAGAATAAGATATATTGTCCTTGGCCATGGTGGACTTGATGTTCCGCTGACGCAGATGTTCCGGGCATTGACGACTGTTCGCAGGGTGGTCACCCGAACAATAAAAGCACTTGGGTTCTTCAATGGTACAACCATCTCCAAAATGGTCACCACTACCACAGCGGTAGCACCGTGGCTTTGACCGGCATTGAGTTCTGGTGTGTCCATATTTGCAGCACCCGAAACACTGGACAGTGGGAAAATTATAGATCTCTACTGGAAGGGAATTGAAACAGCAGAAGACTCGATCTGGGAGGCTCTGACCATCAAATGTGATTACTATGCTTGATGTGGCAATCCATTCCGATTTCCCATTATTGGAAACTCTGCGATTCAATCTCCTCACCTTCAACACCTTACCAAGTGGAGACTTCAGGGCATCCAAGACTTCAATGTCAGTCCAATCAATAGGGACACCCCTCACAACACCCATCCTGGTGATGTTGAAAGTAGGAATGGACAGCGTGAAACCTTTTTGCTTAATTGACTCATTGTCGATAAATGCATTGGCATCTTCCGGGCCCTTGAACTCTACTGATACCCTGTTTCTACCTATTCTCTTTATACCCCCATCTACAATATTCACAACATTCAGTTTCTCTAACATTTTACCAAATTTTATAGAATGAAGGGTAGTGCCAGAGGTTGGGTCGGATTCATAAAGAGATGCATATACTAAAAATGGTTGTCTATCTAAATGCGAGTACTTGGAGCGTGAGATCAAGGACGGAGACGTGACCCGGTCACGTTTAGTCATTGGAGCATTTTCGTCTGTGCCATTCGTAGGGTCGTTGTGGGGATGTTTTTCTACGAGTTTCCTCTTTTGAGAAGCTACTTCAACTTCCATTGTCTCAAATTGAGATAGTGGGGCCGTCAGAATAGGTGTATGAGGAAAAAGGTCTTGCGATTGTAGCTGAGTGGGATGGGGGGGATCTGGAGGGCGGCCAGGAGGCCGTTCGTCACCCGCCATTGTCACTCAGCATAGGCCAGTAGAGAATTAAATAGTTAAAAACTTACCAGATGCGGTACACAACACAAATAAACACAGGACGAGCACAGACACGAAAAATATACCCAAAAACCACCAGAAAAAGCAGAGAATTAGCCGAAAATCGGTGCGAGAAGCAAAACCACATGTACTCGCCACAAACAATCGCCTACCCTCAATTTCTGTGATAAAATGTAGGTTCCACAACAGTAAAATGTAAAATTGATTTTTGTAAATGTCATTTGTCAAATGTCAGTCACACTGTCTTGACATTTGTCATGTCACACTGTCTCATAGTGACGTTTGGTTCGTTCGGAAACTAAATACCGTATCGCTATTTTGTGCTGTTTTGTTTTTTGTTTTTTTTTTATTATTTAATTTATTCTCCTAGAGATTGCTGTTGCACTGTTTGTCTTTTTCTGTTTTGATGTTGTTAGCTGGCGGGTGGTGCAGAGATGCAAACGTAAATTGTAGTTTGTGTAGTTATCTCTTTATTTTTATTTGTTTTAGATTTTATATAGTTTATTTATATTTTTTATGATATCACCTCTTGATAATGTGTCTTTTTATTCTGCCAACGATTCTTCTGCTTCTTTTAGTGATGACAGTTTCTGCTCGGTTCAAGATACTCTCGGTGATCGTTTGCGTCAAGCATTCAACCAAGATCTCGGTCGACTGTTCAATGTGTGTCATATAAACGCCCAGAGTATCCCGAGCCACCACAACGAGCTTTATGAAACTTTCTCGAGCAACAATGTCCATGCTGTCCTGGTTTCGGAGACTTGGCTCAAACCTGATCTTTTATCGACCATTTACTCTCTTCCAGGTTTCGTTCTTCTGCGGAATGATCGAATCGGTAAGAGAGGGGGTGGTGTTGCAATTTACCTCCGTGCTGATTTTCCTTTTAAAATTCTTGCCACTTCTTCCCTTCATAGTTCAGCCGAGTTTCTTTTTCTCGAGGTTTGTGTCAAAGGAGCAAAAACTGTACTAGGTGTGGTATATTGTCCTCCTTGTCTTGATTATTTCATCGAATTCGAATCGGTTCTTGAATCTCTGGGTTCGCAGTACGCACATCACATCATTATGGGGGATTTCAACACTAACCTTCTAGCACAAAATTCCCCTCGATCCTGTAAACTCCTTCACTTAGTCGAGTCAGCCAGTCTGCATGTGTTGCCTCTCCAACCTACTCACCATAATACTACAGGCGATGATACTTGGCTTGACATTATCCTTATCTCTAATCCTTCCCTAGTCTCATCACATGGTCAATTTGACGCTCCTGGTTTTTCCCATCACGATCTTATTTTCCTATCTTATATCCTTAAACCCCCTAAACCCAAACCCGTGTTCCAGTACAGGCGTGCCTTTGCGCGGATGAATAATGAGCTGCTTGCACAGGACGCTTCTTATGTTGACTGGACTCCCCTGCAGGAAGCAAATAATGTTGATGACAAAGTTACCTTTTTCAATAAAGTTGTACTGAAACTGTATGACACCCATGCTCCTGTTAGGAAAGTCAAGCTGAAGCGCCCTCCTGCACCTTGGATGAATCCTGGAATTTTGATGGCGATGCGACGAAGGGACCGTGCGTTTCGGAGGTTCAAAAGAAATCGATCTGAGGATAAGTGGGTCCTTTACAAATCTGCTCGTAATCGGTGTAACCAGATGATACGCAATGCTAAACGCCGACATATTCTTGATAATATTACTTCTGCTTCTCCTGCTGATATTTGGAAGTTCCTTGGGACTCTAGGTATCGGTAGATCGCGACATTCAGACCTTCCTAACACAATTGGCTTGGACGATCTAAATCGTCATTTCTGCACTGTCACCACTCTTGATAGTTCTACGAAATGTCAAACCTTGGATTTCCTTAATGGTCTGACGCGTCCTAATATTACCCCCTTCGTTTTCACCCCAGTTGATCCAGGAGAGATCAAGAAGATAATCCTTTCCATAAAATCCAAGGCAGTAGGCTGTGATGATATCAGTCGGCACATGATCGTTTCGGCTCTTGAACAGCTCCTTCCTGCAATTTCCCATATCATTAATTATTCCCTTTATTCCTGTGTCTTCCCTTCCTTGTGGCGGAAAGCTCATGTTCGTCCGCTACCAAAAAATCCTAATCCTACTCTTCCCAATCAATTTCGTCCAATTTCTATCCTCCCGTTTTTGTCAAAAGTACTCGAGGCGTGTGTACAAAAACAATTCTCCCACTTCATTTTTCAAAATTCCCTAATCAGTCCCCTTCAGTCAGGGTTCAGGCCCGGACACAGTACCGTTTCAGCTCTTTTAAAAGTGACTGACGATATAAAACGGGGAATGGAAGACACTAAAGTAACAGTCTTAGTGCTAATTGACTTTTCCAATGCGTTTAACACCGTCAGTCACGAAATCCTATTGGCCATCCTCTCCCATCTCATGGTCTCTCCTGATGTATTAAATTGGATTTCTTCCTATCTTCAGGGTCGTCAGCAGGCAGTTCTTGCTGGAGATACTTCTTCCACCTGGTGTGATCTGGGAGCTGGCGTCCCTCAAGGCGGTATCTTATCTCCACTTTTCTTCTCTATTTTTATAGATTTCATAACCACTGAGCTTCAATGTGCGTATCATCTTTACGCTGACGACTTACAGCTTTATTGTCAGGCAAGTGTTGACAACATCTCAGCTGCGATCGATGAGCTGAATCGGGATTTATGCGCAGTTAAAAACTGGTCAGATCGTTTCGGGGTGGTGGTAAACCCAGCTAAGTGTCAAGGTATTATATTAGGGAGCCCCCATAGTTTACGAAGGCTGAATGGATTAGCAGTACCACCAGTTATCTTTGACGGTGTTGTCATTCCGTTCAGCTCTGACGTCAAGGATTTGGGTTTGTATGTCGACACTTGCCTTGATTGGCGTAAGCAGGTTGCGAGTGTGAGCAGAAAAGTCACCGGAACGTTGCGGTCACTCACCGCTTGAAAAATGTTCTCTCATGTCACATAAAGGCGCTGCTTGTCCAGTCCCTCATTTTCCCCATAATTGACTATGGTGATGTGTGCTACTATGACCTGAATGCAGATCTACTCAACAAACTTGACCGACTTCTAAATAACTGCATTCGATTCGTATTCAATCTCCGCAAGTATGATCATGTTTCCCCACAACGGTCACTTCCAAAGTGGTTACCCATTCGGCAGCGTAGAGCGTTGAGGGCTTTGACTACCCTATTTTCTCTTCTAAACAAACCCACTTCTCCTTCTTATCTCACTTCTCACCTCCAGTATTTATGCTCTGCACATAGCAAGCAGCTCCGTTCCTCTAGTAATCGCCTTCTACGATGTCCCTCTCATCACTCTAGCCTCCAGAAAAATTCTTTCTTTGTTCAGGCGGTCTTTCTCTGGAATGAACTCCCTCTGGATATCAGGACAGCAACCAATCGTTTCACATTTAAGATAAAGGCTCGAGAATTCCTACTTAAGAAGCTGGCAGATTCGACTCACAATTAATTGGTTGACAGTATTTCTATTTATATTTCTTTTCTCTGCACAATGTGATTGTATGTATGTATAATGTATATGTAGATGTATTTTTTTATATATATATATAGGTATGTATTATATTATATTTTATAGGTATGTAATATCACTAATGAATGGTTCTTTTTTTGTTGCACCTACTATGTTTTATCTCTGCATCATCCTAAGGTAGACTGTTAGAGAATGCCTACGGCATTAAGTCCGCCGTTGTACTACTTTGTGCAAAAAGTTTTATAAATAAATAAATAAATTTCTTGCATAATGAGGCTTACAAGTATACGAATGTCAAAAGGCTGAGGCCTCGAGCATAGGAATCTGTAGAATATGTTACCAAGAGTACTTCAGCATATATTTAAGTGTGTTCAATATATAAGATGTTAAAAAATTAACTGCAAGGCTTTTAAAAACCAAGAGTATGTATATTAAAAAAAAAAAAACAAAAAAAACGAGCATAGAAAAAAAATAGGAATTATATTTGGTTTTTGAAAACGAGTACGTACACGAAATTCTTGCAGTTATTTTTTAACATCCTATATAAGTGCCATATTACTAAGTAGCCAGCGGCGTCTTCCGCGTGTAACTATTAAATTATCACACGGGAATGTAATACCGAGATGCTGTTATTCAAACTTCATCAAGATCCGTTCAGTCGTTCTTACATGATTGAGTAACAAATATCCATCCAAACATCGAATCCTTCATATTTATAATAAGTTACATTTTCCTCACTTTATTTTTAAATAAAACACGCCGATAAAAAAGAATAGCCTATCACTCAGCAACGATATAGCTTTCTACTAGTAAAGGAATATTTAAAGGAAGAATCTTTACTTACTTTACTTTCTACTAAGTCCCAGAATTAGAGTGGGCCAAAGCCTGCTGGGGTAGCGGGACTTATTACCGTGACCCCGAAACATAAAGGGCTATTGAAGGACACCGTGGATTTTAGTCAGTAAGAGTCTGACAGTCCCTCCCGCCCTGCCCGGTGTGGGAGGACTCATTTGATGATTTTACGATGTAAAAAAAAAAGTCCCATAATTACAAACTACCTCAATTTATCGGTATGTTTCTACAGTTACGCGAGGCCCGCAGACAGGAACAAGCCAACAACCCGCACTATCTGAAGGATGACTCGCCGCGCTCCTACCAGCAGGACGACGTGCCTATCGCTGAGATTGCACTCGAAGTGCCTCTACAAGTCCACAGTATGTATCTTATGCTACAACTAGCTGTTCCCCGTAGTTTTACCTCGCTTCTCGGCTTCTTTTGGTTGTAGCGTGATGTTTTATAGCCTATAATAGCCTTCCTTGATAAATGGACTATATAACACGAAAAGATTTTTTCAATTCGATTCAGTTGTTCCTGAGAATAGCGCGTTTAACCCAGCAGAAATGCAAATGCTCCACAAGTGTCATGATAATCTATTCACTGACAAAATTTGTTTTTCGCAGCCAAGAGGTCTGATAAATACTTAATATCACGGGAAAGTACAAACAAGAAGAAAAAGGAGAAACGGACATCGAAGAAAAGAAAAAGCAAAAAAGATAAACCATCGAGCGATTCCGACAGTGAGGGTGAGACTAGTGTTCTTTTATATCATCTATCGATATTCGGGACTGGTGCCACGTTGCATTACGTACACAGAACTAAAGTTCGGCCGTTCAGAGAATGCGTTCCTGACAGGTCGCGATTGAACTGACGATGTAACTTTGTAATGGCGTTGCAGTTACAATAAAAATATTTTTGCTGGTTGTTTACCGTTTTAACAATTGATGAGCATTAAAACTATATATAACTATATATAACATTCATTGATATATATCAATAATCAATGAATGTTATAATTTTATGACAAATACATGTACTAACTGACAGGTGTCAGGAACGCATTCTCTGAACGGCCGAACTTTAATACGAAACAGTTTTTTTTTTTTTTAAGGTGGTAGAATCATCAAATGAGTCCTCCCGCCCTGGGTGGGGCGGAAGGGACTGTCAGACTCTTACTGACTAAAATCCACCCGTGTTCCTTCGGATGCCCTTTACGTTCCAGGGCCACGGTATCCTGGGTTAAGAAAAAACCCGCGACCCCAGCAGGCATTTGGCGCGAAACACGACGCGCCACCGACCCGGGCTTGATCCCTGGTCGGACGGCGAGCTACCCATCACTCACCGTCCGCAAGCCCGCTCCGCCGCTGTGCCCTCTGCTGATCAGAGGGACACGCGTTGGAGCGTCCACACGACAGGCTATTCGCATACGGGCAAAGAGACCCCTTAGACACACAGTGCCTAAGGAAGAGTTTTTGCCCGAATCCCAGGGTGCACCGGCCCGAAAAACTGGTCTTCCCCCCGGACGTATCCGAGATCCGGGAACTCCAGTCCACGGGCGCACGTGGAGGTTTCCTGTCTTAGCACCCCAATACGAAACAGTTGGCAAAACTTTATAAAAATTAATCTATGTACTTATAGAGGGCGAAAATTACATACACATTTCTACTGATGTAGGATTCAAGTGAATATCGGCTGTTTTCACCGAATGCAAGGAAGTGCTATGTTCGTATGTATGTTTTTTTTTAATAATATGTTGAATGATATATAATTTACAGAAGAGGTCCACCTGGCGCGGCCGGCCGTGGCGGAGGGCGGCGAGCTGCCCGAGGGCGCCTCGCTGTCCGACGAGGAGCCGCGCGCGCCCGACGACGACCCGCACCGCGCGCTCGACCTCGACCTCGACCAGTCAGTCACACTACACAAACACTACATCATTTCGATTGCCGAGTGTGACTTCCAAATAGTTTTTAACCAACTTGTAAACTTACAGGCCTCTACGGGAAGAAGAGCTGCTCTCGTCGAGAATACATCAGTACCCCACGCCTGAAAGCGGCCTACTGGAGAAAAAGCCCAAGTCATCGAAGAAGACCAAATCGACCGACAAAGTTCCCGGCGACAAACCCACGAAGAAGAAGAAGGAAAAGAAAACTAAACAAAAGACCGTAGATTTAATGGTACCAGACGTAGCCAAGGAAGTAGATGAAGCACTGCTTATTGACGATCTGAGCCAGACGAATGGCAAGAAACAAACGAAAGAAAGTGACCCAGCAGATGATGACTCGTTACTTGTCGAACCTCACACGAAGGACACAAAGACTGAAAAACATAGAAAATCTAAAAAGGAATCAAAAGACAAAGAGTCCAAGAGGAATAAATCAACAAAGAAAGGTATTTTAGCTTAATATAATTAATAATTATATTATTAATTCTCCACTTTATTTTCCTCATTTTTTTTAGCAATTCTTCGCGAAGTGCGTAAAGTTACGCGCACAAGTATTATTGCTTGTCATAATATTTGAACTTGGGACTAATGCACTGAGCAATAGCTGGGGTTTAAGGGGGGTCTAAGGGTTAAAACGCATTTTCAGGATCATTCTCATGTCGACAGAAACGCAACTCGTCAGAAAACGCATGTAGACAGAATCGCAACTCGTCAAAACTGCATCTCGTCAAAAACGCAACTCGTCAGATTTTCTAAAGGTGCGTACAGACCATGTAACAATGTTATATAACAATGTTATATAACACTAGCTGACCCCGCAAACGTTGTTTTGCCATATAAATAAAAAAAATAGATAGTAGCCGATTCTCAGACCCACTGAATACGCATATAAAATTTGGTAAAAATCGGTAGAGCCGTTTCGGAGGAGTACGGTAACTAACATTGTGACACGGAAATTTTTTAAATAAGATGACCGCACTATGAAAAATGTTGTATAACAAAGTTATATAACATGTTATGTTACATAGTCTGTACGCACCGTAAGACGCAGCTCGACAAACAATAAAATTAATAAATAGGATTTTGTCGACGAACGTCATAAAAATACACGTTATTTAAAAAAAAAATATCTGACGAGTTGCGTTTCTGTCGACTTGAGAATGATCCCATTTTCACTATGGGACATGTCGCAGAGACATGTTCCTGGAATTTTACGAGACTTCCGCGCGACTTTGTGGGACAATGTCGCTCGACATTTGTTTTGTTCACACTATGACAAAGACTACTTGTGACGTCGGGCGACATCACATGTGACAGTGTGTTTTGTAGAGTCGTGGGATAAATATCCCCTAGTGAAAATTTGGCTTGTATGTACGATGCGACTGGATGGCGCCATCTCCACGAGCGAGAGAATCGCGGCGATGCGACGAGTGGCAATGTCGGCGTATCGCCGCGCGCTCGCCGGTTAACGTGGTGCTCTCGCAGCGAGCGCGCGGCGAATGCGTTACCAGTAGTGAAACAAAACAAAACAAAACTATAGCACAACAACGAGTCGCGGGCGCGCGGCGATTCCGTTGCAAGTCGTCGCGCGCGCGGCTTATCCGTTGCGAGTCGCGACGATACGCTGGCGGAATAATCGCTCGTCGTGGAGATTCTCCGACGATAGAAGGACGGACTCGCTGCGATTCTCTCTCGCTCATGGACATGGCTCCTTTGATAGATAACATATCGAATGATTTTTGTTTCTTTCACAGGCAAACATGAAAAGAAAACCGGATATGAAGAAGCATTAGGTATATCTACGCCTAGCAAAGAAGTCATTTAGTGTACATAATAAGTAAATTGCTTAATTTTCTTCATTCATGTCACGCTAAATCTGCTGTCTCAGTGCAATTGTTAATTTGAAAAAAAAAGGTTGCACTCCAGGAGTGCCGGTAGAAGTGAAAACTTTTTTGTTACTATGTTTTATTTTAAAACTGGAGTAGTACAGATATGAAATTAACTAATTTGAATGACGTCTTACTCATTTTCGATCAGGGTCACGTGACCCTGACGCGAGTTTTAAATTTTTTACCCATTACAGAAAAAGTGTACAACGCCGCTAAAGAAGTTTTCACTTCAACAATTTAAGGATATTTTTGTTGATGATTAGTTCAACTCCCAATATGTATAGTTTAACTCCATTCCTATTTGAAAGTGAACTATGTCCATGTATATGAATATAATATTATAATATTTCCATAAGTCTATATAGTAACAAATAAAAAGCTAAATATATTAATCGTATAAAGTTTTATTATTATTTAAAAAAAATGCAATTGCAGCCTTTTAATATAATGATTTGATGGTGGCCAGATTGACAACAAACATTACAAAATGATTCATGGTTTTACAAAAATTAACTCAAAAACAGGTAAAGCATAGCATGGTTTCCTCTACTAGGTACACTTCCTTCGAGTCTTCTTTTGAAGTGCGCAACGGTTACTTTCGCCGCGCGCACCGCCTCCTTTTCTACCGGTGCCGGAACCTTTATGGGCAGTTATTCTTATCTATGACATAATATAAAAACAGGGTAAGGAACAGGGATAAGGTATGGGGGAGGTTGATGTTTTTTCTATAGTTTATGATTTAATAAAGCCCGTAATGTTCTATCCTTTGTTTTGACGGCTGCTCCTCGGCGAAGAAGTCTCTTGAAGAAGACTCCTGTCCATTGATGCGGAGCGAACTGGCGGAGCAGAGAAACGAGGAAATATCAACCAATAGGACTGCACCACTGGAGAGGAGTGAAGATTTAGTGCAATCCTTATATTGGTTAATATTGCCTCTTTTCTCCGCTCCGCATCAATGGACAAGCAGCCTTAGATTCGGATAGTAATTCGGTTATTCCTTGGTTACAGAAAAATCGGCATCAAGATAGAAAGATAGATTATGAATATCCATCCTAAAACGAAATATAAATCCTAAAACGATTGAAAATTATTATAAATATATTCGGTTAATTACGTTTTTTTTAAACTCGTATGTGGTGTTTTTAATTTTGTGACTCTTATTTGACACTGGCCTTTTACGAGCGTTTAACGAGCGTTCCCCTTGCGACCGTGCAACGTTAACGTGTCGTTCAGCGGACGTTAAGGCAGATTTACATTGAGTCAGTGACTGACGCCAGTCCACTGACGAGTCAGTGCTGACCTGGCACTGCTATAGTATAAATTGATTTCAAGTCAGTACAGTACTGTCGCGTCAGTACTGACTTCAATATTCGCGCTGCATATTTTTCGGCGTCAGTTCGCTCCCCCGCCACACGCGCCAGTGCAACTGACGACGTGTAAATATGCCCAAGTCAGTCGCTGCCGCTCTGTTGTATAGTGACCACGCTTCCTCGCACCGCAACACAAAATTACGCGAAAACTGAATGATACGGAAAACTAAAAATTTGTTCAACTATACCGCAATAATGAATGCCTGTGAGATCTCAAATTATAGAAATAGAGGAATGCGTGCAACAGCATTGCTGCAACTTTGATTTTTTGCTGTTTTCGAGAATTCATTTTTCCGCACTGACTTTATGAACGTGTGTACACCAAATAAATATCCTCGTCTACTGACGACATACTGACTGGGTATAAATAGCACGAGTCAGTTTTCGGCGCCAGCTCTGACGTCAGTTACTGAGTGCGGAAAAATAAATTCTCGAAAACAGCAAAAAATCAAAGTTGCAGCAATGCTGTTGCACGCATTTCGACGGCACGTTTGGCGCAGTGGCTGAGCAATTGGACTGCTGCGCTGTGCGTCGCGGGTTCGATTCCCGCACGGAACAAATATTTGTATGATCTGCAAGTAGTTGTTCCGAGTCTGGGTGTTTGTGTATGTGAGTTTCTTTGTTTGCAAACGCACCCACGATACAGGAGAAATTCCTAGTGGGGCAACGTTTATTTAAAAAAAAAATCTATTTCTATAATTTTACGATTTGAGATCTCACAGGCATTCATTATCGCGGTATAGTTGAGAAGTTTTAAGTTTTCCGTGTCGTTCAGTTTTCGCGTAATTTTGTGTTGCGGTGCGAGGAAGCGTGGTCACCATACCCCAGAGCGGCAGCGACTGACTTGGGCATATTTACACGTCGTCAGTTGAACTGACGCGGGTGGCGGGGGAGCGAACTGACGCCGAAAAATATGCAGCGCGAATATTGAAGTCAGTACTGACGCGACAGTACTGTACTGACTTGAAATCAATTTATACTATAGCAGTGCCAGGTCAGCACTGACTCGTCAGTGGACTGGCGTCAGTTACTGACTCAATGTAAATCTGCCATAACGCTTGCCAAACGACGACGTCTGCGCAGCGTTGGCGCTGTACAGACGTTGGAAAGACGCCAACGCTTGTAAAACGCCAGTGGGATAGCGGCCTGACAATGGATTGCTCTACGCTGCCGAACAAGTTATCCAAAAAGTAACATCTTACACTGTAAAAATATATGAAAAGTACGGGATAGAAGCTATTGGCAAAAATAAACAAGTTTTATGCACATAATGAGACTACGCGCTAAAGTAATTTGCATGTTGTAAATCTACAACAATCGCTATTGCTAAAGGAAAATTTATAAAGAACAACTACAATACAGATCTAAAATATATTTTATTAAATATGTTTACCTTCAAATGAAGCCAAAAATAAATATTTAGACTTAAATTAACAACTTTTCATATTTGGATTAAACTGTTGATACCATAAAATATTGTACTTGTATGTTCGAATCTCTGCAGAGATTCTAAATGTGGCAAATTAGAAGAAATAAGTGTTGCTATTTACAAATAAACATACAATACATATAGTACATAATGTACAAAATACTAATTATTGCGTCGTTACACAAAGTACCTATACCTCTAGGCGTACTTCAAAATTAACAATACATACTTTTAATATGTTCGTAAATTAATGTAATAAATGAAATACTTATACTCGATCGTTTAAGTTCGTGACAAATAGCAACTTACAATTTTATAACAACTTGAAGTGTTTTAACACTTCACTAAAACATCAATATTATTTAAATTATCACTCGAACTGTGTATGTTTTATCTAATAGTTTCACTTATACTAAATGGGTTACAATAAATAGATCAATGAACTACATTATTTAATCTAATTGGCTCTGATGCATCCAGTTCTAAGTGACATATTAAATCTGCTGTTACATATTCAATCACCAACACTCTTTCTCTGAAATTCGTGACTTTGGATAGATAATAACTACAAAATTGGTCTAATGACTTTGATCGAAGTGCATGACAGGTCTATTTATGGGTAACTCACGAAGTGCTAATTAACACATGTAGATATCACAAAGTACGTTATCATATTCTCGTTTTTAATATAACAATAATAAAGCTTATCTAAAAAGTATGGAATAGGTAAACTGCAAGTATGTCATAAAAACGGTGGTTATGACCACCCAAGTTTTCTGTGAAATAGCTCTATTGGCTTTCAAGTTAAAATTGCACCAACAGATCTTTGTACAGGTATTTTAATATTTCTTTATAAAATAAGTGGCAAAGAATGCCAGTGTCATAACAGGCGACAATGAGTGGCGCAACTACCAAGCGTAACAAACACTTGAGCTATATAATATTCGAAGCCACAATAATTACAACTGGATTACTTTAGACAACATTGATGACCAATTAGATAGTGATGGTAAAGATACATGAAAATACTGCATTGTTTACTTGTTCATAATAAATTCAGGGATGTCAAATTTCACCTCAACTCCAGCTTTCTTGGCGAGATTGACGATCTCGGACAGCTGCACTACGAGCTGCGCTGCCTCGTCGAGGTTATCACGAGGCACCAGACGCAGTCCTGACTCTGCGATCAGTTTTCGCGCCTCGTTCACTTTTGTACCCTGTTAAAAGTTTAAAGTTATATCTTTCATCATCATCAGCCTATAATGTTCCCACTGCTGGGACACAGGCCTCCTCTCTTGTGAGAGAGAGTGGGCCATAATCCACCACGCGGGCCCAGTGCGGGTTGGCAGATGTCACATGTCTTCGAATTTTTGGTTCTAGGACATGCCGGTTTCCTCACGATGTTTTCCTTCACCGTTTTGAGAGCAGTGGTGATGAAACAAATTACACAAAGTAATGCGCCTGGCGGGGTTCGAACCCACGACCTACAACTTGTAAGTCGGGACCGATACCACTGGGCCACCACTGCTCTCCTTTTAAGTTATATCTTTGCTTAACTCAATATGATAATAACACAATACTACTATACAACATGTAACTTTAATAGCGCAAAACCTCTCTCGTGGGGTAACTCAGCCCATGTTACTGAACAATGTTTGTTCCAAGACTATTGAAAATTCGCAAAAAAAAGTTGCTTTTTCATACAAAATGAGAAATTGATCGGGCCCATCAGTATGAAAAATCATTTTATTTTTTTGCGAATTTCCAAAAGTGTTAGAACAAACATTGTTCAGTAACATGGGCTGAGTTACCCCACGAGACGTTTTGCGCTATTAACGTTACACGTTGTAAGTCAACATAAATAATGGGTAATAGTAATGGGTGGATGACATACTTGTGGAACAGTTAAAGAACTTAGGGCATAGTAGCTGTGTCAGTAGTGCTTCCAGCCTGGAAATTCATACTTATAAAAAAACAACAGTCATAAAACATACCTGAAGACGAACAATAACTGGGATTTGGATACTAAGGTTCTTGGCCGCCGTCACGATTCCCTCAGCGATTACGTCACACCTCATGATACCTCCGAAGATGTTAACCAATATGGCTGTCACGTTCGGGTCCGACAAGATGATCGTGAAAGCTTCCTACAACAGAAAGAATGGTGTTACTACATCTATCAAATGTGTTCCCGTACTGGGGATTTGGTCACAGGTTGGCGTCAAAGCCTTTTTGATGTTAAATAAAAAGAGTAATATGTTGATACGTACTGTTACAGCCTGAGCAGTGGCGCCACCGCCGACATCGAGGAAGTTGGCGGGGTCTCCACCGTGCAACTTAATGATGTCCATGGTAGCCATGGCTAATCCGGCGCCGTTTACCATACACCCAATAGTACCTAACAAATCAAAGAAAATTTCGTTAAATATGTTGTTTTTGCAGTTCAAACTTGCAATGAATTTTTATATGAGTTAGGGTAAAAGACTCTGAATAGGTTTTCATGGTATGATTATAATAAACTTAAGGATAACTAACGACCCATCCAGCATTGCATGGGTGCAATATAATGCGCGCGCTCGGCGACCTACACAATCTGAAAGCGATAGACTTGTACGGCTGTACGTGTATCACTCCGCAAGGCTTGGACCACATCGTGAAGTTGCCTCGGCTTAGTGTACTTAACCTCGGTATATGTAGATGTTTGAAAAAGAGAAATCTCGAAAATTTTGTCAAGTATTTAAAATCGTGTGAAAGGATGAGTCATTGGTGCATAATGCATTCAATTACAGTCATACCATCAAGTGCGATGTAGTTCAGGTTGGACTTAGCAGCTTCAATTTCTTTGGGATCTTCTTGAGTTGGGTCCCTGTAAGAAAATATTTCCTTTTGTCTGTAATCGGCGTTGTCGTCGAATCGGAACTTCGCATCCAAGCAGAAGACTGAAACAAACAATGAAAATGTAAATTTGTATTTTTTTATTTTTAACTCCAACTAACATACAATACAACAGTTTTGACTTAGTTAAACAGTAGACCTGCGGGTCTGCGAAAGAGACGTTTTGCGCATGTAAATGGCTCATGCGCAAAACGTCTCTTTCGCAAAATGTCACCTGGTCGTAAAACGTCTCTTTCGCAGAATGTCTCTTTCGTAAAATGTCTCTTTCGCAGAATGTCTCTTTCGCAGAATGTCTCTTTCGCAAAATGTCGCACCTGGGACATAAGAATAAAATTTTGATTTTCAAAACAAAAATCATTTATTTAAATTATATTGAAATTATGATGTTAAAATATTGGTAGGTACTTAAATTTACTTTAGTTTGTATTCCAAATAAAAACAATAATAATATCAATAGGTATCAAACATTTTACACACATTCAAAATTTTGATCAAAAGAATCAATACTGTTAGTAAACATATCCACAGATAATATAATAGGAGCTATTACTAGAGTAACTAAACATTAACAAAGTATTGCAAATGGAAATATTTTTTATACCATTTTTAAAATGATTAAAAAATATATAATTAATATTTTCATTTGCAATACTTTGTTAATGTTTTGAAAATCAAAATTTTATTCTTAAGTCCCAGGTGCGACATTTTGCGAAAGAGACATTCTGCGAAAGAGACATTCTGCGAAAGACACATTTTACGAAAGAGACATTCTGCGAAAGAGACGTTTTACGACCAGGTGACATTTTGCGAAAGAGACGTTTTGCGCATGAGCCTCTTAAATCACTACAAACATAATATTCCTGAACGATCAGCGAGTACTTTCGCGAATACGAACCGTACCCATACCATGAGTTGTCATTACGATACTCGATCATCGATATCGACCGCGTTTGGCGCTCTCATTGGCCCGCTCCAAGGTTGTATGAACGCTCAGCCAATGAGAGCGTCAAACGCGGTCGATGCGTATGATCGAGTATCGTAATGACAACTCATGGTAGAGGCTCAGTGCACGGGCTGCAAGAGATGTGGATCTGCTTAGTTGTTTACTCAAACACGAAAAAACGACATCATTCTATCAATTTTATCCCAAGGATTTTAAATACAATTTATTGCTAAAATGCAAACTTACATTTTCCAGTAAGGGCATCTTCCGCATAAGGGTTCACCTCAACAAGGAGAGCATCTGTTCTGACAAAGAGGTCGTACAACTTTTTAACCATATCTTGAGCCTCAGGTGTGTTCAGGCCAATCTAAAAAGTTTGTTTAAAAATCAGCATTGGCCAAATATGTATTATAATCATTTAGCGTAGTAATTTACAATTGGCGTGGCACGCGGTGACATTGGCACGGGCTGTTTGCCTCGTGTGCGGCGTCATTGATATATTATTATGTAGTAGGTACCTTAGTTAAAACACGTTCTATTTGTTCGTGTTCTATTCCTTTGATAATGTCGATAGGTTCATAGGTGATGGCATCAGGATTTGAGGCAGCCACATCCTCAATGCTAACACCACCTTGAGAGGATGCAATAATAACAGGACCCTGAAAGCAATTGTTTTTATGATAATATAATATTAAAAAAAGGAAGTAAAAAAGTGAAAGTTCGGATTGTTGGAGTTTGTTATTTTATTACTCAACACCAGAATAGCTGAATAGATGGCTCAGGATGAAATTTAGCACAGAGAGCGATTAGCCGACACATTTTTCTAGGTGGCATAGTAGCGTCGTGTCATAGTAGTCTGTGGCAAAAGCTAGTAGTTCGTAAGTCAAAAAAAGCAAATATTTGTAAATATGTACAATCGACAAAGTTTAAACATGACCCATTTTGACAATAAATAGTTTGAATCCGTCAAATTGACAAAGATCAAAGTCGTTACCGTGGTTATGTATGTTTACGCGAATATGGACCTAATTGTATGTGAAAGTCTGTAAGAAAATAAGCTTATGGTGGGTCATGATTCTATTTTGTCGATTGTACTAGATAAAGTCAATTTTATACGTACATTAAAACTGCGCTCCATCATGACGGCGATATAAAATTCTCTACGGGGGAACTTGCGCTCAGTCACCATGACCTTATTGCAAATCCTTCCCCCGGCACCTGTCTGCTTCGTGACAAGGTACTCCTTCAGCATCTTGCTGGCTAGCTCTTGGGCTAATTCGGGCCTGAGTAATACAACACAGCTTGGTGAATAATCAATATACCATTAAATGGCCACCTAAGTTCGTTTTAAAAGGTGTGGCAAATAAACTTTCTTTTTAATCATCATCATCATCAGCTTATAATGTTCCCACTGCTGGGACACAGGCCTCCTCTCTGTGAGAGGGAGTGGGCCATAATCCACCACGCGGGCCCAGTGCGGGTTGGCAGATGTCACATGTCTTCGAATTTTTGGTTCTAGGACATGCCGGTTTCCTCACGATGTTTCCCTTCACCGTTTTGAGAGTAGTAGTGATGAAATAAATTACACAAAGTAATGCGCCTGGCGGGGTTCGAACCCACGACCTACAACTTGTAAGTCGGGACCGATACCACTGGGCCACCACTGCTCTTTTAATAATAATAACTAGCTAATCCATGCCTCCTCTGGGCGAAAAACATTTTTGTTAAATAGTGTCTGGATTTAGTCCTGTCCTGGGTAAAAATATGTCATACCGACCAAATAAAAAAAAAAAGATTTTTATCATTAAAATTATACTATTAACTTACGTGTCAACCATCTTGACACCACCTTGGAGGCCACTTTTGAAGGTTCCTCTTCCTCTGCCTCCAGCAAGGACCTAGAACAGAATAAGTTATTTCACTACAGGTTTATTACCCTTTATAAACTAACCATATAATTATTTCCAGGACTTTACTGATACTCATTTTTAATTTTTTTATAATTTCCACATAACATCAATGATGAATAATAATTGTACATTGCTTTGTTCAAAATAATGTGCATAAATTGACTGACAGTGCGCATGCTAATAATATTCAAGTACTTTATGCTCATTACTGGACATACATAATTCTATGGTTTGAATCATCAAAGACGGCTTTAACTGATCTCGAAAGCAGTAAAAAGAATGTTTTGGCTGAAATGGATAAAAGAAATAAAAATGTTACTCTTCCCATATCATTCAGATTAATGTCTTACTTGAAGAAAAAACAAGTTAATATTTTTGTTGACTTTGTAATAGTCAATTCAAGAAATTACCTGAGCTTTGAGTACAATGTCTTTGGTGTTGAGTTCTTTAGCATACTTGTAAACTTCTTCTGGGGTAGAGGCCACCTTGAATCTTGGTACAGGAATGCCATTGTCTCGCAGGAGGGTGTAGCTTATATGTTCATGGACATTCAAATTGCGGACTTGTTGTTTGCTTGGGTAGTGGTTTGCAGTTGCTGCCACCAGCAACTAGGATTAAAATGATTTAACTTTTGGTTAATATTTAAACAGGTTAAATAAAAGATATCAGTATCATTGTACAGTCGGCCAAGAAAGTGGTGTACCACCCTAAGGTTGAATATCGCTTGCAGATTCATAGGTGATAAAGATTAGTTTCGCTTGCAGATCGATATGACAACTTCTATTGCTGTCTTTATCTGATTATTGATAACGACTATTACTGTTTGTAACGTGACAGCTGTTCTTAGTTTGAACTTGATGGAACCAATGACGTCGTAAAATCAACGGCGGAGAGCTGTAGATTTTGATGACAAAATTGTATCTACAAATTCAGAATTGTAATCAACAAGTTACATAAAATTGTAAAGGCACAAGGCGAATCCACAAACCTACAATTTCTGTAAACTTGTAATTACAATATCAATAAAAAACAAGCTAAAAATAGATTTATCCTTTTATTAAATTTCTACAATCAATTTTAAAATAGGTACTTATAACAAACAAAAACATAGCATATATAGTAATATTTAGAAGATATTGAAAATTTTTAAAAATTAGAAACGGGTGTAACCGCCGTTGGCCTCTATAACCTCTAAAAGACGAGACCTCATTGAACCAACAAGCCGTGAGCAAATATCGGTTCCCCGCATTTCCTCCCAAATATAATTACAGTGACTAATAAGAGCTTGTTTGGTTCTTTCATTTTGATGCGACCATCGTTGGACCATAAGGCCCCAAAGATTTTCTATCGGGTTGAGGTCCGGCGATCTTGAGGGCCACTGAATTACCCTTACGTCAGTGTGTGAACGAAACCAGGCTCTTACGATCCTCGCATTATGAATTGAACAATTATCTTGAACAAAATCAAATTGTGGCACTTCGTTCTCTGGGTAAACATTACGGACTGTCGGTAGCATTGCATTCTGAAGCACGTCGATATAATTTACAGCCGTCGCTCGAGGAGGTAGAGACAATGATATTATAAAGTCATAGATATGTTATCACGTACAAAAACAACGGAAAAAAGTGTGCCGAGCACACATACACACTTTTTATTTACACACATTACATTTCACGACAAGTAAAAAGGATAGCTTGATAAAACCAATAAGAAAAAAAGTGACAGCTAGATCGCCACGCGTCATCAATCCCCCCGCACGTCAGCGTCTCCTCTCACTCGCACCCGTGCTCGCACTCTTTCTTTTACGACGCCATATTTATAAAAACGTAATGTTTATTTGTGAAAATATTAAAGATAAATAGTATATTTACGAATGTTATGTGATTCCTTGACTTTTAGAAGTCTTGCATGTTTAATTTGTACAATATCTCATCACACACGACGGCATTTTCGGTAGTTTTGAGTCACTTTTACTTTTGATTCAGTCTGTGGTACGTGAAGTGCCGCTGGCAACGTCGCACTGAGATCAAGATGTGTGTATCAGCCTCATTTGAGCGCATACGTTATTGAGCGCGTATGACGTATCTACACCTTTTTTACTTATAATATCATTGGGTAGAGAACACAATTCTCCTACACCATCCGCACTCATCCAGCCCCAAATATTTACGGAAATTCGACCTGATTCTCTATTTGGAATTACATGATCATCTTTATACCGTGTTGAATTATATCGCCAAAGGTGAAGACGTCCATGCTGACTGGATTTAAACGTTTTTTCATCACAAAACACTGTATTAGACCAATCAAACTCTAAGTGCTCTCTGGCGAAGTTCAGACGAGCAAGTCTGTGAGCATCCGTCAAATATATTTTCTTGGCGTAATGCCTGTGGTGCAACCCCATGTAATGTAGATGATTCCTTATTGTTTGGGCACTCACATCGAACATCTCCGCAAAATGTTTTGTGGGCTTAAAACCATTGATTTCATATTCCCGTCTCATGAATTCTCTATCGTTATTGGTGAGTGCAGGCCGGCGACCACTTCTTCTGTGATCCAACAAACTTCCCTCCTCTCCTTCACGACGAATCCAAAAGCGGACAGAACGCCTCGATATATTCAAATTCCGGGATATCGCACTGATACTGCTTCCCTCATTAAATTGGGCAATTATTTGTGCTCTTTCGGCAATGGTCAAGTTGGCAGGCATTGAGATGATTTTATATGCAGTTGATTGAAAAATAACACGGAAAATATATCGATTTTTTGCATATATTTGACAAAATGTCAATTGTCAGTTTTCTTTTTCAAATGGAATTCGGTTGTCTATTTAAATAGTTTTTATTACTTTTGTTTGGAAACATTTCAATTGCTTTGTAGAAACTAATGTCCTTTTCATTTATACTAAAGGTTAAAATGTCATGTACTTATATGTGACATATGACGTATGAATACTAAATACATAGGTTTACGTCATGATAATGTTGTCTCTTTCAGTAATATCTTTTTATAACGAACCTTGTTGTAATTTTCGATGACCGGGAAACTAAATCAAAACTGGTACACCACTTTCTTGGCTGACCGTACTTCATCTCACATTCTATGAGGTATTTTGCTTTAGTTTATTGTCATATTTTACCATTTTGCAGTTTTATATAATATAATAATGTTCATACCATTTGTGTGAAAATGAGCAATTCATATAAACTTCTGCATTACAAGTGCTCTTATCATAAAAATCTGATAACATCTAATCACAATACAACTGTTTAGTCATTTATAGATTTCATTCTGCTTAGAAAACAAAAGGATTTTATGCCTGAAGTTATTTTTTGTTCTGTATACTCCATATAATATTACAAAAGTTACTTAGAAACATATTATGTTTTAATTCCTGCATAAGTTATACATAAATTAGATAACAACTTTACCCGTACAATGACTGTTGAACTTTGAACAAATCATCTTCGAACATGAGATGGTAAAATGTATGTACAACCTCACACAGGGATTACATAATAATTTGTGTGGCTAATGGCTGATTTACTACAGCATACTTGTAAACTTCTGCAGATTTTTTTTTACTTAATTAAGTGAGTAAGTAGAATTCATGCATAACTGAAAATCAGCCATAAGGCAACCTTCTATAATATGCATATTTGCAGGTAACAACAATCACAAATCACATGTTTTCTAGATGACCTTAGCATGGTTAATACAGGTCGAGTGATTGACTGCTGCACTTCAGGTAGCGAGTTCTTTTCTCGCACAGAACAAATATTTGTATCAAAATTTCTTAAAAAAAAGCCTTTGCGCAACACTAGGTATTTCTCCTATATAGTGGGTGCATTTACAAATATATAAACTCGCATACACAAACATTCAGACCCAGAACAACTACTTGTAGATCATAAAAATATTGGCTCCATGAAAAATCAATCCCCTGTGACACATTGGTGTTTGTGTATGTCAGTATGTGAGTTTAAATGTTTGAAAACATATCTGTGATACATGAGAGATGCAGAGTGGTACAAAGTATATGAAAAAAAAAATGTTATAAAAATAAAGGAAATTTTCTACAACAAAAAACAAAGAGTAAGTTGTTTGTTATTGTTGCCATCAGTGTGAGCCAAAATCTTAAAAAATACTATCAGTTGAAAGAATCATCATGTTGTTTATTTTTAATTTTAACTGGATTCTGAAATTGATATATTCAGTTCATGTCACATATTTAATTTTTATTAATAACTTGATGAAGACCATGTAATTATTTTGTCCAATTATTATGCTACCTTTTTACATTAAGCAGAATAGGTACATTTTTCTTTTATAATATTTTAAGTCGCAGGTAATTATAACCACTAAAGTATTTTTAAGTGACATCTACAAAATTAGTGTTTTCATGTACTAATGCTATCAGTTCGAACTGTGTGCCACAATTTAAAGTTGAATTGTTACACTTATTATGTATTTGAAAAGTCAGACCCTCGGATAATATTGTTATCTTTTAGATTTATTTGATTTTAGCAAAAAGTGGTGGATTGTGACCAATTGGCGCAGCTGTCACTGGAGTGATTCATAGAAAACTAAATAGGTATAATGATATGTCTAATAGACTTTATATTAATATACATTATAAGAGATATAAACTTGATATCTTGCTTGATATGCCTGAAAATTACGCTGTTCAGTAAACGTACTAGCGATGACGTAAGGTCACAATAGCTGAAAATGACAAGGTCAAATTTATAAATAAATGTCTACATTACTGTCAAGGTCTTTATATTGTTAATGAATGTAAAATATTTGCTTAAATTATTTTTAAACAAATAGGTACTTGAAAATGTGCTTCAATTCAATAATTCAGCTAAAACCATGTCAATATTTTATTGTTTTACTGCCATTATAACAGTGGTAGGTACACCGTTTAATTTAAAGTCACTCCAATAATGGTTATATTGTGACCCTACAATGACGAAATACATAAAAATTACCTTATTTGCATTTTTCAGGGAAATAATTTGGGCAAGACCAAGAGGACGGGGAAGAAGGGCCGCCATTTTTTCACTACCACAGACCACAGCACAGAATATATATACCCCTAAGACCACAGAGATGTCAGAAGCATAGAGATTAAAGTGTTGCCGGTAGGACAATCTAGTTTGTGGCCACATATAAGAAAAAAGTAGCCAGTTTTGCAAAAAAATCTCTTTCAAAATTCGGCTAGATATGGCTAAAGTGCTTTTGGCCAAATACTGTTAGGTATCCAATTACTATTGATAAATATTACAATTTCGGCATGGTGATAAATGGGTTAAATAAAACAATTTTAATACTAATTAGTATTTAACATTATTAAAAGCTAATAAACGTTCAGTTAGTGAAAAATATTCTCAATTATTTGGTTTTAAATTAAGAAAAATTAATTCCAAAGTCTACAGTGACATCTGGAGATCAGTGGCGGCGTAAGGCATGGGCGACGTGCGCCACCGCCTACGGCCTCGCGGTACAAGGGGCCTCGCGCGTCAAAAATTTTTAAAGCAAGAATAAAAAAAAATACATACAGAGTGCGGGGAACGTCCTGCGTGTGGGTGAGAGCAGTCTCAACCATGCAGACTTCCAACCATGTGAATTATATGAAGAATTAAATACAATGATCCCGAATTTACCCAACTTCATTAGAGACGTGAAACAGCTGCTGTCATACTTAACAGAAAATAGCTTGAAAGAAATTTACCCAAATATTTACATTGTCATCCGAATTTTATTAACAATTCCGGTGAGTACAGCCTCTGCTGAAAGAAGTTTTTCAAAATTAAAATAAAAAAAAATATTTGAGAAACACAATGCGCCAAGAAAGACTTTCAGCATTGGCTATTTTATCAATTGAATCAGATTTGGCATCTAGGCTGAATTACGATACCATAATTAAGGAATTTAGTAAAGTTAAAAAGCAGGAAATTTCTGTTCCTTTAAAAAGAAATCTAATGATTTTTAAGAAAATTAAATGTCATATCTCCACCTTTATATTTACGATTTGTAATTTTTCATTAATAATTATGAATCTAATTTGTATTTTTATAAATAAAAACTTGGCAGTATTAATTGTTTTGTTTGTTTTTATTATTTTATAAAACCCGTCTTCAGGTTGCCATAGAACAGGGCCTCGCGAAATTTGTCTTGCCCACATCAAATTTAGGTCTTGCCCCGCCACTGCTGGAGATTCATTAATCTCTTCGTCAATGGGTGATGATGTGGGTGGTATTTCAATTTGTTTGACCGATTTGACCGTTTTTGTGACTTTGTTTAAAACTTCAGCACGAACAATCAATGGTAGCTTGATGGATGACCTTAGTGTACCTACGAGTCCAACTTGCACCTGGCCAGTTTCAACCCGACTACGGCGAAGCCAAAAGGTAGGGCTATGAGAAAGGGTTTTCACTGAGCGGTCGACTGCTGCGCAGCGTTTCGCAGGTTCGATCCCCGCACGGAACTAATATTTGTCTACAAGTGGCTATTTGTGTTTGTGAGTTTCTATGTTTGTAAACGCACCGGAGAAATTCTTAGTGTGAAGCCTCTCTACATAGTTTGTGGATGCAACTCATGCAACGTAAAAAACAGGGTAATGATTTTCCGTCCCACCCGCAGTTCCTCGAGCGCTATGGCAATCTATTGGATTTGAAAGATTATTTTATAAAAAGAAAAAAAATTATGACATGTTTTCTATTTTAGCGGGGGGAGAGCGTGTAAACATTTTTAAAACTGTAAAAAAAAAAAAAAAACAGTTATAAAGAAGTACTCAAGCGCGTTAGCCATTTACAGTGTAAACGCGCTTTATATTTCTGGCACAAACTATGTAGAGATTGTAAAAAGGTAATCGCGTAACAAACACGCAAAAACAAAAAAACCCGACTGCGTAAAAAAACTAAAAAGAAAGAAACTAAGCCCAGTGGTTTAGAATTCACTCATTCACACTCACAGTCGGGGCCCCTTGGGAAGATTTGATTGGTATAATTTGAATGGGCCCCGACTGTGAGTGTGAATGAGTGAATTCTAAACTACTGGGCTTGTTTCTTTCTTTTTAGTTTTTTTACGCAGTCGGGTTTTTTGTTTTTGCGTGTTTGTTACGCGATTACCTAGCCAAGCCTAGCTACTGGATTGTAGTAGTTTGTTTATCGATTTGAATTTTCGATATTGTTTTAATGAATTAAATAAATGTTGGTATGGAAAAAAAAATGATGGAACCTACTCTAAATCCTATTCCAGCGCGCGTGAACGTAAAGCGAAAAAAAGTGTTAAAACTCCAAAACAAATAAAATAGATCCAATTGTCAAAGAAACATGTAAGTACTTACAATGGACATACAAAAATATTAACAAAAAAAAAAGTTTGGGCTCAGCTTATACTAGGTAGGATAAGTAAGATTTCGATTTTGAAAAGGGCGCTGGAACAATTCTATAAACTTGCCGGATATGATTTATTTTATCCTATTACATCTTTATTCCAGGTTTTTGTATGACTATTTTCCTAATGCCCACTCTATGCAAATAAATGATTCTGTACTATTTATTCTGTTCCATTCCATTCCACTCCACTCCGCTCCGCTCCACTCCACTCCACTCCACTCCATTCCACTCCCCTCCACTCCATTCCATTCCATTCTGTTGTATTCTATGATTCCTTTAAATCGCTTTAAATAATTTATATTTTTTATAAGGTGTGAACTGATTACGATGAAACAAAATACAATGTTACTTCAA
Source organism: Agrotis clavis (assembly GCA_954870645.1). Classification (NCBI taxonomy): domain Eukaryota; kingdom Metazoa; phylum Arthropoda; class Insecta; order Lepidoptera; family Noctuidae; genus Agrotis; species Agrotis clavis. Next base: position 15,363,648 of record OX940919.1, on the reverse strand, counting down.
TTTAAACACCTCTACTCTATTCCAGGTTTTCTTTTAACGCCATCTGCCGTGCGTTGGAATATCTTTAGATTTATTATTTGAATATGAAGTTTTTCTATTCCAAGCTAGATCGCGCTACTGAACTGCGCGTCTCGGTGTGAACTGACCGTAATTTTACTTCTGGAACACTTTAAAATTCGAATAACTTTTGATAGACTGAACCGATTGCAATGAAACAAAAACTAAATACGTCCTGAAGTTACGCTCGATCGTTGTGTACAAAGGTTATCTACATTGCCATCGTACATTTTACGGGATAGTGGAACAAATAAACAGACAAACCGACAAAAATTCTAAAAATGCTGTAAATGGGTTCTGTTGATTGTTCTTTAACACCCTAGCTATTTTTTTTTTTTGGATTTTATTTTGATGTACAAATACGATTTTTCTACAGTTTTATTATTATGTATAGATGTATAGATATAGATTACAAGTTTTTGACTTGTTTCAAACCTCAATGGAAGCACTGACTTGTACTCAGTAATCCAACATAAATGCTTTAGGTGCACGTACAACCATATAAAGGGCAAATATAATAATTAAAATAAAATGACAAATTATTAAAAACTATTTTAATAAGTATTTACATATTAAATTGTTGTGGTAATTTTTCAAACTCTATCCTATCTACATTTTTATTTTTTTCTTCCATCCACACCCCATTTCCTGAAAAATAATGATTCTTCTCAAGTAAATATAGAACTAAACTTAATTTTTGGGACTTGCTCAAAGATTCATAATTTAAATTTTCTTGAAACATTGGAATCTGCTTTTCTATTAGCTTTTTATCTATTATATGAAGAGTTTCTCTAACTTTCTTCCAAGGATATAATAGAATAGGGCAGTTTTCATAAATATCTTGATCTGTGAACTGTGCAGACAGTTGTTCATAAACATACTTCACTTGTAGCACTGGAATGTTGATCCAAAAAGGGTGTCTTTTTATAATATTGCGAATGATTGTCATATTAAACTTGTTCCCTAAAGACTGTGAGATGCAGAACAGTAAGTCTTTTCCCTTGCCTAACCTATCACCAGGAGCTTTTTCAAAAACTTCATAATGGGCTGCACTTCCAGACAAAACATTTAAACTAACACACTTTTTGTTATTGCTGTATAATTTGTTCAAACGTTTAATTGCTGTTGTGTTGTAGTGTATCATCTTCAGAAATCGAGGATGTTTATTAAATGCACTAAACTCAGGTATACTTTTTGCTTGTTCCAATCTTTCTTTTACTGTTTCAGGAGCTAAAGTATAAATACTAAAACATCTTCTTTGTGCTTCATTACTAATGCCATATTCTTCTAAAACCTTCCTTGTTTCAAGCATAGTATTACAGTTTCTTGTAGCTAACTTTGGATGCATCCTTATGATCTCTTTAATATCAATGCCACCAATGCTTCGGAACTTATGAATTATATTTTTCAAATTTTCTGGATCAACATGGATTAGATATAAATTAGATTTAATTTTATAATTTGGAATCATAATTTGCAACTGCAATATTTCTAATGTTTCATTTATATATTCCAAAGGTCGATGTTTAATCGTAGGATAAGTTTTAACACCTCTATAAAATTCTTCACTTGTGAGATCCAATACAAGTTCAAGATAGCGTTGAATGATTTTTAAGCGCAATGTGTACAATGATGTGCAGTTTATATCTTCATCAATTAAAGTTGTTAGAGATGTAGGCCACTGGGTCATATAACTTGCTAGTTTATTTTCAACATTTATATAAGGAGGTAGATATCCTAATGTCTTCAGTTCTCCAATTGTTTTCTGTTTAAGAATTGTTAAATATGTTGTTAAACACGCTGAGGATATATTTTGTATCCCACATTCCTCTAGAACTTTGTGACGAAATTTTAAGGTTACAGGCAAAATTCCAAACAGTGCAGGCTCTTCTAACAGTGAGTGATTGGACAGGCCCATCTCATTAACAGCATGCACTAAACTTTCGATTCTTTCATCATTCAGTTTGGTTATTATGGGATGTTTCATACTTAAATAGTGTGCTTTGCTTTCGCTTATGTTTAGATGTTTACATAAACTTTTTACATAACTTGTGCTTTCTTTAGTCGTTGCATTTACTTGCACGTAGCGCCTCCCACTAGAAAAAAGGCAAATTATATTACGCCTTTGTGAGTTCATCGGTGGATACTGCATTTATAATAGTTTTTTCTAATTATTTACTTAGTTTCGTTTCTTCATCTTTGAGTGTTTAGCATGCGACAAATTTATTGACATTGACAATGACACTTGAAATTAGGGATGAGCGTTGAATCAACCGTTGATCTCCTGTCAACGTATTAACGTTAACTGTGTGTGAATCAACTAGTTGAATTCGTCAACGACGTTTACGAGTTTAACTCGTTCGTCTCGTTGAATTAACGAGAATGCAAACGAAACGAGCTGAGCAATTTAAAAACTTACGTTATTTTCAACGTTGAGTTTTTTGGTTCGTTGTTTTTAACGTCATTGATTGCGAGCGGTTGAAAGAGTTGATTTTCGAAATATTTATTTTAAGAATAGTATGTACATAATTATACTCCATGTTTCGCCCTCGAGATTAGCGGTATTTTAATTATTCGTAATTCTATTTACTTGTAGTATCGCGTTATTGACTTCCACTCGATCACTAAAGTTGAGAAAAAGGTGTCGCCACTAGCGACACCAACCTCAATTTAATTAATTTTTTCCGTTTCCTGTCACCTGTCACTGTCACCCGCACTTGCGAGGTCTCAACAGTTTCGTCTTCATTCGTGTTTTAGTGCTCATCCACTTCGGTTCACTACTTCGCACAAAGAACAAAAAATCATGCCGGTGCACCGCCATGATAATGATTTGAACTATTTGATTTGTTAAATCCGAAAATTAGAAAAAACAAGTTAAAAAATCGCGGTGTTGAAAGTGTTTTTTATCTCGAACGAGGCCGTTAAGCGTGTCTTCGTCAGGATCATTTACGGGATCTTCCAGAGATCCCTCACCAATTCCTGCTGAAAATCTCCAAGTAAGTGCGTACCTACCCTCATTTTTTATATTTTTTGCAATTTTGTGTAAGTTACAAAGGATGGCCCGGGGCCGATCCGAAACTTAGACCTAGGGTCTAAATCGATGCGGCCAGGATGACCTAGGGTCCGTATACACCAAACGGCTAGCATTCGTTGCACTAGGATGACCTAGGGTCGATCCGAAACTTAGACCTAGGGTCTAAATCGATAAGCCAGGATAACCTAGGGTCCCTCTACACCAAATGGCTAGCATTCGTTGCACTAGGATGACCTAGGGTCGATCCGAAACTTAGACCTAGGGTCTAAATCGATAAGCCAGGATAAACTAGGGTCCCTTCTACACCAAATGGCTAGCATTCGTTGCACTAGGATGACCTAGGGTCGATCCGAAACTTAGACCTAGGGTCTAAATCGATAAGCCAGGATAACCTAGGGTCCCTCTACACCAAATGGCTAGCATTCGTTGCACTAGGATGACCTAGGGTCGATCCGAAACTTAGACCTAGGGTCTAAATCGATAAGCCAGGATAACCTAGGGTCCCTCTATACCAAATGGCTAACATTCGTTGCACCAGGATGACCTAGGGTCGATCTCAAACTTAGAGCTAGGGTCTAACACAGTTCACCAAGACTACCTAGGGTGGTCATATTGTTGCATTGTTGCATCTGATCTCAGATAACAAGGATTTCTCCACATCCTAGGTTTTGCACGTAAGCTGATTTATTGCAGTTTTACTCTTAATTTTGGAAAGACCAAGATTCATAAGAATTTGTGATTCAGTACAGTACTACCCTCTGATAACAATAATCTAGAGCGGAAGAACGCAGTGTTACGGTTTATTATTACATTTTACGATAATAAACCAAACCCGGTCGTAAATACTGTGGTGATCACAGAACCGCTTGCGTCACCAGAGCAGGAGACCACCCCGATAATAATCATCGGATTCTCCGGGTGACATACGAAACCTCAGCAGTTTTGAGGAATCAGGACTAAGGACCGGACATCAACGAGAAAGTGGCATCCAGATTTGCGCACTTCACAACATCCGGACAAAGAGGTTCGAAAAGAACTCATGAACAAACATTTGGTCCAATCAAGACTGCCTTGCCTGAATACGAGGTTAAAAGGGACAAGGTTATGGAGCCTAGGCAAAAACAAACAGCAGCCGGCATTACATTCTTGGCAAAAATAATTTACAACCAGCTTAAGTAAAACAGATAAAGATGGTGACCTAATATAAAATTTGATGGAAATAGGTCGGTTGTTTTGTGACATCCAAAATTCTTAGTCTGAAGCGAGACACCACCTGGTGCTTGGCAAAGTCAAGAAGGATCTTTAAGATCAGCTGGCACTAACCAAAATTGTCAAATTTCTTTTTTGAGACAACTTAGCAGAGGACGGCCCCCTGCAACGTTACCAGCCGCCTGCACAGCAGAACGCGAGGCAGCAGTAAACCTCGTCGCAGAGCTACACGCAGCGGTCCAAGCAGACCCGCCGCTAGTAGACAAGGTACGTCATGCAGGCAGACTTACACTTAAAACTCATTTTGTCATGGATAAAAGGCTACCAAATCAGATTAGATTGCCCGGTTAATCAGCCCTGCTTACCTAAATCAGTTTTTCTGAATGTTGAAAGAAAAAACATAGCTGAAGCTGGTCATATATTATGTCCATTGGGGCTGTTTCTGAATGTGAATCTAGGCCTAATCAAATATGTGTCACGAGTGTTTACTGTACCTAAGCCACATGGGAAGACACAATTTATTTTAAATTCAAAGGGACTAAATATATTCATCAATACACAACACTTTAAGTTAGAAGACATTCGAACTTCTCCATAGTTAATATCTAAAGATTGCTATATAGCTACTTTAAACTTAAAAATATGCATACTTTATAGTCCATCCCGGAAATATTTGAGATTCTTTGATGGTAAACTGTACGAGTTGAATGTTGTCCCATTTAGTCTTTGTACATCTCCGTTCACATTTACTAAAGTTATGAAACCGTTCGTTGTTCAAAATAACTAGTCTTTAGGTTTCATTATCAATTATAGAAAAAGCATGTTGATACCGTCTCAATCTTGCAAGTACTTAGGGTATATTGTAGATACCCACAAGTGGCAGTTAAGTTTACCTGCAGACAAAAAGAGCTCGTAATAGAGACGAGCTATTCGCACAATTGATAGGTTTATTAGTATCCGCATGTCCCACAATAGAATATGGGCTGCTATACACCAAAAATTTGAACGTTATAAGTTCTTAAACTGGATTGACAGTTTCAACTACGACAAGTAGATATGCTGGTGACTATCTAACTCTAACTGCCTCTCTTGGCCTACTTCCTGCGCATTTATTACCGACTAGACTTAACAACTGTCTCGATCATATCATGCTTAGGTCACAAAAGACTTCCACCGTACTGGTCTTGGACTCTCATGTTACAGATCATCAGCCTATTTGCTTGTTCCTACTCCTCAACTCCCGATCGAGATTTAATGAGCAAAGGACTACAACTCGGTATGATTATGAAGCTATCCGTAAGGAACTGAACAGCGCAGACTTCAGCCCTATCTTAACTTGTAAAAACGCTAATCAAGCTGCTGATCTTCTAATAAACAGTATACAACGTGTGATTACTAATCATACCCGAATTGCCGCAAATAAAAAAAAAGGTTGCACTCCAGGAGTGCCGGTAGAAGTGAAAACTTTTTTGTTACTATGTTTTATTTTTAATTTGAATGACGTCTTACTCATTTTCGATCAGGGTCACGTGACCCTGACGGTCACGTGACCCTGACGGTCACGTGACCCTGACGCGAGTTTTAAATTTTTTACCCATTACAGAAAAAGTGTACAACGCCGCTAAAGAAGTTTTCACTTCAAAAAGGTTGCACTCCAGGAGTGCCGGTAGAAGTGAAAACTTTTTTGTTACTATGTTTTATTTTAAAACTGGAGTAGTACAGATATGAAATTAACTAATTTGAATGACGTCTTACTCATTTTCGATCAGGGTCACGTGACCCTGACGCGAGTTTTAAATTTTTTACCCATTACAGAAAAAGTGTACAACGCCGCTAAAGAAGTTTTCACTTCAAAAAAATGCAAGGTCTTGAAACCGTGGATGACCACTGGCCTGGTTAGATGTCTAAGAAACCGCGATAAAATGCATAACGAAGTCAGAAAAAACCCTGAGGATACTATTCTTAAAATTTCATACATACGGTATAGAAATTTTTGTAATACTCTAATTAAAAAGTTAAGGAGAGCCTTTCAAAAGGAAGAATTTCAAAAAGCCAAAAATAACCCAAAAGCAACGTGGAAAGTGATCAAATCTATTACAAATACCAGCGTTCAAACTCGATCCCCTCGCGAACTTCTGAGTGACTCAGTTGACGTGAAAACATCGGCAAACCACGTCAACCAATTTTTTACTAATATAGGCAAAAACTTAGCATCGAAAATTACAGCCAATATCTCCACCCCTCCTGAAGCGCCACATTTTAATCAACTGCCTAACTCTCTAGTCATCCTTCCAGTAGATGAAGAACAAGTTGGTAGAATTATCCATGACCTTCGTAGTGACTGCGCTACTGGGTGGGACAATATTCCAGCAAGAGTAATTAAGAATTCATGTATTGCCTTAACCCCTGCTGTTACTCATATTTGTAATCTGTCTATTGACTCTGGAACCTTCCCTGAAGCTTTTAAGCGAGCTGTCGTACATCCTATTTACAAGAGCGGGGGCAGAGATAGAGTATCAAACTATAGACCTATTTCCGTTCTGAGTTCGCTTTCGAAAATTCTGGAAAGAATTCTAAACAATTGTCTGGTCAGCTTTCTAGAAAAACATAAAGTAATAGCCAAAAATCAGTACGGTTTTAGGTCTGGAATTTCCACAGAGGATGCAGTTACCGACTTCAGTAAGAGCCTGGTAAGCAAGTTAGATAATAATCTTAACTGTTACGGCATCTTCTTGGACTTAACTAAAGCCTTTGACACAGTCTCTGCCCCCCGACTAATATCAAAGATGGAAAGCTTAGGAGTGCGTGGAGTAGCTCTTAAATTATTCACGGATTATCTTTGTGATAGAACTCAGTGTGTTATCATTGATTCTGTCACTAGTTCATATGATAAACTCACCTTTGGCATTCCACAAGGTAGTATATTAGGACCGACACTTTTCGTGCTTTATATCAATGATCTATGCAAGCTCTCTATCTCAAACTGTGAAATTTTCTGTTATGCAGACGACACTGCACTTCTAGTGTATGACAAAAACTGGGCCAAAGTCAAAGACAGAGCAGAATACGCACTACGGTTAATCATGAAATGGCTTTCCACTAACTTACTGACGCTGAATTTGGAAAAGACAAAACTAATCAGGTTCTGTCGCCCCCAATCAGTTACTCCGCCGTCTGCATCTAACACCATTAAAGCCCACACATGTTGTCCTCATCAATCAGTAAATTGTAACTGTATTACTCTTAGCATGGTCTCGAATGTTAAGTACCTGGGAGTAATTATTGACGAAAACCTGAACTGGTGCGCGCATATAGAAGCACTTTGTACTAGAATCAGACGACTTATATACATTTTTAAAGAACTCAGACACTCTGCCAACTCAGAAACTTTGACTCTTGTGTACCTCAGCCTATGTCAGTCTATAGTTACATACTGCATCCCGGTGTGGGGCGGTACCTTTAAAACCGCAATGATCCCCGTTGAACGTGCACAACGAGCGGTACTGAAAGTGATGCTTTTCAAACCAAGGGACTACCCCACTGATAAATTATATTCTGAGGCCAAAGTTCTCACAGTAAGGAAATTATACATCCTTCGTTCTATCTTACGAAGACACTCCAGCCTACCTATAGATAAAAAATTACTTCAAAGACGTCAAGGTTTTCCTATTTGCAACACAATCCCCTGTCGACATGCATTTGCAAGCCGACAATTTTTGGCCCAAAGTTCACGCATATACAGTGGTGGTCACATAATTAAAGACACCCTTGATGTTGACCACATACATCCAAATTAATGATATTTAGAGGCCCAAAATAGGTATCAGTTCTATTTTAATTATCATTTATCGTACACTGAAGTTATATTTAAAAAATTTAAACAGCATAAAAGCTATATTAATAAGAGTTTAGTCATAGTTCCTGTTTTAAACGTAATACAAACTTTTTTGTATATTTTCCGCTGGTCATCTAATTAAAGACAGTGCGTATTTCAAGATATATTTTTTAAAAGGATCACTTATTTTTACCATTATGCCACGAATTTTCGTGATACTCAAAAATAACTCAGTTTTAACATTCCCTAAAGTTTGATCGTGAAAAAATTCAATTAATATGTGGGAAAAAGCAGAAGTTACGATCCTTCCTACAAGGAAGATAATTGTCAATTTTCATGACAAAGGTTGGTCTTACAATAAACTTGCAGATCACCAACGGTGTTCTAAAGAAATAGTTATCAACGCCGTCTGGCATTTTAAGAAGTTTCATACTACGGAAACGGTGCCTAGGAAACCTAGACCCTGAATAACAACCCAGCGAGAAGACTCAAGAATAGCATTGCTCTCTAAAAAAGACCCTTTATTTGGTGCAGGGGGGCTAGAGAAGTGTCTGCAAGAACGATTAGAAGGCGATAATGTCAGCTAAACTTGTTTGTAAGAATTTCTCATAAGGTCCCACTTTTGAAGAAAGAAAATTACAGAACAAGAATTTGAATTTGTCAAAAAATATGTACACTGGACAGAATGACAGTAGAAAAATATGTTTTTTTGCGACGAAACTAAAATTAAAAAGGAAAACCCTGATGGAAAAGCATAAGTGAGTAGACATGGGTCGTACTTGCAAAATCGCTTACCAGGGCTTACAAGTACGACTTCTTTAAGAAACCAGGTCCTAAAACCAGGGCTCGGGATACTTTCAAGTATTTTCTATCTGGATAGGAAATTGAACCTTATACACATACTAATAAGGAGCAAAATCGCTTTTACAAATAAATACGTACTTATAGAGTATTAGACGATTAGTTTCTACTAGTGTCGTACCAAGTACCGTTATTATTATTGCAGCTTACACAGGTTCAAGGTTAAAAATAAAAAAAAGAATTGCATATTTTGTTCCTTAGTTCCGTATAATTAAAGTTAACTTTCCAAGCGAGTCATCTTTACAGTGAAAAGTACGAGCGAGAGCGATGTACTATTTCTTATTGCAGCGAGCGTGCTGCTCGAGACCCGAACGCGGCCGAAGCGGCCCGACGCGCGACGTCCGATATCATGCCACGTCACGATACAGTACGAATCAGCGAGACTCGGGTCCGGCGAGAGTCGACTAGTCGAGCCCCGACAATACTTTGAAGTCTTGCAAGTATTTCGGGTCGGTACCTGGTGTACGTACTTGGAAGCAAATACCTGGTATAAAAACGTGGTCGCGTAAATACGTACCTTCCCTATAAGTGAGTTGAGCTCCGAAAATAAAATTGATCCAAAATGCACAAAGAAAACAGTCAAACATGGAAGGGTAATATTGCAGTTTAGGGATATTTTTCTGATCACGGTGTGGCACCTATTTAAAAAATAGAAGATAACATGGATTCATTTCAGTATAAGAATATTTTAGAAGAAAGCATGTTAGCTTATGCCGTGTATCATTTGCCGGTGATTTGAACGTTTCAACATGGTAGCGATCACAGAACATAAATACCCTAACGGGAAGAACGAAGACTTCATACAAAAAAAATGCCAACAGCTTGCGACACTAGCGCGCCAGTATTTGATCCGTGGAACTACTTTTCGCGCCAGATTTCAAAACTGATGATTATTTTTTTATTTTATTTTCTGGCGTTGTATCATGAAAACAAAGCGAAAATCCGGTATTTAAATTGAAAATACCACAATTTCGGTTTGTTTTCATGAAACATTCATTTTTTATGGAAAAATATTTTAAATAAAACGAAGATATAAGAGTTTTTCAAAATTTTTATTTTTCTATTTAAGGCTTTTCTAGAAGCTTCGTCGATAAACTGCCTATTTTTTAAAATACAGTGTCGTTTTATGCTTATACTTATGGTTGAAATTATTATGTGCATTTTATTTTTATCATAATGATCACTGCAACCAAGCAACCATTCGAAATTTAATTTTCTCTTTAAAATTTCTATGAGTTCATTTTTTATTTTCGGTTTACACCCATGCTCATCTAAAAATTTATTGACAATTGTTGCAGCTATCTCCACTGTCTCGGTAAAAAAATTATTAACATAATGTAAACTGTTGCGCATAGAATTATATTCTTTAAAACATGTGAATAAATGACTTACCTCAGTGTTCTGGTCTGCAAGCAATGTCATTTTGCACTGATGGCAAATGGGTCCTAATTTTTTTAACATAAAACCACATACATATGCGCAAGCTTGCAGTTCACCAGAACATTGAGGTATTACAGTATTAGATAGTTCTACACCTTCTGTCACATCAAATGTTTCAACAGCTACATTCGTTTCTTTGTGAGGGTTTTCCTGAGTTAAAAATGATTTTAAATCATTTAATATGATATTATTATCTTCTTCGCAGTTCTTATTTTTACTGCTATGCAATAAATTGTTAATGATAGAGGCTTTGAGAGCTGCAACAAATTGTAGGGTGTTTGGGTTTGGGTTGCATCCACAATTGCTGCGGATGCAACCAAAACAATTTTCCAATGGATCTTGGTTCAGTCTGCGTGTTGATAAACTTTGTATGTTATAAAGTTTTTCTAAATTCAGAAATAGACGCTCAACTGCATTTATAGTTCTTATAAAACCTTCCTGTGAAGGCGGCTTGCATCTGGCCCCAATAAATTCAAGGTTTTGGAACATAGTTCTCATCTCTTTAAAATAATTTATGTGTGGACTTCTTCGCGTAAAATTTGTCAGGAATATTTTTCCCCTTTTCCGATCAGGCGTATCGCCATTTAAGGCGTCGAACAGCTGGTCTATTTTTTCTATCAGCATGGCTGTCGCCGTTGCTTCTTGTGGAAGTTCATCTGCAAAGAAAACACTAATTTGTTACTTCGTTGTGAGAGTTGATGGAAAATTAAATGAAACTGAAGGCAAAGAAAGGCAATTTCAGTTAAAATTCATAATTTTGTCTTCTGTAATTATCAATCAATTAGATTTTTTTTTTAAGTATTCCGATGTAGTAACTAATCGTACAAATTAGGCGCTACAAAACCGATGCAATGATTTAATATAATATAATCAGCTAGATTGATAATTAAAGAAAAAAAGTTATTTTTTAATATTATATGTTTAACACAACTTACTGTTTGCAACCTTCGCAAGAATTCCTGCAGCTACTGAGTGGCTGAATACTTGGCAAGCTAAGCTGACCTTCATCTTCTGTTTGAAGTTAGGTTCAATATGCTGCTTGGTTAAACCAGGTGCAAAAACAAAATTTGGATTATTATTGTCTATTTCGTAGAAATCTTTTATGTGGCTCCACTTGGCTATACCTGTAATAATAAACATGATAATCTTGAAATTGGTTAAATTCTTATCATCATGTTGTAATAATGACATCCTTCAAATATAAACCACTTCTTTATTGTTGACATTTAATTTATTACTTCTCAACAAAACCCCATAAAAATAATTTATATATACCCCATTCATTTTTGAGTTTTCAAATTAAAAACTACTCCAACTACAACAACAAAATCACACTCTCAAAGTAGAATTTTCTTCACTAGCCAAACTATCAGCGAGTTTATATCATTCGCGCGGCGGGTTGCTCAAGACACGGTAAATCCTATGAACTCTGAATTGCTAGCGTCCGATTAATGATCCAGTTCAAATTAACGGCATGCCACCTTTGACCTTATTCATGTACTCATGTCATACAATAATTATTATCAACTAGCTTTTTTTACTAAATTTAAATTACCTGGCATAGACTTTCCATCATTTTGCAATACTTGAGGGCATTTGATGTCATACTTCAGCAAATTATTCCTGAAGCATTTGATAAGGTGAGGTGGGTCCATAATTGTGACAATTTCATGGCCTTTATAGTCAAAATACGGTTGAGCTACTGAGGAACCGAGAGAGTTTAATGCTTTGATGTTCACACCAAAGTTATCTGAAACTGTAGCAGCAACATTCAACCCAGCTTGGAAGCTTGCATCAAGCACCTGAAAATACAAAAAATATATCTATATAAATAAAAATGAATTGTTGTTCGTTAGTCTGATTATAACTCGAGAAATCAAATCGGCCCAGCCGGCCGATTTGGCTGATTTTGGTTTTGAATTATTTTGGAAAGTCTTTTTTTTTAATCGTTTCTCAGGCGGTACGGAGTTCGCCGGGTCAGCTAGTATAACATAAAAATTTAGTATAGGTACATGTAATGGTTTAATTTTTTCTTGCGGTTATGCGGGCTCGAGTAAAGGGCGACTCGCTGTCCAACCATGGACCATGCCCGGGTCGACGGCGCATTGTGTTCGACGCGCGCCTCAAAGAGCGTCAGCAAGATGACGGGGCCCCCCTCTAGAGGGCCAAATCCTGCCGGGGTCGCGGGACTTGTTTCATTACCGTGACCCCGGCACATAAAGGACTATTGAACGACACCGTGGATTTTAGTCAGTACAAGTCTGACAGTCCCTGCTGCCCTGCCCGGAGTGGGAGGCCTCATTTGACGATAATACCACAAAAAAAAAATGTTAATTATATTACATACTTACTTCTTTTATAAGAACAGATAATCTATCGGCTGTTACACAGTCACCAGAAAAGTAGAAAGCTAAAGGTTGCTTCCAATTCTTTCTGATTCCAATAGCCATAAAAAGCAATGCATGTGTGGCTGGCTCCATAGTTCTGCCTTGATTCCCATGATCTTGATAACCATCAATAATGTCTTGTTTACCATTATATTGTAAATTTTTTCGAATGGACATTTCGTCGAATGCCAACATGCACAGATTTTCTTCTGGATCCCGATTACCGGTAATTCCTTTGATTGTGTCAAAAATTTGGCTATTTATACCGCATTTCATCGGTATTTTGTTTAATAACGCTTTTAAGGTACCTTCGCTTGGTAGACAAAAAAGTCGCCTCAGCAGTCTATAGCAGCCAGTAGACCTTTTATAGATGCTTAAAGCCATAACTTTGTCATCTATAGTCCACCTCCGTCCAGTCAGTTTTCTGGGAGTGTTTTGTAGTTGACTTTGCAACAATAATGCAAATGGCCCTGATATATTTTTATCTATGAGACTTTTCACATTTCTATCAGTAGTTAATTGTTTGAAGAGGGTACGTGGTTGTTTCTTAATTTTTTTTCTTAGTCTCATAATTTCACTTAAATTTCTCCTACATTTTTTGTAAAGTTTGAGTTTTTTAGGGGTCAACTCTACTGACTTGCTTAAATCCAGCTCCCTCAAAATTCCTTTGGTCTTTGGCATCTGGAAATATGAAATGTACGAATAAGTAAATCACAGATTTTATTGTTCATTTATTGTTTAATGTGTGTGAAAATTGGTATACTACAAACCTTCTGGCTATCAGTAGTTGGTTTACTTGTAGTTGGCACCTGAACAGATGAAGATGTAGTAGGGTTGGTTATGGTTGGCACATGAACAGGTGAAGATGTAGTAGAGTTGGCTATGGTTGGCACCTGAACAGGTGAAGATGTAGTTGGGTTGGCTGCGGTTGGCTCCTGAACAGGTAATGAAGTTTCCATTGTTTCTAGCACCTGAAAATTTCAATAAGATTTTTGTGAGCCAAGATCAGTTTCTACATTTAAATAATCAGGATAGTTCAAATGTCATATTCATAAAATTGCTTATGAAAACCATTTTATGAGATTGAGAGATGTTTTTAAATTTTGCTATATAACATTACTAAGGTAGACATAGAGTTAACTGCATTTTTATTATTACTGGTACAAGTCCTTTCTTGATCTTGATCATGCCTGATGGGAATTGATGAGGTCTATGATGAAATGGGCTTATAAATTCCAATCACATATTTTCAAGAATTAAGATTGATAGATCATAGAGTAAATAGTAATAATTAATGTTAACTTACTTGAGGTTTATCACCCAAGATATTATTATCTTGTTCACTTCCACTTGTGGTTGCACATTGTTCCTGGTGAAACTTAACCAATAAGTCCTGTGTTCCAATTGGGATGGCGTAATTGTTCAATCTTATTCTAGCACTGCTAGTAAATGAGGAGTCATCAAAGTGCTTACTGCATAACATCTTGTGTTGCGAGTGCAAGTCTCTTAGTGATTTCTCAGTTGACCACTCTCCAGTAGGGAAACAGTATTCAGCCCATACACGTGCCCTGAAATTATTGAAAAAAGATTTTTATCTCTTTGATCAGTTTAACTTTTAACTTCTTCATCTATGCATTTTGAACTAGATTTTAACTAATTGACTGCATTTCACTATTACAGTGACCACTTTTCAAATATTTGAAAAATGTAGTGTTACATAAATAATGTAATTGTCAATAAAACATTGATGGTCCGGAACTCTGTAGTCCGGTACAAGATAAAGTTGATGTTTGTTTCATTGTAAATTTTAGGTAAAGTACTAGGTAGGAAGGGTCAGGGAGAAAGTAATCAAAATTGAGAATAGTTTAATAACTTACTTCAGCATTGTACGTCTACCAGGTAGAGGAAATCTGTGGAAACTCAAGTTGCTATCTTCTGTTGCAGTGATGTTACACTTAGCACATTTTCTTCGAAGTTCATAGCGCGTATGGCGTGACATTTTAAAAAATAATGCACAGACACGTACACAATAAAATGAGTCTCTTTCTCGTAAAATTGACCAGGCACAAAAATAACAAACACAATGAAAATGAGTCTCTATCTCGTAAGTGTCCGGCAGGCACACAAAACAGAAACACAGCAGCACAAAATACAAAACAAAAAAATGAGTCTATATCTCGTAAGTGTCCAACAGGCACATAAAACAGAAACACAGCAGCACAAAATACAAAAAAAAAATGAGTCTCTATCTCGTAAGAGTCCAGCAGGCACACAAAACAAAAACACAGCAGCACAAAATACAAAACAAAAAAAAATGAGTCTCTATCTCGTAAGAATCCTCAGGCATAGAAAAACAAGAGAAAAACAATAAATACGACGTCTATCGCGTACGATGAGCCACCATATTTGTTTGTTGACAATATTTTTGTTTGTTTTCAGGTGTTGTTGCCAGAGTAAAACTATGAAATCCTTCTAAAAAAACTATTTTTTTATAATAATAAAAAAGCAGTTACAGATGTGCTCAGCACATGAATGTTATCCATATAATAAAATAATGATTTTATTTAGAAATGGGGTCATTAGTCATAATTTTCTAACAAAATAATTCTACTAATATGGTAGAAATGTTCTAATCTGGTCAAGCAAAGCACCAATAGTGATTTCTCTGTCTAGCGTATATCGTTGTCTCTGTTTCGTTCCTTTTGCCCGACGTTTGCATTCGCTACATAGAGACTTGACCCCCCGTGGTAGCGATCCTAAGCACACTTCAGCAGTGATCAAATGATTTCTTAGAAGCCAATCAGTAACAGTCTTAAATTAGCCACCGTACAGTAGGTCATTAACCTGATCGAAAACTTGTGGTTCCGTGTGAAGAAAATAATTGCAAAAAACGTACAAGTATTGTGCACCACCATAACAAGGTATTTAAAAAGGCATGGGAGCAGATGTCGATTGAAATCTGCAATAATGGGGAAGGCAAGTGTCAAAGTGACAAGTGACAGTTTGGTCCCAAAAGAACTGTCAAATCAAAGGAATTTTCTGCAAAAAAACGATTTATTGATGTAAAATGACTAGATGTTTTGTAATAAGCTGTAAAAATGACGGAACATACAAATTTCCGTCCATTCACACTATCAAGAAATAATGGGTAGCTGCTGTGACTGCCTTGAGAACAAAAATTGAATTATAATTAAGGAAAAGCTATATATTAAACAAATATCCAGGCTTGCGAAGCCGGAACAGGCGGTTAGTTGAGTTTATTAATGAAATTCTATGATTATACCATAACTAAACAATCGAATACACTTTTCAAAATAATATAAATACTTTTCTATTGGAGGTTAAGTACCAGTATTGCATCGCTCTATAAATCATGAAATGGTTCGTCTGGCGGAAGAATTATCACCTGGAACGAGTTTTGTGGTAGTTGTGGTGTTAAGAAATTAAATATATTGTGATATTTCTCAAATCTAAATAGAAAAAGGGGTAAAATTACTGACTTAAAACATTATGATATTTTATCAAAATAGAGAGTCAGAAGCAGCATTATATTCTTGTTAAAGGAGAGGACAGGTAAAACATACCTAAACTCAAAAATTGAAACCTCAACTAAAAGTAATTGTGGATTTATTACGGTAAAATCAAATGTATTACCACTCAATTAAATCACTTTTTTTCCTCTTGTAGATGTACCGCGGCGTCTTAATTCTTCTTTTAGTATATGCACTTGCATTGACGAATAATTTTCCATATTTGTTTTGTATTTAACTCAATTTTTATAACAATAAATCTTGTTTGTTTTTTGTACAAGGTAGACAGTAATCTGACTTGGGGACCAACTATCGCAGCGCCATCTACGATTAGCTTTGAGTTGCCATCCCCATTTGATCGCTTCAATGCCTAAACGATGTCGGGCTGTCGTTGCTGATAAAGGACATGCGACAAAATATTAATAACGTGGTTTTATATTTTTATTATACATCTAAAAGTAATTATAGTCAAGTTCGTTCCAAGATTTAAAATATTTTTTTTTATAGTTACATGATTTGTGTGTCTTTAATTAGTTGGCCAAGTTTTTCTATCAGTTTGAACTGCTTGCATTAAAGTAAACTTGATAAAAATTTAAAATACGACACTTTAATCTATTTACTTTATTTCAAATATTTGACGATAACTGTTTCAATAATTTAAATAATATCGCAAGGTCCTATTGCATTATTATAAAAAATATAGGGTAGGTAAACTTTGAAAAAATGATATCCTCTAAGTGTCTTTAATTATGTGTCCACCACTGTATAATAAAATAAATAAGACTATCAATTTGTATAGACATAACTCACACGAAATAAAGAATACATTAAGTAAATGGCTCCAACCCTTGACATATGACGAAGTAGAAAATATATTGACAATTAGCTCATAAATAGACCAAACCTCCCAGGAAGTAATACTCACACACACACAAATAACATACACATCATACACACATCCCACTCACATACTCAACACACTCACTTAATCACATTCATTTACTACATTTGCTGTGTTAAAACAACTAGTTATTAATTAACAAAAATGTCACGGTTGTATTATATAAAAGAAGCCGCAAAATCTCCCGACTCCTAAGATACAGGTCTGCGTACCTAGTTTAGGAGCTTGGAAAAACGACATTAATTTTGACTTTGATTGTACAACCTGCTATATCCTTATGTTAAGTTCTGTGCTGTTGTTTTATGTACAAATAAACAATTTTATTATTATATTATTATTATATTATTATATTATGTCATTACTGTCTAATTTATTACCAGAAATAAATTGGTAGTGAGGGTCCATTGATAATTCTGTTCATGGAATCCGAGATGATAACTTGGTTTTAGAAATATATTCTGACGCCTCAACGACTGGGTGGGGAGCTGCTTTGTGGGGAACAAACGGCTAGTGGTCGGTAGTCCCATACTGGAAAAAATATTGCATAAATTAATTGGAACTTATTGCAAACTTTTTCGCTTATCTTGCGAAGAACTATTTTAACTGTCCGGTACTTTTACGCATTGATAACACTACCGCAGTTAGTTATATAATTGAATGGGAGGTGTTCAATGCCCTCATTGACTAGGGTCACGAAAGACATATGGCAGTGGTGTGAATCACGAAAGATTTTAGTAGTAGCTTCATACATAAAATCGCAGAATAATTTCACTGCAGACAGAGAATCTAGACGAACCCATCCTGATATGGAAAAGGAACTTTCCAACAGGGGCTTAAAGAAAAAAAAATACAATATTTATTTAGCCCAGAGATAAATTTCTTTGCCAAACGTATAAGCAAAAAAAAAAAATACGATATATTCGTATCTTGGCATAGGACCCAGAGGCTTTTGCTATTGACGCCTTTACTTTGGATTGGTCTAATCATTTGTTTCATGCTCTTCCGCCTGTGGCTGTAATACTTAAATGTTTGCGAACAAATTATCCGACAAAGCTCATGGTATCATGGTTATTCCTTGCTGGACCTCTCAGCCATGGTACCCATTTTTTATGAGACTGCTCTATTTCTTTATACCTGATTCCAGCAGCCGCAACATACAAGCCAGCACCACCCCGGTAGCCGGGATTTTGTAAGGAAGGCATTACCTTAACGTCTAGTCCCACCACCGATAGTAGACATCATGATGGCTTCCTTTTCGGATAATACACTCGGGTAATATGACGTTTGCTTAAAAATAGGAGAACATGTACGAGCCGTCCATTTCAATAATTTTGAAATATCTCACTTACATTTTTAATGATGCTGGCCAATACGGTACGATAAATTCCCATCGCTCCGCACTTTTCTTAATCGTAGGAAACATATCAGGCGATGATTGGATATCTAGGTTTTGTAAGAGTGCCTATAGGTTGCGACCACCGCTAACCCCGTTTTAACACTACTTGCGATGTCAGGGTAGTCCCTGAACTTTACATCCCAATGAAACTCTAACCTTTGAACGATTATCGAAACAATGTGACATTGCTAGCTCTTGTGATGGCTTAGAGATTACATTACAAATGCTTTCTAAACTGAAGACTGACCAAATAATGATTCTAAATAACCAGATTATAATTAAAATTAGCGATTTGATTAAACATCTAGAGTTGGTAATAAACAACCAACTTTATATCTGCCTTTTTTTTTGAAGACCATGGGATTTGTCCTGCAAAAAAAAAAAATACTGGCACCTTGTTTATTAGTGCTCGTAAGCTTTGCAAACCGGTTTCTTCGCAAACGCTCATTAGATGGGTTTAGGTCATGTTAAAAGAGTGAAATTGACGTCTGTCTTTTCCTCGCATAGTACCTACTCGTCACGCTGCAACATCCAAAGCTCATAGTCTAAGAATCAGCTCTGATATAATAATAAAAATAAAATGACGGTTGGATGGAGTGGCAACTCTTCCACCTTTGCAAAATTTTACAAGCCAATCTTTATTTCGACAGATAGTACAACTTTAGCATGAACAATCTGTTCTCATTGATTATGAATAGGTATACTTTTGATTGCGTATATCCAGTTACATACGTAGATAACAGTCTGATTATAGATGTAATAAATATTATTGTGACTTAGATCCAATAAGTGGTTTAGTTTTGATTTTGTTACCTAATATTCGATTCTGTTTATTATACTCGGCTTTGTCCTCTAGATTAGCATAAGAGATTACATGTAGTAGACATACGGTGTCGCCATCTGCACTGTGTTTGAGAGTTTTTTTTTTTTTTTTTTTCTTCGTCCGACAACCCCAGCCAGCGAACTTCATTACACATTCAGTGCTTCGCCATAACGCACAATTTCTGTAAAAAATATAATTTTGTGTCGTGCAAGCGTTTCGTTCTAACCATGGTTAAACGTTCTCGAATAGTGGAAGAGAATTATGAAGACATTGCAAAAAAATTCAAAAAGTTAGAGCGTAAACTAATGCGTGCTCGACGCAGAGATCGACATAGGTCAACAGGACGGCGACTATCAACCTCATCATCGTCAGACTCATCTTCGACTTCTTCAAGTTCTACATCATCACGCTCATGTTCAAGGTCAAGATCACCAAGGTGCGGAAAAGCGGCGCCGCCGCAGCCCGAGCGTCTATGCATTGAAGGTAAAAAATTACATCTACCCACATGTTCAAAAAATTAAGACGCGGGTAACCTAAGGCGTTATTACTTATTAACGCTTTACGAACATATTCTCACGTATAAACTAGTGCTGCGGGCAATCTATGGGATTGTCACTTCGCTAAAACGTGATTATTGAAGGTCAAACATGACGAGTGCAATGCGGGCATTTTTTGGGAATGTCACTTTGCGATATTATATGGTACTGCGAGCAGTCTGTGGGACTGTTACTTTACTATTATACTACCTACCTAAATTATTCGGTAGCCACGTTTAGTGGGATAATGAAAGCAATGCGGGCATTTTTTGGGAATGTCACTTTGCGATATTATATGGTACTGCGAGCAGTCTGTGGGACTGTTACTTTACTATTATACTACCTACCTAAATTATTCGGTAGCCACGTTTAGTGGGATAATGAAAGCAATGCGGGCATTTTTTGGGAATGTCACTTTGCGATATTATATGGTACTGCGAGCAGTCTGTGGGACTGTTACTTTACTATTATACTACCTACCTAAATTATTCGGTAGCCACGTGTAGTGGGATAATGAAAGCAATGCGGGCATTTTTTGGGAATGTCACTTTGCGATATTATATGGTACTGCGAGCAGTCTGTGGGACTGTTACTTTACTGTTATACTACCTACCTAAATTCGGTAGCCACGTTTAGTGGGATAATAAAAGCAATGCGGGCATTTTATGGGAATGTCACTTTGCGATATTATATGAGTACTACGAGCAGTCTATGGGACTGTTATCTTACTATATACCTAAAATGGTTCAATGTCCATTTCAGACATGCCTACAACAACGGCAGGCGCCGTCACCAATCCGCAACCGTCGACAAGTAACGCAGAACCTCAGCCGTCCACCAGCGCCGCAGTGCCACTGCAGGTGTCTACGCCACCATTGCAAGCAGATGCGTCATCAGCAGCATTGGAGCTGGACGACGAGCTCATGGAAATATTAGGGGAGGACCCATCTAGGACTAAGACGTATGGTATAAATATTCAATCTGATCTTGCGATACGCCTGCAGCACATAGCCACTACAGGCTTATCTCAGGACGAGCGCGCGGAACTCTTGAAAAAATATTTGCCTCCAGCAAATTGTACTTTAATTGATGCCCCGGTTCTCAATCCTGAGGTCAAAGCTGCTATCTCAGAGACTGTCTACAAAAGAGACAAGGGCATCAAACTTAAACAAAGACAAACTTCCTCCGCGACATCATGTTTAGCTGAAGCGCTCACCTTACTTATTTCATCGGAACCCAAGAATACGGCATTAATCAAACTACTCATGGACGCTGTCAAACTTTTGTGTGATAGGCAGTATTCAGACTCTGTCACACGCAGGAGCTTTGTTCTGTACAATCTGAAAAAAGACCTAAAAGATCAGCTGCAAGCTACAAAAATAGACAAATTCCTTTTCAGCGAAGATCTGTCGGAAGCATTAAGAGCAGCAAAAGCTATCACAAAGTCTGGAGCTGACTTAAAATTTACCCCGTATCCGACGAGCAAAAAACCGGTGAAGAATAAAAATAAACCACATCAGAGAAATTTAAACGGGCGTGGTCCTCCCCTGAATCACAGGCCGAGGTGGAACCAGAGGACGAAGGAGCCTGCATTCAAGAGCAATCAAAACAACTCTTCGAAACAATCGTCGCGTCAAGATCGGACTCGCAGCAGCCGCCGATAGACTCGGTAAAATACGCCGGTAGGCTATCTTACTTTCGCGACCAATGGTCACTTTTGACGGGTGATAAAAACATCTTATCGTGGATTGATGGTTATCGAATACCATTTTCAAGGCCTGTGAACCAGACCATTATCCCTACAAAAAGATTTTACACCGTCTCTGAGAAAGTTCAATTTGAAAGTACAATTGAAAATCTGCTTAGTATAGGAGCCATCGCAGAATGTAAAGCCTGCGCTGAGCAATTCTTGTCCCCTATATTTTTAGTTCCAAAATCAAACGGCAAATCAAGATTTATATTAAATCTAAAAGCACTAAATAAGTTTATTGATACATCACATTTTAAGCTAGAAGACCTACGTACGGCAATTAAGCTTATTTCTAGGGATTGCTTTATGAGTACAATTGATTTAAAAGACGCGTACTTTCTTGTCAGAATTCATGATAATTTTAAAAAGTACCTTCGCTTTGAATTTGGAAATAGACTGTATGAATTTAATGTCTTGCCCTTTGGACTGAATACTGCTCCTTTCGTTTTCACGAAGATCATGAAACCAGTGATCGGTTTACTCAGATCTTGTGGACACTTATCAACTATCTATTTAGATGATACCTTACTTATCTCAAACTCTTTCGATTCATGCATGAACAACATAACGGATACTACTAAACTTCTGAAAGCTCTTGGGTTCTTAATAAATACAGAAAAAAGTATTCTTACCCCTCATAATACTTGTAAATTCTTAGGTTTCATTATAGACTCACAACGCTTACAGATTTCCCTACCTATAGAAAAACGGGAAAAAATCAAAATTGAAATTAATAAATTTCTATTTTTAGATCGTTGTAAAGTCAGGGAATTCGCAAGGTTAGTGGGTTTGCTAACCTCTGCATGCCCTGCCGTTGAATACGGCTGGCTCTATACTAAGGAACTTGAGCGTTGTAAATTTCTGAACATAAAAGACGATGTCAACTATGACAAATACATGAATATTCCACAATCTGTCATGCCAGACCTCAAATGGTGGGCTCAGGCAATGAAAAGTCCAATTATTAATAAAATAAAAACAAGTAACTATATTTTAGTAATCTATAGTGATGCCTCAACTACGGGATGGGGGGCAGCCTGTGGAGATGAGCGTGCGAGCGGATTGTGGACCAGTAGTGAAAAGTCACGACATATAAATTATTTAGAAATCCTAGCTGCCTTTTTAGGACTTAGGACCTTTGCCAAGTCGTATCACGACTGCGAAATACTACTACGGATTGATAATACCACCGCTATTTCATACATCAACCGTATGGGAGGTGTTCAATTTCCTCACCTCACGAGTATTACTAGAGAACTGTGGCAGTGGTGTGAGGAACGTAATATAGTAGTATTTGCGTCTTATATTAGCTCGACAGAGAACCATATCGCCGATGCAGAATCGCGACGTGTCCATCCGGACATAGAGTGGGAATTGTCACATTCCGCATTTCATAAGATCGTACGAAATTATGGTATTCCAGAAATAGACTTATTTGCCAGTAGAGTCAATAAAAAATGTTTAAAATACGCATCTTGGCACAAAGACCCTGATGCGTATGTATGCGATGCATTCACTATCTCATGGTCTGATATGTATTTCTACTGTTTTCCCCCAATAGCTATCATACTAAAAGCATTAAGAAAAATTGTCAATGATAAGGCTAAGGGCATTATGATAGTACCGATGTGGCCCACGCAGCCGTGGTACCCATTATTCAACAGTTTACTCATATCTGAACCTCTCATATTCCATTCAAGTAAAAACTTAATTATTTCACATTCCAGCAATCGGAAGGTGTATCAGAAAATTACCCTGGTTGCCGGAATATTATCAGGACGTCATTTCTGAAAAGAAATGTGCCACCAGATTCAATACCTCTCATGACAGCCTCACTGTCGGAGAACTCACTGAAGCAATATGATTCATGCCTCAAAAAATGGTTCGAATTCTGTAAAATAAACAATGTTGATTTATATTCAGCCTCGGTTCCAAATGTCATAAATTTCTTAACAGTATTGTACAGGTCAGGTGCTCAGTATGGAACATTAAATAGTTGTAGATCAGCTCTCGCCCTGATTCTTGACCAAGAATTAGGTAAAGATGACTGTATTAAACGGTTGTTCAAAGGAATTTTTAGATTGCGACCTCCACTACCTAAGTATAACATTACTTGGGACACTTCTATAGTCCTTAACTTTTTAGCTAACTGGTACCCAAATGAGACACTTAACTTAGAGAAAATATCTAAGAAATTAATAACTTTGCTTGCACTGACAACCGCACATAGAGTCCAGACATTTTCTAAAATTGATATTAAAAATGTAGAAGTATTTAATAACGAAATTCGAATTAAAATTCCAAACTTAATAAAAACGTCCCGCCTAGCATCATCACAGCCAATATTAATACTGCCTTTTTTCCGGGAACGGCCAGAAATATGCCCTGCTCTTGCATTGCAATCTTATATTTCAATAACAAGATCTTTTAGAAGAAAATTCAAATAGCAGTAGGTTATTAAATCTTTTTAAATCATTTGATTTGACTAATATTTTTGCAGAACCAACAAGAGTAACTCCATCTTCTGCCACTTGTATTGATAATGTTTTTTGTAATTGTGATTATTTGGATAAGGCTATTGTTAATTGTCTGCCATCTGATCATAGCGGACAAATGGTAACTTTTAGATGTATTACAACTAAGCAGCAACTTGAAATTAAATTTAGACCAATAACGGCTGCCAAATTAAATAGCTTTAATAATTGCCTACAAAACAGGCTAAGTGTAATGAGTATGGACGATATGAATGTTAATAAATTTTATGCTAATTTCTTTTCAATAGTTCATACTGAATTCAATAAAACTTTTGAAAAGAAAACAAAAACCATTAACCCCAAATTTGTATTTAGTGACTGGGCGACTAGGGGTATTAGGAAAAGTAGGGAAAGACTATTTGAACTGTATGGCCTTAAGCCAATCATTAACACTGAAACTTTTAATAAGTATGTCGGTGCCTATTCAAAAATTTTTTAAAATACTTGCAAGGCTGCTAAAGCCATGCATATTAGCAATAAGATCAAATCGTCAGAAAATAAAATAAAAACGGTTTGGAAAGTTATAAATAACGAGACTGGCAGGAAAAAAAAGCCCAACACTAACTATGCTTTGCAGACATCTTGTGGTCCTATAAGCTCAAATCTGGAAGTAGCTGAAGAATTTGTTAAATTCTTTACTGATATACCGGTAAGGACTACGGAGGCTCTAAATTCCTCACCTGATATTTCAATAGCTTTATTAAAGGCGAACGTTTCTGGCAGCCCGGCTGATTTTAAGTTTAAACATATAAACCCTATGACAGTTATTAAAGCTTTCCGGGAAATCAAAATTAAAGTGACCGAAGATTTATGGGGATTGTCTATCAAAGTTTGTACAGGCATTGTGGAAACTGTAGCGCCATATTTGGCATTAATTTTTAATCTTTGTGTGGATCAAGGAGTTTTCCCTGATTTGATGAAGTTCAGTAAAGTCGTGCCTCTTTTTAAATCTGGGGACTCCAAAGATACTAACAATTATAGACCAGTATCCGTGTTGCCAGTCTTTAGCAAGATATTTGAGAAAGTAATGCTAAATCAGATGCTTAGCCACTTCAACACCTACAAAATCTTACACGATCAGCAGTATGGTTTCACCAAGGGACGTTGTACAACTGACGCCGGTGTCACCCTATTGAAGCACATATTTACTGCATGGGAAGAGGCACAAGACGCCATAGGAATATTCTGTGACCTCTCCAAAGCATTTGATTGCGTTAATCACGATACATTACTTTCAAAACTTGAGCATTACGGATTAGGTCAACTTGCTCTTAGTTTAGTAAAATCTTATTTGTGTGATAGACAACAACAAGTTCAGATAAATGGTGTAAATTCACAGGGTTTAACAGTTAAAATGGGAGTTCCACAAGGCTCAATATTGGGTCCTTTCCTCTTTCTTGTATACATAAACGATCTACCCTATTTACTTAAAAATCAACTACACAATATGGTGTTATTTGCTGATGACACTTCCCTAATTTTTAAGATAAGTAGGCGAGCCCAGAATCTAGACGATGTCAATAATACACTGCGTCAGATCCATAATTGGTTCACAGCTAACAATTTAGTATTAAATGGAAATAAGACTAAATGCATTAGGTTTGCCTTACCAAATGTTAAAAATAGTAATTATGACATAGTGTTGGATGATGAGATACTAGAATTCGTCGATAAAACAGTTTTCCTGGGTATAACACTTGATTCAAGGCTACAATGGGGCCCTCATATTACAACTCTTGCGGGGCGATTAAGTTCAGCAGCATATGCTGTTTGGAAGATTCGTCAATTCACAGACGTTGATACTGCGAGAATTGTCTATTTTAGTTACTTCCACAGTATAATGTCGTATGGCATTTTATTGTGGGGAAGGGCGGCTGACATCGAGTCAATCTTTATTCTCCAAAAGAGAGCTATTCGAGCCATATATAATCTCCGTAGGCGCGATTCTCTAAGAGAACTGTTTAAGGAAATTAACATCCTGACGGTACCTTGTCAATATATCTATGAAAATATAATGTACGTTAGAAAAAATCTGCATCTTTTCTCTAAAAGAGGTGACAGACATAATTATCATACTAGAAGTAGGAACCAATTAGTTCAGCCGGGCTTCAGACTCGCCAAAGTAGACTCTTCTTTCATGGGGTACTGTTTAAAATGCTATAATAAGCTACCACAAAACGTTCTTGAACTGAATGAAACGAAATTCAAAACATGCATTAAACGCACACTGTGTAAGCAGGCATATTACAAACTGAGCGACTATATCGCTGATGATAATGCTTGGCTCCATGCTGGTCCTGCTCCATGAGACAGTGAATGTATAAATAAATTGATATTGGAAGTATACTTAATACCATTGTTGGAGCTGCTGAAGACTGTACAACTGTATTTGCATTGTATAGATTCAATCTTCCTTGTATTATATAGTTTCATGGCCGACATTGTGTGAGTACTATGTGCTTCGGAGCTGTCATTCACTGAGTACCTACGTCTCTTGTTGACTTGAATGACCCTGGCGGCTGAGATTGTGTCATGCTCACTCAAATGTCTCGCTGATGGTGGCGCGTGTGTCGGATCATTTAGCTCCCTCCAAAATGGTTGAGCTGAATGGTGCTGATGCATGTGTCATGTTCGTGAACGGGAGCTGTCAGTTGAGACTGGTCATCTCTTAGCTGCCACGGTTTATTTTAATAATTATTATTGATCATTTTGTTTTGAATTGTCTTTGTTTTAATTGTTACTCTGGACACTTTTAATCAAAAACTTGCTACATCGTTCTCACATAGTGTACCACCTCAAATGAATGATGTAACAAAGGTTCTGTAATTATTCTGGCGATCTAAAAAGAGTGTCCATGGAGTTTCTTGCACGTTCTTCTCCATAGAGATCTACTTCTTGGAACGGGCATCTACGGTACTTTCACAGTTTTTATGTCTTGTGACTGGGACTGTAGCACCATAACTTTTGTAGTGTTTAATAATATTCCTTTGATTGTCTATGACAATTCAAAAGTGCCTGTAACTGGCCTACTTGAAATAAATACTTTGATTTTGATTTTTGATTTTGATTTTGATTTTGAAGTGATAACCTCTTTGTAAGTTTAAAGAAACCGCATAATTCTATCACTCCGCAGACACTGAGCAGATGGATAAAATCTACTTTAGGTAGTAGTGGAATCGATGTGACCATATTTACTGCACATAGCACTAGACACGCCTCTACTTCTAAGGCACACCAACTTGGAGTAAGCTTGGACGTAATTCGAAAAACAGCAGGCTGGAGCGATAATTCTAAAACATTTGGTAAATTTTATAATAAGATTATATTATCTAATGTGAGCGATGATTCTTTTGCTAGAAATATTTTGTTAAATACTGATTGATGATTACAAATTAAAATTTTTATGAATGATGAGCTGAAAATAACTAAATTTAGCTTTTTGTGTTGAAGGAAATAAATGATCTTTATTTGTTTTCTACAAAACTGTATTTAATTTTTGTTGATATTTTCATATGAAACTCTCAACATCTACATGTAATCTCTTATGCTAATCTAGAGGACAAAGCCGAGTATAATTAATGATTAAACGAACTTACCAAGTGAAGTTCATCTTCGAATCATTAATTTTTGATACCTATTTAGCTATACGGTTAATTTAACTGAGTAAAAATGAAATTGCTTAGTTTATTATTTTTAGAGTTATGGATATTTCCTCCACTTGCTCTCAATATCTACAAGTAAATAGAATTACGAATAATTATAATACCGCTAATCTCGAGGGCGAAACATGTAGTATAATTAATGATTAAACGAACTTACCTGTACGTGAAGTTCTATCATAATTATACGAGATGTTTCGCCCGAAGAGATTAGCGGGAGCTTCCCGCCCTCCCTAAGTAGCCCCAGACATTACGGAAATATAAATCTCTCAACGTAATGAAGACGAAACTGTTGAGACCTCGCAAGTGCGGGTGACAGTGACAGGTGACAGGAAACGGAAAAAATTAATTAAATTGAAGTTGGTGTCGCTAGTGGCGACACCTTTTTCTCAACTTTAGTGATCGAGTGGAAGTCAATAACGCGATACTACAAGTAAATAGAATTACGAATAATTATAATACCGCTTATCTCTTCGGGCGAAACATCTCGTATAATTATGATAGAACTTCACGTACAGGTAAGTTCGTTTAATCATTAATTATATTGGTGGACTTTGTTTACTTCCGTTTACCACAGATACAGATACCTAATCCTAATGTATTATTTGAAATGTACTATTTTTTGTGACGCAAAGGTATAGCGAACAGCCCTCTATAAAAAATAGAAATAATAGTTTTGATTTCACACAATTTTAGATGTTAATTTGTACATAAAACGTTTTCCAATACATAAATTGAATCATTTTTTTTTAAATTCAACGCGTAATCGTTGGATAAAAACCGTTTAATGAATCAACGGTTTACTTTGCAAGTTGACAATTAAATACGTCAACGAGATAAACACGTTAAATCGTTCAATTCTTTGACGAATTTAACTAGTTGATTAACTAGTTGACAAACGTGAATCAACGTTAACGTTTCGTTGACGGAAAAACCGTCAACGACCCATCGCTACTTGAAATTGACAGAAGAAAAAAAATGTATTGTCTTATTATCTATGCTCCATTTCTATAGTTTATGGTCAATGCCAATAGGGATGTTCAAGTTCATGTCATGTCGGATGTGTCAAAAAAACGGCAAAGAAACACGTTATTTACAGGAGACCCCATAAAATATTTTATTTTAATTAAATTATTTACTTTTAAAGTGATTAGAGAACAAAATATTCTGTTGTAATCAATATCTAACAAAAATAAGTAAAAACTCACGTTTGATGTATGGGAACCCTCAACACTCATGTTATTTTTAAAGCAGCAACAGAAATACAGCTCGACATAAAAATGTAGAAAACCGGAAGTCGCCACTGTCTTCGCGCTACCAGCACTTTGAATGATTTTTTTTCCGTTTTTTTCACGTATTACGTTAGTTTTATGGCACAATAATAAATCTAACAAACCTGCGGTCTTTATTTACATCAAATATCAAAGATTTTAAAACGCTGTCAGAAATAAAAATTTTAGTTCCGTTTCAATCCGTTCTGGCCAAGCTGTACGTCATCTGTATTTTACAGTATTTAACTGTCTCACTGTCACGATTCAATTCATGAGAAACAGCCGGCCTGGTGACACGGGCGGACAGTGAATTCTTAGCCATAGCCCATAGGTTTCCGTTGTAGCCTTTTTTCGTTTGGCCCCTAGAAAAACGGCAGCAATTGATTTGTAATGATGAAGATGTTTTTATTCGCAGGTAGAGATTATGAAAATTAAATTGTAGAAAAAAAAAAGATTTTATTAACGAAAGATTTTCTTTTCTTTTAGTTTGGTCAGCCTGTCGGTCGGCCAGCGTTGCCAGACCGTACCAAAAAGTACCGTACTATTCATCATGCGATCGTCGTACCACAACCGTACCTCAGTGTAGACCGTACCTTTTTCGTACCTTTTCTATCCACTGGGAAGCCACTGGGTATTAACGAATTTAATAACTTTACTTCATTCTATAATTGATTTACAAATGAATTTGTTCGATATTGGCAATCGGTAATAATGTTCTACTTTACCATATCCCTTTGAATATTCGATTCCCTATCGCTTTTTTTAAACTCACCTTTTTTCCAACCCATGATGGTCGCAGACAGCCAACTCGAATAAGAAAAAAACTGATCTAATTCTTGAAGAAGTATCCCATCCCGACGCAACCGTACCTTGAAGTTAAAAACCGTACCTTTTCAGAAAGCCAACCGTCCTTTTTTGGGAAGTCATACTGGCAACACTGCAGTCGGTGGTTTATGACAGACTGAAGGACTAGTATCCATGGTCACGAATAATTATTTAAAAAAAAATGGTTTATGACGTTGACGTATATATAGTTATCTGTGGTTGACGTTAAGGGCGTGTTATTATTTCAATTGTTATTTTTAAATATTGTTATTAAAAATGGTTAAGTCTAAAACAGGATCATTTGCGCTTGGATTCTTTGCATTTGCGTCATTTTTCATAATAATTGCCTTCGTAAGTCCATATTGGCTAGTGACCGATGGAAAGTTGAGGAACCCAAAGTTTATAAAAATTGGTAAGTGTTGTCCCCTTGTTGTTCCAATAACTTGTGTTTATTTTGTTTGAAGAAAGCTTTTACAAATAGTTATGCTTCCATTTGTTTGGAATTTAATAAATCAGGCTGTTATTCGCGACTTCATTTCCTTTGCCAATATTTTCATTCATAAATACTGACAGGCGTGTGCGCACGGCCACCAATCTTCTCGCAATCAGATGTATTCAGACAAACAACATAATTTCTAATATCTTTTAAAAAATACTGAACGGATTTGGATGAAAATTGGTACAAACTTAGATAGTTTATACTTTGTATCCTGGCATTCTAGTTTTACTAATTATGGAGATTTTCTTAATAAAATAAATGTAAAGCATCTTTGGATTTAATTGCAGGATTGTGGGAGGTGTGCTTCAATGGATTTGAAGAGGTTCATCACTGGTACGACACTGTGTTCACTGGATGCTGGTGGATATTTGAGGAGGAATATTACATAATTCATGATATACTATTGCCTGGATTTTTCATAGCTACACAATTCTTTTTCACTATAGCTGTGTGCTGTGTCTTTTTGTCAATGTTTTTGTCTTACCTGTACCTGAAGAAAGACAAAGATGATGACAAATACTTGACGCTCCTGGTAACTCTGGGCACGGTGCTTGTTATTGGAGGTTTGTCATTATTTAACTTATCCTGTCATCCTAAGCCAAAGTACAGCAAAATAATTAATGGAATTGATTGAATTGTTCACTTGTGAAATATCACTTAAGTTTAAACTTATTTTCAGGATTCTCTGGCATCATATCTGTGGTAACATTTGGAGCTAGAGGAGATGGTCGAGACTGGATGCCCAATTGGGAACACAATGATCTGGGCTGGGCATTTGCTCTTGGTGTTGTAGGTGTTATCCTACTTTTCCCTGCTGGCATTTTATTCTTAGTAGAAGCAAGGGTACAGAAATATAAGAGACTCCATGAGATGCAGAGCCGAGAGCCCTCATCTTATACTATGCAAGAGAGGAAGGTTGGCTATTCCAGTGCTCATACTGACATATAGACTAAGTTTAGTCTAAGTGTTTTTGCACTCTATCTTTTTCACTCTTTTATGGTTTTATTGAACTTTTTATATATTTTTAAAATCAAGTTGTAATTATTATGATTGTGTTTTTGTACAATTTGTACTATAACTATTGCCTTAATGAATAACTGAATGTATCTGATTAATCCGTCCAAAAATAGGCTTATTGTATCCTTTTTGATATTTTAGAAATAAGAGGTACTTACATAGTTTAGACTGAATATTTTTATAATAGAAATGCAGTTGTAATGTGGTAACAGATTTAATTTACTAAACAGATTAAGAATAAGGATTTTATTACATGCATAACTAAGTAAGTATTTCTGTGTGATCAAGTAGAATAATAGTAATCATGCAGAATGGAAATTGTGATCTGATTTTATTTTCTGCCATATTTATAATAAGGTTTCTGTTTTTTTATTCAGATGGATGGAACCCTAAAATAATGGTAAACTACTCTATAGTAGCTATGTAGTATAGTGTTTGAATGCAGAAACCAAAACATTTTTTTTTACAAATATGTATTCTAAAGTATTGCTTCTGTAATTAGTGAATTTTATGACATGTAGGTAATGTATTTATTTATATTTAACTATGATATACATTGTATATTTAAAATAGTATCACACAGGTGGACTTAAGCCCATTTTTTAGAATAAAAATCAATACAAGAATTTGCTTACTACTTCATTGTCATAAATATGTTTTACACCTGATTAAACTTTTCATTCCAAAAACTGGGTGGCAATGGCACAAATTATTCCCAGAAATATTTATCATAAAAGAAAACAAACATTTTAGATAAAAAAATGCAGCTATAATATTGTATTAGAATAGATAATTAACCAATATGAATAAAATATTTCCACAAAAATAATTAATTTTGAATGTTTTTGTACAGGAAAAGAGGATTGTTAAATTTTATATGATTCTTATAATTATGTAAGTACACACTGGTATGATTGATTTATTTAATGTGTAGAGAGCATTTATAATGCAGCATATTCACTAATCAAAAGATCAATTACATTGGCTAACAAACTGCGTATGTGATGTTTATAGACATGTACTTTATCTTATTACAGTTATTATTGAAAGTACCATCAGTTTAAAAAGGGTGTTTTATGTCATATAAAAAGTCTGATGGCGATGGCGGCTCCACATTTGTGCCGTGAAGGCTCGTGAACAGGCGTGAACGTGAATGTGGATGGTTTTCTCGGGGTTCACGCGCATTCACGCCTGTTCCCCGATTAGTGTCTTTATTTTGTCGTGAAAGGGTTCGCGCCCCCCTTCGCGCGTCGTTCACGTGTACTCATCCACATTCACGGCCCCGTGAATTTAAATAATCAATTATTTATTTTTATTTCTGAATGTAATTTTTAATAACTGCTTCTCATAAAGACAATTCTAATCATATACCTACTAAGTAAATTCAAAAATTCACATATCAATTAATTTAAGTTAAATATTGCCACAGCAAACAAAGTTACAGCAGCAGCTCGTACGTCCATTTCGCGGCAGGTTTTTCGAACGATTGACAGCATCCCGTGAATGTGGAGGGCACGACTTGGGCCGTGAATTCACGGCACTAATGTAGAGCCGCCATGAAGAGTTTAAGCTTACCAATTTAATTCGACTAGCATAGCATATTTTACACATTATTGTGACTCATAAATTCTATCAAAACTCAATACTGAATAATTATCATGTGAATACATAATAATTATTCAGTATTGATAATAAATAAATTGATAAAAATAAAAACTTCAAATGGAATGTAATGATATACCTACATAATATGCAATATAATATTCATAACGTATTTGAATTAATTCAGAAAAAATAAATATTTTTTATGTTACATTTTAAGCTTGTGTGCCTTTATAGATATATAAATTAATACATAATAGTTATATCTATCATTTTATTAATTCATATGTCGCTTTGTGAAACAAAGACGAATTGACGCTATCTAAGTTCAGAGGTACGGTGTTTCTACTTTGAAGTGACATCTTCGCTGCTTCGAAGCCTATGTACATGCACTCCGCTTCTTGAAGTCCAGAGAGCATTCCATGGATAAAGCCACTTGAGAAACAATCTCCCGCTCCTGACACATTCTCAATTTTCTCGATGGGCTCAGTTGGATAAAATCTCGCTATATCACTTTCTCCTTTGTTTTTTAATGTAACCACTCCTTTCGAGCCCATTGTGATAATCATAAACTTGATTAAATGCGATACAACTGGATAAAGTTGTGCAATTTCTGTAAATTCGCAGTCGCTTTTCACATTAGTTCTTGGGGATGATTCAAGCACTTGTGCCATTGCGCGCAATTCAGACAAATTCGGAGAAGCATAGGATATAGTGAATTTATCGCGAACAATTTTCTGAGCTTTTCTTCTGTCCGTTGGTTCGAAAAACACTGTAACAAAAATAATATTTACATGATAATTAAAATTCCGACCGGCCGTATGTACCCCATACGGCCGGTCGTTAATATACAGGGTGAATAATGAATTTTTCAACTGGGTGTGGAGTGTGCATGGATATATCCGATTTGCGAAAGTATGAGGAATATCGAAAAACGTTGAAAGCAGTGGCGGGGCAAGACCTAAATTTGATGTGGGCAAGACAGATTTCGCGAGGCCCTGTTCTATGGCAACCTGAAGACGGATTTTATAAAATAATAAAAACAAACAAAACAATTAATACTGCCAAGTTATTATTCATAAAAATACAAATTAGATTCATAATTATTAATGAAAAATTAAAAATCGTAAATATAAAGGTGGAGATATACATTTAATTTTCTTAAATTATTTAATCTTAAACTTAATTTTCTTGGTTGGCTTCCAAGTAAAGAACGTAAACAAATAAAACCAGGGATTCCCCGCACTCTGGTCGGCGGCAAATGTTGCCAGTCTAAGAAAACATGTTTCACAACAAAATTGATTTATATTTTTTTTTAATCTCGCTTTAAAATTTTTTGAGGCGCGAGGCCCCTTGTACCGCGAGGCCGTAGGCGGTGGCCCACGTCGCCCACGCCTTACGCCGCCACTGGTTGAAAGGAATCTCGAAGCCGATTTTGTCGAAAAGTAAAAGTAAAGTATTTTTCATTTCAGTAGCTCAAACATGTAGGTTTTGCCCGTTTTGCTGCCTGAAATCAGTGAGTAAAATGCGGTTTTGCTCACTGAGTGAGACAAAGAAACTTTAGTTTATGTTTTCAGAAAGCCGCGAATATCTTAATCAGCTTTGGAATAATCATACAATGGGGAAGGCAAGTGTCAAAGTGACAAGAGACAGTTTGGTCCCAAAAGAACTGTCAAATCAAAGGAATTTTCTGAAAAAAAAAACGATTTATTGATGTAAAATGACTAGATATTGTGTAATAAGCTGTAAAAATGATGGAACATACAATTTTCCGACAATTCACACTATCAAGAAATAATGGGTAGCTGCTGTGACTGCCTTGAGAACAAAAATTGAATTTTATCTAAGGAAAAGTTATATAATAAACAAATATCCAGCCTTGCGAAGCCGAGACAGGCCGTTAGTTGAGTTTATTAATGAAATTCTATGATTATACCATAAATAAACAATCGAATACACTTTTCAAAATAATATCTACTTTTCTATTGGAGGTTAAGTACCAGTATTGCATCGCTCCATTAAATCATGAAATGGTTCGTCTGGCGGAAGAATTATCACTTGGAACGAGTTTTGTGATAGTTGTGGTGTTAAGAAATTAAATATATTGTGATATTTCTTTAATCTAAATAGAAATAAGGGGTAAAATTACTGACTTAAAACATTATGATATTTTATCAAAATAGAAAGTCAGAAGCAGCATTATATTCTTGATAAAGGAGAGGACAGGTAAAACATACCTAAACTCAAAAATTGAAACCTCAACTACAAGTAATTGTGGATTTATTACGGTAAAATCAAATGTATTACCACTCAATTTAATCACTTTTTTTCCTCTTGTAGATGCACCGCGGCGTCTTAATTCTTCTTTTAGTATATGCACTTGCATTGACGAATAATTTTCCATATTTGTTTTGTATTTATACTAAATTTTTATAACAATAAATCTTTTTTGTTTTATATACAAGGTAGACAGTAATCTGACGTGGGGACCAACTATCGCAGCGCCATCTACGATTAGCTTTGAGTTGCCATCCCCATTCGAAACATTTACACTCTGTCTCTTTCCCGCCATTAGAAAGAGAGAGAGACAAAAAATTTCGAAGTTCCGATTTTGAATTCGACCTCAAAGACAAACTCGTTCGGAAATTTTGATAAATTAAATATTTATATTTTGATACAATAAATTTTATAGAATTTTTAACTTATTGTTGTATTTAAACGAAAATAAGTATTTACTGCAAAAATAAAATTGATATTTAACCTATAAATATTTATTATTTCCTAAAGTGTTCTCGCTGCTGAAGTGAAAAGTTAAATGTGTTACACGAGAGCAAAGTTTTTTGCACCTCGTGCCTTTGAATCCCTCGCCACACTCAGGATTCAATTGATGAGGAAAAATAAACTTTCTTCTGTAAGATCAAAATTATCTCGCGTTTGGCTGAACTAATTTTGATGCCGTTTTCAGAAAAGTGTGCGTTACATTCCGAGAAAGGTTTTAATATACAGGGTGAATTTTTCAACTGGGCGTGGATGGCTATCTCCGAAACAATGAGGAATGACGAAAAACGTTGAAAGGAATCTCGAGGCTGATTTTGACGAAAATAAAACTGCATCGTTGGATTTTAGAAAAATCAATAATCCTGGCCAGGAACCGAACCCGCTGATTTTGGAAAAAAAATCACAGCCTGTATTATTACACCATTCGATAGTGTTGCTAATAAGGATCAAATTCTGGGAAGTAATCATACACGGCAAACTTTAGGAAAACGTATAATTGAAAAAAGAAACTGATGAATGATCAAGACGATAACTGTATTCGGAACATAAGTTAACCGTTTCTTCTTTGAAATAACTCTTATTTTTGTTCAACTCAATAATTTCGCATTGCTGAATACACTGGGATTGTTGAGACATCAAATCCACTGAATTATTGAAAACAATTATAAATAAATTATGGCTCAGTAGAACATAGTAACATAGAAATATAGCAATTTCATGAAAATCTGCTATTTCCTTAAGTTTGCCTTATATGATCACTTCCCAGAATTTGATCCTTATTAGCAACACTATCGAATGGTGTAATAATACAGGCTGTGATTTTTTTTTCCAAAATCAGCGGGTTTGATTCCTGGCCAGGATTATTGATTTTTCTAAAATCCAACGATGCAGTTTTATTTTCGTAAAAATCGGCCTCGAGATTCCTTTCAACGTTTTTCGATATTCCTCATTGTTTCGGAGATAGCCATCCACGCCCAGTTGAAAAATTCATCCTGTATATTAAAACCTTTCTCGGAATGTAACGCACACTTTTCTGAAAACGGCATCAAAATCAGTTCAGCCAAACGCGAGATAATATTGATCTTACAGGAGAAAGTTTATTTTTCCTCATCAACTTTGCACTTTTCAATTCGCCTGTCACATACTTGTGCACCTTGTAATCGCCTGTCATTTTTTTTCCAAGATTTACAATAAATAAACTACATCCTGTTAAATTTTTAAGCTTACAGGAACAAGTTTTTTTTTTTCAATTTTTTTACACTTTGAAAATTAAATTGTCTAATGATGTGCACGGCTGACGCCTGCCAGGTCGTCGCTATTGCTCTTAGCATGCTATAAATATTACGTGTTTTCTATCTTTACAGGAAGACCGTTAGTCGCAGGGTTCAGTTATTCAGTAGCTCTCCAGCTACTAGGTATAGAATAATAAGTATCGCTAGAACTAACGACCTCAAGCATTTAAATATAATGACACAACATCACGCCTGTAAGCTCCGAACGGTTGCGCTTACATGTTTTTTTGAGGTTCTGCGGCAATAGTTCTGGCGCGATTTCATGGAGGGTATGACTCTCGCAACCAAGGTTCAGGAACGCCGCAATCGCGGACCCGTCTTTGAAGAGTGGGTGGAGAGGCGCCACAGTGTCTTCACCTTTCGCCTGTGCGCAGGTCCTCACCGGACACGGACCCTGTGTCGGATTGGGCGAAAGAAGATGCGGTTGCCACCACGGTGAGGATCACCCGGAGGACACTACGGTAGAGCCAGAGCATACGAATCGTGTGCAATGTCATCAGGACTTACCCGCAATGCAATATCGACTAGATTTGTGAGCAATATCGTCAACTCGTGCAACTCCATTTGCATAGTGTAGCTGTAGAGGTAGATAACTTTTTCTAGCGATTATGCTCATTTTTTGGCAGCCATAACTCGATCCATCCTCTTTATCTATGTGATGTTCTATGACCTTGGGGTCCGGGGCATTTTTTTTTTTTTTAGGTGGTATAATAATCAAATGAGTCCTCCCACCCTGGGTGGGGCGGAAGGGACTGTCAGACTTTTACTGACTAAAATCCACCCGTGTTCCTTCCTATGCCCTTTACGTTCCGGGTCCACGGTATCCTGGGATAAGAAAAAACCCGCGACCCCAGCAGGCATTTGGCGCGAAACACGACGCGCCACCGACCCGGGCTTGGTCCTTGGTCGGACGGCGAGCTACCCATCACTCACCGTCCGCAAGCCCGCTCCGCCGCTGTGCCCTCTGCTAATCAGAGGGACACGCGTTGGAGCGTCCACACGACAGGCTATTCGCATACGGGCAGAGACCCCTTAGGCACACAGTGCCTAAGGAAAAGCTTTTGACCGCATCCCAGGGTGCACCGGCCCGAAAAACTGGTCTTCCCCCCGGACGTAACCGAGAGGGAACTCCAGTCCACGGGCGCACGTGGAGGTTTCCTGTCATAGCACCCCGGGGTCCTTGGGCATAGGATTGAGTTGAGTCTACCACATCAAATATAATTGCCCTACACACAATTATAGGACCAATATATATGTTTTTTTCTTGCACAAAATAGGGAAGGTGCCATGTAATAGTTTTTCTCTATTTCTTAAAATTGCTATGCTCTCCGAATAGTTTAGGCAATTAATGCCCAGTCCATGATATAAGTCTATGCTCCATGCCAAACAATTTACGCAATTTTATCTATCTGTCCTTGTCCCACCCACAAGAATTAAACGAGCAAAAAATAAGACAACCGATTGTCCAGCGTTCCAGTATAATATTATTCAGTTTATGTCTTCCGGTCGTTCCGATGTCGTTGTCGGTTTTGGTCAGTGTTGCCAACTTAGTGCTTTCGGCACTAGATCTAGTGCATTTCTTGATGTTTTAGCGCTCAAAATTCCACAACAGTGCCTAGTGCCTTAACTAGTGCATTTTTAAAAGTCTGCAATTTATCACGCAATTTCGTAAAAACAAAACCAATCAATGGCGCGTTCTGAAACACAGTTAAATTTCAGAACGCACCTCTAATTATTATTAGTTATTTATGAAAATGCGTATCTCCATGGTCGCATAACTGGGCTACGAGCAGCAAATAAAACTTGCTACAATTACGATATTCCGAAGGAAGTTCTTGAAAAAGTCGGTTCGAAAGATGCGTATAAGTTTAAACTCCAACAATCAACTCCTGGTACCTCAACTTCTCAAACAGCCACTTCAGCAACAGTGAATTCAGACCATGATTCCAACTCTGATTCGGACGACGATATATTTTTGTTATAACAATATTCTCAATAAAAACTGATTTTTTTAAATATTTTAATTGATTTCATTTTTTTGGTGCCCTTTTATCAAAATTAGCACAAACCTAGTGCATTTTAGGTTTTGTTTAGCGCATTTCTTACAATAGCAGTTGGCAACACTGGTTTTGGTGGCCTGTTGCCTGTTGGGTTGTTGTTGGCAGTGACAAGTTGTTGGGCGTTGATCAGTCATTTCGAAGAGTATTTTGTTTTTGTGTAAAAAAGTTTTGCATGTAACAGTCTAATAACATATGTACCATAAACAGACAGTGGATTTTGACAAAGTAGCAAGCTAAATTATCATAGTATTTCAAGAATACTAGAACTTTCGTAAGTAAACTTGAGAACTTGTAATTCTCTCACACTCCTCGACTATCAATAAATATTTAAATGCCTAATTGTATACGTTGAATTTATTTTCTTAATACTTCAACGTCACATTTATCTACCCTGTTAAATGAATTAAAAAGGGAGGTATGTCTAATAAATGTTGAAATATTAAAATCCAATAAATTACAGTAAAAATATAATCCTTGTTTCAAAGTGATAATGCATTCAATGGTATAAGTTGTAATTATCAAAACTCCTAATGATCACAAGCAGGTAGTGATGGTTTTAATGCAAGGCAAAATATGTAATGTTATTGTAGCTTCCATAGACCTAAAAAGGCAATTTACAGCTTGGTAAAATTACAATCAGACAAAATCAGCATGTCAAAAATCACTGTTGTGGTTAATTTAAATTTAAATTACTTATTTACAATGATATATTATGATGGTTAATTGTAAAGTTACCAAATGATTTCTTGTTTTACAAAATATTCAGTGATAAAATATTATTTATTGCAATAGATAGATAATCAAAGTTTTAGTTCATTTAATTCATTATTCCAAAAATATAACAAGTTGTAGGTAAGTACACATAATAATATTTTAAAAATATAACAAGATTCAACCATGAAGTTTGCTTGAAGCTTGGTTTAGGCCAAGTACCTATTTAACATTATTTCATAAGTTATCTTAATCATAATTAAGATCTTAATAGTGGTATTTTTATGTAAAATGAAACATCTTCACATTTTTTATTCACCATAATTATTTGTGAGCAATCTTTTATGTCAGCAATTCTCTCAGACAACCTTCTTATTTGGTCGGGTACTTATAGAGTAAATTGGTATACAGGTAGGTAGCTCATTTAATTGTTAAAGTAAATAAAAATTACATAATAACATAAATATTAAAACTTTAAATGGCACCAGTTACTCTCAATGCTGATATTATATTCATTATTACATAAATAAATACTTTATATAAGAAGTTAATGAAAAAACCATGTAAGCAGTTTTAAAACAGTAAGTAATTATAATATTTTCAGCTCAAAGTTTATTATGACCTAATCATGTTTCCAAAAACTAAATTCTGCAGAAAAATGTAAAAAAAAAAATGCTTTGCATATTTTATGAGTTCCCACGGATAACACTGCGTGTGAACATTTTGGCATTGTGTTTCTGGGTGAATGTTGTGCTGTGTGTTACTCACACTGCCTCCATTGACTGTGTTGCGAAACTCTTTTACGGAGGTACTTAGATTTGCTATTCATCTCAGGTGTATGACCTTCTTTTTGGTGTTAAGTGACGTATACCTATACTCATAAAGTTCTTACAAATTGTTCTGACATTGGGTTTAACTAATTAACAAGTCAAAAGTATGTGTAGTGTGGTTTGGACATGAACTACATAAGCTTTATTGTTTTTGTTTGGCTTTGTTTAAAAGTAAGTAACAAAGCCAGATTTGCTTGATTTACATAGATTTTATGGGTGAGTGTAATGTAGCAGTTGTTGTTAAAATAACTTGTTATTTACTGCTATAATTATAATGAATGACATAGCTTTATTTAATTTTGCTTTAATACAGCAAAAAGTTATAATAGCTTTGGTTGTAATTTCTTCCAAAACCGAGGGTTTTAATTTAATACATTGTGTAATTCATATGATTAATTACTTATAAAAGTAGCCAGTTGGGGATTTTATTAGGAGAAAGACATTTATGGACATAAATCCGTCAACGAGGATAGGAAACCATCCGAAAGTAGAAACATCAAAGTTAAGCTAGGTACATCCCATCCTATCCTATTGACAGGATCCCCACTCAGGACAAATGTTTGTGTGATGAGCACCATCATTTTTTCTGTTTCTGGGTGTAATCTTATATATAAAATTTCCGTGTCACAATGTTAGTTACCGTACTCCTCCGAAACGGCTCTACCGATTTTTAACAAATTTTATATGCGTATTCAGTAGGTCTGAGAATCGGCTACTATCTATTTTTTTTTTAATTTATATGGCAAAACAACGTTTGCGGGGTCAGCTAGTTTATCTATAATATTTATGTAATATTTAGAAATAATTATATAAGTATGTTTATCAGTCGTCTAGTACCCACAACGACGATATAATACTAGACTCCGCATGCACGATATAAGGAACAAAAATTATTCTGTCAACTCGCTGAGGTACTACGTAAGCGAGGGGGACGGGGTACTGCGTTGTGATTGGCTAACTCAAGGTCTGTTCTGCCTCAACGTATGTTTACGGTGGTTTACGGCTCACAGGATTGGTCGAAATGAGACGAATATAAGACTTTTTTGCCTAATGTGTTGACAGACATCGGTCGCCTGTTATTAGGAGTCTAGTATTATATCGTCGTTGAGTACCCATAACACAAGCTCTGCTTAGCTTGGGACTAGATGGCGTTGTGTGATAGTTGTGGAATATTATAATTATTATTATATATTATTATTATAGTCAAATGGCATTCAGATATCGTTGTGTTGTTATTATAGTAATTTAAAACTACGACAGCGATAGATAATGCGGAACGTATTAAGATAGAAAGAGATAGCAGATAGCAAAGAGCAACAATTGTCTTACTTTGTCCTCAACAATTTGTGCGTGCTAGTGCGATATCTACCTCTTTTTATTTATAATATCATTGATTATAGTAATCTGTGCTCCAGACTCATCCCAAACACAATGCCAGTGCGGAGCTTCTATACAGGATATTATGTCCCACCTCCTTACGTGCCCATCCTGCCTAACCACCTGCACCTTGCAGGATTTGAACGAGGCAAAACACAGAGCTGTGCAGGTGGCTACTTATTGGTCGAATGCAATTTGATTTCATCGACACGCAAAGAAGAAGAAGTAATCTGTGCTATTATTTTAGAATTCATGAGTTTTGAAAAAACATCGCGATTAGGAGTAGGAACAACTTTCAAATCGTGCAGATGATACGGATTAGTACACGCCCGTAACTTTGGCCCAAACTACGGGTCTCGTAATTTCCTTTCAAGCTAAGTCGGTCAGTAGTAATCCAAAATTTGAATTTTTACCTGGTTGAAAAAAAAATATCGCGGTCTATTTAGGGAAGCCTATTATATTATACCTACTCCATATTACTTCTTGCGACGATACACAAGCGTACCTAGAGCATAGCTGTGTTGTCCTTATATCTACTAGCTGTTCGGACTGGTAAATCACAAGATTTCCTAAGGAAAACGCATGTTTCAGTTTGTAATCTGAATTTTATTTCACTATTTTGTGTCAATCGTGTTGAGACAAACCTTGTGATTAACTCTAGAATCTTAGGGTTTGAATCACGTTTTAATGAATCATAATCCTCGACAACAACATCCGTTTAATAATTACTTATTTGCAAATTAAATAATACGAGATCTCATGTTTTGCCTACGAAAATGTAGGTAAGCATGTATCATGAGAAACCATAAAAACAAAGTAAAATACATTTTTAAATTGCATGTTCTGAGCTCGTTTACTTTCTAATAAGTACTACGTTTTGTATTTTATTTACCACAAGATAGATACTGGCAATAAAGAATCCACATCGACGCTAGGAAAGAGATGCAAGTAATAGACGCTCGCTCTAGTGATGTCGTGAATAGTCGTGATGTATGACAGAGGAGAATAAAAGAAGAATACGTGTTGCATCGATCCCGCGACGTCCCTAATGTGGGATAAGGGCGAGAAGATGACGATGCTTGGAAAGGAAATTTAGCGAGTATCGATGTGCATTCTTTATTGCCTGTACCCGTTATGAATATGACCGTATTTCTTTCGCAAATATTTCTTTTTCAAAATACTAGAACAGTTGTCAAAGAACCGATGACTCATAAGCATCACCAATACGTAACACAGTGTTTGAGAGTAACACGGTTTCTATGCAATTAGACCATCCTATTAACCCATTTATCGGTCTTAATTCGAAAAAAAAAAGATGAAACAACTGGTGCAGCACCTGAGCGATTGGCTACTGCGTTACGGGAGACACAAGTTCACGGCTTACAGATTTTCTTCTTCGCGATTCAGCCAATTCAGGATAGAAACTTGTAAATGTGACACGAATACTCATGATTTCATCATAGGCCCGCCTGGACTATTTCAATGATCCGGGTCTCTTGTTTCATAGTAGGTAAGTTCGACTCAATTTAAATTCGAGTCGAACTTCAGGTTGACTTGTGCTACCGATGTACCTTAACATTGATACGTTCCCTTCCCTCTCTCTACTGAGACACGGGTCACTCTGTAAAGGGCTGGAGAGAGTGGGCTGTAATGAGGGCTGGTCTTTAGTAAGACTCTAAAATAAGAAACTCTGCTTAACTAAGAATCATTGGATTTTTTAACTTGTTGCAGAGACAATGAAGAATAGAAGTTTGGCCGGTAATTGTGGCATTGGCGTGTTTGTCATTGCCCTTGTTACTGTGGCATTGGCATTCGGTACGCCCAGTTGGTTGGTCAGCGACTCCAGAATAAGAGGCGCCAAATTAGACAGGTAACACACACATACGTAATTATTTTCTTTGTTTTTTCTATGTTTATTAAAGCAGCTGTAAGATCAGGTGTCTTCAATTTAACACGCAGTTTGCAGATATAATGAATTGCTACATCTTTATGTCCGGTCCTTGTTATAAAGGCGAGTAAATAACTATTTCTGTGTTCTTTTTAGATTAGGACTATGGAGTCACTGCTTCAGATCTCTACCAGACCCTCTGGATCAGTACCAAAGGCGATTCTTCGTTGGATGTCGGTGGGTGTACGACCCCTTC
Source organism: Agrotis clavis (assembly GCA_954870645.1). Classification (NCBI taxonomy): domain Eukaryota; kingdom Metazoa; phylum Arthropoda; class Insecta; order Lepidoptera; family Noctuidae; genus Agrotis; species Agrotis clavis. The sequence continues at coordinate 15,319,290 of OX940919.1, read as the reverse complement.
ACGACCGGATACGATAAGATCCGTGGATATCTACTACCTGGTTCGTTTCCTTGCATTGTTGTAATTTTATGTTAGCTTTGTCTTGCTAGCGTCGAGGGAAATTACCCTTCAACAAACCCTTCTTAATTTGGCGCCAGTATCAGAATTAACGTAGCCCTTACCTAGCAATTCGCAAATAAAATGTTCTTTTAGGAATTGGACAGATTAATCTATGATATTTCATCAATATTAAACATTCAATGATGCCTCGCACCGATGACGACGGCCAAAAAAATCACAATGTCGCTATTCTGCTCTGTAACCTTATTCATGGAACTTAAAAAAAACGATATGCTTAATATTTGCTTTTTTGCAGGTTTCATGATAGCAACACAGTTTTTTTTTACATTGTGTTTGCTTGGAGTTTTGATTTCAACAATATTAGTGCTAATGTTCTTCCTATGCTGGGGGCCTGATCAACGTAGATATGTGGCGCTTATCAAAAGTATCGGATTTATTATGTTAGGAGCAGGTAAGTTCAACTGAAACTTCTTAGGATACAGATAAACTTGCAATGACGTCGTGAACTTAATAAATACCGTTTTTTTTCAGGTATTTGTGGAGTTATAGCAGTTATAGTTTTTGCGTCTTTGGGAAACACGGACGGTTGGATGCCAGATCATCCAAACAATTACTTAGGTAAACAAAGACTTCATTATTATAACTAGAAATAAAGTTCACTTTTGCATGATTATTCAAATTAACGTAATTTTTTACAGGCTGGTCATTCGGTTTGGGCGTCGTCGGTTCAGTGGCATGCTTAGTGACTGCTGCCCTCTTTCTGACCGAGTCAAACATCCAAGTGAAGAAACGTAACAAGATGAAAGAATCACAAGCTCGGTTTGAATTAGACTATGAAACGAAAGCTTAACATCAAACGCACATCACGACTAAATAGAGATAGGTATATATAGTATATAAGTTGAAGATCTGACAAGATCCGTCTAAATGAATCTTCGTAAGTTCCATTATTTGTATGACTATTTTAATACCAGTGCACACGTTTTTATGTATTTATTTTTACATAATATTTTGTCTATGTTGTAGGATAATTTTAGTTGAGTTTTATATGTTTTGTAAGTCAGCCAAATAATGTGGATAACTTTAAGTATCGTATTGATTGGAGTAGTTAAAATAAACCTTGGTTAGTGTCGGTCTGAAGATTTAAATGAGTGCCAGATGTTATAACGTAATAGATTACCTCCACTGTCTTATATTGTTATAAAAATGATGCTTTTTATTTTTATGTATTAGCGCAAAGAATTTTAATATGAGCAGCTCCTATATTATTATGTTTACGCACTTTTTTATTGCTTTATTTAATTAAGAATTCACCCTTGAACTCCACTTACACATTGCATCTTCGCGCGTGTTATTGTTTTCAATTTGCGAAGTCATGATCTGCTAATAGTATACAATAGTAAAATATTGCATTGTACTCTAGAGCACCCTATAACTACTACGTAATTTTTTTTTTTTTTTAATTTTTCTAGAGTGTCTTATTAAGTTGACCACCATCCCAAGATCTTAGTTTATTCATCCCCATAAGAAATAATAATCTCATATAGCACAAATCACAATAATAAATCTGGCCATCTGGGTTTGCTATGTAAAATGTCATAGGTATTTAAAATTTTGAATACCTAGACTTAACTGCAGCCTTGTTTTTTTTTGTTTGTTAAGTAAATGAGGTTTTTGGGCTCCCATACAAAACCGCGAATTCGCATCTCATTGCAAAATATTTGCGATCTCGCACGAATGCATCGCAAAAACTTGCGATCTGATTGGCGTCGTGCATTTCTGCGATGTGACGTTAATATACTTGGTGACAACATTTCAGTCCGCTCTGAGATAGTCCTGTGAAACTCTGAACAATATAGGGTGATTGGCAATTAGTGTACGATACTTAAACACCTGATAGTGCTCAAAAAAAAAAATCAGCTGTTCAGTACATTTATGTTTGCCTAATGTACTGAACAGCTGATTTTTTTTCACGATTTCGGCTTTGCTCCCATAGTAAAAATTGTTTGTTATCATGAGCACAATCACGTGTTTAAGTATCGTACACTAATTGCCAGTCACCCCATATACAGGGTGAATATTTCAACTGGGCGTGGATGGCTATCTTTGAAACTATGAGGAATATCGAAAAACGTTGAAAGGAGTCTCGAGGCCGATTTTGACGAAAACTAAAACTGCATCGTTGGATTTTAGAAAATTCAATAATTCTAGCCAGGAATCGAACCCGCTGATTTTGGAAAAAAAAAATCATCCTGTATTATTATTTAGATTTAAAACGGGATATTTACCATGTTTACTATTTGTTTTGAGTTTCCGATATTTCATCCTGTATTATTACCTACACCATTCGATAGTGTTGCTAATAAGGATCAATTTCTGGGAAGTAACCATATACGGCAAACGTAAGGAAAATGTCTAATTAAGAAAAAAACAGATCAATCTCAAGGCAATGACTGTATTTGAAACATAGGTGTATCGTTTCTTCTTGGAAATAATGATACTTTTTGTTCAATTCAATAATTGCGTATTTCTGAATAAAGTGCAGTTGTTACTGCACTGTGCAAAACTTACTGCAATCAAACTAAAAAACAAAAATGTATGAACACAAATCATTGGTATTCACATACACTTACATACACACACACAAAACACGCACACATACACATACACACTCTACCAGTTGCCCCCATTTTTTATTTCATTTATTTTGTTAAGTATCTTGATTTTTATTAATTTATTTCATTTATTTAATAATTATTTTAATTGTAATACTTTGTTCTCGACTTATGTTAATTTAGTTTATAGACAACATATTATTATTATATAAAGCTAACACTTATAAATTAAACAATGTAATTTGAATTGTTTTTAACTATTGCTTAATGCTGTTAAATTTAAATTATTATTGATAAAATAAAAAAAAAAGAAAAGAAAATGTTGATAAATTAAAACCAAATAATTGTAATTTCTATATTTAACATTACACGTTGTACAATTGTATCACGCTCGCAAATGTGTAATAAAACTGTAAGACAAATGGAAGAAGTCACTGGCTCCTGAAACACAGGTACCATAACCTAGCTCTGGAGCCAGGGTCTCAGTTATTTACTGTGAAATTTTGTATGGCAATAAAGAATTTATTATTATTATTATTATTATTGTTGAGGCGTCAAATCCAGTGAAACATTGAAAACAACGAAATTTTGTAATTTCGAATAGATTTATGGCTCAGTTGAAGTAAAGTTGAAGTAGTGACATAGGAAAATAGCAGTTTTATAAAAATATGCTGTTTCCTTATGTTTGCCGTATATGGTTACTTCCCAGAAATTGATCCTTATTAGCAACACTATCGAATGGAGTAATAATACAGGGTGTGATTTTTTTTTCCAAAATCAGCGGGTTCGATTCCTGGCCAGGATTATTGAATTTTCTAAAATCTAACGATGCAGTTTAAGTTTTCGTCAAAATCGGCCTCGCGACTCCTTTCAACGTTTTTCAAAATTCCTCATAGTTTCCAAGATAGCCATCCACGCCCAGTTGAAAAATTCACCCTGTATATATATTATTTTTTTATACAGTTTGAATAGAATTATTAAAAATATTATATGTTTTGAATTGTAAATTATAAAAAAAAAACTTTTATATTCTTAAGTCTCAATAATAATATTTTTTGAAAATGATTTCATGTCAATGAATTTGTAATGTAATTTAATTTAGCTCAATTTATTTTTGTTTAGTAAGATCGCATTCGCATGGTAAACCATAATAAGCAAAACTAACAAAATGTAACACTTAGTACAAGTCTAATAAATCTTATCTTATCTAGAAAGTATGGTCACCTGAACCTTACGATAGGCCGCACGAAATTGCATCGCAACTTCCTGCGATGCGACGTCGCATCGCATCGCGGTTTTGTGTGAGAGCCCTTAATCACCATATTTTGTTAACATCTAAGCTTTGGATGACACTTTTATTCTCTAGAGGACTTCATTAAGATGGAGTGTTACGAAATGAAAACAGAGAGAAGACCTGTGTCCCAGCAGTGGGAACATTTATAGGCTGATGATGATTATACAAAATGAACTGAATCGGTACACTGATTTCTGTATAAATATACCTACTGATTTAAAAAAGATGTTACTAATGTATGCCCTTCTAATTTCGATAGCTGCTTGATTAGTAGGTAGTTTATCAAGTGCCTATTTAATATTATAGTTTTTTGAAAAGACATGATTGATCAACAATGTACCTTAATACCGTCCAGTTTGTATACATACTTTGTAGTCAGTAAGAATAAAATTAGTGTAAGGTTTATGTATTTTTTGTATGTATGGACCACCTTAACTGCCTTAAAAATAAAATATAATGTTTGTATTATAACTTTCTTTCATTTATTTGTGGAGTTGGCCGAGCTAGTAATGTTACGACCGAGTTCCTTGTGTTCCTTTTATTGTATCCCAAGCTATTCATGGAATACAATAAAACTGATTCTGTCCATCCTAGTCCCTAGATCTTTTGTGGAGCCATCTCTGTTTCGCCCAGAAATTGGACATGTTTTCTGGAAAAAAAGTAGTTCATAAACAAAAGCCTAATTTATTAGACGATGCAAGAACTCGCACGCGAGTTGCGTTACATTGCGGTCTTTATAGGTAAAAGAATTCAATTGATCAAACGAATACCGCAATGTAGTGAAACTCCCATGCCAGTTCTTGCTCCGTCTAATGAGGCTTAAAGATTAAAGGAAGTGGTACCTACTAGAGATGTTGCGAATGTCTGATTTTTAACATTCGCGAATGCGAATGCGAATATTCAATTTTAATATTCACGAATGCGAATGCGAATATTGACTTTAAAATAAAACGCACGCAACACGCAAAATGATAGATAGGTTTGTCATTTCATGTCAGACTATTTAAATCGAACATTGGCAAAGTCGATATAGTTGAATGAATGTAACTTCATTCATTCAACACATAAAAATTCAACAAGTTTAGTTTTCTCCGCAGGCATGGACAGAGAACTTATAAAAATATCTTTTTGTTTTTCTCTTTTTACTCATATTATATGCAAAATTTTGTACTCAGTAGATTTTTTAATATAACTGGGTGGTAGGACTCATTTGATGATTTTATTACGATAAAAACAAATTTTGATATTTTTGTTTCGATTATTTTAATATTTTAATACAATGGGGAAGGCAAGTGTCAAAGTGACAAGTGACAGTTTGGTCCCAAAAGAACTGTCAAATCAAAGGAATTTTCTGCAAAAAAACGATTTATTGATGTAAAATGACTAGATGTTGTGTAATAAGCTGTAAAAATGATGGAACATACAAATTTCCGTCCATTCACACTATCAAGAAATAATGGGTAGCTGCTGTGACTGCCTTGAGAACAAAAATTGAATTATAACTAAGGAAAAGCTATATAATAAACAAATATCCAGGCTTGCGAAGCCGGGACAGGCCGTTAGTTGAGTTTATTAATGAAATTCTATGATTATACCATAACTAATCAATCGAATACACTTTTCAAAATAATATATACTCTTCTATTGGAGGTTAAGTACCAGTATTGCATCGCTCTATAAATCATGAAATGGTTCGTCTGGCGGAAGAATTATCACCTGGAACGAGTTCTGTGATAGTTGTGGTGTTAAGAAATTAAATATATTGTGATATTTCTCAAATCTAAATAGAAAAAAGGGGTAAAATTACTGACTTAAAACATTATGATATTTTATCAAAATAGAGAGTCAGAAGCAGCATTATATTCTTGTTATAGGAGAGGACAGGTAAAACATACCTAAACTCAAAAATTGAAACCTCAACTAAAAGTAATTGTGGATTTATTACGGTAAAATCAAATGTATTACCACTCAATTAAATCACTTTTTTTCCTCTTGTAGATGCACCGCGGCGTCTTACTTCTTCTTTTAGTATATGCACTTGCATTGACGAATAATTTTCCATATTTGTTTTGTATTTATACTCAATTTTTATAACAATAAATCTTGTTTGCTTTTTGTACAAGGTAGACAGTAATCTGACGTGGGGACCAACTATCGCAGCGCCATCTACGATTAGCTTTGAGTTGCCATCCCCATTGGACAACAGAACTACAGCTTGGCCAGAACGGATTGAAACGGAACTAAAATTTTTATTTCTGACAGCGTTTTAAAATCTTTGATATTTGATGTAAACAAAGACCGCCGGTTTGTTAGATTTATTATTGTGCCATAAAACTAACGTAATAAGTGAAAAAAATAAAATAAAATCATTCAAAGTGCTGGTAGCGCGAAGACAGTGGCGACTTCCGGTTTTCTACATTTTTATGTCAAGCTGTATTTCAATTTACAGCTTGGCCAGAGCGGATTGAAACGGAACTAAAATTTTTATTTCTGACAGCGTTTTAAAATCTTTGATATTTGATGTAAACAAAGACCGCAGGTTTGTTAGATTTATTATTGTGCCATAAAACTAACGTAATAAGTGAACAAAAAAAAAAAAAAAATCATTCAAAGTGCTGGTAGCGCGAAGACAGTGGCGACTTCCGGTTTTCTACATTTTTATGTCAAGCTGTAGCTGTCTACTTCAAGACTATTGCGTTACATGTAGTTTCCACATTCAAATCGTAGTAATAAATTAAAAAATAGTTTTTCAGAAATATTCGCAAACATTCGCATCGATTTATGCGGATGCGAATGCGAATATCAAAAAACATGCGAATATTTGCGAATGCGAATGCGAATATTCGCAACATCACTAGTACCTACTTACTATTTACATAAAGACCATAATGGCATAAAATATATTGCATAGGACAAGTTCTGTCATAGCTACATTCATATTGTAAAAGCTGAACTCAGCACTAGTAGCAAAAACACAGTCCCGTCCCGTCCGAATAACATACAAACTTACAGTACACAACCTCCTTCCCTTTTTTATCTGACTTTATAAATTGGATAAAATAATCTACAACTTGGCCAGAACGGATTGAAACGGAACTAAAATTTTTATTTCTGACAGCGTTTCAAAATCTTTGATATTTGATGTAAACAAAGACCGCAGGTTTGTTAGATTTATTATTGTGCCACAAAACTAACGTAATAAGTGAAAAATAATAAAATAAAATCATTCAAAGTGCTGGTAGCGCGAAGAAAGTGGCGACTTCCGGTTTTCTACATTTTTATGTCAAGCTATAAGTTTCTGGACGAATAACGTTATGTCTTCTACGGCAAACGTCATTAATGTCAAATTCTGTTGCAGTTGGAGACGCTTGTTTTCATTTAATTTATTACCTAAGTAGTCTGTGTTTATTACTGTAAAACGTGCTCTCTATAGTGCAGTTTGAAAGTAAATCTTCAATTATTGATTAAATATACAACAGACAATATGGCGGTTGCTAATAATGAGTATCCGAAGGCATCAAGTAAGTTATTTAATTTGGGCACGCCCATTTATTTTGAATCAGTACATTAATGTTTGTGATTAATCCAATATGTACTAATAGACTTTCTTGAAAGGATGATTAAGAGGCAGTTTCCAAATAATGATTGGTTGTAAATCTTTACAGACGCTACTCTTATCGGAGCCAGTCTAACGTACATTGCTGGCCTATTTCTCCTCCTGTCGTTTGCCGGCCCGTACTGGATCGAGTCGTATCCTGAGATGTTTTCAAGCTTCAAACACATGGGCTTATGGGAATATTGTTTTGATCGTTTCCGCTTCCCTTCGTATCAGTTTGATAAACTGTTTCATGGGTGCCATTACATCTTTAGTCAGGTAGGAACAGTTACTTTTGCTATGATTAAGTATGGGTCAGAATATATATACTATAGCACTTAGTTTGAGATAAATATTAGAGCCATTTACGTATCAAATGCCTTTACTTAGTGTGTAGTGTTAACTTTATGTTATGGAAAAACAAACTTAAAAAAGCAATGAAATACATAAGTAAAGCTTTTTGTTTTTATTACAGGAGTTCTATGTGATCCGTGAATGGTTGCTACCTGGGTGGTTAATGGCAGTACAGGCGTATGTCACATTGGCTCTGATATTGTCATTTACATCTCAAGTGATACTGGCCTGTGTTATAGTGCGATGGCCGCTGCGCACTATTTTGAGATATGAATGGATCTTTGTCAGCTGTGCTTTTGTTATGGTGGCCATTTCAAGTAAGTTTTAACATAATATATGATTTATTTTTGTATCTGTTTCTAAGACAAAATATATATTTTAAAAATATCCTGTATATTGCCTTTGACATATTATATTTCATTTATGTGGGTTGTTGAGGTTCGACAAGTAGCCTTACCATAAAATACTAGTATTCAGATGGTAAAAGTAGAGACTATGGCTTACTATAGTTAGAAAAAGGGCTGGGCAGATGATTATGAAATACATGCTTGTTTACTATTATATCTATTCTTTGTTTCCAGGTGGGTTTTTGTTCTTGGCAGTAGCCATATTTGGGGTAAACTGTTATCGCCGTGACTGGCTTTTGTATCCTTCATTCAATGTGCTGTCATGGTCTTATGCCTTTGCTGTGATTGCCTTCATATTGTTTGGTAAGTATGACTGTCTACTGTTACTGTCCTATTGCAAATACAGTGAGAATCAGTGGATACAGACATGTTTTGTCTTATATCTCACAGATCCTATGAACTTGATTTAATGGTGTAACAATTAATAACTAGCTGACCCATCAAACTTTGTACCGCCTCCCTCAGAATCATTTTTAGGGTTCCGTAGTCAACAAGGAACCCTTATAGTTTCGCCATGTCCGTCCGTCCGTCTGTCCGCAGCTTAGCTCAGAGACGCCCAGTACTAGAAAGCTGTAATTTGGTGTAAATATACGGATTTCGTGTGCCGAAAAAGTGGTAAAATAAAATCTCGTAAAATATTTTTTTTAAGGTACCTCCTGTACACGTAAAGTGGGGATGCTTTTTTTTCTCGCGTACCCCTAAGTGTGGGGTATCATTAGATAGGCCTTTAAAAAATATTGATAGTTTCCATTACCATTTTTTTGATAAAAAGATTCGTTTGTGAAATATTAAGCTTTAAAGTGCTAATTTTTGCTCGACTCGAGTGTCCCCCCCCTCTAACAGCTAAACGGTTATGTTCGGGAGTGTGAATAATAGTAGTATATATGTTATAGGCAATGTGTATAATCTGGCATTGTATAGAATGCCTAGGCTTTATATATATTGCCTAAAACGTTCAGGCAATGCATATAATACGATTCATTTCATACATTGCCTAGGTATTGTATAAAATGCCCAAAGCACATCAGGCAATTTGTATAATGAACGACCACGAGACTACAGATCATTTCATTTCACTAAACTAAGTAAAATGTCAGAAAACGTCGACGTAGCACCGCTTCGTGGTGCTCCTACGTCTGGGTGGTTTAAAAAAAAATAACTACGAAGGGGATGGCGGGGTCTGAAAGACCCCGCCATCCCCTTCTAACCTAACCTGTCCGAGTCGGGGTGCACACAGTCGTATTTACGATATTCAAGTACTATAAAATTTAAGAAAAGTTAAATTCCGAGGTAAATTTACTCATATAGCTAGTGAGCCTCTACTCGACAAGGATCCCCGGAAGTTGAAATTAGGATTAGCTCTACTCGGAAGTTGAAATTAGGATTAGCTCTCAAAAGATCAGTACCTATCTAACTAAATCATAGAATTCATAGAGAAGAAAAATCGATTACATACATTGCCTGTGCTTCAACTGGCATTCTATACAATGCCTAGGTATTTTATACATTTCCTAGGTAAAGTGTAAAATAGTTTAAACATTGAACATCATTTCATACATTGCCTGAACGACCCCGGCATTCTATACATTTCCTAGGTATTGTATAGATTGCCTGCTTTGTACACATTGCCTATAACATATATAACGAAATTTAAAAGAAAATTATCATGACTAAGTAGGCTTTACAAGCTTACGAGTAATAGTCGACCAACTTATAAAACGTACTTGGATAACATATTTTCCTAAACAAAACGTATCGGAGAACATGTTCTTCAACTGCAAATGTCAGTTTGTCAACTTTATTTTTACAGCTATAATAATAGGTGGGTATGTTTTGGGGATAGGTAGGTTTTTATTGACAACTATTTTTAACTAACTTCAAAAAAAGGAGGAGGTTCTCAATTCGTCGTAATCTTTTTTTTATGTGTTTCTCCGATTTTGAAAATTCTTCTTTTGATTGAAAGAGTACACCTTCCAATTGGTCTCATGATCATCAAGTCAGGATCTGATGATGGAATCCTAGAGAAATCGCGGGAACTCTTTAAATATTAAATCATTCTTGAAGCGATTTGACAACAACTCAGTCCCGTCGAGTTTAGGCTCGTTAGAGTCGTCTTTATTACATAGACATTGATGCTGGATGATGTCCATGGTCTGATGATAGAGCTGGAAGGTAACCATGAGTTCTTTCTTATACAACAACTCAATCCTACTGAGCTTAGGGTCATTTGATACGTCTTTACATGGGCTTTTGTACTGGATGTTTTCCAGGCTCTTATGATGGAGCTGGAAGGTACCTAGCCATGGGATCTTTGTAATACAATAACGCAATCCCATCGAGTTTGGGCTCATTTGATTCGTCTTTACATAGACTTTGGTGCTGTATATTATTCTAGGTTTTGATGATAGAGCTGGAAGGTGGCCATGGGATCTTTGTAATACAATAACACAACCCCTTCGAGTTTAGGGTCATTTGATTTTTCTTTGCATGGACTTTGGCACTCGATGTTTTCCAGGGTCTAATTATGGAGCTGGAAGGTGACCATTGTGGCAACTACGGAACCCTACACTGTGCGTGGCCCGACACGCACTTGGCCGGTTTTTTTTTTAATCATATTTACTCACCTTTTAAACTTTTACCTGGACTTCCAAAAATAATTCGGAACAAAAATTACCCAAATCTGGCCAGCCGTTCTCGAGTTTTAGCGAGACTAACAAAGACAGCAATTAAGTAATATACAGGGTGAATTTTTCATCTGGGTGTGGATGGCTATATTCAAAACTATGAGCAATATTGAAAAAAGTTGAATGGAGTCTCGAGGCCGATTTTGACGAAAACTCTGCATCATTCATTTTAAAAAAAAAACAATAATTCAGGCCAGGAATCGAATCAGCTGATTTTGGAAGAAAAATCACAACCTGTACCCTTAGCACGAATTTTCAGTATTTGAGACGTAAAGTAAACTGGAACTTTGACAATTTCAAGTTGACATTTTTCAAGGAAAAAAATAGTTCCGGCTTTGCGCACCAGAGGCGCTGTTCCATTTTTTCATACTAGAAACGCTGTAAATACTGTAAAGTAAAAGAGTGAAAATTCGTGCTAAGGGTACTGTACCTATTAATAAACCATTCTGCCTTGAAAATTAATCAGTTTTTTTTAAATTATACATTTTCCTTAAGTTTGCCGTATATGATTACTTCCCAGAATTTAATCCTTAATAGAAACTGAATCTAATGGTATAATAACACAGGGTGTGATTTTTTTTCCAAAATCAGCTGGTTCAATCCTTGGCCAGGATTAATGATTTTAAAATCCAATGATGCAGTTTCAGTTTTCGTCAAATTCGGCCTCGAGAATCCTTTAAACGTTATTAGATATTCCTCATAGTTTCGGAAATAGCCATCCACGGCCAGTTGAAAAATTCATCCTCTATACCAGTGTTTCCCAACCTGTGGTCCGTGGACCCCTGGGGGTCCGCGAGTATATGTATGGGGGTCCGCGGTGTCATCTCTGAACCATAGATAAATGCTAATGTCTCGTAATCGCTACGCTTAGTTAGCACGGCGAACGTGCGCCAACGTGCGGTGAGCGAGACTGAATGAATGATGTAAGTGAAATAAGTGCGTGCGTTTATACAAAAAGCAAATACAGAAACAGATTACAACTCAAATCTGATTTGAGATTATAATTAAATTATTATTTTATTAAGGGGGTCCGTGAAAACTGTGCTTGATTTCCTAGGGGTCCGTGGCTGAAAAAGGTTGGGAAACGCTGCTCTATACTTAATTATAGATATTTTTATATAACTAGATATGAACTGTCACTTTAACACATCTATTTTATGATATGAAGTACAGTATGAAACAAATACTAAGATAGGCTTAATGTATGTTCTATGTCAAGTGTGCATTTAATTTGTTACAAGTTTGTCTTAGTACAGTAGTATGGCTGGCAGGCGTCAATGCAAACCATAGCATGCTCGGCATATTATGGCAGCGTCCAATATTAATTCATTTGATTGTAAATATAATCAGTATTTTCATTTGAAGATAAGAGGCGAAAAATATTGAAATTGTCCATTTCTATACAGGAGCAGCAGCAATCCTGCTGTATTTGGAATCCCGTAAGCTCTACGAACTTCGTTTGGAAGCAAAGAACTTGGTAGGTCAGATACAACATAGCCAGCCAGAACATGCACTTCATCACCTGCGTAACCAATTGCAGCAACAACGCCAGCTGGGTTTTATATAAGTATAATCTCGTCCAATAATATTTTTCTTTTAAATTTAATGTACTTTAAACACATGAACTTCTATTGATTAATCACTTAAAATAGAGCTTGTTTTCACCATTCTACAAGCAAGTAGTTACTATGTATGCAGAATTAACGCAGGATCAGTATTGTATTGTCTTGCTGTGCTTAAAGCATTTGTTGGAACAGTGGAAAAGGCAAAGTTTAAACTCCTGCACTTTGTTCCAAATTATAAAATGAAATTGATTGAATCTCAATGAAATAATGACTCAGTTTTGCTGTTTGTTCGTGTGCAATTTTCTTAAGTAGTTTGTGTAATGTGTGGTGATTAGGCTAATTGGTTCCATTCCAAAGTTTTATAATTATGTACTTATTGATGCAGCTTAATGAATTTGTGCCTTCCATTTCAAACATTTCTTTTCACAATGATTATTTAGAATAGTTTTGTATTTTTCTTATGTAAGTTCCCAAGTACTCTTCTAAGTAGGTACCTAAGTATATTTGTGTTTTTTAATTATGTTTTATTATTATTGAGCATTATTGCGTATTATTGAGCTTATTTAGTTGCTCTATTAATATAATATCTCTGAGTTAATTTGTGACTGAATATTGTATTATTCTTTCTTACTGGTCAGTTTAATGGTGAGTGTGTAGTATGGTCAAATAATATGATTTACTTTAATTAGTATTTCTATCAAAAAGTATAAAGTTAAAAGTGCACCGCCCAGTAAAATGTACAAGAATAATACATACTATCTTAGATAATTATGTAATAGTTTTTATTTTTTATAAATTTAACTTACGTTTGTACCTAAGTAGGTATATGTTTTAATTTTACTTTAATCATGGATTTTGTCTATTACTAAAAAAAAGCATCATGTTAAGACTATGTATTCGTATGACAAATAATTAAAATTGTACCTAATGAAGTACCTAAGTGCCTTGAAAGAAGTAATCTCTTGTCAACAATATAATTTCTTAGTGACTTAAATATAACATATCCGTCCCAATAATAATCTCATTAAAAAGCCATTCCAAGGATGAGCACTGATTGTACTGATAAATTTAAATATAACTTTATTTTACTGACTAAATATTGTTTTTAAATCTGTCCTCAAATTCACGTCCCTTAGGAGCCTATACTTACTACCTCAAATGGCTTAGCAGAAACCTGTGATACGTCGAAAATACTACAGCATTAATTTTGAAATAAATATATGGTAAAGTTGAGGATTAATGTTAGGTCTTATGTTTGGCGAAAACATGATTCCATAAAATTTTCTCTATAGAAAAAAATCCCAAAGTTACCTCTAAATTGAACAATAAAACGCTGGCAATCAGAAAAATACTTAAAATTACATCATGAAACTTTTTATACTAACTGAACTAACTATAAAGCAGGTCTTATGTTATTTACTTTTTTGAATTTCCTTTTTTTTCGCCGTAAAATAAATAGATTTGCGTGTAGACAGCTAAAAGAAAGAGCAAGCAATAGTGCGTGGTACGTGCAAGTGCGAGCGAGTAAGATTATACTGAAGTACTATTAGACCCTTAAGGTACTGATACACATGCTTTAAACTAGCATGCTAAAAGAGCATGCTTATGAGCATGCTTATAGTTTACATTTAAATTAGCATGCTCATTATTAGCAAATGGTTTCGATACACATGCTACTAAGTAGCATTTGCCCAAAGGTAGCATGCTCTCATGCTAGTTAAAGTATGTGTATCTGTACCTTTATGTCACGCGGGGGTTAATGTCAGGGTGCGTACTAGCATTTGCAACCCCTCTATGTAGGACGAAACGATAGGATAATGCATGTATGAGCCAGGGGATCGACTCTATAAAAGTCGGTCAATGAAAATAAGGGTCATTTCTACTACATGGGACTTACCGACATACGATTTATAAAGCTACCAAACTTAAATAATGACAGCACGATTGGACAATGGCTGCTCCCGATGAATTTTTAAAATTCATGTCTTTAAATATAATGGGGAGCATGATTCGTTTGGAAGTTTGTGCAAATTACGGCCCGTATTTTCGTTGACAAACTGATGGAGAGTAGACTCCTTATAATAAGAAAAAGGTCATAACACTTAGGATACATCCGTGGATTTTTGTTTAACGTAATGAAATCAGATATTGGGAAGTCGGGTGTCGATGCTGGTATTTAACGCCTGTCGTGATGACCAGCATTTCGTGCTTAGAATTGATGCACCGGTGTGAATCGTTTTAAGACTCGCAGTTTTCAGTTGCTCCATTTAAATACTGATATTCAGCCACAGCCAGTAAGGCGAAGTCGACTTCAACACATTCAACGATGATGACTCGAAAGTGGTGGAGCACTTTCGAGTCATCATTCGGGTCTTAAAACGATTCACTTTATCAACGATATTGCTATAAATTTTGTATTTAATACTCTGTTAGAGTAGATAATTGTTAAAGAACAGTTTTAGGGCAATTCTATTATGATGTTGGTAATGTGGCGTGTTTAGATACGATACCTGTTGGTAAGACTGGTTGTCAGATTTTCGTGATACTAACTACTTGTTTATGTAACACGTGCTTAACAGAGTTACGTAGTTCTAAGTGCCAAGAAAAACTTTCGGAATGTACCTAATGGATGGTCCAAGGATGGTCAGTTGGTCACCCATCCACGAACAGATTTTGGCAAACGTGCCTCTTTAAATATGGCCCCGTGCGGAAAAATATGATCAGTTTCACATTTTTTGTAAGAAAAATAAGGACTTACCAGGTTTATGCAGACGTTGACACATCTCTAAGATGTAGTCAATTGTAGTTTGAGGAACGTTGCCGTCTAGAATTACTAAGGGAGCTTCTTCGAGAACATGCATGTGCTTATTCACCTGTAAATAATTAACATGTTGGTAAAGAAAAGTGGAGTTTATATTGACATCAAAGTGGCTAAAATTAAAGGCTTTTGTTTCATGCGACAGTCGATGCCAAGACGGCACGATGGCACCTCTAGCAACGGCCTCAAGTGTCAGTTATTAATTATAGCCTTAGCTTTATCGTCTGACGTGGTTTCGTGTCATTGTGGCCGCCTCAGCTTAACACAACGTAAGTATAAAATAACAGAATAGGTATACCTGAATATACCTATGGGTGTGCTACAGTATGTGATAATTAATTGTTCAATTTGATGGCTTTCTGTATTTCTTTAATCTGGAATAATGAGGTTTCTCCATGGGACCAAAATTGAAATCGCTTTATAATATCAGGTGCCCTATACCTACATTTGGTCGAATGAGTATTGAATTTTTTTTGAGCTGCTCTGTTTTTTGCCGTACAGGAACAAGCTAAGTATGTAGTTAATTTAGCACATCCTCTTTTTTTGTTGGTATAGCATCATCAAATGAGTCCTCTCGCCCTTGGTAGAGCGGATGGGACTGTCAGACTCTTACTGACTGAAAATCCACCCTGTTTCTTTACTGTTCTTCAGTTTGCGTTCCAGGTTTACCTTTACAGATGGTTACACGATGTAGCACACCCCTAGGTATGTTTCGGGTTCGCGGGACTGTCTATCAGGTAACCGTGACCCTGGAACGTAAAGGACTATTGAAGGACAACGTGGATTTTAGTCAGTACAAGTTTCCCGTCCTGCCCTGGGTGGGAGGACTTATTTGATGATTTTACCACGTAAAAAAAAGCGGGACTTATCGAATTACTGTGACCCTGGAACGTAAAGGACTATTGAAGGACACCGTGGATTTTAGTCAGTACAAGTCTGACAGTAAGCGTGGGGGGACTCATTTGATGATTTTATCACGTAAAAAAAAGTAAGTACTTAAAAGTAAACCTATAAACACACCCATAGGAATGCAATATTATACATTTTATAATTTTATGACTATGCAATGTTGGAAGCGTTATCAATCGTGCCCCTAGTTTGGGTTTTATGTTCCTCCATAAAATAATATATTTACAGTCGACATTCTAAATGTTGGTATATCTATATATATAGCAAGGGAGGAGTAGTAGTAGGTGTACCTACCTATATCTGGGTAGGTACTAGGTACCTACCCGTTTATGATCTACCTTAACTTACTAACCTTACGAATCTTACGTACAACTTATTAATAATTCATTTCAGGTTATAACCGTGACTTTTTGTTTGCTAACTGTTTTTACTGTTCTGTCCACAGGACAGTTACTATCCTGTGGACCCTACCTAGCCATTTTCATGCAGTGGCTACCTCCAAGGCTTCTGATAAGTACACATATCATCATGGTTTTTTATTGTATGGAATTATACGTACAAGATCAATAGTGATTTGGTCGTGCAGAGCCATGTCGCCCAGCCCAAGAAGACATTCTCCTCGGGAGTCCATCACAGCGGCATACGAAGGTGTGCGAGCATTTTTGACTACACAATCTGCGAAGTAGGTAATATTAAACGTTTAGTTCCGTAAGTTAGCTAACGCCTGGGGCATGCCATGACTGCCTTGGTAGGACTGACCATGGTATTTCAAAGGAAAGCACACTCTTAGGCCCATATCTGTAGAACGTCCCTGAAGACTCAAGCGTTACTTAAAACTTATAGTTTCAACCAATCAAATGGCTTCAATCTAGTTTTAAAGTTTTAAGTAATGCTTGAGTATTGAGCGGCATCCTGTAATACGGGACTTAGCAATAGCTATCGATACGAATACTGGCTGATCGTGACCTGACACTCGTAGCTTGGCGTAGCTACAGCTTCCAAAATACTACGACTTTCTCCGTAGGACTGAAAGTCTGACCATGACTTTAGATGGAAGTTGATTTGTTAAAACTCGTAGCCTGGCGTAGCAATGGCCTACGAGATGCTACGACTGCTTTAACTATACTGCCCAAAGTGTTCATGACCGACTTCAAAACACCTTGGTATGGCGAAACTCCGGCCTCTCCGATGTTTTGTTGGGGGGCTATTGAAAACTCGTAGCACTACTACGTAGGAATAGTATTACATTATATAAATGCCTTCGCGTAACTGACCATGTTATCTTAAATTAAAGGCTTCTCCCCACTGTCTAGACCGATCTATAGGTAGAGCAGTCGAAACAAATCATTGAATTTTATTATTGCTGGAATGTAGAAATTGTCATAAGATTCATAACAAATCTATTTTGAATAAAACTACAATTTTGGTTAGTAACTACGTCAATAATGAAAGTAAGTGATGTGTCTTTACCAGGCAGGAGCAGGCCTGGTGCTATATTGGCCAGATATTCTGCATCAGAATCGTCCCCGATAGCGGTGAGGAGCTTGGTGTGGCCCCCGCGCAGTCTCCACAGCGCTTCAGCCATGTTACGCGCCACGCCACCGGCGCCCTGCTCCGTGGCGCACGCGTGCGTGCTGCCGTCTAGCTGAAAAGCAACGGTTACATTGATTTCAACGGATGATGCAATTTTTGGGCCCACCCTCTAATAGCAACATGTAATACGTCATTGGATAGGTATTTTTAAGGTAAACAAAAAATATTATGGCATCATCCTTTCAATCATAATGGGCCCTAAGCTGTGTCGTTTATTGGCATTTATTGAATTATTATAGCTGTTACTAGTTATTCAGTCGACTGAATAGCTAGTCTCTGACTGGACAAACAGTCTCACAGTCGTATTAATATATTACTCTACTGCTACGACTGCTCGCAGCGTGTCGCGGGTTTGATCCCCGCACGGAACAAATATTGTTTGTGTATATAGGAGAAATTCGTAGTCGGGGCGGTCGGGGTAATGTTTTATTTACAAAAAATATTTATTTAACGGTCCTTTTTATCCAGTTTTAGTGGAAACAGGCATTGTCATTGTTGCCTTTTCCTAAATATGTTAAAATCACCGCTGGATGCGGCAGTGCAGTTGCGCGAGTTGCGCATACGAGTTTTATATGTAACGAGATCCAAGGTCCAAGATCTGCAAATGACGGTCGGTTGTAAACGTGGTTTCCGTGTGTGGAAGGGGTCTCGATAGGTAATGGATGATTACCAAGCTACGAACCGACCTTTTTAAGTGTAGTAGTCTTCAACCCGTGTACTCCTTACTATTTAGCCACAAGCCCGTTTTACGGGCATAAACTTTTTTTTTTTGTTTTTTTTAAATAAAATACCTAAGGGTTCCAGTCATATTCTCAGTGCACAGCACAAAGGCGTAGCCAGGATTGTATTTGAGGTGGGGCAGTAGAAAATCCTACATTTTATTTTTTTTCATCGTTGGTTTTGGGATACTTATGAGTTTCACATGAGCAATAATGAGGTAGTAGAAAAGTTAAAAAAATCTATGAAGACACTTCTGGTCCCTCCTTGCCCTTACCTACCTCGTTACGCTCAGCGCCCCATAATACATCTGCCTAAGCTGGGCATCAAACTTTATGTCTATGAGTGTGTAAATATATCTCTCGATTTTCCTAAATTTAACAGTTTGTTATGTTTAGGACTTTTATTTTTCTCGGGACGACATTTCCCCAAGAAAATGGGAAATACAATATAGTCTCCAATCTACTAACGTTGGCATGGCATACTTAAGCGGGGCAGACTGTTCCACCAGCTTAGTAACGGACAGTATTATCTGTGGAACAATGTTATCGAGCAGTCGACCGGAGAATTAATCCCCAAACCTGTAGCGAATATTCAAGCTATGAACAGTTTCAGAGCTTCAAGCTTAAATAAGTATAGGCAATTTTTTCGATAAAAAGCATTCCTCAATCTTGTTGATACGGTCGTGATGACGTTTTGAATAATAAGTAACTAAACTTGATCAAACGTGGGTTGAAAAAAAACGCCAACGTTATATACCTAAATCTAATGTAAATGTTTAATTTCGAGCCTGTATTTTCAGAAGGTTTGTGGTAGGCAGTATGGTACCAATGCCAACATTCCGACACTAATGTTGGCATAGCTTTTTTTTCTAAAAGCATCAAACTTTGCATTGCATTTGCGATGCAAAGGCATGCTAATTTGCAAAAAAAGAAACTCATTCCATAATTTCCGTCAACAAAATGCAGCCTACTCCAGTGTACATAATTCCGTTGCTATGCACGTTTCTGTACTGTATAATATTATGCTTACATAGCTCCAAAAGGAAGTACTTTATTGCATGTGAATTTTAATTATAAGGCATTTCATGACGGTACCGCATGGTGAATCACGTGGGTGGGTGTAACGGCCTAGTGATGTGGTAAGTGGCCATTTATGAACTGAGGCATAGTAAACTTGCAGAGGTGTAAACATTTTCAGTAGAAAATAGTAAAAATATTCACCCATTCAGCTCTGTGGGATTATAACATTGTTTATTTTTATAAATAAGACTAAACTTCCAAAAAACCTAGAATATATTTTATCAATCAACCTGCAACGGCTGCTTATTGATAGTTATTGGCTCTAAACTAACATTTCCTTCACTTCTGTTTTACTTATTCGATCTAGGTGGGTACTTAGCTCATTGTAGCCCACTGATGAAAATAGGCCTCCCTTAATCTCCACGACACATCCTCAAGCCTATCTCAGCTACATTTTTAAGATATCCTGGAGGTGTCCTAAACTGCGCCTGCCTGGCATTAAATGGTTGCCACTGTTTTTTTTTATTTTTCTTATTGTCTTTGACAATTAAGTAAACCTATATAATATACTGATCATGAGGCGAGGGCACGTCACTATAGTGCATGTCGGTGGGTAGCAGGTGCGGTCAGCGGGCCGCGGGCCCCGGGCGCAAGCCGTTGACCGCACCGATGCTATCGGCGACCACCACCAGCCCACCCGCAGTACGCCACTGCATTGTGTGATCCATTTGTTTTTCCGCACAGATTTATGCTACGTTAATGTTTTTACATTCGAATTTATTCAATTATATTTGTTGCTGCGGAATTTTCAGCTTTCGTGTCTCATATATTTTCTTGACTGACGTTGTTTCGTGTGAACTGTGAGGCAAATGGTTTTGAATGTTTTTAAGGTAGTGATTCAGGTGGATGAATGCCAGAACTGGTTGATTTCGTACTTAGATTTATGTGGGGCCTACGTTGATGCTCTGATAATATTTAAACTACCCTAGTTCTATTTACTGGAAATTATTAGATCGTTTAAATGTTTTATTTTTGTTGTTTTCGAGACACAAAGAAAAGCATTTTTCATGTATCTCTTGATCACCTTTTCTGTCCTTTGGGATACCTTATATTAATTTAATGCTTACAAGCGATAATGCTGAGCATGTGGTTCTGGATTTGATTCCCAGATTGAGAAAGATTGTACTAGATTTTTCCATCAGGAATTTGTCAGTAGCAGTCCGTGGTCTGGATTTGTAAGCTGAAGGACATAGGCTAGCACCCTTTTACATGCTACTTAACTAACAGCGTGACTGACCTCTGCTGAACCCTTTACGTAGTACATGCTGTGCCTATTAAGTATCTTAGACAGCCAAGAACCTAATCATTACATGTCTACTTACCCAGGACCATAATAGTCCCTTTCTAGATCATGAAGGTACATAATAAATGGACCTATGTAAATCACAGATAAATTGGTAAACACAGGCGCCGCCCACATTGTACAAGCTTCAAATTACTCATGGATGAAAGCAATAAATTGATGAGCTCAGTGACGTCAATGTCCACGTTCATACATTGATTAATGAGTTTAAGTTAACAGTTTTATTCTATTACGGTAGGCTATACAACTTACGTGAGATTTATTGGTAATTTAGGGTCGGTTATTTGATGAACAACTAATGTTGTAACAATGCAGCCAAAATTAAAAAAATAATCGGCCCAGAAAAAGATTTGACAATTTTCGTTTGATAAAATTGCTTGTAGATAAGAACCATCGCATCGGTATAGAAGACCTGCTTTAAAAATAATACCTACTTAATAAAAAAGCATTCAAATTGGTTTAACCGTTACACCACGGTAATAATATATACAGTACTCCAACTTCATACAAACGGACGAAACGCGAGCTATGCCTACGCGCCTCGATGTCGGGGTGCGCTCGGAGCGCAGACAGTCACGGCTGTACTGCAGTGACGAACGGACGGTGTGTTATTTTTTTAACAAAATCAGTTCAACTACATAGTTAATATGACGAGTAGGAAATATTGTGCTCTTTTGTGTGTATGAATTCGTCAATAATGCATCCAGACATAAGTTTTTTCAAATTACCTGGAAACTCTGAAAGGTACTGACTATAAAATAATTTTTCACACCACCTGCTCGAAAATGTCTAATTATATGTCAAGCAACCATAACCTAAAGTGAGTCATTAGTGGCCGAGGGCACAGCCGGTCAATAATGTTGTACTGGATTTCATTATTACCCGCTGGTCAATAATGTGATTTGAATTTGGGATATGTTTATAAACAACAAACACCCTTTGGTGCCAGAAAGATTTTTTTTTTTTAATTTTCTTTTCCCTTTTGGGAAGACAAAGGGATCTATCTAGCCCATGCAGCCTAGATTTTTTTTTTTTGGTTCTTTTCGTCCCTCTTTGGGGCAGGCAAAGGGAGCTGAGCCCATACAGCCAAGTCTGATTTAGTGTGCCAGAAAGAGGAAAGCTATTCTCGAAACCCTTACTACGCGTGGATGATATTCTCGATTTCCTAAAAAATCATAATAGAGCGGGAGCCAGGCCAAAATATCGTTAGTGATTTCTTCTCAAGCCATACTTAGTAGACTACATAAGGGAGTCATATCATAAAGATTCGTGGAAGTCAGCTGCTGTTCCGTTGGTGGGATAAGCAGCAATCGCCGTTCAAACACGTAGAAAAAATATTTTTTTTTAGTCATTTCCTCCCAACTGAAACCTGGTTAATATTGAAGATTACCTTGTATCACGAAGAATAAAACCAATCAGCCGACGATACCATGGTGGGATACACGTCAGCTGGTCACTCGAACATGTAATTTTTTATTTTATTTTCAGTGATTTCCTCTCAACCCAAATTTAACCCAATGAAAGTTTACATGTAGTTATGGCTAAAAACAGACGTCAGCTGGCTGTAGCTCGGTGGAAAGATCGTCAGCTGATGCTTTGAAAATTACAAGTAGGACTACCGCTCTCAGCCTAAATCTGCATTCAGTTCAATGTTTTCAATTCCTCCCTACAGAAAACCTGTTTATATTCAGGCTTACTCAATATCACGATGAAAAAATCCATTCATCTTATGTTTACAGACAGTTATGGGTCAAAATACAGAGTTATTCTTATAAAGCTGGGCATCAGGAACATATGTGATTCCGTAAGAGATACGAAAAAACTTATTTAGATAACTTTAGCTCTTTTTTCAGTATAAACATTTTGGCATTTTTATTTTTTTGGTCAAGTGTGAATTGTCCACTAAAATGAATTCGCTAGGAACAATATTTGGATTTTACAAAATGTGCAATACCTTAAAAACTACTTAACCGATTTTCATGAAACAAACTGTACAATAGTTTTTAAAACAAGACCAACACATTAAAATTAGTTCCATTGCAATAACCCCATAAACCAAAAAATACATTTTCAAGTTACGTAATTATGATCAACATATTTATCAAACTTTAGTACAATTTTCTAGTTAGTTTCGATACGAAATGTATTTTAATGAACTCTAATAAGAAAAATACAGTATTCTAATTAGAATTAAGCACAAACAAATAACATACAAAATTCTAATACAATTACAAAAAATAATCTTATCTCCTTACAAACAATATTTACCTAAGTACATCTTGTCGCACCTCCCACTACGTGCACCTCTCATCGTAACGGGCGGTGGTGGTCTCATCGCTGACTTTTAATAACTACTTTGGCCGGCACTTTCAGAAAAGCCCAAAAAATGTATGGAGCGTGATGAATGTTATGTCCTTTATCCAATTTCCTGATTTTTGTCTTCCGATACATCGAAATAATAATTGACATGAAACAGAGTCGAAAGGCATTAAAAAATAAATCTTATGATACCTAATTATATTGATCATAACTACGTAACTTGAAAATGTAGTTTTTTGTTTATGGGGTTATTGTAATGGACTTTATTTTAATGTGTTGGTCTTGTTGTAAAAACTATTGTACAGTTTGTTTCATGAAAATCGGGTAAGTAGTTTTTAAGGTATTGCACATTTTGTATAATCCAAACATTGTTCCTAGCGAATTCATTTTAGTGGACTATTCACACTTGACCAAAAAAATAAAAATGCCAAAATGTTTATACTGAAAAAAGAGCTAAAGTTATCTAAATAAGTTTTTTCGTATCTCTTACGGAATCACAAATGTTCCTGATGCCCAGCTTTATAAGAACAACTCTGTATTTTGATCCATAACTGTCTGTAAACATAAGATGAATGGATTTTTTCATCGTGATATTGAGTAAGCCTCAATATAAACAGGTTTTCTGTAGGGAGGAATTGTAAACATTGAACTGAATGCAGATTTAGGCTAAGAGCGGTAGTCCTACTTGTAATTTTCAAAGCATCAGCTGACGATCTTTCCACCGAGCTACAGCCAGCTGACGTCTGTTTTTAGCCATAACTACATGTAAACTTTCATTGGGTTAAATTTGGGTTGAGAGGAAATCACTGAAAATAAAATAAAAAATTACATGTTCGAGTGACCAGCTGACGTGTATTCCACCATGGTATCGTCGGCTGATTGGTTTTATTCTTCGTGATACAAGGTAATCTTCAATATTAACCAGGTTTCAGTTGGGAAGAAATGACTAAAAAAAAATATTTTTTCTACGTGTTTGAACGGCGATTGCTGCTTATCCCACCAACGGAATCGCAGCTGACTTCCACGAATGTTCATGATACGACTCCCTCATGTAGCCTGCTAATTATCGCTTGAGAAGAAATTGGTCACGGACATCTGTTGCGGGCTCCCGCTCTATAACGATTGCTTCTTCATATCGTTGCCATGTTTTCGAAGACATAATATTGTAAGAATAATTAGATAACTACCTACGAACCATTTTTTAAAAGGAATGAAATAACATTAAAACTGGCATTAATAATAACAAATACCGTACCGCGCCGTAATACCGTAGGTAATAGTAATTGGCTGTAACATTAGTTAATTTATTTTAAATAAACTGCACTAAGATTGCTGTGGATTTTGTAAATAAATAAATAAATAATAAAACCTATCTATAATATAGTCGATTTATCACATTTTATCAAAAATACTCTATTTTCACGAGCGTCTCCAATGACGTTCTAAATTCAAAATGCATACAGCCAATCATCCAAAACCATTCTACCAGCCCTGTATAAAACTTAGTTTACACAAACGCCACATCCATGAGAGTGATATCATTAGGACAAACACGACAAAACCATAGAAGATACTTTTTTTTTCGAAAATCGAATTGATCGTGTCTTGGCTACTTATTGGTAGACGCAATAAAGGCGCGAATTTTTGGCATTTAAATTTTAAATTTATCAACAAAGTATTATAAAATGTCGAGTGATGAAAGTGATTGTACTCCTGAATTCATTACAACCGAAGCTAATAATATTTCCAATGATTTACTGCCGGAAAAGTCAAAGGAAACTTATATAAAAGCCTATGACAATTTCCAAAAATGGAAAAGTACGAAAGGCGTCAAGTCCATTTCGGAACCAGTTCTATTAGTGTATTTTCAGCATTTATCTTGTACTCAGAAGTCAAGTAGCCTATGGTGTACTTATTCAATGCTTAGGTCAACAATAAGCATGAAACACAATATAAATATCAAGACATACGCTAAGCTATTAGCATTTCTAAAGAGGAAATCGGAAGGTCACCAATCAAAGAAATCGAAAGTTTTCACACCTATGAATATTGAAACTTTTTTAAATGAAGCTCCTGATCATAGCTATCTTGCCGTAAAAGAAGTACATCATTTTATTTATAACTAAATAAAATACCACATGGTAGCAAATAGCAACAAGAACACTTATGTATACTTACTGAATTTACGTATGTTGTTAGTAAAATTTATTTTTATTTTTGTTACAGGTGGCTTTAATTATTGGAGTGAATGGAGCTTGTCGTTGTCAAGAAATGGTAAACATGAAGGTCCAAGATATAGAAAAACACTCAGAAGAGTTGTTATTGATTAAGTTGCCAGACACTAAAACCAAAAAGGAAAGGTCATTTGTCATCCGCGGAGCATATGTAAAGGTTGTGGAAAAGTATCAAGCTCTGCGGCCTCCTAACATAAACACTAACCGATTTTTTGTAGCGTTCAGTAGTGGAAAATGCACCCGTCAAGTGATTGGGAAGAACAAAATGAGTGCCATGCCGAAGGAAATTGCCAAATACTTAGGATTACCAAATATCGAGCTCTATACGGGTCATTCTTTTCTTCGAACGTCAGCTACACTGTTGGCGGATGCGGGAGCAGATATAACCCAAATAAAACGACATGGTGGCTGGAAATCGGATACAGTAGCAGAAGGATACATTGAAAATTCTGTACAAAACAAAAATAAAATAAGCTGTCAAATTGGTAACAGCATCACTTTAAAAACGTCATCTGATTCTTTTTCACCACAACCTTCAACATCACACCATCACATTCCATCTTTCCCTGAGCCTCATTCACCACCTTCACCAACTTTCACCACCCAAAATGCTTCTCTGCAAATACAAGATTCTGAAGCATTGACGAGCAATACTCAAATAAATTCCACATCAACATCTATAAACGTACCAAATAAAAACATAACTATATCTTTGCACAACTGGACTAATGTCTCAAATGTTACAATTAACTTGAATTAATATATAAGTGTACCTATATAACTAGTTCTAAATGTTATTCTTACTGTTTTTTTATTTAATAAATACTTTGTTTTTCGTACTATGGCTATTATTTTCTCACAGTAGGTGTAAAAAGTAGAGTATCCTCCTCTGGGCTAAAGGTGTCTTTGCCTTGGGCTAGCTTGAATCCCTCGCTGCATTCAGGATTCTTGTATTAACTCTAGTGTCCGACCGAAACTGATTTTTCAGCCGAAACCGAAACCGAAACCGAACTTTCGGCCTTGCTCTCAGTTTCGGCCGAAACCGAAACCGAAACCGAAACTTTTTAACACAGTTTAAATTTCGATTTTTTTCTGAAATTTACTTTTTTTTTACATTTTTCAAAACAAGAAATACAGGGTGAATTTTTCAACTGGACGTGGATGGCTAGGTATAAATGAGGAATATCGAAAAACGTTGAATGGAGTCTCGAGACCGATTTTGACGATAACTAAAACTGCATCATAGGATTTTAGAAAAATCAATTTTTCTGGGCAAAGAATCGAAACCGCTGATTTTGGAAAATGAACACACCTTGTATTATTACACCATTCGATAGTGTCGCTAGTAAGGATAAAATTCTGGGAAGTAATGAAATACGGCAAACTTATGGAAATAGCAGATTTTTAAGAAGTTGCTATTTTTCTATGTTATTCAACTTCTACTGAGCCATAAATTTATTCTAAATTAGAAAAAATCATCGTTTTGAATGTTTCACTGGATTTGAAGTCTTAACGATCGCACTATATTCAGAAATACGAAATTACAGAGTTGAAAAAAGAATAACATTATTTCAAAGAAGAAACCCTCAACTTATATTCCGAATACAGTCACATTGACGCGATCACAGTGACGTTTGATAAGTTCATTAATCATCAAAGTACG
The DNA here is from genome assembly GCA_954870645.1 of Agrotis clavis. Classification (NCBI taxonomy): domain Eukaryota; kingdom Metazoa; phylum Arthropoda; class Insecta; order Lepidoptera; family Noctuidae; genus Agrotis; species Agrotis clavis. The sequence goes on along the minus strand of OX940919.1, from coordinate 15,292,078 downwards.
TAACAAATATATTTTATTATGACATGAATATACAAGACTTACTCTTGGCAGTAACCTCAAAAAATAACTTCAACTCACGATTAAATGGACGGTGCCGAACTGAGCCGAGGCCCCGCCAGCGAGCAAGCACGTGTTAGCTACGAATTTTGTCAAACGACGCACGAAAATTCACGGACACTTGAGTTTCGGCGAGGCCGAAAGTTTCGGCTATATTTTGGCCGAAACCGAAACTAAGGCCGAAACTAGATTTTTTGGCCGAAACCAGCCGAAACCGAAACCGAAATTTCGGTCGGTCACTAATTAACTCCCTCGCTTCGCTCGTGAGTTAAACTCTTAACTCCCTCGCTACGCTCGGGAGTTAAATCCCGAATCCTTCATTGCGCTCGAGATTCAATATGACGCCCGTGACATAAGACACAACTTTAGCCCCTCGGTGCATAATCTACTATTACTTACTAGTAGGTAGGTACACAGTGTGTGTCTTTTTAATGGATAAGTATTTCTTTTATCTCACGAAAAAAATGGTATTTGGATTAATAAATACAGTGAATAGAGTAAAGGAAAGTTATTGAGACGAGTAAAATAGGTAAGTTATAGGCGGTTCTGAATGAATCATGATACGGTAGGTACTTACGCTTGTGTTATAAACTCCTTTGCATGTGTGTTTTGTTAGTTTGTATAATTCAAAGTAAAGACATGGTGTAATGGCGCGGTGGGATAGTCGGCGGGCACGGAAATGAAGCAGTGAGCTTCATTTACGGTACGGTGTACAATCAACGTATATTCAGTGTACTACATAAACTACCCAGGTAGCAAGTGACGTCGGCGACTAAAAAATGACGACATTCTTAAGTCAATTTAGGGTCACCACAGTTACGTCATTATTGTACGTCATACTTACGTACTATTATAGTACTGTACTGTACGTACTGTATAGGTCATAAATGATACCTCCTAACAACGTCATTTTACAGTCTGTCCCTTATTAGTCTAAATCTGCCCTCAGGTTGACGACTGTTGTATGACATATCTGGTCCTAAAGTGACCCAAAGAGCTAAAGATTGGTTAAACAACAGTTTATGGAATGCATCTGACTGACATAATTCCACGAGTGAAGTCGACCACCAACATAGCGAATATTATGGGCAAATACTAATCATTATAACAAGGATTTGTATAGCCGGTACATTAGTCCAGTCAACGAGGATTTTTTTGTATGAAGACTTTCGAAAAATTCCTCCGGCGCTGAAATTTGGCATATGATGAGAGTAGGTGATACAGATTACAGATGCACAATAATCCAAAAAAATTTTAGCCTAAAGTTCCGTTTTTTTATCTTAACATGAAAATTGCTTATAACTCTCTGTGAAAAATTCCTCAGCCTCAAATTCTTTTTGTATTTGTTTAAATGTATTAGTTAGAATAGGAAAGTATAAAAATCCAACAAAATTTCGATTTCAGTGTCACTCCAAATTATTAACTTTTTACATAACGTGCTCTAACTTCTAGTGAAAAATTGCTTAACCGATTTTTATTTTTTTATGTGATTTCTTATCCTTAAATACGTAGGTTTTGTTACGTAATCCAAAACTTTTTCCTTTTTATACAACATTATTTGATGTCAAATCAATCAAATAATGACGTTTGAAAATGAAAAAGGTAACAAAACTATGTATTTAAGGATAAGATAACACATAAAAATATAAAAATCGGCAGAGCAATTAGTTACTAGAAGTTACAGCGAGAACGGAATCACAGCGATCAATATTTATTTAAAGTTTCGAAAAATAGTACCGCCTAGCTCGATAGATGGCGTTGTAGTCGAAATAGAAGTCGCTATGGTTTCGTTACCGCCGATAGTATAAGGTCTGAAGAATTAATTTTGTTTTATTGAGAAGTTATTGAGAGCAATGCATCGGTACATTGAATAGAAGTGTCAAGGTTACCAGTGTTAACAGTGTTCCAATAACAACCCACTCCAAAGAGACCTGCGGATTTATACATGGTTTTGCACGTCATTGGCTGCCCTAATATGTACGGCCCAGTAACGTCCCTATGAATTCAGTATATGATGTCACTCCAACGTCAGTGGCTGCCCTAATACGTACGGCCCAGTAACGTCCCTATAAATTCAGTATATGACGTCTCTGTAACGTCTGTAAACTGACGTCTTGAGGCTGCGACAAATTGACGACATCTGATGGGACCCCCCGACGTCAAGACATGACGTCTCTCACGTCGAGCAGTACCGTAAACTGACGACATAATAACGTAAAAATGCTACCTGGGTATACATCACAGTCATGAATATTAATCTAGGAACGTAAAATAAAAAATCACAAAAACTAAATAGAAACAGAAACTAGGCAAATGCAATTAAAATGCTGGAGACGGGCAGCCCTAACGCATGTTTACGTACCGCGCGGCTGTAGGCATTTATTTCTATCATGCGGCCGAGTTCCCAGAGGCGGATTATCCTTAAGGCAAACTAGGCATGTGCCTAGGGGCGCGAAGGAACAAAGGGGCGCGCGGGCGGAATTGTAAAATAAAGAAAAACCACACCTACAATATAACATAAAATTTATCCTGTTCAATAATTTAATTCATACGACTGGCGCGTAAAGCCAGATATTATTAGGTATGTAAGGAATTTCATAGTTCGAGTTTACATGCCAGTCGTACCTTAAAGCTTTAAAAATTTTGTAAACCGAATTCGTAAGATGTGTTCGACAATATCGATCTCATGTACACTCATGCTCTTTTTTCTTTGGCCCCCATCTCACCGGTTTTGCCCTGGGATCTGGAGGCGTTGCTGGCCCTCCTGGGCGTCTATCAGTGGCGCGCGGAGGCGCATAGCGTCGGGGCGAATCCCCGCTGCCTCGACGGCGCGATCTCAGGGCAGTATGGAGGGAACGACTGTCGTAATAGAGCTACGGGCACGCCGCAATCGCGGCGGTAAGACCTCTCTATAAATGCCCCACGGCGTCCTGACTTACCGCATGACGCAGGTCCTCACCGGACACGGATGTTTCGGGAGGTACCTGTGTCTGATGAGGAAGGAGGAAACGTCTGGGTGTCACCACTGCGAGGATCACCCGGAGGACACGGCATTGGTCATGCTGTAAGGCGAGACGGAGTGGGAAGCGGTCTCCTCCGCGAAGCAGTTATGCTCGCGAAGGAGGTGGCAGAACGCGCGATGGAGAGGACAGCGTCCACCCCTCACCCACGCCGCAGTCGTAGACGCCCAAGGCAACGGACGTCGCGAGAGTCGCGAGACGATCTCCGGCCACCGTAAGCGAGTCGGCCATTAGTCGCCGCCCGCATGCGGCGGCGAGTAATGGCCGACTCGCTGTCCGACCATGGACCATGGCCGGGTCGACGACGACGGCGCGTTGTGTTCCACGCGCGCCTCAAAAATTGTCAGCACATTGACGGGGGCGGGCCCCTTTAGAAGCCCAAAGCCTGCCGGGGTTGCGGGACACGAATTCCGCGACTCCGATCCCCAAAGCGTTACTGAAGGACACCGTGGATTTTAGTCAGTACGAGTCTGACAGGAGCGGGAGGGATCCCGCTCTGCCCTGGGTGGGAGGACTCATTTGTATATTTTACCGCGTAAAAAAAAAGGTACATCGGTTTTGGTCAAACTACTATAGCACGAGTTATTTTAAATATTGGGGCGCCGATGAGATGCTTGCCTACAGCGCTCCCAACGTTTAATCCGCCTCTGCGAGTTCCACTACTGATAGATAATTATACTGTGGTTACACACTACGTTTTTTACGCGCGTCGACGGCATGTTTTATCAAACAGCAGTAGCAAACAAATAGTAGTTTATTGTCGTTTGTATCGCGTCAAACGAAGTCTGTATCGATACAAAGGCACCGGTGCCGCGCGTTTGTAATTTATAAAGGTGTGCAAAGAAACGTTGCGTCTGACTTGTGTGCGTATCGCGTCTGTATCGCTACAAACGCGCGTCATCGGCGCGTTTAAAAAACGTGGTGTGCATAGACATAAACGTGGTGTGCGTATCGTTAGGCAGACTACCTAAACTCACATAAAGTTGTAGTTTTATGAGTATATAACACCCCTCTTTTTGCGTGGTTACAAAAAAAGCAATGGGTCGAAGGTATTGGAACGGAAATAAATAGTTGCTCTGAACATAGGGGCTCTAAAAATTATCCTGTTTATCCGTCATCTGTTGGTCCTCCATTATGGGCGTGTAGGTGCAGGTAGTTGAAAAATAATATTCACAAAATAGGTATCTCACTTATTTTAACTTTTAATATTTTAAGAAAACTTCACCAAAATAACTAATGATTACAATAATAATTACTGATGAAATAACGGAGAGAAAATAATTAGGTAAACTTAACTCTAGAGCCAATTGGGTTTGTGCATGTGCCTCGGCTGACGGTCGCATCAAAAGTGTAAAGTACTCGCTCTAAATTAAAAGTACCAATAAAGAAATAATTATTACACCACAGAGTAAAAATAATCGATTAAAACTTATAAAAAATGTTAAAATGAATCAACGAATGCTGTTAGTAAGTTGTGTATTTAATGTTTTTGAGATATACCTACAATTATTGTCACTGTTGATCAGGAGGAAAGTTAACCGCTAACCCAGTTTGCACATCTTGGTGATCAATGCTCGAGCTTTCTTTGTATAAGAATAGGCTCACCCAGCAGTGGGATAGTAATAGGCTGGTTTTTTTTGTAACGTCATTTCACGTTGCAGTCTGTTGGAACCTTTTGTTGTGGGGTGGTAAAATCATCAAAAGAGTTTTCCCAACCTGAGTGGAGCGGGAGGGACTGTCGGACTCATAATATGTGCTGATGTTCAATCCACTGTGTTCCTTCAACTGCCTTTAAACGTTCGGGGGCCCCGGTAGCCTGCTCCTTAGACAGTCCTGTCCTGCGACCCAAGTCTTACTGTACTTAAGTGCATTTGCAAAAAAAAAAAAATGCAAAAATCGGTATTTTGTTAATGTTTAGTATTATGGTCAAGTAATGCTAACGCCCTGTACCCTTAGCACGAGTTTTCACTCTTTTACTTTACAGCGTCTTTCCATTATTTACAGCGTTTCTTGACTTTCTTGTATGAAAAAATGGAACAGCGCCTCTGGTGTGCGAAGAAGGAACGAATTTTTTCCTTGAAAATTGACAATTTTAATTTGTCAAAATTCCAGTTTACTTTACGTCTCAAATACTGAAAACTCGTGCTAAGGTACTGTTTGTATTCCTACTTACAAATAAAAAATAGTATAAGTATTGTTATTTTACACTAACAAATATACGGGTTAAAGATAGATAGAAGTTTCAGTATTTTTCAATCACCTCTAAATGTTTCAAAAAGGTGTTGCATGAAATAATCATGATAATAATGACTAGATTGCAGGCGAGTCGTCTACAGCTCATAGCTAGAATTAAAGCTACATAGTGCTTCAAATATTTTGAACAATTAATAAATATTTACAGCAAATTATCTCTTTCGATGTTTAATCAATATGCGATCGTTAATGTCTATGTGGATAGTAATTAAGCCCGGCCATTATTAACATATTGATTGAATACTTATAAATACATTGTGATTGTTTCAGCAACCAATTAAGTTTTTCGATAAAACTGTAGGTACTAGAGTTGTATAACAATATAATTCTCATCAGTCAGTTTCCCAAGAGTTGCATTTACCAGTCTATATTCATTAATCATCCACAATACAAAGCATAGGTCATAAACTGCAAAAAATGCAATTGGCTTTTATCCGAACAGGGAATTGAAGGCTCAATCAGCCCACGCTAAGCTGAGCTTACGATCACTTAACCCCCAAAGATAGCGGCACCAATGAATGCGATAGAACTATTATCACTTTTTTGACCACCATCATTCACAATTATCGTGTCAATCCTTTGTTAACCCAAGGCTTTCTGTATATCCATTAATGTTCAATATTTTATCAACATGTTAATAACTATGATGGTAACATCATGTTTGGTAAGTTTGCTATAATTATCTTTCATGGGGATTCGATAGGGTGATGGATATTATATTTCTACTGTGTAATGGTTGGAAACACCCTTAAGCCCGTTAAATCATAATTTATTCATTGGTAAAACTAATTAAAAAACAAAAACTAAGTAAAACTAATTAACTCTTCGCCATTTCTATACATATCAGTTGAATTTTTTTTAATTCAGAAAGTTAAGAAAGCGTCTCAATCGATTAAGATATTATGCCTGAATAAAATATGAATAAACCCTTGATGAAGTGCTGTCAAGCGTTCATTTAGTTGGACAGCCACGCCTCCCGCTCGGCACGTTATGATTACACTCACTCAGGCCGCACTTTATTAATGCCACAAAAAGATGAAACGAGAATAAACGCGTCGTAACTCAAAAGCTCGTCGAGTACAGAGACGTGGCTGGAAACGTATTGGAAAATATCTGTGTTTTTGCAATAATCTGTTAATTTTTTATAAACGATTTTGCAATGTGGGAGGGCGCTGGGAAGGCGGCGGTATCGAGCGTGGGCGCGCCGCCCTAGCGGGACAGAAGCCCTACAGTTGAGTCCGCGGAGAGGCCGAGCGCGCACGCCCGACACGCTCTCGCCGCTCGCACCGCGCACGCCACGCTGCACATGCCAGCGTGCTAGTCGCACGCACGACACCGGCTCAGCGCCCGCTGCACGTGGATGCAACGCGCCGACACCGCGACACGCGCTCACACATACAAACCTTGTTGAATAAACGTCACGTGTAACCTTCGTTTTCTATAATAATAATTGGCTCCTCGAAAAAATATTTAAAATAAAAGTGTGACATTAAATAACATGATACGTGTCAGAAAAACAGTGTTTATCGTATAATTTGGGCGGCGGCGGCGAATCGTCTACGTCATGCTACGAGGTAACTAACATTAAATACATATTTATCGGGAAATTTGTTATTTTTGTTAATACCTTTCAGTTGACAAAACATAAGAACTTAATACCTTGTTAATCTTCGGAGGGCGTTAATGCGACTAGTAACTTAATTGTATTAGGTTTTAATCGGGTATCTGCTTACCTACTTTGCCGTGATTGCTTGTCATGTCATGATAAAACTGAAAAACGGAACATTATGATAATGCAAACAAGAAAACATTAAGCAACATGAAGAATAATTGATTTAAAATGGATAACAATTGCTAGCTACGCGTACTACGAATAGGCGTAATCGACATGAATTTTACACAAGAAAATGTTTTACCGGTAACGCCTTATAATAGTAGTAATTACTGTAAAAGTATCAATTAATAGTACACATTGTTGGCTGATGACATGCTTCTATTGAATTAATACTTAATTATATTGACAATCTTGACAGCCATGGGAAACTAATGTGCTGTTGCGAAGAGCGGGGCGTAGTGGAACTTGAATATACCCCGGGGACACCTTCCGGAACTAGGATCTAAGTAAAATTATTTCAGTTTCCCGTCCGGATCTATTGTAATTCTAATGTAATAGATAATTTTGTAAGCATTTAAAGGACTGTCGATAGTTCAAGAACATTCTGGAAAAGTAGGTACCTATCTATAATTTGTTGAAACGAAAGATCTACTGCGTAGAGTAGCAAACAACATTAGCAATAAAACTCATATATATTTAGGAAAATCCGGTAAACCTGCCTTCTAAAAGATAAGGTTTACTGCGAACCACCGGGACGATGTCGTCTTCCTTGAACACAATAGCCTGCCGTATCCTGTCACATTATTTATATCATTAAATCGTTCATTGGGCTGTATTTTACGGATTTAACGTGATTCGGAAATACTAACGAACTAAAGTTCACCGCATTTACTACTGTTCATAATTTACCTTTTAGTGGATGTTAAAGGTGACAAACATTCTGAAATAAGTTGAGATAACTTTAGCTGAACTGCACGGTACCAAAATTGAGTTAAAATCTAATTAACCCTTCCAAATCGTCTGCCAGGAGTCGTAAATCTGGCGACGCGGACGTTCCGAATGAATAGTTCATTGTTGTATTCTAGTTGGAAGATTGTAGATCGTGTTAGGCAATTTGATCACCAAGTTGACAGGCTGGTATGTTAACATTTGCAATGAAAATAAGTTGATATAAATATAATATTACTCGATCATAAGTATTTGATGGTCAATCAACTAAATTTGTTGAATTTAAGGTGTTCATGCTCTTTACCAGATTTTTTTTTTCATTGACTAGTTATAAATGAGTTCATATACCTAATTGTGTGTGTATATTGTGTTTATATTGTTTTACTATTTTACTTTGATCAACGGACATTATTTTCCTACTTTACATTTTATTGTTTGTCTTTTAGTGTGTATTTTTTATTTTTTTAGTACGACAGTCGTAGGTTTCATTCATCTTTTATAATATTGTCGGAGCGGATGAAGAATTTACAATTATCTCTTGCATTGTATAGAGTGTATCTATCTAGTATTATACATATAAAGTCATAGCCAGCAATGTGTGAGTACCATGCACCTACTTCAGAGCTATCTTTAACTAGAAACCTACGTCTTTCATTGATTTGAATGACTCTGGCGGTTGAGGAGAGTATGTCATGCTCACTCAAAAAACTCGCTGATGGTGGCGTGTGTGTCGGATCATTTAGTTCCCTTCAAAATGGTTGAGCTGAATGCTGATTTATGTGTTATGTTCGTGAACGGGCGCTGTCAGTTGGGACTGGTCATCTCTTAGCTGCCACGGTCTATTTTAATTATTAATAACTTTATTTTTTAATTGTCTTTTTTATACATTACTATGGACGCTATTAACTTGCCACATCGTTCTCACATAATGTACCATCTGATGATAAATGATGTAACAAAAGTTCTGTAAAAATTTTGGCGATTGAAAAAGAGTGTTCAATGTTTATGGAGTTTCTTGCTCATTCTTATCCATAGAGATCTACGTTTTGGAATGAGCACCTCACCAACGGTACTTTCATAGTTTTTATGTCTTGTGACTGGGACTGTAGCACCATAACTATTTTTGTACTAGTTTTATTTTATGTCTTTTGACAATTCAAAAGTGCCTGTAATTAGCTTAGCTAGTTGAAATAAACGATTTGATTTGAAACAAGTTTAACAGTTTTTGCAATTTATTTATAAGCTTTTACTCACTCGAAACTGGCCTTCAAATGAACCTTGACAGTGCAGGTATGGCAAAATAATTCGAATGATTTATTTACGATGTCCCTCGCTCGGATGCTCCTTTCCATAAATTAGAGGCTTTACGCCGAGGTCTTATTTCATTATTAAATTATAAAAGGGACCTGTAGGTGATATAATGTCCAACCCAAATATGTTTTATAAAGGTTATAAGGATTTTTGATTAAAACTAGATTCATTGGAGAGATTCTAAGCCATGTGCTATCGCCTTGGGTAATCTCTGATAAATCAAACGCAAAGATAGAACGATAGTTCCGGCTATACAGATTACGTCATCAATCAATGGTGGTTGAACAAATTCAGTCAAGACCTTCGTGGTAGCTATCAATGGTAACGCCCCTGATCAACGAGCTATTGACGACCACAGCTAGCACGGCACGGAACAAACCGTTCTATAATGCATGGATAACATCGCCATTCAACAAGAAAACATTTATTGAGAATCGCCTTGTTTGCTGTTGTTGAACAATAATAAATCACTTATCAAGTGCAGGTAAGACAGGTGTTAATGGCGCTGTTTGAAGCCGTACATAAAATAACCATTATTTTTGTTATAACACTGACAAGAAACAGAACACTTGATGCTGTAATGAAAAATATAAGCAGCGGTCTGAATACAGTTTTTATAGAATTTCCCCTTTACGTGGTTCACATGTCCGAGGGTTAACATTCAGAAAAACCTTTCAGTTGGTACATAATATAATGGTCTTATGCATGTCCTGCATGGTCAGTTGTCATTTCGATGTTACAAACTGATTGTTACAATATAAATTAATGCTGCTGAAAAATTACGTGGGCCATATTATCTTACTACGAGTAAGTATACTAAATCTTGGATCATTGATGGATCTTTGTTACTCTGGATGTTTGTTACTCTTTAAAAAAAATGGATGAATAGAAGGTACACATCAGACTTGACAGATACAGTTGAATTCATAACAGGATACTTTTTTACATGACAACGTTTTCATGGGATACTTAGGAAGCGAACTTCACGTGGGTAGCGCCTTAAGCTAGAAATGGATAATAAGTCCATTATGGACATCAACTTTTCAGGTACACGAGTAAGAATTAGTGTATATTAAACACCTATGAGTATATTTTCATGGTATGAGAAACTTAAACCATTTTTATTTTACGTGATGTAATCATCAAATGAGTCCTCCCCCACCCAGAGCGGGGCAGGAGGGACTGTCAGACTCGTACTGACTTACCACTGTGTTCTTCAAGCCCTTTAAATCTCAGGGTCAGTTACCTAGTGAGACAGGCTTGCGATCTGGGTAGGCCTCCGTCAGCCCCCTGTTAGATAGAACTTTAAACCTACAATACGTATTTGTTTACTAGCTTCTGCCCGCGACTTCGTACGCGGATCCTGTTGCTTATGCCAGCGACGACGGGGCCGTCAAAATCGAAGATCTGAAACGTCGAATTCTAAGAGCCCGGGAACGGGAAAACAACGGGATGCGCGAGACAATTCCAGACGTTCCAGATCTTTCATTTTTGTAAGTCAACAGGAAATGACCATCAGACTAAACAACTCTTGCTAATATAGGAATGACGTCATTCCTCACGGGCTCTTGGAGTTCCACATCAGGTGTTCCAGATCTTCAATTTTTATACGTCAATAGAGAGTGCTCATCAGGCTGAACAACTCTTGCTAAGAAGTCATTCCTATATATGTTATAGTGTAGCTGGGGTCTTGGAGTTCCACATCAGGTGTTCCAGATCTCAATTTACATTCGTCAACAGAGAGTGCTCATTAGGCTGGACAACTCTTGCTAAGACGTCATTCCTTTATATGTTATAAAGTAGCTGGGTTGTTGGAGTTCCACATCAGGCGTACCAGATCTTTAATTTTTATACGACAACAGAGATTGCTCATCAGGCTCAACAACTCTTGCTAAGACGTCTTTACTGTATATGTTATAGTGTATCTGCGCTTGGAGTTCCACATCAGGTGTTCCAGATCTCAATTTTCATACGTCAACAGAGAGTGCTCATTAGCCTGGACAACTCTTGCTAAGACGTCATTCCTATATATGTTATAAAGTAGCTGGGCTATTGGAGTTCCACATCAGGTGTACCAGATCTTCAATTTTTATACGACAACAGAGGTTGCTCATCAGGCTCAACAACTCTTGCTAAGACGTCTTTACTGTCTATGTTATAATGTAGCTAGGCACTTGGAGTTCCACATCTGGTGTTCCAGTTCTTTAATTTTTACACGACAACAGAGAGTGCTCATCAGGCTGTATAACTCTTGCTACGACGTCATTCCTTTATATGTTACAGTTCAGCTGGGCTCTTGGATTTTCTCATCAGGTGTCCCAGATCTTCAATTTATATACGTCAACAGAGAGTGCTGATCAGGTTGAACAACTCTTGCTAAGACGTCATTCCTATATATGTTATAGTGTAGCTGGGCTCTTGAAGTTCCACATCAGGTGTTCCAGATCTTCAAAATTATTTCCTCAACAGAAAATGCTTATCACGCGGAACAATTTTTGCTACGGCACCATTTTTGTATCTTTTATAGTTTAGCTGGTCTGTTGCGGTTCTGCATCAGGCCTTCAAGTTTCCAAGATAAATTATAGCCTTTGTTTTGGCCAGACTTTATACCTATACAACAAAAAAAAATCATTCAAATCTATCCAGTAGTTCCGAAGATTAGCATGTACAAACAAACAGACAAACAGACAAACAGACAAACAGACAAACAGACAAACAGACAAACAGACAAACAGACAAACAGACAAACAGACAAACAGACAAACAGACAAACAGACAAACAGACAAACAGACAAACAGACAAACAGACAAACAGACAAACAGACAGATTTTTTTTTTTTGATTCGTGCTCTATTACTGTTTCTAAATCCCCGTCAATTATTTTTTTTTTAATATAGTCAATGTACAGACACAGTTTTTTTACTGTTTTATTATATGTATAGATACAGATGAGAAGTGATGCTAGCTATTCGGTTAATTTATGCGTTTACTCTACGATTATAATTAATGTGTTTATAATAATTTTGAATTTAAAGTTGCTAAAAATTATTATTTTCAGTTATAAAATTAGTAGGTATATAAACATGTTGTAATGGATGGTGCTTCATGAAGGCTCAAAATAAACTCTACTGTTATTAAAAGCTGTTAGAACTCCTTTGTGTTTGTATTTTTAGTTGTTTCGTGCGTACGTTACTTTTGTACATTCTTCTGTGTTTTAACACATCAAATTGTACCTGTTTTTATACTTACTTTGATATTAATAGATATTGTGGAGGCGTAGTATTTCGTTATGTTTTATTGAGACGTATCTCATTATACAGGGTGGAATTTTCTAATGCCACCTGGAGGGAAAGTACTCTTAATACTGCAGATAGAAAATACTCAAAGGAAACATTCCTTTATTTTTGAATAGAAAGCAAACTCCATTCAAAGATTTTCGAAAATTCTCTTCTCCCAGACCCGGGAATCGAACCGGCTAAAATCTGTAAAAAATTATACCCTGCACTTTTAATGCATCGATCGTTAGGGTTAATTATAAGGATGAAATGTCTATAACAAACATGATAAATTAAATGAAAGGAAAACCAGGCGTTTCACCATCCCTGTTAATTTTGTGATCTGCGTATAATGTTTGACCTAAGGATAGGTCCCATCGGTCATGAACATATCACATGCATCCAGATCTAAAAACACTTTTAAAAACTATATCCAGAACCGGGTATTTTTAACCGACTTCAAAAAACAAGTAGGTTCTCAGTTCGACCTGTATGTATGTTTGTATGTATGTTTGTCCGCGATTATCTCGCGTTTGGCTGAACGGATTTTGATCATATATTTTGCATTTTTTTTGTTATGTGTATTGTCTTGTTATTTATATTTTATCACGATTTTCTTTATCAAAGAGCGTGCAATTGTTAGGAAAGCACGCATGCTGTCACAAAATGGCGTCATAATACCTTTCTCGATTTTTTTGTCAGTAGGTACATGATACATTTATGTATCTTATACACTCAGATAATGCGATGTTATCTGCGGCAGAGAGTATCTTCTACGTATGTTATGTAACAGCATTATGTTACGAAGCCTGCTGCTTATTTATTCAGCCATGATTCCTCGAGATGGAAGCGAGGATGTCCCAGAGGCTCCTCACTAACATCACTCTATTATTATCTATTGAATAAAGAAATGCTCTGAGGTGGAAGGAAAATACTGTTTCTGATGCGTAAATAAATCTGTCGTGTCTATGTATAGATGTTTGTTCGAAATCTCTGGTTGAGTGCTGATGTTCTGTCATATCAAATATTGTGATGTCGAACTGACAAAAAGTCATTCTTCTTTTATTTTTCATGTAGTAGGTCCTAACAATTCCAACGACCGCACCGGTCGAACGTATTAACCAAAATCAAGAAACGTCCAAGCCGCGCCGGTCTTACATTATGACCAATGATTATAAAATTTTTGGCCTCCAGTGTTTTGTATTTAGTAAGTTTTAGCGCATTCCTGAATTGTATCGACTGAAGACATTATTTTTGTTTTGGTCTAGCTATAACATAAGCTAATTTGCGTTTTTAGGGTTCCGTACGTCCGAATACAAAAACGGAACCCTTAGATCACTCGTGTGTCCGTCTGTCGCTTACAGTCAATTATCTCCGAATCTACTAGACCGGTTGTTTGGTACACATATAAATTCCTGTGACCCAAGCACAGAGGTGTGACGTGAATAGATGAAATCTGTATAATTATGGGAGGTAATTTTTGGGGGGGAAGGGGAAAATTAAAAAAACATCTTTTGAAAACTGCATCGTGTGACATATCAAATGAAAGGTCTTGTTGAGAAGATCTTAAATGTATTATTTTGTAATTTTATTTTAAAATAAATTGTTTCCAAGTTATTCAAGAAAATAGACGAAAATTGACCATTCCCCCCCCTTATCTCCGAAACGACTGAACCTAAAATTAAAAAAAAAAATACAGGCATTAGTTTTCTACTTATAGATTATAGAAAAACCTATAAGAAGTCCATGATATTAAAATAACATGGTAAATCACTCAATATTGTGCGTACCAATCTTCAATTATTCGTAAAGTCAGATTAAAAAAAAACGTGATAGGTAAGCGTAAAGGAGGCAGCTGTACGGACAGGTGGGACGTACTTACAGGTGGAAAAATCTTAGTACAAATGGAAATCTTTTTTTGTCACTTGTGAAATCATGAAATATTATTCTGAGGATCTTTTTATTGGTTTGAGGGACTGTCATTTAAAAGGGCAGCGTGGACTGCACTGATTATTTTTAGTCAGTAAGATTCTTATAGTCCCTTCCTCTCCAGCCAGTGTGGACTTATATTTGTTGGGGTTCCGTACCCAAATAATAAACGGGACCTTATTACTGAGGTCTCTCTGTCTGTCTGTCATCACAAGCTGTATCTCATGAACCATGAGAGTTATTCTAGATAACTGTAACAGTTGAATTTTTCGCACGTTTTTATTCACTGATGATGTATTTTTTATTGCCGCTATCACAAAAAATAGAATAAATTAAATATTTAAGGTGGCTCCTATATAAAAAACTTGTTTTTTTGCCGTTTTTCAGATAATGGTAAGAACCGTTCGTGCAAGAATTCGATTCGCACTTGGGCGTTTTTTTTTGTTTTATTAAGCCTTCCTTAGCACAGATAAAAATTATAAAATAATTAAGAGATTAAAAAATCTAAAAACCCACGTTTTTAAATGTCCTAAAAATAAGAAAATAACCCTATGGGGCTGAGAGAGGGGGCACTCAAAACGTGGGGGCGTATCTTTGCAAGTTACACGTTACACTCGCGATCTAGGTAATGCTATGATTAATAACATATTACCATTGGTATTAAATGAGTTAGTTGTTTATTTATAATGAGCTAAATTAGTTATTTATATTATAATTGAGTCCAAGCGGGGACAAATTTTATTAGAAGGAATACATTCCTACTTATTAGTAGTACCTGTGGTAGTACCTACTAGCGTTTGAAATTTTTATGAATGTCTTTTTATGCCTTATAATTATTTAACATCATTCATCTGCTATCTGTAACGCTACTGTAGGTGTATTAAAATTCATGTTGAAAATAATCTTTACAAATAATTATTATAAATGCGAAAATTTGGATGAACAGATGGATGTTTTTTACTCAATAACGTCAAAATGGCTGAATGGATCTGGATGAACTTTGGTACAGAAACATGTTATAAACTTTTCTTCCGATACCAAGTTTCCGTTGGATAATTTTCGACCTTCATATGGGTGAAGCCGAGGGAAACAGTTAGTTTTAATATATTTAAACATGGACTTACAATAAAGCCTAGCATTCGTGCCACTGGCCAATATTCCTGGAGTTCATTTGGCAACGTAAAAAGTTCACACCACATTAAGTCCGTCGTAGTTTTGGCTGTCCGCCATGGCACCATGTCGAAGCAAAGCGGGTATTATTTTCAGATGCTATCTTATAAAATGCACGTCCTAAAACCACACCATACTTAGTTCCCTTTCTATGCAAATAATACCAAAAATCAATTGATACATTTAAGCGGCATGTGGTTTTGTTACATTTAAACGGCATTTAACTGGCATTTATTAATTGGAAAAGTTGGCAATATCATTGGGGGCTTTGTTAATATTCTGAAACGTTATCTTTTAGTTTTAGCTGTGAAGTTTACCTATATTTTAAAATTAAGTCTGCCATTACAACCGTTTTAGAGATCTGCTTGTTTTACCAATAACTAAATCAATTTGTGGCGGAATAAGTGTGACATCATACTATTCCCATCTTTTAAAGATAGAACGAATTTAACAATTCGTTTAGCGTGAAATGTGTTCAGCAATTTGTAGTGCAAGCGGGCTTTCAAGCTGACATAGTTTTGCAAAGGGATAATGGTATTACACTGCATTGTTCGTTAATGAACGAAGTTCATTTCGTAAGCCGAATTATTTAAACAACGAACATCACTGGCTGATAGAAGAATAAACAAATATCTATGGCCGTGCATTATATTACGCAGTGGAGCACTTCTTACTTAATAAATTCCATTACAATTTTTGTTCCAGAGTATTGTTGTTTTAACAATTGAATCACGGCTGCGATGTAATGCTGTAATTTTCAAATGAGAAGGTCGAGAGTGACGTCAGAGGTTACACAGATTTAACGTTTATTTTCACCCGTTTTGATAAGCATGTTAGCCAGCTAAGCGTATTAGAGCGGGAGCCAGGCCAAAATATCGTTAGTGATTTCTTCCCAAGCCATAATTAGTAGACTACATAAGGGAGTCATATCATAAAGATTCGTGGAAGTCAGCTGCGATTCCGTTGGTGGGATAAGCAGCAATCGCCGTTCAAACACGTAGAAAAAATCTTTTTTTTTAGTCATTCCCTCCCAACTGAAACCTGGTTTAAATTGAAGATTACCTTGTATCACGAAGAATAAAACCAATCAGCCGACGGTACAATGGTGGAATACACGTCAGCTGGTCACTCGAACATGTAATTTTTTATTTTATTTTCAGTGATTTCCTCTCAACCCAAATTTAACCTGATGAAAGTTTACATGTAGTTAAGGCTAAAAACAGACGTCAGCTGGCTGTGTCTCGGTGGAAAGACCGTCAGCTGATACTTTGAAAATTACAAACAGGACTAAGGCTCTCAGCCTAAATATGCATTTAGTTCAAAGTTTTCAATTCCTCCCTACAGAAAACAAGTTTATATTGACGCTTACTCAATATCACGATGAAAAAATACGTTCAGCTAATGTTTACAGACAGTTATGGATCAAAATACAGAGTTATTCTTATTAATCTGGGCATCAGGAACATATGTGATTTCGTAAGAGATACGAAAAAACTTATTTAGAAAACTTTAGCTCTTTTTTCAGTATAACAATTTTAGCATTTTATTTTTTTGGTCAAGTGTGAATTTTTCACTAAAATGAATTTGCTACGAACAATATTTGGATTATACAAAATGTGAAATACCTTAAAAACTACTTAACCGATTTTCGTGAAACAAACTGTACAATAGTTTTTACAACAAGACCAACACATTAAAAAAAAGTCCATTGCAATAACCCCATAAACAAAAAATTACATTTTCAAGTTACGTAATTATGATCAACATAATTATCTAATATCAGATTTATTTTTTAATGCCTTTCGACTCTGTTTCATGTAAAGATCATTTCGTTGTATCAGAAAACAAAAATCAGGATGGCGGAAATTGGTCAAAGGACATCATTTAACATTCATCACGCTCCATACATTTTTTGGGCTTTTCCAAAGTATTAAAAGTCGGCTATGAGACCACCGCTATGACGAGAGGTGCACGTAGTGGGAAGTGCTACAAGATGTAGGTAAATATTGTTTGTAAGGAGACTTTCTTAATATATTTCCTAATCAGATTTTTTTTTTATGTTATTTGTTTGTGCTAAATTCTTATTATAATACTGTATTTTTCTTATTAGTGCTAATTAAAATACATAATAAATGTAACGAAAGTAACTAGAAAATTTTACTAATGTTGATCATAATTACGTAACTTGAAAATGTAATTTTTTGTTTATGGGGTTATTGCAATGGACTTTATTTTAATGTGTTGGTCTTGTTGTAAAAACTATTGTACAGTTTGTTTCACGAAAATCGGTTAAGTAGTTTTTAAGGTTTTGCACATTTTGTATAATCCAAATATTGTTCCTAGCGAATTCATTTTAGTGAACAATTCACACTTGACCAAAAAAATAAAATGATAAAATTGTTATACTGAAAAAAGAGCTAATGTTATCTAAATAAGTTTTTTCGTATCTCTTACGGAATCACATATGTTCCTGATGCCCAGCTTAATAAGAATAACTCTGTATTTTGATCCATAACTGTCTGTAAACATTAGCTGAACGTATTTTATCATCGTGATATTGAGTAAGCGTCAATATAAACTTGTTTTCTGTAGGGAGGAATTGAAAACTTTGAACTAAATGCATATTTAGGCTGAGAGCCTTAGTCCTGTTTGTAATTTTCAAAGTATCAGCTGACGGTCTTTCCACCGAGACACAGCCAGCTGACGTCTGTTTTTAGCCTTAACTACATGTAAACTTTCATCAGGTTAAATTTGGGTTGAGAGGAAATCACTGAAAATAAAATAAAAAATTACATGTTCGAGTGACCAGCTGACGTGTATTCCACCATTGTACCGTCGGCTGATTGGTTTTATTCTTCGTGATACAAGGTAATCTTCAATTTAAACCAGGTTTCAGTTGGGAGGGAATGACTAAAAAAAAAGATTTTTTCTACGTGTTTGAACGGCGATTGCTGCTTATCCCACCAACGGAATCGCAGCTGACTTCCACGAATCTTTATGATATGACTCCCTTATGTAGTCTACTAATTATCGCTTGAGAGGAAATTGGTCACGGACATCTGTTACGGGCTCCCGCTCTATATACGGTTTAGTACAGGTAAGGCTTCGGTTGCCGCCGTAGTATATATCACCAGTCGTTTAGTATTTTGTTACTTTTGTTAGGATAGGCAGCTTTATGTTAAATAAACTATGAGTTGCGTCCCCATTCTCAACTATTACATGCAATGTTATACAATTTGATTGACCCCAATAGTTCTCCAATCCACCTATCATTCAGGGACGAAATGCTTGACCTTGACGATTAATATTTTAATACAGGCCATAAAAATCCAGGAAAAGTAAGCTGAACTCGATGATTTATGTGTAGGCTCGTAGTAAACACGGCCGGGTCGTTATCAAGCCGCGGTAAAGTGCGCCCTGATTGGCGGAGCGGGAGATGGCGGGAGATGTGGCTGTCTGGCACGCTGCCACCTCTTCCCGCTGAATCTGCACTCGCTGCCACTTCACCGCTCCATCCAAATGCTTACATACTATTGTTCGCTGTAAAAACTAGTTTGTCCTAATTTAACTATGTAGGAAAATGGCTTTATCCTTGGGACTTATATCTGCTTCTGTAACCTTCTTTAGATCGTGTTTGAATTGAAGATTTGGTAAGGAACTGAACTTAGAACGTGTTGTTTTTGGTAATCTGACGTGAAATAGTGTATTGACCTGGTTTTGTTTTTATTGCGTGTTGTCTATAAAGGCACTATGTAGTCATTAAAGGCCAGGTTTACATTTGGTAACTAAATAAATGACGGTAAAGAATTCAAATGAAATTAATATGACAGGATCGCAGCATTTAGTACAGAACAGACTACATACATAAACTCTTCCCATGGGGGGTAGGTAGAAACTACAGACCTACTACGATCCTCACATACTCCAAACCAAATACTATGATACGACCAATAAGAAAAAAACAGGGAGAACAAACATCAATAGTGTACTTATATTCCTACTAACTAAACAGTATAATGTAACTGGCCTGTTGGTCTAGTGGTTAGTGACCCTGACTGCTATGCCGGAGGTCGTGGGTTCGATTCCCACCCAGGACAAATGTTTGTGTGATGAGCACGATCATTTGTTCTGTGTCTGGGCTTAATTTATCTATTATAGATATGTATGTATTTAGAAATATATAAGTATGTTTATCAGTTGTCTAGTACCCATAACACAAGCTCTGCTAAGCTTGGGACTAGATGGCGTTGTGTGATAGTTGTGGAATATTATTATATTATTATTATTAACCTAGATAAAACTTAGAGAACGTAGCAGGAAGAACATGTAGGTATTTATAAGATCCTTACTTAAACCAGCAAATAGGATTAAGTAGCAGCTCATAACATAAGTGCATTTAATTTTCAAACAGGTATCCGTAGTTAAACTACAATGGATACCCATTGTAGTATTCCAGTAATTCGCAATTCATACTTCCGAATAACCTGCAGCCCCAAGCCGGAACGAATATAACAGATTGCTTTCATGTAATAGCTTCTAACGTTTGAAGTAGGAAATTGCATAGTACGCGGACCGATGCGGGATTCCGATAATATGAACCTTCTCTATTGGGTCGATAGTTCATATTTGATCGTCATATTATAACATAGTAGGTAATTGCTTCATTTAACCCTGACAGGTTATGAATGAAAGGTAAATGTGCTAAGATTTCGCGGCTCATTTACTTTGGGCGCGTAATTTATGTTATGGCATATTTATTTATTTGAGAGGCACTTTTTTGATAAGTAGGTGTTTTTGTTTAGCTGATGAAATGTGGGTATTCCACGCCTAATATATACTGCTCAATTGTGCTATACCTTGTTACAACTCTTACTAATTCTGCTGGGAATAAAGACGAATATGTTTATAGTCTTAAGTGCTATACTTGCATTATACACCTTACTAACCTCCTTTACTATGTATGCTACATGATCGCTCATTATGTGAGTCTATATGAATGCAAACTTTGTAACATACATTCCTGTACGTTGGAGTTTCATATATCCAACCTTAACGCAACATTCTAAATCAAAAGAGAATGCTGCATCGCAGTGGGCTCAACTTTTGCAATTATAAACTGCGTAGCGTAGGTACCTACTGAAAACTTCAAACATCACGTAAAAGTTATTTAAAGCTCAGTATTTTTTAATAATAACAAATCTCTTTGACTTTGACATTTTAATTGTATTGTGATCATGTTATTTTCTTGCTCGATCACTGCGTCTTTACTTTGTTATAAAACGTGGCTTGGGCCGCAAACGTTGTTAATCGAATTTCTTCCAACTAAGTTATGCAAAAGATAGGTGAATTCATAGTTTAACAAAGTTATTCATGTTATTAGTTGCTAGGCGTTTTATCGTACGAGTCTTGCCGTCTGTCCTTGTAAACCTGACTTATACGACACACTAGCTGCAACACGACCGTTGTAACGTCATGAAATACGAGAACAACTCGTCGCAACACTACACTAAGCAGGCACGTCCCATGCACGTTCTGCGGTTAACTAAGTGTCGATCGGGTGCAGACGGGCGGCGCTCCAATCGATACATTATCGTGATTGACTCGGACGCGTCGGAGGGCTCAACAAAAGGCGATCGTCTTGTAGCCCGCGGCTCTGATAACCGGCATTGACCTGCTGTCAACGCGAAAGTGGGTTAGGGGCGCTGCGATGACGCGCTGTTCCTCTTTGCCCCATGCCCTCGAATCACGAAAACCTCCCGTCATTTAGCTTCTTGTCAGTTAAACTGCCGCCACTCAAGCCGCTGAGTGGAGCCTGATTGTGAACATTACTGATGAGATTTTAACGCTTGCGAGAGCTTTAAGCTGATTTACTTTTAAACCAGCTAGAAGCACTTTCATGAAAACAATTTGTAGTCGTCAAACAGCTTGCCTTGTTAAATAGGCGAAGTCGATGATATAAAGTTCCGGGAAGTGAATAATGCTTTTATGTTGAGTCACTCAACAAACCCTTTCAGGGTTGTTTGAAGAGTGAAGATGCCAAACAAACGAATTTAATGATTTTGTTTGTTTGAGCTTGATTCGTGTAAATTATACTGGTAGGATATTGGGACTTTTATTTATGAATGTATGTACCCAGTCTTCAGCGTAACAATACAGTACGAGTATAAGAAAATTATGAGAAGCTGATTATTTATTATCGGACAAATCGATTGCCAGCAATGATGCAAACTAACTTAACTATTAACTTAACAAGAAATGTGTAACTAATTAAAAAAAATTGAATCGATCAAACAACGTTTCGATAGAGCAAACGAAATTTGAAACGGAAAGAGAAAGGTGACCGAAAGAGTTAAGGTAATCATTTATTTAAAATCGGTTGGCTGAAGCAAAGATGAGACCTAAGATGGATTGACTTGACCCAGAATTGGGTCGATCTCCAGAGGCATTTTTTTTCGTGTCGGGCTGAATAAACCCATTTTAAAATTGAAAAACGTTAACAAAATATTTTTTTATATGCATTTCAGTGTCTAATCTACCTGGTACAAGGCTAATATTATGAATAAGTTTATTTAAAATATTTAAAAAAAAATCTTAAACCCTAAAATCCTGATCGCTCTGGGTTGTCCTCACTCCCGATTGAATGAAAAAAATATTCTTTATTTTTTTAATGAGAAGCTACATAAGAAACAACTTATTTAGGTTACATAAGAAATAGTTAATCTTCATTGTTATAAAATACTTGTAGTTTTATTATGAATACTTTTGCCACAATTTGAATTTAAATTCGTGTCCGGGCATTTTATCTCATCGCTCTGCGCTGAGGTAAAACATCGCGCTCATGCCTAGTTACGCGTTATAGACACTCTATTCCACTCTCGCTGGGTAGCACCAGCAGTGGTCTAACCGTTGAGGAGGATACCTTTGTGCTACGTATCCGCGAAGGTAAGTTCACGAAGGCAAGTTTATGATTACTCTGGATTTGGTTCTCGAATTTTATGATTGATGTGGCACGTTATTCAAATTAAATATTAAGCTTGTAAATTTGTTTTTTATGTGAATTGGGTGATCTTTATGATGGTTTTTATGACACGTAATTATAAATTTCTACTGCTTTTAAATTCGGCTATATTCACGATTTTGTGACTTTTTCTGATCGATATGGCTGTGATTGCTCTGTCCAAAAAGACCAGAGCAATGATATTTTGCATTAATTGTACGTTATAAAACTATTTAACCATCTTAAAAAAAGGAGATTCGCAGTTCGGCCTGTATGTCATGTGTGTATGAATGTTTGTCCGCGATTATCTCGCGTTTGGCTGAACCGATTTTGATGCGATTTTCAGAAAAGTGTTAGTTTTATTCTGGGAACGGTTGTAATATAATTATAATTACACGAACCGTCTCGAACACAGACTTGATGACTTCCAGCCTCCCGAACAAGCCGGTTTCCGAAGAGGCTATAGTACCATAGACCACATCCATACGCTGCGGCAAGTTATACAGAAGACCGAAGAGACTTGCCATTATGCTTAGCGTTTGTGGACTATGAGAAAGCCTTCGATTCGGTGGAAACATGGGCGGTACTTGAGTCACTCCAGCGATGCCGTATTGACTATCGGTAGATCGAGGTGTTGAAGTGCTTGTATAATAACGCCACCGTGTCGGTCCGAGTATAGGAGCAGAGCACGAAGGCGATTCCATTGAGAAGAGGCGTAAGACAGGGGGACGTTATCTCCCCGAAACTGTTTACTGCCGCAATGGAAGACGCCTTCAAGCTCCTGGAATGGCAAGGACTTGGCATCAACATCAACGGCGAATACATCACTCACCTTCGGTTTCGACGACATCGTAGTCATGGCAAAGTCGATGGAGGAACTCAGCATGATGCTCGATGGCCTCGACCGAGTTTCACAACGGGTGGGCTTGAAAATGAACATGGACAAGACGAAAATTATGTCAAATGCCAATGTTGTGCCCACCCCAGTCTCTGTTGGAAACTCGGTACTCGAAGTTGTTGACTCATATATCTACTTAGGACAAGCAGTCCAGTTAGGTAGGTCCAACTTCGAGAAAGAGGTCAACCGTCCGAATCCAACTCGGTTGGGCAGCGTTCGGGAAACTACGCAATGTCTTTTCGTCCGACATACCTCAGTGCCTCAAGACGAAAGTCTTCAACCAATGTGTGTTACCAGTGATGAGTTACGGCACCGAAACGTGGTCTTTCACTATCGGCCTCATCTCAAAACTCAAAGTCGCTTAACGAGCTAAGGAGAGGGCTATGCTAGGTGTTTCTCTACGTGATCGAATCCGAAATGAGGAGATCCGTAGACGAACTAAAGTCACCGATATAGCCCACCGGATTAGCAAGCTGAAGTGGGAATAGGCAGGCCATATTGCTCGAAGAGCAGATGGCCGATGGGGTCGAAAAGTATTAGAGTGGAGACCACGGACTAGCAAGCGCAGCGTAGGACGTCCACCACGCAAGGTAGACAGAGTACGACCTTATAAAGGTCGCCGGAAGACGCTGGATGCAGGTCGCTTCCAACCGGTATATGTGGAGATCAAAAGGGGAGGCCTATGTTCAGCAGTGGACGTCCTATGGCTGAGATGATGATGATGAACGGTTTTAATCAAAACTAATGGATACCTTGTGACATTACCCACATACATCCATTTTTTTGCTGACTTGTATTGTAGATTTTCAAAGACACCGATTTAATTGAATATCTAAACTAAAAAGGAAAAATAAAAAAAAAATAGCTTTTTGAAAAAAAAAGGAACCGACTTGAAAACCAAACACAAAAAAGTATAAAATAACTTTTCTTTCGGAAGTCGGATGGCCATAGTCAGTGAAATAAAAAACAAAGCCACCGACTTCCCGAAGAAAAGGTAAGGTAAGTACATGTTATCTTGTTACACGTATACCAACTGAATATGACTAAAAACGCCAAAACTAATAATTTTTTATCAATATTCTTTTTTTTTTTAATTGTTTTGACCATTTATGATCGCTCTGGCACCAATTATGATTGCTCTGGTCGCGAAATTTTTTGAACTTAAATATTTCCATAACTGTTAGTGTAAATTGAAGGCCAAAAGTAAAAATATACTATTTGAATATCATACTTTTTAATGAGATACATAATTACCGTTAAATATCAATATCTGAAAAGCACCAGAGCGATCACACGAATACGCCCGTTTTGGAGATCCACCCAATTATGGAACATAGTAAAAACTATTTCGCGCTTGGACTCTGACAGGATACTGGTAGCGAGACAGGCGGCCCTAGTGAAACCCACCGCCATCGCCGGCGGAATCGCTTAGTCGGTACCGCATTTTTAATAATAGTATTATACTCATTTAGTGCCGTTCCAAATTATAACTTATTTTATAAAGTACTGTGCGTAAATCTCCTTTTGCCGTTACACAAAGTTTATTTCAAAATAAAGTCATTGGCAGTATAAAACAAAGTCATAATAAATTCTAACGGACTTTAAAGAAGTCTGTAAAGATTTCACGAATCTTATTAAAAACGCTGAAGTCGAGAGGAAAGCGAAAACTTTTCCCAACTAGGCTTTTAAAGCTCTTTGAACGGGCGGACATGCAGAGCGCGATAATCGAGGGATTCACAAAGGAAAATTAGTTTGAAAGTCGACAGCTTGTTCTAGCATCGATGAAAACAGTACTTAGTACAATATTTATTTTGTACGTTTAATAATTTTAATAAGGCTGATTTATTTTATTATTACTGCAATCAGAAATTCAACATTACTTAGCTCTCGGATCGGTACAGTACTTAAACGATAAAAATCAATGATAATTAAGAATGTTTACAATTTTGATATCTTTACTTGCTAGTCTTATTTACTGAAAAACAGAAAATGACTTCAAAGCAAGCTACTCGAATCGTATATACAGACCTACAGCATGTTTTTTTTTCAACCAGAGAGATAGAGAGCAATCATGCTCCTCTCTATCATTCGTAATCCTCAGGGAATTTACTTTCAATGTTTAATATTAAATGTGTTGAGGATACGCCCGGGTAACCACCCCTGCATCGTCTTACACCAACAGATAGGTGATAGATCGTGCTCGGACAAAAGAACACAACAAAACATAATTCACTGTTTTTTCGTACAATTCTCACCCTTATTTTTTGTTTGGTGAAATTCAGATTTCTAAAATATAGTGGTTGATGATATTTCTATTGGTATTCTAACCACGAAGCGCTCGTAATGAAAATACGTTGTACCTAAGCAAGGTTTCTCTAAACTGAATTCATAAGGCGCCTTAACGTGATTGCGTCATCACTTTTAAAAACGCCGTGTGGAATTAAGCAGTAATGAATAAATATTTTGGCGTTGACTAATTTTCATACTAAGCCCGCATTCTATAACTTTACATAAAATGTGTAACCTGTAGACGCCAATCAATGAAAACTGACACCCTTTGTAATCCAATGACACTACAAAAGGGGTAGCGTGCATTAAAATCAACTCGACAAAAGCGAACATAATGAGCAGCAATCGATATTCAGTGTGACACGATACCGACCGCTAGTTGTTAAAGTAAAAACAGTTTACTTAAATTATTCACGTACTTTTCAACTGAACTGTGCAAAACTTAAGCAACTCTTGTAATGGGAAAAGTTTGGGAATAAAAGCTTAAAATAAACGCAAATAAAATTATACAACATTATCTTTAGTGTATGCTAAACCCGAATAAATAGTGTGTACAGCGCCAGTAACTGAATCGATTTCCATAATTGTTATATCATGTTTTGTATCCCAAAATAATTTTAATTAAATTTTATCTCGTTAACTACAACACAACTACGGTACGGTCAGGTACATATTGCCAAACTATTATCTGTTTTTGAATGGACAACCAGGTAACATAACAAGCTTATAACTGTGATTTTTCATGATACAGTTTTGAAAATGTTGTGCATAGATTTTTTTATAAAAAAGATAGAGTGAATCGGTTTATGCATTAAAACAAATGTTGTAGGTATATATTATGGAAGCAGTGTGGGGAGTGCTCACCGGAAATAGTTTGAATCTAATCTTATTAGGAGTTAGCAAGTTTCGGTAGCGAGTGGCCTGGTTCCGGCAATCAATGTCTTAGGTGAATTTCACAGATAATGCGCTGTGACTTAATTCGATAATCAGCTTCTGGACTTTTGCAACGCTGTTGTGGTAGAATTATAAAAGTGCTGATAAACTTGAGCATTTACTTGTAATGAGCTTTTTTGCGAATGTTACATTACAAAATCACAAACAAGGTCGTTTTAGCGAGCATTCCAATAAACGTTATGGCGAGTTTTTTGCCGACTACTAAGTCTTACGTCTTTATAAATTTTGAACGAAAATTTTGACATCCATCGACTAGTGCGTTCGCTAGAAAGATCGTGAAAAAATGTTCGTAGCGATGTTTGGCTCTATGCTCGGCTCTGTTCGGCAAAATTAAATGGCGAATGCTCGATGTTCTGTCACAGATGAATGCTCATGTCCATCAGCACCTTTAGTTTTTAGGTCGAACGCAAAATAAAGTTTGAATCATTTGGTGTTTTGGTACTGCGTTTAAATTAAATTGTCAAATCAAAATTCCGGAAACATCAAAAAATTCAGTATGGCTGCCAACAATTTAGTATATTGTGTCAACAAACGCTAACGTATTTTATTAGCGCACATATTTCTGTTTAGTGTTTAGTCACGTTATTCGGAATGCAGTCATATTGCGTATTTTTAGATGTTTATATATTTTAACGGAGCATGGCAGAAAATTAACTCGGTATTATTAAGAGAATTTTTGCTAATCTACTAAGATTTTACAAACATTTACTGTAAGTACAACATTATAGTAGTGGTAAATAATGATTCGCTAAAGATTTTCTGCGTATAGAAAAATTCTAACCGCGAGCGGATGTTGAACCTGCGACTTTTAGATTTAGTTTATCCGACGCGACGCTCTCACCCACCGCGCTTCTGAGTTTCTTACCTACTAGTGCCGAATTATTCAATACATTCCTGAAATCTTACGATGACATTCACATTCTTCGTTCACATTATTTTTTCTTCCCACAGAAAATCTTTGAAATTCGCGACGCATGCGTTAATGAATATAATATTTATTGGAATTTATGCAGGGAGACCTTCACTCAAAACCGGTTAAATTACAGGCTATAAACAAATAAAATAATCGATAATCAATGCATAAAACTATCCTAACAGTGGAACGGTTCAACTTGCTATAACATTTTTTTATCCAAGTTGGAATAATGTTTGTATTGGCACCGTGCACGATGGCGCGCCGCGGCCGAATAATGCGATTATAATAATTACGTACAGATTGCAGAGCTGAATGTACTGTGAGACTGAACCGTCGTATTTCGACTGCTCCCCAACACCTGCCGTTAAAGAAACTACGATATCTCGTCAGATATTCATTAAAATCAAATGATGTTAAGGGCAATTTTGTTCAAAATTATATGATTAATACTATGTTCATGAAAAAATCGTCGCAAGAAATGTATATTATTTTAAAACCAATTTGATTTCCATAAAAAAGGTTATGGTGAGTTAATCTTAAAAGATAGACATATGCTGTCGCGGACTTTATTTTAGAACGTTTCATGAGGATCATTAAATTGTTATTTGTTATACATAATTTTTGCGTAATGTAAACCGTTTACGCAGCGCACGCAATGGAAGCTCTCAATAAGATTTTCCCGATTTTGCAACATTTTTCATTGCTGCTCTGCTCCTGTTAGTCATAGCGTGATGTTATATAGCCTAAAGCCTTCTTCGATAAATGGGCTATCCAACACAAAAATATTTTTTCAATTCGAACCAGTAGTTCCTGAGATAAGCGCGTTTTGACAGTTGACAAAGCTGAATGTACTCTGAGGCAAAGCTGTCGGCACTTCTACTATTCGCCACTATGAATAAAAAAATCGAATAGTACTACATAACCTAGTACTTCGCACCCAGTGAATAG